>JANXHW010000001.1:229515349-234315349 GCA_026170595.1 Plestiodon gilberti rubricaudatus | reverse complement strand
CTGCTAGGGGGAGACCTTGTCAGGAGGAGTACTATGGGAAGCAGAGCACCAATCAGGAAGTAGAGAGCATTAACCACCTTTCATCTGGGTACAGAAAATAGATGTCTTGCTGTTTTCCTTGTAGACTGTTGCCACAAATAAGCCAGGAGTCTGCCCCATAAGAACCAGATGTGGCTTTCTAAGACCTGCCAAGGCCACAAATCTTTACACATTAGGACTGTCAAGAAAACACCCTAAAACAAAGGAAGTGGCAACTCTCTAGCATTTTCATGCCTCCCTTCCAAGAACAAGCAGCTGTGACTGCCAATACACTAGAATCCCCTCTGAAAAAGAGATTTTCTACGACAGTGTTTCACTACCAGAGGAGAAGCCACTCTGTATGTCCCTCTTGCTGCAGCAGTCTCAACTCCCCCAGGCGGAGGATAAAATGGAACCAGGAAGCCATCAGATGGGGAGCAGCGTAGAGGACTGACAGCAGATGCGGTTTCTCATAGGGAGGATGCGGAAGTTCTGAAAAGGGAATGGTTTCATAAAGTTTGGAAAGCATTACACTACTGGGCTACTTCACAGTTGCCCAGCAGCTGCGCTAGGGAGAGAGCCAACTCTTGTAACCGTGCATCTGGAGCATCTCTGGGGGAGGGGGGGGAAGCCGATTGCAAGGTGATTTTGAGCAGAAGAAGAGCCGGCAAAGAGAGGGTTAAGTCGTCTCCACACTCACCCACTGCTCTCCTAAAAACCACAACTTTCTTGAGGATACTTTTCGTTTAAAAAAATGCGGACATGTCTTTGTTTTACTTATTTTCATGTAGGGTGCATTTGGGGCTGGCTCACTGATAGGGCTGCCTGAGTGCCTGTCACCTGCATGCATCCCACCCACCTCTGCTATTCCTCCTCCCTCTCCCTGGAGTCATCAAGGAATAGAGCCTAACAGCGCAATCCTATCCAGTTTACACCACCGGTGTAACCAGCGGTACAGCGAGAACGGGAGGCCCCAGAAGGGAAAGGGGATTCAAATCCCCTCCAAAGGGGGATTCAAGGGGGATTCAAATCTTCCATTCCCTCCTAAGTCTCCTGCCCTGCCCTGCCCTGCCCTGCCCCACTGGTTACACTGGTGGTGTAAGTTGGATAGGATTGCGCTGTAAGAGGATGTGTGGAGGAGAGGAAGCACATTTCCTTCTTCCTTTTCAAATCCAAGGAATGGATCGAATGACAGAGTTCTGGCACACTGCCAGGTGGGGGCAACATTTGGCATACCTCCTCCACATTTATTTATTTAAAGTATTTTGACCTGCCTTTCTCTGCCCAAAGAGGAGGGGAATATTTTTGTAAAAAATCAGTAAAATAAAAAAGCAGGAACAAATAATCAGATTACTAGAATCTCTAGACCAACCCTACCCTGGACCAGCCCATAGTGTGCAGCGGACACTCCTATGGCTTGGCTGAGGACCAGGCAGTGACAGAGAGATACGTAAAAAACTTATTTACTTACCTACTCTGCTGCACCATGGTCCCCAATGGGCCTACTCGGATCAGCATCAGTTCTTTGGCTGGTGTAAATCCAAGTGGGTTCAGGAGAGCATATTGAGGCCAGGCCGGGGGCACAGGATATCAGCAGAGCAGCTGCCACTGACATTTGCCCCCAGCTCACCCATAACATGCCATGGGCCAGCCCTGATCCCCGCCCCAGTCCTCCCCAGAACGTACCCTCTTCTGATGTACCTTCTCCGGCAGGGGCTGGGCACTCCATTGGCGTGCGCCTGGGGCTGCCAGCCATTTGCACTAGTGGCCCAGGCTCATGTGCCTTCACTGCGGCTGCCATGTCAGCAGCCTGGGCCTGGCACTGATGGAATGCTAGTTCTGTTAGCACAAAGTCCGAATAGGATTGGACCATAAACCAAATAGACTCACGGAGACAACATAAAAAAAAAACAATCAGCCATGGGTCCTCCTATCCAGTAAACAATCCAGTGTCCCAGGAGCAGAAGCAAAACTTGGGTTTCTCCCACTGGTTGCCACGGAATGGCTTAATGTAGTTAGCCTACAAGAAACAAGCTGTGTAATTGGGAGGCCTTGAGCTAGTCCTGCTAACGTTCTTGGGAAGAAGAGGTATAAGCTTCTCTGTACATAGTTGCAGCCCAAAATGTATTCTTACGTACCGTTCCCTTTCCTTTTCTTAAGCTAGCAAATGTTAGAGGGACATTGTCCAGCTAGGGCTGAATATTATTTCAGTTATGTCTTTGCAGAAATATAAATAATGGTTCTGTGTGGAACTCATCATCTACAGTATTGACTTGCAAGCTGTACACAAAGAAAGCAATAACCTTTATTTTTTTTTAAGCTCAACCAACCAAATGTAGAATTAGTTTAATTGAAGACGAAAGAGCACAAGACAGAAATATGCAGCGATTTCAAGCACGAGGCATCTACAGTCATGGGTCATGTATGATTCATAAGGGGAGCCGTCTCTTTAGGGATGCTCCATTTGTGCAGCATCCTTCACATCATTTCGATTGGAACAGGGACCATATGGGTAGCACAGAGCATTGTCAGCTGGCGATGGGTACGGCACTAAAACGTTTAGCAGCCTGGCCAGCAGATCATTATTTAAATTCAACATGTCACTCCATTGCATTATATTCAACAATAATGAGATGGAGCTGAGTAACATGCAGGAACTTCTTGCTGGAAGTTTAAAACTAACAGCCCGGTCCAGCCCAAGGCAACTGCGGTACAATTCAGGCACAATTGCAGCCCAAGTGCTTTAGGCCCGAGTTGTGCCTGAATTGTGCCTGAGTTGGGCTGCAATTGTGACTGAATTGCAGCCCGGTCCAGCCCAAGGCAACTGCGGTACAATTCAGGCACAATTGCACAATTCAGGCACAATTGCAGCCTAAAAGTGGGTGTGTTGGGGGCGTGTCGGGGGTGTGACGGGGGCGGTTACGAATTTTGGTCCAGTTCCAGACACTGGAGAGCCACTGACACGCCCCCTCGAGCCCAACTCAGGCCCAAAATTTGGGCCAGCAAAAAGGGTGGACCCAAATGTGAGGAGACCCATAGGAGCCATTTTACCTTACCCACACCAGCCCTCTCCTGAAAAGTTCTAACACCCTGGGCCCGAGTTGGGCCTGAGTTAGGACCGAACAGGTGTGGCCTAACTCTGGACATGGACCCAAATAGTTACCCTATCAGCACCCAGCCCCACCCAGCCTCTTTCCCACAAAAGCCCAGCCCCAGCCCTCCACTCTCTCTCTCTCTCTCTCTGAGCACGTGGCGTGGGGTTCTGTCCCCCAGCAGCCACAAAGTGGGACTTTGAAAACTTTTCTAACACCCCACTTCTCTCTTCTCCTCTCTCCTCTCTGCCCCCCTCTAGGGCAGAGAGGGCTGTTCTGCCTGTGGCCAAACTGTTTACTGCTGTGCCTGGGCAGCTGTCTCCATGCAAGTGTTTGCTAACCCATGTCTTTCTCCCAGCCCCTCTCTCCCCCCCCCCCCCCATACAGGCAACAACACCAGCAGGTAAGTGCAGGGTTTGTGCTGACATGTGGTCTGACGTCTGCCTCTTTGCATAGAGAAATATAGGTAGGATACATGCCTCTATACCAATGTCTTGTCTCATAGCTGCCTGCATAGCCTGCCATGATATGCCTCTATACCAATGTCCTGTCTCATAGCTGCCTGCATAGCCTGCCATGATATGCCTCTATACCAATGTCTTCTTGTCTCATAGCTGCCTGTATTAATGTGAGCACACAATGCCATGAGTGTGGAACTGTAACCCATATGTAGACACCAGCTGTCCCCCCCCCTCTTTTCTCCACAGGGTCTACCGACAGGTCAGTATTGCTAGGATTGCCATGGTTGTGACCCCCAAGTTGTGTTGTTGTCTCTCTCTTTGACCCCTTTCCCTTACAGGATCATGCTCACCGTACACCCAGGGAAGGAGCGCAGACCAGGCTATGTGTCTCACACCACTCAGCTGTGTTTGATTTCTCTTCCTGCAGACCTTTGCAACTGGCACACTGGCTCCTCTTCAATGGCGATTGCTACCACGCAGCAGCTGCCATGGAACACCCCCATGTTGTTCGTCCCCCCAGGAATGCCCACTACCACAAACTGTCCGGGGAGCACCCCTGGGCCTGCAGTCTGGTTGCCCCACGGTCACCTGCCTTGATGCTGCCAGAGAGGTCTGGGAGCCTGCCCTGCAACCCACCTCAGCTGCTGCTGCTGCTGCCCCACCGCCCTGGCTGCCTACTTGCTGTCCCTCCCCTTTCTATGGAGCAGGCCGTGGTTCCACAGGGGAAGAGCCCGCATCTCCAGGTCCATGGGGCTCGCCTGATGCTGCTGCTGTGGTCCTAGAGGCTGCTGTGCCTACCCCTGGCAGCCACGCCCGGCCATCTCTGCCACTGTTCCAGAACAATAAAGATGCCCCTGGAAACACATGTCCCCAATGTTGCACAAGCACTGCCCCACACACCCACACAGGCAGGCCCCAGCACACAAGCCTCTGCATGAATCCCAGCCAGGGTCCGCCACAGCCATCCCTGGGAGAACACAGCAGGGGGGCTGCCGGACCCTCTGGGACCAGAGGGGAGGGGGGAGTTGGGGGGCCTGTCAGGCAGGCAAACACTGACGGGCACTGTGGCGCACGTCCGCCACGTCTGTGAAGAGCCCTTTCAGCAACCGGGGCTCTCACCCACCCTCGGTCCGCCCATCACCGGCGTCCGTGTCCGCCCGTCACCGGCGTCCGTTTCCGCCCTCTGTCCGCCCGTCACCGGCGTCCGTTTCCACCCATCAACGGCGTCCGTGTCCGCCCTCGGTCCGTCTGCATGAGAGGCGCCCGTTCCTGCATTGCCTCCATCTGCGAAGTGCCCCCTGTGCCCCTATCGGTCTCTGCAGACCCCTCTCCCTGTATCCCTCTCCCACCAGCCGTGTTGTCTGTCTGTTTCTGACCCACCCGTGCCCCTCCCCAGCACCCCCTGTCAGTGTGCCTGCCTCCCCTCCCACTCCCTGATGATGGACGCTGGCACCCCCCATGCCGCCAGAGCGCCTGCCGCACGGTGCCGACGTTGCCCCATCTGGGGGTGTGATGAGCTGCGTGAGCCCTTCCCGCTCGCAGCAGACAAGCCCACGGCATCTCTCGGTCTTGGCCGGGGCACGGAGCAGAAGGCATGCTGGGATGCCTTCTTTGTGGGCATTGCCACGGCCCTTGAGGCCCAGGGCTTCAGGCAGCGCATGGGCATGTCCTGGCGGAGGCGGTTCCAGACCTCATGAGACCCCCCCCTTGTGCGTGCCGTTCCCACCCCCTCCTTCCCTTCTCTCCCCCGCTCACCCCCCCATGACTCCCACGTGCAGCCTCACCGTGGCTTGGGGGTGGCATCGCAGTCTGCAGGAGGGAGGGCAGTCGCACTCCCCCCTGCGGCAGGTGGCTGATGCCCAGGGTGCCCTGGGGCAGCTGGCACTGGCACAACCTCTGCCCTTCAGCTGACTGTCAAACGCGCAGTGCCTGCAGGCCCGCCTGTGGCTGCCCATCTGCTGCAACCGCTGCAGCAGCTGTGGTAGGTGCACGCAGACGGGCTGAGGAGGGGGCTCTTCGCTTCCACAAGACTGACAGCTCCCCACAGGAGCCTGCCTGCCTCTGCGGTAAGTTTTGCCGCGATCCTGGCCCAATGCTGTTGCCTCCAGCCTAACTCAGGCACAGTTGCAGACTAACTCGGTCCTAGTTTGGGCCACAATTGGGCCACAATTGGGCCTCAACTGTGCCTGAGTTAGGCTGGACTGAGCCCTAAGTCACACGTACCTCTTTGCAAAAAGAGCATTAAGGGTTACAATACTAGCCAACCTTCCTTGGGCAGAAGCCCCACTGAACTCAAGGATCATCACATCCTGTCCCCGCATCCTGTCCCAATTCCACATCTAGCCACAGCAAAGAGGTCCTTAAAGCAGGCTTCAGAAGGACTGAGAAGACAGCAGAATTAGCAACAGAGGCGCCTAAGGGACTCAAGCAGGGCATCATTTGCCATGAGTCCCAGGGAAGAGCAGCTGTGGTGCCCTCTGGCCAAACTGGCACCAACTTCCCCTGGGCAGAGCAAGTGTCAATATATTAACAAAAAGTCTCGTTAGTCTTGCACAGCCCTGTTTTGCGGGCTGCCGATTCATTTCCTAGCTAGCACAAGTCAAGGTGCTGGTTTTGCCCTTTAAAAACTTAATCGGCCTGGGACCTGATCCCATCAGGGATGTTTCCACCCGTATGAACCTCTATGGCAATTAATATCTACATGAGAAGCCCTGCTTCAGATTCTGGCTGATGTTGGCCACCCCAAGAAGATGGCCCTTCTCTATCACAGACCCAACACTCTGGAATGCCCTGTAAAGCTGCACGTTTTTTTTTTAAAAAAGTCAGGATTGGGCTGTGGTTTTCACAGCATTTGTGGCACAATATTACTATTATTATTAACAGTATTTATATACCGCTTTTCAACAAAAAGTTCACAAAACGGTTTACAGACAAAATCAAATGATTAAATGGCTCTCTGTCCCCAAAGGGCTCACAATCTAAAAAAAGATGCAGAACACCACCAGCAAACAGCCACCAGAAAAAACACTGTGCTGGGGTGAAAGGGGGGGAAGTTACTCTCCCCCTGCCAGTAGCGTAACAAGGGTGGTTCGCATGGTTCAGCCGAACCAGGCACCACCTGCTGCTGAGGCGCCGCGGCAAAGCCGCGGTGCCGGCACCAGACTCGAGTCCGACTCGAGATACTCGAGTCCGCAAGACTCGAGTCCGACGAGTCCGATTCGAGACGGGGAATTGAAGGAGGGGAATTGAAGGGGACACGGTGACGGCAAGGCAAAGCACACACACTCACCTTACTTCCGCATCCGCTCCACTGGGAATTGAATGAGTCCGCAGGGAATTGAAAGGAGGGGGCACACACTCACTTCCGCTGTGCGGGGAATTGAATTGAAGGAGTCCGCTTCCGCTGCGCCTGAACTGCTCTGCGAACTGAATGCACGCTGGACTGCTGGAGGTAAGCTGGCCAGGTTCGCGCTGGGGGGGGTGAGGGGTGCCCGGTGCAGGGTCCCGCTGGGTCGCCCCCTTCCCCCTGGAGGTCGCCCCCTTCCCCGCGGAGGTCGCCCCCTTTTGTGGAGTGTGGCGCGGCCGGTAGGCCGCGCCAATATTTTAAAAGTATATTGCGTTCCCTAGGGGCGCAAAATCCCCCCCCTGAACCGGGCGCCAAATCATTTAGTTACGCTGCTGCCCCCTGCTAATACTAGTATCTGTCTAGTATTCCCTTGTTTAGTACTAGATGCAATACTAGTATCTGTCAATCACAGATGATGAATTTAGGGACTGGGAGGTGACTTATTATGAAGAGAAACACAATTGATTGCCCAGTCTTTTCCTTTAATTGGGTGAAAGAGAAAACATCATAGTTACTATATTCCAGTAAACGCTGTGTTGGACTTGAAGCTGGGAGAATTTAGTTCCAAAGCCCAGCTCTGCTGTGAACTCAGAAGCGGTTCACGCAATGCTTTCAGCCAGCTGCAGCAGCAATTTTCCGTCAGTCATTTCAGCTTTCACAAACTCAGCCTCCATTGGTTTTTGGCATAACACCAATGTGCTTCCATTTGCTATGCTGTACCAAAAGCCAATTGACCAAAGCCAATACGGTGGCCCATTTGGGAAAGAAGCGGCACAGAAATGCAAAGTAAATAATTTGTAGGAATGTAGGGTTGTTGGGAAGACAAATGTGAAATACTTTCCTGATGAGAGCCTTAGGATAAGGTAGGCTATACCTTAAAAAAATATTTCTATTATTTGGCAAGTCTTGCTGCTCTGTTTTAAGGGTTGAATCACAGAGCTTTCATTGGGAATCACAACGGATATTACAGCTGCATCTTTCTTGCAGGGTGGAATTTCATTATTTTAATCAAGGTATGCTAGAAACAGTTTTCCTGATGAGATAATTAGAAAATGAATGGATTTGAGACATAGCTTGATTAAGAGCAGTCAACTTGATTTTTTTAAGAATGGAAGGCCATACTTGAATGACTATAGGGCAAGATTATTCATCTAGGAATATCTGACATCAGTGAAGTACTACACCACACACTTACAGTGTAATGATGCAAGGGAACCCACACCATCTTGTCATGTTTGGCTGCTCCTAAACCTTTTTACAGCACAATCCTATGCATGTGCACTTGGAGGAAGTCCCACTGTGCTCAATGGGCTTCCTTCCAGGAAAGTGTGCATAGAATTGCAGCCTTAATATTTTTAAATCAGAAGGAGAATGGCTGACACAGATATCCCTAGATTTTCAGGCCAAACTAGATGCAGGGACCCCTTGGCAGGAAAGGGTTCTAACCATTTACTCTGCCATAGTCCCAATATAGACCACCACCCCTTGATAACTATTTGTCTTGAGAGGGAAATTGCAACTTTGTAAGGTTTGGAGACCCCTGATCTGGATCAGGAGCTGGAAGCACCTCCTTATCTCCCACCAAGAAAGCAAATGTGCAGGCCCGCTCATCTAATTTGGTTCTTAATGTTCCTGCAGAAGACATGACCACTTTGATTATTTTTTTAAAATAAAAACTGATTTAGAAATCTTGGTTGTAAAATAAATAACTTATAAAGTACAATAGCCAAATGGAAATATGACTAGAAATATGACTGGGGCACCTCTGCCCCTGTCTAGAAACATCTTGCAGGTTCAACAGTTTTGATGGATGTGTGAAGTTCTCTCATTCCCAGGGATTCTCCATCCTATTTTATTTTTTTTATTTTTCACATTATTATACCGCCCTTCCTCCAAGGAGCTCAGAGTGGTGTACATATTTCCTCCCCTCCTTTTTGTCCTCACAACAACCCTGTGAGGTAGGTGGGGCTGAGAGATAGTGACTGGCCCAAGGTCACCCAGGAAGCTTCATGGCTGAGCGGGGATTTGAACCTGGATCTCCCAGGTCTAAGTCCGACTTCCAAACCACTACACCATCCTGGCTATTCAGTGGAAAAGGCAGAACCCTACATTGATAGGACGCACAGAGTTGCTCCTGCCACAGAAATGAATTGCAAGCATTAACACAGGCATGAGGTTCTGCGCTCCAGCCCAGTTCCTTAATGGGCCACCGCATAATAAGCCTCTGAATCGTAATGAAGACCTGTCTTAGGACAACTTCAAACCAACCTATATGTATGGGGTGAAATCCAAGGAAAATTGAATGGAGTTAACCTGCCAGCTCTCTTCAGACACTATATTCCTGGGTAGAGCAAACACAATCTCGCTGCCCTTCCTACACACTCGCTCTGCCCAGGAATGTTCCGTCTGAAGAGAACGTCAATGTGATCAACAGAGCTTAGGTGTTTTACTGTGCACGTGTATCCCATAGGTACAGTGGCCCTCTCACTCCTTTCCCATGCAGCAGGGGAAAATGTGAAAGACATCCAAAGTAAATGTGTTACGAATAGGATGAGAAGGAAAAGCTGAAGACTGCTAGAAACAAGGCCATGACTCAGTGAATTGCCTGCACATGAACCAGACTTATGCATGGAGGGAGGAGGAATATTTCCCCGTTTTCAGCATAGCTGACCCAGCACATCATTGCAAACTGCTTTGAAACTCCAAGGATTCCCAGTGTAACTCCTTGCTGCAACTGCAGAATTAAGCTAATGCCGCCTGTCCCCCAAGGCATCGATGGGGGGGGGGGATTTCTACCCCTTCCCCCTCACACCAGGCAAGGTTGGAGAATTAAACCAGGCCATTGGTGGAGGGCAGAAGAAGGAAGGTGGTTTGCCATTCGGTGTGTGCTGGGCTAGAAATTGGCCCCACTCTCCCATCCTGGACAACAGTCTGAGTTTAAGGGCTGAGCAGGAATGTTTTGCCCTGTAGCCGATTGGCCAGTGGTTGAAGGTTTTTTGTTTTGCCTACTCTAGAGTGGATGAGAGGGTGTGGAGCTTCAACTGGGCCAGTCACAGAAATACCTCTGAAGATTATGCTGAGAAAGTGTAGTTTAAATACTTTGACTGAAAGTTGCAGGAACAAAGGGACTGCGGAGCATCAATGTTCATCAGTCTTGATCAATGCCATACATTTTAAAATCACTCCCACCACAGTTAGCCAAGTAAATAAACAGTGTATTAATCTAATTAAAATCTGCATTGTCAATACACATAGGATGCGTTATTTAATGCCTCTGTAAATACCAAAAATATTTTTAAAAACAAACACATACATACAGTCTATTTTCATATTTATGACTGGACAAATCTATTTGTGAAAGGGAATCATAGCTACAGAAGTGACAATCTGAAATGGGAGTCAGTCCCTGCATCACCCTGTGGTGGATTGCCGATACTGATACTCCAGAGTTTTCAGGACAAATGCTCCGGATTCTGACTTTGTTCACAGGAGCTAAATTCATGTTCTTGTAGTTGTGAAATTGCATTGTTGTGACTCAGATTTAATGGAATGCAAGTCTGACACTGATTTCGACAAAGTTCATCAAGCAACAGTCATTAAACACCATGCAGGTATAACTATAAGATTATCATTGCTCTCTGGGGAAAAAAACACGTAACCTCCAAAACATTAGCCTAATACACTTCACAGTGACTGTTTAGTAGCAGGATTCTAAATGAAAGAGGATCCTTCATCCTTCAAAGAGAATCAAAGAGTAAGAAGACTGACTGCTGCATCTTTATTAACGTGTTCCTATACATATGCAAAAAAATCTCAGCACAAATTAAAATTTGTCCCCTTTATGATAGAAGCTAATTGCCCAGAAGGCATCCTACAGTTATTCTGCATGAGCAATTCATTCTTAATATATGGCTCTACACAGAAGGCTCCTTTCTCTTCCAGTGTCTGCATGAAATGAATACAAAAAGATTCTCATAAGTGTATAAAGTCACCAGTAGTTAACACTTTGATGGAAACTCTCTGTTTATGAGATGTCAATTCTCAAATCTAAAACTTTCTCTTAGCCTTCTAGCAAAAAAAAAAAATGCATTGTCTGTACTTTTGAACTGATGGACAGCAGGATCCTCATAACGCTTTGGGAGACAGGATAGTGGATCTATGCAGTATAAGGAAAAAGGCAAAAGAAAAGTCTTTCTTTGCACAATGCATAATTAACTAGCACCAGATGGGGTGATGGTTACTGGCTTCACAGCGCAATCCTATCCAACTTACACCACTGGTGTAACCAGCAGGGGAGGGCAGGGCAGGAGGCTTTGGAGGGGAGGGGAGATTTAAATCCCCTTTGAATCCCACTTTGGAAGGAGCTTCCCGGTCTTGCTGCACTGCTGGTTACACCAGTGGTGTAAGTTGGATAGGATTGCGCTGTCAATGACTTTAAAGGGGAGTAGACACATTTTCATGGAGCTGGCCTCACCAGACCTTAGCTATAAGCCCTTAGAAGCGTCTCACATACTGCCTTTGACTACCAGAGGCTTGGGACAAACAATGATGGTGGCCTGTTGACTTCATTCCCCCTTTATGAGCTTCCTGAAGGCATTCTGTTGTCCCTTGTTAGTTAGGAACAGGATGTTGGTAGGGTTGCCAGATGACCCTGTAGGAGATTGGCCATTTGCCTTTAAAGCGCCTGTTGTTGCAATGGGAGAAAAGGCTGCTGTGGCTTCTCCTCCTTGGCTCTGATGTCCAACCACCTCCCAGAGTGATAGCCTAGAAATAATCCCTGTGGTAGGGAACCCAACTCCTGCCTCTGTCAGGCAATCATAGTGTGTGGGCAATCCCTGCTCTGACATGCAGTTAGTGGTGGGAGTTTCTGACAGCACCATGTAGGAGCACAGTTGCTGGGTGGGACGGGCAGTCTAGGGTAGTCCTAGGGTAGTCCTGCCATCAGACGGGCTGCCCGTCCACTCAGGAATTCTTACTTCTTGTATTACATCTAGGCTTAAACACTACTGCTTACTGGTCAAATGATTAGGATATGGCAAGTAGCCATAGTGTAAGCTGTGAGTAAAAGATCAAGCATGCTACATAGACTAATTTAACTTCCAGGGTTCATGTCAGGACATCTGAGGTGAATGATAAAGCAGCATAGGGACTGGGATGTCTGTCTTTTGCATTTGGCAGATGGACCACGTCTGTAGCAAGCAGTGCTGTAGGTATAAGATCACTTCTCCATGGTAGCCCACTTTGAAGATCTAGAGCCTCAAGACTCAGGTGTGGGCTTGTACCAAACCTGAAAGAAGCACAGTCCCTTTGCTGCTGCAACTTTCAGTCAAAGTGTTTAAACTGCATTTTCTCAGCGATACAAAATCTTCAGAGGAATTTCTCAAAACCCAAGCAGAGCCTTTTGATATTCACTGGGGAAAAGTCTGAAATCCAAAAGGAAGGACAAATGGCTGTTATATATTGATTTTCATCCGTGTCAAGCACTTTACCAAGCAATGGCCATGTAGAGCCATTTTAGAGCTGAAAGTGCAAAGAGGTGAAATGAGTTGCCCAAGGGGCAAACGTGTAGGGCCTCACCAGAACCAGGAGCAGCACTTGGGTCGCGTGTGTGTCCCCCCCCCCCCGAGCCCCATTCCAGCACTCTTCCTAGTTAAAGAACTCAGGACATTTGGAATCTGCTCTAGTCCATCACTTGCCCCTGCTTTAGATGGATTCAGGATTGCAGCCTTTAAGAGTAAAAATGGGCATGTTGCTTCATTTAACCTAATAGCAAAACTGAACTAATGAGCACTCGCTGGCTTGGGGCAGTGCAAGAATCATCTCAGCCTGTGAATACTGAAGAAAGCAATGCTAAAAGCAACATGAATCAGAATGCAGTAATGCAACAGAACTGAAAAGGTTTCTGTGTGGCGCCACATGAGCCACGAAACCTATGCAGAGGTTATAAAACCGTAAAAATTCTCCATGGTTTACAATGTCTATGAGCATGCTGGTGAGCCCTGCCCTGCCAATGCTGTGCTCCTTATCCCTCCAGCCCCTACTCTCCCCATGGACACCCTATGTTTGCAGTGACAAATGCTGACCATAGGAAGAGTGGACATGGGGCTTAAGAGCCTGGTGGTGGGCAGTGGTGTAACAATAGTGGTGCGAAGGCAAGTAGTTGTGCAAGACTCCGTTACACTGGAGTCAGCAGCCCCTCCCCCTTGCTGTTGGAGCCATTCCAGCAGCAACAGTGAGTGAGTGAGGGAGTGTCCTGCATGTTGCCTTTGCTGCTAGAATGGCTCTAACAGCAAGGGGGAGGGGCCGCTGACTCCAGTGTAATGGAGTCTTGCACAACTATTTGCCTGCGCACCACCCTTGTTACACCACTGGGGTGGGTCTCACTGGCATGCTCTAAGATGTTGCGAAAGCTTGGAAAACTTCAATGTTGCATGCAGATTTTCATGGCTGTCAGCTTGGAAAACTATCCATAGAGAATCATAGTAGAGCTCTGGAACAGACCATTTCCCCCCATCCCACCCAATGGAACTCCACAATGGTGGAGCCTCCATTTTGCCAGGAAACACTTGTGGCCAGACTTATGTAAACTGGAGAACCCAGGAACAATGTCATCTCAGCAGTGTATACACATGTGGCTTCATAAAGCATGGGTCCACTCCCCTGCTGTGCTGGTGTCGGGCAAATCTGAGCCATGGTCTGAGCCTGTAATATAGTATTTGTCATCACTTTCAGCCTGTGTTGATATTTTTGTTTCAATAATCTTGCAAGGCATTGACACTCATTGCTCCTTTGGCAGCTGCTCTTGGCTTTGGAACACTGTTTTAAAGCTGCCTTTAGGTTCTATTGTCAATCACCCTCCAGTCATAAATGCAAAAGAAATGAAAAATTAACAGAAAAGAGAAAGAGAGGCGGTCCCCAGCTTCTCCCTCCAAGTAGAACAATTAGTGCCAATGTAGTAAGAGCATGAGCTGTCTGCAGAGCTAGTTATCATAAACCAAGCAATGAATGAGAAATGATGTGGCAGATGGAAGCATGTGCACTGGGAATTCAAAATTAATGGCTCATTTTTTACATTGCGCAACAGTCTCCTCGAGTTTCTTGCACACCTCTACCAACTTTTAACTTTTTGATTCGTTGGCTGTGACATTTGTCAGCCATAGATCAGCAGCACTTCAGTTAAAATGTTATGGCTGGCTTGAGATTATCTCCCAACTGAGTACTAAAACACACAACCCTGTGGGGCCATATGAACCCTTTACACCACACTGGATCTGTCCTCAAACGGCATGCAATCCTTGGAAATTCTCTGACAGAAGTGGTTGCAGCCTATTGGTCCTTAAAGAAAACCTGCCAAATGAAGGAAATGCAGGAGTAAAACTGACATGCACTGAATTGAAAGAAGCATGGGATTCAATAAAGAATGGGAGAGTGAATTCTGAGACATCCAGGTATGGGTCACAGAGAACAAAAGGTCATGTGCCAGGCATCTCCTTTGTTCTCTAGAGATGCATCTACATGGGAGCTTCTCACGATTCCACTTTCACATCGAGTCGGCACATTGTTATTGATGGTTCCACAATCACCTCCCTGTACAATTGTCTGTCCTGGACAATGAGCCCAAACTGATTCTTGAACTCTCTGTTCTGAGTGGATTAGGCCTTATGATACTTCAGGCAAGCTTGCAAATAGTCACTGGCCAGATCACCTGTGGTTCGTAACAACTGCAACTGATGAATCCCCTATAATGCTATAAGGCTGCATGTCGAGCTGTTTCTCTTTCAGTCTTCCTGGGAGGCGTATGAAAAAAGCCCTGAGTCTCAACTTCCAGAATTCAGCTTTCTGTTAACAAGACTCTCTTCTGAAGATCTCACCTGACTGGGTGGCAGCAGGCCCCTGCGCCACCCCCCACCAATGCCTGACCGTGTTTTCAAGTTGAAGGAACATCCATTCAGTGACTGGTCACCGTCTTCCCTCAGCAAAGAGGGAGACCATGGAGCTAGCACCTGTCCTAATGCCCCATTGAACGCTTTTCATTTGTCTCTCAGGACCATCTACACTTAACCTGACAGTACAGAAAGAGGCAGCGGGGGCTGTCACCACTGCTCAGCTTCTGGAAACAATATAATTCCTACTTCTTAATATTTTCCTCATTCCTCAGTCTGTCATCTCTCAAATTCTGTCCTTGACAGAGCTCCCTTCACCATTCTCACTGCTGCACTAGCCAGCCAGCCAGACATGCTTATGTTCTCCTCAAGTGAGCCTTGACCTCATGGATTGTTATTGGCTGAATGTCTGATCTAGGCTTCATTGGTTACCAGCTGCCACTCCGTCGCATCAGCATTGTTATCGCAGTTGTCTCGTTGAACCTTCAACAACACATTGATCTCGTTGAACCTTCAGCGCAAAGATCTCATTGAACCTTCAACAACACATTGTGATGGATTTGCAAATCACTTCCAGATAAAAGCCCCAAACATATCCCCTGCTACCAGCGCCGATGCAGCCGCACCAAAAAGGCGCATGCTGCATCCTGTGGTGGGGAGGGCAACCCAAGGGCAAACAGGAGGTTAGTAAAAAAAATTATATTTCCACATAAGCCCTGGGGCCGCCTTTGGGTCTCTTTGGATATACACCACCTCTTTTGGTGGTGTATGTCTGAGGAGAGAAAAGAGACAGGGAGGTTTACAATGGAGGGGGATAAGATCTGGCATGCGCCGTTGTCGCTGGACCCACCCTTTCCCACCTCCTCTCTGCCCCAGTTCCCACCCCGTTGCACCACCAGGCCTCCCACTCCCTCCCCGGCCACAGTCTGCCCCCGCCACTGACTTACCAGCACCAGGGGCTCCAGGAGAGACACTGCTACATGGATGGCGCTGCTTACCATTTCCGGCAGTGGCCTGGTCATGCACTTTATGGCATCTCATTTTGCGACACCATAGGTCAGGTTGTGCTGCCAGAACAGTAGTTCTGGCAGCACAGCCCAATCACAGGACTGGGCTGCTAATCACTCATCATAGGAGCCTATGTTGTGCTAATCACACAACATAGGCTCCTGTTTTCCAGTGATGGTGGTTTTGCTCCTAGAGTACCTTTTTCATATTTTAATGGATGCTTTTCTGGTTACCTCACCTGTGGACATGGACAGGATTCTTGGATCCATAAGACCAACCACTTGCAGACTTGACCCTTGGTTGATAAAGCCAGCTAGGTCAGGACCTGCGTCCTGGATGACAAGAGGGGGGGGGAGAAGCCTCATTAAGGGAGGAGCAAGTTCCAACTCCTTTGAAGGAGGCAGTTGTTGACCCCCTTTTTTACACAAAGGCCCTCCATAGACCCCTCCAATTATAATATTACCAACTGTCTAATATACCATTCTTGAGCTTGTGGTAGCATCCCAGCTCCAGCTTTTCCTGCATGTTATTGATTACCTGGATCCTTTACAGTCTAGCTTTTGACCTTGTCTTGGGACTGAAATCATCTTACTTGCCCTGGTGGACATTTGCAACAGGAAATGAATAGACAGAGTGTGACCCTACTGATTCACCTGGATCTCTCTGGGAAATGGGAGTGGGAGGCAATGTACATTGATGGCCCTTCTACATCGTGGTTAGGTTCCAGAAGATGTTGCAGGGGAACTTCTGCTCTGCCCCTTGGCCTTTGGCTTATGAGGTTCCATAAGGTTCCATCTAGTCCTCCCTGCTTTTTAACATCTACATGGGGTCACTGAGTGAAGTTGTCCAGGGGGTTGGGCTAAGATGCCACCTACAACCAATTCTCGATGGGGTTGTACTCCCTCAAAAGGGCCAGTTCACAGTCCAACCTGGTTCAACACTCTTTATGGAGGCCATGTACCTTCCACCAGTTTTGGCTGGTATGCGACTGTTCCTGAAGAGGTCCAGACCAGGCCTTAGCTCTGGTCATTTCTAGATTTGATTACTGTAATGTACTGTGCGTGGGACTTGTCTTGAAAACAGTTTAGAAGCTTCAACTGCTGCAAGGTATGAATGTCTGAGTGCTTACAGGGACAGCTTGCTGGGATTATATTGCACCTCAATTTCTCAGTCTGCACTGGTTACCTGTACAATTCTGGGTTCAATTCAAGGTTTGAACTTTAAAGTCCTAAACAGTTTGGGTACCTGAAGACCAGGACTGTCTTCTTTCATATGTTCCCTAGTGCAAGTAAATAAATAAATAAATAAATATCACTCCCTTCCATCTGTTGCTGTAGCAACATGGCTGCCCTAAGCAATTGCTTAAGGCCACAGTACGTCCAGTCCCCATCCGTGCTGTCTCTCTGTGTGTTATTATACATTTAATAGCAGTCATGAGGGAAGAGGGGAACCACAGCGCCAAAACTACACATTTACCATAATGTGTAGTTTGGCCATTAGAGTTGCCTACAGCAACAAGGTGACCCTGACTGTAGTCTATGGCTTCTTGTTCCATTTCCATATTCACCTCATAATTGCAAGGATTTACTGTGGTCCATGACTTTTTGAGGAACTCCTAGACCATTTTTTTCAACGAATAAGGGTAGCTGATATATCCATCAAAAAAGAGCAAAGTATATTACAGATCTAAAGTTATGAGTGTAATTTGACATCAGTGCATCTGATGGCTAGACAATGATTGCTTCCCCTATTACCATTCACTGTCGCCTCTTCTGTTACAGAGTGGGGTCGCCATGGCCCAAATTCCAAAACTCCCCTGGAATATGTTGTCTGTTTGGTGAGTGTTGCGGAACTGCAATATTAATAAACCCTATCCTTTGTGTTTCATAAGGATCTGGAGGTTTAAAATAAATGGTGTCCCTTGAAACACAGGGAATCTGTCAGCACTCCAAGGACTGACACAGCACCACTAACATACCTTGGGTAAAGCCACTCATAAAAAAAGAGCTGAGGAATATTATTGAGAATTCCCTCTGCTC
Source organism: Plestiodon gilberti rubricaudatus (assembly GCA_026170595.1). NCBI lineage: Eukaryota > Metazoa > Chordata > Lepidosauria > Squamata > Scincidae > Plestiodon > Plestiodon gilberti. The sequence goes on along the minus strand of JANXHW010000001.1, from coordinate 234,297,502 downwards.
CCCCTGCTGTGGCTTGCACACTTGAAAATGTAATCTTCCAGTTATAGCCGCAAGGTAACAAATGATTGCTCAAGGAGACATAAAAGGGTGTCCCACGGAACAAAGGAGGATTGGAGATTTGGGAATCTGAACTGGGGCAATAGACAGCAGGAACAGATGATGCTCTCTGCTCTTTGATTATATTAGGGCACAAGCATGTGTGCTCAGCAAAATGATTTAACCGAGTAAGTTGGTAACCTAAGAGCACGAGCAGTAACCTCAAGCTGCTCTGACTTGTTCTTTGTCTTTAGAGTCATTTGACTGTGAAATCGAACATAAGGATGGGAAAAAAATATTGAGTTCCTGGTCACATTCTCGTTACAAACAAGCATAAGACAGTGGGGTGGTCAAGAATGATATAAAGTTACCCCAAAGTTACCAGTAGCTATGTGGCCCCATTTGGTGGTTCAGTTTTTTTCTTGTATCCTACCCAGCTCCTAGAACCCAAGTGTAAATCCCAGCCTTGCTCAGAACATGAGTAGAACATTGAGCAGAATGCAGTGGTGAGTTTTGTGCAGTGTGAAACAACAACAAGAAATTAAAATTATGATGCAAGCCAATATTTGCGACTAACTGTACCTCCTCAAGCCACCATTTTGTGGCATGCCTGGCTTACACTGGTAAGAGGCTCGTGTGTGTGTGTGTGTGTGTGTGTGTGTGTGTGTGTGTGTGTGTGTGTGTGTGTGTGTGTGTGTGTGTATCATATTAAGGCTGCATTAAGCAGCCTGCCCATCCAGCCTGTTGGAAAATAAGTACAATGCCACCTACAGGACACCAGGGGGAAGTGTACTGTCCAGAGGACTAAGAGGCCACCTGTTCAGACCTTTACTTTGTCCCTCTTTGACCTGTGAGGGTGTGCCTGTACCTGGTTTCCTTCTGCTCTTCTCTCTTTCTCCTCCTGATCCTTCAAGCATGCAGACCTCTCTCCATCAGCTCTGACCAGCAGCATGGACTCCATCATGCCATGAGGTCTTACACATCTATGCAAAGGGAATAGCTCTAGAATTCCCTGTTCCAAAGTTTACAGGTAGGACCTGTATAGCCAACAAAGTTGAACTGTGAGTAAAGTATTTCTCCTTTGAAACCTTTTTTCTGCCTCTGCTCCTATTTTATTTTCAGTAGCAATCTAGCAGGGATTGGTGGGTTGCTTCGGGGGAAAAAAGGGTCTTCTGCTTTATAACTCTGTTTCGTATAGATGCCTGGACTCCCTTTTTCCATCACTGCCACCAACATTATGGGCCTGATCAGACAATAGATTTCCCCATCCATTGCATGGGAAGGAACAATTGCATGAAGCTGCCTATGGTTCGAGCTACTGACAAAGAAAGCTCTATGGGTGACTGCAAAGTCCCGATGGTCAGAAAGGATTTAAGATCATTCCTTCCTTTCCAAATCTGTACCTTCCCGGAGAAGTCCAAATGAAAATCACATTCCTTGTCTCTTAAATTGCTAGATATGCAAACCAAGAAAACACTGCAATTTGTGGGGAGTACATATTGGTATAAGGATGAGCACATGAGAATGAGTCGATTTCCCATGAATAACAAAGAGTTTTATATAACGGTTCTGTTCCTCCACTGGCATCACTTCTTTCACATTGGCAAAGTTTATCAAGTTTATGCTGGCTGAGAATCTGGCATCACTGGCTTAGAAGATTTGCTTTTCCTTCTATCTTCCCAACCATTTCATTGTTTCATAGTTACCAAACCAGCCAGCTTCCTTATACAAATACAGAGGCCAGCTATTGCTTCTCTGCATGGTCAGGGATAAATAATACAGAATGGAAATGTCTGAGATCCATGGTGAATAGCCAGGAAGAGTCTCAGAAAATTCACCATCTTTGTTTGCAACATGCCAATGGCATCTTTCCCAAGACCCAAGACCTCCTGATGCCTGGGGCAGCATGCCAAATGCCAGGGAATGAAAGGAGAAGGAAGAGCAGTGGAGGCAAGTAAGTGGATAGAGATGGGTGCCCCCCACCAATCTGCTACCTGAGGTGACAGCTTCAGTTGCCCTCATGGATGGGCCGGCCCTGCATGCAATCTCCATTGTGTTTTAGAAAACTCACATCTGTTTATTCACCTTTCTGAGAAAATGCAGCTGAAGACACGAAGGCAGAGGATTGCAAATGGATAGGAATAAATGAGCAGAATGTTGTAATGGTGTTTTTGTTAAGTCAGTGTATACTATATTTTCAGCAGAACCAAACCCAAAGAAGTACGACAGTCTGCATTCCATAAGGTGGCTAGGTGCCTTTTTTATTCTCATACAATGTTTAGGGCACTTTAAGTGCTAGCAGAAGCAAATCTAATATGTCGTATTTTCCTAATAGTAACGATGACCCTTCAGACACCAGGGATTTACTAAAGCTAGTTTTCCACAGAGCAAAGGCATTCCTGTCCAACTTTCAATGCCAACAGTGTCTTTGCAGGAGAGACCCAAACCCCTTGGCCAGAATCCAGCACAAGCCCAGCACACTTTCGCTCTGCTAATCTCAATGGCCTTGAGTGTACTTGGCTTTGACCTGGACTGCAGCCAATAAGTGTAACAAACAACACAAAACCACCATTTTTCCCACTGACAAAAGGAAAGAATTTTCCTTGATGGATTCAAAGACAATTTTGACAAGGGAAAACTGCACCCTGACAAAGAAAAGAACATGTTGCGCTGATCAACTGTCAAAATTGTCTTTGTAGAAGTAGTGAAAATTCTCTTTGGGGCAAGTGCTAATTTGCCCGCCATGAGTCAATGCCTTGTTCGCAGTAGGAGCCTTGTTTTCCTCTAGAAATGATATCACTGGTGCTTGCATCAGGTTCCCTTGAGCGCTCAAGAGAAAGTGCAACAATTTGGAATCACACCTTGAGAACTGAAATGGGCGGGTGTGCTCACATCCTTTGGGAAATGGGCCGACAGAAATACTCATGGAACCTGAGGCGCGTTTTTAAAATGGAAAGGAGGAACCAAACTAAAGGAATCAGAGAAAGGCACAATGAGGGTGTGTGGCTCTCATTAAGAAAAATAAAAATAAAAAATTGGCAACATTTCTGACTGAAAACATAAAGAACAGATTTACAGTACTTCTGGCCCAATCCTATCCTCCCCCCCCCCACTGGTGCAGCTGCGCTGAAAAGGCATCCAGCGGGGGGGGGGAGGCTTTGGAAATCCCCTTTCCCTTTCGCAAGTCTCCCGCCCCGCAATGGGTCCCCACACAAACCAGCACACTTTAGCTGGTGCAAGACAGAGGAGAGAAAGGGGGTGGGGAGGCTGCAGAAACGGAGCATAGGATCCGGCACATGCCATCACTGCCAGATCCACCCCCTCCCGCAGGCTGCCCGCCCGCCATTCCTCCCCCTTCCTGCCCAGGTTTGGTCCCTCCATGAGCAAGTCACTCACCCTAACCTACCTCAACAAAGGTTTTGTTGGAATAAAATGGGGGCAGGAAGGCGATTGGGACAGGGTATATCCACACAAGCCTTTTCTGCTACCACCATTTCCTTCTCTCCCTGAGTTGTTTCTTCTGTCAAAATAGGCAATCCGATCCAGTGTAGACCTAGATCAGTGGAGAGTGCGCTCCACTGCTCTAGGCCATCACAAATATGCCATAAAGCACCTTTGTGATGACTCTGGAGTAAGGGCAACCAGCGCAAAGGCCGATAGCCCTTACTTCACCACTCCTCTGATCCGGGCACTGGTGTCACTCGAGGTGGGGTGGAAAGCTAAGTTCTGCAGCTTTCCACCGCACCATTACTCTCCGGTACGAGGTGCCCCGCCCCCTCGTCATAGGAGCCCTTCAGCGGAGAGAAAGCAACGCGCAGGAGAGTCCCTGCACATTGCTTTCTCTCCGCTGACGGGCTCCTACGACGAGGGGGTGGGGCACCTCGTGCAGGAGAGTAATGGTGGGGTGGAAAGCTGCAGAACTTAGCTTTCCGCCCCACCTCAAGCAACGCCAGTGGATCTGGGCACCCACCGGTGAAGGTAAGTCCTGCACCGGTTGGTGCAGGGGAGGGGGGAGGGACATGGAGGGAGGGGGCCATTGGCCGAACTGGGCTGGGAGAGGGCAGGGATATCAATGGCGCGCTCTGCCAATATCCTCAACCCTTTCCCGGCCCGGTTCAACCTTACCCCGCTGCCTCTAATGTACGTCAGCTTCAGAGCTGACGTACATCTGAGGAAGCCCATAGGCTCCAGGCAGCCCTACATTCAGGGACAAACATCCCCTTCTCCTGAGGTGTTCTCGGGCCATGCCGGTCTGGCCCGAGAATGGGTTCAGGATACAGCGACCGGCCCTTTAGGCCGGCCACGGAAAGTTGCACAGGATCACGTTGTCAGATTATAATCTACCTGGGCAAGAAGCTGTCTGCTTTGCTTCAATACAGGCAAAGGCATCATGTGCACTAGTGCTCATATATAAACCATAACAACCATGACTAGAATGTGGGCTTTGACTTTCAGTTCCAGATTTGGAGTGTGCGCCTGCGATGATCCTGCCAGTCCATTTGGATTAACAGCTGCCAGTGCGTGGATTGGCACAACCCCCATGTGGGTTGTGGATGTTGCCAGCACTGATTCAGCACACCTGGCCCTGGAAAAAGTCTGCACCTGGAGACACCCTCGGTCTCTGTTTCTCCCTGCCTCCCACCCTGTTTCCAGACCTGCTTCTGGCCGCCATACACCTCTCCAGTCTCCAGCCTCACTTTCTGTAATAGGCTTCGAGGATTTAGCTGTGTGCTTGAAACCATTTAGTGTCAAAGAGAATTTCTTACATGACTGCTTCCTAGAAACATAGGTCAGTTTATTCCAAGAGATACTTTGAAACCTACAAGGTAAAAGGGTCTTGAAAATTAACTGTCCACAATGCCTATGCAGAATATCCTTGATTCAGATACGCGTTCCTATGAAGTAGGACAGGCACCTATTATTCCTGTTGTTCAATTTTCTTCTCAGCTCCACTTCCTTGTATCCATGGCAGCCACATCGTGCACAGTGGGCTTCGCTGAAAGACACCCTCAGAGTGTTGTCTCAACGCAAGGAAGTGCAGCAGGAGGGGAAAAAACACACAACAGTTCCTAAAACCAATAGGACGGCCATTCTGAAAGTGTAATTAAAAATGAATGTTCATTATGCCTTGCAATGAAAAGAACGGGTCAGGAAGCAAACACATGGGTGATGGATAATTAATGGACAGGAAAAGACCGACGTTAGAAAGCCAGAAGGAAAATTAATATGATGGATGCATTTACTTTTAAAGAGTGTGAACAACAGGCAGTTTTCCATGAGCCCATTTGCTATATACATAGCCACAAGGACCAGTGGGGCACAAAGGATCTTGGGTAGCAGCTCAGATCATGTGTTAATCTTCTATAGCCATTTTGCAAACAGGAATAAGAAAATTCAAGGCACTATAGCAACTATCCCCAATATGGTGCTATCCCCAAGGTCAGAGCCAAGTCAAGACTGGCCAGTGGCCCCAAATCATCCAACGGCCCATGTTCCTGCCCTGAGACCCTGGCTTGATTGAGACTCTGGTGGCAACAGCCATCCAGAGCATGATCTGGAGCACTTCACAGCAGCCGCACCGGCTCTTGCCGTCGTTTTTCAAACATCATTGTGTGATCATTGTTGCCTGACACATTTTATATGCACATGAACATGATGCTCATGCCAGAAAAAAATGACCTAGACCAGTCTCATGGTACTTTGCTTGGGCTAATGACAAGGAAGCATTAGGTCCCATAAGCCTTTAGGGAAAAGAGTCAAGCTTTGATTCATCAGAGCAACCCCTCCCCCACTGCTGGCTTGGGAGAAGCCTTACCTGTCAGAAAATTCCATGGCCAGCCGCACCTTGCTTGGCTGCAGCGAAATAAACACAGTCACATCCTGGGAGATCCTGACGTTGAAGTAAATAAAGTCAAACCACCCTTCACCAGCTTACAGTGTCTAGTTGACGATGTCTTTTGCAAAAGAAAATGCTGCCTTCGTTTCTGAGCTGAGAACTAAGAGCTGGCTGAAGTAAAGCATCGGGATGCTTTTTGCACTTTTGGATGATCATCACCTAGCAACTTCAGGCTTGTGACTTGCAAGGTGCAAGCTCAGAGATCTAAGCTGTGACAACATTTCTGAGGTTTGGAGATCACAGAAGTTGCCACGCCTGAGATATCTACACTTCAGGGTATTGTATTGCATATCTGAATGGAGAAGCCAAGTAGATGCCCCAACGTGGAAGAAGCAGACCGCAATAGTATCTGAACTGGTCCTATGCTTTCACATAGGCCTGGAGCATGTATGTCTGTTCCATGTTTTATAACTGCAATGTGAGGATGTGGTTTGCATGTGTGAATAGACCATCACAACACCACAGATAGAACTTTCAGGTCACCGCAAAGCTTTTAAATAGAGTCAGTTCACACATTCAGCTGGGCCTGATTCACACGTACAAGTTCATCTCTTGATATTTTCAATTTATAGCAATATTTGCATGTGTGATATAACATCTTAGACAGAACTTTTATATCCCTACATGCACATTGATTTTCACATCTATTCAAGCATTTGTAGTTCACACATCCAGCAGCCAGTTCTCCAGTGCACAGTAATCTAGTAAACTGATAGCCCAATCCTGAAGCCCCAGCTACACTATACCCTTGCAGCCAGTGTGCGTCCAACGTGAGGCATGCACGGGCACGCACGTCAAGTGGAGCCTGTCGACGGCAGCCGGCGCTGGCCCGTCGGCAGCTGACGTCCCCGCAGGGAAAGTCGCGCTCGGCTTGACTTTTGCCCGTTCGGCTGCGCTCTGGCTGTGTCAGGACGCAGATGTAGCGCGGCCGTGGACAATGTAGCTCAGCCTTAACTCCCTGCGTGGCAATGCAGCAGTGGCGGCACAGCTTCCACTGAATCCCGTGGGGGAGTTTTGGATGTTGGAGGTCTCTTCGGCATAAGGGGACATTTGTCCCCATGCCTCAGGGTAAACCCCAGCAGCCGCTATGGGTCAACTTGGACCTATGCCAGCGACATTGCTGGCACAAGTCCACATTGATTCGTGCAGGCAGATCAGGCCCTGGAAGGGGAGTTGGATTTGGTGGGCACCACTGCCACTGAACCCGCTTCTCTCCCAGGCCCGATCCATCCTCCTTCCCACCCCATCTCCTCCCCCATTCCAGCCACTTTCACCCCATTCCACCCCCTGTGTGGGCTTATCTTCTCCGGCAGGTCTTCGTGGATCCGCCGGCACAAGCAGTAAGGCTCCGGCTCCAGTAGCTAGCACTGCCAAAGTGCGTTTTATGGCTACTTTGTAGCAGCCAGCACTGCCAGAACAATAGGATTGGGCTGCCCATGTACAAGCATGTGTGAACCAGCCCAAACAGTACACCACTCAAGAGTACAGAAATTAGGGTTGGTCCTACAGAGTCATTGCCAATCAATGTAGACAATTCTGAACTAGATGGACCAATGGGCTGATTCAGTATAAAGCAGCATCCTATATTCCGAACAATGGGCATATAAGACCAAAGCAACATTCTAAACAACCTAACACCTGTAAACATCAATAAGCAAGCATCTCTCTATGATCATATTAAGTGCACTAAAAGATTTTCCGAAGGTGGCTTTGATTTGACAGACACATGGCTGTTGAGTTGTCTGTGGATTCAGCTGAGTTTGTACATACTGCTAACTTGTACACTCTGTTTTTGAGTGGCTGGCCAAGGAGAGTTTGAAAGCAGGCAGCTGTTTTATAAATGTCTATACACATTACTTGCAAACGTAACATCAATCAAAGCAATGGCAGGCTGAGGATGAAGCTATTGTATGTTGCCTTCCCTGTGGAACACTCCTTGTAATTCAGTAAGTAACAATGTGAAAACTGGGATCTTTCCAGGCTGCTCAAGAAGCCCAGTCCCCATTTAACTGTCAGGCAAGATCAGTTGAGAATTCCTAAATTATAGATTGTACTCTCTTATGTACATCCAAAACTTATAGATTGTCTCTCTTATGGGACATACACAAGTGTCTTCTTTTATGGATCTCTCTCTCTCTCTCTCTCTCTCTCTCTCTCTCTCTCTCTCTCTCTCTCTCTCTCTCACACACACACACACACACACACACACACACACTCACTCACACACACACACACACACACACACACACACACACACACACACACACACACACAGAGTATAACTTCCTTGCATGAAACATAGTGCTTAGTTCAGAGCCCCTCTGCACCACCAGCCACTTAGAGTGCAAAAACCAACCAAGTAAAGCACATTTAAGGCACATTTTATTTGAATGCAACAAAATTAAGCATGTGCTTAACCTTCCCATTGAAATAAGTGGAATTTCAATTTGCTGTGCTTTGATTGGATCATTTCCAAGAAGGGCATTATTATTATTATTATTATTATTATTATTATTATTATTATTATTATTATTTATTAACAGTATTTATATACCGCTTTTCAACAAAACGTTCACAAAGCGGTTTACAGACAAAATCAAATGATTAAATGGCTCCCTGTCCCAAAAGGGCTCACAATCTAAAAATCTAGAAACCCCTGATCCTTCAGAAGATGCATATGATTGCAAACTGTGAGTCAAGTATATTCTTGGGAAACCTGAACTGCCTCTGATCCTGTGTATTTAGTAATAATAGCAGCAAACTTGCTTCTCTGCTGCCCTCCCACCACCAGTTCCTCTTCGCCTTTTCTCCACAGGCCCCTCATGGCTGAGCTGGGAGTGCCAGTCAGGAATCCAGCTGCTGTGTTTTGTATCGACTGACATTTCTATTGGAGAAGGGGGATTCTATATCACCCGGACAGTATCATATTTGTAGCCTAAGAAACTGCAGCTGAAAACAAATATTTGCAAGTATGATACAAACAGGCTGTACGGTCATACTTAGGGGCAGCCTTGAGGCTACAGGATTCAGAGTGCCCTCCCTGAAAAATTTCTCCCCTTTCAATATTTTAGTGCCCTATTAAGGTTTAATTCAGCTCCCAGCAAAATCTAAATGCACAGCCTTAATGCAATTGCACACATTACAAACAGTGATGCTATACCGATACTAATCACAACAGCACTTTCTAAGTGTAGAAAAAATGGACCCACACACAACATTGCTGTAAACCAACTAGAAGTAGATGTCTACCTTCAGACAGTGCACTAAATAAATGATAAATTACTATCCTGTGATGTATGTCTCTGAGAATTGGAGAAGAATGAACCAAACCCAGGGCCAGGCAGGATACTATGATAGATGAGCCGGAAGGAGAAAAGGAACATTAAGAAATGCTGCAGATGGATCCCTTCCAGGGGTGGAAATTAACAGCGCCCTGTCACTTAGATGGAAAGATTTGGTACCTAGAATAAGCACAGTGGATAGGCCAGAGAATTCAAACACAGATATAGATGTTTGAGAACTGGAACCAGTGCTAAGCTAAAATAGGGGAGAGCAGTGAACAGGGGCACGAATTTTAGCAACATGCTCCCTCCCGAACTATCCATTCAAAGTAAGGCTAATGTTTTTTGTCCCCACTTTGAACTGGGTTCAAGATTTTGCCATGCCTCACAAAGTCAATTAAGTGTGTGGGTAGGAAGCATTGTCCTCACTCTGAACTGAGTTTCTGATGTTGTCATATATAGCCAAATCAGATTGGTTATGTCGTGTTGTGATGTACAGCCCTGCACTTGCATCTCCTGGCTGAATCCATAGGTAGGGAAGGGAAACAGCATGAACATGGGAGAAACCTTGCCCATCTGTCCCTCCCTTGTCTCTGTGGTGCGCTGTTCTGCTTCCCTAGGATAAGCTGTCAGGCCAGTAGGAAAGTCCTTATTTTATTACAAAAGTTCTATGTTGCAACTTTGTACCAGTGTTAGTAGGGTAAGGCAATTCTGACACACATATGGCACAAACAATGAGAGGGGGCCACAGCTCCTTCTCCATTCACAGGATCCTATGCTCTTCCTGAGTCGCTCCGGCTCGATGCGGGGTCTCCTTGGGGGAAGGGGGCATTCTGTGTAGAGCTGGAAGGCTCCGATGGGCCTCCTCGGATGTCCGCTGGTGTAATCCGAGGCGGCCATCGAGCCCGGGAATGGGAGGGGATGTTGCGGCCAACATCCCCGCCCCCTCCATGGCCGGCTCGGCCAACTGCCGCCCTCCCTCACCGCCCGCCCCGCCCCTGCTCCCACTGAAGCAAACCCTTACTGTGCTCCGGTGGCTGCAGCAGGTTTCCATGGTGGAAAGAGGCCTGCCAGCATGCATGCTAGCAGGTCTTACTCTTCGGGTGCCATAAACGCGCTTTACGGTGCATTTATGACACCCTCTGCCTGTGGAGCATGTACTCTGCAGGCGGATAGTTCCACGGGATTGTGCCGTTATGCGCCGTTATGCACAGGATTGCGCCGTTATGAGGCAGGAGGAGCCTTCTTTCGTATATGGCCAACCTTGAATGCCATGGCATTTGGAAAGGCTGTCTGAAATGTTGCTAACATGAAATTTTTAAAAGCCCTCTTTGCATTTCAGAACAGAAAAAGGAGGCCATGTATATCCCAGAGTGCATTTCCCCATACATTAAATGTAAATCAATAGTTTGTTTCCATTTAAATGCCTTAAGCTTTAAATTAGCTTTCTTATTAGGCTAGGCTTGTGATGAAAGCATGTCCTATTGACTCTACCCATTTGGTTTCTTCCAGATTGTGACCTAACACTGGGCCTAATTCATATTCAGAGGACTACTAAATATTCCTAACATTTCTAGGGCAGAGAGTCGATTATGAAGTTCAAAGTTGAAAATTAACTGTCCCGAGGAGGAGCTTGACTTGATGGGAAATTACAATTCAGTTCTTACTGTGGAGATGAATCTCAAGGCATTTGAGACTATTTCTAGACACATTTAATATGAACCTATTCCCCTGACATGACTGTAGCCATCTGTCAGATTCCTTCTGGAGCTCAGAAGTTAAATGTATAGCAAATTTAGAAATTACAGACTACATTATGACCTCTGTATAAATACATGTTAGATCTCTAGTAGCTGATTCCAAAACGGAGCCACCTCCTTGTGATTTTGTGTAGTAATAATATTTGTCTTCTTCCCATTTGTAAGTGCAGGCAAGTGAAAACTGCAGGAGGATCCAAAGGGCTTCTTCTTCGCATATGGACGGATCCTGCCCTGGCTCAGTGGCATTTTGGACCATTCTTCTTGAACAGCTGACTTCTGTGCCACATCACAAACTGCTTTTGAAATCTTCCTCAGTTTCACAGCCTTTTTGTAAGAAATAATGCTAAAAGATACTCATGCGGCAGTCCTGTGGGCACTCTCTTAGTACACAAAATGTTTATATAAAATGTTTTCTTTCAACTATACATGTTTCCAATGTCATCTTCCTTGATATAATGGCTACATAGTGTTTTCTGAACTTGCTTTTTAGTGGCTTTGATGAAAAGTGGTTGCTTTCAAAAAGTGTGTTAGGCACAACAGCTGCAAATTAGACAAATAGACAGACAGCTGCAAATTAGACTGCCTTTACAAATACAGCATATCACTTTCTTCAGCATCGTTTGAGGTCTGCTACTTTAAATTTTTAGTTGAGAAGTGATGTTTCCCTGATGACTTCCGGTTAGGAGGACATGGCAGGCTGACAACTCCGCCGATCGCTCTGTATCGACGGAGTACATCTGATGGACTTAATTACTCTACCCCTGGATTGAAAGGGAGTACGAAGAGATAAACCACATTTCTTTCAATCACCCTCATTCTGACACTTCAAGGCAAAGGCTCTGAAGTTTTGGGTTGTCGGTGAGGAAGAATGGATTACCATCGAAGCTCCGTCCGCAGATGAAGCGTAAGCCAAGCCACCTCCCACATGCTTTGCTTTACTTAGGCAAGAGGCGTAGAAATGATTTATGAGTTGAAGAAATTAGCCGAGATAAGAGTTAATGTTAAAAATAATTAATACGTTGCGATAAGGCGAAGTGAACATTCGAAAGTGAAAGTTGGAAAAGACGAAGTTAAGGTTTTAAAGTGGAGAGTTCTACCTATTCTTTTGCTGTACTTATGGAAGATTAAAACAGTAAGAGAAGGAGAAGGAAAGATATGAAGAAGCTTTTTTAAATAGACTGTTCCGGCAAGAGAAATTTGTTTGGGATTTGTGTGTGTGTGTGTGTGTTTCCTTCTACGTATTGACATTCCTGACATTTTTGCTAAAAGAATATGAGCCCTTCCGTGTCAGAGTTCATGGATTTTGGCAATTAATCTTTCTGTTTCACGTCGGCGACCGCAGAAGCTTTTTATTTTTACCTCTTTTTTTTTTAAGAGAAAAGAAATTGGCACCTGGTGAAAAAATTGCAGCATGACTACACAATTGGAGATTTGTTTTAAAAAATGGGAAAGGAGATTTGATGCAAAAATGGCAATTTTGCAGGAAGAATTTCAGAATATGAAAGAAGAATTGAAACAAACAGTGAAGAAAAAGGACAAACCGCAAGGAATGGAAATACAGGAAGATAAAGATAAAGTATGACAAAGAGAAAGATTTAGTGGAAGAGATTGTAGCAGAGGAAGTACCAAGAGTTAAATCAAGACTTGGTTATATATTTTTCGTGGAGGTGCTGAAGAAAAAGTCTTTCTTTCGGGGGAGGAATTTAGAAGACGTGAATGATCCTGTGGAAAAAATTGCAAAGTGGATACAATTCAAAAAGCAAGGGACTTTCAGGGAAGATTTAAGGATGAAGAAAGAAGAAGAAGAAGAAGAAGAGAAGAGAAAGAAAGAAGAAGAGGAAGGAGGAGGAGGGGAAGGGATGGAAGGTGTAATGGGCAACTGTCAAAATTAAGGGATTATATTTTTTGTGGGGAATATTACTGGAGTTATTTATACAAAAAGAAAAAATGTTTTATTATTAAAAAAAATAAGATGACTTGTTTTTAAGAAACTCATATAAAGAATGATGGAAAAATTTTGATGATGGAAATTAACAAAATTGAAGACCAAAAAATGGGTTGACTTAATAAATTTAAAATATTTGAAGTGGAAATTAAGACTTTTAGATGATAAAGGAAAAGTTAGTTAACCCTTTTGTGAATAAAAGAAAAAGAATGTTTTATTATTTGAAAAGACTTAAATAAGATGTGATTTGTTTCCAAGAATCTTATGTAAAAAGGGGATATAGAATATTTTAAAAAAAACAGAAAAATGTGGAAGGTTTTTATTTTAATACATTTGGAGAAAAATGGTGTGGCTTTATATATTAAAATATCTGAAGCGGGAATTAAGATTTTTAGATAAAGTAAAAGTTAGTTAATCTTTTTGTGAATATTTGGATACCACTTATATATTCTTTGAGAGAGAGAGAGAGAGAGAGAGAGAGAGAGAGAGAGAGAGAGAGAGAGAGAGAGAGAGAGAGAGAGAGAGAAGAAGTGATGAAATGGCCTTAGGCTCGAGTTGTGCCTGAATTGTGCCGGAGAGGCCAAATTTGTGCTGCAATTGTGCCGAACGTAGGACGAATTTACGACGGACGCCACGCGCATGCGCAGTACGGGCGCCGGCACAATTCCGGCACAACTGCGGCCTAAGAGTGGGCGTTCCATGGGCGTGACAGGGGCGTGACGGGGGCGGTTACGAATTTGAGTCGGATTCCAGACACTGGCGAGCCCCGACACGCCCCCTCGAGCACAACTCTGGCACAAAATTTGGGTCGACAAAAAAGGTGGACTTAAATTTGAGGAGACCCATAGGAGCCATTTTACCTTACCCACTCCAGCCCTCTCCTGAAAAGTTCTAACACCCTACTCCTGAGTTATGCCTGAGTTAGGACGGAATAGTTGTGGCATAACTCTGGACACGGACCCAAATAGTTACCCTATCAGCACCCAGCCCCACCCAGCCACTTTCCCACAAAAGCCCAGCCTCAGGCCTCCAGTCTCTCTCTCTTTCTGAGCACGTGGCGTGGGGTCCTGTCCCCCAGCAGCCACAAAGTGGGACTTTGTCGGTGGAGGGCAAAATTCACAAACACCCCACTTCTCTCCTCCTCTCACCTCTCTGCCCCCCTCTAGGGCAGAGAGGGCTGTTCAGGCTGTGGCCAAACTGTTTACAGCTGTGCCTGGGCAGCTGCCTCCATGCCAGTGTTTGCTAACCCATGTCTTTCTCCCAGCCCCTCTCCCCTTTACCAATGTCTTGTCTCATAGCTGCCTGCAATGCCTGCCATGATATGCCTCTTTACCAATGTCTTGTCTCATAGCTGCCTGCAATGCCTGCCATGATATGCCTCTTTACCAATGTCTTGTCTCATAGCTGCCTGCTTTGCCTGCTATGATATATAGGATACATGCCGCTTTACCACTGTTGTGTCTGATTGCTGCCTGTAGTAATGTGTGCACACAATGCCACAAGTGTGGAACTGTTAGCCTTATGTAGGCACCAGCTGTTCCCCCCCCCCCTTTTCTCCACAGGGTCTACTGACAGGTCAGTATTGCTAGGTTTGCCATGGTTGTGACCCACATGTTGTGTTGTTGTCTCTCTCTTTGACCCTTTTCCCTTACAGGATCATGCTCACCTTACACCCAGGGAAGGAGCGCAGACCATGCTATGTGTGTCACACCTCTCAGCTGTGTTTGATTTCTCTCCCTGCAGGCCTTTGCAACCGGCACACTGGCATTTCTTCAATGGCGATTGCTACCACACAGCAGCTGCCATGGAACACCCCCGTGATTTCTGTCTCCCCAGGAATGTCCACTACCACCTACCTTCCGGGGAGCACCCCTGGGCCTGCAGTCTGGTTGCCCCACGGTCGTCTGCCTCGATGCTGCCAGAGGTCTGGGAGCCTGCCCTGCAACCCTCCTCAGCTGCTGCTGCTGCTCCACCTCCCTGGCTGGCTACTTGCTGTCCCTCCCCTTTCTATGGAGCAGACTGTGGTTCCACAGGGGAGGAGCCTGCGTCTCCAGGTCCATGGGGCACGCCTGCTGCTGCTGCTGCTGCTACGTTCTGAGTGGCTGATGTGCATACCCCTGGCAGCCTCGCCTGGCCATCTCTGCCAATGTTCCAGAACAATAAAGATGCCCCTTGGGCAAAGGCCCCTTGAACAACATGTCCCCAGTGTAACACAAGCATTGCCCCCCACACACAGAGACAGCGCCCAGCACACAAGCCCCTGCATGACTCCCATCCAGGGACTGCCACTGCCTTCCCAGGGAGACCACAGCAGGGGCGCTGCCAGACCCTCAGGGCTCAGAGGGGAGGGGGGAGTTGGGGGGCCTCTCAGGCAGGCAAACAGTGACAGGCGACACGGCGCCCATACTGGATCCGCTTGCGTCCGCCACGTCCGTGAAGAGCCCTTTCGGCAACCGGGGCTCTCACCCGCCCTCGGTCCGCCCGTCAACGGCGTCCGTTTCCGCCCGTCAATGGCGTCCATTTCCACCCTCGGTCCGCCCGTCAACGGCGTCTGTTTCCGCCCTCAGTCCGTCTGCATGAGAGGTGCCCGTTCCTGCATTGCCTTCATCTGCGAAGTGACCCCTGTGTCCCTATTGGTCTCTGCAGATCCCTCTCCCTGTATCCCTCTCCGACCAGCCTTGTTGTCTGTCTGTTTCTGACCCACCCGTGCCCCTCCCCAGCACCCCCTGCCTGTGTGCCTGCCTCCCCTCCCACTCCCTGATGATGGACGCTGGCACCCCCCACCCCGCCAGAGCGCCTGCCGCGAGGCGCCAACGTCGCCCCATGTGGGGGCGTGATGAGCTGCGTGAGCCCTTCCCGCTCGCAGCAGACAAGCCCAAGGCATCTCTCGGTCTTGGCCGGGGCACGGAACAGAAGGCATGCCGGGATGCCTTCTTTGTGGGCATTGCCACGGCCCTGGAGGCCCAGGGCTTCAGGCAGCGCACGGGCATGTCCTGGCAGAGGCGGTTCCAGACTTCATGAGCCCCCCCTTGTGTGTGCCGTTCCCACCCCCTCCTTCCCTTCTCACCCCGCCCCCCCATGACTCCCACGTGCAGCCTCAACGTGGCTTGGGGGTGGCTACCCCTTCTGCAGGAGGGAGGGCAGTGGCACTCCCCCCTGCGGCAGGTGGCTAATGTACAGGGTGCCCTGGGGCGGCTGGCACTGGCACAACCTCTGCCCTTCAGCTGACTGTCGCACGCCCAGTGCCTGCAGGCCCACCTGTGGCTGCCCATCTGCTGCGAACGCTGCAGCAGCTGTGGTAGGTGCACACAGACGAGCTCAGGAGGGGGCTCTTCGCTTCCACAAGAGGGACACCTCCCCACAGGGGCCTGCCTGCCTCTGCGGTAAGTTTTGCCTCGATCCTGGCCCACTGCTCTTGCCTCCTGCCTAACTCAGGCATAGTTGCAGCCTAACTCAGCCCTATCTTAGGCCACAGCTACGCTGCAATTGTGCCTCAATTGTGCCTGACTTGTGCTGAGTTAGGCTGGACTGAGCCCTGAGTTAGATATCATAAGTAGAAAATATATAATAGTATACAAGTAGGATTTACTGCTTCGCGCTTGCTGTAATCTTTCGTAGTATGTTGTATTGTTTTGTTTTATTGTTTTGTTTAGTAGTTTATTAATAAAAAATAAATATATATTGAAGAAAAAAAAAGAGAAGTGATGTTGCCCTTCCCTTTTTTCCTGCTTAGGTAGAAACCTCACAAGCTCCAACTGTAACTGACATATCACACAGTCAAGGAGAGTGCATGAAGGGTGTTTCATCCGGATTTGGCAAACATTTTTTGGGAGTATTCACAAAATCCCTGGAGATTTTTCAAGTACTTGCAAGGAATGCTTACAAAACACAGATTATTTTTTTTTAAAGCAAACGGGAGTGCTTGCCCATCCCGACTTCTTACCCTCACTCTGAATTGGCTGTATGACATCATCATGCAGCCAAACCTGACTGGATACATGGCATAACATGGTGACCAACTGTTTCTGACCCCAGGAACAAGAAGAGCAATTAAAGGGGAAAGTAGGCACCATAGCACTAGCCAAGAGAGGCTGTGTATACCATGAAACAAGTATGAAGATAGGAAACCTTTGGTGAGTCTGGGGAACATTTTGCCCTGTAAGTCCCAATTTTGCAACTGAAAACGTTTGCTAGAGAATATTTGGAGCAACACTAACGGCCCAATCCTATTCAGGCCTTTTGCTGTGGGAACGCTCATTCCAGAGGTATAAGGCCCTTTACAGCTGTCACAAAAGGCGACAAACCATTTGGTGCAGCCTGGTCTCTGTCACAAGCAGCAAACAGCCGTGTCGATGCACCAGTGGACTGAGGACGCCTGCCAGTGCCTGTAAGTTAGTGCAGGGGGTGGGAGGTGGGGAGGGGGCAGAACAGAGCAGGGAGGGGGATGAATGGGGCAGCACTGGAGCAGGGAGGAGGGCTGATCAGGGCAGGAAAAGGGACATTATCTGCAGCAGCAGCAGCAGATGCTGATATCTTATCCCCCTTCCTGACCTCGATCCCCCGACCCAGTTCCACACAGACTTGTGCCAGCTATGGAGCTGGCACAGGTCTGAGGAGACCCAGCGGGCCCCAAGGAGGCCTCTAGAGGCCACAACTCCCCCACGGGATTCAGCAGGCGCCACGTTGGTGCAGCTGCATCGCCGCGTGTGGAATTAAGTAGGGTTGGGCTGTAAGATGGTTATTCTAGAAACAACTTCCTACCTGCTTTTTCAAGCAGTGAGAGAAACTATTAAGTGAGAGAAAAATTAATCTTGAGCATATATAATGCATGTTAAAGTTTAGGAGCCGCAAACTGTTATGTCACAAATATCTTACAGCCGATGACACTTATGGCTTATCATAGTTTATACCAGCTCATGTAAGGTAAGGTTTTCTTTTTAACTAAACACTGTTTACATGCAGGTTCTCCTGTTTGTGTCTCAACACAGATGTACATATCATGTTCAAAATCGAAGGGAAGTTGAGTGATGACATTTTTCTTTCAAGTTCGGCCTTCAAGGATTCTCCATCTATCAACCACTTGAAACATTGCAACGCAACTCCTCCTATCAGATGTTTATTCAGAAACAGGTTCTGGAGGGAATGTGTTGTGCTCAAGGAGAGTGGCGTACAAAGAGATAGACAGGCTTGTGTTTCTGTCATTTCTAGACAGCCAAGCTTTTGTCTGCTTTATACACTGTTATGGTTTCTGACTCAACTATTCTTTTGTAAGGTCAATACTAGTCTGATATGACTAGTTGATGGGAGTTGATTGTTAAGAGATAGTTGTTGTCTCTTGAATATTTTGAAGGAGAGAGTCATCAGAACTTCAGAGTGGTGATACCCCCTCAGCTACAGAGAGGGATATGATGCAAGGCGTGCGTGCGTGCGTGCGTGTGTGTGTGTGTGTGTGTGAGAGAGAGAGAGAGAGAGAGAGAGAGAGAGAGAGAGACCAGTAGTTTGTGATTGAAAAGAAACTTCAATATTGCTACACTCTGGTTCCCTATACTTATTGGCCAATGTGCATTCTGCTTGTATTGCAAAGGCTCCACATATCAGCATCCTTATTTTAAAAGTCAATGTATACTAGAGTATAGTGGAAAGCTGACAGTAACTCTTAAGCAAGTAAATTACTAAGTCTTTTCTGAATCATGCAATGGAATACCAGAGAACTAGCTTCAGAAGATCTTGACATTGTGGGAGGTCAAGAAAATCTGGGCACAGACCTTTGTGTTCTGTTCCGTGCCTTTTTTTTCTTAACAGGATTTGAAAGAGATGGAAGTAAATATGGCGATAACTAACTTATCAGACTAAGGCACACAGTATCATATCAGTTTTCAACAAACAGGTTAGGAAACATTTCATTTGTGTGAAATATATTTCATTTCCCCAGTTCTTTGGACATTTGGGGACTTGAGACGTCCGCCTCTGGGAGTTCTGTTACAGATGGCTACCAAAGTAAAGTACTGTAATATGGTTTTCTATAAAGAATTATTGCAGTAATCATGCCAATGAGCACCAGTGACATTACTACACACACACACACACACACACACACACACACACACTGTGGGGGGGCCGCCGACTCGACACCCCCCATGTGACGCCACAAGCCTAGGGGGCATGACAAATGGCACCTGAGCAGGCGGGAGGGCCAATCTTGCATCCAAAGTCGGCTGCAGAAAGAGGAACAAGTGGCGGAACGACGGAAAAAAGCGGCGAAGGGGGCGACAGATCCAGTGGCAAGTACAACCCCTGCCACTTTGCCCCCGCACCGCTTGGGCCCCTGCCCCCCCTAACGATGCCTCTGATGAGCACAGATTTCAAGCGTACACACACACGCACCACTTTTCAACAGGAGTACTGTAGTTCACAAAGCAGTTTACGTAGTAAAATAAATCATTAAATGGTTATGAAATATGTGTGCGTATGTGAATACTTGCAAGGAGAAAATGTCACTAACCTTTGACCTGCTTTGCATATTCTAAGAAGCAAAACACTGATGCATCAAGCCCATGCACAATGAATATACATGGCAGGGAAGAAAAAAGGTCACGGTGGAAGTCCCTGCTCCAAGCAGCAAGGGAGCAGAATTCCCATCACACAGAGAGAACCCTATGCGTATAGAGTTGCATACTTGGGGGTCCCATTCAAACCTTCATAGTGAACACTTTTATGTTGGCAGTTAGGACTGTAGCAGCCTCTCTACTTCCCCCCCACACATGCATGTTCACTGAATGTGTGACAGACCTGAGCAACTTGCACATGTGGGTTTGGGTTTTGTTTTTTGGAGTTTGGGAGTAATATATGAAGGAACATGTCTCTCCCCCCCCCCCATTGCAAGATACACGAGCTGCACGTGGAACTTCATCATCCAAATATAGGGCAGAAGCTGAAATTTCCCTTTCCCATGTTGTCCAGAAACATGAAAAGTTACAGCAGCAGTCACGACTACACACTTGCATTTAGCTGTTTCTCAGGCAAGTGCAGAGCACTCTTTGTCTCTGGTATTTTCTGGTGCTTTTGGTTAGAAAACTGACATAACCTTTTATTAATGCTGCCCAAAAAAAAACCCCAGAGGAATTTGTATCCTAAAAATACTTTTTTTTTTTAAGCAACATGTCACCACATAATCATTCACCTTGGTATGATATGTTCACTTTATACTGTGTAAAGTCTTAATGGATTTACTGGGATTTTCATTGTTGGATGTGAATCTGTATTTAATATTGGCTCATCACATTTTCTTTGTTTATAATAAGAGTTGACACAATTTGCTCATCTGACCTTAAATTTCTTGAACCAGAGTTTGACTTCAGCTTTTGTGAAAATGGACTTGATTACAGTCTAAGAATTTAACAATTGCTAATTCTGTAAGACATTGTTGTAAGGTTGCCTCAGCTAACCCCATTTCATTGCCTCGTCTGAACTGAGAAGTTCTGCAACTCAGAAAGTTTAATGCTTGCGCTTTGAATGGTACATAAGTCTGTGCCTGTATTTGTCTTTCAAGACTGCTTACAATCCAGCTGACCATCCGAAGACTAGAACATTTGACATTTGTTTTTCTTGTCATGTGAACGAAGCCATAGGGAGGCTCTGACTTTGATTGGAGCAGAGGTGCTGTGGGAGGGAGGCAGGGTTCAGGCTTTTCCCTGAACTATTTTTTTTTTTTACTTGACAGTAAATCTCTCCCTGAAATGGTTATAAGGAAGGCTGTGATGCAAGTCCGTCTCATACGGATATTGTCCACCCTTCCAGGAGTTGCACTTTTAGTTAACAACCAAGGTTCTCTGTCCTGATCAGTTGGAGAAGAATTGCTACCAGAAGTCATTCTTTCATTGGCTCCCTTCCCTGTGGGAGCAAATGATCGCTATGGATAGGCCAGTGGTGGCCAACCTTTCAACATGAATGCTGCTGGCCCTTTAAATGGTTGCATAGGTGAGGACATTTCAGCAGGTGCAGCTGCTTTAGCAACACCATCAGCACTTACAGCTGCCAAGATTCTGTCTTTTACACAACTCTTAAGAACACAGTAGCCCTAATGGTGGAAGGTTGGCCACCCCTGGGATAGGCTTACCAGCTCTTCAGCCAGGACAGAGTGCTAGACCTTTAGGAGAAGGAATGTGGGCAGGTGTAGCTTGTTAAACTGTAGAGCACAATCCTAGGCATGTCTACTCAGAAGCAAGCCCCACTGAACACAATGGGGCTTGCTTCTGAGTAGACATGCCTAGGATTGTACTCTATGGTTTAACAAGCTACACCTGCCCACATTCCTTCTCCTAAAGGTCTAGCACTCTGTCCCGGTTGGAGGTCTGGTAAGCCTAGCTATGGAGGGGGTGAATCTAGATAGGGTTTGAGAAGGGTAATTTCCTTTCCTGGGCAGTCGCGTCGCGACGACGCGCGTCACCCCAGAGCGGGGGCGCGCATAGCCCTTAAGGGGGAGGCTCCGCCCCCGCGCGTGACGTCACGCGCAGGAGCAGAGCGCCCTCCCCGCTCCGTTTTCGGCTCATTTTGGAGCCAAACGGACACAGGGGAGGGCAGGCGGGCCCAGCTCCAGCTCAAAACTGTAAGTGGGGGTGATCGCGCGTCACCCCTATACGCGCGACGCCCCCCGGCGGCCCGCCCCCGCCCGCTTCCCCCCGTCGACGCCAGTGTTCCTGGGTGTTATTGTCCCAATACAGATCATTCCACAGAACCTATCTTTTTTCTATTTAAGACAGAGCTATGCTTACATAGGGATATACAGAACCCCCTTGAGATCTTTCATTCACCTTACAAAAAATCTACTCTTGAAAAATCTCAGATATTTCTCCTTGAGAGGAACCTGAACATTCTCTTTGAATTTTACTTGGTGAGAAATTTCAATGTTAGCCCTATACTGACACACTTAACATCAAGTGTCGTTTGAGTCTCAGAGAGGCAAATTAGAGGAAGGGCAGTTGTGCTTCCACTTTACACAGTCGTTGAGGGAATCAGAGGCTGAGCCGTGATGAAGAAGCTCGAGCTCAGCTCTGAATGCTCAAAACAACCATAAAAAGAAGCATCTCAGAGTCATGCCAAGGTAGGGGATTTCATGAGAGGCATGGGAGAAATGAGGCTTAGATCATCCTCTACAAACACTTCAGTAATAAGGATGAGAATATCAGCAATGAAAAGGCAATACGCTCAAAAGCTTGTGTCCTGTGTGTCCCTACATATACAGTAGGAAAGAAATTAAAGCAGAATGAATGAAAGGGAAAAACAAAGAAAGTGACAGGGAGTGACAGGGTTATTTGGAGTAATGGGATGACAGGTTTCTCAAGCAGGCAGACATGGTGGGGGGTATACAGCGAGAACGTAGAACCCACCCCCCAGTGTTTGCAGATGCAAGGAAGGTCCAGTGGAAGATTACAACCCAGAAGCCAGATCCCAGAAGATGGCAGCTTGCTTAGGCTTTCCACTACTGAGATGTGTCCCTTCTGCCTAACAGAGAGTAGGAGGTGGGTCCCTACTTGAGGGATCCTAAGACATGTAGACAAGGCAAAGACAAGGGGAGGAAGAAAATCCAAATAAGGATTGTACTGAAACTGGGTGCTGTAACCCGTAGAGAGGGAGGGTGCCATTACACTCCTCCTTCATTTAAACTTTTGCTTTTATATTAAAGGACAAAATAAAACAATGACCCTGACCCGTCTCTAAGCGTATCTCTCCGGCTAATTCGTAACTAGACTGGAGTGGAGGCAAGTAGTTCTGCAAGACTCCGTTACACCGGAGTCAGTGGCCCCTCCCCTTTGCTGTTGGAGCCATTCCAGCAGCGACAGGGGAGTGTCCTGCGTGTGGCCGTTGCCGCCAGAATGGCTCCAACAGCAAGGGGGAGGGGCCACTGACTCCGGTGTAATGGAGTCTTGCAGAACTACTTGCCTCCGCTCCACTCTAGTTACACCACTAAGCTAATGACAGGTCCCTGCAGCTCAGCATTGTCCATTCACTGGCAGCAGTTCTCAAACTCTCTGCAGAAAACAACTATGAGTTCTCTAGCACTTCAAAGGTAAACCAGTTTCCAAAGTGCTATGAGATTCTTTGTTGCTTTGATTGCAGCAGACTAACACAGCTATCCCCTTGGAAGACATTGCCCTGCAGAAGTCTTCCCTAGCTCTACTAACTGGATGCAAAGCATGTGTTCTACTACTAAGCTATGATGCCTCCCACTAAAGATGGAGAAAGGATGCTGTCTACCTCAAGAGGTCTGTACTCTAACACCTGTCTTCTTAGAGCGCAATCCTATCCAACTTACACCATCGGTGTAACCAGCGGAGGAGGGCAGGGCGGGAGGCGTTGGAGGGGAGAGGAGATTTAAAACCCCTTTGAATCCCCCTTTGGAGGGGATTTCAATCCCCTTTCCATTCTGGGGTCTCCTGTTCTCGCTGCACCACTGTTTACACTGGGGGTGTAAGTTGAATAGGATTGCACTGTTATATGACAAGCAGGGGGTGGCTTAAGGGGTTGACTACATTGGGCACAGGCCAAGAGATGAAGCCCACTAGAGGCCCTATCTGGCTCGGCCAAACCCTGAATTCTCAGTACCATTAGGAATAGCATCATCAGGGGACAGAGGGGGAGCACCAAGCGGGCCAGTGCAGGGATTTCTTCTAAGCCCCCAGCAACTTGGTGCTGGCATGGATGGCAACTGGAAACTAAAAGAGGGTAAACTTTTGACTGATGTTCCAAACTGTATCTAGGGAAATTTAGTTTCAAGTATTTCATATCAATCTACAATGAGGAGCGTTATGTAATCCATTTATTGTCTTCATTGTTCAAACAGCAGTGCTGAAATGAAACTCCTTTTTATAAGACGCTTTCAGGACTGGTGCCCTCAATTCTGGCTCACAAAGCCAATGCTCCATCACAATCTGCATTCGCTTTGAAAACAGAGTCTGTGGTGTAAGTATTGTGAGATAAGACTGTAAGCCCTTTGAATAGGGGAGTTCTAAGTAGCTTCCCACCACTTTGTTGGAAAATGGGGCACCAAAACACTATTCTTACATAAGTATTAAGAATAATATGCACTCGCCTGCCTCCTGCTTTTCATGGTACTTACACAAGGAATCCTGTCATAGACATAAAGGTTGAAAGTGTAGTGTAGCACCAGCACCCAAAAAATAAAACATTCTTCACCCAAACCTAAGCACGTTTGTTTGGAAAAATGACCTACTGTGCCAATCAGCTGTGCGGTGGACTACACAGTCCCACTGATCAGCTGGTCAGCAGAGCAATGGCCAGTGATGACACCACCACAACTCACCTACAGCTATCGGACAGCTAGCTAGAGATGCCGCATCTTACCGCAAGAGGGTCAGACTGGGACTGGCCTATTAAAGGTTTTCCCCAACAGCAAGGCAAGGAGGAGCAAGCAAGAGAAGTAGGGAAAAGAAGGGAGGAGGCAGCGAGAGCACTGAAGAGAGCACGGGAGGAAGCGAGAGGAGAGGAGAGATTTATGGAGGAAAGTCCATCACAGCTTACAAGCCATGAAGGGGATAAGCAACCTCCTGGTTGGAGGAGTAGGTTTTCTCTGTGCCAGGTACAAGGGAGTGGTGACAGGATACAGGTATCAAGTTGTCTTGGGTGCTCTCTGAGGCATTTGGTGGGCCACTGTGTGATACAGGAAGCTGGACTAGATGGGCCTTTGGCCTGATCCAGCAGGTCTCTTCTTATGTTCTTATGAGAGCAGGAAGCAAGGGGCAAGGAGGAGGATCAGGCTGGAGGAAGAACAAGGAGCCCCAGGGGGAGCCTGAATCAATATAAAGGGGTCATGGCTGCCAAGGCCAAGAAGAAAAGGGGAGAGAAGGTTGTGAGGGAAGACTGGAAATGAATGTATTGTAGCCTAACCACAGGTGTCTGGCCGGAGGCCATGGGATGAGCATCTGCAGCCCATCCTGGCCTGTTTCCACCCAGAGGTTGGGCTGAAGTAGTCTGCTGAGGTATCCAGAGCCCATCCCAAAGAGAGACTGAACCAAGCTAGTACCTCAGCTGGCCATCCAGGATGTAAGATACCCTGGGAGACCTTATCCTGGGCTGCATTACAGGAGGTGGGCCTCCATGTAGGGCAGGAGACAAGCTGCAGCAAGGGGGAGAGGGTAGATGGGCATGGTTGAAAGAGCAGTTTTGGTGGCAGCAGCACACATCAAATCCTACCCCCCTTCCCTGCGTCTATCCCCGACCTGGGTCCACAGGGACTTTGTGGCAGAGATATCGCTGGTGCAGGTCTGAGTAGACCCGGTAGGCTGGCATGGGCTTACCCTAGGCCTGGGGTGAGCCTCTGAGGAGGCCTCTGGAGGCTGAGAATCCCCCGTGAGATGCAACGGGCACCATGTTTTTGCTGCTGCATCACTGTGCGGGGAGTTGGAGTGGATTGGGCTGTGAGAATAGCCTGACTCAGTATAAGGCAACTTGATACGTTCATATGAACATAACCCTGACACATCCAAATTTGCCATTTAATTCAGAATCTGCTATTCAAATTTGACCTTCATCAGCATCTTCTATAAAACTCATTGAATCTCTACAATCAAAAGTAATTGCAATGGGACCTGTTGCCATTCTTGATGTAGCACTACTGTCCATTGTGCTGCTCAAACGTGAACACACTATTTCCTGCTCAAATGTGAACACACTGTTTTATTTATATTTCCTCTCCTCTCCTCTCTCCCCCCTCCTTTTTATTACATGGTATTTTAACTTTCTGTGTGATTGCTCTGATCTTGTTTTAGCTCATGCATATCTTTCTCGTGGTATTTCTTCCCTTTCCCCTCCCTCATCTTGGATGTTCTGTAATTGATTTGGTGCGGTTGTTTTGGAGGATAGAGAGGATGACTGGGACACTGTGGCAGCTTATGAATGCGATATGGGAGCTTTTGTTGCCATGTTGTTTCTCTTCAACCACGGGAGAACTGTCAGAAGGAGCAGGAGAGATGGTTGACATTTTACTGATTTGTTTTTACATGAGAATTTGATCAAGTTTGGATGCCTGTTTAATGCCTGGTAGAAGTATCATCACCACTGACAGCTGACGCTAATTACATCTGGGTCACTGTTGGGACACCTGATGTCAATTAGATGGAGTAGTATGAGCATATATTGAGTGTCTTTCCAACAGTGTTAATCTTCTGATGATGCCCCGAATGTCAGGGGTGAAACGTAAAGTTATTTACAACATCTTGTTTTTGTAATAAAGAGCTTGAAACGACGTAGTCTTACCCGGAAATATGTGGGTTTTTAACTAAAAAAAAAAAACACCACTATTTCCCCCCTTGCTTCTGAATTAAAAAAAAAACTACTACAGAACCTAAGCAGAGCCAAAAAGGAAGAGCATCACTGAGTAGCAGAACACCTGCTTTTCAAGGAGACAGTCCCAAATTCAATTTCTGGCACCTCCAGGGAGGGCTGGGAAGGGCTCCTCTCCAAAATCTCCAAAATCCTCCTCTCCAAAATCCTGGAGACCTGCTGCCAGGTTCTTTCAACCACCCTGTGCTTAGGTGGGTCAGTGATCTAGCTTAGGACCTGTACCCTGTCTTCAGGGGCTCCTGTCCCTTTTCCAGAACACCACACTGAATCACGCTAGAGACGCCCACAGAAATTAAGACGTTCAGAGTGAAAATCAGAGTTCGACAGTTTACCGTAAAATACACGGAGGGACCCAGAGAGATAGCAGTAATAAAGAAGCTGGATATCATACACCAATTTGAATCAAAACAATCATCTCTGAACTTCTAAAACACAGTTTCCATAGTAACACGTCTTCAAGTAGAAGAGTACGCAACCATAAAGAAGACGTTTCAAAGATTTTCTTCAGCCTCGTCTTCATTCAGAGAAGCTTCCTCGCTCGAGTTCCAATTCACTGTGCAAGTAGCCATGCCTGTGTTTCGAACGTGCTCACAGCAACCTCCATTAGCATAGTTTTTACTCACAAAACACACCACATTCTTCATCCACGCGGTATTATTTATTCAGCTTGCTGCTGTGAATAATGTAAGCAGCTTATGAAATTATGTAGCAAGTTAGTACAATTGATTGTGTTCTTAGCAACCTTTCCGTACATTTGCAGGCTCCAGGAATTTTATTCTTTGTTGATGGATCCCCGCAGTGTTTTTGCTCTCCACCACTTGTCTGGTGCAGAGGGCGTCTGTAGTTCCATTTCATTGGTTTCAAGTACGGAACAATACAAGTTAATCCGTACTCAGTGTGGATGAGCGGCACTTTCCCAACAGACAAAAGATTGAAGACATGGCAATATAAGTACCGGTAGGATTTGGCATCAAAATGTTATGTGTCCTGAATGCAATGATATGTGACTATATCAGCACGAGGGTTTTTTTAAATTACACAATACATCAAGGTGCAGTTCATCAGAGAGTGTTTTATCTTTCAACTACAGCCATTGTCTTCCAGTAATATGATGAATTTGCTGCAACTCATCTATGACATCTTTCTTCCAGATCTAGGGGCATGAGGAAGACCATTTTTCAGCTGCATATTGGCCCTTGCCATGTTGCTGGAAAAGTGCTTTTATGACATGCCTTTGTGTGTACGGTGCAGAGTCACGTGCTGTTGCCATGAGACTTTTTGAAATGTGTTGTGGGCCAAAGTGGAACATGATATGAGCCAGACTGGATGGATCGCTGCCATGAAAGGATTCCCAAGCCATGAGCTGTGCCAAAGGAAAATCTGACCAGCATCCACCATTTCACCTACTGCCATGAATCAAAATGCTCACAGCACGTCGACAAATTCCATTCTAACCCCCTCCCTCCCAGTGGCGTTGCGAGCCCTCCCGGCGACTGGGGTGGGTGGGGGTTGGCCGAGCGCCCCCGTCGCAGCGTCTGCCCGTCTGAGACCGGCTGCTGCCCGTTTGCCCTCAGAAACGTTTTTCGCATGCGTGAAAAAATGAATAAAAGCCGCGTCGACGCATTGGGCCTTCTCAGAAGGCCCCGGACCGCCGAACTGGGCGGTTGCTCTGAGGCCTTGTCCTGGCCTCGGAGCCTCCGGAAGCCGGTGATGCGCCGAGTGGGCGTGCTGCTTCCGGGGGGCACGGCAGCTGGTCTCCAGTGCCGCGCCACCCCAAGCGCGGCTGCCGCGCCCCCCGGAAGCACCGCACCCACTCGCCGTCTGGGGTGCAGCACACCAGATCCCCCCATTATAGGATGCCACTGCTCCCTCCAACGACCTCGTCCCAAAGATTTGCTAATGACCAAAGTCTAGTCCTGGGAGAAGACAATCCATACGGACCACCTGGAAATGACTCACTCCGGACCCTCCGCACAGAACATTGTCTTTGTCTCCTGATTTCTCCAAGCCAGTGCCTCAACGACTGAAACATTAAGCCAACAACCCTCTTCCCCTTCCCTATTGTCTCATGTCTTCACACCCCAAGGTGTACTTGCCTTGTCCATCCCACAAGGCAAACTACCCCTTTTCATTGCGTAAAGTATAGCAACTCCTTCCTTGCACCTCAGGACATGTTTTGCAGTATATAAGGCAGAGTCACTCTGACAGTCACTCCCTTGCTCTCTTGGTCTCCTTGCTCGTGCTCTCTGGTTTTCTCCCTCTCTGGCTTCTCCCCCCCTCTTCACCCCTACCCCCTCACTTAACTTTACTTTTCAGTTTGTCACTTTCTGAACCTGATCAGTTCAGAGCCAGTTTGGTTCTTTCCTTCTACTCGTTCACCTCTGATCGAGGCTTGAGCTATTACTACCTTCCCCCCCCCCCCGGATGCAGCAGCAACAACATGGTGGCCCCCCGAAAACCGGAAAAGTGCCTGAAGATTGCTGCAAAACAGCGATCCGAAGATCGGGGGGCTGCAGAGGGTCGCGCAGGCCTCCCCAATGCTCCCCCAAGCCCCAGTAGGTGTTTTGGGGGCCCATTTCGGGGGGCGGTTTCGGCAGCAGCGGTGGCGATTCCCCCGGATCGCTGCTGCTGCTGGCTCCGTCCCCGCACACACTCAAGGTTCTCCCAGCCTTGCGGGGAGAACTTTAAGAAACGCTGGTCTAGGGCACACTCCAACCAACATCAAGCCCATTTAAGCCGCATCAATCTCAACGGGAAAGATCTAGTCATGTGCTTAACTCTCTCACTGAAATCTATAGGGCTCATAATAATGGTTGGAGTGTGCCCCCATCTTTTACTGTAGATCTGAACCAGCCTTTGATGCGCTGTGGCAACTCCTGTACAAATTTTAAGAAAAGGATAATGCCGGAGGCACAGCATAAGTAGTAGTATTTGAAGCTGCTCTCACTGAAGAATTAGAAGCATTGCCATTCTTACTTCACAACCTTACTTTACAAGGTTTTGCTTTCAAGCTTTTAGTGGTATGCCCACTGTTAGCTGCAGTGGATGAAAGAGGCAGGTGCTTTTGTTCATTTATTTCCTCCTCCTCCTCTCACCTCAAAAAACTGGCATCCCAATTACGTGCTAGTCATGCTTTGTCCAAGTGTCCAAGAATCAAAACTCAGAATCTGACCTACACTGGGGTGCCGTTGCCTCCTCTTTTCAGTGAGCAGGTGTATGAAGCAATGGTATGGATCCGATGCAGATGACAGAACTTTCAGAAAGTGACATTCTCCACATCTTGGCTTCTCGGGAGAGGTTATCAACTCATCCCCAAAACCTTCCCTTATTGTTGCATAACTGCTTTCACAATTCTAGGGCACAGGTCAACACCAGCTCCTCATGTTCCTTGGAGCACAGGAAGATTAGGTATCTTCCACCACCACCACCACCACCACCACCCAGACATCCCCAGGATCATGGCAGAAAGCCATCCAGGGGGACTGCATTCCTTGCATTGGACTAAGAGTTTTGAAAGCTGACGGTAGATGACCAGTACAGGCCAAGGCATTCTCCCACCCGCCTGTGAATAGCAAAGATGGCATCTTTTGAATAGGGCCCTTTACTGGCCAATCCTATCCCCTGCCATGTTATTGCATATAGCCATGCCAATGGAGGCTGTGCTGCATGCATGCTATGGTGGCGGGGGGGGGGGGCAATCGGAGAGTCTGCAGGAGGTTTTTTTACTTACCCCCAGTAGGCTGCCCAATCGCCTATATGGGTCTCCTCAGACACACACCAGCCATTTTGAGGCCTGGGAGGGGGAATACGCCGGTCCCAGCCCCCTCCCAGGCCCAATCTCTCTCTCTCTCTCTCTCTCTCTCTCTCTCTCTCTCTCTACACACACACACACACACACACACACACACACACACACACACACACACACCAAGCTTCTCACTTGGTTTTCACTCTGCCATAATGGACCTTGAATGGTGGGAATGCTAGTTCCATCAGCACCATGCCCCAATAGGATGGAGGCCCTACTCACTCTGTATTGCAAGCATGCTTCTTTACTATAGTGCAGAAACAACTAAGCTAGAAACTAAAAGTAACAAGAAAGAAAAGTCTAAGGGTGGACTCTAGCTCCATCCCATAATAGAAGATTCTAAGGATTAATTCCGTACTACAGCATCACTGAAAGAGCCCATGGATACAAGCAGCCTGTACCAACTTGAGAATGCTTTGAGGAATGTCTTGTTTTGAAGCACACCCAGAAAAATGGAAAGCATACATGGAGCAGGTTCCTGGTTTAGACATTTCCCTGATGTCTCTGCAGACATCCCAACAAGCAGTGAGATATTGATGAGGGAAACACTTTTAGACAAGATATTCCCCATATGCCTTCAAGATGGTGCAAAATGTGCCATATGCCATTCTCAGAATCTGTTGTGTTGTCAGAGTAGGGGCATCATCAAGATAGTGGGAAAAACAGGTTTTAAATGTGTGGATCTGGCCATGTTCACTTTTGGGAGGCTTAACTAATTTTCACAGGGGATGCATCTGGATTTGGTTCAGTCCTGAGCCACATCATGCCAGCTGCCAGCTGTATGTTGCACATATAACATTATTCTATGTTCTATTCTATGAATCAGAACATAATTTAATTTAAAATACTTAAATCCTGTTCCACCCAACAACAGTTATAACAACACAATCCTAAAATCACTGCTACAACAAGTATCTATTCTGTCCTCATTGTTTTCACCTCTGCTAGCTGTCTTCAATACAGTTGATCATCCTCTGTTGCTGGACTCCTATCACGATTTAGATCTCCATGATCCTTTGCCCAAATACCCCCAACAAGACATGAGACAACATCTCTGCTGGGGAAAGAGATGAACTAAATGCTTAGTGTGAACACATCCAAGGGATGGAGAAGTGACAAAGTTCTGCTTCCAGATCAGGGGCAGTTATAGGACTTTGCACAAAGGAAACAAAAGCATTTCCAGGTGGACAAAGGAGTTTGGCACTTCTCTTTGGATATGCAGCACAGATTTCCTGGACTTGATTGAGCTTGAGTGTGTCCTTTCAGGAGCGCACAAAAGCTTGATTGCACCCCAATCAGAGAAGTTCCTGAGGGACAAAAGGCATGACAGGCCGCACCCAGGCTCTGGTCATTGATAGGAGAGGCTTCCTGGCATAGGAACCTGAAAAGATTGTCTGGCGGCCTGGCCACTAGGCAATTTGAAACTTAATTTATTATGCAGCAGGACCTGTGTTTGCAGCAACATGCTATCAAGATGGGGCACCCAAATTTGCAAGACCTTGGAGCAGAGGCGTAGCCAGGCGCCCCCATACTGGGGGCGGCAGGCCACAACGATGCCCCGTGGGAGGCCACGCCCCCACTGCATGACATCGCCGCGGAAGCCATGCCCCCTGCAGTGACGTCATGCGGCCTGCGACAGGCCACAAATGATCCCGGGGCAAGCAGGAGGGCAGTAAACGCCTCCCCCAGCCCCCGGAAGCCTCGGCAGTGGCGCTGCAAGGCTCGCCACTGCTTTCAAGGGCAGCAAAAAGAAGAAAGCGGCCCGCAAAGGAGCCGCTGGAGCCGCTGGCGGGAATGTGGGGGCGGGCAGGAGGGCAGCAAACGCCTCCCCTGGCCCCCCGGAAGCCTCGGCAGCGGTGCTGCAGCTCGCCGCTGCTGCTGAAGGCAGCAAAAAGAAGAAAGCGACCAGCAAAGGAGCTGCTGGAGCCGCTGCTTGGAATGTGGGGGCAGGCAGGAGGGCAGCAAACACCTCCCTCAGCCCCCGGAAGCCTCGGAAGCAGCACAAAAAGAAGAAAAGTGGTGCGCAAAGGAGCTGCTGCCACCGCCGGAACATGGGGGTGAGTTTGATGCCCCCTGGGCCTCCTTGGTCTACTGCCTGGGGGTGGTCCGCCTCCCCGCCCCCCCTTCCTACGCCGCCTCTGCCTTCGAGGAAAAGAAACACACAGATGCCCCGCAGTGTCTTAGCCTTCCTTCCTCCAATGGCCCTTAATTGGTGTGACCTCTCCCAGAGTGAAATCCTGCCTAGCTCCCGGGAGTGCCAGCCAGAAACCAAATGGGGTTAGGTTAGGCTGCACACGTCTTGGGAAAAAGAGGACATTTATAACACTGTCTGACATCAACCTGGATGCTTCATCATCCTCTAAAGCTCAATATGTCCAAGAGTCGACTGAACTTATCTTCCTCTTTAAGCCTTCCTCTCCTTGTACCTTCGTCACCTCCATATTATTATTTTGTTAGTTCATTAATTACCAGAACCAGAGATTTGGCTTTATCTTTGCTTGCCCTCTCTCCTTTATGCCCCCATTTTCAGTCTGTGCCCATATCCTGTCACTTCTCCCTTTACAAAGCGTAAGCAGTTCTTCATGAAACATAAAAAAAGAAATGTGATAAATATTAGTATGTGTTGGAAGTGACTGACTCCCCTTTAATTCAATGCTTCTGTTTTAAACTACAGTATTTTCCCTTCTGCAATATAATGACTTTAAGTGAAACCAGTCCTTTGAGAAGTGCTTCCAAACATCATTTCAAGTTAACAATATCCCTAGTCTTTTAAAAATAAACACTTTCGCAGAGTACTAAAGAAACCTTGCGAACAGCCCCCTATTCTCTGACACATATAGCATTAGCTGCTAAGACCAGCAGTGTATTTATTTAATTCAGGTCTCCTGATACTTGATAATCCGGAAGGCTGTTCTTCATTTAAGCAGATATTTTGCACAAAGTGAAAATGCTGTTTAGTTTTAAAGATCTGGCTGCACGAGCAGCGCAATCCTGCATAAAGATCCACGGCCGGCGCAAAGGGCCAGACGCAGGATCCTATGCCCTTCCAGGGCCACTCCGACAATCAGATTTACCTGTATATGGAGAGCCATAAGCTAATGCAAATCAATTAGCACAGGAAACAACAGGACGAGCCTCTGACCTCAAATAACCCCAGTAGCGCTGTAGTTTCCGATTTGACATATAGTAACATATAATAACCTCTGCTTATTACTGCAAGCTGACCAAGTCTCAATGGGCACAATGGGTTGCCCATGGCCACACCATCTTTTTGTTCACGGTATGTATTGTCCCATACAAAATAGGTCAATGTTAAACAGTGGCAGAACAAACTATGCTATAGACACAAGGTATATAATTAAATTTGAAAACACAAGGACTCTGGTGCAAGAATCACGATATAGATAAAGAATGAATTACAAAGCCATTGAGATAAGTAAATCTAAACAAGAAAATGTATTAAATAAGAAACAGGAATTAGCTTTGTGGATACGATTTGGGCTCCTTGCACTCAGTAGGAAGACTCGGTCAGCATGCAGCAATAAGCAGAAGTTATTATAAGGCAAATCGGAAACTACAGCGCTACTGGGGTTATTTGCGGTCAGATGCTCATGCCGTTGTTTCTGGTGCTAATTGACTTGCGTTAGCTTATGGTTCTCCGTATAAATCTGACTGCTGCGTGTTGTCACTTTCAACATCACAGCAGCTTGGGTTGCTCTTGTCACCAGAAGAAGTTCATAGATTTTGAACGAAACGTTGTGACTTTTATCTTTTATCACACTTTTTTTTTATCAGAACGTCTTTTATCAAACTATTATCTCTGTTTTTAACCTGTTTTTAACTGTTTTATTGTTTTTAACTTGTTTTTAACATAAAAAATATTTTTGTAGTTTTTACACGGCTTTTAATCCCGTGCTAACCCAATCTTCATTAAAAAAAAAACCTATGATCAAATTACAGCCCAGATCCTAGGCTGGATTGGGCCAGCGTCGGCACAGCAGGAGGCCACCTCAGGGGAAAGGGACATTTGTCCCTTTCCCCTGGGTAATGCCCCATCTGCTCCTATGGGCAAAATGGCCAGCGCAAATCCGAGAACCTCATGTAATGTCGGCCAGACCCAGGACAGGGGATAGGATCTGGTGGAGGGTGCCAACAAGGACCCCTCCCCCCTCCCAGACCCAGCGGGCCAATATAGTCCCCTCCCTGCCCCTCCCCACCCCGATTGATAGAAATCTTATCTCCCACAGCGGGCACAGGCCTGGGACTGGGGAGGACGGAGTGGCGCAGTCCTCACTGCCGGTGCCTCCTCCTCCTGAGGAGATGCATACATGCCTACCCTTATGCTTATGGCATGTTTGCGAAACTCAGAAGTGGCGGAGCAGCTGGCGGCCGTAGATGGGATTGCACCGTTAGTCAGGTACTAAAATCAGAGAGCCAGCAGCTGCAATTTCACTCAGCTTTCCACCAAAAGCCTAGTGGGAAAGGAATGTCTTTAGGGCTTTCTTAATCAGTAGGAGAGTGGGGGCACCATGAATCCTCTGCAGGAGGGAATCCCAAAGCTACAGGGGGCGGGACATGACAATGAAGGCCATTATTATAATATTTTCCTTGACTCCTTCAACTACATCCCAGTTCTATCCCCTCTCACCCTTCTCTGTTATCATCATGTGGATGAAGAATAGAGTTGGGTGGCCACAGATTAGCAGCCCAACCCTACCTAAATCCCCTGGCCTATGAAGTCTAAATCCTCCCGCCAGAGTGCGTGCTGCATCCTGTGGTAGGGAGGGGGAAGTTTCGGGAATCTCCACCACATAAGAGATCATTTATTCCCTTGCCTGGGGGTAAGTCCTCACTGCCCTGCTGGGCATACTCAGACCTGTGCCAGTTATAACTGGCGCAACTCCAAGTGGACATGGGAAGGCGGATCGAGGCCAGAAAGCCCTAGTTGTAGCTGTGGAGTTGGAATTCCTGGTGGATGTTTGTATCTGGAGTCCTGAGGTAAGGTACTTTTATGGGGTTTTAGAAGGTAAGTATTTAAAAATATCTGAAAACTTTCATGGCCAGCAGCAATACAAACAGTAGTGGGTTTTACTGGTTTAAAAGCCATGTATACAAAAATAAATATATATCATTTTAAGATCCTTTATGAACAGGAATGAATATTTTTTAAAAAAAAACTTAAAAACCTCAACAAACCCACATAAAAGCACATAAGTATCAAAAATGGACACATAAAAACAGGACACAATGTTTCGTCACACGACAGCTGTGGACATTATCAAGTGTAGCAGCAGTGATCTGCCAGGACGTTAACACGTCAGCAGTCACCCTTCCAACTTTGAAGAAGATTTGGCGCCAAAATGGAGACCGTCAGCCCGTGGTAACAGTCTCTCAATTAGCAGCGAAGAGCATTAGTCCCCGAAGTCAGCACATCATCTTGACCTGCAATAACCTTCTCCACTTCACAGTCAGTACATGAAAACTTATTACCTTCATTACTAAATGTCTTGTGGAGTATCGGCATCCAAATGTTATCAATAAAAGACATCTCCTGTTGTCTGTTCAGAAGACATCTCTGATTCCTTTTATTTATTTCCACAGCCTCTAAATTCAGGCACTGTCGTAAATTAGTTTCTTGAAATAAACATACTGTATTTTTGAACTTAATTTGGTGTCCTGTCTCATTTACATGTTCAGATAATGCAGAGTGTTCCGGGTGATTCAATTTTACCGCTCGTACGTGTTCTTTCAATCTTGTATTTATTCATTGCTTAATTGTCCCAATGTACACTTTACCACATCCACAGGGGACACTGTAAACACCCGCGTTGGAAATAATTGGTCTAGCATCCTTAGGATTTCTTAAGCACTGAGACACTTTCATTGTGGGTTGAAAGATCGCTTTAACATTAAAACATCCCAAAATCCTGGTGATCTTAACTGTGGTGCCTTTGATGAATGGGAGAGCTAGTCATTTCCTTTCTTCCTCTAAAGGTTTTTCAGTAGTTTTATCCTTATCACGTTTACTCACTTGATTTGACCAACTTCTGTTAATTTGGGCTACACTATATCCATTAGCTCTAAGTGATTCAGTAATTGTATCTTTTTCTTGTGGTAAGGAAGTAACATCACATACATTTGGCTACTGTTAAGGACCATGGTTACTGTTAAGGACCATGGTCAGGTTAAAAACAAAGGTTTAAAATAAGAAAAAAGTGATGTTTCATCTAGTTTGTACTAGATATTATCAAGCTGCAAGCCCCAGGAGAAAACCTGGAACAAGCAAGATGGTGGAGATAAACTTCGACTTACAGAAGCTTAAATAGTGAGCTTTGCAGCCAGACATAGCTGAGAATTATAATTAGCTCAATTTGTAGCTACAACAGCAAAGACCCACACTCTGAGCCAAACACAGTTTTATAAAAAGAAAAGGTGTTAAGTAATAATTGCTCCAGTGCATGGTTGCAATTGTGTTGTTACTTTCACTTGCCGGCAGGTTTATTTCTTCAATGCTGGTGTCCAAATTTTATCAATAAAGGAAATTTCTTGTTTTCTATTGAGCAGATATTTTTGCTTCTAAATCTCAATAGCCTCCCGATGCAATCTTTGTTTATAAAATGTTTCATGTAATAAGATTCTTGTTTTTTCAAAGCAGATATGATGACCTGTGACCATTGAATGGTCAGCTAGAGCTGACTGTTCAGGATGGAAGAGACGACAGGCCCTTTCATGTTCTTTAACTCTTGTTTGTACTGAACGTTTTGTGGTGCCAATGTAAACTTCTCCACAGCTGCAAGGAATTAATTAATATAATTAAATTATATGTTAATTATAATTTAATTATTGTTATAGTACAGGGGTGGCCAAACTTGCTTAATGTAAAAACCACATTTTTTACAGGTCACGTCAGATGTTTGAGAGCCGTAATATTTAAGAAGCATTTAAATTCTTAAATATATTTACTCACCATGAACATTAAACTTATGAGTCGGACTTAGACCTGGAAGATCCAGGTTCAAATCCCGGCTCAGCCACAAAGCTTCCTGGGTGACCTTGGGCCAGTCACTATTTCTCAGACCCACCTACCTCACAGGGTTGTTGTGAGGACAAAAAAGAGGGGAGGAAATATGTACACCACTCTGAGCTCCTTGGAGGAAGGGCGGTATAAAAATGTGAAAAATAATAAATAAATAAATAAAATAATCCAGTGGACTCTCAGTTTATACCTGGTAAATAATGATAAAGCTTGACAATTTCTTATTCACCTTTTATATTAATTGTGATGCAAAAAGGAGCACGACCAACATATTTCTGAGAGCCGCACATTATGCATCAAAGAGTCGCATGTGGCTCAGGAGCCACAGTTTGGCCACCCCTGTTATAATACTATTTCATAATATTGGTATTACGGTATTATTCATTTATATTATGAATATAGATATTTATAAACTGCTTTTAAAATATCAAAAAGTGGTTTGCAAAACAATAGAAATGAAAAGATGGTTCCCAGACCCAGAGGGCTGACGATCTAAGAAAAGATACAAAAAAGACACCAGCAAACTGCCACTGAAAAGATGTTATGATGGGTGAAAAGGGACAGTTTTTCTTCTCAACTCAAAGGCAAGTGTGTGGTTTGCTGAGTCCTTTGAACACCGTGGCTTTACACAAAAGTAAGGTAAACAGAAGAGATTTATTTACAAATGGGAGGGGAGGGGAGCTTAACAGCCTCAATCCCGGGAGCCACTCTGCTAACACTTAGCATATGCAGAGAAGGCAAAGCCAGGAAACAGTGTCTCATTAAAAGGAATTGTGCACAGTTAATTCAGTATGCATAGATACAGTTCAGCAAGGACAGATCGAAAAATCCATTCAAGGTCTACCAAGTCAATGTTATACATTCACGGTGTTATACATTCACGGAACATAAAAAGGCATTGTATAGGCTCAGTTTTTATTATTCTTCCACTATGACAGGGGACCCATTGTCAGTGTTTTCACAAGGTTACCTGACACAGAACGAAACGGAGTCTTCTGTATCTCCCTTTATCACTAGGGGCAGGTCAGCTATAAGTTTCATTCACAGGGCCATGTTTACCTAATTCAGACTTAACGACTGAACAACAACAACAACATGCCCATCTGCCCTGCTGAAGCTTTCTCACTCGTCTGCTGAGCCCATAATCATGAAGGTCAGATTCTATTCCACAGCCAGTTCCAGGAATGCCTCACTGTATGTGTCATGCCATCCATGTGCTAAATCATTCTTATTCAGAAGCCTACTCACTCACTTATTATTTACTATTATTCTATCAGCCCAATCCTACTTAAAGATCAGGCGGCCGGCCGAGGTCGTCCGTCTGATCCAGTGCTCCGCTGCAGGCTGCCTGTAGCAGGCAGCCCGTGGCGGAAAGTCTATTCGAGGAAGAGGACGCTTGTCCCCTTCCCTGAGTGTAATGGCGGCTGGGACCAGGAGGCCTCCTTGGATTTCCGCCAGCTCGGCAAGCGGAGCTGGGAAGGCCGGCCTTGTACTGGCCTTCCCAGCTCTAAAGTAGTTGCCAAATGTGCCTTACGGCACGTTTGCGACTATTCCAAGCGGCGGACGCTAGGTCCGCCGCCCGGAAGTTAGGTAGAATTGCGCCATATATCATGTATATAGTGTTATAAGGTATCCTTGACATTTAAGTCCAGTCATGTCTGACTCTAGGGTGCGGTGTTCATCCCCATTTCAAAGCTGAAAAGTCAGTGCTGTCCGAAGACGCTTCCATGGTCACGTGGCTGGCATGACTCTCCTTGCCGCAGCACATAGTGTGCGGCTGGACACAGAACACTGTTACCTTCCCGCAAGCTGTACCTATTTATCTACTCACATTAACATGCTTTCAAACTGCTAGGTTGGCAGGAGCTAGTGAACAGCAAACCCCTTATTACCACATCACATTTTGAATTCAAGCAAATCTAAAAGGCACTTGCAATGTGGCAGAGGGCAGAACAGTTGACACCAGCCGCAACATGTTAAAACAGTTTCCATTTGATAGACGACGATGATTTTTAAAGTGAAGCTCCATGTCTGCTCTATTTTGCAATAGGTTATACAGTTGAGGCAGGGTTTGGGTTTTTACATTCCCTTTCTGTAAGCCACTTCGAAGGCTTTTAAAGTGAAAAGGTGAGGTAACGATATTTTAAATAAATAAAGGAAAATGAGGTACCAAACATAGCATTATCAAGGGAAAGTCAGATACAAAGAAAAACAAGATGTGTTAGGCAAAGATTCTTTTTTATGGCTGACTATTGATGCAAGGTGTTAAGAAAGAGTTGATTACCATTAAACATGAACAGTAAACGAGTCAAAAGACATTTACTGTAGGAAATTAATTGGATTAAATAGTGTTGTGCTCATTTGCCATATCAACTGCCTTGAAAAGAACGATAACCCAGGTGACACCTCTCCATTCAAGGCAACTGCAATTAGTGTATTTATACACTGGGAATTGCTCTAGAAAGCAGGCTAAAAAGCCACAGATGCACATAATTGCTGCATCGCCTTATGGCTCTGCCATTTAGAATATGAGGCCATCGCAGGCTCCCTTTTTCCTTCTTTAATTTCAGGGCTGAATAGAACACAAAATCTCCACCATAAGTGGAGATTTATATGTGGTAAATTGCATGAAGCCAAAGAACAATTTCAAGCAGGGCTACTTTTGAAATCCACAGCTGGGTTGCGCTGAAAAGTCAAAATGATACTGACAGCGCAATCCGCTTGATTCACCTGGCGCCAGAACAAGTGTTCCAGCGCCGGGAGACATCACAAATGTGCTGGAAAGCACGTTTGCGCCAACATTTGAGCAAGGGAGGCCGGTGCAGAGGCCGGCCTCCCATGCTCTGGAGCTCCCCTGCGGCTGCCAGACCAGGTAAGCAGGGACCCGGCGGTCGCGGGGGTGTTTCGCCGGGCGATATTTTACATCTTTTCAACAACCACAGCCTTTTACATTCCTTTTCAAAGAAACTGTGTTTTAGAGCATGATCCTTTCCTATTATATGATTGACATGACCAGGAGAGAACTGCATTTCCCTCTATCATAACTCTTGAAACACTTGTCATTTTAATTTATATACTGGACTTGAGGCTGCCATATGAACATTTCAGCTTTACTTTTGTTTATATACGGAGAGAGAGGGGGGGGGGGTTTACAACTGAACACACCAAAAGTGCAAACCCAGAATTTCTTCCAGACACAATGACTTTTGCAAATTATGTTGGATATTTTGGGATTTGAGATGAGTTTGCAACTGCTGAGTCCAAGTCCAAGTCAGTGATTCCTTTAAGACCATCTCCGGCTTTTCAGAGCTCTGAATCAGCAGAGTATCCAAATGCACATTTTCCACACTGAGCCTTCATTGAGAATTCAGCAGAACTGAGACTTTGACACTGCTATTTAAAAAGTAAAAACTTATTTCTCCAGCGTAGCTTTTTTAAATTCCACTTATGTATTTATATCTCAGGATTTTCTTTTTGTTTTGTTTCCAAGGCTTTGCAAGATTTGCCTTGTATATTCTTCAGAGAAGTATGATATGTTCTTCAATCTCCTGAGTCCTGGCACATCTCACTTTATTTGGAAAAACATCCTATAAACTAAGCTGCTGTTTATTGTATTAACTCCTTTGGTGATCATTTTGTCTTTTCAAATGCTTATAATATAGGAGAAATCAATGCTTACCTGGGATAACCGTAGTGATGAAGATGAGAATTAATACAGTGCCATCAATGTGCATGGATTGGGAGGTAGAGTTCAAGACTGCTTAAGCATTATGTCAGGTTCTAATTCTGCTTGGGGGTAAGGCTTTATTTTTTCATTGTTGGAAGCATGTCATTGTTTCCTTACAGGTAGTACTGGCCTCCTAGTTCTCTTCCAGGTCTTGATCTGCATCATACAATCTCATGCAGGAAGCCCAGATTCCCTACAAACAATTACAACTACAAGAGCCTGTTGTCACTGCTGGAGGCCCTGGGGCAAAGCCCCCCCCCTCTGGGCCTTCCATGGGATCCCCTCTGCTGCTGCCTGTATGATGTATTGGGTATCAGCACTACAGGATGTGGTGATGGCACCTGGCCTAGATGCCTTTAAAAGGGGGTTGGACAGATTCATGGAGGAAAAGACCATCACAGGTTACAAGCCATAAGCAACCTCCTGGTTTTAGAAGTAGGTTTTCTCTGTGCCAGGTGCAGGGGAGTGGCAGCAGGAAACAGGTTATCTTGTCTTGTGCTCCCTGAGGCATCTGGTGGGGCCTCTGTGTGATACGGGAGGCTGGACTGGATGGGCCTTTGGCCTGATCCAGCAGGGCTCTTATGTTCTTATGTACCACTGGTACCGACAGTTAAGGGTTGGTCTAGTCTGGTGAGGCCCCTGACAATGGGTATGGGGCCTCAGCCAGGGCCCTACCTGACAGACCTTGGATGTCACTCCTGCCTGTCCTCTATGCGTGGGGCCACCCCACAAATATGCCTACCCTACTATTGTAGGGTATGACAATGATACCCAAACCATTAAGTTCTATTTGTGTGAAACATGAAAAAGTGATACTTGAGCTGTTGCTACCATCTGCTCAGAGCAACAGGAACGCTGCTGCCAGTGCCTGTGAGAGGAGCAGAGTCAGGTGCAGCAACATGGTACAGTGCCACTGTCTGATACCATCAACTGCACCAGGAAATCAGAGAACTTGAACTTGCTAATCTTGAACAGCAGACACCCCCCCCCATCCAATGCTGCATTGCAATCCTTTTTTGAAACAGAAGAACATTTGACATGGGGATGTGCTTTTCGAAAGGAAGATGTGCTTGGCTTACCAGATTTTGAGGTGCCCAAATTAGGGCACCCCCCTACTTCCCCCCCCCGCCAGATTTTTTTCAATTTGTTTTATTTCCAGGCCACTTTGCCTATGTTCCTTTTTTAAAAAAATTGTTTTTGTGGGTGTGGAGTGAAGTGATTGCTTGCCGCCAGGTAGGGCGGTCGTAATTTTTTCAAATATTTAATTATTTTTGCCACCTGTCCACCATTTTTGCTTGCCTTTTGCTTGCCTCCTGCTGCAGTTGCCTCCGCGCTGCAGCCGTCACTTTTATTTTCATTTTAGCCCTGACTGGCTTGCTTTCTGGCCAGCCAGGACTCCTCGCCATTGCCGCCATTGCCACCGCCACTGCTTCCATGACTCTTCTAGCCTTCCTTCTTAGTTCTCCTGGGCATGGCCATCTTGGATCTCACGAAATCTTACAAGATCCAAGATGGAAGCGCCCATTTCTTATGAATTTTGGGCACCACCATCTTGGATCTTGCAAGATTTCGCAAGATCCAAGATGGCCGTGCCCAGAAGAACTAAGAAAGGCTAGAAGAGTCGTGGAAGTGGCAGCGGCGGCAGGAGGGGGCAGAGCCGGAAAACCAGGACAGACCTGGTTCCAGGCCCGGCTGGCCGAGACCAGGCTCTGGAAACCGGGACTATCCCGGTATTTCCGGGACGGATGGTAAAACCTTGACATGCTTATGCCTAAGGAGCTCTTTGGAT
This sequence comes from Plestiodon gilberti rubricaudatus, assembly GCA_026170595.1. Lineage (NCBI taxonomy): Eukaryota > Metazoa > Chordata > Lepidosauria > Squamata > Scincidae > Plestiodon > Plestiodon gilberti. Next base: position 234,254,865 of record JANXHW010000001.1, on the reverse strand, counting down.
GCAACCCAAGAAAGTATCTTCTCCAATGCTTGGTTACACTTTACAGGATTCACTATAATGAGAGCAAAAATGAATCTGATTTTATTATTGTGCACTATCTTGATATATGAGAACCATTGTGGTTGAAAAGTAGTGCATAAATATTGTAAAATAAAATAAATGTCATTATGCTTTTATAATGAATATACTTTCATTTATTATACTTTTCATTATAAATGGGCTTTTCATTATTTAATGGAACACACAATTTCAAATGGATAGCATAGAAGAAAAACGTTCAACCTGCTCTATAGCTGAGATTCCATGTACATTTGCTTGGGAGTAAATCCTGTGAATGCACTGGAACCTGCTTCTGAATAAATGTGCCTAGCCTAACTGCATGTCTCCAAATTATCACAGGTAGGGGTTTTAAAATGAATTAGAATAAGGTGGCATCTCTCCCTGAAAGTGGAAGGACAGAAGGGAACATGGAGTAACAAGGGCAGCAGCTTCCAGCAACCCCAATTAGAGCTGAGCCAAAGAAGGGGGGTGAGAGTGGAGCACATGGTTCACAAACACTTTCAGTTCCAGCCCCTCAAAACACCCTGATTTGTTGGTGTTTGGGGAAAGGTAATGTATTCGCTCAGAATGCTAAGACAACCAGGCAAGATTCCCGCATTCCCCAACTTCTTTTTCTGCATTGGCAGGCAAGGATTATGCAGCAACACAGAGGCAAAACAATGGAAACCGGCAATCTTTCCTCTAGTCTGAGGCCAAGAAAGCTCTTATGCCATCAGTGTAAATGGAAAGGGGGGAAATGGTGTGCTGGAAGAGTGATAGCAGCAGAAACTGTCACCCTTCTAGAAGAAGAAAGAAAGAAATTATGATTTTATGTCTTTATAATTGTTTTTGTACACTTTAAATTGATCTGAGCTGCCTCTTTGGAGGGAAAAAGATGGGACAAAACCTCCAGAATACATACCCCCCCCCCCCAAGTTACAGCGAGCTCAGAGGCACGTTCTCACTTGGGCAGGGCCTAGCCAAGATAGAGAGAGCTTATGGAGCCCAGAATATACAGCAGTAGAAGAGGGGCATGGATGGGGTCTGCCCTTGCTTTTGTGGGCACTAAACTAAACTGGGCCTTGGCAGTGTTCATGCCTTGCTGGCAGAGTTCATGCCTTGCCACCAGCACTGGTGAAAATGTCACCTCTAAGAGGAACCAACCTGGCTTGTTAATTTTACTGACTGAGATAAATCTGAACTTATACCATATGTTCCTCTATCTGAATGCCATGCTTACAAATGCCCAGCAATGTTCAGGCACAAGAAGCCGCTTCTTCATACTAAATTGTACCATTGGTCCATCTCAGTCAGTATTGCTAACATAGACTGTCTGGCAGCAGCTTTCCATGTTAAGAATGCTTCACTGCCATACCTGGGACTGAACTGGGACCTTCTCTATGCAAAGCACATACTCTACCAATGAACCACCGTTTTCCCTTAAGTTCCTTCTCAGTGGCCCTAGCTGATCCCCCTTGTCTGGTGCTTCCTCTCTGTGACCTGTGCTAGGCTTTCTTCATAGTACATTCCATTGAGGCAGGGCAGCCCATCCATTAGGCAAGGTGATGCAGGTTGCATGAGCACCAGATTGTGGGAGGGTGAGAGGGCAGTGGATTCAGGGTACCCTTCACCCTAAGTCTGCTGCTGCTGTCGCCACCACCTCTCTCTATCCTGCCGCAGATGCAACTCACACTGATCTGCTTTCTGCTTACTGAAAGCAAGCAGAAGTGGATCACCAACCTCCTTATCTTGCTCCAGGCATGGCTTCTTCAAACTCAGAAATGCAGGGCTTCTGATTTGATTTACAAGGACCACAAGAACAAAGGAGCTCCTTCATTTGTGCAGTCCCTTTAAATCAAACCAGAAGTCCTCTGCAATTGAAGAAATCACACGAGGAGCAACCCCTCCCTGCAAACAAATTTACCCTTACAAAAGCGAAGGAGCAGAAAGGCCTCCTGGAAACAGATGAGACCTTAGGCCACTGTGTAACTCTCAGCAGCATTAATTCCTGACAAGGTGGATAGGTGGGCTTACCATCCATCCAGGAAAACCCAGGACTCTCCTGGGTTACGGGCTCTGGTCCCAGTTCAGTCCCGGGCTTTCCGGGCCTGGTGAAGCCGCCGCCGCTTCCAAAGTGCAAAAAGGCAACTTTTTTCCCGGCAGCGCCATCTTGGATCTCGCAAAATCTCGCAAGATTAAAGATGGTGCTGCCCAAATCTCATGAGGGCACATGAGAAAGCTTCATGTGCCCTCACGAGATTTGGGCACCGCAATCTTGGATCTTGCGAGATTTTGCGAGATCCAAGATGGTGCCACCGGAAAAAAGGTGGCTTTTTGCACTTTGGAAGCAGTGGCGGCTCTGGAGGGGGCAGGAGTTCTGGCAGTTCGGATGCAGCCAGCCAGGCTCCAGGCGACAACGAGGATACGACGAGGGCGGCAGCAGCAAGATGGCGGCGGCGGCAAGATGGAGGCGGCGAAGACGGCAGCAGCAGCGGCAAGATGGTGGCAGTGAGGTGGTGGCAGGATGGTGGCGGCAAGGACGCAGCGAGGGAGGACGGCGGCGGCAATGGCAGCAGGACAGGTAAGTGGCAGCGGTGGCAAAATGGCCATTTTCATGGCCACAAATAAATAAATAAATAAAATTTTTGGCCACATGTGAAAGACAAGGCCTTTCTCCCTGACTCCATTTTAGTTGCCTGACTCCATCTTGCAGGCCTGAGTAGAAAATTTACAGCTCTGATGTCTTGAATCACTTGAACAGTTAGACAGCTGCTGGTAAGCTAGCTAATTAGTGCAAGCCTGAGAGCGGGACCCGTTATCTCAGACTGATAAGTCTGGCCAGTTTGTCATTCCGGGCTGGTGGATCCTGGTACTCGTCAAGGACATCTTAATTGCAAACTATGTGCACCTGAGATTTACGGTTGGGAGGGTGACTTTGGAGCACCATGATGTCAGGGCCTAGAAACTTCGGTCCGTGGAAGCCTTTGATTGGCTATTCCCCAGTTACTGGGCAGAAGAGAACCAAAGTTTACTTAAGGGATGCCACCCTTTGTTCTGGGAGCAGAGCAGTTGTGCAGTTGACCGTTGACCATTCTCTTGGAGAAGTCGGTTCAGACCTCCAGTATGGAGCCATGTCCTTTTCACGCTTATTGGGACGGATAGCTTAACATCTCTACCGTATCCGTGCTATGAGAGCCAATTGGTGAGTGTTAGGACCAGTAAGTTTTAGGAGATAGCTTTATTGTTTTATGTCTGTCTGTCTTGTATACTATGCCTTTAAAGCCTTATAAAGAATTGAATGCTTTCTAATATGTAACTTTAATTTACTTTAATAAAACCAAAATATATTTTACAGGCTTGTGTGTCTGTGTTGAGTACAAGGGAAACGGAATTCTACCCAGCCTGCCTAGCTGCTTGGTTCACTACTACCAGTGCTACCAGTGCTACCTTTTGAAGACTCTGAGGCTTGAGTCTGGTTCTCCTGTTGGACGGAGGGGCCAGCCTTGCAAGCACTGAGACTTGGCCTAGAGACCCCAGCTTTCCCTGGAGCTGTGGGCCTGGTGTACCAGGGTGGTGGCAGTTGATCTACCCTTGGGTTGTTGCCCAAGCTAAGGATATTCGGTCTCTCTGGTTTGGTTAATCTTGTTGGAGCTAAGCCAGACGTGATTGAGTAGGTAAACTTGTACTTATCGATTTGGCTTGATTCGGTTAAGATCCAGGGATCCGATTCTTTGGAGTTGTTTTGCCCTGAGAATCCGGACCCCCTGACAGTAGCAGTGGGGCCCTTCGTTCATGCTTGAGCTGAAGCCAGCCTGGACAAAGCTCCCCTGAGTAAAAACGTCTAAGAACTACAGGCCTGCCTGTTATGAATGTAATAACATCTTAACAGGAGGGACTGTGTGGTAATCAGAGGGCTGACGCTGCCTTGGTGCTCTGGTGGGCTGAAGTTGACCGGGGAGGCGTTTGGCCGGCACTACCCGAGTGGGGTTCAGGGGTGAGCCTCTGGCCCTCCCGGGTATCACACCGCACTTTTGGTTAAAATGTATTTATTTAATCACTTAATTAATTAATTAATTGATTGATTGATTGATTGATTGATTAAAAATTCTGGGGGCTGTTCCGATTTGAAACCGGGAAAATATGGTAAGCCTCTGGATAGGACTTCTAAATATCTGTGCCTTCTGATTCAACAAATTACAGCACAATCCTATCTGCAACTCTGCTGGCAGAGTGACGGCTCCGCTGGCACCAGGTGTCGTAAGGCATGTTTTCGGCACCTGGTGAGTATGTGATGTCAGTGGAGAGGCCGGCACCACTCACTCTGCCTTGGGCCACAGCTATCATCCAGGCGGTGGGGGGGGGCGGATGAGGGTGGAAAGAGAGGGGGCGATTGGTCAGCCAGGCCAGGGATGGGGGAGGGATCAGCAGCAGCACACTCTGCTGAATCCTATTCCCGTCCCAGGCATGGCCGGCCTTACACCAGCTTCTTGGATTTGCCCCAGTCATTTTGCCGGTCCACATCCAAGGAGGCCCACTATTGGGACTCTATCTGGGGGAAAGGGACAAACATCCCTTTCTCCCAATGAGTGCTCCAGCTCCACTGGCATGGGCCCAATTCTGCCTAGGATGCAGCAGCCACCTTGGGTGCGCCGCTGCTGCATTCTAGACAGGATTGGGCTGTTTGGCTAGGAGAACAAGTCCCAGCAGGAAATAATCTTCCAGAGCTACACTCAGGAGTATCCAGGCCAATAAAGTGAAGGTCTAGAAAACCTTTTCTGTTTCCAAAGAAGCCTCCTCACTGCTGATCCTGTTCCCCACCTCCAGAAGGATACACTTACTTGGGAAGGGAAATGGCAAGGAGGGCTGGCTGGTAGTGGCAGTGAACTTTCAGGACCAGGCCTGAATTCGGTGATGTTTTGACCCAACTCAAAACGGGGTGTGGATTTCCATGCTGTGGGAGGGGGGGTTAAAATTCACCATTATTAATGCCTACTATGTCATGCTAAATACAGAGATGAAATCACATTTGTGTGCGTGCACAAACATCGGTATGTAGTAACAAGACCTGTTCTGAACTGGAGGGGCTTTGCAAAATGGCGTCGCTTCGGTAGGGGCGGGGCTGTAAGTATCGCTCCATCGTAGTCTCTTTACCGAGCGAGCAGGAGGCAGCCCCGCCCCCTCACTGTCTGAGCCAGTCCACTGCGGAGAAAGCAGCAGGCAAGAGACCCTGCCTGCTGCTTTCTCCGCAGGGGACTGGCTCCGACAGTGAGGGGGCGGGGCTGCCTCCTGCTCGCTCGGTAAAGAGACTACGACGGAGCGATACTTACAGCCCCGCCCCTACCGAAGCAACGCCAGTCCTTTGCAGCTAGGAACTGCCACAATGAGAATAGGCCAGCAGAGCTTTAGGAGCTCTGGTTTCTTTTAATCCTGTAGGACAAAGAGAAGCTCCTTGCAGAGTTTTGATTTCTAATTATACTGGGCAAGTCTGAAGCAGGATCGAATGTCAAAGTTGCTCAATTAGGCTGAGCATTGTTGCCCTCCAAAGAGGAGGTGTCTTTACTTCAGCAGGGGACAGAAAATCATTACAAATGGTTAATGCCTTAGTTGGTCTCTAGGTAGAAACCTGTGGGGAAATATAAAAATTGTTTATCAGAATACAGGCAGAGTCATTTTTATCATTTTTGTTTCCATGGATACCATTGCCCTGCATATGATTCCCCTAAGAAGTGTGTCAAAGTCAAATCACATTGCTTAAGCTATATAAACTGCATTGAGGTAGCCCAACAGTTTGTTACAGGGAGGTCACTCATCCAATTTACCAATATAGGCACTTCAAGACTAGTTATGTGCAAAGCCTGCAGAAAGAATCTGTTTCTAGTTTTGGTTTCAGAGTCCCAGCAGTGAATTTCTGTGAAAGTTTTATTTGCAAATTCAAATTTCAGCTGATTTTATTTGTGCTTTCACATTTCCAGGATTGTCAATTGCTTTCTTCAGTTCAAGACCCAGGATATATTTACTCACGGAGGTTCAAGGCATGATGGGTTACCTAGTCTAATTGAATAAATATATCTCATCCATATTATTTTATTTTTATTTGTTGCATCACCTCACAGCTTTTATTGTCTTTGATCTACAGAAAAAACACCTCACTGATCTCATTCACACACAGGCTAGTGCAATGTGGTTGGTTCTCCAACTAAGCCTTTATTGAGGGAGGCACAGAAATCTGCTTTAACCCAAGTCAGACCATTGGTCTATCTAGGTGTATTGGAAAATGCAGAAGATTTCCGTGAGGAGATAGGTTGCTCTGGCAAAACTGGGTAATAAAGGGTTAAAGCCTAGGCTTAGCAGTAGGTATGCTGCACAGCTGCAGCCACTAGAGGTAGCCAGATCCTCAAGTATAAAAGCAGCACCTAGAGGAAGGAAGGGTGTGGGTTGTATTGAGGAGCAAAGCTTGGAAGCTGGTGTGTGAAATGACCTTGGACTGGCTTGCTAACCCTGCTGTAGCTTCAACCTTGGACTGGCTTGAGAAGCCTGTTTTGGACTTTGACTTCTGATGTTTCCTGATCCTTGGCACATGCTCAAGCTGCATTAGGCCTGTCAACGGAGTCTTCTAAATAAATTAATCTTACCATGTTTGTGTAGTGAAGCTGCTTCCCACTGGAGACTCGGGGGCCAAGCTAGACATGACATTAATCATGTATTTTTTATAAGCCATGTATTTTTTGAGTGCCAACATGAAGTTGCTATGGGCAGTGCTCATTCCTGGCCCATCCATGTTCACCCACCACTGCTGCCACTGGATGAAAAAGGGCAGCCTTTTCCCCTCAGTAACAGTCTGAGCATGTGCAAAAAGAACGGTATAAATACTGTTCTCGCGCGGGCCTTCAGAAGGCCCTGGGCAGCCGGCCGGGGAAGACGTCCCCGAGCTGGCTCTCCCAATTGAGGGGGCCGGAGACTCGAGTGGGACTCCGAGTGGGACTCGGACTCGAGTCTCCGAGTCCGACTCGGAGACTTGAGTCTGAGTCTGACTCACGGGCGGGGTGGAGCGGGGCGCCCTTCGGGAGATGGCGCCCGGAGCTGGTGCTCCGCTTGCTCCGCCCTAGTTTCGCCTCTGGGTTCAAATATGTTTAAAGTTGCATCTAATATGACCCACTATGTAGTCCAAATTTGAGCATCTTCCAAAAATTGTGTAACGGCCCAATCCTATCCTGCAGGCCAGCTGGGGACCAGCCATAAGAGGTAAGCAAAGAAAAAAATGACTTTTTTCTCTGGCCACTGCCTGGTCCCCTATGGGACTCCTCAGATCTGTGCCTAAATCTGGCTGGCATAGATCTGAAGAGCGGCAGGGGGGCATGTCTGAGCTGGGATGAGGGTATAGGTTTTGGTGTCCACCACTGCCACTGAGATTCACTCCTGTCCCACCCCAATCCACTCCGTCATGCCCCGATCCTCACCCTGATCTGCCCCCATCACCAGCAGACACCTTCCTGGCCTTGCACTGGCAGCAGCGCTCCGCAGACCAGCTGAAAGGCTGCTGCAATGGTGGACTGCATGGTACACTGGCGGACCTCAGGATCCACCAGCATACTGCACAGATAGGATTGGGCGCTAAGATGTGTTAACTCTAAACTAGTTTTAGGAGAATGCAGGGTCCAGCCATATGGGGGCAACACATTTTACACTTAGATTTTGACATGACTGGCTAAATTTTGGGACAAGCATGCATACTAACAGGATGAACCAGGTCATGCACCCAAAAGAACAGTAACTGATTGAATGAAATCATTACATCAGTTGAACTTGGATTTTAATAGGACTTAATTTGTTTTCTATTGCCTCTTTAAGAAGAAACAAAGGAAGGAGAATGCAATGTGGCTGCATGAGCACAGAGAGCACCATCCTCGGAAGACAGGCTGCAAATGTAGAATGAACTCCATTTGCATTCACTAACAAGCAGACAGGGATAGTTGGAGGCAGGATCTCAAATACTGTATAGTCTTATAGCACTCATCCTACACAGCAATTTCAGTTTTCAGAGAGGGCATCTCAAAAAGTAACACTACCATCACAACGCATCATATTTCTACAAAACAGGTAACTTGATCGTATGCACCATTAGCCATAGCTGTGATTTATTCCTTTTTATAGGTGCAAAGACTGGTTTTTGCAACGTGCAAAGTTATGCATAGTGGCAAAAAAAATCGCCCCTTTTCAGAGTTGATTAAAGCACAAGTGACTAAAATCATCATAGGTCTTTCAGAAAGAGAGGTTCTTCAAGAGTAAAGGGAAATGGAGAAAATGGTGCAAAAAAGAAGTGGCCAGGACAGGAAAAGGTCGCATATGGATATGATAACTCAGTAAAAGTACAGAAAAAGACCCTAGTTGGCTTAATAGCTTCCTAAAGCTATTTGAGTAGTGAGCACATCTATAGACTAGTATAGTTGAAGCTGTGCTTTGTATCATTAAACAGACGTTGAAGATTCTGGTAGTTTTGAATGAATACTGATAAAGTTCTGATGTTGTAATGAGGCACTTTAACTGTACAGTATTTGGCTCTTCCAAACATAGGCCCTTGCCCTCAAACGGTCTGCGCATGCGCAAAAAAGCTAAAAGTGCACGTATGACGCATTGGGGCTTCGTGAGAAGGCCCAGGACAGCCGGCGGAGGAGGATGCCTCGGAGCCGGCAGCAGCGGGGCCTGGAGGTAAGAGGCATTAGGGCGGCGCGCACGCCCTCGCTTTCGGGCGGCACGCACCCTAGTGACGCTTCTGCAAACAGATGGATTTATCCAAGCAGCCTTGCTTCAACTGCATACAACATGTGTTCCATATCGTATACAGCGTTCACACTCCTAACTGTATTGTAATTAAATATGAACTAAAGGGTGGAAAAGAAAAGCCTTTAATCTCACTGTTTCAGAAAGTGACTAAGCTACCCACACGTTGCTAGTCTTACAATGAATCGCTAAACAAGATATGTACGTTGGAAATGTCATTTAATTATTCCGGTAGTTCAGTATGAATATTGAAGCCTCTGATCTGATGTTAAACTGCTTCAGTCGGTGCTTGTATCACAGCAGTGTAAGTGTTCGGCTCCAACAAAACTTATGAACATAATTGTCTCCCTCATTAAGTGCTTTACATTGTGCTAACATTTGTCTGACACGTTTTTCGACCATGACAGATCTACTTATTCCTGTGAACTTTTAAAAATAATTATAATCAAGGCCAGCTCATCTATGAGGCCAACTGAGGGGGTCACATCAAATAATGAATTGGGGGGGGGCATCCCCACTACTGCTCCTCCCCCTCTCTTGATGTTCTCTAATACATAGAAAATGTATTCGCTTTAGGAGATAGACTTGCTTGTTTTATTCCTGTATGTTTGTTCATATCCATGCCTTCTTAAATCTATGTACACATAGTCTTAATATATATTTAAAATCAACCCAATTAGATTTCAGCAATGTGTCATCAATGAGTACTGGGAACTTGAGTCACCTAAATCCGGCCTAACCGCTTTGACCTTGCTACCCCAGTCTGAACTGGTTTACAACCTTGTGGCCTGGCTTCCTCCAGTTGAGGAAGGCCAGGACCCCAACGTGTTCTTTTGCCAGGGACCCTCAGAGCCTGGGGGCTGAGTGGTCTGGCAGAACCCCATTGTGTTCAGTGGGGCTTGCTTCTGTGTAGACATGCCTAGGATTGTGCTCTAAGGTTTAACAAGCTACACCTGCCCACATTCCTGCTCCTAAAAGTCTAGCACTCTGCCCCGGTTGGAGATCTGGTAAGCCTAAGCTTAAATATTTAGCTTTCTTGTCCAGAAATTCTCAACTCCTCATCTTACCCAAGAGCTATAATAACAAGTCCATGAAATTTTAATTGAAATACTAATTCGCTTAAAATATTATGAATATAATTCATTCATTCTTGAATTGGTTGCAAAACAAGGAACGTCTTGTTAACCCACAATCCCACTGATTCCTCATGGGCAACACAAAAAAGGTCCAGGAGAAACAGATCACTAGAATTATTTTTTCCCTCAGTGGGGCTTACTTCTGAGAGGACATGCAGAGCGTTCGTTGCGTGGTTAGGAAAGCAGACTGACCTCAATATTATTATTATTATCATCATCATACACCAGGTGGCTCTTGCTTTTAAGCAAGCACCAGGCCCAGTGAAAATGGAAAGCAAGGCATGGATGGGCCAAACATTTAGCAGCCACATCTCTCCATCCCACCCACACATCTCCCATGTCCAAACCTCCTCCTCCTGCTGGCTGCTGCTCCAGAACGTTTGGGGCTCTTCATTCTAGAATCTGTGGAACTCCTTGCCACAGGATGTGGTGATGGCACCTGGCCTAGATGCCTTTAAAAGGGGTTTGGACAGATTCATGGAGGAAAAAGACCATCACAGGTTACAAGCCATAAGCAACCTCCTGGTTTTAGAAGTAGGTTTTCTCTGTGCCAGGTGCAAGGGAGTGTCAACGGGAAACAGGTTATCTTGTTGTCTTGTGCTCCCTGAGGCATCTGGTGGGGCCACTGTGTGATACAGGAAGCTGGACTAGATGGGCGTTTGGCCTGATCCAGCAGGGCTCTTCTTATGTTCTTATTGTTCTTATGCCAAGGAGGCCACCTCTCTGCTCTGCCAGCCACAGCTGATCACAGTTGAAAGGTGCAGGTGGGCAGCAGTCCACTTCTTCCCCATGGACAGCAGCTGTTTTGCTGCTATGGTGGCCCAGGCCATCACAGTCGTTTGGTCCTCTGCAACTTAAGTCCAGGCATGCACCAAGAAGCAAGTCAGTGCTGTCTCTCATGTCCTTCCTGCACATGGTCGTTGGGAACCGTTACTCCTCCTCTCTATGCACAACCTGGAAAACAAATTTCCCTCCTTTATCCTGGCAAAAGAAAGGCCCTGGCCGGCTCAGCCTAAAGACTGGTGGCCCACAATACTACGCTCTTACCTAATGCTGCCAGAACTCACAATCCATTGGCGTTAGGTGCTTTACAGTGGTCACAAATGCGACCCGCAGTCAGCCGAGACGCACCCTCAGGAAGAGCTGGGCCACTACCACAAGTCGCAAGCAGCAGCGCCAGCCCGACAGTGGTCCCTGGACGTCACCTGGTGCTGGTAAGTCAGCACAGGGAGCAGGACGGAGGCGGGGGTAGGCGGAATGGGGCGGGCGGAACAGGGTGGCAACAGGGGTGGGATACAGAGGCAGACGACAGCAATGCGCAGGAACTCAACAGAGTCTCCTGCACGTTGCCATCGTTGCCCCGAATGGCTCCAATGATGGGTGTGAGGGGCTGCTTACACGGTGCGTTGCAGTGTCGAGGTTCCACTGGCTGGGTCCTGGCAACTAAGAAAAAAATGGCCCTTTTTTCACTGAATGCTAGCTCCTTCAGCTCCCAAAGCAATTAGAATCTTGCTTTTAATAAAAGGAAAGGCTGGTTTAGAAATCCAGACCAGCTAATGGACTAAAGGTGCACTGAATGGGAAGACTATAATCCAGGAAAAATCCAGACATCTGAGTAAAATGGCAACAGGCCTCTAGTTTCTGTGTATCTGCATTGTTAAAGTGTCACAGACTCTTGCTTGTACCCATGAAGTGGACACTGTGATGTGCATAGAATGTTGGGGGGGGGGGAAGCAGCAGATTTGGAGTATGCTACACCCTGAGTCCCTCCACTCCACTGCAGACAGAGCCACATCAGAGCAGACAAAGCTAAAAGCAAGTGGGAAGCATATCATCCGCTTCCTTGCTCACTGACTTTGCTCCTTCCTTGCACAATCCTTTTACACAACCAGAAAGTGCACTTCTTTATTTGTTTAAAGGGACCACGTGAGGAAGGAGTGAGCTGAGTGGGTAGGGAAGAGGATCATCACTGTCTATGCCCACCCATACAAGTAGCCACAGGGCCGGTGTTATCGTTAAAGCAACTAGGCAGCTGCCTAGGGCACAGACCTCAGTGGGGTGCAATACTGACCTTTGAGGGGCACAGTTTTATACAGATTAGGTTTTTTTAACCCATGTAAAAAATGCAACTATTTATATATTTTTTATTTTTAAGATAAATACCACAACAGTGCTATGGAATATAATTATAAAGTCTTATGAAAAATTTCTACTGTTTTTATTGCCTAGGGTGCAAAATAGCCTGGCACCAGCCCTTGGTAACAATGATCCACTTACCTCCCTCCTTCCTCCCATGGTCGCTTTAAATGAAACAGGAAGTGCAGGATACACTGGGAGTTCCCAGTGTGTCCCATACTTCTGTTTTATGCAAAAGAGTTGTGCAGGAAGGAGCAAGGTGAAGAGGTAAGGGACTGGACTGAGACGATAGGCATGTGGCAGTGTTGGGTGGCAGATCACATTGGGCCATCTCTGTTTGCACCAATGCAACTGTAGTAGCATCTCATCTTTGCAAGCTGAGGTTCTGCCCATGTCTATATTATTTCCTCTCCCTTCCTTAAAAGAGAGGGAGAATTACTTTTATACAGGATGACCCAGCCATAGGTGCAACCCAACCGCTTAAAATGGTCAGTTATGGTAATGGACAAGCAGAGGAATTATTGCAACAAATCTTATACTGTATTCTCTTTTACCTCTACAATAACTCATAGGATTGGGTCACAATGCTGAGATCCTAAGCTGAATTTACTTGTATGTACTTCAATGAAGATCAATAGAATACAGTTTACACGACAATTTAAATGGTTCGATTCAGTCTATGATCCATTTTCTTTATTGTGCAGACTGAAAGTGCAAACAGCTGGAGAGTCTGGAATGAAAATGTTTTGCATTTGCCCCTAGTGAAACTAACAGGCAATGCCCAACAATTGAATTCCTCCAGGGCAACCCGCAATTTAATCTGGAAGAAAAATGCCACCACATACGTAATTTAAAACACCTTTGTACTGAACTGGCACTTCGGCAATAATCTTTACAGTCGGAGACAATGAGAAGTATGTCTTCTGTTAATCACATTTCTTTAAAAGGCCTTGTATACAGCAGGCAATGAGAAGTAAAACCTGTGCAGAACATAACAAAAAAAAATCAATGGGGTGTTGTGCTGTGAAGGTAGGTAGAAAATGATGGGAGAACCATGGGGAACTAGGTAATCTTGGAGGGACCCATGCAGGAGCTCTCTTCCTGCAGGTAAAGGACATAATTAAGGGCCTGATAGAAAGCACTTTGAAGACTTTCATTGGCTCCAGTGGATTTTAAAGCAAACCCAAGGAGCGCAGCCAAAAGTTCTCTACATAGCTAGAGCATCTCACAGATGCTAAAGGAAGAACAAAGCATAAGGCAGATGCATGCTGAAAAATTCTCTCCAATATCCATTAAATAAATGCAAAGACCAAAGAAACCAAGGATTGAAAAGCCTTACAGGATCAAGTAGTGGAGCATTATCTTCAAGAAAGTGAGAGATGAAAGACAGAACCTGTCAATAGGAGATGGTAGTTCTCTTGTTGCAATGTCTGTTAGATTGTTCTTAATTGCATGTATTGTAACGATGGCATTTTTCACCAGAGAAGGAAAATATTAGGTTGTTTCTATTGGATATGCGAGAACAGCAGCACATACCAGTTGTCTCTGATAAGAAAGAACTCACTGGAAAAGCCCAGGACATAAAACGTACCTTTGTCGGGAAATAGAACAAGCAAAATTTATCTGCCAAGGTTTCTAGTAGTCCACACAGGTCTAGAACTGTTCAGGCTCCTGAGAGGTTCATAGAGGTCTACCACTCCCCCAGGCAGGCTTCTCCTCCAGCTGTTTCATGTGGCTTTCTCATCCTGAGCCTAAAGAGGCCATCGGCAACCGGTTCTTCTTGTGAGGAAAAAAAGGCACACACAAAACAATTTACGCAGCGCCTGTGAAAGCCTATCTGCTTTCTCGGTTGAAACGTACATGTAGGAGTGGATGGTTCATGTGATAAAATAACCCCATTTGCAATTGCTAGTTTAAGTAGTAAAGCCCTGATTCTAAGCCCTCTATCATGTCAATCATCTTGTAATTAAAAAGGATCGGAAGCTTTCATGGCCAGCAATTATGTATAACGATTTAAAATTAACAGGATTAAAAGCCATGTCAGAAAAATGTTTTAATGTTTTAAAGACAGCGTTAAAAAACACTGCTTAAAACAAAAATAAAAATAACACTATGTTTCATCCACATCCATGGACCTCCTCAGGTGTTAGAGCAACAGTAAGCTGCCAAGATGTTAACTGCCGAAACAGCAGCGATGGAATTTACAGGAGAGTGTAGAATGCAATAGAAAGAGCAGAACACAACTGACAGCTCAGCAATTAGCACCAGAAATAGTGGTGTGTGCTGTTTGACCATAGACAACCTCTGCCTTGCATGATGAACTGCAGTAACCTCTCTCATTATTGTGGGCTTTGCAAGCTGCCTTGTTAAGGGCTGGTAGTCAGATTTTATCAATGAAGGACAATTCCTATTGTCTATTCAATAAGTTTTCATGCTTGTGTTTACTTATTTCAATTGCCTCATAATGTAATCTCTGCCTGAGTCCAGATTCTCGAATTAAACTTTTTATCTCATTAAACTTTATCATATGTCCAGTCTTAATTGAGTGTTCTGCGAGCGGCGAGTGTTCTGGGTGTTTCAATTTAATAGCTCTCGCATGTTCTTTGATCCTGGTGTCTATTGACCGTTTCGTTGTCTCAATATAATTACCATCTTTTAATTCTTGATTACTGCATTCATACAAATGTACAGGGGTCTAGGCATAAAAAAAATGCCTTGCTAGATCAAGCCAAAGTTCTTCTATTTCACCATTCTATTTTAAACAGTACCCAGTCAAATGTAAACAGGGCATGAAGGTAGTATCTTCCTCCTGTTATTTGTCTCCAGCATCTGGTATTCAGAAGACACTGCCTGCCTCTGTTCACATCCACTTAGCTAACCTTGCTAATAGCCATTGACAGAGCTGTCCGTCATGAATTCGTCTTATACTCTTTTAAAGCCGTCTAAATGAGTGACCATAATTACTTTGATTGTTATATAATCAGGTCTGGATAATTTTCACATGAGCAAATGAGAAAAGAAAATAACATAACCTCCCCATGTGCACAAACACCCCCCCCCAAAAAAAAACCCACGATTTCAATTACATTAGCAAATATTCACACAGTAAAAGAGAATTGCCTGTAATCTCAGGATGCAGCAAAGGCATTAATATGATTGATGAATTCATTTGTACAGGAAGCAAGTCAAAAGCAAATTAGCTTTAATTGACCATATCAGGTTAATGGTTATGGCTAGATCCCTCATGCTTTTATGAAGTTGATAATAGGAAAAACATGTTAGAAAGACTGGGCTGCTCCTTAAAAATGCGATTCTGGTGTTTACAAATGGGAGACAGGGGGAAATAGGTGCTGCAAATATCATGAAATAATCAATGAAAGAATATTTGTAAGCTTTTAATAGCATTCTCAATGATCATTGTTAAAACAGAGTAAAACTATGTTTTACTAAAGTGGAGTACAAATGAGTGTTCACTGTTCTTCAAATGAAAATGGATTGCCTCTTTTTAAAAATGTCATTTTTTATAAAACTTTGTAAGAGTTGCGTTGAATGAGTAATGCAATTATGTACATAACCCTGGGTTTGTCGCAGGGCTTCAACTGGTGGGATGGGACCCAGAAGTGGGCTGTAGTACTGTTGCCACTGCCACTTGGTTTTGAGTCAGGCCAGCACAGTTTGAAAAGCAGCCAGTGCTAAGGGTCTTAAATGAGGCCAATCCTGCTGGAGACTTTTGGAAGGATTGCATTGGTCAAGCCAATGTGGGCCCATTCAGGCTCCCACCTGCTCTTCCCTATCATGGCACATCTTCTGCTCTGTGCCTTGCCTCATCCTGCTTCCTCTTTCTCTCCCTCCTTCTTTCAAAATTGAGTGCACAATGTTGCCGTGCCACTTTCTTGCCCCTTTTTTTCCAATTGGCCTGGAAGGTAAGAAGGTGCAATAGTCGCACATGCTAATTGGCTGCCACCAGAGGTGCAGGGGGAAGAAAAGGAACCATGGTGGCTTACTCATTCTCCTCTCTTGTCTGCTAGGCCCTTGAAAGTGGGTCCCACCATGTTGTAGGTTGGAGTTTGAGGTGGCTCCCAGCTCTTGACAAGTTGAAGGCAGTTGCTCTAATACAGAGTTTCTTAACCGGTGGTACGTGTACCACTGGTGGTACTTTGGCTGTTGGTCGGTTGTACACGACCGCTCTGACCAACATGGAGACACCATGAGTCTGCAAACTCTGTTAGGAGGCTCGGTGGGTTGGGAAAAAGCCAAGAAAAGAACTTAGAAAAGCCCTCCCGCCCACCTTGAGCCTCTTACCGGTGTTTGCAGAGTCGCGGTCGTGGTCTCCAACCCGGGTCTCCAACCCGGAAGTAACTGCCGATGACATCATCATCAGTTATTTCCAGTGGTAAGCAGGGAGGTCCATGGCACAGTAGGTGGTACATGGGGGGGGGGAGAACCCCTGCTCTAGTTATAACATGTTAGGTGTTAAATTAGGTGACAGCACTTTATAAAATGCCTGTGCTTTCATTTTGTTCTTCTACTATGCACTGCCAAGAGAAATATACGCCCAACTTTGCTGGCAGGGATGTCAGGTGTTTAGTGCAACCTGTGAAAAAGAAGACAAAGATAAAAAGGGAACCTACTTTGCATGGAGCTGCTGTTCACCTTTCATTCTAGATCATTAGGGGCTCCTCTTGGCAGGCAAACATCTGTAGGGTTCAGTCAGAGCCAGTCAAAACTGGAAAGGCACTGGAGGCACACCAGATTCTGCCACCCCTTCCCCTGTGTTTTGTGCACTAGAGCCCGGTATGTCCCCTTTCGCTGCCACCACCACCACTACCATATATTTTCTGCCTGTGCTTATTCAAAACTGAGCAAGCACATGATACACTGGTACAGGCCCAAGAAGCCCCATGTAGGGCTTCCAGGCCCAGGAGGGGGATAGGATACAACATGGGCCTCCCCCCTCCCAGGCCCAATCCCCCCAGCCCCATTACACCCCTCCCCACCATTTCCACTCACACACCCCAGGCCCTGCGCCACTCGGAGCTCCCCGCTTCATGGCGCAGGGTCCAGTGGCAGCTGGCGAGGAGGCGGTGCAGGCCTCTCGAGTAGTGCTTTACAGCACGTTTGGGACACTAAAGCTTAGGATTGCGCCGTAACGTGTATACACATGTCACACATCTTGCATTCATATAAAAAGAAATAACAATGGAGAGAGAGAGGAACGATGTGATGATATGTGGATTTAATGAATAGATTGTGGGTGTTATTTTGGCTAAGTTGGAAATTATATATAGAAAATAGTGAATAGTATGCTAGTAGGATGTGACGCTTTGTGCTTGCTATAATTTTATGAATTATGTATTGTTTTTATGTTATTATATCAATAAAATATAAATATATATATATAAAAAAAGAAATAACAATGTATTACACTGTAAGGCAATATATTACACTTAGTGGAGGGCCTGTAGATGAGTGGAAAAGCAGAAAATTCCATAGAAATAAAGGGACACATTTTGCATCTCCCTAGAATTAATGCAGTCTTTAACGCTTTCAGAACTGGTCGTTTCCATTTACTAATACCAGATGCCAGTTTGCCATGGAGACTGATGCTCAATAGAAGCACTTAGTGGCTTTAAATTGAAAATGCACAAAGTAATCTAATAGAAACATCTAATTATAGAGTTGCTGGGGACATAAAGGTCTTCTAGCAAAGCCTCCTGCTGTACAACAGGATAATTCTCATATGAAGCCCACTCCTATTTTAGAGATAAAACACGTCCTCTAGAATTACAGGGAGCCCAAGCATAATGCATGTCTGAACATGGTGCCCAGAGAAAATGTGGAGGCAAAGAATAGTATCATGACACACTGCATATGAGTCTGGTAATGCAGTCGTTTCAGATGGTATTTTCCCCTTATTACAGAATAATTCTTCTGTGGACAAATACGCATGTATTAAATCAATGTGTTAAGTGCAACTTTAGCAAGATTTCCTACCATAGGCACAGAAATTGGGCATCCGTTGAGGCTGTGAACTGCCATCCTTCATGAAGGTTATCTATCTGTAAAATATGAAGCAGACAAGAGCCAAGCCAAACACCGAAAACGAAGGCATGCGTAGACATGGGGGGAAAGATCCCAACTATTAAGAAACCTAAGCCCCATCCCTCACTAATGTTAGATTGTCTCAAAAATTAGCTGAATGATTGCCCTAAAACTCAGAAAATCAGCCAGCTCATTTCTGAGCCATTCCAAATGTGCTGGTACCCCCAACCCCCATGAGCTGCAAGCCTTCTACCTGCAAGCAGCCTTCCATCTGACTCGCCCCCATTCCCAAAACCCTCTGAAACAAGATTTACCCATCCTGGGCAGAGGCAACTGCCATTGCAACAGCCCTTGAGAAAACTGTACTTCCAAGAAAACTGTACTTCCCAAGGGCCACAAGGACTTTTCTTCCTGGCACACTACCGCCATGTCAGAGAGGGGAGGGGGAGAGAGATCAGATCGCTCTCCTCTCTTTCTGTGGTCAAAGTGCCACTGATAGCCAAGTATGTATAATTTAAAGAGAAGAGTTGGGGATGAGGTGGGTGGGTAGGGGGAAGGTAGTTTAGGGACTGAGTGGGTAAATCAGGAAGTCCTCTCCATGTCAGATTTTCTTCTGAGCCAGAGAAGATTCAGTGGTTTCATAATTCTCACCTGTTCTAGGAAGAGTTTCACCAAGCTCTCCTAAAGAACAGTTTCTAGAGTCTAGTCTAGCACATCTAGATCTAAATGATGTTTTGAGCTTAGTGAGGTTCTTTCTTCCCACAACTGTGTTCTAGAGAAGCTTCAATTTTAATTGCTCCTTATCTCTAATCTAAATATATTTATGGCTGAATTATAACCATTATTTCTTCTACTACAGTCTTCTTTAAATAACAGGACTACTGTGCTGAGAATGTGTGCATGCACACATAAAATCACACATTCTACTGGATTATCTTCATTGAAGAGTTTGGCCTACAGTATAATCATAACAATATCAGGAGTAATTCAATTTAAATAAGGTACTTTGAGGTTTCACAGATATAGATATTAAATGTACCGGTATTAATTGCACACAAATACTGTAGTAGGGAAGAAAGCATTAGGACATTAGTTATCATTGATAGCAATGTTTAGAAATTAGCACAAATCATGCTTCATATTATAATCCTAAAATCAGGAACAGCATTTATGACATTAACCAACCAATTGCTTTGGAACTGTGCCTTGAATATGAGGTGCATAGGGGAGAAAGCACACCACAGGGAGATACTTTAATTTTTGCTATCCTTTATTGCTGCAGTTAACACAGATGTAGCCCATTATACTCAGGAAGATACAATTGCATCTAAGCTTCCACCTAAGGATGGTTTTGTACAACAGAATAGAATATTCACAGCAAGAATTGGAAAATGAAATAGAGATTTAAAGGTGGGGGGAGGAGAAGAAGCTGAGTAATGGCCCAATCCTAATGAGGGCCTGCGCTGGTAGAACGCATGTTTCGCTGGCGTGCGCTGTCGCAAAATCACTGTAAAACGCTTTGTGACAGCGCAGGGCCCAGGCATACTGGCTGGAAGGCCAGAGCCTTCCTGCTGGCACTGGTTGTCGTCGGGAGGCCTGCCGGAGCAGGTAGGTTCAGTGCAAGGGTGGTAGGAGAGTGGAACAGGGCAGAGACGGGGCTGGGTGGGCAGATCGGGCCCGGGAGCAGGGTGGAGTTGGCAGTTTCGAGATGTGCTGTATCCAAACCACTTTCCAGACTTGATCCACCTGCAAGGATCAACATGTACTTGCGCCAGCGATATCGCTGGCGCAGGTCCGATTTCACTCGTTGTAGCTGCTGGGGCTTACCCCAGTTCAAGGGGACAAATGTCCCCATACCCTGCAGACACCTCCAGCAGCCAGAAATCCCCTGCAGGATGTAGCGTAGCTTGTGCTGACACTGCTGCATCACCATGCAGGAATTTCCGTTGGATTGGGATGTAAATCAATGTAAATCAATGTTTGCCGGTATGCCAGTAGAAGGAAGATTAACAGCCCAATCCTATTCTCCTTCCCCCACGGATGCAGTCGCGCCACGGAGGCTTGCACTGCATCCTGCGGGGAGGGGGCAGATTGAGAGGCTTGGGAGAGGTAAGGGGAAATATTTTTCCTTACCTCCCCATAAGTTCCTCGACTGGTAATGGGTCTCCTCGGACCTGCACCAGGTCTTTAGCTGATGCATGTCTGAGGAGAGAAAGAGGGCATGCTGGGTGCTATTGTAGGGGATAACGTCTAGCACAAGTTGTCATGCCTGGTGCCACCCCCTCCTGCCTCTGTCATGCCCCCACCCTCCCCTTGTTCCGCACTGTTCCACCCTACTCCTCTCGGTTCCGCCTCCCCCTCCGACCTACCTTTGTCGGTGGCTGCTCTATGTTTTGCAACCGCACACAGGGCCGCTCCAACGTCACCAACCAGCATTCTGGAAGTGTGCAGTTACATGTGCTTTCAGGTGGCCATTTGTGACAGCCATAAAGTGTACCCTGCTGCCAGAACACTAGTTCCAGAGTGTATAAGATTGGGCCATAAGGAATGACTCATTTAAGTTTCATTGTTTTCAATGGTATTTAGCCAAGACTAACTTTAGTTAGTTAGTCAGTCCATTAGTTAGTCAGTCTAGGACCATTGCTTTCATTTGAATTAAAACTATCCACTTTTTAATGTGATTTTCCTCAGAATTTTACAATGCAATCCTAGGCATGTTTACTCAGAAATAGGTCCCACTTTGTTCAATGGGACTTACTCCCAAGTAAACGTGCATAGAATTGCAGCCGCTGGGCATGTGTGTACTCTCTTGTTTTCTCTGGGGTTCGGTTTGGATGACTATCGCTGGTCCGCTGTGCAAAGAGGAGAGAATGCCTGCATGACACAGCTAGTTCCACATGGTTGCAGAGGGGCAGAATGTCTGGATCACACCTAATCAATTAATGGAATTGTGGGCTGTGCAATCCGCACAAAATCCTGTACAACATGATACCTTCTCTTTTTCCCTTCACTTTTGGTTTTGTGTGAAGGTCCATAGGGACATGCCTGCATTGGATTATGTCAAGTTTACTCCAGTACTGAAAACCAGCTTGTCTGCTTTTTCAATTAATAACTCTTTCATGGGCCACTAGATGATGGGCAATCCGTTCTGGATGGTTTAATGTCTGCTGTCAATTATTCTGTTCATTAAAAAAGTGCTGCTGCCATGGGATTGACCCTTATAGGACTTTGTTGTTGTTGCCCTGGCTGAGGCGCCTGTTAATCTGGGTTATGGAACACCACGAGTGCGGAGGAAGGAACTCAGTATGGTTCCCCAGGCCTGAGCAAAACTAACTCCATTTTGTGTTTGCAAGCTGGTCTGACTTGAAAGTGCCCTTCAAACGTTCTCCAAGAAAAATGTTCCAGTCAGGTAGCCCCCCCCCCTTGTTTTTCTTAGTTTTTACAGAGCCAGCAAAGTTTCTTGCGTCAGCAAGTATGCTAGAATGTTTGGGTAGACCCTTATCTCCTGGGCTCAGACTGTCCAAGGGTAGCAGCGAATAAAATAGAGCGGAGGGCGAAATGGTGGGGAGCTGCAAGAAGGGTGGAATACTAATTAGGGAGGGGTGTAAAACAATGGAAATTTCCTAGCTTTTGCTGTATTGCTTTGCTTTGCCTATAGGAACAGTAGTAGGTATATAAGCCCCAACTTTGCCTGGTGGCACTCTGCACATGATCTGAGCACAGTCTCCTTGTGCCTTGCTTGGTACCTTGCAATAAAACTCTCTGCTATATCCTTCCACACCTGGCGTGTTCATTGGATCAGTTCACTCCGGGAACGAACTCATGCTTTCCCCAAGCAGCTGGTGGCAACATTGTTATGTTGTCCCTAACATTCATTTGGTTTCTTATGGAATGTGCTTCATACTGTAGAAAAATAGACTCTGACCCACAATAGCTCAGTGTCGCCACCTGTTCAACAATAATGCACAGTTTACAGGGGTGTTGCAAGCGCAAATTATATTGTCTAATTAACACAGTGTAGTCAACCAATGGGACAAAATCTCAGAGGTTTTTCGTTTCATAGTCACCAAAGCATTTTGTAAATAGAGGTTAAATGCTCAGGAAGTTCCCACTGAAGATAAATGCTCTGCAATTAATTCTTTAGGTCCCTAGTTTCTACATCATGATTTTAGAGACTTTGATCATGAGTCAGACAGTTGCTATCCCAGGATGAACATAAACCTCAGAGCAGCATGTTGCTCTCACACATTTTATCATTTCTTCGTCCCCTTCGGCCTGTTTTACTAATGTTCTTCTGACAGGAGTTCTGATGTGTTTATTAATACATTTGCCTGCCTAACAAAAGAATCTTTGATCACATCCTCTTAAAGATGAATCCAGGACTATAGAGATTTAAATTTATTATGGGCAGCCAATGAATAGTAATGGTATCATCCAAGAAGTGTGAGGAAAAATAGTACTTAACATTTATATAGCACTTTCTGAGTCTTCAAAGTATTTCATCTGTATTTTCTTGATGCGGTCTTTACATTCACCCTGTAAGGTTTTGCTGGTGCAGGTTCTAATAGATCCCTCCGCACTGTGGAGGCTTACCCCAGGTAAGGGAACAAATGTTTCCTTATCCAGAGGAGACCTCTGGGACTCCCCCTCCCCAAAAGATAGAAGGATTTCTGAGTACCTGATGGGCTGCCATACATGGGTGATGGGTTGCATTCTGCTTGGTTGGCTACAAGTTGAGAAAACATGCCTCATACCATACAAATATGTATGGTAAAGCTGTATTTGTATACCATTGGACACAAAGCATGAACTGGTTTTGTTGTTGTGAATCTGAATGGCACGTTTGTTGAAATGTGCTTATCAAATTGTGACCTTTCTTTCCTGTAAGTCTTTTTCTGGAATGGGCCATGCAAGTTCTTCCGACAATACTGTAGGTGACGCAGTCCTTGTCCTGAGAGTTTAGTTAGACAGACAAAACAGGATAGGAAAGATGATTGTCCTCTAAGATTTATTTGCTCAGAGATGTAACCACAGTGAAGCGCGTGGTTCACTCAAACCAGGCGCTCGGGCGGGTGGGCGGGGCAGTCACTGACGTAGTGTCGGCCCGCCCACCCTCCCTGGAGCCCGTTACGCTCCGAAATGAACGGAAAATGGGCGGGGGGCGCATCGACGTGACGCGAGGGGCATGTTGACGTCACACGACACAGGCCCCGCCCCCACGCGCCAGGCGCCAGGAGGGCGCCCAACACTTCTGTATTTGCTGGAGCTGGAAATCTTAAGCCTGTAAGAGACTTGCTGATATATGATGTTTAACAGAGGCCTAGAATAAAATGGGCTCATATCAGGGATGTGGATTAAGTCTCTGACTCCAAGTCTCAAGTCAAGTCCCAAGTCTCTGGGTCCAAGTCCCGAGTCTTTGGTCGCAAGTCTCGAGTCCCTATCTTTTTAATGGGGAAAACGGGTGGGTGCTGTGCTGGGTGTGTGTGGGGGGGGACGATGGCACTGGTAGGGCTGTAAACTCCCCCCCCCGATGTTCCCCTCCTGATCACCCCCTCCACTACCACCCACCACCACCACTGCATTTCTGCCTGCCTTCCTTGTCTTTGGCATCGCAGATGCCTTCTTCCTGGTTTACAGCGGCCGATATGGTAATGTATAGGGACTTAAAATTTGACTCGTCATAAAAGGCTCCAAGTCTCAAGTCGAGTCCTTCGAGTCTTTTGCGATCGCCAAGTCAAGTCCAAGTCAAGTCACTGATGCAACATGAGTCCGACTTGAGTCCGAGTCAATAGACTCAAGTCTACATCACTGGCTCATATACACTAGAAGAAGGCTCAAGGAAACTGGCTTCAAATGAAAGGAAAGTGAAAAACACAATGGTCATAAGAATGGTTGTCAATGTGCAAGTTTAATTTTCAGTCACTAATAACCCACACAGCAGGATGCACTGCTATACCAAGCCAATCCAGAAGGGTTAAGAGCCCTAGTAGGAGACAGGTGTAACAGCTACAATGAGCTTCACAAAAGCCTATTTAGGAGCTTGTTTTGGTACAAACTGATGATGTTAACCAGCTGGCACAGGCCACCAGTGGCCTCTGCAAAGGCATAAACCTGGCACACTGGACTGTTCCCTGTCATCCTACCTTTTCCATGCTTGCAGCCTAGAAATGGAAGTCTGTATGTGCATGAACCCCTATTGGTCCCAAGGGCTTGAGCCAGCAATCTTACAGCTTGAGACTGAGATGTAGCCTAGTGAGCCACATGGGATTGCATACTCTCAGAGCCCTACTTTGGGCACAAAAGGGAATGAGCCTGAGCCTGTGCAAATATCAGTTCATGCAATTGAAGGCAGGATGAAGCCTTTGGACTGGTCTGTTCTGGTATAAGTACGAGAGCCTGGTCTTCTGCCCTTGACAGCTCAGGAGAACAGAACCTGTCAGCTTTGCTTCAGGCTTGGGCTCTTGCAACTGACCTCAGGGACTCTGTGATGCAAAACACACCCTCCAAGTGTTGTTTCAGATACGTCCATCCTCAGTCTGTGCCTGGCCCTAATCTTTCCACCTTTCCACCGTCACTTAGCAGTTTCAGGAATATAGTAGCATCTACCGAAGTTTTCTACTGTTAACCCCACCATTGTCTAGCTGAAAATGTTACTTTCATGAATTCCGTAAACGTAAGAAAGGTTCCGTAGTCCATGTTTTTCTTTGACTGTAGACTTTAATATCAATGTGCAGATTTAGCTATGGGATTCTGTGTTGTTCATGTTTATGTTGATAAGATTCTGTGGGGAAAAAAACGTAAGCCCAAAGAAGCAACTTTTCTTCTTATATAATTAAGCACAGCGGCAGAGTTCCTTTATTCCTCTAATGTTCCGGGATTTGCTTTAACCAAGACAAAGAAAGCAGTCTTTTGTTAGTAGCTCTACTGAGAAAGGAGGTGCCCAAAGCTGTCAGATCAGATGGAAAGCACATCATCTGAGCAGGTGCCTGCTAAATCACTGTTCTTATTGATTCTACATATTCACAGCCTGCCAAATCTCACAGTGTCCCAGCACTGTCAGTTTAAAACCCGGAGACCAAAACACATGAGCATAGCTGCATGAGCGGAGTAGTCATTTTCAAGGAAGAAGCAATAGGTAAAGGTAAAGGTATCCCCTGACAATTAAGTCCAGTCGTGTCCGACTCTAGGGTGTGGTGCTCATCTCCATTTCAAAGCCGAAGAGCCAGCGTTGTCCGAAGAAGCCTCTGTGGTCATGTGGCCGGCATGACTCTCCTTGCCGCAGTGCGTAGCATGAGACTGGAACACGGAGTGCTGTTTACCTACCCGCAAGTGGTACCTATTTATCTACTCACATTAACATGCTTTGGAACTGCTAGGATGGCAGGAGCTGGCCAAGCAACGAGAGCTCACCCCATCGCAGATTCGAACCGCCAACCTTTCGATCGACAGCTCATGGTTGTAAAATAATAAATGGTACCAAATAAGTTTGAAAAAAGTTGAATATTTTGCGGCCTAAGTATCATTCAAGAGAAACGTCTATGCCTCTGAAATCACTATTGTAAAACTTCAATAGTCTGGCACTTTTGGGACCTAGGTGGTATCAGATAGTTGGATATGACAGATGCTATCCTGCCCAGATCTAGTGACAGGGTTGATGCTTACATTACTGCCTCGGTGATGCCATTGCTACTTACATTACTTCCAAGCTGCTTGTGTTGTCCCTGAGCAGCTTCCCTAGCCGACCTGTGGCTGCGACCTGTGTCAGCAAGGTGGGGAGTCTGCTCCCCAGCTGGGTGGGCTCCCTGACCATTTTGATGCTCCTGGGAGTGCTGGACAATTGTGTCCTGGAGTCAGAGGCGTCGTAAGATTGGGTGCCTTGGTGCCCAGGGCACCAAGTGGTGCCCAGGGCTCCAGGGCGTGAACCCCTGAAGGGGCAGAGTCGCAGGCTCAGGAGGGCACAAACTCACCATTATGAGCACTTTCCTGACGTCTCGCTGGGTCTTCGCAGGTGGAACAGCCAAGTTTCTGCCCTCCCGCCCTCCCTTGGCTCCGTACGGCTCTGAAATCAGGTAAAAACGCTGGGGGGGGGGTGTTCGGAGGCAGGGCATGACGTCACGCCGCTGCATCATGTGGGGGCAGCGCCGCAGGGGCGAGGCGGCGGCCCCCCCACGTGGGGGTGTAGCGACACTACTGATTAGAGTGTTGCTGTATTTTTTACCACAAAACTGAAATTGGAGAATATTCAATGCAGTCACAATAATGGCTCATAGAGCCTTAAAAAGGAAACCAAATGCTCCCATCCAATGTACCACCTTCAGTGCCAATTATTGCTGAATAGATTGGCGCATAGAGCTTTCTGTTTCATCTGTACTCCAGAAAGACTTTTCTGAAAGGAAGGAAGTTTCCCTGGTATGCAATGTTTTATATCGCAGTGGAATCTAGCATTGTCTCTGCTGCTCTTCCTTATCAGGCAAGGACAGAGCTGCTGAGTAGCGTTCAAAGAAATAACTGCAGGAATTCAAAATTAATGGATTTCCTGAATTTGCAGCACAGATTGTTCAGAATTCTTATGACTGGTTACAAAACTCAAATGTCAGGTGCATACTATAGTTTTGAGGTCACAATCCCTTTGCAGCGAGTTTCAAAATTCATAGGCATAAACCTCACAAATGTAGCCTTCAAGGTGCAAGATTCATGACAGAGAATTTGATTCCCTCCCCCCCCCGCTCTCTTGCTTTGCTTTCCTGTCCTAAAACAAAATAGGCTGTTAGTGAAACTTTCAGCCCAATCCTATGCTTCCCCCCCCACCGATGCAGCCGCGCCAAAACAGCTCAAGCTGCATCTTGCGGTATGGGGGGGGGGGGAGAGAGTCCTGGAGGTCTCCTTTGGGTAAGAGATTTGTTCTCTTACCCAGGGGTAAGCCTCTGCAGCGTGGAGCGGTCTACTCAGACATGTGTCAGCAAAATCGCCGGTGCAGGTCTGCATGGACCCGGACCACAGGATTGAGTCTGGGAAGGGGGGTTGGATTCAGCAGTCACCACTGCTACCCAATCCACCCTCCTCCCCACCCCCATTGCCATCCCGTTCTGCCCTTCCCCTGTCCCCATTCCGCCCTTTCCTTGTTCCGCCCCACCCCCCAACTTACCTGGGTCGGTGGGCCGGTCCATCTCATTGCCGCATATGAGGCAACTATGGCCTCCCCACCGGTGCTCTGGCAATGCGGCTTTGCATGCTGCTGGAGGCCCTTTTGTGACTTCCATAAGCCACTGGCAGAACACTAATTCCGCCAGCGTTAATGCCCAATAGGATTGAGTGTTAGACTATTCCTTCCCCCCCCCCCACTTTACACTCTCTTTCTTGACTGGGAACACGCAGAATCCCAGCTACTTAGCTCTATGGCACCTGCTTGTTACCCACTTCAGTGAAACCATCTCAGCAGAAATAGTTACATAACCTAGCTGTTAGGTTGGCTCTGTTATACTATCATCTGTACCTTGTGTGCAGCCAATTTGGTGATATGCTTAGTGTCCCTGCTCCTCCTTTGTTCTGTTTGTGAGAATCTAAGACTCTTTTAAATCTACAGTGAGCCCTCAACTAATGTAGGCATCGTTAATGCCAAAGGTCCTTAAATCTGAATGTATTTATGACAATGCGCATGCGCAAACCACAGACTTACCATTCATCCCAGAAAAACCGGGACGGTCCTGGAATGGTTTTCCGGGCCGGTTGGTAAGCTCCGCCGCCGCCTCCATTTTGAAAATTGAAGAACTTACCTGGGCACCGCCATCTTGACTCACGAAATCTCGCGAGATCCAAGATTTCAGCGCCTAAATCTCATGAGGGCATGATGCTCAAACAAGATTTGGGCGCCAACATCTTGGATCGTGAGATTTCACAAGCCAAGAGCTGCCGGCGCCGGATAAGTTCCATTAGTATAGTAATGGTGACAGCGGCAGCGAGCGGGTGAGTAGTCCGTTCACCCGCTCTCCCACCGGCACGGAGCCAGCGAGGGAGCGGGCGAACAAATAATTACTAATTATTATTTATTAATAATTAATTAATTGTGGGGGGTGTCCCGGTTTGAGGGGGGGGAATATGGTAAGCCTAGCAAACCATATTTTATTAGTTTATAATTAGAAGAAGCAGACAACATCAATTATTTCCAAAGTCTGTTCAATCAAGCATTCACTATAGTTTTAACTGGTCAAGATGGAAGCCTGGAGATTAGGGGATATGTGATTCCCCTTATTAACTGACGCTGCACCTACTCTCAAAGCCTCTTGGATGGCTAGTAAGGTAGAAGGCAGAAAGGGCATCATCCTTCAAGGCTAAGAGCAATCGTAGAGTGAGAGAGGCTCCCTCTCTCCCACCACAAGTGAGTGAAGTGCTTTACAACCCGTCAAGGGGCTTCCTTCTTGCCTATGGCTGCTGTTCCAAGCTATCATGAACTCTGGCCCCAGCTGCAGTCTTGTGCCTCAGCTGAACTCTTGTTTCTTTCCCCCTCCACCCCCAGCTCTCTGTCCCTTTTCTCAGTCAACCCAGTAAGCTGCAGCTTCCCTTTTCTAACCCCTTGGCCCTTTGGGTAACTCAACTACTTTACACTCAGATGCCTCCATCTATGTCCTATTTTCCTCTTGCCCTTTCCTCCTCCTCCTCCTCCTCCTCCTTTGTGCATCTCCATGTTCTCTTTCCCCTCAAGAAATTATGTTTTTCTCTGCAGCCTTTCTCCCTAGTAACTAATGACACCTAGATTTTTGTTGCTGTGTGAGTTTATTGCATTTCCCCCTTGCTTTCTTCCTCTTTATTGTACATGTACTTCTGTAATAAATCTGGACAAGTGGCATGTTTATCTCTTGTCTTTCTCATCATTGTTGAATACCAAGCTTCATTGTGGTGTGTCATGAGCTACTTGCAAACGATCCTGGCACACTTGTTTGGTTTCCCCCATTAGCGCATGTTATACATGTTTTAAGAGCATGCCAGCCAGAGGCATGAGCCTTTCCGGCATTACTGGGGCCTGGGCAGGAAAGCTAACTGGGTGACGGTTCTCCATTATCACCACTATAGTTACAGTACAGATGGCAACAAGGAGGACTTATATCTGCTGCTGCTGCTGCCGCCGCCTCTTTGTAAGGCTCCCCACTGGACCCTGGCTGGCTTAGCAACTGATGATGGGGAGCAACTGCAGCTACCAGCCTTTTTCTTTCCCAGTACCATTTCTTCAATTCCCAGATGCCCTGGCTCCCAATGCTGCCTTGGACATTTGGGACATTTCTAAAATCAGGTCCAAGGAAGAGGAGGAGAGGCAGCTGCTGCTGCTGCTGCTGCTGCTCCCTTCTGCATCTTGGTCCACTAGCCAGAGGCCCAGGGCCCAATGGGGAGGGAGGCTTACTACTGGGACTGTACTCTTTTTTTCCCTGGCATTGTTTAACAGTTCCTGGGTCCCCTCCCCAAGCCCCCGACATGGCTTCAGGGGACAGCACATCCAGGAATGGTAACATGATGCTGGGGCAAGAAGATGGGCTGCGGCTTCTCCCCTACAGTCACCCAGCAAGCATCCTCATGGGTCCTGGCTTAATGGGAAGTGGTGGGGAGCAGCGGCAGCTGTGGACCCTCACTGCTTCAGGGGTCAACCATGCATATATAGGGGCTCTTACATGGGCATTGGTTCCCAGCAGGCCCCACCTGTGAAGCCATCCTTGTTGACTGTGGTCAAATGATAGATGATCAATAAACTAGTCTGTCTGGGTCTTGCTGGGCATGCCAACGCTTGCCTAAACTTATGTAAGGCATCAGTTACTAAGGCCCTGATCCTATTGGCACCTAGCGCCACCAGAACAAGCGTTCCAGTGGCACTAGGTGCTTTCCAGCTGCTGCAAAAGGCAACATGCTGTAGCGCACAGGCTGGCTGCAGCCGCAAGCAGCAAACAGGCAGCTATGCATGGCAGCAGAGACTGGAAGCACGCCGGGTCAGGTAAGATCGTGTAGGGGGTGGGAGGTGGGCAGAACAGGGCAGGGGCAAAACAGGGCAGTCATGGGGTAGGGAGGAGGGCAGATCAGGACCAGGAAGGGGGTGGATTTGGCAGCAGCATCTATTCAGCATCCGCTGAATCCAAACCGCCTTCCCAGACTGCCTCCTGGATCTGCCTTCACGGGTCCACGCGGACTTGTGCCAGCAATATCACTGGCACAGGTCCGAGTACACCCACTGGGCTGGCAGGTGCTTACTTCGGGACAATGGAATAAATGTTCTCTGACTTGCCCCAAAGAGGCCTCTGGAGGCCAAAACTCCCCTGCATGACGCAGCAGGCGCCACATTGTAAGGCTCGCCTTGTGGGGAGTTACAGTGGATTGGGCTATCATACTACAAAATTGATACATAATACATATAGTACATATGGGAAGCGCATAATACCTCACTTCCAAAAAAGGAACTCCCCAAGTGTGTCTTTTGCATCAGGGAGGGTTGAACTGTGACATTCATAACAGATAAAAAGAGGGGAGCGATCAGAAAGCAAAGATAAAGTTACACTTGTAAGAGAGAGAGATTTTGACCCACATTTCATTGGCTTTGCTTGTGTATTCCTAAGGGTGTCATCAGATGGCAGAAACAGCTTATGCGGTAGAGCTGTGGCACCTTGAGACATCGAGCCCCCTTGAGTAACAAGATGATGGACACCAGAATCGCGGAGAGAATAATGACTCAGCTGTAAATGGTTTTTGAAAACAAAATGCCACACCTGAAATGCACTATTGGGAGGCTAAATAGATGGCACTTTTTCATGCTGTGCCATTTTAAACCTTCCTTGAAACATTTTATTTATTGTCATTCTGTGTATTTGTCAACAAAGGGTTATACTCCCTGAATCCTGGGGTGCCATTTCAGGGTTTGGCTGGATAGGGGGGGGCAAAGATATTTCAGACTGGGGAGAGGGGAGTTTGGCCCCAAGGGCCAAAGACCTGCTTTTGGATATATTGAAAATTAAGTGCAAAAGAGCAGTGTACAGTGTTTTCAGAACATTTGATGCCTGATAATAGCCAAAGTGCCCTTGACAGTCCAATCCAAATTAACCCCCGTGCAGTGATGCAATGGCGCCAACGCGGCTACTGCTGGATCCCATGCTGGAGTTTTGGCCTCTGGTGGCCCCAGCAATTGTCCCTTGACCTCAAGGTGGCCTCCTGTCCTGCACAGGATGTGGTAGGCACCTTATTTGCAGTGTCGCGTCCCGCTAGCCAGGATTGCGTTGCCTATAATATAATTATGTATAGTCTGAAATACATAGGACTGGGGGGGGGGGACTGCCCTCTCTTCCACATTCTATAAATGGTGCCTCTGACATGATGAGATCTAGCACCGGGTGATGCAAATCTTAGTAACGCCTCTGTGCCTCTGCCAGGATTGCTGGTTTGTTCTATCAGGTGTGAGAAAAATTCTGTTTGGATTTTCTTTGTAACTTTCTTCCAGGCTGTTAATAAGTTTCCTAACAGTTCTCCATTGGGAATAATTTCCTGAAATGTATCTTACTCCAAATAAATGGCATATTTGCAACTAGATTAATATCTTCTAAATGCAGCAGGGCTTTTAGTGTAGCCCGGTAATATTTAAGAGATTTAGATGTCATTTCCTTTGCCCAATGTGGGGCAAAACATTCCATGCTTCCATTAGGACGTGCTGTGATGGAGCTGCCTAGCTATCATTCACCAAGCAAAACCCTGCAATGCTGTTTAACTAATTCTGGCACACAAGCAGATCACAGGACTCCCGTGGAGTAAACCTATGAAAGCAGTACTGCTTATGGTTCTGAAATCTGATGTGCTGTATTACATTGGGAACCTGAATGGATGCTAATGAATGACACACACCTGCTTCAAGGCAATGAAACGTTTAAAAAGTAGCCAAACTAGAAAGCCAGTTTGTCTCTGCAGCCTTAGTGCTGGCACTGGGAATTGCAAATGCTCTGTAAAGTGCGTTGCGACAACTTGGGAGGCAGCAGCGTTGGCGGGAAGGCCTGCACCGTCCCGTCTGCACTGAATCCCGTCGCCAGAGTACCGTGGAGCAGGTAAGTCCTGCTCCAAGCGGCACAGAACGGAGGGAGGGTGGGGAGGGGCATAATGGGGTGAGGGCGAGGGCCCAGGTGGGTGGATCAGGTCTGGAAGGGGAGGGATCAGCACTGCCGTGGCATGCCATATCCTATCCTCCTTCCCAGTCCCTTTCTGCCGACATGGGACTGCTCAGTTCTATACCAACTAAAGAGCTGGTGGAGAACCGTGTAGCCGCTGGGGATTTACTACAGCGGCTGGGGGTTTACTGGGGTAAGCGGATACATGTTCATTTACCCTGAGGAGACATCCAGCCAAGCCCTTCCCCGGATAGGATGCAGCATGGGCCACGCTACATGGCCCTGGCCTGGGAGGGGGGGGAGGGATAGGATTGCGCTTTGAATAAACAATTATTGAATATAGTGTATGGGAAGTACTGGTAGTAAAGTGCAAGCTGAAGACCATGCATCTATGCAAAATATCCAAGGTTCCCCAGTATACCAAATATGCTACCAAAAACCCCTTTACTTTGTATCACTTACTTTGTGTGTGTGTGTGTGTGTGTGTGTGTGTGTGTGTGTGTGTGTGTGTGTGTGTGTGTTGTACACTGCGTTTTGTACAAGGTATTCATGGCAGTTTACAATTTAATATTAAAATAAATAAAAGTTACAATTGGCAAAAAAGAAAAAGACTCAGACCATTGGTGGTTTCTTGAACTGATGGCATGAGCTCCCTGGCCTGGGCATCTCCTCCTTTCCTGCATTTCCCTGTGTTGAATCCAAGGCATCCTTAAAAAGGTCATAAATCAGCAGTACATCAATTACTTCAAGATGCAATATTTATGTAACCAAGTAAACTGTGCAGTATTGGGTAAAATAGAGTCACACTTCTACATTCCCTATTCTGTAGTTATCCTTAAAATATTTTCCCCGGGTCTGACACAAGGTGTAGACATGCCTGAGGTACATCATGAGGCACTGCCCCCCCTCCACTGGATGCGCAAAGCATGCCCAAGCCAGGACCACCCCTGCAGTGATCTCCCCATCCCTCTGCTTGCTCCCCAAAGCTTGGGGAGCGAGTGGGGGGAGCAGACCGCGGCTTTCTGCTGCTCCCCTCAGGCTCAGACTGAGCGGCCTCTTAAAATGATAGGAGCAGCCACAGCCCTCTCTTCTTCCTGCTTGCTCCTCAGGTTCTGGGGAGCAAGTGGGAAGCAGAAGCAACACCTGCAGACAGTTCCCCTCAGGCTGAGAGGCGGTCAACTTTGGACTGAGGAGAAGCAGAAGCTGTTGTCTTTCCTTCCTTATACCTTTCCAGAGACTGGGAAGTGAGCAGAAAAAGGAAGGAGGCCTCACTGAGACAGGGTGGCTGGTAGGTGACAGAGAAGTGTGAAATGTGCACATAGGGCCCCCCCCCCCGCCAGCTTGCCACCTCCCCCAGCCTACCATCTCAGGCAGCTGCTTCAGTCGACTTTCTGGGTAGACCAGTCCTGCTTTTTCCCAAAGAAAGTCTACGCTTTATTCCAGAACTTCTTGGCGAAGCCATCATCTCAAAAGTGGAAGAAATTGATTATCTCTGTGAATTCAGATTTCCCTTTAGGAGCTTTAACTTTAGAAGGCATGTAACAACAGACAGACACTTTCCAGTTGCTAAATTTGCTTTAAAAGTAAAGAGAGAAAAGGAGGAAATTCCAGCAGAGAAGATCAAGCGGAGAGAAATGCAGGAAATTCCAGCAGAGAGAAGAAGTATTTCTACACAAAAGTTGGTCTCTTAGTTAGAGGAATTTTTGGTTAACAGATCCCAGTAGAGCTGGTCCTTGGCTATTATTTTACCGTTTTGTCTGATTTGGGTTTTTTTAGTCCCTGGGCCAACTGCCAGACAATA
The DNA here is from genome assembly GCA_026170595.1 of Plestiodon gilberti rubricaudatus. Taxonomy (NCBI): domain Eukaryota; kingdom Metazoa; phylum Chordata; class Lepidosauria; order Squamata; family Scincidae; genus Plestiodon; species Plestiodon gilberti. The sequence continues at coordinate 234,220,813 of JANXHW010000001.1, read as the reverse complement.
GACAATAGAAAAAAAAAATCCTTAGTCAGTCTGTTCCCGTGAAACAGTTCAGGATTGCTGTGAGTTAGCCCAAAGGCCCCGAAAGGAATTACAAAACATAGTCTTAAGAGAAGAGAGATCTACATAGAATCTTTATTCCATTTTGAAAATTTTAGCATGGCCATGGGTCCCAGCATTAAGCGGATTGGAATCAGATTAGCTGGAACACCGGGCAAAGGACTGAGCATAGTCTTATACCTATACATTTTACATATTCATGAAGGGTGGTACAACTCAGGTTACATTCAAAGAAATGAAGCTGAAAGCTGAATGACGACAAAAAGCCCCCTCCCTTCCAGAGAGGTCTATGTGACAACTTCTTAGCTTCCGTTCTCAGGAGAGCCAAAGCGGGCCCCCTTATCTTGGTTCCTTATCTTGGTTCCTGCATGTTACATTCTCCTTTGTCCTTTTCAACAACAGGAAAGGGGGAGTCAAGAATGCACTTTCAGCAAACTTGTAATTCCAAATGGAAAGGGTTCACCCATGTCAAAAAAATGGAGTGAGGCCTAGCTTGACTAGAAGCCTGTTAATAGAAGAAAAAGGGGAAAAGTTTCCACTTTAAAACTGGACGGGAACAAGTCCAAATACTCATTTATCTGATAGACCAATGTTATGACAGCACTAACATTCAGGTGCCCAATCTCTCTAACTCACTCATGGTGCGTGCAGGGTTCCACTGTTGTAAAACGGTTTCCAGTGGCATGTGCAGTGTGCCTCCGGCAGCCATTTTGAGTTGGTGTGGCTGCATCAGTGGAGGGGGGATTTGGGTAGCATTGGGCTGTCACACACTCACTCACAGAGGAATTCCTGACAATATTAGGAACAAAAACAATAAACTAAGACCTTATTATGACTCTTTGTTGAGAATCTGGGAATAGGCCCCATTGCATTTTCCCCTTACTAACTAATTGATAACCTTATGAATAAATTCATATTTTAATTCTTTCTAAGCAGGCGGCCACGATCCCCTTTACAGTAACTTCAACTGCTGTGAGGCTCCCCAAAGAAGGAAGATAGTGGGGTACATTTTTTTTAGTAATACTGTAATACTTTAGACCTTAGTTCCATTACTGCTACTATTCCGACTCAAACTTTTGCAAAGGTCACCTGTGCTATTTTATCAAGTATGCCTGGCCTAAATAACGTTGGGGTGCCCAGATAACTGGACTCTACACAATGTCTCTATTTCCCCCTCCTGTTCCCCCTCCCTTTCCTTAGTTAAGAGGGAAGAAAGGGTCCAGGGAGCAATACAAATTTCCAGCCCTGGAAAGAAAGGGGAGGAAGGAAGAGTTCTCCTCCTCCTCCTTTAGAACAGGGTGTAGTGGAAGAAGATCCAGAAGACTGGCAGGAGCCAAATGTGGTGCCAGCAGTGGACCCTTGTTGACAGATCCGGGCAGCAAGGAGTTAACAGAGGAAGACTTGGACTTTGACAGGACTTTGACAGGACTGGGCAGCAAGGGGTCAACACCCAGGACTGCGTGGGTGGAAGCACACCTGAAAGCAATTGGGCGTGGCCCACAGGTGTTGCTACTAATTAGGAAGAAGCTGGGACTTTGAGTGCAATGGGTGTGGCTCGCAGCTGCACCCAATTAGCACTAATTAGAACTTAAGAGTATAAAAGCAGCAAGATTGCAGCAGAGGAGACAGCATCTTGCTGAGGACTGGCTCGCTGAGAGCATCCTGGCTTGCTGAGGGACGACAGGATGTGGCTGCCTAGGACCGGGAGGAGGACTGCATGCTGGACTTTTGGAGATGACGCCCAGCTGGAGGACGCTGAGCCAATGGGGAAAGGAAGAGACCAGCCTACTGCCTGCCTGGATGCCAGCTGGAAGAGCCCGGGTTTGAGAGTGACTTGTTGGGAGAAGGAAGACAGCAGGGGCTGTCTTCTTTATGTGGACTGAGTCACAGACGGATTGCTTTGCTTTTGGGATAGACTGTTGTTTCTGTTTAGTAGAAGGGTTTTTGCTTTTGGGATAATTTATGGTGTTGGAGATAAGGGATGCTGTAAAGCAATAAATCTTGGTTAATTGTCCAGAGGAGTTCAGCTTTCGTTTCTACACACAGCTTTGTGGCTATTTGAGAGGGAAGAGGTGTTTTTCAGTCGAAGCGGGCATTTAAAAGGGAACAAACTTGCTCCTAGAAGGAGAAGTTGGGTTGAATAATTTGGGGTCCCCAGAGTGGGGTGATTCCCAAGCAAGACACGGGGCTGTTGGGCAAAATGGTGACACTGGATGAGGGCATGCATGCCCTGATGCATACACAAACCATGTGTGGGGTGGAAATTTTGGGTGCCACCTTGGGGGCTATTTAACCTTGGACCAGGCCTGTTCCCAACTGCCCAATCCCATTCCTTGCCATGTTATAGCATGCAGCCATGCCAAAGGTGCCTGCACTGCATGCTATGGTGGGGGGAGCGATCAGACAGCTTGCAAGAGGTAAGTAAATGTGTAGGCTTCCCAATAACCTATGGGTCTCCTCGAACATAGCCAGCTATTTTGCTGGCATATGTTCAAGGAGACAAAGGGGGTGGGATGGCTTGGTAAATAAGGTCTAGCGCACATTGCTGCTGCCAAGATCAACCCCCTCCCTCCCCCAGTCCTCTCTGAAACCCCCCCTGCCCTCCCCCTTCCTGCCTCCACCAGCATCTTACGGGCACATGCCTCCACCAGCATCTTACAAGCACAGACAGAGGTCTCTGGAGCCTCTGCCTCATGTGCAGCACTACTGCCCATTTGCTGCAGTAGACAGGAAGCACATGGCATTGACCTGGCTTTCATGCTCTTGGAAAGCACCCTGCACAGCCAAAATACACGTTCCAGCAGCACAAAGTGACCATAAGATTGGGCCCAATGTTGTGTCCACGACTAGGGACCCATTTCCAGATTGTGTGCAGGAAATTTGACACCTTAAAGGGAACTTTCCTACAATGTTCCTAGACATTGCAAGGAACATATGACTGCATGACTTTCCTTTAAAAACAACCAATTGAGGGATTGATAGAGGAAGATGACTTCAAAGTAAAGGGGGAAATGATTTATTTACTGTGGTCCTTGCCTTTCTCTTGTAGAAGGAGCTGAGTTAAAGTGTTGGAGTAATCAGGACCCCAAAGTACACTGTGCAAGTGTGTCTGTGCACATATACACATCCTCTTCATACAATACTCATCACATTATCTTAACTCTTTTAGGAGCTCTGCTATTAAAGGCATTTTTGAAAGTCATTGTTCTCCTTCACAAATTATACAACAGTACCTTGCAATTGATTTGCTGGTGATTATGGGACACTCACACTGTTAAAGGAAGCTATGAAATATTGTTGGCTGTGTATCTAATTCCAATCTATGCTAAGCAGCTTGGAGTAAAATGCTACATACCTTAACACAGGTCAAATTGTACTGTATATTATTAAAAGTATGTTTCTGACTTATACACATACACATTTTTGATTTGCATAAAAAAGTGTTCCTCATCACTCTTCTTCTCAGCCAAAAGGGCTCTTTGTTTAATGTTGGAAAATGCACAGCTTTTCTGTGCAATAGTCAGATGCGGGTTGTGTGCATTGTTTATAGAAAATAATTGCAAGACAATTAGCTGAGCAACTGTAATGATTTTTGACTAGGAGTAAGTAGCAAGATACAGAAAACATATGGTATTTCACCAACTGTTTATAAATATTGTAGCAGAACTGTATAGAACAGCCTCCTCTTCTACAAAAATCAGCAAAGAAAATTACTGAAAGTTCTTCTTTAATTGCTGACAACCCACAATGTGTTGTTATCATCATGATATTTTGTCCTTTGTCTATGTGTTTTTCTTTCACATACACTCATACTCTTTCTTTCCTCTCTCCCAGATAATTTGTTTCTGCCATGCTTGAGCTGCCCCTGAACACATAAAAGCAGAATTCAGTTTTAAGTTGTCCTGCCTGCATATAATACTTCAAAGCAACTCATCTAGGACATATCCATATGTGGGTTTTGAAAAGGGTTCCAGACACTTGCATACCTGTTACACCCCATGGATGTTACCATTTGTGTGCAACTCACACTGGTACTCCAGCAGTTTTGGAGAGGAAACTGGAGATATGTCAGGCTTGCTTAAGAGGATGCTGTCTGCATGGACAAATCCTAAATCTATACATGTAACTGTTTTATTGGAGCCTGCAGGTTTTCTGCTAAAGTGCTAGACCAGAAGCATGGAAAGGTTCCACGAAGACATGCCCACACCAGGACCCTTCACACCTCATCACTCAATGGGCAGCGCATTCCACCGTAAGGATCCGGCCGGCAGCCCAGGGCCGCCTGCCGGCTCCTGTGCACGGGCTGCCCGGCAAGCGCTAGGCTGGAGGTCTAATTAGGGAAGGGGACACTTGTCCCCTTCCCCGGGTGTAACTCCAGGCCAGCCTGATCGGTCTCCTCAGATTTCCGCCAGCTAAATAGCTGGCAGAAGTAGAGGAGGCCATGTAACGGTGTGGCTGGCCCAGCAGGAACGGGGATATAGCTGATGCCATCCCCTGCCTCCTCCTGGGCTGGCTAGGCCAACGGCCCCCCTCCCTCACCTGGCCAGACCGTCCACGCAGCCGGGGACAGAACTTACCTTTCACTGCCGTCTGCATCCTGGTCCACTGCCGGAGTGAGGGAGGCCGGCCTTGCACTGGCCTCCCTTACTCCTGAGGTGTCCCGAACATGCTTTACAGCACGCTCTCGACTTCATCTGGCAAGGGAACGCTCGTTCTGTTGCCGGCGTTTCTTCCAGGATTGTGCCCTCAATCATTGGCTGCTTCAAAAAGCGCAGAGATAAGATTCATGACAACTGAAGAACCATGACAACTGAAGAACCAGAGGTGGTAGAAAATGGGTGCTGGAACCATTTTCATTTGTAAGCCCCCCCCCCCCCGGCTTTCATTAACTCCAGTAAACCAAACTTTGTAGTGTGGTCAATTTTTGTTTAGCCTGCCTTTCCAGTCCAAAAGAGCACTCATGATTTGCATAAAATCAAAATGAAATTGTGGCGAAACCAGGTGCACCGCCCTTGGGCCACTTCTACAATTCAGGACCATAAGCAGTCACAATACACCAGCAGGAACATGAAGCTAGGTGCTGCTCCACGCCTTTCTCCTGGCCTGGGGTGGGTGCCAGCTAGCCAGCAGCCCTCATAGCAGGGTGACCTGTGTAGAGGGATTGGGTTCTACTACCTACATTTCCCTAGCTTGCATTTACCATCCAAATGATTCCGCTCCCTGGGATGAGGATACCTCAAGAATTAACCACTGACCTCCTTCCTGAGCTGGCAGAAACCATTCACCTCAACACAGCAGCTGGTCGGCTCCTGTTTATTCTTCTTCTTTGGAATTGGTGCCCCACCCCCAGTGCCCCACCCCCTGTCTCCTCTGATACGTTTCAACTAGCCACATTTTCTGCTTCCAAGCCAGGTGGATTGACTTGGACCAGTGACTAGCAGGGGGTTTCAATCAGGTCACTTTGTCCCCCCCCCCCCCAGAAAGGCAGGTGCTCATCACCACAAAGCCCAGTCAAGTCTACCTTTGGTTTGCGCAGCAGAATGGCAACAATGACAAGTCGGAATCAAGATACCCAGATGGGGTTGTCAGAGGGAAGATGCCTCAAGCCTGTTCGCCACTGGGGGCAAAAAAAAAAAAAATGACTGCAGGGTTGTTTGGTTCCTTCCTTGCGCTCAGAACAAGGAGGAAGGAACAGAAGCCATTTCGTTTTTCTTCTTTCTGACTGGAAAGGTTGTGCAGCAGCAGGCATGAGCTCTTCCAGGTTTCCTGATCTGCCTGGGGGAGGCAGAGGCGACGAGAGTGGTAAATTAAGGGATTTTCTCTCAGTGCAGGAATCGTGTTCAAAGGAATAGAGACATTCCTCAGAAACCAACACGCAGGTCTCCGCTTAGCTTCAAAGTGGCTGTACTTTCTGTTCGCACATCTATGATCTATCGGCACCTGCACCCAAAATGTGCTGTGACTGAAGATGACCCCCATCACCATTCTCGCCCCCCACACACGTCCAGTGGGGAGAAAGTGTGCTTGCTTGGTGCTGCTTTTTGTGTGCCTTTCGTAGAGAACACTTGTTCAAATTGTCTGGAGACAAATGTTGCTGGGGAGAATGGAATCAGATTCTGACTATGAAAACCTGGAAGGGAGGGGGACACGGGGACACACACAGATTGGGCAGAGCAGAGGCTGCCGACGGAACTGCCCCGAAACACTAAAGCGAAGCACCTCTTCGATTCCCTCCTTTTGGCGCCCGGTTGCTGTAGCGCGGGTTCCTGCCGCTAGGCAGCGCTGTTCGGGCGCCGCTCCGAGGCAAAGCGAGAGCGCCCAGCAACCGGGCAGTGGCTGTTTGCGCGCAACTGGTGGGGCAGTAGCAGCACGAGGAGGGTTCCTCCTCCGGGCGGGTTTCTCTCTCCTTTGCTGGTTCCCGCACGATCCCGAGGCCGGCTGGGGGAAGCGGGGAGCAGCAAAGCCTTGGAGGGAGTGGCGAGGAGGGGCGTCGTTGCTGCTGCTGCTGCTGCCGCCTCTCGCAACAAGCATGCAGGCGGCTCCTCAGTTGTCTCGGCGGCGGCGGCAGCAGCAGCAGCAACAACAGCAGCAGCAGCAGCAGCAGCCAAGGAGGCGCGTGTGAGCGACGACAGGAGAGGTCCTCTCCACTCACAAGGATGCTGGGGGGCGATGCCTGTCGGCAGAGAGGACGAGATTTGCCAGAAAGCGCTGCAGCTGCTGGCCGAGCTCTGCTCCGTCGGGGCGGTCGAGAGCGACAGATGCCTGGAGTTCAACTACTATCTGCGGGACAGCGCCAGACCCCGCTCCACAGACTCCGGTAAGCGCCGCGGCGCTCCTCTGGATGCGAGATGCGTGGAGGGGCTGCCTGCTAGAGAGGGGAGAAGGGGCAGGAGGACTGCCGCGGGACGGGACAGGGAGGCTGTTCCCGCGAGAGAAACAAATAGGCGCTTCTCCCTTGCTGGATTGTTTGGAGAGGTGGCGCATCCACAGCGTCATCGGATTCGGAGCCCTACAGCTCTCAGTGAGAGGCTCCGAATCTTTGCCCCCCCCCCATACTCGCGCTGAGTTCCACGCAGTCAGGATTTGACCATCGGACGCGGTAAAGTGATCTTGGAGTTGGTGTCCCGCTTTCAGTACAACTAGGAAGGAAGCGTGCCGACCTGTCAACGGCCCCCAAGCCCCTCCACCTTACGTTTAGTTTTAGGCATCATCGCTCCTATTGGTTTTTGATGGGACCAACTTCCAGCTCAGCTGTGTATGTTTTGGACGACAGATTTGAAATGGACGTAGAACGAAATCCAGTTGATTGAAATATAACTTACGTCCAAGTTTGAGTGTAGGACACAGAGCCTTGCAGCCCAGTCCGCTGCTGTTTGGAACTCCAGGGGAGTTACTCCTATGTAAGCACGCGTGGGTTTGCAGCTGCAGGCCGATGTATGTCCTAATTTTAGATCCTGCCTGATTTCCCTTCCCATAGCCACTGTAAGACCTCCATATATATGCAGGGCGAACTGAAAACACTTCTCCCCCATAATCGTATTGCAGGCTGAGCTCAAAAGTGAGATCAGGATGGTTTAATTGCCCTGGATCACACTGGACTTCCTTCGTTATCGAAGTAACACAGGGATAAGGGAACTCCTGATGTTACTGGAATGGCCTCTGCCGCTGTCTTACATACACTCCCGCCATAACAATCAAGCAAATCAAGTGCAATCAAAGTGTTAAGTAGCTGCTTTATATTTTCTACTAAGGTTCTAAGGCTAAGCAGTTTTGTTAATAGTGCTAGGCTGTAATCTTATGCACATTTTCCTGGAAGTAAGCTTCATTGAACAGAATGGGGCTTACTTCTGAGTAAACATGCATAGGTTTGCACTGTTAGATGGTAAACCCCTATCTATACCTTGGGTTCTATTAGGACCAAACTGTGAAAATCATGGAGCAGAAAATCTTGTTTTCTTTAAAATGTACAGTACTGTAGTTTCCTCAATAAAACAGGATTGGGTTGGAAAACTGCCTGAGGAAGAAGGATATAGGGGAAGTGGCCCAATTTGTTAGTATGTCTGTTCCTTTGAATGGGCAGTACTTAGACTTTGAAAAGTTTTTGTTTCTGAGTATAGTTGAAACCTAGCATTCAGCTTTGGTACTTGATCTGGCAAAGATCAGGGGATTTAAGCAACATGAGCATGCTGAATTGTTAGACTGATAAAGCTATCATTTCCTTCTTGAGATTACTCTTGGGCTGTGTGATCCTGAGCATATAATTCGGAAGGAAATCCCACTGAAATGGAGACTTACTTCCAAGTAAATGTGCTTAAAATTGAGGGAGGGGAGGGTGGATTTTGCAGCAGATGGCTTCTGAGTTATTGTTTTCTTTAAGTACAATCTTGTCATGTCCTGTTGTGGCATTTTTAATACATTGACAAGCATGATGAGTTTCCTCCCTGTGATTCTCTATCAGAGCGACTGAGCATACCAGCCTTTGGGAGTGATTATGGGATTTACATTGGATTATGTCTTCAGTCTAGCATCTTTGGTTTCTTATCTTTTTGATAATGTTCTGATTTAAATGCTTCTTCCTTAAGGAAGAACCTCAATTAGAAAGCTGTGTTGTTGCCATTCTACTTTCTACAAAGATATTAAAACATTGATCTTTGTTTACCTCCAGGGTCCTGAATAGGATTCAGCCATTCAGGGTTCTCCCTGGTGCATTTACAGATTGAATTAGCTCAAGGGAATAGTTCTCTAAGGGCCTAAGGTGCATCTGAGGTGTGTGTGTGTGTGTGTATGTGTGTGTGTGTGTGTGTGTGTGAGAGAGAGAGAGAGAGAGAGAGAGATTTGCATCATTGTTGTACATGCAACCCCCCCAAATCTCAACGTATGCACAAGTCATCCTATACTGCTCCCCACCCTGTTGCCTTGGAGATGGTGTGTTAGCATGAGTTGTGGAGCCAATACAACACAAGACACACACGACTTTTCCATGCCACATCATACCTGCTTTTTCTTGGTCCAGTCCTGGGTTTCTGGCTTGACTCTCTAGTGTTAAACCATAAACTCAGGAAGCTCCCAAGGAGTGGTATTTTGTATGTAATTTATGTCCTTCTTGAATTCATATTAACAGTCTGTTCAACTTGAATATCCTAAGAATACTTACTATATAAAGGATGTACCATTGAACTCAGTGGGACGTACTTCCAAGGAAACATATTTTGCAACGGACCATTCAAAACATTTACAGTGCAATCTGAGGCAAGTCTACTCAGAGGGCAAGTCTACTCAGAGCCCCACTGAGATATACTTCTAAGAAAGTATGTACTGTATATGTATAGGATTGCAGTCTTGGACCGAAATTATACATACTTACTTGGGAATAAGTCCTATTGTGCTATTGGTTACTATTTTCTGCATATACGCAGAAATGTTGAACTCAAGTCATCGTAAGTTCCTATGTGGCAGACTGTGCCCATTGTTTGTCACTTGATGTTCAGTGATGATACATGTTCTCTGGATGATACACGTTAACTTTTCCCTATCTTCTCTATCTTTTGCCATCTTTATTTTTTGGCTATTGTATGTTCTGAGGTCAACTAAAACTCTGCAAAGGGCAGTTTGGTCCCAAAGGAATTCATGGGCAAAACATGCTATTTGTTTCAGAAGAAAAGTGTTCTAAGAGTTCTGTATTCTTCTCTTCATGAGTTACCAACTATAGTAGCATCATGGACTGTGTACTCTGAGATATACCAATGCATGTCTTTTTAAAAACCACACACACAGCCCAATCTTAACTAACCTTCCAGCCATTAGGGGGGGGGGGGGTTGCTGCATTCTGCAGTGGAGGAACAGTCACAGAGACCTCCTCAAGGTAAGGAATGTTTGTTCCCTTACCTCGGTGCTGGAAAGTTGGTTAGGATTGGGCTGATATTTGATTGCCAAAATGAGAGTTCTCAGCCATCCTATAAGGTAAAGGTAAACATTCCCCTTGTTCGAAAGTTAGTCGTTACTGTCTCTAGGGGTGGTGCTCATCTCTGCTTCAAAGCCGAAGAGCCAGCATTGTCTGAAGACACTTCTGTGGTCATGTGACCAGCATGACTCAATGCCAGGAGCTGGAGCCGAAGACGGTAGCTCAAACTGTCACACGGTACTTGGGGCTGGAACTGCTGTCCTGCCTACCTTTCTTACACTGACTGAGACAAACCATTGGTCCATCTAACTCAGCATTTTCTACTCTGACAACAGAGTAGGCAGCTCTGGATTGTCTCAGGCAGAGGTCCTCACCCACTACCTGATCTGGAGATGGTGAGCTTTGAACCTGGGACCTTCTGCCTGCAAAGTATGTTCTCTTCAACTGAGCTAGGGACCCTTCCCTTTCTTTCCTTTTAAAGAAGTCTCTTCACCTGGTTGTCTGGAGGCAATTCTTACTTTCCACAAGCCATTGAGTCAGTGACTATTTACAAACCTACTTTCAGGAACAATTTCCCGTGTTAGTTTCATAGGGACAAAAATAAATTTTAGTTGGGCTTACACAAATGTTCATACCTGTCAATGTGCATTTTAAAAGATCCCAAGCATTTCAAGTGAGAACTTTTAAATGTAACGTTAAAAATAAGTTGACAGTTATAGAAGATTTAAAGGTGGATTTCCCAAAAACTGCAGCACAAAATTATACTTGGTGTGACTGATGGATAACTGTCAAAAGGAATTTATACAATGATTGTTCCATTCTGTCTTTGTCATACCCCTGAATTCTAAGTAACATTTCTGAGATGATGTCCATGATGACTTTTAGTAAGCAAGCTACCTGAACTGCATTGAAATATTTTTCTCTGCAGTCCTCAAAGTTCTTGTTCAAATATAGTCTTATCAAGGTACTACTGAGCATGTTTCGATTCAGTTGCAAAATGCATTGTTTGAGTGTGAAAGCCATTGGTTTTATCGAAAGCTTTTGGGATTTCTTTGAGAAGAAATCACTTCCACAAAAATGACATTCAGAAAAAGACTAGTGTAGAGGGTTCTGAAGTCCTTCCCACCACCACCACTATTCCCTTTCCTGTCTAGCATATTGGTTAACTCTGGTAGTTAACAGAGGAGTGTGCCCTGATACATTATAGCATCACTGTCTCTGTGGCAGGTGCTATGTTGCCTACCTACCAGCTATTGCAATGGTATAATCATGAGCTTTTACTTTCCATTTGCAATACTCTGTCTGTCTGTCTGTAAAAATCCTGACAATTGTGAGGGGTAGGTGGGATGGGGCATGTAGTTATATGCAACAAGTGTTCCATTGGAACGATAAGATGTGATACAAATTTAACAAACAAATAAGATAATGTGCTTGTCCAGAAAACATGCAGCCCAGTAACTGTGCTCAGTGACCCTACGTAACAGATGGAGATGTGTATTCCAACCTGCATCTAAAGATAGGTGGGAAGATACAACTCAGTTCACGTTGTGCCACTCTAATGGGGGACTGACAACCTTCAGTTGTAATTTTGCATCTTTTTTTTGTGGACAAATGTGTTAGGTGCTGTATTGAAAGGTGTTCACCATTAGGTGTGGACAACATTCAGCATGTGCTCTGAGCACAAGGCAGCAAGGGATCCATGTGCAAAGCTTGCTCCCACACCCAGTTTTGCTGTCAGTATTGAGGCGTAAAAAGATAACATATAAATGCAATGCAATTGAGTGGGTCATAACATAAGACTTTCCTTAATGGAATACACTTCTCTGTTTCAGTGAACTCTATTATTTCTTATTGCTTTATATTTGCTGCTCTGCATGACGCAATTGTCTACACACATATACATGATGAAGACTGTACTTTTAACTTGCTTTTCTGTGGCTGAAATATCATCCTATGAGGAATCCAGGTTAAAAGAAATTTCCTTGCTGGTTGCTTTTCTGGGGATGAAGTCCAATGTCTTATCCTAGGACCTAGCTGGAAAACACTCTATTGAGTTTACGAAAAAGAAAGGTAGTGCTCTGTGTGGCTTAGCAGAAACCCATCAATAGTACGGTAGACAGGCCAAAGACAGCTTGATTTATTCAGACAAGCAGTCTCATTGAGTTATTAGTGGAAGGCAGTTAATGGGCTCTGAAGAATGTCTCTTCAAGTTTTTGAGGTCTAGAAGGGTGGTGGGAACAGCATGGAGCCAACTCAGAAAACACACACCGTATTCCGAATTAGTATGGCTCGCTTGACTCTAACGTAGTTCATGTTATAGCTTAATTTGTGTAAAATATTTGCATTAGAGAATGTGGTCATTATGGGGGAGGTTCCTAATGGCAAGTGCTTTAGAAGCATAAAATAAATCAAAAGCAAGCCTTCGTTTACTCTTTTATGTACTGCAAATAGTATTTATTTAATCTATGTGACATAAAATCAGACTTGATAGTGGGAACTGCCAGGAAAAAACCTGTTGTTGTTGTTGTTGTTTTAGTATTTAGTTCTTGGTTACATTTGGAGAGACTCCCTATAACAGTAATTCTGAGAGCTGCTGTTTTCATGCAAACCCAAGAAAAGCCTGCTTTGGGTATTAGAACTCATTTCTATGATGCAGGAGGATCATTGAAGCATTCAGAATAATAGGGTTATTAAGGTGTTTGGGAAACGCCTCCTGATACTCACAGAGTCCTCCATGTACTCTGGAAATAGCTGCTGGAGATAGGGGTTGAATAAGCCAGACACTCCAGTATGGCTTCATTGTTAAAACTGGCATTTTATCTGTAAATATCTGGGACCAGCCACTCACTGTTTGAAATATGATAGCAGTCTAGATGCAATGTAACTGGCTGTTCCTATGATCTTATTTAATCAAAGAGGGTTTTTGTTTGTTTGCTTTTAATGTTAGAGAAGCAGAGTGGCCCATAAATCTTAGACCTTGAAAGATTGGGTTCAAATTCCAGGTTAGCTGGTGGTCTTCGATAGAGAACTCTATCTGTACAGACTATAACTTTTCAGAGTTCAGCCATGATGGTGTTGTACAGCTGTTGTTGTTTATATGTTCCACTATGGTCACTCACCAAACCAGAATTCCAGTGTTTCAAGTTGTCTCTTTGTGGGAAATATAAGACTAGTCCCCAGAAGTTCAACGGACCTGCTGCATTAGATATGTGTATTACTATTGCAAGTGCCTACAGACAAGGGCTCATGACGACCGACAGCCCTTCCCTCATCCTTCCATGCCTAGAGCAGTTCTGAAGTTGTTTTCTGGCCCAAGTCTTTCCTGGGCTGATGTGCAGGATGCAGGGCCGCTGGCAAGCTGGCCACTGCATCCTACGCACTGGCTGGGGGCAAGGCTGATCAAGAAAGGTAGGAATGGAAAACACCTTTGATCTACCCCAGCTGCTTTGCTGGCATAGCTCTGAAAAGCCTACTGGGGGTGGACTGGGACTGGACAGGGTTTCAGGATGTGGTAGCCACCGCTATGATCCACTCCCACCCTGCCCCTCCCTGCCTCCTCTGCCAACAGAACCCCAGCGGCTGGTCTGCAGTGTGCTGCTGCGACATGAGGCCTTCTGGCCCTTTTATACCAGTGACTGCACAATCCTGTAGTTTCCGAGGGCAATGGAACGCCCCCGGTCACTGGAAGTAATCACGAACGTGCCGTAAAGCACATTTGCGACTACTCTGGAGCAGGGAAGGCTGGCGCAGAGGCCGGCCTCCCTTGCTCTGTCGATGGAGCACCCCTGCGACCGCTGGACCAGGTAAGCAGGGATCCGGCGGGCGTGGGAGCGTTTTGCCAGGCGAGGGAGGGGGGCCATTGGCTCAGCTGGCCGGAAGCAGGCGGGGTATGGCCTCGGCCATATCCCAGTCCCCGCCGGGCGGCTGGGCCGTTACACGTCCTCTTCCGACTTCACTGGCGGAAATCCGAGGAGGCCGGTCGGGCCGGCCAGCATTTACACCCGGGGAAGGGGATGAACGTCCCCTTCCCCGAGTAGATCTCCAACCCAGTGGCAGCCTGGCCGCCTGTGCATAGGATCCGGTGGGCAGCCCTGGGCCGCCGGCTGAATCCTTGTGCAGGGTTGCGCTGTGAGAGAGCTCTGCGGAGCAGCTGCTGTGACGGCAGAGTTTTCGGTACGCCAGTGTACCACAAGGATAGGATTGGGCCATTAAATATGTTTAATTTTTTGGGAAACATTGGGGTTTGTCCACATAACTACAGAAGTGTTGGTGCAGCACATAAAAAGTAAAAAAATCATAGTGAAAACAGTTCCCCCCAACTTTCCACTCCCCTACACAAATTACCTGTCATTTCAAGAGTATTTCTTTTCTTCCCCCTCTCAAGAACAAGAGCAACCATCTCATGTTTGTGAGTTTTTAAAGAGAAATAGGGATAGCAAATAGAGTTGAAAGTTCCATGACTCATTTATACTATAAAGCATTTTTAATAGTTCATATGAACCATTAAGAAGAGCCACAACATGTATTACTCTTGCCATGAGGTTGCTGCCAAAAATGGCATCCCTGTGTTGAGATGTCCGCTTCCGAGCTAAGCTTTCTGAGAGCTGTTCCTGTGTAGAATGTAGTCATTTGTACTGAGCACGTCGCTGCAGGGGAGGCGGAGCTCTAAGTTCCACCGAGGGGGCAGGGCCGCTTCGTGCTCCGGTGTAACAGAGGGTCGGATCCTCGGCAGAACTTAGAGCTCTGCCCACCCCTGCAGCAACGCCAGTGGTACTGAGGGTCTCTGGCCTTGCGCCAAGTCCTCGGCAACTGCTGGTATGGGTGAAGACATTCACAACATTTCAACTGCACCCTGCACAATAAGATTCATAAATGGATGTTTCCACAGCAGAGGAAATATATATGCCAGCTCTGAATATAGCACAATAGTGAGCAAGCACCTGTACTCTGATTTAGGTAAATGAAATTTGAAAGCAGCTATACTAACCAGTGAGCATTTTTTTCTAGCATTACATTTACCTACATTGGTAAATGCCCTCAGGCAGCAATCCTATGCACGCTTTCCTGAGAGTAAACCCCACTGAAATCTTACTTACTTCTGAGTAGACAAGCAAAGGCTTGTGCTCTTAGAGTGGCAAGCTTTTTACACAGAATAGCAGTTGTGAGTGTGCATGTCACTGGTATGTCACTCTGAATTGCCAGTCACACAAATATTTTTGGAAGTAGCTACACACACACACACACACACACACACACACACACACACACACACACACACACACACACACCTGTTTTTCATACAAAAAGATCAGTGGAACTTTTCCCTGAGAAGCAAGTTAAGGATCTGACCCTAGGAACCTATCATAAAAAATTCAGAAAGGTCATAGGAAACTGTTGTGAAGCTCCAAAATAGATTAAAAGAGAGATCAGGAAATACCTATGCAGATAAAGATGATAAATAGAAAGGCCAGACCATTAATCATGGAGAATTTCATTAATGCCACACTGAGTGGAAGAATGACACTACAGATATTAAGTAAAGCTTTCTGTTCTTTATTGCCGTGCTGGGCTGTACATTTTTTTGAAGCCCGGAAAATAAACTCATGGGCTGCTGCTACTTATTTATATTAAAAACAGCTTCTGACAAATTGCAGTGTAAGTAGATATTGTTGATTTAGAAATAGATGTGGAATTTCTGGCAGCTGTGGGCAAAAAGAGTGAAAAGTCAGATTTGGTCATTGATTCAAGTTAAGAGCTGATGCTTACATCCAGGAAACTTTAAAACAAAAACAGGCAAGGGTGTCAAGTGGGCTCTGAATGAGCCCTGCGAGACATGTTTATTCCAGGAGAATCAAATGCCATCTCATAATTAACATTTATTTTATGTGTGTTCTCAACTTTGATTCTGTTTCTACATATAGTAGAAAAAGCTAGTCTGGATGCATAAATGATCAACAGGAAAATTATCAAAAGCATAAACACCCTGAATTACATTTATCTGGCAGGTTCCGTTGCCTGTATGTGCTACAGGTGCATATGCGTACACGTGACAATTCAATATATGTACATGTAGAACACATGATACTCAATTATGCTTTCTGTCACACTCAAGGAACAAGACAATTTTCCTTTGAAAATTGTGAGTGGATGAGTGAAAAAGCGAGTGGATGAGTTTTGCTTGGGTGACATCAATCAGTGTATTTGTACCAGGGAAGAACTTCCCCCCAGGTCTGACTGAATGGAGGAGGAAGTGTCTCTCTTTGAAGACTGCATGTGTCTAGGGGGTGACGTTTTTCAGCCAGGTGAATTGTGTACCTCAGTTATTCTTTGAATAGTGCAGCCACCTCTTGTACGGGATGCCTTGTTTGTTCCTGCTCCTGACTTGTTTTCTCTGAAGCTGTTCCTTGTGCTGGAACCATTGTGTAGCATAAAGACTGCCAACGTTGGATTTCAAAAATACCGCTGCCTCCTTTGCATGGCTGGGATAGAACACGATGGATCATATTGAGGGAGAGTGGGGCCAATAGCAAACAAACAAACACACTTTGTCAGGCTGGCTCTGAAGTGTACTGTATTGGGTTTTTAAGGCCTGCTGGAATACAGTTTCACTGGTAGAGCCATTTGCATAAATGCTGTTTGGTAACAGTATAGTGCATCTTTGCTCTGATTGTGGCATATTGTGGTCTGGATTTTGTGGGTTAATCTGTGGGAGACTGATGGGTGGATGGCTTTTAGAGGTAGTAGCCTGTGATTCCTTATTCTGTGAGTACACTTTGAGGAATATTTAGGGGGTTGATGTGAGGTTCATGTAAATGGATATGTGGGAGATCTTGTTTTTGAATGAAGTGATCAGACTGGGTGAAGACTGGTGGGTAGATAATGCTTTCAGTATTGGGTTGAAGGTGGATCATTTCATTCTGCTCCTGTAATTCTGTGAGGTTTGTGAATAAGGGTAATTTTTTAGATCATTTAACTCTAGGGCTGAGTAAAAATGAAGGCACCCCAGCCCAGGAAGCACGGTTCTTACTCATTTGCCCGCAGTGATCTCATCCCACTCCTTTCGTTAGTCCTTCATTGGCTGGAATCTCTCCAGGAAGTACAGATCAGAGCAATAAAATGATGCAGCAGCAGGCCATGTGGTGAAACAACCATGACTGTAAATTGTTCCATGGTAAAAACATGGTTTTTAGGAACTATTTTACTCTCATGTTCAAAGGTGTAATATCTGCCCTTAAAAATATTCACATGCAGTCCTACTTCACTGTCGTGTAATTGGTTTGTGGAACTCCTTGCCACAGGAGGTGGTGATGGCACCTGGCCTGGATGCCTTTAAAAGGGGATTGGACAGATTTATGGAGGAAAAGTCCATCACAGCTTACAAGCCATGATGGGGATAACTCCTGGTTGTAGGAGTAGGTTTTCTCTGTGCCAGGTGCAAGGGAGTGTCAACGGGAAACAGGTTATCTTGTTGTCTTGTGTGCTCCCTGAGGCATCTGGTGGGGCCACTGTGTGATACAGGAAGCTGGACTAGATGGGCCTTTGGCCTGATCCAGCAGGGCTCTTCTTATGTTCTTATATAGCTTTCCTGGAATATTGTATTTCCTTAACTAGGGCTAAATCCCCAGCAAGTAAGGAGTTAAGTAAAAGAAAGAGCCTTTTCTTTTCAAAGGCAGCTTAATTTTTAAAGAAGGTGCATATATCATACTTTATGCTTGGATAACTCAATAGTGATTCAACTGATTTTGGTCAAACATTTTCATAACGGCATGAGCTCTTAAAGATTAATTTAAGCATGACAAATTTCAGCCAAAGGGGGAAACATTTATAAAGTCAGGATAGTGTAACTGGGGGTTATAGGTGGCATAACTCTTTTTCAAGTACAGTTTGTAGCAAGTTAGCTCTGATCCTATCCTCCGCCGGCGTAGGGTGAGCACCAGGGGCCGTGCGGCCCATGCTACGTCCTTTCTGGGGAAGGGCATGGCTGGTGGTCTACTCGGGGTAAATGGGCATTTGCCTGCTTACCCTGAGTAAACCCCCAGCCTGTGCAATGGGGTTGAACTAAAGAGTTCTATGCAAGCTCTTTAGCTGGCTTAGGACTGAGCAGCCTCGTGTCGGGGGCTGGAGGCCTGGGAGGGGGAATACGCCGGTCCCAGCCCCCTCCCAGGCCCAATGTCACTCACACACACACACACACACACCTACCTCCAGGTGATTTTGTGTTGAAGGGAAAAGTCAGTTATCAGAAGTCAGTTAGACCCCACAGGAATTAACATTAAAGATTCCAGATACTGCTCCTGTATAATTGTACTCATGCACTGTAAACAATAATCCTTAATACAGTTCTATATTTTAACACTACATTAGAAATATTGTCAAATACATTCCACAGTTATTTAAAACTACAGTATTATTAAATTAGGATCCTTTGAACACGGATATCTGAGTAGTAATGTGCCTTTACCAACATGGGAGGATTAAAATGAAGAGATGAATGCAGTTTAAAGCAAATCCTAAAACATGATTCTTTCTCTATTGACAAATGAAGACAAAAATTCGGGGGGGGGGGGGGATTTAACAAAAACAACAATACATGCAGCTTCCCTTTAAATCAAGATTCCGTAGTTGTCAATAGCTTTAGTGAATGTTAACTGTAAAGGGGCAGGCTCTTAACCTTATTAGTGTCAGTGGATAATGTTTTCAGTATTGGGTTAAAGGTGGGGAAAAAAGTGTTTTACAGCTATAACTGCCAAATAACTTTGAAGATACAGGTTAAAAGATCCCTGTTAATAGGGGCTACAGGCTTCCTGCTAGCAAAGTTGGGCATTTTTAATTGCTATTTTACATACAGATGAAAATGCATATGTTAATGCCTCCAGTGTTGGGTATGAAATTGATTTTTAAGTTAAAGCAAGAAGTCTGAGGTTCATAACTTTTGAACGATGCCTTCTGCAGTACTGAGAAGTCATCGAAACCATGTCAATCTTTGTGAGAAGCAGAGCAGCTTGTTTGTTGTTTATGCCTTTTTCTCTCCTCTGTGGGTCACCGTTTTGTTTTCAGTTTTAAGCTGTATCACAGCTCTGCCATGTACTTATGGGTTGGGCTTAGGGAAACCAATATTGCTCCTTCTCAACTCCCTGGAATAGGTGGGTCCAAACCCACCTTACGGGGTTGTAAGGATAATGTATATGACAGTGCTTTGAGCATTTAAGGAAAAGATGCCGTGGACAAAAGAAATATGGCTGTAATTAACACAGATGCCAAGAATAGCTTGAGTTGCTAGTGGTGGCTTCAAGGATGGAGCTAGTATAGATCAGTCTTCTCATCTCAGTTACGGCCCTCTGCTTCCATGAGTGCAGCAGGAAGACGAGAGCCGCCACTCAGGAGTTCTTCTGGCTTCCACCCTCTTAAGCTAACCGGATCCAGAAAGCCTGAAGATCATTGTGGAGCACTATAAGTCCCACTCCATGAACCTCACTTGTGTGGGATGAATTAGTAAAAGGTAAAGGTATCCCCTGACAATTAAGTCCAGTTGTGTCCGACTCTAGGGTGTGGTGCTCATCCCCATTTCAAAGCCGAAGAGCCAGCGTTGTCCGAAGACGCCTCCGTGGTCATGTGGCCGGCATGACTCTCCTTGCCGCAGCACGTAGCATGCGGCTGGAACACGGAGCGCTGTTTACTTTCCCACAAGAGGTACCTATTTATCTACTCACATTAACATGCTTTGGAACTGCTAGGTTGGCAGGAGCTGGCCAAGAAACGAGCGCTCACCCCGTTGCGGGAATCGAACTGCCGACGTTTCGATTGACAGCTTATGGTTCAGCGTTTAAAATTTACAAAAGGCTAAAAGTGTTACTTGCATGCTTGCCTGCCTGCCTGCCTGCCTGCCTTCCTATAGAAAAGCACAGTTTGCCCAATGGCACAGAGCAATCTGAAAGGTGTTCCAATTGAGCTGTGTAATATATTCATTATAGCCTTGTGGTGCAGTATAAAAGATGTTGATTCAGTGTTTGGAAGGTCTGTTTGGACACTGGTTCTTTGGGCGGCTTTGAGGAAGTCCTCCTTCCACTTCCATAGCCAGCCGGTAAAATGAGAATATAGTAACCTCTTGTGGCACATTAGTGCGTGGTCAAGCAAAGAAAGATTTACAAGTACTTTGCACATTTGTTGCCTGATGTGTTCTTTTTATGTGTGTGTTTGTGCATACATGTGGTGCTGGGTGCATGCCAGAGGAGCATGACCCAGGCCAGTCTCATGGCATTTGAGTTGAATT
Organism: Plestiodon gilberti rubricaudatus; assembly: GCA_026170595.1. Taxonomy (NCBI): domain Eukaryota; kingdom Metazoa; phylum Chordata; class Lepidosauria; order Squamata; family Scincidae; genus Plestiodon; species Plestiodon gilberti. Next base: position 234,200,585 of record JANXHW010000001.1, on the reverse strand, counting down.
GATGGCCAGAGGCCCTAGGTCTCACAGACCCCAAAGAAGGTCACAACTTCTCACTCTGGTTCCTCAGAGCAATCCCCCCCACCCAGTTGGCTGCTTAAAATAAGCCCCCCCCCCCTTGGGAGAATTCCACAACCAGCTACACTTTACTTGCATTACAAATTTGACGCCATAAACAAAAGCCACATCTTCGAAGCTTCCTGACGTGGAGCAAACAAAGTTGTTAGTGAAGGGTCACTAGTCCCAAAGAAGGGTCCCTAGTAACCCTACCTTCCCTCACCAGCTCCGTAGCCAAATCAAATTGAGGATTGCATGCTAATTGAGGCCCTGGGTTCCAGAGCAAGTCAAACTTTCTTTGCCATACAGGGTGCAGAACAAAAGAGGCCCCCACTGTGAGTCAGGGATGAGCAGTCAAGACCATCAAGGCACAAAATAAAGGTAACCATTGAGTTCACCTCACAATAGCCCCTATGCTTCTCTATGGGAATTTAGTATATAAAAAGCTCAGTCACGGACCCCTTGTGATTTTTGTTCATTTGTTGATCCCCCGTTCATTGGTCCCTCATTTTCTCATCCACCATTGGTGCTGCATCAGCATCCCCATCCCCTCCACTACTCAAGGAACACCATGCTAACTGCCTGGCACCCAGGAGAGCTATCAGACCACTCTCGTCCTTTCCAGCCTTTCTCCCCTCTTTCCCTCTCTTTCCCTGAGCGCAACCTAAAAGCTGCTGCTCCAGCACCTGTTCCATTTGTAAGCCATTATTCAAGTGTCCATGAAGCTACCATGCAACACACCCTTCTCCCCAGAGAGCAACCTCAGCTCCCTTGCCTTGCTTCTGTCCTCAAAACCCAATCTTATTGTTTCCCCCCTCCACCAATGCAGCGGTGCCAAAATGGCTACCACTGCATCCTGTGGTGGTGGGGGGCAGTTGCAGAGGTCTTCTCCGGGTAAGGGGACAATTGTTTCCTTTCCCAGGGGTAAGCCTCCATGGCATGTGGGGGTCTACTTGGACCTGTGCTAGCTAATTAGCTGGTGCAGGTCCATGTGGACCTGCACCGCGGGATCCGGTCCGGAAAGGGTGTTAGGACTTGGCAGCCACTGCTGCCTCCAAACCCGTCCTCTTCCCAGACCTGATCCACCCATCCCCTGCCCCCATCACCGCCCCGCTCCACCCTTAGTGCTTTTATCTATCTTAGTGCTTTTCCTTCTTTATGTGAGTGCTGTATACTGTATATTGTGAGTCTAGGACTCTTAGGCTGCAATTCTATGCACACGTTCCTGGGGGTAAGCCCCATTGAACCCAGTGGGACTTATATCTTAGCACACATGATGAATAGGATTGCACTGTCAGTCTGTTCTTAAACTGTTTGGGGAGAGGCCTGAGATCAGCCCCAGGCCTCTAACCAGGTGGACTCCCTTAACCATCACTCCAGCTGCTCAACCCAGATGACCTGGGTGGGTCCTCTTTGAGCACCTGCAGTGCCACATTAGCAGGTCCATCCAGTGGGAGGAACTAGCCTTCCCACTGCAAGGGACTGAAGTGACCCACATGGCCACTTCAAGAGGCCCACCAAGAGGTTCACTCCTTGCCTATAGCCTTGATTCAGGCTACAGTGAACCATGACTTTGCCACTGTCTTGTGCCACAGCTAGCCCTTGGGCATTCCCCCTGCTGCTTCTCTTCTTTCCTCGTCCTTTTCCTCTCCCCCTTCCCGCCAGCGACCACAAAACCCCCGGTTTCTCTGTCCCTATTTCTACTTGGTTAGTCCTCCTGATTTCCCTTCCATATTAGCTCCCTCTTCTCCTTGTAAAGATTCCCTTTCTTTTCTACCTAGAAACTGCTTATGTTTAGGGATTAGTTGCGCGAGTCATTGATTATATCGACTTGCATTGTCTTCCTCCTTGTTTATGCCATTCTAATGAGTTGTGCCATTGGCCACTGCGCTTGGTCCCTGTACACACAATAGATTTCCCCCGTGTGCACGTGTGACACATGTCTTGGTTAAGAGCATGCTCAGTGATGCATTAGCATGATAGCTGCTTACATATCAGGCAAGGAGTGGTGTCCAAACATTGCTGGCTCGGTGGTGTTCCACAGAACCCTGTGATAATGCCAGAATCCCTTCCAGTACTGCCCTGCCCCTGGCATTCCTCTCTGCCCTTTTCTGTGCTGTCTGCAGAATGAAAGACAGCAGGTTGCCCTGCAGCCTGTGGCTCTTTTAAAAACAACGAAGTTGAGTCCCTAGGAGGGCGTCTGGGATAAAGGCATTGTAAATATTCGTATTAATTATTCATCTCAAACGTCCAAGCAAATGTCACAGGGCGTTAATAAGAGGAGTCAAACTGTAGGTCACTTCTCTTTTCAGTATTACTGGAGAGCATTCCGAGATAACTATGTTGAGGAGGGTTTAAAGAGCAGTGAAGGTTTCAGAATGTTGTTCACCCATTGCAAACCGAAATGTGAAAAGCTTCTCAGCAAAACAAACAAATCCCAAGAAGAGAACCAACTACAGTAGAACTGTGATGCGTTGGTTTTACCTTAAAGAGAAACATTTAAAAAGAAGTGCCAAAGTCTTCAGTTTATCACCACTACAGTCAGGGTTGTTGTTTTAATCACAAATTCTTGGAAGTACGTTGTACTGAAAATCGGTGAAAATGACTGCCAGTCCGTTGGCAGGTGTACCGTTTTAGATATCCGGAGCAATGTACCGTATATTCAAGATTCAATTGCAACCCTCTCTATCTCACTCTCAAAAACACACACAGAGTATATTTTGAATTTGTGTAGTTACTTTTTGATATCTCATAATAACTATAGCAATGTTATCAACACAAGACAATCTCACACACATGTCTTTTTTTTATTTTAACAAAGAGATGTGTTCTTTTGGCATGCATGTCCTATACATTGGCCGTGGATATTTAAAGCAATAGTTACTTGGTATGTAGAACCAGTGCATTGGCCAGTAATACACATGAAGAACATGTGGCTTAAATACACATGCGTGAGGATGCCATCCATCCTCCCTAAATTGTGCTCCTGGTTATTAGCCCCAATCCAGAGGTCCTTGTGAACAGGTTGTACCCCAAATAAGTGTTATTCATCACATGAGCTTTATGCCTTATTCTTGCTTGTTGAAAGCAGCATTTCCGCTATCCTTTGCCTATGCTGGAGGAGACCATGCATTTTATGCACTTTCAAGCCTCGATGTTATGCTCTCAAGAGGACAGCATCAACCACCAAGACAAGGGGGTTGCTGTTTTACCACACCGGTAAAGGTTGGATGGTGAAGTGATCAGTCGAATAATGTTTTTGAAAGAATAGGTCCTATGAAAGTGAAGATAGTCTGAGGTTTCTTCAAAACCTGGGCCATTTTGTGCATAACTGCATTTTTCTTTTATTAGCATTTTGCAGTGTTGACATATAACAGCAATGAACTTCCCCGAAACAGCCACTTATTAGGTTGTGCAAACAATCGACGTAGAAGCGAATTCTAATGCACATTTTTCTTCCGGCACTTATTGGCTGTCTGAAACGATCCTCTTGTGCACTCATCTGTGACATCATGTGTGAGAACCCACAGATTGCAGTGTTCAAGATTTGAATGTTAAAGTTGCTTGTGCTTTGGTGTTTCTGGTTTTATTTACCTAAGTGGCTTAAATCTGTATGGAAAGCGATACATGATGAAACTTCCACCTGGTAGGCATTTTACAGCATAAATATTTTCAGTGTTATAAATAGAGTTCGTCCGACATGTCACCTACATTTCCATAATTTAATTTAGTGCCATTAGTCCAGTGCTATTCTGGGCATGATAGAGCAGTTCTGATTTATGCCCAGCAGCTCCAGGTAGCTTAGCTCAAGAGCATAGTTGTACCATAGCCAAAGCCTCTCTAATTTCAGTGTCTCTTTTCTGAGGGCCAAACTGTGCATTATGTTACTTCCAGAATTGGCAATGAAATGACAGGCTTAACTTTTAAGGGGTGGATCTGGATCAGGACCATGGCATGGGGGGGAGGGGGCTTTAGTGCCTTGCCATCACCAAGGTCCCAATCCAGTCAAGCTTGCAGCTGCTACTTATTCCCTAAAAAATTTCCATGAGTGTTTTCCTCCAGGCCAAATAGCAGCCGAGGGGGTAGAATGGAAGATCTGATTCAGTTAAAAAAAACAAAAAACCAAGAACCCTCTCCCCATAATCTAGGTTGCTTCCCTCCCCGTGGGAGGGAAATGAAAAGTTAAGCACAACAGGGCCAATGAAATGTTTTACATAGCATGTAACAAGTAGCCCAAGAGCTGATTATGTAGTTCTCACTAGATTGACAGCCCGATCCTGCATAAGGATAAGTGGCTGGCCCAGAGGGCTGGCTGCAGGATCCTGAGCCCTTCCCGGTCTGCTCTGGTGTGGCCTGGGAAATCCTCGAGGGAAGAGGACATTCGTTCCCTTCCCCCCAGTGTATGGCTGCCCGGCCCCAATGGGTCTCCTCGGATGTACCTCGGCTCTCGAGCTGCCATACATCCAGGGCGGTGGGGTAAGGGCGGCCCAGGCCGGGAGAGGACGGGATATCTGCAGAACTTGCCACTGATATCCCCGCCCCTCCTGGCCTGGTCTGGCCAACGGCTCTCCCTCACCATCTGGCCCGCCCTCCCCCCGCCCCTGCACTGACCGGTGCAAATCTTACCTGCACCGGCGGCTGCAGGGTCATCCGGGGAGGCGGAGTACGGGCTGCCCTCACTCCCCGGGTGCCAAAAATGCACTTTACGTTGCATTTATGACACCCAGCACCTGCGGAACGCGTGCTCCGCAGGCGCAAAGCTAAGGAGGATCGCGCTATGAGCCTGTTAAATCAGAGAAAAGAATATTAGAAGCAGAATCCTGTGCATATGTATTCTCACTTATCCCACTGAGTTTAATGGAACTTACTCTCAGGTAAGTATGTATAGGATTGCAACCTTGGAAACCAAATATTTTAGGATGTTCATCTGCTGGGCTTATGCCTGCTGCATAGAATTATTTCGATCTAAGAGTCAGCATGTAGAATTAGATTTGCAAATAGCTCTTTCTGCAGCCAGAATTGGGGAAGTAGGAGCTGTCCATGAGTTCTGTGGCACCAAATAGCACTGAGTATGCAAATGTGCCTTACATTTGGTTGATTTATTTCCAAAAGTAACATTTATATTTCTCATGTCCTGCTCTTTCCCTGGAAGGCTCTTTGTAACTTGAATATTCTTAGCAAGGCCAAGCTATATTCTAATTGCAATTATATTTCTATCTAGTTTTTGGGTCACATCCAAAGTAACATTCCTAAGAAATGATCGGAAGCTTTCATGGCCTGCTATAATCTTCAAGGATTTAGGGCCGCTGCAGACCGCATGAATTTCGGCGCATCCCGGACGCCCGAGGAGCTTTGTCGAGCTGTGCTGAGGTGTCTGGTTACCATAGCGGAAGTGAGCGGATGAGATGCGATCTCCCGATTGCCGGCACGGTCAAAAATGTTCCTGGCCCATGTTTGAGGGGGCTGCTTCGCGGAGCTACTGCAGCCACCAATCAGATGAGAGGGGGAGGAGAGTGGCTATCTGCCAATCCGAAGTTAACTTTAGTGTTAGCCAATCACCGTGGAGGTTTTTTCCAAGAAGGCGGGACAAAAGGAGGGACTATTTACGGGAAGACACTTCTACAGACAAACTCAGAGCGCGGAGGAGAGCGGCCAGCCTTGCTCGCTCGCCTCGGTGCTCACTCGCTCGCCTCGGAGTGCGGTCTGTCACGGCCCTCAGGGCATACAGGTTTAAAAGCCATGTAAAAAACTTCTCCATAGAATTAAAAATACACATGACTTGGACCATAAGGAAGGCTGAGCGCCAAAGAATAGATGCCTTCGAATTGTGGTGCTGGAGAAGACTCCTGAGAGTCCCTTGGACTGCTAGGAGCTCAAATCAGTCAATCCTAAATGAAATCAACCCTGACTGTTCCCTGGAAGGACAGGTACTGAGGCTGAAGCTCAAATACTTTGGTCACCTAATGCGAAGAGAGGACTCATTGGAAAAGACTCTGATGCTGGGAAAAATTGAAGGCAAAAGGAGAAGGGGGAAGGCAGAGGATGAGATGGGTAGATAGTATCACTGATGCAATGAAAATGCATTTGAGCAAACAAATGAATTTGGGTAAGTGGTGGAATGGGGGAGGCAGTGGGCAGGTGCAGGGTGTAGGTCACCCCCCCCTCCACGCCTATTCATCGCTGTCCCCAGCTCACCGCTTGAAGCATGTGCTTCAGTCTCCAGGACATGGGTGGGCTCCATTATCTGCACCTGTATGTACCTCAGCAGCTACATTCTTTTCATCCCTAGATCTTGTGTTTTGGGGTTTTGTTTTTCACCAAGGGGCTCATCTGTCTACAATTTGCCAATATTTTTCCAGTAGTGCAGTGTGTAGGTCTAATTGCACACCTGTAGATATGGATGCTTGTACAGAAAACTCTGGTGATGCAGGGTGTTTGCTTTTTCAGATGTCCCATTTGTGGCTCACAAACTGTGACTCTTTCCCAGACACAGCATTATTCAATGTTTGTTCTCTCAAGATTCATTATTCCCCCTCCCCCTACTTCTTTTATGATTTGTCTGTCTTTGTGGTTTTTGCTCTTCCTTCCAACTCAGGGACACCTGATGATGCTATCAGTGATGATTCCTTCCATTCAAAAGGTGTCAGGCATCACTGGAGATGTCCCAAGTGCCTGATTGTTCTGGCACTTAGGAATTCGAACTGACGTGTAATCCAGCACCAAATTCTACATTGTGCTCCTCTCAGAATATTTCAAATAGCTTTTCTGCATTTTTGTGAATAACTGTCCTATTGTTCCAGGTCATTGATACAACATTCAATGCCTAATAAAGTGTTCAGATCCTTTTGATGTTTAAATTAAGATTTCAAAAGACAAAATTGAATGCTTTGCCTGCCATTATTTGTAACTGCTAATTAAAAAATGTGCTGAAGTGCAAGTAGTCCGGTCCTCAGAATTCTTGTCTTGTCACAGACCTTATTGTTTCCTTGTATGCATTTGTGATTTGTTCATTTGAGATTTTGTTCATATCACTTCAGTGATAAAAGAGAGGAAATGAGACCGGTCACTATTTTTGCTGCCTCACTCTCACTTTCTTATTTCCATTATGCCCTCCCTTTCTCTGAACTTTTCACACATAATTAAATACTGTAATTTGGATTTCTCCAGAATTCTTTCCTAGTGTAGTGTTTAAATGGGAACCTGAGAGAGACAAAATATTCTATCTTTCATTGGACCAACTTGTGGACTTTCAAGTGCTGCACGTTATTGACTGTGATGCCACATTCAAGACAACATGCCTGTCCGTTGCATTATTTACAGTGCAATCATACGCATGTCCACTCAGAAATACATCCTACTGAGGCCAGTTGAGACTTACTCCCAATAATGGCAATAAGTATGTATAAGATTTCAGCCTTAGGGTGTAATCCTATAAATCCTTGCTTGCGAGTATACCTTATTGAAATGTGTGGGACTTGCTTTTGAGTAGACATGCCAGGCCAGCGGGTGGCGCAGTGGGTTAAACCGCTGAACCATGAGCTGAAGTTCGAATCCGTGACGGGGTGAGCTCTCGTTGCTTGGCCAGCTCCTGCCAACCTAGCAGTTCCAAAGCATGTTAATGTGAGTAGATAAATAGGTACCACTTGCGGGAAGGTAAACAGTGCTCCGTGTTCCAGCCGCATGCTACGTGCTGCGGCAAGGAGAGTCACGCCGGCCACATGACCACGGAGGCGTCTTCGGACAACGCTGGCTCTTTGGCTTTGAAATGGGGATGAGCACCACACCCTAGAGTCGGACACGACTGGACTTAATTGTCAGGGGTCACCTTTACCTTTACCTTAGACATGCCTAGGATTGCTCTGTTAGTCAAGAAAAAACATATACCAATACATACGCACACAATCCATACAACCACTGACATTAGTCAACCTAATGCATTCGTATCCCCATTTGACTTGGAAGTTCATTGAAAAGGTTTAAAAAAATAATTATTCTTCCACCACCCTCCTTGTGAGTATGACAGGCTGACTAAGGTGTTATGGAGTTAATAATTAGTGCTAAGTTATCCTAAGTGCGAACTCTTAAGAGATGGTTCTTATACACGGTTGCCCAGAGCAAAAATCAAATATGATGGAACATATTTATTAATGATTGCTAAACATTGCTGCAACTCTCACAGTACTTGACAGACATTTGTTTGGGGTTCTTACAACAGCCCTGTGAGGTAAATCAGCATTACAGGTGGGCCCCCATATCCACTGATCCGCTATCCATGGTTTCAGTTATCCACAGATTGCGGGGACCCCCCCCCCAGGCTTTTACGTTTTCCCCAATAAGCTTCGTTTCTTCCTTAAACAGGAGAAGCAGCCTCTGGCTGCTTATTGCAGGCAAGGAAACCTTGCAGAGCCTCTCTAGGACTTAGTCTCATTCTACTTGCCTGCAACGGAGGCTTCTTCTCTGTTTGTTTTAAGGAAGAAACAAAGCTTGCTGAAAGAAAAATGAGAGCTGGGGGCGCGCGCATGCCTTCCCACAGTGGAGGCAGAGCGGGGGGCCCTCAGGAAACCATGGAGGGGGTGTTCGCTCCTATCCACGGTTTCAAGTATCCACAGAGGGGCCTGGAACATATCCCCAGCGGATATGGGGGGAGTACTGTAATCCTCTTCCACCCTCCATCTGCATTATCGAAATATGGAGGCTGAGATAATGAGTTAATGGTGGAGGCCAGATTCAAACCGGGGACTTTCCTTTTTGTAGCTATTGAATTTGCCCCTTATGTTCATATAGTCCTCACTCTCCATTTGCGGTGCTGTTGTTTCAGACTCTTTTTCTAAACGCTTCTTGCAGCACAAGCCTATGCCTATTTACTCAGAAGTAAATCCCTCTGAATTCCATGAAGCGCTCTCAGGAAAGTGTGGATTTGGATGGCAGCTCTTGTTTCACCCTCAGTGTATCTTTCGGGACCTTTGAGTTCCTCACCTTCTGTTGTTAATGGCGGGGAGAGGCATTTACAAGGGACAGCTGGTGGGCAGGGAGCAGGGGCTTTTCGCTGCTGGTTCTTTCCCCAGCTCCTTCCTCTCACTGGGTTTTCCTCACTTTTTCCACTAGAATTGGAAAGAATTGGCAGGCAGGGGAAACGTTAAGCCCCTTCTCTCACCTGCCGGTTCTCCCCTGCAGATGCCCTGCCACCCCCACATTACTATTAATTTGTATGCTAAGATAATGTGTCGTTCCGCCCAGCGCTGGGCTTGAATGGAGAGCTAAGGTAATTAAAGCCGCTCCTATGAGTCAGACTTCTTGTGTAAATGGGTCAGTTCCGCCTACTCTATCTGACAGCAGATCACACTGGTCTCTGTCTTTCCCAGCTCAGATAGGAGATTCCCTAAGATGGAGATGCCGGCAATTGAACCTGGGACTTTACACAGTCAACATATGGACTGCCACTGAGCTGTGGCCCTTGTATTGAAAAGAGGGGGGGACCTTAGGTAACCCTTACTATCTTACTACCTAACACTAGGTAGTATTAGTGTTAACGTCATGTGATCAGCTTTCAATGCTTTTGTATGACAGAAAATGGAGTCGGCAGAACAACACCGTCTTGATTAAAATTTATTGGTTTGGTTAAAGACACTATTGCTCTCATTTTGTGGGGCACACATGATGTCTTAGGCACCCCACTATAAAAAAAAAACCTTGGCTTTTACAAAGGTCTGTGCCTTTTTACTAGTGATGCAACTGCATTTCAAGACAAATGTTAACGTTGCCACTTGGGAGAAACACATAAGGAATTTAGAGGCAAGCCAAAAAGCTTTGAGAAGACCTGTGAAATTTCAGGGGTAGATGGGTGGCATTGGTTCCATACATCCTGCTGCACATTTACGTTAGTTTGGGTCTCTTCCTTCATGATCTCCAACTCTCTTATGTGTGCTTCCTTCATCATGTGTGCTTCCTTCATCATCCTCAACTGTATCGGCTTCAGTAGAGGCTGCACAGGCAATCCTCAACCTACTCAAGTGTTGTCAAGTCCATTTATTAATACAATGACCAGCTCAACTGTTGGGGTAGACCCTGATTGGCCAGGTGGGCCCTCTGATGCGTGTGGGCCACCCCTGAGTGCATGAGTGGCAGTGTTATCCCATTGTCTACCATCAACTGCCCTTACATGGCTTTCACATGGCTTTCTGGTGGCTACCCTACAAATCTGTTGAGCAGTTACATTAAAGACATTCCATTAATTCAGCTGTATTTGGAGCTGTGCCAGACATTAGCTTTGATGACTTCTCTCACTGATGGAAATGTTCTGCTCACGTGAGCAATGCTGTGCATAGGATGAAAGTTCACACATCTCAGCCGTTATAGTTCTTGTTAACCCTGAAGCTCTGAAATGTACTTCCCAGAAAGTTGCTGCAACTAGAACCATTAGCACCCATTTCCCATGCTATTTTGCTCCCATGAGTGAAGTAAACAGCTGGAAGCAACACTTAAAGTAGCCTAAAGCGTATAGTGATTTCCCCCCCCCCCCCAACTGAATTACTGTATGCTTCTAAAGTGTTACTGGTGCTCTTAATAGGTGTACAGAAAAGCAGAGTTGTCAGTCTGTGAAGTTGCTGCCAATAATGGAAATGGAAATGCAAAGAGGACTGGAATATAATTGATGCCTTTTTGCCTAGCTAAATTCTCATAAAAGGCAGCCTGCTTGAGTCTTTATTTTTGGAATGTGACTGGCTGCTCTGTTCTTGGTGACAGAACTCCATATACAGAGACACTGACCTGCCTCTTCCGGACTCCTGACTTTCAGAACGAAAGCACTGGATTTTTAAAAACTGAAAATGGCTACTTCTTGTGTGCTGGCACTTACTGCAAAAAGTTTCTCAGAGGTGTGTGCTGACTCAGGCTGAAAAGATCAAATAATTGAATTGCAATGACACGTTCTGTTGAGATGAAAAGGAAGTATGAACAAGCACTTTTGAATTATAAAGTGTTAATGCATTCCTAATTGCACTAGAGCTGCTTTTAAGATGCCCTGTGAATCAGATTCGGCTTGTTATCTCAGAGATGCAGTGCCTGTTTGGTGAGCTCCGGAAGAGACTGTGTGCCTGATGCAGAGCTTCCGAAAACATGATGCCTGACAAAACGCGAGTGGATGTGGAGGCAGTAATGGGTGTGGGATAGATGAGAAGGGGGGGGGGATGAAGCTGTCTGGCTGTTCCACAACATAAATGTGTTTAGAAGTACTGTACTGAATTATAGAGAATGTTTTTTTCAGAACAAGTGTGCAGGAGGTTTTGAAAGAATTGCTTTGCTTTAACCCCTACCTCCAGCTGCCATCTTGGCTTTCTTCTCTGCTGGGATTATAATTTATAGTGGATGTCATCTTGGATGTGAATGTGAGCTTCTGCACCATTTCTAATATTTGGTAGCTTATGGATTCCATAAGGTCTTAGGAACAGATCCGAATAGATGAGACACCAGAGGATCCATTACTAGATCTCCTGCAGCTCCCGTTTATGCAAGAGCCGGCAAGCTTCCTTCTGCTCAGAGGTCTTGCTGGTCCAGTTGTTAAGGGGAACTGTATGTAGGAGACCTGGGGCTAATCTCTGGGCTTCCGCCCTTATTGGTACAAAGGATAGACCAAAAAGTCCTGGACTCTCACCCACACGTGCACAGCCCTCACAGCAGGAAAAGAAGGAGCAGGGGAGAGAGACCCTAAGCATTTCATCAATTTGCACATGAGACACAGTAGCAGGCCGAATGACCACTAGGGCCAATAATAACCAAGGTTACCTATCCATTTCTGCTGGGATGGTTTCATTAAGACTTGTGGTGGTACATGAATCGGGGGGCTGGTTAGCCAAGACGCAGCAATCTCCTGGTTACAAAAACGGTTTCAAAAGTGCAAAGCAAGGGAGGGTTTGGCAAGCAAACTCAGCCGGTCTAGGCATTAGCATTCGCCGTTTTGTGGGAGGGAAGCAAGGCAAGGGAACCAAAGGTGGATTCCTGGGGAAGGTTTCTTGACAGGCAGCTCAGCAGGGGCTGAAGAACCATGGTTTGTTTCTCTTAGAGGGAAGAAAGTGCCGGGAAGGGGAGAAAGAAAAGAAGCCAAATAAATCCTTCTGTGTCAACAAGAGTATGAAAATATAATGTAAACAATAATACCTGAGGAACCAGCAGCTTTGACTTTAAGTGCAAATAAATCAAGGCAAAATAAAGATTTGTTGTCAAACTCTACCAAAATGCTCCAATACGTGGGTAAATGCCTGAAGTTTTATTTTCAAGCAGGCTCTCTTAAATGGCTCAAAGCTTTCCATATGTGAGTGTCCCTTGGGATAACTGCAGAAAGGCAGCATTACTAGCTTAGCTTGAGGCTGAGTGGGCTCATTTAGCTCTGGGTTTCTTTTAAATATTTTTGAAAATGTAGACTACTGAGTGAGTGCTTCTCCTTTGTATACTGAAGCAAAGTGGTATAATTTGGTTAGAAATTTTGTTCCATACAAATAAAAAATAATTATAATTCTACTGCTTGGCAAGAGATTTTTGCTCTCTTAAATTGCATTAGTCTGGTAATTTGTCAGAATATTTCCTGTACTTGTCCTGCCTGATTTATGATGTGGTTTTATCCAGTCTCTGGACTGAATACAGCTTGTATTTTTGATTCCATTATCATTGTGCCCACTTACACCTAAATCAATGATGATGATTGTTATTCCTCGGATATTTTGTCCTGCTCTGTCCACAAAATCAGTGATTACAGCGCAAAAACAATTCCCTCCCAACAATCAAAAGAACATGTTTAAAAAGTTACAATAATGTTAAAAGTTGTAGAACAACCTCCTCCCTCCCCCCCCCCCCACACACTGATGAAAACCAGTTAAGAAGCTCTCTCATCCTCTCTAGAGTCTAGAGCAGGCGTGGGGAACCTCCGGCCCGCGGGTCAATCCGGTCCGGCCCTCATGGGACCGGACCGATCCGGCCCGCATGGGACCGGACTGGAGCCTCCGCCGCGCGCCGACTCCCTTTAAAAGCGGCCTTTCTGGACCTGCGCAGAGCGTCACTGAGGCCGAGAGGGCCAGGTCCGCTTTCAGAAGGAGTAGGCGCCAAGGAGGCGGCGGCGGCAGCCCGGAGCCTCAGGTAAGTTGGAGAGTGGTCCGTGGATGGGTGGGTGGGAGGGAGGGAGGGTGAGTGGTCCGTGGGTGGGTGGGTGGGAGGGAGGGAGAGTGGTCCGTGGGTGGGTGGGTGGGAGGGAGGGAGAGAGCGCGAGCGAGCGGTAGGTGGGAGGGAGGGAGGGAGAGCGGTAAATTCGCGTGGGGGGTCAAATTTGCGGTGGGGGCCCCCAAAAATTTCAGGCACAGCCAATTTTCCCCATGGGAAAATGGTCCCCCACCGCAAATAGGTTCCCCATCCCTGGTCTACAGTCTAGGCCCTTCTTGCCTTGTTCTCCACCCAAAAAAGAGGAAGACCATTGGTTTGTAGGCGAATGTACCCCACCAAGCAAACAAAAAGTGTTGCAATATATAAAAGTTCATCTTGCCCTAACGGCTGCCAATGAGAAATAATCGCATGAATCTAGGAAAGGGTGATTCTGGAAGCTGTCTTCAGTTCTTATTTTGGAAACTGTTGAACAGCTGAGATTCAGGGAGCAAGAGCAAGACAGAGAGAGCAGAATGGTGGGGAAACAATCAGCAGGGACAAGGGTGTGTTTTCTGTTTCAAGAGAGAAAAAGAGCCAGCCTGCCAGACTAGGCCAGGGTTGCTACATGCTGGAGAATATAAAGTTAGAAACTTGCTCTAATGAGAGCCAGGGAAGGAATGAGGTCTTAAATACTTCCAAGCATAGACTGCCCTGCCCAAGTACCTGTGGCTTGCAAACTAGGTTCAAACCCTAGTTTCACATCTGGGTTTGCTGTCTCATCACTAGCCATGGCTTGTCAAGGCATATAGCACAACAAGCACAGCTAGCTTTACAGGTTATGGTTTGGCATGGCATCTGAAAAGGCTGAGTGCTCTGGAAGAAGCAAGAGAGCTATAACACTACCGTGGGCCCTCCTTATCCGTGGTTTGGCCATCCACGGATTTGACTATCTGCGAATGGCCATCCACAGAGGGAGGGAACCCACTGAGGGTGAGGGCAGTGCCACTGTTCCTTATTGTAGACCTGCGCAGGCCCGACACCCGCTCCTTCCCCCTGGCACCATGTTGTAAGAGTGTAAACTGCTTGTTAGAAGGAAAAAAAGCGACCGGAAGCAACTTACGGTTGCGCGCACAGGTCTACAATAAAGTACAGTGGTGCCGCCCCCCTCAACCCACCCAACCCCAACCAACAACAGACTTCAGCATCCACAGTTTTTTGCATCCACGGGGGTTCCAGGAACAGAACCCCCACAGATGCGAAGGGCCCACTGTATGACTGTGTTAGTAAATCTCTTCTGTATCAACCCACTCACCCTCTTAACACACTTGAGGGTGCCCTGCTGCATGTGCTATTCCTGGCTGAGGCCAGGTTGACAGCTGCAAGGGGTAGGTCCTTCTTTTTAGTGGCACCTCAACTTTTAACTCCTTGCCTTTAGAGTTAAGATCAGGACCCTCCCTGCTAGCCTTCTGGCAGGCACTAAAGACATTCCTTTTCCATTTAGCATTCCCCCCAGGCCATTTTTTTCCAGTTTTAGTTGCTGTTCAATCACTGTAAGCTGGGTTGCTATGTTTTTATCACCTGCTGCTGTTTTTTATTGCTCTGCTGTTTTTATTACAGGCATCCCCCAGTTAACAATGCGAATATGTTCTTGAAACTCCATTGTAAAGTGAATCTCTCGTTAAGTTAGTCTTCAGCATCATCTAGTGGTTGATTTTAGTATAGCGCATGTAGCCTACATAATGCAATGCAATACAGTTGAAATAGAGAATGAATGGCAAGTACTCCAGACTCGTCTTTTTAAACCCCCAGCCCATCAGCTGTTTGGCGCTAGATAAGTGCTTTGATGTTTAGCACCGAACAGCTGATGGGCTGGGGATTTAAAAAGACACATGTGGAGTACTTGCCATTCATTCTCTACTACAACTGTACTGTATTGCATTGACTTGTACTTTTAAAGCGGCAGTGACTTTTTGTAAGGTCTTTTTGTACTGGGGTGCCATCGTATATGCGGATCATCGTTAAATGAACCGTCTTTAACCGAGGGACACCTGTACTTGTATTCTTTATTCTGTTTTTATCTACTTCAATTTTTCTCTTTTATTATATTTTATTGTAGTTCTTGAATTTTAATTGTTGGTGTTAACCACCTTGGCTGTCTCATTTTTATAGGTGGAAAAGAGGGATATTAATATTTTAAATAAATAAATACAAATATACCATCCCAAAACCAATCTCTTTCCGTGAGCCGAGAAACCCTTCCTAGGGACCCAAACAGAATTTACATAGGAGCTGTGTGATCAGATTTCCAGCCCCTTTTTTTCCCAAGGAACTGTCCCCAGGATGGGATGGTGAGGCTGTGATGCAAAGGGCAACAGCAACTTAAGGAGAGGGGGTATTTAACCCTTTCTTCCATGCTGGTTCCAGCATTAAACCCCAGTCCTGTCCCCCAGCTGTATTAATTCTCCTGGAGGGAAAAGATAAGTATCTGTACCAGGCCTGCCTTTTCTTCAGCAGGGTTAATAACACCATGAGAGGGAAGAGCAATTTCAATTAGAGAAATATTGTGATGTACCCTCCCTCTCAGGACTGCTGTTTTGAATAACGTTGGAAGCCCACCCCCACCCCACCATTGATTTTAAGTTAAAAGAGAAGTTGAGATTGGACCCCTCAGTTTCTACCTCCTACTCTAGTCTAGTTGAAATTCCTACAGTTCCGACCTCTTCTTAGTTCTTCTCTAATGGCATTCCATGGTAGATTAAATTAATAACAGGTAACTGTCTCCATTAGTGGTAGCAGGATTTATTTGTCTAGAGAGAATGACGATGTTCTTGAGAATATTCAATGAGAGATGACAAGTATTTAAAAGCAGTTGCCATAATCTTGAGGATTGCAGATGCTTGAAGTCTTAATCAGTATTGAGCCATAACTGCTGCCCCAATTTTTATTAAAGGTTACTGAGACAAAAGCAATTAAGGCAGGCTCATTTCTGAGGAGTTGCTGGTTTGTGTGTGTGTGTGTGTGTGTGTGTGTGTGTGTGTGTGTGTGTGTGTGTGTGTAGCCCTAATATTGCAGGCCCAGTAGCTGTGAATGACTATCAGAGGCATCAAGGTTTTTGCTTTCTTTTGTGACTGTGCTTGTTCTGTAGATTCTCTCTTTTGTCTGTGATCGCACAGTGTTAGTTACATTCCCCATGGGAGCTCATCTGGCTTAATTTGCTGCCTTCAATGGGAAAGCATTTATGTTAAGTTTAATTGGATGCGTATTTTAGAAACAGGACAAGAACAAGTTAAACAGACGTTGCAACAAGTCAAAGATAAAGGCATTTTTCAGCTCTCAGGTTAGTTGCCTCATTTGATTTGGCCAATTGCTTTATCCTATTATATTTTTCATAACCAAATGTTACAGAGCCAGGCAGCAAAACTCCATCCCTGCTGATATTGGAATAAAGAGGTGTGAGGAGAATATCCTTTCAAAAGTGAAAGCTACGTTGGTCCGTATTACAAAATAAGAATCCCATGTGCTTGATTCCAAATACTAGTCTGCCGCCTCTCCTGCTAAATACTTGCCAGCCTTCTTAGCACACTTCCCAGCGCTTCCAGGAAGCTCCCTTGTGGATTCAGTCGCTCACAGTTTCTCAATCTCCTTCCCAGACTGAGTACTCAGCATTGATTGCTTTGGCTTTATGTGGTATTCTGAGATTCACAGCCTAATCAAAACCATAAATATTGGTTTTCCCCATAAATTTTACATTTTGATTAGGATCCAGTTCCTCTCCTCTCAAAAGCAATAATATCACGTAGCATTTGTGAACATACAACATTAATTTAGCATTTTATAATCATTCTACATAAATGATTTATTAGAAATCATTACATAAATCCTTATTCTTTATTGCTGAACATGAATGGTATTCAAGTCAGCTTTACTTTAAAGGCATTTCTATTTTGGCGGCAGCAAATTATCATTTTTTAAAAAAAATCTGTTAGTATCCCTTCCATCTCAAAGCTTGTAGAAGAGAAAAAACAAACTTAAACATATCAAATAGCCTGTAGGTAGAGGTGGGAGAAAATGGTTTTATTTTTTTCACAGATGTCGATGTTTAACCAAAATGAAATAGCAGATAGTGGTGTTATGTGTTTTTATTCCAAATTTCTCAATTTTTATCAATTGTAACTGCTTTAAAAGTGTACTAGGTAGTTCTGCCACTGACAGTGCAATCCTACGCGCACCGCCCAATGGCTGGCCTCCGCGCCGGCGGCCCTTACTCGAAAGTAGTCACAAACGTGCTTTACAGCACATTTGCGACAGTTTAGAACGGCAGAGCACATGCTCTGCTGCTCTAAACTGAGGCAGGATTGCGCTCTCAGTGGCAGATTTACAGTGGCATTGCTCACAGATTTACACACCTTGGCTGCAGCCCAGCCCCTCTGCCCACATGGGGCAGGAACTCAGCAAGGGGTGAGGGATCAGCCAGGGCAGCAGCAGGAGGAAGGGGATATACTGGGACCATCTAGTCCACTCTAGCCCTCTGTGCAATGAGAGGATTGATCATAATAATTGTGAGTGGCAATAATGCATCTCCACCTCCTGTTCTGTCAAATACTAGCTCAAACAAGTCCCATACTCTTCTGGAGATATTCAGGCTCAAACTGTGGGGCAATATGTGATCAATCAATTGGAGTGCTGATAGAACGTTGTCCTCTGGTGGGCCACTAGTCCATATCTGATGAACCATCCAGTGACTTCTCATTGCAAGAACATTGGAGTTCTTGTAAAGAATGCTGGACTAGCTGGACCTTGATGTGATCCTGCAGGGTATGTTATTCCTTTTGCGAGAATGTTTATTTAGGATCACCAGATACAGATTAGTTATGAGTTTACTGTCAGAAAATCCAGAGTATGCATTTTGACTTTGTAAATTCAAAACATATTGATGGAGCACAGGGATTCCAGTTTTAAAAAAGAAAGACAAGAAAAGCAGACCATGTAAGATCAAAGTCAGCCGACTCTTGCTCTGAGGAATAGGGTGTTAGCTTTATTAGTTAGAAATACTGCTTTGAAACAATGATCAAACCGTTATAAGAAGCCAATGGAGCACTGCTGCAATATTCTTGTGATAATGTATTGTACCTGCTACCTCCAAACAGTCTCCAAGGGAAGCTCTACATATAGCTGCTGAAAGCAGAGTCTCTAGATTTCAGAGATTTGTAGGTGTAGAAGGGAGAGAGGTAGCTGCAGCGTTGTGTGTGTGTGTGTGTGTGTGTGTGTGTGTGTGCGCGCGCGCGCGCATATGATGTCAAAGTTATTCAGATAATATGACAGGCAATAATGCACAGGTCTTATTTCAGTGGGAAGCCATAAAATTCCAGGAAAAGATCTTCAGCTGGCTCAACTTTGTGGCAGCAGTGTGGAATTCTCAAGTATTGATTTATATTTTCAAATTAAGGTCTGCAAATTTTACTCTGTTTGTGATTTTAATTAGCGTAAGGTTGTTTCAAGGTAGCCCTCCATTGTCTGATTGAATTACAATAAAATAACAAAATATTCTCAATCTAAGGTGTTTGCCTAAAAATTCTGCTCTATTCATTCATTTGAATATGTTTGCACTACACTGTTATTACTATAATTATGATGTTTGGTGGCATCCATTGTGCTAGAATTTTACAAATGTACGGACCCGCTTCCAGGAGGATCTTTTAAATATCTGCAAGAAAAAATGATCTCAGTAGTCTATTTTTTCACCACTAGCTGAATACAAGGCAGAGCATCCTGTCAATCCGTTGAAAAGGCATAATAGCATTCTGTCAGTCACAATTAATGTTCCGTCTTCTTACAGAAATCCACATTGCAATCATTTGGCCACTGAAATTGAAGTCAGTTCAATAACATAGTTATTATTTGAATAACTCATCTGCAAATAACCAATAATTGCTATACTGTCTCCATTTTGAAAGTAGTGTACTTGGTCCATTGCTGTCTCTCTGCGAACAAGTTATGAAGTGAAAGAGTAAATTGGTTGTTAAAATGTTAGTTCAAATGATAGTGCTTCTTCATTCCTTCCTATTTAATATGCCAAAAAAAAAAAAAGTCCAGTAGGGATGAATTTTTTCTCAGGATTTGCACCTGAAATGTTTGTGTATGGATTGGTTTCCCTTTGTTGCATTTGGAACATGTAGATGATTGACACAAATAGGTGTACTCTTCACCCAAGCATTGCACTTGTCATTGCTGTGCTGCAATTAAATAGGCCTCTACCTTAAATGCCAGTGAGGATTATCATCTAAAAAAGAACTTGAAAAATACAGAATTTTATTTTAGAGGGGGAAAAATCTATATATTCTGTAACCCATACATAATACAGTAAATTCCCCCCAATCCTATAAACTGGCTGGAAAGCATAATGTTCTTCTAATGTTATTTTTAGACATATGACAGAAATGTTCCTGCTGGAGAACATCCAGAACGCTGAGGTAAACAATACTTTGGGGAAAATAGAATCCTGTTTACATAGCATTACCTGGACGTGGATTATAACATAGATTTCCACATGTTTTGGCCTCCTAGTTATTACCTACTCGCTCACTGGGTGATATTCTCTTTCCCAGGCATTGGAGATGCCCCGGATGATTCACCAGCTGGTGACCAAGGCAAGTGGGCAGGCTGCCACAGCTGTGAGAGGAGACCTTGTGAGAGACAGGGCTGTTCTCACAAGTGGATGTCCTCTTTTCACGGGACTGTAGGGCTTTCAGGCACTATATAAAGGAGGAGGCAGTGATGAGGAGGAGGAGGCAGGAGGAAAAGGCTGATGTTTCAGTTCCCTGGCAAGGGATGAACCAAGAGGACCAAGGACGAGAATAAGGACATAAGTGACAGTAACAGCCCAATCCTGTGTCGCAGGACGCGGCGGCGCAAATAAGGCGCCAGCTGCATCCTGTGCAGGATGGGGCCTGTGCCAGTGGAGCTGAAGGCCTCCTCGGGGTAAAGAGACAACGCTTTACCCCGAGTAGAGCTTCAGTCGCCCCAGTGGGTCTACTTGAATGTATGCCAGCTTTTTTGCTGGTACACATTCAAGCCGGCCGTGTAACGCTGGCCTGGCCCGGGAAGAGGGATAGGATATGGCGGAGGAGGCTGCCACCAATACCAATCCTTTCCTGGGCCTGGCTGACCAATCCTACCCCCCAAAGCACCCCGTTCTGCCCTCCCCCTGCCTCTCCGCCATGCCACGGGGACTCAACTCTCCACCACAGCGTCAGTCTGTCCTGTGGTGGAGAGGTGAGTCCCCGCGACGTGGCACTATGGCGTGACACTGATGGAAGTACATTCTCCCTTACAAGCAGCTCACATTTTCTCTCTCGTCCTGGTACAAGGCTCCAAGACTACTCAATTGCTCTGCAAGGTGTCATTTGAAAGCCCATAGAATACAGCCATAGATGGAAGGGTTTAATTTTACACTCGCATACAAATCAGATGGATATTGGAATTCAGATCCTAATATCCACTGGTTGCCAAATGACTAACCTGAGCTGAGACAGGGCAGCCCTTGTATGGCATCAGAGCAGCTAAGCCAATTGTATTCTGACAGGCCATGATTCATCTACCAACACCAGTTCACTGCAGCAGCAGAGCAGATAAGCCCATGAATCAAGGGAATTAGGGTGAGCAGAGAGGCAGAGGAGGAGAAAGAAAAAAGAAATCAAGGGAATGAGGTAAGAGATTGAACAAGGTACTGCAAAATGATCAGGTGAAGGGGTCAGATGACTAAGAAGGGAGTGCAAGATCATCAGGGAGGATACCAGGCGCTCATGGTTAGTTATGTTCTTTGCAAAAATAGCTGATAATGGAATCCTATACATGGACTAGTTCAGGTATTTCCAGATGTATTTTACTATATGTGCTATGATGTACTATTTCAGTGGTTCTTAAACCTTTTAGCACCGGGACCCACTTTTTAAAATGACACTCTGTCGGGACCCACCTAGCTTTACGAGACTTTAAAAAAAGGTGATATAGAAAGAAATAATATATTTATTTATTTACAAGTGATATTTTTATTTATTTATTTATTTATTTATTTATTTATTTATTTATTTATTTATTTGCAATAACACCTCAATCCATTTCTTATTAGGCAGCCCTAATGAATAGCCTCAAGCTGTTTGCAGGGTAATTAGCAGCTATCTTGCAAACTGCAGGAGCTCAGCTCTTTGGAGAGCTGCTATTATTATTATTATTATTATTATTATTATTATTATTATTAACAACAGTATTTATATACCGCTTTTCAACAAAAAGTTCACAAAGCGGTTTACAGACAAAATCAAATGATTAAATGGATCCCTGTCTCAAAATTTTTAAATAGCCTCAGGGCTTGTGGCAATTACTTATCTGATTTTCCATCACCTGAGACCCACCAGAAATCGGGTCGCGAGCGACCCACCAAGTGGGTGGGTCTATATCACCCACAGTTTGAGAAACACTATACTATTTTATCAGGCATCCACAAATCCACTTGCCAGCTCTTCAGGGGAGAGGCCCATTGTTCTGTGCCCCATGGGAAAAAAATCTTCATCTGAGCTGAAAAAGCAAAGGAGGAGTTTCTTGTGACACATTGCTGACTTTTTGATTATCCTATGTCAAATGTTCATTTTTCCAGTCTCTCAAGGCCATCTTCATCATTAAGCTTCTTCATTTCATTTAATGGCACATGACCTTATTTTATTTCATTTGTTGACCATGCTGCTGATTTGCATAGCATCCCAGCATATCCTTGATGCAGGTTTGCTGTAGCATATTATGTAGCAGAGCCTGATCCTCTTTGTTTTCCCTTGGAGTCTATTCATGTTGTTGGCTTTATGCAAAACAAGATTCCCTCTACAAAATACCGTATTTCTTCGAGTCTAAGGCGCCATCGATTCTAAGGTGCATCTTAATTTCAGGAACACCAGCAGAAAAAAAACAAAAACTATTGATTGCAAGACGCACCTCCTTCCTTCAATTTGACTGCTCTTTCCCCAGCTTGCCTGCCGCTCCATTTCGCCAATCCGATTTTTACCACGCCATTTCGCCCCCTCTGCTCAGTGGCGCTGCAGCTGATGATCCTCACGCTCGAGCAGAGTCTGAGGGAAAGACACGCAGGAGCGTGTCTTTCCCTCAGACTCTGCTCGAGCATGAGGATCATCAGCTGCAACGCCACTGAGCAGAGGGGGCGAAAGTGGTGCGGTACATTTGGATCTTCATTGGCACATCCACTTGACAAGCGCCTTCATTCATCAGCTGGGGTGCGGGGCAGGCAGACAGCTCTCCTCAGTACGCCCCGCACGCCTTTGCTGACAAGTACTAAGGACTGGAGGCTGCAAAGGCTGGCGAGAGCTGGCAGCAGCTGGTGGAAGGTGGAGGGGGGGACTGGCGGGGCACGCACACTCGCGGGGTGGAGAGCCAGGGCGCTTTCCAGGCTGGGCGCAAGTCGGTAGGAGCGGTGGTGGCAGCAGAAGTAGCATCCCTCCCCCTTTAGGAAGAGATTCCTAGTCCTAAGGAGAGTTTGTCACTGAAGCGCCTGCCTCGCATTCCAGCTGACGATCGGAAAGGCATTGCAGGCTTTGATCATCTTTGCAGGAGGTAATGGCGAGGTAAAATGCAGAGAAAAAAACCCACAAAAAAGGAGGGCATTGATTCTAAGACGCACCCCATTTTTAGAGATGCTTATCTGGGAAAAAAGGTGCATCTTAGAATAGAAGAAATACGGTAGTACTGTACTTAAGAGACTTTTGGTGTTCATGGTAGCTGTGGAAAGCCAGAAGCACAGACAAACAGGTACCAAAGTGACAATTGTATACCTTTTAACGGATCACTTTCAGAACGGCTTGATTTTGAGAATGTTATGAATTGAAATGATTGAGGTAGTCTTTCTCTTAGCAGCAGGAATACACTTCACCAGGCCTGTACTGTTTACTTTGAACACAGCAACTGAACAATTCTAGAGGCTGATATTTGTGGAAGCTGACAAAGCTGTCAGTCACAACTTTATCATTTACAATGAACAATCCTTTTTTAACCGCAGCTAATGATGGCATCTCAATTGCCTTTGGTTCCTTTCCTCAGATGCTGCCTTGTCCACACTATGAGTTGATAACCTAATCCTAGTAGGAACACATTCATTAAAGGCGAGAAGGTACCGACTCTGTTTGACTTCTGTATTTATAACTAAACGGTGACAGGGCATTTGGACACCAGTTTAATTGTTAGTTATGTAGAATTCGGTGATTTAGGAAGTGTGTTGGGCACCATGTAATATTATACAGTGGTTACCTGGACTGACATTGACAATCATTCATCAGAATGATGTAGAAACAGCTCCTATGAACTTTGTACTCTTCTGCAAGGTTCTAGGATTGTTTTCTCAGAAGGGAATGCTGCTTCTGTGAGACCATGTCAGATCAGGGCAAAGCAACAAGGTGAATTGATCCTATTCCTTGTTTGGCAGGTTTTTTTTTTATTTATGCATTTATTTATGCATTTATTTATTTATTTATTTTAGTGCCATTTATGCAATGGAATGACCAAGACAATTGGCTCACCTTCTCTTGTTCATGATTGGCAGATAAACATTCAAAAATGCAAGTGTCCTGATCCAAGCATCATGTGTTCTCCGATATGCACTTGAAGCTTCCTTGCACACATGGGCTGCCCTGTTCATTTCAACAGAGGCAGAAAACGTATTTGTATAAAGTTCACATTTGACAAAGGAGAGAGAAATTCACAGCCCAATCCTACCTAACTCCTGCACCGATGCAACCGCACCAACGGAGCATGCGCTGCATCCAACGGGGGAGTGTCAGGCCCCGGAGTTCTCTTCCGGGTAATGGAAATTTTTTTCCATTGCCTGGGGGTAAATCCTCGCTGCCCCACTGGGTCTATTCAGACCTGTGCCAGCTACTTTGCTGGCTCAAGTCCAAGAGGACTCAAGTACATGGATCAAGGCCAGGAAGGGGGATAGGATACCACCCCCTTCCCAGCCTCGATCCATCCCTTCCCTGCCCCCATCTCCACCTCACTCCTTCCCCTACCCTCCCTGTTCTGCCCATCCTCGCCCACCATCTGCCCCCACCACTGGTTTACCAGCTCCGGCAGGGGCAGCGGCCTCCATCAGTGGACTTCCAGCACTGCTGCCTCTTGCAGTGGTGGTTGGAAAATGGCTGCTAGCTGTGTGCTGTGCGCGCCATTAACAACCATTGTATGACAGTGGAACACTGTTCTGCTGTCGTAAACCCCCTTTGCACCTGCCCAGCCCAATCTTATGTAGGATTGGGCTGCAAGTTACTGGTTGTAGATTTTTGAATTCTAATCCTGGTTAGCTGTCTGTAAAAGAAGACCAAGTCTGAAAGCAAGGTATTTTACAGAGCATTCATAACGCATCCAAATAACTCCTTAGGCATCATTAAAAAAAAATCTTACATTGTTGTGCGTGTTGCAGGGTGAGTGGGGCTAAAAGAATATAAAAAATATTATGCATTAATCCCATCTGGTAGCTCATACACTCTTTTCGGTAGAACTCTAGAAAAAATATGCTGTATGAATAAAGCAGTTGGGTCATGTATAAGAAATAAAGAGTATTCCCGTTGCTCAAGTTCATGGCAACCTATCAATTTTTTATATTCTAGTACTAGAAAGCTTCTTTGCCTTTTTCATGCAAAAGTGGATAGATGTCAGAGTGCCCTTTCTTTCTTGGATAGGTTGGCACACTCATTTTACATTTTCGGATATTTGCATCTTTTCAAGCTTCAAGAGAGAAAAGGTCTCTTCTTACAGAAATCCCTGCCGAGGTTTGTGTTTGGTGTCTTTTCTGTCTTTTCTTGAAGAGATGTTTAACATTTCTATAGGATCTTCAATAGCATCCTGAATCAAGCAAGATGAAAGGTGAACAGCAGATGAGGAGACATGTCCAGCGTATACTTTTCTGCTCTTTGCAAACCAGCAGCTTCGTTCTCCATGTAAACTCAGATAAGAAACAACTTGCAGACAGTCGCTTCTGTTCCTGCAGAACAAGGAAACCCAAGGAAGATCCTCAGATTTATAGGGGAGAAAAGGATTTTATTCTGAGCCATTCTATTAATAATGCTACATTGAAGGCTTTCTGTATTCTGCACCAAAGTAGTCAAAATTCAGTGTAGACCTAAATGCTGCAAGCAGAGTAGCTTGTGCAAAATACATATGTCTATATAGATGCGCTGCTTGTTGCAAATGACTCCTTCTGTTTTTCAAGATCTAGTTTCTTGTTAATTGTCTTTGAGTCAATACCTGGAAACAGGAAGGGGGAGTAGTATATGGAGGTTCTGAGCAAGTGTACCATAAAGACAGATGGCAGCAGGGACGTGTGGTGCCTCCGTCACAGGGGGTGAGGCAACCCCGCCCCTCCTACTCTACTGAAAATCACCGCAGCTGACCTCTGAAGTCAGCGGACCTTTGAACTCAGCTGACTATTCGAGTGCAGTGGGCAGTGTGCAAACACACTTCAAAGGTCGGCTGTGGTGATTTTGGGTAGAGTAGGAGGGGGCGGGGTTGCCTCACCTCTCGTCCCTGCACCACATGTCCCTAGATGGCAGGAAATAGGTGGCGTAGTGAAATGTCAATAAACTGTACAAAGCACTAAAACTGGTACACTTTGTAAAATTGTAGAAAGCTGGCAATGAAAAGTCATGCTCAGCTCTTATCTGGTTTGTTTAATCGGGTACCGTCCATCATTCTAACATATGGGGGGGCATATCCGTGGATACGCTATCTGCGAATTTACTTATCCATGGATAGTGGGGAGCCCCCATGCCCCCCCTGCACCCATTACCTTAATTAAGGGTCCAGCGCTGGCCAAAGCCAGCACGTCTCTTCCTTTAAACAAATGACGAGTCGGCTCCTTACACAGAGCAGGCAAGCAGCCTGCACGCTAGAGAGGCTCCCAGCATTAAATAGGAAGCAGGAAACTGCTGGTTCGTTGTTTGTTTAAAGGAAGAGACGTTCTGGCTTTGCGCCAGCGCTGGACCCTTAATTTAGGGTAATGGGCACAGGGGGGCCACGGGGATAGAGTTTCCCCTATCCGTGGAGTCCAGTATCTGCGGAGGGGGCAGGAACCTATTCCCGTGCCCCCCCCCCTGTACATGAAAGTACTGGGAGAGGACATCTGAGGGTTTGGAGCTGGATGTCATCAATGTCACCCTGCTCTACCTTCTCCATCAATGAGGCTGCCCTTGAAGACTATCTAGAATTAATGCAATTAGTGCAGAATGTGGTGGCTCATGTGCTCTTGAAGGCTCAGTGGTTTGATCTGCCTGACTGCTGCTCTCAAGGCGACATTGGGTGCTGCTTCATTTCTGGGCACGCATTCAAGTTGCTAGCTTTAACCTTTGAAACGCTTTAAGATTTGGGGCTGAGGTATTTGAGGAACTGCCTCCTTTCATATAAACTGGCTCCTAAAATAATCTGAGATGGCCCTCCAATGTGTGCCACCTCTTGTTGAGGCTAGATTGGCGGTAGCAACAAGTAGAACTTCTCTCTGTGGTGGCGCCACAGTTATGGAATTCCCTCCCATTTCAAATAAGATCTGCGCCCTCCCTACCAGACTTCCGGTGAGGGCTGAACACCTTTTTTTGTCCCCTCCCCTTAATTTTTGTTAGCCTGATTTTGTTATGGTTTTCTGCTATCTTTGAGATTCTGTTGTGCTTTTTGCTGCCGCTTATAAGTCTTGTGTATTATTATTATTATTACTATTATTATTATTATTATTATTATTATTTATGCTGATGTCGCTGTTTTACTGCCAGTTCTTTAACTCTTCATGTTTTCTGCTTTTATTATTTAGCACTATTTTATTTATTATTTTTATTGTTTTTAAATGTAGTAAACTGTCTTGGGTATTCTAATGTTGGGGAAAATAAATCAATAAATGGTTCTCTCTCTTTAATGTGGGTGCTTGAATATAAGTGCAATGGCTGATCCTAAGTAGTCAGGTGCAACATGTTTAATTAACCAAAGGCAGCAAACTTTATGTGGAGGAATGAGGGGGGCTCCTTAGTCCTTTCTCCTTCTGCTGTTGTTTTCACTCGCATCACATAGCTGATTTTTTCCTCCACTTCAAAATACAGTATATGAGTAGCTGTACCTTTTTTTTGTCACAGGAAAAAGTGGCAGGGGGGTTGATTTTGAGAGGGAAAATATCTGGAGAAGGCAAGGTTAAGCAGCCCCCATACACAAGTTTCCACTTAGACTTGCAGTCTCAGGTTGCAAAAAAAAAAAAAGTGAAAGTTGCATGTGAAGTTTCAGTCTCAATGTTGATGCTAGAGGCGGAAGAGAAGCCATATCAAGCTAGACTGGAAACGGTTTAATAATGCCTCACAGCAGTATGACTCTTAGAGCAAAGGAGGCAATTTGCCTGCCTTTTAAATCCCTTGGCCTAAGATGCTCAGAAGAAGCTGTGAAGGAGGAAGTTGCTTCCACTTTCAGAATTACATGCAAAGGGGGACCGGCTGCAAAATTGCTCTTGCAGCAAAAATATCATACCTTGAGGGAGATGCACGAGGTCCCTCTTCACACATTATACTGGAAGCACAAAGTCCAGGAGGTTGAGTCATCCAGATATCCATGTTTTGTCACTTGAGCATGTGACATGTCACTCAGTGCCAGAGCCAGGTTGCAGGAGACTCTGGAGTAACGTCTTCATTGGGCTCTCCCATGCACGGGACCCTTCATGGCACGCATCCTCAAGGTGTATTGGGTCCTACCACTGTCACGGGTACTGATCGGGGTCAATGCAGCCAGGTGGTCCTCTGATCCTTAACACCATCCCTGAAGTTACTAACTAATGGTCATGTCCATCAGTCAGCAGTGAGGTAGGTGTTAGGTGACAAATAAAAAAAAATACAGATTATTACAGATTATTGTTAGTGGGTCGAATAATCCCAGGAACCAGGGCCACCCCGTTAAATTGTGCAGGTTATGCACTCCACAGAGGTGCCACGATCCTATTCCCCAATTGCCACTGCCAGAACCCAATACAGTATTTATCAATGCATGGATTTCTGCAGCCTTTGTGTCTTTTCTAGAAACAATGATGAACTAATTAAAATTTTGACAAAATATTTGAGATCTTCAAGACATTCTCAATACATAAATTTCATTATTTGTAATTTCTATATTTATATACATAAATATTATTTGAGATCTTCAAGACATATTATGATCTTCAAAAAGATGCTGTAAGGGAGGAAGAAGGAACATTCCTGCACCCAGCCCTCAGTGCTGGAAAGCAGCTACCTCAAAATCTTCAAGATCTTCAAAACAATATTATTTCAGATGTTCAAGACATTCCCAATACATAAATGTCTCTCTCATTATTTGTAATTTCTATATTTATATACATAAATTCCTTATTTTTCTTGTAAACTCAGATGGCGCCAGAGGTATTTGTATTAATAGTGATGTCAATGGATATGAAAATAATTATTTTTGTGTGCAACCTTTGTATATTTTCTCGATTGTGATTATAATTGACTCCTTATTTAATCAATTCTTTCATATTAGTTGCAATTTAGAGGGGAAAAATTACAGGTTAGTAATCTGAAAACCATTGATTTAATACACTGCCCTTGAAGAAAGTGGCTCTTACAATGGCAAGATTCAAGCAAGTCAGAAAATGAGTTGGCTGAAAAACTGTCTGCTGAGAATTCTAGAGATTGTTTTTGGAATAGGCTAAACTCTCATGCCTTGTGTATGCTCAGAGATATTCCACACGTATGAAAAGTATGCAAATTACTTAGTTACCCATGAGGATTATTTTTTTATTACATTTTATATTCCAATTTCTTTAGCCATGGGACTTAAGGCAACATACATAGGATAGCAAGGATAGGATGCTTCTATGACAATCATTTGTACAAAGCTTAAGGCCATGTATTTGTGGGTATACCTGTTTCCCCAGGGAAGTCCCTGCCGCACCTATTTAAAGGAGCATCACCACCAGCAGAGGATTGTGGGAGTGCTGATACACGTGCAGTGCACTAGCGAACATAGATGCAGGCATTTGTCAAGTTCAAGAATAGTGCATCAGTGCAGGGTAGTGAGAGGGTGATGGCAGGTTGTCCTTTGTAAAGACCTTGACACACAAGCCCAGAATGGGGCTGCCAGACATTGATGAGGCTGAAAGAAACATCTCAGCCATTGGTCCTAGCAGGGTTAGGAGGAGTGCTGCTTTCCTTTGGCAGGAATCCCAGATGCTGTAAGGGAGGAAGAAGGAACATTCCTCCACCCAGCACTCAGTGCTGGAAAGCAGCTACCTCACAGGAAAGAACTGGAGTGTTACATGCCCACATGGAAGTGCTCAGAAGGAACTTCACCTCGCATCTAGGCTTAATTTTAAAGAGAGGTCACAGAGCAATGGAAACAGACCTTACAGCATGGCGGCTAGCTGAGGATTCATGTTCTTTTGGTTCTGCAGCAGATAGTGTCTAAATATAGGGGTTTTCAGTATTTGCAGGCTCCAGTAGCTCTCACGCCTGCAAAATACGTGTCCACTGTCCATAGAGTTGGGCAGCAGCCTCAACAACTCTGCACTGCTGTGATTTTATTATTATTATTATTATTATTATTATTATTATTATTATTTTCAACTGTATCTTGTTAGAAATGTAGGCAGCCGCAGTCCTCTGTACTTTGAGGATTGACACCCCCCCCCCCCGAAAACTGTGAGCTAATCAGCTGCAGATGCTGTCCGTTTCAGCAGTGAGGGTTAGTTGCAAGGAGGGAGAAGTTGCTGACTCCAGGCCAACAAATGGCAGCCTGCACAAATGTATTTATGTCCAGATAAATAGGTTCAGAAGAGCGGAACTGCAGTGAGAGAGATGGAGAAAGATCAATGTGAAATCACAAGTGCAAGTAATGGGAGGGCAGCTCCATAGGTGTCCAGCCTCTTCAAATTGGAGAGAGGAGTAGTTGGAGCGCTCATTACCTGAGGCTTCTCTAGTCCAAGCTATTCATAGTGCCCCGGGGGACTTGGTAACTACATCTAGTGAAAGAAATTGGGCTTGCCTGGTGCAAGTCAGATGTTCTGTGCTCAAAGGGATTGCTTGCAACCCATTGCTTTGTCTGTGTTCAGCCTTAGTGAATTGCAAATGCACACAAACGCACGTACACATAGCTAGAACACCCATGAACACAAAAGAAGCCAGCAATGACCCGGAGAATAAAAAAAGGAGGATGGTGCAAAAAGGAATTGCCTTATTTTGCTGAGCGAAACGTTTTTGCCTCAAAACTACACTCTGTGTAAAATAAAAGGCCATGGCTAGCTCTTGCTCATGACTTGCTAACTTTCCATGGGCGGGGAGGGTTGTTGGTTTTGTGTTTGTGTGGTTTTTTAAACGTGGAGGAGCATTGAAACATGCTGTTCTCCTCCTGCAGTCTGAAGTGGGAGCACATTCTGAACAGGTCATTTGGCTCTAAGCACCTTTAAAGGACTGAGTTGTTTGGCAAAGTTTCTTGTGAGCCATGATTTATCCATCTCTTCACTGCCATCACGTCCTTCTCTGGCTATGAAATCCTGTTGCTGGGAAGTCACATTTTCTCAATCCACAAATTACAGTTTTTTGTCAATGGAAAGGATTTATTTCTCAGTCTCCCCAGCAGTGCCTCACTGGTTTGTGAATGTTTCATTTTTATTTAGTGCAAAACACATTTAAGAAACTCTTCAAAAGTGCCAAACTGCTGTTTCTTTTCATCTCTTTCCACTGTTTCTCTCTGTAGTAACTCAGATGTGT
Organism: Plestiodon gilberti rubricaudatus; assembly: GCA_026170595.1. Taxonomy (NCBI): domain Eukaryota; kingdom Metazoa; phylum Chordata; class Lepidosauria; order Squamata; family Scincidae; genus Plestiodon; species Plestiodon gilberti. The sequence continues at coordinate 234,169,614 of JANXHW010000001.1, read as the reverse complement.
CAGTGTGCCTTCAAGATAAGCAAATAGTAGGATTTTGTGAAAGGCTAGCAAACTGCCTAAATGGTTAGTTCTCCAATGATTAGAAGGCCCTATGAAGATCAAGAGAGGTGTGCTCCTTGGAGATTTATGGGTTAAAGAACAATTAGGAGGAGGGGTGGTTTTGCCTCACGTTACAGTCCATGAGCTTGTCCAGCTGACATATTTTTGAAGACATGGAAGTTTACTTGACTTCCAGTTATTGTGAATAATAACAGTAATACAGTACCTCCTATAACACTGCTTCCTATGACATTGTTTCATTATAGGACTCTTTGTTGTGTCAAAGCACATCATACTCATTACACATTTTTACATTATTATAAAAAAGACAAAGGTTAAAATCCATAAACCAATTCAAACGTTGGGTGCTGAAAAGGACAGCTGACTGTGTTGTGCTTTCCGCCAACAGAATTGGTGCATTCTGGCTAGCGCTACACCAATGAAAGCTGTGTATTCTGGCTAGCATGGTGCCAATCACTTGCTATCAGGAAATGCATAGGAGAGAGGAAACAGTGGGCAAGGCTGTCTACCCTAGATGTAGGCTTACCAGATCCATACCGGGACAGAGTGCTAGACCTTTAGGAGAAGGAATGTGGGCAGGTGTAGCTTGTTAAACCCTTAGAGCACAATCCTAGGCATGTCTACTCAGAAGCAAGCCCCATTGAACACAATGTATAGTGTTGCTTGTCTTTCACTCTGTTCTGCTGACACTGAAAACAAAACAAAATGTTAACATGTCTTTGTCTTCTTTTCAGATATCACAGTGAGTTTACTGTCCTTAGTTGTCACAGCCTGTGGACTTGCTTTGTTTGGGGTATCCCTGTTTGTGTCCTGGAAGCTTTGTTGGGTTCCTTGGCGAGAACGCAACCTGCCTGGAAACAAAGACAAGCAGGAATCACTGAACTATACAGATACAGAGACCAATGACCATGAGTATAGCGAGGATTACCTGGGACAGCCTACTTCCTACCCTGACTCCTCCATGAAGATTAGCCACACCTCCCCCGACATTCCATTGGATGCTAAGACAGGGACCAAGGAAAACTGTGTGCACAATGTTCGGATGCATCGGCAAATCACAGAGCCAACCCCTTCTGCCCGGTCAGTAGCTCTAATTTGTGTGTGAAAGAGACAATAAGAAATAGAAATGATCAAAAGAACATGTACCAAAGGTGACCTTTATCTACGTAGCTGGCTTTCTAATCATGCAGAAATGCATGAGTGGGTGTTCAGGGGCATCAAAAAGCAGACAAACTCGAAGGTGCTGAACAATTGTTTTATTATAAAACACCGCTATAAAATAAACGCACTTGATGCATTTTGAGCAGAATAGCCCTTCGTCAGTGGCAACAGTTATATAGTTTTTAATGTATTGCATTCTCTTAAGGAAACCACCTACCTTTCAGAAGACCCCCATATGTCAGACTGGGTTCCACAATGGAGGCGGAAGAAAAGGTGGAGGGCTGAGCAGGGTGGGAGAAGGAACTGGGTGGGAATAACCTGCTTTGTTCTAGCTCGGGTCAAAGAGACCTGCAGTTTGCACCGCTCCTATCCTCAGTCTGGAGCACAAAGCAACATCCAGTGTAAAGCGAATGGGAAAGTATTTCCTGTATTGTTTCTGTACAGATACTGTTTCTTGCTACATCTCAAATATGCATTTCGAGTTGCACAAGTATACCTAGAACTTAGGTGAGTGAAAAGCCTTTAGGATCAACAAGTCATCTTCTGACTCACCTGCTTTCTGCTGTCCAACAGCATTTGCACGTCACCACTGTTGCTTGCTTCATCCAGTATTTCCACAAAAGGGGAAGGATCCATATACTCCAAACGGTTTGAGTTTTTTTACAGACATTCTGTAAAAACAGACATTCTGAAAAAACAGACATTCTTATGTGGACCCTGGGCTTTAGGAAAGTCTACTGAAATCAGCCATTACATTTCTTTTTTCTGTCTGGATCCATTTGGGCTATAGGTTGATCAAAAGCGTTTGGGTTTTTTTGTTTTTGTTTTGTTCTTTTGAGAAATCTGCACAAACAGTCTGCATGGCCTTAACTCATGAGAAGCTACTGGCTTGCCCAAAGTAACTGTAACCCTGTTTGGGAAGAATAAGGCCTGTAGCAAGGCTCTTGTCAGTTGAAGGCATTGCCAGTCGGACATTTGCATTGTGCCTATTGGTATTAGGTAAAGGTAAAGGTATCCCTTGACAATTAAGTCCAGTCGTGTCCGACTCTAAGGAGCGGTGCTCATCTCCGTTTCAAAGCCGAAGAGCCAGCGCTGTCCGAAGATGTTTCCATGGTCATGTGGCCGGCATGACTCAACACCGAGGCGCATGGAACGCTGTTACCGTCCCGCTGACGCGGTACCTATTAATCTACTTGCAATTTCTTGCTTTCGAACTGCTAGCTTGGTAGGAGCTGTCGCATGGATTCGAACTGCCAACCTTTCGATCAACAGCTCATGGTTCAGTGGTTTAACCCACTGTGCCACCCACTGGCTCGCCTATTGGTATTACTAAATAGTAAATGAAATTTTGACAGTGAATCAGAATTTCAGTAGCTTCCCCGATTAGTGGTGTGCAAAGAGAGAGTGCAGAGTTGGTGGTCTGTTCAGTTGTCTTCTTCGTTTCCTCACATATTAATGCAGCTTACGACCCAATCCTACCCTCAGCCAATTTGTGGGATAGGTCAGCATAGGAGATCAGCAGCACCATTGCTGCCAATATCCGCCCACTATCTTCCCCGACACACCTCTCAGTGACCCTGATCCATGTCCCGACCCTCCCCGCCCACAGCCCAACCCCAAGCCAACTCACCTCGTCTGGTGGTGGCTGGGTGCTCCAGTGGCATGCATGTATGGTCGCCAGCCTTTTACGATGGTGGCCCCACTGCACTGATGGAGTTGGCCTTCCACCAACAGAATGCTCGTTTCATCAATGGAAGGCACCCATAGGACTGGGCTGTCAGTTACAGAAAATGAGTGATACACTGGCAGTAAAGGAAAAGCAGAACTCTTGCTGGCCAATGCTTTGGGGGGACATTTATCGGGAATATATGGACAGCGTCCTGCACAGTTTTTGTCTGTTGTGTCAGCTAGACAAAATTGTCAGGTTGTTAAAGTCTTATAGTAAGTGAAGGTGGCCTCAATTTAATCTTGCAAAGTATGTTCCTTAGCACTTATCTCTACTGCTTTGGGTGCCGATTTATACTGCAAAGCTTTCAGCAAAAATAGAACAGGTTAATAAAACACTTGTGAGAGTTAGAAATAGGAAGTGCTAGGTTTTTGCCACAGCTTTGATAGAATGAGTGGGTAGGTGGGATGTGAAATCATCAGGGGAGGACTGGCTGAAGAACAGTACATGAAGGGGAATGTGTAAGAAGGATGGGAACATGAATGGAGGAGGGCAGAGCGAAGGACCTAAAAACTGCCATGCTGTATCAAACCTACAGTCCCCCCCCCCAGTTGAGCGCTCACTTGCCAGCCAGTCAGAGCTCTAGAAAGCTCACAAGCAAGGCGTGGTGGTGATTGTGATCCCCTCCTGCTAGCGCCTCGGAATCAAAGGTATACTGCCTCTCCAAAGTACCATGTTTTGTAGCCAATAGCCATGATCAGACCTATCCATCATAAATCAGTCTCCATCTTTTTCAAGCCACTTATCTCATAGTAACTATGCCACATATTGTCACAATGGTTCCCTTGAGTTAATTGTGCATCACACAGAGAATGGCTTCTCCTTGTTTATCCTTCGGAGGCTATTTCATCCATTGAAACACCACTTTGCTACTTGGTGAGTAGCAAGGCAATTTTGAGGGTTTCTTCCCTGTCCTTCTCTGCCGGCTGGACAGATGGCGTACATTGGCGGAGGAGGTAGGAGGGCTGAACACAGTTACACAAGTTTCTCTAGTCACAACAGAAGTTGTGCTGCTGTTGTGCAACCATGTTGCCATCTTCCACCTCCACCAGCTACAGAAAGCTGTGCTGTTGATGAGCTGAGGGTAGAGAGAATGCAGCAATGCCTGGCTAAAAGATTACATTCCACAGCTAGTAAAATGTTCAGCTTCTTCAGGAAAGCACAAATATGAGTATGCGCCAGGACCTATGGTGCAAAGGTGATGCTCCATGAGCTTAATACTGTCTTGTTGGATGAAAGGTATATAATCGGCTACCTGAATTGTGAGTCAGTACAGATATACTATAGCTTGAGAAGCTGCAATGCCATGTTTTTTGCTATTCAGAAACCTCTTTGCTGTGCGGACTTTTCACAAAAAAAAGCCCCTTGACTACAGGCTGGATTTCTGAAATTCAGGGAAAAAAAGGATTCTCCCAGAAATTTGGCACAAACTCAGATGATGCATAAGTGTCGATAGGACCTACTAGAAGACTGGGCTCAGAGGTTTGGAAACTCTATGAAAAATGTTGAAGGATTCTAAGGAAGTGCCCAAGAACGTCTACTCTATGTTTTCCAGAGATGGGAGAGAAAAATTTAAGAGGGACTCTAGCTCCTGGAAGAAAGCAAGGCCATAATGACAGATAATGGCTCTGTGCAAAGGATCATCAAGTGTACAAATGAGTTTGTGATGGGAAGATTAGGATCCCAACCTCCACACATTTCAAGGCCCTGTTTGCACAGGATAATGATCTGTACAATAGACTCCATGTTTGCACAGCATGATAGGGGGCCTGTGCATGACTGGGGGATAGGAGCATAGATGCCAGTGCATATGGGATCCTGAACCAGTGGGAGCCATATACCATGTGGCCCTCCGGTCACTACACATGAGAAGAAAGAGGGAAGCGCTGAGTACAACAAGAGAGGAGAGCCTCAAGAAGTTCCTTGAATGAAACCTTTTATGAAAGAAGCCCCCCGAACATTTGCTGCAACGGTCACGTTTTTCATGCGGAACGGCCCTAGACATTTCATATCTCCGGTGGGTGCGGTTCCCTCTTTGAAATGGTATTTTGAACTACTTTGCTGTGCGAGTAACTAGACAGATTCTGCCTCTTGTGGTATTGTAGCCACTGTAAATCCATTTAAGGGTTTTGGAAGGGGGAATGAAAATTACCGAAGTGTTCAGTTCCCTTATTTAAATCAAATTTTGGAAGAGGAAGCCTGTCGTATCTTTTTTGTCTCCATCCCTTGCTCAGTGGGCCTGTTTTGCTTTTGGTACTACCTTCTACCGTTCTGTCACAATTATTATCATTGTTATAATACTTCTCATGATCAAAGTCCTTTATAGTCATTTCCTTCTTACAACACCCTGTGAGGTAGGTCATTGCTAATCCCACCAGATTTCTGCTGCTTTTCCACCAGAATCACCAGATCCTTTGAACTACTCAGAAGCATGCCAAGTTCTCTTAGATTAGATTGCTTTCGAGGATAGTTCCTTTAAGAACTTGGGACGCTCCTTAGCATTAAGCTTACTATGCATCATTACACTTTGGATTCCTATATGAGCAAAAACTATCAGAAAGATCTGGAAGCTTTAATGTGCACAGCATGAGCCAGTAAGTGGTACAAACGTTCTCAAACACTGATTCTTTTCCAAAATAATTTCTACGATTGGAAGAGGGAGTGAGTTTATTTTTCAATTTCAAACTAAACTCAAGAGTTTGTGTAGGCACCTTTTTAGTGTACTTATTGTGGTTAAGTGATGGATGAAATTGACAGTCCAATCCCGTCTAGCTAGGCTGCAGTGCGGCCGTAGAGCTGGCGTAGGTCATATCCAGATAGGACCCAGCGCCGGTGCAGCGGGAACTCTCCTCGGGAGAAGGGGACATTTTTCTCCTTACCCCAAACAGAGCCCCAGCCGACCCGATGGGTCTACTTGAATGTGTGCCAGCTATTTTGCTGGCACATTCAAGCTGGCCATGTAACGGCGGCCAGGCCCAGGGAGGGGGGATAGGATTTGGCAGAGGAGGCCCAGCCAACCAATCCCCCCCAGAACACCCTGTTCTGCCCTCCCCACACTACTCCGTTGCCCTGCAGGGACTCACCTCTCCGCCACAACCCTCCACTGTTCAGTGGCACCAGAGGAGCAGCACAAGCCTCTCTGCCAGCACCACTTACTCTTAGGGTGACACAAATGTGCCTTACGGCATGTTTGCCATACCCTGAACTGGTGGAGCAGTCGCTCCACCTGTCGAAAACTACGATAGATAGGATTGTGTTGTAAGACAAAGAACATGTAGAGGTTAAGAAAAATAATGATTTTGTCAGTTTCCCAACACAAAGTTACAGAAATTGTACTGAAAAAGACGTGCTTTTAAATTCTTCCCTGGAACAATGACAACCTCGTGTTGTTCCAGTCATTTTCAGGTAGACTGATTATTTAATTTGAACCTCTGCCAGCTTAAGTCAGTTCACACTGCCAGCTATGCTAGCAACAGTTCTATTTAAAAAAAATGACACGTGCAACAATTAAGATGTCAAAAAAATGAACTGTTATGTTAATGTCTTTGTATGTCTATAAAATTTGTATCTTTACATTTGTATTAGCAAAAAAAAAAGAATTTTAACTCTCTATAATCATTCTAATATGAAGATTAATCCTAAATGAAGATTGCTAATATTTAAAAGTAGAGTATCTATATCTAGATCTAGATCTAGATCTATATCTAGATAGAGAGATAGATATAGATATAGATAGATAGATGGATAGATATAGATAGGTGTGTGTGTGTGTGTGTGTGTGTGTGTGTGTGTGTGTCAGTTGGAAAGAATAGTGGAAGGCAGATATAAAGATAATTTATTATCAGTGTGTACAGTATGTGTACCCATATAATTCCATTGATTCAACTGTATACTGTATGGTGGTTATGGGCCACCCTGTATATGTCTGACATCCCTCCAGGGTAATCATGTCCATCTATTTTGTTGTTTCTTTTTAAGGCATAATTCAATTCGAAGGCAGCTCAACCTCTCAAATCCAGACTTCAACATTCAGCAGATCCAAAAGCAGGAACAGCTCACAGGGATTGGGCGGATCAAGCCAGAACTATATAAACAGAGATCTGTGGACACGGATGATGGGCGGAGAAATAATAGCAAATCATGTGGGAAACTCAACTTTATTCTGAAATACGATTGTGATTTAGAACAACTGATAGTGAAGATCCACAAAGCTGTCAACCTGCCAGCAAAGGACTTTTCTGGGACTTCAGACCCCTATGTCAAGATCTACTTACTCCCAGATAGAAAAACCAAACACCAGACTAAAGTGCATAGAAAGACCTTAAATCCAGTGTTTGATGAAGTTTTTTTATTTTCTGTTCCTTACAATGATCTGAGCACAAGAAAACTCCACTTCTCTGTATATGACTTTGACAGATTCTCCAGGCATGATTTGATTGGCCAAGTGATAGTGGATAATTTTTTAGATTTGTCAGACTTTCCCAGGGAGTGTAATATTTGGAAGGATATTGAATATGTCACCAACGTAAGTATGACTCCTTTTTGGGGGGTGACTTTATGTTCTAATTGTTTATTTACATTGTTAGCTTGTTCAGCTGCTACTAAAGTGGAAGACTTATGGAGAAAAAAACAATCTCTGTACCTGGAATAGACATAGCCCAAAGACGGAAATATTAGACTTACAATGCAATCCTATGCATCTCTACTCAGAGATAAGTGCCACTGAATTTAATGGAACTTGCGCCCCAATCCTATGGTCCATTTATGACATTGGATATATTGATCTGCTGTCATAAATGGTCATGCAATGAATGGTGCAAACTTTGTGCTGCCATCACACACGATGAAGCCACTGGCGGAAATAGCCAGTGGCTCTGTACGCACACCAGAATTGCCCACTCTGCAGGCCCACGTAAGGTGGCAGAGGGGGAGCAGTTTGGGGGAGGTTTGGGGTGGGGAGTGAGCTGGAGGGGGTGGATCTCGATGGCAAAAGTGCATGCTGGATCCTATCCCCAATTTTCCAAAAAAAAAAAAAACACCCGCCCCCTCCCTCTCCTTGGACTTACACCAGCAGAATAACAGGCCTGAGTTCGAGGAGACCTATAGGCAATCAGATGGCCTACCGGGAGGTAAGTAAAAGGTTTGTTACTTGCCTCTCACTGGCTGTCTCACTGGCTATTGGCACGGCTGCATGCTATGGAGTGGCACGGGATAGGATTGGGCTGTTACTCCCTTATAAGTGTGCGTAGGATTGCATCCTTAAAGATTTAAATATTAAATACACCCTTCCTGCTGTATACTGAATCTGACCTTTATCAATGAATTTCACTCCTGAATATTATTTTTCTTTTCCTTGCTCCATCTGATTTTCTAATGTTTTATATTATTTAACACAAAAAAATTAGTCACTCTTAGACTTTGCCAGGCCCACATAAGTGGACCACAACTTTATTAGCTTTTAACAGACTGCTATGGGTACTAACTCTCCTAACTCTTCAGCCCCTTCTAGTGCAGGCTCTTACCTTGGAGGAGATGCCTGCCTGTGCAAACTGTATTCTTGGATGCCACTATACGAAACTGCTAGTGTCACAAATCAGGAAGTAGGTCACTTGCTTCAAGATAACGTAATATTCTTCCGTCCATACATTTTTTGATCTAAATTCTTCTAAGAATAACAGCAGAGTAGCCACATTGATTATATGCAGAGCAGCATTTTAGCACATCTGTACATTCTGTATACATTCTTAGTTTTATTGTTGAGACAGGAATCCATTAAAAATGCCTTGATTTGGATTAGAGCACTTGATTATGTAGAGTCTAGTTAATCCAAAGTGAACAAGTGATTCTGATGTATTTTCCAATTGTCAGATTTTTTTCAGTGCAAATGATTTTTATCCAGAGCCACAACCCTGCTAGAGAACATGATTGCTTCCAGACTAAAAACAAAATCAGATACAGAAAGTTTTCACAAAACTCTTGTTTTCACATTAATATTTTATAGCTTTCTATCCCTTGAAAATTTGTGTGACTCAAGCACTTAAAGTAAATACCTTCAGTATAATTTGAGAATTCTGCAAATTTTATTTATGTGTATGTGTCTGACATGGTTCTCATCAAGTAAATGCAATCTCAACTCCTTGTGTGGCACACACCAGAGCAATACAAAACTCACAGCCCAATCCTATTAAAAGCCCTGCGCTCGGATGCAGCAGCGCCAGGAGGTCTCTTTGAGGGAAGGGGATGATTGTCCCCTTCCCCCATGTCGAGCCCCAGCAGCCCCTATGGGGCTACTCGGAGGCATGCCAGCAAAATGGCTGGCACAGCTCCGAGAAGCCCCGTGTCGAGCTTTTAAGCCCAGGATGAGGGTTAGGATTCGGCGCGCCTGCCCCCCTCCAGGGCATGATCTGCCCTTGCCCTGGAACGCCTCCTCTCTGCTGGCCAGTAGAGAGCTTACCTGCCTCCAGCGGGTGTAGCAGCTCCTTCACAGACAGAGGCCTGCTGGTTCTGGCCTCCACACCGGAGAGTCAGGCCTCCACGCTGTCGCAATGTGCTTTACGGCACATTTGCAACAGCACAAAGCCTGGTTCTGCCGGCGGAGGCCGGCATAGGATTGGGCTCTCATTCTGTCAAATATTTGGACTCTTGCCCTGGTTTGTGAATCCTTCAACTGAGCAAGATACACAAAACATAGAATGGACTTATTGTGCAGAAGAGAAAGCACAGGTGCACACGCCTTTTGACTCTGCTCAGCTCTGAATGTTAGCTGTCAACCTCATCACCAAAGTCAGCCCAAATAAGCTGTAATAGTCTTGTAATACCTTGAGAGCTTCCACAGGAAGCGAACAAACTCTTATCCCATTTTTTTATACAGTATGTTCTCACCTAGATTAGATAGATCCTTAGCATGCCCCAAAGCAGAGGTGGTGCACTCTGAATGCCACCTCTGCACATGCACAAGCACTTCCAAATGGATGAGGGGAGACAGTGGGTGGGCAAATGAGCAGGCATGCCCCTGCCCCCCCTTCCCTTTACTTATGACGGGCAGCCTCCTTGCTCCACACTGCTTCCGTTTGAAACAGGAGCAGGGGATCCTGGGAACTCAGCATGCCTCGCTCCCATTCATTGCAAACAGAAGCGGCGAGGCTACCTGTCACTCTTGCCATAAGTAGTAAAGGGAAGAGGGTGGGCTCCAAATCACCCTTCCTTGATTGAGGCAGGGAAGGTTGATTTGGAGCTGTAGCAGCTCTCTCTCCCCCCCCCCCCCACATTTCCTCCAGCAGTACTGGAGGGGGAAGGAGGCTGCTGCTGCTGCTGCGATCCTCTTCCAACCTGTCCTTAGGATCGAAGCCCCAAGTAGAGCGGCAGGCTGGAGAGGGTGGAACACAGATGGGCTGGGGGCTTGTCTGTTTGCTGCCCCTTCAAGGGTGCCGCTCTTACGACCATTTCACATCGCTGCATAGCAAGGCCAGCCCTGTTGTAAAGCGGAAATTGTAGTATCCTCACTGGGCCCATCATGCCAAAAACAAATGGAGCCACTCAAGAGCAGTCCAATAAGTAGCACAAAGTATTTTCAGAAGGCACATGACGCAGTTCTTCTGCTGAATCTCAGTAAGCCTAACCTTATAAGCTGCCTCAATGGTAGTCTGCCTGGGAAGTAGGAATCACTCTATGATCAGTGATATCAAAAGCTGACAAAATCTTGGTAGGTTTTAACAACGTATCTATAGGTATAGATGATCAATGGAGTTCTGTATCAGGCCAACCCATACATTAAAAAGCAGTGGTATATAACACTGTTGTTGTTGTTGTTGTTGATTAAGAATATTTATATTATATACCGCTTTTCAACAGGAGTAGTTCACAAAGCGGTTTACATAGTAAAATAAATGAATAAATGTTTCCAACAGCCAGTTCTCCACTCTAAAGCATTCTTGGAGAGGGGGCAATGGAGGGGGGAAATGTATTACTTTTTAGAGTATTTTTATTCCTAAGCCCCACTGAATAGCATTTGATGAGCTATATCACTTTTACAATTATATCAACAAATTAAAATGTGTTTTGTTTAGGAAATACCTGAAGAACACATGGGAAATTTGATTTAAACCAGTGATTAAAATTGGCTTATTCTCTTGGTGATTTCAATCTCCTTGATTTAAATCAATCTATTCTGCTCAGCGGGGGGGAAGAGTTCTGACTAGTATTGAATTAATAGCTTCTAGTTCTATTACATTATACTCCTATCTCTGTTTTCATCAGTGTTACCATGTTCTTGCTTCTGCTGCAGGAATTTACCGTATTTCTTCCATTCTAAGGCGCCATCAATTCTAAGGCACACCTTTAATTTTGCTACCACCAGCAGGGAAAAAAAATTTCCCCAAGGATTTTTGTGCAAATTGTACCCCCAAAATGCTACCTTCTTACTTATTACTGGGGCTTGTGGGGGCTTTGGGGAGGCCTGCGTGACCCTCTGTAGGCCTCCCCAATCTTCAGTTCAGAAAAAAAAAAACAGCTGTTTCGGCCATTTCCGGTTTTCGTGAAAATCGGAAGTGCCCGAAAATAGTTGTTTTTCACTGAACTGAACATCAGGGAGATCTGCGCAACCCTCTGCAGGCCTCCTTGATTTTCAGTTTGGCAAAAAAAAGTGCTATTTTCGGGCACTTCCGGTTTTTGCGAAAACCAGAAATGGCCGAAACAGCTGTTTTTTTCCGAACTGAAGATTGAGGAGACCTGCAGAGGGTTGCACAGGCCTCCCCGAAGCCCCCACCAGCCCCGGTAAGTAAGACGGTGGCGTTTTGGGGGGTGCAATGTGAACATCATCGATTCTAAGACGCACCCCCTTTTTTGAATTGGTAAATTTAGAAAAAACGTGCGTCTTAGAATCGAAGAAATACAGTATTATATCATTTATAAAATTGCTCTAATTCAAGATGATATCCATAATGTTGTTGCTGATTGCAAAAGATTATACCTTGAATCTTTTCCTGTGCTTCTCCTAACATAAGCTAGTATTAAGGAGGGAAGCCAATCTTTTTTAAAAATTGTTTCTCTTATTTTTGGAAAGATAATATCCCTTTTGGGCCTTGAGCGCTGAACTTCTTAAAATGGTTTTCTTTTTGGCTGAAGGAAATCTGTTTACCACAGCCAGACTTGGGTACAGCAATCACTGAATGCTTAAAACAAACATTAGCCTGCTCCAATATGTACAACATGTGTACAACATGTGCACATTAGGGTTTATGAGTCCCTTCTGTCCGGAAGCAGGTATTACTGGACAAGCTGCATTCAAAGCTGGAGAAGCTTCAGACGCAGGCTATCCAATGTTGTGTGAGATGTGAGCTGGTGTGCGCGTACGCATTTGTGTGTGCATGCGTATTCACACAAGCCTCTCTGTTCACCTAAACAAGCCTTATGACCCACCTGAGATATGTGTGATCCATTTATGTTGTTGTTGTTCAGTCGTTAAGTCGTGTCTGACCCTTCGTGATCCCATGAACCATATCCCGCCAGGCCTTCCTGTCCTCCACTATCTTCCTGAGTTCGCTCATTTTCATGTTCGTTGCATCGGTGATGCTGTCTAACCATCTCATCCTTTGCCTTCCCCTTCTCCTTTTGCCTTCAATCTTTCCCAGCATCAGAGTCTTCTCCAGAGAGTCCTCTCTTCGCATTAGGTGGCCAAAATATTTGAGTTTCAGCCTCAGTACCTGTCCTTCCAGGGAACAGTCAGGATTGATTTCATTTAGGATTGACTGATTTAATATGTTAATAATATAAATGTTCATAAATCTGAGTTGGATCATTTACAGCCCAATCCTACGGGCCATTTACAACAGCAAATCTATTGATCCCCTGTTGTAAATGGCCCTGCGACAGTGCAAATGTTGCACCGCCATTGCATGCAATGGAGCTGCTGGCAGAAATGGCCAGCGACTCCACGTACGTTCCTGACTCACTTGAATGCTCCACCAGCCCAGGTAAGTTGGCAGAGGGAGCAGTTCATGAACATTTGGGGGGAGGCTGGGGCAGAGAGGGGGACAGGGCTGTGGGGAGTGGGCTGGAGGGGGTGGATCTCGGTAGCAAAGGCATACACTGGATCCTATCCCCAATTTTTCAACCTGCCCTACCCCCCTTCCTCTCCTCAGACTTACGCCAGGAAAATAGCTGGTGTGGGCCTGAGGAGACCCATAGGTGATTAGGCGGTCTACCAGAAGGTAAGTAAAAAAGATTAGGTGGCCTTGTTGTTGTTGTTGTTGTTCAGTCGTTAAGTTGTGTCCGACCCTTCGTGATCCCATGAACCACATCCCGCCAGGCCTTCCTGTCCTCCACTATCTTCCTGAGTTCGCTCATTAGGTGGCCTACCAGGAGGTAAGTAAAAAAGACCTCTCACTGGCCTTCTGATCACCTCCCCGCCACCATAGCATGCAGTGCATACTCTGTCAGTGCGGCTGCAAGGTAGAAGATGGTGGGGATAGTATTGTGCTGTGAGTGCTCTTTAAACCATCATATTTTGGACAGGAGCTCTGGAATGTCACAAAGGACAAATAGAGCAAGCCATGAAAAATGTAATGTGCTCTGCACACCACGCCTGCCTGCACAGAAGGCTCTCAACTGCCCCAGCATAATCACTGCCCGGCAGTCTGTGGGTAATGCCAACCCTTCTAAGATGGTATATGAAGTTGGCATGAGGAGGCCCACAGAGCAGGGTGGTGGGTTGCTTCTGTGAAAGTCATTTTGGGGGAGAGGGCCCAGTGTTTCAGTTTGCCATTTGACTGCTCACGCAATGGAGTTGGTACTTGCCCCAGACCAAGAAGCAGGTGACACATTATATGACTAAAATGAACACTGCAAACAAATAGAAGTGGACCTGTTTGGTGAAAGACGAGATCTTTCACCAGTAGATATGATGAGATCTTGGAGAGTAGAGACAATGCGCTTTGCATATGCTTGGCAGGAGCGGAAAGGAGGAGGAAGAGGCATCTGGTTTTGAGTCCCCTCGTTTAATCCGATATTCAGGAAAGGTTAAACAAGGTCTTCCATCACTAGGTAGTTGTATGACTGAAAAGTTTTTAATATCAAGAGGTGTAAATTTTTCAAGGAACAACTCACTGTCGAGAGGGAAAAAAATAATTGCTCTTCACACTTGGCACAGAAGAAACACTTTTCTGTAGCACTTCAGCTGTTTCACTTCACTATCAATCTTTTTTTTTTTTTTTTTTTACAACTCGTTTTACATCGTGTGCTAACTCACATTTTCCATGCCACCTTTCCAATACTGGAGATTGGTTCCCTTTTCTTTTTCAAGATTATCAGGTTTTTAAAATATGTGTTAGAAGAGTTCCTGTTAACCTAAAATAATCTAAGCCTGAAGGCAGGATATGGCTTTTTCCAGAAGTTGAATGTGGCGTGAGAGAGGCTGCACTGAGCCCACTAATAGCACTGTTCACAAGTTCTCCTGTCGTTTGTGTAGTCTTTCAATACCTGCACAATCAATTTGACAAGAGATAACAGTGGGACAAAAGATCTGTGGGTAACGATGCCTCTGGTCATTGCTAGCTTCAGCTCTCTTGCGCAACTCTTGGCCTCATTCCAACACTTATCAGAAGGCGACCGTCTTTGGAAGATGCGAGAACATCCGTGAAGGCATTCCCTTCGTGACGCTTCTAAAGTCAAGTGTGACAGAGGTCCTCCAAGTAGAGGGTGAACACCTGATTTGTACGATCTTTCCTTTCTCTTTTGGGGGGGGGGGTAGCACACAAGTAGGCAGCTGCATTTGTAGGTCTTTTCATGGAGTACACTCGTATCACACATGAACTATGTGTGAGGAAAGGAAGAGGTACGCACACTCTTCTCCACAACACAAAAGCTGCTGCCATCCTGTAAGTCCTCTGCTTCAGATCAGCAGTCGCCAACAGGTGGTCCACAGACCACCGGTGGTCCGCGAGAAAATTTTGGTTGTCCATACAGAGGGGTGTCTGGCTGCTGAAATTGGCAGCAATTTGGCGGCAGCGCTAGCGGAGAGGCTTTTCACACCACTTCGGAGGCGCTTTGCGAGGCAGCTGTGGTGGCGAGCTTCGAAACGCCGCTGGGGAGGCTTCCAGAGGGTGGAAAGGTTGGTCCCCACCCTCCCACCTGCCCCTGAACCTGTTTTCAGCCACTGATGGGCCGCTGATGTGATTTCAGGGGGCGGGGCTTCTGGATGATGACATCACAGACTGCGAGATTCAAAATTGTTAGTTTAGTGGTCTGTGACGTCCGAAAGGTTGGCGACCGCTGCTCCAGATACTCCAATGTATCCCCACATACACCTGGGCAACAACAGTCTCACCGGTGTAGAGGGTCACTGATGCCGGCACAACCCTGTGTCCACGTCCCTATGATGGAGCATAGGATACAGACTACATTTGGAAGCCAATCACAGCACTCCAACCCAAGTACTAATTGCTTTGGCGTGGCGTCTGAATAGGATTGGGCGATAAGTCACTGGGATATCCAGTGGCTAGAGATAGCTAGAGAATTGGAATGAGGCATCAGGTTTCACAAGCATTTCTTATCATTTTTTTCTCCTGTGGCTTTCTCCATACTGAGAAGAGCTTCATCTGTCTAAATTTCTACCTATCATGCAGCTGTTGAAGAAAAGGGGTAAATAAAACTGCCAAGGATAATATAGGCCCAAGTTAAAGAAGTTATTTAGGGTACGTTAATGCCTTTATCGAGCCAGCGGGTGGCACAGTGGGTTAAACCACTGAACCATGAGCTGTCGATCGAAAGGTCGGCAGTTCAAATCCGTGCGACGGCTCCTGCCAACCTAGCAGTTCGAAAGCAAGAAATTGCAAGCAGATTAATAGGTACTGCTTCAGCGGGATGGTAACAGCGTTCCATGCGCCTCGGTGTTGAGTCATGCCGGCCACATGACCATGGAAACGTCTTCGGACAGCGCTGGCTCTTCAGCTTTGAAACGGAGATGAACACCGCTCCCTAGAGTTGGACATGACTGGACTTAATTGTCAAGGGATACCTTTACCTTTACCTAATGCCTTTATCAGGACCAGATAAAAAGTAGGAAAATATCAAGCAGCAAGCTTTCAATACAGAACTCTTTGTCAGGCAGATGGGAAGCAAAGGGACAGGGGGAGGGGGGATGTTGTAGGAGCCCCAACACTCTGATGCTGCTTAAAATCTTAAGATGGAATGTACAGTCAGGTCACATCTTACATAAGATGTCAGCATGTAAGGCAAAAATTGTGTATAGTCAAAATTACCCATAAATCCCAAAAATATGTACTGTCTCTTTAAAAACTTAAATCGCACTACAAGAGATATGTGAGAACTGAGATGACTGAGGGAGCAGCAGATTTATTCTCCCATCTCATGCTCCTTCCAGGGCATATACTCAGTGAGTGGAACAGTAGATAGCTTGCCTGCATTATTTAAACTATTGTTTTTTCTCTTCCTTTTTTTTTTTAACTGAGTGAATATACTTGAATTCATACAAGTAAAATTGCATATGATGCAACCTGACTGTAGAGGTTTTCTTGCAGATTTGAACCGGCCACTGAAACGTGGGAGACAATTTCAATACACACACAGGACTGCTTAGTAAAGGGAACAAAAAAATTATTGAGCTTCCCATTTTTACAGCGCAATCCTACGCATGTCGACTCAGAAGTAAATCCCATTGTGCTCAATGAGACTTACTTCCAGTAAAGTGTGCATAGGATTGCAGCCTTAGAAATATAAAATCTGTGACTTATGGCCCAATCCTATTCCTTCCAGTTTGCAGCACTAACATGAAACTCACACCTATCAGAGAGTGAATTTGAAAACTATTTAATATTTTCTTGCTTTTGGGTTGGTTCTAATGAAGGCATTACCCTACTTTGGATTGTAGATTTTACTTCTTGTAGACCTTCACACGGAGACATTTACTACAGCAGAACAGTATTACTTAAACTGTTGTAAAATGCCTGACACATTTTACTACAGTGGAACAGTGTTCCTTTGTTTTAAAATGGGTGACAACGGCGTGTGCAATGCTCCGCTGGTGGCCATTTTGCACATGCTGCCGCAAAAGGCAGCGGCACTGCAGCGTCACCACTGGAGCCTGTCGTATGTTTGTGAGCAGGTATCAGCAGAGCCTTCTCTGCTGATATCCTGACCACCATATTACTTTTGACATGACCCCACAAGTCTGCTCAGACTTGCACCAGCAAAATAGCTGGTGCAGATCCAAGAAGACCCATTTGAAGTCCTTGCGAGCACAGAGTAGGGTAAGTTAATAAGAGTGCAATCCTGCGAAGAGGTCGGGAGACGGAGCAAGTGCTCCGCCGCCTGAAGTCGTTGCAAATGTACCATAAGGCACGTTTGCGACGACTCACGAGTAAGGGTGGCTAGCGCAAGGCCGCATGGGCGGTCCGGGCGACGAGGGAGGGGGCCATTGGCCGAGCTGGCCCGGAGGGGGCGGCGATGGCGTCCGCCATATCGCCGTCTCCTGCCGGGCCGGCTCGGCCGTTACACAGCCTCCAACTTCCACCAGCTATTTAGCTGGCGGAAATCTGAGGCCCATTACAGCCTCCCAGCTCTACACTGGGGGAAGGAGACGAACGTCCCCTTTCCCCGAGTACACCTCTGGGCCACTGCAGAGCAGCCCAGAGCGAGCACGGGATCTGGCGGGCCTGGTCCGCCTGCCAGATACTTACATTAGATTTGGCTGACCATCTTTTACTTGCCTCTCTTCCCCCAAATGCTCTCTAACTGCCTACAGAATGCAACAGAGCCTGCACTGGCGCCGCTGCACCTTACAGGCAGCATTTAGTTAGGATTGGGCCCTAACATGGCCACCTGCTATCATGTAATATTGGGGTAGTTTTTGAAGGGGTTTGAAATGTTTGTTTTTGTGCTGTGCAAGAGTTTTGGTGCACACCTGAAGGAATATTTTTCTTTAATTACTGTATTTTTCATCGTTTTCCCCTTTTTCTTTCAATAGCACTGCTGTGCAAAATAAAACCAACAAAACCAACTTCATCAAAAAATAACACCTTGAACCCTAAAAATTAAACCATTTTTGTTAAGTGTTTGTGGTGGTTGTTTTTTCTTTGAAAAGTTATTTTGTTAATGTTTTTATGTAGTACAGGAGAAAACTAGAGAATAACTGCTGGCAGACTCCAGTATACTGTACTATAGTAACACAGAGACAAAAAGTCGTGGCACTTTAAAGACAGCAAATTTATTTCTGCATAAGCTTTTGTGGGCTACTTTTTAAGGTGTCACTAGAGTCTTTGTGGTCTTTGCTGCTAAAGACTGCCATGGCAACCCTCTGGGAATGATAATAAGATAAAATAACTGAATTTTAAGTAAAGGATTTTGGCCTTTAAAAATATTCAAAGTAGTGCTAAAACTGCAAAACGTTTTGTAAAAATTGTTTTTTGAAATGCAGACACTAATGTAGAGTGTTAATTGCAATACCATTTGAGTGGCTTGACAATGTTCCAGTTTTTAATAGAAAAGCATAATAAAATCTGTGCTTAGGCTGAGTATCTACATAGGAGTAAGATTTTTTCAAAAAATAGAAGGAAACATTTACGAAGCAGCACATATGCAGCCTCCTCTTACAGTCTTGGTTCTTAGATTGAGGCAAAATCATTTTCGGTGTGGCTCCTAGACAAAGATGATATATGCTGTTCTCTCACCCTGATTGTTCTGAGCCCTAGAATTACTTCCATGCAGTTTTACACACAGTAAGCCTATCTTTTAAATCCAAACATGTACTTAAGCTGTGTGAAAAAAGCCCTCTTGCTTTTGTCTAATTTTGAAACTGTTTAGAGAGTTTTCCCTGCACTTCTGCATATAAAACTATGGAGAATCCTTTACTAGCCCGAAGAATTCGTCTCAAAACTCCTAGTGGTATAGATGCTGGGTTCAATTCACGGAGTCTAGCTGGAATGTATTAGTCCCACCGAATTGCACATACTGTACTTATTTGAAGTGCCTCAAGCTATTTTTAGCCTTTAATCCCTTCAAGATATCAAAACTATCACTCATCCTCCTCTGTTGAACAGTTCTTCATTCTAGTTTTTAGGATTTCACATCTCTTGTGTCTCGTCTATGCTTGTCTAATTCCCCCCCCCCTTTTTTCTTTTGGAGGTTTTCCATTTTGTAATCGTAAATGTTTCCTTCTATTTTTTGAAAAAATAATTTAATTTTAGATACTATTATCTCAGGGTCCAGTGATGCCTGCAGCACTAGTGTGATTTATCATTTGTTCTGGATCATGGGGGGAAAAGGAAATCGGAACATCAGATTTAGTTCATATACAGTTATTTCCCCTAGCACGGCAGGTCACGATAGTGGAGGGATGCAGAAAAGAAGATTAGGGCCTTTTGGGCAGAGTCATATTTGATTTTTTACTTACAAAGTCTCCTGCATACTATAACGTTACCACAGTAGTTGCTTTAGGCAGGGAAGTCTTCAAAGTCTATGTACAGTATCTGCACAGAGGTCAAGGCCAGTTCATGACAAGAAGAGAGTTGCTTTGGGAGGTGTGGTCTTCCTCATGTTTAAGTTCTTAAAAGGCACAGGCAGGCTGTCTGTGAATTACAGGTTCAAATTAGACTCTAGTGACTAGAGTCTAGTCTACTTAATTGCTTCTATGACTTCCTCTGCCAATAAGACTGTAGTCAAAAACCACCCACAAAAAGCCATGGAAGGTTCTGGGTACTTACTGAACTCCAAAGGCTTGCAAAAACAAAAGAAGCAAAAAAAAACCCTAAAAATGCTTCGCTTCACGGGAAGCATAAGGACCAAAGTGAGAGAGTCAAGATTCCTAGAGAAACATCACACTTTTCCTGCTGACCAGGCAAAGGGAGAGAAAGAAGATATAGCTTACATTTCCGTTTCAAGCAAAAATTTGACCAGCATTTTCATGCAGGTTGTTTGGTGGCAAGGGGGGGGGGGGGGAAGGTCATAAGAACATTAGAGCCCTGCTGGATCAGGCCAAGGCCCCACCTAGTCCAACTTCCTGTATCTCACAGAGACCCTACCAGATGCCTCAGGGAGCAGTCAAGACAACAATATACCTGTGTCCTGTTGCCACTCCCTTGCATCTGGTATTCAGAGACAGGCTACCTCTAAAACCCGGAGGTTGCATACAGTCATCATGACTTGTAACCTGTGATGGACGTTTCCTCTATAAATCTGTGCAGTCCTGTGCAGGGCTAACAACATCACTAAGGGAAACGTCAGCACTTGGAATACCTCTTCTAAGATACCTCTGCAATCCTATACACACTTTCCTGGGAGTAAGTGCCATTGAACACAATGACTTACTTTTGAGTAGACATGCATACAATTGCACTGGAAGAAAATTACCTCTCTCTCTCTCTCTCTCTCTCTCTCTCTCTCTCTCTCTCTCTCTCTCTCTCTCTCTCTCTCTCTCTCTCTGATGGTCTCTTGTTTCTGGATCATAGAGGAAAAAAGATCTTAGTGTATTTGTGGTATGATAATATTTGTAATAATAAACAGAGTCAGTATTCTATGCTATTACAATTCCTTATTAGAAACTCTTTTCCTTGGACAAGTGGCAGATGTAACCTGTCATCAAAAGTGTTTAATCCTCCAAAGGTCCTTTTGTCAAGAGAGAAGAATGAATCAATCTAGAAAAGGGTGGGAGCCACAAAACAAGTTAGCGATTGAAAGCTTGATACTGATATTAAAAGTAATCGTTGGCATTTCATACATATGCACACACTGGGCTAGTAGATACGTTCTCCATAGCATAAATAGAATATAGCCCTCCATAATGATCATGGGCCCTAACTAGACATTGCAAGGATAAATGGCTGCCACTGACCTATGGCACCACTATCCTCTTTCCAGTAACGTCTGGTAAATGAAATAATATGTGACGTGACATCATCTTATTCAGCATTTCCTTGCCCACACTACAGTTCATCAGCTGCCACCTGCAGCAAGATAATGTTGAGCGCAGTGCCATCATATCGCACATTTCTTGTACCAGAGAGAGTCATGGGGGGGGGGCACAGGTTGGCAGCTGCCACACAACCCCTGGAAAGTGTGTCTACACCCTACAATTATCAAGTTAGGTGATTTGCTTCTTTGTTTTTGGCCATTTTTAAATAAATCTGCTAGAAGAAGGGGGGAGCTACTGGTACTCTTCATAGTCTGTCTTGCTGTGTCATTTTTTTCAATTAACTATCTCAGTTGCTGTAAGCATCGTCCTGGTTGATGAGTGAAATGCTTGATTCTCTTGTGCCACTTCTGAAAGTGTCTGATGACACTTCAGGAATATCTTGAGATCCAGTGTCAGAAAAACACTCTGTTCACTGGTGGTTTGAATTTCAACTCCAAAAAGCAATGAAATACAAAACCAAGCAATTCCTGTTCTCAGTGGTCAGCATAGTAATAAATGGGTACCATCCAGACTGCAATATGAGGTAATGACAAGCAGCTCCCTGCGCCCTTTACATCATGAAGAATTTGTCCCACTGTAGCAATTTGTCTAAACTAGAATTTGTCCCACTGTAGCAATTCTTGCTTGAGTTCCTTGCTCAGGGCTAAACCAGATGTGGAAGATCCATGATTAAAGGCCCGATCCTGCCTAAAGTTAGGCCGGTGGAGCGAGTGCTCCACCGTCCTAAGAAGTAGCAAATGTGCCATAAAGCACGATTGCGGCTCCTTTAGAGTAAGCGGCACCATCATAGAGGCCAGCGCTGCTCACTCAGCTATGGGCCCAGACCTGCGCTGGCCTCCGCAGGTAGGTCCCATGCCAGTTGGTGAAGGGGTGGGGGCAGCAAGGAAGGGGGGCATTGGCCGGCCTGGGCTCAGAGGGGTGGGGATATCAATGCTGAGTTGCGCCGATATCCTATGCCCGTCCCAGCCTGGGTCAACCTTACACGGGCTTTAGGCCAGCCGCCGCATCTTATGCAGAATCTGGCTGCCCGAGCTTCCATTATTATTATTATTATTATTATTATTATTATTATTATTATTATTATTATTCAAGCAATTAGGATCCCAACACGGCAGCTTTGAAGATTGGGCAGGGGCTTAATCCTTCTCTTCCATGCTATACTCCAAATCTAGTTCCCACTACCAGCCCTCCAAGGACCCGCATGTGACAGGTGTAAACCAAGTTCAGTTTTTTCCCCACAATCTCAAACACCATGCATCCATTCAAACCAAATGATGCTTTTAGGACATAAACATTACCTACCAGAAGCACAGTTGTCTGAGACGGGTATGCTTCTATTATCTTATCTAGTTCTTTCTTTGATTTGTAAAGAAGATGAAAAACCATCACTAGTGGAATAGTCCAGAAATTGCTGGTAACAGATGAGTAAAAGTAGAAACATAAGTACACCTGTTAGGGTGTTAAAGAAACAGGCCTGGTATTGCACTTCACACAATCAATTCTCACCTGCTTATGAGGGCCCTGAAGTGTGTTTTGTGATGCACTTGATTGCAGGGTTTGCAGTTTCATATGCTGGAGTTGCTGTTTTTCCTTTTTTTTGTTACTTCTGATACCAAATACATTTACACGGAAGTAAATTAGGACTGTGCTGCATTTTTGTGAGGCTTCTTTTTCAGGGCTGCTTTGGATATATTCAGACTAATCTGAAAGACCAGCGTCCTCCAAAACACGCACACACACCGCCCCATCATGCTTAACTGCAAAATGGTTTTGTCTTTGGAACTATACTTCTCATAGTTTATTATTATTAGTGTTTGTGCTAAATTTTAGGTAAAGGTAAAGGTATCCCCTGACAATTAAGTCCAGTCGTGTCCGACTCTAGGGTGTGGTGCTCATCTCCATTTCAAAGCCGAAGAGCCAGCGTTGTCCGAAGACGCCTCCGTGGTCATGTGGCCGGCATGACTCTCCTTGCTGCAGCGCGTAGCATGCAGCTGGAACACGGAGTGCTGTTTACCTTCCCGCAAGCGGTACCTATTTATCTACTCGCATTGACATGCTTTGGAACTGCTAGGTTGGCAGTTTAAATAGGCATTTAAATACAAGTCATGCCCACAGGCTTACAATGTATAATAGCACAATATGAAAGGAAAAAAATACAGGGAAGGTAGAGACTGGCAATTTTAGGTAACTATGCTTGCAAAGTTAAATCATTGTTAATAATAATGACCAGAGAAAATGGTCGATCAGGTTGGGAGGAGAAACATGGCCATTGGTGCCTACCTTGCCTGATGAATACAGGTTGGTCTTTGATAACACATGTTCTCCTAAGCATTCTCTATGCAAATTTAAATATGTGGAAATGTGTATTATTTTTCTTGCTTACCTCTTTATCTGCTGTCAGGTGCATGGCTTCTAAGCTTTTGGTAGCTATTGTTTGTTTAATCCTCCTAGCATTGAACAAAAATGTAGCTTGCCTTCTCCTGTGCTATTTTTATGGGAAGTAGAATATAATGGGGGTGGGCTGTTAAGGTAAATTTCTCTGCTTATCTGACATTTTAAAACTATTTTTCTTAAGGTGAGAATGTGATGGAGGAATGGCTGTGAGGGCTTGGTGCAGTCTTAACCAGAAATTGGGGAGGGGGGGGAATGTTGCCTTTTGGAGATTCTGAACAAGTCCATGAATGATGGTCCTTGCAGCTCAGTCCTGAAATATTACTGACTTCACTGAAGTTGAAGGTCCAGTTCTCATCTGACTTGTTATGCTCAAGCGCCAAACACACAACTACTGCTTTTGGGAAAAACAGGTATGATAATGCACACAAGCGTGGCCTGCCACATTTGATGTGTCACTTGTGTATTATGTCATCAGGTATTCACACTGCAATACAACATGTCCTGTAGGAAATTAACAATTAATGACGGTTCTCAAGATGGCAAGCTAAAAGAATTTAATACCTTCATATAAAAGCTACACTTGCTTTCATTTTCTAAGGAAACAGGTTGCTGGGGGACTGAGAGCCCCCTGAGTGGTTGATCAGGTCAACAGAGCCATATAATGCAGCATTACCAGACAGCTCTGGTTTTAAGAATTGCCCTTCAAATGTGAGCCTGGGCTCAGCCCTGAAACTTGTTCTTAAGGTTGGGATTCAGTCCTCAGGGACTGATGAAATAATGAAGGCGATAGGGTGCCTCTGAGCCAGCCAGATAAAAGGGAATGGCTTCCTAGCCAGAGGGCATGGTTCTCAAGCAGTCCAA
Source organism: Plestiodon gilberti rubricaudatus (assembly GCA_026170595.1). Classification (NCBI taxonomy): domain Eukaryota; kingdom Metazoa; phylum Chordata; class Lepidosauria; order Squamata; family Scincidae; genus Plestiodon; species Plestiodon gilberti. The sequence goes on along the minus strand of JANXHW010000001.1, from coordinate 234,145,489 downwards.
TCTTTCCAGTAATTAACTACTGCCTTTATCCCAGAACTTCACAGCTCCTCAGATCATATTTAGAATTGACAGTTCGCTACATTTTTTTTCCTTTGCAGGGTTCCTTGCCTTTTTTAGCAGCTGCATGCAGATGTGAAGGGATTCCCGTTATCACATCTCCATGCCAGGAAAATGTTCTCCTGTTTAATTTATATGCCTGTTACAGGCATAGAAATCTTACGAGAAACATAATTAAGAATAAACGTTCTTTATTTTGAACACTAGCACTTCAAAGTTTTCCTTGTTTTTGAATCGGGGATCTTAAATATACAATAAGAGATGCCTTCTCATACAGTCGGTGGCTGCATTGAGACAGCACCTTTTTAATCTTCCAAACCATGGTTTGGAGGGTTAGAATGAGTCATGTGCTCCCTCATCCCCCTGTCTTCCTCTCCTCATACACTCAACCTCAGCTCGAACCACAGCTTGCCATTATGCCTGAACCAGCAAACCGTGGTTTGACCCTGGGTCAGAGAGCTCACTTTGACAATCCTGTGAGAGAAAAGAAAGTCTCTGCCAAGTATGGTTACGAATCTCATTCATTGTATTTCTTATGTCTATAGGGGAAAAGTACAGTATATTCTCTTTCTATTTCACTTGCATAATCTCTCATACTATGCATCCATTTTACATTTCAATGCAGGCGTTATTCTAATCAGAATATAAATATTTGTTTGTAGTGTTTAAGATATCTCAGTTTCATTCCCTGTTTGACATATATAAAAAAATCGACAATCAACTGAAACAAAAACGAGAAATCAGAATAAAACTACAGAGAGGTACCTCAGAGTTATTTTGTAAATGTCCTCCTCCAATGCCTTCATTTTTAGCCTAACAGCACCAGGCTGGGGGCCAATCATATTGTATCGTACTGAGAAAGCCATTTATGTTTCTGAAACGTAGTTGAGTTTTGATAAATTTGATAAGAGCCCAGCTTTTCTAAATAAATTGTTTGAAGTTTGCAATCCTATTCACACTTACCTGGGAGTAAGCCCCATTGAATGACTACAATGGGACTTAAACAAGTGCAGACGGAAACATCAGGGAGGGTTTACAACCCTCCCACGCCACCCCACCCCCACCCCCCCACAGTGACAGTACACACACCTCACCACCACCCTCACTCAGCCATAAAAAGATAGGGAATTGAAATGGGTCTTGAGAGTTGGGTCTTGAAATGGGTCTTGAGAGTTGGGACTTGACATGTGAACTTGACATGTGAAAAGTCTAGACTTAGAACTTGACAGAAGACTTAGGGCGCAATCCAAACCTACTTAGGCCGCTGTTGTAACCAGCGGCTCAGTGAAAACGGGAGGCCCCAGAACGTAAAGGGGATTCAAATCCCCTTTGAATTCCCCTTTTGGAGGGGATTTGAATCCCCTTTCCGTTCTGGGGCCTCCCATCCTCGCTGGGCCGCTGGTTACAACGGCGGCCAAAGTAGGTTTGGATTGCGCCCTTAGAGTCTCAGACTCTTTGCTGGCAAAGACTTGGAACTTGACTTGCAACTATCATGGTGTAATTGCATCTACATTTGATTATTGGTGGTGGCTGTACTCATGTTGCAGTTTAGAAGGTAAGTCGGCCAACTGTGTTTTTTGTGTGTGTTTATAATAAAGATGGTCTAAGATAGCTTTCTATCTGTGAGCACTGTGCTCTTGTGCAAGGAAGAAAAAGATCTGTAAGTGGGAGGACTGGAAGAAAGTTTGGGGAAGCCATCATGGCTTTAGTCCCCTTAAAATCTTCATAACCTCAAAGCTAGTCTATCGGCCCAATCCAAACTGGGCTGTGCGCATTCTGCCATATTCTGCATTCTGCCAGCAGAAGTGCCACTGTGGCAGCAGGAGTGCCACTGCAATGGCGCATGCAACGAGGCTGTCAGCGCATATGGCTGGTGGCCACATGCACAGGCTGGCAAGGAGGCATTCCACTCCCAGCACCAGTAAATTAGCAGCGGCACGTTTTCGCCTCCTCTGGAGCATGGAAGGCCGGCGGAACGCCGGCCTCCCCAGCTCCGGCGATGAACCCGACCCCGCCGACGATGGACCCGGTAAGGTTGGATCCAGTGGGGGGGCGGATCGCCGGGGCAGGGAGGGTGTTCATTGGCCCAGGCGGCCTGGGAGGCGGGATATGGCCTTTGGCCGTATCCTGATCCCCGCCGGGCACCGGAGCCTTTACATGGCCTCCTCTACTTCTGCCAGCAAAATAGCTGGCAGAAATCTGAGGAGGCCGATAGGGCCTGGCCCCGGTTACACTGGGGGAAGGAGACAAGCGTCTCCTTCCCCGAGGAGACCTCCGCTCCGGCGGCAATGTTGTTGCCGGGGAACAGGATCCGGCAGGCGGCTCTGGGGTCACCGGCCAGATCTTAGTCAGGATTGGGCTGCCCAACAAAACCTAAAAATTCTGCTTCAGTGGTATGTTATTATCATGAGGAGATCATCTTAACATGATCTGTTTACCCACTTCCAGCATAACATGTAGCACCAGTCTCCACATTTTAGTTCCTTATGTGTAGGGACTCCGTTTTGAAGCTAGTTCTATGTGAAGAGCAACTAAGAGCAACTAGCAACATGTGAAGAGCAACTAGGAAGAGGGGACTGGTACTCCATTTCGCAGTGGTTAGCAAAGTAAGAACAACCTTCAACGTCTCTGCAAGGCGATTCCATTTGTCAGTCAGCAAGTTAATCTAATCAGTTAGTCCAATAAAAGCTAGCTCCCTTTACTCTGTGTCATTTCAGTTAGGATTTTATGTTTCCTCTATCTGTATTAATGTTTTGTTCTGTTGATTGTTTACTACTATTCTAATAGCGCAATCCTGTGTAACCTTGCACCGGTGTAACAGTAGATGCACCGGTGTAACAGCAGATGCACCGGTGTAAGTGCAATTATACTGGCATAAGTGCACTTACACTGGTGCATCTACTATTACACCGGTGCAAGGTTACACAGGATTGTGCTGTAAGAATCTTCACAAATAAATTCATGACTTTTAACCCAGTAACCTAAACCATTCACTGAGTATTGCTGGTAATCTAATCGTCTCTTTAATGCTGGCTGCTCTGCTTTAAAATACTGAAATGTTTTCTCTATAGACCATTGAAGCTTATTACTTAAAAGTAAATTAAGTCCTGATGGAAATTGCTTGACTGTGATTAAAAGTGGGTTATTTTAAAAGACTAATGCTGTTGGTAACATGAACGTAACGTTTAATTATGCTTATGGTCTCATGAAAGCTTTGCCCTGGGATGCTACCGGATATGTTTTCGATTTAATGGTAGTGCTGTCCCCTTCTCTACTCTTAAATTTCAGTCAATTAAGCATTTGGAGTGCCTGTATACTTTCGAGCAGCCCATTTATTTTAATGGGGCTACTCATTATGGCCTCAAGATTGCAATCTTAATTAAGATTAGTATCTTACGCAGTAAAGTGTTGATAGGGTCCACTATTGTATCACAGCCACATGAACCATGTCCACAGATTCTAGAATTGTGCAAGGCCATGATATGACATACAATCCAGGTGCTCTTTAAAAACAAAAAAACAGTCTCCCTTCTGCAGCTACCGTATTTTACGCACGATAAGACGCACTTTCCCCCAAAAAAACATAGGGGGGAAAAGCGTGCGTCCTATCGTGCGAAGCCTAAAAAAAGCAGGGAAAAAATACTTACCGGGGCTTCAGGGAGGCCTGCGTAGGGCTCCCAGGTTGCGTCCTGCGCCTGGGAACTTAGCCCAGGCGCTGGACACGACCAGGAGCCCTGCGCAAACATCGCAGTTGCTGCGATATTTGTGTAGGGCTCCCAGGTCGCGTCCTGTGCCTGGGAAGTTAGCCCAGGCGCCGGACGCGACCAGGAGCTGGCTGGGGCACCAGACTGAAAATCAGATTGGACCTGAAAATCAACAACAAGGTATGTAAAATTGTTTAAAGCAAGATTTTTTTTTTTAATCTGATTTTCAGGCTGGTGCCCCAGCCAGCTCCTGGTCGCGTCCGGCGCCTGGGCTAAGTTCCCAGGCGCAGGACGCGACCTGGGAGCCCTATGCAAACATCGCAGCAACTGCGATATTTGCGTAGGGCTCCCAGGTCGCGTCCTGCGCCTGGGAAATTAGCCCAGGCGCCGGATGCGACCAGGAGCCCTGCGCAAACATCGCAGTTGCTGCGATGTTTGCATAGGGCTCCCAGGTCGCGTCCTGCGCCTGGGAACTTAGCCCAGGCGCCGGACACGACCAGGAGCTGGCTGGGGCACCAGCCTGAAAATCAGATTGGACCTGAAAATCAACAACAAGGTAAGTAAAATTGTTTAAAGCAAGATTTTTTTTTCACGTATTTTTAGCTCCATATCACGCATGCGTCCTATGGTGCGGTGCATCCTATGGAGCGAAAAATACGGTGAATAGAACTACCCCTGCACATTTGAGGAAAGAGAAGTCCACACTCACAAAGCATCTTATTTTATCAGCTCTTTGAAGCCATTCCTGTCTTAGGTCAGTGCAAAAAAAAAAAAAAAAAAAAAAAAGGAACCCTTTGTGCATCCCTTATGTAAGCCTAATGGTACATAATTTTGCACTTACAGAAGTTTCTTCTACAACTTGGAAAGGATATTTCTAGCACTTGCTGCTGCTGCTGCTGCTGCTGCTGTGGCTCACCAGCAATACTGCCTAAGTGTTTAGCTTCTGTCCCTTTCAATATGATCTGATTAGAAATAGGATCTAATGCACAGTGCAAGACATGAGTAGACAGACTTATTCATCACAGAAGAAGCTACTTAACGCTTATGAAAGGGGGATGACAGTCAGGTGCAGAGCCCACAGTCTCTATTTCATCCAGGTATAGCAAGGTACAGAAACTCTCAACATAGAGTTTTTTCCTCATCTGTCATACCATTAGATGGGATTTAATCAAGACTGACTGTTTTCTGTTACCCTTTCCTCCCCCAAGTATTATGGGATTATTATTACAAGTAGGTGTGTGGATTCTTACAAAGAATCAGATTAGATCACAGAGTTCTCCTGCACTTGTCCATTTCCATTTTTTGTGTAACCTGGCATTTCCATTTTGGCTTCTCCATTTTATAAGTGAGGAATAGAGACATGGGCTTACCAGATCTCCAACAAGGACAGAGTGCTAGACCTTTAGGAGAAGGAATGTGGGCAGGTATAGCTTGTTAAACCCTTAGAGCACAATCTTAGGCATGTCTACTCAGAAGCAAGCCCCATTGTTTTCAGTGGGGCTTGCTTCTGCGTAGACATGCCTAGGATTGTGCTCTAAGGGTTTAACAAGCTACACCTGCCTAGATTCCTTCTCCTAAAGGTCTAGCACTCTGTCCCGGTTGGAGATCTGGTAAGTATAGACATGCTGGACGGAAAGAGCTTTCGCATATTAAGATTTCACAATTAATTTTCCATCTGGGGCACAAGGGAGTTGTACATATTTATCCTCTCCTTCTGTGGAAAAGAGAAGGTACTGCCAAAACATCTGAACTGGGATAAGATTTTAAAACAATCGGACTCTATAGCTGTTTACGTTTGCTAATGCTTGTAGCTCCTTTGAAAAAGTGAATACTTTTTGTTGGATTAAACTTGGAAAACAATCCAGTGGCCTCTTTCACTTCACTTGTGCAGCCATTTGTTGGATTGTGTAAATGTATTTATTTGAAAGATTTGTGCCCTACCTTAGTGCCCTACCCTTTGTGCCCTACCCTTAATGTGCCATGCCTTAATCTCTTAATGCCAGATGCAAGGGAGTGGTGACAGGATACAGGTATCTTGTTGTCTTGTGTGCTCCCTGAGGCAACTGGTGCAGTGGCGTTCCTACAACCCCGTGGGGGGAGTCGCCAACGCAACACCCCCACAAGATACCACAAGCCCCGCCCCCTGGGGGACATGAAGTCATTTTCGCGTGCCACCGCAGCGGCACGAAAACAATCCCCCTGGGCGCTTTTCGACTGCATTTTGGAGCCAAACGGCGCCCGGGCGGGCCAATCTTGCTGCCGAAGACGACAAAATGAAGACAAAAAACGGCAGAGTGTGCGACAGATCCAGAGGCAAGCACACACACACAACACACCGCCGCTTGACGGCCCGTTGCCTTGGGGCCCACCGCCCCCCCAACGGCGCCTCTGAACTGGTGGGCCACTGTGAGATACAGGAAGCTGGACTAGATGGGCCTTTGGCCTGATCCAGCAGGGCTCTTCTTATGTTCGTATGCCTTTCTTGTCTTGGCCATTTAGTGATTGGTGAAGTAACATATGTCAGAGTGAAACTTCAGCTAAGAGGGATTTGCATTCATTTTCAAACTTTCTGTAAGATAACCAAGACAGGGAGACCTCAATCAATCTACACACCCTCCCATAGAAATGACATCTGCTTTCTTGCATACCTGCTGTGTTTCAGCCATAGCATTTCAGTGTAGAAGACTGCAATCTTATAAGCACTTACTTGGGTGTAGGTCTCATTGAACTCAGTGGGACGTACAGGTGGGCCCCCATATCCACTGATTCGCTATCCACGGTTTCAGTTATCCACGGATCGTGGGGACCCCCCCAGGCTTTTACTTTTTTCCCAGTAAGCTTCGTTTCTGCCTTAAAGAAACAGGAGAAGCAGCCTCTGGCTGCTTATTACAGGCAAGTAGAACGAGACTAAGTACTAGAGAGGCTCTGCAAGGTTAACAGAAACCTTTCAGAGCCTCTCTAGGACTTAGTCTCGTTCTATTTGCCTGCAATGGAGGCTGCTTCTCTGTTTGTTTTAAGGAAGAAACAAAGCTTGCTGAAAGAAAAATAAGAGCTGGGGGGGAAGCATGCCTGCCTGCAGGGGAGGCAGGGTGGGGGCCCCCTCAGGAAACCATGGAGGGGGTGTTCGCTCTTATCCATGGTTTCAAGTATCCACGGAGGGGCCTGGAACATATCCCCAGCGGATATGGGGGCCCACTTGTACTTCTCATAGACATGGGCTTGTGCTGTCAGTCATCTGTGTCAGAGAAATCATAGCCCTATTAAACTCAATAGATACTTTACTACTAGGCTTACCAGATTTTCCCGGTTCTAAACCGGGACTACCCCCCCACACACACACACACACAATTAATCAATCAATCAAACAAACAAATAAATAAATGAAAAATTAAAAATCTTGGGGGGGCGCAAAGTGCCCTTTTGCCGCCTGAAGGGCGCCCCCAAATTTTAATTATTTATTTTAGTTAGCCAAATTAATTCATTAAATTGACTTGCCTGTCCTGTCCCGCCGCCGCCATTCTGCCATCATCACCACCAGCCGCGGCTGCAGCTGCCACCATCATCGCTGCCCCCGCTGCCTCCACTGTCATCAGCAGCCCCCAGCAGCATCCACCAGCAGCAGCCCCCAGCAGCATCCACCAGCAGCAGCCCCCAGCTGCAGCCAGCCCCCAGCAGCAGCAGCAGCCAGCAGCCCCCAGCAGCAGCAGCAACAACAAATTTTAAAACTTACCTTTTTTTCTGTCGGCGTCCATCTTGGATCTCACGAAATCTCACAAGATCCAATATGGCAGCGCCCAAAATCTCATAAGGGCACATGAGGCAGTACTGTACTGCCTCATGCCCTCACGAGATTTGGGTGACGCCATCTTGGATCTCGTGAGATTTCGTGAGATCCAAGATGACCACCGACAGAAAAAAGGTAAGTTTTAAAATTTGAAGCCTTGGAAAAGCGGTGGCGGCGGCAGTGGCTTGCACCGGTCCGGAAACGATCCAGGAAAAATCCGGGATCCAAGCTCAGGTTCCGGGACTGTCCCGGAATTTCTGGTACGGATGGCAAGTCTATTTACTACTGAAATCAGGATATTCAGGATTTTGCTACATTTTTCTCATAATGTTGCTGGGGTAGTAAATTATTAGGTAAATAGCTGCAGAACTGCCTTCTGTTTGACCCACCATGTGGCATACTAGGTCCCTCCTGCAGATTGCACCCCATGTGGCACGTGCACGGGTGCGTGAGAGAGAGAGCATGACATTTGTGTGGCCCAGCACAAGATCCATTTATGGTAAAAAAGCACACAGAAACGGTCCTTTGTTTGCAGACCTACATACATTAAATACCTTTTACTGATAGGGTGCTGGTTCCATTTCTGTTTACACTCCTCAGTATATTATCCAAATTATATCATCTAAAATTTCAAAGTTTTCATGAGATCATGTTAGGAAAAAGATCTCACTATTGGGATGTTGGCTGCAGAAGAACCTAAGTCTAAAATCCTTGGCCAAAGCCTTCATCTGGATGTGATCAAATTGGAGTGCAACACTTCTCCTACAGCAGGACTGGTGATGTCATTTGACCAAATGCCTAACTGAATACGTTTCACTTACTTTTTCAGTATTTTTTTTCCTTAAGAACTAAGAATGCAGAAGTGATGCTTGTCAGTTCTGTGCTAAAGTAGCTTTGGGACGGGGCGGCCCATCCATTAGGCGAGATGATGCAGTCTGCATCAGCAGCAGATTGCAGGGGAGCAAGAGGTCGGTATGCCCTCCTTCATCCTGACTCTCCTCTCTCCAGCGTGCCACAAATGCTCTGATTTGCTTTCTGCCCATTCATTCAGATTCACGCTGCGATTCAGCAGATTCACTGGGAGTTGTCACATGAGTGATTCCTTTGTCTCTCATTTTGATTAAAGTTTGCCAGGAGCAGTCATTGATGCGAGTCGGGCAAACCAAACTGATGGCTAATGCTCTAAGGATTCAGTCTGCGACTCTGTTTGAGTTGTAAAACTGGCTTTGGAGAGTAGGCGCACTGCATGTTTTCTAAACTGACAACAAGATTGCCTGTGGCAAAATTTCACTTGTACTACTTCTGAGCCCAGTGTGTATTGCTAGCGCATAGTTTCAGCCTCTCATGCATTTTCAAATTTGTTTAAAATGAAGATTCAATTTACTTTCTCTTTCCATCCCTTCCTTGTGAATGACTTTATCTGGATGTAGTTGTTGATTTTGGATAACTCTGTAGATAGCTATGCATTTGCTTGGGCACCATGCATTAGATTGTTGTTTTGTTTTCTTTGGATGCAAGAATATTGCAATAATGGAGATAGACATTGTGACGCTATGACCCACGCTAGCTATTTTGATGGCGTCAGACTGAGCAGAAGAAGGGGGCGATGTGGGTTGAAAAATCAGGGATAGGATCCTGCGTGCAATTTTGCCACTGAGATCCCCACCCTCCAGCCTGCTCCCCACCTCCTGCCCCGAACCTCCCCTGAATTGCCCATGAACTGCCCCTTCCACCACACTACCTGGGCCGGCGGAGCGTCTGGGTGAGTCTGGCATATGCACAGAACCACTAACCATTTCCACCAGCAGCTTTGTCACACGTGAAAGCAATGCAATATTTGCACTGTCACAGGGCCATTTACGACAGTGGATCAATAGTTCTGCTGTGGTAAATGACACATGATTGGGCCATGAGCGAAGTCGGTCTCTCTGTGGCATATATAATTCTCATGTATTATGCTCTTGTTTCATTTTGGCTAAGAAAAAATGAAAGAAATACTGTTACTATTACTGAGAAAATAAACCATCACTACAGTTATCTAAAGTCCCAAATATAGGAACAGAATGGGTAATTATAAAAAGCAGGCCATTCAAACTTTCCATCAGAGCTTATGTGATTTCTGCAGATAGATTTGCTTGAAGCATTAATGGTAGCCTTTTATTTTACTGCGACTCATTATTTTGATTTGATGTACAGTGTCATAGAAATAGATTTTCCAGTCTGAGTTAACTTGGAGAGATGGAAATGCACACAGTAAGCATTTTTCCTGGTGTTTCCAAATCCAATTAAAATCAAATGGTTCTAAACAGAGTGTTCTTTCTTAGTATAGTTTTTGATGATCAAACCTCATGGGAACGATCTACTCTTTAATGACTCAGAAAACACAAATGTGGAATGAGTTAAAATGTAATTCTTCCCCTCGTGTTAGTAAGGCAGCCTGTCCTCTGGGATTGCTCTTCCCTTGGTAGCTGGTGTAGTGTAGTTGCTAAGGGCCCAATCTTATCCCCCACCAGTCCATAGCATGCAGTGCAGCTGATGGAGCACATACTGCATGCTGGGGGGGGGGGGTGTTACCAGGAGAGGTAAGTAATATTGTTTTGCTTACCTCCTTGTAGGCCACCTGGCCTCCAGTGGGTCTCCTCAGATATACGCCAGCTCTTTTGCCAGCATACGTCTGAGGAAACTCCTGGGGCGGGTCCAGACCGGGAAGGAGGGGATAGGATCTCAGTGTGCACCACTGCCACAAAGATCCTCCCCCTTCAGCCACTGGCCCGGCCTACTCCCGACCCCAAACCACCCACGATCCTTCCCCAAACCGCCCCTGCTGCCGATCTACCTGCTCCAGTCAGGTGTCTGGGAGCTGCTGTTGTGCATGTGGAGTCTCTGGCCTTATGCGCCAGTGGCCCCAAACTGAAATCCGCCACCCTAAGCCCTGTATAGTATTGGGCCGTAAGAGACTGAGCTGTAAATCAAGACTTACCCGGCTCATATTTCAGTTCTCCCCTTCTCAGCCTCAGATTCTGGGCATAATAGTTATTCATCATCAAGATAATAGATATAACAACATCAAGATGATACAAATGGAGCACTTTGCATACTCAGAAAGTGCTATAAAAATGTTTTTATAAAGACAGGGTCTATAAATGAGGTCACCTCTGGGAGAGATATTCTCACCTTGTCCAGTCGTGTCTAGGTGGCAGAAGGCAAGGGGGTTTGGCCAATGCAGGGTGAGTCCTTGTTGGATGAGAAACTCGTCGGAAATCCCGGACAGGCATTACCATTCTCTATAGACAAGGCTGACTTAAATGGACTAGTGGTCTGTCTCAATATAAGGCTGCTTCGTATGTTCAACTAGGATCATACTGTATGTGAAACTGACACATAATCACACAATGTGTCTGTGTGACAACATCATTAAGCCAAATCAAAGTGAGAGCAATGGTTTTTTCCTATTTCCATTTCAAAGACTCTCTTCAAACAATTGCCAAAATGAAGGTTTTTTTGGGGGGGGTATTTCACAGGGGGCACTGCCACCACCCAAATTTGCTCATCTTTAGTTCAGACATTTCTTCTGCTGGCTAACTTTCATACAGCCTACAGAGCAAGTATGTTTCATCCATAAAGGCACAGTTCCTCTGAACCCGATGACGCTACTTGTATCCAACGGGGCTCATTAAGTATCATCACCTTGTCAGAGCAACATTTTGATTCTCAGGATGAGATAGTGACCTACGCAATATGGCTCCCATCTGCTTCGCAATATCATTTGTTAGAAGGAAGGCATTAAACATGGCACGTTATGTAGCAGAATTAATTTCACAATATCTTATTAACTTTAGTTGCCTTTGCAATGAGCTCGGTATTGACAAAATATGACAACAAAACTAAATGAGAAATAAAATAAGGCATCACATGCTCACTGTCTGGACCCCATCAATGACATCTTACGGTGCAATCCCGACTAACTTTAGAGCGGCAGAGCACGTGCTTTCTCTGTCCAAATGCAACATATGTCCCCTTTGTCTTGATGTATCTGTATGGAAACTGTCCATATATTTTTATCTGTACTGATTATTAAAAATGATTATATTTCGAATCTTCCATAGTCATAACTGAAGATGTTGTGCAATATCGGTAAATATCACTCAGCAGTTACATAACAAATCCTAAGATAAGAGCAGGCCAACCTCGCCTGAGGTGGGGTGAAGCAGCTGCTTCAAGCAGTGGACTGGAGGAGGCAACAAACTGAAGAGGGGTGCCCCATACCCCACCCTTGCTCACCACGTTTTTCCTCACGTATTAGGAAAAAAAAACCCGACCATACATAATAGAATAGAATAATTGCCACACTTTGCTCAGATCCTCATCTTGCTTGCTGAGGGTAAGCAAGGAAAGAGTTGGGGCAGTGACAACCCCCTTTCTCTCCAGCACTACTGCGGCATGTAATTACAGAGGCTGTGCGTGAGAGAGAAGCACCAGGGAGCTGCCGCCACTGGCGTCACTGCAAGGGGGCGGAGCTCTAAGTTCCTCCGTGATCGGAGTCTCTGTTACACGGAGGAATGAAGCACCCCGCCCCCCGCGCCTTCCGAACCAGTCAAAGCAGTGAAAACAACGAGACTCCCTGTGCGTTGTTTTCACTGCTTTGACTGGTTCGGAAGGCGCGGGGGCGGGGCGCTTCATTCCTCCGTGTAACAGAGACTCCGATCACGGAGGAACTTAGAGCTCCGCCCCCCCTGCAGTGACGCCAGTGGCTGCCGCAATCCTGTTCTGACTGCCCCTCTTCCAGGAGAACGATCAAAACGGGCCACTCTGCTTCCTCCACCTCTTTCTTTCCTGCCTGGCCACTTCTGCAAACAAACAGGCTGGGGTGTATGTGTGTGTGGCCTCTTTGTTTGAAGAAGTGTCTGGGTGGGCAAGAAGGAGGTGGCAGAGGTGGAGCAACTACCCACTCCCTTCCCTTCTTCTCTGCCTGTACCAGCTCCTTGTTCCCACCCAGCCACCTCCTCAAACAAACAGGCAGGGTGGCACATGCTGAGAGTGAAAGAGGAGTCTGCTCCCAGGATGCTCCATCCTCCAGCTTGTTTGTTCAAAGAAATGGCTGGGCGGGAACAAGAAGGCAGAGGTTGTGTCGTGGGACGCTCTAGTGCTGCCACTCGCCCCCCCCCCCGCCGCCTACTTAGTTGCTTCTTTAAACAGGCTGGGTAAACATGCTCAGAGCCCAACTTCTTCTGCAGAAATAGTTGGGCAAGGGGGGAGAGAGACAGGGCATATAAATGGAGGTGGAAATTAAAGCACTGGTTTGGGTGACCCTTCAGTTTGGGTTAGGACTACATTAGAACAAGAATTCCCTTGTTGGTTTAGACCAGGAATGGCCAACCTTCCATCATTAGGGCCTCTGCATTCTTAAAGAGTTGTGTAGAAGACAGAATCTTGGCAGCTGCAAGTATTGATAGTGCTGCTAAAGCAGCTGCATCTGCTGAAATGCCCTCACCTATACACCCATTTTGGCCACCCTGGGTTTAGACAAAAGATCCATCAGATCTACCATTCTCTTTCCAATTGTGGTCTGCCATCTAAAAGCTTTTTTTAAAAGGTGTGAAGGTGATTGCTATCCCCAGGACCTGGTTGTGCCAGGCAGAGGCGTAACTCCCCCCATTGGCGCCTGGAGCACCGGGGGGGAGTGGCGCCCCTATAATTTAATATCGACGCGGCCTTTGGCCGTGGCGCGCTCCGGAGGGAGGGGGCGGCGCCGCGTTCCGAGAGGCGGCAGCGGCGCGCTCTGGGAGGCGGCGGTGCCGCGCTCCGGGAGGCGGCAGCCCCCCCCATCGGGAGAGCCGGCTCAGGGAGTCTTCCCCAGCCGGCTGCCCGGGGCCTTCTAAGGAAGGCCCGCTGCTCAGACTCAGTAACAGTCTGAGCATGCACAATTTTTTGCGCATGCTCAGACTGTTACTGAGTCTGAGCAGCGGGCCTTCCTTAGAAGGCCCCGGGCAGCCGGCCGGGGAAGACGTCCCCAGCCGGCTCTCCCAATTGAGGGGTCCGGCCCGAGTCGGACTCGGACTCGAGTCCGAGTCCGACTCGCGGGCGGAGCAGCGGGGCGCCCTTCGGGCAATGGCGCCCGGAGCGGGTGCTCCGCTTGCTCCGCCCTAAATACGCCTCTGGTGCCAGGATGGTATAGTGGTTTGGGAGTCGGACTTAACTTGGAAGATCCAGGTTCAAATCCCCACTCAGCCACGAAGCTTCCTGGGTGACCTTGGGCCAGTCACTATTGCTCAGCCCCACCTACCTCACAGGGTTGTTGTTGACAAAAAGGAGGGGAGGAAATATGTACAGCACTCTGAGCTCCTTGGAGGAAGGGCGGTATAAAAATGTGAAAAATAAAATAAAATAATATTTCTCCTTCTTAAAAGCCATCAAAGCTAGTGGTCATCACGATAACTTGTGATAGAGAATGTCATAAGTTAATTATTCCTGTAGAACTACCAGAGGAAAATGTATCCCTACTTACATCCATACAAAAGTAGGAGACAACACAGAGCATTTCAGGGATTTGAGTACTGTATAATTGTATTGACAAAATATGACTACAGCAGAAAACAACCTGCAAAACTAGCCCACTCCTTTGCTGCCAACAAATTCTGGTGTCCTGCCTTGGTATCTTTACAAATATAAGGATAAAAAAAGTGCCTGGGTTAAAAGTAGACAGAAAAATGTTGTGCCTCTTTAAAAACCGTTTTACCTCCTGTAAAGGCAAACATAAATTCATTCAGGATATTTTATCAAATGTCAAGAGATGTTTTTAGTATTGCCTCAAATGTATCTTATGCTTTACAGGACAAAGTGGATCTTGGCGAGTTGATGTTTTCACTTTGCTATCTTCCGACAGCTGGTAGACTAACTATTACTATAATAAAAGCTAGAAATTTAAAGGCAATGGACATAACAGGAGCATCAGGTAGGAACTATTTCTCATGCTGTTGTAAGGTATTTCATTTAAAGCACTCTTTGTAAAGCAATCATACATCTAAGACAGGGGCGGGGAACTTTTTCCCTGCTGAGGGCCGTTTAGAATATTTGAAATTTGGTTGTGGGCCGGCCATAAGGCCGGCCGGCATTATTGGGGGGCCCGCCCCTCCATCGGCCTCCGGAGGCTCCATGCTCACCGCCCAAAGCCTCCGGAGGCCAGGAGAGGGCCTCCGCACGTCCTCCTCGGTCACCGGCTCGGCCCCTTCTGACCAGGCCCTCGTCGGCGATTTCACACATGCGTACAACGCCGATGAGGGCAAGTTGCCCTTATCGGTGTTGTACACATGTGCGAAATCGCCGACAAGGGCCTGGTCAGAAGGAGCCGAGCTGGCGGCCCGGGAGGACGTGCGGAGGCCCTCTCCTGGCCTGTGGAGGTGACACGCGGACCTGGCGGAGCCTCCGGAAGCCGGTTGGGCGGCCTCCCGGCAATCTGTCCAGGGGCCAGACCGGATGACCTTGGGGTCCGGATCCGGCCTGTAGGCCGGAGGTTCCCCACCAATGATCTAAGATTATACAGAAGGTGTCATGGATAGTAGATGCCAGTCCTGTTATGCTCTTGTCCATGTTGTGTATGTGCTTCTCTAATAAAGTACTGTGTTGATAGTGTTCACAGTAATTTCTTAGAGAAAAAAAAATTATGATCTTTTTTCCTAGCCACTATTGAGAGAACACACTTTCTATATAAAATACAGGTGAGAAAATCATAAATAGCATGTGTAGATGTGCAAAAATAAATGGGAATGTCTTTATCTGTTTCTAAAGTCTGTGCCAATAGAAATGTACTCAAAATGGGACCACCCGGCCATAATGAATGTGGAGGTTTCTGGGCATTCACTGAAATCCAGATGTTTGATTTGTTTTAAGTCAATCAAACAGCGCATAAACACCTCAAAACACTTTGTATTCATGGTAAACCCCCCCCCCCCCCAGGTTAAAGAGAGAGAGAGTCTGGATTCGGCATCCTTATGACTTAAAAAACTTTTTCAGCGCAATCCTGTGTAACCTTGCACCGGTGTAACAGCAGATGCACCAGTGTAAATGCAATTACACTGGCATAAGTGCACTTACACCAGTGCATCTACGGTTACACCGGTGCAAGGTTACACAGGATTGTGCTGTTGGTCAGGTAGGCAGGAGAGGACTTTCAGTTTCAGTTTCAACATTATTACAGCTAGATTTTAAGCTGTATTTCATAGCACACTGTGCAAAAGACAGAGAAAGGAGGAAGTTACTGGAGTCAGAGATACAAATGGGAAAACATGGGGAGAAGAAGCAGAAGATAAAGAGAAAGTGTGAGAGAAAGATAAGGCAGCTTGTGCAGTACTGGATACCCAGTCCCTGCAACCTAACACTGTAATGCAGTGGACGCTCATTGTGAAGTAATTCTTAGTTGAGTCCAGTGGGACTTACAAGAAGATGCACATGCTGCAACATTTCGTTGCAGGACTTGCCTTGATCCATTCTATTTTGCTTTTAATTTGTAATTCTTTGTAAATTAATGAATCTGTTGTACCTTTCACACAGATCCTTATGTGAAGGTTTCATTAATGTGTGAAGGAAGACGACTGAAGAAAAGGAAGACTTCCACAAAGAGAAATACCCTCAATCCTGTTTACAATGAAGCCATAGTCTTTGATGTCCCTCCAGAAAACATTGACCAAATTAACTTGTCTATAGCCGTTATGGATTATGACCGGTGAGATATCTGGAAGTCTAACTAATAATCAAATCCAATGACAGGAATTCTTTTAGGCTGCAATCCTATGCACATTTATTTGGGATAGAAGACAGTGGGATTTACTTCTGAGTAAATATGCCTAGGATTGCACTGCCAGTCTTCTCAAAAAGGACCTCTTAAACACCAGAAAAGTCAAATCTGACCCAATGTGTCCTGAACTGGAGCTCTAGACCAGAGGTTCCCAAACTGTGGTACATGTACCACTGGTGGTATGTGGACCACAGGCTTGATGGTATGTGGGCCAGCAGCCACCATCTTGACCGCACAGCGCCAAGGCGGCAGAGCTCGAGTGCGCGGGCTCCAGGCACTGGGGAAGGCCCTCCCGCCCTCCCCTGCATCTTGCCTTCCTTTTCCAAGCTCCGGTGCAGCCGTGAACCCAGAAGAAAGTGCTGATGACATAATCGGCACTTTCTTCCTGTGGTACGCAGCCGGCCAGAGGTCTGCGTAGGTGGTACGCGGACCAAAAAGTTTGAGTACCGCTGCTCTAGACAGTTCAGAGGCAGTAACCGGAGCACTTCCATACATCATAAGGTTGGCTCCAGATCTGCTCAATGAAGAGATCTGCTCAACCCTACGTGGGCCTGAGGTTTAAATGTGAAATGTGCAATCATCATTGGACAAGGCGCATGTCTTTTTTTCAGCATCAAGGGCTGAATGTGTTTTGTCTCATTCACTCTGAGAGAGAGAAAGGAAATTGTAGGTGGGTGGCATAATATAATTAATATTTTAATAATACCCCACATTTTCTAGGGACTGTACCAGAACCCAGGATACTGTTCCCTAGGAGTGGGGAAGAACTGTAGACCAGCACACAACATTCCAGGCAAATCTAGTGGGTTCTGCATTGACTTCATGAGTACAAATGTTGAGCATGGGCTGCTAGAGAGTCAGTGGGACTTTTCTGTAACCATATTTATTTCTTATATTGTGTTATTACAAAGGGCTCCCAGTGGCCGCCTTTCTAAGGAACAGATCAGCTCCATAGCTTCACAGTACTTCTGCATCAGATCCTCTCAGATCAGTCACTGGGTCTCAAAAGTCAATTGAATTTCTAAGCCAACAGCCAGATTCTAGCCTTCATGATTTGTGCATTAGCATAAGAAAGAAGGGAAGAAGGGTTTGCTCAGTCATTTATTGAGCTCAGTTTTATAGACAAAGGTTAACGGCAGCACGGCGCAATCCTGTTTCTTGACAGCACTGGCACTGAGGCCTCAGTGCTGGAACTGGGTTCGTGAACATGCCATAAAGCACATTTGTGACACCCAGAGAGTAGGCAATGCTGGCACCATGGCTTCCACTGCCACTCTGCCGTCAAGTCCAGTGCCCTGCGTTGTGGAGCAGGTACGTTCTGCACCGGGCGGCGCAGGGGCTGGAGGAGGGTGGAGAAACAGGTCCAGGAGGGATCGGTGACACTGCGGTGTGCCATATCCTATCCTCCCTCCTGGGCCACACACACACCCCCGACACGGGGCTTCTCGGCTCTCCGCCAACTAAAGAGCTGGTGGAGATCCGAGTATCCCCATAGTGTGGGCTGGAGCTTTACCCAGGTAAGCGGACATATGTCCACTTACCCCGAGGAGACCTCCATCCTGCACTTCTCCAACACAGGATGCAGCGTGTGCCTTGCGCACACGCTGCGCCAGTGCTGGATAGGATTAGACTGTACATTTCTAAGATGATTACTTCTTTGAAGGGGGGTTGAATTACATGGTTCCTGCATGTAAAATTTTAAGAAATAAATATTATGTAACATTTTCACAGCGTAGGTCACAATGAGGTCATTGGAGTGTGTCAAGTAGGCAACGATGCAGAAAGCCTTGGACGAGACCACTGGAACGAAATGCTCTCGTACCCTCGCAAGCCCATCGCTCACTGGCATCCACTTGCAGAGGTAAGGCTCCTTCGTCTCATGCGCTGCCTTTTACATGATGGTGGAAGCCTCTTAAAATGACACTGGCACTGGAGAAAATACCTTTTTTTCTCAAATCAGAATCCATTTGCATATAGAAAATCCTATCAAGGCACAGTGGAATCCGGAGGCTTAAAGTGAGATTGATATAGAGTGCAAGTAAAATCTGGTCCTCAAAGATTTTCTTTTTAGTGCAATGTAAAACACTTCCAATTTCAAGTAAAATCCAGATATTATGTATATAAGGATTTTTATAATAGCTACTAATTTGGGCAGTCACTCGGGCACCCTGCCCAACTGGGTTGCATTTTTCTTTTATGTATGACCATGTCCACTGGCCTACATCTATTGAGAAACAATGAAAAGAGCTTGTTGTTTATATCTATCTTTTATACAAAACCAAAATATGGCTTGTTATCGTGTAATAATGTAATTCCTCTGTGGTGTTCGGAGGGATGTCAAATTATGTTGAAATTAAAACTATCCTCCGAGAGTAGGGTAAGAAGAGACCATGCCGTCAAAACCACTTCTCAAGTTACAATTAGATTCCTCTGTTTCTTTTGTCTTCATTTAGGGCCCTATTCCGCAGAAATGTTATGCGGGCCTTCTGCGCATGGATGGCTGCCGAAGAGGCTTCCTCACACTTTTAACCTATTCAGCAGAAATTTGGCATTCCTGTTGAACCCTTTCGTAGCCATTTTCTCAGGGGCCATTCCGCAGAGAGTCCAAAGGGGTAAAGACATCCCTTTAATCCCATTATTTAACCCTCAACCCTTTCCCAACCCCACAACATATTAATCCCAAACCATAAGTTACAAAACCTTGTTTGTTAGATACAGATGTACTTTTGTTTCTGAAGATTTCTACAGTTTAGTCCTAACAAAGTTGCCCATGTCTATCAGTAATGACTCGATTGTCATTTATTCCCCTTAAATTAATTGCACTGCTAGCTATGTTGTCTAAATCCGGGTGATAACCTACATAGTCCACCTTTTTGAAATTAATGATAAAGAATGTTATGTTTATTATATCTACTGTCAGAGATGGGACAGAGTATGGACTTGCTCTGTTTTATATACCTTACCTGTCCACTAGTCCAGCAGTCCAACTGTTAGTAGGCAGTATTTATATTAATGATGGATGAATTAGACTCTAACAGAGAAATGGAACTTTCAATGGGTTTTGTGTGTCATCCCTCTCACTAATCAGCTGGTGGCTTCAGCTACCAAGTTGAGAGTGCCGTAATGTGCTTCCTCTATGATTGATTGCACAGTATATCTTAAAGGTTATACTGGGACCCACTGAAGTGCAGCCCAACTACACGCTAGTCCTATCATAGCATTCTGGGAATTTGGATTCTCTTGTAAAAGCTTGTGAAATGTTCTGAGTCATGCTGCGAGTAGATGTTGGCAGAGAGAAACAATCCAAATACAACTACAGAATCAAATGTAAGAGTGAGATCCAGAGTTGGTCAAAATGGTACCTTGCATTAGACCTGCGTTAGCAGTTTAAAAGGCATGCGAGTTCAGATCCAAAGGAGAATACATGGGTTTGCATTCTGATGTCCAAACTGAGTGGTTTTATTATCTGGTAGTATTTGACCAGGCTTTGTTATTTGGATTACAAGTCACTTGGCCTAATTCAAATGTATTATATTTACTTTGCAGCACTGTTCCTAAAGGGTTTGAAACCTGAGGCCTAGGTCATCTCCCTTTGGGCAAGGCCGAATAAACTGTAGTCCATTTAGCAAATCTTGGAAGACTCCCCAAACAGCAGCAAACTTCATCTGAAAAAACAAAACAAAACCCAAACCACTAAAGCACTTTTTACATGGTATGCGGCAATTACGATAAACCAAAACGCGGAATGACTGTCAGCCTTTGATGGAAGATGCATAGACCAACACATCTTGTGTTGCATCTTTTCAGAGCAAGGAGTTGAAGGCTTTTGTCAATCAGATTCTGAAAAGCCATTGTTGAAAATATCTGGACACAATCATATAAACCAATTAGGCTACAATCTTATACATACTTTCCTGAGAGTAAATCCCATTGAATACAATGAATTTTACTTCTGAGTAACAGATATAAGATTGCACTGTAAATGTAAAAACAAGTAAAGAGCAAAGATATTTTTAAATTCCCAATTTCATTCTTGGGAATACTGTTCAGTCACTATGAAGATCATAGGCTAAATATTTCTTTTTTCAGTATTCAGTTCTGAATATTCAGTTTTCAAATAACTGTTCCAATCTTGTAGAATGAATTATCTCTATAAATATAAATCAATCTTCTTCTGTAACCATAAATATTACAAATTAATATCTTCTGTGAGTGATTAGTCAAATTTTTAGCCATCTTGCATGGTGATTGGACAGAGTCCTAAATTGGTCCATTTCAAACTGGACCAATATCCTTCAATATCAGCCAAAATGGGATGTTGGGAATTTTGGAAACCTTTCCAATGCTTCGCAGTATGCCTGGACAGTGCGCCATGCATGATTGCAAATAGTATCTAGATCTGATGCATGCTACCCTGGAATAGCTGCAAGACGCCCTCCATGATAAATCCATCGTCTTAGTAATTTTGTTATGGGAAGGCACATTGTCCAGTGGATATTCTCCAAATTAATCAGCTCTATTCCAAATCAAATGGGGTTCTATCCATTATTCATCTAATAGCAGTTTAGAACACTAAGCCATAAAATTTGTAACTGATTTTCATGCCCAGCTTATTTATTTATTTATTTACAGTATTTTTATCCCGCCTTTCTCCCCGAAGGGACCCAAGGCGGCTTACAACAGAAAAAAATACTTCAGCTTTACCCTCTCAGCCATATTTTTCTGCAACGCAAACCAAAGAAGGAGCTATTTTGGCCATATTCATACTAAATATATAGGAACATGAGGGCTGCAGTACTATGCAGTAGGCTCCACTTACTTCCCAGTAAACATGCATAGGATTGGGCTGTTCATAGTTTTCACAAAATGAATTCATGTATAACATAGCCTCATTAATAGTCAGTGATGTAGACTTGAGTCTATTGACTCGGACTCGGATGTGACTCGGCAATTGTAAAGGACTCGAAAGACTCAGCTCGAGACTTGGAGCCTTTTACGACAAGTCGAATTTTATTCAGGTTTAAACCCGTTCTCCCATTAAATAGACAGGGACTCGCAACCAAGGACTCGGGGGCAAAGACTTGGGACATGACTTGAGACTTGGACCCAGAGACTTGGGACATGACTCGAGACTTGGAGCCAGAAACTTGATCCACATCCCTTTTAATAGTGCTCCAGTGCCCCTTTTGATGCCCATTCCATATTTGGACTTTTTCTAAAGCCCTCTTGCTTTTCCTTTGACTTTGCTGTCACCTGTCAAACTCCATGAGAGATTTTGCCAAATGCAGGATGTAGATCACAAAAGAAGAACACTTGGGAGGTAAAGTCAGTGTTCTTTGCCTAACATTTCACTGTATATAAGCATCACTCAGTAACATATTTACTTATCTGTACCGTGAGGAGTGCTCCATAATCATTAGCACCCATGTAAAAAATATTGCCTTAATTTTAAACAGTTATCATTAGGAAGATCTAACACTTTATCCATTCCACGCAGCTGAACAAACTAAGGCTCCAAGTGACGATGAGCTGAGCTTGCATGGTTCATCCCCTTACCTCTTTGGCTTCGTCCGGACCAACTGAAATATCACAAAGCAGTCAGCAAGCTTTTGAGTTCCTCAGAACTCTTCTTTAGGCTGCACATTAAGCATCCAGCTTGAAGAAGAGCTCTGTGCTTTGTTTAACATGCAGCCTAATAAGAAGAGTTTTGGAAAACTCAGAAGGTTGCTAACTGCTTTGTGATATTTTAGTTCCGTGATGGCGAACCTATGACACGCGCGTCACAGGTGACACGCGAGGTCATTTTGGGTGACACGCCAGCGTATCCCCCAGGGCCCCAACACACCTTATATTTTCGCAGGTTTTACAGGCTTGTCTTGAACATTTAGGGCAGGGATTTTGGCAGACCTCTTTCAAATTATTATCTAGTAAAACTCAGCAACAAAAAAGTCACTAATTGATGTTACATAAAATGCAATGTGTTCTATAGTTGTTTTCAGTTCAGTTCAATTCAAAATTACTATTAAAAGTAGCAATAGTCAAAGTACTATTAAAAGTTGGGGATGGGGACACACCAGCAGAGTCAAGTTAGGCATTTTCAAAAATTTTGACACACCAAGCCCAAATGGTTCACTGTTTTAGTTGGTCCTAATAAATATACTACCATACTTTGGCTCTTGGATTTTCTTCATAGGAAGGTGACCAGCTGGGAACTCCTAATTGTTAAACTAATGGAATACTTTACATTGTTTACATCTTTACTTTCTTCTGTATTGAGAAGAAACAAATTAAATCATTGAGCTCTGAAAAATCTTGAGAAACTTTCAGATTGAAAGCATTTCCCCCCCCCCCTCTTTGGAGGTGATTGTTTGGTTTCTTGGCTGTGTGCATGACACTTTGGGTTGCATCCTAAGGTTTCCTTCCTCCTGCAGAAGAAGTTCAAGAAGTCCTTTCTCCAGAAGAAGATTTCTTCCACTGGAGGAAGGAACCTTTAGGATACAACCCTTTGAAAGGACTGAAAGTGAATCAGAGACGCTCTTCAGCCATTCTTTTCCCTACCTCACCACTACACATTGTGACGAGATTGCTTGGGTGCAGGTCTCTGGTTTGCAGATAAGCTTCCCACCCTTCCCTCACTCCTCCTTACTACATGTGGAAGGAAATGCCTAAAACAGTAGATCCCATGTTTGTTTGCACTCCAGATCTTCTCTGACCTTAAAAACAGTATCAAAACAATCCTGTATATAACCATCAAACAGTAAAAAGAGCACACATTCAAATAAAAGTAGAATCTTCTGGTTTGGACTTTACTTTTCATGTACCTGTCCAGACAATCTCTTCAGGCATTCTGAATGAGTAGTTAGAACACATGCCAAAAATGCACATATTCAGCCTTGAGCACACAGCACATCTATTTTTGTATGCGTGGACTTCCAGGAAAATATCATTGAAGGGAGTTCTCTGTATACAGTGACATTTTTGTGTCCTGTCATGCATGAATCTCCAGTGTGGCAAATCTTGTACTCAGGCAACATTCCCATGAAGCCAATGGAAGCATTGGCTGGATGAGCTTAGGAGAAATGTTGTGAGTTCTTTTTGGTCCTATGTTGTTCCCAGTTTTTATTATATTGTTCTTACAAATGGTTGTTTTGTTTGTTTGTGTATTTATTTGAACATTTGCATATCCTGCCTGTACACCATTTAGGTACTCAAAGCAGCTTCCATACATAATAGAAAACAATTTCAAATACCAATAAAAAAAACAAAAACAAATTAAGCCTAAAAACACATACACAGGTTAGCAAATATTTAGCAGTTTTTTTAAGTTGCTCGTTTTCACACAAATATTGTACCTGAGTATTAGCATTCCATGGTTACCTATAAGAATCCATAATAGCTCATCACTCTCTTGCAGGACTCTATACCATCAAACAGCAAGCGCAAATCTATCCTTTTTGTAAACATTATCTCCTTAGCATCCAACAAGTATGATCCGTGGGCAGCCTGATCCTCACTAAGTCCTAGAGCGGCGGAGCACGCGCTCCACTGCTCTAGGCTGTCACAAACGTGTCATAAAGCACGTTTGCAACGACTTTGGAGTAAGGGCCGCCAGCACAAAGACCGGCAGCCCTTACTCCGCCACCATCCAGACCCTGCTGCTGCCGGTGAGGGTAGTCTTAACTGCATCGTGGGCCCCTGGGCACTGACGGGATCATGACCCACTTCCGGTTTTTCGACGAAACCAGAAGTGGGTTGCGATTGCGTCAGAGGACCTTTCTGAGGTGTGGGGAGGCCTGCAGAGGGGTCTTCAGGCCAGAGAAGACTGGCACCCTCCCGACGCCCGGGCGCGTGGGGGGCGGGGGCCTGCGCGCGTCACGTCGATGCGCCCCTCGCGTGACGTCGACGCGCCCCTCGCGTGACGTCGACGCGCCACCCCCGCCCGTTTAGCGCTCATTTCTGAGCTGAACGGGCTCCAGGGAGGGAGGGAGGGCCGATCCAGCGGCTCGCATCGCTTCGGTGAGCGCGCCCGCCCTCCCACCCGCCTGGAGCTCCTGCTCCACGCACTCCGCCGAAGTTCCGCTGCTGCCTCAGGCTTCCCGCAACACCCCCCCCCAGGGGACCAGCAAACCTCTCAGGGAAGTTTTAAAAAGCACGGCGGCACAAAAAAGTGCCTTTTAAAACACTTTTTCCCGCGGCAGTGTCGTGATGGGGCCCCCCTGAGCTCAAGGGCCCCCGGGCAACTGCCCATCATGCCCAATGGAAAAGACAGCCCAGATCCTGCACTAGTCAGTGCAGGGATAGGGGGAGGGCAGGCAGGGTGTGGAGGGAAGGGGACCATTGGCCAAAATAGGCTGGGAGAGGGCGGGGATATCGACGGCACACTCCGCCAATATCCCTGACCCTTTTCCGGCCCGGTTTGGCCTTACTCCGCCACCTCAGATGCACGCCAGCTTCATAGCTGGCATACATCTGAGGAGGCCCATAGGGCTCTGGTCAGCTTGCACCCAGGGAAGGGGCGGCCCAGCTGGCCGCCGCATCTTACACAGGATTGCACCTAATTCTCACGCATGGGGTCATTCCAAGTACATTGCGTTTGCATATACATTGCATAGACATTACTGCACAGCTCCTTGAAAGTTGCAGCAGGCAATATGTGCCATTTCATGGAGAGGACTATGCAAGCATTGCACCCTTGCTGCACCAGAGCAATAACCATTGTCCAAAATAAGGTATCTGTGGTGATTCTGCTGAGTCAGAATTGCCAATTCAGTTAAGAAACTTGGCCAGTGTTCAAAGTGCAGTATCAGTTGCATCTGATAAAATGGGCTCTGCCTCAATCTGTGCCACAATAAATGTATTAGCTTTTTAAGGTGCCACAAGACTATTTGCTGTTTTTGCTGAAACATATTAATGCAACCAGTGCTTTATAATCTCCAAGATGCAATATGCACATTTTTGAGTAATTATGCAGTCTTTCCCATTTAATGAGACTCTGCAAACATATATTGCCATTGCTAGTTATGGTAAAAAAAAATGTATGTCTTTGTCCCTTCTTACATTTCATTTCATTAGTATTTGTCCTTCTTCTTTGGCACTCATTTTCACCTTTCCTTATGTGTTTCTTCTACCTCTTAGACTTACCCACTTTTTAAAATCCACATTAATTTTTACAGTGACAAATATACTCCTCGGCAAGCACCTGGAGTGGGTGTTGTCTAATCCAGGCTCCCTGCAGTCAGCTGTTGGAGCTGGGACTGAGGATTTCACTGGAAAGGGGAAGCATGTTGGTGGCCGGAATGAGAAACATATCCAGATAAAAATGCTTAAAAATGTAACAATGATTTAAAAAAAATGTAAACGAAAACACTTTATTTTGAAAGGTCAGGTTCAGATGTAATGGCCAAAGCATGTTTTGACCACTGTAAATGGGCTTAAGAACATAAGAACATAAGAAGAGCCCTGCTGGATCAGGCCAAAGGCCCATCTAGTCCAGCTTTCTGTATCACACAGAGGCCCCACCAGATGCCTCAGGGAGCACACAGCCAACAAGATAAATCCTGTTTCCTGTCGCCACTCCCTTGCACCTGGCACAGAGAAAACCCACTTCTAAAACCAGGAGGTGGCTTATGGTTTGTAACCTGTGATGGTCTTTTCCTCCATGAATCTGTCCAATCCCCTTTTAAAGGTATCCAGGCCAGCTGCCATCACCACATCCTGTGGCAAGGAGTTCCACAGATGAATTACACGCTGGGTAAAGAAATATTTTCTTTTTGTCTGTTTTAATACTCCCTCTATTCAATTTTAGTGGATATCCCCTAGTTCTAGTGTTGTGTGACAGGGAAAAGAACTTCTCTCTATCCACTCTCTCCATCCCATGCATAATTTTATACGTATCAATCATGTCCCCCCCAGCCGCCTTTTTTCTAGACTGAAGAGCCCCAAACGCTGTAGTCTTTCCTCATAAGGGAGATGCCCCAGCTCACTAATCATTTGGTTGCTCTCCTCTGCACCTTTTCCAGTTCCACTATATCCTTTTTGAGATGCGGCGACCAGAACTGGATGCAATATTCCAGATGTGGCCTTACCATCGATTTGTACAAAGGCATAATGATATTGGCCGTTTTATTCTCAATCCCTTTTTTAATGATCCCAAGCATGGAATTGGCCTTCTTCACAGCCGCCGCACACTGGGTCGACACTTTCATCGACCTGTCCACCAGTACCCAAAGTTCTCTCTCCTGATCTGTCACAGACAGCTCAAAACTCATGAGCGTGTATGTGAAGTTTTGATTTCTTGTCCCAATATGCATCACGTTACACTTACTTACATTGAAGCGCATCTGCCATTTTGCTGCCCATTCTCCCAGTTTGGAGAGATCCTTCTGGAGCTCTTCACAATCCCTGCTGGTCTTCACCACCTGGAAAGGTTTAGTGTCATCTGCAAACTTGGTCAGCTCGCTGCTTATCCCCAACTCCAGGTCATTTATGAACAAGTTGAAAAGCACCGGTCCCAAAACCGATCATGCACTTCTCCCTCCCCACTCGCACTATCTATATCTATATCTATATCTATATCTATACACACACACACACACACACACACACACACACACACACACACACACACTTGGTCATTGGATTTGTCCTCCGACTTTAATCCAAGGCAGGCTGTACATGGGCAGGCTGTCCTAACCCCCCTTGGGGTTTTTTACAATATATAAATGCCCAATCTTTCATGATCGGCTACTTTCCAGGTGGTATCCTTTTTACAGTCTGACAATTCTGCTGGCTGGCGCCTCCCACACTCGACCGATGCAGTTGGGATCTCTTATCTCTCCTCCTGGGGGCTTTCACAGCTTTTTGTCGGCGGTGTGTCTCGAACTTATCAAGTTCACCGGTCTTCGGGCTTTTACAAGACAGCAGCTCTCATATGAGTCAGAACATTGGTCCATTTAGCTCAGTATCATCTACACAGAATGGCAGCAGCCTTCCAGGGTTTCAGAGGGGGTCCTTTCCCAGTGCTCCCTGGAGATGCCAAGGATTGGCAGCCAAATCCTGTGTCAGGATCCGGCCGGCGACCCAGGGCTGCCAGCCAGATCCCGTGCTTGCCACGGCCCAGAGGTCTACGGGCTGGACGTCTGCTCGGGAAAGGGGACGTTCGTTTCGTAAACCGGGGCCGGACCAATGGGCTTCCTCGGATTTCTGCAAGCTAAATAGCTGACAGAAGTAGGAGAAGGCTGTGTAACGGCCGAGCCGGCCCGACGAGGACAGGGATATGGCAGACACCATCCCCGCCCCCTCCCGGGCTGGCTCGGCCAATGGCCCCACTCCCTCACTGCCTGGTCTGCCCATACGGCCGCCGGTGGGAGCCTTACCTGCCTCCGGCGGCCGCATGGTCGTCCCAGCGGAGTGGTGAGCGAGGCCAGCCTTGTGCCGACCTCCCTTACTCCAAAGTAGGCGCAAATGTGCCTGACAGCACGTTTGTAACACTTTAGAATGCCCTTCTAAAGCTACGATGGATTTTGCCCTGAATCTGGGATCTTCTGTGCTCTACCCCTAAGCTATTGCCTCATCCCCATCCCATATGTTAATATGTAGTGCTAGTGCATGAGGAAAAGAAGAAGCACATGAGCTCAAAGCCCATTTATGATAGCCAAACCTTGGTTTGATCGTTACATCTGAACAAAGTCACTGGATCCTATTGTGCATGTTTATGGACTATCTACTACGCCAGTGCTTCTCAATTATTTTCTTTCATGCCCCCCCTAGGAAGAAGAAAAAATTTCGCGCCCCCCCGCAATAGTTAGTGTATGCTTTGCGCCACTTAAAGGGGTTCCGTAAAGGGGGGCGCGGGCTTGCAATAGTTAGTGTATGCGTGTATGCTTTGCACCACTTAACTAGAGTGTAGGAGCCTCCAGCGACGATCTACTTCACCGGGATCTGCTTCCGGGGAGCAGATCGTTCCTCTGCTCCCCGGCGCGAACTCTGTAACGCGCCTAGGAGCGCTCTGCAGAGTTCACGCTGTGAATCACGAATGCGCAAGACGACGATTGGCAACATCGTCGTCTTGCGCATGCGTGAACTCTGCAAAGCGCTCCTAGGCGCGTTACAGAGTTCGCGCCGGGGAGCAGAGGAACGATCTGCTCCCCGGAAGCAGATCCCGGTGAAGTAGATCGTCGCTGGAAGCTCCTACACTCTAGTTAAGTGGCGCAAAGCATACACGCATACACTAACTATTGCAAGCCCCGCGCCCCCCTTTACGGAGCGTCGCGCCCCCCCTGGGGGGCGCGCCCCACTATTTGAGAACCGCTGTACTACGCTAACGTTTGCTTTGGGTTAACAAGCTGTAGTTTGTAAACCCACAGCATCTATCCAGCTTGCTTAAACAACATACAAAATCAAGATAAATCAGAGATGTGCATGCTGTCCACAGCGTTCTGGACGAAGGGATAGCACTTTCACATCTGATGTAAGGAAGGAAGAATTCAGAGAAGCCCTTATAATTCTTGAGGTTATCTTCAGTTTAAGTTACTATAACTAAACCTGAACCTGCCTACATATGAATTTAGTTTAATTTGGGCTTTCACCACCACTTGATAGAAGGGAATGAAGAGCAAAGGCATGAATTTAGTCTTCATTTACATCTTTTTACAGGGCAAGCCTATGCATGTCTACTCAGAAGTAAGCACTATTGAGTTCAGTAGGACTTACTCCCAGGTAAGTGTGTATAGGATTGCAATCTTAGGTTTGCATTGAACACTCATAAAAGCACACCACAGCTTCATTAAAACAGAGACAATACTATCACTAGAAGGCTCCAATGCAAAAAAAAAAAAAAACCAAAGATCAGAGCATCACTTCTCAAAAGTATAAAAATAGCAGAGAGCAGAGAGGTAGGACATCAGCTAAAGTTGCAGGAAACTAGTGTAGGCTGAAGGAGTGGACAGAGTATTCATTTTAAAGCTCCCTTTTTCTTAGCATTCTCCTGTTCAGGACCACTTAGAAGTACAATGTGGAGGTTTTGTGGTTAGGTTTGGGTTGGTTTTTTTTTTGTTTTGTTTTAGTGTAGCCAATACAATGGGGCAGGAAGAAAAGTTAAAAGTAGGCCGAACTTAAAATTTTTGCCCAAACAGGCTGGATTATTCTGAATCATCGCAATGTTCTATCATTTTGTCAAGTGCAATGTACTATAAAATGACTGTTCCTCAGAATAAAACCGGAACATAATGGCACTAGCATTCAGAAGGAATGAATTCAGTTATGCAGTCCTTTTATATATATAAAATAGCTTGTTCTGTGAAGATCATAACAGAGCAGTAATTCTTTAAAAAAAAACCCAAAAAAAGAAAATGAAGAGCACGAATATCTACTTCACTTTGGTTCCCACTATCATTAATGGTTGCTGCCTTCTTCATAATTCTGCTCCATAGTGTACCCCCCTCCAAAAAGTTAAAAGAAATAAGCTGGGCCCAACTGAGGTGTGATGTCAATGGAACTGTGCATTCCACAAGGTATATCTCTTCAAGCATTGCATTAAAAGGTGATTTTTAATACAGTGGGTTGGGCAAGGAACAACAGCTGGAAGCGTGCCAGGCTCCTGGATCTCTCTCAAAGGGCCTCCATCTCCATGAAGAAAAAATGAACTGTATAAATCCAAATAACTGTGATGGGACGACACTCAGGAAGGATAACAACATGGATGCACACCTCAGCTGCTCAATCAGCTAACAAACCCAATACAGACAAGGTACATGTAGAAGATGGACTGTAAGCATCTGGGTTCTTTTATCTGTTTGTTTCCCATTTGTTTTCCTGTTTCTGTTATTCTTTGGCCAATAGCAAATAAAAACGGATGACCATTCACCAAGTGATAACATGCTACAATGTGCTCGTAACCAGTTGGTAAACCTGTAGTGCCTTGCCAGATGACAAGGAGAATTTTACGAATCATATGTAAGGGAGTGGCGACAGGATACAGGCATCTTGTTGTCTTGTTTGCTCCCTGAGGCATCTGGTGGGGCCACTGTGAGATACAGGAAGCTGGACTAGATGGGCCTTTGGCCTGATCCAGCAAGGCTCTTCTTATGTTCTTAACTTTCTGAACCTGATCCGTCATCTGGGAAGGCAGAGAGTGGTAAACTTCTCTTGACAACTTGGGAGGCCACCTGACCTGACCTAATGGTTCCAAGTACACCATAGCAAGCTGCCACTTGCTAAAAAGCCTGTCTTGACCTATAGTCATCTCTCAAAATGAATGCTCTATTCAGGTGCATGCTGGACAGTCATCCTCCTTTGTCTTTATTTACTATTCACCACAAACATGTAAAGAGACCTGTGTTATTTAGATATATGGCTTTGTTTTTATGACACACAAACCTTGTGTTATGTTTTAATATTTGTTGTTCAATGCGTAGTCCTGGTACATCTATGTTCAATGTCTAATTTTGGAGGTAAAGCCACATCCTTGTCAGGGCTTTGTCAGTTTGGTGGACTTTTTCTCTTCGTTCAATAGAGGTAATGCATGATTCATTTGCAGTAACAGTTTGAGGGATGAAATAAAGTTACATTTCTTAATTTTATAAAAAGTAAAATGTTCTTATAAATATGAGTAAAATGTACTGTGATTTTATTTCTATAGATCTAGTCTGTACGAGCAATTTTGTTCTTAATAAAATGACGTAAGAAATTGTGCAATTGTAATTTATGCCTATTTTGTATTTATATATTAAAGTTGAAGTGAATGTTTAAAGAGCTCACATTCCATGCTTTAAAAGTGTTTTAATTCCATGTTCCTCGATAGCCGCCCATGGAGTAACTTTCTATGCTGCAAAGCCGTAAATTAATGCTCAGAGCAAAATAAGTGAGCGCTTTATGCAACACAGAGAGGACAATATAGCAAATACATTATTTGAGTCGCCTATTGGAATGAAAATCTGCTGGATAAAAAACAGTTTCTGCAGAGATAAGTATTATTTCCTTAAGCACCACTGAGCAATTTAAGGGCAGTATTGTGATTTGGCTCAGATGCCCACCGTGTTTCACATTTTAATGTAATTTTTCAAAGTGACAGAGTATAATTTTCTTTTTTAAATGAGTGCAAGACTGACTTTCTATCTTCCAATGTTTGACATGTCATTCAGGGAAATTGCTAGGTGTGCTCAGGTAGAGTGTGGTCATGCGTGGAAAAGAGAGGAATTGGGAATAACCAAGTTTCATTCTGAGCAAACCCATCCTCATTTCTTTTACTCACCAAAGGTTCTTGCATTAGAGTCGGTGTGACGAATGCTGCAATTCTATGCATGCTTACTGGAGAGGGACAGGAATAGGCTCCACTAAACCCAGTGGGACTAACATCTCTAAATAAATATGCCTAGGATCAGGCCACGTCATACTTTCTAGACATGAGATGACTCAAGAGTCCTGCAACTGAATCAACCTGAATACAGTATTATTGTGTGAATGGTTTGTGTATTTTATATTAGCTCCTTGACCCATCCAGGAAACTGCTTTTTGTTTGTTTGTTTGTTTGTTTGTTTGTTTGTTTGTGTGCATTCTGTAGGGATTGTCAGGGAGCTACACCAGCCTGCAAGTCATTCACACTACACATGTTCATGTGCATTTGGATGCGGGAAGTGTTAGTGTCTTCCAGTGGTATATATTGCAAATTTCACAAGCCAATTTCACAAGGTTAAATATGGGGACGGGATTAGCTAATGTAGTGTATATCCAAACAAAGCTAGGTCTTAATTTTGTAATATTAACAGAGCTGTATTTTTCCTGGTTGGAATTTTGCACACTCAAAAGGCTACCAAGCATTCTGGCCTTAAAAACATTGTTTCCATGTGCACTGTGACATGCACAAGGTCTAAGGAGCTTCTCTGGGTACAGACTGCCCGATTCATTTCAATGCATATTATTTTGCCCACTGGCTTGACACTTCAATAAAGTGCATACATACAGTAGCACATTCAGACATAAGAAGAGTCCTGTTGGATCAGGCCAAAGGTTCATCTACTCCAGCTTCCTGTATCTCACAGTGACCCACCAGATGCCTCAGGGAGCACACAAGACAACAAGATGCCTGTATCCTGTTGCCACTCCCTTGCATCTGGCATTGAAATAGCCTACTACTAAAAACAGAAGGTTGCATATACCCATCATGGCTGCGACGGACTTTTCCTCCATAAATCCGTCTAATCCCCTTTTAAAGACATCCAGACCAGGTGCCATCACCACACCCTGTGGCAGAGTTCCACAGAGAAGCTTCATATGTGCATTGGAGACTTGCACCTGAAAGGGATAATGGTAGGTACTAGCCATTGTGATACAGAATGTTTTCATATGCAAAGGTATCTCATTGCAGATTGTGGGCCACTGGAGCCCCTCAGGTGGTGATTAGTCCTGCCGTAGGCAAAAGCCGGTTTTTGCCCTCGCGACTGCAGCACCATTATTATTATTATTATTTATATACCGCTTTTCAACAAAAAAAAGTTCACAAAGCGGTTTACAGACAAAATCAAATGATTAAATGGCTCCCTGTCCCAAAAGGTGTCACAATCTAAAAAAGATGCAGAACACCACCAGCAAACAACCACCAGAAAGACACTGTGCTGGGGTGAAAGGGGAGCAGTTACTCTCCCCCTGCTAAATATAAGAGGAGTACCCATTGAAAAAGTGCCTCTTGCCCAGTTAGCAGGGGTTTCTTAGCCACAGTTTCTTAGCCATTGCTTGGAAATTCATTTCATTGATCGACACAGTTCAGCATTGTAATTATTTGTAAGGTTTCAATCTCAGACTTGCTGTGCAG
Organism: Plestiodon gilberti rubricaudatus; assembly: GCA_026170595.1. Classification (NCBI taxonomy): domain Eukaryota; kingdom Metazoa; phylum Chordata; class Lepidosauria; order Squamata; family Scincidae; genus Plestiodon; species Plestiodon gilberti. The sequence continues at coordinate 234,112,346 of JANXHW010000001.1, read as the reverse complement.
GATCCATCAAGCTCTTTTGGTTACATTTGTGCCTAGTCCCGTGATGGCGAACCTGTGACACGCGAGGTCATTTTGGGTGACACGCCAGTGTTTCCCCCAGGGCCCCGACACACCTAACATTTTTGCAGGTTTTACAGGTTTGTCTTGAACATTTAGGACAGGGATTTTGGCAGACCTCTTTCAAATTATTATCTAGTAAAACTCAGCAACAAAAAAGTCACTAATTGATGATAAATAAAATGTGATGTGTTCTATAGTTGTCTTCAGTTCAGTTAAATTCAAAATTACAATTAAAAGTAGCAACAGTCAAAGTACTATTAAAAGTTATTGGGGGGGGCACACCAGCAGAGTCAAGTTAGGCATTTTCAAATATTTTGACACACCAAGCCCAAATGGTTTGCCATCCCTGGCCTAGTCCATGTGTGCCAGGGATGCATCCGTTCAGTACAGCCATGCAAACCGAATGTTCTCCAAATCTGGCAGAGAAAAATCCTCTGGTTAACCAAATGAAATCCAAGCCCTTCAACTGCCCCCAGGGCCTTGTAAAGTTGAATCTTATAGTATACCTACTATATTCCAGCACCACCATGGAAAGCAAAGCATTTTAGGGTCCACTTCTGTGGTGCTCCCCAAGTTCATATAAATACAGCCTCTGACTGGAGAAATAAAAAAAAATCTATAATCCATTTGATGTTGAGGTAAAATATAATCACAGACTTGTTTTTCCTATCTACTAAACCGATGAAATCACTTCCTGCTCTCTCCATCTGCCCCTGAGCCATTACTTAATGCCTAATTTATTTATGTCTTAAGAGGAAAATGAGAAAAGAGATAAGAGAAAATAACAAATTTCAGTAAAACAATAGAAAAGGTTGTGCACTTCAGATAAATGCCATTGTATTGTTATTTCTATTGTGACTTACAGTGACATTTTGTAAGGGATACTCTGCATTAATTGACAAAGGTTGGATCCCACCCACGCCCAGCCGCATTTGTTTTCCAAAGGTATTCCTAAAAGCTTGTGACTGAAGTCTTTTCCTCCAGTCTAGCAAGTATAACCTTTTGTGCTTTTTCTGGTTTAAAAATGCCACATCTAGTTCCAAGTCACACACTGACCGTTGTTGGATCAAAATTGCAGATGTTTCCACCATGTATCTCAGGAAGGAGGAGAGAGAATGCTATTCTCGGTCTCACCCAGAGTCCTCATCCACCAAGCAGGTGATCAGAAGTCACATCGGTCTCTAAACTAGAGCATAATCTCTGTGCCTAAATGCCCTTTCCTATAAATGTACACTCTGAAAAAAGGAGGGTGATGCTCCTTCCTTGTTCCACAGCCTAATCCTATGCCAGCCTCAGTCGGCGGGACTGGGCTTCGCACTGTCACAAATGTGCTGTAAAGCACATTGCGACAGCACAGAGGCCTGTCCTGCCAGCGTGCAGCGGTGTGCAGTGCTCGGATGTAGCAGCGCCAGAGGTCTCCTCGAGGGAAGGCAGAGGAGTAGCCAGACCATTTTTCAACCGTGGCCCAAACCCTTGACGCCCCCCCATAAAAACGCGCGGCTGTAACCCTTGACGCCCCTCGCCGTTAGCCGTGACTCCCCATTACAGTGCATGGAAGAAACAGGCACTCTTTACATGCTCAGAGGCACCCTTTCTTATATGTATGTGTATATGTAAATGTATATTCCCAAAATGAGCCCTAAAGTGGATTTTCCATGCTTTATGCTGAGCAGCAGCTAAGCCAGGAGTGCGCAGGGTGGGGTTGGGATGCTGCCCTCCCTCCATTGGCAGGCCTGGGTAGAGGGCACTGATGTCGTCTGTGTTAGTCCTATACATGGCAAGAGAAACATCAAAGCATGGGAGGGAAGCCCCAGTTGCACAAGAGAGAAAGAGAGAGAAAGCTAGCTCCTTTTGGTAGCATCTTTGCAAGATGAAAAACAGATTCTTATACTGCCTGCCAGTTTACAGGGGGGGGGGGTTGTCCCAGCAAATAGAGCGGGGAACTAACTTAGAGGTGGGTCAGAAAGGAAGGAGAGAAATCCTAATAATCAACCAAACTAAACATAGAAATCAAAGACTGTAAGTAAAGCAGAACCTGCTCTGCACCATTTTCAATTGCAGTTCTTGCATTTGTCTTGTGTTTGCTTTATTAAAAACATTCAACAGAAAGAAAATACTTTATTTCCATTCTGCAGTGTCTGAATGAAAATACCTTATCTGCAAACCTACAATGAGATATGCTGTCTTGTCTCCAGGAGCTCCTGAGCTCAGCTTGAGTAGTTAGCTATCAATTGAGTTGTTAAAGAACAATTAACATAAGATAAGCGGGCTTCGCTGACCCTGTGGTTAAAAACAAGACGTGGAAACAAACCTGAAGTGTTTTGAAATTAACTTTGAGTGACCCGATGTGAAGAGGCAGCTTTTCCAGATCTTTCTTTTTGCTCTCTCTCTCTCTTGCGAGCAAGAATATGTGTTCGCGCCTCACGCTTAGCAAACCTCTTAGTGTTTGCTTTGCCTCACTTATCTGTATTATAAGAGCCTCCAGCGACGACCTACTCCAGCGTGACCTGCTGCGACCCAGCGAGCTACGATCTCTCCAGGACAACCGGCGAACTCGTGTTCCTCAGCCTCGTTCCTCTTAAAGCGCCCAACAAGCATTGCTTTACACTTTGCACAGGCGCAGAACGTCTTTTCCCTTTAAGAGCCTTTGAGAGCCTCGGTTTGCCGCCGAAATTCGGCGGCAAACCGCAACGGTCCGGGTTTTTTTCTCTTTTTTTCCGGCGGCAAGAAATTCAAATTCTACTTGTTGCTCAGCCTCCGCGCCCCCCGTTCAGCCTCCCGCCCCCCGCCCTGGGGCCCACCGCCACACCGCCACAGGCCAGACGACGCCTCTGAGGGAAGGGAACAAGTCGTCCCCTTCCCCCGTGAAGGAGCTACGCCTGACGAAGGCAGGTAAGCTCCCCACCAGCCAGAGGGGAGGCGGAGAGGAGGCATTCTGGGGCATGGAGAGGGTGGGGAGGAAGGCGGATCAGGCCTGGAAGGGGGCAGGCTCAACGGAGGAGGCCTCCGCCAAATCCTATCTCCCGTCTTGTGCCTGAAAGCCCGGCATGGGGCTTCTCAGAGCTGCACCAGTCATTTTGCTGGCGCGCCTCCCAGTAGCCCCATAGGGGCTGCTGGGGCTTGACATGGGGGAAGGGGATGGTCCTTCCCTTGAGGAGACCTCTGGCGCCACTGCATCCAAGTGCAGGGCTTTTAATAGGATTCGGCTGTCATTAAGGATACATTTGATATATTTATATAGTAAGCTTTTTGCTCACCCTTCCTCCAAGGGGAGTATATGTGGTCTTTCCCCCCCCCCCCACTTCCTTTATTCTTGCAACAACCCTACATGGAAGGTTAGGCTGAAAGTTAGTGACTGACCCAAAGTGAGCTTCATGGTTGAACAGGGATTTGAACCCTGGTCTCCTTGGTCCTAGTTTGACACTCTAGCCACTACACCACATTACATCTCATTTTGCCACTGTACAAACTGGCAATTGCAGAGCTACCTATGTACAGTATGTCACTTACCCATATATCATCTAACTCTGATCTTTCCAAATTCAATCGTGAATAACGGATATAGCCTCAAATGTTAACCAAATATTAATTGGCTAACTGTTCTGCAATGTCTTGCTTTTCTTCCAGTTATGGCTTGATTCCCTGATAGTTTATTCTTCCTGGAGATTTGTTCATAGGCAAAGGCACTGTGTTTGAACAAGGGAATTAACTACAATAAAATGTACTATAACCTATCAGGGGATCTGATAAACCTTCTGTTCTGTTTTCTTTTCTGTATGTCTAGTCAGTGCTTCAGAAACAGGGACATTGTCAAGCACCTGTCAGGCCACAAATTATTACTGTGTTTGGCTTCCTGGATTTCACATTGTGCAAAGAGAGAGAGAGAGAGAGAGAGAGAGAGAGAGAGAGAGAGAGAGAGAGAGAGAGAGAGAGAGAGAGAGAGAGAGAGTACACTTGTGTGCATGCACTCAAGAGTCAAGACTACTTTGCCTGCATCTAATGAGAAAAAAGTACATTTCAGGGACCATTTAGAATCTCTTTTGTCTCTGTCTTTGCGCTGATTTGCCCTTTTAACACAGTGATCAATAATCTACAGACTATATATAGAACTGTTTGCCATTTCCAATTTAATTAAACCACAAGCCTCCATTTCATTCACGGAGTCACTGAGAAGGTCACAGATTTTAATTTATGTGATTAAAGTTGGAAAGTTTTAACATTTTGCCATTGCAAATTGATTTATTCATATTTCACAAAACAACTGTGAGCTTGGTTTACAGTTCAAGGAAATTTGCACTTGTTCTAAAGCAGGGATGTCAAACCCGTTCATATAGTGGGCTGAATAGCATCCATGGCACCTGCTGAGGGTCAGAAGTGACAGCATTAAGCAGGAAGTGATATCATTAAGCAGATGAGGGCCATAAATGAGCACTCTATTCTCACATAGAAACTTATTAGCTGCAAATGACAGAAGAGAAAATGTGCAAATCTTGATTATTGTCAAGATATTAGAGAGCCCAATTATCACATGGGCTGCTCTTTCAGCAGCGCCACTTCTGCCACAGCATCACTTTGCAGCTCAGCAGCTGAGAGGTGTTCTGCGAAGTGATGCCTTGGCAGAAGCGGTGGTGGCGCTGCTGAAAGAGTGGCCCAGCCCTCATGATAATTGGGCTCACCCAGCACCTCAGCAGCATCTCCCTATCTCAGCCCTCTTGGTCGGCCCCTTCACCATAGAGTTTCTCGCCTTCTGAGGCCTCCTTTCATCTCTCCCTCCCAGCACCGGCGCCTCGGCAGAAGCGACGCTGCTGAAAGGGTGGCACTGAGAGAGCCCAATTATCATGTGAACCGGATAAAAAGTTTCCAGGGGCCGCATCCAGCCCTCAGGCCTTATGTTTGACACCTCTGTTCTAAAGGATTTAAATCATATGGTTTTTATTTTGCTGGAAGCTTGACATGAGCAATATACAACCTGATAGTGCTCCCCAAACTGCCTACAAATTAATCCTTGTCCCAATTTTACTCAGACAAATAAGTAACAACGTATGGCAGTTTTCCAACCTATACCTGATATATGTGCCTTTCAGTTTTTTGGGATTTATCAGCATGTATAGGGCTGCAGCCTAACAATGTTTTTGTTTTGGATGTGGGATAAAATATTAATTATTAATATAATCCATTGATATACAACAGTAGAGAGACCACAGCTGTATATAGCACAACCAATCTGTCTGTTTCAGTAACTGGCTGAAGCAGATAGTAACCATTCTTGTTGGATTAGGGAACATTGTATAGATCTGATTAAACTCTCACCTCATAAGCCCAAGGGAGCCCAATGCTAGTAGAAAGGTGGAATTCCCATTTTCCGCTCTCTCAGCCAATTAGCTTCTGGACACTTAATCATTCAAGAGAACATGTTCTCCAAGTTTTAAGCAACCTTTTCTTCAGGGCCAGAGCTGAAGAATCCCTCCATCTTTGAACTACGGGCATTTTGGCAGCTGTGAGAAGGTTCCATATCAATTCTCTTTCCCCCTGATTTCATTTCATCCATATAACTTATAAAATCACTATTGGGGTTCATGCCAGCTTTATAGAGTGAACATAGAGATAGCACAAATTATCTTTCTCCAGAAACATTCAATTACGGAGCCGCATGGGTATTATTATTATCTTAGCTCACACTGCTGGAATTAGTGTTATGGCAGCATAAGGCCCTTTGCGGAGGTGCCAAAGCTGGACTGCCATTGCACAGCACACACAACATCGGCTTCAGTGTCCGGTAAGGTGGTGGTGGAGGTGTGTTCAGAGGCATAGCTACCCCTCTTGTCATCCACCGCAAGTCACTCGGGAGGGCAGGGCGTCACTCGCCCTGTCCCCTGAGTGACATCACGCAGCACAAAAATGTTCCTGGAGGCCAGGTGGGAGTGGCGGGGACAACATTTCTCGTTGCAGCCTCAGAAGTCTGTTTTGCGCCGATGCAGGGGCTTTAACACCCCCAGCGGCGGTCTGCCCCTGCCCCCTAGCTAGGCCACTGGGTGTGTTGTGGGGGGAGGGCAGCGGGAGTTTGGGGGAAGGGAGGAGGAGGGAAGGGGCTGATCTCGGTGGCATCTGCATGTGCCAGGATCCTATCCCCTCTTTCCCAGGTCATCCTGCCCCTTTTCTCTCCTCAAACATATGCCAGCAAAATATCTGGTGTAAGTCTGAGGAGACCCATAAGCGATTGGGTAACCTACTAGGGGTAAGTAGTAATTTCGCTAGCACAGGTCTGAGTAAACCCTTCTACACTGCAGAGGCTTACTCCTGGGTAAGGGAACAAACATTCCCTTACCAAGAGGAAACTGCCCTGCCTGCAGGATGCAGCATAAGCCATTTTGGCTCAGCTGCATTGGCAAGGGAAAGCAAAGAATTGGGCTGTTATTGTTTTCATTTAGGGCCCCTGTGAGGCCCATGAGCCATTTTTTTATTTCTCCATTTTTACCCTGATTTTCACAAAGCATCAAGGCAGCTACCAAAATACAACACAATTAAAAGTCCAATAATTTGTCTATCATAATTTTTTGCATGCAGGATTTTGGCCAAATTGGCAGGAGCTCCGTTAATGCAGAACCTTTTTTGTTGTAATTAATACTGGAAATGTTGTTGACACATTGTCAATTCATAAAAAGGAGGAAGATGGGAACCAGGAAATTACAGGCTGGTCAGCCTAACATCTGTTCCAGGTAAGATGGTGGAAACCTTGAGGTGGGACCCTCAGTGGATGGAAGGAGAGAGAGAGAGAGAGAGAGAGAGAGAGAGAGAGAGAGAGAGAGAGAGAGAGAGAGAGACCCCAAATTTAAGGTGCAAACCCTTTTTCTTCCACCCCAACCCCTTAGCCGCCCCTCCTCCCTTCTGGCTCACTATTGGGCTCTCACTCCCTCACAGCGTGTCAGTGGTGGTGATCGGTGGGCATAGTGGGTGGGACTGCCAAGCATAGAGTCATCTTTCAAACTGGAACAAAGCCACTGAAATAGAAAGTCGTGCCTGTCTTTATTAATCCGAGTTTCCCCGTTATCTGTTGTTGGACTCCGAGAATCAACACTTACCGTTGTGTCTCCAGCCACTGGCCTTGTCCAGTCTCCACTGCCTCCCCTTCATACTTTATATAGGTGAATTGGCAGACATTTCAGAACAAGCAGATCAGTGCCTTTCAATAGGCTTACCATATTTTCCAGCACCCCGAGGGGGGTGGATGAGAAATCATGGGGGGTGGCGGGTCAAGGAACCGTGATGTTACTTCTGCCGGCACAACCAGAAGCGATGTCGCAAAGGAGTGTGTCTGGCTGGATACGCCCCCTGTTACATCACAGGGGGCAGAAAATCTCTGGAAAAGCAACATATTTAAAATAAATAAATATTTACGTACATTTAATTAATTAATTAATTAATAATCCTCATTGATATGCAGTGCCCCTGGATTAGATACAGAGGTATTCCACGACCACTCTCCGATGCTGGCTTTCAGATGCCCACATTCTTCTCATATCCTTCCTTCCACTGTTCATCTTCTCGTCTAAGCCATTAAAGCAGGGGTGCACAACTTGGAAGTCAGTGGGGGCCAAAATGAATAGGCCAAACTTCTCTGGGGCCGCACGGGGGGCGTGTCCAGGAACCGTGATGTCACTTCCTCAGGAAGTGACATCACAGGGGGGCGTGTCCATGGAAAATATCCCAAAAAGCAACATATTACTAAATAAAGATATTGATGTCTTATTAATAAACAAACAGAGCTGCCAACCCTTCAGGATTGGCCTGAAGTCTCCAATAATCAGCACTGATCTAAACAATTTAATGACTCCACAAGAAAATACGAGAGTTCCAGTTTCACAGTTCTCTTCACTGGGCATCTGCTTGAATCTGATGAATAATTATTTGCAACTGGAAGATTCCTACATCAATGAAAAGCAAATTACTTTTCCTACTTTGCATCTCTTATGCACCGAGAGCAAAACGTCTAACTTTGTCTAAATGGCTGGACTTTGTCATTCCTACTGCATTCTAACCGAAGGGTGGGATATGAAATCACTTTATTTCTGAATTTTCAGTGATTATTTTTTTACTAAAGGGAGGCATGCTTTCTATTTTGAGGCAATTTATCAAATCCCTAAAGCTGCTGGCACAACATGCCCTGCCACTGTTTCCCATGATCTTCTCTCTCTCTCTCTCTCTCTCACACACACACACACACACACACACACACACACACACACACACACACACACAAGAGCTGCTTATAATATAATTTGCAATGCAGTTTAAGGAATTTTCATTCAAGCTATCATATTTTCTCTTTTCCCCTGCCCCCTCATCCATCCGCCCAACTCCTTCCCTGCTTCAGTTCAAACCAATGCTCTTAAACACAGCACAGCTTGGAAGTGCAGTGAATGATGTTGCTATGGGAAAATCAAATAATATCTTTTGTACACCAAAGCACAGCACAATCTGCTATAAGTTAGCAAATAAAAAGCTACTGCAAGAAAATTCTTCTCTCTCTCTCTCTCTCTCTCTCTCTCTCTCTCTCTCTCTCACTCACTCACACCCTTTTGAAACGGCAGATTGCTGGATGAACGGCAGATCCCAGGACTGAAGAAGACGACAGAGAGAGCAGTAGAGACGAGAGACTAGAGTTGGTGGGCAGCCGAAGGAGCTCCTTCCGCGTTTGCAAGGAGCATAATTGTGAGAGCTGTCGTGGCTTTCTAAAGCGCCCTCACCAGGGACTCGTAGCTGGAAACTTCTCTCTGCAGAGAAGCGGAGCCTGCTGAAGCCTCTCTCTCGGAAGAGGAGCTGAACGCGGCCCCCCCTTCCCCTGCCCCCTCATCCATCCGCCCAACTCCTTCCCTGCTTCAGTTCAAACCAATGCTTTTAAACACAGCACAGCTTGGAAGTGCAGTGAATGATGTTGCTATGGGAAAATCAAATATCATCTTTTGTACACCAAAGCACAGCACAATCTGCTATAAATTAGCAAATAAAAAGCTACTGCAAGAAAATTCTTCTCTCTCTCACTCACTCACTCAACACACACACACACACACACACACACACACACACACACACACCCTTTTGAAACGGCAGATTGCTGGATGAACGGCAGATCCCAGGACTGAAGAAGACGACAGAGAGAGCAGTAGAGAGAAGACTAGAGTTGGTGGGCAGCCGAAGGAGCTCCTTCCGTGTTTGCAAGGAGCATAATGGTGAGAGCTGTCGTGGCTTTCTAAAGCGCCCTCGCCAGGGACTCGTAGCTGGAAACTTCTCTCTGCAGAGAAGCGGAGCCTGCTGAAGCCTCTCTCTCGGCAGAGGAGCTGAACGCGGCCCCCCACCCTACCGGGCCCAGCGGCCCCATCTCCTTGGTGGCGGGGCCTTCGCAGCTAGGAAGACGCACAGCGGGAGGCTGGTGAGGCATGGCGGGGGGGGCCTTCGGACGCTCCGAGGCCGGCCCAGGAGCCGGCCTCGGAGCGTCCGACCCCATCGGCGCTCCATGCGAGCGCGTTAATACGGGTATTTTTTTTATTTTTGCACATGTGCAGAGCGTTTTGAGGGCAAGAGGCCCTCAAAACGGTCTCTGCGCATGCGCAAAAATAAAAAAATACCCGTATTAACGCGCTCGCATGGGCCTTCTTTTAGAAGGCCCTGGAGCGCCGATGGGGTCGGACGCTCCGAGGCTGGCTCCCGGGCCGGCCTCGGAGCGTCCGGGAGAATTTCCCGTGGGCCGAGAAGAAATTGGGGATCCCCGATTTCTTCGCGGGCCACAGGAAATCGGCAGGCGGGCCGCATGCGGCCCGCGGGCCGTATGTTGTGCACCCCTGCATTAAAGGTTTTGATTTGACTTGACTTGTTCATCTTCTCGCCCCCTCCCCACTCCAGCAGCCTCCATCAACTGTTCCCCGTCCTCTTCTTCGTCCTCTTTGTCCCAGCCTTGTGCAGGTGCGCGAGACTGGAAGCACTCGAAAAACGTCCGAGTTCACTCACACATTTTCCGAGTGCTTCCAGCCTCGCGCAGGCACACGAGGCTGGAACGAAGAAAACAAGGAAGAGGAAGTTGTGAGCGGGACAGTCGGGTCTGGCCGGGATGGCGGACGCCAATCTGGGAATAGTCCCGGCGAGTTCCGGGACTCTGGTAAGCCTATCTTTCAAGGGATTGAGAATAAAATGGCCATTATTATGCCATTGTACAAATTGAGGGTAAGACCACATCTGGAGCACTGTGTCCAGTTCTGGTCACCACATTTCAAAAAGGATGTGGACATGGTAGAACTGGAAAAGGTGCATAAGAGAGTAAACAAAATAATTAATGTATGGGGACACCTCCCTTACAAAGAAAAGCTACAACGTTTGGGGCGCTTCAGTCTAGATTAGAAAGAAGGTGCCTGAGGCGGGACATGCTTGAGACATATAAAATTATGCATGGGATGGAGAGAGTGGATAGAGGGAAGTTCTTTTCCCTCCCGCACAACACCAGAACCAGGGGACATCCACTAAAATTGACTGGTGGGAGAGTTACAGCCCAATTCTGTGTAGAATATGACGCACAGCATAAAGGGCCGGGTGCTGTATCTTATCAAGTTCCCAGGCTGCCCCGGGGTCATTGATGGGCCACTGTGAGATACAGGAAGCTGGACTAGATGGGCCTTTGGCCTGATGTAGCAGGGCTCTTATGTTCCTATAAAATCTTTAGCCCATCTCAGAGAAGTATCCAATTGTTAAGAACAAACAAGCAAGCCTTGTAGTGCCTTGCTGTCTATTTCTCTGATGCAATGCCAGGCAAGAAGACTGTGTGATAAGCCAAAAAGTGAGACTGGAGCACAACGATGCAATTCCCATGTTTCCACTAAAGAAATGACATTTCACTTTTCGCCTATCATTTTGGGTAGAGAGACAGGCTTGATGGAAGCTGCTAGCAATTGTTCAAGTCTAAGGAGCTACAAATATCTACATAACCACTCTTAAAAGCTCTACCTCTCCAAAGAGATAACATGATGTTATTCTGTGCCACATCCTTACGTTTTAAGCACAGTTTTCACTGTAGTAAAATCCTAAAGCAAAAGAAGCAGTATCATGAGTAAATACGGGAATGTGAATTGTCAACATGTGAATAATGCATTTAGCGGAGATATATATATGGAGCTGTTAACAAAATATAAAATAGTTCATTTTATATTTTGTTATCTTCTTACATTTAACATCCTGCTATGATATCTCTATGAATATGGATTTTCAGAAGGCGTTTGACACAGTCCCTCATGAAAGGCTCCTGAGAAAACTCCACAGTCAGGGAATAAGAGGGCAGGTCCTCTTATGGATTAGGAACTGGTTGAAGACCAGGATACAGCGAGTGGGAGTCAATGGGCAATTTTCACAATGGCGAGAGGTAAAAAGCGGTGTGCCCCAAGGATCGGTCTTAGGACCGGTGCTTTTCAACTTGTTCATAAATGACCTGGAGTTGGGGATAAGCAGCGAGGTGGCCAAGTTTGCAGATGACACTAAACTTTTCCGGGTGGTGAAGACCAGCAGGGATTGTGAAGAGCTCCAGAAGGATCTCTCCAAACTGGGAAAATGGGCAGCAAAATGGCAGATGCACTTCAATGTAAGTAAGTGTAAAGTGATGCACATTGAGGCAAGAAATCAAAACTTCACAAATACACTAATGGGTTCTGAGATGTCTCTGACGGATCAGGAGAGAGATCTTGGGGTGCTGGTGGACAAGTCAATGCAAGTGTCAACCCAGTGAGCGGTGGCTGTGAAGAAGGCCAATTCCATGCTCGGGATTATTAAAAAAGGGATTGAGAATAAAACAGCCAATATCATTATGCCCTTGTACAAATCGATGGTAAGGCCACATCTGGAGTATTGCGTCCAGTTCTGGTCACCACACCTCAAAACGAATATAGGCTGCAATCCTATACATGCTTACCTGAGAGTAAGTTCCATTAAATCAATGGAATTTATTTCTGAGTAGACATGTATAGGATAGAGCTGATAGTTGAATTGGAAAAGGTGCAGAAAAGAGCGACCAAAATGATTTGTGGGTTGGAGCACCTCCCTTATGAGGAAAGACTACAGCATTTGGGGCTTTTCAGTCTAGAAAAAAGGCACTTGAGGGGAGAAATGATTCAGACGTATAAAATTATGCATGGGATGGAGAGAGTGGATAGAGGGAAATTCTTCTCCCTCTCGCACAACACCAGAACCAGGGGACATGCACTAAAATTGAGTGGAGGGAGAGTTAGAATGGAGAAAAGAAAATATTTCTTCACCCAGCGTGTAATTCATCTGTGGAACTCCTTGCCACAGGATGTGGTGATGGCACCTGGCCTAGATGCCTTTAAAAGGGGTTTGGACAGATTCATGGAGGAAAAGACCAACACAGGTTACAAGCCATAAGCATCCTCCTGGCTTTAGAAGTAGGTTTTCTTTGTGCCAGGTAGAAGGGAGTGACAACAGGAAACAGGTTATCTTGTTGGCTGTGTGCTCTCGGAGGCATCTGGTGGGGCCACTGTGAGATACAGGAAGCTGGACTAGATGGGCCTTTTGCCTGATCCAGCAAGGCTCTTCTTATGTTCTTAATATGCATCAATATGAATATGCATATATCGAAATTGTATGTTATTTTAATCCATGAATTTACAAAAGTTCAGGGAACTTTTTCCTTTACGTGTTAAGCCTTGGCATTAATGTTAAGCCTTGCATTGATCCCTGGTACATACAAAGCTGCCTTCTACTGAATCAGACCACACAGTCTCACAGTGCAATCCAACTTAAATTCCGGGCGGCGGACCTAGCGATCCGCCGCCCGGAATAGCCCAAAGTAGTTGTAAACGTGTCATAAAGCACGTTTGCGACTACTTTCGAGCAGGGCAGGTCGGCGCAAGGTCGGCCTGCCCTGCTCCGCCGACCAAGTACTCCACTCGCCGCCGGACCCAGGTAAATGTGGATCTGGCAGGCGGGCAGGCGGCAGGGCATCTCGGGCAGAGCCGGGAGGGCGGCCATGGGCCCAGCCATCCTGGGCGCTGGCAGGGACATGGCGTCCGCCATATTCCGGTCCCCGCCAGGCTCCGTAGGGCAGCTGGGCCATTACACGGCCGCCTCCAACTTCCACCAGCAAAATAGCTGGCGGAAATCTGAGGAGGCCTATTGGCCCCAGCCGCCGTTACACCCGGGGAAGGGGATGAGCGCCCCCTTCTCCAAGTAGACTTTTCACCGTGGGCTGCCTGCTGCAGGCAGCCCGCGGTGGAGCACGGGATCGGGTGGACAGCCTCAGCCGCCCGCCTCATTTTTAAGTCGAATTGGGCTGTTAGTGTTCTAAAGAGATCTGTCTTTTGAGCTTCAACCGTGTCAATTAAAAAGAAACAAAAGTAAAAACCTTTATATTTCGCCTTGAAGCTGCGCAAGGCTTCCTCAGAAGTTCCAAAATGGACAACTACCCTGGCTGGCAGTGGCTGTCCAGGACTTTATACATGAATCTTTCCCAGCCCCATCTGGAGATGCTGGACCCTGAACCTGGGACCTTCAGGGAGTCTGAAGAGCTTGGCTGCATGCCAAGCTGGTGTTCTACCACTGACCCAAAGCTTCTTTCCCTTGGGAAATATATATGTACCATTAACTAACAAATATAAATTATGTAATTATATTATAATCCAGCAGAGCATTTAATGCCCTCAAATTAAAAGTGCCTCTTATCTAGCCATCTTCTTAAAGGCATAACCAAGTCAGTAAAACAGCAGTAGTGTCCATAAATAATTGTGAATTGTTCATTTCCTTTTCTAGTCCACTACCAAGTTAATCAGAAGGAGAAACATTAGATCTGAAGGTTGTAGGACATCTAAAGTGCATTTACTTGGAATGAATGCGATCCAGCCCAAGTTAAACACAGTTAGATTTGGGGAGAGTTCAACTCATGCGAAATCCCTTCCATTGAGACGAAGGGGGCTTAAAAGTGCTCGACATTGGCTGGATTGTGCTGTAAGCCCTTCTCCGATTGCCAACACATCCATTTCTGCAAGGTCACTTTTCTGTACTACTTAATTGCCTTTAATTCCCTTCTTTTTCACAATCTGTTTCTGTTTGTTTTGATATTTTGCTCACTCCAAGGCAGCCAGCATGGGCCTACTTTGCACTTTGCCTAAAATTGCAACTGGTTTGTAATTACTGTCTGAAACCCAATTAATAAGAGCTTGCAGCCCCCTGAAAAGATATAATTAGGGAAATGATTTTGTACGTACATTTTGCCTGCACAATCAACCATCAATTAAATCATTACCCTCTAATCCTATTCTCAGGGTGGGAAGTGTTCTATGAGTCAGTAGTTCCTTAAGCCACCAGAAGCTTGTTTTCAGATGGTTTTTAAGTTAAATTACTGAGTTTATCAAGTGAATTAAGTTAAGTACATTTCTGCTATGGAAATGAGGCTTGGAGTGCTGTTATCACTTTGAAAAGTTTTAAAAAGACAGCCTTTTCATGACTAATAGCACTTACTTGACTGCTCTTATTTTACTAGCTTAGGTTCAATTTTACTATTAAGGTGGTGGGATGGTTGCCACCAAAATATGTTTCTATGGGGTTATGTCTCCATGCAGCTACTTGAACATGTGTAATCGGTGTCCTCCATGGAACTGCCATATTTTGATTTCAAAAGTGGGGAGTTCTCAAAAAACAGAGAACCCATAAAAGAGATGCTGGGCGAAATCCTGACTAAAGATCCAGCCAGTGGCACAGGGCCGCCCCGCCGGATGCTATCCCCGTTCCGGGCCGCGATGCTGCGGCCCGGAGGTCTACTCGGGGTGGTGGTGGTAAATGCGCCCTTTCCATCCCAAGTTCAAGAGACAGGCAGAAGGGGGCTATCTGGGAAAACCCTCCAGGAGAGCACAGAATCCCAAGGGTTAAAAATCAAATCACAATAACACACAAGTGATTAGGCATGACAACCCAGTGAATTACCCATGAACAGGATTAGGCAGGCAAGGAGTCAAAATATAAATGGTATATTAAAAATTCAAAATTAAAAACAAACAATAGTGGAGAAAGGCACCCCCTCCCAGCACGTCACCCCCCCGGTGCCCCCCCCGACATGCTACAACGATGCCACTGGACCTAGGGTGTCATAAACGTGCCGGAATGCAAGTTTGCAGCACCCAGAGAGTAAGCGGCACTGGCATAGAGGCCGGCACCGTTTACTCCATCACCTACCTGGACCCGCACCGGCCGACACAGGTCGGTGCAGGGGGCTTGGGGAGAGGGGGGAGGGCGAAGTGGCGAGGGAGGGGTGTAACAGTCCATTGGCTGGCCCGGACTCAGAGGGGGAAGGAATATAGGCGCTCGGTTGCACCGATATCGTATGACCTGTCACAGCCCGGCCTGGCCATACACAGTCTCCCCAGAAGTATGCCAGCTTCAGAGCTGGCATGCATCTGAGGAGGACTATTGTGGCCCATGCTACTTACGAACATCCCCTTCTCCTGAGGTGACCCCAGGCTGCACCGGTGCAGGCTGCAATGGCCCTAGGATACAGCAGCCAGCCATTTAGGCCGGTCAAGAAAAGTTGTGCACGATTGCGCCGTAACTAGGAAAGGCAGCACCAGATCCAGGAGGATGCCAGCATGGTTTATGACGCAAGGAAGCTATAAAAGGCAAAAGGGTTCCTTCAAAAAATGGACGTCTTGATGAAATGGGAACAAAATGGAGCACAAACTCTTGAGAAAAGAAGTGTAAGTTGACAATAAGAGGTGTGAAAAAAGAATATGAGGAGCGCATGACTAAAAGCATCATGACAATAAAGCTTCTTTAAATACATCAAAAGCAGGAAACCTGCCAGGGAGGTGTTTGGAGTGTTAGATAATGAGAGAATAAAAGAGAAGCTTACAACCCAATCCTACCTGGGCTGTCGGTCGTCAGTGTGCCTCTTCCACTGGTGCCGTTTGCCATAAAGCAATCAGCATCAGTTGTAAAAGGCACTCCAGCAGGGCGCTCAGTAGTGTGCTGCCAGAACGCTGGGGAAGGCCAGAACCTTCTGTGCTGCCTTCTGTGCTGCCTGCACCATCGGATCCAGAGCCGCCCGCCGCCAAAGGTAAGGTGGTGGGGGAGGCGAGGAGGGTGGAACAGTGCAGGGAAGCGTGAAATAGCGCGGCAATGGGGGCAGGGAGGGGGAGGGTGGGACGGGGATGGGAAGGGGCCTGGTTCAGTGGTAGCAGGAGTCGCCGAATCCTAACCCCCTTCCTGGACCCAATCACATGATGTGGGTCCACGCAGACCTGGCCAGCTATTTAGGGCCTTACACGAATGGATCTCGCAATCCATCAGCATAAGGTTGGGCTCACTGTCACACAAGCCACTTTGACAGCAGGCAGCTCACCACTGAAGGTGTGGGAGCTGGGAAGCCTCACACTGGCAGCGGCAGGCCTCTAAACCACCACCAGAGCAGATAGGTTGGTGGTGAAGGGAGGATTGTGGGTGGTTTGGGACAGAGGGCAGACCAGTCTGGGGGAGGGAGAGGATCTTGGCAGCAGCAGCGCACATCGCGATCCTTCCTGGCCTGGACCCACCCCCGGGAGTCTCTTCAGAAAACAGCAAAACAGTTGGTATATTTATTTCACATTTTTATTTTTCACATTTTTATACCGCCCTTCCTCCAAGGAGCTCAGAGTGGTGTACATATTTCCTCCCCTCCTTTTTGTCCTCACAACAACCCTGTGAGGTAGGTGGGATGTCCAAGGAGACCCACTGGAAGCCAGGTAGCATATGGGGAGGTAAGTAAAAATGATTTTTACTTATCTCTCCTGGGCTATCTGGTTGCCTGCCCCCGCCCCCAATAGCATGCAATGAGCATTCTGTCAGCAGCGCTGCATGCTCTGGGCTGGCGAAGGATAGGATCGGGCTACTTGTGAATGCCTTCTTTCCCGCTTGTGTGCTTCCCAAAGGCAACTGTTGGGCCACTGTGGGAAACTGGGTGCTGGACTAGGTGGGCCTTTGGCCTGATCTAGCAGAGCTCTTCTTATGTTCATACAATGGTAAGTCTCTTGTCCAGCACAGCAGCTCCCCGAAGGCCTGTAGCTCTGGTGTGGGAATATAATCTGGCACTTAGTTACAGCAGTCATGTGGAGCCTCAACCATGTAGAAGCATTTTTTTGGAAGCAACCATGTGGTCACTGGGACCTTTGACTTTTAGAGGGATATAGTTCATGAACTGATTGTTATTTTATTTACTTTGTTAAAGCATTCATATCCTGTCTTTTGGCAAGATAAGGGTCCCCAAGGCATCTAACAGCACTAAGTTTAAAATAAACTATAAAGACAATAAGAACTGAGAACACTAAAACCATAGAAGTCGGCCAATTAAAATCACAACAGCGCCCAAGAGTAAAACTCAACACAGAGTTTTCTTTTGGTGGAAAAGAAAAGAATCTCCCACTCACTGAAGGTTTCCCACAGCCTGAGGTAAGGCGGAGAGTTGCACAGTATGGACACCACGAAGGCCACCTCTTGTCCCAGCCGATCAGACCCCACAGCAAGCATTTCTCCCAAAGCTAAGCTGCCCACCAGGACACTGAATTAGCTGTTTGAGCAGACCAATTCCCTCTTTTCCCTTGCCTTCCATTTTCCTGTGTGGTTTCTTTTCTCTCACCTGACACCTTAAACATTCTGTGCCTCGGATAATCTCGACCACAGACATAAGGACAGCCTCATCACCCTTGCCCACTTCTGGTTCTTTTATTTAGGCCATTCTTTTTTTCTTCCTCCAGAAACCGATTGGCAATAAGTTCAGAATAGGTAAACGGATGTACTGTTTCACCCAACACATCATTCACTGCCACAGGATGTGGTGATGGTCAGTACAGTAATGTAGACAGATTTTTAAAAGGATAGACAAATTCAAGTCAGATAGGCCTCTGAATGGTTGTCAGTCATTACGGCTAAATGAAGGCAGAGCACACGCTATACTGGATGTGTCCAAACTGTCAGAGGCCTGGCTCAGCCATGCGTGCACATCATCATTTGGTCCTTGTCAGACCAAGAGAGGTGGTCTCGCTGTCCTCCTGCCAGATGGAAACGGCTGCATGAGGATACTGAAGGGAAGGACCCACTGGCAACTGGTGTATGCCTCTGTTGCTGCCAGATGCAAGAACAGCGAGGTTGACATACCTACAGTTCTACATCACAACTGGGTGCCTTTATTAGGTCATGTTACAATGTCGTACATATTACCGTATGTTGCCCTGATACAATAAGGGAGAGCCACATTGGAAAGTAGGCTTCCATGACTGGAGTTGACACAGATGCAGCTTGGCTTGTGGTCAGGCATCTGCATCCACATGGTGACGCTCACTCAGGGCTGCAATCCTATACACACTTTCCTGGGAGTAAGTCCCGTTTAACACAATGGGACTTACTTCTAAGTAGACACACGTAGGATTGTGCTGTAAGCTCCTACTGACACTGGCGTAGCTACCCCCCCGAGGGTGGGGTGCCCCCCCCGACGCCCCCCCCGACGCCCCCCAATAAAAATGTCAAAATTTTAGGTTTCGGTTTCGTTTCCCCTTTTTTTGAGTTTTTTTTTTACTGTTTTTCTGGGGCTTTTTAGTGGTAACAGGGCAACTGTGTGTGTGTGTGTGTGTCTGCTTTTCCCCCCACTTAGCTTGTGTATAGGAGCCTCCAGCGACGACGATCTCCAGCGACAACGATCTCCATATCGTTCCTCTGCCTGCGCCCGGGGGCGCGAACTCTGTAAAGCGCCCAGCAGCGCTTTCCACAGTTCGCACAGGGCAGAACGTCGATTAAAAACGTCGTCGTATCTGCGCCTGCGCGAACTGTGGAAAGCGCTGCTGGGCGCTTTACAGAGTTCGCGCCCGGGGCAGGCAGAGGAACGCCGCTTCCGATCGTCGCTGGAGGCTCCTATACACAAGCTAAGTGGGGGGGAAAGCAGACACACACACGCAGAAGCCCCGCTACCGCTAAAAAGCCCCGGAAAACACTAAAAAAATCTCAAAAAAAAGGGGAAACAAAACCGAAACTTAAGGAGGCCTGCGCCCCCCCCGGAGCCTCAGCGCCCTACGCCCTGGGGCCCACCGCCTCCACCGCCCCATATCAGCCGACGCCTCTGCCTACTGAAGCTTGACAAAACTTTGATTTGGATGGAGATGTGCATCCCTATTTGGCACCACGAGCTGCTGTGTGCCTCAAATTGAGCTGGATTGGGCCCTGAAATTCTAACCATGCCCTTTTGTACATAGATAGCTGTTCTGTTTGTAGATAAACAACAAAAAAGACAACATGCAAAAACAGGGAAGAAGCAATCAGATGCAATTGCTATTTACTGCATTCCTAAATCCTATTCAATAAGCATTTTTGTCTGCTGAAGATAGCTGTGTTTTCCAAAAGTACAGCTGAAATCATTGAAAGAGTGTAAATGTAACAAACATCAAGCAAAGTACATCAAAACAGACATTAGTTTATTTTTAAATATAATAATCCCTGCTATATTAACTCCTGTGATAATCAAGGAATACTAACATATGCTCAATTAGGTATGACCCTTAGCAATCAAAACACTATTAACATTTTCTTTTTAAGAAGGGCACCACTGAGTGAAATGTTGAGAAGTATCAGGGGTATACTAGGAATCTTTTTGTACATTATATTAAAAACTAGTCGCGCTTCTACCGAAGTTCATGCATCCATTTAGCCACAGTAATAAAAGCAGACTATGACATTTATTAAGAGTGTTGTTCTGAATTATCAACTTTGATGTAGGATAAAAATTAGCACCTTGAAATGATAAATCAGAATGATAGGCACTTCACAATTGGATGCTAATTGGCGACAAGACAATCTCGTCCTGCATGAAATTGAATTCTAAACAACCGAAGATGTGCTTGTTTTTATAAGAACTGTGAATTTGTGATCTGAATCAGTGATCATGCCACTAAAAACGAATCCCCAGTCCCAAAATAAAAATAAACTGTGCGCATTTGTAACACAGACAGGGATGCAGAATGAGATGGGCTCTTTTGTCTCCTTTTAAGCAAAACTGTTTACAGACTTCATTACAATAAAGGCTTTAATGTTTTCTTTTCAAAAAACCTTCAGGTGTCATTACGTAACTAGCTACTGATAAATGCGAAGAAGTTACTTATCAAACCAAAAAAGGCTGTGGTGCTCATACATTTGGACAGTATCTCCTCATTGTGTGGCTCTATTAAGCTCGGCAGGGTTCAAATGGGAGTGCTCAAATGGAGCCCTCTGACATTGAAAACTCTAGCCTAACAAAAACAGCCTAGTCATGCAGATGCAATTGTCTACACCAGAGGAATGGTGGCGCAGAAACTGGAATTTGGGTTGGTGTTAAACAATACAGAGCAGAGGCAGATCAAGTTGATCCATCACCCAAGTTGAACCTACCCCCAAATTCCACTGCACCCCCCCACAAATTCCAAGGCTTATGCTTCCAGTAGCACATGCGCACCTAGTATGTGCGCACCATCAGCATCTTCCACCAACACGCGTCAGCGTGTGCACACACAAGTGTGCACCTTGCCATCTTTGTTCACCTCCTCCAGCTTTGCCACCGCTTTTTATACAGTGGCTCAACAAGGAGTTTCCTGGAAGTGGGGCCCCTCAGCATTCTCTCTAATTGCCACTTTACAAGAAACATTGGTGAAGCTGGAGGAGGAGGAGGAGGAGGAAAGCCCTCCCTATCTTCCTCTCTCGCATTTTCGAAGTATGCGAGAGGAGGATGGGGCAGCCAGATGGTGTGGTTGGACAAGTAGTAGGCCAGGGAAAGTAGCGAGGCATCCACCACCCTGCCACCTGAAGCAAGAGGTTCAGCTGGCCTCATGGCTGAGCCACCCAGGAATTGGGAAGTAGTCATACAGCAGATGCACGCGACTGCTTTTCAAGCTGGCAGGCTAACATTCTGTGAATAAACCTTCAAGTGCTGATTATACTGTATAAGGCTTCACTAATGCTTCACTGCCTCTGCAACAACAAGTTTGGTTCTGATATCAGAAGAGGCTCTGTTACCACCTGGAGTGTAACTAAGGGTATACTGCACTACAAATGTATATCTGTTTGCTATAATTTCAACTGTCATGGCTTCCCCCACAGAATCCTGGGAACCGTGATTTGGTGAGGGTGCAGTGCCGGGACTTCTCTGTTGGAGATAATTCCCCCTCCCTGCTCACAAAAATACAATTCTGTGGTCTGTTTATAGACAGACCTGGAAGAAGATTTTAATCCGCCTGGTATCTCTAGTTGAATGTAAATGTATAATCTTTTACTCATGTTTTACAGTTTCTGTAAGTTTGTAACAGAGATTACCTGCATTTTTGCATTCTCTTCCCTAGGCCTCCCAGATACGCCCGGCACTCGGCCGGGACTGGGGGCGTGCCCAGGGGCGGGGACTTCCTCCCTCGAGGCTGGGAGCTCTCCGGAACAGCCCGAGTGAACTCGGGCTGTTCCGGAGAGCTCCCAGCGTCGCGCAAATACGGGGCGGGGGCGTGCCCGGGGGGCGGGGACTTCCTCCCTCGAGGCTGGGAGCTCTCCGGAACAGCCCGAGTGAACTCGGGCTGTTCCGGAGATCTCCCAGGGGCCGGGACAACGAGACAGCTGGGGGACGGGGGGGGGACGAAGGGGGCGTCGCCGGGACTATCCCGGTCATTTCCGGGAGGATGGTAAGCCTACTCTTCCCCCCCCATGAAATGTCTCATCCTGTAAACATCTGCATATTTTTATTACAATGTAAAATCGTGATTGTACCTGTTTTGCTACAATTGTAAGCTCACATTCTCCTAGGTTGCATGAGAATTTGCATTTTAGCTGTTTGCCTGGGAAACATCCCCCTGTCATTTCACAGTGATTTCCTTTTAATGGTTGATCAGGAACACACATTTGATAACAATGGTAAAGCCATTCACCAAACAAAAGGTATCTCACTTCCAAACTTCCCTCCCATCTCCTCTGGATTATCTTCCAAAGTTGTTTACCTCCAAAGTTGCACGTAACAAGCAACCCAACAACTCCTTAAAATCAGGAGTTTTAGAACAGTTTTTGGTCACTCTTCCTGAGTTTCCAAGCCTGCAAAGCGGACAAGGCTCCCTCTCCTCCTCAAGACAGGTAGCTATGAAAAACTGATAACTTCTGCTTCCCCCCCCCTTCCCCCTCTCTATTCCTTAGCTGTTTAGAAATGGGATTGGAGAAGTAGGGACACCCAAACTTCACTCCCAAACCCCCCTTTTCCTTTCTTTTGCACCAAATACACTTTGCATCACACACAACCACCATAAATCAGGAACATACCACACTGTTAGTGTAAAAGGGAAATGTATTTTCTGTCAATCCTATGTATGAACAATTTTACCCTTTTGTTCTGTTGTTAATAAATCTATACTTCTTTATTTGAAGTTATTTCTCTCAGTCTCTCTCTTTACTAAGTTATAAAAGGAAACTGCTTTACGCTGATTTGTTATTCAGTATAAAAGATCCCTTGTTCCAATTGGGCTGTGCTAATTTCCCCTAAGAACCAGCTCTTTTGGTAACATTTATTGGTGGAGAACGGTGGCATACACGTGTTACTTGTTTCATACATGACACATAACACGGGATCAATCAGTAGTTTTGCAGAAATTCTTTTGAAACATCTGGAAAAGTTCAGTAAACAGCCTCACTTATTGTTGGAGGAAGAAAGCATATTGTAGTGCATCAGGAACATAGACTTGGGTAGACTAGACTCATAGATTTTTTTTGTTTTGTTGTTTTAGTGGTATTTGGAGTAGGGTATAGTACCTGAAAGCAGACCAGGGAAATTTACACCCATGGTTCCGGTTAAGAGTCTGTAAAAATCGGACCCTCCTGTAATTTGTCACTTTGTTGTCTAGAGCTAGCAATTCTCAATAAGAGTTTCTTTGTATGTACGAGGTGGCCCCGCCCCCTCGCCGTTGGAGCCATTCAGTGCGGCGAAGGCAACGGGCAGGAGACTCCCTGCCCGTTGCCTTCGCCACACTGAATGTCTCCAACGGCAAGGGGGCGGAGCCACCTCGTACCGGGTTGTAAACGGGGACTAGGACAGCACGAAATTTACAGTACCGCTCCCACCGTAGCAACGCCTCTGGATCAGAGTAGCTAAGCCTTCTACTAAGATTGGCATACGCCTACCAACTGAGTAGCCAAGCCTGTCTTCTAGGTATGATGAAGTGGCCAAGTGGATTCAATTCCTCCAATCAGATAACTTATGTTCAAGCACAGAGATCAGTAGCTTCACTAGACGCGCATCACCCTAGAGCAGGGGGATGCGCGTCACCCCCCCGTCCTAGGGTGAACCCCCAACACCCCCGCACCCGAACTCGAGGCTAGGGAGCTGGCCGGGGAGCCGGCCTTGGAGCGTCCGGCTCTGCCGGCGCTTCAGGGCCTTCTGAAGGCCCGCTGGTTCAAAACGGAAAGTTTTCCGTTTTTCGCGCATGCGCAGTACATTTTTTGAGGGCAAAGGGCTGCCCATTTGCCCTCAGAAAAGTACTGCGCATGCGCGAAAAACGGAAAACTTTCCGTTTTGAACCAGCGGGCCTTCAGAAGGCCCTGGAGCGCCGGCGGGGCCGGATGCTCTGAGGCTGGCTCCCTGGCCTTGGAGCGTCCGGAGTCGGGGGACGGTGACGCGCGTGTGACGCGCGTCACAGAGGTGACGGGCGGGGGTGCGCGCATCACCCCTTTGGCGCGCGTCACCCCCTGGCGGTCCGCCCCCCCGCCACGCTCCAACGACACCCATGACAGAGATGATTCTGTGTGTTTTCTTCCACGTCTGCTGTGGAATCTAGTGTTGGTTTATGGAAGGCACACTCACATACTCTCCAGGAAGTGCAAGGACCGGGATTCCTGGGATAATATTAGTAACTAGCAGTAGGGACTGTATTTCTAGCTAGAAGCGTTTAGAGAGTGACAGCCAAATCCTGTGTAAGGATTTGGCTTTCCGGACTTCCACATGGCAATCCAGAGGTCTACTCAGGGAAGGGGACGTTCATCCCCTTCCCCGGGTGTAAACCGCGGTCGGTCGTATCGGCCTCCTCAGATTTCCGCCAGCTAAATAGCCCCAGAGAGCCCCCTTCTGCCTGGTCTCTTGAGCCTGGAATGGAGGCAGTAAATAAAACAACCAATCCCCCCCTCCAGCTGCTGTCCCAGTAAAAAGGGGAAAAAGGAAAGCAAGAAGGGGGGTCTGTGAGCAGTAACCACTAAGTGCTACTCCTCTTGGTCAGCCTGCCTTCTCCGGGCACCTTTCCTGACACCTTCTGTGCACCTTCTGTGCATACCTGGGCTCTCCTGCGTTTACCACCTCTATCGTAAGTTAGGGGAGTGGCAACACGTGGGCGAGCCTTCTCTGCAGTGGCGCCACAACTGTGGAACTCCCCGCCAGGGGATCTGAGAACCACCCCCTCCCTCATGACTTTTCGGCGAGGGCTCAAAACGTTTTTGTTTCGTCTAGCGTTTGGGTGATGGGTTGTGGTCTGCCTCCTGTGTCTCAAGATGCTCTGCCATGCTGCTTCTGTGCTCCATTCTGTCCCCCCCCCCGTGGATTTTATTGTTTTTAAATTATGTGTTGTTTAAACTTATTTTCTGTATTTTAAACTATGTATTTAATTTTTGTTGTAAGCCGCCTTGGGCATTTGCCTTCTGCATAGGATAAGGCGGGATATAAATTTTTTAAATAAATAAATGTGCACAAGGCCAATAAAAGTGGTGGCCCTTGGCAACATGTTTCAGTTCTTCCAGTCATTCTCAGGCCCTAGCATTTCCCAAGGTTGGTGATTTCTGAAGCTAACCCAGGGTACACACTGAACATCAGATGAACTCTTCTGATAGTCAATCAGGATCCCATCATCTGAGTTTAGCTCCCATTGATTTCTGAAGAAAATTCTCCAACGTAACAATACAGTACAACATTTTAATCTCTTTATGCTTCTCAAACTGCTTTCTATTTTTTTCTTTCCAGTACAGAATGTATAATCTCTGTCAGATGTGCTGCATTCCTATACAGCTGGGAATTTGAAGGATACAGTCTGTGGCTTTTCATATAGCATGAGACATGAGAGCTTTAATATAGTCCCACAGTGGCTCATTAAAATGCTTCAGAATCAAGAAGGAATGCACATCTCATGCAAATTATGTTTGCACTTCACTTCCCTCAAGATTAAAAAAAATCATCATAAAACAGCATGTCACAAGCCTTTAGAAGGAAATATCTCATACAACGCATATATTTAGCAGAAGCAAGAAAGCCTTTTTAAGGCTTAGACTGTGTGTCTTACTCTGAATAACAAAATGCTTATTTTATAGCTTCCCCCAAGGAATCTTGGGAATTGTAGTTTTTCAATGGCATTTGAAATTTGCTGACAGATCTTCCCTAAATCATGGCCAGCCAGCACATGAAGCAAGCAATGTGGCTCTCATCAAGTGGTGGGTTGTGGGGAGCAGTGAACAGACTTGGGGGGCCCCTTTACCAGAACTCTGCTGCCACCTCCCTCCAGTCCACCAGATGGAGCTGCTCCAATCTGCTTTCTGCTTGCTAAAAGCAAGTGGGAAGTGGACCAGAAGGCCGCCATCCCGACCTCCTCACATAGCTCCTTTAGCAAAAGGCCAGGAAGTGCAGAACATGCTGGTGAGAATCCCCAGAAATATCAAACCTCTTCATGATAATATAATTGCCAGGGACATGTAGGATTGGTGACAGCCATGACTGTTAAACCAGATTAAAACCAATTGAAGCTTAAATTATTAATTTGGTATTATTTCCCACAGTCACCCACTTTTTGAACTTTTCCTACTGCACAGAAGGTGAAATGGCTCCAAAGCCTTTACAAAAAAGATTAGGCTCTGTTGCTTCTTCTTTCAACATTTAGACACAAGCCTGGCCAAAGCCCAATTGCTGCCTGAGGCAGCCCAATTCTGCCACCCTCCCTCGCACTGTTCTTTGTGTATGTTATGTATGCTTCTTCTGATCACCACCATCACTTCCTTACCTCCCAGTGACGTGCGGTTCAGGTCCAGGGAGGCACAGCCACATGAATACAGGTGGGCCCCCATATCCGCTGGGGATATGTTCCAGGCCCCTCCGTGGATACTTGAAACCGTGGATAAGAGCGAACACCCCCTCCATGGTTTTCTGAGGGGCCCCCTCCCTGCTGCCCCTGCAGGCAGGCATGCTTGCCCCCCCCCCCAGCTCTTATTTTTCTTTCAGCAAGCTTTGTTTCTTCCTTAAAACAAACAGAGAAGCAGCCTCCATTGCAGGCAAGTAGAGCGAGACTAAGTCCTAGACAGGCTCTGCAAGGTTTCTGTTAACCTTGCAGAGCCTCTCTAGTACTTAGTCTTGTTCTACTTGCCTGTAATAAGCAGCCTCTTTCTCCTGTTTCTTTAAGGCAGAAACAAAGCTTACTGGGAAAAAAGTAAAAGCCTGGGGGGGTCCCCACGATCCGTGGATAACTGAAACCGTGGATAGCGAATCAGTGGATATGGGGGCCCACCTGTACACACATACTCAGTCATTCACTCTCTCTTCCCAAATAAATATTTTGTTAAAAAAAATACTCACCTCCTCTTCCCCCCCACTCAGAGCTAGGGAGAGCTCAGCGACTCAGCTTGATATCTGCCTCTCCTGCTGCTCTAAGGAGCCAGTCCCTGCAGGCTTCCTTTCTTTTTTCATGGCCTTTTTTAACAGAACTGAGGCAACTCTGCCTGCTGCCTCCCCAGAGTTTCCTGATGCACCCTACCTTTTTTTTTCCCATTGGATGCTAGCTCCCCTGCCTGCTTTTTCGTTGGAAGGCAGCCATGATTGCAGCCTAAACCAGGGGCGGGGAACCTTTTCCCTGGCGAGGGCCGTTTTAAATATTAGAAATTTGCTTGAGGGCCGGCCGTAAGGTCGCCATTTTTATTTATTTAATTAATTTATTTAATTAATTTTTGCACCCGCCCCCCATCGGCCTCCGGAGGCTCCGCGCTAACCGTCTGAAGCTGCCGCCGGGTCCGCGCGTCACCATGCCGATGTCCGCACACGTGTACCATGCCGATGAGGGCAAGAGGGCAAGAGCTTGCCCACATCAGCGTGGTACACATGTGCGAAATGGCCAATGGCCTGGTGAGAAGGGGTCGAGGCGGCGGCCGGGGAGGACATGCAAAGGCCCTCTCCCGGCCTCCGGAGGTGACGCGCGGACCCGGCGGAGCCTCCAGGGGACGGTTGGGCGGCCTCCCGGCAATCTCTCTGGGGGCCGGACCGGATGGCCTCGGTGGCCTGATCCGGCCCTGGTGCCGGAGGTTCCCCACCGCTGGCCTAAACAATTGAGGCCTCTCTGCCTGCTGCTTCCCCAGAGCTTGATGATGCAGGCACCATGCCTTTTTTTCATTGGATGCCAGCTACCCTGCCTGTTTTGGAAGGCAGCCATAACTGCAGCCTGACTAAGGCAGCTCTCCTGTATTGTAGTGTGTGTCTGGACTTTCTTTTTACTAGTTGGGTTTGGTGAGGCTCTGCCTTCCCCAACTGCACATCCCTATTACCTCCTCTCCCACCTTTCTCAGCTTCTTCAAAACTGGCCAGCCTGGGGAGGATCATGGAAAATGTCCCCCTTGTGCTAGCCTGTTTTGGAGAGGAAGGATGAAGGGAATGATCTTCTCCTTAGGGCTCTCCTCCAGCTCGGCCACAACAATCCTTAGAAGTGGTGCAGGATGACAGGGCTAAGCCACCCCCCTCATCTTCTCACTCGTTTTCCAAGGACAGCAAGCCAAAAGAGTGGCTGGGTGGCATGGCTGAGCAGGTGGCGGACCAGGAGAAGTGGTGGGTAGGCATGGAGTGTGGGATGCCCGCCTGCCAGTTTGCTGCCTCCCCCAACCCACCACTCAAAGCAAGAGTTTCTCATGGCCAATGTTCTCTCTAATTTTTACCTGCAGTGTGCAGAGCCCTATGGTGGCTTTGCAGGGGCAGCTGTGGAGTGCTCAGTAATGACATCATCGTCATCGCCAAGCTCCGGAGTGCTTAGAGGGAAGCTGTGTGGGGCTTCGATAATGGATGCGCAGCTGAGCAGCTTACAGAGAAGACTGCTCGTGGCTGGGCTGCCTCTGCATGCACATACAGAATGCCTCACAATCACATAAATGTTGCAATATCAGCTTGATAGGATACTGTCCATTCCATTAGCCTTAATATTTTTTCAGCTGCAAACAAATGACTGTACAGTGGAAATGAGAAGCTGGTAATCATCACCGTCAGATTTCTAGTGAACAAGCCAAGTGCAATTCCTACCGCCTCATATTTTTAATTGCTCAACATTTACATTACTCCACTACTGCCTGAGTCCATCAATATAGGAAATGACAGCAGCGAACAAAAAACAAATTGACTCCAATCCCGAGGGCTTATTCATACCCTAGCAAGCTTTGATTTATGAACGAAGGCTACCTGGATTGGAATTACTGAGTGATCATGCTGCAATTATGCCACTCATTTCATCACAATGGAAGTGAATTATTGTCATAGTTAGGCCAGAATATGGAAGTAAAGACTGGATTAGTGGACTGTGTGACCCATAGGAAATACGTTCCTGGATTTTAATAAAGCTTTTAAGTCCTGTAACAGAAGAAATAATGGAAGATTTCCATCAGCTCGAATTGAGATCGAAGTCAGGTCAGCATTGGCTACCACTACTGGCTGATGAGGCCAAGCATTGAAACCAGCACATTATTTATATGTAGGAAGGAGTGACTATTTTCTCTGATCACATTAGAAAATCGATTTCAGAATTTTAGCCTTTTAGTATAAATTGTGATTGCCTCCGTGCAGCCTCCCTCATCCAGAACCCAGCTTCCAGATTTTTGATGTGTGTGTGTGTGTGGGAGAGAGAGAGAGAGAGAGAGAGAGAGAGAGAGAGAGAGAGAGAGAGAGAGAGAGAGAGAGAATTATCTCCTCCTTCATAAACTTTATCAAGTTTGGTAATAATCCTGTCAAGGGTCAGCCCAAGGCCTACAGGTACCAGAAGCAGTGTGCCAGCCACCTCTGTCACTCTTCCCTTTTCCTTCCTGGATTCAAAAAGGAAGGGGGGTGGAACAAAAGAGGAAGTATGAAAGAGAGGAGAATGGTGGGCTAGAAAGCAGCAGCAGCAGGAGGAGCCCTGGCCCCTGAGTAAATGGATCGGATGGCCTGCCGTCCCTTAGCCACAGTCGAACCCATGAGATGCAGATGCAGACTGACTGGGAAGCACATTCCCATCTATCCCAGACTGCATACCAAGCAGCACGGCTAGGCTAGGGCTGAATCGGATCCATGACTATCAATCATGGCTTTCTGCATGACATGACCATCACAAGGTCATGTCCATGTCCGTCCGTCCGTCCGATCCCCCCCCCCCCCCGGTTTAAGGCATCTGCAAAATACCTGAAATACATACCCATTCTGATTGCTAAGAATTTAAGATGTAATCACAGTTTAATCCATACTTATGTACTGGTCTTTAACTGCATGACACTTGCTGACTATCCTTTCAGCTTTCAATCAGAGAAAGAGTGTCCTGGCTATTTCTTTTATCTATGCTGGAACTGCCTGTCTTTACTCAGGACATGTCCTGGCCAAACTCCAGTTGTTCTGCAGATCATCCTAAATCACCTCAAGATAGACCTTGATAGAAATGTTCTCATTTAGAAATGAAAGAAATATCTAGGAAGTCTTGCCTGTGATTCTCCATCATGTGGACAATCACTTTACACCAAGCAATGAATCAGACAGCAAAGCAGCAGAAAGTAGAAAGGGGAGGCAGAATGAGTGAGCATTAGAATTAAGGGCAGTGATGTAGAAAACTATCTGGCAATTCTACTAGACGGCAAGAAAAAACATCTCTGAGCATCACAACTAGGAGGAATAAGCAACAGCTTCATTTATACAGATCTATGGGAGTGAAAGAAAAGCGTTTACCTAAGTCTCTGAAATAAGCTCCTCTATTGTTTCAGGGTGCTAAATTAAATTGGATTTCACATACAGATGACCCGTAGTACATATTAGGACATACCAAGCGGTGTATAGTGTGTATTAGTTAAAAAGTTTCTAGATAGATCAATATATAATTTCACCAAAGGTAGCCCGCAGCAGGGGTGAGTCAAAGGGAGATCATGGTCCACAGGGGAACCACTGGCCAATTTCTGCTGGACCCAGACCTGACTTTAGCCATTGGCATGCTTGGGCACCTGCTGGGTTCCACAGACCAGTATGGGTCCCCCACCAACTACTGGGTACTGCATCCCCCCTCTGTCATCTTTGTGTGCATACCCCATGAGCACCTTTGTGCACATGCTGAAATGTGTGTATAAGCTCAGCCTGGCTTATCATATTGTAAGGCAGATCATAGTCTATGTATGAAGAATGCTACAAAGGCAAAGATGGTTACATAGCTGCAAAGGCATCCCCCCCCCCCAATGAGGATTAAGCCACCATTTAGCCTCTCCCACACCATTTATCAGACTATGCAGATTGCTGTTAATACAAATAGCAGAAAAGAGGCAGTTGTGTTGCAGGTGAGCATGCTGGCCAAAGTGCATTTTACATTTGCATTCCAAAACAATTTAGGCAAAAACATGTTTCAGGACCGAACATACGATCACAGATAGTTTGTCCCTGACGTGTTTTTCTTCTGGAAAATGAGTCTGCGGAGGCAGCAATCTAAAATGACAGGCCTGTGCAGTGGGAGAGGGTCTCCTTCTCCTCTCCTGTTTGTTCCCTCCTCTAACCCTCTTCCAAGCTGCTTGTCGCCCCACAGAAGACAAGACTCAGGCTTCGACTGCAGCCACCACAGCTGCATTTTGGAAAAGAAATACATTTTGGGAGTAAACTACCCATGAGTGCACCACCTGTCGTTTCAACCTCAGCCCTATGTGTCAACAGGGCCTACACCGTTTTCCAGGAAGCATTTAAGCGGCTGTACTGGGAGCAACATTACGTATTGCCAAATAGCACCACCACAGCATCAGATTTGTTTTAGATATCTCTGATGTGCGTCATTACCATAAACCTATCTTGTAAACATGCTGCACTTTTCATTCAGCACAATGCATTAAGCCAGCATGAGCGCATAATCTTTTTTAAGCACATTCTGCTTCTTTGAACAATTATAGGGTAAAAAGTTGCCTTCTTCCAGGCATTTCCAACTCGAGTTGTGAAAAACACCCGGCAACCCCAGACTTGCAAGAGAGGGGGATTGTTGTTAGCTTTACAACATTGCTCCCTGCAGTAAAGAGCTAGTGGTTTGCATTTGATGAGTATTTTAATAAATGCATTTATATGCATAACATATATGATCTCTATATAGATATAACATATATGATCTATATATTGATCTATTCACTGTATTCCAAAGCCTGGTTTTCACTGACTGCTTGCCAGTGGCTAGTTCATACATTCCGAGTTCCTTCGATGTTTCCGGAGGGCTTTGAAGTCGCGTCCAGTGTCAGGCAACTTTGCGCAGGCACTGAATGCGACTGCAAGCTCTCCGGAAACATCGAAGTAGCTCAGATGTTTCCAGAGGGCTTGCAGTCGCGTTCAGCATCAGGCAACTTAGCCCAGGCGCTGAACATGACTGGGAGCTCTGCACAAACATTGCACCGAACGCAACTCGGAGCTGGGGCAAACGAAGATTGGAGCTGCAAAACAACCATCAGGTAAGTGTTAAAAGCAAGACATTTTTTACACTTCGCTCCCTAAGACGCACAGACATTTCCCCCTATTTTTTGGGGGGAGTGCGTCTTATGGAGCGAAAAATATGGTACTCCACAATTTTCATTGACCAATCCCACATCTGTCATGCTTTGAACAAATCCAGCACGTTTTAACTCTTGGACCAGGAAGCTTTCACTGTTGTCACACTCTTTATTACCAAACCATCTGCACTTTTCAAAGCATAGAATGTTAGAGTTGGAAGGTACCTTGGAGGTCATCTAGTTGAGCCTCCTGGTCAGTACAGATGACTGCTACAGCAACCCTGACAGATGGCCACCCAACCCCTGCTTGAAAACTTCCAATGAGGGAGAGCCCACAACGGTATGAGGCAGATTGCTCTAGTGCTGGACAGCTCTTACAGTTTGGAAATTCTTCCTTATAACTAGCCTAAATCTACTTCCCTGTAGTTTCAACCCATCTGTTCTAGCCCTGCTCACAGGAGCCACAGAGAGTAAGTCTTCCCCTTCTTCCATGTGATAGCCCTTCAGCTGCATATCTTCTCTTCTCCAAGCTCAATATACCACGGTCACAGAATTTGGTTTCCAGACCTCTCACCATCTTAATTGCCCTTTGTTGAACCCGCTCCAGCTTATCAATGTCCTTCTTAAAACATAGTGCTCAAAAGCGGATGCAGTATCCTAAGTGAAGTCTGACTAGTGCAGTACAGAGTGGAACAATAACGACTCATGAGCTGGACTCCATGCCTTTGCTAACGCAGCCCAGAAATGCATTTTTTTTTCTTTTCTTTTTTTGCAGCTGCAAAAAATACCACCGGTCATACCGTTGACCAGTGTTCAATTTGTGCTTACACATGCTGCTGCCAAGCCAGGTCTCCTCCAACCATCCTCTGGTTTTTTGTTGCTACATATGCAGGACTTTACATTGGTCTCTGCTGAATTGAATTGAGTCTTTATTACAGCCACAGACCAGCATAACTGAACTTCATCTTGTTGGTACGGACCCACTGGTGGAGCCTGTCCAGATCATTTTGAATCCTGGTTCAACCTTCCAGGGTGTTAGCTATTTTCCCACCACCACTGTGTCATCTGCACATCTGTTAAGCACCCCCTCTACCCCCTCATCCAGGACATTTTTAAAAATGCTGAACTGCAGAGGGCCCAAATAGCATGGGCCCCGGGGCCAAAGCCTGTGGCACTCCACTCAATACCTCTGTCTTGGTTATGTGGAGCTATTTAATATAACTCTCTGGGAACATTTGTTCAACCACCTTTGAATCCACCTAGCGATCGAACCATCAAGCCCACATTTAACCATTATATTCAGAAGGATACCATGGGAGACTTTGTCAAATGCTTTGCTGAAATCTAGGTACACTATGTCCGCACGCAGCATTCCCATGGTCTATCAAAGTAGTTACTCTATCAAAGAAGATGAGATTAGTCTGGCCCGACTTGTTCTTGACAAATGCATGCTGGCTCCTAGAAATCACTCTATTATTTTCTAAGTGCTCACAGACATTCTGTGTAATTGTCTGTTCCAGGATCTTTCTAGCTAGTGACAACAGGCTGATACAGCTGTAGCTTCCCGGATCTTCCTTTTTTTTTTTTTTTTTTTTAAAGACAGCAACAACGTTTGATTATCTGCAGCACCTCACCCATTCTCCAAGAGTTCTCAAAGACAGTGGCTACAAGATCACATCTACCAGCTCCTTCAGTACCTTAAGTTTTAATTCATCAAATTCATTTGGGCCCAATCTTATCCTTCCCCCACCCCCTCTGATGCAACTGTGCTGCCAGAGTGTGCGCTGCATCTTGCAAGGGCCCGGACAGTCCCAGAGGCCTCTCCTTGATAAGGGAATGTTTGTTCCTTTACCCGGGGGTAACCCTCCAGCACTAGAATGAGTCTATTCAGACTTGCACCAGACTTGCACTGGCACAAGTCCAAGTGGACCCGGGAAGGCGAATTAGGGCCTGGAAGGAAGATAGATAGGAAATCGACAGTACCCTTCCAGCCCTTCAATAGAAAGGATACATGGAAACACCACTTACGCCCGCAATTTCTTCACTTCCTTTCCCAGAGCCCCATAGTTCTTGAGATCTTTTTGAGGCTACTATCGTTTATTACTACATGGAATATTTTATTTATTTCACACTTCTTGCACTTGTCTCCTGTATTCTCACCAAATCCTGCAAGATTGTGGCCTAAAGCAAAATGTGCATGTGTGAGACCAATATTGCATGATATGCAGCTTTATACAACCAAACCAATGAGGCAGTGCAATACAATACTGTATAGAACAGGGGTGGCCGAACTTGCTTGATGTAAGAGCCACATATGATAAACTTCAGGTGTTTGAGAGCCGCAATATTTAAGAAGCATTTAAATTCTTAAATATATTTACTCACCATGAACATTAAACTTATGTTTTAATCCAGTGGACTCTCAGTTTATACCTGGTAAATAATTATAAAGCTTGAACATTTCTTATTTACCTTTTATTTTAATTGTGATGCAAAAAGGAGTTCAGTCAACATATTTCCGAGAGCTGCACATTATATGTCAAAGAGCTGCATGTGGCTCAGGAGCCAAAGTTTGGCCACCCCTGGTATAGAAGATAGGCCTCTGGCTGATCATTGATGGAAACAGAATGCTGAAGGACATGACCCTTGATCAAATTGAGCAGGACGTGTGTCTTTTAATGCAATGACTGACTGTGCGGTGTGACAACACAAGAGCACTAACGTGTGGTGTTATCCTGAGCACATAGATCTCACCTGATGTGTTCATCAGGTCATTTCCCTGATGCATTATTGCCCCTGCATATTTCAAGATTCCTTACAAGAAATACGTTCAATACCATAAATCACTCAGCATCCTCTTGGCTGTTCTTTTTCAGAATACTATAATGTTAAAGCTGGCTTTAACTGTTAGCACCGGGGTGTCAAACATAAAGCCTGCCCTCGGAAGCTCCTTATCCAGCCCTCATGATAATTGGGCTTGTGATAGTTGGCTAGATCCTGGCAAGGTGTGCAGATTGCTGATAGAAGTGATGCTTAGTGCAGATGTTTAGTGCCAGACGTGAGTGCAGATCACTGATAGAAATGATGCTTCTAAGCAGTGGCGTCGCTACCGCGTGGTGAACAAAACACAGGGGGTGAAACGCCGGGAGGCACTGGGAGGGGTGATGCACCAGGGGGTCCTGGCACATACCCCCCCCCCGGCGCATCACCCCTGGGAGAGGGTGACACACCATCAGGCTGAGCCGCGTCTTCCTCTAAGTACGCCAGGCAAGGGTTCGAGCGGCATGCGCATGACGTTTAAGGCCCTTCCGAGGGCAAGGCTTCGAGCGGCGTTGTGCGCATGCGCCGCTCAAAGCCTTGCCCGGCCTACTTAGAAGCAGCCGAGCCACCAAAGAAGACGCGGCTTGGTCTGCTGGCACATCACCCTCTCCCGGTGTGTGGGGTGAGTACCAGGGAGGTAACGCGGATGTGAGGGTGGGTGACACGGCTGGGTGGGTGGATGACACTGCTGGGGGGTGACGCGGCGGGGAGGTGTGGAGGGTGACACAGCTGGGGGATGGGGTGACGCCTCACCCAGTGTGACGCGCCGGCTTGTGACGCCACTGCTTCTAAGTACTGTACAGTAAGTCAGTCAGTAACTTAGGGCCAGGGTGTGGTGACAGAGGGAGGCAGCATTGGTAAGTGCTGGTCAAGGGAGGATCGGAGGATGTGGGTAGTGTGGTCATTACAGTTAAGTCAGTTAAGTTATGTACTGCTCAGGTCGTAAACTGCTCTGTGTGGTAGGGAATGAAATTAGAGGGAACACTGCTCAGCAGAAGCAGCACTGCTGAAAGGGCATCCCGTGTGATAATTAGGCTCTCCCATTTCTTGGGTGAGCCAGCAGGTGGCACAGTGGGTTAAACCGCTGAAACATGAGCTGTTGATCGAAAGGTCGGCAGTTCAAATCCGCAACGGGGTGAGCTCTTGTTGCTTGGCCAGCTCCTGCCAACCTAGCAGTTCCAAAGCATGTTAATGTGAGTAGATAAATAGGTACCGCTTGCGGGAAGGTAAACAGCGCTCCGTGTTCCAGCCACATGCTACGCACTGCGGCAAGGAGAGTCATGCCGGCCACATGACCACGGAGGTGTCTTTGGACAACGCTGGCTCTTCGGCTTTGAAATGGAGATGAGCACCACACCCTAGAGTCGGACACGACTGGACTTAATTGTCAGGGGTCACCTTTACCTATATCTTGAAAATATGATCAAGATATGATATTTTCTCTTCTTTCATTTGCAGCCAAGAGTTCCTAGTTGAGAACAAAGTGCTTATTTCTGGTCATCACCTGCTCAGTGATGTCACTTCCAGCCCTCAGCAGGCACAATGGATGGATGCTAACTTCGGCCTGCTGTATGAAAGGAGTTTGACAACCCTGAGCTAGCACATCACAACGTATAGGCTGCCAAACTGCTTTGGAAGAGGAAGATTAACAGCTCTAGGCGGAATGCGAAAAGGAGCTCCTTCAATGTGCGTATATATGGTAATCTTGCCTTCTACAAGGCATCGTACAAAAAGCCAAAGAGATCATGAAATGGCTTACAAAAACAGTATTTTAAATGTTTGTTATGATTTAGCTGCCATAGCTAACTGAACTTTCTCAGGGAAGCTTTTTTTTTTTTTTTTTTGGTTTTGCTTAATCTTTTAAAAGGAAAAAAACAGTCACAAGTTCTCTATCACAACTGCATACTATTTCTAGATCTGTGATGATTGTTGGCTTGGAATTAGCTGAACCTGCCACTGCTTTACTCTGCCCTAGAGAATACCAGCTGTCCAATAAACATTAGGAGGCCAAAAGGTCACC
The DNA here is from genome assembly GCA_026170595.1 of Plestiodon gilberti rubricaudatus. NCBI lineage: Eukaryota > Metazoa > Chordata > Lepidosauria > Squamata > Scincidae > Plestiodon > Plestiodon gilberti. The sequence goes on along the minus strand of JANXHW010000001.1, from coordinate 234,075,718 downwards.
TTTGAGGACTAGTTCATTCAGTTGGACAGAAGCTATTTGGCAGCCTGTTGGAGAAGATTATATGATTCTGTACATAAGGGAGAGCAGAGCATGAAAAGAAAAACAAGGCCACTGTTTGGGAAAAAGAACTTGGTGTCATCCAGAAACTTGCTGTTTTGCCGTACCCCACTGCAAGCGATTTTTCTTTGGCATCTGCCATGTTACATGAAAATCGCACACAAGTAGGTAATCATTAAAATCAGCAGTTACTGTTTAAAAGCAAGAAGCTGCTTCTGAAACCGGCCAGGGAGCCATGCCCTTCAGGGATATGCGATGCAGGCACGGCAGGTGAGGCAACCCTGCCCCCTCGTAGTTCACAAAAAGAGCCGCAGCCTAACCGTGAGATTGCGCGCACACACACACACACACACACACACACACACACACACACACACACACACACACACACACGTCCCTGGTGCCCTCTGACCTTGAATCCTATCTGTATGGGGGTGGGGGAAGGCAGTGGTGTGTTAAAGACCCTCTGTACATAGACAGAGAACCATTTTTATTATTACGTCACTTTTTCAAGGTTATGCTTGGTATTAAAAAAGAGGCTCCAGAGTTAAGCCCTAGCTAAGCAAGGATAAAACCCAATTCCATCTCTCTCTCTCTCTCTCTCTCTCTCTCTCTCTCTCTCTCTCTCTCTCTCTCTCTCTCCCTCTCTCTCTCTCTCTCCATACCATACTGTATTCATCAAGATGACAAGATTATAGTTACATTTTGCAACGCAGTGGCTTGAAACAAGCACAACCTATAAACTGAACCACCAAAATTAAAGCTCCACCCTATGCGTAGCAAATCAAGCAGTGAGGCATCACGGTCCCCTGACTATTCACAGCTTAGCACCATTCCTCCTGGTAACTGCAAGTTGGTGTCCTACCAGCCCAATACTCCCTCCAACAGGTCCCCTGTGCTCTCTCCCCACCGGTGGTGAGCTAACTGTTACCCTGATGTTGCAATGGGCATCATCCAATTCCACTGGTCCAGACAGTCCCAGATGTACTCATCAGGGACCCAGGATTGACTGCAGGTCTCTGTCAAACATACATGGCGGAAAACCTGGATTTGTATCTGCATCGAATAAGGCCAGTTGAGATGTTAGTCGATGTAATCAACCCATACGTCCTCAGTAGTGGGGCAGGGCAGGGAAATGCTGATCGTAGTAATTTCACAATGGCAGCCACGTACCCTCCCCCCATGTCTTGTTTGTATATTATTATTATTATTATTATTATTATTATTATTATTACTATTATTACTATTATTCACATGTTTATACCACCCTTCCTCCAAGGAGCTCAGAGTGGTGTACATATTTCCTCACCTCCTTTTTGTCCTCACAACAACCCTGTGAGGTAGGTGGGGCTGAGAGATAGTGACTGGCCCAAGGTCACCCAGGAAGCTTCGTGGCTGAGCGGGGATTTGAACCTGGATCTTCCAGGTCTAAGTCCGACTCCCAAACCACTGCACCATCCTGGCTAGATAACTGCACCATCCTGGCTATAAACTTGCAAGATAGCCACACAAACTGTGCTATGCTTTCTTCATTGCCATATAAACGGCTTGTGGTCTTCTGTTAACTCACAAAAAGAACAGTGAATTGATGGAGCTCTGAAAATATGGAAAATGACAAATGTTGGTAGATTGGAAAAGCTATACATCAAAACAACAAACCCGCCAAGTGTTGAGCTTTCTTTGTGCCAAATAATAGCCAAAATGAGATGCAAAGGCAATTAAGAAATAAATAAATAAAAGGCGGTTACCATGGAGACATCAGCAATATCCTTGGGTGTCAGGAAAGACAATTAATTTGCAGGATGGCTTTCAAACACATTTTTTTTTAAAAAAAAATTCAACTCTCCTCATCTTTGCAAGCTGTTGTCTTTTCTTAAATGCAGTGAAGTGTTTTGCTGAAATAATTAATTTAGCCCGCGACTATGTGCCAATCCTGTACATTTTTAATTCATGTTTCAAAATCAGTGATTAGGGATGGGAAAAAAACATTTTGAAATATTGTCAGCTAATGTTTCTCAACAAGTACAAGTTGGCTTTGGCTTTCATTGCTTTATGTTTGAGTCAATTAGGACTTCTTGCCAGCAAAGAAATATGACCCATTTCTTGCTATATTTCGGTCTTTGTTCCTTCATGCACTTCAGATCCTTGATCTATATTGTGATGAATGCCCTGTTTGTTCCTCTATTTTTCCTTCCTACTTGGACACTTTTAACCCCGAAGAAGGTTCTGTGCTGGTTAAGCAGCCTGAACATGCTGGGATGTGTTCTTGCAGCAGTTATTGTCCTTTTTCATGCCTGGACTTCCTATTGAGATTGGTAGGCACCTACCGACTGGGCAGCCAAACCTGCCTATCTCAATAAAGGGGTGGGATGGAGTGGCCAGGTGGGTTCCATTCCTCCAATCAGGTAATGTTATGACATCATCAAACCTAGGTTACTTAATTCAAGCATACTCATGTGTATTTTTGCAAGATCTGCTGTGAAATCTAGTGTTGGTTATTGGAAGGCACACCCATTTACTCTCCAGGGAGTGCAGGAACCAGAATTCCTGGGAGAATGTAATTTGCTAATGATGGGGACAGTAATCCTAGCTAGAAGCATTCAGGTAATTAATTTTGTTTTTGTTTGCTCTGTTCAATTCAAGCCAGCCTGCAAACTTCACCAGATCTTGGGACTGTATGTGACTAGCGGCCCAATTCTATTGGGCCCAGTCACAGGTGCTGGTGGTGATCGCTGGAAAGCAGACATAAATGGTGCTCCAGCTGTGCTCAGAGTTGCACACTGCAGGAGCACTGGCTCGCGTCTGCTAGGGAAGCAGCTGAACCTGCGGAGGCAGGTAGGATGTCGGGGAGGCAGGAGGGGTGGGGGGAGGATGGAACAGAGGTGAAACTGGGCGGGGCGGGGGTGGGGAGGCTGTAGGAGGGGGTGGATCTGGCAGCGATGGTGTGCTTTGGATCCTATACCCTCTGTGGGCAGCCTTCCCACCCCCTTTATTTCCTCGGATTTGCTTCAGCTCTGTCAGTAAGCAACGTGTTTGCATTGCGCAATGGTTCAGTGACTTACAGCCCAATCCTGCATAGGATACTGTGTCATGGAATCATTTGCGACAGCGGAACAGAGTTCCACTGTCAAAAAATGGCCATGGCAGTGCACAGAGTGCCCCACCGTAGCCACTGGAGCAGGTAAGGCAGCAGTGGGGGCAGGGAGGGTATGAAACTGGGAATGGAGGGGAGGGGAATCGGGTGGAGAGGCTGCAGATCTGGTGGCAATGGCGCACACCAGATCCTATCCCCTCTGTCAGTAGCCTCCCCGCCCCCTTTCTCTCCTTGGACTTTTGCCAGCTAAAGAGCTGGCACAGGTCCAAGGAGACCCATTGCAGAGTGGGAGGCTTACAGAGCGGTCAATGGCGTAGCAAGGCCGCCCCCTGTGACATCATAGCCGGATGCGACGTCACAGGGCCCACACCAAGCCAAATGTCCCTCGGGGGTCAGGTGGGAGGGTGGGGACCAAACAGAACGGCCACGTGGAGGCGGCAGACACCTTCTCCTACCTCCTCCAAGCCATTCCGCCTCCTTTGCCACCACCGCCGTCTGCAGCGCTGATGCCAACGCGTTCTCCGCCGCCATCTTCTCGCCGCCACCATTTTGTTGCCACCGGAAAGTCCCTCCCCCACTTGCTGCCTGAGGGCAATCTGCCCTCCCGCCCCATCCCTTCCTCCGCCTCTGGGAGCGGTAAGGGGATTTAAACCTCCTTTCCCCCTCTGAAGTCTCCTGATCTGCCCCTCCCCACTGGATACAGTGAGCTTCTTTTTGGCACGGCTGCACCAGCAGGGGAGGGAAGGATAGGATTGGGCTCTAACAGCCTTATCATAACTATATGCACTTGGAAGTAAGTCGTCAATTTCAAAGGGGTACATTCAAGTACATGTACAGTAAACCTACAAAGTGCTACCTTATTCTCCAAAATTCTACACTAGTTCTATAATATCCTTGGGCAATTCTAAAGCAGAAGGTTTTTCTTTTTCTTTTTTGCAAGTAGTTCCAGTATAAGCAATAATAATGACCTATTTCCAGAAAGATGAATAGCTTCCTTGTGCAAAGTGCATAGGTGGTCCCTCAACGCTTCGAGAAGTAGTCACACCAGAAAGGAAATAGAATATCTGAACAAATCCAACCTATGTAGTTACCATGGGACACAATATCCAATATAATTGCTCCTTAAAGAAAGCAAATGTCAACAACAATGATAACTGCTTGGTAGAAATGAGATCTGGCAGATTTGCAAGGTGGATTTGTCTGCAGGAGAGACTTTTAGCTCTGATTCAGACACGTTTTCCGCAGGATCTTCTGTCTTGCAGTGTGCCTAAACTGATTTTAACTTCTGGAGATAATTCTGCAAATCCCTTTTCAATGGCAATAGTATCTTATCCTGTTCGCACCTAATGGCCAAGGGATGGCCATGCTGCAGTTCGCTCCCCTTTAAAAGAATGAACTGGCTGGATCAATAAAATACTATACCTACATTCCTACAATGACAGGACCCTGCAGTGCTGGCACCAGGTTGCTGGAAACCCTGGGGCAAAGCCCTGCACTGGGGCCCTATGGGATGCCCTCCTCCCTTTACCTCCTCCTAAGGGGGGAAGTTCAATGTTATATGGGGTAGGGAAGAACATTCCAGGGTGTTGCCATTCAATAAAAGTCTGCTGCTCTAAATAAGGGTTTTATTCATACAGGTCATAGACAAGTCAAGAGGTTCTTCAGGGGATGAGCTTCTCTGGATCTTTGGGCTGGTTGTTGCCTCCTCACACCAGCAAATCAAATAAGGATACTTTAGGCAGGTGTCCATCATTCAGCAGTCTTTCTCTAGGATCCATATCTTAGCACTGCCCATCCCTAGCGGGGCTGCTTAGCATAGTCCAGGGCACTTGAATAAACTTGGGGTGGAGAGCTTCAGGCATTCTGACCACCTCTCCGCAATCCTCTCCTCTTTCCTTCTTCCTGGCTCTGCCCCTGCCTTCCTTGTTGCCTGGCTCCTGTGGCCATGGGCTTCTTTTTCTATCCCCCTCCCTCTCTACCATCTCTCCTGGGGAATCCCTGTTCACCTCTTCACCTTTCCCATCTTTTCCAGGTTCCTCCCGTGATATCTTACTTTGCTCGTTCCTCCTGCTTTTCTGGTTTCTATCCCTGCCCCTCGAGCAGTTTCTCTGTTTCTTTCTCCACCTTTCCTCCATGTTCCTCCTCGTCTCCAACCATCCCTCCAACCATCTGTCTGCCTTCTTCTCCTCTTCATGCCCCTGCATCCTCCTTGGAATCATCAGCAGCTGAAGAGCTGCTACCTAGGTCACTTGGCAATGATGACATCATCATTGAGCTTGAGTTTAGGGCAAACCTGGGCATTGTATGGCCTCAGGGCCACATCCGGCCCTTTGGCTGTCCCTGACCGACCCACGTGAGGTTTAAAGGAAGACACGGAACAGCTAATTAAGGTAAAGAGAATGGCCGGGGGGGGGGGCGTCCGGGTGCGGTGGCCACGTTCAGCCTATTGTTCCGGCCCTCCTCAGCAGTCCAAGTTTCTCATGTGGTCCCTTAGGAAAATTAATTGTCCACCTCTGGTTTAGGGCATCTCTGCTGTGAAGGGCTCCGTGCAGTGCTAGTTGCAATGGGCAACCACAGGCCCCATCGCACCCACTACCCATCCTTGATGGTACATTGGACATTACCACTGCATTTGGTACTGAGGATTCAGGGGTTAGCCCAGCCACAAGGACCCTCAGCCTGTGCCCAACCTGACAGATCCCAGACACCGCACCGTAGAAGAAAGCAGCTTTAGTGCTCTTTGGGACGGCTTTTTAAAAAATCATGATTAGATAAGCTTTTACCAAGAATCCGCCAAAAACGCTTGGAAAGACTCAGCCCAACTTGATGCTGCCCATCTCCGCTTAAAATATATGAACCAGATACTCTTCTCATTATACTGTTATGAAACTGCCCTTCAAACGAAATCATTTTCAACTACTACGAGTTGCATGATGTCAATCAATAATTACGTTTAAACAGATTTCACCGCCTCATCTTTACAACAATAATTTTCTTTAAATGACCATGCCGCCACAAAATCACCATTGTTAGTGCTAAGTTGTGTTTTGAAAAATAGTGCCCTTCCTGAACAACAGCTGCTTGATTTACAAAAAGCTCTTGACAGTCACCTTTCGTCCCTCTGACAATTGTGGGTAATGCTAAAAATCATCGCTCTAGTTTGAATCCTTTGCTGGTGTGCAATAATAATTAGAGATTTAATGCACAAAAATGAAAACCTTTCAGTCTACAGAGAATACATCAAAACATCAAAAACGTGCAAAATAAAATCCAACTTCCAACTATTAAAGACAATGCATTTTAATTTTTGTCCTTGTTTTCATAGGAGAAAGGAACTCAAGGATCCATAGGAGAAAGGAACTAGCAAACGAGAGTCTCATCAGGCACATAAGTAAGAGTTGTGCACATAATTGTGCGGCCCAGTCCAGCCGCCAAGTCTGTGCACATATCAACCAGTATACAGAGCTTGAATCCTGCCAATAAATAAGCAGGAGTGCAGAAAACTAGACTTACAGCCCAATCCTGTGCAACTCTTGCACTGGTGTAACAGTAGATCCCCTGGTGTAAGAGCACTTATGCCAGTGTAACTTTTTTTTTTTTAGCCATATATTTAATTTTTATTAATAAACTACAAAACAAAACAATACAACATACTACGAAAGATTACAGCAAGCGCGAAGCAGTAAATCCTACTTGTATACTATTATATATTTTCTACTTATAATATCTAACTAAGCCTATATCTCTAATATACTATTCATTAAATTCACACTTAATCACTCCCTCTCTCTCTCTCTCTCTCTCTCTCTCTCTCTCTCTCTCTCTCTCTCTCTCTTAAAGAATCTATAAGTGGTATTCAAATATTCATAAAAAGATTAACTAACTTTTCCTTTATCATCTAAAAATCTTAATTCCCACTTCAAATATTTTAATATATAAAGCCACCCCATTTTTCTCCAAATGTATTAAAATAAAAACCTTCCAAATTTTTCTGTTTTTTTAAAAAATCTATATCCCCTTTTTATATAAGATTCTTAAAAACAAATCACATCTTACTTAAGTCTTTTCAAATAATAAAACATTATTTTTCTTTTATTCACAAAAGGGTTAACTAACTTTTCCTTTATCATCTAAAAGTCTTAACTTCCACTTCAAATATTATAAATTTATTAAGTCACCCCATTTTTTGTCTTCAAATTTGTTAATTCATCATCAAAAATTTTCGATCACTCTTAATATAAGTTTCTTAAAAACAAGTCATATCTTATTTGTTTTTTTAATAATAAAACATTTTCTTCTTTTTATATAACATTAACTCCAATAATACTCCCCACAAAAAATTATAATCTCTTTTTACTTTTGACAATTTGCCATTACCCCTTCCATCCCTCCCCTTCCTCCTTCCTCTTCTTCTTCTTCCTCTTCTTCTTCTTCCTCTTCTTCTTTAAATCTTTCCCAAAAGTCCCTTGTTTTTTGAATTGTATCCACTTTGCAATTTTTTCCACAGAATCATTCACGTCTTCTGTATTCCTCTCCCGAAAGACAATCTTCAGCACCTTTTTTTAGTAAAATACTCTGCTTCTCTATCTCAAGTCTTGGTTTAACTCTTGGTACTTCCTCTACTACAGTCTCTTCCACTAAATCTTTCTCTTTATCGTTGTCTTTTTCTTTATCTTTAGCACTTATGCCAGTGTAACTTGCCATACTCCCATACGCGTTGCTGGGCCATGGCGGGGGGGCGGGCCGCCGAAGGGTGACGCGTGCAAAGGGTAACACGCGCACCCACGCACGTCATCCTCCGGAGGCTCCGAGGCCGGGAGAAGGCCTTGGAGCGTCCGCCCCGGCTGCTGGCCCAGGACTTTCTGACGAGGCCCAATGCGTTAATACGTGGTTTTTTAGCTTTTTCGCGCATGCGCAGGCCGTTTCCAAGGGCAAAAGGGCAGCCTTTGCCCTCAGAAATGTAACCTGAAGCTAATTAAATCAGACACTGGATGGCAGGAGGAGGAATTACGAAGCAGCTTTATTCGAACAAAAGTGATATATCACTGGCAGCGTAGCCCCAAGCTGAACAGCTACAAAAGGGGGGCTGCGGCCCTGGGCATCGTCTGAGGATGAACCTTTATACCTCTCAGTCGTTACAAAAAACATGAAAAACACGTCACTGCGTTTAGTGTACATACATTGGTTGTCTTCATCCCACTGACCATCCCAGCTACTTAGCTTTCGTTTCCCTGGATGAGGTTCCTTTCCCCCCCACCCAACTACAGGCCTCTGTTCTTAACTTTCGTTTCTCGGTACATCCCTGCCCTGCTTAGACAGCCGAGACCTTGGGCCTCTGTTCCTCCCAATCTTGATATTTTTGGAATGCAGACATCTTGTATCCCTATGCTCCCAAGGTTGTCTGCTTCTCTTATCTCCTCAGGGGGCCCATACAATCATTTTGCTTGTTACGAAGTGATACTTTTTACACATACAAAAGATGTCTGTTTTGCCTCATCCCTTGACCTTGACCATGCTACATTCCTTTCGCAGTGCCAGCTGTTTTACAGAAGCCAGAAATGCTATTCTAACTTGAAAAACCAGGCTAGAAATTAAATATGTTATGCAGCAATCTTATAATAAGGAAAACACTCTTAACATGCTTAGGAATAACTCCCCTGCAGGCCACAGAAATGGTCTGCGCATGCACGAAAAAGCTAAAAAATCACATATTAATGCACTGGGCCTCGTCAGCAGGCCCTGGACCGCCGGAGAAGGAGGACGCTTGGAGCGGGGGTAAGTCCTCCTTCTCCTGCTTCTCTGGAGCAGGGGTAAATTGCGGGGGCCATGGGAGGCAGCGCGTGCGCCCCTGCCATCAGGTGACGCACATGCAATGACACCACTGCATACACCGATGGACACAGGATAGACACTGGCATAACCCCCCCTCGGACGCCACGCAGGCACAGTTCTGATGCAGGATGGATGCTGGTGCAGGGGGCATTCTGGGGTCATTTGGATGCCCCCGGAATGCCCCTGTGCTGGCGGAGTTGCGCCAGCACAGGACGCGGAACGGACACTGGCGTAACCCCCTCAGAAGCCACGCAGGTGCAGTTTGAATGCAGGATGGACGCAGGGTGGATGCCGGTGCAGGGGGCATTCTGGGGGCATTTGGATGCCCCCAGAATGCCCCCTGTGCTGGCGGAGTTGTCCCGGCATCCATCCTGAATCCGAACTGCGACCTGCGTGGCTTCCAAGGGGGAGGAGAGAGGGGTTTTTCAGCATGCAGAACTTGAGCGCTTCACCTCCGCTCACCTGCTGAGCCTCTTGTGGGTGCTTTCCGAGCTCCACGGTATCAAAAACCTCTGCGTCTGAGCTCCAACAGAGGGGTGTTTTGGAGGGGGGGTTGGGGTTCCAACCAACAGCATACCAGAGGTACCCCCAAGTACCACTGTTGGTACATGTATTACTAGTTGAGAACCCCTGGTCTACACTGACAGGCTGTGGTGAAACAAGGGTGGAGCGCGTGGCTCCCCCGGACCATGCGCTGCGTTCAAAGGAAGCGCCGCGGCACCGGTTGGGTCGTCGTCGCGTCGCCCCACCATCCTCCACCACCTCCAGGGTGCTCCGCACTCGCCTGAGCCTCTCTATCCATCGCTATCGCGCTCCTGCTGCTCCTCCTCCGTGGAGGTGGAGCAGGAGCGATAGTGAAGGACAGAGAGGCGAGAGAGGCTGGGCTTCCCTTCCTCCTCTTCACCGTCGACGTCGTGGCTGGGCGGGCAGGCGGGGAGGCGGGGCCGGCGGGAGGCTCTCCTCCTCCTCTTCTGCACGAAGAAGAAGAGTGTTGACGATGGCGCCCAGGGCAGCGTCCGCAGAGTGGCCCCCCCCAAATCGTGCGCGCCCTTCGGCCGCGCAAAAAAGATAATAAAAGGCGCTAAAATTAGATCCTTGAGCCAAGCGCTAAAAGCGCTAGTTATGCCACTGCTGACAGGCAGTGCCTCTCCAAGGTTTCAGAGAGAGCTGTTTCCCAGCCCAACTTGGAGGTGACAGGGATTCAACCTGGGATCTTCTGCATGCAAAGCAGTTGCTCAACCATGAACCCTTCCCCATGGCCCTTCCCCATATTGACACAGCTTCATCAGTGCAAACCCCTCTATGCATTGTTACAGCAGTGTATATCTGTAGGGTCAGAAATTGCATGCGTAAAACAGGGATGGTGGGGAGGGAGGTGGATTTGGTCTAAACATCTATTAGGCATTTATTGCAAATAGAACCATAACAGAGAATTACGTGTGCAAGGTGTTCATTATCTGGTATTGTTTTTAGAGTGGGCCTCTTACTCTTTGCACACATCAATTCACTTCATTATATACAAAATCAATCCTGCCTATGCAGGCTGAGATAATAAAGTTTGGGTCTATGACAGAACAAAAGAACACCCCCCCCCCATCCAAAAGATCAGATGAGTATGAAACAACAGGCCAGATGGAAGCTCTAATTTATTTTGTTGTTTCTCGCACACGTTACATATTTAAATAGGTCTGGGTTGTTGGGTCATTTTTTTCTTTGCCTTTTTACTGCCAAGCATCTTCTGAAGTGAAGCATACAGAAATGGCGATTGTGGTTACTTATTTAGTGCTCTGGCACCAGCTATGCCTGCATCACTTGCAAGATTCGACAGGTGGCTGCAGCACAATTACAGAAACAAAGGAGGACAAATTGGTGAGACTATACTAGAGTAACCCGCGGGATGCTTGGAGGTTATGATTTCCAATTCAGATCACAGGAGTGTGTGTGCAACTTGCTCTGCAATCAAGAATCTGGGATTGTATCCACTCCTATTCAAAGTTGCTAGTTTTTTTTTCTTTTTTCGTTTTTTTTTTTTGCAGGTCCTACTTTCATATGAGACAAAGCTGCCTTATACTGGTCCATTTAGCTGGGCCAGCATTTTATACACTGACTGGCAGTGGTGCTCCACTGAGGAACAGCACGAGTCACCAAAATTAAGCAAGTGAAGCTTCTCCGTGCTTACCCAAACTCCACAAAACCTTCACCTTCTACATTTCTTTGCATCAGCCTGGCTGCTCTTAAAAGTGCAGGACCAGGGCTAGGAAAAAAAGTGGGCAACCCGTATTCCTACTCTGAAGTTAGAAGGGTATACCCAAGAACCTGGGCCCAGCTCAATATACCTATGCCAATGGTTGTTGCCAACTGACCAGCAAAAAAAGTCAGCCTGGTCTTGTGACTTTAACAGCAGCTTGATCTGCAGAAACCAGCAAGTGAAGCTTTCACAGCATGAGATAAATGTTGTCACCCTGCCAATGCCTGCATATCAAATTTCTGTTATTGGCACGCACAGTTGATTGAAAAACCACCAATCTGACTAGCCATAACTGGCTTTATTCAAAGTTTAAACCATGGTTTTATGGTTTTATTTAAACCAGGGGTGGCCAACCATCCACCATTAGGGCCGCTGCGTTCTTAAGAGTTGCGCAGAAGACAGAATCTTGGCAGCTGTAAGTGCTGATGGTGCTGCTAAAGCAGCTGCACCTGCTGAAACGCCCTCCTCACCTATGCAACCATTTAAAGGGCCAGCAGTCATATTGACAGGTTGGCCACCCCTGATTTAAACCATAAATCCGTCCATACACTTTTTATCATGGAAATGGGTTGCCACCTTTTTAATAGACAGAGATATACTGCCAGCAACAGCACTTTGCCAATAATAAACCTAAGAGGAAGGAGAAGAGGTATTTGCTAGATCTCATTGGCCTGTTCTCTGTTCTGAGTCAGGTGGAGTTGACCTCAAAATCAAGAATGTGCTCCTCTACTTCCCCATGAATCAGCCAACGGTTTACAGGGAAAGGGAGCAGAGTTAGGTGGTATGCAGAGGAGGCTCCCTGACTTCAAGGCTATGCGTGAGACAGAAAATCTACAGGCTCTTACTACCAAATCTCCATTTGCTTCACCTGCTGATGCAGGTTTTAAAGGCACAGAGTCTTTGCCCTTATTAAAAGAAGTGGCAGCTCTACTAAAAAGTGGGGTGCCACAGATTGAGATCCTGTTCTTCCTCAGAACGTTGCTGTAAGCAGCACGATCCATTGGGAAGTTCTCTTGTGCAAGCCGTCTTGAAAGGAATAGGATCTTTCCGAAGGAAACAAAAGATTGTGCCTTCCACATTTAGAAACTGACAGTATCTAACTAGAGGGTGCAACATGCACATAATTATACCTTGCATGCTGTTACTGTTTCCAAAACATTGAGATTCCATACTGAACTGCATCTGTGTGGTTTTCTGCGTATTGCTTAATTACGTAATGAGCAGAAACACAAAAATGAGTCATTTTCATGTGCTGCAGAAATTACTGTAAAGCAACTGACAAGCTGTTTTGTTATCTCATTTTGAGGAACTGGTAAATCTTTAAACACTCAGACTATGTATTGCTTCATTTGCTGGGAGCCCTGGGGCAAAGCCATAAGAACATAAGAACATAAGAAGAGCCCTGCTGGATCAGGCCAAAAGCCCATCTAGTCCAGCTTCCTGTATCACACAGTGGCCCCACCAGATGCCTCAGGGAGCACAAGACAACAAGATAACCTGTTTCCTGCTGTCACTCCCCTGCACCTGGAACAGAGAAAACCCAATTCTAAGCCCTGCAATGGAGCCCACAGGATGCCCCTCCGTGGAGCCGCTATAGCATATGTGGCATCATGCATTGACCCTGCCACCAGTACTGAGGGTTCAGAAGTTGGCTTGGCCAGGTGGGACCTCTAGTGCGGCTGGGCCCTCAGCCATTGCCCTACCTGATGCCACCTCTGATACCACCTCGGACGATGTGCTTTTTGTATTTTGTATGGTCTTTCACCGGATCTGTGTGTTAGGATTGGGCTGTTAGTTTAGTTTCTAATGATGGCCCAATCCTATAGGGCGTTTACAATAGCAGATCTTGCAAGAGGAGCTCCCAATAGTGAGAGTTGTTGCACCAACAAAAGCAGAGAAACTGAAGGGCTTATCTAAGAGTGGTAAGCCGTACCCCTTCTTGGAGCTTGCAAACAGGGATGTATCTAAGTAACTAGGTCACGAGTGCGAGTGCGAGTACGAGTCGTTTTTGCACGAGTGCGAGTACGAGTGTGAGTCAGTGTCAAAATATTTGGGCAAGTACGAGTCAAGTGCGAGTAATTTTTGCACGAGTGCGAGTCGAGTACGAGTAAGGCCAAAAACCACGAGTCACAAGTCGAGTCACTTTGGGGAAAATGGCTTTTTCCCCTGAAAATGGGGTGGGTGTCTGTGTGTGGGGTGTGTGTGGGGACCTCTGAGACTTTTAAAGCACCCACTTGGCTTCCCTCACCTCTCAGTCTTGTCACCACCCATCTGGTTTGGGAAAAACAAGCGTGTCTACATTCAAACCATTATTATTCCCTCCCTGCCCCTTCCCCTTGCTGAGCCGAGCATCCCTTGGGCTCGGAGTTTTGGTCAATGAGGAGGAACTGCTGCGGCAGCTTCGCCTTCCCTCACTCCTCCCCACCCCTCGCGCTCGGAGTTGTTGCCAATGGCAAACAGACGGCAACAAAAGGGGGGGGACTCAGAGCCAGGCTTGCTTTCCCACCCCCTTGAAAACCCTTTCTCCCTGCTACCCTCCTCCTCCGAGGTCTCCACTGTGCCTGCCTGCCTGCCTGTGTTGATGCCGGCCATTAAAGGAAAATGACTTGGAAATGGCAAGTCGTTACCCCCACGAGTGCGAGTCAAGTGCGAGTCCCATGGTTCACAAGTACGAGTGCGAGTGCGAGTCAGTGGGTCACGAGTACGAGTACAAGTACGAGTCAGGGGAAAAGTGGCTAAGTCACACTTGCGAGTCGAGTCATTTGACTCGAGTCCCCATCCCTGCTTGCAAAGCCCTGGTCTAAGATAGGTACCTAACGCCGTAAAAAAATCTTGTTGGATCAGGCCATGGGCCCATCTAATCCAGCATTCTGTTTCCCACAGTGTCTCACCAGCTGCCTCCACAAGCAGGAAAAGAAAGGCATACCTTTTTCCTGCCATTGCTCCCCTGAAACTGGTATTCAGAGGCATACTGTTGCTGAACCTGGAGGTAGCTCGTCACTATTATTATTATTATTATTATTATTATTATTATTATTATTATTATTATTATTATTATTATTAACAGTATTTTACCCCGCCTTTCTCCCTAAAGGGACCCAAGGCGGCTTACAACAAAAAGAAAATACAGTGCAAAAAGTATAATAAAAAATTTAATAAAAAAGTATAAAAAAGTATAAAAGTATAATAAAAATAATAAAAATAGTTACATTTTAAAACAGTAAAAACAATAAACGAAAATTAATAAAAACAGTATCTAAAAATCAGTTAAAGAAATATTACAATTAAAACAACAGCAGCACCCCACCTGTACCAGCAGGATGTTAAAAAGGCAAGGGCTCAGAAGGCTTCATTGAACAGGAAGGTTTTTAGGCCTCGCCGGAAAGTGTCCAAGGAGGGAGCAGTTCGTAAGTCAAAAGGGAGGGAATTCCATTAAGTTGGTGCCACTACTGAGAAGGCCCTATTTCTGGCCGCCGCCCCTCGCACCTCCCTGGACGACGGTATCCACAAGAGGGCCTTCTCTGATGACCTAAGGAGACGGGCCGGACTATATAGAAGTAGGCGGTCTCTCAAATATCCTGGCCCCAAGCCGTATAGGGCTTTAAAGGTCAAAACCAGCACTTTGAATTGGGCCCAGAAATGAATCGGCAGCCAGTGCAGCCGTCGGAGGAGCGGCCCGACAGAGTCGAACCGCCTACCTCCAGTGACTACACGGGGCCGCCGTATTCTGCACTAATTGCAGTTTTCGAACCGTCTTCAAGGGCAGCCCCACATAGAATGCGTTACAATAATCTAATCGCGATGTCACTGTGGCATGGATCACCGTGGTCAGGTCTGCACGATCCAAGTACGGTCGCAGCTGGCGCACCAGGCGAACCTGGGCAAAGGTCCCATTGTTGTTGTTGTTGTTGAACAGTATATTATATTTAATATTATTAAAATAGTATTTTAATAATATTATTATTAATATTAAATATAATTTAATAGTATTTTAATATTATAATTATAATTATAATTATTATTTAACAGTATTTATATACCACTTTTCAACAAAATGTTCACAAAGCGGTTTACAGACAAATTCAAATGATTAAATGGCTCCCTGTCCCAAAAGGACTCACAATCTAAAAAAGATGCAGAACACCACCAGCAAACAGCCACCAGAAAAGACATTGTGCTGGGGTGAAAGGGGGGGCAGTTACTCTCCCCCTGCTAAATATAAGAGAAGCAGCAATTGAAAAAGTGCCTCTTGCCCAGTTAGCAGGTATGACTAGCAGACCTGTCTTCCATTAATTTGACCAATCCCTTTTAAGACCAATCCAAGCCAGTGGCTATCACCACATCTTGTGGCAGTGAATTCCACAGACTAGTCCTGTACTGTATGTACTTCTTTTGTCCATCCTAACCTCCTTTAAATCCATTTCTTTGGATCACCCCAAAGTGCTAATATTGTGAGAGAGGCAGAAAAACTTCACTCTCTCCACATTGTGCATACTTTTAGAAGTTTCAATCATGTCTCCTCTTAATTGCCCCATTTCCAGGCTAAAAAGCCCCAAATGTTGTGGCCTTTCTTTGTAAGAGCAATCATTTTGGTTGCCCTCTTTTGCACCTTTGTATAGGGATATTACAGTACAGTATTAGCAGTCTTGTTCTCAATTCCCTTCTTAATGATCCCAATTTTCTTCCCCTTCCTCCTGAGTAGCCAGGAGGTAAGCCCTGGGCAGTCAGGAGCAGGGGTGGCACAATCTGCAGTAGCATAGCTAGAGGGGGGGTTGCGCGGCACTGAAGGCAGCATTGTTCCCTTACCTCAAGGAAGCCTCCCGCGGCCAAAACTCCCCCGTGGGATTCAGCAGAGTCCGTGCCAGCACCGCTGCATTGCTGCGCAGGGAATTATGTGGATTGGGCTGTTCGTGGCCAGGGCTGACTTTAGGAGCTGCAGGGCCCAATCGGAAACATTTTTTTTGCGGGGCTGTTAAAATAAAAAAATACTGTTAAAATAACATTTTACAGGTTTATAGGTATGTAAAAGCTGTTCCACGAATATTTACATATTTGTCTTTTTAACTTTTTCAGAGAAATAAATTTTATGCTTTACTATAATTAATTAACAATTTTAATTCAAGTACAATAAAACATTAAAATATAAATATAAACAAACACTACTGACTTTTTAAGAATTAAAAAAAAGTACCTCAGAATTGAAAACCTCAGAACGTACAAAATTAAAAGTGTTGCTGTTCTCTATAAAACTTGCAATGTGGTGTTAGGTGTATGTTACAATGTGTTTTCATGTGTATTTGACAAGACTAGAGTATTCAAAGACACAACATTCATGGGATTTCCAGCCATGTAATTTCAGCTCTTAGATTGAAGAAGTAAAGATTAATCTTACGTTGTCAGTTGAAATTCCTCAGTCCTACCGCGATGCAAGGCAATGCAGAGCGGGCAAACGGATTATCTAAAGCTGACAGAACGATAGAAAGTCTTGAATTCTTCCCGCTTGACGTTTCTCCCCAATCAGTTGGGGTTTCTTCAGAAGCAAAAAAGACTCAGCCATAGGCTGAAAGATGTCCATAACCTTGTCTTGTATGCACTCAGTTTAAATAGAAGCAGGCTTTAGAGGCTGATTGCTTAATTGAATGCAGAAGCTATCAATCAAGCTGATGGCTTAATTGAATGCAGAAGCTGTCAATTCCTCAATGTCAATTGAGCTGTCAATTCCTCATTCCAGGTGGTATCCTTTTGCGGCCTGGCTTTTCTGCTGGCTGGCGCCTCCCACACTCGACCGACGCAGTCGGCAGCTCTTCTCTCTCCTCACAGAGGCTTTTCCTCAACTTTTTGTCGGCGGCGTGTCTCGAACTTGCCATTTGTCGATCTTCGAGCTTTGCAAGGCGGCGGCTCCACCGACTGAACCAGACCCTTCTGCTATTACATGGTATTTGTTAAACATAGTAAACCTACTTTTCTGCACTTCCAGATACTGCAATCCTCAGCCCTCCAATGGATAGGAATGGGAATTGCCTGCTTATACATGTGTGCTGCCAGTAACTATTAAGAGAGTCAAGACCATATGTTCAGCTGAAAACAATGCACAATACCTCAACATTGATGTGTTTAGGATCAAGGCATCAATCCAAGTTATGACACCACCTGACCTATGTCTCCATAAGGGCCGCCCAGTTGGATGTATAAAAAAAACAGAGTTCTGAAGTGAGGTCTGGTGATGTCACAAAACTGAACTCTTAAAAATGGGGGGAGGGATGGGAAATCTGGTATATGGGGTGGGACCCAGAGCAGAGGTGGTAAACAATGGCCTGAGATTCCCTTTTGCTGTCCATCTGCCAGATGAAAAAAAAAAGTTGGAGAATCAGAGTCATTTTGAATAAATTGGGCAGCCCTAGTCTGATAATGTAAATATCATTAGCAATTAAATGAAATGAAGCAAAGAATTGAAACAGCCAGGTGTGACACTTTGTATGAAAGAAAGGAGTGAGAAAGGAGGGGGGGAGGAACATGTCAATGCGAGTAGATAAATAGGTACCACTTGCGGGAAGGTAAACAGCACTCCGTGTTCCATCCGCATGCTACGTGCTGCGGCAAGGAGAGTCATGCCGGCCACAGGACCACGGAGGCGTCTTCGGACAATGCTGGCTCTTCGGCTTTGAAATGGGGATGAGCACCACACCCTAGAGTCGGAGACGACTGGATTTAATTGTCAGGGGTCACCTTTACCTTTTTATTATTATATATTTTCTCACTAAAAGAGATTCGCAGCCCAATCCTAAGCTGGCCTCCGTCAGCGGTACTGGGCTCCACGCTGTCACAAAGCATGCCGTAAAGCACATTGCGACGGTGTGGAGGCCAGTCCCACCAGTGTTGAGGCCAGCACCATCAAGCTTCCGCCGGCGGAGTAGCACCCACCGGGGCAGGTGAGCTCCACATGCGGGCGGTGGGGAGGCAGGGGGAGGGTGGCTGGGAGGGGGCATACCAGGGTGGGGAAGGGCAGGGAGGAGAGTGGATCAGGCTTGGGAGGGGGTGGGCTCAGCAGAGGAGGCCTCCGCCAAATCCTATCCCCCATCCTGGGCTTGAAAGCCCGACATGGGGCTGCTTGGAGCTGCACTGTCCATTTAGCTGGCGCGCCTCTGAGTAGCCCAATAGGGGCTGCTGGGACTCAACACAAGGGAAGGGGACAATTGTCCCCTTCCCTCAAGGAGGTCTCCAGCCCTCCACACTGGATACAGCGGGGCCTGCCCTGGCGACACTGCATCCCAGCGTGGGGCTTTGGCTAGGATTGGGCTGTAACGTTATGTTTGTTGCAAGCAGAACATCCCATAGGAACAACTCACAGCTGCTTCTGAAATGACTGGCATCTCCCAGTTTACTGTTATACAAGCTTTGCGGAGTCTTTTGGCACTAGCAGCAGGCTCATTCCTCCCTTCGCAGATGCACAAACAAAATTATAATCACTTCTTAACCTTCAGTTCTGTGCTTGGGTGCAGGTCTAATGACCCGATAATAGCAAAGGCTCAAGATAGGATCTTGCACTTCCAAACAAGCTTAAGACATGAATCAGTCAGGCTAAAAGCCATTATTAGAGGCTTCCAACAGCAGAAATGAACTGAAGTTTTCCTCAATATTTGGATTTACTGAAGATCTTTATATTTTCTAGTCATGCACAAAATATTTTTACCACCGCTGCATGTTTACAACACAAGTGCAGCCCAATTCTTAACTTGTTTCATTCAGACTTAAATCCCACTGATTTCAATGGGTCTTTCTCCCAAGTCACTGTATCTGTACAATTCATGACAGGTACACTCTGTATACACATTCACATGGAATTATGTACCTGGCTACAGACATCTGTGCCCAGTTCCAGACATTCTGCACCCGGATACAGCATAATGTGTGAACAGCCTTTATCTCTTTGACTTGTCTAATACACAGGGTATTGGGGGGAGACAGGTATGTGCCAGACTGCATTTTACATGTGTTTGGCCCTGCATGTTTACTTTAAAGTGTGAATAGTAAACAAAATAGCAACCACTCAATAAGGGTGAGGACTTTTGGTGCATAAGGAGGGGGTATTTAACTCTTTCCCCAGAAGTCTCAATTAAAATTTCACTCTCACTCTCACTCTCACTCTCTCTCTCACTCTCTCTCTCTCTCTCTCTCTCTCTCTCTCTCTCTCTCTCACACACACACACAGAGAGAGAGAGAGAGAGAGAGAGAGAGAGAGAGAGAGAGAGAGAGAGAGAGAGAGAGAGCTGCTAGGAGGGAACTTACAAGGGACAGAAGCTTCAGAGGCACAATTTTTGTTGGGACTACAACACGGTGGAAAAGAATTAAGACCCACTCTACGTGGTCTCATTCCTGATTGCCCCCATCTCTGGTTGCAATTTACACTTCAAAAAATAAACACACAGTGCCAAACTAATGTTTACCATAATAATATCTAGCTTGGCCCATCTACTTATACTCACCCACTTTTGTGTCCGATTCACCAATTGCAAGATTTGTGGGTGGTTTCCTGCTTTTTAAAAATGGGTGCATATTCAAACAAACTATTCCCTGCACGCATACTTGAGGCATTACAGGCTGTATCACCAGGGCAGGCCCAATACCTACTGGCTCCTGTGGTAAATAAATAAATAAATACTTGTAAATAAATAAAAATATTATTTCTTTCTAGATCTCCTTTTTTAAAGTCTCATAAAGCTAGGTGAGTCCTGATAGAGTGTCGTTTTAAAAAGTGGGTCTTGGTGCTAAAACGTTTGGGAATGATTGCCATACACCCTGCATGTTGGTTGCAAATCAGCTCAGCCTCAGAACGGTGTGAATTGACTCTAAGAAGAAGGCAGACGGCAGACGATCAAAACATGAGGACCCCCTTGCACCGCGCAGTGCTGAAGTTTGCTGGTTTCCTTCGTATGTATGAGAAGAACCTGTTAGCTGCTTGGTGAGAGGGCAAGACTTTAAATTGCTCTGCTAAACAAACTGATATGAAGCTCAACTACAGAGACCATGCTGCTTGTAAAAGGAAGAAATGTATTTTGAGCTAAAAATCTGAAATATGGAAAAAAAATCATCCTCATTTCAAATCATACTAATTGTAGAGATAAAATAATAATGTTTCTCAAAACAAGGCTTTTTTGTTGCTGTTAAGGCTTTTATAATGTACTTTTTATTGGTTTCAGATAGGACTTCATCACACATTATATGTTTAGGTGTACTCCTGAAATGTCTGTAAAGTGTAAATGTGGCAAACAGTCCTTTGCACACTCAACAGGGAGCCAGAGCTGGCTACAGCTCCCTGTTGAGAGCACATTCAATAGCAAAACCAGGTTTCTTGCAGTGTCAAGTGTGAAATAGCCCTTACAGTTTATTGTAATGCAAACCTACAGTACTTCACTCTGGCCAAGAAGATGACGATGATGATGATGATGATGTGTTTTACCTGTAAAACGGAGCAATATTTGCTAAGTCATTGCATGTCAGCCTGGTAACGTAACTTTTATCCCTCACGCTTAAGAGCAAAGTGACATCAAAATGTCAAGACCAAGCTGCTTGACAACAAAAGCTCGCCTCAAGAAGAAATAAGATACAGTGCTTCTCCAGGCAGGCATTTTTCCTGGCATATGTTTTGACATGAACTTCACTTCTGTTTGATGACAGAGGAGTCCCACACTGTGCTGCTGATTGCGGATTGATCCGAGGTTACTGCATGTGCATTTGGCTGATCACAACTGGGCGGTGGCGATTCAGGACCGACTTTGTATTATGGGCCTTCCTTAAAGCAACGTACCCTGTTTCCCCGAAAATAAGACTGGGTCTTATATTAATTTTGGCTCCCCAAAAACACGGCAGGTCTTACTTTCAGGGAGGTCTTATATTTATGAGTACCAGCAAAAATCATGCCAAAAATGACGGTAGGTCTTACTTTCGGGGAAGGTCTTATTTTCGGGAAAACACGATACTATTAAATGGCTCTATGATGACACAGGTCACCGAAGTTCATGGCTGCTTATGCCAGATGAACAGATGTGCTGATATACTTATCTATCACATTTGAGTCCACCTATCCGAGTCCCAAGAGCTCAGGGCACCATGCAGGGGTTTATGATCTCAGGTTATCATCACAACAACCTGTGAGGTGTGTTTAGGCTGAGAGTTAGTAACTGCCCCAAGATGACCCAGCATGCTTCAGGGTTTAGCAGGGTTTGAAGCTGGCAGGACACCACACCACCTCTGTAACCTAAAAATGCAAAACTGCTCAATCACACTTGCATATGATTGACAAGTAGGATAAGCTTCTGGTGTTTACTGTAACAGCTCCTTGGGCCAGTGGGCTGCAATGGAGAGTACTCAAAAGTGGACGTAGAGAAAAACCAGAGGATAAAGGTAAAAAGAAGTTGGAAATCTTTTGTGTGAATCAAAGTGCTAAATGAAGTTAGGAATAGCATCTTACTTATAATAATCATATGAAAGCATCCATATGAAGTATCCATCTAACTCCATGAGGACATGGTATTCTGACATGGTACCATAATACACTGCCTTGAGGGTTGATCTCAGGAAAAATGGAAGGCTAAAAATGGGAGTATCCGGCAGTTTCAGTGACAATTCACACACCTTCCAGCAAACCCCTACAACCAAGCTCCAGAAGTACTGGGTGGCTATCTTTCCTCTGTTCATCTTGTGGCAGAGTCTCAGGTGCAAGTGAGAGACTCCCTCTCTCTGCCAGACTTTTGCGGCAGATTACAGAAAATACCTTCCCTCCTTGTTTTCACCTAAAGCAATGAAGTACATCCATTATCCTAAGCCTGATGGTTGCCAACCAAAATGTATTGAAAAAGGCATGGGAGAAGAAAGAAATGCTCAGATCGTGTAAGAGACACACCGTTTGTGCTACTGTGACAAAAAGACTTTGACAGCTTATCTAATAGAGCCTGCTAATTGGAGGATTTTAAATGTCAATGTGGAATGTAGGCACACGTGGTATTTCTTCAGAGTTAACATTTTGTTCAAATTGGTTATCTAGCTGTGCTTCCAGATGGAGGATACTTGGGAATCAGGAGCAATGATTCAGTGCAACTGACTGAGCCATACAGAAGGACCGTGCAGATATTATGACCATCATTTCTGAACACATATACAAGTGGCTGGGAGCAGGATTGGACACCCTTGTGTCACATGGTCAATATTTTATTTTTGTGTCAGTCCAATCCTGCCTATCTTTAGGTCGGCGGAGCAAGTGCTCCGCCAGCCTGAGGAGTCGCACACTTGCAGTAAGAGTCAATGGCACGGAGGTCCGGCACCGCTCACTCAGCCATGGTACTGTGCTAGCCACTGCAGGTGAGTCCCGTCAGCACAGGGGCAGAGGGAGGGTGGGCAGGGGTGGCAAGGGAGGGGGCCATTGGTGAGCCCGGGCTGGGAGGGGGCGGGGATATCAGTGCTGAGTTGTGCCGATATCCTGAGCCCCGTCACAGCCCGGGCCAGCCTTACACAGCCTTACACAGCCTCCATGGACGCATGCCAGCTCCAGAGCTGGCGTGCATCCAAGGAGACCCATTGGGGCCTGCACCACTTACACTGGGGGAAGAGGATGAATGTCCCCTTCCCCCGAGGTGAGCCCAAGGCATGTAGGAGATGTGTATTTAAGCATGTATACTTGGTGCTGTGCCTTCCTGGAGAGCAAAGGGCCAGACCAGTAACATGCCTATTGGAAGAACTGTTGGCATGAGGCCACAGATTATCTGGCCAGGAAGGCCACACATTGGATGAAAAGGCCAAGAAGGCCACACTTCAGATCTTGAGTCATGTAATAAACCCCCCACTCCAGTAGCGTCACTGCAGGGGGGCAGAGCTCCAAGTTCCGCCGGGCTCTGAGCCTCCGTTACACGATGGGAGAAAGCAACCCCACCCCCTTGCCTTTGGAGCCATTCCGGCCGACGAAAGCAAGTGCTTAGGTGTACTCCTGAAATGTCTGGAGCTCCGCCCCCCTGCAGTGACGCTACTGCCCCACTCCTTAACTAAGGCCCCAATCCTATTGAGGCCTCCTGCTGCCAGAACTAGTGTTCCAGCAGCCACTGGCGTCACTGCAGGGGGGGCGGAGCTCTAAGTTCTGCCCCGATCCGACCCTCCATTACACGGGTGAACGAAGCGGCCCTGCCCCCTCGCCTTCAGAGCCTTTCAGGGCAGCGAAAGCAACACGCAGGGAGTCTCCTGTGTGTTGTTTTCACTGCCTTGAATGGTTCCGAAGGCGAGGGGGCGGGGCCACTTCGTTCACCCGTGTAACGGAGGGTCGGATCGCGGCGGAACTTAGAGCTCCGCCCCCCCCTGCAGTGATGCCAGTGCCAGCAGCACAAGGCATTTTACAGCTGCATGAAAGCCGGGCCACTGTCCAGATCCTATCCCCGAAACACCTCCCTGGAACACCCCTGGCTCTCCTCGGACTTACACCAGCAAATGGCTGGTGCCTCCCCCACCATAGCATGAAGCACAGCAATTAATCCTGCTGGAACAGCAGATTTAATGGTTTATGATCCTAGCCACTTCCCTGGATCCCTGAGTTGGAAAAACAACCTTTGAAAGACAAAGAACAGGTTTCATACCTCCAACAGTCCTTGCCAACCTCATGATGAAGCTTGATTTAGAAGATGATCCAACAGCCATCAACCTAGCCATTGCACACTCAACTGGGTGGCAGGACAACGGCAGAACTCATCATGGGTCTTTTCCTAAGAATAGGAACCCTGAATTCTATGGGACAAAAACTTATAAAAACTCTTGGCTTTAGAGCCTTGTGTTCTTCGTCCTTCACTCCACAATTGTATCCTGCCTTGCTGAGCATTAACCTACTGGTGCTGCATTAAGCACGGCCACTACATAAGTACATAAGAAGAGCCCTGCTGGATCAGGCCAAGGGCCCATCTAGTCCAGCTTCCTGTATCTCACAGTGGCCCCACCAGTTGTCTCAGGGTCAGGGAGCACACAAGACAACAAGATGTCTGTATCCTGTTGCCACTCCCTTGCATCTGGCATACAGATAAAACCTACTTCTAAAACCAGGAGGTTACTTATCCCCATCATGGCTTGTAACTGTGATGCACTTTTCCTCCATAAATCTGTCCAGTCCCCTTTTAAAGGCATCTAGGTCAGGTGCCATCACCACATCCTGTGGCAAGGAGTTCCACAAACTAATTACACACTGGGTAAAGAAATATTTGCTTTTGTCTGTTTTAATACTCCCTCCACTCAATTTGAGTGGATGTCCCCCAGTTCTAGTGTTGTGTGAGAGGGAAAAGAACTTCTCTCTATCCACTCTCTCCATCCCATGCATAATTTTATACGTTTCAATCATGTCCCCCCTCAGGCACCTTTTTTCTAGACTGAAAAGCCCGAAACGCTATAGCCTTTCCTCATAAGGGAGGTGCTCCAGCCCACGAATCATTCTGGTCGCTCTTTTCTGCACCTTTTCCAATTCAACTATATCCTTTTTGAGGTGTGGTGACCAGAACTGGACACGATACTCCAGATATGGCCTTACCATCGATATGTACAACGGCATAATAATATTGGCCGTTTTATTCTCAATCCCTTTTTTAATGATCCCAAGCATGGAATTGGGCTTCTTCACAGCCACCGCACACTGGGTCAACACTTTCATCGACCTGTCCACCAGTACCCCAAGATCTCTCTCCTGATCCATCACAGACAGCTCAGAACCCATTAGTGCAGTGTTTCCCAAACTTTTTCAACCTGCGGCTCCCTTGACCATTGGCGACCATTGGCCATGGCTCCCCATTACATTATGTTGATACCTGCCAATTGGCATTGCGCTGTTATCTGACAGGATTCCGTGGCACTCCGCGGCTCCCCTGGCTGGTTTCCGCGGATCCCATGAGAGCCGCGCCTCCCAGTTTGGGAACCACTGCATTAGTGTATATGTGAAGTTTAGATTTCTTGCCCCAATGTGCATCACTTTACACTTACTTACATTGAAGCGCATCTGCCATTTTGCTGTCCATTCTCCCAGTTTGGAGAGATCCTTCTGGAGCTCTTCACAATCCCTGCTGGACTTCATCACCCGGAAAAGTTTAGTGTCATCCGCAAACGTGGCCACCTCACTGCTTGTCCCCAACTCCAGGTCATTTATGAACAAGTTGAAAAACACCGGTCCCAATACCGATCCTTGGGGCACACCGCTTTTCACCTCTCGCCGTTGTGAAAATTGCCCATTGACAACCACTCTGTTTCCTAGTCTTCAACCAGTTCCTAATCTATAGGAGAACCTGCCTTCTTATTCCCTGACTAAGGAGTTTTTTCAGGAGCCTTTGACGTAGGCCTCTTTCCATCTCTTGACCCCGCTTGCCCAGGGAGATTCATGTGGTGGACCCTTTGCTGCTGCGACCCCTGTATCACTAGGAATGAATCACTAGATTCCCTCTTATATAGTGTAAGAGTGAGTCTGATCAGTGAGAGAATCCCCGTCAAACTCGTTTGTTTGATTTCTGACCACTTCAGTAAAACTTTCAGTGCACTTTTATTTGGCCTCAGTCAGTGCCATTAGCTATAACACAGATCTGTTATATATGTAATATAGATGTCCGAATAACACAGATGGGCACAGGATCCCTGCACATATTGCTTCCTCCCACCTCGAGTGTACCTGAAAAAGCACTGCTGGTAACACTAGACTCTGCCTTCTTTATATGCTTTTTCAGCATTGCTTCTGAAACATCAACAACCTCAGATATGCAGACGATACCACCCTAATGGCAGAAAGTGAAGAAGAACTCAAGAGCCTCTTGATGAGAGTGAAAGAGGAGAGTGCAAAAGTTGGCTTGAAACTCAACATTAATAAAACTAAGATCATGGCATCTGGGCCCATCAATTCCTGGCAAATAGAAGGGGCAGAAATGGAAGCAGTAACAGATTTTACTTTTTTGGGTTCCAAGATCACTGCAGACGGAGACAGCAGCCATGAAATTAAAAGACGCTTACTCCTTGGAAGGAAAGCTATGACAAATTTAGATAGCATAATAAAAAGCAGAGATATCACCATGCCAACAAAAGTTCGCATAGTCAGGGCGATGGTGTTCCCAGTAGCAATGTATGGTTGCGAGAGTTGGACCATAAGGAAGGCTGAGCGCCGAAGAATAGAGGCTTTTGAACTGTGGTGCTGGAGAAGACTCCTGAGAGTCCCTTGGACTGCTAGGAGATCAAATCAGTCAATCCTAAATGAAATCAACCCTGACTGTTCCCTGGAAGGACAGGTACTAAGGCTGAAACTCAAATATTTTGGCCACCTAATGCGAAGAGAGGAGTCTCTGGAGAAGACTCTGATGCTGGGAAAAATTGAAGGCAAAAGGAGAAGGGGAAGGCAAAGGATGAGATGATTAGACAGCATCACCGATGCAACGAACATGAAAATGAGCGAACTCAGGAAGACAGTGGAGGACAGGAAGGCCTGGCGGCATATGGTTCATGGGATCACGAAGGGTCGGACACGACTTAACGACTGAACAACAACAAAAATTGATGTTACATAAAATGCAATGTGTTCTATAGTTGTTTTCAGTTCAGTTCAATTCAAAATTACTATTAAAAGTAGCAATAGTCAAAGTACTATTAAAAGTTGGGGGGGGGGAGACACACCAGCAGAGTCAAGTTAGGCATTTTCAAAAATTTTGACACACCAAGCCCAAATGGTTCGCCATCACTGGCATAGGCTCTTCCAGAAATTATGCTGAAGAGGTGCACAGAGGGGCAGATCCAGCAAGCACAATCCTCCTCCCCCTTTATGCTAATTCACCATGGTCCTAACATCTGATTCCCACCCGTTCACATGATGAACTGGGTGATTGGTGGGCCCAACACTGGTCTTAGTGCACATGATGCAGTTCTGCTGCTGAAACTAAGTGTTTCTGATCCGGACTGGGGGAGCGCTTGGAAACTATATGTCAGCCACGCAGAGCTCTTTCACAGAAAGCCAAGTACAATTGGAACAAAGCATAATTGAACTCACAGGTGGCACCGTCCAAGGCAGTCCTGCAACAGCAGGATTGTTCCTTGTATGATAGCTCCATGCAATCTTTGACTTCTTTTCTGTAGTTTTGCTCTTCACATTGTTAGATCAGCAACAGGGCAGCTCTACAGCACAGCAAGATGTTGCTATCCAGACACAACCTTCAAGAAGAGAGAAGTGCTTCATTAGACAGGTTAGACTGAACATCCCTTGAGAGCAGAATTACGGGGTTTCCAACTCAGGCTTTAACTCTTTGAAAATAAGACCCAATATCACTGCTCCTAAACTATGTTTATTTACTTTAAAAAACCTATATAGTTTCAAGAGATAATTAAGTACAGTACCTAATCAATCTAAAATGAAGAGAGCTTTTCACCTATTTAAACACCTGGACAAATTGCAAGACAATTTTTCCAAGCTTTTGGACATCTCACCTTTTGTCTAAACATTTTATAACTCTCTCTCTCTCTCTCTCTCTCTCTCTCTCTCTCACACACACACACACACACACACACACACACACACAGTTAAATAAGACATATTTTCACATTTAAAATTGTTTTAGTACTTTGTATTTAATGATACAAAGTGCGCAGTGGGTTAAACCGCTGAACCATAAGCTGTCGATCGAAAGGTCGGCAGTTCAGTTCCCGCGACGGGGTGAGCGCTCGTTGCTTGGCCAGCTCCTGCCAACCTAGCAGTTCCAAAGCATGTCAATGCGAGTAGATAAATAGGTACCGCTTGCGGGAAGGTAAACAGCGCTCCGTGTTCCAGCTGCATGCTATGTGCTGCGGCAAGGAGAGTCATGCCGGCCACATGACCACGGAGGCGTCTTCGGACAACGCTGGCTCTTCGGTTTTGAAATGGGGATGAGCACCACACCCTAGAGTCGGACACGACTGGACTTAATTGTCAGGGGATACCTTTTTTATTTAATGATTAATTACCTAATTAATTAATTGATTAATCCAATTTATTAGCAGTTAGTTAGCAGGGGGTACTTCAGAAAATTGGACCGTGATAGGGGGTACCCGGGCCTCCAAAGGTTGAGAACCCCCTGGTCTAGGCACTTACATGCACACATTTCATGTATCAATTCTCTCTTCTGGTTACTGTGTATCTGCCTCCCAACACCACTACATCCTTTGGTAACCAAACTCAGGAAGCTATGACGTGACTCCCATCCCTGAATTGCCACAGCATTACAACCCACACAGCAGGAAACCCTAAGCCTTGACTGATTATAGCCACCTGGGAGTTTAGCAAGCCCCATTTATTGAAACTCTGTCCCTCTTCCCTGCAAAGCAATGGCGAGATGATTCACCAAGAGCAAAAGCCCAGAAGAGAGTTTATGTTCTGCCAGTACCACATTCTGGACGTTGGACTTTGGCACCTTGCAACAACAAGGTTCTGCTAATTCACTTTCAAATAACTTCCAGCACTGCATCATTAAAATACATGTGTCATATCTACAGAATTATTATGCCAATTCAGAATTATTATGCCTATTATTAAATCATAGACCACCAAGAGCTGGACCAGAGGTTCACCATGACCCTCAAGCAAGAAAATGAGAGAGTGGTGATTGTTAAGATCCCAATCCCAAAATATTTAGCTGGAAGCAAATCAATTGGTTTTGATAGAACATCCATCCAACAGTGCAATCCTGTCTGCTTTTATACCGGCGGAGTGATCGCTCATAAGGTATGTTAGCTTCACCTGGCAAGGAGGCTGTGCCAGCAAAGAGGCCAGCCCTGCTCTCCCCACTCCAGATCCCGTGGAGCGCCCACCGGGGAATGTAAGTCCCCTGTTGGGCGGAGGAAAGTGAGGGAGAGCAGAATGGGCAGTTCAGGGAGGGTGGGATTGGTCGGCCAGGCCCAAGAAGGTGGAAGGATTGGCGGTGGCGGCTCCGTCAGCATCCTATTCCCCTCCCCAAGCCTGGCCGCCGCTACATGGGCTGCTCGAATGTACGCCAACAAAATAGCTGGCGCATATCTGAGTAACCCCATCAGCTCGGGCTTTACCTGGGGGAAGGGAACGAACATTCCCTTTCCCCGAGGTGACCTCCCTGCTGCCTGCTTTGTTCCCTGGATGCGGCAGAGGCTGCACCGGCCTCGCTGCATCACAGTGCGCAAAGTTAGACAGGATTGGGCTGTTGGAGTTTTATTAGCCCAACCTTAGCCCAACTGAAATTAAAAGAAATAGCTTGGCTTAAATCCAAGAAGTCCTTCAACTTAAGGTGGTTGGCAACTTGGCATTGCAGCCAATTAAGGCACCTTACCATCTGGATAGCATCCTCAGTTACAAAGCTCCTTTCCTTACATGTATTCATTTTGTTGCCAACCACCTCTTTGTCAGACGTTTAATCCAGGGAAAAAGGAACTTCTTGCTCCTGAGTCCCATTAGAGGCCCTGAAAGATGACAAGCTCTGTATCTAGTCCACACCAAAATAGCCCATGAATTATTAACTTGACCTAGAAAATATTATGTTCTTCCACTAGCAGGGACCCCCTGAGCATTGTTTGTGCATAATTCAAACCGTTTGTCTTGAATCTTAGTGGTGGTGGCACAACCAATGCATACCACTTACAGCAGAAAAACCAGGGCTCTCACGTGTTGGCAGAATAATTTGAACATATGATGCTGCCTTATATCAAGTCAGGCTATTGGTCCAGCTACCTCAGTATTGTCTAAACTGATTGGCAGAAGCTCTCCATGGTTTCAGATAACATTCAGTTTGATTATGTGGTGGATAGGACTAGGAGCACGGTCTATCACGTTTATGTGCATATGGCACATCTCATCTGAGGACAGAAACAGGTATGATCTGGCATTTTAAATCTCACTGATTTCAGCCTTGAAAGCCACTTTTGGCTTAAAAGGGTATAAATAGAAGACATAAATACAGTATATTTCTCAGAGTTAACCATGTACTTCAATGTTTTCTGTTGAAACGTATGGGATACGAAAATGCTTAATTTACACAAGATTGCCTCTGCAACACTCTTGCATGCAGAACAGTCAGAACCTTGGACTCTGAAACTGAGATTTCTTCTATGGTGGAAGACCAGGATCCTGCAGCAACCCCAAGCATACGGAGTCAAGCACTGGGGAAACCCTCCCTGGGGAATTAACGCCTCCTGGAGGTCAGACAGAGGATACCCCACCCAAGGAAGCCGAGGACCTCCTTCAGGACTCCACCTCAGCTCCAGCTCCTCCCTTGTCACTCCCAGGACCTCAGGAGCACAGGTGATGATGGGTCCATGCCAATGCTTAGATCTTGTGATGCTGCGCCCACATGACAGCCCAAGGCCTCTCTTCCTTCTGGTCTACTTAGACAGAGGCAACAACTCACCCCACCCCCACCCCTCACCCCACACAGGCTGTATATCAGAGCCCTGAGAAAATCCAGGAAGAGTAAACACGTCCACTGTAAACCGCTGAGTCCCTAGTTGCTCAGGGATGATGCAACAGCTCTGTGGGCAGGTTCCTGACTGAGTTTTGCAGACCTAGCTCTGGCCACTTGGATTCTGCTGAACTGCTCCTCAGCAGCAGTCCAGGTCTCCTAGCCTTGAACTGTACTCACTGCTCAATTCCTACAGGACAGTGCTCAGGTTGGTCCAGGATTCCAGGCCAGTACTTGCTTCTGCTGCTTGTGACCTCCACACCACTGGGTGGGTCATGGGGAATGGACAAGAATATGGTGGCCTCCTGACAGGATTGAGACACTGTGAGTACCTTATACCTGTGTTCTAGTGTATTCACTAAGTCCCCACTTAAATGCTTGGGCACAATTCAAGGTGCAGCAGGGATCAAGGAACAAAACTCTTATGGCCCAATCCTATCATCCAATTTACGGCAGCAGAACACTGTCCCGCTGCTGTAAGTTCAGCTGCCGACAATGCATGGAGTGCACCGCCAGTGGCCATTTCCGAGTAACCGCTGCAAAGCAGTGGCAGTGTCGGAGTGCTGCGCTAGCTTACCTGCTCCGGAGCAGGTAAGCCAGCATAGGAGGCGGCTGTGGGTGAGAAGGGGGAGTAATGAGGTGTTTCGGGGGAGGGTGGGGGACAGAAGAGGTGGATCCAGTGGTAGTCATGCACACTTGTTTTTAATCATTTTTACTGTATATATGTATTTTAATGTTTTTATCTGTAAGCCGCCTTGATTGCCCTTGTTGGGAGAAAGGCGGGGTAGAAATTCTTTAAATAATAAAAATAAATAAATGATCCCGTGTTCAAAACCTCCCTGTCCCTTTTCTCTCCATGGACATACACCACCAACATGACTGGCATATGGCCGAGGAGACACATAGATGGTCTGTAGGCTTATGCAGAGGTAAGTAAAAACGTCTTTTACTTACCTCTGGTTTGCCTTCAGGTCAACACCCCCCGCCCCATAGCATGCAACACATACCTTTTTGGCATGGCTGCATGTTATATTGGGGGGAGGGGTAGGATTAGCTCTTAATAGCTTGGATCGAACACACCTAATTGATTGCTTCCTTTCCTATTTATGCTCTTCCACTGTGTATTCAAAGAACAACCAAGAATGTGTGTTTTGGTTTACAATAGAGGCATC
Organism: Plestiodon gilberti rubricaudatus; assembly: GCA_026170595.1. Taxonomy (NCBI): domain Eukaryota; kingdom Metazoa; phylum Chordata; class Lepidosauria; order Squamata; family Scincidae; genus Plestiodon; species Plestiodon gilberti. Next base: position 234,043,879 of record JANXHW010000001.1, on the reverse strand, counting down.
AAGGTTGAAGCAAAGACTGGACATAGAGAAGAATTCCACCTCCACTTGACAGTTGCAGAATCCCTGGAGGGTGAGGTGATTTTCATGGTATTGTGAGTGATCTTTGGGCTCCTTCTGGGAGGTCAAGATTAAGACAACAGAGGGACTGCTGTGTCTTCTGTGTCACTTTCCTCTCTTTTTTTAACAGGATATTTAAAATACATATTTTTAATCTATGGTTGCCATTCCAGAGCCTTTTGAGATGAAAAATTAAATAAATAAAAATCATATTTGTTTAATAACAACATTGTTGTTGTTCTAATTCAGCTGAGTTTCCAATAAAGCAAACATTGCCAGTGAGTGACCTAAAAACCTCTGGAGATGCAGAGGCTGGGCTCAATTTCAATAGCAAAGGTAAACATTCTTTTCCGAGCAGCACAGCAAGACACAGCATTTTCCTACAGCCTGATAAAATTGACAGTAGGGTGTTTCCGTTTGTTTATTTGATGATAAAACTGCAAAATGATCTATCGCCAAGCATCTATCTCTCTAGCAAGGCTCCTGTTTGTAAATGTGAGAAAGTTTTGATACCGTACTCTATGTGGACCAGGACTGCAATTCTATACTATACACACTGTCCTTAAACACAATGCGATTTACTTCTGAGTAGAAATGCATAGGATTGCACCGTAGGACTAGGTTTTATATGCACAAGTATTTTTTTAACAAGGTTTATACAACCTGATGTAATGTAGTGCTTCAATTCTGAGCTGCAAATCCCCAGTTTTAATCTTACCTCTGCCATTAATTCTCACTAGGTAGCTGAAGGCAAGTCACCTCCCTCTCAAACTTAGCTCCCCAGGTGCAATATGACACTGGGGATAAAAAAAAATACTTATAGCACAAGTCTGTGCATGCTTATTCAAAAGCAAACCACGAGGTCAACTGAAGTGGTGGAGGGAGTGCATCCAACTCTGTCTGTTCACTTGCCTCCGCTTTTCCTCCTCGTCCTTCCACTCCTTGGTTGAAAAAGGAAGAGGAAGACAGAGAGGAAAGAGGAAATGTGGGGGGAGAATGCTGAGCTAGAACATTGGAGAGTGACAGGGACAGGGAAGGGGACAACATTTGACATGCCACCTCAGATGTCAGGATGTCTTGGGCTGGCTCAGTACTCTCCTCTCCCTTCCAATAATGGGGTGCCCAGGGCTATATACGCTAATGCATATGAAGCACTTTGTACACTCAAAAAGTCCCGTACAAATGCTAAGTGTTCAGTATGAACACAGGTGGTGAGTACACATCCCAGCACCACATTTGCTATTAGCAGCAATTATAGCTACTGTGAAAATGGGAGATGGTTTCATAAGCAAAGGGGCACTCATTTATCGCCCACTTAAGGCAACACCACCATAAACACACTTGCTGTACAAAATGTTCAGGTTCACAGTATAAAGGGAAACTGCTGCTGCGGAAGTTTCCCAAGGCAGACTGGGAAATGGAACTACAAAAGGAAATTCTTCCATTTATATGCTTCCTATTTATATACTCCTAGTGCGGGTGGCGCAGCGGGTTAAACCGCTGAACCATAAGCTGTCGATCGAAAGGTCGGCAGTTCGATTCCCGCGACGGGGTGAGTGCTCGTTGCTTGGCCAGCTCCTGCCAACCTAGCAGTTCCAAAGCATGTCAATACGAGTAGATAAATAGGTACCGCTTGCGGGAAGGTAAACAGCGCTCCATGTTCCAGCCGCATGCAGCAAGGAGAGTCATGCCGGCCACATGACCACGGAGGCGTCTTCGGACAACGCTGGCTCTTCGGCTTTGAAATGGGGATGAGCACCACACCCTAGAGTCGGACACGACTGGACTTAATTGTCAGGGGATACCTTTACCTTTTTAGTGGACTAGAGCCACTTCAGAAGGTACATGAAACCTTATTAACCTCAGCTGGCAGGTAAATATATGTGTGGTGGTGCAAATGGCCATGAAATGGAAGAGGTCTGTGACAATTCTATGGAAAGCTTAAATATACATAAGAAAAGCACAGTGACAAGATAAGCACAGCCTTTCATTTAATGGCCAAAGGCCCCACAATCCCCCACCCCCCATATACCCATATATAAACCTGCCAACTTCGAATAAGCATATTAGTTCTTGGGCAGTCCCACTGAGCACTCTGACTCAGAAAACCCCTTTTTGGTCCAGCTTGAAACCAGGTTCTGCCGAACAACAGACCTGGATGGATGGTACTGGGTTCAAACAATCTTATGCATTCACTGAAGCAATTGCTAACCTTCAGGTGTATTAGGGCATGATTTCCGCTTCACCATCACTTTGTTCTGTGCCACTACAGAATGCAGCTCCTCTCCACCAGCTGTGGTGCTGACAAGGCAGAGCTCCCCCCCCCACTAGCCTGAAGTGCTGCACCCTGAGGTCTACTCTTGCTAATATACATAGTCAAAAGGAGTGTTTTATCCAAGGGTGTGTGATTTATTGACATTCAGGGCAATTTTGTGGGCTCCTCCAATGAAACGCAGCCACCAGCGCGAATGGCTGGCAACCGTGCTTGCACACCACTGGAGCACCTGGCCACCACCGTAAGAAGTATGTTGGCGGTGGGGTGGGCAGTTGGTGGGGAAGGAGAGTAAGAGGCATTTTGGGGGAGGAACCAGGGGACCTGTTGGGGAAGGAAGGGGTGGATTCGGTGGCAGTCGTGCATACCGGCTCTTATCCCCCATTTTTCTGCCCACTCTGCCCTGGTTCTCCTCGGACTTCTGCCAGCTATATAGTTGCCTTAGGTCCAAAGAGACCCATATGGGCCTATGCAGAGGTAAAGAAAAAATATTTTCCCTTACCTCCTGCAGGCCTCCTGCTAGCCCCCCTCCACCATAGCATGCAGCGTGTTCCTCCATCATGGCATGGCTGAATGCTTTAGCATGTCGGGAGATAAGACTGAGCAGGAAATTTATGCCAAAACATTGTAATTAAAATAGCCCAGTTCCAGCATCTCTCCTTCATGACAGGCAGCAGCCACTTCCAAGGCTCTGCATCCACCTGCAAACAGAAAATGTTGACATGAACCAACCAGCTGTCCATATCTATATTCCCATAAAAAAGACATATTGAGCTCATTATCCTCTTTTTCTGGGATCACAGGGTAATCAACAAAGCGAATTCTCAATTGCTGCCCATTAATTGGTTTTTAACCTTTCATACAGGTTCAGATGGGTTAAATTAAAGTGAGTGGGAGTTGGATGAGCGAGAGAAAGTCCTTAACACTCTGAATGTGCACCTCAATATTACTAAAAGGCTAGTTGGAAAAGGACTCCATGTCTAACAGCACACATTTCCTCAGACGTTTTTCCCATGAAGTTAAATGGGGCTAATTCTCAAGTAAGTGTGCCTAGGATTGCAGCCTACCAACTGCTAACTCATGGCCATTGCTACATATCACAGTGAATTAACTTATTTTCCCTGTGGATATTATTTAGTGGAGGTTAGCACAGAAATATGTTTCCCTCCAAGACATATACCATTTTTGAGATAACTTCTGTATCGTGCTGCCAATTGTTGAGGAAAATCTTACCATTTTCTTGCTTCCCTGGATTTCTGATCAGGTGACTGTGGTAAGATTTTCCTCCACCATTTTAAAGGACAATATAGATGACCAGTTTACCAAATATTTATCACATTTTTTATTCCATGCTTTCCCCCCAAAGATAAACTCAGTACACTGGTTTATTTCCACCCCATTTTATCCTCGCAATGGCCTTTTGATGTAGCTTAGAACAAGAAAGAATGAGTACTGTACCTAGGGTCACCCCGTGAGCTTCCTGCTTGACTGGAATTTGAATGTCAGGCCTCTCTCACCAACACTGAGGCTCTCTGCCATCAGCTGCTACCCGTCCCTCTTTCCATAGGTCTAGGGTTACCACCGAATTTTTTAAATTATTTATTTCCCCCCCTTTTTTGTTACTGGTTTTTAAAAACTGCTGCCCCCTTACTGTGGCTGTGGCCACCGCCATTTTTCCTCCAGCCACCGCCATTTTTCCTCCAGACACTCTTGCACAATGCGGCCTAGAACGCGGACAACGTGATCATTCTTCGCAAGCCATTCAGAAGGGCTTCCAGGCCGCTTGTGCGCATGCATGTGGCTCACAAAAAATGGTCGCATTGTGCGCATGCACGAGGATCGCAAGCCTTGCGCACAACGCAGCCTGGAAGCCCTTCATTTAAAAGAGCTTCCAGGCCGCTTGTGCATATGCGTGCGGCTCACGAAAAATGGCCACGTTTTCCACGTTCCAGGCCGCGTAATGCAAGAGCGGCTGGAGGAAAAATGGCAGCAGCGGCGGCACCCCCGGATTTCCCAGGATGGCTACCATACGCCCCGGGATGCCGGGATAGGGCCCCAAAATCTGGGAGGGTCCCGGCCATTCCGGAACATATGGTAAGCCTACCTAGCTAGGTCCCAAGTACACTGCCCTTGGCTCTAATACTGGATTGTCATGGCATGCTTTTCACCATTGCCTGCCAATGGTTGGGACCTCAAATATTCTCCTGGTCTTACGCCCTGTCATCAGGCAGTAAATCCTGTGCAGGCTTCGGTCACTGATCCAGGGGCCTCACAGGACAAACAGTCTGACATTTTCTGCATTTATTATGGTAGACTTTCTTAGATGTGCTTCTTTTGAAAGCATTTCTGTATTCCTGTCTACATAGAGGGTAGCTTGTAATGTTTGTGGCACCCCCACATCCCAAGATCAAACTGTAAACAGGTTTTACAGGGTAAGAAGAACCCTCCTGCGGCCTCAACACCAGATACTCCCAAGATATCCGGCCAGGATAATTTTCTGCTCCTTTTTATGAAGTAAAAAGACAAAGGTTTTATTTTTAAGGGAGACGTTTAGCTGCATTAAAGAACGAGATCTTCTTCAGAGGCATTGCTACAAAATTCAATTTTAATGAGGTTTTCCTCTGTGCACTTTAGGAGATTAAGTACTGTTGGCAAGCCATTAACTAATGCAAATGAACCGTTTAGGGGGATATTACTGTTGGAATGCTTACAATTATAATGCCACTTTTACTACCACTGAAATTATACAAACGCTACAAAATTATAGTAGTTATTTCTATGGGCCAATTCACACAACCATCAAGTCATTGCAGTTCGGTTCCTGCATCTGTGCTTTGCCATTTACACAATCAAGCTTTTTTGTTGTTTGCAGAGATGTGCCAACAGTTTCATAAAATCCCAAGACTCCTGTTCTGGATGTGGTTCCACTCTGCTTGAAGGAGCAGGTTCATTGTGTGGGGGTATTTCTGACTCAGCTTTTGCTCCTGGATGCCCAGATGGAGGCTGTGGGATGGAGTGCCTTTACTCAGCTTCAGCTTGTGAGCCAACTGTGCCAGTTTCTGTCTCAAGTGGATCTGGCTATTGCAATCCATTCCTCCATCACCTCATGATTATGGAGTGCCTAGATGCCTTTAAAAGGGGTTTGGATAGATTCATGGAGGAAAGGTCCATCACAGGTTACAAGCCATAAGCAACCTCCTGGCTTTAGAAGTAGGTTTTCTCTGTGCCAGGTGCAAGGGAGTGACAACAGGAAACAGGTATCTTGTTGTCTTGTGTGCTCCCTGAGGCATCTGGTAGGGCCACTGTGAGATACAGGAAGCTGGACTAGATGGGCCTTTGGCCTGATCCAACAGGGTTCTTCTTCTGTTCTTATGTTCACTCAGCTTCAGCTAGTGAGCCAACTGTTTCTGTCTCAAGTGGATCTGGCTATTGCGAGCCATTCCTCAGTCAACTTATGATTGGCTTACGACACAATACACTTTACAGGGGACTGCCTTTGAATACCTTTCAGAAACTTCTGCAGCTGTAAAATCAACTGCCAAGGTGTTGGGCAGAACAAAACAATGTGATTATGGCACTCTCTTGTTGTTGCAACTGCATTGGCTACCAATGTGTTTCTAGGCACAATTCATGGTATTGGTGTTCAAAGCCCTAAGTGAGTTAGGACCAAGATACCTCAAGGACTCCTTCCTTCCTCCATAAGATTCTACCTGCCTGTTAAGACCTGGGTGGGAGGCTCTTCTGCATGTCCTGCTGCCTTTTGAAGTTCTGTTGCTGGCGACACATGACAGTGTCAATGGAATTTGCTCCCCTAGGGTTCAATCTGGAGAATTAAACAGTCAAGTCACATGGCAGCTTCTAGTTCAGATCCTTTTCTATTTCTTTTAATAATAGAGCAGGTGCCTGGTGCATAGGCCAACACACCTGACACAGGTCAGTTGTGAAGGAGTGCACACCATCACAATGTTACACTGGAATTTATAGCTTTACTAGAATCCATAGCTTCAGAGGTTATCCCACCACCTTATTTGGAACACACCTCTAAGCATGCGTGGTGCACTTGTTTTTGCCAAGACCTTGACATGCGCAAAAAGCATGTTTTAAAGTTTCAATTTCTCCAAAATCATATGATTTATTATCTCCAGCTCCCAAAGCCCCTTAAAAACATGGCCCTTGACCAAAAAAATTTGGAGACTCCTGCTGTATATCATAAGAAGGATCTAGCATGAATTTCAGTCATGGGCCAACACAAACAAGATTTTTTATTCTCTCATGCAAAATGTATGTGAAAAAGTGTTTTTGTCATGAAACCCCCCACCCCATTCTTGCAAAAATGCTCCAGTAGTTCCAATGTACACACAGGGGCTTTGATGTGCAAATGGACCTCAGCACACATAGGATCCTCTAAGACTCTTCTATGTTTCGGACAACAGTTTGCATGCGCAAAAGGGAATCCCCACACATCCAGTGGCGTTTCTGAGGTTGGGGCCCGACCATAAGTCGTGCCCCGTCCTAGTACCCGCGTTTAGGCACCGGAGCGAGGAGGCCCCGCCCCCTCGCCGACGGAGCCATTCCCACAGCGAAGCCGATCAGGCAGGGAGTCTCCTGCCTGATTGGCTTCGCTGTGCGAATGGCTCCGTCGGCGAGGGGGCGGGGCCTCCTCGCTCCGGTGCCTAAACGCGGTACTAGGACGGGGCACGACTTACGGTCGGGCCCCAACCTCAGAAACGCCACTGCACACATCCATGTAGCACTAGGCAATATCTCACAGAATGGTAAGGCTCTGTGAGCTTCAGTTCATACCCATGAGGCATGTGGACTATTTTGTTTTTAAAAAAAACACTTGTATCAAAATATAACAAGCCCAAGTTGGTGTTTTCTGGCTAAGCCTGGTTTAGCGGAGACATGAAGGGGCATGCACCATTTCTCTTATGGAGAAGTACTGTTTTGTTGTTCTACAAAGAAATAACATATAGCCTGGCAGACTACTGGTAAATAACATCCGGAAGTCTGCTTTTTATTATTAACAATAATAATATTATTAAACAATATTATTTATTACCATGAACGAACCATCTTCAGTGGGATTAAAAGTCATAAAAATCCCATTGAAGATGGTTCGTTCATGGTATATTGTTGCGGGTCATAACAGTTTTTGCTCAATTTTAATATTATTTATTATTAAATAATTTTATTATTACATTTTATTACTTGAGACTCAGAAGGAGCACACTGCACTAGAAGTTGGAACAGAAAATTGGGCCTCAAAATAAGGGTAGTTATTACAGTTATAGTTATTACAGGTAGTTATTACAGCTGTAGCCTTTCGATTATCAATGAAACGGCTGAGCAAAGCCTCGGAAATGCTTCAGGCAGGGCAGCTTAAAGAGGGGTGCATTGTGGTGACATTTTTGCAGTGCTGCCTTGGGGGGGGGGGTTAAAAAAGCAGATCAGAAAGCACCATACCAAATTTGTGCATTGGTTTGTCTAATCCCGTCATAGTGGTGCAGTAGTGTAGCCAGATGGTTACCCATAGTGAACTGGGAACATCGTCTTTTCCATTCCACAGCTTGAAGTTGTATATGGCTCACTAGTGATTTCATGACATCATCTTTGGAGACAGGTGACTTTCTTAATGCCACAGCCTATTTGGTTCCTTGGTCACTTCTTTCCATTGAATGGTGCATGGTAATAAAATGGAGAGAGAGAGAGAGAGAGAGAGAGAGAGAGAGAGAGAGAGAGAGAGAGAGAGAGAGAGAGAGAGAGAGAGAGAGCATATGGCTTTGTACATTGTATGATCAGATGCAGTCCTTGAGGATTTGATAGATCAGGCAGCTCATCTGTAATTTTTATGCAGCTGGTGTAGGTAATCCCTTAGTTTTCACCCTATTTATTTGTCTTTCTATCGCTATGGATTTTCAGCTGAGGTATTTTTTTCAGACCACAGTAATCACAATTAATCCATATATTGCAAGATTCTTTCAAGTTTACATTAAAAAAATCTTTTTTTCGCAGAAAGTATTTGTTATCTATATAGGATTCGTATGTCTTACATGACATTAGATTATAATTATATTCCTAAAGAGCAATACACAGTTATATGTACAGCATATCATTAATCTACGGAATTCACTGCCACCAGATGTGTTGATGGCCACTGGCTTACATGGCTTTAAAAGGGGGTTAGACAAATTGATGGAGGATGAGTCGATTGCTGGTGACTAGTCATAATGGCTGCATGTTGCCTCCAAGAACAGAGACAGTATGCTTCGCTTCTGAACACCAACTGTAGGGGAGCACAGGCAGGAGAGAAGTCTGCCTTTTCCTCCTGCTTGTGTGGGCTTCCCAGCAGAAATGACAGACGCCCTCCCGGCGCCCAGCGCGTGGGGGCAGGGCCTGCATCGTGTCACGTCGACGCGCCCCCCCGCCGGTTTTGAAGGCATTTCGGAGCCGAACGGGCTCCAGGGAGGGCGGGAGGGCCAAAACGACGTGACGGTAAGTACCCCCCGCGCCGAGTGCGCCCCCTGCCCGCTCAAGCGCCTGGAGCTACTGCTCCACGCGCTCCGCCCAAGTTCCGCCGCTGCCTTCCCAGAGACAGCTGGTGGACCACTGTGGGAAACAGGATGCTGCACTGGATTGCTCTTAGCCTGACCCAGCAGGGCTTTTCTTATGTTCTTATATAAGAGTGCCCCAAAGGATGGTGCTTACAGAGGGAAAGCCTTGGCATATTACAACGATTCAAACGTAGCTACTTGAAATGACACATTTCTCAGTGGAAGAAAAAAACACTACAGAACACATGAAATCAGATTTGATTGTCCGTTGTGGAATGTTTCGAGACAGACCAAGAGCATGATTTCAATTCAAACACTACATGCTCCAGTCCCAGAGAAGATCCCTGCCACGTTATATTTACCCATCTATTTATTTGCTTAGGTAATGCTGCATGGTGGCTGGGGATAATTCAAGGAGACAGAGTGGTTATTCTGTGGAACTACTTCTTCATTAAAAAAAAGACATGATGGCACACACATGTGTTTCTCTCTGCACTGGCTTTATTGACAAACCAATTGGAAATTAATTGGAAAGAAATGGCATCAGGCAGCGAATAGTTGTTTATTACAACCATATATAGTAGCTTTATGATGTAAATGTTGTTATGTGGACGGAGTGCTTTGCAGTCTGCCTTTTTCATCCTCACAATTTCCCTGTGAGCAGAAAGCAGATCACGAGTGTTCCTGCCTTACATACGAAGACTTGAGGCTGAAAGCTAGTAACGTGCCTCGGGCCACCCCAAAGCTTGTGGTTACACAGAGATTCAAATCTGGTCCCTGTTCAACCTTCTGCCCATTGAAGGACAATGGCATTAAATCTGTTTGGGAGCCATGGCCCAATTTAGATGTCATGCTGGCTGCTTCGTTCAGTGTTGCTTCAAAGCCCTTATCGCTTTAGGAAGTCTTTGCAGCCAACATCAGATTTACAAGGTTTATATCCCGTGTGCAAATACATACATCTGCTGTGTTTACCTGTCAATGTTCACTAGTCCACGTGGCGATTCTGCAGGCAGTGCACATGAATCAGCGGCTACATGTATTATCTACTTTGGTCAGGGCTTTGGGGTGGCAGCTTTACATCTAAACTGGATACCATTTGATCCAGGCTATGCACTATTCTGCCTCCTTTAAGAGCACAGCCCAGATGGCCTCAGGTTGAGTGAGTTCACGTGAGAGAACTTGGTGAGGGACAGCTTCAGTTTCGCAGCAGAAGCCTGCACAAGTGTGTGGGTCTATATGAGTGCATCAGGGACTGGAGGAATAGTAACTATGAACAATCTCCAGATACATGGGGTGGGGGGTGGGGAACAAGCACAGATCTTAGTCACTGAGTCATTCCAGTGAGTACCGGCGGTAAATAATGGATTGATTAGAAGTCTGGTGTGTGCTGCTCTTCTCACATATTCAATATACAGTTCTTTCCACCGTTTGGACTCCACTGTCCGCACTGAATATCCTGACATGCCAGGAGGGCAGCAGATGGATCAAACTGGGATCAGAAGGAAAAGCGCTGCCAACCTGAGCAGGCCACTGTCAAAATATTTCATGCCAATATTCCATGCTGCAGTTCATTTGTGGTCCTGTATCAATATGAGACTTGGAATGTCCTGCTCAGGATCATGTTGTGAGCAGCTGCCACTACTAAGTGCTCTGAGTGACAATGGAAAGGAACCTAATTCTACACGGTTTACCAAGAGCCCTTCATTTGGAGAACCCGTAATGAGGCCTCATTCATTAGCAAAAGGGGAAAAGGAAAGCAGTCCACAATGGGAAGAAGGTTGCACGGCAACAGGTTGCGAAACGGAATGCCACAAGGACCGCAGCATTGGCCACTGCCAGGAAAAGACTGATTTCCAAGCCGGAGAATCTGGACACTTCTGTGCCTATGTCTGTTATTGAGCTTGTTTTACAATGGCCTGGCGGCTTTTGTTGTTACTTCCCAGATTTTTTTTTTAAAGGAGATCCTCTATGCTTGCAAACTGATATGAAACAATTAGTGGTCATTAAAGCATCCTAACTGGGAGTAAAACAGGAATTTCTACATCATATTGTGGGCATTTGGGAACTAGGTGGTGTTACCTCAGCAAAATTTAGTTATTTTGGTATGGCCCTTTAGGCCTTTGCAGCACAATCCTATGCATGTCTACTCAGAAGTAAACCTCATTGTGTACTCCCAAGAATGTGTATATAGGATTGCAGCCTTATGCCCAAATCCAGCAGCAGAACTACAGTGGAGCACGTGAAGCAGGAGCTCCAGGCGCTCGCTCGCGGGCGGGGGCACGGGCGGGGAACTCACCCTCCGGAAGAGCAGCGTTGTCTCGGCCCTCCCACCCTCCCTGGAGCCGGTTAGGCTCCGAAATGAGCAAAAAACAGGCGGGGGGGCGCGTCGACGTGACGCACCGCAGGCCCCGCCCCCACGCGCCCGGGCGCCCTCCCGGCACCTGTCATCTCTGCCCAAATCCTATTGGGGACTTACAACAGCATATCATGTGATCTGTTGCCATAAGTCCCAGTGTGGTGCCACAAAAGGCATAACACTGCCATGTGCTGCAGGACCACTGGAGCAAATGGCCAGAGGCCCCACATGCATACCAACGGCTTTCCCAGGCCACGTTGGAACAGATAAGGTGGCCGTGGGGGTCATTCAGAGGAGGAATGGGGCAGCGAACAAGGAAGGAAGGGGCGGTTCAAAGGCTGAAGGGGGTGAATCTCATCAGTAGTCATGCATGCCAGGATCCTATCCCCCTTTTCCAGGTATGACATGCCAAGGCCCCTCCAATTTATGCCAGCTAAATAGCTGACATAGGTCTGAGGAGACCCATTGGTGACCAGGTGGCTTATGTGAAGGTGAGTACAAAATATTTTTGCTTACCTCTCCCACAGCGCAATCCTATCCAACTTACACCACTGGTGTAACCAGCAGTGCAGCAAGAATGGGAGGCCCCAGAACAGAAAGGGGATTCAAATCCCCTCCAAAGGGGGATTTAAGGGGGATTTGAATCCCCTTTCCGTTCTGGGGCCTCCCGTTCTCGCTGCACCGCTGGTTACACCGGTGGTGTAAGTTGGATAGGATTGCGCTGTCAGGCTGTTTGATCCTCCCCCCCCCCCATGATGGATCATGCACACCGTTGAGACCTCTGCATCATGTAGGCTGGTGGGGGTTAGGACTGGATTGCTCATTTAGTTTCGGTTCTGGTAGTTAGAGGTTGATGGTTGTGTCCAGGTAGGAGCCCGGAGAGGCCTTGTTTTGTTCTAATAATGTTTTCAACCCTTTTTGACTGAGTGGTTGTGGAACTACAGTCATAATAATAACAGACAATGGTAATATTATACATACTGTATGTATCACACACTATTCAGAGGACAATTAGCCCAGGTTCAGTTATTCCCCAGAGATTTCGTTTCTGCAGTTATGAAATTGCTTGTTGGCATCCGGTAGTGGATAAATGTTCCACCAATCTACAAATTACTTCAAATTCCTGAACAAATATTTAACACTATAACTTTACCATAGAACATATGCACCGTTCTCAGTGCATGTTTATGTTGTTGTGTTAGCCAATATTAGCATACGATTAAAATGCTCTTGTGAATTGTTTTTCCTTGCTTGTGCACATCAGATCACAGTTTGAACCTTTAAGAGAATTAGAATAAAGGATCTAAAAATATGAAATTGACTCCAGGGCCTGGTGGGAACTATCGAGTGCAATCAATATATACCTGGAGTACTATTTCAATTAGAGGCAAGTTTGATTTCTGTAGATATAAAAAAAAATCACAGGAGGAATAGCTGGAACAAACATTACATTTGCCGTTCAGGCGCTGTTGCCGACAACAGCCTGGCAAGCGATCTGGCTGTTTACCATTTGGATCAGCACCATCAGTTTGTGGCTGCCTTCTTGGTGGCCACTGGCTCCACCTTCAGTGTTTGCAATCATGGGGAGAAACTCTCCCTGCTGACAATATTTGCATATGCGGACATACACTGTCCATGGGGAGAATGGGGGCATCATGGCCATGGAGTACAGCATCAACAGGATTGGGGGTTGCTGGCATGCTCACTCTGCTCCCACCATTCATTCTGTCTCCATGGAGAGGGAACGTATAAAGATGGCTATAGGGGCGCTACTAATCCACCTGGGAAATAGCTCTAGAACAGGGGTTCTCAACCAGTGGTACTAGTACCACCAGTGGTACTTCAGCCGACTGCTGATGGTACTCGGACCACTGGACCACCAGAACCACGCTCCGATGCGGTGCTTTCGGTGGTACGTTTTCACTCCTGAGAGGCTCCTGCCTTTGGCCAAGCCTCTCGGGAATGCTGAGAAAGGCCCTCCCACCCGCCCAGAGCCTCCTACCTGCATTTTCTGGCCTCCAAAAACCTGAAAGTAACTGGCAATGATGTCATCATCAGTCACTTCTGGTGGTACGCAGCAGGAGAGTGGCGCCAGAGGTGATACTCAGCTGGGAAGGGATTGAGAACCCCTGCTCTAGAAGTCATGGTAAGGACAAGAGCTGTTCAAGGTCTTTGCGACCTGCCCTCCCCCATGGTAAATGTAGAGTGTGTTCCGGCCCTATGAAATTAGAGATCTTTCCAACATTCACAGACAGTGAAGTTTCCAAAAACAAATTGGTTAACTAAAGTGTCTATTTTTTATTTTTTTAACAAAATGTTTCCAATGAACAAATCAATTTCTGAATCAGCTGTAGCATTCGGGTTCACTGGCATTGCTGGAGGTGAGGCGGAAAGCTAAGTTCTGCAGCTTTCTGCCCCACCGTTACTCTCCTGCACGAGGCGCCCCGCCCCCTCGTCGTAGGAGCTCGTCAGCGGAGAGAAAGCAACGCGCAGGGACTCTCCTGCGCGTTGCTTTCTCTCCACTGACGGGCTCCTACGACGAGGGGGCGGGGCGCCTCATGCAGGAGAGTAACGGTGGGGCAGAAAGCTGCAGAACTTAGCTTTCCGCCCCACCTCGAGCGACGCCAGTGTTTGGGTTTTAATATGCTGGATAAAGGTGCAGCTAAAAGAATAACAGACTTGGGAGTTATGAAAAACGCCATGTATTTGAAAGACAATATAAAAAGCTGTAACTGAGATTACAGAGCTATGTTTACAGCTTTACCTGTGTTCATTGAATTACACCAAAGAGATTCTTGGAATTTTCTCTGCAAATAAAGGAGACTTAAGCTGCAGTACGGTTCTAGCAGCAGGAAAAGTTGAGCAGGAGACACTGTTTCCAAATGTGAAGTTAAGAGCCATTTTCTCGATTGACTACTGTGCTTTTCATTTGTGGAACAAAGAGACAGCATCTGTAACTATTAAAGGCTTCTGAAAGACCCATGGTCATTATTATCCGAGCCTAAACAAAATAAATAAGATTTGGTTTTAGTTGTTTCTGCACTTGGCCTTTCCTAGGCTTTGTGATGATCTTCCCTTATGTGGACCTGCTTGACATTCAGGCTTCTATTAAAAAAATAATGAAAGTTCATTTTAGAACCAGCAAAGCTATCATTTCTATTGTATGTTTCCCTGATTATACACACAGAGAGGGTCTGTCAGACCCAAGGAGTAAGTTTGAGTATTTTGGTGAGTCTGTTTTCCAGGCTTCCTATCTTATTATCCCGAGCATGTGTCTTACCTCTTTATACCATCCTACGAAAAAATGACTCGGGTTTTTGAGATTTAGAAAGACTTTGGTTTTTTTTCTTATGTTTGAATGCTTACAGCACAATGCTGTGCACATTTACTCAAAAGTAAAGCCCACCCTGTTCAGTGCTTACTTCCAGGTAAGTGGGTATACAATTGCAGCCTTGGTAATCCTTATTTCCCAATTAATAAACCTCTTTATTATATAACAAACGTGCCTATGGATTTTAACCTTCAGTGCCTATTCAACATTCTTAAATTTTCTGATATGCTGCCCTTCACTAATATGAACAAATATTTTGGTTTTACATGAGAAACTGAAGGATCCCCAAATGCCAAGTGGGCTAGAAGGAAAGTCTATTTGAGGTGGTGGCAAACAATTACGACCATTTGTGGGGTTATGTTTATGTGAACCATCTGATGATGCAAGCTTGACTCCAGCATCTTCCACAGATTTGTCCAACAGTGAGAAGACTCTGATGCTGGGAAAGATTGAAGGCAAAAGGAGAAGGGGAAGGCCAAGGATGAGATGGTTAGACAGCATCACCGATGCAACAAACATGAAAATGAGCGAACTCAGGAAGATAGTGGAGGACAGGAAGGCCTGGCGGGATATGGTTCATGGGATCACGAAGGGTCGGACACGACTTAACGACTGAACAACAACAAGAGTGCTGTTCACAAGTCTTTTGCCATGTAATAGTTTTTTTTTCCTCCAAGTGTGGGATGTCATAATAGGTGCTAGGGTTTTGTCCATGGGTCTCCTACAATTAACTATCCCATGTCGGTACTCAAGTACTTCCCCCACACAAATTTCCTTGAGTGTTAAAATTGGCATCAGAGGTTCTATTATACAGTATGTCCCATTGCTATTAGAGGTACATCAGGTGGATTGATGAGCCAGGGCCTTTTCTGTGGTAGCACCTAGATTGTTATGGAACACTTCCCAGTGGAGATCCACCAGGCTTGCTTTTCAATGGTCAGTTGCCTACTTATTTCAGCAGGCGTTTGATCTCTGACAGTTTGCTGCATTTTAATTGTTTAGTGATGCTGCTGTTTTTTTGTATGATGTTTTCATAAACAATGTTTATGATTTTAAATGTTTATATTTTATGGCTGATGTTCAAATGAGATTGTTAACTGCTTTGGGTATTTATATACAAAAGCAGGATATAAGTATACGAAATAAAATAAAGTAAAATAAACATGTCATCTTACTCTGTAATAAGTAAAGTGAAACAAGGGGCAAAAATCATCCAAGATTCCATAAATGCTTTTTACTATAAATGACAGGAAAATTGGGTACATTTTAGAAAATAGTATTAACTATGCCATTTTCAATTGTGTTAAATCAAGTGTTATAGGGCACACTCCACTGGGAACCTGGGTTGTTCCTCAAGGCCCATTGAACCGAATTAGACTGAGCCAATTCACACTTCACACTTGTCCTTTTGATGAGCTTAAAAGTACCTGAATTGAAATGGAAAAAAGAGATCTGCAGAGCTGTCAACTATGCATGGTGAATACTCATGGACATGACCATAAACATTGGACCAGTTTTCACCAAGGGATAGAAAGACCTGCTTCCATGTTTATTACAGGGAAGTCCATCTATTTAACTGTGCAAGCACCATTCACAATTGAAAACGTTGCTTATGTACAGTATTTGGTTATTTAGACTCAGGCCTTTTTAGTAGCGACATTCAAAAGTCATCCATTATGACCAACAGCCCAATCCTAACTAAAACCCTCCTGCTGAAGCAGCCTTGCCAAAGGAGCATGCTGCATCATGCGGGGGGGGGGAGCCCCAGGGGCCTCTTCGAGGTAAGCCTCTGCTTCCCCAAGAGGTCTCCTCAGATCTGCACCAGCCATTTTGCTGATGTAGAACCAAGGAGACTAACAGCCCAATCCTACCTAAGGATCCGCCAGGCAACCAAGTCTGCACCACCACGGGCAGCCTCCCGCTTGGTAGAAAGTGGTTAGAAAGTCTCCTTGGGAAAGGGGACGCTCGTCCCCTTCCCCAAGTGTAAACGGGGCAGATTAGCCTCCTCAGAATTCTGAATTCTGTCAGGTATTTTGTTGGCAGAAGTCGGAGGAGGCCTTGTAATGGCTCAGCCGCGTGGTGGGGGACAGGATTCGGCCAAAACCATCCCCTGCCTCCTCCCGTAGCGGCTGGGCTTATGGCCACCTGCCATTTTCCCCGATCCCCCCCCCGCCCACTGGATCCTTACCTGGGTCCAGTGGTGGTCCTCTAGGTGCTTGGGCGGTGGAGCAGGGGAGGCCAGCCTTGCGCTGGCATTCCCTGCTCACGAGTCGTCAAAAAAGTGCTTTACGCACTTTTACGATGGCTTCGGACGGTGGAACGCTCGTTCCGCCGCCTGACACAGTGCTAGGATTGCGCTGTAAGGGAGAGGGAACAGGGAAGGAACGGGAATAGGATCAGACACAGGCTGGTCCTGCCTCCTGCTTTCACCTCCCACCCACCCCCTCCCTTCCCTGTTCCTCCCTCCGCCGGCGCCCACCCCTGCTACCAACGTACTGACACTGGTGGCTGCTCCATTGGCGCATGTGTGCCACCAACCATGTGTGCTGGTGGCCTCGTCGCACATGCCGTCGCAGCAGAACTTCTGCCAGCAGAACATACATTCCGCTGGCAGAAAGCCTAATTAGGATTGGGCCCTTTGTCTTGTTGCCTGAAAAGCCTTTTTGATTTGCTGTGTGCAGGAACACCTTGGAAAAAGCCTCGCCTGCTCCTTGGCATCTTCCATGGGTGACTGCACCTCACTTGCACAGCACATTTGACCCTTTGAACAGAAGGTACCTCCTAGGAGCTTCCTGGCGGAGCAAACAAATTGTTAACAAAGTGCCAGAAGGGTCCCCAATTCCAGCTGTCCTCACCAACTCCGTGGCCAGACTCAATCAAGGAGCTATGCTAGTGAAGCAACTGACCTCCCCTGAGCGAGCTACCACACCACCTCAGCAAGGTGCAGAAACAATAGAAGGACCCGATAAGGACCATGGATAAGCCATATATATATATATATAAACCAGTCACTAGACCCTCCTCTCCTCTCTTTCATCCCTCACCCATTTCTCTGCCTTCCTGTTGCTGTGTTCGTTCATTTGACCCGCTGGTTCTGCATTAAGCCACCTCCCTTCCAGCGGCAATCCAAGGGCCACCATGCTAAGTTGGTACCCAGGATCGGGAAGCCCTCACACCTTCCCCCCTTTTCTCTGCTTCTCTCCCCAAGCACAACTGAAGCCACTGTGCCAGCACAATATGGTCAGTCATCTTAGTGGGCTGCCCTAGTGCAATGCACCCCTTTCCCCTGGGAAAGCAGCTCTGGCTCTCTTGCCCTGCCTGCCTGCCTGCCTTGAGCCAACTAAGGCTACTACCGCCTAGCTGCTGGGCTTCCTTCAAAGCCCTCTTCTGCCTTTTCTAACCCCGCTTTGGTACAGGAGCATCGCCTGGTCAAGACAGTCATGCTGGAAGGCTTTGTGTGCTCTTTGGGCAGAAACACAGCTATCACATCGGCAGAAAGCAATGATTGTGATCCATTATTTATACAGCATTTTATGACACCGCTCCTGATTTTTTCCCCAAAAACCTGCAGCTGAGCTGTGCTTCCATGGGAAACTCACAGCAGCTACAACCCACCCCCAAAGCTTTGGACTGGATCAAAACACATCACAGGCCAGCTCTAAACATCATGACAAACTCATTAGCACAAATGAGATTGCAAGAGCCTGAAAGCATGGTGATGACATCTCAGTCTAATCTCAGTATTCAGATGAGGGTATAGGACTGACCTAGCGAAGGAGAAAGACCCAGTCATCTGTAACTTGCAACAGCAAAAAATAAGGGTGTGTGTGTGTGTGTGTGCAAACACTAATTAGAAGTTATAAAGTTTTTGCAACGTAATAATCTGAGATGAAGCAGGCAACATGGATGTTGGGGAGAGAGTCGTTATCTACAATGACAGCCGATAAGGTTACAGGAGCTGATTACAGCAGCCGGCCATTCAAATTGTTTCGATTTGTAAAAGAGACATTTGATAGACTATGGCCTGCTGAAAACTGCAGCCAGACAGAATATAGGTCACAACTGGGAACATGCACAAGATGAGCACTAATTTTATATTTCAGATGTAGAAGGAAGGGGAGGGGAAAATACTGCGTCTTGAATAGAAGGAAGGGAAACTAATTCAATAAATTAAAGTTTCTAAGGAACAAGATTAGAAACACGGCCCCTAGCAGAGAGAGAGAGAGAGAGAGAGAGAGAGAGAGAGAGAGAGAGAGAGAGAGAGAGAGAGAGAGAGAGAGAGAGGACATATCAAATTCCTTTTTTGCCGCTGAATTAAATATGAACACTGCATGTCTGTGTTCTTTCATTCCCAGACTAAATGCGCTGGCTTTTATTCCTGCAAATAAAGGAATCTGTTTACAGGTTACCTGTTTTATTCAGTTTTGCCCACTTTGATATTGTTATTCTTGTTCAGAGTCTGGAGAGGAAGGGGAGCAACTCCCCAGGCAATGTCAAAGCAGCATCCCCAGACGAGAGGCGGAAGGCAGGCAATGGGCAGACTTTCACGCATGATGAGTGAGCAGCACTTCAGGAGCTCCCAGGACCACAGCGGAATTGTCCCGATTGCACGGCCCAAGTTTGGGGGGGGGAGGGGGGAGGTGCAATGTCAAAAGGAACGTAATTTATTATTGCAATTATTTATAGTAATTTATAGCATTTTGAGAGAGAGAGAGAGAGAGAGAGAGAGAGAGAGAGAGAGAGAGAGAGAGCATGCTTCCAATTTGGTGCTTCAGTAACACACCAGAAATATGGAAAGGGATTTCTCTAAAAAAATTAGGATAAAAATAGGGCACAGAGACTGCATTCTTTAACCACAGGATATTTTGTTCTGGGCCTGCTATGTTTTTTGAGCCTTCAGTAAATATTTCTACATTTTCAGATATTTCACTGTGATCATCATAGCAGTGGGGGGGGGGGGAGTAGAAGCCTGTCTTGTTTTTAAAGAATGGAATCTGAGAGTACGTAAGAAACATTTGTGGTTCTCCTCTAGAAATGGGCAACACCTGAACATATTTCGAGATTTCAGCGTAACCAACCGGACTGTATATCTACCTTCTAAGACTCAACTTGACCCCTAAGCCATAGCATTTCCAATGACATCATCTGTATTTATGCTTTTGAGAAGAGTGGCGCCGGAGGTGGTACTTGGTCAGGAAGAAGTTGAGATGTCCTGCTCTAGAACAAACTCAAAATCAATTGTGAGAACTGCTTGACTAGATCCCAAATTAGCTATTGGAATTCAGAATTGATAATAATAATAATAATAATAATAATAATAATAATAATAATAATAATAATAATAATAATAATATACAGTATCTATATGCCACCTTTCTTGGTCATTGGATTTCTCCTCCGACTTTAATCCAAGGACAGGCTGTCCTAATCCCCCTTGGGGTTTTTTATAATATATATACATGTCCAATCTTTCATGAACGGCTATTTTCCAGGTGGTATCCTTTTTACAGTCTGACAATTCTGCTGGCTGGCGCCTCCCACACTCGACCGATGCAGCTGGAGGCTCTTATCTCTCCTCCTGGAGGCTTTTACAGCTTTTTGCCGGCTGTGTCTCAAACTTATCAAGTTCACCGGTCTTCGGGCTTTGAAGGCAGCAGCTCTCCCAACTGAGCCAGACTCTTCCAGACGTTTGGTAGTAGGGATGCCGTTCAGAGAGATCCAAGAGAGCATTGTGCACTTCCTGAGTTTCAGACCATATTTGATTATTTCTCAGGAGCTAACTGATTGAACCCACACTCTTTTGTAATAACAATGGCACAAATCCCTCTTGCTTTGTTGTTTTTAAAAGGGGGGCGTTGGTTCTGTTTGATCCGTGCTAATCACTGGCGTCACTCGAGGTGGGGCGGAACGGTAAGTTCCACACTGTGCTAACCTCCATGTACACTCTAGCACGAGGCGGCCCCGCCCCCTCGCCGTTGGAGTCATTCAGTGCAACGAAGGCAGGAGTCTACTGTGCGTTGCCTTCGCCGCACTGAATGGCTCCGACGGCAAGGGGGGAGGGCCACCTCGTGCCGGGGAGTAAACGGAGGTTAGCACAGTGCGGAACCGTTCCGCCCCACCTCGAGCAATGCCAGTGGTGCTAATAATGATAATATTAATCTTCAAGAGTGTTTTGCA
Source organism: Plestiodon gilberti rubricaudatus (assembly GCA_026170595.1). Lineage (NCBI taxonomy): Eukaryota > Metazoa > Chordata > Lepidosauria > Squamata > Scincidae > Plestiodon > Plestiodon gilberti. The sequence goes on along the minus strand of JANXHW010000001.1, from coordinate 234,023,132 downwards.
AGAATCAACTCCATTCTGCTCAATACAAGTACAGTAACTTTGCTTTTGTTGCTTGGCCTAATGAAACGTTCTCAAACATGAAAGGATACCTCATCTTTCCAGCACAAACTGATCCGCTAGAAGATGTCATCGTAACCTGTTTCTCTCTCCCTCTTCATGTCAAAGACAGAAACTGTACTCTGAACTACTATTTGTGTCTCTAACGGCCCGATCAACACTGACACGCTGGTGTGTGCTGCCACAAAAGCACGATAAACAGCTTTGCAACAGCGCAATAGCTAGGCACGCTGGCGGAAAGGCCAGAGCCTTCCGTTGGGATGCCACTGAACTAGGTACGTCCAGTGCAGGGGGGAGGGCGGGGAGGGGACTGAATGGGGCAGGAGGAGGGCAGCAATAGGGGTGGAAGTGAGCAGATCAAGCCTGGGAGGGGGTGGGATCAGCAGCGCTAGAGCGTGCCATATCCACCCCCCCTTCCCTGGCCTGATCCACCTGCACAGATCAATGCAGACTTGCACCAGCGATATCACTAGCACGTGTCCGAATTGATCCGTTGCAGCTGCTTGGGCTTACTCTGGGGCAAGGGGACAAATGTAAGCCCTCCAGCAGCCAAAATTCCCCTGTAGGATGCAGTGCAGCCTGCGCTGATACCACTGCAACTCCGCACAGGGATTTGCTCTGGATTGGGCTGCCCTTCTATTTAGATATCTTATTTTGCGCCACTATCCAGAAGCGATGAGAATGTATGAATAAGAAACTAGATAAATGGTGGAGGACATCATGCAGTTCGGGAGGAGCGTGGTCAAGAACTCTGTCCGTCACATTCCACCGCCCATCTACACTGACATTTTCAAGTTTTGGGGGTTCTTTTGAATGCAAAAGGGGTGAATGGAATTCTTGCTCCAGCAGTGATCTTGTGTCTTCAAAGGTTGCATGACAGGCAGCAAAGAGGTGCAGCTTTCCCTCATTGTATCCCCATGACCGCACTCTTTGCATAACTGTCCATCAAGCAGCCTTTAAAGGCACAGGGAGCTTTGCTAGAACAAAAAACATGGCAACGCTTTATAGGAATAGCTTGGGGTCAGCAACTGAAGCATTTTTTTTTACTTTTAATATCACACGGGTGGGGGGGGTTGAATCAACATCGAACTACAGCTGAGGCTTTGCTATATTCCCATGCCTCCTCTCCCACTTTCATGGCTTTTTAAAAGCACCCCAAGTTCATTTTTTCCCTTTTAAATCCTTCAAATGAACACATAGTCCTAAATTTACGTGACTTAGCTCTAAGTCATACAATTGAGAAAATCCAGATATAATTATTTATCAAACAAATATTCCCTATGTCACTAACAAGACAAGAAGTAATACATCTGATGGTTTGATCTCAGAATTTTATTAAAATTTTGCTTTGTACCAACATTAGTTGCTGAATGCTTAAGGCAAAAATATTATTTCCTTTTGAACATATTGTAAGAATTTTTTAAGTGAAATAATTATCTAAAATATATAATCCATTGATACTTTTGGTGCTAGAGGAAGATAAAGCAAAACAAAATGGGAAAGAGGTTGGAACAAATCCTTCTGTGATGAAGAATCATATTATTTATGTACAACATGACACTGTGCTTCAATTTATGTGAATTTAAAATATCTTTTTAAAAGAACTTCTACTAGTAGTATTATACACCCTGCTAACAAGCAATGTATCTGTCTACAACATCTGTTCTAGTGTAAAATTGATACCATGGGGGGCATAAGACACTATGTGTCTATATTTGATATTTTACACATACGTGCGTGCGCACGTGCACACGCACACGCACACGCACACGAATTGTTAGTCTTACAGCCCAATCCTATTGTGTCATCCCCCCAGTGCAGTCTTGCCAAAATGGCTACTGCTGCATCCTACAGTGTGGGGGGGGGCAGTTGTGGAGGTCTCCTCTAGGTTTTTAATTACTAGATACCCCGAGGTAAACTTCCATGGCGTGGGAGGAGTCTTCTCAGACCTGAACTAAATAGCTGGAGCAGGTCCTCTTAGACACACGCAGTGGGATTGGGCCTGGGAAGGCGGTTAGGATTCGGCGGCAGCTGCTACATGTCAACCCCTCCTCGTTCCTCCCATGTTGTCCCATCTTCTCACCACCTTGGCTTCTCTGTCAGCGGAGTTGCATTGGCATCTCTGAGCTATGTCGGTGTGGCATTTTTCCAGCATTGTCCTAGTGACCAGGGCACAACCCCCAGCAGGCAGGTTCCTGCACCAGCAGGGTCATTGTTGCACTGGCATACATGGAGATACGATGGCATATCTGGAGGATAGGATTGGACCATTAATTAGGTTAGGCTGTACTTGGGGGGGGGGAGAGACTTCAGTTTGCACCGAAGTCTGTAGGGATGGAGAAGGCTGCTCTCCCTTTGAAAATACAAACACCAGCCCGCACTGTTCACCACACAGAGACCTTTCTGCTAGAATGGTGAGGCTCTGTGCTCAGTTGTCTACCTGTGGATAGGACTACAGTGGGATCCATTCCCTTCTTTTTTACAATTCAGGGAGCAGCAGGGGGGGAAGAGCAGGAGGAAGGATGATGTCTGGTGCCTCACAACATTTGGTGAGGACGGTGCCTCAGACTCCAGGTGTTCTTTAGTTGGCCTTGTACTGATTACTGGAGCACTAAACCTTTATGAATGTGCTATGTATGTGACAAATGTAACATAGGCAGTTCCAAAAATAAAACAAGTAACCTATAACCTTTATACAGTATTAATCATTCACAATCAAGATTTTAGCCCCCAAATAATCAACAAAAGACGGAACACTGCATATGCAGCCAACCCTAGTTAGTGAGTCTGAGTATAATCAAGAACTTGTGATTGTCTCCTGGATTGACAAGAATCCTTTTGTAAGCGAATAGCTTGATATATTCTTGGGATCTCAGTTCCCACTTAGAATTGTTCTTTTTTCACTTTTGATAATCCATTAGCTGCTACTGTGAATTCCTCAGTGCTATTTAAACACCAGTATCATTTTCATGCTATGTGTTGTCTGCACACCGTGTAGCTTGGCAAGTCTGCCAAACATGATTTTCATCACAATCTCCTTATAAAAATTATATGTACACCAAATTGCATGGCCAGGCAGGTGAACTTCTTATTATGAGGAATATTATCTTGCTAACATTATTCAGCTGCATTTTAATTATTTTTTTATTTTTGTGCAGCTCAGTCTTGTATGTATTAGACAGCACATACTAAATCTTTCCCAGTTCTTTAGCAGCTGTTGTAGCAACCCAAGCAAACTTCGTCTAAATTTAGCACGCTGTAGACCTCAACGATAAGAACCACTATTATTTAATCAGAACAATGAAGGCAAAGTGAGCTTCTTTATCAGCTGTCAGTCTCTAAAGAAATTTGTAAAAGAAAAATTATGAGAGAAAATTGCCTGAGAAATGAAATCCTTGTAACACGGAGCTTTTTGAGAAATGTAAAGTGAAAGATTTGAATGTGTATTTTTGTTCTCTTTGGTTGTGAGGAAAAAAAACCTATTTACTTTTAATCCTGTTACATAAAAATGCGGCCTGACTAGAATATAAACAAGCTGCCAATCCTTTAAGAGTGGCATAAATCAGTCCTATGCTTCTGTAGTAGGGAGCTTTCAATGTTCTGTTGCTATTCCATCTATAGGGGGTGCTGTTTCCAGAACTGGCACAATTGGTTGTGTAAATAGTGCCTTGAAAGACTGTTCTATATAATAAAATGTCCTTTTTCCTGCATCCATCTTGTAGGCTCTTTTCTGAGCAACCTGCCAGCTTCCCTCACTGATATCCACACAAAATTGAGGTAACCACACACTACAAAGTTTCAAAATGCTGTGACTGAGCCAAAGTAGCTCCCTGCCTGGAGGACCAAAAATTATGTGCCAAAACGCTCTTCTTGCCACACAAAGGACTTCAAGATACCCCAGATTTTCTGTAGAAATTCAGCAGCATGAAAGTCTGTCCAGTCTGCTACACATGGCACATCCTTCTTTTCTTACCACAGTCTGTATGCTTTCTGTTCAAGAAATACATCTTATTTGGCCTAGGAAGAAACCATTTAATAGTTGTATTGTTTGTTTCTATGACAACATACGTTCTCCCACTGTGGTCATGTAGCCATAATCACATTCATGCTATCAGAACATTTTTCACTTAATCCATCATAAAATATTTTACTCGCGCATCTCTCTGGTATTCAGACTGCAGACAGAGGTACAGTTTGCCCATCAGTCTTGATAACAATTTGTTCAGGTTTGATTGCGTTCCTTGACGTTTCCTGAGGTTGACAGTAGCAGGTAATCAAACTCCTATTTCCCCCCCCCCTTATAACACAAGCTCCATAATAGTACCCATCCTCGCCACTCCTCGGATTCCTGCCTATCAGCATTACCATCATCTCTAATGCCTCTGTTGTTACACAACTCTTACATCCCAATTATTTTCATTTCGATTTTGGATTTCATTCTAACATAGCCCGTGCAACATCTCATAATGTTGTTCCAGTGGCACAGGATCACGGTCAAAACCAAAGGTTTAGGACTGAGATGTTAGATACAAACACGGCCCAATCGTACGGGCCTTTTACAATGGTGTACCTCGCAACACACTGTTGTAAACGGCCCAGTGACAGCGCAAACATTGTACCACTGCCGCCAGACCATTCAGACCCCACAAGAACGCCACCACAGAGACTGGGCAGAGGAGGCATGTCATGGTGTGCCGTGGGAGGTTCGGGGGAGTTTCAGGAAGCGGGTGGATCCCGTGGCAGCAACTTGCACCAGGATCCTATACCCTCTTTTCCAGTCTGTCCCACTCTTTTCCTCTTTGGACTTATGCCAGCTACATAGCTGGCATAGGTTCAAGGAGACCCAAAGGTGGCCAGGAGGCCTACCCAAACTAAGAAATTCCTCCAGTTGACCTTCTGGCCTCCCCTTCCCCACTGTAGCATGTAGCTCACTTTCCATTGGTGCAGCTGCATGCTATAGTGTGGCAGGGGATAGGATCGGGCTGACATTAATTGCAAGGTTAATTCACATGTTTTCTAGAGATAAATTAAGGCCTATCTAGTCAAATTCTCCTTATCTTTATGAGCCTGTGTGGCTATTGGTTAATCCACGATTCCACCCAACTACTATCTATTTTTACATGTTTCACTATGACTCAAGTCCAAGGCAACCCCTCATTCATCCCACCTGCATCCCATAAGGGCTGCATAATCTATTGGAATGGAGAAATCACATAATGGGGGAGGCTAGAGTAAAGGTACTGCTTTTGCAACGGCAATGTCCTTCGTTCAGGCTCAAGGAAGAATAAGGAAAGCAGAATGCTCTTGCCCTGCTGTATGTTAAGCCCACCAATGCTTATCGCGCAACCCAGTGTAACTGGAGTGATGGGGGAGCGCACACTCCCCCGGTGCAGGGTGTCGCGAAAGTGCCGTAAGGCACTTCCATAACACCCAGCAAGTAAGGGATGCCAGCACAGTGGCCGGTGGCCCTTACCTGGGCTCCTGCCCGGCTCTGCGCCCACCGGGGCAGGTCCTACCCCGGTCGGGGCAGGGGGAGGGCAGACTGGGTGGGCAGGAAGGGCGACCATTGGCCACCCCCGGGCCTGGAGAGGGCAGGGGTATTGGCGGCAAGATCCACCATATCCTAGGCACTCTACAGGCCCGGCGCGGCCTTACATGGCTGGCGTGAATGTACTGCCGCCACTTACACCAGGGGAAGGGGACAATCATCCCCTTCTCCTGAGCTGTTCCCGGGCAGCCCCGGGGCAGCCCAGGAACTCGATAGGATACGGCATACGGCCCTTTAGGCCGGGCACCATATCTTACACACAGGATTGGGCTGCCCATAGCTGGCCTTCTAAAACGTTTTACATACTGGATGGAATCACTCAGGCTGTGTTCACATGAACACAGCAAAAACTGTCATTTAGGACTTCCAAATAGTAAATAAAACACAGAGAACAATTTTATATAACTAACAGCCCCATGCTATCCCCTGCCATGTTATAGCATGCAATGGAGCTGTGGGGGTGGAAGATCAGACAGCCTGCAAGAGTTATTTTTTACTTACTTCCTCGTAGGTTGCCTGATGGTCTATGGCACTTCTCAGACCTAGGGTGTAGCAAACATGCCATAAAAGAACGTTTGCAGTACCCAGAGAGCAAGCAGCACCGGCAGGAAGGCCTGCACCCTCCTGCTGACACTGAATCCAGGCCTCCCATGCAATGGTGCAGGTAAGGCCGCTCTGAGCAGTGCGGGGGCTTGGGGAGGGGGCATAATGGGGAGGGCAGGGTGGGCAAATTTGGCCTGGGAGGGGGTGGGACCAGCGTCCTCATTGGATGCCGTATCCTATCCTCCCTTCCAGGCCTCAAGCCCCAACATGGGGTTTCTCGGTTCTCTGATGGCTAAAGAGCTGGCAGGGATTCGAGTAGCCCCATTGTGGCGGCAAGGGGTTTACCCTGGGTAAGCAAGCAAATGTCCACTTACCCCAAGTAGACCTCCAGCTGCCTCCTTCCCTGGATAGGATAAAGCGTGGGCTGCGTGGCTGCATAGCGTGGGCTGCATAGCCTACGCTGGGAAGGAAAGGATTGGGCTGCCCAACACCTTCTGGTACTTCTATGCAGGTTGGTCAGGAGTTCTCAGGTTTCCACACTGTCATTTGCCACACTCACCATGGTGAGTATGAAGCTGCTACCTGGGAGCATGATGAGCCCCAGTCTTTCTCTCAACTTTGGAGATGGGCAGGGATCATCTTGGCAGCTGCACAGCAATTCTCCCTCCACCAGATCCAAGGTTGGGAGCAGGCTGAGAAGACGCTGAGAGGAGGCAGGCTGATACACCCAAAGTATCTTGACCACATGGGGCCACACTGCCAAGGCCCTACTTGGAGCAGGAAATGAAGGCAAGGAGACCCTGCAGTTGTTGCAGCACCTGAAGTGGCTCAGCCCACCCTTTCCTGCTCTTCTCTACATTTCCCAAGCTCTCCCCTTTTTGCGAACTTCTAAAACGTTTTACATATCCTCTGAATATTTGCAACCTGCTCCAGTTCCTTCAGCTATGAAGGGTATTGACCGCTCTTCGATCCCAATGTCCTGAATTTTTAAAGCCTTTTGTACTCTACCCTGTGTCTCTCACAGGAAATCTGAACACCAGAGTTGGGGAGAATTTAGGCCAGGCCAGCATAAATCATCTGAACATCCTGTATGTCCAGCATATCTGAAACTCACATTGTGTTTGTCTTCCACTCTACTGATAACAGAAAGGGAGAGGATCCGTTTACCTCTGCTCTGTATAGCCCCTTAGGTAAAGGTAAAAGTATCCCCTGACAATTAAGTCCAGTCGTGTCCGACTCTAGGGTGTGGTGCTCATCCCCATTTCAAAGCCGAAGAGCCAGCGTTGTCCGAAGACACCTCCGTGGTCATGTGGCCAGCATGACTCTCCTGGCCGCAGCACGTAGCATGCAGCTGGAACACAGAGCGCTGTTTACCTTCCCGCAAGCGGTACCTATTTATCTGCTCACATTGACATGCTTTGGAACTGCTAGGTTGGCAGGAGCTGGCCAAGCAACGAGAGCTCACCCCGTCGCAGGAATCGAACTGCCGACCTTTCGATTGACAGCTTATGGTTCAGCGGTTTAACCTGCTGCGCCCCTTACAGCAGCTTTATTTCTTCATTTGGGTGGTAGCAACTGTATCATGGCTTTTCCTATGACAGCAGGTCTTCTATGATGCAGTTCTTCCCTGGAGGTCACTTGGATGCTCTCCAAATATTCAGCATCATTTCTCTTTCCTTTACCATATTCAGAACAGAAGTTAGCAGAGAGCAACAGGTTCCATGTGAAAGTGAGAAACCCATCTTCTGCCAACAAGCAACTCCTCAATGAATTATTGCAGGGTATCGTCTGAGCTCTCTGAGGAGAGCGATCTTACATCTTAGTTAATTGGCTAATGCCTCTGTTGTCAATTGAGATTCAGTTAATCACATTCAGATGGAACATCTGGTCATACACTGAAGCTATCACAAATCACACCATTAGTGGTGTGCAGGTAGTGTATAAAGAAAAGACTGCCCATATTTTCAAAAGCCCCCGGCAAGCTTGAAACAAGTGGGTGCTCTAGAGCAGGGAGGAGCAGACTTTATGGGTGTCAGATCTATATCACCTTTTATGAAGAACCCCCAGGTCCACCGGCCAGGTGCAAAATAATGGTGGGTTCCTTAGGAGCATGCCCTTGCTACAGAAATGACGGGAGCCCTCATGGCACCCAGAGCAAGGGCGGGCCCTGCGTGGCGTCACGTCGACCCCCCCCCCGCCGGTTTTGGTCTCATTTCGGAGCCAAACAGGCTCCAGGGAGGGAAGGCGGGCCGAAACAAAGACGGCTGAAATGCGAGGGTAGGTACGCCCCCCCCACTGGATGCGCCCCCCGCGCCCGGAGCAGCTGCTCCACGTGCTCCGCGCAGGTTCCTCCTCTGCCTTGCTATCCCTGCTAACTGGGCAAAAGAGTTAAAAGTGGTGGATCTCTGATGTTTAGTAGGGAGAGAAGAATCATCCCTGTTCATCCCAGCACAATGTCTTTTACAATGTCTCTTTGCTGATGTTTTCCTTGTGTCTTTTTTTTTTTTTTAAAGATCGTGAGCTCCTTTGGGGTCAGGAACCATCTTTTCATTTCTTTTGCTACGTGAACTACTTTGTGAACTTTGGGGTGTTGTTGAAAAGCAGTACATAAATATTCTTAACAAAAAGAAGTCATTCTCTGAGAGACTCATTATTTTGCTATTCCCACAATATATTCACAGTATATTCAATACTCATTATTTTGCTATTCCCACAATTTTGCTATTCCCACGAAGTTGGCCCTTCGTATCCGGGGATGCAAAAATCTGTGGATGCTCAGGTCCGCGGTTGGGTGGGGGGTTAGGGTCGAGGGCAACGTCACTGTACCTTATTGAAGAGCTGTGCGGGCCCACTGCCCGTTCCTTCCCTCTGGCGCTGTGTTGTAATAGTGTGTGCAACTGGAAGTTGCTTCCGGTCATGTTTTTTTTCTCCTAACAGGCATTTTACACTATTACAATGCAGTGCCAGAGGAAAGGAGCAGGCAGCGGTAGAGATGACGGGCGCGCTCCCGGTGCCGGGCACGCGGGGGTGGGGCCTGCGCCCTCGCGTGACGTCAACGCCCCCCCCACGCCTGTTTACCACGCATTTCGGAGCCTAACAGGCTCCAGGGAGGGTAGGCGGGCCGATCCAGCACTTCGTCACTTCCTCCGATCGCACCCTCCCGCCCGAGCACCTGGAGCTCCTGCTCCACGCGCTCCACCGATGTTCCGCCGCTGGGCAGCGGGCCTGCACAGCTCTTCAATAAGGTACAGTGAAGCTGCCCCTGCACTCAGTGGGTTCCCTCCCTCTGTGAACGGCCATCTACGAATAGTCAAATCCGTGGATGGAAACACTGGTGTCACTGCAGGGGGGCGGAGCTCTAAGTTCCGCCGTGGTCAGACCCTCCGTTACATGGGAGCACGAAGTGCCCCCGCCCCCTCGCCTTTGGAGCCATTCAAGTCGGTGAAAGCACGGACTTGAATGGCTCCAAAGGCGAGGGGGCAGGGGCGCTTCGTGCTCCCATGTAACGGAGGGTCTGACCACAGAGCTCCACCCTCCCCCTGCAGTGACGCCAGTGGATGGAAAATCTGCTGATAAGGGCCCACTGTAGTCTCATTTCCAAAAGGATATTGTATGGTCGAAAAAGATGCAGGAGAGGGTAACCAAAATGATCATAAGAAGAGCCCTATTGGATCAGGCTAAGGGCCTATCTAGTCCAACTTCCTGTATTTCATAATGGCCCACCAGATGCCTCAGGGAGCACTCAAGTCAAGAAGATACCTGTATCCAGTCAAAGTTTTTACTGCACTGAGTCAGTGATAGAGCAGCATCTGAAAGAGAAGCACACAAGTGGGGTCACCAACCCACTCCTTCCAGCAGGGCTGTTGTGCCATTGCAAGTTATCCAACGGTCAACCGACAGGTGCCAGTGAGATATGGCTGCACCAGTTGGTTCACTGTCTGCCATGGAGTTTGCAAAGACACAGGGGCTTGCCTGGAACGAGTACGAGCACCAGCTGGTTTCATGTGGGAGGCAAGCAGACTATAGCCTTTCCTTGGAGTCTTCACAGTAACTTTTCCTGTGGGACAGCTGCCTGTGGGAAGCAAGGAGAAACACACAGAGAGTAACAAGGTGTTGAAAGCAACATCAGTCACACCTGTTCTCTGGGCTGAAGAACATACTCTGTGTTTGTGAGACAGAGTGGTGTCACCAGAGTGTACACAACGCAGTGGTACATGCAGGGGGAAGAGCATAGTGGCTTTGGACATTACCATTCTCTCTCCTGGGGGTGGGGTTGCAGTGGTACTCTTTGGAAAATAACAGTGAACATAAGAACATAAGAAGAGCCCTGCTGGATCAGGCCAAAGGCCCATCTAGTCCAGCTTCCTGTATATCACAGTGGCCCCACCAGATGCCTCCGAGAGCACACAGCCAATAGAACAACAAGTGCTGTTCCCTGTGGCAATGGTGCAGTCTTGAAAACAAAAGGGGTTCAGATGAGTCTTTGGCCAGTAGTCCCAATGGTTGGAGTCTGTGGCATTCACAAAGGGAGAGCAGATATTCCCTGCTCTTAGCTGTTGCACCAGGATAGGATGGTTTGACAACACAGTTTATAGCTGAGAGACACATATGATCATCCTGAAGGGTCATAACAGGGGGGAGAGACATGAGACAGAGATGCAGCATCGATGTGTGGCACCATGTGCATGCCTTTGAAATCAGAACGGACTTGACTTCCCAAAAATGTGTTTAGGATCAGGGTGCCAGGCATTTCTTTCTGAAGTTGATTACATGCCCTACTTTCCCAGGGCTTTTGGTCTAACTGGATGTAATTGCAGGCCCCTTGGGGAAAGCAGCATCTGTTAAAGAAATGCTGCTTATCAGAGAACCATTTTGCAACATTATTTTCTCACAATTCCCAGCACAGAAGGAACCACACAGAGCAAAGAGAAAATACAGAACTCATCATCACCAAAAATGACAAAAGCACTGATAACACCCATAAATAAAATAAACAGTAAAACAACTCTGGAATCCATGACATCCATTTATGGATGGTCCATATAAAAAGCATTAAATACACTGTTGTTGTGTTGTTGTTGTTGTTGTTGTTGTTGTTGTTGATGATGATGATGATGATGATGATGATGATGATGGTCTGCGACTGTAAATAAAAAGAGGAAAAATTGCTACTCCAAAGGCATACAACTCGAGAATGGAAAGATAATAATAAAAGGCCTGGAGAAGGAGGAAATTGCAAGTATCTGGCCAGCCCAGGAAAGGTGGAGCTCATCACCGATATCCCCACCCCCTCTTGGGCCTGGCCAGCCAATGGTCACCTCCCCTACCATCCCGGCCCTCCCTCCCCACGTCCTCCCGCCGACTGGCAGAGGCCTTACCTGTGTCCGGTGGTGTGGGGTCCAGAGGGCAGTGGTGTAAGCAGTGCTGCCCTCCGCGCCTGCGCCACTTACACTAGAGGTGCCGCGAAAGGGCTTTCCAGCATTTTCAACATGCCTAAGGCCAGCGGAGCACGCGCTCCACCAGCCTATAATTAAGCAGGATTGCTCAGTAAATATCTGCCGGCGGAGTGGTGGCTCCACTGGTACAGGTGATGATGATGATGATGATGATGATGATGATGATGATGATGATGATGATGATATATCTGTGAATATCCTAGGTCCTTGGGAAGGACCCAATATTCAACAGGTCAAATCCAACCAACATCTGGCAGGTTGTGCATAAGAACTATAATAATAATAATAATGGAGAAGGGGGGAGTCAAATGCAAGAAATAATGGAAAGACTCAATTTTTCTCATGAAATAACAAGAGACAAATGTGGTAAGGTGAGATTTTAGGACCTTTTGTATTCATTTCATATATTAATGGCTCGATCCTATTAGGGCCTTATGACGCCTGAGGTAGGATGGGGAAGGAATGGGGTGGATATGGGGGCGGGGAGGAGGGTGGATCGGGGCTGGGAAGGGGGCTGTATCAGTGGCAGCGGCACTGCTGATATCCTATCCCCCTTCCTGGCCTCGATCCGCCAACCTGGGTCTACGTAGACCTGCATCAGTGAAATGGCTGGCACAGGTCCGAGTAGACCCAGTGGGCCAGCACGGGTTTACCCCAGGGCAAGGGAACAAATGTTCCCTTACCCTGCGTAGGCCTCCAGGACCTGAAACTCCCCTGTGGGATACAGTGTGTGCCACTCTGGTGCAGTTGCATAACTGTGTGGGGAGTGGCATAGGATTGGGCTGTAAATCCCTCAAATATGTACTGGTTCCATTCTGGAGGTCTGTCCAGAAGTCAGAATGTACATAGGCTGAAATGGCTGGTTCTCACTGGCCCCAAAGCACCAAGGATGTACTGCACTGCATGAAAGCTCCGACATAATTTGGACGTTTGCAACTTGGGGAGCCAGTGTACATTTGCAATAACACAAATGAACAGTAAAATTATCAACAAAACAACAGGCAACTCTAGTTTTTCTTTGTGCCTACAGGTTCTCCATGCAAGCACCTGTTTCAGGGAAGAATAAGGTACATTGGACATTTTAGTTTTCATTTTAAATGCAAAGCACACCTCTCCACCTGCACATAGATGGTGGCAGTGGGGGCTATGCAGAAGTTACATCAAACCATCTGTTATGAGAACAAGCAGGCACTGACCTCAGGCTTGTGTGCGCCTTCTTCCCCCTCTTTCCCCATCACCTCCTCCTGCATGCTGAGATTAGGACATTTCTGATCCCAATGTACGAAGGGGAAGAAGGCTTTACAAGCCCAATTATTCTTATAAGGCCAAATTATGGTTTTGAGTAACAGTCACAGGGGTTATTCAGACATCAGTGAAAGTCCTAGGACCACGAAACAGGAGTGGCAGGCTAGATTGTCCCACAGACTAGAGCAATGCTCACCTCAGAGCCATGTCAGAAATGGTACAACCATTCACACTGAATCATAACAAGGATGTTGGTCTTGAGTTGGACTTAGACCTGGAAGATCCAGGTTCAAATCCCTGCTCAGCCATGAAGCTTCCTGGGTGACCTTGGGCCAGTCACTATCTTCCATCCTAACTCACCTCACAGGATTGTTGTGAGGACAAAAGGAGGGAAGGAACTATGTTCACCACCCTGAACTCCTTGGAGGAAGGCCGGTACAAAAATGTGAAAAATAAGATGCTAAATGGTTAAATGAGTATATAAACTATACAATGTTGTTGTTCAGTCGTTAAGTCGTGTCCGACCCTTCGTGATCCCATGAACCATATCCCGCCATATCCCACCATAATGTATACAATACATTATGTTTAAATATACTGTATATTATATGTTGGTATGCACTTTGCTCAGAAAAGTGTGATACGAATGATAACTAGAAAACATAAACTACTACTCCAACCACATCAATACTCCTAGGATTTTTTTATCCCTGTTGTTTTCTGCTTTATTATAATTATTATTATTATTATTATTAACAGTATTTATATACCGCTTTTCAACACAAAGTTCACAAAGCGGTTTACAGACAAAATCAAATGATTAAATGGATAAATAATTAATACTAGGAATCAAAAAAGTAAATTATACATAACAGTTAATGGAGTGATTCAATCCTTTCTGAATTCAGGGCCTGTAATTTTGAATGTCAAAACATCATCATGTAACATAGCCTCCACAACATCACTGAAAAGCATAGTAAATTATTCTTTTTAAAAAGCTAAAGATTCTTCTGATTATGTTTACAGATTGCTGAGCTATAATTATTCCAGTCATTTATTATGTATGGAACAAATAAATAATTTTGGTATCATTAGATATTCTATTAGTTAATTATCTGAAAGCTATTCAAAGCAGATACCATCTTTGGGAAAGATCATCTCTAGTAAGAAGCCCTTTGAAATTTGGTGATGATACGAATTGCATCAAACAGTTTTGCATACAAAAGGCCAACATCAAAACTGCATGAATGGACTAATAAAATAAACATTAATTGTATGTATCACACAGCCTCCTTCCTCTGGGTCTTATTCCTTTCATTCCAACGTCTTTTCATGAATCAGTTAGCAAAAGAAATTCTAAATAGGATTGTGCCAAATCTACCCACAAGTCTTTTAAGAACATTTTCAATAGAGTTAACAATCATTTTCAGTCATTGTTGGGTTGCTTCTGAGGAAGTTTGTTTATTCATTTTTAATGCCATCACTTGCCATTGCTCTCAGTTGCCTTCAGTGACACCATCACACAGCCAGATTTGATTGATTGTGACTTTATTTTCTGACACCCAATGATGTTACAACATCATATGTATCCTTCACAGCTCAATCCTATGGGTTGATTGAGCGAGTGCTGGTGGAATGTGTGTTCCGCCAGTGCTAGCTGCCCAAAAAGCGCTTTAAAGCACTTTCCTCCAGTGCGCTCAGTAGCATGCTATCAGGACACTGGCAGGAAGGCTGGTGCCTTCTCACAAGCATCGTCGGCTCTCCCGCCACCCCTCAGAGCAGGTAAGTCCGCGGGAGAGGCGGGAGGGTGGGGGTGGAATGGGGGCAGGATGGGGGAGAAACTGGGCAAAATCGCTAACGCAAGTCCAAGGAGACCATTGCGGGTTGGGAAGCTTACAGAGGTGTAAGGGGGTTACAGGGGTGTAAGGGGATCCCCTTTCACCTCTGAAGCCTCTCAATCCCCCTCCCCACTGGATACAGCGCACCTGTTTTTGGTGTGGCTGCACCAGAGGGGGGTGGGGTGGGGGAGGATTGGGCCATGTGGCATCTTCCCATATGCAGTATCTGACTCTACCCTCTATTGGTGGGACCATCAATGTTTTTAATTCAGGATGAAGAAGAAGCAATTAAGAGAGGAGCATGCAGCCAAAGCATTAGCAACCTGGGGAAATACCGTATTTTTCGCTCCATAAGACGCACTTCCCCCCCAAAAAAAATAGGGGGGGAAAGCCTGTGTCTTATGGAGCAAATAAAAAAGTAAAGAAAAAATACTTACCGGGGCTTCGGGGAGGCCTGCAGAGCCTCGCACAGGCCTCCCATATCTTAATTTCGTCAAAAAACGGCCATTTCTGGCCATTTCCGCTTTTCATGGAAACTGGAAGTGGCCGAAAATGGCCGTTTTTTGATGAAATTAAGATCGGGGAGGCCTGCGCGAGCCTCTGCAGGCCTCCCCGATCTTCATTTCGTCAAAACCCGGCCATTTTCAGCAACTTCCGGTTTTCACAAGGAGGCCTGCGCAAGCCTCTGCAGGCCTCCCCGAAGCGCCGGTAAGTATTTTTTTTCTTTACATTTTTTTATTATTTTTATTTTTATTTTAAAAAAACATGTTATCCCTATTTTTTGCTCCATAGGATGCATGCGTCCTATGGTCCGATGCGTCCTATGGAGCGAAAAATACGGTAATGATGCTCAATATAATCAGAGAAGAAAAGTTTACTATTCACATGTTTTTAGTAATTGGGGGAGGAATTAGTACTCTGCAAGTTTCCCATTGAACTGACATTATTTATGGATATTATTAGCATGCTTACGCTTACCAGATCGCCGACCGGGACGGAGCTGCTTGACCTTAAGGGGCGGGGCGCGGGAGTGGGCCAGAACGATGCGTTATTCCCGCGCCCCGCCCCTTAAGGGAAAACAGCTCCGTCCCGGTCGGCGATCTGGTAAGCGTATGCTTGTTGAACTCCAAAATAGTTATCCAGCTCAGAATGTATAATTATGACCCCCCCATCTAGAACACCATCCATTTCAACTGAGAGAACAAATATGTAGCAGAGATGTGTGCTTCCACATCTTCCTCCAGTGGAGTGAATTGGGGGAGCCAATTGTCTTCTAATAGACCAGTACTCATTGGGATTGTCTTTTATAGTAGGCAGAGACCCAAGATGAATGTTAAAAGTGTTAATATGCTAACAGAAGGTTCTGTTGTTTTCAGTACAAGCTCTCTCTGCCTATTCTCTCTGTTTTCACAATTAGAGCAAAAATGTATCAACGCATTCTTAATTTGCAATGCAATCTTATACATGTTTACTCAGAAGTAAATCTCAAAATATTCAGTGGGACTTACTTCCAGGTAAGTGTGCACAGAATTTCAGCCATAGACGTGTGTTTTGGCCAACTTGTAGTCTGCGATAAGTACTTGTGACAAGGAACTGAGTTACCTACACTCAACACATGGTACATTTTCTCCAGACAAAGTACAGAAATCAACATAGAAAGGAAAGATAGAATTCAAAGCTCACTGAAATTTTGAAACCCTATGACATGTATGCTTCTGAAAAGCATACATTCCTTTCTGGAATGGAACAAATACAAAAACTTTATTTTTAGTAGGATCTAATACAGGGGTATTAGAAAAAGGCCAGCGGGTGGCACAGCGGGTTAAACCGCAGAACCATAAGCTGTTGATCGAACGGTCGGCAGTTCGATTCCCGCGACGGGGTGAGCGCTCGTTGCTTGGCCAGCTCCTGCCAACCTAGCAGTTCCAAAGCATGTCAATGCGAGTAGATAAATAGGTACCGCTTGCGGGAAGGTAAACAGCGCTCCGTGTTCCAGCTGCATGCTACGCGCTGCGGCAAGGAGAGTCATGCCGGCCACATGACCACGGAGGTGTCTTTGGACAACGCTGGCTCTTCGGCTTTGAAATGGAGATGAGCACCACACCCTAGAGTCGGACACGACTGGACTTAATTGTCAGGGGATACCTTTACCTTTACCTAATACAGGGGTGGCCAAACCGCAGCTCGCGAACCACATGTGGCTCTTTGATGTATAATGTTCAGCTTGTGGAAATGTGTTGGCTAAGCTCCTTTTTGCATCACAATTAATCTATAAATAAAATATTTTCAAGCGTTATAATTATTTACTGGGTATAAACTGAGAGTCCACTGGATTAAAACGTAAGTTTAATGTTCATTGTGGTGAGTAAATATATTTAAGAATTTAAATGCTAATTTTAATGCTAGATTTGAGTCTGGGATTAAAGAAATTTCGGATCAGCAAGGATTACAGAGGAATTGTGCTGGAGAATCAGTAATCGTACAAGCCGATGCTGTCAATGTTAGTTTTAGTGGGCGTGGCTTGCGATTGCGTGATTGCTGTTCTTACCCCTTTTACTTTGTGATTTTTGAAACGGTCCGGCAGGTCACTATAGAGCATCATCGCATTTTGCAAAACCATAAGTCCGGCTGCGCTGCCAGAATGCCTGCCCATAGGATTGGGCTGTATCAGTGGTTCCCAAACTTTTTAGCACCGGGACCCACTTTTTAAAATGACGCTCTATCAGGACCCACCTAGCTTTATGAGATCCTCAAACATTTATCTCCCTATATTTTACACAAGCTTGCAAATTGCAGGAGCTCAGCTGTTTGCAGGGTAATTAGCAGCTATCTTGCAAACTGCAGCTCAGCTCTTTGAAGGGCAATTAGCAGCTATCTGATTTTTGAATAGCCTTAGGACTTGTGGAAATTACTTATCTGATCTTTCCATCACCTGGGACCCACCAGAAATCAGGTCATGACCCACCAAGTGGGTCCCGACCCACAGTTTGAGAAACACTGGGCTGTATGATGCCCACTGCTCCAAACGCTTGCCCAGTAGCACCTTTTCTTTCTCATCAAGCAGAGAAAAAGAATTTGCTTTCAAGGAAGCTGTTTGAAGACTGGGGGCTCTCTAGTGTCAGACAGAAGAAGGTAATAACTGTCACTTAATGAGATGAAATATGGAGATAAGTAAATTAATTACAACTGTTTTTAATTTCTCCAAGACATCTCCCCTGTCTATGAAGTCAATGATCCCATTTTTTTCCTTATTAATTTTTGTCACAGTTTCTCCCAGAGCCAAGAGTCTCTCTCTCTCTCTCTCTCTCTCTCTCTCTCTCTCTCTCTCTCTCTCTCTCTCTCTCTCTGTGTGTGTGTGTGTGTGTGTGTGTGTGTGTGTGTGTGTGTTTTACTATATCAATCTATGACTGCTCTTTGATGAGATTTGATCCTTGAGGACTGTTTGGTTTCTGAAAATAAACTTCCAAAACACTTCTGAAGTACCAGGTATTTAGTTTGTTTTTTAGTGTTCTTTTTCATTCTGTTAGTTAAGAAAGCCTTGACATTTTTGCCATTGTAGGTAGCTTGAAATCATGGCAACAGTAACATGCATGTCTCACGAACCAATCTACTGAATCTGTTTTAAATATCCTGTCTCCTTTAAGGTTTCGACTAATACCATTGCATAAGGAATCAATTACAAGTAACTTTCCTTTTACTGCCCCCCTTAATTATCATAATCCCTTCCGCCATCCCATTTTCCTCAACAGTGATTGATTACGTTATTCACCACCACCCCCATTACTACACCACTGCCGAGCCCCTTCCCAGCCTAGGTTGGCTTTACACTGCCTCCCTGGACACATGCCAGCTCTAGAGCTGACGTGCATCTCAAGAGACCCATTGGGGCCTGCACCCCTTAATTGTGTTTTTTGCAAATGTCCCCTGCCCCCGAGGTGAGCCCAGGCTGCACCAGAGTGGCCCACAATCAGCCTAGGATGCAGCCAATGGCCCTTTAGGCCGGGCAGTCGCATCTTAGGCAGGATCAGGCTGTAAGTCAGTATCCCATTTGTCTCTTTCCTACTCATTTCCATCATCGGATGGCACTTTTGTCATCTAATATATCTGAATGCTGCTAAGAGTCCTCGTGTTAGTCGCTTCCTCGCCCTGAGGGAAAAGTACCCTGATCATCACTAGCAATGAAAATATGGTCCAAAGATTAACCTCCAAATACAGAAATTGAGGCTTTATGGCCTTTGTTATTAAGCTAGCTTCCAAGCAGCTAATTTCGGGGATTGCAGGCTGCCTTCTGCTAGAGAGGGTGTCTATAAACAAGTGACATTTTCTACAAAAAGCTTCAGCTCTCATTCCTCCCTCCCCCATTATTTGGCATCAGTTCCCTATACAATGGGAGGGCACATGTTTGGCTGTCTGGGCACAGTCGCCAAGCTGAGAGGCTTTCCAGTGGTAGCATCTGGTCCCTACACGAGAGGCAGGCGCTTGGGTTAACAGCTTTGGAAATGCCTTTTGGGTCTGTTCTGTGGTGAAGCTGCAGATGGGTTGCTTGGATTTGCCAGAGACTTCTGGTGGGTTTCTTTCGATTTACCTTTTACGCTCATTATTCTAGTTCCTTCAGAAGTTCAGTCAGTGGCTTATTTGTCATTCCATATGGCTGAGTAACAAATGTTATTTGCATGTATAGTCTTCTCCCCTCCCCCCTGCCAATGAATTAATAGCACAGCCAAGATTCAAACCAGAGAAGTCCCTTAGCCACTACACCAGCTCTCTCGTCTGACTAGTAATGGGTCTTATTCCTTTGCTATGTAAACCACATTGAGTTCTTTTTGTTGAAAGCAGTATATAAATATTCTAAATTAGAAGAATTCTACAATTGGGTCTTCGTTCGGCCCTTCTGAGGGCAAGGCTTCGAGCGACGTTGTGTGCATGTCGCTCGAAGCCTTGCCGGCCTATTCAGAAGCAGTCGAGCCACCGAGGAAGACGCGGCTCGGCTTGCCGGCTCCAGGACTGACGCACCGGGATGGGGGTGAGTGTAGCGGGGGGGTTAACATGCCAGAACTCCCAGCATGTCACCCCCCTGGTGCTTCACCTCCTCCGGGTGCCTCCCGGCATGTCACCCCATGCGCTCCGCCCCACCACCACGCACCAGTGATGCCACTGACATGATCCAATCTTCTCTACTACTTGATTTCTTGAATTCTAGAATACCACTTGCTTTATGAAGTCAATGATACCTTATTTCCCCAGAAGCTGACTGAAAAAAGACATTAATGCCTGCCAAATCTAGTCATTGTGTGGTTTTCTATTTGTAACATGTTCCCCCTCATTTATGCATGAGGTTATTTTTCTGTTTGCTCCCATAAATAATGCAAGTTGAAAAAAGGATTTGGCTTGATTCAAAATTATCGGACTAAAAACTGGAAAAACAAGTGGAGACATTATAAAAAGGCACAGTATTCACATTGGAAGCTCAAAAACCAAGGATGCATTTGAGGACAGATTTTATAATTTTATGCTGCTACCTTAAGAAGATTCCTGTTTCTCACCTGTGCAGTATTTTCCTCTAAAATAGTAATGAGCTCTGAGAAAAATAGGGACAGAGAATATACTTCTCTCAGAGTAGCAAACGGCAAAGCATTGAATAATTGAGACATCCGGATAGCTTCTCACACACTTTTAATTTGTGTATATATGAACATAGATAAAATGCACAGAAGAGATTGTTGTTAAGTCCGCTGTCTTCTTCCACTTCAGCAATGACCTCACGAGCCCATTGCTTTTCCACCACTGCCTCCTAAAGAGCCACTCCCCATCCTTATTCCCTCAGCGCCAGGGCTCTTTTTATGCTTTGATGTCCTCTGCTGGCTGTTCGGCGGTTGAGTTTCCATGCAATTCCTTTGAAAAATCACCATAGCAGCAGCAGGCTGGTTTGGTTTGAAATCTCAGGTCGTAACATGCAGCAGAGTGTATAAGTGCTCAAGTCTATAATAAATAGCAACAAAATAACTTTAGACAAGCTGCCAGGCAGATATTTGGAAAGAGCCAGGCTTATGAGGAGAATTTGAGCCCCTGTAAGTAGGGCTCTCTGGGCCGCAGGGTGGCGCAGTGGGTTAAACCACTGAACCATGAGCTGTCGATCGAAAGATCGGCAGTTCGAATCCGCGACAGGGTGAGCTCTTGTCGCTTGGCCCAGCTCCTGCCTACCTAGCAGTTCGAAAGCATGTTAATGCGGGTAGAAAAATAGGTTCCGCTTGTGGGAAGGTAAACTGCATTCCGTGTTCCAGCTGCATGCTACGTGCTGCGGCAAGGAGAGTCATGCCGGCCACATGACCACGGAGGCGTCTTCGGACAGCGCTGGCTCTTCGGCTTCTGAACAGCTTGGGCCATTGTGCAGATAAGGTGTTGGTGCAACATCTGAAAACCTTATTTCATCGTCCTAGTTCAACAAATGGTATTATTTATTTATTTATTTATTTATTTTGCCCAGTCATACAATACATGGGGCTAGATTGTGTGGGAAAACATTTGCGTGAGTGCTAAAGCTTTCATTTCGCATTTAATTTATATGAGATCTTTGTGAAAGTATGATTTTTTTCCCTACACACCTCTGCATGGGTGGATGGTTTATCCTGACAATATGAGGGGGTGCGCATGTCCAGCGGACCACGGAGGGATGACAATTCAAAACCCTGAATAGTGAGTGCTCTATCATTTCCACTCTGATATGCTCCTTTCTAACCCACGGGGGGGGGGGGGGTACTGAGTACTATGACTCAGAATCACAATATACTACAAAGGCATGCTGCCTTCATTATCCCTGTTTTTTCCTTATGCCAATTTTTTTTAAACCAGTCTTATCATTAACACACCAATTAGTTATGATTTTCTTACAGAACAGAAAATATCTTTCAAGGATATTGAAAAGAATTAACATTCCTTCTACAGTAAGTAGATGACAACTGAGTCTGAATTTAAATGTGTGAATTTAAATGCTTGGGGTTTCAGTGTTATCAAAAAGTACACTGTTTTCATCCCTTGGGAAATTCCATCCGTTTCCTTTGGTCCTTGTGAGGAAGAGAGATGCAGGGGTCTTGTATGCAGGCTACATATGAAGCAGGGTGCCACATGGAGACAGCATACTATTCAGGAAGGAAGGAAAAGAGTGGTGGAGGAGAGCAGTAGCATGGGGGACATGGGAGGCTCAGCAATGCATCAAAGTGGACAAGCAGTCCATCCCTTTCGAAAGCCGGTGTCAGTATTACTACCTATCTCTGTCATTGCTTTAGCTATAGTGGTAGAAACAGGATCTGGCAATGCTACAGCTCAAGGGAAATTCAAGCCAGATCCATTTGCCATAGGAAACAAGTCTTGACACCTTACTTGCAAAATCCATGGCACAGGCTTATGCCAGTACTGTAATTTGGAGCAAGAGCTGCTCTGATGCTTCTGTGGTTGCTGCCTCTTTCCTTGGGCAACAATAACGACTCCTTTTCAGCAATCCAGGATTCAGAAGAGGTGGCTTTCCTCATTGCTGCTCCTTTCTGCTAGAGAAGGCTTCTTTATATCTGCCTGTTGGCAGCACAATAGCTTCTGCTGGATGCAAGTTGTCACCCCAGGCAAGTGTCCTCCTCCTTGGCATGGACTTGTAGCAAAGGGTCAGTTCCCCTCCTGGGGTGCTGTCCACTGCGCTGCGTAACCAAACAAACCCATACTTTTCCCTTGTTCACCAGTCTTCCTGGACCTCCATAATTAACTATCCTCTGCTTAAAAATTCCGCTACAATACAGAAGGGACACCAGCAACAGGCACTGGAAAGACACCGTGCTGGAGTGAAGATGGACAATTGCTCTCCCCCTGCTAAATATAAAAGGAAACTACGTACTTTAAAAGGTGCCTCCTTGCCCAGTTCGCAGGGGTGTATCTAGGGCTTGATTCTGTGGAGCTTTCTGCAAGGGAATAATCATTCCTTCTCTTGGTATTTCTTTGAATCCTGGGACAGCCAGTGGCAAATTACTGCCCAATCCTATTCCCCGCCACATTATAGCATGCAGTCATGCCAATGGAGCTCATGCTGCATGCTGTAGTGGTGGGGGCGTGATCAGGTAGGCTGCAGGAAGTAGGTAAAATATTACAGGACTTAAAATATTAAATATCTGGTGTCTTATAATCCTACTTGGCGATGGCGGTGCAATTCGTCCGATGGCACTGACTACCATAAAGCAGTCAGCACCAGTCGTGAAGCTGCGTGTCGCTGGAGCGCCAGCGGAAAGGCCAGAGACTTCCTGCACACTCCAGGGCAGCGCAAAGATGGTGACAATGGAGGTAAAGTGGTGGGGGAGGCAGGAGGGGTGGATGGAGGGCGGAATGGAGGTGGGGGTGGGTGGAATGGGGCTGCGATGGGAGCAGAGGATGAGTGGTTCAGGTCTGGGAAGGAGGTGAGTTTGGCAGTGGTGGCAGCCTCCGAATCCTAACCCCCTTCCCAGGCCTGATCCCATGGCCTTGTTGTTGTTGTTCAGTCGTTAAGTCGTGTCCGACCCTTCATGATCCCATGAACCATATCCCGCCAGGCCTTCCTGTCCTCCACTGTCTTCCTGAGTTCGCTCATTTTCATGTTCGTTGCATCGGTGATGCTGTCTAACCATCTCATCCTTGGCCTTCCCCTTCTCCTTTTGCCTTCAGTCTTTCCCAGCATCAGAGTCTTCTCCAGAGAGTCCTCTCTTCGCATTAGGTGGCCAAAATATTTGAGCTTCAGCCTTAGTATCTGTCCTTCCAGGGAACAGTCAGGGTTGATTTCATTTAGGATTGACTGATTTGATCTCCTAGCAGTCCAAGGGACTCTCAGGAGTCTTCTCCAGCACCACAGTTCGAAAGCATCTATTCTTCGGCGCTCAGCCTTCCTTATGGTCCAACTCTCGCAACCATACATTGCTACTGGGAACACCATCGCCCTGACTATGCGAACTTTTGTTGGCATGGTGATATCTCTGCTTTTTATTATGCTGTCTAAGTTTGCCATAGCTTTCCTTCCAAGGAGTAAGCGTCTTTTAATTTCATGGCTGCTGTCTCCGTCTGCAGTGATCTTGGAGCCCAGAAAAGTAAAATCTGTTACTGCTTCCATTTCTGCCCCTTCTATTTGCCAGGAATTGATGGGCCCAGATGCCATGATCTTAGTTTTATTAATGTTGAATTTCAAGCCAACTTTTGCACTCTCCTCTTTCACCCTCATCAAGAGGCTCTTTAGTTCTTCTTCACTTTCTGCCATTAGGGTGGTATCCTCTGCATATCTGAGGTTGTTGATATTTCTCCCGGAAATCTTGATTCCGGCTTGCGATTCATTCAGCCCTGCATTTCTCATAATGTACTCTGCATATAAGTTAAATAGGCAGGGTGACAATATACAGCCTTGCCGTACTCCCTTCCCAATTTTGAACCAGTCGGTTGTTCCATGGTCGGTCCGAACTGTTGCTTCTTGACCCGCATACAGGTTTCTCAGGAGACAGGTAAGGTGGTCTGGTACCCCCATCTCTTTAAGAATTTGCCACAGTTTGTTGTGATCCACACAATCAAAGGCTTTTGCGTAGTCAATGAAGCAGAAGTAGGTGGTTTTTTGGAACTCTCGGGCTTTCTCCATGATCCAGCGCATGTTGGCAATTTGATCTCTAGTTCCTCTGCCTCTTCGAAACCCAGCTTGTATGTCCGGTAGTTCTCGGTCCACGTACTGCTGAAGCCTAGCTTGTAGGCTTCAATCCCATGGCATGGGTCCACGCAAATCTGTGCCAACTATTCAGCTAGCGCAGGTCTGAGTAGACTCTCCCCTCGTGCCATGGAGACTTATAACGATTGTTCTCTTCCCCAGAGGAGACCTCTGCAACTGCCCCACCCCCCTGCAGGATGCAGCATGAGCCATTTTGGCATCTCTACATCAGTGGGGGGGCACGATAATAGGATTGGGCTCTTACAGCCCATTCCAACCCAAGTACTAAGCAGCCCAAGTCAGACCTAAAGTCAGCCTAAGTCGTTTAGGTCGACTTTAGGTCTGGAACGCGACCATTTAGGGCGAAGTTAGGGCGAAGTTAGGTCAAACGTACGACCGACGGACTAAGAATGGACTAAAAATGGCGCACATGCGCACCACCGACGCCGGCACAACTCGGACCTAAAGTCGACCTAAAAGTGGGCGGACCATGGGTGGACCGTGGGCGTAACGGGGGCGGAGACCAATTAACGTCGGATTCCAGACCCTGGCAAGCACAGACACGCCCCCTCCAACACAAATGCTGACACAAAATTTAGGTCGACCAAAAAGGTGGACCCAAATTCGAGGAGACCCATAGGAGCCATTTTACCTTTCCCAAGCCAGCCCTCTCCTGAAAATTTCTAACACCCTACTCCTGAGTTAGGTCAGAGTTAAGACGGAGTTGGGCCTGCTAGGTCTGGAAACCGACAGAGTTATGCCTAAGATAGGGAGCCTATCAGCACCCAGCCCCACCCAGCCTCTTTCCCACAAAAGCCCAGCCCCAGACCTCCAGTCTCTCTCTCTCTGAGCACGTGGTGTGGGGTTCTGTCCCCCACAGCCACAAAGTGGGACTTTGTCGGTGGAGGGCAAAATTCACAAACACCCCACTTCTCTCTTCTCCTCTCTGCCCCCCTCAAGGGCAGAGAGGGCTGTTCTGGCTTTGGCCAAACTGTTTACAGCTGTGCCTGGGCAGCTGTCTCCATGCAAGTGTTTGCTAACCCATGTCTTTCTCCCAGCCTCTCCCCCCACACACACACAGGCAACAACACCAGCAGGTAAGTGCAGGTAAGAGCAGGGGTTGTGCTGACATGTGTTCTGACATCTGCCTCTTTGCATATAGAAATATAGGTAGGATACATGCCTCTATACCAATGTGTTGTCTCATAGCTGCCTGCATAGCCTGCCATGATATGCCTCTTTACCAATGTCTTGTCTCATGTCTGTCTGCAATGCCTTCTCTGAAATGCCTCTTTACCAATGAGAAGTCAGATGCCTGCCTGCAATGCCTGCTATGATATATAGGATACATGCCGCTGTACCACTGTTGTGTCGGATTGCCGCCTGTTGTCATGTGAGCATACAACACCACGAGTGTGGTGCTGTTAACCTTCTGTAAACACCAGCTGTCCCCCCCCCCTTTTTCTCCACAGGGTCAACTGACATGTCAGTATTGCTAGGATTGCCATGGTTGTGACCCAAGATATGTGTTGTCTTCTCTCTCTTTGACCCTTTTCCCTTACAGGATCATGCTCGCCTTACACCCGGGTAAGCAGCTCAGACCATGCTATGTGTGTCACACCTATCAGCTGTGTTATTTCTCTCCCTGCAGGCTTTTCCAACCGACACACTGACATTTCTTCAATGGCGACTGCTTCCACACACCAGCTGACATGTAACTCCCCCTTGTTTTTTGTCTCTCCAGGAACGTCCACTACCACCTACCTTCCTGGGAGCACCCCTGGGGCTGCAGTCTGGTTGCCCCACTGTCGTCTGCCTCGATGCTGCCAGAGGTTAGGGAGCCAGCCCTGCAACCCTCCTCAGCTGCCGGCGCTGCTGCTGCTGCTGCTGCACCACCTCCCTGGCTGTCATACTTGCTGCCCCTCCCCTTTCTATGGAGCAGGCTGTGGTTCCACAGGGGAAGAGCCTGCATCTCCAGGTCCATGGGGCAGGTGTGCTGCTGCTGCTTTCAGATTGGCTGCTGTGACTACCCCTGGCAGCCTCGGCTAGCCGTCTCTGCTAACGTTCCAGAACAATAAAGACGCCCCTCGGGCAGAGCCCCAGTGAAACATATGTGCCCACTGTTTACACAAGCATTGCCCCCCACACACAGACAGTCCCCAGCACTGAAGCCCCTACATGAGTCCCATCCAAGGACTGCCACGGCCTTCCCTGGGAGAACACAGCAGGGGCGCTGCCAGACCCCCATGGCACAGAGGGGAGTGGGAGTTGGGGGGGGCCTCTCAGGCAGGCAAACAGTGACAGCCAGGGCGTCCGCCCGTAATGCAGGCGCCTCCGTCGAAGGTCCGCCCGTAATGCAGGCGCCTCCGTCGAAGGTCCGCCCATAATGCAGGCGCCTCTGTCGAAGGTCCGCCCATAATGCAGGCGCCTCCGTCGAAGGTCCGCCCATAATGCAGGCGCCTCCGTCGAAGGTCCGCCCATAATATAGCCGCTTCCGCCCAAAGTCTGTCTGCATAAGAGGCGCCTTTTTATGCATCACCTTCATCTGCGGAGCGCCCCCTGTGTCCCTATCGGTCTCTGCAGACCCCTCTCTCGGAATCTGTCTCCCACCAGCCTTATTGTCTGTCTGTCTGTCTCTGAGCCACCCGTGCCCCTCCACAGCACCCACTGTCTGCCTGCCTGTGTGTCTGCCTCCCCTCCCACTCCCTGATGATGGCTGCTGGCCACCCCCCACCCTGCCAGGGCGCCTGCCGCGAGGCGCCGTCGTCACCCCATCTGGGGGTGTGATGAGCTGCGTGAGCCCTTCCCGCTCGCAGCAGACAAGCCCGAGGCATCTCTCAGTCTTGGCCGGGGCACAGAGCAGACGGCACGCCGGGATGCCTTCTTTGTGGGCATTGCCCCGCCCCTGGAGGCCCAGGGCTTCAGGCAGTGCACGGGCAAGTCATGTCAGAGGCGGTTCCAGACCTCATGAGACCCCCCTTGTGTGTGATGTTCCCACCCCCCTCCTTCCCTTCCCTCCCCCGCTCACCCCCCATGACCCCCACGTGCAGCCTCAACGTGGCTTGGGGGTGGCATCGCCTTCTGCAGGAGGGGGGACGGCCACTCTCCCCTGCAGCAGGTGGCTGATGCACAGGGTGCTGTGTGGCGGCTGGGCTCAGGCACCTCGCTCACCTGTCACCTGCCCTGCGCCCACCACATGACTGGCGCAACCCCCATGCCTGCGGTCAGCCCCTTTGCGACCGGGCTGCGACGGACCCTGGATGGACGTTGACACATGCAGACAGAGGCCTGCACATGCCCAAGCCAGACACGGAGCCTGGAGAAGAGCCTGCCTGCCTGGGAGGTAAGTGTTGCCTGGATCCTGGGGTGGTGCTGGGCCACAGAAACTGCAGCCTGCCTAACTCAGGCATAACTCTGACCTACCTCAGGCATAACTTCTGCCTAACTTAGGCTGCACTTAGGCCACACTTATGCCTGACTTGGAGAGGAGTTGGGTTGGAATGGGCTGTTAGTCTCCTGTTTTTGTAAGTCTGGTACTGTAGTTCATCTCCATAGTAGTCTGTTGTCTTATATGCCTATGGAAATAACATTTCATTTTCATTCTTTAAATACTCAGTAGTATTTCGTCACATTTCTCACTGTATGACTTGAGGCACAGCAATGCTTTTTTTAAAATGTCATCTGTGGCTGCATTCAGCTTCACAGTAAACAAACAAAACAAAGCCAGGAGAGCCTCCCAGTGGTGGCTTTTGATTCTTTCAAAATCTGACTGTTCCACACTGTTTTGCTTTAGTGACACACAGACGTTGTCCCTTGAGACCATCATTCTACTGTCATCATGTGCAGTCCAAGTGCAGAAGTGGAACATAAATCTTCTTCTTCTGTTTTTATACTAATACAACAATGCAAATGCTTTTTGTTCAACTGGGACTGGGACTGTCAATGTTCTAACCACGTTCTGAACAGTCTGCAGGAGACGAGAACCAAAGCATTACGAAAATAAAAAGACGGCATACGATCAACTGCTGTTTGTATATGTTACGCTGGTCTGAAAATGGCTCCAGGGAACAAAGGGACCTTTACTAGTGTTTGGCACGCCTCGCATAGCATTACGTGTGGACAGGATAGGATGCTGTTTCTGCTGGTTCAAGGCTGGTGTAAACATAGACTGCTAATCACATGGATAAGTTTCTTGCTTCAGTTTACTACTACCAAAGAACGTAAGGCTTATGTAAATGACAAAAATAAATCAAATGATGAAATATAAAGACTGCTCCAGACAGGAAGACAAACCCTAAATCCACATCCAGCACATGATTGGGGTGCTAGTGCACACACACCCCCGGCGCGCTAACCGGGAGGCAGGGCGAGGCTTGTTTTTTCCAGTCCATTTTTCAGCCAGCAGTGCGGGCAGGCGGGTGGGTGAGTCCTGTTTCCAACAGGAGTCACCCGCCCGCCCCACCAGTGGCCGAAAAACCACTGGCGTGTGTGTGTTTTCCTTATTTTTTTCAGCATGAGGGCAGGGCTTGTGACGTCATGCCCCTGTGGGTGGGGTTTGTGACATCACATGGGGTGTCACATCCCATGGGGGGTGCCAAGCTGCCCTGCCCCCCCCCAGCAGAGGCTGGCTACACCTCTTGTTTCCAAACAAAGGACAAAGGTTGCTTGCAAAGGATGTCCAAGCAGCTGGTAAACCTGCACAGGAGCTTCTGGGGAGTTAATAGCATCGAAAAATACAGAAAAATAGGCCGAAAAAAACCCCCCACCCAGGGCATTCATCACAATACCATATTGGTAGTATACCAATATCACAAGCTATCAGAAAGCAACAGTGCCATTAGGTGTCAAGTATCCCAGCTAGGTGACTATCCTCACTTGAGATCATTGTCTTACATGTAGTTATACTTTACATAGCTCCTTCCTGTTCCTTCGAGGTCTAAGTAAATAGATGGAGTCCATGCAAGTGTAGAAGCAATATTAGCAAATGGATGGATAAAGAGTGACTGTTGTATACATTATTGATAGAGAATCCCATTATGGCTCATCAGAGCTGATGGCTGTATTACTGTATTAGATTACTCTGAGCACATAAAGTCTGATCTCTTAGGAGCCATCTAAATTGCATTTATAAAAGGAAACACTGCTTCTGCTGCAGCAAATGTGATTCTGTTTACATGTAGTGCTTTGCCACTGATCTGGTCTATGGCATCTGCGTTGAAAAGTTATCAGCAGAGAGGAGACACACCGAATTATGTTAGCCTCAGAAGAACAGGCCAACACAGACGTCGGCAACAGTAATGCACTAGGAAGTGAATTGACCTGAGCGCCAGTGGACTGTATCCACACTGAGTGCTTAAAAACACGTGAAATGAATGTAAAAAAACAGCTAATCATATTAACTCTCGGGGGGGGGGGGTTATTCACAAATCTTCAGATTAAAAAAAAAACAATTCTGCATGCATCACGTTGACAAAAATCCCCAGAGAAAAGCGGCAGTGGACTCTCAAGAAAGCAAACTGTAAGATGAAAACAACATTATTCATTCTACCAGCTTGCAATGGAGAAACTAGCCATGAAGAGCTTTTCTGCCTATAAACAAAGAAATGACAGCCATGCTTTCCTGCTTTTAAGGGAACTCTGCGGGCAGCTCCAAACAGTGTGTGCACTTGGAAGAGTGCCACCCATCCTCCAGCACAAGACCTCCTTTCCCCCTGGTTGGCACTCCACCCAGAAAAATGGGAAAACATGGCTGCCCAACCAGAAAAATGGGAAAACATGGCTGCCGCTCCTCCACTCACCTGCCCACCTATCAAAGAGAAAGACCACCCCATCGGGACCCACCCCTCACCATCGCATGCAGCACAGTCTGTTTTGGTGCAGCTACATGTGTCACATCTGGGGGAAACCATAGGTTTGGGCTGTAAGAGAAGGGGTTCTTTATGTCACAGGCCTGTAATTCCAACTTGCAACCTACCTTGCATAGAATATATATTTGATTTGTTAAAAGTTATCTTCTGTTTTCTATCTGGCTATAAGAAGATTCCCAGTGATGCATCCTGGACTAAAAGGCTTTCTAAGTTAACATCACTTTTAAAAAGTACAGCCATAATGTAAATACTGTATTCCTATTTGCTTCCCCAGCTACTGCTCCTATTGTGACAGTCTTTCACTTGACTTCCAGACATTAAGCCTTGAGGGGAAAAATAAGATTACACAGAGAAACAAATTATATTTTCCATGCCTTCCCCCTTGGAGAAGGAAATCCTATTAGGATTTGTTTTGTTTTGTTTTTTAACTCTGATTGTTTTTAATGAATATATGAAAACTCCAAGCTCCATATTCCGTGTAGTCTGCTTGGAGGATGCATGAACAACCCTTGAAGACGTCATGATGTTTCGGTCCTAATGATGACATCGAAACTATGTTCCAAAGGGGGGAAAAGAACTGGCCCATTATTAATATGTATTTTTCATTAATCTTTCAGCACAATCTTTTGCATGTCCACTCCAAAGTAAGCCTCACTGAGTTCAATGGGACTTACTCCCAGGTGATTGTGGATAGAATTGCAGTCTTAATTTTTAATACAAGAGATTTTTAACCTTATTTTTGTCACCATAATAATACTAATTCTGGACAGAGTTAACCATTTGACAGTATAAATAAGGGTAGCCAGCTTTCCAGACCTGGAGAATGGGTGAGCAGACTGACCGTTCCCAGCTTTGATACTAGTGCCAGGCTCAGAATAAAGCAGAGCATTCCCTGAATGTTACTTTAATCGGAGCGCAATACACAGAGAGAATCAAATGGATTTTAATTAAGGCCACTTCGTGCTGATCAATTACCCCTTACTACCCTTGAACTTAAGCCCAGCCTGAAGGCAAGTCATGCCTGAGGTGCATTTACTGCCACCGCTGCCACCTCTTCATCTACCTGGCTAGGAGGAGATCGAGGGGTGATCTGGCAGTGCAGTACCACCTGTTCCCACCCTGCACCCCCTTACCTCCAAGCAGTGGGGGGGGCGACAGCATCCATCACTGGAAGGCAGGATTCAGGACCCCTACCCCCTCACCTCTCCTTTTTCGTGGCTAGTCCCATTTAACAAATTTGGAAGGGTGGAAGATGATGGCAGCACCCCTGGTATGCCCCACACTTCCTGCGCTGTTTAAAGGGACCAAGAAAGGAGTGAGGTAAGGGGTAGGGGGCCAGATTACTGCCCTCCATTCTGCTTCACACTTGCTTTTGACAGAGTGAAGCAGCTCCATCCATAGTGGGCCGGAAGGAGGTGGCAGCAGGCTCAACGAGAAAGGCACAGCACTGATTCTGTTTACTGCTCACTGCAACTCAATGCAAGCTGCATCATAAGAAGACCCCTGCTGGATCAGGCCATGGTCGCCATGGACCCCCCTGGTCCAGCTTCCTGTATCTCACAGTGACCCACCAGATGCCTCTAGGAGCACACAAAACAAGAAGATACCTGTAACCTGTTGCCACTCCCTTCCATCTGGCTACCTCTAAAACTCAGAAGTTGCATACAGTCATCATGACGTGTAATCCATAGTGAACTTTCCCCCATAAATCTGTCCAATCCCCTTTCAAAAGCATCTAGGGTAGGTGTCATCACAATAGCCTGTAGCAAGGAGTTCCACAGATTAATTACACCCTGGGTAAAGAAATACAGTGGCCCCTCAGCATCCGCAGTCTTGGCATTCGCAGATTTCTCCAACAGCAGATGCCAAGTCGGAGGCCTCTTCTGCATCATGCCAAGCCTGCAACCGCCTTCATAGGCCTCTGCGGGCCTCAGAATGTGTCTCCGACATGACCAGAAGTCACTTCCGATCGCTTTCTGATACCCATTCTGAGGCCCGTGGAGGCCTATGAAGGCGGCTGTGGGCCCAGCATGACGCAGAAGAGACCTCCGGAGGCATCCAGAGGCCCCCTTCTTGGAGGATCCAGTAGTAAGTTATTGTTTTACTGGGTGCTGGGTTTCAGCACCCACAGATTAATGGTATCCCTGGGGTTGGGAGAACCAACCACCACGGATACTGAGGGCAGACTGTATTTCCTTTTGTCTGTTCTGACGCTCCTGCCAGACAATTTTAGTAGATGCCTTTTGGTTCTGGTGTTGTGCAAGAGGGAAAAAACTTCCCTCTCTATCCACTCTACCCATCCCATGCAAAATATTGTATGTCACAATCACACACCCCCTCAGGCACCTTCTGTCTAGACTGAAGAGCTTCATATCGATCATGTCATCAGTGGACTGGCCCTGTTTGAACTACCCTGTCATACAGAGTGATTAAACCCGATAAAAAGGAGGTTGATCCAGGGGCAGAAGAGGAAGCCAAGATCAGAAGGTAGATTTGACTTCCTCATCCACCCTCACTCATTCACCGCTTTTTATCCAAGACAGACTGACTCCCAAAATGACTTCCAATGAAGATACAGAAGATGCTGTGTGACTGCATTTATGTGTGGTGGGAAGAGGAGGAGGGCTGATGTTGGCATCTCACTATTCCAGTTTCATCTTCTTTCTTGCACTTGGAACTACTCTTGCCATGGCTCACATGCAGCTTCCATTTCTCTCCTAAAATCCTGCGGGTTCATCAGCTCATTCAGGACTTCCTATGTGCAGTTATGGTAATGTTGGGTGCCAGTTAAAATAGTGTTGCAATCACAATGCTGACCCACAAAGCAGTGGGTCAGACTCTTACATGGCAAAGGTGTGCCCACACCAGGAGCCCTTGCAGTGAGTTGCTCATTGCCCTAGCAGAGATTTCTTCCTTCTGCCAGGATTTTGGTTGCTGTTTCAGTCATTGTAATGGTGTTTTTGAGCATAGCACCGAAAATGTATATGGACAACTCTGTGCCTTGCCAAGCTGTAACATTAAAAATGCAGTGCAAAAATGTTTCTAAAAATAACAAAAAATATTATACAGTATTTGTGGGGAAAGAGTGGAGGAATATGGGTAAATATTCCATCATTTGTGTCTTGTGATAATATGAATGACATCAAAAAGAACCTTATTTGGGTTGTTTGTTAGTAGTTGCAAGTCCAAAAAAAAATGTGTGTGAGTGAGTGGAGAAGGAAGAGACCAGATTAATTAAAGAGCTGTCCCTATGTTATATTGCACCCAGGTACAGGATGCCTGTACCCAAGTACACATTTCTGTGTGAATGACTGCACCTGGGTTCATTAATTTTTATAGGTCAACAGTCTATATACTCTGTACACAGAACCCAAACTGATAATGAACCGCTCTTTCTTTGGCAGCCTTTTCCCGCCGCTTCTTCCATCACCCTTCCTGAGCACAACCAAGAAGCCCCTGCTTCAGTGCCCACTTTGTAGGCACTCTTTCTGAGAGCAAAGCTGCTGCACCAGCACTTGTTGGGCAGCTACCCTTTCGTGGACCAGTCCTTCCTTCCCCAGGAAAGCAGTGTGTGTCAGCTTCCTTGCCCTGCTTCCCTCCTGGGAATTAGCGGTAGCCACAGCTATTGCCGATAACCTGAGTTGACTTGTCAAGCTTTTTTTTCACCTTTTACACTGGCACAGGTTTGAGGAGACCTATTGATGATCAGGAGGCTTATGGGGAGGTAAGGGAATATATTTTACCTCTCCCAAGTCTCCCGATTCCCCCCCTCCCGCCCCAGCAGCATGCAGCACAGACCATTTTGGCACGGCTGCATGCTATGGCAGGGAAAAGAATAGGATTGGGCTGTTAGTCTTGGCAACTTAGCCCTGCGACTCCTGCAATGCTTTGCACCCAAGTAAGCGGAAACAGATAGGTAACCTTGGACTTTGGTGAGCCTGGCAATTGACCCACCAAGGCTCCTGCTATTTTCCTGTCTCATGTGTACTCAAATCGACAACATATTTAGGCCCACACTGTAACCACTGCTGGAGAGAAGCGGGCTGGGGATCTCCTTGGAGTAAGCGGACGTTCGTCCCCTTACCCTGAGTAATGCCCCAGCCTCTGTTATAGGGCTACTCGGGTCAGCGCCACCTAATTCGGCCACTATCTTGTTCCACTCCTAACACTCACAAGAAAAGCTCTTTGTTGCTGCACCTTCACCCTTGCCTCCCTCTTTCATATATGCCAGGGGTGGCCAAACTGCGGCTCCTGAGCCACATGCGGCTCTTTAACGTATAATGTGCGGCTCTTGGAAGTGTGTTGGCTGAGCTCCTTCTTGCATCACAATTAATATACAAGGTAGATAAGAAATTTTCAAGCTTTATAATTATTGACCAGGTATAAACTGAGAGTCCACTGGATTAAAACATAGGTTTAATGTTCATGGTGGGTAAATATATTTAAGAATTTAAATGCTTCTTAAATATTGCGGCTCTCAAACATCTGAAGTTTATCATATGTGATATATGCCATTCTGCTGAGAATACAGTTGTTGGATGGTGTGGCTGGTGGCAGAGTTCTAAGTGTACAATGGCCAAAACAGACAATGCATTCTTCACATGATGGTGAACATGGTTTTTTCTATTCCAGTGTTCGAAAAGGGTCATGCATGATGCAGTCAGTGCTCAGGTAGATGGCTGAGCAACAACACAGCATGATAACACAGGCTGTTCGGCTAGATTACTGCCTATGCAACGTGGACTGTCTGCACCCTAAGATCTGGACCCTTCTGATCTAAAGATCTGTCTGCACCCTAAGATCTGGACCCTTCTGATCTGGACCCTTCTGATTTAAAATGGCTATTTAGTCTTCTACAGTCTCTTATTAACACAGTCAAGTTGGGTCCAGATGTTCATAACTGAGCTGCACAGAGCATGTAGGCTAGCAATACTAAGCAAAAGCAGTCACTCTCCCCCGAGATCTTCCATCAGGATGGAAGAGGATGGAAGATCTCGGGGGAGAGTGACTGCTTTTGCTTAGTATTGCCAGCCTACATGCTCTGTGCAGCTCAGTTATGAACATCTGGACCCAATAAAAAGTTCACAAGCTGGAAAGCGCTCAGTTGGCTCCTAGAAATGAATCTATCTAGCCGAGAGCTTTGCACAACTTGACTGTGTTAATAAGAGACTGTAGAAGACTAAACAGCCATTTTAAATCATTCACCTTCTGCCTTGTTCAGATGGTGTGTCTTTTTTCCCCCTTCACTACTGCGCCAGGCAAGAATTGCGCTTTAGGGTGCTAGTTTGGGTTTTTTTTTTCCCCTTCCCAATTATTTCGGAAGATTTCATGAAACCATGGCAGCCGTGCAACTCCGATTCTTATTCATTCCATTCTTTACAAGCATCGTGGGAGAGGCACAATATGTAATGCAAGATGCTGCATTGATGCATTACATCGACCGCCGAATTCTCTCGATCGAGGTATGTGCTAATTAGTGGGGCTGCTCTGTTTCTAGCAGAAAACTGATTTAATTTTCTTTGTAAAGAGTATGTGTGCTATCCATCAGGATCAGGAAAATGAAATGCTTTTCCTTTAAAATAAACTAACAAGAAAAGTCTATGTTCCGGTACTTGAGAGTAAGCCCCATAGAACTCAGTTCTTATTACTTTTGAGTAAAGTCAATCATTTTAGAGTAAGGTTTGGGTCAGGTTCTAGCAGTGCAAGCCTATGCATGACTACTCAGAAGCTAACCCCATTGAACATATGGGGGACCTACTCCAAGGTAAATGTGTATAGAATTGCAGCCTAACTTTTATAACTCCAGCTTTATAACTCTAATGAACAATGATTAAATGTAGACCTGACAAGCCAAACAGGGTTTTCAACTGCCGCTCTGCAATGTTTATACGGTGACTTCAACGCAGCTGTTGCTCCTGTTAATTTTATCAGCAAGCCAACATGAGGAGGCTAACAACTGCTACAATCCGCCCCAAGTTAAGCAATTTTAGGTTCAATTACTTTCAGTGGAAAGAGAGCACATGCTCAATTTGTGCATGATGTTAGCCTGATTGTGCCCAGTATTTTAAAAATACTTTGGTTATAAAAATACTTTGGTTAAAGCTGACCAAAAATAAGAAAACCCGTATAGGATTGGGGGTGTTTTTAGGCTTTAGGAGCACATGCATTTGGCAACATGCATGAACTCTGAATGTCATAAGTACGCCTGTAGCTCCTTAATTAAGCAGAACTTCTTTTCTCATATCTCTCCCTTTGACTCTACTAGCAATGCTATCCTATTCATGTCTACTCAGAAGTCACCTCCATTAAATTCAATGGGACCTACTCCCAGGGAAACATGTATAGGATTGCAGTCTTCAGGCTTCTGGTTATGCTAGGGGGATTCAAATGCGCCCATTTTCAAAATACAAAGAAGGTACTTAAAAATCCCTGTAGCAATGTCAGCTTCTCATTGTAGTGCTATGAATTCTGTCAAGGTAGCATGCACAAAAGAATATTTGCAGTGTGACCCTTCCATGTGCATTTGCAGCTTATTGTAATGATCTACTGTACTAATGAACCCTAGTTGGCTTCCTGAAGGGTGATATTCGCCATTCTTTGTACAAATTACCACTCGAAGCTACCATTTGATGTTCCAGGAATTTTAATTTGGGACTATGCTCTCATCTTTAGAGGAAAGAACAGCTAGGTGTTGTACAGAGGATAAAAATAAAGTACCCACCTTTTTGGGGGGCAGGGCTTTTTC
This sequence comes from Plestiodon gilberti rubricaudatus, assembly GCA_026170595.1. Classification (NCBI taxonomy): domain Eukaryota; kingdom Metazoa; phylum Chordata; class Lepidosauria; order Squamata; family Scincidae; genus Plestiodon; species Plestiodon gilberti. The sequence continues at coordinate 233,986,142 of JANXHW010000001.1, read as the reverse complement.
GCAGTTGCCTCATACATGGAATTTTTAGCATTGGTTCATCTTTTTGCTGGTCAAACCACAGATATGTTTCTGGGTGTCTGGCTGCAATTCATAGCATAGGAATCCTGCCACAAAAAAACACAGGTCACCATCTCTGCACTCGATAAGATAAGAGAGGGAGCTGTGCAAAGAGACAATGGGCAGTCATGTGTCATTGTTATGGCATATGGCATGCTTTGCATACATTCAAAAATTACATAAGTTGAGGCTTACATAAGTCACGAACCTCCTGTATTGGAAACTGCTATAATTGATCATTGTGTGATCAATCCTCATAAGCTCACTGCCTATTATCATGTTGGGTGGTTACACAAAATGGGAACTAATCTGGGAGGTAATACCTACAGAGACATTACTGAGATGGGCTACGCAATCCGTTGGGCGTCGCAAAAGTGCCATACGGCACTTTCATGGCACCCACAGAGTAAGCGGTGCCAGTGCCGAGGCTAGCACCACTCACTCTGCCACCGGACCCAGATTGCGCTGCCAGACACAGGTAAGACCTGCGCCAGGTGACAGGAGGGCATGGAGAGGGCAGACTGGGGTGGCGGGGGAGGGGGTGATTGGCCAGCCAGGCCAGGGAGGAGCGGAGATATTGACGACATGCTCCACTGATATCCTAAGCCCCTTCCCGGGCCTGGCCGGCCTTACACGGCCTCCCTGGACATGCGCCAACAAAATAGCTGGCACACATTCAAGGAGGCCCATTGGGACCGCTGGGGCTTACGGATGTCCCTTTCCCCCAGGTGTGCCCCAACTCCGCCGGCACGGGCCGCATCCTGCTTAGGATGCAGTGGCCGGTTGCTTAGGCCAGCCGGTGCACCCTATGCAGGATTGCTCTGTCATTTTTCTACCCTTGGAATTTTGTAGGCTCACCTCAAATATAAGGTGACCTTTATAACTCTTGAACTAATTTCCAGCTAATATCATAGCCCACGGTGCAGCAGAATTTCATTTCTTCCTCATATATACTCAGCCAGCCTCCAGGATCCCACCCTCCTACCTACCCACAATCGTCCAAGTGCCTTCCTCCCTTGTGCCCACATTTCTTTCCCCTTTACAAATGTTTACAATCTCTGGTCTTCTGTTTTCAAGACAGAAGGATAGAAAAATCTCTCCCCCCCCCCCAGCTACTTAAAATGAGGAAAGGAAGCACAAGATGTCCACAGATTAAACTGCAGCTCTGGAACAGTACTCAGCAGACTCTTTTCTTTGGCTTCAGCCCTTCCAGCTGTGCAACATCTGGATCAGCAGGGCCTCATTGCTGTCTCCTGCCAGCACAACTACTATTTTTGCTGCATCCTGGAAAGAAACGTTTAAGATGTGGTGAGATTCTGCAGTCAGCTGTTGTCCAATTCTTAGGAGTTACTGCACATTTCATTTTAAGAGTACTCCTAAAAGCATATTATGTAAATATTACAAATGCGTGTTTGCAACATGGATATCATGCAGGGATATTCATTATAGAGCCAGGATGGAGTAGAATTCACCTTCGGGTAAAGGTTGGTGGCAATCTTGGGTTTGCCCAAAGTAATGTGTGAAATAGTCTTGAGTCTGCAGTGAATCCAGTGCTTCGGGTTTTGGCAAGATAATAAAAGATGTGACCTTGATGGAGGGAAAAGAGGTGATGCATATGAATTGATGTGAACTGGCTAAGGGGTAATCAACAAAAGGGGGGGAAAGGTGACATGCCAGATTTCAGGATATGTTCAAACTCCACGGTAGTTATTATCAGTGAACTTTATAAGATGTTACTACTGAACTTCATACAAAATGACTTTGTAGAAAAACTTTGATGAAAAAAATAAGTAGGATTCTGCCACTTGCTAAGGTGGGTTTTGAGTAAGCATATACATTATATAAAAATAGAATATGTTCTCTCTTTGCTCAGCCAATTTAGTTCATTTGATTCATTGCACAAAAACCACACTCTTGCAAATGTCCCATCTCCAACTGTCCCAGTTTCTTTCATTTTGTTTTAAAGTTCAGTTTTTTGTGGGATATCAGAACATTTCAACAGTAAGAAATTCACTTTTTTGCTTCTGTCACTCTGATGATGAGCATCATTGGTACCTACTTAAAGGGATAAACTAATGGCTAACAAACCAAGGCACTTCAGACGTTATTTTTTAGTCTCACAGAAGCCACAACGGGATTATTTTTTAGGTTGTTTCAACAGCATAATAATAGTAACCATAGACATAAACATAATGTTTCCTTCCTGATTAGTGTTCTCATACCAAGATTGACCCAGATTTGTTGGAAAACATGAACATATTTCCCCTTTTCTGTATAGTACACCTACGGCCCAATCCTAACGGGCCTTGCGTTGCCGGAACTAGCGTTCTGGCAGCGCAAAATCCTTTATGGTTGTGGCAAAAGGTGACACGCCTTTTCGTGCAGCCTGGCCACTGCTGCAATCAGCACGTGGCCATGGTGGCGCACCAGCAGCCCATCCGACATCCCCCAGCTGTTGCATGGGTTTCAACGTGCCTGGGCCTTTGCTTAGGGTGCCCCCTACATGTTACATGCATGGGGGAAGAGGGTTGATGTGGCCAATCCTCCACCATGGAAAGAAAATAATTTCCTGCATAAGCAGGTGAACCCACAAAGGCACCCCGGATACAGATGCATATTCAGAAGGCATACCTCATAATTTTCTAGGAACAGGCATTTGCTACTACTCCATAGAAGGAGGCAATGCACCCAGAGGCATTTCTACAGTGGGGGCGGTACTGTAAGTTGCACCCCGTCCTAGTCCCTGTTTACAACCCGGAACGAGGATGCCCCGCCCCCTCGCCATCAGAGCCATTCTGTGTCTCCTGCCCATTGCCTTCCACGCACGGAATGGCTCCGATGGCGAGGGGGCGGGGCATCCTCGTTCCGGGTTGTAAACAGGGACTAGGACGGGGCTTAACTTACAGTACCGCCCCCACCGTAGAAACGCCTCTGAATGCACCATTGCAAACTAGCATGCTACCCCGAGCACCACATTTGGAGAATGCTGCTCAATACATATACAACGCCCTAAGTTCAACAAGCCAAGATTAAAAAAACAACAACTCTTCATGAGATAAATTCTCTGCTATGCTCTCTCATAAAGAATTGTTGTGAAGCAATCTGAAGGCAATACACTTGGGATCACATTGCCTTTATATTGACTTGGAAATAGGCCACAGTCTGACACAGTCAACAGAAAACACGATGCAGTAGATGAATTTCAAATGTTCACTTAACTGAAATGGAGGGAAATATTATTTGTGGATTGCCTCTTTTAAGCTATTCTTAAATGCCATTTCTCTGTATATAAATGTACTGTATCTATCTATGTTTTGGCTCAAGAACAGGCTGGAGAAATGCAATCAAGATATAATGGATTATGTACAAGAATTTCGGGAATTTTCGAAGAAGATGATGTCCCGCCTGGAAGGACTCGGTGTCTTAAAGACGGAGCTTAAAAATGACGTGGACCATTTGCTAACAAGAGTAGAAAGAGCTCAAAGGGACATTGACTACTTTGAATCTGCAAAAGAGTCTCCTACCACATGCATGGAAATAGATGAAGACCTTGTGGTGCAGCAGTTAATTGAACAAGAGGAATCAAAACAGAAAGTCAAGCTCATGCTTAATGCAAGTAAGAGCAATTTATTTATAAAACATGAAAAGTGATCTTCATTCTAGCCAATGCATCAGTATTACACCAAGGTTCTCATGGTGTAACTCTTTCACTATGTACAAATGGTATCAGGACACTGATTCTTGGCAGCTGGATAAGATCAACCTGGTAAAAATCACTCACAACATAGCAAAAAACCCTCCAGTAATATTACACACACACACACACACACACACACACACACACACACACACCCCTTGTGTATCTCATCGTTTGATGCTATAATGCACGCACACATTTCAACAGAGTGGAATTGTGAGGAGATGGTGTTAGCTTCAATCCTGCCAATGTTCTATTGGACTTTTTCCCATATATTTGATTATTTACACTAACAAGTTCACTAACAAGATCACACAGTAACTTAGGTGCAGGCAACGTTCTATCTTGAATTTAAAATGTCAGCATATGGGAGCCAACGTGAACGTGTCAGGATTTAGTGAAATTCTTTATGCTTTCTAAATTCACCCTTCTTTTTTTTTCCCTCTGTGAAATACTAAAACGTAATCTACACCTTGGATTTCAAGATGAATTTGAGGGGATTTTCTGTTGCATTGAATACCAGATGCTGGCAAAGCATGAATAACTCACAGAAAGACAATACAGCAGGGGTTCTCAACCTGTGGTACGCGTACCCCCAGGGGTATACGGACCACAGGTTGGGGGTATGCGAGCCACTGCCCGTTATCAGCTGCTGTGATCAGCAGCTGATGACAGGCAGTGTAACAGTTTTTCCAGGTCATGGCGCAGGCGGGAGGACCCGCCTACCCACACCACAACCCAGGAATACAGGCCTCCCGATGTCCCCCGAAGCTCCCCCTTACCTGTTCTCCCGGCCATTGCCATCTTGGATCTCACGAAATCTCATGAGATCGAAAATGGCAGTGCCCAAATCTCGTGAAGGCTTCATGTGTGTGTCCACACGAGATTTGGGCGCCACCATCTTGGATCTCACTATATTTTGTTTTTGAATCGACATTGAATCGATATTTTGAATCGACAGGGCTGTAGCCTTTCCCTCCGGGTTGCGGCACAGGCAGGAGGACCCATCTGACCACGCCGCAACCCAGGAAAAATACATTTAGGGGGGGGGGTACTTGTGTGGGTTCTTGGAAGTATGCAGGGGGCTGACATCTGGGGGTACGCAGGGCAACCGGAGGCCCGCGTAGGGGTACACGGGCCTCCAAAGGTTGAGAACCCCTGCAATACAGTATTGTAATCTGGAGTTTAAATGACAGGACTTTCAAAGGCTACGGTTAGTTAGTGCTAGGATGACAAAATTGTAGTTCTTTTTTCTGCTTTTGTCACTGCATTATTCCCCTGCCCTACATCTCCTGTCTATATATGTGTTAACACACTTCTCTAATGCAGTACCAAAAATGTACTTTTAAAAAACTGCCTGTGCAAAATGCTTTATCACTAGAACAGAAAAGGAAAGCAACATGTTATTCTGTGTTTTCAAATATACACATATGCATTACAAGCCACTTAAGGTCTTTGCTGCTCCAAAGAGCAAGCGTCTTTGATTATTTTCTTTCCAGGCGTGCTCTTTTTCAGTCCATAAATACACCAGTAATTTTAAAACCATTTTTGATATTATCCATGTATCTTGGCTTTCGGCTAATCTTTCTAACAGCGCAATCCTATCCAATTTACACCACCGGTGTAACCCAGCGATACAGCAAGGAGGCCCCAGAATGGAAAGGGGATTCAAATCCTCTCCAAAGGGGGATTCAAAGGGGATTTGAATCCCCTTTCCATTCTGGGGCCTCCTGTTCTTGCTGCACCGCTGGGTTACACCAGTGGTGTAAGTTGGATAAGATTGAGCTTAGTTACACCCGTGGCGTAAATTGGATAGGATTGCGCTGTAAGATTTGTTGTGGTGTGTGTAAAATGTGGGCAATTCATCTTTAATTTAATTTTTGCTACAATATCTGGTTATTTATACATACAAAGTTCTGATTTATATTAATTATTGTCACAATCATGACACAGTCCATAAATGCCTCTTAAGTTTTTTTTTTATTCAAGGAACTCTTTATTTGTTTTCCTCCCTTTTTGTCATTGTACATATCGCTGAATAATTACAGATATATAAAAATGATGCCTTGAATTTGTATGCGTAAGAGAACACACACACACACACACACACACACACACACACAATTGGCCCGTATTATCCGCGGGGGTTCCATTCCACACACACACACACACCCCGGATAACATGAAACCGCAGCTGTTGGGGACCCTTTTTAAAAACATTTAAAAAAATAAGTAAGAAAATTACCTTCCCTACCTACGTGTGGCAAAATTGCTCCATTTGCCGGGCTGCAGGGCAGTCTTCTTTGCTCCAGGAAGTCACTTCCAGGTCACGTGACAGCCTCCCTTCACCCTGGCTCACCCAGCGTGATGCATTCTGAAATCCGCGGATGCCAGAACCATGAATAATGCAGGTCCACTTGACTTGTATATCATACCTTACTTTTACATAGTTTCCTAGCATTAATTTTTTATTTGACTTAGGCTGCAATCATATGCACACTTTCTTGGGAGTGAGGCCCATTGAACACAATGAGACTTACTTCTGAGTAAACATGCATAGGATGTGCTGAATTAATTTGGAAACCAAAAGACCTATATACTAATACACTACTAAAAAACGTATATGATTGTTATACCAGTGAAATTACCATGACTGTTTTACTGGGACTAGTGAATGACTACCATAGCAAGTTCCTCAAAATCTACATGGTTTGGGGTGAGAGTATTTTGCAACCAAATAATTCCATTGGGGTAACACACTCCAGCAGTGTCTCACAGGACCATTAGTGATCTCCCAATGGTACAAATACAAGCATGAACCTCTGGCATCCAAGGTCATAAGCCCCCAAAGGGAATGGAAATCTATCTACTCAGTTAATTTGGAGTAGGCCCCAAAAGAGAATAGCAGTGATAGTACAGAAGTTGCTGAAGCCTGTTCTATAATATTTTCTGCCCTCAGGACTTGTTTACTCTGTTTGGCTGGAAATGCTGCACCTTATTAAAAGACATTCTTTCAACTTCAAATAGTGTCTCTTCTCCATCAGTATTGCCTTTGGCAAGCCAGTTATTTACTTGCATAAACCATAATAAAGTGTTTGCCAGAAAATAAAAAGGCTCTTTGACAAAAATACTTGGGACCTAGATTCTAGGAAGAGCTGTGCGGTCCTCTACTCTGTGCTCTAGTTTTAGTACATTCTGAACAGTTGAAGCAGAAGAAAAACAATGTTTATTCTCATCTTTGTGATGGGGACAAAGAGGGGTTCATCAATGATACCCCAATATCAGCTGAGCACTGAGAGCAGGTTCACGAGAGCTTTTCTTTGGCATGAGATAATTTCACACTCTGATAAATATGCAGGTGCTGCATATAAAGGGGTCTCATGTATGTTTGGCTGGCTGCCCCACAACTTTTGCATACAGAAAGTCTCAGGATCTTCACCAGAGCTACAAGTCTGCATGAATAGTCCATGCTGAGCTACATGGGCCCAGTGGTTTAACTCAATATAAGACAGCTTCATACAACCTCATTCCCTGCAAGGCTAAAAATAAATTAACAGCGCAATCCTAACCAACTTTCCAGCGCCGGTGTAGCAGTGCCAACAGGGTGCAAACTGCATTTTGTAATGCAGGGACAGTCATGGAGGACTCTTCAAGGTGAGGGAACATTTGTTCCATTACCTCGGGGCAGCATTACGGCTCCACCGGCGCTGGAAAGTTGCGCTGTAACCAAAGACGCTGCTCTGGATTATAAGAACTCTGATAGCATACTGACGTGTCATGTGGAACTCTAATCACAAGGTGTCACTGCACAAAAAAGTGGGGTGGTTGAATTATAGGAGGACCAGAGTGAGTCCACCCTCTCCCCAATGTTTTGTGAACAATCCCTTACTATTGGTTATTGAACAATACCAGGGAATGGAAATTTGGCTAAGACTGGGGGAGATCAGGGGTGAGACTTGTGGATTTCATCCCAGTCCTCCACCCCACCCCCCACCCCCCACACACATACACAACTTTCCTGTTCCCCCATTCTTCGAGCACTGGCAGGGAAGGGGAAATGTGTGTGTGTTCTCTTACTGTGGACTGTAAATAGCAAAACAGCCACAGCCGTAACAGCTGCTTCTTATTGCTCAAGAGAAACCGCACTAAACATGGGGGAACAGTTTGCTTCCATTAATCTGGTCCCGTTGAGTCCTTAGAGGTACGGCCAAAAAGTAAACAGTTAAAAAAAATGGCTTGCTCCAATGTTTCTGGATTTTTTGTGTGGAAAGTAGACAGATGGACCTATGTTTTAAAACAATTGTCAGAGTTCTAGGGTCACCCCACTGACCCCCCCCCAGAGGAGCAAAGATCACTGTTTTTAGGGAAAATGATGCCCTGGAATTGGGGGGCTGGCCCCCCCTCCTCACTGAAATTAAAAATGAAACTCTGGCTTTGTTTTCATGGCCAGGGCCCTGGCTTTTGAATCCACCTTGTTTGGAGCACCTCAGGTGCAGGGGAGCAGCTGTACACAGCTGTACACACACGCAACATTAGGCGTACCTCAAAGGACTCAACGGGACTTTATGGGTAAGCATTGCTGAAACAACTCACTGGCCTTTTACATGCAGAAAAAGAACCAAAGCTGCGTATTTCAAGAATTTAAAGGGCCATAAAAAATCCCTTGAAGGTAGGGACTTGAAAATTGAAGTACACTTAGGTGAGACATCCCCCTAAACACCCCTAAAGCCCTGGAGCTGTGTGTTAAACACAACTATGTTTGTTTGAGCATTTTCGTGCTGGACTCACAACAAAATCTGCGTATTTCAAGAATTTAAAGGGCCATAAAAAAAATCCCTTGAAGGGAGGGACTTGTAACTTGAGGTACACTTAGGTGAGACATCCCCCTAAACACCCCTAAAGCCCTGGAGCTGTGTGTAAAACACAACTATGTTTTTGTTTGAAATCTTGTGTTGTCAGGTCCATGCTTTACATAGGAGTAAATGGATGAGTTGAGTTCACCTTAAGTCCCGTTGAGTCCCTAAAGCACCGCCTGTGCACCAGGTGCAAGGTACACCTGCGAAATTTTCTGCTGGTGATTTTTTCTACATGGGGGTCCCTTAGACATGTGGATCACACTGACATTTGAGAATTCTGGGGAAATCATACCACGGGACCAGATGGGTTTTAAGACAAGAGGGTCAAGTGAAAAGCACTGATGCAATGCCCTGGTCAGCAACTAGTTTTAAAGGAGGGCCACTTTGAGAAGCAAGATTAGGTAGAGGGCCCTACCCCCCCCCCCAAGTTACCATTGCCACCTCTCTCTCTCTCTCGCTCTCTCCACAAACCACTGGGTTGGCAACCGGGAGGCCAGATTGTGGTACTCAGGAGCCTCCAGTTGCTGATCCCCGATGGCGTATGTGACCACATGAGATAAAAACATACAAAACAGTGAATACTTGTAAATCCAAAATCTCCTTAAGGCAAGTCTGCCTGTGGGTGCAAGGTAAAGGTAAAGGTATCCCTTGACAATGAAGTCCAGTCATGTCCGACTCTAGGGAGCGGTGCTCATCTCTGTTTCAAAGCCGAAGAGCCAGCACTGTCCGAAGACGCTTCCATGGTCATGTGGCCGGCGTGACTCAATGCCGAGGCACATGGAACGCTGTTACCAGCCCGCTGACGCGGTACCTATTAATCTACTTGCAATTTCTTGCTTTCAGACTGCTAGGTTGGCAGGAGCTGTCGCACGGTTTTGAACTGCCGACCTTTCGATCGACAACTCATGGTTCAGTGGTTTAACCCACTGTGCCACCCGCTGGCTCGCCTGTGGGTGTATCTGGTGTGATAACGTTGAATTTAGATCAACTAAATTCACTGTTCCATTTTGTTGTTATTTTCTTTGACAAAATGTAAAGAAAATTTTAATGTACAGTGGTGACTACGCAATGGTCTTTGGGAACAATTCATGCTTTCCTCAATTGCTGCAGAGAGGAAATATTTAAATACTAAAGCAGCTTATTCCAGGATATGTTCCACATATTCCAGGATGTGTGGAACGTGTACTGATGATTTGACCTACTGAACTTTTTTTCCGATTTGATTGTTTTGCTTTCCTGAAGGTTGCAACGACATGCTTGCAGGCATCAAATCCCTGAAAATCGTAAAGAAGGTTGGAGACATTCACGGTTCATGGCTGAAAGATCCGGGCAAGAATTTCCAAAAGATTTATTTCTTAACTGGGACAAAGAACAAAACTGTTATGGAGTTTGCAAATATCCGGGTGTTTACTGAAAGTGGAGAAAAGCAGCTGGCTCGGAGAGTTAACCTGCCATTTCCCTGGCAAGGTACAGGCCACACTATATATCACGGGTTCCTGTTTTATCACAAATATGGCTCCTTAAACGAGATAATTAAGTTCGATATTCAGAAAAGAAATGTAACCAACAAAATGCTGCTGTCAGGTGCAGGAGAGACAGCCGTCTATGCACTGTATCCTTTTACTAAAATAGACCTCGCTGTGGATGAATTGGGATTGTGGGCAATCCATGCAGAGCCAGGTACTGAGAAAAGGTTGGTCCTTACTAAAATGAGCCATGAAACCCTGGCTGTGGAGTATACATGGGATACGTCCTGCAAAAGCGAGAATGCTGAAGCAGCATTCATGATGTGTGGGGCCCTGTATGTTGTGTACAACTCACCGAGTGGCGGCACATCACGTATTGAGTGCATTTATGATACGTTAGATATCATCAGTCCGTATGAGAGCCCAGTGCTTCATTTCCCCAGACGTCAGACAAGTCATTCCATGGTGCATTATTATCCCAGAGAAAAGCAACTGTTCGCCTGGGATAATGGAGCTCAGGTCATTTACAAACTCCTGACAAAGCCAAAAAGTTAGAGAGTAGTAGTAAGGAAGAGAGTCTCTCCCCCCCCCCCCCCCCAGTACAACCATTACAATAAATGTAGAGGTATTAGACTGGGATATAGAATAGGATTTTGTAGTGGACCACATTTTAAACTTAATTTTTACAGGTTATGCTTTTTTAAAAAAAAAGCTTTCAACTCTAAGGAAGAGACTCAAGGGAACCTTCTCCCTCCTTGCAAGGGGATGACCAGAATAAGGAAGACAAGGAGCCTCTTGAGTCCAGCATCAGGTACACAACCTGCTGCTCTGCTTACAGATTTCAGATCAGGTTTCCACTACAGGGCCAGAGTTAAGGACAGGCAACCCAGGCAATGTCTTCGGGAGCCTGCCTTAGGGCGAGGGAGGCAGCACCAAGTTATTCTTAAATAAAATTGAAACACTTTTATTATAGAGGAACAAATCTGGTTTTATTTGGTTGTATATATGCCAAGAGATTGCATGAGAACACAGATTTAACGATTCCAGCATGCAAATGTATCATCTTATACAAGAGGGATAAATCATGCATACAATTGCAGAGATCATGCATCAAAGTCATGAAAGGGGTGACAAATGCAATTAAAAAAAGATAAGGTGTTCAAAAGTGTCACAAACGGAAGGGATGTCAAAGATGCTCCTGGCCTGGGATGCCATTTGGTTGCAGGCCGTCCCTGCCAGCCACTGTACACAACAAAACCCAAGCTGCTGGGTGCAGGTTAGCGCCTCCTGACAGCAGCCTGCCTTCCGCATGTGGGTACGGGCTGGGGGGGAGCTACATGCAGAAGCCTGTTTATTTCAGTGGACTGCCTACTTGCTGCATTGGGGCCTAAGTATAAAATGCGGATCGCTCATGCAGTGTCTTCTCATTTTGAAATAACAGTATTTTCAATTAAGTACAGGGATTAACACCATGTTCCAGAAGAGGTTGCATAATGTCTAAACTCATTGTGAACTTGTTTCTAATGTAGAGGATATTTTTTTTAAAGTGAAATAAAGATCTATATTTCAGCATACATGGTTTTTGAAGATGTAAAAGCATCTAAATTTCCATTTCAGAAAAAGTAAGCATTCCTTACTGGACAAAAGACATGAATGAAACAGTTTCACAGAATACCCACAGGTTTTTTCATTATGTTAAAAAGGAGATCTTGTTCTTTCTAAAAACGACTTCAATTGAACAGTCAGACATTCGGAAATTATGTTCAAAATAAGTTTCAGAAGACAATCAAAAGAATAAAAAGAGCTTACTCTTTTAGATCTAGATCCTGCGCATGGTAAGGTTACTTAAATCAGAATCAAAGAAACTAAAACATACTTTCTCCCTTTCCAATATGTTCCCAAGCTCCTGCCACCCGTGGTTTGCTTGCATCATGCCTGTGCTGGATGCTGCTCACAGTCTAGTTAATCCACAATTCTATGTGGACTGAGGCAGGGGGATGTGTTCCAGCTGTGCACCATTCCAATCAGTGGCGTTCCTGGAGGGGATGCAGCACCATAAGTGGTGCAAGGCGCTGCACTGAGCCTTGCAAAAACCGGTGTAACGCAGCCCCTCCCACTTGCCCCCGGATCCATTCTGCTAGAATGGCTCTGGGGGCAAGTGGGAGGGGTAGCGTTACACCAGTTTGCAAGGCGCGGTATAGTGCCTTCCAGGAACACCACTGATTCCAATCACTCCTCCTTCTCCATCACTATTTGTGAAGGTCTAGAACAGGGGCGGGAAACCTTTTCCCTGGCGAGGGCCATTTTAAATATTAGAAATTTGCTTGAGGGCCGGCTGTAAGGCCGTGTGCCATTTTTATTTATTTAATTAATTTTTGCCCCCGCCCCCCATCGGCCTCCGGAGGCTCTGCGCTCACCGTCCAAAGCCGCCACCGGGTCTGCGTGTCACCTCCGGCGTACCATGCCGAAGAGGGCAAGAGCTTGCCTTCATCGGCGTGGTACGCATGTGCGAAATGGTCAACAGCCTGGTGAGAAGGGGTCGAGGCGGCGGCCGGGGAGGACATGCAAAGGCCCTCTCCCGGCCTCCAGAGGTGACGCGTGGACCCGGCGGAGCCTCCAGGGCCCGGTTGGGCGGCCTCCCGGCAATCTCTGCCACCACTGGTCTAGAACTAGGTGCTAACTCACATATCATGCAGCAGACGTGCAGTGAAGACCTGAGATGCTTGAAGGGGAACTGCACATTTTCTAAACATGCAGTGGCAGGGCCTCTGTGAGGGGGGTTAAGGGGGTAATTTGTACCCGGGCCCAGGGTGAAAAATGGGTCAAAAAGGGGGCCCTGGAGCAAAAAAGGGGGACCCAGGAGCCAAATTCATAAGTAGGGAAGGGACAAATTCCTCTGAATGGCCCTGTGCAGTGGAAACCATCTGGTCAGCTGCTACCAGTTATGCTCCTGCACATGTACAGGCATCACATGCATGTGCCCTGAAAAGGTTACATTCTTCTTCACGGGGGGGGGGGGACAAGCAATTTACTTTTGCACTGCATAAATTAATTATGATTTGGTCTAACTTATCACTCATTGCTTCTTCCTGGTCTGCAGCATGACCATGGCTAGCCAGCTATAAGTTGCCCTCAATACCTTATTATCCATTCGTCCTTTATCCCTTTGAACAAGCTCTTTGGGTCTTTATCATACAACTTTGGCACTGGAATCTGTGTCTGCACGCCCAAATGGCATCCTTGCAGCCTGGAACAAGTCATTACTAGTCCCAAGCTAGGTAGCCTATCTACTTACCGCATGTGAAGACTTCCCTGCTTCGGAGTGGTAGATTTTAAAGTGCAGGAGCTCATTATGACACGCCCCCATAGCCATGCTCCATTAAGACTGTAATGAAAAACATCAACATTAAATGTCTACATTACTAGTGTGGTTTCTTCTTGTGTTTCTTATTTCTGCTATGAAATTTATTACACTTCATTTAAAGACCTGGCTCATTTCATCTTGAACTCTTGGAGTGGTTTGCAATAGTTTCAAAACAAATGTATAAACATTGAGAAACTGGATTAAAAAATTATCCCAAATAAATATAAAAGGTACATTACAATGCAATCCTATGGATCCGTACCTGGGAGTAAGTCCCACTGTACAAAATTGGGCTTACTTTTGAGTAAACATGCATAGGCTTGCACTGCTAGCGTGCTAGCCCATGCATGCTTACTGAGAAGTAAGTCCCACTTTGTTCAATAGGACTTACTCCCGGGTAAATAAATTTGCAATGAATTGTAGCCTGAATGGAACATGAGCTGCATACTCTCTCTCAGGGGCCTGTGGAAAAGATGATGGCCTAGTGTCAACTCAGAGGAAAGTAGGAGGAGGAGAAGGCAAAAGGAAGTGAGGAAATGAAGCTGGTGATGGCCTGTAAAATGTGAACTGCCCATTTCATGTATTAGCTGCCACTGCTTTTCTGCATATACCTGTGCTTTCTTAAAAGGAGAATGGCCGCTTTTGTATATGTTTAAAGCCATTCCCCCATGCAAGAGTTTCCACAAGTATGGTTCTTAGCAGTGGCGTCACAAGGGGGACTGCGGGAGGGGCATCCCACATCGGGTATGTGGTATCAACCTCGGGGGGTGATACCAACTATATCAATAGGAAAAGTAGCATGGAGATGACTGTAGCATTTTCATGACTGGTTGCAATTAGACAAGAAGTACAACTTATGGGTATTTTAGCCATGTATATATTTTTAGAATTGAAGAAATAAAATAGATGAATACACAATCACTTGCCAGAAGAAAATCCTCTGTTGCAAAACGCTGTCAGTATCGGATAGTCCTTTGAAGAACGCAACTCTGCCACTTTGACAGCGTTTTGCAACAGAGGATTTTCTTCTGGCAAGTGATTGTGTATTCATCTATTTTATTTCTTCAATTCTAAAAATATATACGTGGCTAAAATACCCATAAGTTGTACTTCTTGTCTATATCAATAGGGTTAAGAGAACAGACAGTTGTGGTATTAATAAGTACATATCAGTCTGATCATATTTTATTCAGAGGCACAGACTGATCCTATGTATATTTACTTGGAACATAGTCCTACTAGATCCAATGGGGCTTACTCACAAGTAAATATGCTTTAGATTGCAGCCCTTAATGGTGTTTTGTATGTTTATTTATTGCAAGCTTACATACTGTCTCTGCCCTGCATGACCTAAGGTCGCTCACAGTAAAACAACATTAAGAAAATAATTAAAACAAACAGCCAATAGCGTGTGGCTACCAAGAGCTTTTGGGGTGGAGGTGGGTCAATTTAGAAAAACAGAAAACAAGGGAAGGCTATTTTCAGCTCAGCCCCACATATAGTGCCTTGACTAATGCACATTCATGTATATTTTAAACACATGTGCATCATATATCCATTCTGATCCTCCTGCAGTACTTCTGTGTGCAAAGCCAAGTTCACACTACTCACTACACTACATGGAGTACAACTAGGATTACCAGATCTCCAACCGGGACAGAGTGCTAGACCTTTAGGAGAAGGAATGTGGGCAGGTGTAGATTGTTAAACCTTAGAGGACAATCCTAGGCATGTCTACTCAGAAGCAAGCCCCATTGAACACAATGAGGTTCAGTGGGGCTTGCTTTTGAGTAGACATGCCTAGGATTGTGCTCTAAGGATTAACAAGCTACACCTGCCCACATTCCTTCTCCTAAAGGTCTAGCACTCTGTCCCGGTTGGAGATCTGGTAAGCCTAAGTACAACAAACAAAGCTACGCACTGAAACAGACAGTGCCACGGCATCCAGTGTCAAGGCAGACCTTCACCTGACAGCATAAGACCACAATGGCAAACCAGATGTCTTCAGGAGACCCACGACCAAGACATGAAGACAACAGCATCCCTCTCCCACAAGAGCTGGTGCCCTCAGCAGTGGCATACTATGACCTCTGAATATGGGGGTTTCATATAGCCATCATAGCTAACAGCCATTGATAGAGCTATCCTTCCAGAATGTGTCTAAACCCCATTTGAAGCCATCTAAGTCTGAAGCCATCATCTCATCCTGTGGCAGCAAATTCCAGAAAGTGTGTGGTGTGAAGTACTTTCTCCTGTCTGTCCTAAATCTACTGATCCCAAGTACAGTATTACAAAGGTGGAAAAACCTTTCTCTTTTCTCCGCACCATGCATGATATTATAAAGCTCTTTCATGTCCTCCTGCCCTTACGGCCCAATCCTATTCAGGCCTTGCACTGCTGCTGGAACAATCATTCCAGCAGTGTAAGGCCCTTTATGGCTATCGCAAAAGACGCCAAGCCATTCAGCACAGCCTGGCCACTGCTGCAAGCAGTGAGAGGCCACCATGTCCGTGATGTGCCAGTGGACCGGGGATGCCAGCTAGCACCGGTATGTTAGTGTAGAGGGTTGGAGGGAGGTGGGGAGGGTCAGGGAGGAATGCGGAGGAGATGGGGCACATGGAGAAGGGTGGATCAGAGCCAAGAAGGGGGCGGTATTGGCAGCACTGGCACACACTGATATCCGAATCCCCTTCCTGGCCTCAATTCCCCAAACTGGGTCCACACAGACCACTTCTGCGAGTTTTGCTCTGAGGATGCTACTGACTTGAGTAGCGAAATGTCAGACATTTTACATCTTTTATGCTTTAGTTTTTATTAGCCATTTATTAAATGACAGAATTCCCGGAAATCATGAATGTTTTTAATTCTGTTATATGGACGAGTCATGAAAACCTGAGATTGTTTCTGTTGGATGACACTTTTAACTCCGACTGAAATGCAAACCTCAAGGCCTCCAGGATGCAATCTTGCAATGGTATAATATATCAGAGGTAATCAAACTTTTTCAGTCGCGTAACACCTCTGAAGCCTCCGATGCAGCTGCGTAGCACCGGAAATAAGTGCTGATGACATCTTTGGCACTTACGTCCAGGTTCGCGGCCAGAGCACAGAAAGCCGCAGGTAAGAAGCAAGGGTGTGCGGGAGGGGAGGCCCTTCCCCGTTCAGAAAGCCCACGTCCTCAAGCTACGCCAGCTTGGCAGAGCTCAAGCCGCTGCTTTTTTGTCTCCAGCATGGAGCAGACAGCATAGCGGCCACCGACTTGGCTGCCGCCCGCCCGCATACCACCAGCCTGTGGTCCACATACCACTACAGGTATGCGTACCACTGGTTGGGAACTTCTGTTACATATAATTCTTCTGAAAAGAGTAAGGACTTTGCACAGTGTGTACTGTGTAGGAACAGGCACAAGAGTGAGGATGTATATATCAGATGCGAATGAAAATATGAATCTGCCCTGTACAGAGACCACCGAGTATTAGCTACTTTAAATGGCAGCAGCTCTCCAGGATTTGAGACAGGGCAAGGGTCTTTCCTAACCGGGCCAGGTTCCTAACCTGAACCTGAAACCATGCAAAGTATGTGATCTACCTCTTCCCCGTGTAGGAACTATAGTGCTGTGTATTCATGTTAGATTCATTCTATTTAGATAGATTGCACAGAATTTGACTCTAGTTCAGACACTAGATGGAGCCAAATCCTTGCCTTTTCTAGACTTTCTGAGGATCTGCTTCAAACTATCCAGTAAGCACCTTTTAGGGCATTTTGCTGTTAGTGTTTTTAGTGGAAAAAATATTGCAGGAAATCCAAGGATCTTCCTTCAACAAAGTATTTCTATTGGAAACTGGTGGCGGTTGTCAGCAGTCAAACTGTGATAGTTGTTACTGGGAAAACGCAAGCCCCCCCCCACACACACACACCACATTAGCACTTGCAGTAGTAACAAGGGCTGCATGGATTGTGGCTACACAAGCGTCATGAGCTCCTATTGGCTAGTGCCTGTAACTTGACCCACAGGGAATGCTGCTGCAACTCCTCTCCACCCATGCTTTCACTTTGGGGGGTATGCTTAAAAAACATTATTTTAAAAATAAAAAACCCAAAGTGTAGAGGTCATACATTCCTCTCCTGCACCACTCAAGTATTGTACATAAGATCACCCATACAAAACCAGGAAAGAGGTGGTGGTCATCATCATAACTAAATTTCTCCCATCTCACCACAACAATGCCTTTGGCATTTCAGGGATGCTGTCCTTATTTTTGTTTTATATTTTTACAAGACTGGGCATTCACCCTATCCAGCACCGCAGCACAAGGCTTGCCTTCTATATCTCATCTTGCAGGGACCAGTTACAGCATTACCCAAGGCCTGCAGGAGGCTGTTCCATCACAGCAAATGATGTGGTTTGCAGTATTGTGCAGATAAACTCTTTGATAATGCACTAGATGGCAGAGCTTGGAAAAAGAAATGGTTTCGTTATGCTTCTTGACAATCTGCAAGTCAAGATTGGTCAAGAAAAGGAGTGTGACTCTGTAGTCCTTCTGGGCCTCTCAACAGCATTTGTGACCACAGATGATCACATCTTTCTGGACTGCCTGAAATTGGGTATTTCCTACCTGACCAGAAAACTGTTTTGCAGAATAAAGAGAACTGGGTGGTCTCAACAGGTGGCACTGGGTAGTAGCTACCTTGCTCCATGGACATAACCCTATGGAGAACTGAAAGGTTCCATCTGGCCCTCAGTGTTGTTTAACATCTTCATGCAGAGATGAGGAGAGATCACCTGAGTTGAACAATGTCATCAATACTGTATGCTGTTGACAACTTGACATCCAACTTTTCCTTCATAAGATCCAAGTGAAGCAGTGAGTTGTGTGAGCTGCTTGATGAGTACTTTTATAGGCTGAGTGAGACAGAATCGATGGAAATTAAATCCTGACAACAAGGTGGAAGTGAAGCTGATGGGCAAGACTTGGGGAAATAGGTTTGCACTAGTGATGGAAGGGATCACATTCACCTTAAAAGGTCTGGTTTGTTGCTGCCCCTCCCTTGCTCCTGGATGCCCAGAATGCCTTTCATCAGCTGCAGCTGATAGGCCAGCGACACAGTCTCTTGATTTCAAAAACAAGATCTGGGCACAGTTATCCATGTGACACAGATTTCAAACTGTTGATGCTGGCTTGGAAGCTACAATTTGGACCAAATGTGGTGGAACAGTTGTTAATGGGGGACTGATAGGCATAGATAGATTTATCTATCTGATTTATCAAATAAGAGACCACCTGGGACTCTATACAGGAATACATTTCAGTGCGTAGCTCTGTAGTTGCGCCTGGTTAGTTTTAAAATGGAATACATTGTTGTTTCCATGAATTCTTATGCTTACTATTCATATCTTATTGTTAGTACATGCTAGGGAAACGATAGAATAAGTTGGAAACAACAATTAGCTCTGTATGTATGTATGTAACAAGCGGCATGCAGGGCCTTTGAGAGGAATTTTATCAGGGGGTACAAAGTTTCTTTTGAGCCCCTTCTCAAAGGGGGAGGGGCAAAACAGGGCAGGGGGAGGGCAGCAACAGCTGGAAAAGCCTCCAGAGCCCAGGTCTACCAGGCAGTGGCGTTCCCAGCCCTCCCGGCGCCTGGGGGGGTGGGGTTGGTGCGCCCCCCCAAGCAGCCGGAATCAGGGCTGAGCGCCCACTCGGCGCTTCCCCAGCCTCCGGA
The DNA here is from genome assembly GCA_026170595.1 of Plestiodon gilberti rubricaudatus. NCBI lineage: Eukaryota > Metazoa > Chordata > Lepidosauria > Squamata > Scincidae > Plestiodon > Plestiodon gilberti. The sequence continues at coordinate 233,966,978 of JANXHW010000001.1, read as the reverse complement.
GGAGCCTCCAGAGACCGGGGAGAAGCCCTCCTCAAAGCGACCGCCTAGTTCGGCGGTCGAGGGCTTTCTGAGAGGGCCGAACGCATTGCGTTCGGACACTATAGGGTTTGCGCATGCGCAAAACCTATAATGGCCGAACACAATGCGTTCGGCCCTCTCAGAAAGCCCTTGACCGCCGAACTAGGCGGTCGCTTTGAGGAGGGCTTCTCCCCGGTCTCCGGAGGCTCCTCCGGAGACTCCTCCGGAGGCTGGGGAAGCGCCGAGTGGACGCGCTGCTTCAGAGGGGCGCGCCAGCCGGGCTCCGGTGCCACGCCGCTCTGCGCAGCCCCGAGCCCGGCTGCCGCACCCCCGCGCCCACAGCGCCTGGGGTGGAGCACACCTGCTCCCCCCATATTAGAACGCCTCTGCTACCAGGCTTCCCGATATGGCACCCAGGTCTACCCGCCTGGTAGACCTGGCCTCCTGGTTGGCCTGGCTTTCACTCTCCCATCTATCACTCTCCATGAGGCCAGCTGAGATCCCAGGAAATTTCTGGGGGCCCTCCTTTGGCTCCCGGGCCCCCTTTTTGACCCTGGGTCCAGGTACAATTTACCCCCTTTACCTCCCTCTCATGGGCCCTGGCACTGGCTTCACTGCAGGGGGGGCGGAGCTGTAAGTTCCTCCGTGATCGGAGCCTCCCGTTACACGGAGGAACGAAGCGCCCCGCCCCCGTGCCTTCCAACCCATTCAAAGCGGTGAAAACAACGTGCAGGGAGTCTCCTGCACGTTGTTTTCACTGCTTTGACTGCAGGAGGTTTGGCATGGGGAGGGCAGGGGAGGTTCAGGGTGGGGAGGGGGAGATCTTAGCAGCAGTTATGTCAGCTGGATCCTATTCCTGTTTCCCAGCCTGGACCTGCCTCCTTCCTCTCATCAGATTTATGCAGCAAAATAGCTGGCATGGGTCTGAGGAGACCCATTGGCAATCAGGCAGTCTACCTGAAGGTAAGTAAAAGTTATTTTTCCTTCTCACTGGCCAACTGATCACTCCCCCCCCCTCCATCGTAGCATGCAGAACGTCCTCTATTGGCACGGCTGCGTGCTAATGCTACAGACTCGTGGGGGATAGGGTGGGTTATTACAGTCTTAAGAAATAAATTTCTAAAATTAATCCCCTAGACAGGAATTTTTAAAAGATAAAAAAACACTTGTTAAGAGGAATCAAATCAAGAAGAGACTTTGCCAGATTCAATTCCTCAATCCCTGCTTGTTTTTTTTTTTTTCTCCCCATGACACTTTTTGGGGAACTGAAGCTCCTTTTCTTTCTTAAAGGCGCCCCATTGTTCCTGGAGAAAAATAGAGTTCTAGTCCAAACAGAAGTGTCTTTGTGACATTAGCATGTCTCCACTGTTGCTGAATTGAAACAAATAATTCTTTGTGAATGTGAAGGGATTTCCAGCATGATCAATTAACCAAGAGACCAGGACAGCTGAGAGAGTGCAAGGTCCAAAAACAGCTGAGCCTTTAATCTCCAGCAGGCAAAAGTGTCACACTTGAGTACATGTTAAACTGCAAGCTTATTTCACCACTATGCCTGGGCATGTAGATGTCAGCTGTGTGTTAAGAGTCACCGAGTAAGAGAATGCCCTGTAATGGACCACCTTGGACATATGGATCTCTAGTGACAAATGCATTCAGAGAATTGCAGGAGGCCAAACTCTCCCTCCACAATGTGAACTTTTCACTGACTCCCTCCACACTGTGAACTTGAGTTCTTCACTGACTCCAAAAGATGCTCTGCAAGTTAGGAGCAGAGTGCAGTGGCATTCTAAAATCCCTTCGGTTTCAGATAAGAGTTGGGGTGCTTACAGATTCATTCATAAACCCAAAAGCATGTCAATTATAAGTCAAGGTGCCCATCGCTCCACCCTTGTTACACCTCTGGTGCCCATGTTAACATAAGCACTTTCTACTGTCTCACATCTTGTACCTGTATGCATCATCATCATCATCATTTATTAATACGGTCAAAGACCAGCAAGAACAGAGTACAACCAGCTAAAAACAGTGAACAAATATTACACGTATTATCAAGTATTATCAGCCCTAAAATTTTACAAATAAGCACAAATAAAAACAAAGAACAGAGAAACAGAGAATAATATTAAAACGTTTCCGCGATGTCAACAATACCCTTGCGAATCTTGCAAGCAGCTGCCAAGAAGCTTGCACTCCAAATTGTGAGCCGAGAATTGGTTCCCAATAGAAGTTTTTTAGTCAACACAGCATCAGACAAGTTAGGGAATTCCCTAATCAGGGGAGAAATGAACTTGGTACGAATACCCTGATAGAATGAGCAGTGAAGCAGGACATGTTCAGTTGTTTCTACATCTCCTGAGCCACAAGGGCATACCCTTTCGGAAATAGGGACCCCCCTATAGCGACCCTCGACAATTGCCGAGGGGAGCGCTCCCCATCTGGCTAGGAAAAAAGCCCTCCTATGCCTTGGGAACTCCAGTAATGCAAGATAGGTGGCTGGCGCAACTATATATCTAACTTCCTCCGCAGCGAGAAAGGTTGGGGTTCTGCCGATGTCCCCCTGCCGCTCGATATCTAGTACCCTCTGCCTTATGATCAATCTAGCATGATCTTGATCCATTGCCAAAATGGCCTCAGGAGAAAACCCCAAGTGGCTCAGTTTCCTATGTACAGCTTTGAGCCAAGACGATTGAAAATTGTCCTGTAAGATCAAAGATGTATAGCTCTGGACATTGGAATTTAGATTAAGCCAAATGTTAATAGAGGCAAGGGAAACCCTAGCCTCGACTTTTATCAATCCAGCGTCCAGGCGCAAGCTTGCATTTGAAACATAGCTGGCCACTTGAAATATGGATCTAAGGAACTTAGATTGAACACGTTCCAAAGGGGCAAAACTGGAGGAAGGAGGTCCCAAAGTTGTTCCGTATAAAAGTTGGGACAAGATTTTCGCTTGGTATAATTTAATAGCTGCTGGAACATAAAGGCCACCTTTGTTATAAAAGAACTTAGTTACAGCACGGGCCGATTTCTGCCCTGCCTCGGCCACAGATTCATGATGGGCACTTCTAGCTCCAGATGATTGGAGCACTACCCCCAGATATTTGTAAGTGGGCACCTGTTCTAACCTGTGGCTGTTAATACTCCAAGCCCTAATCTTGGGTCTCCTGCCAAAGGATAGAACTTTGGTTTTCTGGTAATTGATTACCAGCTGGTTCTCTTCACAGAAAAGGCTAAATTTATTTAGAGCCCTTCTCAGTCCCACGGGGGTTCTCGAAAGAATAACAGTATCATCAGCATATAACAACACAGGTATCTTGCGGCTGGCTAACGACGGAGGATGAAAGTCAGAGTTATTCAAGTACTCTGGTAAACTGTTTATATAGATGTTAAATAGAAGAGGCGCCAAAACACAACCCTGTTTTACCCCCTTGGAGGTCGGAATTAAATTTGAGAGGTGCCCATTTTTAGAGCATCTCACCTTAAGAGAAGTGTTGGAATACAGAGTGCTTATCAGGAACAGCAATCTACGATCTATGGAGGTACCCTCTAATTTCTCCCAAAGTTTAGTTCTGGAAATTGAGTCAAAGGCTGATTTCAAATCAATAAATGCCACGTGCAAAGAACCGGATTTGTTGGCGACATATTTTTCAATGAGATGTTGCATGATCAAAATATGACCTATTGTAGACCTGCCTTCCCTAAATCCCGCTTGTTCCTCGGCGAGTGGGTATTCTTGCTCAACCCAGCATTTAAGTTTCTCTAACAGATGCCCTGCATAAAGTTTGCTAATTATACTTAGCAAACTTATTGGTCTGTAGTTAGCTGGATCTTCCCTCCTACCTTTCTTGAAGAATGGGACTACCACCGCCTGCCCCCACTCCTCTGGTAGACGTCCCGTTGCATTGATGTTCGTAAAAAGGGAAGCTAAAAGTGGGGCCCACCAGTCAGCATGATTTTTTATCAGCTCTGGAGGAATGTTGTCAATACCAGGAGCTTTACTTTTTTTGAGTTGGTTAATTAAAGATGTCACCTCTTTTATTGAAACTGGGGGCCATTGAGGTAGGTCATCTGGCTTTTGCACAGGCCCTTTGCAAGATGGATCTGAATATAGGTTTTGGAAATAAATTTCCCAGGTACTTGCCGAAATAAGAGAATCTAAAGGAGAAGAATCTTCAAAAGAGTAATTAGATATAATTTTCCAGAAGTGGGCTGAGTTTTTCTCCTTAGCTGCTTGTATTAAATGTTCCCATTTGGCCATTACATCTGCCTTCTTCTTCTTAGCCACTATGTTCTTATATATTTTTTTAAGTTGTAAGATATGTTGGCGAGAAGCCAGAGTATCAGCACCAGTATCAGCTCTATACAGTTGATAAGCGGAGTTAAGCTCCTGTTTGGCTTTAACACAATCTCCATCAAACCACCTTTTAGAATACCTGCGTGTTTGACTGACTTGTGGGCAAATCTCCTGTACCAGTAAAGATTTCAGTCCCTGAGTAATTTGCTCATAAGGGGATAAAAAATCATTGTCCCCAGCATTGTTCATAATGGCCCTTCGACAAGCTACAATACTCTCACCCGCCAAGAATGTTTTTGCCTTCAATTCTAGCCGGGGAGTCCACTTAACACGGCAACCCTCCCGATTTGAGGGCTTAATAGGTAATCTAGGGAAATTTTTGAGGTAAACTTGTTGTGATGGCAACTCCGTCCGCAAAAGGAGAGGTAAGTGGTCGCTATCTAAGTCAGGAAGTACATGCAGGCTTCTAACCCAGGGGAATAGGCTGTCACTTACCAAGAGGTAATCGATGGTACTGCACCTATCTCCTGCCATGAAAGTAAATTCCCCAGGGTAGTCCCCAACTATAGCTCCATTCAAGATATGGAAGTTAAGTCTATTGGCCATAGCAACCAGACAGGAGCCAGCATAGTTTGCCTTACTATCCTTTAAAAGACGCGGAAAATGAGGGTGACTATAATCAGTGCCCTGTTCCACAATGAGCCCTTCGATCTTCCCATTCAGAGGAGGGGCTTGTGAACCAATTCGGGCATTAAAATCTCCTCCCAAAAATACCATATCAACTGGATTATCAAGGGTTAGATCTTCAATGTATCGTTCTAAATCGGCCCAGGTCTTAGTTATATGGGCTTTTACTTGCTGAGGAGAGAGATAAACATTGACTACTAGCACTGTCACCGCCCCTAACTCAATGCGAACAGCCATAGCCCTCTGGTCGAGAGAACGTAACTCTTTGCAACTTGCATTCAGGGAAGTGGAAACCAGGATACCCAAACCCCCCTTCAGCCTCCCCGGTCCTACCCCAACAGTAGCCCCCTTACTAAAGGAATTAAAACCATCTGTTCTGAGTTCCTTGGCTGTCCAAGTCTCCTGGAGCAAGATTATGTCATAGTTCCGATCGAAAAAGGAATAGTCCTGACTTTTGCAGCGAGTCCAACCTGCGATGTTCCAGGAGGCAAGTTCTAGCAGTTTCCCTGGGCCTGGCTCAGGTTTGTTATTGCACAGTCAGACTGGGCCCGTGTTTCCTTGCTGTAGCCTTGGGCTGCAGTCACCAGTTATCGCCCATAATCCAGGGTCATCCGAAGGGATAATCACATTGGAATTCAGGGTCCTTTTTTTTATGGTGACAGTTGGTTCCAATGGGGGTTGTTTCCCCTCACAAAAAGGGGGGCCTACTTGCTTTGGGGTCTCCATTGGTGCATTGTGGACACGGGGTCTAGAAGTGACCTGCTGATCAATAACAGTAGTTGACTGCTTATCTTTTAGGGAGAGAACAAGAGTTTCCAATCTCCTGATCATGATGTCTTGTTCGTCAAGTGGCAAACAACCAAACGAGGACAAAAGTCTAGCATTCATTTCATCTTCTGTGAGGCCAGAGTCGAGGTCAATCATATCCTGGTGTAAATTGGAGTTTGGTAAAACTGGCTTGTCCAAAGTAACAGGAAGTTTAGAAGTTTTTACTTTAGTCAGTTCCATAGGCACAGGTAGATCTGGTGGTGCAGTTTGATCTAATATGTTCCGCAAAGTTGAAGTTTTCTGAGGGATCTCAACTAAAGTCGGATCTGGTGTCCACATCAAATCTTCAGTAGCCTCCTTGGCTACCATATCTTTCCTCTTTACATTTGAGGAAACCAGCTTCTGTACAGCGGGATCTCGAAAATGCAGTTGAAACCTAATCCCAAAGCCCATTAACTCAGTAGCTTGTGCAAAGAGCTGCCTTGGGATGTTGCTTGTGCGGAAGTAGAGTAAAAAACGTTCTTGACTTCTTGCACTAGGGAGCCTTTCCAGCTTTAACAGGTCTATAGCGACAGGAGCCATCCCAAGAAGAAATGCTAAATGCTGTCTGGCCCTCCATTTGGTAGACCAATCAATATGTCTCCCCCTAAAAGGAGAAACAGTGATGACTGTGCTCTTTGGATCGTAGATTAAAGTAGCAGGAGAACTCCCATGAGCAGTGTAGATATTATTGCCAGTTGACTGCTGGTCAGATGTAGCTCTTCTAGTTGGAAATTCAGTCTCTCTAACGTGTACAGTTGGGTTCTGTAATTTCTCTGGCTGGACGCTTTTGTCCTTCTCCTGGAGCAGGCTCATTATGCGCTCTAACTGCGTGAATATTTTTTGTAGAGTCGCAGCCACCAAGAATGTCTGTTGTACTAGGCAACCAATATTCCCCTCAAGGATGTTGTCATCTCTCAGGTGGAATATACCATTAGCCTTCTGGGTTTCCTTGGGGGAGAGCAGACACTCAATCTCCTCGAAAGCAGCCTCTAAACGACCAGGGCTGTTCTGCGTCTTTAATGATGTTTTTATTGGCGCAAAAAAATCATCGAGCCTGGACTGTTTAGATACCGGAGACAGTTTCTCGTCCTCCTCGCCCTCCAGTGGGTGAGTCCTTTTGCGTCCCATATTAATTTTATCTCATTAATTGTCAAATCAGTAGCTTTCAGTTTTCATATATCTACTGTTAAAGCTTCTTATAATAATAGCCAACCACAAGGCACTATCTCTGTTATGCTCTGTCGTTCTTAAAACAAGGTCATCCCAGTTCCTTCAGTTTGTCCGAGTATCTTTGGAGCAGCACTTAAGAGTCCAAGAGCTGTTGAAGCTTAAAACTGTAGCTGGCTTAAAGCTCCAATAAAACTACAGGCTTTGCTGCCCGCATTCCACTTGGAGATAAAATGGCTACACGGCGTTTTCTTCAGCTATGCCTCAATTAGTAAAGTCTGGCTACAGGCACAGCTGTCCAATCAGTTGTAGCCAAACTCCCAGAATTTGTTGTTAGTATAAGAACAGCTAAAGCTTCATAGTCAGATAAAAAATTCAAAACAATTAGGACTTATTTCAAAGCTTCCAACCTTGAAAATCGGCGGAGCTGCTATATCGTCCGTCTGCTGCCGCCGGAGCCGGAACCGGAAACCTACCTGTATGCAACTAAGGGTCAAACTAGATGTACAAGCAAATATGCACTTTTGACCATTTTAATTGTGGCCTTTTTCTAGAAATAGCACCAAAGTGCTGGGCAAAACAGACCAAAACTGTGGCAGGCGGTTAGGAAGACTTTGGCTGCAATCCGATCCACACTTACCTGGGAGTAAGCCCCATTGACTGTAATGGAACTTACTTCTGAGTAGACATGCCTAGAGTTGGGCTCTGAAATACTTAGCCCCTGCCACGGTTCATAGCTCGTACCGCTTGGGGTGTTACCAAAATGCAACGGTACGTGCTGATAGGACAGGGTTAATTTTAGGATTGTTAAGAAAATACAATCTTAATCCATTAAAAGCACACCTCCTCTTCTTATTCTCACTTGTTAATTACATTGCATAATTACACTGTAACTAATTGCACATTACCACATGACTTAAATATGGCAACACTCTGTGATAATTATAAAGCCCAAAAGAATACCGCCCAAGTTCAGGAACTCAACAGCACACACAGATGATGCAATTTTCTTTATTTGTTCTTTACCTAGCAATACAGAAGATGTGCAAAATATCACATAAGCCCAGTGACCTATGTTGGCAACAAAGAACAAGATAACAGAAGCTGTCATCGGACTCCCTATCAGCAACCTGAATTACAGTGACATGCTCAGCAAATGCTTTGGGCTGCTTACACCTCACTCACTGACAGGCTACCCTGGAAGCAGATATGCAGCCGTGAGAGACACATTATCAAACTGCAGGTTTTCATCTAAAGCCAGCTTTTAATAAAAGTCAGCTTTTCACCTAAAGCCAGCATTTTCCAGAAGTCGGTATCACAGTGGATTAAAGTCATGGAATGGCTTTATCGTTTCACATGTTGCCTCTCACATGAACATACACACACAGCAGTTGTATCTCACTCTCTCCCACATACACAGACTCATTTAGTCATTCAAAAATACATTGGCTGGAAGGGAAGCTCCATCGCTTTTTGCTGTACAGCTTCCTTGATATATCTATTTTATTTTTATTTATTTACAATATTTTTACCCCGCCTTTCTCCCCGAAGGGACCCAAAGGCGGCTTACAACAAAAAAATACAAATACAAAAAACATAATCAATAAACAATAAAAACAATTAACTAAAACTAATAAAAACAATATCTAAAAAATGAGAAAAGAGACCACTATTACAATTAAAAGCAAGAACATAAGAGCAGCAGCACCCCACTTGTACCAGCACGATGTTAAAAAGGCCAAAGACTCTACTCACAGGCTAGGAGGCCAGGAAGCTCCTTTTATTTTGAACCTCAGGTTAAACAGAGTTTACTCATTGCACAGGTTGCTGATGCTTCTGGGGCAACCCTCTGTAGTGGGCTCACCATTCCTCTCCTCTCCTCCCTTGATGGTGCATTGGGCACTAGCAGTACCACCAGTACCAAGAGGCCAGAAGGTGGCCTGCCCAGATGGGTCTTCTGATGGGCATTAGCCCCTGGCCAGTGGCCAACCTAGTCACAACCTTTGACAGTCCTGCATCATTGCTAATGTGTTGGGGTTTTTTTGCAACACCCCCACCCCCACCCCCAGCAATAAGAAGAGGTGTCACCCAAACAAGCTGAGGGTAGATTTCCCAAAATGTAGGCAGACCCAAATTACATCACCCTCCCTTCCAAACACTAACAAAGCAAGGTGAAGTTAGCTGCATATGTACACTGGTGTCACCTGCTAGGAAATTCCTAGCAACCACGTCCAGCATGACTGTGTTAGAATCGGCTCTTTGGGTACAGAAACAAGGATGTGTTGAAACCATCTCTGGAGATCCTCAGATGTTCAGCCTCACAGCGGTGGATGCAATGACTCCTGGGTTTCCTGACATTCATGTCCATTCTGGGATTGGCAGCTGGAAGCACATGTTGCTGCTGTGAGCTCATCCCAGAGACCTCAGCGCGGAAGCAGCAACCAGTGAAGCAGCCCTCTGTCCTGCCATTGCTCACAAAACCTTGTAGAGAAATTACATACATCGGCAAATTCATGAATCAACCACATTCTTTGCCACAAAATAATCCGTTTTAAATCAGTTACTATCTACCACTCAGTATTGTAGTAGCTCCCTCTTTGGGCATTATTCGAGCACATGCAGGATTGTAGGGAGGGAGGGAGCATGAGTGTGCCAGCCAGCAAGCCCCACTGCGGCTGTGCTCCAGGAGCCGTGGCCTGCTCTCACTGTGATTGCAAACGCTGAATCAACAGTGTTCACAATCATGGGGGAGGAGGATCTTTGTTATGCAAACAAACTCTGCCCATGGGGAGAGCTGGGGGTGGGCTGCAGCAACTGGCAGGGTTTGCCAGCATGTTTCTGCTGCTGCCTCTCCTCCTGTCCTGATGCTGAAATAACGCCTGCAGAGACATTTGCACATTTAGACTGAGCGCTTTGAAGGCTAATGGTCCACTTTGCCATTCCTAAAATCTATCTCACTCTTGATCAGGGGACTGGATTACAGTCCCCTTCCTTACAACTACAAGGGTTTTTTTAGTTCAGGAAAAAACCAAACAGCTACACACACAACTGACAGCGCAATCCTACCCAGCTCCTCTACTGGTGCAGCAGTGGTGGAGGGCAGAGAGAGAGAGAGAGAGAGAGAGAGAGAGAGAGAGAGAGAGAGAGAGAGAGAGAGAGAGATTTTCTTTCATTTACAATACAAAAATTGGGAGGGTTGTCATTTAATGAAATGGATTGATAGATTTAAAACAGAGAAAAGAAGGTACAGTAAACACGTCTAATCAGTCTGTGGAATTCATTGCCACAAGATGTGGTGACAGCCACTTGCTTGGAAAGTTTTCAAAGGGGGCTGAACATATCTGTGGAGGACAGGTGCATGTATCAATGGCTATTAGTCATGACGGCTATGTGCTACTTCCAGGTTCAGCAGCAGCAGGTCTCTGCACACCAGTTGCAGGGGAACAATAGTGGGAGGAAGGTATGCCTTCATCTCCTGCTTGTGGGCTATCCAGAGGCAACTGACCACCCACTGCAGGAGACAAGATGCTGAGTTAGATGGGCCTTCTTTGCCCTGATTCAGCAGGGCTCTTCTTATGTCTTTACTGCATCTTCTGTTCAGCGGCAGATACGTAACGCCTCCAATACTGCAAAGAAGCAACATTATCGTTTTCCCTTTCTAGAACTGTGCTGTTGGCTGCCTTGGGCATTCATTGAAGGGAAATGTGGGATATAAATACTTGTAATGCATACACACCAGTATTAAAAAGTTAAGGCGGATCTACACCGCATGCGTCTCGGCGCGTATGCGTCCGGTGTCCCGCCCCAGGTTCAAACAACGGGCTCTGATTGGCTGAATACGAACGCGAACTCCACTTTGTCGGCATTCCGTTCGCGTTCAGCCAATCAAAGCCCGTTGTTTGAACCTGGGGGCGGGACACTGGACGCATATGTACCGAGACGCGTGCGGTGTAGATCCGCCTTTAGGGTGATCAGCCTAAGTAAACCCACCAAAAGAGACGTCCCACTCCAGATTGGGATGCAACCCTATGCATGCTTACTTCCAAGTAAACCTGTTTAGGTAGAACTGGGTTAAGGCTGCAATCCTAAGCATGTTTACTTGGAAGCAGATCCCTTTGAAATCAATGAGGCAACTAGCAATCCAGTCCTAACCAACCTTCCAGTGCTGATGCAGCCCTGAGGTAAAGCAACAAATGTTCCCTTACCTAGAGGAGGCCTCTGAGACTGCCCCCTCCCCACTGCAGAATGCAGCACGTGCCCCATTGGCAAGGCTGTATTGGCTCTGGAAAGTTAGTTAGGATTGGGCTGAAACTTTCAGAAACCTGTGGGACTTGCAAACTTTATTCCCTTACTTAAGTCATATTTTAGGTTTTGGTATGTGTATTTTTCTGAAGTTCTTGGTTCCTCTGCCTTAAGGGGACATACTTGTCAAACTGCCTTGCATTGCTTTGCGACCACAAAAGCTTAGGCAGTAATTTTGTTATTCATTTTTAACTGAAAAGGCAGAGATTCTTAAGATTTCAGCAGCTTACAAACCATGCAAAATGGGAAGCCTCACATACAAGTAAATGAACTGACAACCTCCTGCACATTTAACTACTGTGCAATAATGAAATATGGAATTTATTTTATTTACAGTATTTTTACCCCGCCTTTCTCCCCGAAGGGACCCAAGTCGGCTTACAACATGGGAAAGGAATACAATACAATACAAAAAAATAATCACATACATAATAAATAATCACATACATAAGAAATAATACATGTTTCTTCCTCTTCTTTGCAAGAGCAGTGATTTCACAGTCACAGAAGCAGGTTATCAAAAAATAAAATGGACCCTTCAAACATTTCATTCTGCACCTTCAAGGCTGCAAATCTAAGCAAACTTCTCCGGAAGTAAATCCCACTGAAATCAGTGGACATTATATCCAAGTTATCATGGGGCTCAGATCCGGTTGCAGTCATAAGAACACTTGGGAATCAGCTCCATTGAACTCTGCGTCTGACTTCCAAGTCAACACGCTTAGCATGGGGGGCTGCAAATCAACAACCCAAAGCATATTTACAAGGAAGCAGCTGCAACTGCAATCGATGCAACTGGTTCGCGTATAACGCTGGGATATAAAGGCTTGCATGACGGGGAAGCTTTCCAGAGCGACAGCTTTTTCCTCCTACACTGTTGCAGCAAGAGGAGAAGCGGCACCTGCTAGAATTCTCCCCTTACAACCACAGCCAGAACATCTCCCGCTGATTTCAAGGAGAACTGTTCCCAGTCGTGCACAAGTCTGCCCCCCCATCGCGAGCCCGTCAAGGCTGTTCGTTTGTTGCAGAAGACAGGACAGGAGGCAAGACAACTGCCCGAAGCCCAGACCAGTCAAGAGACACTCCTCCTCTATCGTCGGGCGCTGGAAATATTTGGTGGCTAGCCGCAGCAGTGCTATTCTACATCTCCCCCCACGGTCCGCCGGCCAGCCGAAGAAGCCTCGACCGCTGAACTCTCTTCCCTTGACTTTGTAGTCACGTGGGAACACGAGATGCAGCTCAGTCGGCCAGGGGCTCCAAGGTGGCCAGCGGGGCATTAGGAGACGGCGAGTCCGTCGCGCTCGGACGAGGGCTGCCTGCCTGCGACTGCTCTTTCCGCATAGAGAAACGCAGCTGCGCAGGAAAACAACGTGGGACCTCGTTGCCCAGGTCAGTGGCGTAGCACCTGCTTTCTCGGCTTTCAGCAGAGCTGCCGGGTTGATTGGGGCAGTTTTCAGTTTGGGGCCAGTACTTCTGCCGGGCTGGAAGGGGAGTCGCGCGTATAGGAAAGGTGGTGGGGAATCGCTCCGCGCGTGATGGGGCCATATATCCTGCAGTGTGCAATCTGATTGTCTCTGCACCTGATTGCCTACGCGCCCCTGGGCAACTCGCTGACTTTCGGGTTTGTGCCAGCCAGGCTGTGTGAATAGAGCCTGGTGGTTTGTTTTCGCTCGTGCCTTCTCGGAAGGAAATGGACGAAAAAGGCACCTCTGCTGTGGCGTTTGGGATGGGGCCTTTAAAAAAAAAAAGGCTGTTATTCTAAACACACTTAAAGTAAATCTCATTCAGAATAGTGGGACTTGTTTCTGAATAAACATGGTGTTGATTTGAATAACTATTTAAACCCAGAATGACTGGTGCTTATCTGGTCTGTCTTAACACACTTGCAGTGCTGCCCTAAAGCTGTTTCCTTAGCAATACTGTACTGTTGGGTTCAGTGGGGCTACAACAGCCCAATTGTGTGTGTGTGTGTGTGTGTGTGCGTGCGCGCGCCCCCTCAAGTTCCATTAAGGTCAGCGGGGTTTACTTCCAAGAAAGCAACAGGAAAGAACTGCAAGACCTTAGTGATTGTACAGTGTTACTGGGATGTACCTGTTGTAACTGGAGCTTAATTTCTGAAAGGAGGCCTACTGAGTTCAAACCCGTGTGCTGCTCACACTCTGTCAATGAAAAGCTTTGCCTTTCACCATCTTCTCACTGTGGTCTTTGTTAGTCTTCTTTCACATAAGACTTTTCCAGGAGGGAGGAGGGGAAGGAAGGGATTGCACCTGTTGTCACCACTCCGGATCTCCATGCATTCAGCTGAAGGTGTGAATAGAGCAAGTTGCATGCATGCCTGTAGGTGCAACTAGGAAGCATGCAGAAGAAGGAAAATGCAAAACTCTAGCTTTGTTTAGTCCCTCCTTCCACCATGTGTATGGATGGTAGAGACAGCCGCCGCAATCCCACCCCCTTCCCTGTTGCATTCTGAATGGGGCTATATTCTAATGCTCTGGGCTAAAATCCTATTGACCTCCCTGACTCCTGTTAAACTTTGGCCAGAATCAATGGGGTTTACTTCCAAGTGAATGTTCAGGACTGAAGTGTAAAGACGTTGTTTCCTTTTTAAAAATGGTAAAGGCTGCAATCTGCAAATTAAGCTGAAATAAATCCCAGGGAAATGCTGCTTAAATCAGCAGAGCTGCTGGGTGCCTGGTTTTCTACATAAGCTAAGTTTCCTGTAAAGCAAACTGTGTTAATAATATCACCTGCGTCCACTCCACACTTAGATGGACACGCATTGGGTGGTGAGAACTGCCTGTGCTGGACTTGTGGTATTCTGTGAGAAGCATGATGAGCACGTCCATCTCCCAGAGACATCTCATGCTGACATACTGTAAGTCTTGATTTTGACTGGTTTCTGGTGCTCTTGAAGTTAGTCACTTTCAGTTACTGGCCTTTTTTTTTTTTAATCAACTACAAATGGGTTCTGAAGGCATATACTGTAGATTGTAAATCAAAAGTGAGTGCTAACTGCATCTCTGTAGGAAGTTCTCAACAAGTCAGCTGAACATGCTGATAAACACATTTAATTGGAAGTAGGGTAGATTGCAGTGGAAATTGTACTTGGGCTCTTGAGCTTAGTGTCAGTTTAACAGTCCAATCCCAACTATGTTTACTTGGAAGTAAATCTCACTGTTTGGTGGGGCTTACACCAGGTTAGTGCCAAGCTCTTACCTAGGAGCAAGTCCAATTGATAATTCCAAGTAAGCATTCGTAGGGCAAGGCTGTATGGCTACAATCCTGCACATGCTTTTCTGGGAGTAAGTGGGACAGAGTAAATAAATGTAGGATGTTGGAGTGTGAGTTTGTGCAGCTGCAGGAAGTACAATAGACCTTGTTGCTTTATATCTGTTTGAGTTTTCGTGAAATACAAAGAGGTTTCCTTGATATTATGCACATAATGAACTAAAATATTATGGGGGAGTGTTTCTAAATATTTTTTTTAGCAGGCTTTTGAATTTCCCATAATGCGTTCAGGACTGTGTTATTTTTATGGTAAAAGTCTCATTTGCTTTTCTATTGAAACATGAGATTGGTGATTCAGAAAATGTGAACTTTGTGTTCAGTGGGGCTTGCTTCTGAGTAGACATGCCTAGGATTGTGCTCTAGGATTAACAAGCTACACCTGCCCACATTCCTTCTCCTAAAGGTCTAGCACTCTGTCCCGGTTGGAGATCTGGTAAGCCTATCAATACATAATAATCAGTAAATGTCCTCTCACTGTATATTGTTAGTTTTTTCTGATAATAATTTGTTAGCTGTAGTGGGGTAAAAGATTGAAGTACTGGAGTGGGCCCGAAATACCTGGAAAGCCTAGGTTAATACACCATGGGTTAATAATACCTGGAAAGCCTAGGTTAATACACCATGGGTTAATACACCCCTGGCTGCAGTGGTGTCAGAAGAGTGAGCCTTCTTAATGCCATCATTGTCACAGAGAAGACCTGAACATAGGTTCTTACCTGTGTTCGGTCAGATTCAGTGCAACTTTTCCCCCCCTCTCCATCGATAGCTACTGGCCAGTCTCCAACTCAGCATTGTTGGGCAAGATGCTCAAGCGCCCCAGAGTGACTTAGCTTCAAGGAATCTTGGGAAAAAACTGATTATCTGGAGACTTTTCATCTAGTTTCCAGCCTGACTTTGAGCCAAGAAGCTTTGGTTGCTCTGTTGGATGAGTTTTGCAGGGAATTGGACAGGGGAAGTGTGTCTGTTGGTTCTGCTGAACCTCTTAGTGATGCTCAATAGATCATGGTATCCTTTTGAACTACCTATCTGGCAGGGACTGGGAGGCACATGTTATAGTGCTCCCTGTCCCAGAAGGTGTCCCTTAGGGACTTTTTGCTCAGCGTCATGGCCTTTTAACTCGCAGTGTTTTGTAGCGGCTCAATCGGGCCCCATGCTTGTTAACATTTACATGAGACTGCTAGGAGAGGTCATCTAGGAGTTTGATATTGGGTGTATGTGGATAATATGCGGATGACACCCAGCTGTATATCTCTTTGCCTTTCCCAGAAGCTGTGAATCAATGTTTGGAGGTGGTAAAGGGCTAGATGAGGGCGAACAAGCTGACATTTAATCCTGGACAAGATCAAGTTTCTCCTGGGTAGGAGACCTGCTGATACAGTGAAGGTGGGTTGTTGTCCTGTCCTTGATGGAATTGCACTTCCCTTTCTTTTGAAGACTGAGGCCACAGCTTGACAGTACTGCTGGGCGGGCCCAGTCCTATCCTAGAGTGCCCAGTGACTGCTTGGACCTGCAGTGCATTTGCCCAGCTGTAGCTGGTGCACCCACTGTGCCCTTTCCTGTCTCAAGCAAACCTTTCCACAGTTACCCATGTCTTACAGCCCAATCCTACCTAAATCCCCCCCACTGTTGCACCAATGGCGTGTGCACTGTGTCCTGTCTTGGGGGGGGCAGTCTGAAGGCCTCCTCGAGGTAAGGGAACAAGCCTCTCTGCCCAGTGTGTTGTCTCGGATCTGCAGCAGCTATTTCTAAGAGTAAGAGAGAGGGAAGGGGACAGGGAATATGGTTAAGATCTGGCTCATGTCTGTGCCGCCAAGGTCCACTGTCTCTCATTCCACCCCCTCCCTGCTCAGAAACTCCCCTGTTTCTCCCCTGCCCCATTCCGCCCACCCTTTGCTTCCAGAGGTAGCCAGCAGCAGATAGTGTGTGTGTGTGTGTGTGTGTGTGTGTGTACACACACACACACACACACACACACACACACACACACACACACACACACACACACGTACTGCAAAGTCTCTGCTAGCACCCAGGAACTCATGGGGAGCTGCTTCTCAGTCTTGTGCGAACACCCAAAATTGGCCACTGCATTCTTCTAGATTTGCTACTGGTTTCGTCTTGCTGGTGCCTAAGAATTGATATACGTGTTCAGTCCTGTCCATGCATGAATTTCACACAGTGATAACCTGGTAAAGGATCAAATAAACTCGACACCATAAGCTGGAAGGCAAGGACTCGGGGTGCCTGCTCTTCTTTGGAAGGATGCAGACAGCTAATAATTTGCCAACACTACATTTGTGGTGTCGTGCTCCATCTTTTGTATAATGTGTGCTTACACACACACCCCTGAGTGCATTCCTAAGTTTTTGGGATGCAGGGTGGGTGGAACTTGCACACTGCTTCCAGCAGCAGAGCATGGCCTTGGTCCGGACTGGGTGCATAGGCATGTGTCATAATTAATTTCTTGGTTAATTGGCTGACGGCAAGAGCATATAAAAATTGAACTGAAGAACATTGTGGCAAAGTCACGTAAGAGACTGGTGAATGTTGTGTGGTGATTGAGCCATTCCTTGGTCCAAACTGGTCTTTGGGATGAAAAGGTTGTGATGTACCTCAGTGCAACAAAGTCGCATCAGATGATGCTCCTGGTAGGTACCCTAGTCAGGGTTTGTAGCAGAGATCAGATGATATAATGCATGTTCCTTCAAACTGAAAAAGCTAATGACACCCAAACCATATTGTTGGGCAAGGGTTGAAATAGAGATTACATAGTTGTCTACCTGAATCCCTGGGTTGTTTGCTTTGGCAGAAACTAGTTCTTGCCTACACGTGGGATCTTTATTTTAATACTGAGGTGTAGATCATAGGTGAATATTAATAGGGAATGATTCATCCACAGTAATGATGCCTTCATACTAACAAACCCACTGAAGCATGTGCAGCGTGTATTTAATGCAGAGTGTTTTGCTTGGGCCAGGACTTCAGATACCTTCAAAACGGAAAAAATGTGATGGACCTATTTGTTGAGAGGACCGATTGGGATCCGAATTGGACTTTGAGTAAATGCGTTTGCTGGTATTTGCCTAGTTCAGGCTCAGCCCAAGGCCTCTTGGCACTTGAGGCAATGTGCCAAATGCTGCCCCCTCTTAGTTGGTGATGTGCCAGCCTTTCCTATTCTCACTTCCTGGATTGGAAAAGGGAGGCAGAGCAGAAGCATAGAAGAAAGGAGAGTGATGGGCCAGAGCAAGGGGTGGTCCTCCAGTGTTTCTCAGCCGGTGGTACTTGAACTGTTGTCTAGCGGTACGCGTGGCTCCCAGGGGACACCCCCTGCCCAGCACTGAGTCCGCTACAAACTGCGGTAGGAGACTCGGCGCGGTGGGCAGAGCTTCAGCGTGTGGTTTTTGCATGCTTGGAAAAAGCCCACCCGCTCACCCTGATCCTCTTACCGCTGTTTGTAGCGTCGCATCTGGCCTCCCAACCTGGAAGTAACTGGTGATGACATCATCAACAGTTACTTCCAGTGGTACTTAAGATCATTAAACAACGAGAAGTGGTACATTGGGGACAAAGGTTGAGAACCCCTGCTCTAGTCCACCACTCTCCTCACACTTCTTCTGCTTTGTCCCGGTCTTCGTTTTCAAATCTAGGGAGTTGGCAGAGGAGGACAGTGGCGATGAGTGAGCAGGCAGAGGTGAGCCACTGCCAGTCTGCTGCCTGAGGCAACCCAACTCAGTTCTCTTCATGGGTGGGCCAGCTCGGCCCCGGGTTAATAGATCCAAAGTTTTCTTTTTCTTTGAAAAAATTGCCTTTTGGAGGGGTTATGAAGTGTAGGTAATAATCCTCTGTGAAATACGCTAATAGCTCTCTAAGACGAGTGGGTAATGGCCTCCGTTTTGAATATGCAAACCATATGTTTGAACTTAAAGCTGAAAGAGAGAGTGCGTGTGCCTGGATGCAATAACCGGCTCATATGGTAGCATCTGTTTAGGAATCTGTAATCGGAACACTCTCTCATCTGACTCATTGCTCTAAGACTCCTCGAGTCTAATTTAATTTGATGAAGAGTTCTACTAATGGTGGATTCTGAACTGAAGCATTCGAATGATGCCTTTTAGAAACAATGCCATGGAACAAATCCAGTTTGCTAAAGAGATAAGAGACTAGAATGAAGGAGATCTTGGAAACAATAAGTTTTGCCTTCTCCTGCACTATACAGTGCAAAACAACAAAGGGAGGGGGGGGAAGAGAGGTAGTTTCTCCCCCTCACTTAATATCAAGTCTGAAGAAAATGTATTAAGAACTCAAAAAGGTGCTCCCTACTTGGTGACATTTCAGTTGGCCCTAATAAAGGTATTACTCTGCTTTTGGCTTCTCCTCCTCCCATGGATCAACATAACTACTATGATTTCCCACTTTGCCGGCGTATTTTCTTTTTTTCCTTCTCACTTTGGTATACTATATATATGTTTTTTATGTTATTAATCCATCAATAAATAAAGGGAAAAACCAATGCACATCCCTTGCACAACCCCACTCAAACCCCATAGCAGCATAGATCTGACACAATTAAAACAGCAATATAAACTATTAAATCAGGAACCCCTAGATAAGGCAACGAATCGGAAGCAGTAAAAAAACCCGCCATAAATGGTACAAATAAAACCCACCTGCACTCAGATCACCAGCAGCTGAAATAAAGTCTTCAGCCCCCACCAGAATGTCTCTAAGAAGGGGGGCAGTTCTCGCCTCATACGAAATTAGAAAGGTTCTCCCTCTTATCAAAAATATGCTTTAATATTCTTCGTATGTTTAGGAATGTGCAACACTTACAGTTTGTTTCACAGCTTGAAAGCTACCAATAATATTCCCAAAATATATCCATACCTCCTGAAATGCTAAAGTTTATGCTCATATTTCCAAGCATGAGGTCTTGAAATGCTTCAGAGAGATTTTTATAACTCTGTGTGTGTGTGTGTGTGTGTGTGTGTGTGTGTGTGTGTGTGTGTGTGTGTGTGTGTGTGTGTGCACCTGCATAAAGCAGCCTTGTGAATAGATTGCACCCCTACAGACATCTGTCTCTTGAAAAGTGGGCATTTCCAGTTTGCCTGTGAAATGCTTTGCAGTTTGGGAATTAATTGCTGTATGGATTAAATCCAAACAGTAGCATAATATCTTTATTGGGACCAATTTATTTATTTTTATTTTTCACATTTTTATACCGCCCTTCCTCCAAGGAGCTCAGAGTGGTGTACATTATTTCCTCCCCTCCTTTTTGTCCTCGCAACAACCCTGTGAGGTAGGTGGGGCTGAGAGATAGTGACTGGCCCAAGGTCACCCAGGAAGCTTCGTGGCTGAGCGGGGATTTGAACCTGGATTTTCCAGGTCTAAGTCCGACTCCCAAACCACTACACCATCCTGGCTGTAAGTGGCAAAGTAAGAGTGTGTGGACTTCTATGTTTCACAGAACTCTTCCACAGATGGATGTTAAACAAAACGGGAGAGGAGAGGGAAAAATGTTTCTGGTAAAGGGCATGGTGGAAGCCCCATCTGCAATATGTGACATTCGGAAGGTGAGGTATCTGGAAAGCCCCCATGGATTTAAGGGGGCCAAACGTGTGGTTACACCTTGCAGCTTTCATATCCTATGTAGATTTCCCCCCCCAGTTAATTCTTAAAGTTCTGTATGTTTCAGTGTTTAATCTCTTGCACGTAGCAGAATCCATATGAGAGAGAATCCTGTGTGAGAACAGATTTTGTATGTTTTTAAGTTTAGACTTGTTTCTTCATTACATGACTAAGGTTCTGGGTAGGCATTATTGTAATTTTGTTTGGAATGATTGGATTGCCTTTTTGTGATGTTTCTGTCATCTTCCTTTTTTTTTGTCATTTGCCGTATGACATTTAACTTTAGTTTAATTTATTGTGTTTGCATCCAGCGGATCTCTGTTGTTCCTCGGATCTCAAGGTGGCATAATCGAGACAGTCTCCAGATCCAAGCTTGCTCCGCTTTCATCACAGTTGCTGTATCATGTGCTCTCAGGCCATGCTCGGCTTTGATACCCTTTCACTGTGTGAAATGTTCGATGTTACTTTACCGTGTATGTTTAGTCTATTTTGACTGCCGTTTTTTTTTTGTCAGTTTGTGTGTTGGTGTCCTCTCTTCTGCTAACGTTCCTGCACACCTAACGATTCATTGTTTTTAAAAGTTTGCATAATTTTAAAATAAAAAATTAATTGGGGAAACGGTATTGGAATTCTTTCGCCATTTAAACATGACAAATATTAAATACTTTGCATGTTCCAAAAGTGAGGCTCCACTTTTCAAAAAATGCTCCCCATTTAAAAACAAGATTCAATGTAGCCTTGCATTTTTACCCAAGGGTGTATATACGCAACAGGAGTTAAATGCGTACATCTGTGGGCTGGGAGGTAGCTCTCTTTAATTGCAGTTCAAGGCACAGATCTGGGCTGGATAGCTTCTGTCCCTACATAATTTCGCCGATTCAGAGTCTTCCTCTTTGGTCTTTTTGATATCCTTTTCTGAGGGTTTTGCTGCATTAATCTTTTCTGTTAATGCGTCTTTTAAAACAGAAAACATTTGTTTGGCTTGATTGATTAGCTGCTAATAGTAAAGCTCTGCACATAGATTTCCTTGTTGTCTGTTTTCTTCTCAAAAGAGGTGAGGAAGATCAGTTTGGATGTTTCTTTTCCGTCAAGGTAAGGAACAATCTGGAGTGTTCTTTTGCCTGAAATCAAGGAAAGAGGATTTATTGTGTTGTGGCATTTGTTTGGAGTGCCTTTGGGAAGAGAGGCAGCAGTAGCAGCGGCTCAATTCTCTGGTTTATTAACTGGGCTATCTGTTTGGGCTTCCTCTCTGTTTCAGTATTGTGATGAGCATAAAAGATGTTCCAGGTCATTGTGCTATAATATCTAATGAAAAGCCGGTACAGCTGCTATCCTTTCATTGCAGTCTGTATCATAATATGGATTATGGCAGTGCTGAAAGGGCCACACCTAGATTAATATTTAGATACCATATGCTAACTGGGCAAGAGGCACTTTTTCAGTGGGTGCTCCTCTTATATTTAGCAGGGGGAGAGTAACTGCCCCCCCCTTTCACCCCAGCACAGTGTCTTTACTGGTGGCTGTTTGCTGGTGGATGTTTGCTGCATCTTTTTTTAGATTGTGAGCCCTTTTGGGACAGGGAACCATTTCATAATTTGATTTTGTCTGTAAACCACTTTGAACTTTTTGTTGAAAAGTGGTATATAAATACTGTTAATAATAACTTTTCAACAAAAATGTTAACAGAGTGGTTTATATAGCAAAAGAAATGGAAAAAAAAAGGTTCTTGGTTGCAAAGAGGCCAACCGTCTACAAAAGACCCAAGATGCAAACAGCCACTGGAAGCTGCTATGTTGGAATAGAGACAAGCTGCTGTCCCCTCTGTGAAATATCAGCAAAGCCAGCCATGAGTAGAGCTGGCCCAGTGATGAGGCAAGGAGGAGTGTGCTGTCTTGGGCACAGTACCCAAGTGGGTGCAGGCAGTGGGTGGGTGCAGGCAGTACCCCTCGCCCTTTGGCCACCTCCACAGTTGCTGTGCCTAATCTCCTTGGGTCCTCTTACCTCTCTGCTCTAGTGGCACAGTGGGATCAGAGCAAGGAAGATGGGAGAAGCACCGTCCCCATTTCTCCTTGTTTTCCCCACTTTGCCGCCCTATTTTAGAATAGAGTGGGGGGTAAGCTGCGTGGGGGGGGGAGGTAGCACCGCAGTTGTCCCTGTCCCATTGCTGCCTCAGTCTCCTTCAAATTGAAGCAGGGGGTGATGGCAAGGGGCCGGGGGGCTTTGGCAGTGCTGCCATCATCATCCCTGACTACGTCCCTGGCCGGCCATCCCTACTGCCAAATTGAAATGGAGGAGGAGGAGGAGGAGGAGGCTGGGGTGCTAGTGAGCATAGGTGCAGTAGGATGACGGCTGTAGTGCTACTGTCACCATCGTTGTCCCTTTCCCCTTCCTGCCTCCACCGCCTTGAAACTGAGGTGGGGTCACTACGTAGCAGAGAGTGCACAGACAGAGTGAAGGAGTTTTTGGTGCTGTTGTCTCCTCCCGATCAAAGCAGTGGAGGAAGGGGGCTGCAGGATGCACATGGCAGCGCATGGGTGGGGGAGGGGAGGGGAAGGGGCTGCGGTGCTGTCACCCCCATCCTGTTGCAGCCTTTGCCAAACTGAAGCAGAGGAGGCGCCTGGGGAAGTGGGCAGTAGTGCTTCTGTGGAGGGGGGTGAATTTTGGTGGCACTTCGCACACTATTTCCCATTGGGCCAAGCCTGTCACTTAATGTGCTAAAATATTAGGGTTGGATCCCACTCCCCAAGCTTTTTTTGCAACTTCTTCTTCATCCTAAAGCTGTCCCAAACATCCTGCTTCATCCCAATGCGCTGGAGTCTCTTCAAATGGCAGATAAATAAATGGCTTGTCTTTGGGGGTCAGAAGCACCCCCAGGTGAATGCAGAATTGGCATGATTGAGGTTACCATATTTGGAATTCTAGTATGTTTGCAAAGATTCCCAGTGCTAATATGCCTTGAGGAAGAGCACTGAAGGTTGGACCAAAGTTTTCACAATGTTTGCCATTTTGTTCTTTGGGAAAGTGTTGTGATACTAAGGGCTCAGTCCAGCCCAACTCAGGCACAGTTGAGGCCCAATTGTGGCACAATTGGGGCCCAAAATAGGACCGAGTTAGGCTGCAACTGTGCCTGAGTTAGGCAGGAGGCAAGAGCAGTGGGCCAGGATCGAGGCAAAACTTACCGCAGAGGCAGGCAGGCCCCTGTGGGGAGCTGTCAGTCTTGTGGAAGGGAAGAGCCCCCTCCTCAGCCCGTCTGCGTGCACCTACCACAGCTGCTGCAGCGGTCGCAGCAGATGGGCAGCCACAGGTGGGCCTGCAGGCACTGGGCATGCGACAGTCAGCTGAAGGGCAGAGGTTGTGCCAGTGCCAGCTGCCCCAGGGCACCCTGGGCATTAGCCACCTGCCGCAGGGGGGAGTGTCACTGCCCTCCCTCCTGCAGACTGCGATGCCACCCCCAAGCCACGGTGAGGCTGCACGTGGGAGTCATGGGGGGGTGAGCGGGGGAGAGAAGGGAAGGAGGGGGTGGGAACGGCACGCACAAGGGGGGGTCTCATGAGGTCTGGAACCGCCTCCGCCATGACATGCCCGTGCGCTGCCTGAAGCCCTGGGCCACCAGGGCCGTGGCTATGCCCACAAAGAAGGCATCCCGGTATGCCTTCTGCTCCGTGCCCTGGCCAAGACCGAGAGATGCCTTGGGCTTGTCTGCTGCAAGCGTGAAGGGCTCACGCAGCTCATCACTCCACAGATGGGGCAACGTAGGCGCCTTGCGTTAGGCGCTCTGGCGGGGTGGGGGGTGCCAGCGTCCATCATCAGGGAGTGGGAGGGGAGGCAGGCACACAGGCAGGCGGACAGGGGGTGCTGGGGAGGGACACGGGTGGGTCAGAAACAGACAGACAACAAGGTTGGTGGGAGAGGGATACAGGGAGAGGGGTCTGCAGAGACCAATAGGGACACAGGGGTCACTTCGCAGATGGAGGCAATGCAGGAACGGGCGCCTCTCATGCAGACGGACCGAGGGCGGAAACGGACACTGTTGACGGGCGGACTGAGGGCGGAAACGGACGCCGTTGACGGGCGGACTGAGGGCGGAAACGGACGCCGTTGACGGGCGGACCGAGGGTGGGTGAGAGCCCCGGTTGCTGAAAGGGCTCTTCACGGACGTGGCGGACGTGCGCCATGTCGCCTGTCACTGTTTGCCTGCCTGAGAGGCCCCCCAACTCCCCCCTCCCCTCTGAGCCCTGAGAGTCTGGCAGCCCCCCTGCTGTGTTCTCCCTGGGCTGGCTGTGGCAGGCCCTGGCTGGGATTCATGCAGGGCCTTGTGTGCTGGGCGCTGTCTCTCTGTGTGTGGGGCAGTGCTTGTGTAACATTGGGGTCATGGTGTTCAAGGGGCCTTTGCCCAAGGGGCATCTTTATTGTTCTGGAACATTGGCAGGGATGGCCAGGCGAGGCTGCCAGGGGTAGGCACAGCAGCCACTCAGAATGTTGTAGCAGCAGCAGCAGCAGCAGCAGCAGCTGAGGAGGGTTGCAGGGCAGGCTCCCAGACCTCTGGCAGCATCGAGGCAGACGACCATGGGGCAACCAGACTGCGGGCCCAGGGGTGCTCCCCGGATGGTTGGTGGTAGTGGGCATTCCTGGGGGGACAAACAACTTGGGGGTGTTCCATGGCAGCTGCTGTGTGGTGGCAATCACCATTGAAGGAATGCCAGTGTGCCGGTTGCAAAGGCCTGCAGGGAGAGTAATCAAACACAGCTGAGTGGTGTGAGACACAGAGCCTGGTCTGTGCTGCTTCCCTGGGTGTAAGGTGAGCATGATCCTGTAAGGGAAAGGGGTCAAAGAGAGAGACAACAACACAACTTGGGGGTCACAACCATGGCAATCCTAGCAATACTGACCTGTCAGTAGACCCTGTGGAGAAAAGAGGGGGGGGGAACAGCTGGTGTCTACATATGGGTTACAGTTCCACACCCATGGCATTGTGTGCTCACATTAATACAGGCAGCTATGAGACAAGACATTGGTAAAGAGGCATATCATGGCAGGCATTGCAGGCAGCTATGAGACATGACATTGGTAAAGAGGCATATCATGGCAGGCATTGCAGGCAGACATTGGTAAAGAGGCATATCATGGCAGGCATTGCAGGCAGCTATGAGACATGACATTGGTAAAGAGGCATATCATGGCAGGTATTGCAGGCAGACATTGGTAAAGAGGCATATCATGGCAGGCATTGCAGGCAGACATGAGACAAGACATTGGTAAAGAGGCATATCATGGCAGGCTATGCAGGCAGCTATGAGACATGACATTGGTATAGAGGCATGTATCCTACCTATATTTCTCTATGCTAAGAGGCAGAAGTCAGACCACATGTCAGCACAAACCCTGCTCTTACCTGCACTTACCTGCTGGTGTTGTTGCCTGTGGGGGGGGGGGAGAGGGGCTGGGAGAAAGACATGGGTTAGCAAACACTTGCATGGAGAGAGCTGCCCAGGCACAGGAATAAACAGTTTGGCCACAGGCAGAACAGCCCTCTCTGCCCTAGAGGGGGCAGAGAGGAGAGAGGTGAAGAGAAGAGAGAAGAGGGGTGTTAGAAAAGTTTTCAAAGTCCCACTTTGTGGCTGCTGGGGGACAACCCCACGCCACGTGCTCAGAGAGAGAAAGAGAGAGAGTGAGTGGAGGGCTGGGGCTGGGCTTTTGTGGGAAAGAGGCTGGGTGGGGCTGGGTGCTGATAGGGTAACTATTTGGGTCCGTGTCCAGAGTTAGGCCACAACTGTTCGGTCCTAACTCAGGCCCAACTCGGGCCCAGGGTGTTAGAACGTTTCAGGAGAGGGCTGGTGTGGGTAAGGTAAAATGGCTCCTATGGGTCTCCTCACATTTGGGTCCACCCTTTTTGCTGGCCCAAATTTTGGGCCTGAGTTGGGCTCGAGGGGGCGTGTCAGGGGCTCTCCAGTGTCTGGAACCGGACCAAATTTCGTAACCGCCCCCGTCACACCCCCGACACGCCCACTTTTAGGCTGCAATTGTGCCTGAATTGTGCAGTTGTGCCTGAATTGTGCCTGAACCCAATTCAGTCACAATTGCAGCCCAACTCAGGCACAATTCAGGCACAACTCGGGCCTAAAGCACTTGGGCTGCAATTGTGCCTGAATTGTACCGCAGTTGCCTTGGGCTGGACCAGGCTGTAAATCCTTTGTTCATATAATAACGTGAGACTTTTCAGGTCTCACCTCTCTGTAGTAACCTTTTCATCCTATTAGCAAACGCAAAATTAATGGAGAAATAAATAAAATGCCAGCAGCTTTCAAAGTCTCTGTGCTATAAGAAGTGACTCCTTTGTTGGCTTTCGGTAGCTGGGGTTTGTAGACTGTTGCTTACAGAAACAAAGGTTGCAGCCGGTTAAAATACTGAGTGAGAGGCAAACTAACAGGTTCATTGGCCCTGTGCATATGTCAAAAGAGTGATTAAAAAAAAAATCAGCTTTCCTGCAGTGAATTTGATCACTAATAAGAACTCTTAGGTGAAGAGAACCTGTATCAAACTGAAGCAGTTTCTCAGGCTGCAATCCTATCCATGCTTATTATTTTATTTTTCACATTTTTCTACCACCCTTCCTCCAAGGAGCACAAGGTGGTGTACATGGTTCCTCCCCCCTTTTGTCCTCACAACAACCCTGTGAGGTAGGTGAGGCTGAGAGATAGTGACTGGCCCGGGGTCACCCAGGAAGCTTTGTGGCTGAGCGGGGATTTGAACCTGGAACTTAACCTGGAAGTAAGCCCTGTTGATTACAATGGGGCTTACTTCTAAGTAGACCTGCATAGGATTGCGCTGTCAATTTGTTGTACCGGTAACTGTGTTCAGGTGGCTTCACTGTTGACGTAAAACGTTAATCTGCCTGCGGAGCTTCCCAGGCTTCTATAACTGCTTTATGAAGACCGTTCAACAATGTTGTTGCTGAGCCGAATGTATGCTGGTTTTATTGGCATGCGCAGTGTTGCAGTGCTGTGTGCAAGTATCTCTTCCGTGCATCACACACTGGGAGATCTGCGTTGTGGTGGCCAAGAACGCCTGGCGTGTGAGGCATGTGGCTGATAAACTGCTCTATATATAAACAAAAGCGTTCCAGTGTTTCTCATGTCAAGACATCTGATATGACCGACAACTTGCATTGCATTTGACACTTTTTTTTTCATGCAGTCTTTTTGACTTTCCTGTAGACCTCACCCTGCACCAGTGAACAAACTGAGATCTCTGTCCGGAACTTGAGGCTCACAATAGAAAGCCCCCAAGGAGACTTTTACGTCGTCTTGCGCTTGCTTCGAGGTGGCAACTCTATGTAACTTGTCTTTGCAAGTGAATTCAGCTTTGTCAAGCCACTCTTCCTTGTGCATTGCAAACACATGTACCTTCCTAAAACCCTTATCGCTCCTCCTTTGAGTGAAAGCAACATTCATAGGAGGTGATTTGAAATGGAGAACCAGTTTCTTGCTGCAATTCTCCTTCCTCCCCATGAGCCACTTCTTCCCCTGCAGAGTTCAAGACAAATGTTTGTCTGAGGGGCCCAATCCTATACACACTGGCTGTCGTCCAGCGTCGTCCTCCGCTGGCGCTGACTGCCATAAAGCAGTCCGCACCAGTCGCAAAAAGCACCCCGATAGTGTGCTACTTAGCATGCTGCTGGGAGCGCCGGTGGGAAGGACTCTGCCTTCCTGCCCACGCCAGCGTGTCTCCCGCCACTCTCTGGAGGAGGTAAGATGGAGGAGGAGGCAGGGCTGGCAAGAGGGCAGGGCGGGGGATGGGTGGATTGAGTCTAGGAGGGGTGGGATCAGCGTTGCTGGTGCACGCCATATCCTATCCTTCCTGGACCCAATCCTGCAGTGCTTGCACCAGCTATCTAGCTGGCACAGGTTCAAATAGACCCCCGAGCTGCAGAGGCTTAACCCTGGGTAAGGGAATGACCTCTGAAACTGCCCCCCCACCATAGGATGCA
Organism: Plestiodon gilberti rubricaudatus; assembly: GCA_026170595.1. Taxonomy (NCBI): domain Eukaryota; kingdom Metazoa; phylum Chordata; class Lepidosauria; order Squamata; family Scincidae; genus Plestiodon; species Plestiodon gilberti. The sequence goes on along the minus strand of JANXHW010000001.1, from coordinate 233,938,803 downwards.
GCGGCTGCCATTTTGGCGCCATTGCATTGGCGGGAGGAGGATAGGATTGGGCTATGAGTAAATGAAATAGGGCTTTAATCGTTTTAAACTCTAGCAAGTACTTTAAGTACTAGCAAGAATATTCAGAATCTGTGAGGAAGAAAGCTAGATTGGCTTGGTGACAACCATAGGAGAATAGTCAGGGAGAGACTCCACAACTGTTCTGTCTCTGAACTTTGCTAGGGAAGTCCAGATAAGAACAATGTGGCTTACATTTAGCCAGCATCATTCTTTCTTGCCGGTCCTTGCACATGTGTGGCACACAGCCTTGCATTGGAGTCCTGAACACTACGGTTCTACATTAAAGAAAAGTCTCGTCCTCATGGATACAAGAGAAGATTCTAATCCATAATTCATAGCGTGAAACCTGTCCGCAGCAGTGGTACTGGCACTTTCCAAGGCAACAAATATAAGTTATTCCATGCATGTAACCCTTGCATGTAACACATGCGTGTAATAAATTTTCATTACTTGCATGGAAGAATTTACATTTGTTATCTTGGAAAGATTAGCTCCAATCTTCAGAGTTTAGCTAGAGGAGATGTCGGGAGTGCCAGTTAGGGGCCTCCCACATCTTCCCCCCTCCCTGAAGCATCTGCAGCGCCCTCTGATTTGGATCAGGGCTGCAGTTCAGGAGGAAGAGGTTCTAGCCCCTCCCTTCCGCATGCCATGGCTCCAAGCCAAATTGTGTCCTCCCATTTGCTATGAACTGCAGAATGGAAGATGTCTGGGCACAATTATACCTATGTTTTTTTTCCTCCGCAGCTCATAGCAATTTTGTGTGTGGGCAGAGGCGGCGTTGGGGGGGGCGTTGTTGTTGTTGGTGGCCCCCCCTGGCAGCTGGGGTGTCAAGTGATGGGGGGTTGCACTTTCGCTGCTGCGGCGCAAAAGCAACCCCCAGCGTTTATTCGGCAGCCTGCAGCGGGAGGATTGGCCGTTTCACCCTCCTGGGCTCTGTACGGCCTAAACACAACCCAAAAAACGCCGGAAGGGTGCTTTTGCACCACCGCCGAATTTTGGCAGCAGCACGACAAAAGTGACGTCACCCCCCGGGGCGGGGCTTGTGGCATCACATGGAGGCGTCACGTCCACCCCCCACGGGGGGGGGGGAATGTAGCGATGCATCTATGTGTGGGCAAAGTGTTAAACCTCCTTCCACCCTTTGCCGTGGCTCCAAATCAATCCACCTTCCATGGCCACTTCTTGAAAAAGAAAGATGCTAGGAGTTCTAGTACAGAACTCTTGTTTTGTGTCTAGTTGGCCCTCACTATGCATTTGCGATGTAATGCTCTGTGCTGAAAAAATGGCATTCCATTGAATAGTTGGAGTAGCCCCTTAAATTTGTTTTAAAGTGCAGTTGAGTTGCACCTAAATGTCTTCCTCATAAATATATATTTCCATTCACTATTCAGTACAGTTCAGTACTATTCGGTATATTCACTGTTCAATACAGAAGTCAATACATTGAATGTGCTCCTTTTAGGGGAACTGCTCTTACAGTTGATTCTGGGAGCACTTGCTTTGGGAATGGGACATGCAGGAGTTTTCTGTTGAGTCTTAAGCTCGTCTGTCTTAGAGTAAACAACTGACTACTCAGTTGGTGATATCGGCTTTAGAAGCAATTTCTATTTATGTTCTTTGTGAAATAATATCTTGCTAGTTCCTAAAGTTTAATCCTACAATATTACAGATACAACTGCCGGCAAGAGCTATATTTAGGCTGCCGAGTGCCTAATATTTTCCCTAATAAGATTCTTGCATTTTTTCCCCCCCTTCAAGCTTTTTTAGTTCTTTCTCTATGGTAGACATATGGATGTTTTGCTGGGATTCTTTCTGAAGGAGATGAAACGAGCCTTCACTGTCCTCAGCAATGTGGCATCCGGTCCTCTTCTTCCGCTTGAAATACCAAAACAATAAGGTGCAAGTTTCCCTCCTTGAAAAGCTCTCTGGTATTGAAAGCCTTTTCGAAGTGAGAGCCAGGTGGCTGCTGAACTCCTGAGTCTGATAGGATGGTTTTAAACATACAATATAATGATGCATAATTCATACACAGGTAGTGTGCGGTTTGCAAGGACCATTGCAAGGTTTACAGGCTATCCCTCTGTCGATGATGCGCATGCACACTTTATCATGTCTGTGATAATGTGGAGAACACCTGTATCCAGTTCTTGATTGCTGCAGGTGCATGAGCAAGCCAAACTGCTCTGTAACCAGTAGAGAGTATGTCGGGATGGGGGCAGGGATAGGCATGAGTGGCGAACTGGTGTGTACCTGTTTCCACAAGCGCAAGACTCGCTCTGAGAAGGGTGAGCACATTTGTAACAAAGGCTGCCTGGCTGCCGTTTAAAATCTAGAAATGAAAGGGACACCATGACTGCTTGGAGTCTTCTTCTGCACAATCCTGCTATACATTTGAGCTGGACAAATGGCACTCTGTGGAACGTACTGCTAATCATTCTGGCAGATCCAATTGGTGGAAAGCAGTTGAGTAATTATGATAAAATGGATCGCAACGTTTTATTTGTGGGCTGGGCTTTGAATTATTATGAAGCATTTTATTTATGGGTTGGGCTTTTATTATGAGCATGTGGCTTTAGGGTGGTGGTTGTGAATGAAAGCTGTCGTCGTCTGCTTTGCACTGAGGCTGTGATTAGTAGCAGCAATGAAACTTTGCGCAGGCAGCAATTCGGAACTTTCTTCCCTTGGGGACCAGTAAAGGTGAGTGGTGGTTTTTGTTATTGACCTTCTTCCCCCAACTATGCAGATTAAAATTTAAACCTGTTATGGCAGAAAAAGACACACCAATTTAAAAATGTCATTTGAATATGAAAAGTTAGCTCTCTCTCTCTCTCTCAAAAAAATGTGTAAATAGGTTACAGTTCCCTAAGTCTGAATTAGATCTTCTGCAAGATTTTTTTTTTCTTAAAGCATTTTTTTAGGGGTGGGGGAAACAGAGGAGGAAACCTGTATTAAATGATATAATCTCTTGTGGTGGCTACCAGGGTCTGAGGTGGGATTAATAACACAATGAAATTTCACTCTACCATAAGCCCCCCCATTAAGGGGCGTTAGACAAGCTGGTGTTTTCTCTGCCTCAAACCCCCCCCCCTCCAATCTGTAATGCAGGGACTGTTGTTGTGTACCTCATAATGTACAGTCTGTGAAGTGGTTTGAACACTAACATTCTGTTAAGCCCCCTCATTGAGTGGACTCCGCATCAGGCACACATATCCCCAAAAGTGCTAAGCACTTTGTAATTCTCCGGTAAAATAAAGTGTTCCTTTTCTAGTCTCTGACCACATTGGAGAGCTGGCAAGATCTCTGTTTATTTGTCTGTGGACTCTTCAGTTCCTCAATCCTCTGGGATTAAGCAGAGGATTTGGGGGGGGGGGGAGGTGAGACCCGTGTGTGTCTGCTGTTGAAAGGTTTCTTTTGAGAAGCTCAAATTGTTGCCCGTGGTCACCCAGCAGCTACACCGCCTTGTCGGAGGCCAGCAGATCTCTCGGATGTCAAGTGGCGCAAAGGGTGTTGTTAACAAATGGTGTACAGGATATAGCATGAGCCTTTGAAAGCTTCTGCTTCATCTAGGCAAATAGAAGGGAGTGCCTGGGAAAAACCTACTCGCCTGAAGCTGCGGCAACAGGTATGACTAGAAAAAGACGTTGAGCCTGTAATATTACCTTGATTCCTTAAAGCAGTAGGCACAGTGCATTTGCTCCTTTTTATTTAAGAATGTTAGTTGTTTGAGGTACGATTGCCATCATTATCCCGTTGAATTATAATCCTATGTTTTCAATCAAATAGAAAAGGATTGTTGTGATTATTTGCCGCGCTGCTAAAAAACTGGATATCGCAGTGCTGCTCCTGGCCATGTGATTTGCCAGGCAGTAGGAGGGAAGCGGAGGGCTTCAGTTGTCTGAAAAGCAGATGGAGAACCTGCTGACTGTGTGAACAGTGGGATTTTCTACCCTGGCTGGAGGGTTGCAGTGCCATGTGACATAGATTTTCTCTGCACCTCCGCAGATCTTCCTCGCCCTGAAAGGTTTTGCTGCAGTGTGGAGAAAATGACTTGTCTTGCCTGCCCCAGTGAGGCATTGCACATGGACACACTTGCCAGAGGAAGGAGTGTAAAGGAAGTGTCCCATTGCAACCGTTTTCTGTATGTTGTTGGCTTTAGTGCCATCATGAATCAGTAAAACTACTGGTGTATGGTTTTCTTTAGCTGCGGCAGGTTTGCAACATGGCTTCTTGAATGCATGGGGGAATATACCAGACCAGAGTCACTAGATTATGACCTCAGAGTTTATGCAGGGCTGGATAACGCTGCCGACGGGAGCACGCCACGGGCTTGTTCTCTCTCTCCTTTTCAATTTTCAAAGCATAGGCGTAGTTAGTGTGACATTTGCACTGACAGTTTTTAACCATGGTTGGCTCCAACTACCGTTTGCAAACCTGATGTTTCTGACCAGTTCCAGTAAATGTAGGTGGATCAAAAACTGTGTAGCCTCTAGCACTTGGCTGTCTAGCAATCTTATCCTAAGTGCTTATTCAGCATATTGGAATCGTGGTGAAAAAATGCTCAGGCTTCATGAAAATGTATTTATTTAAAATATTTGTACCCCACCTTATCCCTCTTGTAGGGAGGCGTCCAAAATGGCTCACAAGGAACATTAAAACAAAATAACATTGAAACCCCCCAATTGATGCAACATAAAATGCAGCGCAGTAAAGACCACAGAAGATGGCAGCAAGAACCAAACCAGTGCAGCAAGAACTAAAGTCGGTCCCCAAATGCTAAAGGAAATTAAGGTCTTTGGCTGCTGCTAGAACACGGGTAGAGAAGGGAGTTCATCTGATCTCCAGTGGCAGGGAGTTTCTTGTACAATTTGCAATGCTATATACACCACTTTCTTGGGAGTAAATTCCATTGAACTCAATGGAACGTACTTCTGAGTAGACATGCATAGGATTGTTTCTGTTTGAAAGAACAGTCTTGTTCTTTCAGAAGTTGGGAATCCGAGTTTTAGGAATGGAAACGTTCCAGACTGCTTTTGCATTCAGTAGGAGAGATGATAATCTTCCTAATCTATTCATTTAATTTCTGTGCTACCTGCTACAATTTTGAAACACTACCTCCTTGTATTTCTTCATTGCTGGATTTTCGAGCAGGCACCCTTGAAGTTCTTTCTCTAGGCAGTATAACATTGCTCCACATCGCATGTGGACAAGCTACAGCAGGAATACCTTTTGCAAAACCAACTTTCCTACAGGGGAAGCTTATTATTCGCATTAAATGAAAAGGTAGGTCCTTGAAGGTACTGTGCATTTCTGCCCAAATAAACCGGTTTCAATCATATGAATATTCTTTGGCAAAAGTAGACCTATTTTTTGTTGTCATAGGCTTGCTTAAAGTGGCTATTTTGCACTTTGCTGCAAAATAAGGGAAGCATGTAAGAGGAGACAACCTAAAATAGTTGGGATTGCTTGAATTAGTTTATGTAACAAATACAGTATTCAAAAGTAAAACACAATAGACACCATTGGTAATAAAATTAGACACAAGAATGTTCTGATCCTGTAATAGGGGATCAAATCAACAGGTGGAGATCTCCACCACCACCACCCCGCCCCAGTTATTGGATCTCATTGGCAACCATTGTGAACTTCTGCTCACGTACCATGTCTAAAATGTAGAGGCTCTTTTTCTTCTCTAGTGATTCTCTTACAGGTTGAGTAATCCTCATCTGGACTGCTTGGGATGGGAAGCTGTCTGGTTTTTGGATTTATCTGGATTTTGGAATATTTGCATAAATATAATGAGATCTTGGGGATGGGACCCAAGTCTAAACACAAAATTCATTTGTCTCATATTCACCTTATATAAATAGCCTGGAGGTAATTTTATACAATATTTTTTATAATTTTGTGCCCCAGCATGCCTTGCGCTATGCCAGCCAGGTGCTGGAAAAATTTCCTTAAAAAAAAAAAAAAGTCATATCCCCCAAAATGTCTGGATTTCGGAATGGTCTGGATTTTGGATGTCCGGATAAGGAGTAACGAACCTGTATACCTAGCAAAATGCACCTCTTGTAGTAATTGAATTCTGCAGTACTAAAATATCTAAATAGGCGCACAGCCTTCTATCAAGAGGTTGGAAGCATTTTAGTATTTAAAGACCACCTGGCCAGGCACAAATCACAGAGGTTGTTTTCCTGAAATAGATTACCAAGCCTTCTAAGAGTCAAGCCATAATGGTAATGGGGGACTCCTACGTCTGCTGAAAGTTTCACTTGACTTTGAATGGGAGGCTCAATAAATTCTTGACTTGGTTTGCTGACAACTTTGTCTTTCAGAAGGTGGAGGAGGAAGGTACAAGGCAAGGGGGTGTGCTGTCCTCTACTTAATCCTTAAACCAACAGGGAAGGATTGGCCGAGGAAGTGAAAGTGGCAGGGACTTTGGGCAAAAGTGACCACTTCATTTTAGAATTCTTGATACTGAGGGAAAGGAAAGCTGAGGGTCGTCAGATATGGACCCTTGACTTCGAGAGAGCTGATTTTAATGGACTCTGAGGACAATTAAGTCTCACCTAATGGCTAGAACTTCTTAAGGAGAACATGGTCCAAGAAGGATGGGATATTTTGAAAGGTGAGATACTGCTAGCATAATTGCAAACAGTTCCCAGGAGAAGACAAGTTGGGAGACAACTCACGAATCTACTGTGGCTGCACTAAGACTTTTCTGAAAAGCTGAGATGCAAGAAGAATATGTGAAAGGAGGGATATAGTTAAAAAGGAACCATGCACAAGTAATGCCTGCACCTGCAGGGATGATGTCAGGAAGGCTAAAGCACAGAGTGAACTCTGGCTGGCAAGAAATGAAAACCAACAAAAGAGCTGTGTGTTGGGGAAGAAGAATGTCAAGGAAGTGGTAACGGATCGAAGGCAGAGCTGCTTAGTTAGTTTTTCGTCTGTCTTTTCCCACAAGGGGAAGGTGGCCCAACTAACGGTTGGACTAATGAATCAGGACCCCGGATAGGTAAGGAGATGGGGAATTAAAGTTCACAGGATCAGGTGAACTACACCTCAGGATGGTGAAGGAGGTTGCGGAGGTGATCTTGGTGCCACTATCTGTAATCTTTGAGGACTCCTGGAGAACAAGTGAGGTGCCCAAGGCCTGGAGATGAGCAAATGTCACCCCTGTCTTTAAAAAATGAAAAAAGGAGCATCTGGGAAATTTCAAATTGGTCAGCCTGATTTCAATACCTAGAAAGATCCCGAACAGGTTATTAAGTGGAATGTCTGTTAAGCCCTTAGAAAATAGTGGGGTGACTTCTATAAGCTAGCCTGGGTTTGTCACAAACTAGTTGTGCAGGACCAATCTCATCTCCGTCTTTGGTGGAGTGACTAGTCTGGCAGACTGTGGGAATGCCGTGAACACACCATACCTAGATTTCAGCAGAGCGTTTGACAGAGTCTTCCCCGATATCCTTGTGGATAAAATGGTTAAAAGTGGCCTCGATGGTACTATTCATTGGTGGGTTCTCAGCTGATTGAACAACTGTTCCCAATATGTTATATTGAATGGCTCCACATCAACCTGGAGGGGAGGTATTGCATGAAGTGCCACAGAGCTCTGTCTTGCACCCTGTGCTGTTCAGCATTTTTATAAATTACCTGGATGAGAGGATAGAGGGGATGCTTATCAAATGATGCAGGGTTGGGGGGGAGGGGAGAGATACCTAGCACCTTTTGAAGATTGAATCAGGATTCAAAATGACCTTGATAGGCTCCAGCGTTGGGCCCATATATACAAGATGAAGTTCAACAGAGTCAAATGTAAAGTCCTGCATGTCTGTAAATATCAGCTGGACAGGTATAGATGGGGAAGACCTGGCTTGGCAGCAGCACGTGGGGAAAGCCGCTAAGTATCTTAGTGGACCACAAACTGCACATGAGCCAGAAAAAAACTAATGCATTGCTGGGGTGCATTGGAAGAGGCATAGAATCCAGATCACGAGAAGTGATCACTCTATTCTGCACTGCTCAGACTTCTCTTGGATTACTGCATCCAGTTTTGCGAACCATGTTTTAAGAATATTGGTAAGTTGGAGTGGGTTCACAGGAGGACAATTAAGTTGGTGAGGGGTCTGGAAATAAGGACAGGTTAAAAGAGATCCATACACTTAGCCTGGAGAAGAGGAGACTAAGGGGAGATATGATGATATGATAGACATCTACAAATATCTGAAGGGCAGTTACACAAAAGAAGGGAAAGATGTATTCTGTCTGGCTCCTGAGGGCAGGACTACAACCAATGGGTTGGAACCAATACTCATGCTAAGCGGACCACACCACTGCGTGGACCCCTTCGCTTGCTGTGCAACAACTTCTTGGCATTTCTGGATGCACAGTGATGACCTCCAACATCACCATTGGACTTCCGGGAACTCCAGGCTCTGAGCTGTGTGGAACTCAGTTTCAATGGCGTTTGAGCTTCGGAGCCACGCAGCTTAAAGGGAACAGTGGTTGGGACTGCAAGGAAGTAGACTTCGGATGGACACGAGGAAGGATTTCTTAACTATAAGAGGTGTCCGGCACTAGAACTATCTTGACACATGCAGTAGTGGACTATCCCTCATGGGAAGTTTTCAAGCAGAGACTAGATGGCCCTTCGTCAGAGATGCTTTAGTAGCTGCCTGCACTGAGCAGAGGGTTGGACTAGATCAGGGTTTTTCAACCATCTTTTGCTCATGGCCCCATTCTGAGCCTCATTTCATCATACTCCTGGCAGTTAAGTTTGGGTGCCCCCCCTCAGAAATTTACTGTGGTCCCCAATGTTCTGGTTTTTCCATGTTGCTCCCTAGGAGTATGGCGTGCCCCCCCCAGGGGGGCACATGACCCTTGTTGAGAACCATTGGACAAGATGGCCTCCAAGATACCTTCCAATTCTTAACATTTGATGATTCTAAGTTGATTCTAACAAGCTAATTTGATTGAACAGAAATAGTGACGCATGGAGTTGAATGACTTTCTGTGACTGGAGGGGAACTGACAGTTTGCTAATTGGTGTATAAAATGGAAAAAGCAAGCTGGAGTGAGATATGTTCAAGTACTATTTCTCTGTTCTACATTGAACCAATTGCTTTTGTGCTCTCCAAAGTGTGTGTGTGTGCTGCATACATGAAATTCCGGTTATGAGTTCACCTAGCGGTTATTGATGGGGGCAGATTTCAGCCAGGGATTCATGTTTTCCCTGCCTACCCGCCCAAGCATTTGTTGCTGCCACCTGCCCAACAGTCAATAGACGGGCATCATGACATCTTTGCTTCTTGTGGGAGATACATAAACAGGATGATGTTTCCTGGTTAGTATATTTTGAGTTCAGCATCATGGAAGAGGAATACAGTGATCAAATGCTTGCATGGGGCCCATGAGGGAATGGATCTCTCTCTTTCAGTTAGAAATGGCGAGGTTTAGCATGGCCCAAGCTCCTACCAGTCCTGGCTGCTCTCGCAGCGATGACCCCTATCCTCTCCAGCATCTCTCTGGGCTGCAGGTGGTGTAATGGCAGGATACACAATTTTGATATAAATTTTGTTCAGGAAAATGGCACAGAAATCTATTAAATAAATTACGTTAGGGGCACATAGCCTAAATGAACTGATGATAGGAATTGCCTCGTTTGGTCTTTCTAGTAAGTCGCCATAAACAGTGCCAGGTTCCTGGGGGCAGAGACCTGCACTGGCTCCCTTTATGATGGTGTGTTGGGTACTACAGCCAGTACTGAGGTTTCAGGAGTCAGCCGGGCCAAATGAGCCTTCTCCTGGGCACTTATTGAGAGAACAGTCTTATGCATGTTTACTCTCTAGTCAACAGGTTTAGATTTGCAGCCAAAGTGACTGGATAGCCAGAGCATAAGATGCTGAGCTTAGTGAAATAAAGAGCCACTTAAAACGATATTTTCCATACACATGAGGGGGATACGTACCTGTGTGTATTTCCAGGTTGAAAATTGTATAAGGGTCTATTTTCACATTTATACGTTAGTTTTGGAAGCTTCTCTGAGCTCCGGATACATGGCAGAAGTGGCATTTGGGCAATTTATGGTACATGCTGCTCTTTCACTTTTTCATCTGTGTAAGAAAAATGCATAGTGTGAAGTAGCCCTATATGAATGCGTAGCATAAGCTGGAAGTCTCTAGTTCAAATCTTAGCTCAGTAAGGCTTGGCTCTCCCCTGTAATCTGGGAATAGTAACACTGAGATACTTTATCGGGTGTTGTAAAACGTACCGAAATAATGAATTGCATGTGCGCTGTTAGAATTTTCTCAGTTCTATGCATGTTCACTCAGAAGTGCCATTGTATTCAATGGTGCTTAATCACAAGTAAGTGTGCATAGGTTTGCTGTGTAAGTGTCTTGCACAGGTACTTGTGCAACTCCCAGTGAAATGAACATTAAGTGCTTGGGAAAGGGTTGGAGACGTCCTGTGATTATATAACCGTAATATTTAGTTTATATTCTAAGATGCAGTTTAAGGCTAAGCGGATTCTTTCAGCAAAGGGCACATAATTTCTTTGAAATAATCCATTTCCTGAAATGAACTCTGCCACTTGCAAGCAGGTTTAATCTTAAAACAAGAGGTTCTGTTAGGAATGCCTGACTTCTGGCCAAAACTCTTTGTAGGCTCTACCACCTGAGGAGTTATGTGAATCTGGAGTTGAACAAGTCTGGGAGTGCTGAAAAACATCAAAGGAACTTCAGTTAAATATTGGCAGGTGCTGCAAACCAAAATATGTGCAGCTATTAAAATGTGGTGTTGGAGAGCATTGTGTGTGTGTGTGTGTGTGTGTGTGTGTGTGTGTGTGTGTGTGTGACCTTCTGCCCACTATGTGCTGCTTTTATTTTCAGTTAATTTGACCACTACTAGTTTTTTCTTCTTTTTGGAAACGGGAAGTTTTTTTGTTTTTGGAACAGGAAGGGCAACATGTCATATGTTGTGCATCTTCCATTAAAGCACAGACAGTCTAATTTCCAAATTGTAAAGAGAGTGTGTAGTGGCTGCTAGTATGCAAACAGTTATTCTGTTAAAATCAGTGCACATAGAGAGATGCTGTCTTCAGGTTCTTCCAATGTCATGGTAATCTTCTTCAAGCAGCACGAATAGTTATTCTTTTTCTCAATAAATTTAAACAGTCTCTTGCGTTCTAAGGTATGTTGTAGGTTACGATATTCAGAACTGTGGTTAAAACTGACAACTTTTTGACCTGCAGAGGAAACGTGCCATGGAATATTTAGAGATCTTTAAGACTGGGCATCCAGACCTTTTTCAATGTCTTAAGTAAAAATTTGCATCTTTCTTCTGCTATATCGAGTTCACAACTATTGCAGCATTTGAAAGTAAATAGATTGTGCAAGTCCTCTAGGAAAAGAACAGCCATATACTTATAAGCACAGTTTGGTCTGGGCTTGATGCTGTGCAAATTATTCACCGAGTTATCCTTTAACTTTCCATATAACTTCAGAGGTTAATTGTTTACAGGTAACCATGTTTGTCTTTAAAATGCCACAAGATTCTCTGTTTTTGTTTTTCAACAACAGACTGTTTTATAGTGATCTACAGTAAGTTGTTCCCTTGGTATCGCAACCCTGTTTACGCATTAGAACCATGAATATAGACTTAGCCTTATTTCAAAATTGCACATAATTAAGGAGCTTTGAAAAGCATCACTTGGGAATCTTCCCGTGCTTCAGTTACCATCCTTGACAAGTTCAGCATCCCCTTTTAAATGTCATCACATACTCCCTCTGGCTAGTGTGGGAGAAGACACTTCCCACTCACCCTGCTTCTATCCTGGATACTGGCCCATACTTGCATCAATTAGATGCCATGAACTCTGATGCTGTCAAGCTCTTATACCACTGGTATCCATCTAGCCCCCCCCCCCCATATATATATATATGCATGCACACTATCTAATAAAACTGACAAGTTTGGAGGAAAGTGTAGTCAGTTTCACAAAGGAACAGAGAAGGGGTGGGGGCACTGAAAGAAACCTGCATTAGTGAAACTGACAAGATTTTGCTATGGTGCCTCCATACAGGAAGGAGAAGTTAAAAGGTAGGGGCTGGAAAAGTTTGTTTCAAATGTGTACACGGCTTTCTTGGAAAAAAGGTGGGTGGAGGATACGTGAATGAATCGATGACACAAAAAGTGGAGGATGGTTGAAAAACATGCTTGCAGAGCCACCTTTCTGCACAGGCACAGAGTGACACATGGCATAAGTGCGTTTAGAACTGCATTTCTGTCTCTCATACAAAAACACCAATCCTGGAAGATAGGCTCAAAAGAGCATGTGTGTGAAACTCGTTTTATTTACGGTTGCTTCACTTTTGACATTTTCCCTACAGAGAGCGAAACTGCTGTGGAGGAGGAAACTGTGACCGCTGTCACCTCAGAAGTGCCACGTGATTAATTGTTTAGCCATGAATACCGGGATCCGGAACACTTCCTGAGCTGCATGTGATCACGGCAACATAACTTCTTGTGCTGTGCTTCAGAGGTGAGAATGTCTGGTTTTCTTTTCCTGCACAGCAGGTGGGAAGTGAGCACTGTAGGAATGAGTAATGTAGTGGGTAACAGTTGGGCCTAGGTTAGGATCATTCATAGTCTCTTAATGTTTCACCATCATATAAACATCATCAATGTTTGCTTATTTCATAAATGTTTGCTTATTTTTTATTTTTATTTCAGAGGTTTCTATCCTGTACTTTCTCTGCCTGTTAGGCACATGTTCAAAGCAGTTTTACAATTAAGAGCTGCATTTATTGATATGAGTTTTTCTATGTAGATTAAGAACATATGAAGAGCCTTGCTGGATCAGGCCAAAGGCCCATCCAGTCCAGGCTCCTGTATCTCACAGTGGCCCCACCAGATGCTTCCGAGAGCACACAGCCAACAAGATAACCTGTTTCCTGTTGTCACTCCCTTGCACCTGGCACAGAGAAAACCCACTTCTAAAGCCAGGAGGTTGCTTATGGCTTGTAACCTGTGATGGTCTTTTCCTCCATGAATCTGTCCAAACCCCTTTTTAAAGGCATCTAGACCAGGTGCCATCACCACATCCTGTGGCAAGGAGTTCCACAGATGAATCACACGCTGGGTAAAGAAATATTTTCTTTTGTCTGTTCTAACTCTCCCTCCACTCAATTTTAGTGCATGTCCCCTGGTTCTGGTGTTGTGCGAGAGGGAGAAGAATTTCCCTCTATCCACTCTCTCCATCCCATGATTTGCCAAGCATTGCCTGAACCAGACTGTGGTCCACATGTTTACTAAGTGAAAGACCTGGCAAAATGCATTCTGATCTGTACATCACTGCCTTGGAAAGGTTTAGTATGTCGAAGGGGAGCAGTGCTGGCATCTGCATTGCACCTGGTGGATGCAAAGAGCTGTCTTTGCAGTTTGGAATTTCTGTTCTGGGAGCACCAGCTCCTGTTCGTGCAGCTCCACTATTGGCCTCTGTAGATTTAACTCTGGAGTTCCACTGGGTGGCCTCTTACTAAGGCATATGTGTTGCCGTTAGTCTTGTATAGTTGGGGTGAGATGTGGATTACTCGGGGTTGTAAGAGTTTTGTTCCCAGTAAAATTATGGAAGACAAGTACTATTTTGAGTCCTGCCTTAACCTGTGACACTTATGAATCAAGTTACACTTAAAACTGTGCTGCTCTTTGCCAATGGTCAGGTAAGCCCAGACAAGACAATTGATGACATAGTTGTATTGATATGACTTAATAATAATTAACTTTCTCTCCCTTGTCTCTCCTTTTTAGGCCAAGAAGAAAAGGTCTGAACGAACCAGAAAGCATGGCTTCCGATGCTAGCCATATGCTTGAAGCTGCTCTAGAGCAAATGGATGATATTATTGCAGGTATGATATTTTTAAGTCCTACGGATACTCATTCTGTGTATTATCAAATCTATTTAATGTGTGGCAATAGAGAAGATTCAATAGTCTGTGTGAAACCCTGTGTGTGTGTGTGTGTGTGTGTGTGTGTGTGTGTGTGTTTGTGAGTCTTTCTAAATCTTTTTGATGGTTCACAAGTTTCATCTGCACGAGCTGATCAACTTCAAAACACTTTTTTAAAAATTTGCTGTAGAACAGGTATGCTAATCGGTAACAAAATTCAGCTGAAGAGTGCATTCACATAAGCACATATAGGAATAAAATTAAAGCATAAACACAGTTTAACCCAACAAAAATGTCTCGGATCTCAGGAAAGATGCACTTCCAAAGATACAGGAACCCTTTTAAAATGAGGAACTTAGAGAATATACGTAAGAAAGTTAATGGAACACGTAATATAGGCATACTTAAGTGTTGAACTGGAGCCATACTGTCTGATGTATGCGAGTATTCAGTTTTAAATGATACTTGGTAGTATTTGATTTTTCTGAAATGTTTCCAATAATTTGAGTTTTTGTTAATGTACTCTAATGGTGAACTCTCTACCAAATAATAAGAATGTTTATGGAATAGTTTTGCTCACCTCTGTATGCCCATGTTCACCTTTCAAGCCTTTGCTTCCACGGTTATTAATCATGGCAGTCTGACTCTTTCATTTTGTAAAAGGTATGTTGGCTGCAAGGCATGCAAATAGGACTGAGATGCTGTTGGACATTGGCTGCTGATGTCACAAAGGCACTGATACCTCCCTAAAGTAGGTGAAAGCTGTGATATTCCCCTGTATGGTTTCTAGAGAAAAGGGGTAGTTTGCTTTTTCTTAGGTGAAAGGTTTCAGGTTCACTAAAACACTGATATTCAGCCACCAGCTCATACCAAAAAGGAAGAGAAGGCTGAGAAGTTAACAGAGCTGTGGGGGAGATTAAGAAGCTGATTGTAATAATGAGTAGTTTTACAGTATGCTGCCCTTCAAAAGAACACTGAACTACTTGGTTACTCATTACTGTGAGGTCTGGTTAACCATTAGAATAGAAACACAAACTAAAGCAACCTTAAAATTAATCCTCTTGGTGCACTTCCATAAAGTTATTTGCAATGAATAGTTTTTGTACCGTACTTAAAAATGTGTGAAGCCTGTGATGCTGCCCTTCGAGGATATTGTACCTTTGGAAACAGAACGAATATATCTCATTTTGAAGTATTGCAGCTCCACAGGACATAGCATCAGAAACCATAGCCCCCAACTACAATTACTACCAACAGTGTAGATCTGCCTTGGCCATAAGGAGTGGCTTGTGGAACACGCGCGCACGAACGCAGTGGAGACAGGGCCATTCAGAGGAATTTTATCAGGGGGTACAGAGTTTCTTTTGGACCCCTTCCCTACATATGAATGTGGCTCCTGGGCCCCCCTTTTTTTGCTCCAGGGCCCCCTTTTTGGCCCATTTTTCACCCTGGGCCCAGCTACAAATTACCCCCTTAACCTTCCTCACAGAGACCCCGAGTGGAGAGTTCCAGGCACTTTTTCCAGGATCAGTGTTTGATAGAGATTCACACTGAATTGTAGGGTTTTTTTGTAGTAGTCTATTTTTTTACAGATATTTTGAGAGTATACGAAAGCAGGCAGTACTAGTCCTCAAACAGCATAAATATTCCAAAAGCCTTTTAACAATCTTTTCCACCCCCCCAAAAAAAACCCTACTCCAGATGTTTCTCATGTTCTCTCTTGCAGCATGTTCTTTCTCTTACAATCAAAGTTCAAAGGAGTTTTCAACTCTCACATGGACAGGCCAGGTGTTAGCTCCATTTCAGAAACTTGAGGGTCGCTAATAGCCTCCTTGCCCATTCTAATCAGGCCACACCAAGCCTAGGGAAAGAGCCTCTGTCTGATTTAAATGGCATGTGTGGAAATGGAGAATGGAAATGCCACTGGGGTGAGGCTGACATCTCTATGCCATCCATGGAGATGGGAACCTCCAGGGCAAAGAAGTGACCCAGGCATTTCACTGAATGCGCAGCACTGAATTTCAAAGTTGTCTGTGTGGTAGGCTTGTTCAAGGTATCCATGTTAATGTAGGCAACTGAGGTCAGACCATAAACTGCCTTTCTACCTTTCAAAAATTTGGCATGTGTCCAGATCTAGTAGAAATAAAAGCCTCCTTACTTGCAATTATGCACATGTAGAATATGATATTCCATTTGGAGCGTATGAGGGTAAGGCTGCCTGACCAGATCACTGTGGAATTGCATTTGATCTGATCGAATTTGACAGCTAAGTCAGCCTAAGTCTCTAGGCTTTTGTGCTTTGGTACTGCTCTACTGATAACTGCTGTGAGAATGGGGGATGTTGGATGGTTAGCCTTAGTTAGTAGATTCACTTAAAACATTGCCTTGAATTTGCAGAAGAGGGAATAATGAGCATGACCAATCTTTTGCCCAATGTGTCATGCATGTGTGAGCACTGTAAGGCCCTGTGTTTTAAAATATCGCTATATAATCAAATGTGGGGAAATCTGTGCACAAAAATAAGAATCCTGGAAACTATCTTTGTCTTCCTGGAGAGGTTCGTTCTCAAACTGGGAAGCATCACAAAATAGTCTCCATAATTTAAATATTTAGAAATTGATGTGGCTAATCTACATTGCGTATTTTTCAAAGCAAGCACAGAAGTTGCTGTAATGGTTGGGTAGCCAGAAAAAGCCATTAAATCCACATTTCCCATATGCTTGTTCCAAGTGTGGCTTTAGTCACTAGTTTCACTTTCACCTTAAGCCAAGGGTCCCAATGACTTCAGAAGGAGCTTTATCTTGAGGTTTTGCATCGTTCATCTTTTATCCTGGAAATGATAACTCCACAATTTTGCCCCCAATGGTGCACTGACAAAGATGATTCCTCTTCCCTCATCATTTTAATTGATAATTGAAATGAGTCATTAACTCTCCGTTGGATCCAGTAATTGCATACCACAAGTTGCTATGGTTGTGATGCTGCCAGGATCTTCAGTTTGTCATATTTTCTTGTGCTTTCAAAAGCCATTGTAATTGGCTTAATAGACCATGCTCCATTTAGAATGCCATTGCACTGTTACGCTTCTATTGTAAGAGCTGTTAATGGTACATGAACGCCATACGTAGAACGCATTGTATGTCGCCTGTTTCCTGAACCTTAATTGAATAGCAGACAACGAATTTTTGTGTTGTGTATATGGTTGTATTGCTTGAATGTGTGCATGTTGAAAGTCTTCTGCCATTTTGGAAAGCTTCCATAAATCATACAATAGCTCCATCAGTCATAATGATACTGAAAATATTTAGTAAGATGGGGGGGGGGGATTACTAGAGGATTATGTTAATAGAAGTGTTTTGAATGCCTTTTCTTCATGAGGCAAATCTTTTGCCATCAGTTGCTATTTTAATGAATTGAATTTTCCTTTCATTGCTAATGTTAGCAAAGGGTTTTGCTTTGTTGCTGAAAGGGGTGTTAAGTACATGCTTAGTTTATTTTGTTTTTTGTAAATACAGTATGTATATTGGTCGTGTGTGTGTGTGTGTGTGTGTGTGTACGCACACGCACTTCCTTATCACCCTCTAAAATGGATCCTCAAGCTGATACTTTTCAGGAATGACTAATTTGGTATATATAAGCAATTGTGATGAACCCTGGCCACTCCACCTTCTCCTGAGTGGAGAAGTCAATGTTCAAGGAGGGAGGGGTACAATATGGAGTTTCTACAGAAGAGTGACAGACCAGGTCCAGACTGAGGGCTCTTGTACCAATATGGGGTTTATTGAAAAGCCTTTGTTTCGTTTGGCTATATTAGGGTTCATTCCTTAGCCCCTTATCATATCCCCCTAGTTTCACTCACTGAAGGATTCTCAGCAAACTGCTCACCATGAGCTTCTCCTAACTAGCGTGGATGAGTTGCTTGGTGAACTGAAATGAAGGGTGGGCTGATGCCATTGAGTGATGGCTCAGGGCTAGGGTAGCCCTTTTGCCTCTTCCTGCTGCCCAGCTGTAGCCGCCACCTCTTCTGGTCCCCTTTCCCTTGTCTCCTGTGGCCCCCACTCCTTCAGCCCAGGCGTCCTCTAGCTCTTCCAACTTCCTCCTTCCTATTATTGATTAGTTGAAATTAAGAAAGCAGAGTATTACAAGAACTTGGACAAAAAGAAGTATTTGAAACCTTGTGGTGAATCCTTGTGGAATGAAGTCATAAAAGACCTGCATTTCTTCGATGTCTTAAGTCTTCTGACCTATATTTTAATTGGGGTAGGTCAACACTTGCCACATGTAGGTAACTTCTAATCAATGGTTGTCCGGTAAATTTTAAATTGCAGGGTCTTGTCATGGCCCCGCAGCCACACCCCGTTAAGACTACAGTAACAACAATCAAATTTTAAATTTCTTCATCAGCGTTTTCCTCTTCTGTCACTTATGGTATTTCAAATTTGAACCGTATCCTCCTTCTTCTTCATTTAAAATTTAGGGCACTTCAAACCCAATTGTTATGCATTTGTTTTAAAACAATTGACAAAATGAGAGGAGAAAATATCTCAGATGAATATAAAAGGAATATAAGAGTACTAGCCTATGAACTCAAAAATAAGTCACACTTTGTTCATTTGGCCTTACTCCTAGGCAAACTTGAATAGGATTGTAGCTTTAATGTAACATGAGCTACACACTGTCTCTCAGGTAGTCTTTGTGAAAGGCAATGGTCTAGACCAGTGCTTCTCAAACTATGGGTCGTTACCCACTTGGTGGATCATGGCCCAATGCTGAGGTGGCTCACTACTTCGGCCACCCTACCTGCCTGCCTTCCGTTTGGCTCCAAATTGGAGATAAACTGAAGCAACTGGAAGCCGCAACTCACCCCGTCCTGCTGCTCCCGCATTGTGCTGGGCCTGGGAAGGCCTCCTAGAAGCAACTGGAAAGTGACTTCCGGTTTACTTCTGGTTGCTTTCTGGGACCTGCGGAGACTAATGGAAGCCCGCAGAGGCCCACCACGAGAGGACGAGATGGGTCATGGGGCCCTCTGCTGGGGAGCAGGTGGGTCGCAGTGGTTGGGGTGTGTGAGAGCCACTAGTCTAGACACCAACATATGCTCCTAGGCAAATTTCTCAGTTTGCCTCCTGCTAAGACTGATGTTTCTTCTCAGCTAAGGTCCTCTTGAGAATGTTTCAAAGTGGCAGCTCCTGAGTGTTCCTGCTAATGACATCTCTATTCTGTTATAAAGTCCTGGAGCTCTGCTCCTTGTCCGCTATACCCCTGCTTGAAGCGATATCCTGGTATTGTCTTCTCCACACTGCTTCTTCTATAACACATGATGTGGCTCATCACTTGGTTCTTCTGCATTATATGGAAAGTTTCCATGCCACTGCCAAGAATGCATGGTGCTGTCTGGTATGAAAATGATCTACAGTTTGGAAAAGCCAGGTGATGAACCTTGGTGCATGTTTATAGAAGTGGTAGACACCAAGCTGGATGCTGCTTGGAGTTAGCTCCATACAATGAGTGTAACATGTAGTGTGCCCCTTAGTGCAAGTTATATGCTCATCAGCCTAAGCATCTTTCGAGTGCTTGGAAGCATTGTTCCTTCTATGGTGCACAGCCGAGTGCACCTCCCTGCCGAGCTCTGCACAGCATGGAGCTCGGCAACCCGGAAGTTCAACAATGATGTGATGATGTCAATGTCTGGAGGAGGCTTTGCGACAAGTCGCAACGTTGCACAACTGCACACAAGCGCAGACCTCTTACGGGGAATGCTGCTTGGAAGTGGTCTTATCTTTTCAGTCCAGTCCGCAAAACATGCGACAACTCTGCAGTTCAGCCTTTGCCTGTGTTTATGCATCTTAGACGCAGAGGCGTCGCTGCCTCTGTTGGCGCCCGGAGCAAGGGGGTTGCCGCCCCTATCGCCGCGGCCGACAGGAAGGGCGGGGCGGCGCGCTCCGGAGGGGCGACCCGGCACCCCCCCCTCCTCCACCCCAATCGGGAGAGCTGGCTCGGGGACGTCTTCCCCGGCCGGCTGCCCGGGGCCTTCTAAGGAAGGCCCGCTGCGAGAACAGTATTTACCATTTTTGCGCATGCTCAGGCGCATGCTCAGACTGTTACTGAGGGAAAAAGGGCAGCCTTTTTCCCTCAGTAACAGTCTGAGCATGCGCAAAAAGAACGGTATAAATACCGTTCTCGCGCGGGCCTTTCTTAGAAGGCCCCAGGCAGCCGGCCGGGGAAGACGTCCCCGAGCCGGCTCTCCCGATTGAGGGGGCGGAGACTGGAGTCGGACTCGGGGACCTCAGGGGCGGAGACTCGAGTCGGACTCGGGGACCTCGGGGGCGGAGACTCTGACTCGGAGACTCAAGTCTGAGTCCGAGTCCGACTCGGGGGCGGGGCGCCCTTCGGGCGATGGCGCCCGGAGCAGGTGCTCCGCCCTAGATTCGCCTCTGCTTAGACGTGTACGTATAGACATTTGTAGCAGACTGGAAGAGCAGGGATGAAACGAGATGCTGTATGGCTATCTCTTCGTTACCACGTTAAATTTCCCCGTTCTAATTTATTTTTCTTGCTTGCTTTGCACATCTTTCTGGATGAATAAACCTGAATGCTGAGGTGAGTTTAAGAGCTAAATGAGAGAAAGCAGCTCTGTAATCTATGTTGAACCACATTTATGTTCAGTTAAATGGGAAATTGTGTGGTTTAAATCCTTGTTTCTACATTGCTTCTCTGTCTCTGTATGTTTCATTGTAAATTCCTCTGCAGGCAATGTCCTTCTATTCCTTTCTGTTTCCCTTCTAGCCAGCAAGTGAAAGGGCTAATGTGGCAACTGCAGCAAGTTGTGTTAAAAATAACACAGCACAAAAGAATGGCATGTGTCTGTGTCTGGAAAGGGAGGCAGAGAGAGAGAGAGAGAGAGAGAGATTGTGTTCCTTCCATAATGGGCTGGGGTATGAGCGCCTACTCTCCCCACCTGCTCAAAAAAAGAAAGTGATCCAAAAAGATCTGTATCTTGTAATATTTGAATATGGAATTCCCTCCCCTTAAGTTTACGAACTGCTCCCTCTTTAGAAGCCTTTTATCAGGGCCTTAACATGTTCCTTTTTCATCTAAAATTCTAATTTTTTATATTGGTCTTTAATATTGGATGTTCTGCAGGTTTTTATGGGTATTGTTTTCCTGCTGTTTTGTGTTGTTTGCTTTGCTCTTATTTTATTATATGTTCAATGTTTTTTTTAAATGTATATAATGCTTTATTTTAAGTTAATTTATTTATGGTATTTTTTCATATACATCTTTGTAAGCGGCTTTGGGTGCCCATTCAGGAACGCGAGGTATAAATTGAATGAACAAATATGCTGCTGTTGGTCCAGTTATGCTTAAGTCTTAGCTACACTCTGAACAAAGTAGCTTATGGGTGTACACAGGCAAGTATTGGCACTGTGCACAGAGCTCTAGCGTACCAAGGGTGGAGCGGAGGGGGGTCAGACCACCCCGGGTGCAGGCAATAAGGGGGTCATTTGGGAATAATTATGCACAGGATCAGACTGCACATTTTAACCGTGCTGTGGGAAAGCATAAAGGGGGGGAAAGGCAGGAGAAGAATCGCGCCACTCACTCACAATTCGATCGCCCCCCCTCCCTGCGCGTGGAAGTGCCTAGTACCTGTGTGGAGGGGAGCCGCTGAGCTCCTCTTCTGCCCTCCATGGAGCATCCTGGTGTTGAGAGCCCTGGTAGCAGAGGCAGTAGCTAGGGGCTAGTAGCAGCCAGGAAGGAGAAGAGCCCGAGCCTTCCGAGGAGGAAGATGATGGGGCGTCGGCCAAAGCGGCAGCCCCACTAGCAGTAGGCATTGAATAGACAGCAGGGCTGTAGCCTGGTGGCAGGCCCATCTCTGCTCCCTCCCCCCCCCCCACACGCTTGCCTGCTGGAAGCAACTGGCGGCAAGAGGGGTGGGTGGAAGGGCTGTGAGAGAACAGGAGAGCCGTCACGGGATAAAGGCAGCAAGAACTGGGTGGTTGGAGCTGGGAAGGAGGAGGGAGGCCAGAGGGAGTCAATAACAAACTTATTGAGTGGGGGTGGAATGAAGATGGGCAAAAAGAAGGGGGGGCTGGCTGAGGAAAACTGTACCTGCTGAAATTCTCTTATGTTCTTCTTTCCCGTTTAATTGTTATGCAATTCTGTTTTCTACAAGTCTGTAAGAGCTGAGGGAGCTCCTTCACATCAGTGCCCCCCCATGAGAGTGGATTAACTAACGGGCGTTCCCCCAGCACTAACTGCCTTACGGCAGTCAGGAAACACACTCTTGTTTCGACTTCCAGACAGCCCTCCTGAATGGAACCAGTTCATATATTGGGGGCTTAGTGTATAGGATTGCAGCCTTAATAGATCAATTCCCACTCCCAAATGGACATTTTATTTTATTGTACTTGCAACTTGCTGAATCTCAAATAGTTCTAAGTAGCTAGTCCTCTCGTTACTAAGACATTTTTAATTGGGGAAAAAAGTGCTCAGACTCTTGTCCAATCAGTGGCTCTTCCCAAGGGCTGGAACTTCTGGCCCTGGTGGTTCATGCTTTTTGATTACCACCCTAAGCATTTTCTCAGTACAAAAGCATAAGTATCTCACATTACCCACGCCAGAGGGAAAGTAATTTCATTTGAAAATAATGGAGAGAAACAAGCTTGATCTGTTGTTCAGTAGTGTTAATGAGCACTGGGTACAGCACATTGTGCGTACAAGAGCAGTTTCTTATCCAGAGCAATTTGCTCTGTGTAACAGGTTTTCCCTATGCTCTGTGTGTTAAGCTGGGGCTAAAGCTCCTCACTTGCCTGCCATATAGTCTAGGATAGTAGTGGCTATTCATATTGGTGCAATCTTCTTCAAGTATGCAGGACATCTCAATGGAATGATATCTTCGAATGATTCTTCTGATGGATTTCCTTCCTGCCCTTCAACAGTATAGAGGCCAGAGCCCTACCTAGATATTTCTGAACCCAGTGTGCACAAAGAGAAAATGTGTGCCTTCCCCACCTCTCCCATGAAAGGTAGGAGGAGTGAAAGAGCAGGGCTGTTCCTGTCCTGGAGGAATCTTGCAGGACTGAACCTTGGATGCTGCTCCTTCTTCTTTTCTCACTATATGAGGCAACAGAAGAAGGTGGAAGAGCTTCCTTGTTGAAGTTGTCCCTGCAGCATCTCCCACGTCTCATGAAGTAAACTGATAATCAGGTTAGTAGGGACATGGGAATGAATGTTGGGGTCATGGATCCACCAATAAACCAGGATCATCTTGGCTGCTGTAGCCAGGATTAACCACTCGCTCCCCTACCAAACATCTGAAAACCTGGTTAATTTGGCATCACCTTGACCCTGATGTGCTCTAGCAGTGGCTGCAAGGAATGGACTCTTTC
This sequence comes from Plestiodon gilberti rubricaudatus, assembly GCA_026170595.1. NCBI lineage: Eukaryota > Metazoa > Chordata > Lepidosauria > Squamata > Scincidae > Plestiodon > Plestiodon gilberti. Next base: position 233,915,408 of record JANXHW010000001.1, on the reverse strand, counting down.
CTCAAACTCTCAGTGTGTATACCCTAATGTAACCCAGTAGGATGAAGGTTTTGAAGGGTGAGTTGCCCCCACATTTCACCCTCTACCCCATAGTCCTTCCATCATTTTATATGTAAATAAAAAAATGCTCAAATTGCTATTCGCCATCGCGCTCTGAATGTGTACGTTTGGGTGGATCAAAAGCAACTTCCAACATCATTTGGATAAGTTCAAAGCCTTCAGACTAGTGTTCAAACAACAGATGAGGTGGTAGAACGTCGTTTTGTTGATATCTGTCTTTGACAAATGGTAAACTTGGTTGGCCAGCTGCTAGTATTAGAGATTCCAGTTTGCCTCTCCTAGGCCAGATTGTGCAGTGATTTTGATGTGCTCTCCTTTTACAGTTGGGTCTTGGAAATTGTGACTGCAAGCATATATATATATATATATATATATATATATATATATATATATATATATATATATATATATATATATATATATATATATATATATATATATGAGAAGAGAGAGAATATGTGACCTTGTAGATGGGTTAAGTATTGTACAGGAGGCTAACAGAGCTGTGATCTGCAGCTCCTCATGGACTATGCATTTGCAGCTGGTGACTTCTTGCAAAGTGTACAAATCTACTTTCAGCATGAGCGAACTGAAATGGATACAGCTGACCACTTTTCCCCATTGGGGAATAGTACATGCTTTTATGTGATGTGAATGTGTCTTTCTGGCTCTTTTGGCTGTTTCCTAGAAGCCAAAGTGGGGGGAATGTATTAATGTTGGGAAATTGCTAGGAGCAACCATAGTCAACATGTGACCTATAAACTTCATCTGACCCATCAAGGTTTCACCTGGCCTGTGTAGTGTCCTAAGCTGCCACTGTGGGACAAGTTGCCGTGACCTGGCTGTTATCCAGGGAAAGGAACAAAGGCTTTTTGTCAAAGAAAAGACCTTGATGGTCCAGCTAGTAAGCCATGCTATTAGTTGTCATAACTTTGGTACCAGCTCCATTTTTCTTTCTACAGAGCTTTTGTGGTATCTCTCACAGCTGTGTTGAAATTACTGGAAGCGGCACAGAAGTTAGTTGGAAAACACCAAACATTCTACTACGAAACTAACTTTAAGTAGTTGCCCAAGTATAAACACGTGGAAGAACTGAGGGGTTTGCTAAAAGAAACCCAAATAAACTTGTTGAACTTATTACAGTGGTAGCAAAATACATACACTCCTGGATTTCCTACGAAATTGTTCAAAAGTCTTCTAAAGATTGCATTCAGTGCTGTGTCCCTGAAAAAGTAGTGACATCTAATGGTTGATAGGATCAACTGCAGGTAGCTGAGTTGGTCTCTTCCCCCCCCCCCCATTGAAAGTATTTTGGGCATATCCACCCTGAAATTACCGTAATTATTGGGTGATTATGATCCACTTAATAAAAGTAAATTGAAGAGTAATGTGAGCTTACAGGAAAATGTTGTGTTCTGATAAATGTTGCTGAAGGAGCTTTTTCTGCAGTAACATTTGTGGAAAGCATTACGAAAGCTGTTTTTTGTGGCATGTTGTGTTTGATTGTATCCCCTGCCTCCCAGGATGAACATCAAGGCAGGGGGGAGATCAACCTGGTCTCCACTGTTGGCCAGAGAATGGAGCAACTACAGGGAGTTTGTCTTCCCCTCCCTGCCTGAAAAGAACTCTGCTCCAACTGCTAGTTGCCCATGGACTGGAAGAGCATCAGCCAGAGGACTAAGGGGCTCCTGGGTTGTTTTCTATTCTTATTGTAAGCCAGCCGCTCCCCCCCCCCCCAGGGCTGGCTTACTCCCTGGGGATAATTTTGATCAAAAGGCAGAGAATGAATATCTGTGTGTTGTGAGCCTTCCTGAGCACCTCCCTTGCGGGGAGGGAAAGGCAGTACTTTATGCAAATATTTACAATAAATTTTACATTTGGTTTAAAAATAGCTGGTTCCCATTACACTGCTTCTCCCAGTTTTGTTTTTTTGTTTTGTTTTTCAACTTTCTTTCTTTATGTTTTCAGGTACCAAAGCAGCTGCAGAATATACAAATGGTGTCTATGACATTGTGTCACCTGCTCAATCGATGTACTTTGGCACACTCCAAATCCTGCATCTGCTAGAAGACTTGAAAATGGCATTAGAAATGCTCAAGGATCCTCAAGAGAGAGAAGCGTTGCGGAATCAGATACCAGGGAGCACTGCAGCCTGTATACATGACTGGCTCGAGGAAAATTTGGTGAGCAGTGAAAACCCGTGCGACCTCTCTCCCGAATGGCATGGGAGGAGTATTGACTTCTTTATCAGATTTGTGCGCCTGGTGGGTGTTTCCGTTGAAATATAAGGAGCAGTTAGATAACCAGCAGCAAGTAGGATTTATTTTGTACAAGTAGTACTGGCCTTTAGGGAGGGCCCATAGTTGGATGCTTTTTTCCAGGTTCAAGCCTTGGAATCTCTATTTAAAGGGTGTCAAGGAGCAGGGCTGGGAAAGATCACCACATAGGAGAGCAAACGAAATGTGAGAGCCGTCGAAACATGCATTTTGAACTCGGATCTACCACATTGCAAGTGGGATGGTGGGGGGTACAATTTCTGGAGCAGAAGGTATAGTGGGTGGGTCTGTCACGAAGAAGGTGAGGAATGGGGGAACCATTCCCTGCTCGCCACCGTCTTCACTGCGGCTGCTCTCTAAGCCAGGCTCCCTTCTGGTACTGGAGCCCCAGCTCAAGGGAAAGTGATAACCGAACAAAAGAGGTGAGCTACAGATGTGCTCTGGGGTCTCCACTTCTCATATGTTTTTTTTCCCCCTTAAAACCGGACCCATTCCACTTTCTGTGTGGTTACAATATATCCAGGTTTATAAAACATGTACATGCTGCTGTCATGGCCAGCTTGTCTCTGAGTCTTTGGAAAGCTGTTGCCACATGAAGTAAATAGTAGAGGATTAGTTGGACCGGTGGCCTGAATAGTATAAGGTTAGTAGTCTGTTAGCATTACGGCTTTCACAACTTTCCATAATTTGGGTGTAGAGCTGAATTTGGGTTAGTTATGAAGATGGTGGTGGTAGTGGTTAAAAAAAAATGCTGCACTGTTTGTATGAGGAAGCAGTCCTATGAATTTTGCCTTTGTCACCGTTTGGGGAAGGGATTTACTATGCCAAAGAGACCTTGTTGTCTCGCCAGTTAATATGTACTACTAGTATTTTAAGGCCAGTGGGTGGTGCAGTGGGTTAAACTGCTGAACCATAAGCTGTCGATCGAAAGGTCGGCAGTTCGAATCCGCGACGGGGTGAGCTCTCGTTGCTTGGCCAGTTCCTGCCAACCTAGCAGTTCCAAAGCATGTTAATGCGAGTAGATAAATAGGTACCGCTTGCGGGAAGGTAAACAGCGCTCCGTGTTCCAGCTGCATGCTACGGGCTGCGGCAAGGAGAGTCATGCCGGCCACATGACCACGGAGGCGTCTTGGGACAATGCTGGCTCTTCGGCTTTGAAATGGGGATGAGCACCACACCCTAGAGTCGGACACGACTGGACTTAATTGTCAGGGGTCACTTTTACCTTTACTAGTACTTTGGAAAGCTTTCAGCTAGTTTGTTTAACAAAGTGACCTGCCTTCAGATTGCATGTCCTTGAGGTATTGTATCGCAGTTGGGAATTGAAATTCCTCCTTGGAATTAGAAGCAGGTCTAGATTTCAGAACATTTTACTTGACTTTGGTTTTCTGCAAATTGATTGACTACTTCTTCAAGTTGGTTCTTAGCCTTCAGGGTTTCTCCTTTTGCAAGTGGACAGTTTGTCTACAGGAAAGGAGTACATGGAAGATGCATCCTATGGTGAGGTTCTTACAGTATTTACAGCTAACCCTGTGCCATATACCATAAGGGGATTTGCATCTGATTTCCCCCCTCCATGCTTCCTTTGTAACCCTAGTATTAATTAGACGAAGAAAATGGTATTAATCCATTTGTTCTGATGATTTTTGTAATATTGTTGTTAATATTTTGTAATACCCTCAACTAGTAGTTGTCTATACAGAAAATTGACCAATATTTAGAAACTGCAATTTGCCTAATTGATATTTGCCATAGTGCTTTTATTCTCTTGTTAGCTGTGTTGATTTTAGCCACAAGTCCAAGCAGTGCATGTTTATCCATATATAGTTGGGCTTACTTGCAATATCTGCTTTGTATGATATGATATCCACATGCACGCACACACACACTCTTGTGTGTGTGTGTGTGTGTGTGTGTGTGTGTGTGTGTGTGTGTGTGTGTGTGTGTGTGTAAAAACATTCAAACACTGCAGCATATTTTTAACGTGCAAAAATAGTTATGTAAGAAATCTTAATGCTGGACCAAATTCTGCTTGGAAACGGAGTGTGTTAATGCTAGAATGGATAAATCTGGCACATTGCACTGAACACAGTTCTTGAAACAATACTTCCCCAGGACCTCTTCCAGATGGAAAAACTCTGACTCGCAGTGCAATCCTTTGCTCGTTTTACTTGGAAGTAAGTCCCATTGTGTTCAGTGGGGCTTACTCCCAGGAAAGTGGGTATAAGATTGCAGCTTCTGTCTCACAGAATATTGGTTCTCTTAAAAACTAAATTCAGCATTTGATTGTCAAGATTCCTTCCCTTGTTGCTCTTCTTATATAGCCATCTTCTTGCTGTGAAGAGAGTAGAAAGACATTTGCACCAGGGTTTTGTAATATGACTAGTACCTTTCACCTGTTAGGTCACTAGTTCAAGTGGGGCTACAAATTTCCAGCAACTCACAGCCATTATGGCCTGTTTAGTTAGTAAGTGATCTGCAGAACTGGAGGTCAAAGTTTCTGGTTGCATGCCTAGTATTGCATTACTGTTCTCTTAAAGTGCAAACAATCCCATGACTGAGTTTCTTGTTGATCTGATTTAGAAATCTCAGACACTTAAAAATGACTGTCTTGGGCAAATATTATAATTCTAGTCCATTGCCAAGAGTTGGTGATGAATGATAGATGGTACTGCACAACTTTCTGCCCTTTATTTATTTTATTTATTTATAAAATTTTATGCAACTTTTCTAACATTCAGAGCTATTGATTGCATATGCAGCAGTGGGCTTGCATTTTCTTCCCTTGAGTTAAATTGATTGTAGAAGGACTACATGGCCTATCAGTGATGTACACCTATCTGACACATGTCCCTTTCCAGCCTTGCTTTGAATAAAGGTCCTTAGCTTTAACGAAGACTCAAGAGAGGTCAGAGTACAAGGCTTTGGTTCACTATGCGTTTCTTAGCCATTGGTACAACCGTTGTTGCTCTGGCTTTAAAACAGATGTCTAGTCCTAGATTCTTGTTGGGCTGCAGCTCGGTGGCGGAACTCATGCTTGGCATGCACAAGGCCACAGTTTCAATCCTGGGCATCTCCAGGTAGGTCAGGGAAAATAACATGTGAAACGCTGGAGAGCTGCTGCCAGTCATTGCAGACGATACTGAGCTAGATGGGCCAGTTGTCCAACTCAGTGGTTCCCAAACGTATTGGGGTCATGGCTCCTCCGCAGCCTCTTCTTCCTGGCTCAGCTGGGCGCTGCCATCTGGATCACATGAAATCTCGTGACATCCAAGAAGGTGGTGGTGCCCAAATCTCACAAGGTTTGGCCACCGCCATCTTGGATCTCATGAGATTTCACACAATCCAAGATGGCGGTGCCCGGGAAGGGCCCCTGTGAGTGTGCTGCAACCCCCCTCCTAAGGCATTGTGATGCGCAGTTTGGGAACCACTGGTCTAACTTCATATAAGGCAGCTTCCTGTGTCACTTATGATGCCAGAATGTCTGTTTTGCCAGGCACTGTTTTCTTTATATTGTGAGACTCCATCGTTACCAGACTAAAAAAAGTTAATTATGCAAGTCACTTTGTTCCTCCTTTCTTCTCTTCATAAAACTAATCCCCTTTGCCTTTTCCTCTAATCTTTAAAATTAGTTCACTGTCATTTGGGAGTCAGTCCAAATCCTGATATTCCTGGCAATCCCTTGCATATGTACATATGTATGTACATACATATATGAAGTGCCATCAGGAAACGCATCCATTTACACAGCATTTTGCTCGTTTTGGAGAAAGTGGTCTTACCCTGTTTGGTGTGTCCCTTTTTTAATAAAATGTGCCATTGATGGGTTGTTTCCAATGCCTCACTTTATGTGTGTGTTCAGTTGGTCCTGCCATTTTCCCTTAAGTACAAACCCCAGTTCACTTCAAATCGGGATCGGATGCTGTACAACAGATGTTCTGGGAGTTCTGCTGGGCACAGTGGATTTATTCAGAGAATTGTAGATGTGGAGACTTAAGATAACAATTATTAAACTGATACAGCCTCTTGTACACTATGGGCTTTGTATTCAGACTAGAAAGGCCTAAGTAACTAGCAAAGTTGCATTAAAGCATTAGCATGCTGTTGTCTATTGATAGCCTGGGTTTTCCCAGCAGAGTAACAATGTTGACTTCTACCACCAAGATCCTTAATACACGATTAAACACGAGTATGCAGAAAGATGCCTTGGAGGAAGCTGGGCGTTCTGTCATCTTTAAAATGATCCCAGAGTTTTCAACCTGTTGTGAGTGTGGTCCTGCTATTGTACTCTTAGCTGAATTTTGAATGAATGGCATGAAAGGAAAGAAACGTTCTTTTCACAAAATATGTAGGACCGACCAAGTGCATAGAAGTGATTGAAATAGCAGTTCTTGATTACGGTGCCCAATGGGTTGTTTGTCAGAGTGAGAGTACAGGGTGGCCAAGAAGTCCTTATTCATGAGATTGTGTGATTTTGGGATTTAAGCCTGCATAGGGACTTGGGGGCCACCCTGTAGGAGGCCATGGCACAGATTCCTACAAGACTTTGAGTATATAAAGACTTTTTGATACTCTGAATTGTAAGTGCTATGGAATAGAATAAGTAGCAAGTACACCCTTCTGTGAAATGTAGATCAGTCAGAAGTGAATACGGCAGGCAGTTAGGTGCACTCAGTATCCATTAGGCCGGAGAACATGATTCAATGTTGCTTCCACAGTCTGGAAGTTAGTTGTGCTGAAATCCTGTTGAACTAAATGAGCTTGAGACTGCCTTGCTGATTTCAGTGGGAACAAAAAGCACAACTTACTTTCTGCATCAGGGGCCTAAGGTTGCATTAAGCAGCCTGCATTGTACAGCTGCACTTAGATGAATATTCTATGGAGACATTGTACAGTATTCCTGTGCAAGCACATTTTGTGTTTTCTTTAAAATACCACTTATTGGGAGATGTTCATGTTGAGTTAGTCAACAACCAACCCCCAACTGAGATGATCATTGGTTACTTACTGGTACTGGCTCTGGTGCCATAATAATTTGCTAAATATTTCAGCAGTGCGGTATTGTAAAGTGGGTAGTAATTTTGGCATTAAAAATTAACCATCAAACTGTTGCTGACTTGGTCAGCAAAACCTTTACATACTTAGTTACCATTCCTTTTTCTAACTTGAAATTCTGCACTGTTGTCTTTTTTGTATGGTAAGTAATGAGAGACCTGGAGCTACTACTGCTGATAGAAAAGATTATTTAAGTATGCAGCATGGGGGGGGGGGGGGATGGTAATGCTGCTCATTTTCTGAGTACAGTACAAGGCAAGAAGTAAAGGTTTTGTCTTTTGTTTTAACCAAAGAAAACCATCTGGAAATACTTTAGAACCACGAGCGTTGTTGGCTTTCTTCACTTTGTAGTTTGAAACTCAAGAGAGAAGCCCTTTGTGAAACCTAATCTAATTTATATCATCATTGGAATTATGTTGCCTCTTCTGTAAGAAGGGTGATGCAGCAATGGAAAGACGTACCTGAGAAGATTTTCGCCATGTCTCCCCCTTTTGTATAGATGGACCTTTTTATACCTAAATGGCAAGTTAAACAAAGCCCCAATGAAGCAAGGCATAATGTGCGGGAAAAGGGAGAATGTTTTGTGCCTAATCAGATGAAGTTGCTCTTCCTCTCTTTAGCCCATATGGGTGGATGGAAATGAAAGCGAGAGAGCATTCGGACTTGGTGCACCTGGCACAAATGGTTGCATACAGCCCACGTGTAATCAGTTTCCTGGATAAAATCCAAATGTTGCCCCCTGCTCTGCATTTGTCGTTTGGCTTTTATGTGCTTTATGTGCATTAAGGCTCCATGTGTAGATCCAGGGATGTTGGAGGCAAGACAAGCACATTGGGGAGGATAAGAAGCCCACTCTTGCTTCCCTGTGTGAATGAGCCAAATTAGGGAGAGGGACTGTCTGTCTTGGCCATTGAGAGACTAAAATATATAGACAGATGCTGCCGGATGTCTTTGTACTGAAGCAATCCATTTAAATTTCCATAAGGTGGATTTTTCCCCAAAATAGTCTACTGAAACTTTTCGTCTTTGGAAATATTAGAAACTAAGACTGCAATGCTATACATGCTTACCTGGGAGTAACGCCATTGAACATAGCGGAACTTCTGAGTAAATGTGCATAGGATTGTGCTGCAAACAGGGTGACCAGATACAATGGAGGTCAAAGTGCCTGTACCTTTAATTATTGTATAGAAGAGGGAATTTTGGCAGGGGCAGCTTTTTGTTGACAGGACAACCAGGTATGTTGAAAAAAGCATGCGGCGACCGGCACGATCCTGGAACGCTGCCGCTGGTCCTGCTGGCCACCCCCCCTTAAGGGGATATAGCCCACTTGCGGTAAAAGTGGTAGTAGGTCGTGACCCACCACTTTGAGAATCCCTGCTCTAGATAAATGACAGTCCAATAGCTTTTTTGCATCTAAGGTTTTGCTTTGGGGCACGTCAACCCTTTAGTCACCTTGAAACTTCAATTCCATGATCTTGCTATTGACATAATATGGCACATGAGACTCATTCTAGAAATGTTGTTGCTGGCTGGTGTTCTATTTTCTTTAATGGCAGGAAAATGAAATATATTGAAAGGCCTTTGTGGAAAATATGGCTAAGAAAGGCCTTTTAGCTCAAAAAAACTAGAGCTGGCACTAGTAGGTGTAATGGTATATTTAGCCTCCTCCCCCCCCCCCCCCAATTCTTGAGCGTATTCTGGTTGGAGCAGTTTTTTAAGAAAAAGGCACAAAAGATCCGTTCTTGGAAACATTTCTGATGTTGAACTGTGTAATTATATGCCAATCTGACTGTGGATGCCAAAAAATATAATGCACTAGTATAAGTTCATATTGACCTTCTATCCCAGATCCCAACCTATCATTTGTGCAGGAGTTTTGTATTTGTGGTATTTTGAACTGAAGTATGTAAAATAGCAGATTATTGAGAACCTACATTTTTAAAGAAAGTTGGGTGCACTTTCATACTGAAATTCTGCTTTTAAGTTAATTTAGAAAGTTTGTGGTTTTTATTTCCACTCGCCAATGAAAACAACTCCAGCCTCGTCTTATCTCTGAAGTAATTTGTAACTACCGGTAACTCCTTGGGCAGGAACACCAGTAAGCTAAATAAACCGAGAGCTGGTGCAATGAGCAACAGCTCTTGTGAAATGGTTGCTGTTGCACTGAGAATTGCTACTTATAAATTTTACTGCAAGGCTTTGTACCAAAATTCACTGCACTTTCAATGAGGATAGAAAGTGCTGCAAAGTAATCTACATCCAGTAACTGAGTTTCTAAGCCTTTCAGTGCAATCCTATCCAACTTACACCACCAGTGTAACCAGCGGGGGGAGGGCAGGGCGGGAGCCTTTGGAGGGTAGGGGAGATTTAGATCCCCTTTTGGAGGGGATTTGAATCGCCTTTCCATTCTGGGGCCTCCCGTTCTTGCTGCACCGGTGGTGTAAGTTAGAAAGGATCGCGCTGTTAGTCTTCTTTAGGTATTGACTGATTTTCTTTCTTGAAACTACAAAAGCCCACTTAGCTTCAAACTAGGGCTGAGCTGAAATGAGGGTGGGAGCTGCAGTGCAAACATTTTCTTCCCTTGAAAAACACCCTCCTTTTTGCACACCTTTTTGGGAGCTCTCTTTTGCTTATCCCCCTCTTTCCCCCCCCCCACACCTGAAAAGAAGTCTGTCAATTTCTTTCCATTTGCATGTTGTCAGAACCAACTATTTAGAGCTACAGCTGCCTGGGTTTTAGTCCTTAAAATCTGGCCCTTTTGGAGTGCCCAGAGAGCTAGCTAATATTTTAATACCTTGAGAACTGCTTAGCGAAACAGTCAAATACCACATATGGACTTTGCAAATGGCAAATGCGGGGCAGGGCAACTGGAACCTTTCCCCATAAACAGATTGGCACTGTTTGCTAGTGCTAAGCAAAGTAATAAGCAAATTAATTGACTGTTTGTAAACTTCCTGTTATATCGTCGTGGTGTAACTGCAGTTCAGCTTTGTCCTCTTGAAATCTGTTCTAAAAAAGATGCAAATCCAGACATTTTCCATAAAAAGACATCTCATGCTATCTAAAACACACCTGCTGCTTTGGACTGGAACCGGGCAACTGAATGAAAAGTAGCACATGCTTTTAGTTGTGTGTGTTTAAAAAACAACAACCCAGAAGTACTGATATTTACACACTCTGCACTCTAGATTTTACCCTGAGTCAGTGGACAGAGACCCTTATGAGCTCAGAGTTGGGCTGAAGTTTCAAAATTGCCAAGAATGTGCCAGTGGCTGTAAATGAACACGGAACCATAAGTTCCTGTGAGCACGGCTGTCATTTTCCTTACCTATGACCAGAAGCATGCCAGTTTACTGCTACGAAGCCCTAATTGTGTTTCGAGAGCTGTGTGGTGTTCAGTGGCATGCAAATGAGAGAGAAGTCTACTGCACCTGCTAGATAGAGGAATTTTGTTTTTCATTCAGGATATGCAACTTGAGCCTGGTTTAATCATGCTGGCTTGGAAAGAGGAAAAAGGGACAAAACAAACTAGCATGCCTTGCAATTTATACTTCGTCCTCGTGTAAATTTTAAAAATACGTTGTCCTAGTTCACAAGGAATAAAACATGAGAGATCATATTTCCAGTTTGTCTTTGATAGGCATTGTGCAAGAGCAATCAAGTAATACTGGTATGAAACTAACTATGCAATCCTAGGCATGTCTACTCAGCCCATTGCCCTTAATGGGACTTCCTTCCAAGTAACTGTGTGTGGTATTGCAGCCTATGAAAGGCACTGAATTAGGAAAAATGCTAGTAAAATTAGGACTTTAGTTTCAAGTCAAGGTATGCAGGTTTGGGAGCTATTTTGCAGGACTCCAATGGAATTGTTTTTGTTCTGTTTTGCATCATTGTGCAGTCTTTTGGAGGATAAAAATGTGATAAATACCCCTGCTAGCTGGGCAAAGAGGCACCTTTTAAAGTGGTGCCCTCTTCTACAGGCTGTCGTGGGCTGAGAGCAACTGCCCCTTTGCACCCCAGCATGCTGTCTGTTCCATTGGCTGTTGCTGGTGTCTTTTCTGCATCTCTTTTTTAGACTGCAAGTCCTTTGGGGACATGGAACCATTTATTGATTTAATTTCCTATTTAAACTGCTTTGTGAACTACTTTTGTTCAAAAGCAGTATATAAATATTAATAATAATATGTAACCTTAGTTGTGCATCATTCTGCGTTAAATTCAAAGACTGGGCAGCTATGATACATCTACTGGTACTCATCATTATCCCCCTTTCAGGACAAAGATCAGCTTGCTGCTGTAAGAGAAGCTGGTTGTTTCTTATTAGGGCTGTTGTGAGTCCTTCCCTGTTCTACATTGTGCAGATAGTGAAAAAAATCATATGCTTCGGATGGACTTCCCTGAAGGGCAACTTCTTCCTTCCCCAGTTGCTGCTCTATATATACCTCACAGTTCTGTTTTATTATATGTGGAGAAACTGTATGCAGTTGTGAGTGTGCAGCTTTTTGATCCCGGAAATTGAAGTCATGGACGTTGGTTAAGAACATAAGAAGAGCCCTGCTGGATCAGGCCAAAAGCCCATCTAGTCCAGCTTCCTGTATCACACAGTGGCCCCACCAGATGCCTCAGGGAGCACAAGACAACAAGATAACCTGTTTCCCGTTGACACTCCCCTGCACCTGGCACAGAGAAAACCCACTTCCAAAACCAGGAGGTTGCTTATGGCTTGTAACCTGTGATGGTCTTTTCCTCCATGAATCTGTCCAAACCCCTTTTAAAGGCATCTAGGCCAGGTGCCATCACCACATCCTGTGGCAAGGAGTTCCACAGATGAATTACATGCTGGGTAAAGAAATATTTTCTTTTATCCGTTCTAACTCTCCCTCCACTCAATGTTAGTGCGTGTCCCCTGGTTCTGGTGTTGTGCGAGAGGGAGGAGAATTTTCCTCTATCCACTCTCTCCATCCCATGCATAATTTTATAAGTCTCAATCATGTCCCCCCTCATGCGCCTTTTTTCTAGGCTGAAAAGCCCCAGACGCTGTAGCCTTTCCTCGTAAGGGAGGTGCTCCAGCCCACGAATCATTCTGGTCGCTCTTTTCTGCACCTTTTCCAATTCAACTATATCCTTTTTGAGGTGTGGTGACCAGAACTGGACGCAATACTCCAGATGTGGCCTTACCATCGATTTGTACAAAGGCAGAATGATATTGGCCGTTTTATTCTCAATCCCTTTTTTAATGATCCCGAGCATGGAATTGGCCTTCTTCACTGCCGCTGCACACTGGGTCGACACTTTCATCAACCTGTCCACCAGCACCCCAAGATCTCTCTTCAGTGGTTGCATCACTGCTTCTAACTGTATGTATGCATTATGTCTCCTCCTGCTATCCTTGTGCCACCTTATCGACAATCATTTTGGTTTATCTAATTACATTTACAATTCTGACCAAAGGCACAAGCTGTTTAAAGCTGTAAAGATCAACACCAGTACCTTGAATTGGGCCTGGAAACACACTGGGAGCCAATGGAGTGGGTTTAAAAACAAAACAAAACAAGGAGAATGTTGGTCTGATCATGTTCGTTTTAGTAACTGGACTGTGGCTATTTTGAACAGTCTTCAAGGGCAACCCCATGTAAATACATTACCTATGTAGCCATTATTCTCAAGGTAGGACATTTAACCTAGGAAGCTGCCCCAAGTTACACCTGCAACAGCACTGTTTCTCTCCAAGAGACGTATTTTCTAGTATTTGTACCAGCAAACTGATAAATGGAGAAGAGTGTAAATGAAATGCTTTGACACCAGAGCTAGTGATAAGTTTTTGATGTTGAAATTGAGGGATGCTTCCTAATTTGTACTCGGAATTGATTTCTGGAGTGCAGTATTGCACATGTGTAGTGTCACTTACAAATATGGCTGTGTCAGCTTTGGAGGGAAGACTCAAGTGGGTTGAAAAGTTTCACACAAAAAATTCCAACTTGCCTTTTCCCTTTTTTGCCTACTGTTTGTTGCCTGTTCTCACATCCTACTTTCTCTGATAGGAAGCTTCAGCACCATAGTTGATAAAATATGGGCCTTGCACCGAGGCAATGCTGGCTAGTCTCCGATCACTTTAGGCAACATGATGTTATCACATTAGCACTCAATGAATCAGAATAACGTACATGATGATGTCACAAAGCCAAATCAGTGTAAAGGCAATGCTTCCTGTCCTCACTTAGAACGTGTTTGCTTTGCAATGCCGCTATCACTATCCCATGTCAACGGCAGGGTGTGTGGTGTCGCTCTGCAGGGGTCAGTGTTTTCACCGAATGACTTGTCATTTCGGCTCAGTCCTGCTTATGAATGGCACACAGATATACCGGTACATTGTCTGTAAAATACACAAGCAGTACTTTTCTCCTTTGCCACTTCTTGTTCATGGCAGTCTAAATTGAATGTGAGTTGATGCATATATGGTCTGTTCCTAGGTACATACAGGTGGGCCCCCATATCCACGAATTTGCTATCCACTGTTTCAGTTATCCACAGATCGCAGGGACCCCCCCAGGCTTTTACTTTTTTCCCAGTAAGCTTCATTTCTTCCTTAAACAAACAGGAGAAGCAGCCTCTGGCTGCTTATTGCAGGCAAGTAGAATGAAACTAAGTCCTAGAGAGGCTCTGCAAGGGTTAACAGAAACCTTGCAGAGCCTCTCTAGGACTTAGTCTCATTCTACTTGCCTGCAATGGAGGCTGCTTCTCTGTTTGTTTTAAGGAAGAAACAAAGCTTTCTGAAAGAAAAATAAGAGGTGGGGGGTGAGCATGTCTGCCCGCAGGGGAGGCAGGGCGGGGGGCCCTCAGGAAACCATGGAGGGGGTGTTCGCTCTTATCCACGGTTTCAAGTATCCACGGAGGGGCCTGGAACATACCAGCGGATATGGGGGGGATATGGGGGGGAGTACTGTAATGTGCCCTGCCTTTCTGCCAAAGAACTTGGCTTTTATTCCATTTTATCTTAACAATTCGATAAGGTTTGCATTGCACACACGTACAAAATATTAATGTAGGTGATGACTTGAGGTGTTTGAAAATGGTGTTATTTATTTTACTCAAAAGTAAGCCCATTGTGTTTAGTTTTCCAATATCCTATGGGTAGGAACAAAACGTGTATTCAACAAAAACAAACACCTCTAGTGATGACTTTGACCCTGATTCTGTTGGCGGATCGTATCTGTGTTCAGTTTTCCAATATCCTGTGGGTAGGAGCAAGTATCTAGAACAAAGTGTCACCTTTTTCTAGGCACATTTTAGCTTGTGGAGCTAGCTCATATAGATTAGCCAACCTGTGCCATTCCTTGCCAGGGCTGTTGACCAGCAGGGAAGCATCTAATTTTCACCATTTCCCCTCCAAAAATAAAATGGGTGTTTTTTAAACATACACTATTTAAGCTGTGTATCTGTAAAGAACTACTAAATCTGAGGCCCCCTATCTGGACCTGGTATAAGTGTGTAGAAAGTCTCATTACTGCCTGGGAAGCAAGAGATCATGAATACAAATATGTAAAGGGTGGAAGGGATTTTGTTCCAGTGTGTTTGTTAACTCAAGGGTTAACATTTGAGACTATGTTCCAGGAAGTTGTGGTCGGTCTGCACCCTTGACAGTTTACTTTTATTTTCTGTGACGGAAAGTTGGCAGACGGTGCCTTTTTTTCTCTCTCTCCAAAGAAAATGAAAGGCTTATTTAAATTAACATTTCAAATGAGACAAGACTGACCCATCCTCAGTGGCGTTTTGTATTTGTAAGTAAAGAAAGAGAATAACTGCAATGACTCTGTTTCAGAATAGCCAGGCTCTGGTGTCTGACAGACAAGAAATGAACGGGTCAAGAGGGGAAGGAGATCCAATTTAGACAGCTTTGACACCATCCAGGGCATTAATGAAGTGGAAGGTTGTGTTGACGTTCAGGCAAATAGTCTTTGACTCGAAATTACAAGGGGCCAAAGCCTCAAACATGTCACACAACTCAGAGGCAGGTAGCAGGCAGCATGTGACTCTAAGGAATGTACTTTACCAACATTCCTGACCGATAAGGCGCTGACAGGCGTGCCAGATAAAAGCCTCTGAATTCTCAATTTCCTCTTTGGCGGAAGGAGATCAAGAACAGCAGAATCAAGGTGCAGTTACACGGAATCTGGAAGGAGTCACTAAACCAGAAATCGGTATGTTAGAGATTTACTGTATTCTTTAATGCTGTTTTCAACAAGAAGGCTCGTGGTCATGTGACTGGAAGCTTAGGCAGGCCAATGGGGTAGTGAGGCAGCCCAATCTTTTGACCTCACAGTCCCTTGCCTGGCAGAGGCCGTGTTCCTAGATGAGGCAAACTGGGTTTAATGGTTGTGTTTTTAAACTAAATGTGGTAGAGCTGTGGGAGAAATGCTAGTCCAGTCAGACAAACCCTCCACAATCGATGTTCTTCAAATCCGCATTTCTGTACATACAGTGTGTATGAAGTACGCTCAGACTCGGGGTAGAACTAAAAAATTGAACTAGATGTCTTACGGTGATTAACTTGCATCCCCTCAAACCTAAAAAAATTGTATCTTAGTTGATGATTAAGTAACTTTTCAGCAACCCAACTCTTGTTAAAAAATGGTATCATCAAATTGTACAGTCTTTAGGTATATAGTTCTCTGCCGTCTTAACTTCTAAACCGTATGGAAGGTGTGTAGTTTGCTTGGTGGTTCTGAATGTGTGTGAGCAGTCTGTTGAGAAGTCTGTACAATGCCAGGTTTAATTCCTAGGCTTCCTTCATGTATTTTCATCTCGAGATGGTATGGTACCTGAAGAGTGGAAGTAGCAGTGGGTCTTGCAGTTTATGCTCCTTCCTTCCCTTTCCCATTCCCCTTAACCTCTGGGAGGAATGAACAACTAAATGGGCGATCCTGCATTCATCTGAAGCTGGAATTCCCCTGACTCTAGAGTAAAACCCCACATGTTAGGGACTGAAAGAGATACAGCAGAAGTGTGTGACCTTGAGGGACTCTTCCAGTCTTACACCAGGAAAGATCTTGAGTGGAAAATGTGGTCAGAACAGGCTCCTAGTTGTTGTTGTTGTTGTTGTTTTTAATGAGGCCCACACTTGACTGGATGCTCGGGTATCTTATAAGAATGCATTCCTCATCCTACCACAGAAGGTGGTATGACATGTGGGTGGTGAAACGATCCATCTTGACAGTTTGCCAGAATATTCTGACCTCCAGGCTAGAAACTCACTGAATTGTCTCATGATTTAATGTATTGAAACAGAAAGCTGTATGTGTGGTCTCTGAAATTTGGAGTGACCTTTGTATATAGGTTTTCCACCATGGCATATGCTGTTATGAAAAGGCCAGGCTATTGCAAACCAGCACACCTGCACTTGATAGCCACACCTATTTTTCCATCTTCAGTGACAGCATTGTGACGTCTAGGCCACAAAGCGAGCAGTGCCCATGTCCTAGCTCTCAGAAGGAGCTCTTCAGAGTTCATTAGCTGAAAACACTTAATAAGGGCTGGTGAATGGAACTTTCCACAGGTCTGGAAGGTAGAAAACTCCTTGCTAGGTTAACAGTGCACTTCTATATTGGCTTACTCAGAGGTGAGCTCTATTGTGTTCAATGAGATTTACTCTTGGGAAAGTGTGTGTAGGATTGCAGCCTTACTGCCCAATCTTATCCTTCCCCTCTCCACTGATGAAGCCGCACCAAAACTACTTGCTCTGCATCCGGGGGGGGGGGGCAGCCTTGGAGCAAACATTTGTTCCCTTATCTGGGTTAAGCCTCCATGGTGCTCCATGGTTTACTCCGAAATCGCTGGGCGAAGTCCTCGTGGACCCAGGTCAGGGGTTCAAATCTGGGAAGGGGTTTTGGATTTGGTGGACACCACTGCCGCCAAAACCACACCCTTTCTGGACCCAATCCACCCTCCTACCCGTCCCATCACCACCCCATTCCTCCCTCCCCCGCTGCCTTACCTTCATGGGTGGTCTTTTGCCAGCCCTTCACTGCAGCTCTGTGCGCTCCCAGCAGGCCTTTTGCGAAGGCTGTAAAGGGCTCCCCGCTGTCTGAACGCTGGTTCCGGTGGTGGGGTGGTGGTTAAGATTGCGCTGTAAGTGAACTAGTACTTGAGCAAGCTGGAACACTTGCCTTACCCAGCTTATTCTTCCTCCAGTGTGCTTAGCTATGTTTGAATTATTCATTCTACCTGTCTTCAGAACTGTGTTGATTGTTAGAAAGGTCTTTGGCCTGTGAACATCTAGTACTGTTGCAATCCCAAGAAACACCTTTGGACCAGGGGTTCTCAACCTTTGGAGGCCCGGGTACCCCCTATCGTGGTCCAATTTTCTGAAGTATCCCCTGCTAATTAACTGCTAATTAATTGAATCAATCAATCAATCAATTAATTAATTAGATAACCATTAAATAAAGTACTAATACAATTTTAAATGTGAAAAATGTCTTATTTAACTCTGTGTGGTGCGTGAGTGTGAGAGAGATGGATGCAAGGATCTCTTTTTTTTTCTCCAAGTCACACTCCCAAAATCAGCTCCTCCGTCCCCCACCCTACAAAAGTACATTTTCCAAAGTACAAAAATAAGCCCCAAACCAGAGAGACAGAAGGGCTCTGAAAATAATTAAAATTTAAAATCCATGTTAATTAACACTTAATTAGCTGCTGATGGGGCAGATAAGGGGCAGGGCTTGGCGTACCCCCAGCAAGAGGTCCGCGTACCCCTAGGGGTACCCGTACCACAGGGTGAGAACCCCTGCTCTAGATGGTAGATGGGGCAAATCCGTGTACCAATCTGGTGCTGTTGCATGTCTGTGGGGCTTAGTTTGTTTTTTTGTTTGATCATTTTGTTTGATCATTCTTTTACAGCACAATCCTAGACATGCCTACTCAGAAGTAAGCCCCATCGAATTCAGTGAGACTTACAGCACAATCCTATCCAACTTACACCACCAGTGCAGCGAGAATGGGAGGCCCCAGAACGGATATGGGATTTAAATCTCCCCTCCAAAACCTCCTACCCTGCCCTCCCCCGCTGGCTACACCAGTGGTGTAAGTTGGATAGGATTGCACTGTCACTCTTAGGAAAGTGTATATCGGTTTGCAGCCTTAATTATTTCTAGCGTGCCTCTCTATATGAAGAATGGTCACAAGGCAACGCAAAGCATAAAGAGATTCAGATAATAAAAATGTGCTATACAGGTTGATTACCCCTTATTCGGACATCTGAAATCCAGACATTTGGGGGGCTATGACTTTATTAAAAAAAAAAAAAAAGATTCCAGCACCTGGCTGGCATAGTACAAGGCATGCTGGGGCACATTTTTAAAAAAAATTGTATAAAATTACCTTCAGGCTATGTGTATAAGATGAATATGAGACATAAACGAATTTCGTGTTTAGACTTGGATCCCATCCCCAAGATACCTCATATTTATGCAAATACTCCGAAATCCAGACAAATCCAAAATCCAGACAACTTCCCATCCAAAGCAGTCCAGATAAGGGATACTCAGCCTTTGCCACTAAATATATAAAAACAGGAGTCTAAATCCAGGAGTCTGGATTTTACACTGAACTAATAGTACAGGTGTCCCCTGCTTAATGACGGGGGACACCTGTCATCACGAGCATCACGAGCCGGCACGTCATCCCAGGCAAGGGGTCAGCTGGCTCGGCACATCACCCTCCACCCACCCCCCAGCCCCATCACCCCCCACTGCCACGTCATCCCACCCCCCACTGCCGCGTCACCCCACCATTTCTGCGTCAACCCCCCCGGTACTCATCCCATGCTCACAGAGGGTGATGCGTCAGCAGGCCGAGCCGCGTCTTCTTCGGCAGCTCAGATGCTTCTAAGTAGGCCGGGCAAGGCTTCGAGCAGCGCATACGCACAATGCCGCTCGAAACCTTGCCCTCAAGGGCCGAACAAAGACCTGATTGGGTCTTCGTTCGGCCCTTCTGAGGGCAAGGCTTCGAGCAGTGTTGTACGCATGCCGCTGGAGGCCTTGTCTGGCCTACTTAGAAGCATCCAAGTCGCCGAGGAAGACGCAGCTCGGCCTGCCGGCATGACACCCTCTCCTGGGGGTGACGCGCCGGGAGGGGGTGACGCGCCAGGAGGGTGATGCGCTTGGGAGTCCTGGCGCATCACCCCTTCCCCGCACATCACCCCTGGTGCCTTGTTGCTCCTGCCATGCGGTAGCGACGCCACTGTGGGGATACCTTCTGAAAAACCCGTCATATAGTGAAACCGTCATTAAGCGAGTCCTCAGAACCATTTAGTGGCCGATTGTGGTATAACGTGTAAAACCAATACAGTACAGTGTAATGCAATGTAACACAGTGGAGTTGTAATAGGGAATGAATGGCAAACGCTGTGTACATTATGAGTGTAACACAAAGCACTACAAGATTTCTACCTGTCAGTGGAGGTAGAAACACACATACAAACACAGAGAGTTAAAGACTACTTTTTTGCATTAAATTACAGTACTGCAGCTTTAATTCTTTGTTTACACTTTGGGAACCTCTGTATATGCGGATCGTCGTTAAGCGATCCGTTAAGGGGGGAGCACCTGTACTATTAAGCTTGAAGCCATGTGAAAAAAGATCTTCAGGTGCTGCTTAAAAAAAAGCACAAGACGGAGCCTGAAGTAACACCAGAGGCAAAGAATTCCACAGATGTGGTGTCACCACCCACAAGTCCCAGTTTTTAGTGCTGCCAAGTGTATTCCAGTTCAAGGCAGGCCAGAAAGCAGGACCCCTGATGTCAGTCTTAGGACCTGAGCTGACTTCCGTAAACATTCCTTAAATACGGTAACCATGTCGGCCTTTAAACTTTGAGTCTGCAGTTGAATGGGCAGCCAGTATCGTTGGGAGAGTATGAGTGTCATACGGGCAGCTTGTTTGGCCCGAACCAACAACCTGGCTGCCAGACTCTGCACTGATGAAAGCTACTGAATGGTTTTCAAAGGCAGCCCTATGTAGAGCACACTGCCGTAGTCAAGCCTGAATGCCACAGGAGTGTGAGTCACTGCAGCCAGATCTGCCTGTGTGCTTCTGCTTCATGTTGTTGTGTTTCCCCATTCACTTAGCGATGCTCAATGCCAGTCAGTGGTGCAAACCTGTCTTTAGTGCCCTCATTTGGTCTTGTAACTACAAATATGTTCTGTTTCCTTTCCTGGCACAGCAAAATGACCATGCTGGGAATGAAGCCTGGTCATGTGACTGAGAGCACAATCTTGACTAAAGATCCAGCGAGCCCCCTGCCACATCCTATCCCCGTTCGAGGTCTACTCGGGGGAGGGGGACGTTTGTCCCCTTCCCCCTTTTTAGCGCGGGGAGTCCCCAATGGGCCTCCTCAGATTTCCACCAGCTATTTAGCTGGCGTAAGTTCAAGGAGGCCATGTAACGGTTGCGCCGGAATAGGACGGGAATATGGCAGCCGCCATCCCCGCCCCCTCCTGGGCTTGCTCAGCCAACCTCCGGCCTCCCTCGCCGCCTGGGCCACCCCCGCCGGTGCTCCCCTTACCTGTATCTGGCAGCGGAGTAAGGACTGCCGGCCTCCCCGACGGTGGCCCTTACTCCAAAGTAGTTGCAAACATGCTTTACAGCACGTTTGCAGCACTTTAGAACGGCGGAATGCATGCTCCGCCGTTCTAAAGTTAGTAAGGATTGCGCTGTGAGAAAAGGAGAACCTGACAGCCAGTACGTTTTGCCAGCACCATTTGTAACAACTCCTGTGAATTTTAACAGTGATTCATAGCATGTTTGACCTAAGCTAAGTGGACTACGCTGCATGTAGAAATTTCTCAAGGGTGTTCTTTTGCATATGTCTACATGGAACAAATGGTGTAGTGATTTCGGAGTTGGACGTAGACGTGGAAAATCCAGGTTCAAATCCCCACTCAGCCATGAAGCTTCCTGGGTGACCTTGGGCCAGTCCGTGTCTCTCGGCCTCACCTGCCTCACAGGGTTGTTGTGAGAACCAAAGGAGGGAGGGAACAATGTATGCCACCAAAGGTCTTTGGAAGAAGGGTGATAAAATGAGATCTGCCTGGATGAAACTAATTGAGGGTTTAAATTGTCCTTGTGTTTTTATTGCAAGTAGAACAACAGGCGTCTGTTTCTGGAATGCCACCAGTCTGTCAGTCGTGTAGTGTATTCAGCTACTACAATTATCCCTGTTAACTTCCTCAAGTCTTACACATGCAGCACATGACGCTGAAGAATTGAGCTGAAAGTCCAAATGAGTGGTATTGCATAGGAGAGGACAGGGTTGCACCCAAAATCGAGGATAGGAACTACTACAGTATCTACACTCTGTGACCATAACAAGTATTGAATGCTGCCATGCTGTGTAGCCTCCTCCGTTGCGATGTTAATGAATGTAAAAAATGCTGGGTATATATTTGTGACCCGTTAATGCATTGCGCCTTCTTGCAAAGCTGCTTATGAGATCCCTGGCTTCAGGCAGAGGGGGTCGTCCCAAAATATTTGTGTCTTTGTGAGAACAGAGTAACCAGCAATTCTCAAACAGCAGGGCTTATTTTTAGGCTTAGTCCCAGCCTGAAATAAACCGGGAAGCTGAGGAGCATTCCGATAAACACAGAGTAAAACAGAGACAGGAAATAGAGGGTCTTGGGGTAATGAGTTCCAGCCACTCTTGAAACAGAAAGCTAGGGAAGGCATTGCTTGAACATAGTTTCTCTATGACAGCCTAGCAATTTTTAGCTTGTTATTTTACCATTAAAAGGGAACACTCTCACTGCAGATTTTGACTGCGTTACAGAAGCTTCTCTTTTTTTTCCCCCCTTTTCCTGAAACCATCTGGCATTTTGCATCTTTTGAAGCCTTTAGAATGATATTACTGCCTGTTGATGACTGATCTGCACTAAAAACAAAAAAGGGAGCCAGATGCTTGGGGTGGGGGAGGAGGGGGAATGCAATCCGAAGTTTGTACAGTTGTGTATGTACATCCAGTAGAAGAGTTTGGAATAAGCCTGAGGGACGATTTTTAAGGCAAATATGTACAGACATTCAGCTTGCTAGAGGTGGGGGAGAAACTGGGTGGGGGAAGAGAGAGCAAGAAAGAACAAGAAATTGTGGTCTCCTCCAGAACAAAGCTGTGATTGCTCTTAAACCCAGGGAATACAATTGCTGAGATGGGCCCGAAGCATGGATAGCGAGATTGATATTTACAAACACTTCACGTGGCTAAAGAGGGTAAGTAGTGTGGCTCTTCGTAGTTCTATTCTTTTGCACGTTTAGGGGAAGAGAAAATGAAACACTTGAAATGTTCCAGCTCTGTGAGGGGAAATTGTGGCTTTTCCCTCAGTCTGAAAGTAGTGCTCTTTGAGGGAGGGAATTGGGGGAAATAACCAATGTTCCTTTCCTCTTATGAAGAACCATGGGAGAGTTTTGACCAAACTGGCATTTAAAATAGAACCTTTCAAATTGCATCCTCCTTAACAGCAAATGGTAAAAATGCCTGTACAGGCATTCTACTCATCTTTGCTAACTGTCTATTTAACCCTTTCTTCACTGATGTAATTCCATGAAACACTTATATGCAGATATCGCACTGTTCTGTGCTTTTAAAAATTAAACTTGATTCACTTACAGCCCAATCAGCAATCAAGCTAGCTTGAAAGTTCTTAGTTTTCAAATAGTTTCATCTTGTTTTCGCCAATAGAATTCATCAATTTAAAATTGGGTATTCCTAGATCTTGCAAGTGAATCGTGGTGACCATCTTAATTTTGTAGCAAGTATTCTGAATCCAGTATTGAGAAATAGCTTGACTTTCTTTTATATCTATAAGGGAGGGGGGCATGGGTAGGAACCTGCAAATAAAATTTCAAAAAAAATGCATAAAGCAGAATTCCTCTTCTTTTTGAGCTGCGTTTGCTCTTTACGAGTTTTTCTGTAGGACACCCCGAGTTGCAATAAAGATAGATACCACATAAAAATGCTCTTAAATTTAGCCTCTATATAATACTGAGTGGAACTGCAAAGTGTATTTTTGCAAGTGTCTATGTGTAATATGGAAAGGATACAACATGAAATCCCAGTGACGTACTGCAGTACTATTTATTGCCAGCTCTGACTGAAATTGGGACCTGGTAGTTGTATTTTGTGTTAAGGTATGTAGCTGCCTCAGAACTAAAGTTCTGGTGACTTTAAAGGGCACTTATTATCACCATACTTTCAGAAAGTATAGGCTATGCCTATGAATGATAAAATAGCAATAATACCTTGGTAATTATTTGTCTAGCATCTCTGATTTTAACTTCTAAATTAAATTGTATCATCCCATACTGGGATACATCACACCCTTTTCTCAAAAAATGGTGAAGATGCCTAGTGTATAACCCGGACATACAGCCTTTGTTGTAAACTGGAGGCCAGTAATGTCTCTGGGTCAACTTAAACAAAATGTGCTTTAAGAGGCAGACATCTGCCAAGTAGCGACTGCAAACTGATCTCTGGCTTCCTATGGCAAAAGGGACGCTGACACTATGTAGCATTCTTGTGGGCGAAATCATTCTTGAAAACGGGGGTGTAATTGGGATTGTTTCCAAACACAACACACTTTGCCAAATATGCGTGCTTCATTAGCGCAGCCTCTGCAGTCTGTGCTCTTGAAGTGTGATGGAATTACAGTAGTTGTTGTGAGTAGTGTTCCCCCCTCCCCCCATGTAGATATTTTGTTTTTAAAGAAGTTCTAATGCTCCTTCTGCTGATCGTTGTGCTTCTGAAAGAGTAGGGAGTGGGGCAAGGAGAACATTATTAGGTAGTGAGGAATGACATGAGAAACTGCCATCTGAGAACTTCAAGCACTCCTGGAAAATCTTGATTCCTATTGGGCTTGTGGACTCCTTTTGATAAGTAATTAAACATTTGGCAGAAAGCTGTGCAGTGGATTCTTTGTTCTAACACAGGAGCCTCTTGCTGTTGCATGTTTGAGCAACAACTGTGGTAGAAAACTGATGCTCTTTGGCTGGTAATGAAAGCACTGTTTTCTCTATCATAGAGAATGTGTGTGTGTGTGTGGGGGTACTGAACTAGACTTCCATCGGCTCTTGAGGGCATGTGCCAAAACAGGCTCTGTTTTCACTGAGAGGAGGGGTGGAAATTAAGTGGGCACAGTGTCAATTTAGATATTTGCAGTCGGCTAGCCGATATATCTGGGTTTGCTGTACAGTATTGTGTCACAGTTTGAATTGGTAAGGCAGGAGTAGAAGGAAAAAAATAAAATTGCTAAGAGCCCTGTATGGATTGGATTATTCAGCTGACCGAACCTGAGAAAATGCTGATGAACTCAAATAGCATATGGCTGGACAAATTCATTCTGAGCTCATTTGAACAAATGGCCATTGCAAAATAAGCCTTCCCAGTCACAAACAGGCTAGTTGTAGTTCAAAGGGCAATGTCAAGGAAAAAAACCCACCCATGTGGTCCCGTGATGGGGGGGGGAAATAATGAGCCAAAACAAACATATTTTCTTTCCTAAAGCAGCCAGAGTTGAAGTGTCTCTTTGCTCTGATCAGAATTTAAGAAGGGCTTTTATACATGTATTCCATCATCTGAGAGAGTAATGTGCAATGTGAATGGCCGTAAAGGCTTCCTTATGTTGTTTGAACAATGATTTCCAGTAAGAAAGTTGAAATCACATTTAAACTGGACTTGAGCAATACTGTATTAATACTTGGAATAGATTTGTCAAACGTCCTCTGGATCTGGTGGGAAGAAGCTTCTCCTCCAATAGGCTAGCCTGGTAACCAACCCAGCCCATCCGAGTGATGACAAAGCCCATGCTCCCATTCCCTTCCCCATCACCCATTGTGTGTGAAGGAGTCTAACAGAGCTCTCTTCGCTTGGAAAGTCATAAAGCGATCAGGTTCCTATTTGGGTGGACATGAAACAAGCGCAGTTCTAGAAGCCTCAGCATCTTGCGTGAGCTGTGCTGTGGATGCATACCTAGCGTGTGCAATGCCTGGAATGCCCTGGATTGGAATATATAGTAATTGCAGTGAAATGATGGACACGGTGATGGTAAGACTTGGCATAATGAGAAAGTGACATTCTAATGAGTTGCCCAGAAAAACCCAATGCTTAATTGACACAGATTCAGTTCCTCCCCAAGGTATTGGATACGGACTGGAAAGTACGGCAGGTGCTCCTTCCCCCCCCCCTTTTCTTTCCAAATGTGAGCACAGATACGTAGTCTTCAAAATGATCTGTGAGCTACTGAACAAATACTTGGATGACCACATTCTGTTGGCTCTGCTCTGTTTCCATCTGCCAGTTCTCATTAAGAGAAAGTCTGAATACATTGAGCATGTCTCAACTGCTGCACTTTTCAAGCAGTTGCTTTTATTGCCACATGGATTTTATTCAGTCATCCACATGGGGATAGAGCAGCTTCACATAAACAAACAAAGCAACCAATTCTTGTGATAGCTGCAGTTTTATAATATCGAGGAAAAATTGTGCTGGTTACGTGAATATGCCCCAAATCTCCGGAATATATTCCACGCACTGAACACGTTTACTTGCTTTGTTTGTACAGTAATGACTTAAATAGGGAAAAGAATGCTTTTGGCATAGGTACTTCCTAATGGAAGTAAGACAACTGTTTGTGTGTGTATTGTGAACATATATTTATATTTCTATTGTGAAAATCCGGTTCTTCCTCTCCATCCCCTTCACTAAAGGCTGAACTAAACGTGATATTAAACACATCATTGTGTAGCCAAGAGCTTGTTTTTAATATAAAATAGCAGGTGCCTGAGGGGCTTGTCTGGGTCAGGACCCTGATATGGTAGTAGGAAGAATTTACTGTGTACATTCCTGCCTTTTCCCCACTGAAATCTCCCCCGCCCCCCCCAAACTGCTGTGGGCCCTGAAGATGCAATCTGACACACTGGGCAAGGACCTGCCTTTTCCTTATGTTGGTCTATAAAGTGCTGTCTACACTGATGACACTATACAAGTAAAAGTGTGGGAAGGGAAAGCCAAAGGGGGTGTTCTGGGCTCTGGAACAGGGGGGTGAACCATGCAGGATGGGAAGTGGTACCCATGCCTTTTGCTTTTTTCAAGTAATCCTACCTGTTTTCACACAAAGCACTGCAAGTTTCTGCTGGGCCCTCTGGCACCATGATCTCACCTTGTAGTGCTTCAGGGGTATGTTCTCACTTGCTGTTGGCTTAGGGAGGAAGGAACACCTGTTAGACTGCAAGTGGCCTGCAAGCTTTCCTTGTGCCATGTTCAGTACAGCAAGCACTGTGCCAGGGGTTTTTCCAACTACCACTGCTACCTGGGACAGCTGCTATGCACCGAAGCAGTGGCTTGCCCCAGAGGCTGCGTTTGTTATTCAACTCCGAAATAGCAGGAAGTGACGTTCCTAGCATGCTTGAATATTGCTGCTACCAGGGCTCCCAAAAAGAACGGAAATGACCGAAAATCAAAATGGTGGTTGTTGCTCCTCGTCCCTTGCACTACATCTCCCAAGGTCCTTTGCAGTCAAGCAGCCTTCCTATTGGTGCATGAGGCCTCTGTCTTTTCTAGCTTTGAGCTTGCAGTTGAAACTTCTAGCCTGGTGAGCAGGCTGGAGGGAGAAGAAAAAGCAACCCGGGCGCGCTGGAAGGAGAAAAAAAACCCAACGCTCCTAGCGCTGGAAGCTGAAAAACGCAGCCATAGTTCTTCCTTGCAGTAAGGAAGAGTCATCTGCTTCCTGTGGCTGCCTCCTGATTATCTCTCCTTTTGTTTTGCACATTTCTTGCCAAGCCTGTGCCTCTTTTGGAGGACCAGGCTACTGCACTGTTACCCTGCTTCCTGTCAGATTAAGTCAAGCAGTGTGGGCAAGTGTATGTGGTCCTGTGGCAGTGGCCAGCTACCAGACTGGAAAGTACATCCGTGGTAGGCATATCACTGGTTGAAAAGAATGACTCTGTGCAGACTCTTATCTTGATCACGCATGTGTGAATGCATTTACACCTCTCGGTATATTTTCATTTCACATGAGCTGTCCTTTTTTTTTTTTTTTCCCCCCTCTGCAAGCTCTTTGTAGCAACTCTCCCAGTGCCAGTTCTGAGCTTTGATTCCAGGATTTCAACGTTCCCAGTCTCCTGTCCCAACCTCTGCACCCCTGAGGCCATGTGCAAAAGCTTTGCTGTTCAATTGGGAAAATGTGGAGAGCTGCATAGCTCTTCCTGGCTTGAGGGAAATATCTCCGCTTTGGCTATAACATTCTTTAAACGCAGCCGGTTAATGACTGCCAAGGCTTTAAAGTGTGAAAGTGCAATGAATAAATACACCCAGATGTGCAGGAGCTTGCTATCACGTGCTACTTCGCTGTCTACAGGAAGATTCTCACGTTAAGCATCCTATACGTATTTGCACCCTTGGGGTATATATTGCGGTGCTTTATTTGGTCATTACATTTGCCATAAAGATAGCCAATCTCTGAAAAGGTACAGACTGAGACAGAGTAGCGGTTTACTTAGTAGGTAAGCTTATCTGGACTGCATTTGTCTGTTCTTATTAAAGCTTGTAGTAGCTGATGTTTTGGCAGAGCTGCTATTTTTTCTCTCTCCTTGGATTACTTTGTCTGATGTGGATATTGGCTAATGTAGTTTCAGTCTGGGATATTTTAGAAGCATAAATCAGAGTAGAAAGCATTGTAGTACATTATCTATGTATGGCTTAATGCAGAGCTTGATACTTCTAATTTGTGTTGACAATGAATCTTTTTCTAGAATTAAATGAACTGCCCCAAGAGAGGCAAAGCCTATTGCATCAAAGATGAATACAGCATGCAAACTATACCTAATAGTAATTATTCTCGTTTGTTATTTTAAAATATTTATTCTTGTTCGACAGAAGGGACTTCTATCCCATATATGTGTTCCATTACAATTCACTAAGAAAAACAATGTTAGCCCAATATGCAGTCGGTTTCATGGACAGGCTGGTGATTGAATGAAGAGCAAGCGTAGAACCCAAATCATAAAGATGCTGGATGTTTGTAGAGCAAACTTTTATAATCTGATTGTTAAGCTTTTCTGCTTGGGAATAAGACCTTTTGTTTTCTGTGGGCTTCATTTCCCAATAAGGGTGCAAAGGACTCGGGGCTGCCCAAGACCTCCTGATTCCTGAGGTGACGTGCCAAGTGCTGCCCCCCCTTACCCAATGACGTGCCAGCCTCTGCTCCTCCCACTCTCCTAGTCTTCTAGCTCAGCACTCCTCCTCTCCTCCACATTTCTTTTTCCTCTCTGTCCCCCTCTTCCTTTTCCAGTTCAAGGAGTGGAAGGAGGAGCAGTAGAGAACAAGTTGATGGACAGAGATGCGCACCCCCTACCAATCTGTGCCTGAGGCAACAACTTCAGTTGGCCTCCTGGATGGACCAGCCCTGAACAGGCTGCAGCATTAGAGATTTCTGCCTGCCTGTTGCCTTGTTTACATTCTGCATGAAATGAGCCCCTTCCAGCCTGTATTTTTTAACTGACTAGAGTGACTGCACGTTATTGTAGGGTGTACTAATGGAGGTGGCGATCTCCTTTTACTTTGCCATTTCCCAACTGTGACAACGTTCCTGGTATTAGAAAGGGGGAATTTAATACAGAACTTGACTGTTGCAGGAGATATGGGCTTGAACGTATTGAACGTGGAATATCAAGATCTGAGCTTGGGGCCTACTATTCAAATAAGCTACCAAGGGGACAATGGCTCAACGTTAAGGTTGCAAAGCCAATGTTCCAAATCATGGTTTGGAGACCAGGAATGTGCTTTAGGCTCATATAGTCCCATCCCTGTTCCGCCTTACCTTGTACACCAATTTTCTCCTGAATTTACACCTGAATCAGGCAAACGATGGTTAGTGCTAATGAGGAACAGCCTCCAAACCATGGTTGCAAACTCACGCTGAACCATAGTTTAGGGCAGTTCTTGGTCAGCCAAACGTAATGTGCCTGATTCAGATGTCATGAGAAACTGTGGTTTGAGCAAAGTAGGAAGAGTAGAAGGGAGCATAGAAGCTTGTGGCACATTCTCAATCTCCAGAACATGAGGGCCGAGTTTTAACTGCATCTGAACTGAGCTGCTTTGCGGAAAGATGTCAGAACTTTCCTCAAAGGGGGGGGGGGGTTAGGCAAGTGTCATCAACACTTGTTTTAGTATATCATGGTAGTTGAGTTGCATGCATTTTATTTTACTTTCAAAATGCAATGAGATTTCTTAAAGTGGATTGGGATATTTACATTTATGAATCATTATCATTCAGCAGTTCATAAATTAGCTTGCCAATGAGGGAAAGTGATGGTGGGACCAGCCAGCCTGCCCTGTTTTCTGCTGCATCAGTGAATTTAAGGCAGTGCACCCGGTGTCTGTGTTGTGGGGTAGCCCTCCTCGATGAGCACATAATGTCTGTCATATAATATATACTGCATTTTCTGTTTGAGGGCAGGGAGTGACAACTAGCAGACTCCTCTTTGGGTTTTGGCTGCGCCTGGGATGTCATTTACAGAATTCCTTCTTTTAATAGTTGGTATAGTACAATGGTCAGCAGCAGTGGTCTGATCTTGCAGCTGGAATCTATTACTGATTCTTCGTGACTCCCCCATCTCTTCTAGCTTTGTGCCATGATTGCTTAAATCCCAGGAAATGGAAGACGTTCCGAATCAAATTGCATTTTCAAACCCTATGAAATGTTTGTGGCTTACCAAGACTTCGTTGACACAGTTGTAACCCGTGTAAGGCATTCCTGTTTTCTGTTCTTACAACTAAGATTATGCTCTGCCTTAAAATTCTAGGCAAAGTCTAATGTAATTCCATTTCAATTACTTGCATTCTTAGCCTATTGTTCTCTTTAGTCCCAGGTGAATCACCATGCTTCTGCCACTAATGAAACCTATCAGGAACGCCTGGCAAGATTAGAAGGTGATAAGGAGTCTCTCATATTGCAGGTATGTTTTTTTTACAGCTCCATCACTGCATGCTGGACTTTATCAAGATGCTTGAGACTTGTTGTGGATTCAAACACAGCAGCAATAGAGAAACTACAGTAATTCCATAATACATACTGTTACATATGTACCCCAGTTCCCTGAGCAGTGAGATGTTCCAAAGACAGCGTTTACTGGATTCTGGCTTGCTTTGGGGATCACTAGAGGCTTGCAGTATCTGCTTTATTTACAGGTACACAGATGGATGGAGCATTGGGAGGAGGTAGAAGATAGCAGACCACTCTTTACGAGCAACAGCAGGTTACATTCCTGAAGCTCTTAGCTTGGGCTGTTTTAGCTTCCATTCCGTAGGATATATAGGGATCTGTCTTATGATTGGCAGCGGGTCTCTGGGGTGTTAGATGGGGGGGCCTTTCCTTGTCCTGTCTAGAGGTAAAGGTGACCCCTGACAATTAAGTCCAGTCGTGTCCAACTCTAGGGTGTGGTGCTCATCCCCATTTCAAAGCCGAAGAGCCAGCGTTGTCCGAAGACGCCTCTGTGGTCATGTGGCCGGCATGACTCTCCTTGCCGCAGCGCGTAGCATGCAACTGGAACACGGAGCGCTGTTTACCTTCCCGCAAGCGGTACCTATTTATCTACTCGCATTAACATGCTTTGGAACTGCTAGGTTGGCAGGAGCTGGCCAAGCAACGAGAGCTCACCCCGTCGCGGATTCGAACTGCCTACCTTTCAATTGACAGCTCATGGTTCAGCGGTTTAACCCACTGCACCACTGCTGGCCTCCTGTCTAGAGGTACTAAGGATTAAACCTGGGACCTTCTGCAAGCAAAGCATATAGCCATATACTGTACCAATGAGCTGCACCTTTTACCTCCATATCTGTCCTCTCACGGATCATTCTGCCTGCTTCATCCAGAAGCTGTTCTTTGTAGTGCTGACCACAGAAGGGAACGTGAAGAGTCCTCTTACACTGTCACTGTAGCCAAGGGTGGCCCATCCATATTAGGTGAGGTGGTGCAGGTTGCATCAGCAGCAGATTGCAAGAGGGCTGTGAATTCGGGGTGCCCATCACCCCGAGGCTGCCACTGCCTCCCTCTAACCTGCTGCAGATGCAACCTGCTGCACTGATCTGCTTTCCTCCCACTAAAAGCAAGTGGAAAGTGGATCACCCACCTCCTTGCCTTGCCTGCTTTTTCTTTTTTTTAATATATTTATATTTTATTGATATATTAAAACATAAAAACAATACATATTTCATAAAGTTATAGCAAGCGCGAAGCAATACATCCTACTAGCATACTGTTCACTATTTTCTACATATAATTTCCAACTAAGCCAAAATAACACCCACATTCTATTCATTAAGTCCGCATATCATCACATCATTCCTCTCTCTCTCTCTTAAAAAGTCAATAAATGGTTTCCAATTATTCACAAAAAAGTTAACTGACTTTTCCTTAATTAAAATTGTAAGTTTATCCATTTCAGCATAGTCCAAAACTTTCAGCCACCAATCTTCCAGCGAAGGTATCTCCGAATTCTTCCAATATTGTGCATATAAAATTCTTGCCGCAGCTATCATATATAAAAACAAAGTTTGAAATTTTTCGCCTACATGATCCTCCCACATACCCAACAAAAATGTTTCCGGTTTCATTTGAACCTTAATCTTTAAAATCAACTCAATCTGTTTATGAATCTGAGTCCAGTACTTCTTTGCTTGGGGGCATGTCCACCACATATGGTAAAAAGTTCCTTCTTGCTTTTTACATTTCCAACATCTATTCGTCACCTTCTCATACATTTTTGCTAATTTGCTTGGGGCCTTGCCTGCTTTTTCAAACATGGGAAATGCAGGACTTCTGGTTTGATTTACAGGGATCGTATGAACGAAAGAACTCCTTCAATTGTGTAGTCCCTTTAAATCAAACCGGAAGTCTTGCACGTCTGTGTTTGAAGAAACTGCGCGAGGAGTGCAGCAAGCGGCTGCTTTTCTTTTCCCCCCCTTTTTTAATAATTGTACAGAGACTGCAGACCGAGGCAGCATGAGGCAGCATTCCAAGTCACACTGTTGCCGACTGCAGCCCCCCTTCTCAGGTGGCTATTCATTTAATTTTGCCAGCTTTTCCTAGGCTTTCTCCATTAATGCCTCATTCAGAGACATCCTTGGGCTATCGGACAATGATCTGCTTTAACAAAAGTGTTGGCCTTACTGGTTAGTCAAGGAGGGTGGGAACTTGGAGGCAGTGATGATTTGGTTATCCTGCAGGTGTACATTGAGCTGGTATCTGATGCAAAAGAAAATATTTATTCAAGAGTGAAGCATGTCCCCCAATTTTAATCTAGGAACAACCCCTGTGACTTGAGGTATCAAAGGATTGGGGGAAGACTGATGCAGAAAAAAAAATCATAATTAGGAATATAGAAAATTTGTCCATCTATTTCCATGGATATTTTCACCTTCCTGTCTGTTGGCATTGCTTATGTGGGGCACTTATCTGAAAAAGCTGATACAGTCTGAATCATTATAGTGGGTTGCATGAGTATCGTACATTGTGTTTCCCTTTCAAAAACACAGACAGGTGTGAGTCCTTGATGCCCCATCTTGTGAGCACTTGGCTTAATTGTGCATCTTGTTCATCAATCAAAAGCGCAGGCTGCAATATAAATTAATTGCAGTTCTAAATAATAATTGTGCATTGTATGCATAATTGGTTTAATTGCACAGCAGCTTGCACAATTAAGTGGGAGTGTGAAGTTTTCCCATGGATCTTGCTTATTAGGCGTACTGCCTATTTAGGACATTTATCCACAGTAGCAAACTGGAGTGTCCACTTTAGAAGAAGGAAAATCACAATATTTGCAGTATCTCTAATCGCTATGTATGAAGTGGCCCAGGTATTGTGACTAAAGAAACTATGGTGTAGTCTTTGTAATTTTAAATTGCTTGTGCTGTTATTTCTTCAGACCAAGGTAATTACTTAGGGTTATAGAGACTGACCTGTTTTTGTTGCAAACGCACATGTATGTATGTGACTGCTCAAGTGGATAACGGGATTGGAGATGTCCTCTCTAGATGTACTTTTAGGAATGGGGCCATAGCTCTGGTAGAGCACAGGCTTTGTATGCAAAGTGCCATTTCCAGGTAGGGCTGCGACAGACAGACCTAGATCTGAAATCTGGGAGAGCTGCTGCCAGTCATTGTAGATAGTTGGAGCTAGATGGACCAATGGTCTGACTCTGTATAAAGTGGATTGATATGACTGTTCTTGAGAAACTGGATTGAAGTCTCCAAATGACATCCAGGCTGTCAACACTGTGTTCTTCCTATGCCTTTTAAGGCAAATATTGTATCATACCCTCTGAAGGAAGAAGGAAACAGGTTAGCCATTGGCAGGAAGATGAAAATATAGCATGGACAGGTAGATACTGATGATGGCTCCTAGGTCCATATGTACTCCAAACCTAGAATTATGGGCTGTGCAAAAGAAATGAGGAAAAAGGAAGTGACCTCCAAATACTTGCAGAGAAGACACATTTTATTTCTTTTAAAACTATTTTTATTTTTCAGATGCACAACAAATCGCCAAATACATATTATTAGAAAATAAAAGACAAAAGATCAAAAAAATGGGAAAAATGTTAACCCAGTGCTTTAAATCTGTTTGTTTTTTTTTTCATCTCCAGGCTACAAAATGTCAAAGTACAGGGTTCCAGCCCCCACCGTGGATACCTGATACTGCGGAAAGGGGTGAATGCCCCCTCCGCGGTTTTCAGAGCCCGCTGCGGGCCAGCGCGACACCCCCACGCCCTCCACACACACACCCAGGCACTTACTTTTACTCTGACTCTCTGAGAACGGAGGTTTCTCAGAGAGTCAGAGTAAAAGTAAGTGCCGGGGGGGGGGGAGGGTTGTGGAGGGTGCAGGGGAATTCCTCAACTGTGGATAACGGAAACGCGGATGAGGAATCCGTGGAGACGGGGGGCTGTACTGTAAAAGTTGTGTTATCTGGCGTTTTGGTTAAGCTGTAAGCACTGTTACTCATAATCTTTGCCCGTCACCTCAGACAGGCCGCTATGCCAGTTAAATGAGTGTGCTGCTTAATGAAGCATCAGTTCAGCAAACTCTCCAGCCCCCTCCCTCACCTACCTGGGCTCTCTCTGTGTGGTGCCGCTCCACCCTCCCTTCTGCATGAGAGCTCAGTAGGCTCTCCATTCCTAGTGAGTCCCCCGTGAAGAAGGAAGGAGGGCAGTGCAGTACCACAGAGGAGCCTGTCAGGTAAGGTGAGGGAGCTCTGGGGGGGGGGGCGGGCAGTCTTGTATGTATTGTGAAAGCTTTGTTAACTGGCATATTTGAGTAACTGGCAAGCCCCATTCCCCATGCATATCCTCAGATAATATATAATATTCTACTGTGTAATATTTGATGTCTTTACGTATCTGTATTTCCAGTCACAACAAAATAAAAATAGACTTTAATCTTTCTGGTCTCATGTAGAATCTATATAGCCCAGAATCTATATAGCCCAGAAAAGGTATCTAGTGCTCTAAAAAATTTAGTATTCAAAGTTGCTTTTAGTTTTAATTAAAAGATGAGCATTTGTCTTGTCAAAATTTCCTGTATTGTTGACTCTGATCTTTTGTTTCCGCACTCTGGCAAATATAAACTACAGTTAGCCTGCATCTTACAAGCACTTTACTTGTGCAAATTCAAGTATACATGCTCAGCAACAAACAAACAAAAAGAGGAAAACAGCAGTTTAAATAGTGTAGGCCAGCGTTTCTCAAGGTCCGTACCACCTCTCAAGGCTCCACTTATCCGGTGTACCAGCATAAGTAATTGGTGATTACGTCATCGCCATTTACTTCTGAGTTGGGAGGCCAGATGCAGAACAGCGGTAAGAGGCTCAGGGCAGGTGGGAGGGCTTGTTCAAGTGTGTGAAAACTGTGCGCTGGAGTTCTGCATGCCAAGTAGAGCCTACTACCGTTGTTTGTCATGGTCTCGCTGTCGGAGAGCAGGTGTCTGTGGGTCTGTGACTCCTAGATATTTTGATCGGTACATCGTTGTCATTTAAGAGATGCCACAATTGTAAATGTTCAAATCAGGAAATTTGTATGTTTCCCCACCTGGTCCAATATTTCAGCTTTTGGTTCTTATCTTTCCTTTCTCAAAATCATCTTGGAGTCATCTTATTTTATTCATTCACCATACTAAAACAATAATGACAAAAGCCCAGGTGGGGAAAAAAATTCTATCTTAGAATGGTAGGTACAGGAGACCATGAAGGAGCCAATTTTCCTCTCCGCTTGTCCCAGTGGCGTCTAGAAAAGAAATGTTCTTGCATTTCCTTTCCGCAGAAGGAGAGGTATGAAGACTGTGCTATCAACCTGATACCTTGGAGGCAGCAGAGTCATGAGAATCCACCTTTGTGGAAAGAGATGTTGTTTGTGCCCCAGAAAAAGGCATTGCATCAAAATGCATTGGGCGAGTAACATTTTATAACAACATTTCTCTCTTTTGCCCTGTTTGGAGGTTGCCTCCTTTTTCTTTGCTGCTGTTTGGGTGCTTCCCGCTTCTTTTCCTGTGCACAAACCACAACAGTGCTGCTGCAGCAACAAATTGAAGTCCCGTGTGTTCCCAATAACTTTCCTGGCTGTTCTTCACAGCATGCCAGGTGTGTAACGGAAGCCGCTCGTCTGATTGCTTATGCAGTGATGGTAATAGGGAGGTGATGGTGTCATCTTCACTTGGAATTACTGTATCTGTGTAGGTGTGGATCACTTGCTTTCCTGTAGACTGTCGTTCTCCTATTTCTTCACTAGGAGTCTGAAAAGTTCTTCATTTTTGTCTCCTAAGAAGAATTTCTTTCCTCATTTATCTGCCATGTTATGTTAACATTGTTGTTATGTAAACCATGATAAAGACCATGTCAGAAAAACACACATGAAGGTTACATTTGGTTTATACTTGTCCATTTGGGAAGTAATTTTTTTTTAAATTTTTCACATTTTTATACCACCATTCCTCCAAGGAGCTCAGGGTGGTGTACATGGTTCCTTCCCTCCTGTTGTCCTCACAACAACCCTGTGAGGTAGGTGGGGCTGAGAGATAGTGACTGGCCCAAGGTCACCCAGGAAGCTTTGTGGCTGAGTGGGGATTTGAACCTGGATCTTCCAGGTCTAAATCCAACACCAAAACCACTATACCTCCCTGGCTCTCAGGTAAAGAGGTAAAGAGAGGTTGCAGGAGTCATGGGGCTAGAATGCCAAGACCAAGTGATCTTCCTGTACAAGAACGGGGTGGGGGGGGGCTGAAAGAAGCAAGCTGAGGGACTAGGTTGTAGCCACAACTGACTTGAGAAGCAAGTCGGAGCAAGAGAGACGGACATGCTTTCCCAGGAGAAGGGAGTGCATTGCAGGGTGGCCCACAAAGGATGGCTGTCCAGTCCAAGCTGGCACAGCAGCTTTCGGGTTACTCTCAAGGGAGAGAAGGGAACGGAACATAGCTGCTTGAAATGACAGATTTGTCCATGGAAGAAAGAAAAAAACACTATAGAACACATGAAATCTCCTGCCATTGCTTACTTGCAAGCTCTGGAGGCCCGTTGCTGCTTTAGCATGGACTCCTTGAACATATGTGGCCTTAAACTGCTGCTATTAAATGCCAGGTCGGTTAATAACAAGATCTCCCTAATTCGGGATTTAATCCTGGAGGAGGGTGCCGACCTGGCTTGCATCACGGAGACCTGGTTGGATGCAGCTGGTGGTGTGAACCTTTCCCAGCTGTGTCCACCGGGATACCGGGTAATGCAGCAGCCTCGGCTACAGGGGCGAGGGGGTGGTGTTGCTGTGGTCTATCAAGATTACATCTCCCTCACCGGATACCCTGTCCCACAGTGTACCGGGTTTGAGTGTCTCCGCATCGTGCTACAGGGGTGAGACAGGATGGGATTGCTGTTGGTGTACCGTCCACCTGGTTGCCCATCGGCTTCCTTTGTGAGCTGACCAGGGTGATCTCGGCGGTGGTACTGGAGTCCCCCCGCCTGTTAGTGCTGGGGGACTTCAATGTTCATGCCGAGGCCCCTGTGACAGCGGCGGCTCAGGACTTCATGGCCGCCATGGCGACCATGGGCCTGTCTCAATGGATCAAGGACCCAACGCATGGTGCGGGGCACACATTGGACTTGGTGTTCACTGGTGGGTATGGGGATGGTGATCTGCCCATGGAGGAGATTAAGATCACTCCTCCGTCTTGGACGGATCACTATCTGGTGAGGTTTGGACTGGCAACGTTTAATCTCCCCTGCAGAGCTGGGAGACCAAATTGTATGGTCCGCCCTCGGAGACTGATGGATCCGGATGGTTTCCTGAGGGCTCTGGGGGAATTCCCAGCTTCCCGGGTCAGTGATTCATCTGATGCTCTGGCTGCCCTGTGATATGGGGAGGCAGCTAGAGCCTTGGATCAGATTGCTCCCGAACGGCCACGGCCTTGTCGTCGAGCCAAGGCGGCTCCTTGGTTTACTGAGGAGCTGCAGGCAATGAAACGACTGGGCTGACGCCTAGAGCGACGGTGGAGGAAAACTTGTGATGAATCTGACCGAACACGGGCTAGAGCCCATTTCAGGGCCTACTCCGTGGCGGTGATGGCAGCGAAGAAAGCGTTTTTCTCTGCCACCATTGCGTCTGTGAGTAGCTGACCAGCGGAGCTCTTTCGAGTTGTCCGGGACCTGCTGCACTCGGCTCCTGTAGCGAGAGAGTTGGAGTGTTCAACGGACCGCTGCAATGAGATCGCACGGCACTTTGCAGATAAAATCGCTCAGATTCGCCACGACTTGGACTCTGGTTTAACAGTTCCAGAAGTTGTCCCTACGGCATCTGTCAATTCCATCGTTTTGGATTCTTTTCACCTTATACAGCCTGAGGATGTGGATAGGGTCCTCTGTAGTTTGAGATTGTCTTCGTGCCCGCTTGACCCTTGCCCAGCTTGGCTAATACGATCTGCGCGGGTTGGGCTGGCCGACTGGGTGGAACCTATTGTGAATTCATCATTGCGGGAGGGAGTGAAGCCTAGCATCCTGAAGACTGCAATTGTGCATCCCCTCCTGAAAAAACCATCTTTGGATTCCTCCAATTTAAATAACTATCGGCCAGTTTCCAATCTGCCTTTTTTGGGTAAGGTGATTGAGCGGGTGGTGGCGTCTCAGCTCCAGGGGATACTAGATGAAACGGAGTATCTGGACCCTTTTCAGTCTGGCTTCAGGCGGGGCTTTGGGACGGAGACAGCCTTGGTCGCCCTGCTGGATGATCTTCGCCCAGGACTGGACAGGGGGAGTGCATCCCTGCTGGTCCTTTTGGACCTCTCAGCGGCTTTCGATACCATCGACCATGGTATCCTTCTGGGCCGACTGGCCGAGTTGGGACTAGGGGGCACTGCGTTGCAGTGGTTCCATTCCTACTTGGCTGACAGGTCCCAGATTGTGATGCTGGGAGATGCCTGTTCGGCGCCCTGCCCTTTACAGTGTGGGGTGCCACAGGGTTCTATTCTGTCTCCCATGCTTTTCAACATCTACATGAAACCGTTGGGAGAGATCATCCGGGGATTTGGAGTTGGGTGTCACCAATATGCTGATGACACCCAACTCTACCTCTCCTTGCCATCTCGCTCCAGGGAGGCTGTGGAAGTCCTAGAGCGCTGCCTGGAGGCGGTTGGGGTCTGGATGAGGGCTAATAGGTTGAGATTGAATCCAGAAAAGACAGAAGTCCTACTGGTCAGGAAAGCTTCGATGCAGGTACTGAGTCATCTGCCGTTCTGAATGGGGT
Organism: Plestiodon gilberti rubricaudatus; assembly: GCA_026170595.1. Taxonomy (NCBI): domain Eukaryota; kingdom Metazoa; phylum Chordata; class Lepidosauria; order Squamata; family Scincidae; genus Plestiodon; species Plestiodon gilberti. The sequence goes on along the minus strand of JANXHW010000001.1, from coordinate 233,876,202 downwards.
TGCACTCCCCCTGCAGGAACGGGTGCGCAGCTTGGGAGTACTTCTGGATTCACAGCTCTCCCTGGAAAGCCAGGTGGCGGCTGTGGCCAGGGGTGCGTTTGCCCAGCTTCGGCTGGTGCGCCAGCTGCAGCCGTACTTGAGTCGATCGGACCTGACCACGGTGGTCCAGTGACTTCAAGACTGGATTACTGCAACACGCTCTACGTGGGGCTGCCCTTGAAGACGGTTCGGAAGCTGCAATTAGTGCAGAATGCGGCGGCCCGGGTGGTAGCTGGAGCTAGGTGGTTTGACTCTGAGCCGCTGCTTCAGCGGCTGCACTGGCTGCCCATTCGTTTCCGAGCCCAATTCAAGGTGCTGGTAATGACCTTTAAAGCCCTTCACGGTTTGGGTCCAGGATATCTGAGGGACCGCCTTCTCCCATACATTCTGGCCCACTCTCTTAGGCCATCTGAGGGGGCTCTCCTGCGAGTGCCACCTCTGTCTCAAGTTAGGGGAGTGGCAACACGTGGGCGAGCTTTCTCCGCTGTGGCACCACAACTGTGGAACTCCCTGCCAGGGGATCTGAGAACCACCCCCTCCCTCATAACTTTTCGGCGAGGGCTCAAAATGTTTTTGTTTCGTCTCGCGTTTGGGTGATGGGTTGTAGCCTGCCTCCTGTGTCTCAAGATGCTCTGCCATGCTGCTTTTGTGCTCCCTACTGTTGCCCCCCCAGTGGATTTTATTGATTTTATTGTTTTTATTGTTTTTAAATTATGTATTGTTTAAACTTTCTGTATTTTAAACTGTTTTTAATTTTTGTTGTAAGCCGCCTTGGGCATTTGCCTCGGCATGGGATAAGGCGGGATATAAATTTTTAAAATAAAAATAGAGTTGACGAGGACAACGATGGTTGGAGACTCTTCTTTTGTGTCATGAACAGCTTTGTTTCCTCCAAGTCAGGAAGCTCCCTGGATGTGGCTTTTGGTTACAGGGTCAAACAAGCTGTGCAAGCAAGGTGCAGCCTCTTCCCATGGACTCTTCCAAGGAGGAGTCGGGCAAGGCTTCTTCCAAGCTTACCTGATAGAGAGTGTGGGGCAGAGGGGAAGATTCCACTGACAAAAAATGTGGCCGTCCTCTAGGTCTGTGGGATCCAAGTCCCACTTTCAAAGTTCCAGTGCTGGCCTGGGTCATATTCCCATGGCAGCCACCCAGTGCTTCGTACATGTTCTACCACCTGCTTCATGACCACTTTGGTCCCCCTATGGGGGTAGAAAAGCGGGATAAAACTCCAATAAATACTAATAATGTGTATGCATACATGTCACTTCACGCATTCAAATAAAGGAAAGAAAAGTATTGTCCGGCAACATCATTGATCTCACAGAGGTTAAATGATGTGAGGTTAAATACGAGATTAACTTGCAAAGCACTGTGCTCTTAAAATGGCCAAAGTAATTACAGTAGTAAATTTTGAATTGATGAAAGAAATTTCAGTGCAATCATGTCACAGAAAGTTCTTTTTAGCCTTGCACACTGATGGTGCTGTGTAAATCAGGTTTCTCCCTTATGGACACCCCCCCCCCTTTTTCTGGTAGACTGTTAAAACTGTTGAGATCTGCCTTGCAAATAAAGCCATAGGTGTTGTTGCCCTAGAAGAGAAATTTGTAGCCTGCTTGCCTACAAATACTGATGTTAAAAATATATGGGTGACAGAGCAAAAAACCCAGCCCTGTTGCTCCAGTTTACAAAACATTTTGAATCACCAGAGGTGGTTCTTCCTCTCCCCAGGTGACTAGGTGAGTGGTTATTTAGAATCCTGTTTTCAGATGTGACTGGGCTTGCTGTACTTAACGACCCACTGCTTTCTCCCTAACTCAAGATTACTTGGAAAACCCTACAATTATGTACTTTTACCAAAGGACAAAAGGTGTGTCCCTGACTCATCCCTCTCCTATAGTTCTTTCCCAGTGTTTAGTAGATTTTTCAGAAGGAAAGGAAGGAGACAGGCAAACATAGCAAATCCTTGGAGCTCTTCAGACAAGTTTCTTCCAAGGTTCAAGGTTAACAGTATCAAAGAAATCTGGAGTTGTTTAGCTCTGAATGGTAGGAAAGCTTATGACCTCTTGTGACAATACGATATTCTGGAAACTGTTTAAAATATGTGCTAGCTATAGTTTTGTATGTTTTTATCCTAGCTACTGATGGGTTTCCGCTCCTGTTTATTCTTTTATCCGACATAGTTCACGCGGGTCTTCTCTAGCAGGGGCAGGGGTGTGACACCACCAGTATAGCAACGTGAAGTTAACTTTTTTTTCACAGCACCTCAGCCATTGAACTTTTCATTCATGTTTTAGCTTGTAATGCTTTGAACCTGTGAAAAGGAGAGCACTGTCAGTGTTAAAACATGCCTTTTGCATATTACATTTTGTTTAATAGCTGCAAAAAAAGAACTTTATTTGATAGGTAAGCTGCTCTCATGTTTTTGTAAGAAGTAAGGTAATTGGTTGGCTTCCTGAAGAACTCTTTCGTTTGTATTTCTCCCCACCCCCCTTTTTTAAGGAGACAAATGTTGGCAGAAGCTGAAAGGACTGTGTGTGTGTTTGGAGCCCACTGAAAATATCCGCAGGTTTCTGAAAGGGTTTTTCTTTCCCCCTTTAAAGGGTTATTTACTGTAAATATTAGCACATGAACTTCAGCGCTCCTTTTTATATAGTAGTTCTAGATTCCTGTGGTTCTTTTTGGGGGGGGTTAATTTTAAAATTAAGCCAAGAAATGCAGCTGATCTTTTCTAAGTGTAATATAGTGGATTTTTAAGGTAAGAAACCACAAATGGTCCTTTTGAAAATAGTCAGTTAAAGGCTGCCGATGACCCGGTTAATGTAAATGATACAGAGGGGTGTGTGTGTGTGTGAAAAGTGTGAGCCAGTATGGTACGGGGAATAGTGTGTGGGACTTGGGGGGGGGGGGGTCGGGATCCAATTCCGATTCAACCATGAACCTGAGCGGGTGACCATAGACTCGTTGCTCTTTCAGAGCCTGATCTACCTTTCCAGTGATATAACGTGATTGTCCCTGCCATTACCCAAAATAACAATGGAATATAAATTTGGATTGCCTGTGTTATGTCTGTGAAACTTACACTGCAACTGCAAATGTTTCTTCTTCTTCTTAGTTATAATTAATTGTTTTCCCCTTATTACAGGTGAGTGTCCTCACAGACCAGGTGGAGGCCCAAGGAGAAAAAATCCGAGATCTAGAAGTTTGTCTTGAGGGGCACCAGTTGAAACTTAATGCTACTGAAGAAATGCTTCAACAGGTAGGAATATGGATATTTTTGGAAACTCTTATGAACAAGCAAACTTCATGTACTCTGTAGTCCTTTGAACAAAAAGAGTGGCATTTAGATCTGTCTCTATCATATATTAATTTTTATAAGTAGTGCTTTGCTGCTATATGGGGGCCGTATGTATTTCAGTTGTAGAACCCTATAACTAGTAGGCACGTAAAATGATACCGCCGTGTGTATTATTCATTGTAGTTGGACAAAGTAAAGTCAACAAGAGGGCTGGATGTTGCTGAAAACCTGTTAGACTGGTTAGATAGTCTGTTTAATAGATGCAGAGCTGGATTCAATAAAGTTGACGGCTTAGGAGCGGCTTCCTCAAAGCTTTGGTTTGAAACTGAAAGTACATGGAGATTTTAAAATAATTGACTTAATCAAATTGGAGGGGTTGTCTATTGTAACAGTTTTCTTCGCTGTTTTTGTTGCACACCTGTGTAAACAACGTTTCCTTGTGCACAGTCAGTCGCCAAAGCACTGTTTGATGGTAGACCTGACCCAATCCTGCTCTTTCCCAGCAGTCGACAAAAAAGGGCCCGTTTTGAAACACAATGGAAAAGGGACTTCCCAGGATTAACAGTAGCAGTAATGAATATGTAACACAAACCCTGAAGGATCTACACCTCATGCTTTTCTGTGCCTGTAACCGTGAAGTTCTATAGGTGCACTTTAAGCCTAACACAATTATGAGTCAGATCCTGTTTTCTGTTGGACAGAGCACAAAGTCTGACTTTGGGTTCCCAGCCCTTGCGTAAGGAGATGTCTGTTGTCTTACTGCAGAGCTAATCCCTGTGCTAAAGTTGCAGCATGTGTTCCCTATATATTTGCATACACACATGTTGCCCCACACAGAGGGGCCCACACCTGTGCCTGGCTAACCCCTGAGGCAGTGATGGCTGGCCGTTGACACGGCTTCTCACAACTTCTGGCAAGGTGCTTGGGAATGCTTACCAGATGATTGGGAGGAGCAGTAGGCTGTTATCTTCCCCAAGTGCCATTTTACAATTCCGAGATATATTGTCCCCAAATGCTCCATTAGGGGCTGGAGCATCTGGAAATGGTTAAATAGCACCAGAGAAAGAAAGAGAGAGAAAATGATCTGCTGTTGCAACCTGCTCCCTACTGCCTCCCGTTGCGCCATTTTACAAATCCTCCTGCTGCTGCTCCCCACCATCATCAATGGGGAGGCTTTCTTGAAGGTGGTAGACACAGGCACAAGCTCTCCTTTGCACTGTTGCTTGCAACTATAGCAGTGGTGGTGAAGGATGACTCTTGTCTTGCCCCTGCCTGCCTCCTGGGCATCGTGGCCGGAGTTAGCTAGCGCATACGCATCTTTCCAATGCATAGGGAGAGTGTATCATTGGGGGGCCCATCACAGGGCTTTTGCCCCAGGAACCCTGAGAACTGGAGCCAACACTGAGTACATGCTGCTTTTCACTACCATGATCTCACTCGGCAGCCTTAGGCAAGTTTCTCTCCCTCCCTCCCTCCCTTCCTCATTATGGCCATTGCTAATAGAGAGTGCATATAAATCACTTTGAACACTGTTATATTTATATCGATAAGTATTATTACTCCTACCTAATTCTAAACATGGCTAACTTTATCTTGTGCTGCCTTTGTTTTATATACAGTATGCAGTAGATTTTAATTGCCATTAGTGCACTTTAGTCCGTAGCATCCCCAGTTTGGATATTAAACTGTTCCTTCCACCTTCCTAAGGTGGAACCCTTCCAACCCTTCCTAAGGGTTGTGTGGATCAGCTCGGAGTTATAGACTTGTTGAATAACGATCCCAAGAAAAATGCCAAAGTATTTGGGTGCTGCATTACAGCACAAACTATGATTCAGCATTCCAATACTCATCCTGCATCAGGCTGGTCTTCATGGATTGCTTGTGCGCATAGGAGAGTACTTGCAGGACTGCTTGGCCATGAACATGCTTGCATCCAGCCTGTTGCCTTAGATAGAAAAAAGCACTCAACACACAACCTTGAAGATGTTCATGACACAAACTGATGCATGTATCTGTTAACGTTTGCTAATGGTGTCCATTTACAGTTATCAAAGAAATATTACCTGTCAACTTTAGGTCAGTTTTGCTTTCCTGCTCTTTCAGTCCTGAACAACTGGCTGACCCTTTCTATATTTCGTCAGGTTTGTCTTGATGACCTCCATACCTGTGTTTTGGGGATGAGGGGTTAGTCTTCCCCCTCAGTCAGATACTGGACCTTCCAATATTGTCTCTTGCATTCTTTCATACCTGTTATGCTTTTTCACATCTGTAAACCAATGTACTTTGCCCCGTGCAACTGACCTTTAACTTGATTCCATCCTTTTAGTTACCATTACATTTCCTATTTGATCTTTTCTTTTGCTTATGCAAGCTTGTATTTCTCTTTCATTGCAGCATTTCCATTTTGGTTGTTCCTAATTTAACGACCTCTTCCTTCCTGGTTGCATAAACAGACTGCATAAACAGTCTCTAACTAAGCAAGTGTAAACGAAACAGGTCTTCAGAAGTGGCCACAGACCATTGCGTGCGCTTATTTTCATGCACTGCAAGCTGGAGAACTTTTGTTTTCAGTGCTGCTCTTTTTTGTTGCTCATTTCAACCTCCCCTTTCCAACTCTGGAAACCTGAGAAGAGCTTCTCTTCTTTGGTAATACAGGAAGTCGAACGCTTTTGGAATTAGGTCTGTGCTGAACTTTTGTAACATTAGATTTTCAGTGGGAAAATTGCTGTTCCTGGGCTCATAGTGATCTGCTTTATTTATTCTCAAAGCCATCTTCCACTCTCTTGGTGGGGGTATTTATTTTATTTTATTGCATCTAATTACAAGCCCTTGTTCCTTTGATCTTGTGCTGCTGCTTCAGTACCATTTTTTTTCCATGCAAGGGCTTCTTCACCACGTAGTGCCAATCAATCAGGAATCACATAGGGAAGGCAATGATTTCATGGCAACATATAGCCAATCAGACTGCATAAGAAAAGCCCTGCTGGATCAGGCCAAATGCCCATTTAACCCAGCATCCTGTTTGACACAATGACCCACAAACTGTCTCGGAAGTCCGCAAGCAGGAGAGAAGCCAAATTATGTGCTACGTGAAGAAATACTTTCTTGGGTTCATCCTAAACCTCACATCAACCAATTTCATTAGATTACACCTAGTTCTTGTATTGTGAGAAAGGAAGAAAAACTTCTCTCTCCCCATTCTGGCCACACTGTGCAAACTTTTAGAAGTCTCAGTTATGTTTTCTCTAAGCTTAAAAAGTCTCAAACACTTCAAATGTACCTCATGAGTAGGCTTACCAGATCTCCAACCGGGACAGAGTGCTAGACCTTTAGGAGAAGGAATGTGGGCAGGTGTAGCTTGTTAAACCTTAGAGCACAATCCTAGGCATTTCTACTCAAGGATTGTGCTCTAAGGTTTAACAAGCTACACCTGCCCACATTCCTTCTTCTAAAGGTCTAGCACTCTGTCCCGGTTGGAGATCTGGTAAGCCTACTCATGAGGAAGTTGCTCCAGGCCTCTGATCATTTTGGTTTCCCTCTTTTGCATCTTTTCCAGCTCTACAGTATCCTTCTTGAGGTGTGGCAGCCAGAACTGTACATAGTATTCCAAATGTGGTCACATGAGTGGGTTATATAGGGGTATTTTAATAGCAGCAATCTTATTTTCACTCCCTTTCCCTCACATAGAATTTGCCACCTTCACCATTGCCACACAATTGGTCAACATTTTCACTGACCCCAAGATCTCTTTCCTGGTTCATCAGCAAAAGCTCAGACTCCTTCAGTGTATATGCAAAGCTGGCACCTTTTATTCCAGTGTGCATCACTTTACATTTGTTTACATTGAACTGTGTTTGCCATTTGGTTGTTGATTCACTCAGTTTTGAGAGGTCCTCTTGAAGCCCTTCACAATCTGCTTTGGTTTTCACCACCCGGAATAGTTTGGTGTCTGTAAACGTTGTCCCCTTGTTGTTTACCCCTCACTGCAGATTGTTTACGAACAAGTTAAAAAACACTCACTTCTTCTTTCCCTCCACAAGAGGGATATCACTGGCTGTTTGATGACATCACTGAAGGAACTGTCTTCTTGCGCTCATTCTAAATAAGGAGTGGGGTGGTGGTAAGGAAGAGAGAATATGTCCCCTTGGCTGAGGCAGCTGGATTGATGCTTCCTGTCTTGCTGGCTGTGCTGGTGGTTTTATTCTCTGATAGTGTTGTGCACTAATCTAGCTTAAGGTAAAGGTGACCCCTGACAATTAAGTCCAGTTGTGTCCGACTCTAGGGTGTGGTGCTCATCCCCATTACAAAGCCGAAGAGCAAGCATTGTCCGAATACGCCTCCGTGGTCATGTGGCCGGCATGACTCTCCTTGCCGCAGCTGTCATTGTGTTTGTTCTAAAGTTACTCGTAAACACCGGCAAGGCCACTTTCCTCAGTGTTTCATGTTATCTTACAAAAGGCATACCACCAGAACCGAAACTGGCAGGAACTTGCTCACTGGGAACAAACCAAGTCTCTTGTCTTGGGAAGATGGGCTTCATTGCCTCCTGAGCTGGACTGGGCAAGAAGGAAAGGGGGCAGCTTTAATGGCTGCCAGAAACACCTCTCCCTCATGCCCCAGGCCAATCAGGACTCATTTTCGCACCTTGTCTTGTGTGCAGGGGGTAGGGAAAGCCGTCCCCCTTGCGATTCTCTGGGGGCTGGTGATATAATAGTGCAGTGCTATGCATGTTTACTCAGAAGTAAGTCCCACTGTTTTCAGTGGGGATTAATCTCACATAAATGTGCAGCCTAAGAGGAATATTGGTAGTGCCCCATGGATTTGAGAGGCCAAGACACCGACTTCTTCGCACATCATGTTGCTAAATATCAGACTTATGTTTAGCAGGTCTCCTTTTCCTCAGAAAAATGAAACCCTTTTGAAATTCTTCGGGATTGTTTCTTATATTAATATTTTCAAAGCAATTGCATTATTCTTCATTCTCCACAGTACCGTCTTAATTTAGTTATCCACGCTTCACTTTGGCTTTACCAACATTCTTCCCCTTATAGGCTTTCTTAATGTTCTTCCTGTTATAGACCCTTCTATTCCAGTGTGGTTGTAGAACAGTTGGTGTGGCTAAATTTAAAGGATATTTTGGGGGAATGACTTTGCCAAGTGTCACAAGCGGGCTCCTTCCCCTTCTCTTTCCCTACCCTTGCTCTCCCAGCAACCACTTTTCAACCTACACATGTGTGCTCATCACCAAAAATACACGAGTGCCACATTTCAAACCTTATATGACAGAGGTGTATGTTCTTACACAGAGGTCTTGGGGGGGAAAAGAAACCTTTGAAGCAACCCTCTAAAACCTTATCCATATATTCCTTTCTCAACAGCAGTGTGTAGCTTGGAGTGTGACAAACTACTTCATCCATCCCCTTCAAATAGTTAGGCAGAACTATGTACTAACCTGGTAGAGGGGTTTTCTCTGTCATGAAGGCGGAGCTCCCGTTGCATTCTGGGTATGCTGTACCCAGATTTGTGTGGGTGGGTGTGGAAACATACTGAGAAGGGAATTGCCTTGCAAACACCTGAGTACATGAAGCTGCCTTATACTAACCCCTTTCAGATGTCATACAGAGAGGTGCCTATGTGGCAATGAACACATCTACTGTATGACCGAGGCATAGCTTGCCTGTACAATGCCTTCTCCACCCTAAGAATGTTTGTCTACTCCAGCGGACCAGCCTGAATATCTGCAGCATAGGGCTACTGAGTCAAACAGTTGAACAATCTATCAGTGTTGTGTATGTGGTCCAGCGGAGGCTTTCCCCAGTCCTAATGGGAGATGCCAGAGATTGAACCTGGGGTCACCTGCATGTAAAGCTTGTGCTGTGTTGCTGAGCTTTGGCCCCTCCCTCTTGCCGCCCTGCTTGTGCGCATCCAAAAGTACTTGGCTCACCACTGCTAGAAATATAATGCAGACTAGAAAGACCTTGACCTGAACCACAAGACTGTTCCTATGTCTTATTCTCATTTGTTGGGAGGGATCACATTGTTGGTACGTGTTACCATTGCAATCTCTGCATAATCGGACTTGAAGTGGGATTGCATCACTGGCCGCCATCCCAGTTCCTTTAGCCACCAGCTCTTTGAGGCGTATCTCGTTTTCTCACCTGGAGAGTCACTGGCTCTGCTGCTCACTGCAGCATCCTTACAGTGCTGGTGAGTTTCTGTTGCAGTCAACATCCTCCCCGGAGGAGACCGTGGCAGTTCAGGTGGCATGGTGCCCAGCCCTGCAACACATCGCGTTGTAGCTTTTGGTTTCCTCATCTTTCAGAAGCAACACTGGATGCTTTCATCAGAGTGGGCTGGCTGGTCAGTTGCTTCATTGTATTGTATTGTAGAATTTCTACCTCACCGTTTCTGTTTAAAATAAGCAAGGCAGCTGGTGGAAATGACACTACACAATAGCAAATGGCCAATTCGTGGTCTTAAAAACAAATGTATCTATTTATTTAAAATATTTCTATACGGCTTTTCTTATGCTGAAAGCAGTGTACAGTAATAAGAATTAAAAGATGAAAATACAAAACTATTTAAATAAAACCGTTAAACAATTAAAAATATGCAGGTGCATGTTAAAATATGTAAAAACTATGTAAAAAATATGTAAAATATGAAATAAAAGTAGCAACAGAAGTTAAGAGGTCCATAGGAGATTCCTCCCCCCTCAAATGCCAAGCAAAATAAATGTTTTTAACCCCGCCAGAAACTATATAAAAAAGGGGCTGTCTTCAGAATTTCTGGTAGTTGGTTCCAGAGACGTGGTGCCACAACAACAAAAAAGGCCCTGCACCATGCCGACACATCAGCTGAAGCTGGGCAAAATCCCCATCACATCAAATGCGATGTTTCTTTGAACATCTAGGTTTGTGTGCTTATCTCTAGGTTGCTGCAGGCCTACAGCAAGGAAGTGGCTAAAACTTATATTTTAGAGGTGTATGCCTCTCTTATATAACATGGGTCCATATTGACCCTGAACTAGAGGAAAATTAACCATTATTAGTCTTGAATAATAACTTCATGGGTTGGAAGCCAGTGTTGATTCTTACGTTTTCAAGTGTGTGTGTGTGTGTGTGTGTGTGTGTGTGTGTGTGTGTGTGTGTGTGTGTGTGTGTGTGTGTGCCCAACAACCCATCTTTAACACAGTAATTTGTGTTTACAGACACATCAACTGTCTCAAGTAATACCTCTGTTTTAGCACAATTACAGCTCAGCAAATTACTGTGTTGACAAAACCTGGGCATAGGTTAAACCATTTGTGGCTTTTTAGTGTATACAGAATACAGTTTATACAAAATACAGTCAAAGGAGAAACATGATAGAGATTTATACGATTATGAGCATCATAGAGGCAGTGGATAAAGATAAATATTGTACCTTCAGATCACCCAGTGAGCCTGATAGGCAGAACAGATGAAAAGATTTATGGAAGTCACAAGATGTCAGGATGGCCACTAGCTTAAAGGATTAGTCACATTTGTGGTCTATCAGCAGTATGACAGCTAAATGAAACTTCTATGGACAGGTGCAATATACCTCTGAATGCTGGGGACAAACAGCAGAAGACCATCCTCATCATTCCCTTTTTGTGAACTTCCAGAGCCATTGAGCTTGCTGCTGTTAGAAACAGAATGCTGAGCTAGATTGGCCTTTCTTTCATCCAATCGCATGATGCAGTGTTTATGTGCCACAAAGTGATTTTCATGGATTTGACTTTTGACTTGACAGCATGTGCTACCCAACAAAGTTCCAAGCATCAAAACTCCTCCCACAACATGCTGCTTTAGGTGCAAGAGGAAACCCAAAGCCGTATCTACAATACTCAAGAAGGAATGTGGTGTATCATGGGCTGTGATGAAATGCAGTTCTTCTCCCCCCCTTTTTTTGGGGGGGGGGCTCTCGTGCTGCTCCGTAATTGGTCATATTCTCACCTCTGTTTCATCGGTGCAAATCTGAAATATCACTAGAAATGTTGAGGTAATGGTTTTGTTTGTTTGTTTGTTTGATACGTTTAGCTAGATAGACAGACATTTAAGGGATTTATGCCCTGCTTCCCAGCCAAAACGTCCTGTCCAGCTCCTGGTTGCATTGCGTCAGATATTTCTTTCAAACTTGCAGTGAGTACTTGGCAGTATTTGGCTGGATGAGGAAGCTTTTAAGTGTTTCACTAGATAACATCCTTTTTTATTACTTATACTAAGATTTGGGGAGGGGAGGTGTTCTGGGATTGTACACATATTGCCTAAATGAGGTGATAAAATGATCATTCTACAGTTTGTTGTTCAGCCGTTAAGTCGTGTCTGACCCTTGGTGATCCCATGAACCATATCCCGCCAGGCCTTCCTGTCCTCCACTATCTTCCTGAGTTCGCTCCTTTTCATGTTCGTTGCATCGGTGATGCTGTCTAACCATCTCATCCTTTGCCTTCCCCTTCTCCTTTTGCCTTCAATCTTTCCCAGCATCAGAGTCCTCTCTTCGCATTAGGTGGCGAAAATATTTGAGCTTCAGCCTCAGTACCTGTCCTTCCAGGGAACAGTCAGGGTTGATTTCATTTAGGATTGACTGATTTGATCTCCTAGCAGTCCAAGGGACTCTCAGGAGTCTTCTCCAGCACCACAGTTCAAAAGCATCTATTCTTCGGTGCTCCGCCTTCCTTATGGTCCATCTCTCGCAACCATACATTGCTACTGGGAACACCATCGCCCTGACTATGCGAACTTTTGTTGGCATGGTGATATCTCTGCTTTTTATTATGCTATCTAAATTTGCCATCCATGGCTAATTTATGGTTAATTTGGGTTCATGTCTGTTGAGACATAATAATCTTGCAGGTCGGGGTCTGGTCAGTCTGGAAACCCTATGCACACTATCCATAAGCTCCACAAAGAAAATGAACGATACACTGAATGGATGCATTTGTGATGGTTGGCTGTGTTTTATATTTCTAAGTACCTGTAAGTGGTTAATAAATAGAAGGCGCAACTTCTGTGTACGGAAGCTCAGTCCCCTAATCCTAAGTGTCTGAGGCTGGTTGAGGGGACACAGTGCTAAAAGGAAGGCACTTGCCCAAGTTCAGCAGGCCCTCCTCTTTATTATTTAACACAGGGGTTCTCAACCTGTGGTACGGGTACCCCTAGGGGTACCCGGACCTCTTGCTAGGGGTACGCCAAGCCCTGCCCCTTATCTGCCCCATCAGCAGCTAATTAAGTGTTAATTAACATGGATTTTAACTTGTAATTATTTTCGGAGCCCTTCTGTCTCTCTGATTTTGGTTCAAAAAAAAAAGAAGAAAAGAGATCCTTGCATCTCTCTCTTGCATCACGCATCACACACACACACACACACACACACACACACACACACAGTTAAATAAGACATTTTTTCACATTTAAAATTGTTTTAGTACTTTTTTATTTAATAATTACCTAATTAATTAATTGATCCAATTAATTAGCAGTTAATTAGCAGGGGGTACTTCAGAAAATTGGACCGTGATAGGGGATACCCGGGCCTCCAAAGGTTGAGAACCCCTGACTTAACATGTTCTAGCAATGAAAAAACGCTGTGGCGAGCTGTGCCTCTTTGGCTGTGCAAAAGATTGGCTGTGCCCAAAGAGTCAGTCTTCTGGCAAGCTGCGTGCTTTCCCCTTTCTTGGATACTCCAATGTGTAAACAGCGAAGTAGAAAGGCTGCAATGCACTGCCTGTTGCTGTGTAATCTTGCAATGGCACAAGACAGCCACATTCTCAGCTGTGTTTTGACTTAAGTGACTATCCCATTTCTACTGCAGCTGACACACACGGCTCTCGTAAAGTACCGCCCTCGTGGTATGGGGACTTGCGCTGAATTTTGCGAATCAGGTAGGGCTCTGATCTTTTTCTGTTTCCAAATGGCTTCAGCGAAGGGGTGGACTATACCGGCTTCATCTCTCAGTGGTGTAACTCTCACAAAGTACATTTGAAGTGCTGTGCTGTGTAAAGGGGAGTCAACTTTAGGGATTTCTGTTCAGTTCTACATTATAATTTTTGTTCCTGTATTTGCGATTGGTTGTAAATATCCTCCACTAATCTGTCTCTCTTTATATATAATCCGGGTTTATCGATTTACAGCCTGCTAAAGCACCTTCTCAAAACTGGTAAATGATGAAAGGATTGAGAAGCAAGTCTGTGCTACTGCTCAGTTAGGAATTCATTCAGACTGAGACCTTGTTGGGAATAAAAATCAGAGAGAATGCAGTAACATTATGTAATAGAGTAACTGTGGTTTAAAAATACAATACAAACCTTACATGTGACAGGATTTTGTTTGTGTATGATTTGTGTCCCTAAATCATTGCACTAGGGTTGTTTGTTTTTTAAGCAGAAACTATTTTGCTCAAGGGTAAATATATTTACAGTAGTCAGAATAAAACAGTTATTGGTTCATTGTGTACTACTAAGTCTTTATGTGTTTGCTTGTCCTTCAGTGTAATAAGCAACATAGGCTATACTCTGTACGCCTCTCCCCCCCCCCGCTGTATTCTTTTTTCAAAGATGCCTGAAACTGCTGTCACCAAATTTAGCCGTGTTATGACACGCGACGGTTTTATCTTTTCAGTTCAAAAGCAAGAATGCCGTTCTATACTTTTACTTCCTACCACTCTATTTGAGCTGCCTTTCAATTGCATCATGCCACTGGAATACTCTGTAATTTCCCCATAACAAAGTGGGTCGTATTCCACTAATGAACTATTCAACATAAGCATCTGCTTGACGATGGAAATAATGACTTCCACATGTTAGCAACTGCACTATGGTGCACTCTTTCAGCTGTGCTACTCCTATTTTATTTTTTAGTTCAGTAGACTTTCTGGACCACAAGCCTCATCTGGTTAAAATTAGAACAGCACCACTGAAATATAATTTGGCCTTTTACTTCATGATTTAGAGGAGTTGAAGATCTAGTGTGTAGAAACTTTTAAGACATGAAAGTTTGACTATAGTGTTTTGATTTGTGATGGTTCGTTGGTTTACATCTACTGCTACTTTAGACATTGATCTTTTCTTGCTTGCATAGCTAAATGCTAGCCTCTACCAAAAGTTTGGTTTCACAATTTGTGACAAAACTTGGACATCATCTGTGTTGGATTGAGTTGAGTGATTTCAGTTTCCTGCTGACCTTGTTTGCACTTTTAGCACAGACTTCAGAAACACTGAATTTGAAGTAAGCCTCAACAATTAGCTCCAGAACCTGGTTTTGTTGTCAAAACTAACAGTCCAATCCTATCCATCGCCAGTGCAGTGGGGCCATGCAGCCCACGCTGTATCCAGAACGGGCTAGGAGCAGGATGGAGGTCTCCTTGGTTACCCCGGGTAAACCCCCAACCACCGCAATGGGGCTACTCAGATCTGCGCCAGCTCAATCATTGGCACAAAACTGAGCAGCAAGTGGAGAAGGACTGGGAGGGGGCATAAGATATGGTATGTGCTGGTGCTGGCGATACCACCCCCACCCAGGCCCAGTCCTCCTCCTTCGCTGCCCTCAGCCCGCCACCTCTCGGAACAGAATCTACCTGCTCTTGCGCTCTCCCCCGCCCGTAACACCGCCTCTCTGCCCGCCCTCAGCCCCCGCGCCTCTTGGAGCTGAACTTACCTGCTCTGGCACACGGTCTGCAGGATCCAGCGCCAGCAGGACAGTACAGGCCTTCCCGCCAGTGCATCTTGCTCATGGGGTGTCACCAACATTCTTTACGGCGCATTTGTGACATCCTATGCCAGCGCAGCAGCTGCTACACCAGCATTAGCAAAGAATAGGATTGTGCTGTAAGTCTTGGATAATGTGACATGTCAGTTCAGATGAGGATGCCTCTGCGCATGTGCAGTGTGCCTTTCCCTTTCTATTGAGTGGCCATATGAAGCATTTAGCACACGGGACTATGAGGAAAGACTTACAGAGAATAGATGTTAGCAGAATCACCCTTCAGACAGTTGTAAATGTGGAAACTGTCCATGGTTACAGCATCATTGAAAGAGTGCCCTGAAGTCACTCCTCCACCCCCTGCTGTAAAGAGCATTTCTCTGAAGAAGGAAATAGTCTCCATGGGGCGAGAATATCCATGCACTCTGGAACGTGTACCAGCATTCCATATTGGCTCCCCATGGAAAGCACTTGCCTCTTCAGACAAATGCTATTCATCGGGGCAGGGTTATGAGAGTGTTGGGGGATTGGTTTGTCGGCATACTCTCTGAACAGTGCTAGAGAACTGGACAAATTCAGGGAGAGGAGGAGGTCTATTGACAGCTATGAGCCGAGATGACTAAATGGGACCTCCGTCTTCGGAAGCAATATCCTTAGACTCCAGTGTGGAGGACAAACAGGAGACTTCATGCTCTGCTTGTAAATTTCCCAGAGACATCCAGCTGGCCACTGTTGTAAACAGATGGGCTAAATGGTCCTTTAGCCCAGTACCTTAGTCTCCTGCCTTTGAGGCAGACCTCTGAGAGTGGGATGAGAGCAAGGCTAAGGTATTTTGTGGCTTAATGGAGTGTCCTAGTTTGTGGACTGGAAGGAAGAGTTGGTTCTCTGGGTGAGAGCATGAGAATGGACTCTCTAGGAATGTAAAGTATGTTTAGGGAATAACAGAACTCCAGGTTGGTGACAAACCCTACTTGGTGAGTGGAGGAGTGTATATTTTTGGCTCTCTTGTTATGGCCTTCAGGATATTTTAAGGATCTTGCTCCCTTTTTGACTATAAATACATATTCATAGTCAGATTGCCAACTGTCCAGGATTGGCCTGGAATACAGGAATCAAAATCAATCTCCAGGGGGCTACAGATAGCAATCCTGGAGATTTGAAGGGCCTTCAGGAATTTCCAGCATTACTTCATATTGGGAGGGGGGGGAGAGAAATCCAGGAATAGTTTCAGTCAGAGTTGATAACCCTAATTGGTGATAATTAGTAATTGGTGAGCAATTAGGGAGGAGATACCCTAATTAAGAGTACCGTATCGTATATAAGGCGAGAAATTTAGGCAAAAATTTAGGCACTTAACAAAAGGAAAATGAACGTTCTCCTTTCACAGTATCCCCCTGCCCCCCCCCATTGCCTTTGTGTTTTAATTCAAGCCTGTGTCTGTCTTTTACAAAATGTCTGCTTCTTTGCTTTAACTACGGTGGCTCAGAAGTAGATAAGCTGACCGGAGGGTAGAGAGGCTCAGTAATTAACAGGAAGCAGTACTGTTGGGTGTCCGTTCCTGCAGATCTAGTCATTGAGGAATGTAGTCAAAAAGAAACTGTTTCATTATATTCCTAAGACACAGCTTTGTACTTGTCAGAACCTTTAGAATGTAGCTATATATCTTAGGCTGAATTCCTGTGACAGTGTTGTATGGAGTTGTTTGCATCCGCAAGGAAAGCCAGTTGTCTGCAACAACAAGATATGTGGTGAAGCCAATTCTTCCATACGCTCACTAGCCCTTTATTTTCATGTGGTAGCTAGGACATACTGGGGTCAGCTTGTGGCTTTTCATTAAAGGCAATAGATTTCCATGTAAATGCAAGTGATACTATCTGTAGACACCATGTCATTTGAATTCATCCCTCTGTGTAAATGCTGCAGAAAGAACATGAAACAATTTTCTCTTGTTTTACTATCTTTCTGTTATGTAGAAATATATGCATTTCCTGTCAAATGATTCACACACAATCTTTGGGACAGGGAGAAAGGCTTGTTACTAAGTCTGAAACAACACATGGCACACAGTTGTGTGTACACTTCCCCCAATTTCTATATTTTTTTTAATCAAAAGCAGGTGGGGGAAACTACAGCCTTAAGCAGAGGGCCTCAAGGAATGGGGGCCTGCTAAACCCTTTCCCCTCTGGCTACTTTTCCAATCCAAATGCCTCCCCCCTGCTTTTTCTCTCCACAAGGAAAAAAATACAAGTACAGTATACGTTTAATGTTCTCTTGAGGATGGAAAAGCAGTTTGGGGCTGACAACTCAGAGTAGAGAAAGGGTTAAGTCATCCCTCCACATTAGTCCTTCTTTCAACATTGCAACTTCCCACAACTCATGGTGTTCTATTAAATAATGCAACCAGGGTAAGCCTACCCACACTATGTATCACGTTGGCTTCAGCCTATGTGAGGGCTATATCACAAGCTACTGGAAACGTGTAATGTGACCTTTTGTCTTTTCTAAACAGTGTGCCTGAAGGAATCCAAACTAGCCTAAAATGACAGTGAGGCATCGGGGGCTTTACCTCTTTGCCCCACAGCAGTTTCTACCCCAAATGCACCCTCCCATGCTATTTGTATTGGGGAGAAAAAAAAAACTTCCATTGGGTTTCAATGAAAGCACTTTTTCAATAAAAGTAGTGTGCAGGGGGCACAAATCAGGGTCAGGACTGCAACAAGGGCAAAGTGTTAAATTCCCCCCCCCCCGGCTCCATTGTGATCTCATGCCATTTCAGGCTCCCCCTCTCATACTATTTAGAAAAGATAAACAGGCCACGTTTTGTGCTTCCGGTAATAGATCATTCATTTGACCCTTACTTAACATGCAAGAACAATTAGGCTAACACAGCTGCAAAACTCATCTTTCAAAACATAAGTCTTTGGAACCTCCCCCCCCCCCATACAAACAATTGGCATGTTATTAATTTGTTCCACTACCATAGCAAAGCAACCCTGTGTTGTGTTGTGTTCTAGCATAAACTTGAACATGCCTTCCCTTTTGATGTTTTTACCCCATCCTAATTCTAAAAAAACCAGTTCTTCCAGTTGCTTTTCTTAATGGTTAAACATGCTTGTTTCATTGTTTTGTTTTTCCTATTGTTCGTTCCATTTCAGAAATTAAAAGGAGGGTATAATATTTTCTGAAAATGGAATGCTGTACATAAATGCTAAGTTTGGGCAGGGAGCAGACAAAAATCTGTTCTGTAAATCATGAGTGAAAATGTTCTCTTCCTCTGCAGGAGCTGCTAAGTCGAACTTTGCTAGAAACTCAGAAACTGGATCTAATGGCAGAAGTTTCGGACTTAAAGATTAAAATGGTTGGAATGGAGAAGGAACAGAGCGAGTATGAAGAGAAGCAGAACAAAGCTGAGGTGAGCCTTACCTCCTTCCCTTTTGAGCTCATAATACTGAGAGTAGAACTATGCTTCATTTCTATTGCAAGTTTCTCCTTTACAAATCGAGGACGAGAGAACTCCAGTAGAGACATGGTGGATGGGGGGGGAGGGGGAAGAGTATTGCACACTTGCCTTGCCTGCCCTCTATCTTCACCCCACAGCCCAGCTTCCAGATTCATGTTGTTCATGGAAACCTAAGTCTTGAACCCATTCTGGAAGGGGAAGCCACTCAATGGTGAGGGGGGGGGAAAGTCGGGGAAGAGAAACGTGCCTGTCTGCCAATTCTCTGCTGGAAATCAAGCCTACTTGGAAGTGGAGACCAGACTTGGAAGAGTTGTGGAAGAACCAAAACATGTAGTTTTGTATATTTATATTTATTTTTATTTATTTTTCACATTTTTATACCGCCCTTCCTCCAAGGAGCTCAGAGTGGTGTACATATTTCCTCCCCTCCTTTTTGTCCTCACAACAACCCTGTGAGATAGGTGGGGCTGAGAGATAGTGACTGGCCCAAGATCACCCAGGAAGCTTCGTGCACATCATAGTCCTGAGGGATATCTGATTTGAATAGAGACTCTGCAACATCCTTAGCACTGTGATCTTCTCCAGTGTGATCTGAATAAGTGGAGGCTATGGCTAAGTAATTTAGGTATGTTCTTATTTTAAGAACTTCAAAGGTTACTGCACACCCATTCCATTTTGAGACAACTAGTAAAACATTGCCTCCCTTAAAAATATTGTTTGGTCTCTACAAGTAATTCCTAGGTTTAATGTTGCATGCAGATTTTCATGGCTGTGGGTAACTGACAAGGTTCTTAACTGTATTGTACATGATGTACATGGCTGCAGAACCCATACAGTTAAGAACCTTGTCAATTCCTAGGTTTCTTTTTATAAATCATGGAGTGGCCACTGGCTCAGTTAAATTGACTCATAGCTACCACACCACAGTATGAAAAACAAGCAAACTGCTTAGAGCACTAATCCCTAAAGTTGTGTGTCAGAACCCATTGGTGTGCTGTGGGAGAGATGTTAGCATGCCTTGAGAAATAAATTAATGCAACAGTTGCCAACTTCTCTAAACCCAATGTGCCCAACTACAGGAGGAGACTGCCCACTGTATCTCGGTGCGATTTATTTTTCTAGCTTGGCCTCCTTCCAAACAACCTTTGGTAGTTGAGCTGTCAGGATCCTGCATCAGGTGTCATTGAATGATCCAGTGACTCACTACAGAAATGCAGGAAAATTTCCCACTCCTAGTTGAGGCTGTTGTATCTCTGCATGAGTCACTGCGTGCAACTTATTTCAGTCAGGAAGAATGCAGAAACAAGGGGTGAGGATTCCATTGGGATAGATGATTCTGACTCTTTCACGCTGTAGTATGCTTTGGGTGTAAGAATTTAGTGTGCCTCAAGTTCAAATTGGGTTAAAAATGTGCCACAGGTATCAGAAGTTTGGGAAACATCTTCCGAAGTAGGACTGTGAGCAAACAAAGATGGCTTGGCAGCTCTTGCTTTCAGTCTAGAAACAAGCCGATCAAGAAAAAAGGCAGCCTGCAGGACTATGTTGACCTATATGCAGCATGTGGAAGGGACTCTATGGAAGGAAAACGCAAGCCATTCTTTTGTTCACCTCATGGAAGTGGAAGAAGCTTGAATTAGTTTGCTTCCTGAAAGCTTTATCTTTAAATTGTGCTCTGAGGATTTTGATAGCATTTTGCATAGGATATTATGATCTCACTGGTATGCTTTACTTCAGTGTTTCTGTATGGCCGCACAACTGTGGGCCATGATTCCATCATCTGTGTGCACCAGGGATAACTGACTCATGCAGTTGGCACCATGGCAGATGGTGGTTTTGTGGGCTAGTGTTGACATCTGCACATCACCAACTATCCAGTTGTTGAACCTTGACTGTAACCTAAGCATGATGTATCCACTCCACTCCCCTTCTGTATGGTGTAAGCCTTAAGGAATTGTATGTATCTGTCTTCTGAGTTGGGTGGTTCTGACTTTGTAGGCAGTGTGTCTACACAGTAGCCTCTTTAATGACTAGTAAGCTGATAATAGCAGAACTTCTTGTATTAGCTTTGCGGGCAAAGTGACACTAGAAACATAATTTATTTAATATTATAGGTTATTTGTTTAGAATTTGATGTCAATATGACAAGTGGAAAGTGTGGATTTTTGTAAAATGTGTGTTGTGTGGCCTGAGGTTTTTTTCCAGCCTTCTCCTGAGTTCAGGATAGCTTCAAATGATCTTGTTGTTGTTCAGTCGTTAAGTCGTGTCCGACCCTTCGTGATCCCATGAACCATATCCCGCCAGGCCTTCCTGTCCTCCACTATCTTCCTGAGTTCGCTCACTGTCATGTTCGTTGCATCGGTGATGCTGTCTAACCATCTCATCCTTGGCCTTCCCCTTCTCCTTTTGCCTTCAATCTTTCCCAGCATCAGAGTCTTCTCCAGAGAGTCCTCTCTTCGCATTAGGTGGCCAAAATATTTGAGTTTCAGCCTTAGTACCTGTCCTTCCAGGGAACAGTCAGGCTTGATTTCATTTAGAATTGACTGATTTGATCTCCTAGCAGTCCAAGGGACTCTCAGGAGTCTTCTCCAGCACCACAGTTCAAAAGCATCTATTCTTCGGCGCTCAGCCTTCCTTATGGTCCAACTCTCGCAACCATACATTGCTACTGGGAACACCATCGCCCTGACTATACGAACTTTTGTTGGCATGGTGATATCTCTGCTTTTTATTATGCTGTCTAAGTTTGCCATAGCTTTCCTTCCAAGGAGTAAGCGTCTTTTAATTTCATGGCTGCTGTCTCCGTCTGCAGTGATCTTGGAGCCCAGAAAAGTAAAATCTGTTACTGCTTCCATTTCTGCCCCTTCTATTTGCCAGGAATTGATGGGACCCGATACCATGATCTTAGTTTTATTAATGTTGAGTTTCAAGCCAACTTTTGCACTCTCCTCTTTCACCCTCATCAAGAGGCTCTTTAGTTCTTCTTCACTTTCTGCCATTAGGGTGGTATCGTCTGCATATCTGAGGTTGTTGATATTTCTCCCGGCAGTCTTGATTCCGGCTTGTGATTCATTCAGCCCTGCATTTCTCATAATGTACTCTGCATATAAGTTAAATAAGCAGGGTGACAATATACAGCCTTGCCGTACTCCCTTCCCAATTTTGAACCAATCGGTTGTTCCATGGCCGGTTCGAACTGTTGCTTCTTGACCCGCATACAGGTTTCTCAGGAGACAGGTAAGGTGGTCTGGTACCCCCATCTCTTTAAGAATTTGCCACAGTTTGTTGTGATCCACACAATCAAAGGCTTTTGCGTAGTCAATGAAGCAGAAGTAGGTGTTTTTTTTGAACTCTCGTGCTTTCTCCATGATCCAGCGCATGTTGGCAATTTGATCTCTAGTTCCTCTGCCTCTTCGAAACCCAGCTTGTACGTCCGGTAGTTCTCGGTCCACGTACTGCTGAAGCCTAGCTTGTAGGATTTTGAGCATAACCTTGCTAGCATGTGAAATGAGTGCAATTGTACGGTAGTTTGAACACTCTTTGGCACTGCCCTTCTTTGGAATTGGAACGTAAACTGACCTTTTCCAATCCTTTGGCCACTGCTGAGTTTTCCAAATTTGTTGGCATATTGAGTGCAGCACTTTCACAGCATCATCATTTAGGATTTTAAGTAGCTCAGCTGGGATATTATCATCTCCACTAGCTTTGTTGTTAGTAATGCTACCTAAGGCCCACTTGACTTCACTCTCTAGGATGTCCGGCTCTGGGTCAGTGACCACACCAGCGTGGTCATCAGGAACATTCAGATCTTTCTTGTATAGTTCTTCTGTGTATTCTTGCCATCTCTTCTTAATCTCTTCTGCTTCTGTTAGGTCCTTGCCTTTTTTGTCCTTTATCATGCCCATCTTTGCACAAAACGTTCCCTTGATATCTCCAATTTTCTTGAAGAGATCTCTAGTCCTCCCCATTCTGTTGTTTTCCTCGATTTCCTTGCATTGTTCATTTAAGAAGGCCTTCTTATCTCTCCTTGCTATTCTCTGGAACTCTGCATTCAGTTGTTTATATCTTTCCCTTTCACCTTTGCTTTTTGCATTCCTTCTTTCCACAGCTATTTGTAAAGCCTCATCTGACAGCCACTTTGCTTTCTTGCATTTCTTTTTCTTTGGGATGGTTTTAGTTGCTGCCTCCTGTACAATGTTACGAACTTCCGTCCATAGTTCTTCAGGCACTCTGTCTACCAGGTCTAATGCCCTAAATCTATTCTTCACCTCCACTGTATACTCATAAGGGATATGGTTTAGGTCATTTCTGACTGGTCTAGTGGTGTTCCCTACATTCTTCAGTTTAAGTCTGAATTTTGCAATAAGAAGCTCATGATCTGAGCCACAGTCGGCTCCAGGTCTTGTTTTTACTGATTGTATAGAGCTTCTCCATCTTTGGTTGCAAAGCACATAATCTATCTGGTTTCGGTATTGACCATCTGGTGATGTCCATGTGTAGAGTCTCCTCTTGTGTTGTTGGAAAAGAGTGTTTGCTATGACCAGCGTGTTCTCTTGACAGAACTCCGTTAGCCTTTGCCCTGCTTCATTTTGCGCTCCAAGGCCAAACTTGCCTGTTGTTCCGTTTATTTCTTGATTTCCTACTTTAGCATTCCAGTCTCCTATGATGTAAAGGACATCTTTTTTGGGTGCTAGTTCTAGAAGGTGTTGTAGGTCTTCATAGAACCGGTCAACTTCATCTTCTTCGGCATCAGTGGTTGGGGCATACACTTGGATTACTGTAATGTTGAATGGTTTGCCTTGGATTCGAACTGAAATCATTCTGTCGTTTTTGAGGTTGCACCCCAGTACTGCCTTTCCCACTCTTTTATTGACTATGAGGGCTACTCCATTTCTTCTAAGGGATTCATGCCCAGAGTAGTAGATATGATGGTCACCTGACTTAAATTCGCCCATGCCCGTCCATTTTAGTTCGCTGATTCCCAAGATGTCAATGTTCAATCTTATCATCTCATTTTTGACCACATCCAGCTTGCCTTGATTCATAGACCTCACATTCCATGTTCCTAAGCAGTATTGCTCCTTGCAGCATTGGATTTTCCTTTCAACCTCAGACACATCCACAGTTGGACGTCCTATTGGCTTTGGCCCAACGGCTTCACTCTTTCTGGGTCTACTTGGAATAGGCCTCCGCTCTTCCTCAGTAGCATATTGGACACCTTCCGACCTGAGGGGCTCATCTTCCTGCGTCATATCTTTTAGCCTTTTGGTACTGTTCATGGGATTTTCTTGGCAAAGTTACCGGAGTGGGTTGCCATTTCCTTCTCCAGTGGATCACTTTTAGTCAGAACTCTCTGCTACGACCTGTCCGTCTTGGGTGTCCCTGCACGGCATAGCTCATGGCTTCATTGAGTTACGCAAGCCCCTTCGCCACGACAAGGCAATGATCCATGAAGGAGTCAAATGATCTAACTACAGTATAATCCTCCAAGCTTCTCTGTGAGGTTGGTTAGGCTGGGAAACAGTAGCTTGCGCAAGGCCACACAGCAAGGTCCATGACTGAACAAGATCAGAATGTCTGCCTCCCACATCCAAACCCCAGTGCCCTTATCAGCCGGGCCACCCTGCTTGTGTATGTAGTAAATTCTTGGAAGAAATGCATGTCGGTGGCTGCTAGCAAAGGTGATGGTGATTAGGGGATGCCACTGGGATGAATAACGGGGTGGGTGGACGAGTGCATAGGGAATTCTTTAATAGGATATATATATATCCTGTACCATTCAGAACTAATTACAATTCAGGATAGGGTATTGCGTTATGTGGAGCCCTGATCCTGTCCCTGGATTGCAGAGGATGAATTGATCTGAAGCCATCACGGGCAGCTCTTTTTAGGACATAGTTCGTAGAGACACATGGATTGACTTCATCGAAGTTCCCCTGCAGCCTGCATGCATTTGTGCTTAGTAACTTAAAAGGATGGCCTCAATCTTGCAAAGTATCTTGCGTTCTCATGATGCATGATCTTTTTATTTCTTGATACTGAAAGAGGAGTGAGTCTGTGTCTGTGGTGGTGGCGTTTAAAGAAAAGAACCTGAAACGGCAATCTATTCCACAGATCGTTCCTTTATTTTAGGCCTTAATTTTTTGTAAAACGGTTACCACCTGTAACTGATAGTGGTGGTGTCTTCTTTCTCGAACTACATATCCTAAGTGTTCAGTCATTTTTCTTAACTTCATTCCATGCTGCTACTTGTCTTCATTTTCTTTCTTCCTTTTTTATAGTCAGTAGTGAACCTGATCAGTGAACTGCAAGAACAGATGTGTAGACTGCAGTTGGAGATTAACAGTAAAATCCAGGAAAGAAACTCGCACAATAAGAAGCCAAACATGGCAACAGTCGGTCCTCAAGACAGCACTGAATCAGTGACCGAGATCGCTATGCAGAAGAATTGCTCTTGGTGTGATGTACGAGAAGCAAATGTTAGCCTGAG
Source organism: Plestiodon gilberti rubricaudatus (assembly GCA_026170595.1). Classification (NCBI taxonomy): domain Eukaryota; kingdom Metazoa; phylum Chordata; class Lepidosauria; order Squamata; family Scincidae; genus Plestiodon; species Plestiodon gilberti. Next base: position 233,851,198 of record JANXHW010000001.1, on the reverse strand, counting down.
TCTGTGCAGTGCCCCGTTGCAAAGACCAAATTAACCATTACTAACTGGAGTTTGTGGTGATCAATTGGCATGAATCTATATAGTGTTTGTTAGATATTGCTGTGTTTTATTAATAAACCAAAGCAACAGATTTTTGCTTGCCTTGGCCAGCATGGTTTGATTAGGACAAAGTAATCAAATGTGTCGTGCTTCCTAGTTTTCAGTCAATTCTGTCTTTTGCATCTAACTCATAGGAGGATTTTGTTGTAGTTGTCCTATGTGGAATTTGAGAGTCTGAGCTTAAACAACAAACACAAAAGACAACTCTAGATCAGGGGTTCTCAACCCGTTCCTTGCTGAGGAGCATCTTCGGCGCCACTCTCCTGCTGCATACCACCGGAAGTGACTGGCGATGACGACATCGCCAGTTACTTACAGGTTTTCAGAGACCAGAAAACGTAGGTAGAAGGCTCTGAGCAGGTAGGAGGGCCCTTCTCAGCATTCCCGAGAGGCTCGGCCAAAGGCAGGACCCTCTTGGGAACAAAAACACACCGCCAAAAGCATCGTATTGGAGCCGGGTTCTGGTGGTCCTGCAGTCCAAGTACCACCAGCAGTCGGCCGAAGTACCACTGGTTGAGAACCCCTGCACCTAGAGTATCACAGTGAACCACTTTGATATACAGCCATTCTGGGGCTTGTCCGGCAAGAGTATTTTATTTCTGTTCATGGCATCCACGTACATAGTTCTGTACAAAGTACAAGAGGAGCTCCCTGCCCTGAGGAGCTTGCAATCTAGAATCTGGCATGGGAGACAACAGAGGAGGGGGGGGATGACAGCAAGGGTAGATGGAGAAAGCAACAGATACTGTGGCTTGGTTACAGTAGGGATGGGGTGAAGGGGTAATGTCAGAGGCTTCATGGAAAGGGTAGCGTTTAAGGAAGAGTTTGAAGGGAAGTAAGGAAGTAGCACCCTGAAATGATTCTGGGAGGCAGTTCCAAGTGAGATGGAACTGCACTGAGAGAGATGGCAGCGGTGCTGGAGAGGAGGTTTTTTGATGGCAGAGGGTGGTGGAGCTGGAGGAGTGAAGCTCATGGGTAAAGGTTGTGTCAGAATATGAGAACAGGGATAAGCGGAAGACAAGACTGGGGAAGGCCTTGAAGATAAGGACAAGGTGCCTGTCCTGGAGTTACTAATTCAGCTGTCAATTTGCGGGCAGGTCTTGTTCGTTGTATGTTTGTGCAGTGCCTTGTTTGTTAAAAAAAAAATGGATATTACCTTGGGAGTGGTCAGAAAGCTAGCATAGGGATTTAAGGAGGGTCATCTTGTGGCCAGAGCAATAAGAGAGAAATGATTTGGACAGCTGAGCTCTGGCTAGACTTGCTTTCCTAAAGGCAAATTGGCTTGGTTGTGGCTTGCATTGTTAATCTGTGATATACCCAATATATGGCATAAATCTAAAATTTGTGAATTCCTGAAAAGTTCACCGTACTATCAGGGAGCATAACCTTGGGGACCTGCTGGAGTTTGACCCAGGAGCTCCTCAGCTCCCTTCATGGAATTGCCAGGTTTCCTTAGTTTTAAAGAGTCAAAGTGGTCTTTTGCTATGCAAACCACTTTGCTAACTGTTTTTGTTGAGAAGCAGTACATAAATTAGCTCAGTCAATAGAAAACCTAATTCTACTGTCCCTTGTACTTGCCAGTGAGTGGAAAGGCACCCAGATGTTTTGGGAAGCACTGTCAATTAGTTTTGTGTTCAATTTAAATAGTTATTTAAAAATATATATAAATTAATAGCGCAATCCTGTGCAAGAACGGCGGAGCAACTGCTCTGCCGGGCTAGGGTGTTGCAAACGCGCCGTAAGGATATGTTTGTGTCACCCGAAGAGTAAGTGGCAACAGAGGAGAGGCTTGCACCGCTTCTCTGGTGCCGTGGGGCATTGTGCGGCGGAGAGGTGAGCCCCACTGGGCGGAGAAGGAGCGGGGGAGGGCAGAACGGGGTGTTTTAGGGATGGGATTGGTCATCTGGACTTGGGAAGGGAGAGGGATCAGCGGCGGCCTTCTCCACTGAATCCTATCTCCCTTCCCAGACCTGGTCACCGTTACACGGGGCTCTCGAATGTGTGCCAGCAAAATAGCTGACGCATATCCAAGTAGCCCCATTGGGACAGCTGGCGCGTTACTCAAGGTAAAGGGATAAACGTCCCTTTACCTCGAGGAGGCAGGCCCAATTTTGGATAGGATGCGGTGGACGGCTTTATGTGCGCCGCCACATCCTGCTAGACAGTATTGGGTTGTAAATCACTTAAAAATGTTCTAGACTACTTGTATTTAGGATTTTCCTGTTTTGCATTAACTCGGTATATCGTCTCACGCACCCTCAGGCTTAGGATGAAAGTTCTGGCTACAGGCCTGCATTTACGAAAATTAGGTTTGGAATGGCTTGAAATCATAGGCATATGATTTTTGCTCATTGTCTACATTTTAAGAGGATCAAATGGGGTGGTGAGCCACAATAGAGGCGCCCTCTTGTATTTCTTTGTTTAAACCCCATAAATTTTGATTGCTTATCCCATGAAACAAGCGCACCAGTAAAGGCTTTCTGGAATTTATAGAACAAGCCTACACTGTGTTTGATCAAAAACCACTTCACATGTCAGGCTGAAAGCTACTTTGGTTAAGCTGATGAAGTTGAACAGAAGAGGGAATGACATTGGTATGCATAGCGTAAGCTCATTGCAAGACTTATTGCTAGCTCGGTTTGTACAAGTTTCAGTGTTGTCCTGTGAACTTGTAGAATCAGATTTTGGAGATGTTTGGTTTCACTCTGCTCGTCTTTCTGTTTTGTTTTTTAAATGATGTTTCTGCGTCATCGTCGTCCCTCCCCCCCCCCCCCCCAGTAGCATTGCTTTTTGTTCAATGAGCACATAGGTATTAGCTGCCTGACATTAACAGAAGAACCAGGGTGAAAAAGACCAGGAAGATTTAATATATTCAAGCACCTATAAATAGGAAGGAACTGTGTATGATTGTGGGTTTATGAGAAGCCCACCCTTCTTTTATTCTAGTGTAGCTCTGCATCGAAGAAATTAGATTGGTGGAGAGGCAACTGAGGGCAGACCAGCGAGAATTAGGATCTTGGATCCTGGCAGGTTGGTGCAACTTGGTGGGCATTAGTAATGCCAGTTAGTGCCATGTAGGGGTGATGAGCAAGAAATGTTTAAAGAATGTAAATCATAATTGTTCAAATATGTTCCTAATTCGCCAAACGCTGTTCATTGCAGTGGAAACAAAATGGGGCACATTTTGGTGACCCTGAGTGCAAGATGGACCCCCAGTGCTGAAGGCATGTCATGTTAGCATACTTAGCAGGACTGGGAATAGACCACCAGCTCTCACACCTTCTTACATTTCCCTCAAGACCTCTTCATTTTGTTGTTTTCTTCATATCTGCCTGGTAACAAATAAGAGAGAGAGAGAATTCATTTTAACAGGCAACCAAGTTAAAGTATCTCTTATAACTGATTGGCATGAGATAACTTGAGTTTAGAGAGATGGTTCCACACACTAGATTATTTTACCCAAATGTGTCTAATTTTGCAAGTAACTAGTATGTTGTGTCTCTTCTTCTTTTCTCCCCTTTGTAGAATTTATTACAGGAACTGAAACACCTAAAAATTAAGGTTGAAGAACTAGAAAATGAAAGAACTCAATATGAATGGAAGCTGAAAGCAACTAAAGTAAGCAGAGGGCCATTTCACATGTTATGCAGAGACAAACCCAGGTTTGCCACTGAGTGTACAATCAAAAGAGAGCTGCAGCAAATGCCTCAAGGTGTAATGTGTGAAGTAGCCTTGGACAACTTTTCCCACCTCCACAAGGATGCAAATGGCTGTCTTTCATCATTTTAGCTCCATGTGATGTTGACTGCTAATAACTTTTGGGTGGGAGGAGGTGAAATCATGATGAATGCTAAAGGACATTATTTTAAAAAACAAAAAGTCTGAATGCCCCATTGGCTTTTGTTCGAATGCACATGCATGTTACTAAAAGTGGGGTCCTTAGGCATGGACTGTGCCAGCCTCTACATAAAGGTATGCAGTCCATATCCTAGCATGTTAGCTCAGAGGATCCAGCTTAGTCTGTTTCAAGTGGAGATCAATGTGGGAAAGGTTGAAGCATACCCAGATGATGCAAACAAGAGAGCAGTAGTATCCATTTTAAAAAAATGCAAAAAACACTGGTACATTTCAGTGTGTGCGTGCGCGCGCGTGCGCATGTGCTCACTGTGAGCTTTTCCTTTCTGTCCCTCTTCCCAGAGTCACTCTTGCAATCAAATTTGGAGCTCCCTTGCTACAGCAAAACATAACAGGGGAAATTTGGGGAGATTACTCATGGACCTTTTGTGCTACATGAGGTTTGGTTCTTACCCATTGCATTGCACTGCAAGGTGACGGAATCTAAAACGATGGGCTCCATCAAATTGCACCTTCCCTCCCCCCTTTCATTATCAGTACACAGAAGACATGAATCAGTCTTGGCAATCTTTTTTTTACAAGAATCTCCCACCTCCATCCCTGGGATATCTTATTTGCGAGAGATAGAGGCAGAATATCTATAGCCATTAGCTGTTTCGCTAAATTGGAGGGGGGGGGGCACTTTACCAAGAAAAAATATGTTTTTCTAGCAGAAAAGAAGGTTGTGTTTCTGGGTTAGTGCGGAGTAGAAGAATGGATTGCATTGTGGCAGTTGTGGGGGAGTTTGTGTATGTGTTGCTTTTTGCTTTCCTAACATACATTAAGGAGAAATTGTTGATAGTGATTCATTATGCTGTGTGTGTGTGTGTGTGTGTGTGTGTGTGTGTATTGCTAAAGAAGAAGAAAAGAAAGCTAATGATGTTAATTTGTTCCTTCAGGCTGAAATAGCACAGCTACAGGAACAGTTAGCGCTAAAAGACTCGGAAATCGAACGATTACAGAGCCAAATCTCGAGGACTTCAACAAACAATGAAATTGCAGAAAGAGGTAAAGATATGGTAATATAGAGATAATGAAGTTGCTGTCAACTTTTTTGTCATTAGTTCTGTTACTCCAAGTCTTGCTCATTCTGCTTTGGAGAACTGGATGTAGAATTGTTCCGTTCAGAAGAGGGAAGCAGTCATTGATAGGGTTTGTAATCTTGTTTTAGGGGACTCTTTTTCAGTTATTAAGGAAAAAGGTGGTGGTGGTTGACTATGTTTTTTCAAAGCCCTCCCGAATTTACCCTTGACACTGCTTCATCCCTGTGACTTGATCCGATTATCATTTCTGTGTGGACAAGAAAAGAAGAGGCAAGATGACAAATGTTGGATTTTAAGAGCCACAATTTTATTGATTGTACAAAATCTGCAGCAAGGGTACTGGTTAGGCAACAGTTCACCCAAGTAAGGGCATTGTGCTTGGTGGGCATCCCTTTCAAGACTCCAAATTGGGCAGTCCCAACCCTGGCTCAAAACCTTCATTCTGTTCTACGTGGGCTGCAAGGATCCTAGCTGTCAGCAGCATCGCCCACTCCTGGGCTGAGTACCTCACGGGGATGAGGGAGAAAGACCTTAACTGACTTTCTGTCTTGGCTTCCGTAAGGCAAACAGCCATAATGACTGGTCCGGAGAAACATCCCTTCAACTTCTAAGTGAGGCTTCAGGGTGCTCACCAGAACCACAGTGTTACCCCCACCTGCATTTTACCACCACCACCCTAGTGCATGTTATGACCAAACCGATGCAACAAATTACTTATTCTCACAACAACCTCGTGAGGTTTGCCTTATTCCAATGCTCTCTCATAAAGACTCAGGCCAACCACATGAAGTTGTTTTTCATAAACATGTAAACCAATGTGTAATTATGCTGTTCTCCTACTCCCCTTCCCTGCTGTTGTCAACTATTATCCTATCAATTTCAAGGTCTCCCAGAGAGCGTCAGAGAATTGTTTGCAATAATGCTGTGCACTTGTGCTGAATGTGGACAAAAGCCAATAGCCATTTGTAATGAGCAGCATTTACCAAGACTATATTTTATATGGGCCACCTCTTACTGGACAAAGGGGAAGAGGCTGTGGATCAGTGATTGAGCACCTGCTTTGCATGCAGAAGGTCCCAGGTTCAATCCCCAGGTACAGCAGAGGAGAATTCCTGTTTGAAACCCTGGGGAGCTGCTGCCAGTCAGTGTTGACAGTACTGAGCTATATGGACCAATGGTCTTTCTCAGTATATGGCAACTTCCTCTGTTTCTATAAACAATGAGTGTGTTTTGTGCATCCAAATACAAGTATACAGTCATCCTTCATCTGAAATTCTTAATATTCCCACTGTTTCTACTATGAATGGCGAAATCTATGCTCTCCTCTTGAATGGGTGGTAACAAGTGAGCCATTTGTTGTTGCTTCCAATAAGAGCAAATGACTGTAGAGGTGGAATTTGGTCAAAGAGGTTTTGACGCACATTAGGAATTCCATTGTGGATTGGAGTGATTGATGTTCATGTCAGTCATTTGTAGGGTTTGAGCATGTTTGTTTTAATAAGAGTTGCATGTTTTACTAGAATATTAAGTTTCTCTAACAGTAATCGGAAATGTTAACAAATGTCCTGCTGAGGGCCATCGTTCTGTTGTTGACTGCAAAAGGAGGAAGGCCCAAAAGGCCTGACAGCGCAAAGCTATGCATGTTTACTGAGAAGTAAATCCTTCTTTGTTCAATGGGACTTACTTTCAGGGAAATGTGCATAGGACTGCAGGCTTAGTGAGGCAAAAACAGACTTAGTACTGCTCGTTCTTTAACATTTTGTCGTCTTTCTTGTCAGCTTTTGAAGGTTGGAAGAGAGCAGTAGTAATGTTGGGGCTTATCTTTTTCTTGAATGCATATTCTGGTGCAGTTTCATATAGTATCTAATCTGTGCTTTTTCTGCGTACCTGATTTGACTTTCTCCATTTCACATCGTAGAGGAAGTGTATAGGCGAAGGCTAAAAGAAAAACGTAAGCCTTAAGATTTCACTTTCTTACTTTTCACACAAATTATAGCTACAATGCACTTCTGCAGCAATAATCATTCAATGCGCCTCTATATTTGGCTGCTGAATTGTAACACATGGGATAAATATTTCACTGCTTACAGCAAACAGACAGTCAAAGACCAAAATATCTCAGACCAAAATAAATTAATTTCAGAGATACATAAGTTAACAAAAATAGACATTTAAAAAGGCTCCATCAAGGTTGGTAGGTTTCAAAATAAGTTTACATTGCAAGTAAAGTGTGCAACAGATGTTTTGCTTGCATACATGTGTTTGTGTCTGTGTTGTTTCTCCCTCGTGGTTTCTAAAACCGGGATTTGCACCAAACCATCATTTGACAGTTTTTAAATGTTTCTATTTTAAATCATGGATAGAAAACCCACTAATTAAACAAATATTTTTGGAGATGACATTTTAAAAATAAGAAAAGAAAACCTTGATGCGGTTCTTTCTAAAGTCTAACCATGATGAATCAAAACTTAATCCAAAGTATAAAAAGAAAAAATGTCTTGTGTTTTTGCCCTCCTGTAAATCTGTCTGGTTGCTTGTGCATTGCTTGCTGTGTTATGTGGCTTAGTCCTTTGATCTGGCTGAATGCGTACATGCCACATCTACCAAAAATATCAAAATGTTACCTCATGTAAAATAACTGAGTTTGCAGGGCAGTTAATCCATCAATCCTATCCACACTTCCCTGGGAGTAAGTCTCATTGAATACAGTGAGACTTACTTCTGAGTAGACATGCATAGGATTGGGCTGTTAAACATGTAATCCACCAATTGTAGCACTCCATCACTATACCTTTCAGCACTTGGTTGTACTAATTAGAATTGATGATCCAGAGTTTTGCAGTTTTAAAAAAAAATACTGACACTCCCTCCTTCCTAGACTAACAATTTTAGTTGTGCTAATTTTTTTCCCCTTGTGTGTCACGTTGCCATCTTTGCAAATTATTCCTGTTACATTTCAGTAAATTGAGTCATTTTTCATTAAAATGCCTTGGATTTTGGACAATTCTGTAAAAATGCTAAGGAATAACATAGCTAAGGAATCTTGGGATAAATCAAATCAGACTCCTGTACAGTGTCAGCTATTTCCACATCCCAAGCAATCTCCAACCCAGATTAAGTGCATTAACTCTTTGGTTGGTTATGTCCAGGACCACAGTGAAGAACAATGCAATAGACCAGTGGTTCTCAAAGTGGTGGGTCGCAACCCACCATTGAGAACTTTTGCTGTCCCCTGCCCCCTTAAGGGGCCAGGACAGCATGGTGGCAGAGGCAGCGATCCAGGGGATCGCTGCCGCCGCAAAAGTGCCCAAAACGCCCCACACACACTTACTGGGACTTGGGGGAGCTTCGGGGAGGCTTGCGCGATCCTCTGCAGGCCTCCCCGATCTTTGGATCGCCGTTTTGCCTCGATCTTCGGGCTCTTCCAGTTTTTTGCGAAAACCAGAAGCACCCGAAGATGGCTGCAGAACGGTGATCCGAAGATCGGGGAGGCCTGCAGCGGGTCGTGCAGGCCTCCCCGAAGCTCCCCCAAGCCCCGGTAAGTGCGGAGGGGCCATTTTGGGGGTGGTTTTGGGGATTGCCGCCGTGGCTGGCTCCGCTCCCGCACACACTCAAAGGCGGGGAGAACTTTGAGAAATGCTGCAATAGACACATCCACCTCTCCCCAACCTCAAGTACGCTTGTTTTTGAAGAGCATCTCCTATTCATAATTATGATGGACAGGTGCAGCGTGGAAAACCTCCTGGTTGGTGATTTGAGGGTTGCTAACTAATATTCAGATTTTTGCATTGTGGGGGTTAATGGGGCATAATATGATCAGGGATAGGACCACATGTTTTTGACACAGGCAAAGTCTAATATTTCACAAGTTGCTTCAGTAAAGTTTTTAGACACTGTTGAATTATTTGGTACAATTTAGGGATTGATGAATATCAGAAGTGGTAAGAAGAAATCCAACAGTACTGGATTTCTGGATATCAATATTTTTAAACATCTGCTTCATCAAAAAAAGACTTTTTTTAAGTATGTATTGTTTTTCAGAACAATATTTTTGAGAGACAGTGCAGACCTGAGGGTCATGATGGGAAGTGGATGGTGGAGGGAGGGGCTAATTATTCCATGTGCCTGAAGACTTGGAGAGTCCCTGCCAGTCAGTGTAGACAATCCAGCAATAGAAGGACCAATATATGACGCTATCAGGCAGCTTTATGAGTTAAGGATGGGTTTTGGGGTGTTTTATTGGACCTTTGGAATAATTTGGGTTATTTCTCTAAACAGGTGTATGTCTAAATCTTTTGAAAAAAATGTCATTTTTCATTTTCATGGTTAGGAAAATAAAATTTAATGCCATGTGTCATATCTGTTCTCATTGTTCATTCCATATTCGGTAAGGCTCAAGTGCCTTGGGAGCAAGGCAGATGCACACTTTATATGCTTTGTTGTGCAGAAGTTGCCTTCATTCATTCCAAGTGCTGTGCGGTGGCATAGAGAAAATTGCCCAATTAGGGTGATGACCTAGTACGCAGGGACTGCTTGCTTGTGAAGAGCCACGACATGGACCGATTTAAGGAGGGGTTGTCTGTAGGAACCTTGAACCTCTGTTCGTTTTGAGAAGACTACCAAAAATACTATCACTGTTGCCGTCTGGTAAAATTGCAGAAACAGCACATTGGCAGATACGTGGTGGGCATTTGTTTCCTCACAACTTCTCAAATTTCTTTTAGATCAAGAGGTCCAGCGTTTGAAAATAGGAATGGAGTCTTTATTAACTGCAAATGAAGAAAAGGTAAGAAAATGCTAAGAGCAAGTCAGGTTTGTTTTGGGTATAGATCATGCACTGAACTTTCAAATGCATCTGCTCATCATACTTTTCAGTTATAAAAAGAACAGAGACCAATGGCGGTTTCTTCTGCGCATGCATGGATTTCCCACGCACGCGCACTCCGTCGCTGAGGGCAAGAGTCTGCCCGGTTGCCCTCGGCTGCGGGTCTGCCATGTTTGCGCATGCGCAGACCGCAACTGAGCGCAACCAGGCAGCCTCGTACCCTCAGTGGTGGTCTGCGCATGCGCCAAAATGGCGGATCTGCAGCTGAGGGCAACCGGGCAGGCTCTTGCCCTCAGTGACGGAGTGCGCATGCGCAGAAAATCCACGCCTGCGCATAACGAGCCGAGGGCAAGGCCGAAGACGTCCGGACTCAAGGTAGGTGATGCGCGGGGGTGGGAGGTGACATGCGCGCGCCCTGCCACCGGGTGACGCACGCGCAGTGATGCCATTCACTGAGACAAAATTCCCCCAACCCAATTTTATCATTCTGTTTTCAGACAGCAAAGAGATCCCCTCCCCTTTGGTGATTTTTTTTCAGGGGAAGCTGAGAACAGCAGTAAAATACTGTACTTGGAATTTGAATTACTGTACTACATTGTTTTTTTCCAGGTGGATTACATTTAAGTTAAAAGTCAGATTATTAATTAACTAAAATAATTACTAATTGGAGGACACCCCCCTATATATGCAACATGATCCATAACTTTCATGTTGCATATGAAAGTTCGTTGCCTTCGCCGCACTGGATGGCTCCGACAGCGAGGGGGCAGGGCCGCCTCGTGCCAGAGAGTACACGGAGGTTAGCACAGTGCGGAACGTACACCTCGAGCGATGCCACTGATCATGTTCAACCTTGTTTACCTTTTTTATACAAGTTTATAAACATGTTTAAAGATTTTTTTAAAAATCAATTACATAAAACTCATGCACAGAATGAAAATGAAACTTACTACATATTAATTTAAAAAGAAAAACAGACTCTTATCCACTCTTTCCCCTTAACTTTTGTGAAAGATACCTGCAGATGCCCAGTGGTGCTAGCTGTCTCCTCCAGTCTAGGAGAAAAAGAGAATTAAATGGAAGCGAGAAAAATGTAGTTATTGCAATCTGCTGGAGTGCAAGTGCTTGTGCATCTCTATCCATTACTGGAGGGTAACTGGCTTACTGAGCCATAACCCTGGTGTCCTCAACTTTCCCATGACTCACATTTTCTTATCACATGCATCTATCTTCCCAAAGGAAGTGCCTGTGGTGTGAAATTAATCATAGGATAGTCTTGATCCTTCTCAACTTTCTGTTAGTGGAAGTGACACAAAGCAGGTGGTGCCCATGAGTAGGGGAAAAAAATGATGGCTGACATCCACTGACAGAGTGCCAATGCCCTGCCTGGCTATCACTCCAAGAGTATTTCCTACCTCAGAGGCATATGTATACGTATTAACTAACAAGCAAACATATAAAATAGTGGGCACCTTTTTTTAAAGATTAACATCAGCAAGAGTTTGAGGGACTGAGGTGGGTGGGGGGGAGAGTGGATTTTTAAAAAAATCTTGAAAAATCTTTTGCATGTCACTGTCTCTTGTTGCAGCAATAACATATTTTAAAAACAGATCCCCCAGTGGAGGAGAGATGGGTGTCATTTTGCTTCCTAGTGACTGTAGCTGGAGCATACTCTAGAGGCTTCTGTTACTGTTTATTTCCAAGACTTTCTGCTGCGACAGAGATGACTCAGCAATGTCCTGGGAAGGCGGTTGGGATGCTGTGTTTTAGCTTGTCTGATGCAAACTTTCCATAAAGTGTGAACTTCTTTTTTTTTTTTTGAATAGGTTTTTTATTTTCCATTATAAACACACAAAAAACTATAAGGAATTATAGGGAAAGGGAAAGTAGGTAACAAAGACAAAAAAAAAACCAGGTAACAACACGATACATTAGGAAAATCACTACACGGACATCGTTCTATGTCAAAATAACTATTTCAGCCTCTACTATATTAACATAATTATTTGGACCTATTCATTTATCCTAAATAAAATTAAACTTCATAATAACTCCCAGCCTTCCACTTTATAAATCATTACATCTAATAATAATCTTCTACTTTGTTTTATATAACATCTAATTCTATCAAATAATAGATCTTAAATATTAACTCTACAATATCTAATATAATCTCAACTTTCCATTACATAGCATACCTCAACCCAACAGCCATGACCATATATATAATACCAAAATATCACTTTAGGCTGTTACTAGTATCACCATATTCAGTAAAAAAAAAATTCTCATATAGACAGCTCCATACCTCATGATATCTCTTTTAGTGCTGCAAGGACCACCCTCAGAAATTAAACTTTAAACACCTCTACCCCATAACATCTTAAGCTCAAATACCCATCAGGATACCTTACATCTTAAATCAAAGCTCATCCCACAATTTCCCTAATAAATCAATCAAGTTCATCATATAAAGTATTTAAAAAAAAAAACTCTTATCTAATCTAATCTGTTAACTAGTTCTAAAGATTTACTCAGCCGATTATTTAGTCAAAAATCTTATGTCTAAGCTGCTCCCTTACCGCTAATAAACCAGTCCACCCATAAACCTACTACTTCTAAAATAGCGTAAATCTCCACTCTCGAACTCATTACCAGGCTGTAAGTTCATAATAATTTGACCAATTCGGAATGAGCATCCCTAGCCTCATTTCAATCGGACACGAGGTTTCTTGCCAATACAACCAAATCTCATTATCCTCTTGTCCAATTGAATTGTAGATTTGCTGTAAAAATCAGTCGGAACAGTTAATTGTTTAACCTTACTGATATTCAGTCTAAAAATACGTTCAGTACTGTTCAAATTTTCCCAAACTTCTACTTCTAAAATCTGTAAATCATTTATCGCCCCATCAAACAAACATTGATACAAATCTTCATAAATCTCCCCAAAAAAATTACAGACATTAAACACAGAGTTAGCACTCTCCATTTCCAATCTCAATGATGCAGCCTGCAGTTCCTGATGATTAATCTCATCTGCCTTCACTGTAACCTGTTGCTTAAAAAGTCCTCTCGTAGTGTTCCACTGCTTCAGTTGTTCCAATAAGTATTGTCTTTCTTCGGAAGCAGCTTTAATCTCATTAATGCTCTTTTGCATAACTTTCAAAGCCTCCATCAGCTGTTGAAAATCTGTTTTCTGTATACCTGCAGGTACTAAATTAGCTAACTCCATGCTGCAATACTAATAAATCAACTAGGGAATAAACAATATAAAAAACACTAACAGTACTAAACAATATAAAGACACAAAAGTCCCCTTTTTATCTTCTTGTCCAAAATCACCTTAAGATTTCAGGTCGGTTTACTTCTCAGACTTCCTTAAATATCTCAGTCCAAAAAACCAAATTTAAAAAAAAAAGAAAGGTCCACAGAGCAAGCTCAGTTCAAAGTTCAGATAATATAGTTCAGCTGAGTAAACAGGAATATCCCCCGACGTGTAAGATATCACTTCAAGGCCAGTAAGTACCAACTACCAGTCCAGACAAGTTTGTGATCCAAAAGTCCATATATTCAAAAAATCCGGAAAGCAGCCGGAAAGCAGAGGAGTGAATTCCAAAGTAGTTCCAAAGATAGGCCTTTTAATCCAAACTCAAACCCCTGTAGATTTCCAAAAACTCCACCAAACTCCTGGAACACACAGGGTTAACTTTTCCAAAACTCCTCAAAAGATAAGCCTCCTCCAGTAATTCAACACTCTTCTCTTCCCGATGATCAATTCCACACAAACACCGCTGTCTTCAGAAAACAAAACAATCTCTGTACGAAAGGGGGGAGGGGAGAATCCCTTTCCCCTCTCTTACTCATTTGTGCCGCTCAGATTCCTCCCTCCGATATTTTCCACTCACCATATATCATCCAACTCATCAAAAATCAAGTTACTTCTTTCAGGTAAGGTTGGGAGCTTAAAACAAGTCTATTTCAAGTACAGTCTTTTCTCCCGTCCGGGAGAGAGCGGTTGCGCGCGCCTACACAGACGCCATAATGGCGTCTGCTACAAAACGGGGATAGAAAAGGGGATACCGGTCGAACACAAGCACGGCGCCCCGACTTGGATCGACCAGAATGCCCCCCAATCTCTCACCCACACCTCTCCTGGTGTGGGAGGTCCCGATCCGTGCTGGATCAAGGGAAATCCCCCGCTTTGCGGCGCGGCTCCAAGGAGACTCCTGGAGTCGCGTCTTCAGCCCGTCGTAGCTCCGCCTTCTCCATAAAGTGTGAACTTCTGAGTGTGTGAAATGAGACGTGAAACTCTGTGCCAACTCTGATGATTAATAATATGCATCAGGGATAGGTAATATCAGGCCCACAAGCAATATCCACCCCTCCAAGGATTGTTTTTCCCTCTTGCAGATGAGTCGCCAAACAGCCGCAAGCCCTGACCAGGAAATGTCTCCTGGGCTTTGCGTTTACCTATCTGATGATATAATGTTTAAGAATATTTAGATACCACTTTCATTTTGATACTCTTTAAATCTACCAGTGTTGATTTCTCTTTGTATGTTTTAGGACCGTCGAATAGAAGAGCTAACAGTTTTGCTAAGCCAGTACCGAAGGGTGAAGGAGATCATGATAGCAGTTCAAGGTATACTTAGTGCATGTAGTACACTGGCTGAAAGGTCATCTAAAAATTGCATGATTTCCAATTAAACTACAGTATTCATTAAATATGAAATTCAACAGAGATACCAGAAGGTGGAGCACAGAAAGTAGCCCAGTAAAGGCTTATCTCTTTCACGAATGGTCAAAGTTATGGGTAGACCAGTACTATCGATTGGATTTAGCCACAGCAATATAACCTTTATGTCTTTATTACAGTAGGGTATACATACACACAACGTATAGTATATATTGTATTACTGTATATGTGTATTGTATTATATATAGTAAAAAGGTAAAGGTATCCCCTGACAATTAAGTCCAGTCGTGTCCGACTCTAGGGTGTGGTGCTCATCTCCATTTCAAAGCCGAAGAGCCAGTGTTGTCCGAAGACGCCTCTGTGGTCATGTGGCCGGCATGACTCTCCTTGCCACAGCGCGTAGCATGCAGCTGGAACACGGAGCGCTGTTTACCTTCCCGCAAGCGGTACCTATTTATCTACTCACATTGACATGCTTTGGAACTGCTAGGTTGGCAGGAGCTGGCCAAGCAACGAGCGCTCACCCCGTCGTGGGAATCGAACTGCTGACCTTTCGATCGACAGCTTATGGTTCAGCGGTTTAACCCGCTGCGCCACCCGCAGGCATTATATATAGTACATATTCATAAATACAACTCACAGAGACTTGGATTGTGGGGGGAGGACTCTAAGGAGAGCTTTGTCAGGCTATGCCTTTCCATGTTCTTAACGTTATACAAGACACTGTGGCTAAGTAATGTATACTGTAGGTTGTGTGTATAATGGAGTCTCTGTAGTGTTAGAGCTGCCAGAAGCAGGGCTGACACGTGCAGCTGGCAATGGAGTTTTATTTGAAGAATTTCTATCCCATCTTTCTCCAGGTGAGGACAATCAAGGCGGCTTACAAATTTAAACCACATAACAATAATAAGACATCAAAAACAAGACAAAAACCCCAATGGATTGCATAAAAACAATTAAAAATTACATTAATTAAAACACCAGTCCATCATGTTAGCTATCAAATGCCATCCTGAATAAAAATGTCTTAAGGCCCCAACTAAAGGTCTCCAATGAGGGAGCCATTCCTAATTCCAAGGGGAGAGAATTCCACAATGTGGGCACCACAACCAAGAAGACCCTGTTCCTTGCCACCATCCCCCTTACCTCCATCACTGGTGGCATGGTTAAAAGGGCCCCCTTTGATGTCCTCAGAGGGTAGGAAGGAGGTGGTCCTCCTTATATGGAAGGAGGTGGTCCTTCAAATACCACAAAAGCCTTAAAAATAAAAACTAGCACCTTGAATTGTGCCTGGAAATGAACCGGCAACCAGTATAGCCACCGGAACAGCAACCTGACTGAGTCGAACAGACAAGTTCCTGTAACCACACGGGCAGCCACATTTTACACTAATTGCAGTTTCCGGACAGTCTTCAAGTCAACCCCATGTAGAGCGCGTTGCAGTAATCCAGTCTAGACATAACTAGGGCATGGGTCACTGGCCAAGTCTGAACGATTCAGGTATGATTACAGTTGTCTGATCAGCCAAAGCTGAGCAAAGGCTCCCCTTGCCACAGCCACCACCTGGAGCACCTGCACATCCAGGAGAACCGCTAAACTGCGGACCAGCTCCTTTTTGGTTGTTCATTTTCCATTGCATGAGTATTACTTATGTCTGACTATTCTTAATTAGCACTGCATTTTTAACTAGTTTCTTCCATTTTCCCATCGCAGGAAATGGATAGAGAAATGTAACATCAAGTCTCTATGGTCTTCCTGCTTCAGAAGACTTTTTCCATACTTTCCAGAATCAGCCCAACATGACAGTCATCTGGGAAATTTGAGCTACTTATGAATAGGGTGCCTTGAGATAGACACAGAATAGCTATCTTGCCTAGGCACGGGTAACTGATTCTTAATTTTCTGAAGCTAATTTGGAATGAAGTAAGAAAGTAGCCCTAGGTTTTACTTCTCTCACTGCAGTGTTTGTTTTGTAGCTCTTGATCATTAGACTCCCACTATGCTCTGCTTGGCATCTGTGCAAGCTTTCCCAGTGCTTACTCATTACACTCTAGGGCAGCACACCTATTTAAAATAGATCTATGGGTTAGCACTTTCCATAGGGCATTCCTTGGTGTATTGGGCTTCTGCTTTCTCTCCTTCTGCCTGGAGAACACAGTGCAAGGCATGTTCATCCTGATGAGTCTGGGCTGGTAATGCTGCAACTGTGCACCTTCCCAGGTCTCCATAGCTTTGTCTGTATGTTCTGAATCGAAGAGAGTCACTACAGTTACAAAATGCCCTGAGTAAGCCCAGCTCCCTGCTGCCACTGTGCTCTGTAGCCTTGCCTTCTTCTTGTGGAGAACATTAGACAAACACACACCACAGGGAGAGCAGGGGGTGGGGTTACAGGGCACAGTGGCAGCAGGGGTGAGACTTGCCGATGTGGTCACATTGCCTCCCATCATGTCTTTATGAAGAGGGTTTATGGAATTCAGCAAAGCAAACTGAGTTAATTTCCCACTAACACATAGCCATATCTGAGATTATTTACCTTATTTGGCCATACAACTTTCTGTCCCTTTAAAGAAGGAATAATGTATTTTCTAGTTAAGAGTGGGTGTTTTTTTTTTTTTCAGAAATTCTGTCTACTAAGACATCTTTGCTTGCTGACTAGACAGCCATATGAAATGTTATACTTCCTGTCTGCATTTAGAATAACTCAGCCAAGAAGATGAGTGAACACAAAGCAAAGCAATTTTAAGAAGAAGTTGTTGTAAAAGCAAAAAAACCAAAAAGACTTTGTTTATTTTGTATCCTATTTTTTTTGTTAAAAATCAAAATAGTCAAGAAGCCATCATAACACGTTTTATAACCTGGAGTATTAAGCAGTTTAACCTGAGCAGAAGCAAGTATAGCAAAACAACTACAACACAGAGAGCAAGTCAAAAGTCAGTCTTGCATTGCCATGTTGGATTCGCCCCCAAACTTGAGATTCAGGAGACGGTACCTGGTGATGTCACATGATTGAGTACTAGTAAATGACACACAAAAAAGAGAGAATCTGGTGCCAAGGAGGAGCCCTGTAGCAAAGGAAGGGGGAGCGGGGGAGAGAGAGATAAGAAATGTTCTAATGTTTTAGAGACAGTTTTTTCTAGAGGAAATCACAGAATATTTTCTTTTTCAGAATGATGAGTGAAATAAAAAGGTAAAGGTGACCCCTGACAATTAAGTCCAGTCGTGTCCGACTCCAGGGTGTGGTGCTCATCTCCATTTCAAAGCCGAAGAGCCAGCGTTGTCCGAAGACGCCTCCGTGGTCATGTGGCCGGCATGACTCTCCTTGCCGCAGCGCGTAGCATGCAGCTGGAACACGGAGCGCTGTACTACTTTATTATTATTAATAATAATAATAATAATTCCAGCCAACTACACTTCTGCAGAACTCCTGCTGCCACAGCGCTCCATCTCTTCCATCTGGCCTTCTAGGTCAGTGGGAGGAGGTGGAGTGACACGGCAGCAGCGCACATTAAATTTTGTATGGAAGGAAAGGAGGAGGCAATGGAGGTAGCTGTCCAAAACCTGGTTTGCGCTAAAAATCTGAAATCTGACAGGCTAGCAGCTAAAGAATTTGAGATGGCTCTCAAAACACCTGAATCTCAAGCCAAAAAACTGAGATCTGGCAACCCTAGCCTATCTAAAAGTATGAAGTGTTCACATACTGCCTAAATATCTCTAATATTTAGAGATGTCTCTAAATATCTCAGAAGGGCCTCCCTGACCTCAGACTTCTGTAAGACTGGAGCCACTACAGAGAAGAAGGCCCTACTCCAAACCCCTGTCGATGATGCTCTTCTAAGAGCCAGAGCACACAATATACTATTTAGGAAATGCCACTGAAAACCTCATTTCCATAGCAAGTTCTCCACCCCTGCAGTACAATATATGAACTGCCTTATTTCACAGATAGCCACCATTACATTACCATGAGATGGTGGCTATCAACAGAGTGAGCCATTTTAAATGTTACAGTGGGAGGAGGTTTGGTCATAGGAATGTCATGTCATTGCAACATATGCTCTGGTTCAAAATATGGGACCCAGAGCAAGCCTTCTCCAGCAGATCTTAAAAGCATTGTGGAGCTAATCCTCTAGTAATCTACCGGTAGATGTAGATTATTCAAGGGACACATCTCTCAAATAGGATTGCCAACTCTGTCTAAAACTTACTTTCAGATATTTTTTCCCCTAGCATGCTTTAACATGGACATTCCTGGAGGCCTTAAAATCCCCAGGATTGCTTTCAGTAGCCATCTGGAGCTTAATGCTAATTCCTGAAGATTCCAAGCCAATCTTAATGCGTTAACAACCGTAATCTCAGACCTGCAGTCTGTGGGCATAGCTTGGCCCCTCCCAAAATAATTATTTGAATACTGAGGAAGCCTGCAATTTGAAGGAAGGAAGGAATTTGAAGGAAGCCTGCAATTTGTCAGGGGAAGGGGGTGGTGGAATCGATCTCTGAAGACAATTCCTGCCCCTTCGTCTGTGACATGTTTTCATGGGGTGCCCACCTGTTACAACTAAACTGGTTCCAGCATTTAATATCATTACAGCTTTGACAAAAAAAAAAAAGAGTGTTCACTGAAATGGTAAATAATTGATTGGAGCCTCAAAAGCAATTTTAAATCCTTAGCTTTTCTGTCATTTAATAACTATTAGACCAGTGCGCTCACTCTTCTTCACTTTTCCTTAAATAACAGGTCTAGCAAAAAGGTCATATTAAATGACTTATCTTTTCCACACATATGAGTAGCTGGAAGTTATTTTCCTGTTTTGAAACCTATCCTGCATTTTTCTAAGTATAACATATAAAATAGATAGTATTAGGTAATATTTTATTCCATATGGTTATATTTTCCAGTGATACAAGATAACTTTTAAAGAGCTCAATTTTACCATAGAAGCTACAGTGACCCAGTTTTGCTATAATTAACTACAGAACATTTGGCTAATGTTCATGAAACTGTCGTTTTCTAGAACAATGTGCAAAATAAATTGACCGCAAATCTCTTCCTACACATTCTCTATGCTAAGAACTTGACATTGATTATAGCACTTAAGATATTTAGCATGCGTTTATACTGACAGCAGAAATGCTTTTATTTAACCATTATAGCAGTGTTTTTACTGTGTTTAATTGTTTGAGATTGTTTTATATACAGTATTTTGTAATCTGCTTTGGGTGCTCATCTGGGAGAAATGTGGGGTAAAAATTTAATAAATAAATAAATAGGCCACCCTTTGAAAACAAGTTAACCAACTAATTAACAAATTCACCTGATAAGGATGAACAAAACGCATTGAGAAGGATTTACTAATTATTTACCCTATTGACTTTGTCAGCTGCTTTTTCTGTATTACATGGTGCCGTGAATATGGAGAGCTTCCTCTATAAATTGGGCCCTAAATGTGTTTAGGATCATGTTGTTGCTTTTTAAACCTTTAACCTGTACACAATTCTGAATTTCTAGGAACTTCGGAAAGAGTCTTGACTGGTGGCAGTGAAGATGATATTGAGGCAACTTTAAGAAAATGGAACCCCATGAATAAAGTCCCAATAGAACTATATAAACCAGAGGTTGGTTGGTTGTTTTTTAGAATCGCAGAATGTTAAGAGTTGGAAGGAACCTTGGAGGTCATGTAGTTCAACCCTTTGCTCAGAACAGGCAACTGCTACAGCATCGCTGATAGGTGGCCATGCAGCCTTTGCTTGAAAGCTTCCAACAAGGGAGAACCTGCTACTGAACAGTGCTGGACAACAGCTCTTCCAGTTAGGAAATTCTTCCTCGTGTCTAGCCTAAATCTACCTGCTTGTGGCTTCAGTCTGTTGGTTCTAGCCCTGCCATCAAGAGCCACAGAAAGCAACTCCTCCCCTTCTACTGATAGCCCTTCATAGCTTCCTTTTAGGCTAAACTTCTCCAAGCTCTTCTTCTCTTCTCCAGGCTAAGCACATGCCAAGCTCTTTTCACCATTCCTTATATTGTTCCTTTTCTCCATTTCCAATAGAGTGTGTACTTTTTTCCCCTCTTCTTCGGTGTAAATAAATCCAAACTTATATGCATTTATACAGGTACCTCAAGGGGAATTGACCCCACCTATGTTGCTTCCACCACCGCAAAAAGTACTGGAAATCAGGCAAGAGCACGTTGTACATTGTTTTCTTTATAAATCATTCTTGTGTTTCTGTTGTAAAATACAATTTGCGCAACTTGCTTTTGTGCTAAACGTTTATGGTCAGATGGGGTGAAACATATGGGATATGTAGATCTAGCATGTTTCTGAAAGATTGCCCTTTATTTTGTCTCTTTACCATTATGATTAGCAGTGGAAGCTCTCCAGTTCCTTCAAATAATCTGTTTTCGACAAATGGGGAAAACCCAGAGCTCCAAAATAGGTAAGAATAGCAATGCTCCGAGTGCTTATCAGTAATTTCAATCGGATTGTCCAGGGTATTTTAATACGCCAAGCCAAGAAGCTAAGGCCAGTGCAGCAGCTACGGCTTCTACTGGCAGAGACAGCGCGGTCATCAATATCTATGACTGGCAACATTTCATCTGGATTACTGCAAGGAGTTATTTGCGGGGCTAACCTTCAAGGCAATTGGGAAACTACAGAGTAGAAAATATGGCAACTAGGTTCCTAACTGGGACCAAGTTTATGGATCCAACTTCTCATTTCTCTTCGAATACTTACATCCATTCCTGGTTCACTTCCAGGCTCAGCTCAAGGCATCAGTGTCAGGCCTTTAAAGGCTAAATTGCTTGGAATCTGGATCCCTTAAGGACCCCCGTCTCCCACTTGAACTTGCCTGGTTATTAAAATCATCCTTGGAATCCCTACTTTGGGTCCTCTTGCTTTCTGGAGGGAGACTTGCAGGCCCACGCCAGAGCCTTTCAGTTGTGGTCCCACAACGTTGGAATGCTCTTCCGAGGGACGGCTTGCAGGGCACCAAAACTGATTTACTTTTTGGTGCCAAGTGACAAACATTTTATTTGCCCTGACCTTTTAGGTGCAGAGTTATGTTTTTCATCTGATTTTCCCCCTTTCTGCTGCTGCTTTTTTGTTATGGTACTCTTTGTACTCTATGGTACTCATAACAGTTTATGGTACTCTTGACTTTAAAATTGTTAGTCGCTCTTAAGAGTCTTTGACCTGAAAAGCAAGGTAAAACATTTCTTCAGTTAATACACAGGGATTCTTGTGGGTTGCTCCAAAGTTAGCAGTCTCGCTGTGGGTCAAAGGTCCATAGGAGCTCTAGTGTGCCCAAAGACCTTCCCTGTATTCAGGTTCGATCATTCACTTGAACTGAATTAGGAAGTCCTTATGCATCCTTGGATCGGGATGCTTTTGCTGAAGGAATTCCAGCCAAGAATCACATGTTCAATATTTTGTTTGACACAGTTCTTATTGTGTGTGTGACCTATCCATTTTAGCTTCTGTTGGCAAATGAATGGCTTGCAGAAACTAGAATTTACTGTATGAAAAAGCAGGTGTTTTACCGCTGAGCTATGATCTTTCTTCCAAGCTTTCAGATAGAAGGGGAAAAAAATCCACATATGCCCTTGTCAATTAGGCAACTGTAGGAAACTAAGAAGCATTGCCTCTCAGGCCTGATTTATATGTCATATAGATCCCAGGTAATGCCCTTGTGCATATAAGCATTCCATGTGCACCCTGTCTCCTTTAGGAACACTTACTTTTCATGGGTAGTGTGGGTACATCAGTGGCGCTCCCACCCAGGCAACTGATCAGTAACATTCATATAGATCAGGGGTGGCCACCCTTCCACCATTAGGGCCTCTGCATTCTTAGGAGTTGCGTAGAAGACAGAATCTTGGCAGCTGCAATTGCTGATGGTGCTGCTAAAGCAGCTGCACCTGTGGAAATGCCCTCACCTCTACAACCATTAAAGGGCCAGGAGCAGTCATGTTGAAAGGTTGGCCACCCCTGCTCTAGATGAATGGGCCTATAGACATGGTAAGTGCTTTTAAACATTACAGGTGTGTATGAAATATTTACATAGGGTTTACCTGCCATTATTATTTATTATTATTATTAAGAATATTTATATATTGCTTTTCAACAAAAAGTTGTTTTCCCAAAGTGATTTACATAGCTAAATAAATGGTTCCTGTCCCCAAAGGCCTCACAATCTAAAAAAGATGCAAAAGAAGCACCGGCAACAGCCACTGAGAAAGACACTAAACTAAATAGAAGAGCACACTGCTTTAAAAGGTGCCTCTTTGCCTAGTTAGCAAGTGGGTACATGACATACAAATTGAGTTTTAGGATCTCTGATTATGTGAGAGGGGGAGAATATTTCTGAAATGTCAATTTGCACTTTGACCTAATTAATCCTGTACATTATATTGTTTTGGGTGTTTTTGGTTTTGTATTACACTAATATATTGTCTTCTTTTAAGGGTCACTCAGAAAAAAATGTCAAGTAGTCTTGAAGACTTGCAAAGTGAATCCCTGGAAAAGGTTGGCCCAAATATCTTGGCTTTTGCATAAATAATTTATTGTGATGGTAAAGCCCAGCATATAGAGCACTCACACAGCTGAGTAATTCCAAGTTTCTTCTTTTCCTGAGTTTGAGATCAAATAACTTAAACCAAAAAAAACACCCAAGTGTCTATACTAGAAACCAATCTATGGTCTACCATATCCAGTTTAGCAGTGGGGAACCAGCTGACCAACGTATTCTCACCTATATATAATACAAGTCAGAAGCTCAGTGAACTCGATTCTATGCTACTAGTAAACTGAACACACAGTAATTCAATTTGAAGGTGATATATCAGTATAATGCTATTCAGAGGCTATATAGTTAACCTCAGAACTTCTTTCAGTATTCCTTCAGCATGTTTTCTTTAATTTTTTTGATTTTATGCTTGCATTACATTTTGTGGTGGTGTTATGTATGGCAAACGAATGATGGACTAACTTCTCGAGTTATTCTGGAATTCAAAGGTTTATTTTCTCCTTGTCTCATGTATTCCTTTTGTTCATATGGGGTGTATAACTAGCATCTGCTTATACCTGAGCATTGCTAAATGCATGTAGAGAAGGCCCATTTAGCAGAGAATTTTAAAAGGTACTAAAATTCAAGCACAGAATAGAATGAGTAGATCTTGGGCAGGAGCTGAAGTGCTTTGCTCGAGTGCATAAAGTTTGTTCTTAGGCACAGGAACAGCCTTGGCAACTCTTGAATCACAGTCCATGTAGCATAGGTGCTTGTCAGCATCATTACTGAATGTGCCCCATTTTATGTCAAACACAGTCAATACCCTAGAGCAGTGGTTTTCAAACTCTGTTTTGTAGAACCCCAGAATTCTTCTGGAAACTTACTGGGATTATTTGATGACAAGATTAGTAATCTTCCCTGAAATCTTCTCCTTCATTACTGACCTTTCCCTTCAGTGCACAAGGAAGTGTTGGGTATATTCTCAGTTCCTGTATGTCCGATAGGCCTTGCCAACACTCTGAGTGCACACCCCACTCCATGCAGAGGGACCTCTGCAGGCAAGTCAATGTGGAAAGGGCACCCTGAAGATAGAAAATTTGAAAACCACTCTCCTATATTAACTCTTGTAAACACCTCCATGCATTGTACATTCCATTTAGTTGTTGAGTCCAACATGCAGAGGTCAAGTAATGCATGTTCCTTGCTCTACAAGTTCTGGCTGGAATGACTGAGCATTTCAGACCCCTGCACATTGTTCTCTCTGCATGTGTGCAACCGATAGATGTTGGGTCCAGTGCACAGAGTTACAATGAGCCTGGGATGAGTGGGGACACTACTGCTCCCAGCGTGCATTGAGTATACTCCCTTGGGCAAATGTGAATACTGTAATCCAGTGGTGTTCAATTTTATTGTCTGTGTTTTTGTAATTATTGTAGTGAATAGTTAAACAGCTGTTTTATAGCCCAGAATGGGAAGACACTTCTTTTGGATCCAATACAGCACCTGTAGAAGTCATTGACACCAATTCTGTTGGCTCTAGAAGAAGCTGGACTTGGCCTATATTTGTAAACTGAAAGGGAATGGGAGAGGTACACAAGTATCAGAGCAGCATGGTTTTGTATGCCGAGGAGAAAATAAACCACCTGTTGTCCTCACAGAACATCACTAGCAATCAGACTAAAAATATCACTTTGTTTGAACTAACATTTTGTTTGTTACTTTTTCTCCCCTACACTTTGAAATTATCCTTCCTGCAACTGCATAGCATGTAGATGGAAAACCAGTAGAACGTGTGATAGAACAAGAGGTATATTAACTGCTGACTCCATTATAACATTTGCATACAGAAATCATTTTTTAATGGTGTATGTTTATTTTTCCTACTTGTTTTTTTTTTCTTGAATGTCTTTCTATGTGTGTTTTGTATTCTGGTTTGTTGGGCAAACTAGTTGAAGTTTTGATTTTAGCTTTTCTGACATAGGCATTGACATTTTTAACCAGAGGTTTAAAATAATGTCTTCCCTAGATTAATAGAGAGATGGCAGCTGAATGAAGGCATGTCGATGTGCTTGTCTGGTTTACATGTGAATACATCTTTCCTTGCTTTTCAACTCTACAGAAGCAGAGAGTTGGGAGTAACAAAAGGGCCATGTAGTCAAAAAAGCAGAATCATTCTGCTTCAAAAGTACGCAAGCAACGGGCAGATGCGCTGGAGAAAAGTCAACTGGCCGAAGAGCTTTTGGGGACCGAAACAAGTGTGAGCTTAGCCACGTTTGTTCCAGACCCAACTGTTGATATAATTTATTTCAATGAAGAGCAGCGGTAGTAATTTTTAGAAGTTGCTTATGAGGATAATTCAGCATACAGACTGTCACACATGCTGTCCGTGGTTTGCAAAACATTTGCATGTGACAAGCTGTCTGCTGCTTGTCTTCATTCTGAATCTTACAGCTGTCAAATCCTGTTTGCTCACACTTGAGTCAGTCCTCCTGGATCAAACTAGACCACTGTTTCTCAAACTGTGGGTCGGGACCCACTTGGTGGGTCACGACCTGATTTCAGGTGATTGAAAGATCAGCAAAGGAATTGCCACAAGCTCCGAGGCTATTCAAAAATCAGATAGCTGCTAATTGCCTTTCAAAGAGCTGGGCTCCTGCAGTTTGCAAGATAGTTGAGCTCCTGCAGTTTGCAAGCCTGAGTAAATATAGGGAGATAAATGTTTGAGCGTCTTGTAAAGCTAGGTGGGTCCAGATAGATTGTCATTTTAAAAAGTGGGTCCTGGTGCTAAAACGTTTGAGAACCACTGAACTAGACAATATGCTAAACACGTAATAGGCTCTCTTGGGCTTGTTTTTTGTTTAGAATTAGCAGCCATGGGAGTGGGATGCAGACCCTTTCCACCAGGCTGGTTTCCTGCCCCAAATCATCCCACTGCTGCCATGTGCTTCAGTGACACCTTTAGGAGTCGGTGGCAGCTTCTGTTTTGGGCAACATAGTCTAGGAAAATAGCTGGGGCAGGTGGGGCAGGTCTCTCCCCACACCTCATGGTTCTTCTTTGGATGTCTACCCTTCCCCTCCTCTCCTCCTGCAGCTGCTATTCCTAAACAAAAAACAAGCACAGGAAATATGATCATGTCTTGAAGATATTGTGTAA
Organism: Plestiodon gilberti rubricaudatus; assembly: GCA_026170595.1. Taxonomy (NCBI): domain Eukaryota; kingdom Metazoa; phylum Chordata; class Lepidosauria; order Squamata; family Scincidae; genus Plestiodon; species Plestiodon gilberti. The sequence continues at coordinate 233,824,982 of JANXHW010000001.1, read as the reverse complement.
CGTGACCTCCAGAACAAGACCATTCCCGGTGTCCTTGTTTCTTTCAGATGTCTCTGCTTAGTTGCCCCAAACTATCCCAACAGTGAATGTCAAGTTTGCTCCTCTCATTGGGTATCTTGATGCAGAAACTGGGGCATATTTCACATATGAAGTCCTGTGCCAACATGAAAAACCCTGTCTTATTCAAATGTTAACACTTCAGAGCGAAAAACAAAGTTTTGCCTACTTCTGGTTGATATGAATGTAATTAACTGTAGAATAAAATTGATTTTATTTTTATTTTAACAAAAAAACAAACAGAATAAGCCATTTGTGAAAAGCGGCAAGTACCAAACCTTGCCAGGGAAGCTTCTTCGGCCTGCGCACAATGGCGATAATGGGATATACAATACGCCCTCTTCCCCAAATACGCGTCGTGTGAATGGCAATGAGGACAACAACATTCAAAGCCTGAGTATGTATTCAGGAATGTGAATGGATTTGTTGTATGTCAACAGAAACATGCCTTGGCATTATATGCAACTTAGGTTGTAGTTACTTACTAGCATATTTTATGATGATGCCGTTGGAAAAGCAGTGAATTGCAGGAGCAATTCTACTTTTTTTTCACCTACATGGCTACTAGAAGGCAGCAAGATGAATATCCTAACTCCTCCGATACTCAGACATAGTAATTGCTTAGTCATACTTATGGTGAGCCCCTGCAACCGTAAGCGTAGGTTGTCATGAGAGGGCCGTTTGGCATGCACAGAACTCTGTGCTTACAGTATGTTAACTGGCCCTGCTAACATCCAGAGCTGGACATTTTATAAATGCATGCTAATATTGTATCCACACAAAGCTCTGCCTGCATAGTTGCCCCTTTCATAACTGCTTCCATCTATCCTTCCAGCCAGCAGCTCGCTATTGGACCAAGCTAATAGGTACCATCCCCAAGAGGGATTTGTAAAGGGCCACAGGACTCAGTCCTAAACATATATAAATTGATAAAAAACGCATTAATTTCAATGAGACTTCAGGCAATTTGCTTTGCACATCTGACTGCAAAGCTGTTGTATTTTATGTTGCACTGTTGTATTAGTTCCAGTTCAAAGTCTCTTCTCTTTTTTTTTCTTTTTCTTTTTTGAGCTACTGAACAGATTTGTGTTACCCTGAGTGAAGCAACTTTTGCTGGCCCCCAAAAACAGTTTAGCATTGGAACTCCTAAAAGAGCCAGAGCATAATCACAAGAGATAGCATATCTCTGCCGGGTAATGACAGAGTGTGGAGCGACCAGTTGGAAGACATGGGCCTCTAGAAATAATAAATACTACTTTCCAAATGCATAGACTCTCTCCTGGGAAAAACGAGGCTCTTGACCTAGCTTCATAAATAAAACTGATAGCTGAGTCCAAGGAGTCAACGGGGGAGGGGGAGGGGAATGTTTTCTTTTAAGAACAATTCCATCTCCCTGGGATGCCTGTTTGCATTTAAGTGAGACCTGAAACATCCTTTATTTTATTTTTGTTTACTGTGTAGGTTAGGAGTGCTTTGGGGATATATTTTCATCTCAAAAGGATTTTTTTAAAAATCCTATATAATTCATTACAAACCGTCTTTAAAATGTATGGTTCCTACTGTGGAATGTTTCTGATCCACAGACAACTCGTCCCAGACTATTCGACTTCATCTGCTTTGTTACTTTGCTTCCTGTCAATTTTTTTATTTCCTGGCTTTGGCTGTTGATTCTCTTTTGCTTTTCTGTAACTGTTGTTTTGCTTGACTTCTCTCCATCATCTTTGCTTCTTCTTCCTATGGCTTTCTTGGAATGATTGAAGATCGCATCAGGAGTGTCAGTGCACCAATACTAGGTACCGTATACCCAGTCAGTGTGCAGCTTTTATGCTTGCAATGAATTGGAGGAGTTGTTTTCCTTTACTACTCAATTGAAAATACTAATTTGAGCTAGTGGACTATTCAGATTTGATTTGTGACTCTGGAAGGAAAATTCAGCTTTGCCCCAAGTGAAATACTGTAATTTAAAATGTAGATAAAGCATTAAATTTTGCTCTCTGAACTAGTTTGTGGAAATCAAATTCTAGTTGACACACAATGCAATTATTTCCTCAGAAGTAAATCTTTTTTAGTTCAGTGGGGCTTACCTTCTTGTAATTAAGTTTAAAATCTGTAACAGACCACATGCGTCTCACTGCGTCACGTCCCAGAGTCTATTCTGATTGGCCCAACACGTTGCTCCGCGTCCTGCCCCCACAACACCGAACGCGGCCTCTCATTGGCCGAAGGTCGTTCTGGTGCGTTCCAACTTGAATAAATCGAGCTTTGGCCAATTAGAGACCATGTTTGGTGTTGTGGGGGCTGGATACAGAGCAATGCGTTAGAGCCAACCAGAAGACATGTCGGCTACTCCAGGACGCAACGCGTGCAATGTAAGGGCAGCTTAAGATATGCATTGAAAGCATAGTGTATGCAACTGAAGCCCCTTAATACTTTGTAAGCAAAGTTGGTATATTGCAAGGGGGGGATTAAAATGCTGCTTTAATTTTACCATTTAATTGTGCAAAACCAAAAACTTCTTGAAGAATTATTTATGCTGCAGCATTTTGGAAAGTTACCAGAATGAATTCTAGGAAACTTGGGTGCCATTGAAAATCATATCCTTCTTGAAAAACATGTACGTATTTCTCGGGTTATAAGATGAGACTTTTTGCAGGCCACATAGGTGCCCCATTTTATATTCTGCATTGACTTAGCATGGATCTTTGTTCTCTATCCATAGATATCTACCTTCATCTTGCAATTTATAATCATGATATCTATGCTCTTCTAGCTTGGTCTGTCCACTGCCCTCATCTGATACTAGAGTGATTTATCTACGAATGAAAGTTAAAAAAAATGTGAAAATTAGCTTTTTCATCTTATACTCTCTATCATCTTATAAACCCAAAAATTAAAGTATCCTCTTCAGGAGTCAATTGAACGTTAGCAATCCATTGGTACCTGCCCATTGTTCTTGATTACAGAACTCAAAGTATCTTGTTCTCACGTTCACTTGACTCTTTCAGTGTTGTATGTTTTAGGTAAATCTTGATGAATTTAATTGTAAATGGAAACCCAGTCTATAAGTTTGAAAGGGCAGGTGTAGCTTTAGTTCTGGAATGTTGTGCAGTAAACCTTTAACCTTGAGCAATTTAAAATGCATCAGATCTTACTTTCCATTAAACATTGTCTTGTGTCTTTTGGTATTTTGGGAACCTTGGCTTCATAAATAATGGCATTTTTAATTCACAGGAGACTCTGACAATATGGATGGTACAATGAATTCAGAACACCTTTCGCCCTTGTCTTCTGGAACAGAATCGGGAGCACAGTCTCCATTAACTCCAGAAAATAAAAGAAGTCCAAGAGGAATAAAGAAAATATGGGGAAAGTAAGTATGGTAATACCACTTGAGAGACTATGGAAATGTTCGTGATACATTTAAGACTTCTTGCATTTTTATTTATGAAAAATAAATGCTGCTGTTTACATTTTAATGCCTGGTGGTTGATTTAATCTCTTCTAAAAGAATTCGCAGGACTCAATCCGGTAATTTTCCTGGAGATGATCTGGGTTTGGCTGAATTTCGGAGAGGTGGCCTCCGTGCAACAGCTGGACCTAGATTGTCTCGATCAAAGGAAACCAAGGGACAGAAGAGGTAAGAGCTGATTGCTCACGTTAGCATTGTTAAATATTGCAGAATGTTGACTAAATATTGCAGTTTGACTATTGTGAATTACAGTATATACTTTTTCTGGGTGAATTGAGCAATGTGCAAGGCACACTTTCCTTTCATATTTCCATATAATAGTTAATATAGTTAATATTAGTTAATATTTCCATTTTATTAATAAAATTTTATTAATAGTAATAGTAATAACAGTAAATGGTGGTTATTTCACATTTAATAATTCAACATCATATTAAGAGGGCAAAATACATTGGAACTCCTTAATGGACAGGGAACCAGTGGATCTCTGTGCTGAAGAGGGCTGTGTAGAAATAGACTGAGCTACGGTAGAAGGGTGTCTCCTTGTACCAGCCCCACTTCATCCTGTGCCCAAGACTACATGGGAACTAAAGCCATCACTATGAGTTGAGCAAGGTGTGAAGTTGGTACTGTTGTTGTACTGCAAAACCCAAGTGCAGGCTCAAGCCAACCCCCTTGCCCTGTGACAACTGCAGGGCCTCAGGGCCTCTCACTCCCCCTTTCTCTCCCCCCCCCCCAATGATCAGAGAATTATTGTTAAAGTGAATCTCGCAGTTTAATGTTCGTTACAATGCGCAAAATGCTATAGAAATAATAATGACGTGAGCCTTGTCTTTGTGCTTCCTAGTGATCCCAATGCCCCATTTGCCCAATGGAACACGGAACGGGTTTGTAGCTGGCTTGAGGACTTTGGTCTCGGTCAGTATGTCATTTTTGCACGACAGTGGGTAACATCTGGTCATACACTCTTAACAGCAACTCCTCAGGATATGGAAAAGGTAAGAGATCTTGACTATTAGCTATACCTTTTACTAGAAGGAATTCAAATAGTTTTTTTAAACCATTGAAGGGAAACTCAGTATAGTATATAAGGTGTATAAGGATTCCCTTGACTGTCACGGGCCACCAGATGCCCTTGTAGATAATATATCACCTCCCAGAAACTTCTGGACAATTGTTTTGAGAGAGCTAAGGGAAAGAATTTGTAGAGTTGGAAAGCAATTGCATAACATTTCTCTCCATATAAGAGAAGCCCTGTTGTCCATCTGGGCCTAGAAAAGGCCCATCTAGTCCAGGATTCTGTTTCCCACAGTGACCCACAAGCAGGAGAGCCATATCTCTCTCCCACCATTGCTCCTCTGCAACGTGTTCCACCCTTTTTTCCAAGCTAAAAAGCCCCAAGCATTCTAGCCATTCTTCCTAAAGAAGGTATTTCACCCTCGGATCATTTTAGTTGCTGTCTTTTGTACCATTTCCAACTGTACGATATCCTTCTTGAGGTGTGACCACCAAAACGGTACACAGTATTCCAAATGTGGACGCAGTTGACTTCTATTGGGTAATATAATGTTAGCAGACTTATCCTCATTCCTTTTTAATGACCCCTAGCATGGAATTCACCTTCTTCACCGCTGAAGAAGCTATCATTGAGCTATCCACCATGACCCTAAGGTCTGTTCCCTGGTTTGTCTCAGACAGCTCACACTTGACATCGGTATACATGTCAAATTGGAATGTTTGCCCCAGTGTGCATCAGTTTACACTAATTTACTTTGAATTGCACATCATTTGGTTGCTAATTCACATAGTTTGAAGAGGACCTTTTTGGAGCCCTTCACAATCTTTTTTGGTTTTTACTATCCTGAATAGTTTGGTGTCACTTGCAAACTTTGCCACTTTGCTGTTTTTAACTCTAGGTCATTTATGAACAAGTTAAAAAAACACCGATCCCAGTACAGATTCTTGGAGGACCCCACTTTTTACTTCTGTCCCCTGTGAAAATTGCCCAAATAGTCCTAGTCTCTGCTTCCTGGTCTTTAAGCAGTTACCAAACTATAAGAAGGCCTGTCCTCTTATTCCATGACTGCTAAGAGCCTTTAATAAGGGAAGTTTGTCAAAAGCTTTTTGAAAGCCCAAATATACAATGTCAATGGAATCATCTCTATCCACGTTCCTCTTAACGCTCTCTTTAGTGAGGCAGAACTTATTTTTGAAGAAACCATGCTGATTCTACCTCAGCAAGGCTCATTCTTCTGTATGCTTAATTATTTTTAATTGTCCTTTTCACCAGTCTATAATTTCCCAGATCCCTTTTTAATGCAAAATTGGGGTTGCATTGGCTATCTTCCAGTCCTCTGGCATGGAAACTGATTTAAAGGACAGGTTACATACTTTTGTGAGAAGATCAGAAATTTCACATTTGAGGAACATTATATATATTGGGCAGTTTAAGTTGGAAATATAAATGCTTTCTGTCTGCCCAAGTGCCAAATTGACAACACCATTTTAATAATCATTATTTCCTTTCTTTATAGGAGCTAGGAATAAAGCAACCTCTGCATAGGAAGAAGTTAGTTTTGGCTGTGAAAGCGATAAACACAAAACAAGATGACAAGTCTGCTCAGCTAGATCATATCTGGGTGACACGTAAGTATTTGAAGATCTAGAATTATTTAATACACTCGGACATTGGTGCGATTTCTTGTCCATTTTATATTTTCAGGAGGTTTTCATGGTTTTGCTTTTCAGGGAGGGAGGAATTGTCAAATTAAATTCCAGTTTTTCTAACTTCCACTTTATCCGGAGAATGCCACGATAAAAGGTTTAAAGTTGGAGTTTTATTTTCATGCTGTCAAAGGGTTGTCCTAAAGTAGCCCATGTTCAGTAGTGTTATGTGGATTGTGTAACACCTATGAAATGTGATTGAAGCTTCCCCCTAGTCTTCATGTTTAAGTGGCTGTTTTAACAGCAAAGCTTTATAAGCTTGGGGAGGGAAAGACAGAGGGCATAAAAGATGAATAAAGTGTTCTGCATTCTCCAAAGAATAAAACGTTGGGAAATATGTCTGTATTTAATATATATGTGTGTGTGTGTGTGTGTGTGTGTTGCAGGATGGCTTGATGATATTGGCTTACCTCAATATAAAGACCAGTTTCATGAATCCAGAGTTGATGGCAGAATGCTGCAGTATCTAACTGTGGTAAGAGCCTAACCCGTTTCATCATCAGCTCGTCGCCCCCTGGCATTCCTTGCCTTTATCATCTATCTTTGGAGTTGTTTTTTTTTTTAATAACTGCCTTTAGAATTTGTATTGCCTATTTGTTCTTTTATTTATTATTTTTTAATTTTCTTCTGCTGGCCCTGTAGGAATTTGTAGCCCATGTTTCACCCTCAAGCAACGTTCAGAGAGGAAAAAGGAGTTTATTCAGGTCCTTTGATTTTGTCTGTAAACCACTTTGTGAACTTTTTGTTGAAAAGTAGTATATAAATACTGTTGTTAATAATAATAATAATAATAATAATAATAATAATAATAATAATGTAGCTCTATAATACAAGTGACTGAAAAGAGAAAGGAATGGGCAAGGCATATGCTAAGAGCATCAGCTGCCAGTGTTGGCCTGAAGGGACACGGCCGCGCCAGACCCCAGCACCTTTTACAATGGGTTGATGGGTTGTGTCAAGATGCACCCTGGAGCACTGCACCCGAGGGTCTCTCTGCGCTCCCAGGAGAGCACAGAACCCAGGGGCTCTTGTAGCACCCGTGAGCAATCAGGCATGACGGTCCACCAAATTACCAATGAACATGGACTTAGGCATGCAAGGAGTCCGAATATAACCAGTTTATTAAAAACCTAACAAAAAAAGGAGTTGGAAAAATGAAGAAGGGATAGGAAAAATACAACAAGCAGGGTGATGAAAAATGTCTGCACTTAGCTGGATGGACAGAAAAAATAGCTTGCCCGTAACAAGTAGCGTTCAGCAGGTACAGCTGGATAACTACTTAAGAGCAAAGCACACAAAACCCCAATGCTTGCCAAACCAGTGACGTTTGCAGGCTGGCTTGGAGTGAAAAGAGCAAACAAAACCAATTCCGTAAACGCGCCTACATAGAAACACAGTCCCTATTGCTAGCTTCTTATGTTACCCCAGGAGTCCCAGCTTTCTGCGCTTACTGGAGATTAAGTGAGTGTGTCTTCCAAAAACCAGAATTCAGTTCCAGTGGCCTACCAGGCGATATGCACATAAGCAGCCTTGTGTTTGATCTTAAGAAACCTCGGTCGGAAGATGTCCTAGGGTTATCTGATTGGATGAGTGGGAACCACCTGGCCGCTCCATCCCACCTCCTTTGCCCACCCTGAACAAACAGGTTTGACTACCCAATCGGTGGGCACATGCCAATCTCAGTAGGAAGCTCGGCTAGGACTTACTGCCTCTGGGGAAAGCCCAGACATAGAGAAGGATGGCTCCTCCACATCCAGCCGTGTGACTTTGGGAATGGTGTTTCAAAGGACAAAGGCTACTGCAAGAGGATGTCCCAGCAGCTTTTAGGGTGCTCAGCCAGCACAGAAGCCTCTGGAGGATTAGAAGTGTCTAAAAATAAGCAAGGGGGGGGACTCAAGGCATTTATCACACTCTCAAACAGTTGAAAGGAACTATGTAGGTTGCAGCAATTGTAACATGTCACAGTGGCCAACTGATCAAAAAGTCCTGTTCCAATACCAGTACCAACAGAAAAAAAATTCATTGCTATTTTGAGAGGTTGCAGTTTTTGTTTTGTTGCAATATCAAATGGGTTGTTCCTCCCCCAGCTCTGAAGACCTAATCTGCTAAGAAATAAAGCTGCATAGTAAACTGTGTTTGACATTGCATGCCTCTTGACTGGCTGGTTTTATTTTGCAGAATGATCTCCTGTTTCTCAAAGTCACAAGCCAGCTACATCATCTCAGTATTAAGTGTGCCATTCATGTGCTGCATGTGAACAATTTCAATCCTCACTGTCTACGTAGGAGGCCAGCAGACGAGGTGAAAATTGAAGCCATTCCTTTTGGGACCATTAGCTTCCTAGAAACTAGCATGTGTTTTTCCCATGACCAAAAGCAAGCATGGAAGAACATCCTCTGTCCGCCTTTTTCTTCCGGGGACAAGTGCTCTCAAATTCATCCCTTTCTGCACCATGCTTCTCTTTTGTCATGTGCAGGCATATACTCAGAGAGCAATGAAGGAATTGTTCATTGGAAAGCTCCTTGTGGGGGATACTCATTCATGGGTAGATCCATTGGAAGGCTGAACTGCTTCCCTCAGAGCCGTAGGAAAGTTGGGGGTGGCAGGCCATAATGCTACCTCCCTGGCGGAAGCCACACCCCGTCACGTGACATAATGCGGAAGCCACGCCCGGGTGACATCACACGTCCTGTAACTGGCCAAAAACGGCCCCTGGGGGCGGGCAGGAGGGCAGGGAACACCTCCCCCAGCCTCCAGAAGCCTCGGCAGCAGCACTGTGAGGCTCGATGCCGAGGCCTCCCCACAAAAAAAAAGTGGCGCAAAAAGGAGCAGCCACCAAATCGGGGTGAGTGCTGCCCCCCCAGACATACTGCCTGGGGCGTACTGCCCCCCCCCCACCCACCCCATTACTGCTCCTCTGCCTTCCCTGCCAAAAGGTCTGCTCATGAGGAGTACAGTGAAATGACTATGGTCCTTGGCACTGTGGTGTTAAATGCAAAGAGATTTGAGTAGAGGATTTCTCTGGTTTTGGCGGAGTGATTGACTGTGCAGAAAATTATGTTAATAAGAGAAGTGAGAATGCAGGTAAAAATACTAGTAAATGGACTAGTCCAGTGTTTCTCAAACTGTGGTTCGAGACCCACTTTGGTGGGTTGCGACCTGATTTTTGGTGCGTCCTGGGTGATGAAGGGATCAGATAAGTAATTGCCTGAAGCCATGAGGCTATTCAAAAATCCAATAGTTGAATATTGCCCTGCAAACAGCTGAGCTCCTACAGTTTGCAAGGAGCTGAGCTTCTGCAGTTTGCAAACTTGTGTAAATATGGGGAGATAAATGTTTGAGGCTCTTTTTTCTGGTGGTTTTTTTCCAAGTCTGTCAATGACAGGTAGTGGGGGCAGGTGAACTCTGGGTTACATAACCAAGCCACTCAAGCCTTGAGGCTATTCAATAGGGCTACCTCATTATGAGAAATGGATTGAGGGTTTTTTTGCAAATAAATAAATTAAAAAATTACTTGTAAATAAATTATTTTATTTCTTTCTAGATCACTTTTTTTAAAGTCTCATAAAGCTAGATGGGTCCCGATAAGAGTATCATTTTAAAAAGTGGGTCCCAGTGCTAAAAAGTTTAAAAACCACTGGACTAGTCCATAATCAATCTCATTTTTATGGGTCTGTGTTAATGGTGCATGTCTTTTCCAAAACAGAATAACCTTTCACCTTCTGAAGTAGTTCAGTGGTCCAATCACAGAGTGATGGAATGGCTCAGATCCGTAGACCTGGCAGAATACGCACCAAACCTTCGAGGAAGTGGAGTTCATGGTGGCCTCATTGTAAGAAACCAGATCTTGATTGTTGATTCCTGTCTTTTAAAACACAAACATTCAAATAGATTTTCCTAAGCATTTTACAAACTTGCATTATATATTTCACATCTTTGAGTTGAAGAAAAGGGAAATGTATTTGTTATGGTAGGAAATGTGTTTGTTGATCAGTTTCTGAGTCTGTTGTGAAAAACAAAATTGACAATGTGTAAATTATATTTTATAAACTACTAGCTTGTATAAAAAGCTAGTACAGCTGTCTTTGGCATTTAATATGTGGGTTTAGGAAGCTGAAATTAGATAATGGAAATTACTTTCAAATCATTTATTGATAAAGTGTCAGCCAAATCGCTCTGTGATTGTGAATTGTACCAGCACTTGCCAGGGAGAACAAATTATCTTTCATTTTGGAACATCCTTACCCACATTGCAGAAGTCAAATTGCCTAGGCTGAAGATGAACAAGTATAACAGTTGATTAAATTAATGATGCATTTGATAGTCGATCTTATGGAAAATATGTTTGCATGCTTAGCTTTCAGTTTTTGAAGTAAAACAAGTACAATCCATCTTACACTGTGCAGTACTCCCCCCCCCCATATCCGCTGGGGATATGTTCCAGGCCCATCCGTGGATACTTGAAACCGTGGATAAGAGCAAACACCCCCTCCATGGTTTCCTGAGGGCCCCCTGCCCTGCCTCCCCTGCGGGCAGGCATGCTCGCCCCCCCCCCAGCTCTTTTCTTTCAGCAAGCTTTGTTTCTTCCTTAAAACAAACAGAGAAGCAGCCTCCATTGCAGGCAAGTAGAACGAGACTAAGTCCTAGAGAGGCTCTGCAAGGTTTCTGTTAACCTTGCAGAGCCTCTCTAGGACTTAGTCTCATTCTACTTGCCTGCAATAAGCAGCCAGAGGCTGCTTCTCCTGTTTCTTTAAGGCAGAAACGAAGCTTACTGGGAAAAAAGTAAAAGCCTGGGGGGGGTCCCCACGATCCGTGGATAACTGAAACCGTGGATAGCGAATCCGTGGCTATGGGGGTCCACCTGTATACTATTTTTCAAGAGGCAGTTCACAGGATCATTGGTCTTGCAAGTTTGTGGTCATCGCACATTCATCTCTTGACGTTCACAACTCGGGCTGATGGGCAGCTAATCTTTGAGCTGCCCTGATCCAGAGATCCATGTACTGTGTGCTCTGGTTCTCCATCCTTTCCAGTGGAGGTGGTGGTGGATCTGCACATGCAAAGGAGAGCACACATGGGATGCACACGTTCCCTCCATTGGAACAAATGGGCAAGCAGGCAGGGGAGTCCTTTTCCCAGAAGATATTACCCCTCTTCTTTCTCTGAGATCTGCCTTCTTTTCTTTGATGCCCCTGGAGATGAGAACTAAGAGGCTAAGCCAGTCTTCATGAAGCCTTCTTATGCTTCTTATGCTTATGCCTTTGCTCACATTTCCTTCTTGTCCCTCCTGGTTCTCCTTTCACTTTTCTCCCATTGTTGACATTTATATCCATGTGGCAGGGTCTTGACCCTTTTTTGTTGTTGTTTGGTAAAGTGCCATGCATACTGCTGGTACAATATAAATAATAATAATACCACAATCAATGTGCTGTAATCACCTGGAATTGTCATGCTTTGTTGCGCATAATAACTCTGTGTATTTGTAATTGCCGGCCTCATGCCTAGTTGTGCCTGTAACCACCCAAAACTCACTGTGGTTGTGTGAGCCCCCAGAAGCGCTACTGAAAACTGTGGATAAATGTTTTGTTAACGTTATACGGTTGATGGAAATGAATTATAGTGGCTAACGTGAGGAGTTGCTGCTTCTGGTCTGTAACAGTGCGAAGCTTTCTAGATGCTATGTAGAAATATTAAAATACCCAGATAATTCAAAACAGCCTTTTGAGTGCTTAATTCCAGAGAAGCCATGTATCAACCGAAGTGCATGTGTTTATGTTTCCTCAACAGATCCTTGAACCTCGTTTCAATGGTGACACTCTGGCAATGCTTCTCAACATTCCCCCTCAAAAGACGCTGCTAAGACGCCACTTAACCACTAACTTCAATGTGCTGATTGGACCAGAAGCACAGCAAGAAAAACGGGAAATAACAGAATCTACGGCTTATGCACCTCTGACTACCACTGCCAAAGTCCGGGTAAGCTACCTAGAAAAAGCTAGGACCGTTCAAAAACAAAGTTGATTCCTGGTTTGCAGTTTTTAAAAGCTAATCTTAGCAGAAGTAGAGTTTGTTGTCTGTGTGTAATGTGTGCATGCTTAAAAAAATCTTCAGTGGTGTATTATTTTAGAGACTCGGGGTATGTGTATACCACAAACCTCCACCCATTATTACAGTCCAGCCCCATCCCTCTTTAACAGGTCTAAACCTGGGTGGAACCTAAGTGACCCAGGCTGGCATGCGTCGCGCTATGGCTAAGTCAACCCTTCCCACCTTTCCCCTGAATGGGGGATCAGTTTTGCTTTATAGTAGTTTTATTTTGGGATGCTTCAGTTACCCCATCTCACTGGATGAGGTCACCAAACTTTTCCCCCCGCATTAACAAACTGTTGCTGTTTTTTTCCAGAACAAATTTACTAGTAAAGGTTTTGATGTATTTGCTTAGTTTTCCTTAGGAAATTGAGGGAATCAATGGAAAGTGAAGCAAAATCCATTAAGGTTTAACTTTTAATAAACTGTGTGAAAGGAAATTGTTTGGAAGCATAATTGTACTGCGTGTCAACCTTACTGCTGAGATCAATATAGCAAAGTAGTGATTGATGTATAGCTATTGCCCATATCCTGCTGTCCAGAAACATATTCTCACTGCTGCTTTATGCGTATATCAACAATCTGTGGGTCATCTCTCGCCGATTTCAATGAGATGTGGTGTATGCCCAGTAAACATTCATTTTAATACATTCAATTAATGTGTAGCCTAGCACTATGATAATGTGATATTTTATTTTCTTACCCTACCATGATGTGCTCTTTCTGTTAAATGTGATTTTTTTTTCTTTCTAGCCAAAGAAACTTGGATTTTCACATTTTGGAAACTTGAGAAAAAAGAAATTTGATGAATCGACAGATTATATTTGTCCTATTGATACAAATCCAAATACAACCAATGGTACCCAAAAGAGCTATGGTGCCTACAAAGTGCATAATGTGCTTCCTGATAAAGAGCTAGACAAACTGGATCAGGTGGGCCAGGTGGACTGACATCACTCGCCTCTCATCCTCTTCATGCATTCCAGGGCTTACCAAATAACCTTTTGTTACAACTTAACCTAAACTGCATAATGCATCTGCATGGATTTAATGAATGTATTGGGCTGAGGCTTGAAGAACTTCATATTTAAAATGTCATCTGAATGGTTTTCCATTTGCAACCATGTCATCCTACTCATCTTCTCAAGCCCTTTTTCAGGAATACAAAAAAAGCTTTACACAAGTGTCATGGTTGAAATCAAGGGCAGCCTAAGCCCTGATCCAGCAAGAGTGCTCTCTGCACACTACTGCTTGAGGCCAAGATTCTTTGGATTGGGGCCATTATTTTTTTTATATGCCATAGATACCACCCAGAGGTATTTTTAACTTTTTATAATGGCTTTTAATTAATGCAAGGCATTGTAAAGATGCGTCTATTTTATACTGAATAGTACAACTGGATTGTGTATTTTTAAGACATGTGATTTCATCTGTGCAGTGTCTGCACCATATTGAATGTACATATTATGTTATGGAAGGAGTTAGGCCTACCCGTATATCTTTAAAATGAACAAACAACCTTACCAATGGATCAATAAAAATAATGCTTCAGGGGGAAAAAAAATCCCAGCTTCTAATGCAGTGATTACTTTCTTTATGATAGAATTATACTTAAAGCATTACACAGCTTGAGGCATTTCTATAAATTGCCACCCTGATGATACTATAGACTAGAGAGAAGCATGTGTAAAGTACTTTAACAAAAAACCTGAAAAATGGAGCAGGTGGAACTTGAGCTATTTGCAAGGTACAAGAACCTGACACAATGTCTGTTGATTCTGGTTTCCAAGTCAGAAACTAGTTCAGGAAATGGTAAATTAAAGTCTAATCATAACATGTTCCATATTTTCATATGCATGATTCATGGCATCTTAACATCTCATTTTCCCTTCATTCAAAATAGAATTTGTTGCTTATCCGCTCTGTTTTTACTCGCAGTGTAAATGACTGTTCGTTCTACATGTGGATCACAAATCTGTCATAAAGCAGACAAGAGACGTGTGCACGCAGTGAGAGATGTTTTGAAAGCTTTGTTTGTTTAATGCTATCCATACACCCCTCTCCCATTTACTCCTTAGCCTTGGGCCCATTTTACTGCACCAATCACCCAGCCAAACAGGCAAGTTGGATTTCCATTTAATGCTGACTTAAGCACATAAGAGCCTGGGTTGGGCTGAGGATCCATTTAGTCCAGCATTCGTTCAGATACCGTACTTCTGCGAAGGGTTACAAGCAGGGCAGAAAAGCAACCAGAGCACAGCAACCAACCAGCTTGGCTTGCTGAGTGACTAAAAGAAAACCCTCCTCAAGAGGTCCCAGTTGGGCGCATGCTTCCCTGCCCCACTCCAAGCTATGGCTGTCTAGGAATGCTGCAGCCTTGTAGACCATGGTTAACATGCTTCAGCCACAACATACCTTGAGAAGAAAAAAGCAAATCACTGTCAGCAGTTCAAGTAACTGGTGCGCTAGACCACAAGAGAAAGCGTGGTCTATTCCATTTCACTTCAAGCAAGAAGATACCTTGATGGCTGAGTGAGTGTTGCCGAGCAAACTTGACAAGCTTATGTAATGCTGAGTAATGCTCGTGTCCTTTACTGTAAATTCTGTGTGTGGTGTTTTTAAAATTTAGCAATTCTAAAAGGTTCCAATGGTTCCTTCCAGGTGCAGGAGTTCTATTGCACGAAAGGAATTCTCTCTTGTTTGCAGAGACATTCACTTCAATGGAAGGAGCTTTGCACATGCAAATGTATGTGTGAAGAAAGCAGCCCCATTGAAGTAAATGAATGAGGCCTTGTGCTGGTGTTCCAGACGGAGAACATAAAATGAAATTATTACTGCTACAGGGTGTTTTGTTTTGCAATATATGAATTTTGATTAAATGGAAGGCTGATTTGCACAACCCATTTTTAGGTTTGGTGACTGAGACTAGTCTGAATTTGCAACGGTGAAGAGGCCAACTGAATGTAACACCAGCAGCCCAACAGAGAAACTAGTGCCGGGTTGCATGAGAGAGGAAAAGCTACAAAGTCCCAGTGTAGGCTTGCTAGTAATTTGGGTTTCTATTCTAACACCTTAATGGGGAAGAATTACCCTAGTTTGAAAACTGAAATCACCAGTACATTCCCTCGTACAGTCAAAGCACAAATGACCTTTTTTAGTCATTAACGCAGCATGCTGGATATTTCAATCTGCACGTATGCATCATGAAATGCTTTTAACTGCTGAAAAACATTTAAAGAAAATATGGAATGCACATTGTTTATCGTACAAAGCCCGTAAAGTATATTTTTTTAACTTAAATTAATGCACAGTGAATTTTCAGATGAACATGTTTGAGCCTGCTGTTGAACTGTTTTCAGAGGGGGAGATATCAGGTAGTCTCTGTACATACGGGTAATATGCCTTTAAAAGTATTTTTTCAATACTCAATAGAAATGACATTTTTCTGATATGTGCATGCAGTATTTGAAGAGGCTGCAGAAGCTGTTTTGATTTCATTTAGTTGCTGAATGATTTTACAGATGGAACATTCAGAAGGAACAGTAATGCAAATAGGGGAACTCTCTCAAGGAATAAACAACCTCACGGTAAGTATGTACTAATTCAGTATTTAAAGAAATGGACACGACTGGACTTAATTGTCAGGGGTCACCTTTACCTATAATGTGCTATAGCACAATCCATGTATGTTTTCTTGGAACTTAGCACCACTGCATTCAATGGGGCTTACTTCCAAGTAAGAGTACACAGGACTGCAACCTAACAGCGCAATCCGGCTTAACGTTTGTGCCTGTGTAACCAGTGGCGCAGTGAGAACTGGAGGACCCAGAAAGGAAAAGGGATTCAAATCCCCTTTGAATTCCTCTTTTGGAGGGAATTTGAATCCCTTTTCCGTTCTGGGGCCTCCTGTTCTCGCTGCGCCGCTGGTTACACAGGCACAAAGGTTAAGTCGGACTGTGCTGGAAGTCTATCAATACACTCCTGTAAGTATATGCTTGGGTGAAAGCAAAAATGCAAACTTGCACTTTTAGAATTCAAATGGAAACGTTAAAATCTTCTAAATTGCCTAAATGAAATGAACTTGGACTTTTTTAATAACTTGTTAAGCGACTGTTCAGTTACATTACACAATGAGACTGTGGGGTGATTCGCACAGTTCCCAAATCTGGTTAAATGTAAGGGCTCTGAAGCAGAGTCAGGGCCGATACATCTTTGGCTCTCCATGAGCATTGCAATGTTCCTCTGGCCCCCACTGAACTGGTTATATAGGGCAGGGTGGGCTGGGCTGCCTCAAGCAGTTTGTGTAATGCTTGTGCTGTACAGTGGCTGAGACTGAATTACAAATCAGGACTTTCCTGTTTGTCTACTGAGTTCATGGCAGAGAGGAGATTCAGTCTTTAATCCTTGTTGCTCCTTGTCAGCCCCAGTTCTCCAGCTGCAATATGGGGATGATAATCACCTTACGGGGTTGTTGTAAGGGCTACATGGATATTATATATGAAGCACATTACATGCTCTCAAAGCACTACACAGATGTTGACCATTAAGTGTTAAGTGAAAAGGGAGACAAGCCTGAAGGCCAGGTACTGTCTCTCTGCCCCTGTTGTGTATAGTTTGCCCAGCAGAGTCTATTAACACTGGCTTTTGAGAATGTCAGCATAAGTCCTGAGGCATTCTGCAAGTAACTATATACTAAGACACACACACTAGAAAATACAGTATATCTATGGGGTTAAATTAGCCTCTTCACACAAATGGAATTCCAAACCGTGCCCTTAGCACATGGTTCGGTCTTTGCTGTGCCGCTCCAGGAACACATGGGTGGGGGATGTAACCGCCCCCTCTGATTACCTGTGATTGGGAGTGTGGGCGGGGCTTAAGAAGGGTTTATCTTCGTGCTCCTGGCCACACGCCTACCTGTTTTCCCCCTCTGCGCCAGCAAACAGCTGTATCAATTACATTTGCGTAAGCAATTCTGGCTGTTTCTTCTTACTTTGATGAGATTAATGTTGCATATGAACATGAACACGAACAAGCTCTTCATAAATCATGCCTGTGCAAGCTTCCTGTAAATCTATAGTGCACATGATTGCTAATACCTTTGGCTTCCATAACTTACCTTTTTTTAATGTACAATATTTTTATTTCCAGACTATGTTAAGCCAAGATCAGATGCTGAATGATGATAGATTTTTACCAACTTTTGAGGACTGGAGATGAAGACTCCATGTGACCAACATCACTCTAGTAACAATGGTGTATTAGGAAATATGGCTGGTGCAGGCTGGGTGCTATGGCTTGAGATTTGCCACTGAAATACGTGAAATCTTTCAAGTGCTATTTTTCAACTACTGCCCTTCTGGGGTGAAAACTTACAATCTAGGTACCTAACACATGCATTCAAAGAACCTATGCAACATTTCTAGATATAGGGAAAACTTAAATGTATGGATGTATGTATATATTTTTAAGCAGAGTGAGCCATTTACTGATCAGTGATCCATTTTCTACATTTTGTACTTTTCAAAGACTTGCTTCTGGTGCAGACTCTTGGAATCACTTTACTTTTTTCTAAGGTATAGTTTCCCCTTCATAGTATAACTAGTGCAAGAACTTTATTTTCTAGATACCACACAGTTCATGGTACGGAAGAAGCAATTGTCTGCTATGATACATGTGATAACTGTTTTAGTTGACCCCGTATGGAAAAGTGCAACTGCTGTGTCGCCTCTCGAGCCATTGGAACAGCCCACGGTCAGAAGAGGTCATTCACATGATGTGTCCTGTCTCGCCCCTTCCCTTGCATAGTGCTGTGCTCTGAACTATGCCTGTGGGCTGCAGTAAGAGCACCTAGAAGAGATCCTCACTCGCATAACAAAGCTAAGAGGCAAAGT
Organism: Plestiodon gilberti rubricaudatus; assembly: GCA_026170595.1. Classification (NCBI taxonomy): domain Eukaryota; kingdom Metazoa; phylum Chordata; class Lepidosauria; order Squamata; family Scincidae; genus Plestiodon; species Plestiodon gilberti. The sequence continues at coordinate 233,806,751 of JANXHW010000001.1, read as the reverse complement.
CCAGAAAATTGATCCTGTGCTGCCATGATTATTTCTTTAAGGCATTTCAGCCTCATGTACTGGAAGAAAAAGATAGCGGTGGCCAAGGGCTTCTTCAGTGCCCCCAGTTTTAAGGCAAGCGTAGCTTGAACTTTAACTGTAGTCCTTACCAAATGCTGGAATGATACCTACCACTCTCTTGCAGTTCCATTATGGTGATTTCTAAGAAAGCTGTGTTCATGGGAACTTACTGTTTGTTACCATAGTTCCCTGAAAGCAAAACTCTTCAGACGATGTGGGGCTAGAAAATACAAGTTGGAAAAAGATCGACACTAAAGGAACAGAGAACCTCAGCTATGCTTTTTTTTTTCCTCGTGGGTCACCTCTGTCCCAGTACAAGAGAGGGTTTCTCCATATACTAACGGTTGAATTGGCCAGATTTTTCTTAATATCCATACTTAGAACTCTAGGGAGAATGCCAACATAGCAAGAGAACAGTATGATCACTGCCATTTTGAAACTTAAATATCCTTCCAGTTCTGCTAATAAATTAGGAGTTTATGTAACTGATCTAAACTTAACAATCCACGCTGAAACTTATTCCTTTCAGGTAACAGTAGCAGGAAATAGTTGAAACACACAATGCTGGATCAGAAGTTAAAGATCAAGTTATTCATAATTCTTTTTCTAGAAGGAATGTGTGGCTTTGTCTCAGATCAACAGGTATAAGATTAGCTTCCAGGTACAGTATTTACCAGGGTAGAAAACCCAACTGCTACCTGCTAGTTTCATGTTCCAGCTGGGATTTTCTGAGGCAGAGATTTCTGTTCTAACCTGTTCCAAGAGAGATTTAACTAGCAAATAGCAGTAAGTATAAACATCTGTGTCCTGTTCTAAAGACCTCCAACCTGCTCTATTATACTATTCTGGACAATTCCATCATTAGGCAAGGGTACCATCTACTGGTCACAAAGCTTTGTTCACACAAAAAAACATTCCAAATATCTGGGTGTATTCTTCGTGCAGACACACTGTGGGCTACATTCTGCCAGAACGTTAACAAAATTGTCAGAATAGTAAAGTCCAGGCAACTAACCCATCTTTCAGTGTCTTTGGCTGCTTGTACAAGAGGCATATTTGAGAGGCACCAGCATAAGCTACTCAATTACTTTCAGTTTTTGAACATGTTGATATTGTAAGTGTTCTAGATCCAGAATTGTAATTTTAAAAGCATGTCAAACTCAACTGTAATTTTTGCAAAGACAACTGCAGACCCATAAGCATGCCTACAGATGTTTCAGGGCAGTTTCCCTAGATGAGATGCAGTCGAGTGAAAATATTCCCATGGGGCTAGAAAGCAAAATGACTCTGAATAGAATGTTTCAAGCACAATCAAATAAATGGTGGGCCTCAAAGCTTTGATTAGGTATTGTGCTTTCTTTGCATTGATATCTAGCACTAGATACCTTACTGAAATTCAAAATATTCATAAGACATGCATGGTATTTATGGCTCTACATATGCATATTTCCTAGCTTTTCTTCAGTATATAGTGAGTTTAAGAGTATCCCACTCAAAGTTTAGAAAACTGTTGCAGGAGCTAGGTGATGTAAGGCTGACTTTGTACTGACTGTACTGACTTTGTGGAAAACACAGTGGCAGAGTCCCACCCCCTTGTAGTTTGTCTTCAGTATATAGTGAAGACACCCCTTTCCACAGAAAATACCATCTGCGGCCAGAGGCAGCATGCCAAATGGTGACTGACTCACCCCCAATAGCTGGTGCTGGGTCAGCCTGTCCCTTCCTTGAGAAAGGAAGAGGGGGGCGCGGAGTGGAAGTGGAAGAGAGCAGGTCTTCTTCTAGCCCACTATGGTCCTCCACACTTCCGTTCCATCCCCTTCTTTCTTTTCTATTCCAGAGAGGAAGAGCAGTGGATGCAAGGGAGCAGCTGGAGTTGGGTGCCCCCCCCATCAGGCAGCTGCCTGAGGCAACCATCTCAGTTGGCCTCATGGATGGCAATAAGATAAACCTATCAGCATCACTATGTGACAGTGTCATCCTCTTGACAAAATAGAGTGGTGTTAATACCTTGATGTGCAAAGAATACATCAACATGCACTTCTTTTGAAGTGGAGAATGCAGGAACCGAAGCACTTGGAATTAAAGTTGGATTGAAACTACCCAATTAATCCAAAACCTGTATTGAAAAAACGGCATTTCATAACCATTAGCACAAAAGACCATTTCACAGCGTTCTATATATCTTCAGCATTTACTAAGAGGAATTAGTAAACGACTTCAGGTTCAGTAGGCAAAAGTACTCTCTTTAGCATAGCCAAGCTTTTCAAGATTAGGCTGGCAGGCAAACTGAATCATAGGTGGAGGTCCACACATCAGAATCAAACTGTCCTTGCTGGCAGGAGGCAGATGTTCCTTTATCATGTCCGCTGTAACAAAACCAGAACTATACTTCCAGCCTGAAATAAACATGAAGGAAGGTTAGAAAGCTGCCATGCACTCGATAACCAGACACAAGTGCATCATCTTCAGAAAACATCTGATATACACCATGTTATATCCTGCTAAAGACTATGCCACATGTGAAGCTCCCACCTTTACAAGGGATTCTCCACTGCAACGAAGGGAACAATTCATACAAACAAGTTGCTGTTTGTGTCAACGGAGGCAGCAAGTCCATGGACTGGGAGGTTAGCATTTATAGCGGACATCACTATAATTCCTCAACACACTCATGTGATGCGATTTGTAAGCTTGCAAACAAATTTCTAAAATTACAATAGCTCATACTGGCACTTAAGGCTCCCACTCTCAAATAAGAAGAGCTCAATAGCCAGTGTTTAATACCACCACACACAGTACCAGCTCTTCCTATCTTTAGTGCCTCAGAAGGAAGTTCTGATCAACTTGAAACTTCTTGAGAGCTGGTGCAGTGCAGTGCCTAAGAGACTGAGCTACAAATCAAAAGTGTCCTGGTTCAAATTTTGCCTATGCCAGGACTTCTTACCAGGTAGCCTTAGGCAAGCCACTGCCTCAGACTCAGCTACAATATGGAAATAATGCCCCATGCCCTTGCGGAACTGCTGTAAGGACAACATCAAGATACAATACACAGGAAATACTTTGCACATTCAGAAAGTGTTATACAAACACGAAATATTCTTACTGTTGCTCCTGACACCTCTTGCTATACAGTCTCAGCAACTGGTTCCTTTTGCCTTGCTAGTACAGTGACTTTTTATTTTGCAAGGATCAGAGAGAGGAAGCTAGTAATTGAAGCCACCACCAAGATTGCTTCTATAAACTTTGGGTGATGTATTTAAAATGCTTATGAGAAATGCTCTCATGTTCTAGCAAGGGAAACTGATAGGATGCCACAATAGGACTGTGCACTAATGGACCTATGCTCACATAATGTTCATACAACAGGAGTGCAAACAAGGGCTTCTTTTGCCTTTGTAAGCCTGAATAACGTACCTTGAGGTGGTCTGTCCAAGGTATACCACAATTTAAATTGATCGGGATTCTTTGCAGCTACTTCTTCAAGCTCTTGTCTCAATAATATGTCTTGCTCTGTCTGCCAACAGAAAGGAAGTCAAAGATCCATAACATTTCCTCAGCTATCATAGATTGTGTTGCCTCTTTCATTTCAACTCGTGCAAGAAAATACAAAAAGGATCAATTCCACACATATGCACTGCTGAATGAGGACATCATATGATGGGTGGATCCATCCCAGGCTTTATACTTGTCTTGGAAGGTTTATTTGCATCTCCTACACATACAAACTCCCCCCCCCCCTTTGATCTTCATTTGAAACAAACCAAGGATACAGATGTGAAAACTGACCCAGTTCACCAGCACCAACTGGACTGCTATTAATTTAATAATATCACAGGCTTTGGTGCCTGCAGGTAAAAGGGCTGTTAAGTAAGTTGAACAGTTCATGATTGACCAGAAATAGGGAGAGGCACACACACGTTGCTTCTCTGTCGTTCTCCAAACAGCATTTACTCTGCTATTCCAAAACTCACTGCAGTCCCACTGACCTAGTGCAACATGAGGAGGAGAACAGGGAAAAAGAACTACATCAAAAAAAGTCAACCCACCTGATTAGCAAAGAGAAGGTAACACTTTGTGTTATCCTTGGGGTCCTTTGTGATGTGGCGGATCAGCTGAAGCATTGGAGTGATCCCTGCCAAAGCCAAAGATTGCAGTTAGGAAAGCCTTTCTATCACCAGCGATAGAATGTATTTGACACTGATGGGATTTCTCATTAGGTTACCCCAGGTTCCAAGTTTGACTAGACATTACAATTGGGGCATTACACAAAAGGTTCCAGACCAATAACCCTTGATTATCTTGCATTTTTCCATTTGCAGCCCAAGTAACTCCCCAGGGCAAATTCTTAGACAGGGAAGTGCCATAAACTGCAGGTCCACTATCAGATATTCTCAAGGGAAGTTGCAGATCAGCAGCCTCTTAGGCAGGTTATCCATTTCAAAGTCAGTGTAGGGCCCTCAAGGTCTACAAGCACTTCTCCAATATGCTACCCTGCAACAGAAGCTAGCAGGAGAATGCGAGGCTGCAACCCAACGAACACTCCTGTCTCATTAACAGCTCCAGAGCTGCTAAGGAAGACAAAGGAATGGCTTCTTCTTCTGCCCCACTCCTCCTTCCAGGCCTACCTGCTACGACCAAAAGGAGACTTTGCTCCAGCAGACCGGAAGGGAAGGGTGGGCAGAAGTGGGAGAGGCCATAGCTGCAGTCTCCTCCATCACCACGGGACTATAAAAGACAGAGCCAAGTTCTTTGGGGGGCAACCTGGCAACTCTCCTTAGTCGTCTATTGTCTGGGGGCTGTATAAGCACATCAGGAGTTCAAGACATGCTGAGAAACACAAGCCAAAAGGGAAACCAACTTCTATTTTAATCCAGCCCAGGGTAAAATACCAAATGTATGTATGTATTAACGCAAATGCTGCTAGACAAGTAACAGAGTTATCATAATGTGCCAAAAACGTTTTTTAAAAAAAGCTTTAGCTATAAAAAGGTGCAGCTGCTTTATATGGGGTCAAACCACTGAACCACCGAGGCCATTGCTACCTACTCTGACTGGCAGCAGCTCTACAAGGAATCAAGTTTTCCCCCCGGGCCAATATGCCGGAGTTCCACCAAGTGGGAATCCCAAGGACTGTATGTGCTCCCTCGCTCGCTCTCTGAGCCACAATCCCACTTCAAGTTTTATGATCACAAAATCATTTATGGTGTTTTGATTCTTATCACCAAGCCCACAGGCAACATAAGAATTATAGCCTACCTGTTCCTCCAGCTATCATTCCAAGGTGTTTCGCAAACTTTATGCTTCCTTCAGACTTCTTATCCGGCTTGATAGAAAATTTACCTGTGTGAAATAGTGACACTATAGTTTAATCTATGATCACTGCAACAGCATTTAATCATTGTTATCACGAAATGCTGCAGTCCTATGCAAGCACCTGGAAATAAGCCTCACAAAAAAGAGGACTTACTTCCAAATAAACAGAGATAGGATAAAATTGCACAACATGTTCATCACAGCAACAGGGAGGCAATATGATCTAGTTTATAATCCAGTATTAATCACATGGTGCCTGTATTGTTTGTATGGATTTTTCTTACATGACTACCCTTGACTGGCTACCCTTGAACAGATTAGTACAGTGCCTGTAAACCATGTTCTGTGTTGCTGTCTATGCACAGCAACTAAAATGCAGCAGAAAACTGTGTAATTAAAGCTGCAATTCTATGAGTACGCCTCACCGAGCATGGTGAACTTGGATTAAACATGCATAGGATTGCAAGAGAAGCTATTCCACTTTATCACCATTAAAAGAGCGAAGGGTGGCGACCAGAGTTGGCACTGATCCTACTAAAAATATGCCAGTGGTGCCCGGAATACTTAGAATGACTCAGCAACACACAGGATCCACCCACAATCAGTAGACAGAAGTTCCTGGATTCACTCCAGTCCAGCAGAGATGGTGAATGCTATGCTACCATATGAAGGGGCAGCCTGGAAGCATCTTCTTCTAGAGATCCTCCTGCAGGAAAGTCAGAGGAGGGAACACATTCATCTCTCTCCCTATCTGCCACTTTTGTCTGTCGCTACTTTTCAAGAGCACCATCACAGGTCACACAACTGTATACCTCCACGAATTCTTGCTCACTTCCTCTCCTCACAAACATTTTGAAATCTGAAACAATACTCCTGCGTTACACCAGAGTAAAGTCAACCAGGGCCTACATCATATGGTTGAACCAACCAAGGCCTTCGGTCAAGCATAGATGACTGTTTAGTCACCCAAAATGCAAACCTTGCCCCCTATTTCATGACATCTATTTTAAAAAAAAAAATGTGGATTCTTCGACACGATAGTACCTGACCCCTTGTATACGAGAAGCCCATTAGGTCCTCTGAAGTCAATGGTGTCTCCAATCTTCATGCTGTCTAAGTGCTGGGACATCTTCCCACCTTCTGGAAACTTGGGGTGAGTGTTTTTGTAATAAACCTGGAAGAAACCCCACAATAGCAGAAATAATTTGAACCATTCTGCTGCCAGGCAATGGGCAGGAAAATGAATCCTACAATTATCTACTAAACGTGAAATAGGAACCCGAAAATCCCTTGCTTCCCACAGTTTGCATTCTGTAATAAATAGCCGCAACAGCACTGTAGGCAGACAACAGAACACCATGTTACCTCCTTCAGCTGCTGCAGTTTACCCTACCAGATCATATTTAGGACTCCATGTTCTAAAGTTTACACTTTGCTGTATCTTCAGATATGCTTTTAGATCAGATTCGCACAAGGAGGAGGCATTTTCTCCTACCTGCCGTACAGCTAACAGCAAGAGATGACTTCCATTATGAAGTGTTTACAGGGGCTTTCATCCCTACACAACTGAAGTCAGTGCCCGTTCTATTAAACAGAAAAAACTGGTTATTGAGTTTTTTCCTACACTGACCTTGCTTCGTTTGGCACCTTTATTAGCAGCCTGATGCACATACATATATAGCAGATGGTTCCTTATCTTCACGCCAGGTAAAGCCTGATGAGCTACATTTCTGTGTGCCAGGCTCCCATATAATCCTCAGGAGCAGGGCCAGTGAAATAAATAAATAAATGTAAAGCCTATTTTTATCCTTCCCTGCGTGAAAGAATACATGTACTTTTCTATCCTAGCAATAGTGCTGTGGGGACAGGTAGTTAAATTATCTCCGATATAGAAAACAGAGAGCAAAAAACTACGTCAAAATGATGGCTTAAGAAGATGGAATTTATCCAGAAGACATTTACAAAAGCAGCGATAGAGGCTCCAGTGCCGCTCCAGTACAATATGCATCTGCCCCATGTTCTTTTGGAGAACAGGAATGTGGCAATTTTTTATATCATAATTTGGCCCTAAATTTGTGTCTTCATTCACCCTTTCAGTGCTCAAGAAAATGAAATTGCATTATTAGAATACCTAATACAAAAGAGGTTCTAAAGTGAAGCAAAAAATTTTAAAAGCCTGCATTATCAGCATTCTTTCAAAAAAAAATGCAAAAAGGTGTTTGAGAACCTCTCACCTGAAGTAGTATTTTGTTTTTTACTTTATGGTTTTTGAGTAGCGCTTATTAATGTGACCATCTCCTAGTGTAATAAATGAGCTAGAATAATAAACTAGCAGTATAAGGGGTATATAAATAATAACACTAATAACAACAACAATAAATGAAGCTGCAAAAAAGTAGATTTTAATCCTTCTCAGGTCTAAGCATCTTCCAGAGTAAATGCACTTTTAAAAAACATAACCTATGGAATATATCGGAGGAAGCTCCTTCAAATTAAACAAATTCAGAGTTTATCTAATTTCTGAGTGCAGATTATTATTCTCTAAAAAGATTGATTTTGGCAAGGTATTAAATTCAGTTTTTAATTTTTTACACAAGGAACGCAGCAACTAAAACAAGCAAATTAAGGCTGCAACCCTATGTGTACTTTCTTGGGAGTAAGGCCCACTGAACACAATGGGACTTACTTCTGAGTAGACAAGCTTGGCCTGCGCTCACTACAACTTGGACATACCTTTATAACCAAATCCACATAGCCTTTCACTTCATCGCTAGAAACTGGAGTATACGCCTTGATCACGAGGTTACCACCAACTTTGGCAGAGAGATACACATGTTGACCTGAAGAAATAAAGTTCTATTGCAATTACAGAGTTCAATATTTAGCATGAAATTCACAAATGAAGCAGATAGATAATGTGGAACTCAGGACAGACTTTAGCTAGATTCTTCAAAATACCCATTTTATTCACCACTTAAAAAGAAAAAAGTAATATTTTCATAGTTACGGAGAAAAATGGGAGAAAATAGATTCCAAAAATCTAATTTCTGAAAAATCACAGACTTAAGATTCTCACATTTAGCGTTGAGTGTCATTAAGTGTCATTTTCAAATTGTTACGGCTTTCTAAAAATGGGACTAACTAAGGGAGCAGGTTGGCCAACTAAAGGAGGTTCTTTTGTTCTCCTCCGTTGCCTGAAAGGTCCAGCTGATTATATGAGACTTTGTGACAGCCACCAACGTAACCCCGTCCCCACTAAACTACAGTTGGACCTCGCTATCCACGGGGGATACGTTCCGGACCACCACCACCCACACGGATAGCGAGGATCCGCGGATACTGGGATCCACCTTAAAAACCTGTAAAAAGAAAAAAAAAGTAAAAACGTGGTTTCTGGGGCAACCTTGGGAGAGAGGAGGGGGAGTTGCGTGACCCAGAAGAGGCTTCCGGAGTGCGAATTTAGCCTGTATAAGCAAGAACACACGGCGACTTGCTTCTAAAAGTTTTTTTTTAAAAAAACCACATTTTTTAACCTTTTTTTTTTACAGTGGACCTCGCGGATCCAGAATCCGCGGTAAGTCGGATCCGTGGATAGAAAGGGTTCACTGTATAGTATGACGTACATGCATGGTTAAACATAACTCTTAAAGCTCCGTTAGCAAGTTCTTTAAGTACAGGTATAATGTGTGAATCACAGCAAGCTCTGATTAACCACGTGACTACTGCAGTCTGAACCACCCAGTACTGTATTTCCAAACAAGGCAGCACCATGTAAAACTCATTGCAGCAATCTGAAAGTGGCAAAGGTATGAAGCTCTTGCCAACATAATTGCAAGTACGGCACCAGCAAGTTCTGATGAAAGGTTCTTCTGACTGCAGATGCCATCTAAGCTTTCGGGGAGCTGGGCCAAATCCAGCGGCAGAGTGCAACCACGTCTAAAATAGTTCCCAGAGAATCAACAAGGTAACATTTCCCTATCTCTTTCCTGGCACACAATATCTATCATAGTGATCAAAGCAGTTTCAGTTCTCAAACCAGGTCAGAAGTCCAATTTAAATGGGTCCTGCTAGAAAACGATGATGAAATGAATTGAGACATCCTGGAGCGCCTGGAACTAGGTCTGCACTATGTACCTTAACCAAGAAAGGAAGATCAGATAGATCTACCATGCCCCACCCTCCAAAAGTGCCTTCACTACTGACTCCCTGAGGGTGGCGGGGACCACTCCTCACAATGAGACATTCACTACCTCCCAGGTTCATGTAGACCAGACCTCTCTCCAATTAGATGTTTTAAGACACGAAGTCCAAGTGTCAATATCCCAGTCTACAAACACAGATAGAAATTATAACTACAATAAATTGCTACCCTTGCAGCTAGAGTATAAATCCTGGGTTTAAATGTGATTACTAGTCGTCTGCCTCTTTGTCAAGTACAGTACAAACATTCCCATCATCACAGCCCACATTGAGCCTCTCCCATCAATGGCGGCAGAACTTTGGAACCAATGGGACTCGGGACTTCCATCACTCAGGTTCTTTTTCGTTAAGGGGGGGGGGGCTGCTGAGCATCCGCTTCAGGGTGACAGCAGCCCTCTCACATGATCCTGCATCGTGGCAGTGTGAGCTGATGGGAGCAGGAAGCCAGTCTGCTGTGCTTCAAGAGGGGTGCCTGCCTGCCCAACTAGCCTGATGCAGAATGAGTGGATGTAACCTGGAGGGCATTCAACTAGTCAATCGTTCCCTCTGGGTCAGGTCAATGGCATGGTCCTGAACTTTTAATTTTGGCATTTGATGTAGGATGACACCCAGAAAAGTGTCCCTTCTCCAAGTTCACAGGGAATTGCAGAGAACATGGGGGGGGGTATTTCCCTTCATACTGGTTTTGTGGAAGCAGCAAGAGAGACTCGTGCACCTTCTGTAAATGCAGCAAGAGAAATAAAATAAGCTCCCCTGACTCCCAAGTCTTCAGGCTGACACAGGAGAGGATGGGGCCAGAGGCAGCCATAAAAGGTTTGATTTGGTGGTTAAGCCAAGTCAAAATGCGTGGACCCTGATGACACCAGCCTAAAAAACAGAACTGACCTGAATTCCAACATCCCCCAACCTGTTGTTATCCTAAAAGCGGATCCACACCGCACGCATCTCGGTGCGTACGTGTCGGGTGTCCCATCCCCAGGTTCAAACAACGGGCTCTGATTGGCTGAGCGCGAATGCTAGCAAAGTGGAGTCCAACTCCACTGTGCCGGCGTTCCGTTCGCGTTCAGCCAATCAGAGCCTGTTGTTTGAATCTGGGGGCGGGATACCCGACGCGTATACACCAAGATGCGTGCAGTGTGGATCCACCTTAATAGAGGAAGTCACAAGGCAAGACTTATTGCTAAATGAAACAGCAATCACATGTGAGCAGAGTAAAACTCTCCTTGCAGGGCAGAAGTTTATGCTGTGCCCCAGTCACATACTACAACACAAGTAGGTTGCCTCCACTGACATTTGAGCTTGGCCACAATCAAAGGGGTAACTGGGGGGCCTACAAAGAGTTCTGTGCACATCATAGCTGGTTGCTTAATGAAGCAGCTACCTAGTTACTCCATCATAAGAGCATCAGAATGCAGAATTTCACAGTAATTCTGTCCACTTCAAAAGCACATGGACCTTCTCGCATTCCCTGGGTTGAGTCTAAGGGCTGAAAATCAACCATTAGAATCAAAGTTGTCATACTTTAGTTGTACATGCTTATACAGCTTACAGCTGAACAATCTTCATTCTGGGAAAGATTGTTCATCAGCAGCCTACCATTACTTATTTCTCAACTCTACTGTTTCTCAACTCTGTAACTATTTATGACTCTGTGAAATATAAAGAAAACTCAAAAATAATTTTGCAAATGGAACGGATCACAAGGCAGCACGCACCCACACTTACCTATAGGCAAGCCCAGTATGTGTTCTGATGATGGAAGCCCAAACCGAAATTTCTTGGTATCGTGACTGATCTCCTATCAAAAGGCAAGATAACAGAGAACAGCGGGGCTGGCTCATCCATGAGGCCAGCTGAGATGGTCACCTCAGGCCGCAGCACCCACCTCCATCCGCCCACTTGCCTCCACTGCTCTTCTGTCTCTCACTCCCTGGACTGGAAAAGGAAGACAGCGACAGAGCACCTCTAATATTCTAGCCCACCACTCGCCTGCCCATCTGCCACTCTGTCTTCCTTTTCCAATCCAGGGTGAGAGAGAAACTGGATCATCACTAGGTAAGGGGTAGCAGCATTTGGCACTTTGCCCCACGCGCCAGGAGGTCTGCGGCTGGCCCCTAGAGAATAAGGCTCGGGGGGGGGGGGGAACGACACAAAGCTATATGATCACCTCACACACTACAGGGAAGAAATGGGTACATCAGTAGCTTTCAGACTTGGAGTGGGGGGGGGGAGGGTGAGAACACAAGAGCCAAGAACCTGCAGCAGCAGCAGCAAGCGTAGGCATCTTCCTGCCTAGGAGAGGTTCAGCGTTGCAGCCACCCAAACTGCTGCTCCAACCAGGGAAGCTACAGAAGGGCAGAACACATATGGAACCTTCTGGCTCCAGCAGCTCCTCCTGCTGCTTTCCCTGGGTGGTTTCAGGGAGGAGTCCAAGGTAGCCCCGTCTAATCGTCTTCTACTGCTGGGGTTGGCAGAGTGCCCCAATCCTTAGGCCACAGCAACAAGATACATACCTGCAGATGGGCGCTGGGATTCTGTGTGCTGGCTTGCCAAAGCAATGGCAGCTGCTGACTGGGGAACTTGGAGGTTCCTTGTGAACATTATGTTCACAAGAGAGGCAGAGTTCAAAAGCACAGAGAAGCACTGGGGTACATGTGTCAGAACCCAAACGGGGCCTTGGCTTACTTAGCCACACAGTTCTGCCATTTGGGGGCTTTTTGACTTCCTTCAAAAAGCACTGATCTGCTAGTTTTGGAATGTCTGCCAATTAGCTTATCAAGTATGGAGGGGAGCCAGTGGAGACTAGACAAGGCTGGCATCTGCAGCCACAGAGGTTCGATTCTCTGAGGAGCAAGAGAGATAAAGAGAAAGCAACAGCAATAAAGGTAGTCAAAACTTTTGACTCCAGCCAGTGGATACCAGTTTAGAAGATAACTCTGGCCCCGACAAATGCCTATCAATCTGCTTACAGAACACTCCTGCGAAGACTGGAACGAAGCCCAACAGCAAGCAAGAAGGGAGGAGGGGCTGCTAAAGCTTGGGATGGAAGAAAAAGGGTTGCACACCTAGATTCAGGGCCTCTCTACTCTTCCACCATCCAATGAGGGGCCCACATCGAGGCTGATGTGAGGATCCATCACCTTCACAGCAACAGCTAGCTTGGGTAATATTATCTGTGTATCTGTCAGTGGACCGTCAAAGAGTTTCCCTGACAGATCTCCTTCTGTGTTGTGCTCTGTGTTCAGAAATAAACTGCAGTCTGCTAGTGAATGGGCATCTGGGTGTGATTTCCTCAACAAAACAATCAGGATCCTGTTGCCCTGTGCCAGGAGAGGGACCTTGCAGGGGAGGGGATTAGCCCATCCCTGGCCCAGGGCCCGTTTCAAACGCATGCCAATACTTCGATATATACAGATATATTACTGTATCATGCAAAAGCAACTCTTTCTCATGCCATGCAGTGATCTGGTGGCAGGGGCATGTTGGTGTCAGAATAGGGACATGGGCCAGGTAGAGTCCATCATTCAGAGATCATTTCACACTACTAAATGCAAGCAGCAGCTCACCTCTTTCTCTATCAAACGCAAGGGATACTTGATGCTTGGATCCTGTAAAGTAACTGGATCTTTCTTCTGAGATCCCACTGCTTTAAAAAGTAGCAACAGGACAGATGCTACAATCACCACCCCAGCAATCAACACAGAGGTATCCTGGAGAGGGGAAAACAGACAGATACATACACATGTGTGCACGTGCATGAAAGAAGAACTACACCACAGCCCAACACTGCATGTGCTACAGGTTCTCAAACGTTTCAGCACCGGGACCCACTTTTTAAAATGACACTCTATCAGGACCCACCTAGCTTTACGAGACTTTAAAAAAAAAAGGTGATCTAGAAATAAATAAATATATTTATTTATTTACAAGTAAGGAGCTCAGCTGCTTGCAGGGTAATTAGCAGCTCTCTTGCAAACTGCAGAAGCTCAGCTCTTTGAAGGGCAATTAGCAGCTATCTGATTTTTGAAGAGCCTCAGGGCTTGTGGCAATTAATTATTTGATCTTTCCATCACCTGGGACCCACCAGAAATCAGGTTGCGACCCACCAAGTGAGTCCCGACCCACAGTTTGAGAAACAGTGTGCTACAGCCATAACTCTCTTCTGCAAAATTGTCCTAGTTTGGGAACATCATTCTATGGCTCTCTATGCAGTATAGAAAGTACTTCACAACAATTATCTCAGGTAATTTTCTTAAGGGGGGGGTCCCAGTGGAGGCTTGATCAAAGCCATAGGGAGGATGATCTTCATGGAGGAGAAAGAATTTGCCCTTGGAAGTTCTGAAGGACGATTTTGGTAAGGGAAGAATAAATCCGGTGGATTGCATGCACTAAATACTGTACAGAGTTATGTATAGAGTCACACACATGGAGATAGGCAGCTAGCTAGACATCTAGCACAACCATTGTAACCCCAGAACTTCCTCTCCCGTTTCCACTTATTGCGCTCTGTGATAATTAACCAGGAATAACTGCCATCCCACCCTATTGTGCACAATCACTGACATGGATTAGGAACTGGGTTGAAAAGCTTCGATTCTGAACATCAAGTAATGTAACAGTAGTAGGGCCACAACAGGGGCTCCAGCAGGTTTTTCCTAGTAAGTTGGCAACAACTCTTTTAGATCCCTCACTTCACCCATAAAATAAGCCCTGAAAGGATGGCATGCCATTAATGGACCTTTCTCCCACTCCTGTTTGCCTGACGAAGAGGTGCTAAAGAGGGCAACAGCTCGTCTGCAACAAGAGCGCTTCCTTCGGTCTGTCTGCACCAGCTCTTCTGGGGAACCAACCAACCTAGCAGCAGCAGCAGCAGACCTCACCCCGCCGCTCATCGCCATACCGTTTACTCTGAGAGCAGGTCTGTACTGCTAAGTGCTCGGGGAGCAGGGCCAGGGTGTCTTATTATCCCTAAGGTTGACTCGGCTTCAGCCTAGGGGCCGCCGCAGGGACAGGGTGACTGTAGTGAGGTGAAAGATTGACGTGCTGGAGGGAGGGAGGGAGGGGGCCCGAAATACCTGAGCGCCTGGGGGCCGCCTGGCCATGGGTTAGTTAATGCATCTCTGCCGCCCCGGAGAGTCACTCAACGCGTGCAGGACGACGAGAGCTTTTACCTTGGCTTTTTTTTACCGGAGTAGAAAGATGTCTCCGCCCCCCCCCCCGCCCCCCCGCGCATTTGCTTACCAAGCCGGGCTCCATTTTCGACGACGACCCCTCTCCGAAAGCTTCGGCTGCCTCGCGTGGCCTGCGCTCTCCAGAGTCTGCCTGCCTGCCTGCCTCCCTCCGCAAGTTCCACCTAAACTCCTCCCTTGGTCTCTCCCGAGGCAGGAGAGCAAAGTGCATCTCTCGTTGCCAACATGACCAGTTCAACCTGTTGCCGCCTCCGATTTTAAACTGCTGGCGCCAAGAAACAGGATTGAACCATTCCGTTTGCTCTACGTGCGAGCGTCCCAGCGGGATCCGACCGTGGTTGGCGGAGATAGTCCGAGGCAGCAGAGCCTGTTCTTACGTGTGAATCTTCTCCTCAATTGCTCGCACTCGCAAACTACCCAGCATTCAGGTTGCGCTTGCGCCCCTATCCCGCGCTCTTTAGCAAACCACCGAGTGAAATGTCTTGGTTTTTGTCACACGGGGCTGAGTCTTGCAAATGGGAAGTAAGAAACAAAGATGTAGTCTCTGACCATGTGCAAAGTGTCTCAGTTTCTTCCGGACTGATCACAGTATAGTAATCTCACCCACCTGTTAATGCAAATTGATTCCAACTGGGAGAGCATAATTTCTAGAGGGGAGTTATAACAGCCTCAGTGTTTGAACTGCCAAAGAGGTAGTAGGATGGTGCTTTCGAAATGAATGAAGCTTAAGAACAAATGCACTTGAACTTCGCCTGGTCTCTTACA
The DNA here is from genome assembly GCA_026170595.1 of Plestiodon gilberti rubricaudatus. Taxonomy (NCBI): domain Eukaryota; kingdom Metazoa; phylum Chordata; class Lepidosauria; order Squamata; family Scincidae; genus Plestiodon; species Plestiodon gilberti. Next base: position 233,791,224 of record JANXHW010000001.1, on the reverse strand, counting down.
GCAGTTTTGCTCAGAAAGCTCTTTTCCCCTACACTGAAATGTGTTGCAATTTGATTGCAACACATTTCAGATAAAAACAACAAATCTTCACTTTCTCATTGGGAGGCAAAAATTTTCTATATAATTGTAGCTTCTTTAGAAAACTGGAATCAATCACGTTTAAGCCGCCTAGGTATTATGACATGTTTAGCTTTCCAATTGATCTCTCTCTCTCTCAAACTATGAGCTTATTAGAGCCTGACATTTTCAGACTGTGCCAAAAGTTTGAAAAATACAATTTTGTAATGGATGGATATAAAGTTGGAGAGTAGAAGACTGTCTGCTACAACTCCTTTTATTGTAGTGAACCTGCCACAGGGCCTCTCTCGTCTCTACCATGCATACAGTCAGTATTTGAAATCTGTCACATGAACTTGTATCCTTGTATACACCATTTCACTATCCTTAAGATCATTTGCATTTTTCAGGCATGGGCAGTGACTGTTTGTCTCCCTAACCGTTTTCTCACTTCATCGTCCATCCTTGCACAGTAAGCAGATAGAAAAGTGGGTGGTCTGCAGTGCTGCCTGAAATCGATCAATGTGGCTCCAATCGGTGGTGGGCTGGCAGTTGACTTGGGACAAAGGGCTCCCTGCCTCCGCCACTCAATGCACCTCAGCTTCAGCACCGCTCAGCTTCATGGATGATGATGGGCCCAGCCATGCTTTTCCCCTGCTTGTGGGCTTCTCTGAGGTAACTGGTGGGAAACAGAATGCTGGACTGGGTGGGCCTTTGGCCTGATCCAGCAGAGCTTGTCTTATGTTCTTACATTTTTAGCCTGCTTTTCAGAACCACTGTCTCCCCAAAACAGCTCACATCACACAGAAATTCAGCATAGCAGCACAGTACTTGAATGTACTGTGCAGCACAGTACATGACTCATCGTCATTGTAACTAAATGCCATGAAGCAACCCTCATTAAGAGTCTCTTTCAGTTACCACTTCTACAGTACTTGCGACGACGAACTGCGTCACACAGTGAAAATGAGATATAGGCACCTCCTCAGGCTTACAGGGTAAAAATGCAAGGCCCACAAGGAATGGGAATGGAGGGGGAAAGGGAGAAAGACTGGAGAAAGTCAGAAGGAAGGAAGACATTGTCGACTAGAATTTTATATCCAGTCGGGACCAAGCTGATCTTACCTTGTTCCTGCTTGGACCAAAGTGGTGCAACTGCCTGCTGACTCTTAATTTTCTGCGCAGTGGTAGAGGCCAGAGTGTCTTTTCCCTCGCTCCGGCAGTCGCAGGGCAACTGGCGGCTGGAACAGAGTGGAGCTCGGAGGGAGGGAGCACTCCTGTAAGGTGCTCCTTCTCTGGCCAATGGATGGTGCCAAGCTATGGTCTTCTCTCTGTGCCTGGCTGGAAAGGAAAGGGTGCAACCTCCCCATGGCGGCCCAGAATTTTCTGGTGATAGACAGATACTAGAGCACCTCCCCTTCTGCAATCACATGTTTTTAACACTTAAAAAATAGCAATTACAACTGCCATTACAAGTTTCCAAATTTCACCAATTTTATTCAGTTTTCATCAGGAAAATTGCTATTACAGAATTTACAGAATTAATTTGCAGCAATATACACACAAATCTCTTTTCCGCCATGGCCCCACTCCCCCCCACTTCACCTCTTCCCCCACTATCTTTGGAATGTACTAAATGGCCCAAGCAAAGTTCATACATTCATTTTCAGCACAACTTTTTTGTAGGGCTCAGATGTATTCAATGTAAAGATAAATCTACTGATCATCATCATTCAATGCTTCTATTTTTACCTGAGTAATCACTAAAGCATACAGAAACTTAAATAAAAGCACACTCATCAAAATCATTATGGCCCAGTGTGGGGACAGGATATACATCTTCCCATGTGGGATATGCAAACCTCCCCTTTTTGGATAAGACCCAGAAGCATTGATTGGGAAAACAGATATGTGTTTCCTTTCAATACTTGAAATGGACCTTTACAGTCATCTGATGAGTAATCAAGGAAGTAGGCACGTTAATGCACTCAAAAATAATGTATGCAATTTTACAATATAAAAATATATTCCTTTCAAAAATCTCATTAGTGTAAACTCATTTGCTGCCCAATCCTATGCATGTTTACTCAGAAGTAGGTCCCAAGGTCGTCAGTGGGGCTTCTTCCTGGTACGTGTGCATAGGATTACAGCCGTAGCTTTCTAAATACAAGAAGTTAATGTCCAAAGCCATGTAGGTACTGTTTACTCACTCATGTAAAAACTGGAGCCTTTAAAATATATTGAGTTATGAAACTGCAATCTGTATACAGAGGCCAGTAGAGGACCAAGGCCTTGAAGAAGGCACTCTGCTGTTGTTTTGAACGCTTCAATTCACTGAAGAGCTTCACGCCTTATTTGATGAATCTGCAAAAGTAGCAATATAGTTAGCTATTCCAGAACACAGCAAAGACGAGATCATCAACAATTACGCCATCATTATCATTGTAACTAAATGCCATGAAGCAACCCTCACTAAGTGTCTCTTTCAGTTACCACTACAGTAGTTGCGACGAACTGCGTCACACTAGAGCTTCTTGCGAGCCACTCGTAAAATCCTGCAGTAGTGTTCCAGCACACAGCTACAGAAGGAATGCTATGATTGGCAGGAGAGAGCAAAACCTCCTGCCAGGAATAAGAATAGGAAAGGTACACGGGCAGGCTGGGAGAAAAAGCAGCATACGAACTTTTAGAGAGGTGCTTCTCATGCTTTGAGAGCCTTTAATTAAATGGAACAAGTTGAACTGAGAAGATTCCCAGTTAGTTTATGTCTTCATAATACCTCCGCATAATACACTGAAGCACGCAGACCACCACATGGAGAGCAATGTAGAAATCATTACATCTGATTGGCGATGGTAAGTTACAGACATCAGCAACCTGGGACCAAGGTACCTGAAGGACCACATTCTCCCATATCTGCTTGCCTGGCCCCTGAGATTTGTATCGGAAGCCTTGCTCCCTGGCCTGCCATTGACAAAGTTCTGATGCAAGAGACAGGTCTGTTTCAGTGGTGGCCCCACAGTTGTCGAGCTCCCTTCCCAGAGAGACCCATATAGCTCCCACACTATAAGAAGCTAAAAACATTATTTGGCAAGGCCTTCCCAACTCTGTAATTGTTTATTGGTTTTCATGTGGTTTTAATGTTTATAGATAGTTTTAATAAAGGGGCAGGAGGTCTGACTCAGTTGGTAGAGTTGCCACCTCGTAAGCCTGAAGATCGGTGAACGGCAAGTTCGAGACACACCGCTGACAAAAAGCTGTGAAACCCTCTGTGAGGAGAGATAAAGAGCTGCCAGCTGCGTGGGCCGAGCGTGGGAGGCGACAGCCAGGGAGAGGCCAAACTAAGAAGGAAACCAACTAGAATGAAGTTGTTCATGCAAGATTGGACATTTATATATAATTGTAAAAATCCATGTTAGGGGGTTTGGGAAAGCCTGCCCATGTAAACCGCCTTCGTTTAGTCAGAGGAGAAATCCAATGACCAAGAAAGGCGGTATATAAATACTGTATATTTTAAAATTTCCATCAGTTTCGGTTTTGTTTTTTTAAACTCTGATATTTTAGAAAGGCAGTCTAAAAATTAAGTAAACAGATACACTTTGTAGATTTTAAGGTAACAGAATCCTTGCACAAATACAAACAAAAGTAGATTATGAATCATAAAACAGTTTTCAGGCATGAACATCTTTTCATTCTCCAAGTGACCAATATAATGTACCTGATTCCAGAGGAGCAGTTGACACAAACAAGGAAATACCTGTGACACCTTAAAGTCTAATTTATTTGGGCATAACTTTTCACAACAGAGCTAGAGAACTTCCAACTTCTGAACCCTGAAGGCTGACCTACACCAAATCCGTTGGCGTCCAGGGGGTCGCGAGCGTAGGAAATGGGACGCCCCGCCCCGAGATGCTGCCCTGGCTCCACCAGATATCTTCCCCTCTAAGTGTCCCTGCGTGTCCCTCCTGATTGGTAGCACATGTGTGCTCCGATTGGCTGAACCCCGCCCCTCCTCCCATTGGTGAACGTGTCATTCTACATCCCGCTCACACAGCCAGACATTGGCATGGTCCATGACCGAGCACGTCAGAACTCGGGAGAGTACCGCTCTCCCGTGTTCCATTGCGGTCGGTTAAAAAAAGGAAGCCACACTGCTCCTCACACACACGGGACGCGCCGGAATTCATGCGGTGTAGATCAGCCTTTAAACAGCTTGATCTGCAGCAATTAACAGGTGATCATGTTTATCTTCTTGTCCTGAAAAAACTTAACCTGTCCATTTCCACATATCCAACCTCTGTCAAAGGGATCAGAACAGGTGTTTCCCCCCCCCAAAAAAAAAAAATCTGGCCAGTTGACAAGCCTAACTAGAGTTCCCTTCAGGTGTATGAAGTGTCAACAGTTGGCATGCATATTATATATTGTCAGCCAAATACATATACTGTATGTACAGAGAACAAAATATTAACAGGGGAGTAGATCTGTGACATTTTTATACAGACCCATGGATACAGTGCACCCATCTTCGGAAATACAGTAGTCTCGATTAGGGACACCCTCATCAACTTCAGGATACGTTGGTAAAAGGAAACACAAATGCTTACTGGTTCCATATATGTGCTGACCAATCCAATCAACAAAAGACGCAACATTCGTATAAACTCCTGGATAGTCTCTTCTTCCACAGCCAAAGCCCCAGCTGACGATTCCATTAAGGATGTAGTAGCCTGAATCTTCTGAAGGACAAACCAGTGGTCCTCCTGAATCACCCTAATAAAAAAGAACACTACTTAATATCACCTATTCATACGTTGGCGAAGAATATTTTCAAAAGGCATCTATGGGACCCTCATTTCTACACTATGGATTGCTGTAGATATTGTACTACACAGGGCTTTATCTACATATCAAAACACTGCAAGGCCATGACTTTTGCATCACAGTCCTATCTTCAGAATTGTAGTCTGAAATTACTCTCAATGTGATCTACAAAAGGAGGAAAATGCCTTTCCTGGGCCCACCACTTTCAACCACTTCAAATCATTTGTGTACAGACAAAAAAAATTAGGAATACTAGCAAATTCTGAACAGAGTGCAAGGTAACAGTCTATATCAGAGGTTCTCAACCTGTGGTACGCGCACCCCTGGGAGGGGGAACGCGGGGCTTGGTGGGAATCGGGGGTGATTGGGGGCTAGGGGAGGGGGTACGCAGGTGGGGAAAGGTTGAGAGACGCTGGTCTATATACATCAGGGGTTCTCAACGTACTCGGCGCGGCGCACCACCTACATGGCCACGGCGCCAAGTACCACTGGAAGTAAGCAGCGCTGACATCGCTGCTTCCAGGTTTTCAGCCCGGTTTTCAGCACAGGAGGCTGCCGGACACTACACAGGATGCCAATAAGAGGCTCCAGATGGGCGGGTGGGCTATTTTCTGCACTCCTGAGAGGCTCTGCCAAGGGCAGGAGCCTCTTGGGAGCAAATACACAGTGCCAAAAGCACCACGTTTTCATGAGGTTTTGGGATTCCCAGCAGGGTTCAGGGGGGCCCATCGGTCCAAGTACCACTAGAGGTACCCCAAAGTACTGCTGGTGGTACACGTACCACTGGTTGAGAACCCGATATACATCTATTCCTGAAGTATTCACGTGTTACTATTGTGCGGTAAGTCTCAGGGAACTGTACCCCAAACCAGGCCTTCATAACCAAACATTTCTCTTCTAAATTTCCAAGGTCTTTTATCAGAAAATGACAAATATGGCTCAGATGAGACCAGTTTAACTCCAGTGAAATAGTTCTACTGACATCACTTGAGAGTTTCAGACCTCGAGAGTTCCCAGCTGAACATAATGTATGTAATCTGCAGTGGCTTACAGCACATGAATCCTTGTCCCCTTCAGCAGGGAATCCGGCACAGAACATTCGTTTGTTCACGCCTCCAGAATGGTTCTGGTAATATTTTTGACATTCTTCAGAAACCAAAATGGGAACTTCAAGTTGCTGGAGTTTTCTCGATCTTTCTCTGTCTTGAGAGGGGAAAATAAGCTTACAGTCAGAAAAATTCTGAAGCAGAAAGATCTGCTTTTCAGAGACAGAGAGAGGAAGTTTCCCTTTCTACCACTCCCTCTGATGAAGCACAAGGTGATTGATAAACAGAACACTTCTCCTGAATGGAAAAATGGATGTACCTTCATTGCGAGTGCCCCATCCCGTAATGATACACGCCAGTGAAGGCTCAATCTTGTCTTCTCTCTCAGGCAAACACACAGGACGAACATAATGATTGAAGTCTAGAGGCTTGCTCAGTTGCACCAGTGCGATGTCCGAATCCATAGTTGTGCTATTAAAACCTGGATGCGTAATGTACTGCTTCACCAATCTTTTCTAGAAACAGGAAACCACGGCAGCACATTACAGGAGAAGCTTGAGTCTATTTCAGGTTTATGCAGTTGTCTAGAGCCACAGCAACAGGCAGATACAGCACAGCTGTGTAATTGTTTTTGAACTTTAGGGCTTTTTGCCCATTACTACTGTAAGGGCTTCAGGAAAATTCCACACGCCCCCAGTTTGTCATGCCATCCTATTCCAGCCCACAAGACAATATCCACTGGCGTCACTGCAGGGGAGGCGGAGCTCTAAGTTCTGCCACGATCCGACCCTCCGTTACACGGGTGAATGAAGCGGCCCCGCCCCCTCGCCTTCGGAACCATTCAAGGCGGTGAAAACAACGCACAGGAGACCCTCACCAGGGTGCCTACTCAAGAGATATGTGAAAAATATTTTAACTCACCTCTGGCAGGCCTCCCGATCGTGTCCTTCACACTATTGGATGCAGCATATGCTCCGCCAGCTTGGCTGCATTGGCACCAATGGTGGGGAATAGGATTGGGCAGTAAGTCATGTCTTTTTCATAAATGAGGAATAACCTGTACTAACCTGACTGCTCTGCTCTTGGGCTTTTATGTCATGGATGCCAACAGCTACACTCCAGACATCTCTGTATTGTTCCCTGTACAGAAGATATAATGGAAAAATCCTTGACTGGCGTAATGGCTTATAAAGAATATCAAGCATTTATTCGTAATATCACATACTCCCTATGTACTACTGCTATTTTGAACACTGATAAAATCAAGATGATTATGAGTCCAGCTGTATACACTGATTTTTGTTTGTTTTTCAGAAAGAGCACAAAAGTGTTCTAGCTTGGCTCTGGGAACAAGGCCTGGGGACCCAAATTCTATGAGTCTGATTTTATCTTATTCAAAACCTTCAAAATGTTCAAAGAAGAATGGAGATTTTCATGGCTTGTTACAGTCACTAGAGAAGTACAATTTATGGGTTTTCCAGCCATGTATTTAAAATGGAAGAAATACAGATATTTCAAAGCTTGTTGACGTTTCGTTCCTCACTTGGAACCTTATCAAAACAGTGAACAAACGCGGCGACAAGCCGGTAGCTGTTAATACTTTCGAAGAACATCGTTCCTATTATAAAGAACGCATGATGAGGGAGACATCACATCTGGCCAATCTGCAACAACCTGCCTCTACTTTCAACTGACAGCCCGTTTTGGACTCTGTATCTTGGTATTTGTTTCATGCAGCAATATCCCTTTAAGGTCAACATAGTAGACGTTTAACTGACAGACACTCAACTGACAGCCATACTCTCAACTGACAGCCTGCTTTGGACTCTGTATCCTGGTATTCATCTCATGCAGCAACATCCCTTTAAAGGTCAACATGGTAGACGCACAATCTAGGCTAACAAACCGTTTCCGCTTTTAATTATTCAATTACCGCTTCCCACGCTTTCATGTACTGCAGCTAACAGAAACGAAGTTCTTCGAAAGTATTAACAGCTACCGGCTTGTCGCCGCGTTTGTTCACTGTTTTGATAAGGTTCCGAGTGAGGAACGAAACGTCAACAAGCTTTGAAATATCTGTATTTCTTCGATTTTAAATACATGGCTGGAAAACCCATAAATTGTACTTCTCTAGTGACTTCAAAATGTTGTCTTTTTTTTTTTTTTCAGTGACAAGGAAATCAGTTGAGACTTAGCAGGGTTAGGCCGGCTTGCCTGTTTTGGACTTACCATAGTCTTTCTCTGTACAATTTTTATTGAGTTTCTGTGTTGTTTATAATGAAAATACAACACAGGTGTTATAAAATAGTCATATAACAAGAAGCAACATCATAGATATTAAAAGAATAAAAATGCAATAATCATGAGCAAATAGGAAGTAGTCACTGAATTCATACAATAATCAATCAATAAAGCTAAAGGTGTGGAAGCCTGCAAAGAGTCATTGATCCTGGCAGGAGAATAAAGACAGACCAAGAAGAGAGCCTGCTGGCTTATATTAGGAAACACTTCTGCATCTGGCAGGGACACACTGACTCCTCAGTTGTTGAGGAATGAGAATTAGGAGAACCCAAATGCTGCCTAAATGGTTGTCCGGGTCTAAGCCAGGGGTCATTTCATGACAGCTATATGCTGCCTCCAGCTTCTGAGGCAGTGAGCCTCTGAGTACCAGTTGCAGCAGGGGAACAATTACAGGAGGAGAAAGGCTTCCCCCTCCTGCTTGTGGGCTTCCCAGAGGCATCTGGTTGGTCACTGTGAGAAAGTGGATGCTGGACTAGGTGGGTCTGACTTGGGTCCAGTCCAGCAATGCTCTTCTTATGATCAAGCCAGATACAACACTAGATGTAAAGGTGATGGTTGCTCCTTTTCCCCCTTCAATGAAAGTAGCAGCCACATGTGGGTGGTCAAGACTGGGACTGTAGCGCATGGAGAGAAGGTATTTGACACATTAGCCTTCCGTTACGGTCTTGATGAACATTGTTCCCTGCTCCCTGAGAAGCTACTTCTAGTTCCAAAAAGAAATTTCTCATTAGCAGCAATTGGCAGCTTCTGTCCCAGGGCCAATAGTACCTTGGGGAGGGCAATTTGCAGTGGGTGGTAAGGGGTTCCCTGAGCCCCACCGATCCAACTCTGATTGCCTCCCCTTTTTTCCCTTGATTTTTTTTTTAAAAAACCTTCCTCATAACCACTCTCTTCTTATATAGGCAAAGAGTGCAGATGGCCATAACTAAGCATTAAGAGCTCAATAAAAAAGAGAGGAAAATATAATCATCACTACTATAACAAGAGACACAAACAATTCTCTCCAAAAACCTTCCATCCCCCACACACCCAGAGGTAAGAGGAGTGAATGTCATGATTGGGGTGGGGAAACACAATGGAGAGACAGGGAATCTTACGTGGTACCTCTCCAGCAGCACAGAAATCAGATTAGTAGCCAGAACATAGCCAGTGCATCTTGAAAGAGTTGTGCAAGTCACAAAAAGAAAACAGCAGGGTTTCCAGGGGGTGCAGTGCAGAAAAAGGCCACAAGCTGGCAGCAAAGAGTCAATTCTCTTACTTGAGAAGTTTTAGTATTTTGAGAGTGTCTGAATAATAAACTATTTGACATAATACAGTTTCCACATTTCTAAAAGAAAGTGTCAATGAAATGGGCACTTTTAAGGAACACTTTTAAGTTTGGGCATTCTTACCACTGTAAATAACAAAAATAAAGTATTTTCTAGAGTTAGGCCTAGCAAATAAAACAGAACTCTTGTTTTAAAATCTCTTTCTTTCAGGAATTTATTGATGGAAGTTGGTTAGTCCAGTTTACATCTTTTAGGCACATACATCAGACTCCCCACTCAAAAGGTCCTCTGGGATCCAATCAGAAGCGAAAAGATTGGTTCGATGTGGTGGTTACAAAGCTGCAACTCATACTCCATAAATGCAAACCGTGCTCTGAAGATGGAACAATCACAGGACTTTTTATTTAGAAAAACCAAAGAAAAACAGATTTGGGTTTGGTTATACTTAGCAATAAGTCATTATATGATGCTTTTGCCGATATGTTCACACCCCCAAACCATCATACCACTCTCAATCCTAAATGATAACTTCAATGTTGTGCTTACCTATGCAGAAAGCAGTGAGCAGCAGTGACCACCCACATCTTTGTAAGAACTGCTCCTCCACAGAAGTTTTCACCTGCAATTTGCAAGCTGGCCTGCCAAGGCCACGAATGTGGTACGGCCTCCTCACCACCCATTATCCGACTGAAAAGAAACCTGGGCAGATTTGATGTGACTCCACAAACGTCATCTAATGATTTAGAACAAAGATTGAGTGAATACAGTTTATAAATACGGTCAATTCTGTCTATATAGTGTTTGGGAATAGCTTGTACTTAAACTAAGGCTGCAATCCTATGCATGCTTATTGAGGAATGTCCCACTGAACTCAGTGGGACTTAGGAGAAAACTTGCACACGATTGGGCTACACATGCACTTTTAACAATTGTTCTGCTTAGCCTTAAGCTACCTCCAAGGCATTGGGTTCTAGGGTACAATCCACTAGGAATGGGGTGTCCATAAACCCCATTGAAAATAGGGGCAGCTACAATGGCCCATGCCATAGCACCTCAAAAGAGAGAGCTTGTTCACAAAAAGGCACATTTAATTTGGTGTGTCCCATTTTAAAAGACTCTAATTATCACCAACTCTGATAATTCTGACAACTCTGGTCCCCAGGTGCCTGAATAGGAAAGTACGGTTTGCAGCCAAAACGTGGGTGTATGTGCACAGACTTTACACTGCAATCCTATGCACATTTACTCAGAAGTAAGTCCCACTGTGTTCAGTGGTGCTTACCTCTTAGTAAGTGTGTTTAGGACTACAGCCCCAAAATACCTTCAAACCAAATTCTAGATTCCTCTGTACATTTCTTCTGCCCCTTCCCCACTCCTTCCATAGGATACCTTGACAGAAGCTGATTTACCAGGAATGTCAGTTTCATTTGTAGAGCCGTTTACTTCTTCAGAAAGTATCATTTCACTGCTTGAATTTGATATGTTTAAATCTAAATCTGTAAAAAGAGCACACAGCCATAAAGATAAAATATGAATCATTTCTAAGGGTCTTTGTACTACTTACAAGCTGCCATCCTATACACACTTTCCTGGGAGTTAGTCCCACCGAACACAATGGGGACATACTTCTGAGTAGACATGCCTAGGATCTGTAAACCGCTTTGTGAACTTTTTGTTGAAAAGCGGTATATAAATACTGTTTAATAAAATAATAATAATAATAAAATAATAAAATAAAATAAAATAAAATACTAATACTAATACTAATACTAATACTAATACTAATACTAATACTAATACTAATAATAATAATAATAATAATAATAATAATAATAATAGTGCTGTTAATTAAGGACCTGTTCTGTCTGGGCACCTCTGATTGATTACACTTCCACCTTTTCTCTGTCTGCATTTTATGCTGGGGATGTATCAGAGCAAGGGACAGTCAGGGTTTAAAAGTCACTTGGACATTATGGTGGATAACACCAGATGTAATCAGTATTAAAATAAATAAGAGCAAGTTATCAACATTATCATTTGCCCCTCTTTACATATAGAGTTTGTGTAAGGGAAAATAAGAAAGATTTAATGATATGTGGCTTCGTTGAGAAGGAGGATTTGTTTTTAGATTTAAATGGTAAGAAATTGAGGTCGTTTTTAGCTAAGGGTAGTAAGATGTAAGAGTATAAGAAAAATAGATTTCTCTGCAATTAAGCAGGGTATAAGTAATTATCAGTGCAATCCGACCCAACTTTTTTGCCATTGTAACCAGCGGCCCAGCAAGAACGGGAGGCCTCAGAACGGAAAAGGGATTCAAATCCCCTCCAAAAGAGGAATTCAAAGGGGATTTGAATCCCTTTTCCATTCTGGGGCCTCTCGTTCTCGCTGGGCCGCTGGTTACAACGGCAAAAAAATTGGGTCGGATTGCACTGCATAAGAATGAAATTAAGTATAAATGTTAGTGGCTAATCCAGATCTTTTCTGTTAAGCTGTACTTTTCTTTCTTCTTTTTTATTTTTCTGTATTGTCTTTATGTATTAAAATAAAATTAAAAATTAAAAAAGACATATACAGTTTGAATTATCTAGGACCCAGCACATTTGACAAGTTGGTAGCCAGCATGGTTACCTGGCAGAGAGTCAGATTTTAGAGAAGAGTTCCCATCCCATGTCAGCCTTAGCCAAGTCACTGTCTATCATCAGTGACATGTATTTGCTAAACTCAGGGTTCATCTTGAGTCACCCTAAAGGCACAGGTAACAACACTGTTACTTCCCTACTTATGCAGGATAAGGTCCATTGGAGGGCACTTGTCATAGGCCCCTTCAAACTGGAGTCGGTCTTGATAGGCACTTTCAACCAAACCTTCCAAATCTAAGCCCAGCTCTTTCTATCCACTGAACTATAGGGCTCTCCTTTTTTTAAAAAAAAGGGAAAAACACACCCACGCTATAAAATACTATAGAACTTAGGCACACGTACAGCATACGAAAGTAAGACCCTCCCTCTCCCTGCCAGCCCATCCCTTTTTTTTTTTACCTGCAACATGGATGAACAAAAATTTGGCTCTGAATCCACCAAAGGTCTCAGTTTCATCTGAATGAAATCTGATGAGCATGGTACTAGAGGAACTCAGAGCTGGTGCTGGGATAGCAAATCCACATGACCGAGCTAAAGAAGGTAAACAGAAAGGTTCAGAGGAGAAGAGAAGCACCTCTGCCATATTTCACTATGAAAAGTTAAATCAAACACAGGAGACTTGAATGACTGAGAATGTACTGAGCACTCTTCATATGAAATGTGTAGTTCACTACTATTACTTCCACATAAACAAGGATTTTTGCAGAATGGGGAACCGTACTGGACCATTTCAGGTGGCGACTTTTGGCTTTTACATGATTCATCATGATTAAATTTCAGTGGCTTGTTTTTGTAATAATCGTGAAAACGAAAAACTAAGTTAAAAAAAGCAGGGGGGGTATTTTGAATGCAAATTTACCCAACAGTAAAAACCAGGCTCAGACCATATATGATGGTAGCAAACCCACCTGTTTAAACCTAGGTCTATCCCAATCACTTGTCAAAAGCAGGGGCGGGGGGAGAAGAAGGCGGCCCATTTTCAACACAAGAGCATATGGGTGCAAGAGTTTCCCCCTCCTGTAGTCCCTCCCTCCGCAGCCACTTTTTTCAGCTCAGCTGGTACTGAAGCCTGGTAGGTGGAAAGAGGAGTTTTGGCAAAAGACTCCTGGAAGGTAAGTGGCAGGAAAGGGAGGGTTCCAGTTTCATTCACGTTCCCTTTGCGCTCTTAATATCGAGCCCTCAAACCTCTTAATGGGCAAAAACCAGATTTTAAGCAAAAAGGTTGCTGCCAACAATCTGCCAGGGCCACCATACAAAGAGGACCCCACAATACCACAACAAAAACTAGACATATCAACTGGGAAACATACAATATCACTCAAACAAATACATTCTGCAACCTCTGTTGAGCAAGCAATATGCAACATTCCCTTTTTACGCTGTGAATTAGTACATACTTTCCATGCCTGCATGCAAATGAGCACAAACATTTGGTGTTGGTGTGTATTACCTATTCAAGCAACACTGGTCCCAGTTTTGGGGGGAAAAAGGCACACAACATGTTTTTTAAGACATTTATCTATGTTGTGAAATGAGTGAGTTTCTTTGTGTTTTCAGTCATTCTAGGTAGGCTCTGCCATTACTAATTCTACATTTATTGACAGAAAATGAAAAACAATGAAATGCCAGGACTTTAATCGGTACACATTGCTATAAATATAAATACATGCAAAACAACAAACCTATTTCTTTCTCTTCTGCCACATTTTCATACACTCTCACTGAGTCATAAGTGCAGTCCTCATTTTCCTCCAGTTCAAAATATTCATATGTGAGCTTCAGAAAAATAAAACAGCAAACCACTGAAGCTTATCGAAAACAACAACATTAATTTTTGTGTCTCTAAGTTTTCTCTTCATGGCTAATAAGAGCTGCTGGGAGGGGAGGCAATTTGGATTAGGGATGTGGAGATAGAGCGAGACTCCCTTTTCCCCTCTGCAGCACAGCCCCAATCCAAATAGCTTTTTGAAAAAGAAAAATAAGTTGAACGTTCTATTCCTGGAACACCCACGTCAAGTCTAATTTGATCCTTAGTTTTTAAAATAAGATGTTATTATTGGTCATAAATCAGTCAGTGGTGTTACCAAGGAAGTTAAACCATTATCTTATCCATGGCCACTAAGAGAACCACCATCATTGAAACAAGACAAACTCAGCTCCCAAATCTAAACTTTGGTACTGATTATATGGAACTCAAGACAGCAAATACGCAGTTCCCAGATCCAGGCAGTCACCCAACTCAGGCACTGACCAGACCTCGACCTGCTTAGTTCATGCCCTGAGACACTTTAATGGGGAAACAGACCCCTATATGGTCAAGGTCTCTCATTCTCCATCTTGTGCTCCAACAAAACCCCTCGTGCAGATACCAGTAAACCCTCCCTGCCTTGTACCTTGACCACATGGTCCTCCGGAGCATGAACAATCCACTGACAATCCGCCAGGTTACTGTATGGCTCAGGATAGTGCATGCTCTGCACTGTCCCTTCCTCAAAGAAGATAGCTAGAGATCCACAGCCAGAGTCTAGAAGTACCGTGAAGCAAAATGAAAATCAGACAAATTAAATTGGCCCATCCACAAATGTCAAATTCTCAGGAGTCTCCATGCTCACAGCGATGTACAAAGTAGTCATTGAATGCATAACAAAGGCATTGCCTCCATGATGTGGGGAGAGTCACTCGGTCAATGTCGCAATGCATGAACTATCCAAAACGGGGCAGGTTTTTGAGTGATGGGGACGTGGTTATGTTTTTGCTTGGATTCTTCCAAGGTATATGTTGTCACACGTCTCCAGACCCAAACCCTTACAGAACTTATAGGCCACCTGGGTTAATAATGTATAAACAGTTCAGCTCCCAATCATTAGCACCAAATCAGTTTGTACTGCATGTCTATGTTCTAATTCTATCTTATCTAAGTTGACTACTAAAAATACATATCATGGAATCTGCCCCAAGCACTCCTATGTAGGGCCTAGCATATAAAAGCTGTATATGGTATGTAAATGGCACTGGATCTCCGTAATCCACACATAGAAACACACACACACACACACACACACACACACACACACACACACCTCATGCCACTGCTATTCCTCTTGCCTACACACAACTGACACCCTTCACAATATTCAAATCAAAAACAAGCTCAGTTTGCACAATGTACTGATAGAGTGCAATAGTACTTACCTGGAAGAGTAGCTGGAGCAATAGCCTGGTATATCATGGAAAATCCTGTTCCACGTTCCTTGTTATCAGAGATGAATTTCAGTCGTACGCTACTGGAGCCAACCAAAATGGGCAATGGAAGGTCCATTCCACAGAACTTCCCTGAAAGGCATTAAATGTATTCACTTAATATTAACAATATTTACTGGGAAGAAGTTGTACTGGCACAGAATTTTGAGTAATGGTTCTACCAATATTAACTGTGGCCAAAGGTATGATATGCAAAGGTGTCAAATAATAACAGAACCATTCACTTTAAATTTTGGAGACCTTGTGGCCTATTGCAGCATCTTTTGAAGGGGCAACTCACCAATGAGCCTATTGTCCATAGAAATCACCGACAAGGAATCATAGTCACAGAATGTCTCTGGCTCCACATCGAAGTGGGAGAAGTTGAGCAGTATATGCATTTCTTCTGGGACAGACAGAGTCCAAACGCACAACCTGGATTGACACCAAGTGAGTGACATCCATTCAATCATTACATTATAAGTCCATGATACTGCAGGGAGGGTCTGAAAAAGGATTTTATGTTATTTTATTCACTCACTGGTTGTCCTGATAAAAATGCTTGGGAATTTCAGGAAAATCCAGTCTTCCTTCATTGTCAGGGAGTTTGCCATCTTTAATGCTGCATGATGCTGTACCATGAATATGAAATATTGTAGGTGGAATAGTAAGACTAAGCACAAATTGGTATAACAATATCAGGTCAAGAAGAATTATGGAATCACAGCAGTAGACTTTCTCAAAAAAATATAAAATTAAATGATACTTTTCACTTTTATAAAGAATCTGAGAACAGCAAGAAAGAGTAATATACCAAGCACATCCTCTTCAGGCACACAGGACAGCATAGTTATCCTGTGCTCTCATTGGCCAGCTGGAAGCCTCCAGCTGGCCAATGAGGGGAGACGACATGGCAACAAACCAAAGAGAAAACTTTCTCCCTCTGATTCGCTCAGACTAATCTGCTAGCACTGGCCAGTTTGCTCCAGCCAGGTCTCTGTGAAATGAAATGTGAGTTCAGCAACAACAGCCACTCTGAAAATGGCTGCTATATGACCATAAAAGGCTATCTGTCCAACTCGCTGGCCACATGGTTTACCATGCACCAGCTCCAGAGAGATCAAACTGTACTATTTAGACTTTAGCTTTTTTGCAAGCAGAGAATAGCGGTGCCATATTCAAGTGTTAAAGAACCAAAAGTTTAGAAGATCCATAATTGTCCTTCAAAGACACCTTTATTCTTGATGGTGAATTCATGCTGTATCATTGACAAAATTGCACTATTTTACTCCAAATTAATCTCAAAGTCTAAATATGTTCAAAACTGGATTACTAATTATTTTAAATCGACTTGGTGCAAAAGGTCACATAAAAATAAGATTTCCATTTACATTCAAATGTTTATAGCGAACATTTAATCCTCACACCGACCGAAGTACAAATGAAAACAAAATTAAGCACTAGGAACATTATGATATCTAGCCCATACTTTATCATAAATTCAATAATTTTGGACTATCGAGAAATGCCTAGTGCAGGTTGACATTTTAGAGGTGCTATACTTACCTACAGAACTTTTCATTTTGACATCTGGTTAAATAAGAAAATAGAAATATTTTAATAAGGAACTGTTTTAATGCTATGGCAAATTGGAAATGTAGTATATTTTTGATGACAATAATAATAATAATAATAATAATGTGTAGAAAGTTTCATGGCCAGATACAACATTACGAGAAAAAGGATTCAAGGGCAAAAAAGCCATGTAGAAGTTGGTATATTATTCAAGCCACGTAAACGTAGTAAAAACAGTTTAAAAATTAAAATACTCCACGACGTTAAAATTCCAGCATACAAGCAATAAAATCATTACATACGAAGGCTGCATAGACCGACGTTTCGTCTTAAATCATAAGACATTTACTAGGTCCAAAAGTAAAATTTGACGATGTTAGGCACTCCAGAACGAACACGGGTAAAGTAACAAAGAAGTGCAGGAAGAAATCAATCAAACCGGAACGGAGGAAATTGGATACAGCTGGTGCGGTATCCTTAGTTAACCACAGGAGACAGTCAGCAACGGCGAGTTCCTTAAAGGGGAAACCCTCCTAAGTCCTGTGTAAAATCGGAAGCCATATCTTATTAATGAATGACAGGTCTTGCTGACGGTTAATCAGACAATCTGTTCTTTTTTTTTGCTTATCTCAATTGCTTCCAAATTAAGGCAAGTCCTACTATTACTATCACTACATACACATTCAGTCTTGCCTTAACAGTAGGACTTGCCTTAATTTGGAAGCGATTGAGATAAGCAAAAAAAAGAACAGATTGTCTGATTAACCGTCAGCAAGACCTGTCATTCATTAATAAGATATGGTTTCCTTTTTTGTTACTTTAGCAGTGTTCGTTCTGGAGTGCCTAACATCGTCAAATTTTACTTTTGGACCTAGTAAATGTCTTATGATTTAAGACGAAACGTCGGTCTATGCAGCCTTCGTATGTAATGATTTTATTGCTTGTATGCTGGAATTTTAACATCGTGGAGTATTTTAATTTTTAAACTGTTTTTATTATGTTTACGTGGCTTGAATAATATACCAACTTCTACATGGCTTTTTTGCCCTTGAATCCTTTTTCTCGTAAATAATAATAATAATAATAATAATAATAATAATAATAATAATAATAATAATAATAATAATAATAATAATGATGATGATGATGATGATGATGATGATGATGATGATGATACAGATGTGCCAGTGCACAACATTAACAATTATGCAGACTGGAACAGTTCTAAAGGCCAAGCTACCCCTTATGATAAATGCTTCACTATTTTACTTAAAAATAGCATGCTGGGAAGGTTGCAATCTGGAGCAAAACCATGGTGGAGAGCAAGTGAGGGTTTCATACTTTGTGAGGGTTTCATACTTTGTCCCTATTGTGTTCCAATCCAGATTGCGTACACACACACACACACACACACACACACACACACACACACACACACACCTTGTGCCATATTTATAGTTGTAAAAAAGGAACCAACTGAACTTTTTTACTACCATAAATAGTATGTGGGGAGGTGTGCGCAATCTGGATCAGAACCGTGTGCAGGCAAAAGTATGAAAGTAAGAGTGGGGCAGAGTGAAAGACGAAGTGTGGAGATCAGAAGAGTAGGGGTTGATGCTCTAGCCCTCCGCTATCCACAGATCCTCTTCCAGTCTGGATTCCTCTTCCTTTCTCAATCCAGGGAGGAACAGAGGCTGGCACATCACCAGGTAAGGAGGGGCATCATTTGGCACACCACCTCAGGTCCTGAGTCAGCCCTGTTAGTATGCATGCATGCACTGCGCATACATGCACTGCACATTTTAAAAGAAATAAATGGGGTAAAATCTTTCATACTCAATGTTCTGTCAACTGACCAGAAAAGAGAAAACCACAAACAGGCAGCCTTCTCCCCCCCCCCCCCCCCCCGGTTAGCTAGCAATCTCAGTAACTCAGATTTTTACTATAGGAGAAAAGATCTGAAATGTAGCAGGGAATCATTAAGATCATTCTTAATGAGGCAGGAGGTTATTATAATGCTGACATAAGAGTTATACTTGTGGGATTGTGTTACTACCGGTGTCCATATGTTCTTGAATCCAAGGGAGCACCTTGATTAGATCTGTAAAAACTCCTGGTGATCCTCTTCTACTAAACTTTTTTTCCAGGTTAGAATTCCAGCTACGAGCACAACCCATGCCCCAGGAAGTCACCCCAACCAGAGCCCAGGAACCATGTTCACGCCTGCACACAAGAGAGCCTCCGGAGTCACCCTACAGGAGAAATAAAATGAAATTAGACTGCACTGAATGTATTGAGCGCACAAGGAAAGTTGCAGAAGTCGACTTTCCTTCCTCTTCCTCCTCCCCAGTGCAGCCTCCAGTGCCCCCTGTGCAGCTGCTTCTGAGGGTCTGGGGAACTCTTAGGAACAGGAAGTGGTACAGGAGACTGCAGGGGGAAGAATCCCCAGATATTGGGCAGAGACCTCATGTGAACTCACACTACTTGGCATGCAATCAACCCAAAATGAGACATACATTTAAAAAATGCAAACATTTCCTCAACCACCTTTCAAAAGTACATCCTGTTTGGAATCAATTATGGATGTATTTTTGACTCTTGTTGGCCAAAAAGGACATTGTACCAAAAAGGATGTACACATTGACACTGGAGGACGGAAATGGCAGAGTTGGTAAAGGAGGCTAGCTAGGACTCCTCTGACCATCAGGCTGCTTCCACTTTATTATTCTGTGTAATTAATCTGCGTAACTCCTTGCCACATGATGTGGTGATGGCACCTGGCCTAGATGCCTTTAAAAGGGGATTGGACAGCTTTATGAAGGAAAAAAATCCATCACAGGTTGCAAACCATGATGAGTATAAGCAACCTCCTGGTTTTAGTAGTAGGCTCTCTCTTAACATTTCTGCCCAGCCCACAGGTGTACACATTTGGCTCCTGTCGTGTATATACACCTGTGGGCAGAAATGTCTTAAGAATATTGAGCAGATCAACTGTTTTCTTACATGCAAAGAGCTGGCAGGCAATTCATGGAATCACTGAGGCCTCAAAAACAGGCAATATTTATCCTTAGTGGCCCACAACGGTCTTTGAATCAGAGCTTTCATGGAAAAATTAGTAAATGCCATGTAGTTGGATCTGATGGGAGGAGTTCGGGGGAAGATGACTCCTCCCCCACCCCTTGGCTGGCCAATAAAAAGAGCAAAGGAAGCTGCTAGTGGCGGGCAGAGCATGTTCTGAGGCAGAGAACAGAGTTGGCCTGGTCAGAGACAAAACAAATTATAATGGGGAAGCTGGTGAGAGCAAGCTAAGAGCCAAAGCAACCTGCAGAACTGACGTAGCGTGCTGTTGCTTGTAAGAGGTGCTCTGCTCTTACCTCCATCCAGTGCTCAACCTGTATATTTGTAAATCAAGCAATTACTGCCAAGATACCATAAGCCTCCAGTGCTCTTTTCCCAAGGAAGACAGGACCCATATAGCGCCGCACCCCTGAAACTTCTCACTGCTTGGGGAAGTGAGGCACAAGCGCTTAACACTCTACATCTTAAGAGCGAGCTAAAGCAAACATGACAAAGAAAAGAAGTGTCCCATTTGCAGAGACAGACGATCACTCCACCAACCTGGCATGCATCTTTTCCTCCATCTGGAAACCCAGCACACATTAAAGTGTCTCCACGAACAGGTTTCTTTAAAGTTGACAACACTCTGGAACAAAGACCCTGGTCTAGGATGGGCAGGCTCACTTCATGCAGGACTCCTGGGAGTTTCCCATCTGAAGAGAGCAAGCAAGACAATCACACTGCACAGTCAACAGAGAGGTGGAAAGAAGTTGCTTCTTGGATGTGAAAAGTGCCAAACATTTTTCAGTCATCCATTTCAAGTGTCCACCACAGACAACATGGCCGCTTGTGCCACAGAAAAAAAGGACCAAGATGAACTGTGGGATATTCACTGGCACAGCCCAGGGGAAGCAGTGTCAGAAGCCACCCTTCCGTTGCCACTACTACCTTCATGCGGGGGGGGGGGGGGAGAGGGCCTCCTCCCCTGCTTCAACAGACAAGAGGTAGCAGCAGCAGCACCCTTCTTCCCTGCCCCCCTTTTTGGTGTTCACGTGCACATTAGCGTGTGTGCTGTGCTACCACTTCCTCTTGCCAGTCCAGCCATTTAAACCAGGCTGGGCTGGGCAAGAAGGAAAGGGGGGGAGGGGACAGGACACTCTTCTCACCTGGAGTTCCAGCTGCCTCCTGCTTCCCACCCAGCTGCTTCTTCAGCCACACAGGCTGGGCAGAGCATCCTGGGGGCAGAAGAGGAATCCGCCCCCAGCATGCTCCGCCCAGCCTGTGTACTTGAAGAGGCCGCAGGGGAGGAAGCAGCAGGCAGCAGAGCTTGAGGTGAGGGGAATGGAGAGACTGCTTTGCCTCTCCCTCCTTCTTGCCCTCTCAGCAGGGCCTCTGAGAGGGGGGTTAAGGAGGTAATGTGTACCTGAACCCATGGCAAAAAATTGGTCAAAAAGGGGGAACCCTGGAGCAAAACAGGGGGAGGGGCCCAGGAGCCAAATTCATATGTAGGGAAGGGGCCCAAAATAAACTTTGTACCCCCTGATAAAACTCCTCTGAATGGTCCTGCCTCTCAGGCAAGGAGGTGGCAGAGTGGTCCTGTTTTCTTTTTCTTTTTAATATATTTAATTTTTATTAATAAACTACCAAACAAAACAAAACAAAACAATACAACATACTACGAAAGATTACAGCAAGCGCGAAGCAATAAATCCTACTTGTATACTATTATATATTTTCTACTTATACTATCTAACTAAGCCTGTATCTCTAAGATACTATTCATTAAATTCAGACTTCATCACTTCTTCTCTCTCTCTCTCTCTTAAAGAATCTATAAGTGGTATCTAAACATTCACAAAAAGATTAACTTTTCCTTTATCATCTAAAATCTTAATTCATACTTCAAATATTTTAATATATAAAACCACCCCATTTTTCTCCAAATCTATTAAAATAAAAACCTTCCAAACTTTTCTGTTTGTTTTTTTAAAAAATCTATATCCCCTTTTTATATAAAATTCTTAAAAACAAATCACATCTTATTTAAGTCTTTTCAGATAATAAAACATTTTTCTTTTATTCACAAAAGGGTTAACTAACTCTTCCTTTATCATCTAAAAGTCTTAACTTCCCCTTCAAATATTTTAAATTTATTAAGTCACCCCATTTTTTATCTTCAAATTTGTTAATTTTCCATCATCAAAATTTTTCCATCACTCTTTATATAAGTTTCTTAAAAAACAATCATCTTTTTATATAACATTAACTCCAATAATATTCCCCACAAAAAAATAAAAAATTATAATCCCTTTTTAATTTTGACAATTTGCCATTACCCCTTCCATCCCTCCCCTTCCTCCTTCTTCTTCTTTCTCTTCTTCTTCTTTCTCTTCTTCATTCTTAAATCTTTCCCGTAAGTCCCTTGTTTTTTGAATTGTATCCACTTTGCAATTTTTTCCACAGGATCATTCACGTCTTCTATATTCCTCTCACGAAAGACAATCTTCAGCACCTTTTTTGGTAAGGTACTCTCCTTCTCCGTCTCAAATCTTGGTTTAACTCTTGGTACTTCCTCTGCTACAGTCTCTTCCACTAAATCTTTCTCTTTATCATTGTCTTTATCTTCCTGTACTTCCATCATTCCATCATGTATTCCCTCATTTCCATCATTTATTCCTTGTAATTCATCCTTTTTCTTCCCTACTTTTTTCAGTTCTGCGTTCATATTCTGAAGATTTCCCTGCAAAATTGTCATTTTTGCATCGAATCTCTGTTGCCATTTTTGAAAACAATACTCCAATTGTGTAGTCATGTTGCAAATTTTTCACCAGGTGCCAATCTCTCTTCTCTTAAAAAAAAAGAGGTAATATAAAAAACTTCTGTGGTCGACGACGTGAAACAGAAAAATTAATTGCCAAGATCCATGAACTCTGACACGGAAGGGCTCATATTCTTTTAGCAAAAATGTCAGAAATGTCAACAACAACCGTCCAAAACAATTTTCTCTTGCCAAAATAGTCTATTTAAAATAAACCTTCTTACTGTTTTAATCTTCCATAAGTACAGAAAAAAATCAATAAAACTCACCACTTTAACTTCGTCTTTCCAACTTTCACTTTTGAATGTTCAGTTCGCCGTATCGCAACGTATTATTTTTAACGTTACCTCTTATCTTGGCTAATTTCTTCAACTCATAAATCATTTCTACGCCTCTTGCCTAAGTAAAGCAAGCATGTCGGAGGTGGCTTGACTTAGGGTTCATCTGCGGCTCCAGCGACGTTGGTACTCCCGCTTTCTCTCCGAGAATCCAAAACTTCAGAGCCTTTGCCTTGAAGTGTCAGAAGGGGGGAGATTGAAAGCCATGTGGTTTATCTCTTCGTACTCCCTTTTAATCCAGGGGTAGAGTAATTAAGTCCGTCAGATGTACTCCGTCAATACAGAGCGATCGGCGGAGTTGTCAGCCAGCCATGTCCTCCTAGCCGGAAGTCCAGAGTGGTCCTGTTTTCATTGCTCTTGGAAGCGGGTGATCAAAACAGGATTGCTGGGCAGCACTGCCACCACAGTTGCTGGTGGTGGTGGTGGTGCTGGAGGAAGAAGAAGAGGTGGGGCTGTCACTGCCCCAACCCTTCTCTCATCGACTCTCAGCAAGCGAGAAGAGGATGAAGTGAAGCGGGTGGAGTGAAGCGGGTGGCAGATGTGGGGTTCAGGGCACCCTCATCAGTTCGATGCTCCCATCCAACCCACTGCTGAAAGCGGCTGCTTCAGGAAGCCTCTTGGCTTGACATGGATATTCGCGTCGTGTGGCATTACTGAACATTCTGGAGAAAAACAGCATGCTGCATATTCTTGTTCTTAAAACATGTTTGAACAATACAGAAATAAGGGACAGAAATAAGGGACAGGCTCCTCAATAACCTGTTACTGGTACAGAACATGTGCTCACATCCATGTGGATATAGCCATGGCAATGACACGGCCTGCTTCATACAGACCAGAACTGGCCCTGTACCTAATATTCTCCTGATTCAATTAGAGTAGTGCGAGGCGGGGAGGAGAGAGACAGACAGAAATATTTTCCCCAAGCCCCCTTACTGAGAGAATGCTCACTTTTTAAAAACCTGATTGCTGTCATTTTTTTTCTTCCCTCCGCCACCACTGCTACATCTTCTTCCTGGTTAATCACATGGGCAATTTCAGCCAATCATGAGTTATGTGGTAAACAGGATAGCACAAAAGTACAAACCTGAAATATACCTCTAACAAACAAACGATTTCAATTTTAGTAGTTGTTTTTCCAAGTCAATGTTTTCCAAAAGAATATCAAACACTCACTTTCTCTTAGACGACCCCAACCGCAAGTGGTGCATATAAATCCTGGATCAAATTTTTCACCTGGATCAGGAAGACACACTGGATAAACCGTCGAACCTGCCATGAAGACAGATCATGTTTCTTGTTACAGAAGAAAAATATTGATTTGGTTAATATCCCAAACAGCGCTTTCAGTTAAACATTTACAGTCTAATCCTAACCTTGCGCTGTGCTGGCGGAAGCTGTCACAAATGTGCTGTAAGACACGTTGTGACAGCACAGGAAGTGGGTGGTGAAGGCCCAGTGCATGCCCTGACATGCGCTGGAGCAGGAAAGTGCCCGCCGGGCAGCACCGAGACGGGGGCAGGGGCAAAATGGGGCAAGGGACAGTGGTAATGGGGGTGGGCCTATTCCCCTTCCCGGAACCCCAACACAAGGCAGTTCGGACTTGCGCCGGCTATTTAGCAGACACAGATCCGAGTTGCCCCATTGAGCAGGCTGGGGCTTTACCCAGGGTAAGGGGACAAATGTCCCCTTACCTTGAGAAGACCTCCAGCCTGCAGTATTCCCACGCAGGGTTGGCCATGCAGCCCCACTGCATCGGCATGCAATAGCATTGGGCTGCCGTGACATTTACCAAGAATCCAGTTTACAAGCCAGTTTCCATGAAACATTGTTTTTTTAAGACACATGGGCACAAGTCACTGAGACTTTATTATATGAAAATACCATTATTTTTCAAATGTGTGTAAACTCAGCAAGTCCTGAATTCACTCATTCACCTTTTAATCCAGCTTTACAAACTGCTGCTCCTAAATGATCATGCAGTATCCTCGCACCTCTAAAGTGGTCCCAGTCAAATGCACTCACAGTATGGTGCAATCCCACTTCACAATGGTATAGAAATGCCAGAACCACACTGGCAAGATCAATCAAGGGTGGTCATTGCCCTCCCTCCCAGAAGCATACATGATACACAGGTGTGTAGTATTGGGATCCATTGTCACTTGCCGATTTTAGCCACTCACTCACTACAAAGCTGAGCTAAATTGACTAACCAAAACATAGGGAACATCTACATGGCAGTTTCAGAGAGGAAGAGCTAAGCATTCAAATGCCTATGCAACTTTTGTAATTCACACTGGTCCACGCTTTCATGTCTCACTGGTCCTGTCTATCCAGGCCACAAGCAGAAGTGGTTAGACCTCTACAGAACATGTCCTCTTCTGCATTATGAATCCACAGGATAAAAAAGGACTTTTTTTTTGTAAGAGTTCTCTTCCTGCACTTCCAATTTAGCTCAGACGCACCAAGAGAGATGATAAAAAGCTACTGTGCAGACCTGTCCATGTTTTTTTTTATCTGTCACGATTTTCTTAGAGGCGGAACTGAACTGAAGCCATATGACCCAATTGGCAGGTTGCTAATACCGTATATAGCAGTCACACTCCTACTTCCTCAAGAACCAACTCTACCTACTCAACCCACATTCTCCACACATACTTGAACATGTGAATTGTCCCTAAATAAAGCTATGTAAAGCCACCGACGATTATTGGCTCAGTCGGTTCTGTCCTTGGAGCTTGTGTTGCTGAGATTCACTGCTTATATTCTTACCCCCTCAGTGTCACTAAGGCTACAATCCTATACACACTGTCCTGAGAATAAGTCCCACTGAAACTCATGGGGTTTACTTTCGAGTAGACGTGCACAGGATTGCACTGTGTCACTAATAATATTTATAACAACTCAGACAGACAGACAGATGCTTGCAGCATTTTCCCACAATTTCCATAGCAAACTATTGTATTACCATACTTAAAATGACCATCCATTTTCAGAAGGGCAATGTCATAATTCACAGGATACTTGGGGTCAAAGTTTGGGTGTTTGATGATGCTTTTTACACGTAGAGTCTGCTCTTCTGCCTCCATCAGATTCAAATCATGTTCTCCAGCAGTGATGGTCAGAGACTCAAGCAGGTAACTTGATGGGAAAGCATTATGACGGGGGGAAAAAAGTGAAGTTCAGAACAAGAAACAGAAATCCCATCCCATTAGCCCAAGCAGCATATTCCTGAAATGACAGCCTTGAGTGAATTCGTCATCCATACCTGCTTACAACACAGTGAGCGGCTGTGATTACCCACTGAGGAGAAACAAGAGTTCCTCCACAGAAATGGAAGTGATTCCGTTTCAAGGAAACCTGTTGCATAAGAAGACATTGCATGAGAAAAGGCTTGCGAGTTTGCACCTTAGCTACATCATCATTCACGCAATGTAACATTACTATTCATAGTAGTATTGATGTAATGTAATCAATCATACTATTGTGACTACATCATATTTATGTGCTCTCTCACTCTCTGGATCAGGCCAAAGACGCATCTAGTCCAGCATCCATCCTGCTTCCCTCTGTAAATGTCTCTTCTGCCACTGCTCCCTTGCAACTGGTATTCAAGCAGCAGACTGAACCTGGGAGGTAGCATCCAGCCATCATGACTAGTAGCCATTGATAGGCTTGTCCACTCATTTATCTAACCCCCTTTTAAACTACTGCCCATCGATATCATCATGTATTTGTAGAATTCATTCATTGCCACATTTAATTATTTGCTGGGTGAAGAAGTATCTTGTTTTGTCTAGCCTAAGTCTGCTGTCAATCAGTTTCATTGGATGACCCTGAGTTCTAATATTACGGGGGGGGGGGCTTATCACGCGACCCATCATGCATGATTTTAAAAGTCTCACTCATCTCCCCCCTTAATCGCCTTTT
Organism: Plestiodon gilberti rubricaudatus; assembly: GCA_026170595.1. Classification (NCBI taxonomy): domain Eukaryota; kingdom Metazoa; phylum Chordata; class Lepidosauria; order Squamata; family Scincidae; genus Plestiodon; species Plestiodon gilberti. The sequence continues at coordinate 233,764,134 of JANXHW010000001.1, read as the reverse complement.
TTTCTGAGCAAAAGCACTCCAAATGCTATAGCCTTACTTTGTCAGGAAGGTGCTCCAGCCCTCTCATCATTTTGGTTGCCCTCTTTGCACCTGTTTCAGCTCTACAATATCTTTTTTGCAGTGTGACAAACAGAACCATACACAGGATTCCAAATGTGGACACACCATAGACGTACACAGGGGCACCACAACATTAGCAGTTTTAATTCCTGATCCCTCTCCTAATGACTCCTAGTATGCAATTTGCCTTCTTCACCACTCCCACACACTGGGTTGGCATCTCCATTGAGCTATCTACCATGACCCATGCCCCCATGATCTCTTTCTTGATTCATCACCAACAGCTCACTCCCCATCAGTGTATATGTGATGCAGGGATTTTTTGCTCCCTTTCTATATAATGGTGGACATCTAAAACATCTCTACCAAATTTCAAACATTTACTTAACTGTACTACAGTGGTCTTCAACCTTTTCTTACCACGACACGACCCCTCACCCGCCACTGCTCTCCCCTCTCCTTGTTCTACCCCTCTCCACACTCCCCCCTCCCCGCCCCTGCACAGCGAGGAGAGAGATTCACCTGCTCTGACAGGCCTCTTTTGATGGACAAGCATGCGCTAGCCTCTGCACTGTCGCAAAGCACTTCACAGCGCTTTTGCGACGTACAGAGGCCTGGCACGCCAGCATAGTGCACCCTCAATTTATCTACAAGATCAACTAACAGACGAGTATCTACGGTAAATGCTACAAAGCAGCACAGTAGTATCCATTTACTCAGAAGGATTAAGTGCTATGGCATTTAGTAGGACTGTCTAGGCAGCAAGGTAAGCGCTGCAACCTTTGAGTCAGTTTCCACCATCACATTTCACCATATAGCCATGTACAAGGGGGCACTGCTGTCTAAGGAAAAACTGACTTGATCTGGGTTGTGTGTCCTATTTATACTGTACAATCATGAGAGTTAATGGTTTGTCCCAATTTGTAGATTCCACTTCCTGTGCAAATTACCTAAACAAAATGTGTTGTTTACTGAAGATCAAAATACATCTGTCACTCACAGGACTTGTTTTGTTATCGTTAGCAGCATCAACTCTAAGAAAGACCTCTCTTAAAATTAGCATGTGTCTCAATACTGTATATTCCCCTGATAATTCAGTGTTTTGCAAGCAAATGTGTACCTATTTCCTGTACACACCGGCATCAGGCACCCATCTCTATGACTGCAGCTCTTGGAAAAAGTGAAGCTGTGATCATGAAGATGGTTTTACACATATATCACTACTTGTACACACCAGTTTACACTAACCCATCTCCATGTAACCATATAGTCACATACATGACTGTTTGCTACAGTTTGGGGTCCTTCTTAAAGCCGAAAGGCTGGAAAATGAATCCTCAGATAGATAAAGCACATACACACGTATACATATTGAGTTCAGGTCCCTGCTAACGGAGAGCCTATTACTCACAATCTAACATGGGTGTACATACAGGGTTCTTCTGGTCTACGAAAATATTGTGTTCTTTTCCAAACTAGTAGGCCTGCTACAGTTTCTTGTCATGGATCCTGCTAGGCAAACAATATACAGTAATTAATTTTAAAGGTTTCCGGGAACCTGGAGAGAATGGAGAATGGAGAATGGTTTTTGCCTTCATTCTGCTCCATCGCTTTTGCAAACACACCAGCAGAGCGTTCAACAACAAAAAAAGAACTGATGGAATGGAGCCCAAATACATGCAGTACCCTACTTTTTTTCACATTACCTCTATGATGACAAGCTAGAACTTAGTTCTGCAGGCAGCTGAGAGTACAACTGTATCTTGGGATGGGTGGTGCTCACCTGCCAGGGGTGTGAGCCTTGTTGCACCTCGTTCCCACCAACTATCCGAGAGAGGTAGCTATAGAAATGCAAAGGACTTGAGCCTTGGGGTTTCTGCCCACACGTAGAACCTGAAAGGCACAAAGGAACAGAAAAGGGCACAGAAAAAAGAAGCAAGACTTCTCGTTCTCGCTGTCATTCTGTACTTTTATCAGACAACTTCTGATTCTCTGGTAGTGGTGAAATAGCTGAAGAAAAATAATCTATCGTCTGCCAGGATCATCTTTGAGATTATGTTAAAATGTTAAAAGTTAAATGTTTTTTAAAAAATTAAAATGTTAAAAACATGTATTTCTGGGAAATATCTGGGAAAATACATGTTTTTAACATTTTTAAACATTTTAAACTTGTTTTTATGACCATAATCTCGAAGATGATCCGATCCTGGTATATCGTAGCTGGTCATAACAGTTTTCGATCTTTTTTAATCTATCATCTAATAATTGAATACAACAATAATTTACTCAAAAAAAAAATTCTTACTAATAAAATGAGAAAAAGTTCTCACCTCAAATGGGAACCACCACCAATATTTATTTATTTGCAATATTTCTATCCCGCCTTTCTCCCCAAAGGGACAATATTCTACATTTGAGTAGTACATCTTAAGCTTTCCCTTTCAAAGTTTTTCCTTTGACTCTGAACTTTGAAAAGTTATGACTTTCGGCATAAATATGTTATATCTTTTACAAATGAAGGATCACCAATACACACACAGATTTAAACACAAATAGACTATAAAAAGGATTGGAAGCTTTCATGGCCAGCAATTATGTATAACGATTTAAAATGAATGCGATTAAAAGCCATGCCAGAAAAATGTTTTAATGTTTTAAAGACAACGTTAAAAAACACTGCTTAAAACAACAATAAAAATAGCACTATGTTTCTGTGTAATAACACTACAAAATAACACGGATATGGATGAAACATAGTGTTATTTTTATTGTTGTTTTAAACAAAAAAACTCTGTTTATGTTGTCTTTTCTGACACGGCTTTTAATCTCGTTCATTTTAAATCGTTATACAAATAGACTTACTTGGATTTTCAAATGAACTAACCTTATGCATAATATACAGCAGAACAACTAAAAGAAAAAAACCAAGTTTTTTTTTTTAAAGGGGAGGGCAATGTATTATAGTTATGCATAAAATATATGGAACCCCGCAATTGATGTTAACATTCCACACAATATGTTACATTCTCACATCAACAGCAACATGTTGCTGTCTGGAAGAGTGTGCTAATGGTTAAAAACATTCTGAAGTTATTCCAGATTTGGCTTTGGCTTTCTCAAGGGTTCGGCTGCTCAGTAGTTTCTCTCTATGACTTGTGGCTATCACAGAAACAGCAAAATTAATTGATGCATGTATGAGAGTTAATCTTACTGAAACTATGTCCAAATATGGTTACATGAAATAATCAGATATTCTTCCCCATCTTCCCCGACACCATTCCCCTCCCCTTCCTCTGTTGTCCCCCTTGTGTCTATTTTAGATTGTAAGCCCCTTAGGGCAGAGACATTGTCTCTTCTTTTGTTGTAAAGCAGAAAATGGTGCTATATAAATACATACATCACAAACATCACAAGTAAACTATATCCAGAATCCTGGTGAAGCACATTTGGGCTTTAAAAAACACATACCATGATAAGTGTGTTATTCTTTATGGAAAAACAGTGTTCTTTGCTAACTTTGCAACAACAGACTGATATGCTTAACTCTTCTGAAATTCAAAAAGAGATCAGGAGTCAATTCATGTAACCACTCTGCATGCGACTGAGCATTTTTACTTAGATTACACTATGCATGTGGTTGTCTGAATGGGTCGTCATAAGCTCGTCACAGCTCATCTTCCCTGTATCAGTTGTATCATAGCATGGGAAATCGCAGTTTTCCTACCCAATAAACAGGGGAACCATCTAGCCATGTGCAGAGAGGCTATGTGAATCAACCAGTATTAACCCATCAACAACTGCAGCTGGACTGAAAGTGAGCTGTACAGATGACTTCACTGAAGTAAATGAAGATAACGTCTACTTGACACGATTTGAATGTCTGGATCATTGCATTAAAAAAAAGAGAATACAGATGCATATAAAATCATAACCATACCTTGTTGTATAATAATTGGCGTAGAGCTTCCTTCCTTGAGAAAATTTGTCCCCAGCATAAGTAAAAGCACATTGCTCAAGGCCACTGGCATCTTCAGGCTGTAAGAGACCAACTCAAAAAAGTGGAGAACTTTATAGCAGCAAAGAAGAAACTCTAGCGCTGTGGGAGAGCAGCAACTGACTCATGAAAGTACAGGTTACTCATTAATCCAGCTGTAAAGCTTTTCACCAGGCACTACTAAATATTTCCAAAAGTCACCAAGCATGTTTCCTTTTCAGTTGTCAAGGGACTGGGGTTCCAATCTGGAATCCCTCTCAAAAGGCTGAACTATACATTAAAAAGAGCAATATATTCAGATCCCTTGGCTAGCCAACACACAGAATTCTCTATAACAGCATCAGCATAATGATGATTAACAACTCAGGTTTAATTATGGTTGTTTCCAAGGCGATCACATGCAGTTTTGTTGTTGTTTAAAGTTCATCTTCAGGCAGCACAGTCAAAATCTGAATTAATTTACTGGGGAGTTCATTATATTGATTTCAGCAGAACTTATTTTCAAATATGTGCACTTAGAATCTAAAGTAAGATTTTAAAACAGAATACAACAACCGTTGTTCTAGTACAGGGGTTCTCAACTAGTGGTACTAGTACCTCCAGTCAGTACTTCGGCCGACTGCTGGTGGCAGAACCCCACTCAGTGATGCGACGCTTTCGGCGGTGCGTTTTCACTCCTGAGAGTCTCCTGCCTTTGGTTGAGCCTCTCTGAATGCTGAGAAGGGTCCTCCCACTCGCCCAGAACCTCCTACCTGCGTTTTCTGGCCTCTGAAAACCCAGAAGTAACTAGTGATGATGTCATCACCAGTCACTTCCAATGATTCCCAGCAGGAGAGTGGCATCGGAGGTGGTACTCGGCTGGGAAGAGGTTGAGAACCCCTGTTCTAGTGTCACCATCCTCTTCATGCACTGACGGTGTCAGGGCTGATGCAAGACCTCCAGGCACCTGGGGTGGGGTCCAAAGGTGCCCCCATTACCTGGTGGCATGCAAGCCATTGCTTCACTCTCTGAATTCAAAAAGGAAGAAGGAAATTGATCAGATGAGGCAGCATGGCGAAAAGAAGAGTAGTGGGTTAGAACATCAGAGACCCTAGCCCAGGGGTTTCTCAACCCCTTCCTGGCCGAGTACCACCTCCGGTGCCACTCTCCTGCTGCATACCACTGGAAGTGACTGGCAATGACATCATTGCCAGTTACTTCTGGGTTTTAAGAGGCCAGAAAATGCAGGTTAGGTGTCTCTGGGCAGATGGGAGAGCACTGCCCTTATCAGCGTTCGCGAGAGGCTTGGCCAAAGGCAGGAGCAAAAACGGTGCATCAAAAGCGCCGCATCGGAGCAGAGTTCTGGTGGTTTGATGGTCTGAGTACCACCAGCAGTCGGCCAAAGTACCACTGGTAGTGCTAGTATCACTAGTTGAGAACCCCTGCTCTAGCCCATGGCTTACCTTTCCTCCACACTTCTGCTCTCTTTTCATGACCCCTCCAAGTTTCCCTCTTCCTTTTCAAAGCCAAGGAGTGGGGGAAGGCAGAGGTCACCACTGTCCAAGACAGACAATGGCCTCAGTCAGCCTCACTGGATAGCATTAAACAAAACCTTGCAAAATGCAAAAACAAGATCCAGCTGAATCCTCACCCACACAGCAATTACAGTCTAAGCAAAGGAAAATATTTAGGTTTTATTGAAATGCCAAGGGAGAAAAAAGAACTAGGCACATTGTCATAGGAGACTAATAGAAGCAAAATTTCTGTCAGCTGGGAATAAACAAGCAAAGGCTCAGTGCACAAACATCCCTTCTTTTTTTCTTTTCTTTTAAAAGCACTGGGAGTGCAGTGGACAATGTTACACTGCAGGGAGTCCAGAGATTCTCTCTCCAGGCCATGCCTCTCTTGCGCTCAGAGCGTTTGCTGCTGAAAAGCGTTTCCTTCCTAGCTAACCTGCATTGATTGCTACCCGGCTGTGCAACTCTCCCTGTGACATCACTGATGACAAGGGGCCCACATGGGCACTACGACCAACAGTTTAACCAGTCTTGCAAATGGGCACTGAAAGGGGTGCAATTCACCTCTTGCTCTCCAATCAGCCAGCTGCAGCTTACTACAAGAATAAGTTGACCATTTGACGGGTGCACCTCTAAAACAAGTGTTTCCCAAATGCCAAACAAGGAAGCGACAACTGTTGCATCTTTTCCTGCTTCTTCTTTCACTGTTAGTTCCCTCTGCTTGCTTCCAAGATCACCGCGCTCTTGTTTCAAAAGTTAGCTTTGCCTGTGCTGTCCTTCCTGCTCCCTGATGTTTCTAGTCCTTCGCAATGTATACCACATGCATAATATCGCTCCACTCAAGAAAGAGTATGACTCAGTGAGAACAGAAAGGAACCACTTACGGTGCACTGCGCAGTGTCTCTTGGGGAGGGGAGCAGTCAAAGAGAAAAGAGTACAAGCAGGATTCTTGAGCTTCAGGTAGTCTTTCTTCCTTTGGGGAGGGTGGTTTGGCAAGTGGACACGGCTGCTCTCTCTCTCTCTCTCTCTCTCTCTCTCTCGCTCGCTCGCTCTCCTTTCTTCCATGGCCCATTCTTCTCACCCTTGCTATGACGAGGAAAAGGGCCAACAGAAGCTGCTGCAGGCAGAAGCATTGATAAGCCCAAGGCTGCAAATGCTAGGCACACTTTCCTAGGAGTAAGCCCTACTGAACACAATGGGACTCACTTCTGAGTAGACACAGATAGGATTGCAGTGTAAGTCACTCCGCCTTCTCCATCCTTTGCCAGCAAGTGCAGCTACTCTTTTCAAATCTTATAGCCTAAATGAACCAATGGGAGTACAATTCCCAAATCCAAGACCAGTTTGAGAACATCTCTCATTTTGCAACTGGTCCTCATTCAGCCTTGGAAGCCCTGTTGCTTAGAGTCAAGGTGTTGGTAATGTTACAGGTTTATTGGCATGGTTTTATTCAGCTCCCTGACAGGATTGTTTAAAAAAAATAAAAGACAAGCAGGTTTCTCCTATGCTAATGAAAGAGGGAGGGGGAGTCTGGAAACTGGGTTGCCCTTAAAGGGACAGTGCACAGTTAATGCACTGACTCTGCCTAGAACGCACCGTGTAACAATACTAAAAAGGACAAGTTTTCAGGGCCTCTAAGTGCCTTGGAGCCACGTAAGGCATAGAATGGTCAAAACCGCCTTATACTGTATTGCGGGGGGGGGGGGAAAGTCTCAAGGAATAGTTTTGGTCAGAGTTGGCAGGCACCCCTATCACCAGTCCAGACAACATACTTTGTCTTAACTGTACGGGACCACATATTCTGCCTCTGTCCGACGCTTGCCTGCAGCAATGCAATCCTGTCTCTGAGCTTGGCCAGGGCCTGAGACCACACGAGTACAGTTTGCATGTCATAAGAACATAAGAAGAGCCTTGCTGGATCAGGCCAAAGGCCCATCTAGTCCAGCTTCCTGTATCACACAGTGGCCCCACCAGATGCCTCCAAGAGCACACAGACAACAAGATACCCGTTTCCTGTTGCCACTCCCTTGCACCTGGCACAGAGAAAACCTACTTCTAAAACCAGGAGATTACTTATGGCTTGTAACCTGTGATGGACGTTTCCTCCATGAATCTGTCCAAACCCCTTTTAAAGTCATCTAGGCCAGGTGCCATCACGCTGGATGAAGAAATATTTCCTTTTGTCCATAAGATATTATAGTAGAATCACAGAAGGTTAGAAGAGCTGGAAATGATCTTAGAGGTCATCTAGTCCAGCCAAGAACTAGGTATACTCTGAAATCAGCATTCCCATGATCTACTAGACTAGTCACCCTATTTAAAAAAAAAAGCTCAAGGGTTTGGTTAAAAAGCTATGCTGAAATACAAATGGGGGATGGATGGGGGGGGTCAGAACCAGTGGCAGTGGATGTGATTTCGCCAATCCACCCCCTTCCCAGCACACACATTGGCATAGCTGCATCAGCGCTGGAAGGTTGGATAGGTTTGGGCCTTGAGTCTAGAAATTATTCCCCCAAAATGAATGGACAAAACACTTTCTATTGCTCCCAAAAATCTCAAAAGGAGGCACTTTCCAGGGTGTGTGTCACCAGGGTGAGGAACCATAAAAGGCACCTTCAACGCAAACACAGTCACTGTCATTTAAGAGGCTAGTTTCCTTTTCAAAAAGGAATGTGCAAAATTTCAGAAATGTTGACCTTTTAAACTACCCAGACAATATAAACCACTATTTAAAATAAAAAGGACATCACAAGAAATTTACCTCACTTGATTTGCCAAGCTCCGTGTATTTTAACACTTTCCATAAAATGAGTGCAGTTTGCCTTGATGCTTATTCCAGTAAGAGGATTTTAAAAGATTTCTTTCTCATCTACCCCAAAAGCTCAGGTTGGGCCAAGTCAGGAGCCAGGTTCTTGCTTCCTTAGCAGAGGGGTCAACCCTTCTCTCATATGCTTTCCCAATCCAAATCCCTCCCCCTTTAAAGGTGTTGTTTGCCCCCGCAGGAGAAAACATACAGATACCGTAACAATTTTTTTGTACTAAGATTCAAAAGCAACCTTGATCCATTCTCTGGATATTTCTCCAGATGCTGCAATTCTTGCTGCATGGAGACATCAACACAGGTATCTTTTGCACCCGTCAGTGATCTGCCCAACCACAGAGTTTATTTATTTATTTGTCACATTTTTATACCGCCCTTCCTCCAAGGACCTCAGGCACATGGTTCCTCCTCTCCTTTTGTCCTCACAACAACCCTGTGAGGTAGGTGAGGCTGAGAGATAGTGACTGGCCCAAGGTCACCCAGAAAGCTTTGTGGCTGAGCTGGGATCTGAACCCAGATCTTTCAGGTCTAAGTACAAACCACTACACCATCCTAGCTCTCGTTGGCAGACCAGTAGCCATTATTACCCCATCATATAAAAATATCTTAATGGAACCTCTGCAAGTCCCATTGAAATGAGTGGGAGGTTGTGGTTGGGAGGCTGATATACCCTAAAAGTGATACCAGTAAAATAAATGTCTCCATTACCAGTTGGTTGAGCAATCCATTATATTTTTGAAAGGAAACATTTTCAAAAGGCGGTATAAGGTATATTTGATAAGAGTCAGTGGCAGCTTGAAAGTGGGTTGGTGAAAGCAGATTATGGATACGTATGCCTTTCATTTTAGCTGCTTCTAAAACAAGCCGACACCGGTGGTAGGCGACAAAATCTGGATGACCTTTACCATCAACCCACCTAATCACTTCCTTGTTGCCTTTCTACAAAATGAAACTGGTACCAGTCCAGAATTGTGTTTCAGAGGTAACGTGTTATGACTGCTCTTTCCTAACCATTTCTCCGCAACCTGCAAATACGTGTAAACAAAAGCTTCTCACAAGACATCATAAGGCTCCACTGCTTGGAAAATAAAGTCCAGGACAGATGTTGCAATACCTGTGGACAAGATCACTTGGAGGGTCCCCAGAATTGTGCTGTCCAAGTCCTACCCCACCATCTGCGTATTTAGCATTCAACGGCAGCAACAAACTGAACATGGGCAGAGTTTCCCCTGTGATCTCTGCCTTGGAACATTTCTCAACAAAGATGCTTCTGGCAATGACTCCTGAGAACACAGCAGGCTTTTATAACTTTTAATGGTTGCTTTTTAACCTGTAATACAGCATGCTTTTTCTTCTTCTTCTCCTCAGAGTTCCTACTTACATCCGGAACAAGCACACATACTGCAGTGAATGGGTAGGATACAGAAAGAAAAAAAAAGGTAAAGGTGACCCCTGACAATTAAGTCCAGTCGTGTCCGACTCTAGGGTGTGGTGCTCATCCCCATTTCAAAAAGAGCCAGCGTTGTCCGAAGACACCTCCGTGGTCATGTGGCCGGCATGACTCTCCTTGCCGCAGCGCGTAGCATGCAGCTGGAACACGGAACGCTGTTTACCTTCCCGCAAGCGGTACCTATTTATCTACTCACATTAACATGCTTTGGAACTGCTAGGTTGGCAGGAGCTGGCCAAGCAACGAGAGCGCACCCCATCGCGGATTCGAACTACCGACTTTTCAATCGACAGCTCATGGTTCAGTGGTTTAACCCACTGCGCCACCCGCAGAAGGGGGAACACAAACACAAATTGAATATGTACTACAAAACTTCCTTGGGCCACCTTGGGTCCCTTCGGGGAGAAAGGCGGGATATAAAATACTGTAAATAAAACTTCTGCATTTCTTGTCTTTCCAATGCTTCTCTCTCTTCTGGGAACACACAAAAAATGCTTTTTAAAATTTTATTCTTTTAGAATTTTTGAGAGAATAAAAAAACAAACAAAAAAACCCAATCCTTTTATAAGATATGGATCCATGACAAAAGAAAGTAGCCACCACCCTCATTTGAATGTATATGAAGGTAAGAAATACAAACTGGCCCTTAAACGTAAGTTTAATGTTCATGGTGAGTAAATATATTTAAGAATTTAAATGATCCTCAAAAATTGCGGCTCGCAAACCTCTGAAGTTTATCGTATGTGACTCTTAGGTAAGCAGGTTTGGCCACCTGGTCTAGACGCTTCCAATGTGTTCTTTATATGCCTTCAGTCAGAACAACATGTTTAGAGATTTCAGTCACAAAGTTGTTACTGTTTTTGGCAGCTGTCCTGTGTCAAGTATAATGTTTAATTCTGCTGTAACTCAAGTGGAACTACAGTAGAAGTAGTAAAATGCCTAATTTAACAGTTAAGTTGCTTAGGAATCTGTAGGCTTATCTCGGTTTGGTAAAAAAAAAATTGGCTATAAAAAGGAATGTATTGCTTGGCCCTAGAGTGAAATTTGTGTTGAAACATGTGCCAATAGATTAAATAAGGAATTGGCACAAATTGTTAATTAGTTTTATGTGGAATAATAAAAAGGCCACGAGTGTCTTTTACAACTCTACAAAAAAGGGAACGGTGGATTAAATATTCCTAACTGAGCTTTTTATGATGCTGCATCTAGATTAAAGGCACTGATTGCCTGGTGCACAGGGAATGCAAAGTCTCCATGGATCCTGCTGGAAAAGCATCATACAGATATTCCATTCGATTGTTTACTATGATATTATAATTGTATATATGAAAAAACATGACCTTGGAAAATAAAAGCATGACCTGGGAACCTTTAATACTTCAAATAGATTAGTTGTAGGTGTCTGGGATAAAGAAGACCTGTCCAGTGTCCCCAGAGGTGTCTCCTTTAACATCTTTCATTTATAGCCCAAAGTGCCAGCTGGCAGAAGATACTGCCTTTTTGCAGTATGTTAACATTATTAATGGCGCAATCCTCCTTAGAAAACCGCCTGCGGAGCACACGCAAAATGGAGCACACGCTCCACAGGTGGTGGGTGTCGTGAATGTGCCGTAAAGCACATTTACGGCATACAGAGAGTAAGGGCCGCCAACACGGAGGCCAGCAGCCCTTACTCCGCCTCCCAGACGAACCTGCAGCCGCCAGTGCAGGTACGTTTTGCACCAGTCAGTGCAGGGCTGGGGGGAGGGCAGGCCAGGTAGCGAGAGAGGGCAGCCATTGGCTGGCCCAGACCAGGATATTGGCGACGAGCTCTGCCAATATCCCCAGCCCATTCCCGGCCTGAGCCGCCCTACCCTGCCACCCCAGATGTACATCGGCTGAAGAGCTGACATACATCCAAGGAGGCACATTGGGGCCGGGCAGCCCTACACCAGGGGAAGGGGATGAACATCCCCTTCTCCCGAGGAGTCCCCGGGCCGCGCTGGAGCGGCCCAGGAAGGGCTCAGGTTACTGCATAGGGCTCAGGGTTAGGGCTCAGGTTACTGCTGTTAGTCTCAGGACATCTAAAGCAGAGGATCTCAACCTGTGGTACGGGTACCCCTAGGGGTATGCGGACCTCTTGCTGGGGGTACGCCAAGCTCTGCCCTTTATCTGTCCCATCAGCAGCTAATTAAGTGTTAATTAACATGGAATTTAAATTGTAATTATTTTTGGAGCCCTTGTGTCTCTCTGATTTTGGTTTTGGGCTTATTTTTGTAATTTGGAAAATGTACTTTGGTGGGGTGGGGGAGGGAAGAGCTGATTTTGGGAAGTGTGACTTGGAGAAAAAAAAGAGATCCTTGCATCTCTCTCACTCACTCACAGACAGACAGAGTTAAATAAGACATTTTTTCACATTTAAATTTGTTTTAGTACTTTTTTATTTAACGATTAATTACCTAATTAATTAATTGATTAATCCAATTAATTAGCAGTTAATTAGCAGGGGGTACTTCAGAAAAAAATTGGGCCATGATAGGGGGTACCCGGGCCTCCAAAGGTTGAGAACCCCTGATCTAAAGAATTACGTTTCTCATTAGAAAGCCCAAAATGGTTAAAATAGCCCATATATTTTCAATACTCTCAATTGAGATGTTATGTCCAGCAGGCTAGGAGGAATCAGGTGAGACATTTAACCCTCTTTGGTGGTGATTGCAGATAATCGGCAGTTATTTAACAGAAGGTGGTTAACTAAACCAATACCATGAGAAGTTTGACACAAATTGTTGACAATATGGCCAGCTTCTTCCCTTTGTATTAAGATTAGGGAGATTTATTATAAATATTTACATGGATGATGTCTTACTCCTAACAGGCTCTGTGAGATACGTCAAGGTGCTAGTGGCAAACGTTGGAAATGTCAGCAGCCTCTCACGGATTTTATGTGCATGTGGTGGAGATGTACAAAGGTTAGTGTATTTGGGGAGCAGATTTTAAGAGAGATAAGAGGATATACTTGGGTACAGATGGCGCTGTGATCTTTTGTGCATTTTATTAGGCTCTCTGAATGAGTCAGTTTTAGCTGAACACTTTCAAATGGTCTGGCATTTATTAACTACTGCAAAGATCCTAATAAGAAAGTATTGGCAAAGATTTGAAGTGCCTACATCAGAGAAAGGCAAAACAAAATGTGGCCAAGCTCACTGAATACATGCATGTAAGAAGAAGGGCACAGAAGACTGAGACCTTTGGGGAAAATGGGTGTTTATATATTAAATTATATGGCTACCCATTTCTATATTAATATTAATACTTATGGAAGCCCCAGTATGAATGAATAGGTTCTATGTACGTTTCTATATTTGATAATAAAACATTATAAAAAGAGTTTACAATGGCTTAGGAATGTGTCATTCTGCAAAGCTTTAGAGCCCAAGCTAAATCCTGTCTGCCACTGTGACTCACCCTTACTGAACTCTCACTAAGGGTGACTTTGCGCATTACAAAGATGCGCCAGTGGAAGAAGCACCAATTGCTGCTTCACACATTTCCCCAGAAAAATTAAAAAGCGACACATGGGACATTTCCTAAGGTAAAGGTAAAGGTATCCCTTGACAATTAAGTCCAGTCGTGTCCGACTCTAGGGAGCGGTGCTCATCTCTGTTTCAAAGCCGAAGAGCCAGCGCTGTCCGAAGACATTTCCATGGTCATGTGGCTGGCATGACTCAACACCGAGGCGCATGGAACGCTGTTACCGTCCTGCTGACGCGGTACCTATTAATCTACTTGCAATTTCTGGCTTTCGAACTCCTAGGTTGGCAGGAGCCGTCGCGCGGAATCGAACTGCCGATTTCAGTCGTCAGCTCATGGTTCAGTGGTTTAACCCACTGCGCCACCTGCTGGCTCGGGACATTTCCTACTAGATACCTATTTGCAGCATACAAATCCACCCTTTGCTTTGGCCCCAACGTTTGTACCTTTTTCTCATTTCAGTCTGTAAGGCTGCTACACAAACAACACCTTTTATGCTTATAAGTGTGCTGAAAAAACGAAAGCATTCTAACACAGCACGCTGATCCAGAAGGATGCCTGGAGTCTTGCCAGTATCCATGGCCGTACACCAGTAAGAAGGTGCAGTGGGCCAGTGCCCTCTGTGCACACCAAGGGCTCGACTTCACAAAGAGCACATTGTCCCATGTCTTCCATAAAGTACGTCTCTGTTGGGAGCCGCGTAAAAACAGCCATGCAGCCAGAACTTTGTCCAAATGGCCCACAACAAAGTGGCACGACGTGCCAAATTGCTTCAGTGTTTACAAAGAGGAGAAAGTACTGCAGCCAGTTCATTAATGCATTCTCTCTTGTTCAGTCGACAATGACGAGCTTCAGCTAACATAGGTAACAGGAACACGTCCAGGATCTTGTAAGATCTTGCCAATTCTTGGCCTTTGTGCATAAATATGGAGTCGGGCCACCCAACTGAAATCTGGGGCAACTGTCCTGGATGCCCACTCTTTTCTTCTGCCCATCAGTGTAGTTCAGTTGCTCATCATTGCCCCCCCCCCAACTGCAATACAGTTTCTCTTGTGAATGGAGCAATTTCCCCCGATCTTTAACCTTCTGGACCCAATGATATAAGGTGATAAATGAATAAAGAGACAAGAATAATAGCACATCTTCAATAATGATGCCTCACACCCCGTGAGTCTGTTTGCTACCTCCTCCTCATGAACCCCTTTGCTGGTGGGAAAGCTACTGCCTGAAAGCTGGAGGGGAAGGCAAGACAAGAAAGTGAGTTTGGGAAGCCTGCAATATTTCACCAACAGGAGAGCTTCCCCATAATTCCAATCTGGAAACACTACAGAGCAGAAGTGAGAAAGCTAGGGGACACATCCTTTAGAGCAGGGGTCAGCAACCTTTTTGTTAAAAAGGGGTCTGACATTTGGCAGTGTTGTCATCACACCACCACTGAATGTCCAGATTGCCAAGCTCCTGGAAGCAACTGTGCTGAGTTCGGCTTGGGAGGCCACCCAGTTTGCCGCACACCAGATGTAGAATGGCAGAGCCATCTGCCCAAGCCCAGGCGGGTGACTCTGCCATTCTCCATCAGGCACATGGTGAATTGGGCAGGAGGCTTTACTTCCCAAGCCAAGCGTCACACAGGCTGGATCCAGCCCACAGGCCATAGGTTGCCGACCCCTGCTTTAGAGCTTCCCAAATCTCTTACCACCACCACCACCACCCCTGAAAAAAAAAAGACAAACTCATTACGCAAAGACTCACTCATGTCTTGATGGAGCCTGATGTCTTGTGCATCATAAAAACAAGTGAAAGAGTAGGAAATACCAAGGTCTAGGAACATGTTTGCATTAGGAATGCATATAATTATTTACTAGAAATACCATAAGAAACATTTTTATGAAAAGTTATGCATACTTTTAAGTTAGTACCTTTTCCTGTTAAAAGTGTCATTTTATTATCAATTTTAAAATGCAAATCAGGAAATGGTATTGCCCTTAAAAGTTGTTTTACGTAATATCAAGGGTTACGTAAAACAACTTTTAAGGGCAATACCATTTCCTGATTTGCATTTTAAAATTGATGAGATGGCAGTAACACACACTTCCATGAGATGGCAGTAACACACTCCTTTTGTGCTGTTTATTAGGCTGGTAGGCTTTCTGGAAATATCAAGGGTTACATATGTCACCATCTTTTATGCTAATAAAAGAAGCAATGAAAGAAGAGGAACTGTATTTCCACCAAACCATCTTAAATTTTGAAGCACGTCGTTCTACAAGCACGCACAATGATCTGCCACATCAAGTAATTAATTCCAGCTGAGTGTGATTCATCACTATAAATGCTTCTTCAGTCTCTGTAGCACAATAATCTATTCATCCCACTGCCCCGCCTGTGAAACAAAACTAGATCCTTGTTGCAACCACAAGAGATAAGGCTGGACATGTTCACAGAGACAAGATATGCCTCACCCAAATGCTGTCTCTGCCTCAGCACTACAGAACAGTTGCAGTCTCTGGGGCAAAACGTTGGCCAGAAATCAGAGATTATACCCCAAGCAATCATCTAAAAGATTGGTAATTTCATTGGAGTAAGAAACAAAGCATCAAACTAAATGGAAAATGTTCGCAATGGAGGTGGTAAGTGATAGCTCACCAGGATCTGAGCTAGTGATTTATTTTCTATAAGTGGTAAGGATGGGGGTGGGGGTGGAAAACGTTAGCAGCCATTTTGCGGATTTCAAATATTGTTTGCCATGTATTACTACATTTTGCCACTCGAAGTAAGTATAACCCTCAAGTAATGCATTAAGTTACGTTTACCATCGGGACGGTCCCGGAACCTGGGCTCAGATCCAATTTTGCGAGAACCAAGATTTCGTGAGAT
The DNA here is from genome assembly GCA_026170595.1 of Plestiodon gilberti rubricaudatus. Classification (NCBI taxonomy): domain Eukaryota; kingdom Metazoa; phylum Chordata; class Lepidosauria; order Squamata; family Scincidae; genus Plestiodon; species Plestiodon gilberti. Next base: position 233,747,929 of record JANXHW010000001.1, on the reverse strand, counting down.
CCAATATGGCTGCCGACAGGAAAAAAGGTAAGTTTTAAAATTACAAACCTCTTAAGCAGCGGCAGAGGCTTCTTCGGGGGGGGGGGGAGCAGAAGTCCTGGCCAGCTCAGATGCAGCCGGCCAGGCTCCAGGAGGAGTCACAACAAGGCTCCAGGAGGCTGCTGCTGCTGGGGGGTGCTGAAGATGACGACGGAGGCGGTGGGAGCGACGATGGTGGTGGCGACCACAGCTGCAACCGCAGCTGGCGGCGAAGATGGCGGCAGAATGGCGGCGGCGGGACAGGACAGGACAGGCAAGTCAAATAATTAATTGAGTAAAAATGGGGTGTCACCCGGTGCCATCTGCAACCCCCCACATCCCTAGTGACACCCCTGGGCACGTTTTGAAGTGGTGCTCCTTAGCAGGGGGATAGCAACTCTTCTCTTCACCCACATTTTCCAGTGGCTGTTTGCTGGTGTTTCTTCTGCGTCTTTTTTTATTCTGAGCCTTTTTGTGACGGGGAGTTATTTATTTATTCAGCTATGTAAAACCCTTCGCAAACGTTTGTTGCTGTTGAATAAAAGTAGATAAATATTCTCAACAATAAAGGTCAAGCGTTCATCGATCTGACTCAACCCGAAATTTGGCACAGTTTCCACACTTAACACAAAGTGGAAGCAAATAACTCTCATTAACAATTGTCAGCTAAGGTTGAAATTAACAGCTTCCCCCATCAAAAAGAAAAACACCACCACCACCACCAGAAGCTCTGTAAGGCTGTCGGCACAATCATCCGGAACCTTAAAATGGCGGAGCATGCGCTCTGCCATTCTAAGGTGTTGCGAACGTGTCATAAAGTACATTCAACTACTTTTGAGTAAGGGCCCCCGGTGCAAAGCCAGCAGCCCTTACGCCGCTGCTGGGACGTCTCCACAGCCGCTGGAGGAAGGTAAGAGGTCCCCCGGCGGGTGCAGAGACAGTCCGGGCGGTGAGGGAGGGGGGCCATTGGCCGAGCCGCCCAGGAGGGAGCGGGGATAGCGTCCGCCATATCTCCGCCGGGCTGGCTCAGCCATTACACGGCCTCCTCTTACTTCCGCCAGCTATTTAGCTGGTGGAAATCCAAGGAGGCCCATCAGGCCTTCTCCGGTTTACACCAGGGGAAAGGGACGAATGTCCCTATTCCTTGAGTTGACCTCCAGACCACGCCAGCACGGCCCGGAACAGGGATAAGATCCGGCGGGCCACCTGCCAGATCACTACACAGGATTGCGCTGTGTATCTGTGAAATTTCTCTGCAATAGACAACTGACTGAAAAAAAAAAGTAGTGATCCGATTAGCTCAGTCAATGCACCTGACACAATGAAAAGTAGCCAGAGCCATTTTGTTACTGATCAATGAGTTGGGATGTCCAGATACAACAGGGTAAAATGGGATGGGGAAATCTACTTCTTGTGTTCCTGAAACACGTTATACCTGCTGCAGCAGGAGAAGAACATTACAATTCTGGGTCAAATGCAAATGAAAAAGCAATCACTGACTGGCGCTACAAGGAGCATGACCTTATTGTTCAGCATGCATCACTAGTGTACATTGTTCCAGCTTTCTCCCCAGCTTTGCTTAATCTCACCTATATGAAAACAAGCAAGCATTTAACATTTAACCATAAAAGCATTTAACCATAAATGTGAGCAGGCAACCTTGACATTATCAAAACCTTCACCCTGCAAACTCTATTAAAAAAAAGTCTCTAAATTTGCTTCCACTCTGCTGTTACAGCTCCAGTGAATTCAAAAAGCAAAAAATTCCACTATTCATGTATTCTTTCAGCATTAAACATTCAGAAAACCTGTTAATGCTTTATAACTAAAATGTCACCAACTTGAGCAGGAAAATTCATAAGTGCTTCATGAGATTCTCTCATTTATTTATTTATATACCGCCTTTCTTATCCTCAGATTGCTCTTCAGATATTATTCAAGGCGGTTTACATAGGCAGGCTTATCTAGATCCAATAAGGATCTTTACAATATTGTTCTGAATAAAGGTAAAGTTGACCCCTGACAATTAAGTCCAGTCGTGTCCGACTCTAGGGTGTGGTGCTCATCCCCATTTCAAAGCCGAAGAGCCAGCGTTGTCCGAAGACGCCTCCGTGGTCATGTGGCCGGCATGACTCTCCTTGCCGCAGCGCGTAGCATGCAGCTGGAACACGGAGCGCTGTTTACCTTCCCGCAAGCGGTACCTATTTATCGGTTTAACCCACTGCGCCACCCGCAATTGCACCCTACAATTCCAGCTGTTTTCGTCCACGGTGTAGTCATCTTCACTAGCTGCTGAACACAAGCCTCGAGCTCTCTGCAGGATGCCACAGATCATGCTGAACAGGGAAACCTTTTTCCAGTTGTCATCGCTCGTCATTGACATTCTCAGCATTCCAGTCCGTTCTCTCACCACGGCATCCTTGCTATCACTATGCCTGTTTAAGGTGCAGGTTTTGTTATAACTGAATTTAAATAAGTTAACAACAGTAAAAGATATAAATGCTTTGAAATAAAATTAACCAAGCCTGGCTTTCAGTCCACTGACTGAGTAGCAACTTTAATCTAAAGATGCTAATATTATTTTGATTTAAGGAGCAGCTTTTGATTTGTGTACATTTCCTCTCATTTAATCCGGAACTGAAAATCTCAAGATGAGGTCATAGTTTGGGAAGAGGTGGTAAAAATTATCAATATAAAGTTGGATTAATCTTGCTTAACTGACATATTTATCAGGTCTATTTTCCAAGGGTTTCCTCAGCGTCAACTAGTGGCTGTTCGATGACGTTTCTTCTGCTTCTTTTTAGAGCCCTTTGGGGATAGGGGACCATTTATTTATTTATGCTCTGCAAACTGCTTTATGAACTTTTTTTTGTCAAAACGTGGTGTATAAATTATTTGTAATAAATATTCCACTGCTTATATTTGCCAGTGATCAAAAGATGGCAAATCCTACAGTATAACCTAGATATATTCTTTGGAAATACAGGCACTATCAGTTGTTTGATTGGGATGAAAATCTGCCACCCCTTCTTTTAATACTTTCAAAGCATTTTTTTAAGTCTGCTCTTCTCAACATGAAACATCCTAATTTGCAAGCCCTCCAACATGTGGCTCCACAACTGCTTTCTCTCAGCTTTGCAATCATCTGGTAGTGAGATGTTGTATTTATTACAATATTTACACACCACCTTTCTCAACAGACTCAAGGTGGTTCACATAGGCAAGCTGAACATAATTTTTTTTCATTGAGATTTTTACAAGTATTATTCCATGAGACAATCTCACAGAACCTACATTTCTCCAGGTTTATCCCTTCATAATGCAGTCGTCATCCTGGCTGCCGGCTCTTGCACTTTCCAAGCCTCTCACAGGCAGCTGCTTCAGGTGAGTTTCTCACAGATGTTTTTGCCAGCTGACTCCTCTACGCTTCACTCCTCCGCACAGTGGCCTTGGTCTCCCATCCAAGCAACCGATCTTGCTTAGCTTTTTCAGGCTATGTGATAGCTCAACCTCCAGACCATACCTCCTGCATGTAATTTTATTTATTACATTTGTATCTCACCCTCCTCTAAGGCGCTTAATGGAGCATACGTTTCCCATTTGACCATGTTAAGTATAGACTGGGAGATGGTGGTTTGGCCAGTGATTTTCATAGCTCAGTGGGGATTTGAATACAAGCCTCCTCACTCCTAAACCAACATTCTATCATACCATACTAGTTTCCATGAAAAAGGAAGGAAGTGATTGTTGGTTACTCTGTATGTATTTGGAGGAGGGGACATCTAGAGTGAGAAGGAAAATGGCAGTGCAAGCAAGGATGTCCAGTACCTAAGGTGGGGTACCAAATGCTTCCACCACCTTATGCAACAGAGTGTGGTGCCTTGCCTCAGAAAATGCTGCTCCCACTTACCCAGTGGCATGTCTGTAGGCTCAAGGAGCCACAGTTTCTCTAAAGGAAGAAATGGAAGAGGAAGTATGCTCTAGACATAGGAGACACTCTAGCCTACCACTCTCCTGTCCTCCACATTTTGTCTCTTCCTTTTCAAACATATGGAGCATAGGAGGAGTGGCAGGCGCAGGCAGTAGATGCCAACTTCTGCTAATCCACCATTTGAGGCAACCACCTTAGTCAGCCTTGTGGGTGGGCTAGTCCTGGTGAACAGAGCTGGGCAGAGGTTGATGGCTACAGTCTCTGCGTTGTAGAAACAGCACCTGCAACTGGCTATTTCACATTCTATATATGCAGCCTATACTACAGTGTTTTGAATTATTGATATAACAGATTAGCAATGAAATGGCACAGACCTGTCACAGTTAGTTATCGCCTTTTGGTTGGGCAAATAACTGTTCTTTGTATATGTTTAGTCATATAATTGCATACTGAACAAGGCAGCCCGTCAACATTCCAAAGTGACTGTGAAATCGTGTGAAGCCCACAATAGCCAAAATACTAAAGAGAGTTTATTGGTGCTCATTCATAGAAAATGAGTCAGGAGGCCGTTCACTCCTATCATCAAGGTCAGTGTGGGGTGGAGTAATGTGGGTGGCTACATATGACTCAGACTACAATCCTTGGATATTCCATGGCTCAAAACCCACAGGATAAGGAAACCCACATGAGTTTTGCTTCCTAACGTGAGCTTATTTGGTGGAAAATGCCCATTACCACCTGGATTTCTACACGCTTGGTTTGGGCCTTAGGAGTTTTTGAAAGGGAATTTGACAAATCCATGGAGAGGCCTGTCAATGGTTATTCGTCATGATGGAAATAAGGAACTTTCAGATTCAGAGACAGCATATGCCACTAGGGCTCCAATCCTGTACACAGTTACTTAGCAGTAAGTCCTGCTTAACTCAGTGAAACTTACTTCTCAGTAGACAGGCCGAGGACTGTGCTGCAAATTCCATTGGTTGGGGAGTAACAGTAGGGGAGGGCTGTTGCCTTCATGTTTTCATTGTTGATATTCCAGAAGTATTACTGTAGGAAACTGGGCCCTTTGGGAAAGGGCTGTAGCTAAGTCATAGAGCACATGCTTGGCATGCAGAAGGTCCCAGGACCCAGGTACAGACTCAGACATCTCTGGCTAGGGCTGAGAAAGGTCTGGGAGAGATCCTGGTCTGAAATCCTAGAGAGCTGCTACCAATCAGCAAACCCAAAACTGAACGCGGTGGGCCAATGGTCTGACTCTGTGTAAGGCAGATTCAGCGTCAGCCCATGACCTGCTGGCACTTGAGACGGGGAGCCACATGCTGCTCCTGTAACCTGGGGATTTGCCAGCCTTTGCTCTTCCCATTCCCTGGACTGGGAAAGGAAGAGGAGGGGGCAGAGCAGAAGAAGCAGTGTGGAGGATTGGAGAGCGGTGGGTTAGAATACTGGAGCGATAACAAGCAGTTCTGTTTAACAGAAGATTAAAGAGTTGATTTAAGAGCATGAATGGAGGTATGATGAGTCACAACTAATGCCAGTGAAGTCGCTGTTGCAACAGAACTCATTTTAGAAAACAACCAAAAGAGAATGTCAAGACAATAAACATGCCATGTACTCTGAACTCCTGTTACCCAAGTATGCAAAGAGCAGTTTAAATCAGCCACTGCAGTTTTGCAGTCTAGCTGCTACAAGTGCATCCCACTGATACGTTCTGACTCAAATGCAGTGAAGAAGCTGCTGCAACCACATCGTAGCAATCTGCTGTACTGTACAGCCAACTGGTTTTTCAGAGTGAAAGTGCTAATACAACCATCTCTGCTATAAATGTTTGCTCTAAAACAAACAAACAAAAACCCTGCCCATTTCTTTTCCCTTGAGAGAAAAAGGCAGTTGGGTGAAGGTGATTTTTAGCAGAAAAAGGCCCTCCCCCTAGCATGGTTTTTCAGCTGAAGATCACCACATCTCAGTTAAAAAATAGGCAGGGGAAAAGCTACACATGACTGAGCACTATATATATTTTGGCCCACACAATAATATTCAAAAATATTCAAAAACCCATGATTAAGCCAAAAAAAAAAAAAAAGCCCCAGCTTGTCGGAAAGTGGATAGACCATGCTTGTTCAACCCCATAAAAGGGGCAAAGAGATGTCAGATGGAGTATCATCTGATCCATCCCTTAGTTAGGCTGTGAATCCTTTGGAGACAAGGACACTCTTGTCATTTTGCACTTATGTTCACTGTCCAGTCTAGAGTCCATGAGACAAGGCAGACTATAAATTCATAATAAAATTTAATACACACACAATTGCATGTGTAATTCACAAACAGTATGAAATACTTTTCTTTGGGGCGGTAGAGGAAAAGGAGGTTGGAATGAATCCGATTTGAATCAAAATTGCAGATGCAAGAGAATCTGAAGTATGTTACACCAAGAATGAAAATGTGCATTTAACATGATGGTTTAGTTACATTTCTCCGTTTTACAAGTATATATGAAGAAAATAGGAACCAATAGGATCAAACTCTCCTATAACTACAGTCATTCCTTACCCAGGAGGAAGCGGGTGGTGAAAGCCTAGCTCATGGTTGTGGCTTGCGTGTGTTACGATGAGAAATAGTTTGCTGCACAGAAAAGGGGACCTTTCAATGAATCACTTCCTTCTGCCCCAAGCAGTTATGCCATTGAGGCTCTCAAACATCCAGTCACCTGCAGGGCGTCCCCTCCCCCACCCATCTCTCTCTCTCCCTCCCTCCATCTTCTAGCACGGCTTCCTTTCCTCACTGTCATGCAGACTCTGCAAATAATTCAAAACGAATTCTTGGCAGTGCTTGTAACAGCAAGAATGCTGGGTATGAAGTCAGGCAAGAGGGCAGAGGCATAAGTTGACAAAAACCATTTGTGCTGACAGGCATTTAAAGGGGACAAAACTGGGAACACATCTGCATACACTGGCTCCTTGCACTACGGACATCCAAGCTACAGGCGGCCGAGCTGGCACTTTTGCACAGGCATAGTATGTCCTTCAGTGGTGCCATAGCACTGGGCCAGCAAGAACCAGATGTTTTGACTTAATTATAGACCCCTGGAACCTAACCTGTACTTAAGCAGGGGACTTGGATGTATTTATTCAAACGTTGTTGTGCACAGAAACAAAAATTACATCTCCTCTCTAAAAACTGGTCAACAACATGAGTTCTGCTCCAGCCAAATACTTTGAAGTTTAAATCAAAACAAAACACCCACGACTGCATTTTGCCACATCTTTGGATCTGTACACACACAATGCATCCCCCCTCCAAAAAAAATGGGTAGTAATGTTAGCCTCTTACAGCAAAAGTAACACAGGTTAACAAGGCGATTTCAGGGGGGGGGGGGTTGCGGTTTTTTTTTTTCCACCCTTTAGGCAGGGGGAGAGGCAGGCCACAAAAGCTGATGCTGCAATAAATCAGTCTTTCAGTATCACTTCAACAGCATCTTATTTGTTCTACTGTACCTGAAGAGCCACTTTACATGGCACACGTTGCAGTTGTTACAGCGCAATCCTATACACAGTTGTTCACAAGTCCTACAACATTTAACAGGGCTTACGCCCTGGAATATGTGTATGGGACTGCAGCCTCGTGTGTGTGTGTGTGTGTGTGTGTCCACGTACATACAGTGATATGGAAGACGTTCCTCTTCAGGGCACCACAACATCATGAATTTTGAAGATGTGAAGTAGATTCATCACTAGAGTTGCATTTTGGCATTATTAACCATATTATTAACCATATTAACCATAACCACAAATAGGTGCCATGCACGGTTTCTGCTTTCTCTCTGCTCTGTACCCTGCTACATCCAATAAAAGTTGTTTAAAATCTAATGTTGCCTAACACCTTAATCTGCCACTGAGATTTCACTTGGTGCCAATGGGAATATTCCTCCCCAGGAAAACAACAGCCACATGAAGCCTGTCCAGATCAAGGCTGTGCCAGGGGCAAAGCATTAAAGCTCCTTGGCCCCAAGTGCAGCCACAATACAGACTGGGACACCATACAGCTATTTACATTGAAGCAAACCAAGCACAGAGGGCCCAACCACCCCAAGAGCATAGCATCTACATTGGCAACTATCTTTGTAGACTGAGAAGGAAGCTGTTAAGGTAAGCAGGACTAAACCAACAGGGAGGCCTCCCTCTCCCTCCCTCTCTCATAGATTCCAACAGCTTTCTCAGCAGTCACATTCAGTCTCCTCTCTGCTGAACAGACTGAATATTGCTAGGACCACCTCCAAGCACTTGTTTCCGCATTTCAGCAGCAGCGTAGACGATGGATGTTTCCTTCTTCCTACAAAAGGGTTAAATTATTGTGGCAACCATTCTGCAGTAATCGCTTGTTCCAGCATTGCCTGGTTTTAAGTCACGCGCGCTCTTTAGAATCCCAGTACTTTTTTTGGTAAAGGTTAAAAGCAAAGATATAATTAGCCACAGTTATTTAACAGAGTTGCCACTAGCTTGAGAAAAGAGTACATGATGTCAGCTAGTAGCATTCCTGTTTGGCCCAGGAAAAAAAGCAAAGTGTTTTCCTCCACTTTAGAAGGTTATTTTTATCATTACAAAATGTGTTATATTATAGACAGATCTGGAGGGGGTGGGGTTGGTTTTGTTTTACTGCCCAATGGTTTAAATCACTTTCTTGGCTTCAACATGCTAAATATTAAAACCTCAGCTTCTAAAAGGCAGATAAAGCTTAACAGAGTAATTCCTCCATAGTACATAAACTCAACAATTTTTATCACCACCAGGGAAGACAATACAGAACTGTACTGGATTAAATACATTCCACCACTAAAGCCACCAGTGCTCACAGGGGTGGTGTCAGGGATCAACCAGATTGGTCACTGGTCGAGGATCTGCCAAAGCCCATATAGTTGGGCTGACTCCTGAACCATCATTGTTACCAGTGGAAGTGCCTCATGTACTGTCAGAAGGCAGGTAGGGGAGATCATGGGGGGGCCTCATGGGGGGGGGGCTTTACCAGAGGGCCCCTCCCAGCAACCTGGCACCAGCATTGAGTGTTTGAGTCACAGATGGCAGCAGAAAGAGACTGGCCCTCTTATCTTTTATGCTACCCCCCATAGCTGTTGTCTTTAAGAAGATTCCAGGGAGGCCTGATTTGGCTACAGCTGGGGAAAATCACAGCTGGGGCTTATAGGTTCAGCCCCCCCCATCTCCCACGCAATATTTGAAGCACTAACAAACTAGATTAAGATCAATAATTTTAGTCTGCATCCACTACCACTCAGCCATTTTCTTTCCTCACCCCAAAACTGGTTGCTTCAGATTGCGCCTCTGCTGTGGAATACACAAGCCAGGGCAAGAAAAGGGAACATAACCAATGCACTCAGAAAAGAGACTTATTAAGCTAAGTGCAGCACATTCCTATTAAAAATGGATGGGCCTAGTTTTAAATGAGAGTCACAAAGAATGAAAATAACTATGCAGGTTTCACTTTCCAAATGAAATATTAAAGCGAGGAAAACCGCAGGTGTTGATGTCACAAAGATCAGTTGTAGTTGGAAACCAGAGCCTTGTACTTCCAGGTAGTAGACTTCAGCATTTCAAGCAAGTGGGGAATTTGAAACACACTGCAGGAGAGTGCTTTCCTTCCATCTGCAATTAATATAATCGTAAACGCATAAAATAGTGACTTATTTACCTGCTAGAAGGGCAGCAATGTACATTAAACCACACCACAATCAATTCTTAAGAACTGGCATGTTCAAGTGGAAGGCCCACCACCCTTCACTACACATATGGAAGTGTAGACACCCCCACCGCTCCCACAACTGCCAAACAGTAGACAGGAATTAGAAATAATTTTATTTGTACTGCACTTTTCTTAATCAGTACCAGAGTAAAAAAAAAAAAAAAGGTTTAATTGTGTGCGATAACACAACTTGCATAATATGCCACCCATCAATCAGGGACTTTCCTACAGAAAAGCTTTTGCAAGCTTTCCTCAAAGACAGAATGGAACACCACCAGCAGGTTTGGGGGTGTTTCGTAACTATGGGACTCCATAACAGATAAATACCTACTTCAGATTCTCCCAATATTTGTCACATGAACCAGGCACAGCCCAAGTTCTCCTGTTCTGATCACTCTGTTCTGTTCACTCTCCCCTCACCCATATAAAGCATGTGGTGACCAGATTCCCTCCCCCTGGGCTGCAAAGTAAGCCCCATCGAGACACCCCACCAACTTCCTCACTGGACTTCACCCCACCCCATTCAGCTGAAAGACAGATCTTAGGCTCTATGTCTCGGGCTGCCCTCGCTGGCTCCCTTGGTGGGCTGGCGAACCAAGAGTGGCTACCATAGACCAAGAGACACAGCTTGGCTGAGAATGGGAGTGGCTAGCTGGAGGCAACTGGTTTTTGGAAGTGGCAGCACAGTGCATGAGGGAGGGATCACCCACCAGTCTGCCACTCAAAGCAGACACTTCATGTCACCTCATGAGTGGCCCAGAGTAGGTACTGGTGTAAGACTTTGTCAGCTTATTTCAGTTGGCTGTTTAATATCAGAAAAAGGCACAGACTGCTTAGAACTTTACATGTTAAAACCAGCATGTTAGACAGAATCCGATAGGCAGCTGCAGAACTGATCTTGTTTGATCCCCAAATCCCACACCAGAGAAGGGGACTATGCTTTCTCTGAAGCTTTCAAATGGTCTTCAGGTCCACCTACATTTACAGAGTACATTGGAATCAGCAACCATAGATGTTACAAAAGCATAGGTAATGGCTCTTAGACCTTGCCAGGTATGGGTGCAGTTGGTGAATGTGCTGCAATTAGTAAAAGGCATAACAAAATGAGGCATAAACCAGGCACAAATCTTCTGGATGCCATCACCACCATTCAGGGCCCTGCTAGCTCTCACTTGCCTGTGTGTACTTTTTCTTCATCACAGATTACATCACATCCACTCCTTACATAGCTGGGATTAGGGAGAACAGGTTCAAAACAGACTGTGGGACTTCACAACAATGTGGAGTCTTGGCATGTTTAGATAGGAATGCTCTTCAAAATGACAGACATTTGTTTTCTCAGACAAGAGAGGTACAGTAGTCCATGATAAAAGAGTGTTAAAGGGGTACTTAGAATTGGAACAATTATCCAATATGCCCAACATTCTCTCTGAGGGAAAAGAATTCAAAACAAGTTCATCTAAACTGAGAAAACACGGTTTCTACATGAGTTAGGAGTAATTTGTCAAGATTTTGATTTAAGATCTTTCAAATCAAAGTGTTGCTACTCTTCACTGTAGACAAATCTGAGTCCATACAAGATGCAGTAGATTTTAATTGGGGCAACATGATACAGTGCAGAAAGTTGATATGTCAAGGAACTAAGATCTCAACTATATAGGGCATGGGGTTCAGTGTGGAGGAAATCCCATGTGATATAAACCATTTAGAAACATACTTCTTTAACACTGTGAATAGTGATAGTAAACTTCTTAGAGGAGATGAGAGTTGATGGAGCCCATGTTCTTTTGATTAAACTACTTAGTAAGTCGAGGGAAAGGGAAAACTAGTTTACAGTGGGCTTTGTTAGATGTAAAGAATATTGAAGGCAAAATGCAGCTGGTGTGTGCATAGTATTTTCCTTCCATTTCTGTTTGAAAAGTTTTGTGCCACAATCTGAAACATTTTTTTGAATGCGTATGGACAGAAGGAGCTGAGGGAGGAAAGGCAGGGTCAGGCACTCTTCTGTATCTCCACACAGATCTAGTAATCTCTCTTATTTCCCTCCTTGTCTCTGCACAAAAGGCTGTACAACAGTACACTCAAATTCCAACAGACTTGAGGTATGATTTTCCTTTGCAGAAACCATACTATTGTTCTTAACATGCTCATCCATTCCATCATTAATTCTCAGTTTTTCTTGGGATAAGGGTAGGTGGGCCTATATCATCACCGTGTTTCTTTAAAAGTTATAGTGACTCCCTTCCAGTCATTTAACATGAATACTGATAAATTATGTTTAGATTTCACAGTTAATAACTACTACAATATCCTCTTCCATGCATAGGAAAGCATGTTGGTACGTGTAGGGTTTTTTTAAGAGCTGTTCCATAGATTCAAGGGTAGCAAGATAAACAAGTGAACATCAGTTCATACCTGCATGAGAAACAGGAAACTATCTTTTGCTTCTGGGCCCCACTTCTTGCTGTATTGCAGAAAACAGAATTTTTTTCACCGATTCATTGTAAGATCCACAAGAACTTAGCAAAAATGGGCAGAGAATATACTTGCTTTTGCTTCTTTCGATCTGCTCTGTCAACTATGAGATGTCCTCAAAGTAATGTGAAATCCTGCACACCATTTTTTGCTTGCATACCCCTTATTCAAAGTTAGCGAAATTAAAATTCCACTTAAATGGTACAAGACCTACTCCTACATGAAGGTGAGCATAGAGGAAATGATGGAAGGAATTCACAAATAATCACTTGGTATTTAAGTCTCAACTTGCTACCACTAGATATAGTCAAATATTTCCATTATTTATCGTGGGGAAAAATCCTATTGTTTCAAAACAGTGGCTACTATGGAGAAAATTCCAGATTCCCCCCTATTTTTTGCCCATTTGCCTTTCTATGACCCTGGAGACTTCCAAGTTGCCTCATTATCCTGAAGAAGCTACTAAGATTCAAAGTCAATATCCATGTTTGTCCCAATTGTAGTGTGTTTGAGCAGATTCTTCTCCAACTGACCAGTAAACAAAAATGTACTTTAAAACAGCTCATTGGATCATTAAGCCTACCTGATTTCAAGAGAGAAGTTTAGGAACTCCAGTGCCTCCTTCCCAGTACCCAATCCCACAGCTGAGGCCTGGTTAACACCCACAGGTTATAAAAGCAGGGTCACACACCTCCCCCATTCCTCCTACGCCACATCAGACACTGTAAGCATCCGATGCTTCACAAGGGCTTGCACGCTCACCTTGCTGCAAGAGTGTGTGCCAGGCCTTCGAACAAAGTAGGGTAGGTAAAGCACCCAGAGAAGCCGCATCAGAGTTTTGACTTTGTCACTTGCAATTTCACGTCATGGCCAGCCTTTGCAGATCCTCCACCTTTTTCCCTTTGTGCCAGATGATCCAATGTCTTGTTTTTATCTTGAACATCTTCCCCTCAAATTGTTTTAATTTTTCAGCCTTTTAATAAACCTTTACTTATACTGTTTACCTGGCCTGGGTTCACAAGGAGTGAGGAGGTTGCCACAGCTACCAGACCACCCACGTTTTGCTACTGATTGGTTTTAAGGGTTCTCTGTTAACCTAGGAGGGAGGGTAGCCACTCAAACGGGTGCTGGTAGCAAAGACTGCCTTTTCTCAGTAAGAAAGGTGAAGCGGGAGCAGGGATATGGGTGACATCACTGAAGGCTAGGTACTGGACCCATTTTGCTGTCCTGCCTTCCCCTTATAGTTGCAAACCATTAATTAAGAAGAAAAAATCCATAAATTGCAACCCAAGACATTTCAAAGCTATAACTTAACTCCCCATATCATTATCAACTGGCACAAGAAAAAAATCAAGCTTTTTAAAAATTCAGGTTCGCTGCATAATCTCCAAAAACCTCTCAAGTTTACTGTACAGGTGCTATTAAAATAAGGAATTCAAAACATCTGAATGAATGAAGCAAAGTATTCAGTTTCAAAGAGGTTGTTAGATATAGTAACCAAAACGTGTTCTCTCTAAACAATACAGGGAGGGGGAGCCGTATCCGCTAACCACAGTTTCACTTATGCAAGGTTTGAGCCTCTCTAGGAATTAAGACTCCTTCTACTTGCCTGCAATGGAGGCTGATTCTCCATTTCTTTTAAGGAAGAAACGAAGCTTGCTAAAAGAAAAATAAGAGCCTGAGGGGGGTCACATGTGCCTGCAGGAGCCCCTCAGAAAACCGTGGAGGGGTGTTAGCCTCTGTCCACGGGAGGGATGCCCCCTGTAGTAATAAAAAAACTCTGATGGGGCTCTTTGAATGACACAAAAGGATCAAAGAGTGTTCAATAGATGGGTAAACAGCCATGGCAAAATATTAGGTAAGTAAAAATGATATAACAGAGGTAGGTGGTCAAAAATGTGGAAATTGTATTGGTACAAACTTTAAAAACTATTTGAACTTTAAAAGCTATTTGTACCAATACAATTTCCACGTTTTTGACCAGCTACCTCTGTTCTATCATTTTTACTTATCTTAATATTTTGCCATGGCTGTTTACCCGTCTACTGAACTCTGATCATTACGGGTCATGAAAACTTGAAATTATTTTTAACAAAATGATCATTTTCACCTACATATCTTATTCCAAGGTGCATACACAGGTTCACTTACCATGGTTACTTTAGCTATTTTGTCACCCTCAAAGTGGTTACATGTGGGTTTTTACACCAATTTCAATAGGTTCTTATGGATGATTTAGTGGTTCTAAACAACGTCGAACAACATTTGTGTGCTTGAGCACAAAACCAGGATATGGATGGGCTAAAAAAGAAAAAGAGTGCCTGAAGAAAAGATGGAAGTCAAGGACTTACTCATAGTTATTTGCAAGAGTAATATGTTTTGCAACAACTGTAGTACTAAGAATTACTCTCAATGTTGTCTAAGTAAAACATATTACATTCAGGCACTCCAATGTCTACAAAAGTATGACAGGTGATATTTGCGCAATCCTATTGGCAATGGGTCATTGTCACTTTTGCATATTTCTACTGCACCATGGAAGTGGGTAGAACAAACTGGTGGACCGACAGAACCAACCGATTCAATGTTGTGTTTCATTCAAACTTTGTAAAATTGCAGAAGATTATGGCAGTTATAAACAAAAACAATGGTCACATAGCATAAACTGACTTAGGACTGCAACTGAAGACACTTGAAAGTAAACCCCACTGAATCCGGTGTGATTTACTTGTGAGTAAGAGCACAGGATTGTCCTGTAAGGCTGTCTGATGGGAGCAAGACAGGAGCGTGCCACAGCCTACAAGTTAAGGATTTCTGCTGACTGTATTAACGTTTTATTTAACGGTGGGGAAAGAGCCTTCAAGACTGACAGTGCTGTGCTGACTCTGCATCTTGCACATCACTGTTTACATATAACACACACATTCTAAAAAGGTACAGAAGGTTAACATATGGCATTAAAACAATGATAATGTTTTCAGTTAAGGTTTCCACACAGCTTAAACAGCTTGATAAATTCAAACAATCACCATATTCAGGAATTTCTTTTATTTTTGGTTTACAAACAAAGGCACCCAATATTTCTGTTTTATAAAAGCTTATGATTTAAAATTTTGTTTTCAGAATCTGTTCCTACAGCAGAAAACCCATTTCAGGGCAATATTCCTCCTATGGTCCCAAATGTTGAATTTTGGCATGCCTACTGAGCGAAGATCTGCTTCAAAATGCTCTTCTCTCAATTCAGATTTCGCTGTTTCTTAAAATCAATGAGGACACTTTTTATGCTAATTACACAAATAGACCCCATTCATTTTAATTAACAATTCTGAAAGAATGAAATTGCAACATTAATTTGAATAGCAACACTGTAGGATCCAGATATAAGAAAGTGTCTTAACCATATGGGTTTGTGTGGAATTCAAGAACATTTTCGTGACACAGCGTGATGTTATTTCTTCCTTTGTATAAGAAAACTACCATTCAAATCAAACTAAAAACTTAGGACATGGCAGCTATATTAGACAAAGCCTCATGTGAAAAGTTAGACCACTGTGTCAGTTAACCATAGATTTCTTTTCGTATTATTGACAGTGGCATTTTCTCAGTTGCCGTTTGAGTTAGCAATACGTTCCATAAAAACAAGTTACAGTGAGAAAAATAAACTCAGTATCTAAGCCTCTTACAATTGCCCCTCTCACCAACTTCAGCCACGTGTGCACACATGCAGGTGCACACACGCACATACCCCAACCACGGTAGGTTGTTGGGTTCCAGGCACCTTGTGCAAAAAATGTGTACAACATGCCAAAATGCTAAGTAAATGTTCAAGTCCAATGAGAAAAAGAGTTAAGGAAGCAGCTGTAACAGATATAGTTGGCTGCAATATTCCTACTGTCACACCTTAAATCACAAAACCCACAATTTATTCTATTTTCCACCATTGTCACAGCAGTCTCACACACTTCTTAATGATGTGGTCCTTGACCATGTAACATTCTGCACCTCTGGAAGGATTATATACAAACGTTTCCTTCTTTTTTTAAAAATACCCTACATTTAAGTACATAATGAGAGAGGTTTAACTTTAAGGAACATCTCTCCCCAAAGTTAGATACTCGCTTACATGAAAGGTTAGCTTCCACGGCAGCAAACAGGCTTTGTATGTGGAATTAAAATCTAGGAAACGTGTGTGCTTTGTGTAACTCCTGTATGATTCACTTAGAATTCCTTCACAATTTACCTAGGCATATTCATAAAACACACAAAAAACAGGTACTGTACAAGTTGATCAAGTTTAGCACAAACACAAGTATACGGGACTGTAGAAAATAAAAGGAATCTAATGTTAGCACAGAATTGTACACAATTGAGTTTTAAAGGTCAAGTGTTCAGTACCAAAGTAGACTTCATTCAAAGTTACATTTTAGTAAGGACTCTTGCAAAAATCATTTTTTCTGCGAAAATAAAACTATAAAAAAGAGACACTTTATTCAGATTTGTTTTTTTTCCTTTTGTAGATCCACTATTTCACTAAACTGTGCTGCTTGGTTCAGCATAAATGTGCAGACTTCATAGCTTGAGAAGCATTTGAAAATTCAATTTTTTAACTCTGTGGGTAATATAGCAAAAAGTATGGAGATTTCTAAATTGAATTATGCTTTGAATCACAGAACAAATTTTCAAAGTTCCCAATTTCCTCAGGGAAAACTTTAGTGAGTGATCTGCAGTGATGCATTTCCTTTTCATATTTCTTCTAAGGGATGAGCTTCTTTCTTCCCTTAACCATACACACAGTTCATCTAAGCTATCAGAGAAATTTGGGGAATAAATAGTGTGTACCAGCTTCAATTCCCCTGTTTAAAAAAGCCCAGCTTTCAGTTCAATGAGTTTTAAGAAGCAGTTTTGGGGTTCAGGTGCATATGTGATTAGTAGGTGGCACTTTCAAAAGCAGACCAAAAAAAGGTGTTCAATTATGAAGGTCTAATTTCTTTTAGTAGTCTTCATCACACCCTTACAATCACTGGGAGGGAGGTGAGAAGAATAAAAAAGACTAACAGAATGTCCAACTCACAATCATTTACAAAGACAATTCCTCATAAAATTAACCAGATAAATCCATTGCAATTTAAAAGCCTCAAATAAATAGATCTACTGTCTAAGTCAGTAATTTGTTCACCTTAACTAAATGCGCTTATTTGTAATAAAAATTAAGTTTACTATGTTAAGGCAGATTTTAATTCAATGCATTCCAGAATTGCACAGTTACACTGGTCAGTGGCCTAAAGATTTTCCTCACACAGAGATATTAAATCTGTTTGTTTGGATATTTAACCTACGTATTTGCCTAAAACTGATCTGGTACCAGCCATATAATCTTCACAGAAATACACAATTAAGCATCACGTGTACGGTATTTAACAATCCAGATCTAATATTTCATGTTTTTACAAAAGACAAGATGAGTAGGTACATTATACGGCTTTGGGCCATTAGACCACCATATGCATAGATGTCCTAATGCTAGAATTGTCATCTTCAATATCTCATAGTGCTGGATGCTCTGAAGTAAGAGAGGAACTTGTAACACAGGCTAACAACAAAATACCAGATGTTTCTTGCCATTTGTGATCTTGCAATGAAAATACGCCAGATGAGGATAACAAGCACTGTGTTGAAGCCATAACGTATGTTCCTTAACCTAGAGAAGAATTAAATTAAAAAAATGTGGAACACATACATGTTGAATGGCAGGTAAGAATACAGCAGGTCTAACATGAATGTAATTTAAACTGCTCCACTCCTCACATCTGACCACTGTCCACTGTCACAACACTGTGTTACAACACTGTCCACTAAGGATTTGGTTACAAGTTAAGGGACTAACTACCAACTACTATACAGGGGTTTCAGTTATCCACGGTTGAGAAATCCCCCCCGCACCCTCCACAGCCCCCCCCTCCCACAGGCACTTACTTTTCGGAGAAACCTCCGTTTTTTTTTTCTTCAAAAGTCCCGAGTGTGCAGCTTCCTTGCAAGCCTGACCAACAAGACTTAGGTGCTAGCTAGAATCTCTGCAACCTTGCTGAGACTCTAGCTAGCACCTAAGTCTTGCTGGTCAGGCCTGCAAGGAAGCTGCACACGCGAGACTTTTGAAGAAAAAAACCCGGAGCTTTCTCCGAAAAGTAAGTGCCTGGGGGGGGGGCTGTGGAGGGTGAGGGGGGTGCGCCGGCCTGCGGGGGGGCCTCTGAAAACCACGGAGGGGCGTGCGCCCCTTTCCGCTGTTTCAGGTATCCACGGTGGGGGGCTGGAACGTATCCCCCGTGGATACGGCGGCCCCCCTGTACTTAGATGAAGTCTACATTATTCAATAAGTGAATGTTGCATCACTCAGCAGTAGATATTTCCCTTAACTTTAGTCCCAGAAATCTAACCACAGGTGGAATCTTTAATACAATGTGCGTCCTCAAATGCATACAACCTTTCCATCATGAAAAGGGCTGGGGAACTCACTCTAATATGCAGCCAGTTTCAAAATTATTTAAGTATCTAGATCAGGCATTCTCAACCTGTGATACGCGTACCCCGTGCCGCAACCCAGAAAAGAAGGTTACAGCCCTGCCTATTCTTTTCAGCAGGGCTGTAGCCTTTCCTTCCAGGTTGTGGCGCGAGCAGGAGGGCCCTCCCACACCGCAACCCGAAAAAGAAGGCTACAGGCCTACACTGTCCCCTGCAGTAAAGGCCAGCAATCCTACCTTTTCTCAACGGCGCCATCTTGGATCTTACAAAATCCAAGATGGCAGCACCCAAATCTCGTGAGGACACACTACTGCCTCATGTGCCCTTATGAGATTTGGGCCCCGCCATCTTGGATCTCATGAGATTTCGCGAGATTCAAGATGGCACCACCAAGAAAAGGTAAGATGTAGGCCTGTACTGCATGGGACAGTGTAAGCCTGTAGCCTTATTTTTTGCATTGCAGCATGGGCGGGCAGGTCCTCCCGCTTGTACTGCAATCCGGAGGGGGTATGTGGGGGAGCCGCTCAGGGGGTCCACGGGGGTGGGTGGGTCGGAGACCTCCGAACGTTGGGAACCCTTGATCTAGATATCCTAAAAGTGAATTTTGATTTTATTCAGAAACACAACTGTATGCATTTTAAATATAAGCAGGAAGTTCCTAGAGAAAAATACAGTATACTTAACCAAGGTCACTCTCCCTTCTGTGAACTAAAATGACAAGGAAGAACTAAGCCCTCCAGGATACCTACCAAGATCAGTCCCCTTCTTTTTGGCTCCTCCTACCCCGAGCCATGGGAGATGATACAAATAGAGAGGACCACCCATACAAGACCTTGAGTTCTGGCCTTTTATTGGTGGCCTCCAAGTCTATTCAGATAGGAGGTATAACTGGAAAATATTGCGGAAGGCTTAATGTGGCTTACTTGAATTGCTTGTATATATAATCTGTTTTAAATGTGCATAATAGAGGCTCTTGGGTTGTTTCCAAGTTTTGGAAAAAGTTGACACTTGGCTATCCTTAACAGAAAATACAAAGCAGTCTGCTTCAAGGGTGTGCCACCCACTGTAAACTTCACCAATATGCTCTGTTTCCAATGGCCAAACACAAGTAGGAAGAACACATTGCATTATTAAGCTACAGAATAAATATAAGATATATTCATACTTATTCAAGTGTTTCCGAGCTGCTGGGAGACCAGACATTTCCTCATTTAGTACATATCTTTTTGTTCCCATGCAGTAGTTTTCCATATATTCTGCCCAGTGTAGTTGTCGAACATCAAAATTAAATGCCTGCCATTAAAAAAAAAGTTCTTAGCATCAATGTTAAGGTTATGTCATTATTAAAGCAGAATAATTAAGGCATCTGATTCATGATCTTTCATTTCAAGTAGGGCTTTGAATTAGAAATTCATGGGCAACTGAGACACTTGGATGAAATCCTGAGGCAGAAGGGAGACACAGAGGAAACAGTGCTAGTGGCAATGGGACTTGCCAATACACTGCTTGAAGACGTAATTACCACCACCCCTCCCTATACATTTCTAAAAAGCAGCCCTCTAGTTTAGCTGCTCACTAGAATGTAAGGCACTGAAGTCAACTATACCTTTGTAGCACCTTCTTCTATTTCATGTCAGACATCTTTAGAGTTCTTCCTTTTAATAAGAGTCATCCTTCAGAATAACTGTACAATATTTTCCACAGTGCCAATATGATTTTTTAAAGTTCAACATCTGCATAACATTACTACTATATTTCTCCAGTACAACAGCATTATTATGAATGTATCATTATAAAGTAGGATTTTAACTATGCCTGCTGATCTCTGATCTCATATAAAGATATGTAGGACCTTATAACCTATTTGGATTTGTTGCACTTGTTGGGACAGAGCAGTACAGACAAGAGCCACCCGCACCACTGGCGCGAAGCCAGCACATCTCTTCCTTTAAACTAGCCTGCATGCTAGAGAGGCTCCCAACGTTAAACAGGCTTCCTGGTTCCCAAGCTTCCTGCTTAATGTTGGGAGCCTCTCTAGCATGCAGGCAGCTTGCCTGCTCTGTGCAAGGAGGTGGCTCATTGTTTGCTTTAAAGGAAGAGATGTGCTGGCTTTGTACCAGTGCTGAACGCTGAATTAAGGTACTGGGCGCAGGGATAGCGTTCCCCCCATTTGCGGATTCCAGTATTTGCAGAGGGGGCAGGAACCTATCCCTCACAGATACGGGGGTACTTCTGTACAAACAATAGAAGCACACAGCCCAAAATTGGGAAGTCATACCATCTCAATCCTGCTATATGCCGATGTTATTCTACTGTCCCGATCCAAGATTCATCTAAAATGTCTCTTTGCTGCCACCCTGGAAGAGTTAGTTAAGATCAAACTGAAATTGAACCCAGAGAAGTCCAAAATAGGGGTTTTTGGAAGGGGGCGAAAAGAGTGTTTGGAAATTCCCCGGGATGAATATACAGCAAGTTAGGAAAATAAAATACCTAGGAATTACTTTCCAGACTGATCATAAGTGGACGGAACAGAGGAGAGCAGCGCTTGGCTCTGCTAAACTCTCTACACATGCTCTATTACTTTTTTTGTAACAAAAGGGAACTCTCATATCCCCTCAGCGGCTAAGGTATTTGGGCCAAAAGTAGTGTCACAGCTATTATATGGGATACCAATATGGATAACAGGGTACCATCATGATATAGAGGCAGTTCAATCGTTCTTACATAATATTTTTGCGCTCCCCAGATGTGTATCGTATGCTGCCTTATGTCTAGAATTGAATGTTTATAAATTGGAAACATTGGCATGGTGCAGATTTTTAAAATTTTGGCTTGTCAGCGTGCTATCAGCTTGATGGTGATATATATTTAAAAGAAATGTTGAGGGATTCCATCCAACCTCCGGGCCTAAAGCTATGCCGCAAGAAAATTGCCCACCTAGGACTATCGGAGGAGAGCATCACAGCTTTACCTCAATCGGCAGCATATGCCTTAGTAAAGTGAAGATTGTTTGACACTGCTAAACAAGATCTAATATCTCAGGCCGGAAGAGCTTGCTTGCCTTTGTATTTTCAAATTCCATGGTCTAGGGACAGTGATAATGAATATCTACATGGCCTTACAAATCCAGCTGACAAAAGGGCCTTCACAATGGCTAGGTTTAATTCCTCCTAATCTCCTTTGGGGGAGGTTTGAGGAGAAACTCCTGACCACAAGAGTACGTCCCTGCAATAAGGCAGACACTGAAACGTTGGAACACATGATTTACAAGTGTGCTCTATATGATGACCTGTGCAGTAGGTACTGGGAAACGATCGCACCGTCATCGCAACAGGCTGCGAGTCAGGAGTTGAGGAATTACAAGCTAAACATCAGAGCGCTGTACAGAGGTTTGCCCAATTTTTGCATTGGTTGTTTTCTAGAGTGACGTATGCTAATAAAATCTTGCATCATAAATGAGGATTAGAGATTAAGAATACAGTTGCAAGAAAAAGTATGTGAACCCCTTGGGATTACGTGGAGTTTTGCATGAATTGGTCATAAAATGTGCTCTGAACTTCATCTAAGTCACAACAATAGAAAAAAACAGTCTGCGTAAAATAATACTACACAAACATTAGATGTTGCCATGCTTTAATTGAACATAACATGTAAACATTCACAGTGCAGGGAGGAAAAAGTATGTGAACCTTTGGACTTAATAACTGGTTGACCCTCCTTTGGCGGCAATAACCTCAACCAAACGTTTCCTGTAGTTGCAGATCAGACCTGCACAACGATCTGGAGTAATTTTGGACCACTCCTCTTCACAAAACTGTTTCAGTGTAGCAATATTCTTGGGATGTCTGGTGTGAATCGCTCTCTTAAGGTCATGCCACAGCATTTCAATCGGGTTGAGGTCAGGACTCTGACTGGGCCACTCCAGAAGGAGTATTCTGTGCTGTTGAAGCCATTTTTTTTGTTGAATTACTTGTATGCTTTGGGTCATTGTCCTGTTGCATCACCCATCCTCTGCGGAGCTTCACTTGGCGGACAGATGGTCGTACATTTTCCTGCAAAATGTCTTGATAAACTCTGGAATTCATTTTCCCATCAATGACAACAATCCGTCCAGGCCCTGAGGCAGCAAAGCAGCCCCAAACCATGATGTTCCCTCCGCCATGTTTTACAGTGGGGATGAGGTTTTGATGTTGGTGTGCTGTGCCTTTTTTTCTCCACACATAGTGTTGTGTGTTCTTCCCAAACAACTCAATGTTGGTTTCATCTGTCCACAGTATATTTTGCCAGTAGTGCTGTGGAACATCCAGGTGCTCTTTTGCAAACTTCAAACGTGCTGCATTTTTTTTTTGGACAGCAATGGCTTCCTCCATGGTGTCCTCCCATGTACTCCATTCTTGTTTAATGTTTTCCTTATTGTAGATGTGTCAACAAAAATGTTAGCATGTGCCAGAGATTTCTGTAGGTCTTTAGCTGACACTCTAGGATTCTTCTTTACCTCATGAAGCATTCTGTGCTGTGCTCTTGCAGTCATTTTTACAGGACGACCACGCCTAGGGAGAGTAGCAACAGTGCTAAACTTTCTCCATTTGTAGACAGTCTGTCTTACTGTGGACACATGAACATCAAGGCTTTTGGGGATACTTTTGTAACCCTTTTCAGCTTCATGCAAGTCAACAATTCTTGATCATAGGTCTTCTGAGAGCTCTTTTCTGCGAGACATGGTTCACATCAGACAGTGCTTCTTGAAACCAGTAAACCCAAAACAGGTGTGTGTTTTTAAAGGGCAGGACAGCTGTCAGCAACACATCCAATATCATCACACTGATTGGAATCAAGGTTGGCTCTCTCCTGGCTCCAATTAGCTCTTGGAGACGTCGTTAGGCTAGGGGCTCACATACTTTTTCCTCCCTGCACTGTGAATGTTTACACGTTATGTTCAATTAAACCATGACAACATCTAATGTTTGTGTAGTATTATTTTACGCAGACAGTTTTTTTCTATTGTTGTGACTTAGATGAAGTTCAGAGCACATTTTATGACCAATTCATGCAAAACTCCACGTAATCCCAAGGGGTTCACATACTTTTTCTTGCAACTGTATGTAAGAGATCGTCAGAAGCATTGTATTGATAGGTTATACAGGTGGGCCCCCATATCCACCGATTCGCTATCCACTGTTTCAGTTATCCACTGATTGTGGGACCCCCCCAGGCTTTTACTTTTTTCCCAGTAAGCTTTGTTTCTTCCTTAAAGAAACAGGAGAAGAGGCTGCTTATTACAGGCAAGTAGAACGAGACTAAGTACTAGAGAGGCTCTGCAAGGTTAACAGAAACCTTGCAGAGCCTCTCTAGGACTTAGTCTCGTTCTACCTGCCTGCAATGGAGGCTGCTTCTCTGTTTGTTTTAAGAAAGAAACAAAGCTTGCTGAAAGAAAAATAAGAGCTGGGGGGGGGGGGGTAAGCATGCCTGCCTGCAGGGGAGGCAGGGTGGGGGGGCCCTCAGGAAACCATGGAGGGGGTGTTTGCTCTTATCCACGGTTTCAAGTATCCACGGAGGGGCCTGGAACATATCCCCAGGGGATATGGGGGCCCACCTGTATTGTGTTTGTGTGTTATGTATTTTATTTTGTGTATTTATTTATTGATGCCAATAAAGGTTGACTGACCAGTAATAGCAATACCAACATTACTTACCTTTTTGTCTTCAGGACTCAGCTGGTTCATAAGCATATTGACATTGTCTGTATTCCAGTCCCAAGAGTTACTGGTGAAGTACTCTAGTAACATCATAGCCTTATGAAGGCGTGTTATTGTTTTCATCATCCTATAGCCCAGGAAAGATTTATTACTAAGGAAAATGATAATCACATGCAAAACCTATACATGACTAATGTCCAAATTAATCAGATATGATGCACCAACACAGAAGCCTCCAATGTGCCCAACACATTGAAGCACCAAAGTGAATTTAACCTAACTAGAATATTTCTGCATAGCATTTTAAGAAATAAAGAAAAATCAGCAAGTGCATTCTTATATTAGGAATACTAGACTTTACATATTGATTTAGAGAGAGTAGGGAAGAGAAGAAAAGAACCGCTTTTAATAGTTTTCAGTACAAGGTCAAGAGGAAGAAAACTAAACTGTAGAACTATTATTGATAACATTCTAACTGGATTAAAAAAAAAAACAGCCCTAGGCTTTAAAGGACAAGATCTAGAGCAGGGGTGGCCAACCTTTCAATATGACTGCTCCTGGCCCTTTAATGGTTGCATAGGTGAGGGCATTCCAGCTTGCAGCTTGTAACAGCACCATCAGTAATTGCAGCTGCCAAGATTCTGTCTTCTACACAACTCTTAAGAACGCAGAGGCCCTAATGGTGGAAGGTTGGGCACCTCTGATCTAGAAGGTCCCAAGACAAAGGGCCTATCTATATTCTTCCCCCTACCCTCAAACCATTTTTGAGAACAGCTTCACAGAAGGCCAGCTATAGTTTCACACACTTTTCAGCTGTTCAAACTACATCTGAGACTTACCCGTACCATGCCCTTTTTCTCAATACTCTAGGGACAGAAAAGGAAAGCAATGGAAGGGCCTTCACTAAAAAACAAACTTCTGTGGTCTAAGATCATCACTATATCAACTGATGAAATGCAGCAGTGCCAGTTCAGATGTTTGCTACTTAATATATTCTGTCAGTATGTATAGTCTAGCTGGGGCAACGACAAGTAGCTTGCCTGAACACTGTGCATTCGTTTATTAGGATCAACTAGGAAAACGGCTTTCAAAAACCTTAGTATATACACATTTGAAGCCAGACAATGTTCAGTATCCACATTTTTGTAAAAATATGTTTTCCATCTTATAGGGGAAAAAGTACTGTTTCATATTGTCTCTGCACAACCGGCCCAACTGGTAAACTGATTCCACTGGCATCAGCATCAGCTGACTAACCCAGAGCAAACAACTACTTTACATGTCAATTTCCAGCCTGATCCTTATGATGGAAGGCACTGATAGCAAACAAAGAGAAGGGGAGGATGGAAAATAAAAGCAGCACCAACATGGAACAGCTTTTGGAAAGTTAAACATCAACTTCTTCTGTACTAACTGTGGCCATTTGCCTATACTGACCAGAATGGCTAAATAGGACCCAGACAGCATCTGAACTAGACCGAGGACATACCACATCTCATCCATATTATATAGAGCTTTGCCAGAGCTCATCTTCCCACATATTTAATAAGTAAACAGAATAAAAAATGCTGAATATAAACATTTTAGACAGTAAAGAAAAATTAAAAAAACCCATTACGTTCAAATACTTCTGAAGTTACAGAAAGAACGCTTAATAATAGCCATTGCACTCCCTTTCCAACTGAAGAAATCCTGGCTTAAGTTCCATGGCTATACTTTCAGTTCCTCACTATACTTTCTAAAGAACATAAAAAAACAGAACAAAATGAGAACTAGCACTTCCAAGTTACAAGTATTTCTATTGTGAAAAAGGACCATTGAATTCAGCAAGCCATACCTGGACTGAGTTTATCCATAAATTCAGTCACATTTTATGCATGCACAAACCCACACCCATGCCCTGTTGTGCAAGCAAGCGTTACAGAAGAACAGCTGCTATACCAATGCAACATCACATCACAACAACATGGTGCTGCACTACCATAGCACAAACCAGAATGAAGCAATGCAGTGATGGGAGTCAGCGCTCCTAAACCAGTCTCATTTATACAGCTAGGCTTATGAAAAGCACAGTGTGCAATCAGACCTATGCATGCCTATGAAACCAGTGTGCAAGAGTAATTCAAACCATTTTCAGATATTTTGCTGTGGAAACCTCTGACCATTTCCATACGTGCCTTTTATTTACAAGTACTTCAACCGGGCTTTTCTTGAAAACATCTATGCATTTCATCTTGGAAGTCTGATCATGACCTACATCTGGATACTGCTCAAGTTTGAGCATATAAATACTGAGCATAGTATTGTTTCTTAGGTCTTCCCCTTTTTTAGTCCTATTGTTTCTAGCTTATATTTAGACTATAAGCTACTTCAGGAAGCAACCTTTCTATTTTTATCTTTATTAATATGCCTAGTAAACATTTTTTTTATTTAAAGAATTTATACCCCGCCTTTCTCCCAACAAGGGCACTCAAGGCAGTTTTTGTGCCCTTGTTGTGCCCAACAAGGGCACATTAGGTGCTGTATGAATACTTTTTTACACAGTGCAACATTTTTAGATGCAAAGTAACAATCCACATCATAAGAAACCTACAAAAATACTCATTAATAATTAACACTAACAATTACCAAGTATTTTGAAAAAGGTAGGATAAAAGCAAATATGTCACCTGCAGTATGCATGTGATCTTTATTTCATTCTGATGAGCAGTTTGGACAATCTATTTCAGAGTCTTTTATAAACAATGGGTTGTATCCAAAAGGTGCCTTGAGTGAGGGAAGATAATTCAACTCACACAAGGCAGTCCCCCAATCATTACCAATTCCCCCACCCTGCAGCAAATCCCTATACCCTATCCTATCCTGGAGGGCACCCCAACCCCAAGAAGAAATTTTCATATGGGGGACATGGACAGCAGAACATGTGCCTGGAACAGCAGCACTGTGTCCAAAATATGTAGGAAAGGTGAGGAGGGTACCAAATGCTGGGCCTGGGAAGCAAAGCACAGGTGAAGCACCATTTGCCCTCCACTGTCTTCAGAGCCTTTTGTGGTCTGTTTGATGGAAAGCAGAAGGGGCATGGCAAAGTTGGCACCGTATCCCTGGAGCTCATCCCGTGACATTTTGCTTCTCCCACTGGATGTCAAAGGAAATCAGCAGTGGGTGGAATAGGGCTTGAGATATGGCTCAGTGCCCCTATGTACAGGCTGCCAGAGCTCAACTTCTTAATTTCTTCTTTCTGGAGCATTTCTCTTTGCCCAGTCCAAGAAGATTCAATCAGTTCTAACAGGCTCCCTGTGATCAGACCCAGGACTTGCATTTGTTCACAGAGAAGACTGGCCTCTGCGAAGAAGTAGGAGGTGCCTTAGTCCAGCCCACAGCTAATTCTTCTTTGAATAGTCTAATTGCTGATGGACAGAGTGAGGAACACCCCAGTATTTGAAGTACTGGAGGACAACAAGTAGGGAGAAAGAATGTTTTACTGAACAGCTTCATTACAAGGATGGGTTAATTTAAAATCACCAAAGGAACATATCTGTCTTCTGAGCTTAAGTGTTATAATAATGACACAATAAATTATTATGGACTTCTCACTGAACGTTTGGTCTACCAAGCTGCTAGGAGCCAGCACATGCCATCTTGTATAGCAGTGGGATAATTCACAGAACCTATATGCATGCCCTGCAACTACCTAAAGTCTGCACTATGTTCAGTTTCCAAAATTATGACTATTAACTGAAAAAGCATGGATATATTCACATTGTTAAAAGCACACTATTTTGCGGACTACCACCCCATATGTTTCTGAACGTGGTCCAATCTCAGGGTGTGCTTTCACAATGCCAAAAGATCAAGTGGACTCAATGAAAGTCAACTTAGTTCCCACAGCTTTAACAGCTAAAATAAGTTAAATGAAAGAACAGAAAGTTCTTAGTAAAATACAGATTAAATGATAACCCAATCCATATTAAATGTTAGGACACAGAACTGGAATGGATGAATCCTCTTCTTGGAGAGCAAGGCATTCATTTCAAGTCAATTAAGTGTCCAAGAATAAATCGTTTGACTTCTAGGAGAAACCTCAACATCGAGAAGGCAGACAGACGCAACTAATTAGGAGGAACCAGTGAGGACTCACAACAAAATTTCTGCGATTCCCCAGCCTCTAACATGAATGCTTCAGTTCAGGGTTCCCAGCTCGCCTAGAGCAGGAGCATTGCGGTAGCATACTACCATAAAAGCAAAATGGCAGCAATCAGAACAACAAAATGAAAGCAGCAGTAACACAGATTAAAATCTCATCAGATGTTAAAAACCTGGGAAATTACAAAGATCTTTACTTCGTGCCAAAAAGCATAAGTGAAGATGTGGTAGACAAGCCTCCCAGGGACGATAATTCCATAAATGGGATGCCAGTACCAACATCATATGAGGGGAGGTTTTTGACCTCACAATGTGCATTCGCCCACGGTAGATGTTAGGAGTTCAAGCCAGCCAATTTCCTCTTTATTCCCTTTCTTTTCCCTACCCCAACGGACGGCACAGCATTCTGTAGGCCCTGGAAGCCAGTGAGAACAGATCCTTGTTGGGTCTTTAGCTCTTTTTTAAAAACTAATTTTTAGATTTACAAATGAATATTCTTCTGCAAACCTGAAGAATCCCTGGTAACATGCAGAAACTATTATCTTATTTTCAGGTAGCTCTGTTTTGCTTTGAACTTGATAGGTACAGGACCACTCAAGTTTGACATTAGAGGGAATGAGGCAAGATAGAAAATTAAAATAAAGGATGTTTATATACCAATAGAAAAGAATATGCACATCAGACATTGCCTGGAAAGTTATACTACCAGTAACTACCTAAAGCCACTGCCTAGCTGTCTTACTTCAAAATAATTCTATACTCCGTCCTTACATTTTGCTTGGTCCACGTGTTGGCCTATCATGCTCTTTTGTTCAGCAAACAAGATGGTAAAAGGTGAACTGGATTAACCGAGATATGAGTAACCTAGAAAGGCTGATTCTAGTTCTAGAAGTAGCAGCAGCAAGCAAGACTATCATACACTAGTAGAAATTAGTGTTTGGTATTTAATAGGTAAAATTAAATACTGAACAAAGACTTGAAGGAACTTTTGGTAATAGGTTATAATGACTTGCAAGTACAAAAAAGTAAAAAGATAAGTAATGTTAAACTTAAATACATAAAATAAATTCAAAGTGAAATGTATGTAGCTGACAAGATATTTTAAATGCAATTAAATTAATAAAGCAAATCCTTGGGGGATAGGGCCCCTTAAAGCTTCAGTATGTAATGACGAAAGAAAGTAACAGAGCTGGTGCTCCCTGACCTTAATTGTCATAAGGATGCTTTCTGTGACACAAGTATTAGAAGTTTAGTATGAACAATTAGAAGTTTGGCACAGAGTCAGCCAATTCCAGCAAGGATGAGGGCACTGAAAATACTTGCCCTTCTTCCACTCTGCACAATGATATAGTGGAAATTAGCTGCCTAAAATCAAGCAAGAGATAAGAGTAATTTCTGTGTACACCAATTTCTAATCCTTGGTCAGATATGCTAATGCTACAGAAGAGTCTGTAATGTTTCATATTAATTCTCATGAATGAAAAAGACATCCTGAAAATGTGTCTAGATCCATATTTCTTAATTATCTTTTAAGGCGTAAGGGTACTGCTTCCCTTTCTCCTCTTTTCCAAATGCTATTCACACTATGAAAAGAACAAGAGATGACAATTCTTCTGTCTCATCAGATTTCATTGAGAGTGGTTATTCAGTGTGAACATCAATTCTGCAAAAGAAAGCTCAAGAAATGTGCCATTTTTAAAAACTTTAAAATAGGAAGAGTGAAATTTTAATTATGCAGTTTTTTAATCAGTTAAACTATTTGCCCACTTAAGAAAAATGTAGCCAGAAGAATTATAAGCCGAATGATGATGAGATACAATGTGTTCTAAGTGACCTGCATCATCTATTACAAGAAACATAAAAGTGCATCATGATTTTTGTGTCTCTTCTATTCCCCTCCCCAACCTGTCCATTTCAGCTTATAATTTCAATAACATTGCTAGAGTAAGATGATTTCAAGAATTTAGCAACTCTCTGGGATTGCTAGATTTGTTGTAACAAACTTCAAGCAACCACTAAGACTCAAGAAACATCTAACTCTTTTAATGTTATTGTTGATTATTTTGTTAGTAAATCTAAGGAAAAAGCTCATGCCATAGATCTACACCGCCAACAAGCCTCCACCATCTTTCTAGCAAAAAATTAGCCCTTTCCTTCTTACCACGGCTTCTGACCTGTCAACCTGAGAACAACATCGTATAACAACGCAGGAAGTATGTGACCGACTGTTGTCCAATACTGATGTAAAAGGGGGTTGGACTGGAGTTTAATATTGGGACGCCTTATTGCTTGTTCTAAAGGATTCCTCTTGAAGATCAAATTTACGTAACACTCTGTAGGGAAAATAAGGGTCATAATGTTTTGAGAAGTTCTTGTTTAAAGATGAACCTACAGTTAGGTAGCAATTTCAAACTGCCCCGGACATCTTGACTAATTAGATACTAATTAGTGCACTACCCAGACTACACCTATTTTCACTGTTGCCAGAAACTGGTAACTTGAACTCAAAACACCTTCTAGGATTTAAAAGGACCATTCTATCATAGTTACAAAGAGAGAAAAATTCACATGCTACTGTGTAAACATGGGTTTGTACAAAACCAGAGGAACACAAGACAGAGCTAGTCACCATTACCTTGGACTTCTTCCTGTAATCCTGAGGTAGATATCATACAGGAATGCTGGGGCCTTATGGCTTACAGCAATCCAGTAATGATATAAAAGGTGATTGGAGGTTAGATTTACATTGGGCCGTCTGAAGGCCTGTTCGAGAGGATTCCTCTTGAAAGTGGATATTACATGGTATTCTAAGAAAGAAAAGTTGTGTAATAGCTTTGATAATAACCATGTAAAATGTAATGGAATTCCATGGACATCACAACATACAGTACTAGACTCATTGAATTAAAGCATATTACATGGTATTCTAAGGAAGAAAATTTGCATAATAGCTTTGATAATAACCATGTAAAATGTAATGGAATTCCATGGACATCACAACATACAGTACTAGTCTCACTGAATTAAAGCATATAGATCCTACACATCCTTCATTAGTTAACAATCTTAAGTGCATTTAGTTAAAATGTTGATTGTCATCTTAAGGAGTGCCTCTTAAAGGACTTTTTACTTGAATATCCCACTCACTGTAGCTTCTTTTTCTATTCTGTACTCCTGCTATTCTTCTTTCCTACTTAATTATTAAGTCTGTTTTTGTAAATAATTGAAAAATAGAGCTGCATAGGCAAATACAACTCTATAACCATATTATGTACGTTGAATTAAAGATATTTAAACCATTATTTTAAAATTAGTTCAAATATACAAACAGGTTAAACTAAATAAATTTTTCATTATAATGTATTATAGATTCTGAGCCTGCAGGGTTGGACTGGGAACCTCTACTGGCTTATCCCAGGTCCCAAATCAGTCAAAATAAATGATCTTATTACAAAACCTTCCAAAAGTGGAAGAGGATTTATGGGCACAATGCAACTTCCTCCACCCCAAAATGATGCCTGTAGATCTCATACTGGCTCAGAAGTGCAACTATCAGTACTTTGACACCTACAAAGAAGCCTGGTTCTGCACTGTACCGCTGACCGCTATAGCTCAGTGCAATTGTTGTTCCAGTGACAAATAAAAGCAGGGGTGTGTGTGTATGCTGTGCTAAAATGCATGGGTCTGCATCAATGCAATCTAACCTTTGCCAAAAAAACCAAATGTGTGACCTGTATTAGATACGTAAATTAAATTGATTTACAGAACATACATTTTATTTATTCTGCAATGTTCACCATTTTGCATAATTTGTTCTAGTTGTCCTAAGGGCTCTGGAAGAAGGGCAAGCAGCAATGCAGGGGAATAAAGCTCTGCCCTCTGATAATCTTATTCAATCACCACTGGCGTCCAAGATTGTAGCAGGCATTGCCCACGCTCTTTTAAGCATATCTTTGGAGCCATAAAGGGTAGAAACATTTTAACCTCCTGTGGGGCACACCCTGCCCCTGCTATAGGAGTGCCCTTTACTACTACTTGTGAGTCAGGAGGATTTGTATTTATTTTACACATGCACTGGTACATCTGGGAAAACAACCTCAGTATGTAAAATGCAAGTACAGTGGGAAGCAGCACCTTCGGCAAAAACCACAAGACAGGAGCAGCGAGAACTTTAATCTGCATGAAAACAGCAGAGAGCAGCAACTAGAATGGCAAGTAAACTCAGGAAAGACTATGCAAGACACAGGATTTAAGTTCTTCTGTGTCCCTTAATTAATGACAGCCAATGGCGTATGGCTACAGCCTCTTTTGTGTTGGCTTATCCATCAAGTGGGGGTTGGGTGGGAGATAATCTAGTAGTTAATCCACTGCTGAGAACTGGTGGTTGGTGCACTAGGGGCCTCTTGTAAGGGAAAGTGACACTGCAATTCTATGCATGTCTACTAAGAAGTAAGCCTCACTAAAGTCAGTGGAACTTATTCCCAAATGTGCACAGGATTGCAGCCTAAGAAGGATTGCATTATTAGTGCCTTGCCCAATTCTTTTTAGAGCTGGCAAAAATGATTTTTTTTCCCCCTCTGCCTTCCTGTCACTGGCGTTTTTGGATCGTTTGATTTTATTTTTAGGTAAACTACCCTGAAACCTTTTGGGGAGGTGAAAAGCAATATATAATTTGGTTAATAACGTTCACATTATAAATTACAGCACGCACACAGCTCCAAAACCTACTGAGAATTGATTGATTTCAATTATGCATCTAGTATCCAATACTTTAATAACTGAAGAAAAGCTGGCCAAATTTAAAGAATTTTACTTTATTTTGCAGCTATAGTCAGTTTTGGGTCAATTGACTGTATTTAAAGGCAAAAATAATAACAATGATTTAGGACAAGATTTATTTTATTTTATTTATTAAAAAAAATTATACCCCGCCTTATCCAATGCCATAGCAAATGCCCAAGGCGGCCATAACAGTGACCAAAACATACTTCTCAGATGTGCTGCAACATCCAAGTGTCTCAACTGTACTTTAAAATGTATCTGGCAAAACGTTTATTTCTCCACAAGGCCAATAGTTCTATGACATTGTTAAAAGAGCGGTCTGGAACAGACACAGAAATCTATGAAGAGAACTAAAGGGATGTTTACTTTACAAGTTACTTCTATGAGGAGCCAGGGATACACAACACAACTGATAGGAACTGGTGCTCTATTTTAGCTTAAAGCAGATTTTAAGTAAATCTAATTTGATATATGACTAACCACAAGTAAATCAATGTCATTAAAGCATGAATTTTTTTTAAAAAAGCATACCAACTTCACCCCAATGGAACGGATTGGTGCCTCCAGTTGTACAGTTGTACACCACAATATTTCTTGGTCTGAAAAACAAAAATGATTAAGATTAAGTTTTCTATATCATCTTTCCTCTAAGCACTCAAGACTGTTTATATATATTTTTTAAAAGCTTAACATGATAAAAACTGGCAAATTAAAAATTATAACAACCTCAGTACTAGAAATAGAAAGCAGCAGCTGAGTGACAAGTGCAGCACTACAAATATATTTTTTATAAAGAAACGACACCTTTCCTATGCATCTAAGAGCTGTTTGGAATGTTTCAGGGGACTGACAAGAGAAGGAAGTATGACTGACCCCTTTGTATAAGAACCATGATTATGTGGCAAGGAAGCACAAGTTCTTTTTCTCTGGAATATCTGAAGTAACTTTCAAAGTTAACTAAGACCGTGACATAGCAATCCTCATTTGGGAAAATACACCAGCATTACAGTGCTATCACAAAAACCCTGCAGATTTAGCTTCCAGAAAGTCAGGATCCAATGCAGTATGTCACCTTTGAAGCTAGGGAGACTCATACAGAAGGTGTTGCTCTATAATAATATAGGAACAAGTACTGTACTGTGAGGTTTTTAAAGTATCCTGAAATGTACTTGGGAGTAGATGACAGCCAGTACAGTTGAGCACTGACTGGAGTAATGCTATACTGTTCCCTTTAGACCCATTGACAAAACACACACTTAATCCTGTGATAGGAGAAGTCTTTCAGGAAGGAATACAGCTGGAAAACTAGATGCGACAGGTAAAACGCATCTCTGGTCAACGATACCACTTCAGCATCTAAAAGTGAGGTACTGAGGAGAGCAACTAGAATGAAAAAAAACGGAATTCCTTACCCGAGAATTCCTGTTCTGGGAAGAGGAAGGGGTCATTCTCAAAAGCATGGGTATGCCCCTCCTACTCACAAGGCAGGGTCGAACTAGAACGAAGTCTCCTCCCAGTAGGAGGGCTGCCCCATCCCCAGTCGGGCAATGACGAGCAGGAGAAACGGCAAACCTCCAGTCCCGCACTGTCCTCTCATCCAACTTGAGAAAACCTGTGAGAAGGACCCAGCAGGAGGGAAAGAAACAGGCCCAACCAAAGGCCGACAGAAGAAGAGAGGGAAAACACCGGGCCTAGGAACTGGGGCCCCACAGATCCCTCTCCCTCAACCCAAGGCACCATGCCCTAAACGTGCAAAAACACTGGAGGTGACCCATCCGGAACCACCCCCCCCTAAACATAGGACAAAAAACATCAGACAAAAAAACATCAGACAGACATCCTTATGACAGCAATCCCCTCGCACCCGTAGGCCATATGATGCTGCCCCGAGCGGAGGGAATGACCCCTTCCTCTTCCCAGAACAGGAATTCTCAGGTAAGGAATTCCGTTTTTCTCTGGAAGGAGTGATTCTCAAAAGCATGGGATATGCCAGAGCAGTATCTTCTCTGGTGGGCAGGGCAGCACATCCTAATCAAGTGGCCACCACCTTTTGGAGCACCCATCTACCAAGAGACGCATCCGCGTCCACCCAGTAGTGTCTTGTGAAGGTAAAGAACTGTATCCGTCATAGGCAGCGGATGTTGCTGCCCCCCTGATGGAATGGGCCGTGACCCACTGGGGAGGGGTCTTACCCTGGGCGACATAAGCCAATTCAATGGCCATCCGCAACCAACGGGACGAGGAGGAAGCGGAGGGCTTCTGC
Organism: Plestiodon gilberti rubricaudatus; assembly: GCA_026170595.1. Lineage (NCBI taxonomy): Eukaryota > Metazoa > Chordata > Lepidosauria > Squamata > Scincidae > Plestiodon > Plestiodon gilberti. The sequence goes on along the minus strand of JANXHW010000001.1, from coordinate 233,712,357 downwards.
CCCAATTTAGATTCTGAAAAAGACACAAACAAGGACTCGGTCTTACGGAGGTCATTGGTGCGCTCGGTGTAGAATCGTAGCGCCCTGCGAACATCCAGCGAGTGCCAAATCTTTTCTTTGGGATGCACCGGATTCGGGCAGAAGGAGGGGAGGATCAGCTCTTGGCTCCTATGGAACACCGAGTTCACCTTGGGCATGAACCCGGGGTCAGTTCTGAGGACCACCTTGTCCTTATGAAAAGTGCACAGGTTGGGGTTAACTGACAGCGCCCCTAACTCCGATACCCTCCTAGCTGATGTCACTGCTACTAGGAATAGAGCCTTGAGAGTTAACTCCCGCAGAGGTACTTTGGCCATGGGCTCAAAGGGGCCCCCGGTGAGCACTGATAACACCTGGTTTAGGTCCCAACTGGGGAACCTATGAACAGGGGGAGGGTTGAGGAGAGCCACCCTCCTAGCTGATGTCACTGCTACTAGGAATAGAGTCTTGAGAGTTAACTCCCGCATAGGTACTTTGGCCATGGGCTCAAAGGGGCCCCCGGTGAGCACTGATAACACCCGGTTTAGGTCCCAACTGGGGAACCTATGAACAGGGGGAGGGTTGAGGAGAGCCACCCCTTTAAGAAAACGCTTCATGTGGGGATGGGTGGCCACCTTGACCTCCAGATTGACTCCCAAAACACTGTTTAGAGACGCCACCTGCTGCCGGCGTGTATTGGTACTCAGACCCTTCTCCAGGCCCACCTGCAGGAACTCCAAGACATGTTTCACTTTGGGCTTGGTGGGGAGAACCCCTTTATCCCTGCACTATTCTACGAATTTACGCCAGGTCTCCCCATAGGACCGCTTGGTGGATGACCTTCGGGATGCTAAAATGGTACTCATCACTCCTTCTGAGTATCCCTGTCAATATGCCAAGCGTATTGCTTTCAGTTCCAGTAGATTGATGCTCTGAGACGCCTCCTCCGGTGACCAGGAACCTTCAGCAAACGCCCCCTCGGTGTGAGCTCCCCATCCGAAAAGACTGGCGTCGGTTGTGATTACCAGCCTTTCAGGAATGGTGAGACTGACCCCTTCCGCGAGACAACCTGGAGTCAGCCATCATCTGAGGTTCGCCTTCAGATCCCGTGGTATCCTGACCAGGAGGCGACGCCTCATCTCGATCTTGTCCTGGTAAGGGAGAAGGAGGGCCTGCAGGGGCCGGGCTCGGGACCCGGACCAATGGACCACATCCTGGCAGGAAACCAACTGACCCTGGAGGGACGCCAGAGCCATCAGGTCCAGACAGTCCAACTTGATTGCTCTGGATAGGGCCCCCTGTAGGGCAACTTGTCTGCCCTGTGATAATGATATTTTGAAGGCACTGGTGTCCACATTCAGGCCCAGGTGCTCCAACTGCTGGGAGGGGTTCAAGAAACTCTTCCCCCAGTTGATCACGAATCCCAACTTCTGAAGGCACTCCAAGGTCCTCTGGAGGTCCCAGTGGGCTCTGGAGCAAGACGAAGATTTGACAAGGATATTGTCCAAATAGGGGAAGAGGCTGATGCCCCTCTGTCGGAGGTATGACACGGGACCTGCCATTAACTTGGTGAAAGTCCGAGGAGCCATGGCCCAGCCAAAAGGCATTGCGCAATACTGGAAATGGCGGCTGCTGTAGCTGAACCGGAGGAAGCGCCGATGCTGAGGCAGGATGGGAACATGGAGGTATGCCTCGGAAAGATCTATCGAGGTCAACAGATCCCCCTGGTCCAGTGCCAGCATGATGGACCTCCATGTTTCCATCCTGAATTTGCGCCTTCTGAGAAAACGGTTCAGCCACTTCAGGTCCAGGATTGCCCACCATTTCCCGTCTTTCTTGGGGACTAAGAAGAGTACTGAGTAAACCCCCCCCCGGCCCTTCTGTGAGTGGGGTACCGGTTCTATGGCTCTGATCTGAACTAAGTGTTTGATGGCCAGTAATTTCTGTTGGTGCCTGGAGGGGTCCCTGGACACTGGGACCTTCCAAAATCTGTCCAGAGGCTTCCTGAGAAATTCTAGGGAATAGCCCCTGGACACAGTCTCCAGTATCCAGGCATCATTTGTAACTTCCCTCCAGGCGTTTGCAAACCTCAACAAACATCCTCCTATGGCGCCTGAGGATGTGCCTGGCCTAGCGTCATGCTCTTTGATCCTTGCCAGGCTTGGATGTCCCGGGCTGTGGTCCACCCTGTGGTCGGTTTTTAGGGAACACGCGGGATTTATTCCACTTGTTCCTGTATCTATGCCCGTCCTTAGGTCTGGAATCTGGCCTGTGGGGACGAAAGGAAGGAGTTTTAGGCTTGAATGCCTCTTTCTTCCCCTGGGGAAGCACCCTCCTTTTGTCTTTGTTCTCTACCAATAGCTGCTCAAGAGCCTGTCCAAAACGTTTCTCCCCCTGAAAGGGAAGGCCCACCAGCCTCGGCTGGGAACCCATGTCCACTTCCCACTGCCTCAGCCACAAGTTACGTCTTGCTACTACATTGGCCGCGATAGCCTTGGCGTTGTACTGAAGAGAGTCCAGGGAAGCTTCCGCCGAGAAGGCGGAGGCCAGAGCGATCTTCCTAAGGCAGGATCTTGCCCTCTTAGAAAGCCCTGGCTCTGACACCTCAAGCACCTCTGTCCAGAAAAGGGCTGCTCTGGACATAACAGACGTGGCGGCGGCTGCCCTTAGGGCGTGGGAAGAAAGCTCAAAATTTCTTTTGAGAGACATCTCCACTCTTTTGTCACACAGATCCCGTGGTCCCCCCTCTCCATCTGACGGCAGCACGGCCGAAGAAGAGAGGGCAGCCACAGGAGCGTCCACCACTGGAATCTTTAAGGATGAAAGCACTGTTTCTGGAAGGGAATAAATCTTGTTTACCAGTCTGGTGGATGGCTTAACCTGGATCGGATGAGCCCATTCGGTGTCTAGGACCCTCTGGAAGGGTTCTGGAAAAGGGAAAGCTGCGGCCTTAGGTGGCCCCTGAGGAAATAATTTGGAGGCGGAGGTTCTGGCATTAGGGTCCATTACCTCGCTGCTGGGAGATGCAAGATCCAACGCCTGTACCGCCTTGCTTAACAGGCGACGAAATAAGTCCATAGGGAAAAGCCTATCCATTTTAATTGGCTGTTCCTGCTCTCGCACCCCTGATAACTCTCCGTCCTCTCTAGATTCCGAAGAGGATGGGGTGGGTGACCCTGGGGAGGAGCTGGCAGAGGATGCCCTCTTCCTTCGACTTTTGTGGGAATGTTTCGTTTCCTGGGTCTTTTATCATGAGTTTTTGCCTTATGGCTAGCGTTGGAGCTTTTAGGCTGTTTGGGATCCCCCCCCCCCAGTTCAGCCTTGAAAAGCTTGCAAATCTGGGCCAGGGCTGCCGGACTCAAGGCTCCCCCTTTTGCCTCCCCTGTCTGAGGACCCTGAGATGGCTGCTTCCCCCCTTTTTCGTCGTCTGCCATACCTTTTACCGCTGCAGGAAGACAACTGAGCGCTCACACCTGCCCCTTGTCCAAGGGTGCTTGTGTCTCTGGGGAGCTGTGCGTTTGTCGCGCCACCACCGTGTACTCAGACGCGGTCACGACCTCCCAAAGGCTCCAAGTAAAGCTCCGAGCCTGGCTGCAGGGAGGAACAACGGCGGCAACCTGGGCTTGGCTGCTTGTCCACGTCCGCTCCCCGGCGTTCCTCCCTGCAGCGAGAGAAGGCTGCCGACGTTCTCCCTCCGCTTGTAAAAGCGCATCCGCTTTTTTTTACTGCGGCCTGCGGCGCCACCTGGTGACGAGCGGGCCTCCTCAAAAAACCCTCCTCCGTTGCTTGCTGATGGGGTAGGGTCGGGAACCAAGGCAGCAGGGAAAAAGGCAGCAGCCAGAAGGAAAGAAAAAGAAAGAGGAGACTAAAGAAAGAATGAAAAGTAGGAAAAAACACTGAGCTGGAAGAGCTCAGATAAAATCAACCCAATCTCTGTGTGAGGCAGAGCCAAACTGGGGATGGGGCAGCCCTCCTACTGGGAGGAGACTTCGTTCTAGTTCGACCCTGCCTCGTGAATAGGAGGGGCATACCCATGCTTTTGAGAATCACCCCCTTCCTCCTTCCAGAGAACTCCTTCTGAGAGGTCTCGCACAGATGTTCTCTGTAACAAGAGTTTAAGAAAAGTGATCCCAGGATCATATCCCACCCTCAATCACTGTAAATTCTGTTTAGTATACTCCTAAACTTGCTTTGAGAATGCTGATTAAGACAGATTGATCACAGCCACATGCAAACGCTAAATAAGGTAGATAGGAGGGAGGAAATTCACACTAAAGAAGCCCGTGGGGGTCAGGCTGCCATTCAAGGAAGCTGGCATGCAACTAAGCTTGTGCTAACAGGCAAAAGACTAAGTGTCAGCATTTGCTAGTCTGCTGGCAACAGGCAAAGGGCAGGATAGCTGCCACCACGATGAAGACACCTTCCCTTGCAGCTGTGAGAACATTAGGAGAGGAAGGCAGAGGGCAGGTACAGCAAAAATGCTGCTCATGAAAACAAGATGATGTCAAGGCCAAAGCCAAGGAAGAATCTACAGAACCTGCTGAGAAAGACCTATGTGAGCCAAGTCCCCTCCCCTCTAGCTGAGGTCTCAAGGAAAGTCAGCAGTCACAGTGGGTAGGACACTGGTACCACACTCCTGATCTCTAAACTTTGGTTAACTGTTACATCTCCACTGGACAAAGTGTGCAATCCCATTCATAATGGCCATTCATCTTCTCCCTCAGCTGGATTCAGCTTCAACGTTTTAGTCCCCAAACTACCACCAGGCATAGATTCAAAGAATCACTTCTATTTCTTGATCAGTTGGAATATCAGAAGCATGTTGATGATGCTTAGCTGCATACCATCAGGTGATCTCTCCCACAAATTTCACTGAAATATTTAGTACTGGCAAAAAAAAATTTTTTTTGAACTCAACAGAATAATGCCCATGAACTAGAACAAAGTCATCCAATACAGTGAATATGTCAAACCTGCATAATTAGAACCACCATCAAGGAAAACCTCCAATTCCTACTCTTGCATGTAACATAGAAGAATAGGGTAAGATGTATAAAACATATAAACCTGACTTATTTCTTGCCCTTCATTCTTTGTTCCTCAGATTCAATCCGTAGCCAAAACATTTTGCTTTCTTAACTCCTATAGTACTACAAAAATCAAATATTTTCTGTTTGATGATACTGTCTTACTGTGGTTGTTTCTCATCTCAATCTTTAGTGGTTTCACTTATTTCTCATCTTCAGCTTCTTCTCCGTTTTTCATTTTGTTGCTCATTTCAGTCCTTTCTGCTTGCCATATCTCTTCTCTTTCTTTACTCTCATAGGCTCCCAATATCACATTCCATATTATCAGCAGTTTTAAATCTTAATTTCCCTTCTCTTGTGCCTTTATACACTCATTTCCTTTGTTTCTCAGGTTCCAATCTATTTGTTAAAAGGCCATGTCTACTCACACCCATCATTTTTTTTACTGAAGTACCCTGCACATGAGATTTGCTGCCTCTTGACAGCTGAAGCGCTGTGGTTTTCTTTAAACACAAAAACCTGTAGTGCACCTTCTCTCATGCTTCTCCTTTGAGTTCCCTATGTCACTTCCCCCTCCCCCTTTTTTAGTTTTTTCATTGCATTCTTTCTACTCCTTGTACTCATATGTTCTGTCCTCCTTAACCAGTGAACCTTTGGGCAGGAACAAATTTATAATTTAATTTTGGGCAATACCTAGCTTTTCAGGCACTTAATTATTAAATGCTGCTGAGACACCAACAGCAAACTCTTTCCCTCTCTGCTTGAACAGAATAAAATTATCCACCCTACCCATATGATGACTGTCTCTACACTGCAATATAATGGTTCAGAAGCAGAGCTAAGCTTGGCTTACTAGTCAGGCCTCCTCCTGCTCATTCAAGCAATCAAGGGACTGATAGAGCATGGTGGGAACAGTAAAGGCTAATTTAATGATCTAGTCAAATGTTACTGTTGCTAAAACGCAAACAGGAGGACAAAATACTATGGCTGGAGACTACAGATCAATCCACCAGAATTAAAATTCCTCATCACCATGACAACCATATTTGTGGACGGCCACTCAAGAGACCTCAGGCACACAGTTACTTTAGGCAGGGAGACAGACTGGCAAGGCGGCCTCATGTAGCATGAAGTTGTGCTCAGCACATGCTGCTTCCAGCCCTGCTAGCACACCCTCCCTATGTGAACTGACAGCAAACTTCACAGGCCTCGGCAACAATACAGGGCGAATCTCAGCCATTTGTCCGGACCCTACTGAACTTTGAGTTCAGGACAGGAGGTTATGCTATGATTTCCTATTTGAAAACCTGTGCATAGTTCCAATGATTGCGAAGGCCACCCTAACTGCCCTAAGTTTAGATGGCTTATGTCTGTTGGAAGCATCAACACAACTATAATATGTCATTCAGGAGTTTAAACTTACAGTTTAATATCGTATGACTACTGTTTAGACTATTTTAAATCTGCTTTGTCACCTGTTATACCTATTAACTCCCGAATACCAAGCAGCAGCTATTGTTGCATTGATGACTACATCTACTGGAATAAGATCTGCAACGGCATTGTTGGAAGCTCGCATCGTTCGAAGAATTCCTTTTCCTGCCTTAAAACAGAAAGTACACAATAAGAAATCAATTCCAAGTTATCTTTTGTTTGTTTGTTTTAAATAAAAAACCACATTTCTATATTTCAATGGCAACTTACAGCAATAAAAAGGCCACTAGGTCCATTAAAGTTATCAATCCAGCCCTGTTGGGAAAGAAAGCAGAGAGAAATAAAGGTTTACTACTAACTCAGTTGCTGTGAAGAAACTATGAATTATCTTACAACCAAGTAAGCATCACAATTTATACATCCCTTCCTCAAAGAAGGCACATTTTAACAGAAGAGGGCACACATCCATAAAAGGTGAACAAATTTAGTCATAATATTTATTAAAGTATTATAGCCCACATTCCCTCCCATTAGGGGAGGTGTTCAAGGTAGCTTACAGCAACACACCTCCAAGTAAGAAAATGAAAATCAGAACATACAACAGCAGCAGCAGAGAATACCAGAACAAACAGTAACCCAGAAGTTCATTAGAAAGCAAAAGGTCAAACAAAGCATTTTCAAAAATTACTTGCCAATATACTCATTTCTTTGCATAACGATGAGTTTCTTAGAACAGAGTACTTTAACCCAACAGTTACAAGCGCAAACTTTTTAAAAATAAAAAATACTTCCTTTAGTAGTATATGAAATTGTTTTTGCTGCTCTTATCAAGAAATATTCCTCAAAAAAGGAGAACAACTAGGTTTACCATTGGTCCCGGAATTTCCGGGACAGTCCTGGAAACCGGCCTCAGGTCCCAGACTGTTCCGAGACCGATGGTAGCCTCCACTGCCGCCGCTACTTTTAAAACCTTTTTTACAGGCATCTTGCGAGATCCAAGATGGCGGCGTCCAAATCTCCTGAGGGCATGAAGGCAGTACAGTATTGCCTTTATGCCCTCACGAGATTTGGGCGCCGCCATCTTGGATCTTGCGAGCCAAGATGCCAGCTCCCGGGTAAATGTCTTCATTAACAATGGCGGCGACAACGATCGGGTAAGCGAGCCGTCGGCTGAGCCGGCAAGAGGCTCTCGCCGGTACGCCCACGGCCCGCGCTGCTTGCCCGTTCTTGCAGGCTCGGAGAGGCAAGAGTGGGCGAGCAGCACAGGCTGAGGCTCACGCGGACGACGAAGAAGAAGGCAACGAGCAGCAGCATGGCAGCAACGGGCAACAACGGCGACAGGATTCAGGAGGTAAGTAAATTTAATGTATTATTTTAATCTAAAAATAAATAAATATTTAAAAATTTCGTGCGCATTTTGTGCGGCAAAGGGGCGCTTTGCGCCCCCTTGGTATTTTAAATTTTATTTTATTTATTTAACTATTTATTTATTTAATTCTCGGCTTAAAAAAATAAATTAATTTTTTGTCACGCTACACACAGCAAAAGAGGCACTTCGCGCCCCAAAGAGACAAAAACTATAATTTATTTTGATTGATTGATTTAATTAGTGTGGGGGGGGGGTCCCCGGTTTCAGACCAGGGAAACCTGGTAAGCATAAATATAACCATTGCCAGACAAAGACAGAAAATGCAACAGCTCTTGGCAAAGCATTCTTGGTATATTATTCAGTTCCTATCCTATTGTCCAACACTGAGAATTTCCCAGTCTATTTATTTATTTATTCATTTATTTATTTACAGTATTTTTATCCTGCCTTTCTCGCCGAAGGGACCCAAGTCTACTAAGAGAAGCAGGCCACAGGGCTGCTTCACATATTACTAAAGAATGCTCCTGCAAGCCTGCACTATGTTGACAATAAGGATTTTAATGAGGTCTGCTTTTGGATTAAATGCCAATATGCTAAGGATTAGGAAGCCCACCAATGTATGTGCTTCATACTTACCATTAAAGCAAGCACAGACCTTTTCAATGCTACAACAAGAATATTTTCTAATCCTATACCCACTTGCCTGGGAGTAAACCCCACTTAAATATAATATGTTTCAGGCCATTGTGTTATCACATGACACTGAGGTTCGTGTCTTACATGAACACAAAAGTAGCAACCGTACAGAGCCATGACACCTACCCCTGCACTGTTTTCCCACCAAAACCTGCACCTCCGAAGTGGCTCATTCAAACAAACCATGGTAAGCCTCACAGTCCCATGCTCCCTCTACCCTCTCACATGGAGCGGGGTGGGGGAGCACTGCTGTCACTTTAAGATCAAACTGTAGTTCCTTGAGTTCTTATAAACTGTAGGAACTGTAGTCTGTTCTTAAAGCAAACACTTCCATTCCTCCTCAACCATGGAAGGAAGGGAGGAGCACAAGAGCCCAACGTTCAACTACAGATTATCATGAACAATCTAAGATGATAGCCTAAACCAGACCAAAGTTAGCACTTGTACTACAAACAACATATGTCTTAGAATCCTGGAGTTGCACGGGTCCTTCACGGCCGTCTAGCCCAACTCCCTGCTAGAACCACGAAAATCCTCTCTAGAGTGCCTCCAAAATGTGCCTGTCAAGTCTCTGTGTGTCCACTGAGGGGGAACCCACTGCTTCCCTTGTAAATAAATTCCATTGTTTTACGGTTAAGAATTTCTTCATGATATCCAACCGAAATCTCCCCTCCTGCAGCTTATGCCCATTAGACTTAGTTCTACTCTCTGGTACAGCAGAGAACAAATTTTTACCCTTTTCTCTTGATGCCAGACATAGGGTTTTCTTATGGCTTAATACCTGAACCTTTTTTTTTTTGCGCAAAATGTAGGGTACTTTGGGTCAACATCCATCCATCCATCCATGTAAATGATCTTCAAGTAAACTTTTTACAGAAATACAGCATAAGCTGATGCACAGTGATGTGACACACTGCTTTCATATAGCTCTGACTTCTGTACCCTAACAATACTTGAAGATGTAATAATACTTATGTTGAATAGTACTAGGAAACGGTAGTTAAGAAAAAGTAATAAAAATGTACTACTTACTGGGAAAGGCTCCTTCCAGCTGGCACCCACAATTGATGGTCTTATAATGGCTACATTTAGTTTTGCACCTTCCTGTTGCACAATGTATTCTGCTAAGGCTTTTGTATATGTGTAAGTATTAGGCCAATCTCCTATTAGTTTTGGTGTAATATCATTCACTAGGCTGTCATCCATCCACCTACAGAAACAAATGTATATGCTTATACAGTACATCCTGCCACTCCACTCAAAATGTGCCTAAGGCAGCTAACAATTGTAAACAATACAATGGAAAGCAAAATACTGTTAAAAATACATCTTTTTGTGGATTATAACACTTGGAGAAGTTGTTCTAGTTTGTAAAATTGGTAGCTCTTTACGTTGTTCCAGATTATCATTTCCAAAAACAGAAGTAAAAAAGGGGACATTTATTAACTCTAATGGCAATAACCATTTGTTACTAAAATACTAAAAGGCAGAAATACCCAAGGTTTAGGTCAGTGCTACCCAAACTGGGGCATCGCGATGCCCCAGCCGGGAAGAAAGGGTTGCTACACCCTTAAGGGGCGTGGCAACCCGCAGTGACGACGGCGGCGCGTCCGGGATTGCACCACCGCCGCAGACGATAAGGTCCGATTTACCTGCATTGGTGGGCAGTGGGTGTCCGGCGAGGGGTGTGGGGAGCCTGTGGACCCCTCCGCAGGCCTCCCCAAGCGTCAGAGCAGTGCTCCGACGCGATCGCAACCCACTTCCAAACCGGAAATGAGTTGCGATCGCGTCGGAGCACTGCTCCGACGCTTGGGGAGGCCTGCGGAGGGGTCCGCAGGCTCCCCACACACCCCGCTGGACACCCACTGCCCACCAATGCAGGTAAATCGGACCTTATCGTCTGCGGCGGTGGAGGCGGCGGCAGCGCGATACCGGCCGCGTCGTCGCGATCCCAGGGAAGGCCCCACTGCCACTTAGAGCAGCGTAGGGCCTTCCCAGGAGTTAGGGAACCTCTGGTTTAGGTGTTAGGTCAATATGTTAACTATACAAAAGTGGCAATGCACCAGATTCAATTACAGCAATACCTTGCACTTTCGTCTCGTTAGGGACCAGAGCATGGATGAAAAACAAAAATGGATTAATGAATTTATTTTGGCCAGCAAAAAACAAACGATAACACACATGTGAATGCATGCAAAACCTAAACATAAGAATGTCAACGAATGATGTGGAAGGTTGGATGAAACTGGACAAAAGAGGAAAACAAGTGGATGAAATTTGAAATGTGGTTATAATTTAAAATGGCTGAAAGAGTAAAGCGGCTCAAGTGGATGAAAGTCAAGGTATTGCTGTACTACTCAACTGAAAACTATAGGAGCATTTAAGTATTCCACAAAAGTTCCTTACTTTCTTTGCCTTTACACACTTCCAAATCAGGCTCTACTACATTAGTGAAGTCACATTCTATTTACATTTGAATATCTAAAGTGATGTAATTTTTATTCATGTATTTCTGATCTAAACCACAGTGCAGAGCAGATGTACAACTCTTATGAATAGTCAAACATATTTTTTGATTGTTTTAAATTGTATTGGCAATTTAATGTTTACAAGACCAGTAAAATTGCTGATATATTTGCTTCTTGCCTTTTGATTTCAGAAGTTTCAGTTACCTCAGTCTACATTCTATATGCCTGCTTTTCATCTTCTCATATTTTAGCATGTGCAGGCAAGACCAGGACACAAGGCTGGCAATTCATTCTCATTTTTTATCAGTTGAAATTAAAAAAAAAACATTTCACTCAAGGTTGATACAAGTATTAAACACATACTCTAAGGAATCTATTAATTTCTTCGGATCAACAGGAGGTGGATATACAACTTCCTCAGTGTGTTTTCGATTGCAATATGCAAATGCTGTTGAAACATGGATAAACACATCCAGATTCTTCATTTTCTGGGCCAAGAACAGAAGCTGTTGTGTTGCAATTACATTGAGCTGAACAGCATCTCTATTAAAAGAAAACACACAAATAAATTAGTCCACTCTAAATGATTTAGTGACCAGACTCAAAGTTCTGCATGTACATTTATCGAAATGTGTTGGCCAGCCCAATCCTATTATAAATTCGGCCGGTGGAACGAGCGTTCCGCCGGCCAAAGACGTCACAAATGTGCCGCAAGGCATGCTTGTATCTACTTTCGAGCAGGGAAGGCCAGCACAAGGCCGGCCTACCCTGCTCCGCCAACGGAGGACTCACTAGGAGGGGGGGGTTCGGCCTGGAACAGAGGCCGGCCATAGGCCCAGCCGATCGGGGAGGGGATGGGGGATGGCTTCGGCCATATCCCGTCCCCCGGCCATATCCCATCCCCCGCCGATCGGCTGAGCCATTACATAGGCTCCTCCGACTTCCGCCAGCGATTTCACTGGCGAAATTTCGAGGAGGCCGATCGGTCCCAGCGCCGGTTACACAGTGGATCACTTGTGCAGGATTGTGCTCTTAGTTTCCGTTTGATTTGCTCAGATTCTTAATTGAATATTAAGAAACATTTGTACAGCACGTTTAGTGCGCAAAGCAAATATCATCCCCAAACTGCAGCTGAGAACCTAAGGTTGAAAGGAAGTGGCTTTCCTATGGGTTTCTAGCAAGTTCTTGGCAGATATTTGAACCAAAGTCTAATATAACATACATAATTATTCAGAGTCTTGCTCAAAGGCTCCCCATCCCCCATCATGCATAAGCAGGGACTAGGGTGAAGAAAATTCTGATGTATGCTAGTGAGATCAAGATAGTACATTACAGAACAGGAACAAAGATATGACGATGTAGAGCAGGCAGAACTCGATGGTTTCAGCAGGTCATGTACTTGCTCAGTTTGCTGGGGCTCATTGACAGTGAGACAAGGAAGACTAATTCAATCTGGAGAGAAGATCACCGACTTGATTTTAGAAAGGGTATTGTTATAAAATTGTGACATGGGAAACGGAAGTCTGCTCTAGAAGCACCAAGAGATATGCCCAAGACTTTAAATCCTGATATTGGGAAGCACCAGTAACAGTGCAAAGGCCTTGCAGCCTCTAACTCTGAACACAGGAACCTCTAACCCTAAACTTGAATTCAGCTGCCTTCTGGTTCCTGGAATAATACCAACATAAATTCCAAGCTTCAGAAGTAAGAAAGCAAGATTTTAAGCAGATGCAAAATTATAAACTTGCATATTAAGCAAGAAGCCATAAGACTAAGTTGAGATTTTATTTGACTTTAGTATATATAAGAGAGCGTGCACGCCTGCTTGGTTTTTGCTTTACTTTACTTTAGCCCAGTATCATGCCTTGAGCTTTGTTGTTGTTCAGTCGTTAAGTCGTGTCCGACCCTTCGTGATCCCATGAACCATATCCCGCCAGGCCTTCCTGTCCTCCACTATCTTCCTGAGTTCGCTCATATTCATGTTTGTTGCATCGATGATGCTGTCTAACCATCTCATCCTTGGCCTTCCCCTTCTCCTTTTGCCTTCAATCTTTCCCAGCATCAGAGTCTTCTCCAGAGAGTCCTCTCTTCGCATTAGGTGGCCAAAATATTTGAGTTTCAGCCTTAGTACCTGTCCTTCCAGGGAACAGTCAGGCTTGATTTCATTTAGAATTGACTGATTTGATCTCCTAGCAGTCCAAGGGACTCTCAGGAGTCTTCTCCAGCACCACAGTTCAAAAGCATCTATTCTTCGGCGCTCAGCCTTCCTTATGGTCCAACTCTCGCAACCATACATTGCTACTGGGAACACCATCGCCCTGACTATACGAACTTTTGTTGGCATGGTGATATCTCTGCTTTTTATTATGCTGTCTAAGTTTGCCATAGCTTTCCTTCCAAGGAGTAAGCGTCTTTTAATTTCATGGCTGCTGTCTCCGTCTGCAGTGATCTTGGAGCCCAGAAAAGTAAAATCTGTTACTGCTTCCATTTCTGCCCCTTCTATTTGCCAGGAATTGATGGGCCCAGATGCCATGATCTTAGTTTTATTAATGTTGAGTTTCAAGCCAACTTTTGCACTCTCCTCTTTCACTCTCATCAAGAGGCTCTTTAGTTCTTCTTCACTTTCTGCCATTAGGGTGGTATCGTCTGCATATCTGAGGTTGTTGATATTTCTCCCGGCAATCTTGATTCCGGCTTGTGATTCATTCAGCCCTGCATTTCTCATAATGTACTCTGCATATAAGTTAAATAAGCAGGGTGACAATATACAGCCTTGCCGTACTCCCTTCCCAATTTTGAACCAATCAGTTGTTCCATGGCTGGTTCGAACTGTTGCTTCTTGACCCGCATACAGGTTTCTCAGGAGGCAGGTAAGGTGGTCTGGTACCCCCATCTCTTTAAGAATTTGCCACAGTTTGTTGTGATCCACACAATCAAAGGCTTTTGCGTAGTCAATGAAGCAGAAGTAGGTGTTTTTTTGGAACTCTCGTGCTTTCTCCATGATCCACCGCATGTTGGCAATTTGATCTCTAGTTCCTCTGCCTCTTCGAAACCCAGCTTGTACGTCCGGTAGTTCTCGGTCCACGTACTGCTGAAGCCTAGCTTGTAGGATTTTGAGCATAACCTTGCTAGCATGTGAAATGAGTGCAATTGTGCGGTAGTTTGAGCACTCTTTGGCACTGCCCTTCTTTGGAATTGGAACGTAAACTGACCTTTTCCAATCCTTTGGCCACTGCTGAGTTTTCCAAATTTGTTGGCATATTGAGTGCAGCACTTTCACAGCATCATCATTTAGGATTTTAAGTAGCTCAGCTGGGATATTATCATCTCCACTAGCTTTGTTGTTAGTAATGCTACCTAAGGCCCACTTGACTTCACTCTCTAGGATGTCCGGCTCTGGGTCAGTAACCACACCAGCGTGGTCATCAGGAACATTCAGATCTTTCTTGTATAGTTCTTCTGTGTATTCTTGCCATCTCTTCTTAATCTCTTCTGCTTCTGTTAGGTCCTTGCCTTTTTTGTCCTTTATCATGCCCATCTTGGCACAAAACGTTCCCTTGATATCTCCAATTTTCTTGAAGAGATCTCTAGTCCTCCCCATTCTGTTGTTTTCCTCGATTTCCTTGCATTGTTCATTTAAGAAGGCCTTCTTATCTCTCCTTGCTATTCTCTGGAACTCTGCATTCAGTTGTTTATATCTTTCCCTTTCATCCTTGCTTTTTGCATTCCTTCTTTCCACAGCTATTTGTAAAGCCTCATCTGACAGCCACTTTGCTTTCTTGCATTTCTTTTTCTTTGGGATGGTTTTAGTTGCTGCCTCCTGTACAATGTTACGAACTTCCGTCCATAGTTCTTCAGGTACTCTGTCTACCAGGTCTAATGCCCTAAATCTATTCTTCACCTCCACTGTATACTCATAAGGGATATGGTTTAGGTCATATCTGACTGGTCTAGTGGTGTTCCCTACATTCTTCAGTTTAAGTCTGAATTTTGCAATAAGAAGCTCATGATCTGAGCCACAGTCAGCTCCAGGTCTTGTTTTTACTGATTGTATAGAGCTTCTCCATCTTTGGCTGCAAAGCACATAATCTATCTGGTTTCGGTATTGACCATCTGGTGATGTCCATGTGTAGAGTCGCCTCTTGTGTTGTTGGAAAAGAGTGTTTGCTATGACCAGCGTGTTCTCTTGACAGAACTCCGTTAGCCTTTGCCCTGCTTCATTTTGCACTCCAAGGCCAAACTTGCCTGTTGTTCCGTTTATTTCTTGATTTCCTACTTTAGCATTCCAGTCTCCTATGATGTAAAGGACATCTTTTTTGGGTGCTAGTTCTAGAAGGTGTTGTAGGTCTTCATAGAACCGGTCAACTTCATCTTCTTCGGCATCAGTGGTTGGGGCATACACTTGGATTACTGTAATGTTGAATGGTTTGCCTTGGATTCGAACTGAAATCATTCTGTCGTTTTTGAGGTTGCACCCCAGTACTGCCTTTCCCACTCTTTTATTGACTATGAGAGCTACTCCATTTCTTCTAAGGGATTCATGCCCACAGTAGTAGATATGATGGTCACCTGACTTAAATTCGCCCATGCCCGTCCATTTTAGTTCGCTGATTCCCAAGATGTCAATGTTCAATCTTATCATCTCATTTTTGACCACATCCAGCTTGCCTTGATTCATAGACCTCACATTCCATGTTCCTAAGCAGTATTGCTCCTTGCAGCATTGGATTTTCCTTTCAACCTCAGACACATCCACAGCTGGACGTCCTATTGGCTTTGGCCTAGCCGCTTCACTCTTTCTGGGTCTACTTGGAATAGTCCTCCGCTCTTCCTCAGTAGCATATTGGACACCTTCCGACCTGAGGGGCTCATCTTCCGGCGTCATATCTTTTAGCCTTTTGGTACTGTTCATGGGATTTTCTTGGCAAGGTTACTGGAGTGGGTTGCCATTTCCTTCTCCAGTGGATCACTTTTAGTCAGAACTCTCTGCTACGACCTGTCCGTCTTGGGTGTCCCTGCACGGCATAGCTCATGGCTTCATTGAGTTACGCAAGCCCCTTCGCCACGACAAGGCAATGATCCATGAAGGAGTGCCTTGAGCTAGAACACCTTTTATACACTAGACAGCCCTTAACAGCATACACCCATCATTGGGTTAAATATTTTCTTGACTGAGAAAGTCAAACACCTAGCAAAGTCAAACACCTAGCATGCACATTCCGTTTCTAAATAACAATGAGCAAAACAAACATTTTTGAGACATACTATTATTATAAAGCTTGAGTTTCTAAAAGAGCACGCTCCATTTCACAAAACTGGTTTGACAAAATAAGAATTTATGCTAATATCTTAAAATAATCCCAACATATTACCTTAAGAACACAGTTTACCCACCTTAGAATTTCATTGAATCTTACAGTAGCAGCACAATGGAATATAATGTTAGTGCAGTCTATGAGAGTCTCCTTATCTTGCTCACTAAGGGCCATTTCTAGTTCTGTAAGGTCACTAGAAACTGCTATGATTTTTTCTTTAAATTCCGGCTGTTCATCTCTCAATCTGTCAAAGAGCTGTCAAAAGGAAACAAGACTAAATAAGTCAACACACAAAGGCAAGAAGAAACATGTTGGAAGCAAGGTTTAACTTACATTATTCCTGCCTAAAATGTTGCATTGCATTTCTTGCTTTACATCCGTTAAGAATACGGCCCAACACAAAAACTCTGAATATGGTTTGAGATGAGCAAGTTACTTAAGCATATCTATATTCAAGCATATCTATATTCAAAACAAAAACTTTATAAGGTGCATATTAAGATTTACTTCTGTAAAACAAAAATATCTTTCAAATATCAAAAATATCTGAAAGTTTATGATGAAACCGGAAGTGGGTCGCGATCGTGTCGGAGGGCCGTTCCAATGCTTAGGGAGCCCTGTAGAGAGGTTCGCAGGCTCCCCACACACCCCCGGAAGACCTCCAAAGCCACCAGAGAAGGTAAAACGGCCGTTTTGAGTCTGCGGCGGCAGCGCAATCCTGGATGTCACCAATCCTGGACAGCACAATTCAATCGACGTCACCACGGGTTGCCACACCCCATAAGTTCATAGCGACTCTTTGTTCCCAGCTGGGGCGTCATGGCGCCCCAGTTTGGGAACCTAAGGTAATCAGGATTTCACCAGACCAACATTTGCACCTTGTACTTCATGTTCACAGAGAAACCTACATAAGAGCCCAATCTTATGCATGCCTACTCAGAAGTAAGTCCCATTACCAATGAAGCTTACTCCCAGGTAAGTGTGGATGGGATTGCAACCTAAACTCACACAGGCCTGCTCACCTTGATTTTGTAGCGCTAGGTTACACAAATAGTTCTGCGTGACTACCTCTGTGCATGCAGGTTCCTATGCAACATTAGGTCCAAAGGATCAACATCGGTGAAGGTGCCATGAGAGTCGTAGGCTTTTCAATCTCAATCTAGTATGTATACTAATGCCCCCAAAGAGCAATAGCACAAATTTTAGAATGGAAGCTTTCACAGCTGGTTATAATAGTAGAGGACACAGGTATTATGGGTTTGAAAGTCATGTATTATTTGTTAGAGACTGATGTTTCAACCTCCTAGCCGAGGTCTTTGTCAAGGTGGTTACAGCAAGGCTGCAAGGATGGTACATCCTTGTATTGACTATACAATCTCTGTGACTGCACCTAGAAAAAGTTCCTAGCTCTGGAACGAAACGTCGGTTTTTGCACATCTCAAGCCTTGGATTTTAAATGTATTTGATACCTGATTGCAGTTTTTAACTTGTTTGAAGATCTGTGATCCAGTGTTTTTAAATTGTTTTTAATCGCTGTTTTGGCTTTTAAAAATACATGGTATCTATACCCATATATCCTGTGTCTTGTAAGATTATACCTGGCCAGGATAGCTTCTGCTCTACTCCAAATGTTTTCTAGTTAATTTTACCACTGACTATCTGCAGTCTGGCTATAAACTGACTGAACTATTAAAACCAATTAAAATCCAGACATTATCAAAATACTTGAAAGATTGTATACAGAATATACTGTAGTTGAAAGGCTTCCTCAAGACAGCTTGTCCAAGACATCTTGATGACAGACTAGCATCTGCATCAGATACATCCAAAAATCTGGAAAGTAAGCCTCACTATTCAGCATATGCAAATCCTAATAAATGACTACAAAGGAGCGACCAGCAAGATGGAACAGGTTCTGTGTCCAACATTGCTGGCACAGTCAAGAGGGCAGAAGATGTGAAAAGAGCTAACCAACACACTGACATTTGGGCAATGATTCTTAGTTTCGGAAGAATCCCACATCTAAAGATGTACAGGTCCTTTCCCCCAACTCTTTTGCCTCTGATCAACAATGCTACAACAGTAAAGCAGGACAACTATCAACCTTTGCCAATATCTCTTACAGATTCTGAAAGAATTACCTGACAGATGGCAAAGCGTAATATTCCCCAATTAATCATAAAAACCTAAGGAGTCCACCATTATTAACCATTTCCTCCCAGCCCACAGGTATACACATTTAACTCCTGTTGCATATATACACCCTTGGGTAAAAATGCCTTAAGTGAGATTGTTCAAGGTCACTGCCATCACTGCAGTGATTCGATCCTAACCTTGGGACGTGGCAGGGAGAAAGACACCATGGGAAGAATGGCTCAAAATGCTTGCTGCCACTGGAGTATCTCAAGTATCCTATCGGAGTATGACTGGATTGGATGCCCAATCCAGGTCCATTCCTGCGAGATGATATGGTCTACAATGATATGATATGGTTTTTACTACCCTCGGCAGCGAGCGTCGCAGCACCGCTGCTGAGGCTTCCGGAGACCGGGGATATGTTCCCCGCCCTCTCCCAGGGGTCATTTTCAGCCAGTCACAGGATGAGTGATGTCACCCCAGGGGGACATAACTTCCAGGTGACAACACACAGCGTGGCTTCTGCCAGGGGGCATCATCGCTGCCTGCCGCACCCAGTTGGGGGCGGCACTCCTACACCACCAATGATAGGAGTGAAGCTTTTAACTCTTTTCCCTAACTCCAGCACATCTGAAGCACTGGAGAAGGAAAACCTTTCAGCAGGAGTTACAGGAATCTTACTTCTTCAACAGAGGCATTGGGTAAGTTTCACCTTTTTACACTCCAAACCCTTCTCAGATACCCTGTTGACCTGTGTTGCATCATAGGATGCCTAAAGCATTAGCACAATCTGGCCTACAGAACACAACAGTGAGCAGGGAAGGCAAAACCAAAAATTCAGGGTAACGACAATACTATTAATTCTTTTTCATAGCTCTTAAGACAATACTTTAATTCCTCTTGTAACCTCCACAAAAAAGAATCACAGTAACAAAGCCTATGCTATGCTGTAGAATCTGCTATGTGAAATATATAAAGCTATTTATAGGAAAATTAATCTATTAATCCAAGTAACAGCTCAAGCTGCAGTAGGTATTTGGGAAGGGCTTTACTTTTCATCCCCAAAAGTGAGTGCAGCTTTGTTTATTTTTTAATTATCTATAAACTCCCAAGAGGTAGGTTGTGATCCAATGGGTGATCGTCGCAGGACTATTCTTGTATATGGGCTGTTCTCTCCAAGAAAGCCTCCAGAAAAGGTTTCAGCCACTAAAATAATGGTACTGATCATGTATAAAGCAATTTATATTCAACATGCTTTACAGGAATTCACCTTCATCCTAACAACCCTGTAAGACAGATTCCTATTTTACAGACAGGTAACACTGACTGAGATACTACTAGTGGAAGAACATGTAGCACGATGATAGCTGAGGTGAGAATTAAGTCATACTTTATTGCAGGCTCTAAATCCAGCATCTCTTATTTACGTGACCACACTGGCTTTCATTTCAGTCTGTTCTTGTGATAAGTTTTCTTCATACAGATTTAGGTAATGTGACAATTCGAGATCACGACACCACTCTCAAATGAAAGATTATGACGTTACTTACACAATGCATTGCTTCCAGAATATATTTTTGAAATTTGTAATCTTTTTATTCTATTATAAAGTGCTGGAACATACTGAACAAATGGCATCATACAGTAATACAGAAATTACCCCAACACTGTACCCAGTGGCCCGATTTGGGATCTCTAATTACATCAACCAGGTTCCAATGTTTATCTCTGTCAAATTTAATTTAGCTGCGATCTTTGGTCACCAATTCTACATCAACTTGTAATGAGAAGGCATTACAATATACACACTCTTTGCTGCCATTACTCTGAACTTGTTTGTAAAGGGACATTTTTAAAAATACTTTTTGTAACGCAGAATATAACCATTTTGTGGAATTGTACCTTGCAGCTGATCATTTCTTCCACTCGTTCCTGAGACGTCTTTCCTGCTTTGTGTCTCACCAGCACATAAACTGCTTTTACCTTTGGACAAGACCTCAGTAGCTTTTCTAGAAGAACTTTTCCCATGAAGCCAGTAGCTCCAGTGAGGAGGACATTCTTGCCTTCATAGTATTCTGGGATGGATACCATCATGATCTTAAGATAATTTAAGAACAAATCAAGATTACATTCATGTAGTCACCTCAAGGACTTATATTTTATCTGCTCCATAATTTTTGTACTATATTCCAAATGCTATTTATACAGAAGTGCAATAACATTTTCTAGAATAAATGGGCTGATCCCAGGAGGAAGACAATCTTGCTGTTGGTCACTGCCTCAGTCTTTCAGAGTGGAGCATTCAAATACACAACTGCACATTTAAAATGCCCTCTCACAGGTTACTGCCAAACACCTCTCTGAAGGAGGTAGAATCCACAAACGGCTCTCCTAAAGATCCCACAGGACAGTCAGATTTATATATCAGAAGACAGGCCCCGAGGAACCTAAGCCTGGTATAGCTTTAAAAATATTAACGCTGCATCAAGAAACCCAACAAGGGAGCACACAACCTTCAATCAACTAAAAAGTCAAACTGGCATACTGTGATTGAGTAGCATTTCTCAGTCAAACTAACTTACCAGCAAAACTTACGCAAGCACAATTGAGCTCACAAATACAAAGGGCATCATCTAGGAAATTGCACTGCACTGCGTTTTCCCCTGGTACAAATGATAGTCAACTACCACCAAAACATGTAATAATGCAATATCTTCATGATACAAAATGTATCTGGATAAAATGCATGTGGATTGTACATTGTGCAATTTAAAAAGGGAGCAAATGCACATTTTAAAAACAAAATTAAAGTTATCCAAAAAGAACATTTTACATCTTTAGCAGTGCTGAATCATGGACAGTTATGAAGCAGAAGCTTGATGACAACTCATGCAGTTATTAATAAGGAAACAATTAAATACATAAAACTGAATGCTCACAAAGCCTAAAGATAGGGAACACACACCACAGGGAACACTTAATTTTATTCTGCTCAACAATTAAGCATTTCCTCTTATAGGTGTGCTACAGTTAATTTTCACTTGAACAGCTGATTCTAAAGTTGTTTGGGTTTTGGGGGGAGGGGGGGGAGTTCCAGAATACTCTGATCCCAAAACAAAATCTATACGTAAGAAAAGAACATGTCTATTCACACATTTTCATGGATTTTCCTCTGTGGCTATTATTCTATGGGAGAAAGATTTTGAAATCAGCCCTACTTTTCTTAGTATAACATTAAATTTCCTGTCTGCTGGAGCTTCAGGATATTGCTGACCTATACCACAAATACACCTACAGCTTTACCAAAATGTAAACTACATCTTTAACACTTGTGTTAATTTCTATGTAAACTAAATTGCCATAACAAACTGGATACATGCAAATAAGATTTCCCTCTTTGAAAATGGGTAGAAATTAATGTGTGGTCAAACATGCTTTACTAGTATTGCTACAAGGACACATAAAATGAAGGAATGCGACTCCATCCCTTGCCAAGGTGAAATGAGAAGGATATTTTAAAAGCAAGATACTTTTCTTAACCAGAAAAGTTTTCTAGTACTTTCACTTTGCATAAATCAATGAAGTATAACACATGTACCCAGTAGCTAAGGAATCCAACACATTAATTTTAAATGGTGTCAGTAGAGACAATAGAGATTTGAGGATAGTTCTATAATCCTAGCCACCTCATGTAACCTCATGTGTATCACCTAATGTAGCTGATACACAGACACACTCCATACATAGTCAATTCTCTCATATGAATGCTTACATGAAGTAAAGAGGCTCACAATATGGATTTATATATGGGAATGAACTATAGAAAGAAGTTGATATAGTCAAAATAGCATGTGTAGGTCCGATTACTACAATGGGCTTGTGCAATAGGTCTAATATACCTAGTGTATAATGAAAAAAACTTGAGTACTACTGAGTACTGTACACAAAAGTCATTCATTTTGGCTTTTAACTCCCAACAGGAATGCAATACCTACCAAAGTCAGTCTATAATAATTCACACAAATTCCAATTCAGGCGCACGCACACGCACACATGCACACACCCCACAAATTCCAATTCAGCCTCATTATTTCCAGGAACTGCAAAGATAAGGAAAAAATTGCAATGAAACCCTGTCAAGAAAAAATATCTAAAGCTGATATTATGAGTGGTCCGCTGGAAATAGTTAAATGGAACCCCTCAATATTGCATAAATATTGTTAAGTTATCACTGGTAGATGATGATGAGACTGTTTCAGAAGGGAGATTTTAACCATATCAACTCAAGGTATTGATGAGAGACTAAAAAGTCAGAGTCATCTGTGGCACTTCTAATTTGATCCTAGAAATCTAAACACCCAGAAAGATTTCATTCATGGTCTCCATCTTATTCAGGCACCAATGGATTTGGTAGCCATAATCACTGCAACAACAGCCCCAAGGCTACCAAATCCATTGGTGTCTGAATAAGATGGAGACTATGACATTTTTCTGTGTGTTTAAGATTTCTGGGATCAAATTAGAAGAATCCATTTGGAAACTTGAGCTGCCAATATGAGCCTATTCCGCAAGTGCACAGATAACCCACATCACTGAAGTTTCTTGACTAAGGAATAGAAGAATAAAATTCAAACCAAAGGGCTAGCCTGGCAGTAAAGGAGATACATTCCTCATACATTAAAGGGTGTACAAAGGATTTAATATAAATCAGGTCTCAGTCCTAGGACCCGTCATCAGTGCCAGAGCTCAACCATAGAACACAACCATTGAACACACCTGAAAAGTAGCCCTAAACACATGTGCGCGTGTGTACACACACACACACACACACACACACACACACACACACAAAAGATGTAACATCTTTGGGAATTTTCAAACCACATTTTTTTTTCCATTTTTTGAAAACACAGACATTTTGGGGGTGAAATTTTATACGCAATAGTTATTTTCATATCAAGCCTAAACGTATTGTACTGCTTTTTAGCAGCATAAATGCATCATTTATAACTCAGCATATATTGTACTACTTGGCATAAATACAAAATTTAAAAATATAAAAGCATCTATTTTGTACATGCATAACTGCAAATATATCCACAAAAAGCTGCAAACTGCTGCATGCTTGACCCTTGAACTGGTTAGAGTTTAGTTTCCATCTAAACTTTTTAAATTGTTCCTCCAAGGCTTTGGTACCCACAACAATCTCTTGCAAATTCTGTCCCATCTCCTCCTCCTGACCTTTGTATTCCCCAGCAAGGCAGGGCAATAACATGCTTGTTTCCCAGTTTGTAGCAGAGTGTCTGTGTCTCAGTTATTTGAAAGGAGAGGTGAAACGTTGACTAGGGCCAGGTCAAAAGGACAGAAGGCACAGGATCACTGAATTCTTCACCAAAGTAGAACAAAGGTCATCAAAAGGAGGCAGGTAGCAATCCACAGGCAAAGAACCAACAAGACAAGAGTATTGAGCTCCCTGAGGCATCTGGTGGGGCCACTGTGTGATACAGGAAGCTGGACTAGATGGGCTTGGCCTGATCCAGCCCTTCTTATGTTCTTATTCAATGATACCTTTCCCACAGCAGGCCCACTAAAACCCATGAGCAGGAGACTCAGTCCTCCCAAAGTGACAAGTCCTCTCTATAAAAACAAACAAACACAAGGCTCGCAGCACATCAAGACTGGGCCGGTTTTGTTTTTCTTTTGGGATGCGTGAGATTGGGACAGAATGAACAATTTCCTGAGCGTAATGGAAAACTGAGTTCCTTTGGCACAAAGGTCAGGTCAGGCCTCAGCACCACCCTGTCATTATGGAAAAGGCACAACTCTGGATTGAGGACAGAGTTCCCAATTTCGACACCTGCCTCACTTTCTTGGGTGGTGCACTGCTCGGGGTATCCTCACAGACTCCACATCTATCAGTTGTTGGATTTTTGCGGGATGGGCTGGATAGGGGACTCAGTTCCAATACCCTAGGCACAGCCCAGTCCTGCCCTGCTTTTCAGCACCGATGCAGCTGCAACGCAGCCCCAAGGTAGGGGAACAAACAGTCCCTTGCCTTGAGGCCTCTCTGCTCCTTCATTGCAGGGTGCAGCATGCAGCCCATTGGCACAGCTGCATTGATGCTGGAGGGTTGGTTAGGACTGGGCTGGCAGACAGGTGGCAGCACTTAAGGGCATCCTTGGAGCTGGAGACAGCAGTAATTGTTTTGGCCCCCATCCCCAAGTCAAACATTTCCATAAAGGAATAGCACTGTTGAATTCCCTCATTGTACATAGATTTCCCAGTTGGGATTTAAATCATGTGTTGTTGGCCCTCACAAATCCACCTCTTTGAACCCCTTATAAAGGTACCCGTGATAGACCTAATATACTCTCATAGCCAAAGCAGCTGTGTCAACTGAACCGCCACACCGTCAGCAGGAAGAGATGTGGCTGTGCTAGAGGCCCCTGGATGAGTAGATCTGGGCTGACTGTTGGTACAGTGGGGGCAATGAGAATGTGTGCTTCCTGACCTTGGATCCTCCTGAGAACTCTTGGGGAGCATTGTGATGGAAGGAAAAGGCATCCAATAGGTCACCAGCTCTGGAGGATGTCTACTCCTTCTGCATTGCCTTCCCAGGTTGTGGAGAAGAACCTTTGGACCTACATGTTCTCACTTGATGCAAAAAGGGTCCACCAGGTGAGTCCCAAACCTCCGTACCACTAGCCTGAAGGTCTCCAGGTTCAGTTACCACTCAGACTCTATGAGCTCATGATGTCTCAGCCAATTGGCCAACGAGTTTGAGGACTCTGCCAAGTGTTTGGCCTTCAGGGATGCCGGATGCTGCTCTGTCCAGGGTCTCCCTGTGCAATTTGTTGGAATGAGTGTTGCCTGGCAATTGATGTATGCCTTCGCCATCATGTTGTCTGTCCCGATGAGGACATGCTTACCCTGGATCTGATCCTGAAAAGCTAGAAGGGCCGGGCATATTGCCTTGCATTCTGGCCAATTAATGCTTCCCTTGGACTCCTCTGCAAACTAGAGACCAGGCACTTGAGAGCCCTCCACATGGGTCCCCATCCAAGGAGGCTGGCATACATCATGATTGTGTCAGGAATATGGCCTTTTGGGGTTGTGGCCTTTTGGGAGGAGGGCCCTCCCTCTGCAGACATGCTGGTCTTATGGGACAGTTTAGTTCTACCCCACTTGCCTTGGAACCTGCCCTGCTGCCAGGAGCGTTACGACTGGCAGAAGACTTGAAAGGACTAGGAAGGTTTGTATTTCTTCCTTTCCTTCCTTGCCATTGGGAGCATCTTCTTCTTGACGCTGTTCTCTATTAGGACTGACAGCGCAATCCTGACCAAGGATCCAGCCGGCGGCCCAGGGCCGCCCGCCGGATCGTGTGCACTGGCAGCAGCACTGCCCCTGGGCCGGGGTCTACTCGGGGAAGTAGTAGACTCTTCCCCGGGTGTAAATTACGAGGGGATATTGTTGAAGAGAATGTTTCAACTCTCAGATGAATTAAGTATTTGTAAATTCAGTATTCAAGCCCAGTGCTTTTAGTGCAGATAAGGATGCATTCAAAGGAACCGTCCTTTTGACAGAGATGCTTGATCAATGTCTGACGAAAGACACTGTTAAAAAAATTCAAACAAGGATGAACAGCTTCAGCATTGTGGCCAATATTTCCTCTTAGTAAAAGATTCTAGTGTCTAAAGCTGTGTGAGCACTATTGTGAAGTATACAATAGCTGCTCTGTTCAGCCCCACATACCACAACATCTCTGTTTTGTTGAAGTACAAGCTTTATTAAATCACATCTTTGTTAGAACTCAAGGTTTAAAAAATGGGAGAAGAGGTAGCAAACATAAGATAGATAACGACTGCAAACAACGGGAGCATCTACAGCTCTTCTGGTTAAAGAATATTGAAATGAGGTAGAACTTTGAGCTTCTCAGAAGTGCAAAATACTGAGACAAAAAAACACTAATGTTATGGCAAGTTAATTGTTAATTTTGATTATACTGTGCCTACAGCAGACAATTTCTCAGTTTAGCAGGGAGGTGAAATGTTAAGGGAAAAAATTGAAATGACAGATTTAACTGTGAATTTAAAACTATACTGATTAACAGATATAAAATCAAGTCCTATATAATGTTTGAAATCAGTTTATTTTAAGTCTTCAATTGCCCCAAAATTAGGTAATAATCCAAGTATTTAAATGCAACTATTTCCATTGTCTGAAATGGAAGTTATGATATAAATCGGGGATGGTTATGTCATGCGGCTCTTTGACATATAATGTGCAGCTCGCGGAATATGTTGGCTAAGCTCCTTTTCGCATCACAATTAATATAAAAAGTAAATAAAAACATTTCAAGCTTTATAATTATTTACCGGGTATAAACTGAGAGTCTACTGGTAACGTTCATGGTTAGTAAATATATTTAAGAATTTAAATGCTTCTTAAATATTGCAGCTCTCAGACATCTCTTGCAGCTCTGAAATTTATTGTATGTGGCTCTCACATTAAGCAAGTTTGGCCACCCCGATACATATCCATGCAACTCCAAGTATCACTTCCGATTGCTTGCGCAGAATGTGCAACTAAGAGATCATCATCTGGACTTAATTTTTTTCCTATCTGGTGATGACAAATATACTACTAATGCATTAACATATTTGGAAAAAATAACCATAACCGAAGAGGCCACTGTAGCCCTTAAATTTAGAGAGGAAGAATTGAAACATCGCTTGAGTACCGATTCTACCTGTTTATCACAAGGGTCCTTCGGCCCCCCCTCCCCTTCTGATGGGATGACGGCCGAGGAAGAAAGGGCCGCCACAGGGGCATCAACTATTGGTACTTTCAGCGAAGTCATGACTTGCTCAGGAAAGGAATACAGTTTATTGAAAAACCGAGAAGGTTGTCTACTGACCGCTGGCGAAGCCCATTCCAGGTCAATTGCCTTCTGGAATGCTTCTGGAAAGGGTAATAGGTTGGGTCTGGGTGGTCCTGGAGGAAAAACCGAAGAGGCGCCACTTTTG
This sequence comes from Plestiodon gilberti rubricaudatus, assembly GCA_026170595.1. NCBI lineage: Eukaryota > Metazoa > Chordata > Lepidosauria > Squamata > Scincidae > Plestiodon > Plestiodon gilberti. Next base: position 233,684,868 of record JANXHW010000001.1, on the reverse strand, counting down.
GTTTGTGACACTTCTGGTTGCTTTTCAGGGATCAATTCTAATGACCTGATGACCTTATTCAACAGGCGAGGGAATAAGTCCATTGGAAAAAGTCTATTGACCTTCCCACTCTGATCCTCTATATCTACATCCTGGTCTCCAGACAGTTCACCTTCCTCCTTCTCAGAATGAGAAGCCACTGATGATAACGAAGTTTGAGAACCATAATCTTGATGCTTGCGTTTACAAGCCACTTTTTCCCCCAGAGTATTTCCTATGGCTCACAATGTGTCTTGATTTCTATTTGGCTTTTTTGTGTGGGGTAGAGTACTCCCCTGAGAAAAAGGAATTCCTTACCTGGGAATCTCCTGTTCTGGGAAGGGAAGTGGGGCATTCGTCACTGTGGGTTAGCCCCTCCCAACTGCAAGGCAGGATCGGTCTTAGAGCTTGGCTCCTCCCCGATGGGAGGGGGTCACCTCAACTCTCCCCAGATACGGACTGACGAGCAGAGAAACGCCCCTCCAACAGCCACCGTCGAACTGGTGCAGAATAACACTAACGATGGCACCCTCGTACACTTCCAAGAAGGCAAATAACTCAGGAAGAGTGAGAGAGAAAAATAGGAACAACCGGCAGAACAATGCCAGAAACAATAACTGTTAATCCAAAGGAATAGGGGGAAGGCCCAGCCCAACCTCTATGTCCAAACCCACTAACTCACAGACCCTCAAAACCCAAAATGAGCGAGGCTCCAGTCTGATGCGGCGGGCCGAATGCCCCACTTCCCTTCCCAGAACAGGAGATTCCCAGGTAAGGAATTCCTTTTTCTCTGGAAGAGGGAAGTGGGGCATTCGTCACTGTGGGTGACGTAACAGAGCAGTACACCGGTGAAAAAGGGTGGGAGACTGCGAGCCCGCTCAGACCGGGACCACTTTCCCCAGAACCCTTCTGCCCATAGAAGCATCAGCAGAGGCTGCCACATCCACCCTGTAGTGTTTGGTGAATGTATGAACCGAAGACCATGTGGCCGCTCTACAAATTTCCTCCAGGGAAGTGACGCCCTGGAAGGCAGCGGAGGTAGACGCCCCTCTGATAGAATGAGCAGTAATACCCCCTGGAGGCGTTTTACCTCCCACTTGATAGGCTAATGTTATCGCTTCCTTCAACCATTTAGATAAAGAGGAAGTGGAGGCTTTATTCCCCAATTTGGAACCCTGAAAGATGACAAAAAGGGCATCTGTTTTACGTATGCTCTCCGTGCGACGTATATACGTACGAACACCTCTGCGCACATCAAGAGTGTGCCAAAGTTTCTCATTTCTGTGGGACGGATTAGGACAGAAATTAGGCAGTATTAGTTCTTGAGATCTGTGAAAAATGGTGTTAACCTTCGGGAGAAACCCCGGATCAGGCCTCAGCACAACCTTATCCGCATGAAAAATACACAGGTTAGGGTTTATCGACAGGGCCCCTAATTCGGACACCCTGCGAGCCGATGTTACTGCCACCAAGAAGAGAACTTTCAGGGTAAGTTCACGCAAACCCACCTTCCCCAGTGGCTCAAAAGGAGGACCAGTTAGAGCGGAAAGAACGATATTAAGATCCCATGTCGGGAACCTATGCAGTGTGGGGGGATTAAGGATAGATACACCCCTTAGAAAGCGTTTAATGTGCGGATGACTAGATAAATTCGGTCCCATTCCTACACTAAGAACACTATTTATCGCAGCCACTTGTCTCCTGAGAGTACTAGTACTGAGACCCATTGACAAACCTGCTTGTAGGAACTCTAGCACATGCCTCACTTTAGGTCTAGACGCTTTAACCCCCTCTCGTCTACACCAAAGGGCAAACTTTTTCCATGTGGTGGCATAAATTCGTTTTGTGGATTTTCTTCTAGATGCTAGGATAGTTTCCAAGACTTTGTTGGAATAACCGAACTTTTTCAATTCTGTCCGCTCAATCTCCATGCAGTTAAGCGGTAGAGATCGGGACGTGGGTGACACAGAGGACCCTGAATTAACAGGTCCTTGACCTGAGGTAGAGGCCACCGACTCTGCACCGAGAGGTCTAACAAAGACGGGAACCATGGTCTTCGTGGCCAATTTGGTGCGATGAAGATCACCTCTGCCTTCAGCAGACTTATTCTTTGGAGAACCCTTGCAATTAGAGCAAAGGGTGGGAAAGCGTACAAAAGGCCTGTCGGCCACCTTACCCGCAGGGCATCTAGCTGTTCCGCTCCCTCCCCTGGGTAGAGTGATAGAAACCGTGGTGTCTGCGCCGTGGCCCGTGTGGCAAACAGGTCCATCACCGGAGTCCCGAACCTTTCCGTTATCATCCGAAAAACGGTCGGGTTCAGCTGCCACTCCGATTCCTTCATGGGACAACGGCTGAGCCAGTCTGCAGAAATGTTCTCCTTGCCCGCCAGGTGTTCCGCCTGCAAGGAAAGAACATTCCGCTCCGCCCAAGACATTAGGAGGACAGTCTCCTTGTGCAGTGAACGAGATTTGGTCCCCCCTTGGCGGTTGACATACGCTTTGGCTGTGGTGTTGTCGGTACGTACCCTCACATGGTACCCCTTTACAATATCCTGCATTTTCTCTAAGGCCAAACGAATGGTCCTCAACTCTAATAGGTTTATGCTGCACTTGGTCTCCGGTACCGACCAAGTCCCTTGCAGGAGACGACCCTCTGTGTGGGCCCCCCACCCCACCAGGCTGGCGTCTGTCGTTACTAAAATTTGATCGGGTATCTCCAGACTCACTCCCTGGGCAATCCTGTCCTGATCCAACCACCATGTCAGACTGTCGAGCACCTCTGCCGGAACCTGCACCCGCAGAGGGATCTTTTGTTCGATCGCATCCTGGAAGGGACGCAAGAAGCCCTGAAGGGGTCTCATGTGGAATCTGGCCCAAGGGACCAGACCCTGACATGACACCAACAGCCCTAAGGCTGAGGCCAGAGACATCACGTCCGACCGTGGATTCAATATTAGATTGCGTAAGGTGGTACATATGGTCTCCTGCCTGCCCGGTGAGATGCTGATTCGGAAGGCCTTGGTATCGATCAGCAAACCCAGATGTTCCAGATACTGACAGGGAACTAATGAGCTTTTTGCTAGATTGATCACAAACCCCAGTTTTTCCAACAGGCTCATGGTCAATTGCAAATCTCGGATCGCTCTCTCCTTGGACGGGGACCTGATTAAAATGTCGTCCAGATACGGGAATAAGTGAACTCCCTGCTGCCTGAGAAAGGCCACCGGGGCCACGAGGGTCTTCATAAAGACCCTCGGAGCCGCAGTGAGGCCGAAGGGCAAGGCCCGGTACTGGAAATGACGGTTCCCATAACAAAAGCGAAGGAATCTGCGATGACTCTTTCTGATGGGAACATGGAGGTAGGCCTCGGACAGGTCTATGGACGTTAAATAGTCCTGTCTCCTTAATGCTGCCGTTATGGACCTCCATGTTTCCATCCGAAAGCGCCGCTTTCGCAAGAACCTGTTGAGCCATCGAAGGTTTAGGATCGCCCGCCACTCCCCGTTTTTCTTCGGGACCAAAAACCAGATTGAATAAACCCCCTGGTTCTGTTGAGAACGAGGCACCGGTTCGATCGCTTGTATCTTGAGGAGATGTGATATGGCTTGTAATCTCCTTCGATGCTTTTGGGGGTCCCTGGAATAGGGAATCTTTACTACTTTGTTGCGGGGGCGTCTGATGAACTCTAAAGCATACCCCCTGGACACCACCTCCAGAACCCAGGAGTCGCCTGTGATGGCCGGCCACTGTTCCGAAAATTTGGACAGCCTGCCGCCAATAGCTCCCGATTGATGTCGTGGAGTGGCGTCATTGGGGTCTGGAGTCCCTCCGTCCCCGTGACCCACTGGAGTTCGGGTGACCCTGTTTGCTTGTTTTTTGGAAAATTTCTGGGCTTGGTCCAGGTTTTCTTGAACTTACCCCCATCCCTAAACCTTTGGTCCCCCCGAAAGGGCCGAAAGGACTGTGGGGTTCTGAAAGACTTGGTGGGTTCTTTACGGGCGGACGGCAAAATCTTGCGTTTGTCCCTGCTCTCAACTAAAATTGGATCCAAAGCCTGGCCAAAAAGCTTTGAACCCTGGAATGGGACACCAGCAAGCCTTGCTTGAGAGCCCATGTCCACTTGCCAATTTCTGAGCCAAACATTTCTGCGTGCAACCACGCCCGAGGCCATTGCTCTAGCACACATCTGGAGAGAGTCGTAAGAGGCATCTGCCGCAAAGGCTGCCGCCAACGAGATCTTTTTAAGGCAATTTTTGACGTTCTTTGACAAACTGGGCTCCGTAGCCGCCAATTCTTCCGCCCACAGATAAGACGCTCTTGACATGACTGAAGAAGCCACCGTGGCCCTCAGTGCCTGGGAGGAAGACTCAAAACTTCTACGAAGGGCCGACTCCACGCGCTTATCGCATGGGTCCTTCGGCCCCCCCTCCCCACCCGATGGAATAATGGCTGGGGAGGAAAGGGCCGCTACCGGGGCATCGACCGTGGGCAACTTCAGGGATGACATAACTTTATCTGGAAAAGAATACAATTTATTAAAGAATTTAGAGGGTTGCCTATAAGTGGCTGGCTTGGCCCATTCTGTGTCAATAATTGTCTGGAAAGCTTCAGGAAAAGGCAACAGATTAGTTCTAGAGGGACCCTGAGGGAAAACAGCTGAGGAACCACTCTTGCCCTGATGAACCTCCGGCTGCTGGGCAGGAGGTAGGTCTAAAGCACGCACCACCTTGTCCAACAAGCGAGGAAAAAGATCAGCTGGAAAAAGTCTATTTGCGTTGCCACTCTGATCCTCAAATTCCTCTTGGTCTCCAGACAGTTCTCCCTCCTCTCTGTCTGAGCAGGAGGCCACTGGTGACAGGGATGAGGGTGAATCATAATCACAGCGCTTGCGTTTAGCCAAGCCCTTTTTACCAGAGGATTTCTTGTGCGGCTGAACGTGTTTTGTTTTTTGTTTGGCCTTCTTATGGGGAGGTGAGGACTCCACAGACGAACTTGCATAATATGATGAAGAAAAGGGAGGGGGGGATGGAGAGCGATGTCTCCGTACCTGGCTACGGTGACCACGAGACGCCTGAGTTCCAGGCTCCTTAAACACTCCTTGAAGTGCCAAGTTGATCATATTCCCGATTTCCTCCCTTAAGGCAGGGGAAATAGAGCTGCTCATTGCTGTAATCACCTCCCCAGCAGGCTCCTGCCCCACCTCAGAGCGTGCCTCAGCCGCCCGCTCCGCCATTCCCTCAGCGTTACTCACTTTGAAAAAAGGCGGGAAAAATATTCTCCTCAGAGCAGCAACACCAACGATGACAGAATCGGCACTGGAGCGCTCACGTTACTCACTTTGAAAAAAGGCGGGAAAAATATTCTCCTCAGAGCAGCAACACCAACGATGACAGAATCGGCACTGGAGCGCTCCGTGAGACGCCCCTCGCCGATCTGGGCAGGTCAATGCGCTCCCCTTGTATTCTGGAATCGCTGCCGCCTTCGGTAGCGTTGGATTGCCCTGAGAACAGTCCGAATCTGACGGGTCGGCTGTGACTCAAGCGACAGCGGCCTGCACCAGGCGCGCTCCTCGCTGAGGGCCTCCTTATCTCTGCGATGTTGCAGACGCGTTGCTTGCCCCTTGATCGATAAAGCGGCAGAGGCAGCGGCCTGCAGCAGGTCCACTCCTCAGCTAATACAGTTGAGAGGCAAGCCTCTGATCTTATCTTTCCGATCTCCCTCAAGCCCAGGGAAGGGGGAAACACACTGACAGGCTAAGGTAGAGACTAAAGGCTGTAGAAAAGCACGAAGGAATACAGTTGAAAGGCAAGCCCCTTATCTTATTTTACTGATGTCTCTCAAGCCGTGCTCAGAGAGACCAGCAGCGAGCTTTCCCGCCCCCAGGGAAGGGGAAAAAACACACTGACAGGCTAAGGTGAATAAAAAACACACTGACAGGCTAAGAGAATAAAAGCTGTAAACACTTAAACTAAAACAACGAGAGAAAACAAGGAAAAATCGAGGAGGTAGGAATGAGGTATGAAAGAAGTATTAAAGCACAACAATCCTAAAAATTTGCCAAGCTCAAATGTGACACAACCGAGCGCTGCAAAGGCAGGACCGGATCTGGGGAGAGTTGAGGTGACCCCCTCCCATCGGGGAGGAGCCAAGCTCTAAGACCGATCCTGCCTTGCAGTTGGGAGGGGCTAACCCACAGTGACGAATGCCCCACTTCCCTCTTCCAGAGAAGTATACATTCTCCTCAGAAGAAGAGAGCGGCATTGGAGATGGCTATCACACTCTATGTTGCCTCTTGTGTGAAGAAGGGGGCCTAGCCTCAGGCACCTGAATTGCTCCTTTTAATGCCTCTGAAATCATTCTGCCGATTTCCTCCCTTAAAACAGGAGAGAGCTGGTACTGGCCACATTTAACTCCCCCTCAATCCCCTGCCCCCTCACAGGAACAACCTCAACCGCCTGCTCCGCCATTTTAATAGTCTGGTGGGGTGGAACGGTAAGTTCTGCACTGTACTAACCTCTGTTTACTCCCTGGCACGAGGCTGCCCTCCTCCTCACCATCGGAGCCATTCAGTGCGGCGAAGGTAACGCACAGTAGACTCCCTGCGCGTTGCCTTCACCACACTGAATGGCTCCGACGGCGAGGGGGCAGGGCCGGCTCGTGCCAGGGAGTAAACAGAGGTTAGCACAGTGCAGAACTTACCATTCCGCCCCACCTCGAGCGACGCCAGTGCACTGGATTAAGGGGAGTGGGTTGCTCCGAGAACGGGTTGCTCTGCACTCCTGGGCTATGTTGGATGAGCATTCGATGGGCACATCTCTGGGGTTAGTCAGAAAAGCAAATCCTGCATAGCACAGTGCAGAACTTACCATTCCACCCCACCTCGAGCGACGCCAGTGCACTGGATTAAGGGGAGTGGGTTGCTCTGAGAACGGGTTGCTCTGCACTCCTGGGCTATGTTGGCTGAGCATTCGATGGGCACATCTCTGGGGTTAGTCAGAAAAGCAAATCCTGCATTGCATGCGCACGTGAAGAACAGTTGATTTGAAGTTAAGGTGAGTGATTGCACGCGTGAGAGGTGGTGTCAACAGCCATCCTTTGTCTGTCCCTCTTACTAACTAGGAAGTGCATGGTAGGGGTGGTGCTGTGGTACGGGGGGGGGAAGGGAGTGTGGTGAGGCTCCAACTGATCCTCAGTGGCACACGCTGCTTAGAATGGCAATAAAATGGCTGTAGGATGGCCAGGCGGCAGCCAGGGAGCATACTTTTTTTTATTTTTTTCACATTTTTATACCGCCCTTCCTCCAAGGAGCTCAAAGTGGTGTACATATTTCCTCCCCTCCTTTTTGTCCTCACAACAACCCTGTGAGGTAGGTGGGGCTGAGAGACATAGTGGTGGCCGTTGCAAGTCCTTAGACACCACCTGGGCAATAGTCGAGCACCATCAGGCCTGCTCACGCCCCCCCCCCCAAGAGCATCTGGCCCTTATGCAAAAAAAAAAAAAAAAAGGTTGCCGACCCCTGGTTTTGACCATCCCATTTGACAGCTTCCAGGTGCCCTCTTCTTGTTACTATGCACTACAGAACCCCTGGTTTGCAAAAAATAATAATAATACAAAGTGAATAAAAAATGCAGACTACTAAAACATGATTTCAGCATAGGTGATTTACAAACACACACAATACTGTAATGACACTTCCCTCTGCTGAGAATGTATCAATGAAGATCAGTGCAGTCCAATAAAATACAATTAATGTTAATTCCTTAGTCAGAATTTTGACTGTTTCTCCCCCGAGCCTGAGCTACCTTATTCATGCGGCAACAACTTTTATCTGACTTGGTCCTACTAACTCCATACTTCCTTGGATGTTAAAAAATTGATGCAGATACGCAAACAAAGTATAATCATTTTAAACTACTATAACAATCCAGCACAGGCTATGCTGCATTCCACGGGGGATTTTTGGCTGCTGGAAATCTCCTCAGGGTAAGGGCTCCAGCCTTCTCGCTGATGTGCTAGCTCCCCGCACTGCCACAATGTGCTTTCTACTGCCTTTCAGTTGGATTGGGCTGTAATCCATTCTACATGAAGCTGCCTTTGATGACTGGGAATTTGAACATGCACAGTACAGCCAGGAGCATTCCAATATCTACCCAGGTATCTTCCAGGCACAATTCAGAGTGTGTGAAACATTCAAAGCCCCAAATACCGAGAAACTGCTCACTCTCCCCCCGCACACACACACGCCTCATTGCAATGTTCAAGATCAAACCTCATACCATTTCTGTATTTATTTTTGGTACACAATTAGGCACTCTTTCCACTGGTCTCTCAAAGCCTAAATGCATTTTAGAAACACAAAGACCAATTTGCGTTAGTTTTCAAAAGTCAGAACTAAACACCATAATGTTTTTATCCTACCTGTTTTATATGCTTTTAAGACTAGTTTCCCCTTTCTTGGTCACAAGTCAGGCTACACATTTAATATTGTGGCTTGCTAGTAATATTCTGGAAGGCTGGTCCAAGCTTGGCCATTTCCCAGGGAAGATCAGTTCAGGACGGGACACTGCAACCTGGATTGAACTAGAAAATAAAAGTATTCGCCAGTTACTGAATATTATAGCTATTTGCAACAACACAATCTTTGTAGGTTTTCATGATAACAGAAGATATTGAAATATGAACTTGGTAGCTAAGTCATGGCCACCTCACAGAAACAAACAGATAGAAGGGGAAAAAAGAAATCTGATTTCAAGGGTGGTGTTTTGTTTTGTTTTGTAAGTTTCTCTCTGTAACATGGAGAAATCTATTGAACGTAAGAATTCTATCCGACACCATGAAACTATTACTATTGCAACAGTTCAGAATAAAGCAATTTCATTAAATACAGAATTTTTAGCCAATACACATACACAGGCTTTTTTTAAACCCCAGACTATCATGAAACACTGTTTACTACTCTCCCTTTTTAACTAAGAAAATGGAACACAAACAACGAAAATGAGGCTGTTCATTTGGCAAAGTACCTCAGAGGAAGAGAAAGGGATTGGGGACACACAGAGTGGAGGCATGTTTTGGGACAGAATCTCAAAAGCAGGGCACCTATAAAAAGGATTACCTCATTGACCTTCAGCATTAACAGCTGTCCGGGGTAAGTGCCAACTTGAGCATTATACACAGGTGCCAAGGGAGTGCTCAACCCTTCTCAGCAACTGCCTATGTACCACTTTAGAGAGGCTCACACTTCAAGTGTCATGAGTTTATTCACTACATAAGAATCTTCTGCTCTGGAAAGTTACCTGAACAGATGGATCTACACTGGTCAGAAATCTACATACTTCATTACTTAATATCTTAAAGGTAAAGATTTAAATTGTGCATTATTGCCAATGTTCATGCAATTGTATGCATGTTTTCACCACAGTATACTGTCCTTTAGAAAATACCGCACTGGCTTTTAAGTCTATGAAATTATAATAATTTGAGAGCCAGCTGGACCTTAGGAAAAAGTAGATAATTAATTTTCAAACATCCGACAGTAAACACAAAACAATACACGTCATCAACAGATCATGAAGGACGGGTCTGGGAAAGAAGAGGGGAGGGAAAATATCCACCTTAGTCCACCTTCTAGTACCACACTCTCTCACCTCCTTATCTTGTGAGTATCCATACACAAGCTGATGCTGACTGGAATCTTCACAGTGATAGCTTCAAGGTGCAGGGACCTCCATACCCCAAGTTATCAATGAGTTTAGGATCAGAGGAATGGCAGGTTGCACTCTTTTCCTGAGCCCAAGCTAACTGACCCCAAGAAACAGTTATTGTACCCAAAAAGCAAGCACAAGGAAGAGGAATGCTTGGACTGGTGCAAGCAGAAGTATGTGGCAGGACAGGAGCTTCCCCTAAGACCAGACAAATCTTAGTCACATCAGGGCTTGCCAAACCATGCCCAGGCATTACTCTGAAAACACTGATGAAGCCCTCTCCTATTCAGCCCATAGGCAGTGCACACTATCTACAAGCCCACTGATTTAATTCAAGGTATGAATTTGGCCATGTACAAAATGGATCAGACTGCCACCTTTATCTACAGAAAAATGTATGCACTGCTTCCTCCTTCAAAACCGGACACACCTACTGTATATACAATAGGGCCCCAGAATCTGCGGGAAATTGGTTCCTGGGCCCCCACGGATGGGGGCAAAAGTTGTGCTATTAGGCTTGCTTGTATTTAAAATAAGTTTAGTGCCCATTTCAATATGGCTTTGACCTGGTTTGGACATACTGTAGAAACTTCTTTAGTAGCCCAAGCAACTATCTACTTGGAGGGGGGGGGGGGAGAAAGAGATGGAGCACTCCTAGGTCTCTTTGAGGCTCTCAACAACATCAACTATAGTATCCTTCTGGGTTTCCTTCACAGGATGGAGCCAGGGGTATTATTTTACAGTGATGTCAGTCCTTTCAAGAGGCAAAACCCAGAAAGTGGTGCTCGGAGACTGCTGCTCCACCACATGACAACCACCGATGACATCTCTCCTTCTCTCTCTCCCCCCTTCTACCCAATTACAAGGGAAGCAGATGTAGTCCTAAGTAAGTGCCTTAGGTCATACAGGGAAACAGACGTAGTACTATATAACTGCCTTAGGTCAGCCAAGGACTGGAGTAGGCGAAAAAATGTTCAGAGTACTCTTGGTTGAGAAGTGAAGTTCTAACCATCACAAAACATGTTCTAAATATTCAGCAAAAACATGCATAAAAATATTCAGTGTTCTGCGGAAAAGTACAAATCTTCCCACTCCATCAAGTCTTTGATTGGTTTAGCTAGCCTATTGGTTTAGCTATTCTTGATTCCGATTCATCTTTGTATTTTATTTGTCTGATTTTATTTGTTTTGATTATAAGCTGCCCTGGGCATCTCTAGAAAAGGTGCAACAAAATTTTAAAATAGAGGAAGAGAACTTTTAAAAGTAAAGTGGTTTTTTTTAAAATTCTAAACGCCTATATATCAGATTGTATAGAAGACCTGTCAAGTTGTCACAGGTCCTGTCTTGAGAGCTGTGGCTCCAATCCTGTGGCAAGGGGAAACCTACCCTGGAGTGTTGTGGCTCCAAATCGTTCTGGGAGTTGCAGCTCTGGCCCCATGTTGAGGGGAACCTATTCTGGACCCGAGGGGATTACCAAGGAAACAACGTGGAGGGAAAAGGAGCCTAAAAGCTGGGAGGGGGTGTGTGCACAGTGAAATTTCCACTTAGCCTGTGGCAAGCCACACTTGCCATCCATGGTGTCTCACCATGGGAAATGAGAGAGATTGTGACGAAGGACATTGCCTCTCTCTCATATTTAGAAACAGTGCTCTCCACATACTGTGATCCACACAAGCCTATGCATGTCTACTCAAGAGTCCCACTGTGTTCAATGAGACATACTCCTATTAAAGTGTGTATAGGATTGCAATCTTACCGACTTCCAGAAGCCCTTCGTTCTGAAGGGCTCCCGGGCTGCTTGTGCACATGCGTGCAGCTTTTTGTGAGCCGCACACATGCGCACAAGCAGGAGGCGAGGCGGCAGAAGCGAGGCGGCGGCAGCGAACGGAGGTACTCGGAGCGACGAAAGCTGGCGAGCCGGTGAGCGGTGGCTTGCCTCTCGGCTGCCTCCGAGAGCGAGAGAGGACAAGCTGGGTGAGCGCGGCCCGGTCCGGCCGGCAGAGGAGCAGCAGCAGCAGCGCGGCGATGATGGCGTCGGGATAAGGAGAGTCAATTTAATTTATTTCGATGTTAAAAATAAATAAATAAATGTAGGCGCACTTCACGCGGCAAGACCCCTTCATTTTTTGAAATTACAGTGATTTTTCTCTCTTTAGTTTGTAGGTTAAATAAATAAATTAAAATCGCGGCTTCACGCCCCCATTCACCTTTTAATATTACATTGATTTTTTTTACTTTTTAAAATTAATTAATTAATTTTAATGTTAAATTAAATTAATTTTAATTAATTAATTGTGGGGGTTGTCCCAGTTTAAACAACGCTGGCTCTTCGGCTTTGAAATGGAGATGAGCACCACACCCTAGAGTCGGACACGACTGGACTTAATTGTCAGGGGATACCTTTACCTTTTTAACAAAGATATTACTATATTGTGACCGAGGTTCTCTTTCTGCTTCCCCATCCAAACCATGTTTAATACTGTATCATAAGCCCACACTTTCTCCCTGTCCCTTTTTCCCAAGCTAAAAAGCCAACAAGGAGACCTCTAGTGGCCAAATGCCTTCATCGCATGCTAAAATGTGTTTTTTGGTGATCAACACAGAATGCTAAATAAAGCTAATTTTTACTCAAAACGCTAAACCCTTCCTGGCTGAGTACCACCTCCGGCACCACTCTCCTGCTGCATACCATCGGACGTGACTGGTGATGACATCATTGCAAATTACTTCCTGGTTCTCAGGTGTTCAGAAGCCAGAAAATATAAATAGGAGGCTCTGGGTGGGTGGGAGGGCCCTTGTCAGCGTTCAAGAACCTCGGCCAAAGTCAGGAGTCTCTCGGGAGCAAAAACACACTGCCAAAAGCTTCACATCAGAGCGGGCTCTGGTGGTCTGGAGGTCCGAGTACCACCAGCAGTCAGCCAAAGTACCACTGGAGGTACTAATACCCCTGGTTGAGAACCCCTGTGTTTATAAAAAAAAAAAAGGAGTTTTACTGATAAAAATCAGTAAAATCAGGGCAGATGAGTCTGGTTCAATCGGAAGAGCTGCCGCCTTGTAAGCCTGAAGATCGTGATATGACAAGTTCGAGACACGTCGCCGACAAAAAGCTGTGAAAGCCTCCAGGAGGAGAGATAAGAGCTCCCAGCTGTGTCGGTCGAGTGTGGCAGGAGACGCCCAGTGGAAAAAAAGCCAGACTATAAAAAGGATACCACCTGGAATGTAGTGGTTCATGAAAGATTGGACATTTATATATTGTAAAAAACACCAAGGGGGGTTAGGACAGCCTGCCCATGTACACCGTCTTGAATTAAAGTCGGAGGAGAAATCCAATTACCAAGAAAGGCGGTATATAAATACTGCATATTATTATTATTATTATTATAAATAAATTAAAAAAAACCTCCATATCAAGAAATAACAATTTCCTTACTTTTGAGTCATCCATTGGACATTTTCAGTGAGGGATCTTGCTTTAAACATGTTAAAAATCCACGGACTAGTGATGTGTACTGCATTCTGGGGGCCTTAATGGAATGCTTTCTAAGTATCATATATTTAAAAAACTTAGTAATATAATGCACTTAATTTGCTGCTGTAAGAAAAAAAATTAAAATAGAAAATATTTTGGGATGGTGACCTAGGGTGCTCTTAAATATTACCTACTATATTGCACTTCAATTGTTGCAGTAAGAAAATTATGAAAAAATATTTTCTTTAAAAAGTATTTGAAAATAGACAATATTTTGGGATGTTAAACTGGGGTGCTCTGTCAATGGTTTAACCAAGTTCTCACCTTGGAGGTCTCTGTAGAATGACTGTTCCTGTTGGAAAACCTGTTTTTTTACATATACCATATTGTACTATGTTTTTTCAAATAAAAACACATAGCACCACTATTTGCGTTCTTAATCAAGAAATTTTGAAGAAAAAAAACACCCAAAAAAACCCACCCACACCTCTATCAAGCACAAGGACAAGGAATCGTGTTTGTCTTTAAATACAATACCCTTAGACCTAAAGAAAGGAAATGACACTTTTCTCCTGTGCCTCTGTGCCTTGTTGCTGTTTTTCCCTAGACACAAGCAAATATATTCATAATTCAGAACTCCAGAATGTAGAACCTCCAGTTACATCACAGTCTACTTGATCCAGTCTGAAAATTAGTCTTGTTTGGTTCAATTTAGCCAACAAGAAACAAATTTTCCCAGATAACCAGGATCTTCCCAGATAACCAGGATCTGACTGACACAACACCACACCATGTGCATGCATGTATATACACAGTCTCTTCCACTTTAACATGATCTTTTTCCCTTTCAGATACTGTACCAACTATCAGGAACAAGGGCAAGACGCTCTCTTGGCAACTGGGCTCTCATGGGCTCCCTTTCCATCCCCCAGTCCAGATTGCAGCAAAGGCACTCCGCTCCCGAGTGTGTCAGCTGGAGCGCGGGGCATGCTGCAGCGACCTCCACCAAGCTTGTCCCAGCATGCCCCGCGCTCCAGCAGATGAGCAGGAAGGAGCCTGCCGCCTACTGCTTCACTGGGGCCTGGAGACTCCAGAGTGCACATGCGGTCTTCTTGCTCCCCCCCCCCTCTTTTTAGCTCTGTCTTTTACTCCCTCCCAGGCAGTAAGGGTCAGCAATCCAGATCCACTTCTTCCCTCTCCTGCATATGCACTCCAGGAGCCACTTCCGCGCTCGTTTCCTCCCCCCTTTTTAGTTCTCCTCCAGCATCATTTCTTCCCTTTCTTTTCTCTCCTGTGCATATGCTTCAGAAGCAACGTTCCATTTATCTTCCGCCCTCCCTCTTCCCTGCCAACGTTCCAGGGCGACTCTACTTTCAGCAGGTGTGTAGGAGCGAGAATTAATACAAAGAACAGCGCAAACATACATGGCTACCCAGAACTTGGGTATGGGGGGGTTGGAAATATGGGGGTTCACATTTGGGGTTGGAGGGAGACAATGGGGAAATTTGGGAGAGCAAATTTGGGGGTATTAAGGTAATTATGTGTGTGGGACTTAGGGCTGATATGACCCCAGAACCTGGTGGGATCATGGAGAGGGGGACATGAGGGGGATGGAAAGTTCCTTATGTTGGAAGGAGGGAGATGAGTTTGTACAAGGGTAATGGGTGGAAGAATTAATATTGGGGATGGTAGGGTTAATATTGGGGATTAATAAATGAATTGTGGTGGCAATGGAGGAGGGGGTTGGAAGTTAATGTGAGGGTGGTAGGAAGTTTGGGTGTTGGAGAGAGGAATAAATGGGGGGTTTATTCCTCGTGTTGATTGAGCATTTAGTTGTTCCAATGTAATTTCTTCCACATTTGCACAGTACGCTGTACACTCCTGGGTTTGACAGCAGGGGTCTTTGGGATTTCGTAGCAGTTGTGAGACTTTAGTGGGCTTGAATATGGTTTTGACATTAAAATGCTTAAATACCCATGCAATTTTATGTGTGGTGCCTTTGACAAAGGGTAAGAACAGCCAGCTCTCTTCCTCTTTTTCTTTTGTTGTGGTGTCCTGGTTTTTAATACATCTTTTGCACTGCAGAGACCAGCTTCTGTTGATTTGTGATGAACTATAGCCATTCGCCATCACAATTACATTGGAACAACTAAGAGCTGTTTCAGACCGCTTGCGGAAGCGAACAAAGACAAGCGAGCGCGAGAGGCTGGCTACTGACCTGCCTGTAGGAGTGTCTCCCTGCAAATAGTCCCTCCTTTTGTCCCGCCTTCTTGGAAGAAACCTCCACGGTGATTAGCTAACACTCCTCCCCCTCTCTTCTGATTGGTGGCTCCAGTAGCGTCGCTGTGCGTCCCCCTGAAAACATGGCCCAGGGGATGTTCGAGCGTGCCGGCAGTCGGGAGACCGCTCGCTTCCGCTGTGTTAACCAGACACCCAAGCACGCCTCGGCTAAGATCCGATAAGATCCAGGACGAGCCGAGATTCGTGCGGTCTGAAGCGGCCTTGAGCGTTCAATCAACACGAGGTTGAAAGAACATATTACAGCTGTAAAATATAAATGTCCAGAACATTCAGCCCTAGCGGAACACTCAAGGAACACAGGACATACCATCAAGTTAGAAAATACAAGGAGTTTAATTCATGAATCAAGCCTGAGACTAAGACTTCATTAAGAAGTGATTGAGATAAGCAAGAACAAACATTTAAATTTAATTGACAGCAAGAGCTCTCTTTCGTAGACAACATCTGGCTTCCCATCCTGAATAAAATGAAAACTGCTTGGACGAACAAAGATTAGCTACCCTCCTGAGTCGGACGGAATGGGGTCAACAGTCTTTCTCCAACCGACGCTTCGCTCTGCTACATAAGCCAGCCTAGTCCATCAAGAGGCTAACATCTCTGCAACACTGTTGCCCGATACCTGAGGAGGTCCGCAGCCACAGTGTGTGGACGAAACGTTGTATCCTATAGATTAGTGTTTTTAAACCAGAGGTTCTCAACCTGTGGCACGGGTACCCCTAGGTGTACGCGGACCTCTTGCAGGGGGTACGCCAAGCCCTGCCCCTTATCTTCCCCATCAACAGCTAATTAAGTGTTAATTAACATGGATTTTAAATTGAAATTATTTTCGAAGTCCTTCTGTCTCTCTGATTTTGGTTTTGGGCTTATTTTTGGGCTTATGTACTTTGGTGGGGTAGCAATGTATGGTTGCGAGAGTTGGACCATAAGGAAGGCTGAGCGCCGAAGAATAGATGCTTTTGAACTGTGGTGCTGGAGAAGACTCCTGAGAGTCCCTTGGACTGCTAGGAGATCAAATCAGTCAATTCTAAATGAAATCAAGCCTGACTGTTCCCTGGAAGGACAGGTACTAAGGCTGAAACTCAAATATTTTGGCCACCTAATGCGAAGAGAGGACTCTCTGGAGAAGACTCTGATGCTGGGAAAGATTGAAGGCAAAAGGAGAAGGGGAAGGCCAAGGATGAGATGGTTAGACAGCATCACCGATGCAACGAACATGACAGTGAGCGAACTCAGGAAGATAGTGGAGGACAGGAAGGCCTGGCGGGATATGGTTCATGGGATCACGAAGGGTCGGACACGACTTAACGACTGAACAACAACAAAACTTTGGTGGGGTGGGGGAGGGAGGAGCTGATTTTGGGAAGTGTGACTTAGAGAAAAAAGAGATCCTTGCGTGTGCGTTTCCCCCCACACACAGTTAAATAAGACATTTTTTTCACATTTAAAATTGTTTTAGTACTTTTTATTTAATGATTAATTACCTAATTAATTAATTGATTAATCCAATTAATTAGCAGTTAAATAGCAGGGGGTATTTCAGGAAATTGGACCATGATAGGGGGTACCTGGGACTCCAAAGGCTGAGAACCCGTTTTAAACTGTTTCTAACATGTTAACATTGTAGATGTTTGTAAACAAATATTTCTACATGGCTGTTAATCCTGTGAAGTTGGAATCAATTTGTATTGATTCTGCCATGATGCTGGGTTCTCTGCAAAAAAAATGCAAGCAGAAGGACCATTATGAGTACTTCAAGCAGAGATTTATGCAATTTTAGTAATACATGTAGAACAGTGACATGTTAATTGACTACTGTTTGTATTTATAGATAGTAAACACCAACAGCGGAACCAGGGGCATCAAATTAACAGTGGTAATATTTTTGATGCTCACATCTTGATACATGGATTGACACCAATATGTGGTCTGTACAAATGATCTGGGGAATATTGCATTGTATCAGTATTTGGGCTGCCAAAGACTCAGTAAAGTCTTATGTTATCTTCCCATTGCCACCACAATCCAAGACTGCATCACATGAAACAGTCAACAACCTCACCCTGCAGTCATGGGGAGCATTATCATCTTGGTTTTCAGCCTGGGCAACCACCTTGTTCATCAACCATTGTAAGCTACAAGTGTGGATTTAGGAATTAGGCACCATAAGTGAAACTCATACAGGCAGTGAATGAAACCTTAGTCCCTTCACCCGCACCCACAGAGTACCCAGGGGAGAGTTCCGAGATAAGGCACAATCACATTAAAATACCATAGGCTCATGAAAGGCTACTGACTGTATTATGGTGGATATTTTATGTTATGTAATTCATACCCCCACATCACCAGTTATGCTACAATTATATTAATTTTAGTATTTTGTTATTTTTGTAACGCTTCTGTAAGGTACCACGGCTACCAAGAAGGGTATGATTTGCAAGGTGACATGCATGCACCAGGGTGTCAAGAAGAGGAATGTCACAACCCATGTCAGGTTTTAATTTTTGGAATCGGTTTTAGAAGAATATAGCAGAACGCTTGTGTGTATGTGTGAACCCCATACAGGATGCTTGTGCATATGTGCGAACCAAAGAAAATGGTGTACCTGAAGAGAATTTGAGATTTTCCAGCTACTAGCAAAATTGAGCTCCCAGGAATGCAGGTTACCATTAGGCTCCAAGGAAGACCTCCAAGTATGCCAACTGCACCATAAACAGAGGACAAATAAAGGAAGGGCGATATAACAGAGGTGACAGGTCAAGCTGTGCACGACAAAAGGTAACCGGACTGTGCCCAGGAAGGAAGAAGAGATAACACTGGATTGGGAGGTCAATAGTGTTAGAGAAAAGCCAAAAAAGAACAACTCAAAAGAGATTGCTGACCCAAGGCTGAGGCAGCACGCACACACCAGAACTCCATCCTCCTCAAAGGGATTAATTAGCAACATAGCATAGGGGCAATTTAGCAAACTAATACAACTAGAGGCAGTCTAAAACGGTGTTTTCAAAAAGCAGATTTTAGTATTTTCCAAATAAAATTGCTGAAAGTGGTGTTATGTGTTTTTATTCCATTTCTATAAATTATAATCACTTTAAAAGTGTACTAGGTAGATGACATAGTGCCAGCTGATGCAGCCATAGTCATTACCAATATATAGAGGTGTTATTTTCTGCAGATTTCTGTGGAAAGGGGTGTTCAGAAAGCAGTGTTATGCACGCTTTTATTTCGTTATTACCGAAAAAGACTGCCCCTAACTTTAATTTACCTCCTTTAGTAAGCAAAAGTAAGGTTACTGGTGTTTATTAAAATTAAGGTTCTTTATAAGGTCAGTATTCACTCATTCTCAAACTGTGGCTAAGCCCCACCCCCACCCCCAGATCTGAGCTAGAGTTTGATCATCCCTGGGTCACTCACAACAAATTTTGCCTGTTATTTGATCAATACTTCCTGCTAACTGAGCAAAGAGGTATCTTTTAAATGGCAGCTTTCTTATACAGCTATACCTTGCACTTTCGTCTGATTAGGGACCAGAGCATGGATGAATGTCAAAGCATAGCTTTATTTAGCTTGCAAATTTATTTTCGTCACCAAAATATGTAAATAACTATACAATACATGCAAATGCATGCAAAACCTAAACAGAAATAAAAGGAAAAACAAACATAAGAACATTGATGAACGTCATGGAAGGTTGTATGAAATTGGACGAAAGAGGAAAGCACGTGGACAAAATTTGAAGTGCGGTTATAATTGAAAATGGTTGAAAGAGGAAAGGGATGAAAGTCAAATGGATGAAAGTCAAGGTATTGCCATATTTAGCAAGGGGAGAGCAACTGTTCTTATTTACTCCTGCATAGCATCTCTTTCTATGGCTGCTTGCTGGTGTTTCTTTTGAATTTGTTTAAGGACTGTGAGCCCTCTGGGACAGGATCTATCTTTTTCATTTATTTAACTATGTAAACTACTTTGTGAACTTGTTGAAAATCAGTATATTAACATTTTCAATAATAGTATTTGATCAGTAAGCAGCATGTGTAGACAGTGTAGATCAGTGGTTCCCAAACTTGTTAGCACTGGGACCCACTTTTTAAAATGACACTCTTATCGAGACCGACCTAGCTTTAGGGGGCTTTAAAAAAAAGTGATTTAGAAAGAAATATTTTATTTATTTATTTACAAGTAATGTTATTTGCAAAAAACTCAATCCATTTCTTGTAGTGAGGTAGCCCTAATGAATAGCCTCAAGGCTTGAGGGGCTTAGTTATGTGACCCAGCTTTCACCTGCCCCCACTACCTGTCATTGACAGACTTGGGAAAAAAAACTAGAAAAAAAGATGATGAAACATTTATCTCCCTATATTTACCGTATTTATCGGGGTATAACATGCACCGGCATATAACACGCACCTTAGTTTTAACAGTGTTATTTGAGTAAAAAAAACCTAAGCATTTTTCCACCTGTGGTTCTCACTTGACTGTAGTTTTCCTGTTCTGTGGTACCACCATTGCCACCTATGTTCGCCCCACTGCCACTTATTCACCCAAGCTGTACAGAATTGTTTCCAATTCTGAGAAAAATGTGTCTATCCCCTCTGTGTTCAGGGTTGCAGAGGAGAGGAGAGGGGTGCAAAAAGGAACTCCAAACAAACAATTTTGGAAAAACACCACACAGAAATTAGAAACACAGAAGGGGGATTGCAAAAAGAAAATCTGAACTGCAGGGCAAAAGAATGAAACTTACTGTGGGAAGATGCCATTTTATTTCTGAAGCAACAGGAGAGGACGAAACAAAACCGAAACCAAACATAGAGAGCATTTCCCTCCCCATCAGACAAACTTGCAGAGATAAACCAAAACACCTAGAAGGCAAAGGGGAAAACAGAGATAGCAAAGCAAGGCAGCTCAGATTACCTCCTCCCCCCCCCCTAACTCTCAAGGCTGATTCACACTAAAGTTTTCCCGGCTTGTTGCGGATAAACGGAATTCCTACCTGGGAATCTCCTGTTCTGGGAAGGAGAAGTGGGGCATTCGGAGGATGGGTGGGTGCCCCTCCCAACTGGAAGGCAAGGTCGGTCTTGAAGCTTGATTCCTCCCCTAGGGAGGGCGCTCCCTCAACCCCAGTCCAGGACTGACGAGCAGATGAAAACGCACCTCCAGGATTTGCCCGATCAAGGCAACAAATAACAATATCCTGCAACTGGAAAGGCAGGCAACCAAACAAGTCCGAAGACACTAAGACACAGAGTGTTCTTCAAAACCAGGAATGAAAACAGGTAAGACAGGTAAGACAGAAGAACAAACTAGGCACACTTGATCAGAGAAGTGGCCAAGTTCCAATTGTCAAGGAAAGGACGTCCCCATACCAGAATATGAGGGATAGCACAAACGACTACAGAACTGAGAGCGACTGTTTAGAAGAAGAGGGTGGGGCCGAATGCCCCACTTCTCCTTCTCAGAACAGGAGATTCCCAGGTAGGAATTCCGTTTTTCTCTGGAAGGGAGAAGTGGGGCATTCGGAGGATGGGTGATGTAACAGAGCAGTCTAACCAACTTAGGGCGGGAGATAGGCAGTCGCGCTCAAGGCGGAACAACCTTCCCCAGGACTCTTCTACCCAACGCAGCCTCCGCCGATGCAGCCTTATCAATTCTGTAATGTTTGGTAAAGGTGTGGATGGAAGCCCAGGTAGCTGCCCTGCAAATGTCTTCCAGGGAGCTAGTACCTTCAAAGGCTGCCGGTAGACGCCCCACGGATGGAATGAGCAGTAATTCCATCCGGCGGTGTTGTACCCACTGCTTGATATGCGGTTGTGATGGTATCCCGCAGCCACTTTGCGAGGGACGAAATGGAAGCTTTGTTTCCCAATCTAGAACCCCTGCAAAAACTCAAGGATGTGTTTAATTTTAGGGTGAGACTCGCGGACCCCCTGCTTGCGGCACCACAGAGCAAACGTTTTCCAGGTCGCCGCGTAACTCTTTTTTGTGGACTGATGCCGAGATGCCAGTAGAGTATCTAGCACACTCTCGGAATACCCACAACGTGTCAACGCTGCCCGCTCAACTTCCACGCTGTTAAGTGAAAGAGATGGGGCTGTGGATGTACTAGGGGCCCCTGCATCAGCAGATCTCTTGTCCGGGGTAGGGACCAGTGATGTTGTATTGATAGTCCTAACAGGGTCGGGAACCAGGGTCTCCGTGGCCAATACGGGGCGATGAAGATTACCTCTGCCCCTAGTGCCCTGATTCTCTGTAGAACCCTTGGGATGAGAGGAATGGGGGGAACGGCATAAAGCAGACCCTCTGGCCAACGTACTGACAGGGCATCTATGCCTTCTGCCCCGTTGTCCGGAGCCAATGCCAGATAACGCGGTGTTTGTGTTCTGTCTCGAGAGGCGAACAGATCTATTACCGGATTTCCGAATCGGGCTGTCACTAAACGGAAAACTGTCGGGTTCAGTTGCCACTCCGACTCTTTCAGAGACCTCCTGCTGAGCCAATCCGCAGTTATGTTGCTCAAACCGGCTAGATGCTCTGCCTGCAGAGAGAGAACATGGAGCTCCGCCCAAGATATTAGAAGGGAGGCCTCTTTGTGCAATGACAGGGATCCCGTACCCCCCTGGCGATTCACATAGGCTTTCGCCGTCGTATTGTCCGTGCGGACCCGCACGTGGCGACCCCCCAGGAAAGGTTGCAACTGTTCCAAAGCCAGTCTGATCGCCCTGAGCTCTAGAAGATTTATGGACAACTTTGTCTCTCTGGGGGACCAAGAGCCCTGAATGAGATGTCCCTCCATGTGGGCCCCCCACCCCAAGAGGCTGGCATCCGTAGTGACCACTAAGGGGATGGGCACTTCCAAGCTCATCCCCCAACTCAACCTGGCTGGGTCTAACCACCAAGTGAAGCTGTCCCTGACGGTTTGGGGAATGGCGATCCTTAGTGACACTTTCCTTTCTATCGCCTGTTGATGGTGGCGGAGCACGCCCTGTAGGGGATGCATATGAAATCTGGCCCAGGGTAACAGATCCTGGCAAGATACCATTTGACCCAGGACTGAGGCCAGACACATTACACTGGTGTGATGTGCAGCACGCAGCTTGGTCAATACTCTGAGCAGAGCCATCTGGCGATCTGGGGATATGCTTAGACGGAAAAGTCTGGTGTCTATTATCAGACCCAGATGTTCCATTCGTTGGACTGGATCCAGGGAACTCTTTGCCTTGTTGATTATGAAACCCAAGGACTGCAGGAGGTCCATAGTCATCTGCAGGTCCCGAATTGCTGCCTCCCTGGACGATGATCGTATCAAGATATCGTCCAGGTAGGGGAAGACATGTATCCCTTGTTGCCTCAGGAAAGCCACAGGGGCTACGAGGGTCTTGGTGAAGACCCTCGGAGCCGCTGTGAGGCCCTGTATTGAAAATGGCGCCCCCCGTAGGAGAAGCGAAGGAATCTGCGATGACTCTTTCGGATGGGAACATGGAGATAGGCCTCTGTCAAGTCTATGGATGTCAAGTAGTCTTGTTTCTCTAAGGCCATTGTAATCGTTCTCCATGTTTCCATTCAAAATCGTCGTTTGCGCAGGAACCTGTTGAGCCATTTTAAATCCAGAATCACCCTCCAATCCCCGTTTTTCTTTGGGACCAGGAACCAGATGGAGTAGACCCCGGTGTTGCGTTCCAAAAGAGGAACTGGCTCTATGTCCTGAATCTGGAGTAAATGAGTGATGGCCTGCAATCGGAGACGGTGTTTGATTGGATCCCGGGATTTAGGGACTTTGATAAATTTGGTTTTGGGTCTTTTGTCGAATTCTAGGGCATAACCCTTTGATACGACTTCCAGCACCCAGGCGTCGCTGGTAATAGCCAGCCAGTGGGAAGAAAACCTGGAAAGCCTGCCACCAATAGGTGGTGTGGATGCCCGCGTGTGACCGTCATTGCGATTTGGGCTCTCTGTGGCCCTTGGAACCTCTGGCAGGAACGTTACCCTGTTGTCTGGACTTAGGGAACGAGCGGGGCTTATTCCATCCCTTTCTGAATCTAGAAGAATCTCTGAACTTGTTATCTCCCCTGAAGGGGCGAAAGGAATGTTGAGGTTTAGTCTTAGGTGTCTCCTTTCTGCTAGATGGGAGAACCTTATGCTTATCTTTACTTTCAATCAGAATTGGCTCCAGTGATTGACCAAATAGTTTTGTCCCATGGAAAGGAACGCCCACCAGACGGGCCTGAGATCCAGCGTCCACTTCCCAATTTCGGAGCCAGACATTTCTACGAGCGACCACCCCCAGCGCCATAGATCGGGAATTTAACTGAACTGTATCGTAAGAGGCATCTGCAGCAAATGCGGACGCCAAGGCTATCTTTTTAAGGCAGTTCTTGACATTTTTGGAAAGACCCGGTTCTGTGGCCGCCAGATACTCCGCCCACAGGAAAGAGGCCCCGGCCATGACCGAGGCTGCCGCTGAAGCCCTAAGAGCCTGAGAAGCCGCCTCATAACTCCGTCGCAACGCGGTTTCCACGCGCTTGTCACATGGATCTTTTGGGCCCCCCTCCCCCTCAGTGGGAATGACCGCTGAGGTCGAGAGTGCCGCGACAGGGGCATCTACTACGGGGGCCTTCAATGAGGACATCACTTGGTCTGGAAAAGAATACAAACGGTTAAACCACCGGCCAGGTTGTCTGTTGGACGATGGGGTATTCCACTCGTGATCAATCACCCTTTGAAAGGCTGCAGGAAAAGGGATTAGATTACCTTTGGGTGGCCCCTGTGGGAAAACCGACAAGCCACCTGACGTAGGTGGAGGAGGGTCTGGTTGCTGTTCCAAGGGGAGCTCTAAGGATTTTACCACCTTGGCTAGGAGCCGTGGGAACAGTTCCGCTGGGAAGAGGCTGTTGGCTTGACTCTTTTGATCTTCACAGTCCTCCCCTTCCCCCGAAAGTTCCCCCTCCTCTCTATCAGAGTCTGAGGCCTCAGTTGATGGCCAGGCAGGGGACTCCTGCTGACGGGGTGCTTGCCTGTGGACAGCCCGCTTAGCAGGATATTTTTCACACACGTCAAGGTGTTTAGTTTTACGTTTGGCTTTCCTTGGAGGATGAATGGATTCCTCTGAAGACGCATGATACGCGTCAGAGGATGAGACAGAATCAGAAGTAGGGGAATGGTGTCTTTTTCGCTGATTTTTCTGAGGAATTTTTGTGGTAGAATTGATGTCTGCTCCTTTAAGAGCCAAATAAATCATCCGTCCTATTTCCTCCCTCAGGGCTGGGTTCAAAGAACTGCCATCAGGGCAACCCCCCCTTTTTTCCCCTCACGTGGAACTGATGCAACCGTTGGGGCGGCCTGGTCCGCCATCACGTTCCACCCCACTTACTGACTGAGGCAAAAAAAGGCGGGAAAGCGACTCTGAGGCGATTAAAGACGAAAAAAGGGCAGCGTGCGCCCTCAGCCGATGCAGCTCAAGCAGCCTCCTCCGGTCGATGGACACACTCCCCGCTGTGGTGGGTGATAAAACCGCTGGGAGCTCTCTCGCGCCCGCAACTGACAAGCGGGAATGGAGCGGTGGCTGCCTGGCTCAGGCGCGCTCCTCCAGCGGGGTCGGGAAGCCTGCTGTGCGCCGCTAACGAGCGGCTGAGCCTGGGGCTGCAGCCGTCAGACGGCTGATCTTGTGCAGCAGGAAACGCTCCTCCCAAACAGACAGGCAAGCCTTTTCAGCTCCGCTAGCGAGCGGCTGAGCCTGGGGCTACAGCCGACGGGCGGGCTGAACTCCTCTCAGCGCTGCACGATCAATGCAATTGCTTATCTGATCGGAGGTCCACTGCTGAGTAATCCCTCTGTTTACCATCCGATCCCAGCAGGAAAAAGAGGGTGTGAGGAGAAACAGAACAGTGAAGAGGGAAGAAGGTTGAAAAGAATGGAGACGAGAAGTAGACAAGGAAAATAGCACAACTGTAAATGTGTTGGAGCTTCAGAAGACGCGACCAAACGCTGCGAAGGCAAGGTCGGACTGGGGTTGAGGGAGCGCCCTCCCTAGGGGAGGAGTCAAGCTTCAAGACCGACCTTGCCTTCCAGTTGGGAGGGGCACCCACCCATCCTCCGAATGCCCCACTTCTCCCTTCCAGAGAACTGCGGAGGGTCTTGCGGAGCTGTTTTTATGCTTGCGTAGCAGCTTGTGGAGCAGAAACGCAGAGGCAGGAAAGATGGTTTCCCCTCATCTTTTGAGGCGGTTGTTCTTGCGGAGCTGGGGATGTTCGCGGAGCTACAGCAGCCCACCAATCGGAGGAGCGCACTTCTGTTCACCAAATCACAGCTGCGCTTTCTTAAGAAGGCGGGACAGAAGATGGGACAACAGGCGGCAAGACACTCCCCCAGCTCCAACCGCATAGACAAGAGCACACGCAGGGGCAGAGGCAGGAGCAGGGCCATCCGAGCCGGGAAAACTGTAGTGTGAATCTGGCCTCAGACTCTTGGAGCTTCAGAGGTGCGTGAATAAATTAACTCCAGACAAACAGTTGATAGCTGATGCAGAAGCAAGCGCTGATGAGTTCCTTCTTGCCTGCACCTCTCCACCTCCAAGGCTCCAATGCAGGCAGAAAGAGGGGGATCCATGGGGCTCTAGGAGGGTTCCAAACAGTGAAGAGCTGGTGCTGGGAGAAGACAGGGAGGCTGCTGGGAGGCTCGCACAGGCGCTGAACTTTTCCGGAGAGCTTGTAGCTGCGTTCAGCGTCTGGGAGGCAGCATCTATGCAAGCTCCCTGGAATGCAGGAGCTGCTGAGCAGGGGCAGTCCCAGCGGGGCCACAATGCAGCCGGCCCACGGGACGAAGAGTGACAGTGGCAAGTGGAAGCAACAGCAACAACGCAATAAGTGGCCAAGTGCCGCAAAAATGGTTAAAATCCCAGGGGAGGGGGAAATGTTGCAGCATCGGCGTATAACACGCATCCTACTATTCTGGGCCAACATTTAAGACAAAAAAGTGCGTGTTATATGCCGATAAATACAGTATACAAGTTTGCAAACTGCGGGAGCTCAGCTCTTTGCAGGGCAATTAGTAGCTATCTGATTTTTGAATAGCATCAGGGCTTGAGGCAATTACTTATCTGATCTTTCCATCACCCATGTTTTCATTAGAGACTCTGTGGGACCCATCAGAAATCGGGTTGCGACCCACCAAGTGGGACCCGACCCACAGTTTGAGAAACACTGGTGTAGATTATACAGGTAAAAGGTATCCTCTGCTTGAAAGTCAGTCGTGTCCAACACTAGGGTGTGGTGCTCATCTCTGATTCTAAGGCCGAAGAGCCAGTACTGTCTGAAGACGCTTCTGTGGTCATGAGGCCAGCATGACTAACAGAACACTGTTCTATAGATAGGGGTTCTCAACCAGTGATACTAATACCACTAGTGGTACTTCGGCCGTACTCGCACTACTGGACCACCGGAACCTCGCTCTGACACGGCACTTTCAGTGGCGCGTTTTTGCTTTAGAGAGGCTCCTGCCTTTGGCCAAGCCTTTCAAGAACGCTGAGAAGGGCCTTCCCACCTGTCCAGAGCCTCCTACCTTCGTTTTCTAGTCTCCAAAAACCCAGAACTGGCAATGACGTCATCGCCAGTCACTTCCAGTGGTACGTAGCAGGAGAGTGGCGCCAGAGGTGGTACTCAGTCGGGAAGGGGTTGAGAACCCCTGCTATAGATGAACTAAAGTCTTCAGAAACACCTTGTATATTCAGCTTGCAACAAAGTAGTATTACAGAAGTTACATTGAGAGGAGTTTTAGCTCAAGAGGCAGAACAAATGTTTTGCATGCATTAGATCCCAGGTTCAATCCCTGGCATCTCCAGGTTGGGTTGGGTGGGTAATCTGAGACATGGAAAAGCTACTGCCATTCAAATTAGGCAATACCAGACTAGGTGGACCAATAGTCTAATTATAAGACAACTACACAACACAAGTAATTCTATAGAAGTTGCTTCTAAACCTTTTCATCATCATCAGTCACTGATGTCATAAATATGTTCTTTAAAATACTCACTAGGAGTTAAGCTAAAACATCCAATAATGTAAACAAATTAAGAGATAAACAGTTGAAGGATTTTTAATGTTGAACGATGTATCAATTTCCAAATCCAGAAATGAAAGACGTATCAATTTCCAAATCCAGCAATAAATCAGTGTCAATGTAAAGTGATCTTGGATATCCAGGTTTAAAAGCCATGTAAAAAGCAGTTACAACACGTAAGACTAGAAGGAACTGCTACTTGCTACAGAGAGCTACGCTACTTTTGATCAGAATCATTTGTAAAATTGCAACACTGACGTCAAATCTTATTAATACCAAAAAAGTTGGCTGTAAAGTCAAGAATAAAAAAATCTTCATGTGCTAAGTTTGATGCTAGTCCCTAAGGAACGAGACAAATCATTTCTAAGTCTATATCAAGCAACACAAGAATTGATTAACTGTATAATTTTGCCCCAATGTACACATTAGAAAATCAAGATGGGTACAAATTTCTGAAGCAGTTTGTGGGAGTCAATGTTGGCTATTGAAACTTGCCTGGAAACAGAAAGACTGTGACTGACAAGTAAGAAAAGAGTCTCAATTGTCCCTGGAATGAACAGCAGATTGAAAAGTCAGGTATAACGTACTCTTTCCTAGCTAAAATTTCTTCAGTGGCAAAATGATTTTCTGCCAAGTCTCACACAGTGCTTTTCCTTGTTTTCCATTATTTGAAATTGCTGTTTCCTATAGCTACTGTTGTATAAGAATAATCTTTTCCTCCTCTCAAGCATCTTTTAAAATAACAAGTGTTTACATGCAACTCTGTTGCCATTTCCTTTGGATTAACATAAAAATTGGCACCAATGGAAGCTTAAGGAAAACAGTAGCCAATCCAATTCGGACTGGACTTCCGTGGAATTCCCAGCCTCTATTGTGGACCAGATCCAGTCACTAACTTTAAAAATCAAATGCATATGCTCCAAACAAACAATTCATAAATCATGGTCTTTATTAAGCTTTCCTTCATCAGACTTTTTAATCACCTTTATAGCTCTCTGCTGAATGCATTCCAATTTGTTAACGTTCTTCTTGAACTGTGACATTCAGACACAGTATTTTCACTGATTTTTTTTTTAGATTGAGAGTTCTTTCGGGATAGGGAGCTTATTTATTTAGCTATGTAAACTACTTTGTGAACTTTTTTTGCTCAAAAGCAGTATATAAATACTCTTAATAATATGAGAATCTTACCAATGGCAAGCAAAGCATGGACATAGTGGGACCTCAGCATCCGTGGGGTGGGAGGAGGCTTCGCACAACCCAGAAGTGGGTCCTTCAGCTTGAAAAAGCCCTGCAGAGTTTTGGGAACCATGTGGTTTGCCCATGCAAAGGTAAAAATGGCGATTTGGGGGCATTTTTCTACTTTTAAAAACCTTACTAACGCAGACCCTGCAGATCCCAGATAGAGAGGATTCACTGTACACTATATGGCTCTTTTAGTACATATAACACTTTGTAATTCTTCTCAATATTGGACTGGAAAATTTGAACATACTGAAGAACCTAGCAAAAGTATTTGGGACAAGTGCAAAAATTCAACCAGTATTTCAGATTTTGCAATTACAGAAACCGATGTTTCTTAAGCTTTACTCAGGCAGTTCCTTTCTGCAAACCCAAACTGAATACCGTAATTTTAGCTGCAATAGTTTCAAAACTATTGCAATACCTGTACAACTATGACAGTAACTTTTGCAACTATTAGTTGTAAAAACTATCACAATTTAAGCTGTAATAGTTCTAGCTGCACAATTTTAGCCACAGTCAAAACAGTCCAAAGATATCAAACAAGGGACAGACAACAGCTTCATCTACTTCCTTTTTGGTTAACTCTTTCAGGTGGGTAAATCCCTAGCTAAAGCACAAATAGCTAACGGTTTACTTCTCTCTCAGTGTAAGATATACATCTTTCTGGAATGACTCATCAGTCTTTGTGCCTCTAGTTCTATGAGAGCCGAGTGCTCCATTATACATCTTCACGCACATACTTGTGCCCACCCACAATCTAAAAGCAAAAACCACGTTTGCCCCCCTCCGAGAAGAGGAGGGGGGGAAAGAACCGCATTACTTGTGTCCCAGAGGAGAAAGCTCCATGTTGTGGCACCACACACACACAAACACACACAAACTTATGCGGCGCCTCTAGCCAGTCCAGGCACTGTGTCTGCCGCCCCGCATCCTCCACCTCAGGGTGCGATACCCAGCAGCGCACACGCCTCCCTCTCCCCACGCTCCGCCACAGGGTCAGCTCTGCCAATGGGAGCATCTCAGCCGAGATCGCCTCCGAAGAGCGACCACAGTTTCCTCGTTCCTCTTCTCCTTTTCTCCCCCACAGGCACTCCAAATACACTCTCTAGCGAGGAAGAGCAGGATTTCGCCACACGTTTCCGTTCTTCAGCGACCGAAGACGCTCCCTACCGCTTTTTTTAATAAGATACTCCACCCAAAAACACGCGCCCGAGAGGCTTGTCCCTGGACGACTGTTAGCCCACAAACCTTCTAAAGCATTACAGTTTGCACGGAGCCGCCACCCCCGCACCCCCCCCGCACCCCCCCGCCTCTCAGGGGAAAGCCACAGCCCACCAGGGGCCTCCCCTCAGGAGTCTGCTCGGACACCTTCCGCCCCTCCCCCGGAGTGGAACACCCCTCGCGCCCACCTAGGAGACGCTCTCCCCGCCTACCAACGGCCACCGGTCTCAGTCATTACCGTATTGCCATTGAGCCGCCCCCCCCCCCCCGGCCTCCTCTTACCACCAGTGCTTCAGTCCTGCCGCGCGCTGATTCCTCCTCCTTCGTAGTGGTCGTGGCGACGGAGGCTGCCGACTCGCGCCGGTCGTCTCTTCCACCAGCCCCTCTCCGTCACTTCGCAAGCTGGCCCCGCCCGCTCAGAAACCTTCCTTCCCTTCGCCTTTTCTTCCCCCCTCCCCCGCCACTGCCCAAATGCAGCCTCTTGCCGCTACAGCCGCTTTGCCTAACAGCAGTGCTGGAAGAACGGGCTGCTAGCGGCGGCCACCCAGCATATGACGGCGACACCGTCATAGGCTCCCGCGCACGCCACTCTCCCACCTTCAAGCTGTCGCTGATTGGTCAAGGGCCGCTGAGCCCCACTTCCACATGTCCATTCAAGGGGGCGGGACTTGGTTGTCTCTCAGTTGCGGAGCAAACTTGACCAATAGAGGGAGAGAAAGTGAGCGAGACGGTTGATTCTGTTGCGTCTGTCTGGCCTTGCCATTACCTTGGAGCCGGCACCAAGCATCCGGTAGTCACCGGTCCAATAAAAATTACGCGTTGTGCGTTGCACTTGCTATTACACCAGCATTGCATTGAGCTGCCATTTTCATTAAACCCGCCTAGGTTTCCGGGCGTCTTGTCCTTTACCATGTCTTTGTCATATTATTTGTGTTAGTCTTCCAATCTTATAGGCAGGATGGAACGGTTTGTTTCCTAATAATTCTCTAAGTAAGAGTTTTGCTTTGGACAGGTTTGCCTGACAAACCTGGAGTGATACTGCTGACTGTAGGTAACTGTTAATAATTAACAGTTACCTACAGTCAGCAGTTCCTGCCAACCTAGCAGTTCCAAAGCATGTCAATGCGAGTAGATAAATAGGTACCGCTTGCGGGAGCTACCCTTTTACAGTCAGCAGTATCACTCCAGGTTTGTCAGGCAAACCTGTCCAAAGCAAAACTCTTCCTTAGAGAATTATTAGGAAACAAAATAGACCACCATCATGTAAGCACTAGAGAGCAGACTGAATCAGAATAAGCTGCCAGGTTTTATAATTCCAAAAGGAGGGGGGAGTCATGTTTGGATTCCTTCATCCAAGCTGGTATGTGGTGGTGTGTGTATTGAAACCGTCTCGCATCTTTCAGAGGCTGATTCAAGTCTACCTAACTCCCCCCCAGTTAACCTACTGTTTCAGGCAATACTATACACTTAAAGTTTTAAATTCTGCTTAAGTTTAAATTCTGCTTAAGGTTCAGTTTAAATTCTGCTTAAGTTTAACTCTGCTTAATGTTAAGTTTAGCCTGCTTTCTCCCCTTCTTTTATCCTCCTGTTCAGTAGCGTCACTAGGACGCGCGTCACTCTAGTGACGCTACCATATCGCGGCGCGGGGGGCGACCCGCCTCCCCCCCCGCCTCTCCCTCCGGACGCTCCGAGGCCAGCCCGGGAGCCAGCCTCGGAGCGTCCGATCCCGTCGGCGCTCAGGCAGCGCGTCCATCCGGGTATTTCCCGGATTTTCGCACATGCGCAGACCCGTTTTGAGGGCTTTTTGCCCTCAAAACGGGTCTGCGCATGTGCGAAAATCCGGGAAATACCCGGATGGACGCGCTGCCTGAGCCTTCTTTCAGAAGGCCCTGGAGCGGCGACGGGTTCGGACGCTCCGAGGCCGGCTCCCGGGCCGGCCTCGGAGCGTCCAAAGGGTGTCGCGCGTCACAGAGGTGGCGCATGTCACGCGGGGGCGCCCCGCCCACCCCGCCACGCTCCAGCAACGCCCCTGCTCCTGTTTTATTTGTTTTGGACTCCTAGTCTAAAGTAGACTTTGGTCTCTGCCCTGGGCTCTTACTCTCAAGTAAACTCTGGTCCTACTCAGATTATACCTGTTTAGTCTTGGGCTGCAATTCTCTTTAGAATCAGCTCCCAGGCTTCACTTCCAGTTTCTGCCCCTGTCTTTTAAGTATGTGCTTTTTTGTTTAGTTCTATCTATTTAATTTCCCCCACCTAGCTTCTAACTTAAGTTTAAGGTAGCTTTAACCAAGTCTTTTTCAGTTAAAGGTAAATTAAAGCTAGACAATTGAGAGAGTTCACTTACCTTCTCACACAGCTGCTCAATTCGCTGTGTCTTCTCTTACCTTGGCACTTTGTCCTAATGATGCACTTGGTCCCAGGAGGCCATTTGCTACTCGTGAAAGCACAACTTTGCTCAGCTGTGCAAGGCACAACCTTCCTCAGTCAATACAACAGGAGCTCTTTTTTGTAGTTCCCTTGGGATTAGGATAGTACAGCTTCCTAATAATTAGATTAGATTTTTGGTTTCTGTCCATGGAGCCAGGATAAGATAGCTGAGTTTTGCATAGGGGAGATGGTTGAGAACTTCAGTCTCTCAAAATGGGCTTCATTGCCGCATCCTTCTTTTGATACTCAAGCAATTAAGGCAATGGAATTCAGGAGGAGGTGTAGCAGGAGTTTTGAAGCCTTTGTTCTTTTCTCCATTATCAGGATGTCTCAATTGTTGCACCACACACAGCCACTTTAGAAAATTTCCATAATTCTCCAAGCAAGGGGTGGGAGGAGAAAGAATGCAAAGGAAAAACAAATGTCCTTTTAAATCAGGCTTGGCCCTCAAACATTTCTAGCACATAGTCATTGGACAAAAGGAATACAGATTTGGTTCAAGCTACCTGCATTGCTAGCATTGACACTTGACCTAAGGCACGTGGAAGGAGCAGCTCAATACAACTTGGGGTGCTGGGTCACAGTCATCATGATCATGAACCTGAAATACAAATAAAAATCCATTCTCATCTTTTTTTTCCAGAGCAGAGCACCGACACCAAGTGTTGACTTAAATGATTGTGAACAATTTGTTTTTTATTCTATAGTTTTGATTTTTTTTGCTGTGAACACCTGTGCCTCCTGATCTTTCATGTTCCTTTAGTCTAGTGCCAATGGATTGACTCAAAGTGTTGACTCAAAGATCCATTAGCACTAGTGTAACGAAAGTCTGTCTGAAATTTGTGGGGTTATTCTCAGTCTTGATTTAATGTTTTAGTTTTGGGGTTTTCTGTTCTGTCTAAAATGGTGTCTGAGAGTTGGCTAAATTCCAACAACAATGATTTGCAGTTTTGGTGTCTTCATGACTGCCCCTTATCAGCACAAGAGCTGGAGCTGACCTTGTGATGCCAATTATTCTAACCAGCTGTGGGCCATCACAGGATCATCTTCCAAAGGAGGGGGGAAGGAGCATTTACTTTCAAATTCCATCCCCTGGGACCTATGATTGGCCAAAGAAATAGGTCACTCCCCTGACCCCCCAAAATGTATTTAAGTTATGCAAAGAACCAGTATTCTCTCTCGCCTCTTGCCTCTTGCTCTTCAATGTGTGAGTATCCTGTGCAACCTCTGTAGCCATGGAATCCACCTGCAGACTCATGTAGTTCAGAAATGGCTCTCAATCTGTGCCAGGCTGAGAGCAGCCTTTATTCTATTCTGGTGAATTCCTTTTAGGGAAAGTATTAGCTATGGAAGTTAGCTTTGTTATTTTCTATGTCCTGTTTGTCTGTATTGAAAGTTATGCCTTTTTGCAGCAACTTAGTTGCCTACAAGCCTTCTATGCTCTGCATAGTCTAACCAAAAGAATAAATGTTCTATGTCTCTTATCAGAGTGTGGTTCATTGAACTAAGCAGCTAAATCCAAGAAGCCTTACGCTGGGTCACACGCTACCCCCCTTGTTTCTGTTGTTCAGGGTCACTGGCTGCCTTGGTTAGGGAGTCCAGTTGTCCCATTCCCCTTATGCACTCTGTACCCCTGTCGGCATCTGGGAGCTGGCTGGGGCAGGAGGTTCTATCCCAGATGGTGGCAGTCTACCTTCAGTTAGAGCAACCCCTGTGGTTCAGGAGTTGCATCTAATGTTCTTTCTCTCACTCCTTGGCTAGGAGTTGTGTTCTCTAGAAGATAAGAGTGGCTGAGGGGCTCATTCTCGGGGGTGCTGGCCTTGGCTTGTGCTAGACCTGGCTGGGGTGACCACCTGAAGCTCTCTAAATCTTCAACCCCCATACTCCCTCTTTGTGACAACTAGACTAAAGGAACATGAAAGAATCGGTAAGATTGGAGCACCCAGGATTATCTTCAGTGGCAGAACATGCTCTTACCACAGGACATTCCATTCATTTTAAGGAAACTTGTTCCTTAAGAACAGAAAGCAAGTGAATTATATTAAAGAACTTGGAGGCTCTTGAAATTAGTAAAAAATCTGCCCATTCACTGATGAACAGACAGCAGGATCTGAGTTTCGCTAACCGCATTTGGCTCCCTATCATACGTAAATATACAACGAAAGGACATTCCGTGAACAATGTAGCATTAGAGAACGTAAGTTGATATGGATTTTAAACAGACATTTAGGACTCAAGGAAAGTAACAGTTCCTCTGAATTTATTGCAGTATAACGCAGAGTACTTGCAGGACTGGCTTCCCGCTGATGAATAATTTCCGGAATGAGCTCCGTCTGTTGACAGCAGGGTTTCCCGCGCTTTTGAAGTTAGAAAAAGAAGCGAAACGCCAGAGACGGTACCATCTTTTAATTCTTTTTGGATTGCCCCAGAGGATGTGTCCAGATTAGGACACGAAACGTCGGGCTCAGGAGTGCCTAGTCGTGGTTTTTAATAATTTCTGTTTGTCCGGGATCGCTTTGACATTTCAAACCCGGATAAAATCGATATTGTTTTAACTCAGCTGGATTGCTGTGTCTAACCTTGGTATGGCTTTTTCACCCATTTTACCTATTTCTCTGCAGAATACTATCAAAACATTTGGATTGATAGAGCTCCTTCCAAGAAGTGGAAATATAAAGTCAAAAGGCTAACCTGCAAAATACATGTAGCTCTGGCAGCTAGTGACAGTGCATGCCATCCTAGGAATCCATGATGACGTTCTGCCTATTCCTTTTGGAATTTTTACCTCTTTTTATATTTTATCCACGGTTCCATGCACCCATTACCTTCCTTTATCTTCTTAAAAGAACGTGTTTTTCTTTAACAGAACGTGTCTTTTTGTTATAAGCATGCAAGCTTATAGTGACAAGCAGGCAAGGCTGCCTGAACGATATAGGGGCACAGAACAGAACGTTTACAGGAAGCAGGAAGCAACCTGCTTCCTATAACATTCTGTTCTATGTCTCTCTATCATGTAGGCTGCCTGTCTGCCTGCCTGCTTGTTACTATAAGCTTGCATGCTTATTAGAGCGTTCTGTTAAAAGACACGTTCTGTTAAAGAAAAACACATTCTTTTAAGAAGATAAAGGAAGGTAATGGGCGCACAAGGGAGCACTGGGTGTGGAGATAGCGTTCCCCCTTATCCACGGTTTCCGGTATCCACGGGGGGACACGACAGGAGCCTATCCCCAGTAGATACTGGTGTTGCACTGTATGTATATACTGCCTTTTTCATAGATTCAAGGCAGTTTACATAGGCAGGCTGACCATAAACCCTATTTTCAGTGGATTTTTTTTACAAGTATTGTTCCATGAGAGAGATGCATAGAACCCTCCATTTCTCCAGATGTTTCCCTTCGTAGTGCAGTCGATCTGCCAGCGGCTCCAAGGCAGTTGAACCTGCTTAGCTTTTTCAGGCAAGGCAACAGCTCAACCTCCAGACCACACCTAAAGTTGCTGGTACTTGAAGGTTCAGGTGGGCCCTCTGATGACTGTGGGCCCAACCTGACCAACTCTTGATGCTGCCTCCACCACAGTATACCTACCCCTGTTTCCCCAAAAATAAGACCGGGTCTTATATTAATTTAAGACCCAGGCTCCCCCAAAAACACGGTAGGTCTTATTTTCAGGGGAGGTCGTATATTTATGAGTGTTAGCAAAAAATCACGCAAAATTTTTTATGTACAACAATTTTATGTACAACAGTTTACATTTATTCAAACACAATGAAACCTTATCTCTGCCATTTTCCTTTGTTGTGCAGATACAGGAGAGGCATTCAGTCAGTGTGTGATGCAAGCCACCACAGCTTGCATCACACACTGACTGAATGCCTTTCCTGTATTTGTATCTACAGTTGTGAAGATGTTACGGTAACTGCTACTGTGACTTTAATCACCTTCTCAATAGGGGATGGGGGAAGAAATGGGGCCGTTCTGCCCTGTTAAGGAATCAGGCTAACCCAGGAGCTAGTGGGAGTACGAAGTGTTCTTCCTCACCTTGCCTTCTCTCTCTCTCTCTTGAGCCGCTGCCAGCAGGCACGCGGTCGTCAACACTGTTGTCGGGCAGAGCTGAACGCGAGCACGCCTCGGGACTAGGGCGGCAATGAAGAGGAGGCAGGGGAGAGCTCACGATGGGAGGCAGCAACACGAGATAGCTTCGACCGCCCGATGTTCGTCAGCAGTAGCTGCGTCGTTCCCCGATGCGAAGATCCTGTTCCCTTTCCCCTCAGATCTCCAGCCGTGTGACCAGCCGGCTGCCGCTAACTGAAGCTCTTGCACTGATTGTGGCACACAAACGCTCTGCCCCCGTACAGGCACGGTAGGCCTAAGGTGATGGGGGGGGGGGAGAGACAAGGTGATAATCTGCAAGGAAAAAAGCTGAGCTCACAGGGCTCTGCGAAAAGGTAGTCGAACGCAGTGACGCTTCTGAGGCTCAGTATAGTAGAGTGCCGGCGGCCGCACTGAGCAGTCGGCTGCGGCACAGATCTGTGTAATCAGCCACGCTAGGTCTTATTTTCAAGGGAGGTCTTATATTTATGAGTGCCAGCAAAAATCATGCAAAAATGACAGTAGGTCTTACTTTTGGGGGAGGTCTTATTTTCAAGGAAACAGGGTATGTGATGGTCATATGAAAATGTCCCAATACCAGAACCCACTGACCACTACACATCTTTCTTGGTCACCTATAGCTTCAACGTAAACCTTGTTGTTGTTGTTCAGTTGTTAAGTCGTGTCCGACCCTTCATGATCCCATGAACCATATCCCACCAGGCCTTCCTGTCCTCCACTATCTTCCTGAGTTCGCTCATTTTCATGTTCGTTGCATTGGTGATGCTGTCTAACCATCTCATCCTTTGCCTTCCCCTTCTCCTTTTGCCTTCAATCTTTCCCAGCATCAGAGTCTTCTCCAGAGAGTCCTCTCTTCGCATTAGGTGGCCAAAATATTTGAGTTTCAGCCTTAGTACCTGTCCTCCCAGGGAACAGTCAGGGTTGATTTCTTTTTTTTTTAAGTATATTTATATTTTATTGATATAATAACATAAAAACAATACATAATTCATAAAATTATAGCAAGCACAAAGCGTCACATCCTACTAGCATACTATTCACTATTTTCTATATATAACTTCCAACTTAGCCAAAATAACACCCACAATCTATTCATTAAATCCACATATCACATCGTTCCTCTCTCTCTCTCTTAAAAAATCTATAAATGGTTTCCAATTATTCACGAAAAGGTTAACTGACTTTTCCTTAATTAAAATTGTAAGTTTGTCCATTTCGGCATAATCCAAAACTTTCAGCCACCAATCTTCCAACGAAGGTATCTCCGAATTCTTCCAATATTGTGCATATAAAATTCTTGCCGCAGCTATCATATATAAAAACAAAGTTTGAAATTTTTCGCCTACATGATCATCACACATACCCAACAGAAAAGTTTCCGGTTTCATTTGAATCTTAATCTTTAAAATCAACTCAATTAACATATAAAACCACCCCATTCTTCTTCTTGATGTTTGTTGGGAAAAAAAAATTCTTCTCCCAAATTTTTCTGAATCAAAAATTTTGTATCTCCCTTTTTTATATGGGTTTCTTGAAGGCAAATCACATCTTGATTAAGTTTTTTCAAATAATGGAATACTCTTTTTCTTTTTTACGGAGCATTAGCTCCATTAATATTCCATGATAAAAATTTGTAATCCATTTTTACTGTTCACAGCTTGCCACTGCACCGTCCATCCCATCATCATCTTCTTCTTCTTCTCTTCCATCCTTGAATCTTTCCAGGAATTCTTTTGCTTTCTGAATTGTATCCAATCTGTAGGTTTTTCCCTGAAGTTTAAAAATCACACCTTCTAATTTTCCCCACCTAAAAACAATCTTCTGTTTCTTCAGCACTTCGACCAGGAAAGTATACGTTTTCCTTTTCTGCAAAATTCTCAGCGGAATCTCCTTTAGCACAATAATGTGCACTCCTTCTACCTTGAGTCTCGATTTAGCATGTTGCTGTAGAACTTTATCTCTTGTTTGTTGCCTCACAAAATGCACCAAGATATCTCTTGGCACTTTCTTAACTGCTGCATATCTTGTATTAATTCTATATGCCTTATCCAACTCCAGATCCATTTCGTCTCGATCTATTTGTAGGAATTTTGACAGAATGTGTAACATTCTATCTCTTGTATCTTCTGCTTGCTGTTCTGGAATTGCACGAAACCGTAAGAAACTCTGTTTTCTCTCTTGTTCAGCCAACGCCAGCATATCCTGAATCTTACAGCTCTCCATTTCAAGATTCTTCACTTTATCTTCTTGTATTTTCATCTTGGTATTTATCTCTTGAAAACCACCTTTCATTTCTTTTACAGCAACATCCAACTGACGTAATTCCTGCGTCATCTCTACATCTTTTGAATTTCTTCCTGCAAAGTTCCCAATTTGGCATCAAATTTATCAAATTTGGCATCAATTTTAAGTTCCCATCTTTTGAAGCATTCTTCCAGTTGTTCCACTGGTTTTTCTTGTCCAGTTGACCTTGGAGGAGATTTTTTTTCTGATGTATTGCCTCTTTTTCTTGTAGCCATATTTATAAGTTCATCAAATTGCACTTTTTCACTTGTTTAATTCAAGTTCTCTTCCTTCTCTTTAGAAACCAAAAACCATAAAGACTCAACTTCTTAAAATATGTGCAGGCGGCAAATATCAACCAACATAATTATTTTCAATGGTGACCTTCTAACCGGAAGGGATTGTTTGTTCTGTTTTCAAACCACAGGAATTCCAAACAAACAATTCAAAAGCAAAACAAGTCTCTTTCTCTCATTACAACAGTTTATAGATATCTCCCCCAAATGTTTCTTCGCTAATTCAATCTTCCGTAAGTACCAACAAATTACTTAATGATGTCACTTAATATTTTCACTGTAGTATCTTGTCTTTCTTCCAAATTATATCCTTTTCACAACAAATCTTCTATTCTTAAGTTAACTTGTTATCTTAGCTTGTTTCTTCAATTCTTACTGCAGTTCCTTGCCACTTGCATAAGCAAAGCAAAAGTATAAGCGGGAGAGGGCTTGGCTTACGTTCCGGCTGATTTTTGAGCTCGGTGTTGATCCTCTCTTCCACGCTCAAACAAAACAAACTCGAAAAGCCTACGCTCTCCAAGAAAG
Source organism: Plestiodon gilberti rubricaudatus (assembly GCA_026170595.1). NCBI lineage: Eukaryota > Metazoa > Chordata > Lepidosauria > Squamata > Scincidae > Plestiodon > Plestiodon gilberti. The sequence continues at coordinate 233,645,226 of JANXHW010000001.1, read as the reverse complement.
TAATGGGAGCGATCCGAAGATGTGTGGTTTATCTCATCGCACACCCTTTTAATCCAGGGGTAGAGCAATTAAGTCCATCAGACGTGCTCTGTCGGTGTAGAGCAACCGACAGAGCTGTCAGCCAGCCATTCCTCCCAACCGGAACTATATGCAGTCAGGGTTGATTTCATTTAGGATTGACTGATTTGATCTCCTAGCAATCCAAGGGACTCTCAGGAGTCTTCTCCAGCACCACAGTTCGAAAGCATCTATTCTTCGGCGCTCAGCCTTCCTTATGGTCCAACTCTCGCAACCATACATTGCTACTGGGAACACCATCGCCCTGACTATACGTACTTTTGTTGGCATGGTGATATCTCTGCTTTTTAGTATGCTGTATAAATTTGCCATAGCTTTCCTTCCAAGGAGTAAGTGTCTTTTAATTTCATGGCTGCTGTTTCCGTCTGCAGTGATCTTGGAACCCAAAAAAGTAAAATCTGTTACTGCTTCCATTTCTGCCCCTTCTATTTGCCAGGAATTGATGGGACCAGATGCCATGATCTTAGTTTTATTAATGTTGAGTTTCAAGCCTACTTTTGCACTCTCCTCTTTCACTCTCATCAAGAGGCTCTTTAGTTCTTCTTCACTTTCTGCCATTAGGGTGGTATCGTCTGCATATCTGAGGTTGTTGATATTTCTCCCAGCAATCTTGATTCCGGCTTGCGATTTATTCAGCCCTGCATTTCTCATAGTGTACTCTGCATATAAGTTAAATAAGCAGGGTGATAATATATACAGCCTTGCCGTACTCCCTTCCCAATTTTGAACCAATCGGTTGTTCCATGGCCGGTTCGAACTGTTGCTTCTTGACCCGCATACAGGCTTCTCAGGAGAGAGGTAAGGTGGTCTGGTACCCCCATCTCTTTAAGAATTTGCCACAGTTTGTTGTGATCCACACAATCAAAGGCTTTTGTGTAGTCAATGAAGCAGAAGTAGGTGTTTTTTTGGAACTCTCGTGCTTTCTCCGTGATCCAGCGCATGTTCCTCTGCCTCATTGAACTTAAACCTACTCCAACGAACTTAAACCTACTCCAACTTCTCCAGATCTAGATAAGGACACACCTCTGACAGATCAAAGAGGAACAAAGATCTGGGACAGGTAGTCTCTTAGTCCTCTGAGCAAAACACAGCCCCTGGTGTCCTGCAGGCAGCATTGTACCCTATTTTCCAACAGAAGAGATTGCATTTGCTAATTGCTTTTTTGAAACATGGTACAATGGTACAATCAGTGAGAGACATCCTGCTAATGGAGAAAAACGGGGCCATTTAGGCAGAGGCGTCTCTCCGGTAGGGGCGGGGCTGTAAGTATCGCTGCGGTCATAGTGTCTTTACCGAGCGAGGAGGAGGCAGCCCCGCCCCCTCACTCTCCGAGCCAGTCCCCTACGGAGAAACCGGCAGGGAAGAGACCCTGCCTGCTGCTTTCTCCATAGGGGACTGGCTCGGACAGTGAGGGGGCGGGGCTGCCTCCTCCTCGCTCAGTAAAGAGACTATGACCGCAGCGATACTTACAGCCCCGCCCCTACCGGAGCGACGCTAGTGCATTTAGGTCAGCAAAAGAACAATGGGCATAAATCTCCTGTTGGAATTAATCTCAGGTGTGGTGGAACTTGGAAGACTCTGGTCTTCCTCCACACCTTATACTGAATTCCATTCCTTGCCTTGTTCCTGCCAAGGAAATACTTTTCCTTATTAAAAAAAAGTGCAGCAATGATAAGAAACTGAAGATCTTAACCATCTTCCCAACCCAAAATTCAGCTACAGTATCTTGTCCTGGCTCCATCGACCCAACCTCAATTCTAATCGAATTACAGAATCCCAAGGAAACTGGTTGTAAACAATCGGGAGATGACAAAAGAGAGACAAAAAGGGCTCTGCCCTGATGACTGAGATGTGCCTGGTGCCTGCCACATGTTTTAAAACTCTATTAAAAGTTTATCCCAAGAGGCCAAACCCCCAAATTGCTCACTCTTGTTCAGTCTTGCTCAAAGGGCAGCTGCAGTGCTGTGTTACTGTATGACCACCGTATCCACTCCATAGACCTCTCTGTGCCAAGTCAGGCTGAGGCGCCTAGTAAGGGAATTGCCTTTAGCTCATTTTCTTCCTTTTTACTATTTCCTCTTCTCATTTCTGTTTCCACTGGAACCAAGCCCGGCATTCCCCTGAACTATATAGCCACCTGAGCAGGTGCCTCTTTTTCCCTTGAGCTAAGCACTTTGTGAAAATTGTTGCCCGTCTTCCCCCAATAAGTCACTTCACACCATATAGGTCTTAAGCGGACGGTTGGTTGGACCGAAAGTCTCTAGGTTAGAATCTGCACTTCGTTCTCAGAGGATAATTCTTAATCTCAACTACCCAGCCTTGAGATCTTTTCGCTTTTCACCTTGGAGTTCCAGCTCATCATTAAGGTCATCTCAGCAGGTTAAGAAAAAAAATAACCTTGGCCGTTAGCCCTCCACCCTATTTTCCAGGTTTCTGTATTCGGTCCATTGGTCATGTGCTGCACTGCTTTTTCTTCCTGTCTCTCCCAAGTCTATGTGGTGGTCTCTCCTAAGCTTATGCTCTATAAGTGTATTTTTGACCAGTTAGTGTGGAAAGCTGGAGCTCTTTCCTCTTCCTTCTCTTATGTATGGTTCCCTTGAACCAAATCTTCAAGCCTTTCATAAAAACATACATAAGAATCGGGTATCTAACCCATTCAGAGTTATTGGAGCTTTGTATAAGAGTATATTGCAGTGTTGAGCAAGCTTGCCAACAGAGGTTGGCTAATTTCCGACGCTAACTTCCAATTTCTAATGCTAATTTCCAACACTAATTTCCAGCTCATTAGAAAGTCCGTGATACATTTCGAAACTTGCCTCTTTTATTGCAAGCTGTGCCACAGCCATGTCTCCTTGCCTCACTCAAGTTCTTGCTTTCTCTGTGTCTTGCTGACGCATGTCTCTGGCCCTCTCTTGCTCATCCTAGAGCAGTGGTTCCCAAACTGGGAGGTGCGACTCCCAGGGAAGCCACAGAAACCAGCCAGGGGAGCCGCGGAGTGCCACGGAATCCTTTCGGAAAACAGTGCAATGCCAATTGGCAGGCATCAACATAATGTAATGGGGAGTGTACATTACATTTCTGCGCCAGGTAAAATTGGCCATTGACCACAGGCCAATGGTCACCAGTGGTCAAGGGAGCCACAGGTCAAAAACATTTGGGAAACACTGCTCTAGAGCCTTTGTTTCACCAAAGACCTGATTGCCTACTGGGTAAACATGTTCATCTCCACAGAACATTAACATCTCCCCACTTTTGCATTTCAGATCTTCCCGTCACTACCACTCCTCTTTCAAGGAACTAAGTAGCTTTCTCTTTCTGTCTCCCTCTCTCTCCTTCACTTCTCCTGAAACTGGTTTTAGACAGTCTAGCACCATTTTATTGGCAACTTTATTGTGAGGATGAACGAAACACTCAGCATGGCCAAGGCTGATTGGGCACAGAGAGCTGAGACATTGCAAGGCACAGGGGAGAATTAATACTGTATGAAAAAAGAGGCAATGCCAAAATAGTATTAATTTTTTTTCATACAGTATTAATTCTGAAAAAAGAGGGCTCTAAATGGAGGTGACTGCAACAACAGAATAACAAAACACAGCCACCTTTTACCACAACCAAGCAGGAAAAAGAAGGGAGGGGAAGGGTTAAAGCTGAATTAGATCAAGACCCCTTACAGCTGCCATTTACTCTCTTTAAAAAGCAAACACAAGAAAATCTTACAGTCTAACAGTGCAATGCAATTCTATTGAGCACCTAGGCCGGTGCAGCATGTGCTGCACCGACCTAGGGTGTCTCAAACGCGCCATAAAATGCATTGTGATACCCAGAGAGTAGCCGGCAGGAAGACCTGCGTCGTCCAACCAACACTGGATCCACGAGGAGCCCCCTGCGCCGGAACAGGTTAGGCTGCTCCAAGCAGCACGGTGGCTGGGGAAGGGTGCAGAGGGAGAGCGGGGGTGAGCAGATCAGGCCCAGAAAGATGGAGGGATTGGCGACACTGCAGCGCACCATATCCTATCCCCCCTCCCAGGCCTTTTTCCCAGACACAGGGCTGCTCGGTTCTGCACCAGCTAAAGAGCTGGCGGAGAACTGAGTAGCCCCATTGCGGCGACCCAGGATAAGGGGAGGAATGTTCCCTTACCCCGAGGAGACTTCCAGCCAGCTGCTGCCAGGAATAGGCTTCAGCGTGGGCTGCGCAGCCCATGCTGCATGGCCCAGGGCAGGGGGAGATAGGATTGGGCTGTAAATCTTATAATTGAATTATTGAAGCTTTTACATCTTGTCCTTGTTCTGCTGTTCTCTGCTTGACTCGGAGTGAAACACAATTACATTAAGAACATAAGAACATAAGAAGAGCCTTGCTGGATCAGGCCAAAGACATACATATGCTGGCGGGACTGAGTTCTTGGATCCTCTATTGCTTATATGACTGATTGATGCGATCTGATTTGTTTTATATTCGATGTTTTAATTTCTATTTTCCTTTTATATGGTAATTTAATTCTTTCCTCTTTTATTTGCAACTATTTTAGAGTGTACGCCTTGGGCAGGCTTTTATATTCTTTCTGAGTTTCTTTTGTAATTTTGTACAGCGCTGTGTATACTTACAGCGCTTTAGAAATAAAGTTTAATAATAATGATTTGTAGGATTTCATTTTGGCCAGTTGCAGTTCTGAATTCCTACCAAGAACTTGGAGACACAAGGTAAGTTGACTTTATCATGTTTTGTTGTTGTTCAGTCGTTAAGTCGTGTCCGACCCTTCGTGATCCCATGAACCATATCCCGTCAGGCCTTCCTGTCCTCCACTATCTTCCTGAGTTCGCTCATTTTCATGTTATCATGTTTACACGAATGCTTTGATTTTGCCCCCAGATCATCAGACTTTCCAATTTCCAGTAGGGCAACTGCTCTAAAGTGTGTGTCTGCCATTTTTAGCTGATGTCCACGTCGAAAACTGATTGTTGAGCCTTATGCAAAATGTTCAGTATGTGTATAGAGTGTATTGGCATATCAGCAAGCCCCCCACCGCCATGCAGACACTCTCCCGATGATATATTTCCGAAGCCCTACCACCATGAATACAGTATTTGGCTGCATTGACAAACACCGTACTAGAGGAAAGGTCCTGTCTATGATTAGGGACACTGGTGTAACTTAAGTACTGTATAAGATTGTCTAATCAGTCATATTGTGTCATATTCCAGGGGACAATCAAGCAGATACTTTTAAACTTCCACTTAGGTTAGAGGTAAGGCTTCCCTCCTCTACAGCCAGTTCCCAACTTTTAAACTTCCACTTAGGTTAGAGGTAAGGCTTCCCTCCTCTGCAGCCAGTTCCCACCAATTCCCAAGGTCTGCTGCAGACAGTGACAAAACAAAAAGTGGGCCGTTCCATGCATGTTGTGGGGAAGAATTACACTTTTATATCAATTTTAAATGTTCCACTGGCTAAAATATGAACAGTGAAATATTGACCTAATGAAAAACGTACTGAATGCTAACAAAGGAGACTTTGGAAAGACACGATTTACATGCATTCAGTAACTGGATGAAATCACAGAGCAATATGTCAGAAACCAAACAGACTTAATATCACTTTGAGAACTGGCAAATCGGTTCTCAGAGACAGATTTATTTGTGGCATTACAGAAAATGCATTCTAAAAAATGTTATTATTAAAGAAATAACAATGTATCCCATATTTGTAAATGTCTCCTTTTTGAAGGAGACTTACAGCCCAATCCTATTGGACTGCCCCGCTGGTGGAACGAGCGTTCCGCCAGTGCAGACTGCCTAATGGCAGTCATAAACAACCCTCCAACAATGCATGAATGCGCGTGCTGCTGCACTGCCAGCAGAAAGGCCGGAGCCTTCCCGCACATGCTGGCAGATATAGGAGGAGCCGCTGAGGCAGGGAAATTGGTAGGGGAGGTGGGGGAGGGTGGAACGGGGCAAGGAAGGGCAGAATTAAATGGTGACAGGGCAGCGGATGGGTGAATTGGGTCCAGGAAGGGGGCGCATTCGGCAGCAGCAGGGGGCGGGGCCACCGAATTGTAACCCCCTTCCCAGGCCCGATTCACCATCCTGGGTCAATGTGGACCTGTTCCAGCAATTTCACTGACACAGGTCAGAGTAGACCTCTCCACGCCACAGAGGTTTACCCCCAGGTAAGGGAACAAATGTTCCCTTACCCAGTGGAGACCTCCATGACTGCCTGGAGCATGGCCTTTTTGGTGCTGCTGCATCAGCGGGGGAGGAATAGATAGAATTGTGCTCACTCAACATATCTGCCTTGGCGGGTCCTCCTGGATCTGCCAGTGCATGTAGGAAGGCTCTGGCCTTCCTGCTGGTGCTCCGGCAGCATGCACCTCTGTGTGCGCTGCCAGAGGTTTTTTTAACTGCCATTAAGGCAGTCAGTGCTGGCGGAATGCCAAGGGGGCAGCCCAATAAGATTGGGCTGTTACTCTTATGGTGACAAGGCTCCCCAGAACATCAGGGCAACAAGAATAATAAAGGTGCAAGCCAAACAACTGAAAACAACTGAGTTGTTGATGTACTAAACCTTAAAAAGTAAAGTGAGGAAATGAGAAAATGTTGATTCTCTGGAAGGGAGAAGTGGGGCATTCGGAGGATGGGTGCCCCTCCCAACTGGAAGGCAAGGTCGGTCTTGAAGCTTGACTCCTCCCCTAGGGAGGGCGCTCCCTCAACCCAGTCCGACCTTGCCTTCGCAGCGTTTGGTCGAGTCTTCTGAAGCTACAACACTTATAGATTGTACTATTGTTCCTTCTCCTCTCCATTAGTCATCTTCGTTTTGTCAACTGTCCTGTCCTACCCTCTCCCTTCCTCTGCCTCTTCTGACCCTCCTATTTCCTGCTGGGATCGGAGGGTAATCAGGGGCTTCTTCAGCAACGGATCTCCGATCAGATAAGAGTCGTCTTGATCGTGCTGTGCTGAGAGGAATTCAGCCCGCCCGTCGGCTGCAGCCCCAGGCTCAGCCGCTCGCTAGCAGAGCTGCAAAGGCTTGTCAGCTCCTTGAGAGGAGTTTTTTCTCCGTTTCGGCAGACTCGCCCCGCCCGTCGGCTGCAGCCCCAGGCTCAGCCGATCGTTAGCGGCACATCACAGGCCTATCAACTTTTCAATTACCCGGTGGAGCGCGCCTGAAGGGGACCTTTGCCGCTCCATGCCTGCCTGGTGTTTCTGTGACGCGAGAAAGCATCCAGCAGTTGCTGAATCACTGGGCTGGGGAGTGTGCTCATCGGCTTGGAGTAGGCCGGTTTGAGCTGCCCTCCCGCTGCGGGAGCACACCGCTTTTACTGTACTAAGCCACATCTTGATCGCATCGCCTCAGCTGCGTTTTCCCGCCATTTTACCTCAGCTTGTAAGTAGAGTGCAGGGGGATGGCGGACCAAGTCACTCCAACGGTCGCTACAGTAGCACGTGAGGGGGAAAAAGGGGGGAGTTGCCATGACTCCAGTTCACTGGCAGCAGCCTTGAGGGAGGAAATAGCACGAATGATAGCCTTAGCTCTTAAAGGAACAGATACTAATTCTGCCACCAAAATTCCTCAAAAGCAGCAATGAAAAAGACATCATTCTCCAGCTTCTGATTCTGTCTCATCCTCTGACGCATATCGTGCCTCTTCAGAGGAGTCCATTCCCCCCCCAAGGAAAGCCAAACGTAAATCTAAACACCTTGATGTTTGTGAAAAGTTTCCTGATAAGCGGGCTACTCACAGGAAAGCATCCCGCCTGCATGAGCCCCCTGCCTGGCCTTCATCTGAAGCCTCGGGCTCTGATGAAGAGGAGGGAGAGCTTTCGGGGGAAGGGGAGGAATATGAAGAGCAAAAACGACAAGCCAACAGGCTTTTCCCAGCGGAACTGTTCCCACGGCTCCTAGCCAAGGTGGTAAAATCCTTAGAGCTCCCCGTGGAACAGCAGCCAGACCCTCCTCCACCTAAGTTGGGTGTCTTGTCGGTTTTCCCACAGGGGCCACCCAAAGGTAATCTAGTCCCTTTTCCTGCAGCGTTTCAAAGGGTGATTGATCATGAGTGGAATACCCCATCGTCCAACAGACAACCTGGCCGGTGGTTTAACCGTTTGTATTCTTTTCCAGACCAAGTGATGTCCTCATTGAAGGTCCCCGTAGTGGATGCCCCTGTCACGGCGCTCTCGACCTCAGCGGTCATTCCCACTGAGGGGGAGGGGGGCCAAAAGATCCATGCGACAAGCGCGTGGAAACCGCGTTGCGACAGAGTTATGAGGCGGCTTCTCAGGCTCTTAGGGCTTCAGCGGCAGCCTCGGTCATGGCCAGGGCCTCTTTCCTGTGGGCGGAGTATCTGGCGGCCACAGAACCGGGTCTTTCCAAAAATGTCAAGAACTGCCTTGAAAAGATAGCCTTGGCGTCCGCATTTGCTGCAGATGCCTCTTACGATACAATTCAGTTAAATTCCAGATCTATGGCGCTGGGGGTGGTCGCTCGTAGAAATGTCTGGCTCCGAAATTGGGAAGTGGACGCTGGATCTCAGGCCCGTCTGGTGGGCGTTCCTTTCCATGGGACAAAACTATTTGGTCAGTCACTGGAGCCAATTCTGATCGAAAGTAAAGATAAGCATAAGGTTCTCCCGTCTAGCAGAAAGGAGGCACTTAAGACTAAACCTCAACATTCCTTTCGCCCCTTCAGGGGAGATAGCAAGTTCAGAGATTCTTCCAGATTCAGAAAGGGATGGAATAAGCCCCGATCGTTCCCTAAGTCCAGACAACAGGGTAACGCTCCTGCCGAAGGTTCCAAGGGCCACAGAGAGCAAAAATCGCAATGACGGTCACACGCGGGCATCCACACCCCCTATTGGTGTCAGGCTTTCCAGGTTTTCTTCCCACTGGCCGGCTATTACCAGCGACGCCTGGGTGCTGGAAGTCGTGTCACAGGGTTATGCCCTAGAATTTGACAAAAGACCCAAAACCAAATTTATCAAAGTCCCCAAATCCCGGGATCCAATCAAACACCATCTCCGATTGCAGGCCATCTCTCATTTACTCCAGATTCAGGCCATAGAGCCAGTTCCTCCTTTGGAACGCAACACCGGGGTCTACTCCATCTGGTTCCTGGTCCCAAAGAAAAACGGGGATTGGAGGGCGATTCTGGTCTTAAAATGGCTCAACAGGTTCCTGCGCAAACGACGATTTCGAATGGAAACATGGAGAACGATTACAATGGCTTTAGAGAAACAAGACTACTTGACATCCATAGACTTGACAGAGGCCTATCTCCATGTTCCCATCTGAAAGAGTCATCGCAGATTCCTTCGCTTCTCCTATGGGGGGCGCCATTTTCAATACAGGGCTCTCCCTTTTGGCCTCACAGCGGCTCCGAGGGTCTTCACCAAGACCCTCGTAGCCCCTGTGGCTTTCCTGAGGCAACAAGGGATACATGTCTTCCCCTACCTGGACGATATCTTGATACGATCATCGTCCAGGGAGGCAGCAATTCGGGACCTGCAGATGACTGTGGACCTCCTGGAATCTTTGGGCTTCATAATCAACAAGGCAAAGAGTTCCCTGGATCCAGTCCAACGAATGGAACATCTGGGTCTGATAATAGACACCAGACTTTCCCATCTAAGCATATCCCCAGATCGCCAGATGGCTCTGCTCAGAGCATTGACCAAGCTACATGCTGCACATCGCGCCAGTGTAATGTGTCTGGCCTCAGGCCTGGGTCAAATGGTATCTTGCCAGGATCTGTTACCCTGGGCCAGATTTCATATGCGTCCCCTACATGGCCTGCTCCGCCCCCATCAACAGGCGATAGAAAGGAAAGTGTCACTAAGGATTGCCATTCCCCAAACCGTCAGGGACAGCTTCACTTGGTGGCTAGACCCAGCCAGGTTGAGTTGGGGGGTGAGCTTGGAGGTGCCCATCCCCTTAGTGGTCACTACGGATGCCAGCCTCTTGGGGTGGGGGGCCCACATGGAGGGGCATCTCATTCAGGGCTCTTGGTCCCCCAGAGAGACAAAGTTGTCCATAAATCTTCTAGAGCTCAGGGCGATCAGGCTGGCTTTGGAACAGTTGCAACCTTTCCTGGGGGGTCGCCACGTGCGGGTCCGCACGGACAATACGACGGCGAAAGCCTATGTGAATCGCCAGGGGGGTACGAGATCCCTGTCATTGCACAAAGAGGCCTCCCTTCTAATATCTTGGGCGGAGCGCCATGTTCTCTCTCTGCAGGCGGAGCATCTAGCGGGATTGAGCAACATAACTGCGGATTGGCTCAGCAGGAGGTCTCTGAAAGAGTCGGAGTGGCAACTGAACCCGGCAGTTTTCCGCTTAGTGACAGCCCGATTCGGAAATCCGGTAATAGATCTGTTCGCCTCTCGAGACACAACACCGCGTTATCTGGCGTTGGCTCCGGACAACGGGGCAGAAGGCATAGATGCCCTGTCAGTACGTTGGCCAGAGGGTCTACTTTATGCCTTTCCACCCATTCCTCTCATCCCAAGGGTTCTATAGAGAATCAGGGCACTAGGGGCAGAGGTAATATTCATCGCCCCGTATTGGCCACGGAGACCCTGGTTCCCGACCCTGTTAGGACTATCAATACAACATCACTGGTCCCTGCCCCTGACAAGAGATCTGCTGATGCAGGGGCCCCTAGTACATCCACAGCCCCGTCTATTTCACTTAACGGCGTGGAAATTGAGCGGGCAACGTTGACACATTGTTTGTATTCCGAGAGTGTGCTAGACACTCTCCTGGCGTCTCGGCGTTAGTCCACAAAAAAGAGTTACGCGGCGACCTGGAAAACGTTTGCTCTGTGGTGCCGCAAACGGGGTCCGCGAGTCTCGCCCAAAAATTAAACACGTCCTTGAGTTTTTGCAGGCCGGATTGGCCTTGGGTCTGTGCACTAATACGCTCAAAAGACAACTAGCGGCGATTAACAGTGTACTGGGTACCGGTATGGGTTCGAGCGTGTCGCAACACCCTCATGTCAAGCGTTTTCTCAGGGGGGTTTCCATCATTAATCCCCCCACAATCCATAGATGTCCTTCTTGGGACTTAAATTTAGTTCTGACGGCTCTGACAGGGCCTCCTTTTGAGCCGTTGGCTTCAGTTCCGTTGCGGGAACTAACCCTTAAAGTTCTGTTTCTGGTCTCCCTTACCTCCGCTCGTAGGGTATCAGAGTTGGGGGCGCTTTCTGTTAACCCGAATTTATGTATTTTTCACTCTGAGAGGGTAGTCTTTAGGATTGACCTTGGTTTTCTCCCCAAGGTCAATTCAATTTTTCACAGATCACAGGATCTGATTCTTCCAAATTTCTGCCCTAACCCTTCTTCGACGAAGGAAAAAATTTGGCACACCTTGGACGTTCGTCGGGCGCTTAGTTATTACACTAAACGCACCCTTCAGTTACGCAAAATGGATGCTTTGTTCATTACCTTCCGGGGTTCTAGATTGGGAAACAAAGCTTCCATTTCGTCCCTCGCAAAGTGGCTGCGGAATGCCATCACAACCGCATATCAAGCAGTGGGTACAACACCGCCGGATGGAGTTACTGCTCATTCCATCCGTGGGGCGTCTACTTCGGCAGCCTTTGAAGGTACTAGCTCCCTGGAAGACATTTGCAGGGCAGCTACCTGGGCTTCCATTCACACCTTTACCAAACATTACAGAATTGATAAGGCTGCATCGGCGGAGGCTGCGTTGGGTAGAAGAGTCCTGGGGAAGGTTGTTCCGCCTTGAGCGCGACTGCCTATCTCCTGCCCTAAGTTGGCTAGACTGCTCTGTTACATCACCCATCCTCCGAATGCCCCACTTCTCCCTTCCAGAGAAAAACGGAATTCCTATCTGGGAATCTCCTGTTCTGAGAAGGAGAAGTGGGGCATTCGGCCCCACCCTTTTCTTCTAAACAGTCGCTCTCAGTTCTGTAGTCGTTTGGTGATATCCCTCATATTCCGGTATGGGGACGTCCTTTCCTTGACAATTGGAACTTGGCCACCTCTCTGTTCAGGCGTGCCTAGTTTGTTCCTCTGTCGTCCCTGTCTTACCTGTTTTCATTCTTGGTTTCGAAGAACTCTTTGTCTGTGTCTTAGTGTCTTCGGACTTGTTTGGTTGCCTGCCTTTCCAGTTGCAGGATATTGTTATTTGTTGCCTTGATCGGGCAAATCCTGGAGGTGCGTTTTCGTCTGCTCGTCAGTCCTGGACTGGGTTGAGGGAGCGCCCTCCCAAGGGGAGGAGTCAAGCTTCAAGACCGACCTTGCCTTCCAGTTGGGAGGGGCACCCATCCTCCGAATGCCCCACTTCTCCTTCCCAGAACAGGAGATTCCCAGGTAGGAATTCCGTTTTTTTTAGGGTCATTTATAAACTGGGCAGAGTATACATTGAGAATGATAATTCTAACATCTGTAAGAAGGGCAGAGAAAAATTCTTGTGTGAAGCCCTGGACAGCCACTGCCAGCCAGTGCAGACAATCCTCAGCTAGATGGACTAATGGGCTGACTCAGTGTGAGGCAGCTTCCTGTATCAATCAAGAAGAACCTTGCTGACGCCATAGGGAGCAAGCAGATATACCATTATTTTTTAGATTGTTTATTGTAGTAAGATGCTTTAGACGTTGACGAAAGAGCGAGACACACATTTTTAAATAAATAAGTCATCCCTCATCCTTTGTTTTCTTTTTCTTTTTCTACAGAGTGAAAGAGAGGCAACCAAATAGCAAACAGATCATAGTGTTAGACTTTTTGGAATTGCGACTGAACCAATATACAATGATAACATCCATTGCAGTCAGCTAAGTCATCCAGAAGACTTCCTCACTGGTCGAGTGAGGGGCCGCTCATTATTGTATTTTTGGTCATTGTAGTTGCATCAATGAATTCAAAACATAAGTCACAGCACGTACCTCACTAAGTACAGAGCAGCGGAGCGCACACTTCGCTGCTCTAAGCCATCGCAAACATGTTGTAAAGCACGTTTGCAACGACTCGGGTGCAAGTGGCGCTGGCGCTGAGGCCGGCACCTCTCACACCCCGGGCGGACTGAACCTGTGCTGGACAATGCAGGTAGGGTCTCTGCTGCTCGGTGCGGGCCGGGCTGGCGAGGGAGGGGGATCATTGGCCAGCCCGGGCTGGGAGGGGGTGGGGATATTATACAGCCTCCCCGAATATACTCCAGTTTTGGACCTGGCGTACATCTGAGGAGGTCCATAGGGCCCCGGCAGGCTTACACATAGGGAAGGGGATAAAGGTCCCCTTCTCCCAAGGTGGTCCCGGGCTGTCTTGGGGCAGCTCGAGAATGGCATATAGGATACAGCCTTTAGGCCAGCTGTGTATCTTTAGGCAGGATTGCGCTGACAGTTCTGCTAATAGTTATACTATGTCAAATGATGAGTTTCTCCTTAGGTTTATTGAGCTGTTCCCAGCAACAACCTTAATTAGTCATAAGCCATAAGTAGAGGTGGGAGAAAATTGTTTTATTTTTTTGCAGATTTTGGTGTTTAACCAAAATTGAATAGCTTAGCAGAAAGTGGTGTTAAGTGTTTTTAGTCCATTTTTTCCCCAATTTTTATCAATTGTAAGTAACCACTTAAAAAGTGTGCTAGGTAGGTGGTATAGGTTGTACAGTGTTGGCAGATGAAGATTGATGCAAAATTACATGGTTTTATTTCATTTTCATTTCATATTTATTTTCATTTCCAGAGTTTTTAGCAGAAAGCGGTGTTGTGTGTTTTTATTTCGTTCTCACTGTTTTCTCCTGTCCCTAGCCATAAAACAGATTTCAGCACTCTCTTGGAATGTTCTAGATGGGTGGTACATATAATATTTAAAATAAGGAAAGTGATATGATAATGCCCTATTCTTGGCATACTTGATACATACCTTGAACGAATACGCCTGTGCGGGTTGGACACAAAGAATGCAAACGGAAGAAGGCCTCCTTAGATAATAGAAGGAACATATAGCAGTAAACATATAGCACTGCATGAATTCTTGTACACATGCTTGCGGAACAGCACTAGCATCTATCTATTACCCATCTAGAACATTCCAAGAGAGTGCTTATTTCGTTATCACCATTTTCTCCTAGCCATAAAACAGATTTCAGCACTCTTCTGGAATGTTCTAGATGGATGATAATATAATATTTAAAATAGGAAATGCACTATTCTTGACACGATACATACCTTGAATGAATACGCAACGCCTGTGTGGGTTGGACACAAAGAATGCGTAGGTATAATTATAATTATAATTATATATATATATATAATTATAGTAGGTATAACAGAAACCTGGTGGAATGCGGAGAACCAGTGGGATACTGCAATTCCAGGATATAAACTCTATAGGAGGGACAGAGAGGGGCGTGTTGGAGGTGGGGTGGCTATCTATGTCAAAGAGGGGGTAGAATCCACCAGAGTAGAGCTGGAGGGGGGCTCTGACTCCTCCGTAGAATCACTGTGGGTTAGATTACCAGGCTCAAAGAGTGATGTAATAGTAGGGGCATGCTACCGTCCTCCAGATCAAAAACCTGAAGGGGATCTTGAAATGAGGAAGCAAATCAGGGAGGTGTCAATGAGAGACAGGGTTGTAGTCATGGGGGACTTCAATTATCCTCACATCGACTGGGTCAATTCATGCTCAGGTCATGAAAGAGAGACTGGATTTCTGGATATGTTAAATGACTGTGCCTTAGAGCAGCTTGTCACGGAACCGACCAGAGGACAGGTGACTCTGGACTTGATATTGTGTGGCACTCAAGATCTGGTCAGGGAGGTAAATGTTACCGAACCATTGGGGAACAGTGACCATGCTGCGATCTGTTTCGCCATGCATGTCGGAGGGAGAGTGCCAAGCAAATCTGACACGAAAACCCTTGACTTCCGAAGGGCAGACTTCCCCAAAATGAGACTAGTTAAAAAAAAGCTGAAAGGGAAGGTTAAAAGAGTCCAATCGCTCCAGAGTGCATGGAGGCTGTTTAAAACAACAGTCATAGAGGCCCAGCGGGAGTGTATCCCACAAAGGAGGAAGGGCTCGACCAAGTCCAGGAGGGTGCCGGCATGGCTAACAAGCACAGTTAAGGAGGCTATAAAAGGCAAGGAAGCTTCCTTCCGTAAATGGAAGTCTTGCCCTAATGAGGAAAATAAACAGGAGCACAAACTGTGGCAAAAGAAATGTAAAAAGATGATATGGGAGGCCAAGCAAGACTTTGAGGAACGTATGGCAGGCAACATAAAAGGGAATAATAAAAGCTTCTTCAAATATGTTAGAAGCAGGAAACCTGCCAGGGAAACGGTTGGTCCGCTGGATGGTGAGGGAGAGAAAGGGGTGATAAAAGAGGACTTGGAGACTGCAGAGAAATTAAATGAGTTCTTTGCATCTGTCTTCACGGCAGAAGACCTCGGGCAAATACCGCTGCCGGAACGGTCTCCCCTGACTAAAGAATTAAGTCAAATAGAGGTTAAAAGAGAAGACGTCTCAGACTTAATTGACAAAATAAAGATCAATAAATCACCAGGCCCGGATGGCATCCACCCAAGAGTTCTGAAGGAACTCAAGAATGAAGTTGCTGACCTCTTGACCCAAATATGCAACTTGTCCCTTAAAATGGCCACTGTGCCAGAGGATTGGAGGATAGCTAATGTCACGCCAATCTTTAAAAAAGGAAGGCGGGGGGACCCGGGAAACTACAGGCCGGTCAGCCTAACATCTGTTCCAGGGAAGATGGTGGAAAGTCTCATTAAGGATAAAATCTTAAAATACATAGAAGAACAAGCTCTGCTGAGGGAGAGTCAGCATGGCTTCTGCAAGGGGAAGTCTTGCCTCACAAACCTGTTAGAATTTTTTGAAAAGGTCAACAGGCATGTGGATGCGAGCGAACCCGTGGATATTATGTATCTGGATTTTCAGAAGGCGTTTGACACAGTCCCTCATGAAAGGCTCCTGAGAAAACTCCACAGTCAGGGAATAAGAGGGCAGGTCCTCTTGTGGATTAGGAACTGGTTGAAGACCAGGAAACAGCGAGTGGGAGTCAATGGGCAATTTTCACAATGGCGAGAGGTGAAAAGCGGTGTGCCCCAAGGATCGGTCTTGGGACCGGTGCTTTTCAACTTATTCATAAATGACCTGGAGTTGGGGATAGGCAGTGAGGTGGCCAAGTTTGCAGATGACACTAAACTCTTCCGGGTGGTGAAGACAAGCAGGGATTGTGAAGAGCTCCAGAAGGATCTCTCCAAACTTGGAGAATGGGCAGCAAAATGGCAGATGCACTTCAATGTAAGTAAGTGCAAAGTGATGCACATTGGGGCAAGAAACCAAAATTTCACATATACACTAATGGGTTCTGAGTTGTCCCTTATCTGCCCCATCAGCAGCTAATTAAGTGTTAATTAACATTGATTTTAAATTGCAATTATTTTCGGAGCACTTCTGTCTCTCTGATTTTGATTTTGGGCTTATTTTTTGGAAAATGTACTTTGGTGGGGTGGGAGAGGAAGTAGCTGATTTTAGGAAGTGTGACTTGGAGAAAAAAAAGAGATCCTTGCATATGTCTCTCTCACTCACTCACTCACTCACTCACTCACTCACACACACACACACACACACACACACACACACACACACACACACACACACACGTTAAATAAGACATTTTTTTCACATTTAAAATTGTTTTAGTACTTTTTTACTTAATGATTAATTACCTAATTAATTAATTGATTAATCCAATTAATTAGCAGGGGGTACGTGGCGCAGTGAGTTAAACCGCTGAACCATGAGCTGTCGATCGAAAGCTCGGCAGTTCGAATCCGCGACGGGGTGAGCTCTCGTTGCTTGGCCAGTTCCTGCCAACCTAGCAGTTCCAAAGCATGTTAATGCGAGTAGATAAATAGGTACCGCTTGCGGGAAGGTAAACAGCGCTCCGTGTTCCAGCCGCATGCTACGCACTGCGGCAAGGAGAGTCAGGCCGGCCATATGACCATGGAGGCGTCTTCGGACAACGCTGGCTCTTTGGCTTTGAAATGGGGATGAGCACCACACCCTAGAGTCGGACACGACTGGACTTAATTGTCAGAGGTCACCTTTACCTTTACATTACTTCAGAAAATTAGACCGTGATAAGGAGGTACCCGGGCCTCCAAAGGTTGAGAACCCCTGGGCTACAACATCCGAAAGAAGGAAATGCAGTAATGACCCAGATATCTTCTGCTACATCTGTGCACTTTGCAGGATTAAAGGCGCAACATCAATACCTTTGTCAATAAGGTTTATCTTGCCTACTTTAAAGTACGACATCAATGATATAATGAGCATAAATCTGCTGTTTTTCATTGATTTTATCAAATGCAATATTTGATATCTCAAAAACCTGATGTGATAGACAAGAACAGATGCCAGATTTGGAATCAGCGCCCCCAAATTACCTTAAAACCATTGGAATACCTTATGCCAGAAAAAGTGTGTTGACCAGTGTTATCTATTACCCATCTAGAACATTCCAAGAGAGTGCTTATTTCGTTATCACCGTTTTCTCCTGCCCCTAGCCATAAAACAGATTTCAGCACTCTTTTGGAATGTTCTAGATGGGTGATGCATATTGTCCGGGCCAGCCCGTACCTACGCTGGGCTTAGCTGGGGATCCCCGCTTGCCCTATGCCACAGCGGCCCCTCTAGTGGCGCCCATCAAGACAGCCAGAACGTGCCTCCAAGGGACAAAGCCTGGGGGCAAGGTGGGGATGCCGAGGGGGGCGGCCAGAAACCCACTAGTGTCCCGTGCTCACCGTAGGAGTCATGGGGGCATGCCCTTACGGGGGCAAGTCCACCGGGAAGAGCCTGGGAAAGACCCAACAGAGGGAAACAGGACCAAGGAAACCAGGAGCGAGGCCTAGGTCTACTCAGGAGGAGGGACCTAGGTCTACTCAGGAGGAGGGACCTGGGTCTACCCAAAGGGAAAGACCTAGGTCTACTCGGAGGGAGTAAGGAAGAGCCAGGGCGGGACCAGGAAGGGGAAGGGCGGGGTAAGAGGCCAGCCAGGACCATAAAGGCAGACACAGCGAATGATGAATGGAGGGTTACCTGCCCTTAGGTTTGAGCCCAGGACCTCTTGTAAGACCTAACTGGGAGGAGGAAAGGGGTGATTCTAACCCCTTCCCTGAGCAATTCTGAGGTCTATCAAGCAGTGGACTCTCTGCAAGTCGGGTAAGGTCCTCCCACCCCTTCGGCAGGCTGGAGAGCGATCCTTCACCCCCAACCCTCGGAGCCCGGCTTGCCTTGGCCACCCCAGCTCGCCAGAGCGCAGACCCACATATAATATTTAAAATAAGGAAAGTAATATAACACCCTATTCTTGGCATGATACATACCTTGAACGAATACACCTGTGTGGGTTAGACATAAAGAATGCAAATGGAAGAAGGCCTCCTTCTTAGATAATAGATGCTATTGCTGTTCCACAAGCATGTGTACAAGAGTTCATGCAGTGCTATACAGGTACGTTTTGCAGCAGTTTTTATGAGTTTGTTTGTGCAAGAGATTGCAATGTTCTAATGCCAGGTGGTTTACCACAGCAGGTGCAGAGACTCGGGTACAGGGTGTTGTAAGCATGTTCTCTGCTGCAATGCAGAGAACATGCTTACACCCACATAATAGCAAAAACCAGTATTGCAGATATTCTAACATGGGACCTATGGAACCAAGAGGGGCTTAGCTGGCTGTACAGAAGAATTGTTGTGGGAGTGGTTGCTCAGTCTGAACAAGGAGCAACGGCCAGGCCATACCTGGCTTGTTCTGGTGGTCTGTACTGTACTAGGTCACTTGTTTGTCTGTAAAACAAGTGGACACACTTGTCCACAAGGCCTCTGGCAGTTCTTCTTTTTGTCTTCCTGTTCCAGCACTTGCAGCCCAATCCTATTGGCCATTTAGGCCTACGGAATGCACATTCCGCTGGCATACACATCTTTATGGCTAACAGAAATGTAACAGTGCCTGTGTGCATGGCCTGGCTGCCACAAGCTGCGAGCGGCCAGGTCTGCGTGAAGACCTGGACACCCGCCAGAGCAGGTAGGTTTGCCTAGGGATTTGGAGGAAGGTGGGGAGGGATGAAATACAGCAAGGGTGGGCAGAACAGGGCCGAGATGGGGTGGGGAGAAGAGTGGACTGGGCCTGGGAAAGGTTCAGTGGCAGCCGTCAAATCCTAACTCTCTTCCCAGATCTGATCTGCCTTCATGGGTCGACGTGGACTTCAGCCAGCTATAGAACTATAGAGCTGGCTCAAGTCAGAGTTGACCCATGGTCGCTTCTAGGGCTTACCATGGGGCAAGGAAACAAATGTTCCCTTATCCTTTTTTTTTTTTTTTTTGCATGATATATTTAATTTTTATTAATAAACTACCAAACAAAACAAAACAAAACAATACAACATACTACGAAAGATTACAGCAAGCGCGAAGCAATAAATCCTACTTGTATACTATTATATATTTTCTACTTATACTATCTAACTAAGCCTATATCTCTACGATACTATTCATTAAATTCACACTTCATCACTTCTTCTTCTCTCTTTCTCTCTCTCTCTTAAAGAATCTATAAGTGGTATCTAAACATTCACAAAAAGATTAACTTTTCCTTTATCATCTAAAATCTTAATTCATACTTCAAATATTTTAATATATAAAACCACCCCATTTTTCTCCAAATGTATTAAAATAAAAACCTTCCAAACTTTTCTGTTTTTTTTAAAAAAATCTATATCCCCTTTTTATATAAAATTCTTAAAAACAAATCACATCTTATTTAAGTCTTTTCAGATAATAAAACATTATTTTTCTTTTATTCACAGAAGGGTTAACTAACTTTTCCTTTATCATCTAAAAGTCTTAACTTCCCCTTCAAAATCAAATTTTCCATCACTCTTTATATAAGTTTCTTAAAAAACAATCATCTTTTTATATAACATTAACTCCAATAATATTCCCCACAAAAAATAAAAAATTATAATCCCTTTTTAATTTTGACAATTTGCCATTACCCCTTCCATCCCTCCCCTTCCTCCTCCTCCTCCTCCTCCTCCTTCTTCTTCTTCTTCTTCTTCTTCTTCTTCTTTCTCTTCTTCATCCTTAAATCTTTCCCAAAAGTCCCTTGGTTTTTGAATTGTATCCACTTTGCAATTTTTTCCACAGGATCATTCACGTCTTCTATATTCCTCTCCCGAAAGACAATCTTCAGCACCTGTTTTGGTAAAGTACTCTCCTTCTCCGTCTCAAATCTTGGTTTAACTCTTGGTACTTCCTCTGCTACAGTCTCTTCCACTAAATCTTTCTCTTTATCATTGTCTTTATCTTTATCTTCCTGTACTTCCATCATTCCATCATGTATTCCCTCATTTCCATCATTTATTCCTTGTAATTCATCCTTTTTCTTCCCTACTTTTTTCAGTTCTGCGTTCATATTCTGAAGATTTCCCTGCAAAACTGTCATTTTTGCATCGAATCTCTGTTGCCATTTTTGAAAACAATACTCCAATTGTGTAGTCATGTTGCAAATTTTTCACCAGGTGCCAATCTCTCTTCTCTTAAAAAAAAAAAAGAGGTAATATAAAAAACTTCTATGGTCGACGACGTGAAACAGAAAAATTAATTGCCAAGATCCATGAACTCTGACACGGAAGGGCTCATATTCTTTTAGCAAAAATGTCAGAAATGTCAACAACAACCGTCCAAAACAATTTTCTCTTGCCAAAATAGTCTATTTAAAAAAACACCTTCTTACTGTTTTAATCTTCCATAAGTACAGAAAAAAATCAATAAAACTCACCACTTTAACTTCGTCTTTCCAACTTTCACTTTCGAATGTTCAGTTTGCCTTATCGCAAAGTATTATTTTTAACGTTACCTCTTATCTCGGCTAATTTCTTCAACTCATAAATCATTTCTACGCCTCTTGCCTAAGTAAAGCAAGCATGTCGGAGGTGGCTTGACTTAGGGTTCATCTGCGGCTCGAGCGACGTTGGTACTCCCACTTTCTCTCCGAGAATCCAAAACTTCAGAGCCTTTGCCTTGAAGTGTCAGAAGGGGGGAGATTGAAAGCCATGTGGTTTATCTCTTCGTACTCCCTTTTAATCCAGGGGTAGAGTAATTAAGTCCGTCAGATGTACTCCGTCAATACAGAGCGATCGGTGGAGTTGTCAGCCAGCCATGTCCTCTTAGCCGGAAGTCAAATGTTCCCTTATCCTGAGGAGGTCTCAACATGCCAAAACTCCCCTGTGGGATACTGCGGAAGTCATGTTGGTGCCGCTGCATTGCTGTGTGGGGAGTTAGTTAGGATTGGGCTGCCATCCTGTGATGTCCACGCTACTGGGGTGGGCTAACGGGGGTCATCTGGCGGCAAAGCGGTCCCTCCCGGTAGGTACAGGTAAGTTCCCGGGGCCCTGAGGTAGATCAAAAGAAGACTTACATGCTGCTTTCTGGATACTATTTAATTGCAATAGAGTCTTTACATTCATGGGGACTGTGTTACGTCACAGACCCCCAAGCTGTGTTCCATTTGGTTTACAATGAATGTCATCTGTTTCCTTGCCCAGGTGGTGAACCCCCACATGGACGATACCAATGAATGGCTTCTCCTTCAGGTACATAGGGAGGTGTGCTGAGCGAGGGAGGTACCCCAGTTGGGAGAGGGAGGTGGTGTCTTCGGGGTGGCAGCCCCTTTGCTCAGTCCCAGGTGGGTCTTTCCCCACTCCCACAGTCTTCCTAGGCAGGTGGGTCCCTATGTCTTACTGGGGCCTGGGCTGCATTCCCCCACCATGCCCTCCTGGTTCTTGCCAGCCTCCTCTGTTAGGGTCCTCCTTGCCGCTATACTTTCCTTCCTTCCAGTCACCATGGGAGGAGGTTGTCTACCCCTGCTCGGGAGCTCGCTCCACCTACCTCCTCCCTCGGCGACCGATGCCCTCCTTATGAGCCTCCCAACTGGTCCTCCCTTGCCTGCCTTTTCCGGGGGTGGGACTTTCCCTAAGTCTCACTCTCGCGAGATCTCCCTCGTCCCGTCTTCAGCTGCGCTATGAAGAGTCGCGTTGCCCTCATCCTCCATCTCAGTAGCCTCTCTGGGGTTGCGCGAGTGGCTGCCTTCTTCCGGAGCCCAGGCCTCTACCTATCACCTTCCCTTCTCCCTGGCATTGTCCTGGGGCAGGTCCAACTTGGGTGCGGCTGCTCCTCCCATCCTCGTCCTCCCAGCGAGGGTCTCCTTGCGTCCCAGCGGCCCCTTTTGGCTCCGCGCAGCTGCGACGCGATCGCCCGTTGGCCAGTCTTCCTCCCCCAGCGCTGCGGGGTAACACCTCCCCAGCCTGCCTTGACCATATCTGCTGCCTCTGTCCCTTTGACCCTCATCTGTCCTCTGCGATCTGACCTGCCCAGCAGCAATCTGCCATTGTCTGTATGGAGTTTGAACGTTCTCCCCATGTCTGCATGGGTTTTCTGGCTTACCAGATTTTCCTGGTTCTAAACCGTGACACACACCCCCATAAAATAAATAAAAATTTTAAAATCACTTTTTTCCGGGCTCCACCATCTTGGATCTCACAAAATTTCGTGAGATCCAAGATGGCGTTGCCCAAATCTCGTGAGGACATGAGGCAGTACAGTACTGCCTCATGTGCCCTCATGAGATTTGGGCATCGCCATCTTGGATCTTGAGGAACAAGAGGAAGGCCTTCTCCACAGCAGCATCACAGCTGTGGAACTCCCTCCTAACTGAATTAAGAACTGAACCCTCCCTATTAGCCTTCTGGTGGGGACTTAACAATTTTTTGTACAAGCTAAGGCTTTCATGCTTAGAATTGTTAGAATATCCAGTATTCTGCTGGGTATAAAGACCATGGTCAACAATGTTGGGTTGTCCTAACATTTCGCCCTCCCATGTTGAGGGCATTATCAAAAGATAAAATCACCTAAAACATTTAAAACTTAAAACTCAGCTGATGTCTGAATTAAAAGCTCTAAAATGCAGTATAAAAACCAGACTGACATTAAAACTGCATAAAAACCCCTAGCTCCAACATCTAGGTCATACTGGAATTAATTCACTAGGTGAATGACAGCCCATTCCAACCCAAGGGCCAAGCAGCCCAAGTCAGACCTAAAGTCAGCCTAAGTCATTTAGGGCAACTTTAGGTCTGGAACGCAACCATTTAGGGCGAAGTTAGGTCAAAGTTAGGTCGAAGTTACGACCGACTGACTAAGAACAGCCCATTCCAACCCAAGGGCTAAGCAGCACAAGTCAGACCTAAAGTTGACCTAAAAGTGGGCGGACCATGGGTGTAACGGGGGCGGCAACCAATTAACGTTGGATTCCAGACCCTGGCAAGCACAGACACACCCCCTCCAACACAAATGCTGACACAAAGTTTAGGTCGACCAAAAAGGTGGACCCAAATTCGAGGAGACCCATAGGAGCCATTTTACCTTACCCAAGCCAGCCCTCTCTTGAAAATTTCTAACACCCTACTCCTGAGTTAGGTCAGAGTTAAGACGGAGTTGGGCCTGCTAGGTCTGGAAACCGACAGAGTTATGCCTAAGATAGGGAGCCTATCAGCACCCAGCCCCACCCAGCCTCTTTCCCACAAAAGCCCAGCCCCAGGCCCCCACTCTCTCTCTCCCTCTGAGCATGTGGCGTGGGGTTCTGTCCCCCACAGCCACAAAGTGGGACTTTGTCAGTGGAGGGCAAAATTCACAAACACCCCACTTCTCTCTTCTCCTCTCTCCTCTCTGCCCCCCTCAAGAGTAGGCTTACCAGATCTCCAACCGGGACAGAGTGCTAGATCTTTAGGAGAAGGAATGTGGGCAGGTGTAGCTGTTAAACCCTTAGAGCACAAGCCTAGGCATGTCTACTCAGAAGCAAGCCCCATTGTGTTCAGTGAGGTTTACTTCTGTGTAGACATGCCTAGGATTGTGCTCTAAGGTTTAACAAGCTACACCTGCCCACATTCCTTCTCCTAAAGGTCTAGCACTCTGTCCCGGTTGGAGATCTGGTAAGCCTACTCAAGAGCAGAGAGGGCTGTTCTGGCTTTGGCCAAACTGTTTACAGCTGTGCCTGGGCAGCTGTCTCCATGCTACCATTTGCTAACCCATGTCTTTCTCCCAGCCTCTCCCCCCCCACACACACACACAGGCAACAACACCAGCAGGTAAGTGCAGGTAAGAGCAGGGGTTGTGCTGACATGTGTTCTGACATCTGCCTCTTTGCATATAGAAATATAGGTAGGATACATGCCTCTATACCAATGTCTTGTCTCATAGCTGCCTGCATAGCCTGCCATGATATGCCTCTTTACCAATGTGCTCTCTCATGTCTGCCTGCAATGCCTTCTCTGAAATGCCTCTTTACCAATGAGTAGTCAGATGCCTGCCTGCAATGCCTGCTATGATATATAGGATACATGCCGCTTTACCACTATTGTGTCGGATTGCCGCCTATTGTCATGTGAGCATACAACACCACGAGTGTGGTGGTGCTGTTAACGGTCTGTAGACACCAGCTGTTCCCTCCCCCCCTTTTTCTCCACAGGGTCAACTGACAGGTCAGTATTGCTAGGATTGCCATGGTTGTGACCCAATATATGTGTTGTCTTCTCTCTCTTTGACCCTTTTCCCTTACAGGATCATGCTTGCCTTACACCTGGGTAAGCAGCTCAGACCATGCTATGTGTGTCACACCTATCAGCTGTGTTATTTCTCTCCCTGCAGGCTTTTGCAACCGACACACTGGCTTGTCTTCACTGGCGATTGCTACCACACACCAGCTGCCATGGAACACCCCCGTGTTTTTTGTCTCCCCAGGAACGTCCACTACCACCTACCTTCCTGGGAGCACCCCTGGGCCCACAGTCTGGTTGCCCCACGGTCCTCTGCCTCGCTGCTGCCAGAGGTCAGAGAGCCAGCCCTGCAACCCTCCTCAGCTGCCGGTGCTGCTGCTGCTCCACCTCCCTGGCTGTCATACTTGCTGTCCCTCCCCTTTCGATGGAGCAGGCTGTGGTTCCACAGGCGGAGAGCCTGCATCTCCAGGTCCATGGGGCATGTGTGCTGCTGCTGCTGCTTTCAGATTGGCTGCTGTGACTACCCCTGGCAGCCTCGCCTGGCCATCTCTGCTAACGTTCCAGAACAATAAAGATGCCCCTCGGGCAGAGCCTCCTTGAAACATATGTGCTCAGTGTTACACAAGCATTGCCTTCCACACACAGACAGCCCCCAGCACTGAAGCCCCTGCATGAATCCCTTCCAGGGACTGCCAGAACACAGCAGGGAGGCTGCCAGACCCCCATGGGACAGAGGGGAGGGGGAGTTGGGGGGGCCTCTCAGGCAGGCAAACAGTGACAGGCGCCACGGAGCCCATAGCGGGGCTGCTTGTGGCCGCTGCATCTGTGTAGTGGCTGCTCAGCAACCGGGGATCTCGCCAGCCAGGGCGTCCGCCCGTAATACAGCCGCTTCCCTCGAAGGTCTGCCCGTAATGCAGCCGCTTCCGCCCACAGTCCGTCTGCATAAGAGGCGCCTGTTTCTGCATTGCCTTCATCTGCGGAGCAACCCCTGTGTCCCTATTGGTCTCTGCAGACCCCTCTCTCGGAATCTCTCTCCCACCAGCCTTGTTGTCTGTCTGTCTGTCTGTCTGTCTGACCCACCCGTGCCCCTCCCCAGCACCCACTGCCTGCCTGCCTGTGTGTCTGCCTCCCCTCCCACTCCCTGATGATGGCTGCTGGCCACCCCCCACCCTGCCAGAGCGCCTGCCGAGAGGCGCCGTCGTCGACCCATCTGGGGGCGTGATGAGCTGCGTGAGCCCTTCACGCTCGCAGCAGACAAGCCCAAGGCATCTCTCGGTCTTGGCTGGGGCACAGAGCAGAACGCACGCCGGGATGCCTTCTTTGTGGGCATTGCCCTGGCCCTGGAGGTTCAGGGCTTCAGGCAGCGCACGGGCAAGTCATGTCAGAAGCAGTTCCAGACATCATGAGCCCCCCCCTTGTGTGTGACGTTCCCACCCCCCTCCTTCCCTTCCCTCCCCCGCTCCCCCGCATGACTCCCACGTGCAGCCTCAACGTGGCATGGGGGTGGCATCGCCTTCTGCAGGAGGGGGGACGGCCACTCTCCCCTGCAGCAGGTGGCTGATGCACAGGGTGCCCTGTGGCAGCTGGCTCGGGCACCTCGCTCACCTGTCACCTGCCCTGCGTCCACCACATGACTGGCGCAACCCCCCTGCCTGCGGTCAGCCCCTTTGTGACCGGGCTGAGACAGACACTGCAGCAGCTGCCATGGATGGACGCTGACACGTGCAGACACACAGGCCTGCACATGCCCGAGCCAGACACCGAGCCTGGAGAGCCTGCCTGCCTGGGAGGTAAGTGTTGTCTGGATCCTGGGGTGGTGCTGGGCCACAGAAACTGCAGCCTGCCTAACTCAGGCATACCTCTGACCTAACTCAGACATAACTTCTGCCTAACTTAGGCTGCACTTAGGCCACACTTATGCCTGACTTGGAGAGGAGCTGGGTTGGAATGGGCTGCAAATCAGTCAATCCTAAATGAAATCAACCCTGGAAGCAGTGGCATTGTGCGCCCTCCCGGCGCCTGGTGTGGGGGGCGCTTGGTCGCTGGGCCGCTGACTGACCTAGCTGGGCTGCTGACTGACGAAGCCGGGAAGGGGAAAGGAGAGGCGGGCAGGCGCGCGCGAGAGAGCACTCGCGCACCTCCCCACCTCCGCCTGCTCCGTTCGGAAAAGGAGAGGCAGGCGGGCGGGCAGGCGCGGGCGCGCTCGCACACAACACTCCCCGCCCACGTGTGCTCCGTTCGGTACGGCGGGCCGCGGCAGCAGCAGCAGCAGGAGGCGGAGGTGGGGAGTGTTGTGCGCGAGCGCGCGCTCGCTCGCGCACAACACTCCCCTCCTCCTGCTGCTGCTGCTGCCGCAGCCCGCCGAACCAAAGGCAGGTCCTGGGGGGGCGCGCGCCCCCTGGAAGCAGCGTACCCACACGGCGCTGGGGGCACTGCGCACCAGAACCCCCCATATTAGGACGCCTCTGCCTGGAAGGACAGGTACTGAGGCTGAAGCTCAAATATTTTGGCCACCTAATGCGAAGAGAGGACTCTCTGGAGAAGACTCTGATGCTGGGAAAGATTGAAGGCAAAAGGAGAAGGGGAAGGCAAAGGATGAGATGGTTAGACAGCATCATTGATGCAACGAACATGAAAATGAGCGAACTCAGGAAGATAGTGGAGGACAGGAAGGCCTGGCGGGATATGGTTCATGGGATCACGAAGGGTCGGACACGACTTAACGACTGAACAACAACAAGACATGCCCCCAAGCAAAGAAGTATTGGACTCAGATTCATAAACAGATAGAGTTGATCTTAAAGATTAAGGTTCAAATGAAACCGGAAACCTGTTTGTTGGGTATGAGGGATAATCATGTAGGCGAAAAATTTCAAACTTTGTTTTTATATATGATAACTGTGGCAAGAATTTTATATGCACAATATTGGAAGAATTCGGAGATACCTTCCCTGGAAGACTGGTGGCTGAATGTTTTGGACTATGCTGAAATGGATAAGCTTACAATTTTAATTAAGGAAAAGTCAGTTAACCTTTTTGTGAATAACTGGAAACCATTTATCGATTTTTTTTAAGTGAGAGAGAGAAGAATGATGTGATGATATGCAGATTTAATGAATAGAATGTGGGTGTTATTTTGGCTTAGCTGGATATTATATGTAGAAAATAGTGAATAGTATGCTAGTAGGATGTATTGCTTCATGCTTACTGTAACTTTATGAAATATGTATTTTTGTTTTAATATATCAATAAAATATAAATATATGGGGGAAATTTTTTTTTTGCATTTGCTCATTGAATATTTTGTTTTATTGATCTTATAAGCAACTTCCATGACAATTGAAAAGTTTAAAGGAAAGATCTCCATCTAGTGGTGAATTAAAATACCTGCGTTAAATCAAAGTAGCCAGGCCTTCCAATAGACTAAAACAGAGTATTCTTTGAATTTTAAAACAGTCCAAATATTCTGCATTGAAAGTTTCTCCTTGTAGGAAAATGTGTGACAGTACAGAGTGTCTTTTTATTGCATAAGAAAACAGATTACCTGCTGTGGATTCACAGTGCATATATACAAACTTAAAAAGATGCTCATCATGTGCCACCTTTGAAATGTTTTTCAAAAGAACCTTAGCCAGAAGTATCAGGCTCAGCAGGAGGCAAATTGAGAAATTTGGCCTAGGCGATATGTTCATGTCCAGGCCATCATCTTTCCCAAGAGTTATGTGATATTCATTATCTTGGACGCCCCCATGTCCAGGGGAAGTGGGGTATTGAGGGGGGGGATCTCCTTTCCTCCCACATAGATGACGTGGCTACACTCCACTTCCTCTGGTTAGTCCCTTTGGTAAAGAACATAAGAAGAGCCCTGCTGGATCAGGCCAAAGGCCCATCTAGTCACACAGACCTGGTTGCAGTGTGGTAGAGCCGGTTTATTCTCATCAGGTTCTTTACATTCATGAGGGCACCTGTTACATCAGAGGGCCCATCCTTTGAGCTTTATCAAGAGTAGCTCCTTTCTCTCATTGCAGGAGGGGCAAGATGCTGGTGCAGATGCTGCATGATTTGGGTCTGGGCAGGAGGTGACTGGGTCAGTGGTGCTGGTAAGTTGGCCCCGGCGGTGGTTTCCCTAGGCGTGCTAGGGTCAGTTGCGGGTCTCATCTTGTTGCCCCGTAGCTGGCGCCAATGCTCCTGTATCCACTGCCACAGCCCCTTTAGGTGAGAGGGCTGTGGCCACCACATGGGCAGGGGTGAGGATATGTTTTGCCCGGGGAGGCAGAGGGGTGCCCCCAGGCCACTCCAGGCCACTCCAGGTGGGTGCCCAACAATGGCCAGGTGGTTCTCTATGGGGTTCTGTGCCGCCTTTCCCCAAACGGGGTTGCTGGGCACCTGGTCTCACTGTGGCCTTGCTCTAGCAAGAGGACAGGGTCACTTCCTGATTCCCACCATGCATTGCAGCTCGCCCCAGCCAGCTCTCCAGCTGTGCTGCAGTGGAACAACAGGTTAGGTAAAGGTATTCCTTGACATTTAAGTCCGGTCGTGTCCAACTCTAGGATGTGGTGCTCACCCCTGTTATGGTGCTCACCCCTGTCAAAACTTCACATACACTCATGGGTTCTGAGCTGTCTGTGACAGATCAGGAGAGAGATCTTGGGGTATTGGTGGACAGGTCGATGAAAGTGTCGACCCAGTGTGCGGCGGCTGTGAAGAAGGCCAATTCCATGCTTGGGATCATTAAAAAAGGGATTGAGAATAAAACGGCCAATATTATTATGCCGTTGTACAAATCGATGGTAAGGCCGCATCTGGAGTATTGCGTCCAGTTCTGGTCTCCGCATCTCAAAAAGGATATAGTGGAACTGGAAAAGGTGCAGAAGAGAGCGACCAAAATGATTAGTGGGCTGGGGCATCTCCCTTATGAGGAAAGGCTACAGCGTTTGGGGCTCTTCAGTCTAGAAAAAAGGCAGTTGAGGGGGGACATGATTGAGACATATAAAATTATACATGGGATGGAGAGAGTGGATAGAGAGAAGTTCTTTTCCCTCTCACACAACACTAGAACTAGGGGACATCCACTCAAATTGAGTGGAGGGAGTATTAAAACAGACAAAAGAAAATAGTTCTTTACCCAGTGTGTAATTGGTTTGTGAAACTCCTTGCCACAGGATGTGGTGATGGCACCTGGCCTAGATGCCTTTAAAAGGGGTTTTCATGGAGGAAAAGACCATCACAGGTTGCAAGCCATAAGGAACCTCCTGGCTTTAGAAATAGGTTTTCTCTGTGCCAGGTGCAAGGGAGTGACAACAAGAAACAGGTTATCTTGTAGTCTGTGTGCTCTCGGAGACATCTGGTGGGGGCACTGTGGACTAGATGGGCCTTTGGCCTGATCCAGCAGGGCTCTTCTTATGTTCTTATGTACCTTTGCTCACAAGGTAAGAATAATGGAACCTTAAGGGAAGAGCTAAAATATGTTCTTATGAAGCCGAAGAGCCAGCGCTGTCCGAAGACGCTTCCGTAGTCATTACCAGTGGAGTCACTAGGGCGCGCGCCGCCCCAAAGCGGGGGCACGTGTGTCACCCTAATGACTCTTGGCGCGGCGACCAGACGGAACGCAGCCCTGGGTGCCCCCCGGCTCTGCCCCCCCCCCCCGTTGCAGCCGGCTCCGCTCCAAGGCCTTCTCCCGGCCTTGCAGGCTCCGAGGCCAGGAGAAGGCCTTGGAGCAACCTCCCTGGCCGACGCGCCAGGGCCCTCTGACGAAGGCCCACTGCGTCACAACGTTATTTATAACATTTTCGCGCATGCGCAGACTGTTCCTGAGGGAAAAGGGCTGCTGCCCTTTTCCCTCAGGAATGATCTGCGCATGCACGAAAAACGTTATAAATAACGTTGTGACGCAGTGGGCCTTCGTCAGAAGGCCCTGGTGCGTCGGCCTTGGAGCGGAGCCTCCGGAGGGTGATGCACGCAGGGGAGGTGACGCGCGTGTGGGTTTGCGCGTCACCCTCTGGAGGCTCCACTCGCGTGCGTCACCCTGGGGCGGGCTGACCCGCACGCTTCGCGATAGCGACGCGCCTGGTCATGACTCTCCTTGCCGTAGCATGCAGCTGGACACAGAACACTGTTACTTTCCCTCAAGCGGTACCTATTTATCTACTAGCATTAACATGCAGTCGAACTGCTAGGTTGGCAAGAGTGGAGCAACAGGTTACCACCAGATAATATAGTTTTTACTTTTATCTGGGATATTTTTTAATTCCATTTTTTAAGTTTTATACCTTTTGTTTTAAACTACTGCAACCCATTCCAAGATTTTGGAATGAAGTAAGCTAAATCTTTAAATGAAGGTTACTAAGCTACTAAGTAGAAATAAATGGCAGGAGAATAAAATGCTCTAGTAAAGAAATTTTAGATTGGGGTTTTTTTTTAGTGGGATGTGGCTATGGGGGCATGGCTATTGGGAGGGTATCTTGACAAGCTCCTGAATTTTAAAATTTATCATTACATCACTGGTCCCAACATTTTAAGATACGTTCAAGTAAACTGGAGAAGATTCAGAGAAATCATCAAAGGCAACATAATGGATTGAAGGAACTGAGCATGCTTAGTTTAGAGAAGACTGATGGCACAACTGAGAAAACATGCAAGGGATTGGGTTGCATGAGCATGGGTTGCACTTTAATATGGGAATCTTAAATCAGCTTTACGCCCCTCTCGGGCTATCTATGTGAATTGTCATGATATTTTCTAATGTGAAATGAAGGTAGAAACTAATGTTCTTGTTAATAAGGTTTTACCTTTACATTTCAAAGTGATGGGCGGCCCAGTCTCAGATAACATAATTGCCACTACACAATAGGGCTTAGGGATTTCACTCTCCCATAAAATTCCCAAACATCACCCTGTTTTCTGTAAAGTGCTGGGGTAAAAGGGAATGGTAGGAAGATTCCCATGAATGCAATAGCAGTATCCAAAACTGTGGATACTAAGAACCACGTGAACTTCTGCATTTTTACAGTTGATTCATCTACTGTACCAATTAAATTGTTCAATCCACATTATTAGTTACATTTGCACTGTGCCCTTCCTTCATAGAACTCACAATAACTTTTTATCCTCACAAAGGTCCCAAGATGAAGCTGAGAAGTAGTGAGAGGTAGTATGTCAGAACCAGCTGGGTACAGCAGTTACGGCCCAATTCTATCTGGGCCTTATGCTGATGGATCTCGCAATCTTTGATTTCGCTGGTGGATCTCTCAGCATATGACAATTTGGGACCATTGACTGGATAGCAGAGCAAACAACCTCAAAGTGCCTTCAGTTAGGCTACAAGACAGAGTTTTCCAAAGAAGATAGATATTATTATTATTATTATTATTATTATTTAATATACAGTATTTGTATACCGCCTTTCTGGTCATTGGATTTCTCCTCTGACTTTATTCAAGTACATGGGCAGGCTGTTCTAAACCCCAAAGTGTTTTTACAATATAATAACGTTCTAATCTTTCATAGAACCCTTCATTCGAGCTGTTACTTTCACAGTCTTTTTGTTCACATTTTTTTATACCACCCTTCCTCCAAGGAGCTCAGAGTGGTGTACATATTTCCTCCCCTCCTTTTTGTCCTCACAACAACCCTGTGAGGTAGGTGGGGCTGAGAGATAGTGACTGGCCCAAGGTCACCCAGGAAGCTTCATGGCTGAGCGGGGATTTGAACCTGGATCTTCCAGGTCTAAGTCCGATTCCAGCTCCACTCCCCCACAGGGCTCTGCAGCTTATCAGCTCAGTGTGCCAGCAGCTCTCCGACAGACTTCCGGCTGTCTTGAACTGCTGTCCTGCAGATCTTCAGGCAGTTTTGTGAAACGAACGCTCTACCAATTGAGCCAGACGTCCTGCCCCCAATTTCTAAGTGATATAGAAATTGCTTGAGAGATCAGTTACACAGAAATTTAAGCGGTTGTAGGTGAGAAAATATTTGTGAATAGCTCTGTTTGGACAGAATGATGGAAAAGCAAGAGCAAGAGTCAGGTTGCCAGCTGGGCTGAGTCTCCTCTGCCAGAGATGACTCAACAGGAGAAAAGGAGAAAACTAGCAGGAGGTTTAAGACTAGCCCTGGAGAATCGAGGATTTTAGAAGGGAGAAGGAGTTGTTACCTATCCTTAATGTGCTGGGTAGACTGGGGTATATTGTCCTTCTGCAAAGCGAGACCCAACTGTATGGCTTCAGGTCTGGGGGGGGGGGGGGAGGGAAAAACACAGCCAAAAATGTAGGTAGAGGAAGTAACTTCCCTGGAGGTGAGAGTGGCTACTGAAGCAAGAGGTTTTCCAAGCAGGACAAGCCTTACCAAAACTGGATCGCATAGATGCTCTTGGTGGGGAAGAAAATGCCACAAAGTGGAAGAGACTGCAAAAATGGACAGTGTGGATGCCTTTGCTGACATAAGAACATAAGAAGAGCCTTGCTGGATCAGGGCAAAGGCCCATCTAGTCCAGCTTCCTGTATCTCACAGTGGCCCCACCAGACAGAGGCAGAGCCAGGCCATATGGCACCCGGGGAGACCCCTTTACGCCTCAACTCCCCCCCATTTTTGACACCTAATGTCCCAAAATTGTGCAAAAATTTCTGGGGCAAACACACCTTTTATTCGGTGTTTTTTTAAAAAAAATTAGGCTAGGGCGGGGCATTCTCGGCGGGGCGTGGGGCGCGAGTACTTAGCTGGTCAGGCAGCATTTTCCGATCCGGGCGGCATGCATCTTGAATAGGCGGGACTCTCTAGGACTCTCTCTCTATCTCGCTGGTCGCACACTCTCTCTAGGGCGCACATCTCGTTGGTCTTGCTGGTCGGTCCTCCAAAGCCCTAGAGAGGCCTGGAGGACCGACAGATCAGCGAGACGGAGAGAGAGTCCTAGAGAGTCCCACCCATTGAAGATGGATGCCGCCCAGATTGGAAAATGCTGCCTGCACCCCGAAAACACGCTGGGGGGCATGGACGAGGCAGCTGCCGCCCTGGGATGCAGCAGAGGGGGGGGCGGCAGCTGCCCGCAAAAGTTAAAAAAAGTTTAAGAAAAACACCAAAATCCAAAATTTTACTGGAGCACCCCCAGCCTCCACGCCCCACCCCCAGCATCAGCGCCCCCGCCCCCCACTTTGCGACGCCTCTGCCACCAGATGCCTCAGGGCCTGGGCCTGGCCACTGCGCATTTGATGGAAACTGTGCCCCAAAAGGGTGGGGCATTCCCTCTGTGGAGGGAAGGGACCACCAAACAGGCAACATGGATGCCTTCCACAAGGAAAAAAAATGCCAAATTCTGCTCCCAGAGCAGGGTAGTTATAGGACTTTGGACAAAGAATACAGACATTCCTGGGTGAGCAATGGTATCTGGAACATCTCCTTGGTGAGCAGTCAGAAGTTTTATGGGCTTGATTGAATTAAGGTGTGTCCTTCCAGAAGGGCACGAAGGCTTAATTGCACCCCAATCAGAGATGTTCAAAAAGGTATGGGATGGTGTGGGCTGCACCCATGCTTAGGTCATTGGTTGGAGAGGTTTCCTGGAGAAAGAGTCTGAAAAGACTGCCCGGGTGGCCTGGGCCTGGCCACTGGGCATTTGAGCTTAATTCATTTTGTTTGCAAACAAGATTATACCAAGGTGAGGAGCCTGAATTTGCAAGACCTTAGAGGAAGGTGACACTGACACACCATGCCCCGCAGTGCTACAGTTTTCTGTTCCAACCAATAGCCCTTTATTAGTATTTCCTTGCTAATGAATACATAAATAATAAATAAAAAGAAAGCCTTACCTCACTCTCTTCAGGGCAAATTCCTGGTTGGTTCTTAGGCACGTTAGCCAAGGAACCAAAACAGTATTAGGAAAGACTACGCACATTTTGGAAAGTGAGGTCAGTGTGGCAACACCCTGCCCTTCTGATTATGTGCTACAGTCCCCCAATGACTATATAACCGGGTGGACATAGCCATATTGAGTTCCTAAACAAGGAAGCAAAGTTCAGAGGAATTTGATTCTGCTTAATACATTTAGGATCTAAGCATAGGACTGTTTAAAAACTCAAGGAATAGATGTTGCTGCATGACTTGTTAGCACCTGTGTTTCACCATCCAGAAGGATCTACGATGTTAGGGAATGCTGGTGACAAAGTAGTTATCATACTGGGTTAGTGAGATAATACAGGGCAGTGTTTTATTACATGACACAAAGAGGGCGGGATCTACACCAACAATAACAGCTGTCAGTGTGAACCCTCTGAGTAATGCAAAGAATGAGAGTCACACTGTGCAGTGTTTATATATTTAAGAACTTGCTTTAAAAAAGAGACTTTTTTTTTCAAACGTGGAGATGGGAATGCATCCAAAGTCATGCTGCTACTAGCACCATCAAATATTCCCACTATGAAGTGGGCTGGTTTCACCCCAGCTGTTTAGTCCAGAATTGCTCTCTTTCATTCATTCACTTTTTATGGAGATGTTATTGCCAACCCATTGCATACTAGTGTCTTCCAGGGTGCATTCTCACCTTTTTGCAGACTTGATTTTTCTGTCTTTATGTGAAATTGAAGCTCTAGCTTGTCAAGTGTGGACGAGTACTATTGATTCACCGGGTGGGGAAGTGGCTTGTTAAGCCCCAGCACTGGCACGCTCAAATTAGGAGGAAGAGTCCCTAGAAAGAGTCGGGGAGGGAAGAGTCAAGGAGGAGGAGATTCGGGGCACAGTAGTAGAGAAGTGCACCTAGTGCTGAGGGAGGGAAGGTTGTGCTGCTGCTCCTTTCCCAGGGAGTGGAAACTCAGGGCACAGCAGTGAAGAAATGTGCCCAGCACTGGGCAGGAGATGGAAGATTGAAGGCCGTTCCACACTACACGAATCTCGGCGCGGAGGCCTCTGCCTCCGCGAGCAGAGCTGGTCGGAAGGAGCGTCTTCCCGCCTGTTGTCCCTCCTGTTGTCCCGCTTCCTTAGAAAGCGCAGCGGTGATTGGTTAAGCACAAATGCGGTCTGATACACGAGAGAAGAGAGAAAGGGGCAGGAAGGAGAGAAAACTAACATAACAATTTGTGCCGGGAAAAGAATTCATCTTGCTAACTTCTGTGAGAAGGAGAAATGGATCCATGAGAAATCGGAGACTCGAGTGAGTTCCGATTGATTGACAGCCCCTTTCATCCCGCCCTCTCATCCGATTGGTTGGCTGCAGTAGCTCCGCGAACCCGCCCCTCAAATGATGGGTTTCCAGATTTATGTACGCGCCGGAAATCAGAGACGTCCTCAAGGGGGGGCAGGGCCCCCGGGCGGAGGGCGCAGAGGCTCCTGGGGGGGGACTACTTAGGTTTCGATTTTTGTTTCTGTATTTTTACTGTTTTTACGGTTTTTTCGGGGGTTTACGGGCTTTTTTACTGTAATGTGTGTACTGTAATGGAAATTACTGTAATACTGTATTACTGTAATACTGTAATGTGTAGTGTGTATGCTTTGTCCCACTTAGCTTGTGTATCCCGGAGCCTTCATCCTTTCGTTCTGCCTGCGACCGGGCGGCAGAACTCTGGAAAAGCGCCAGGGCTCTCCGTCAGGGCGCTGCAGGGTACTCCATCATTCTGCGCTTGCGCATGTCTTCACAGTTTGCGCAGGCGCAGAACGACAAAAATTCCAATCTTTCTGTGCATGAGCGAACTGAGAAGACTTGCACATGCGCACAACGATTGGAATTTTTGTCGTTCTGCGCCTGCGCAAACTGTGAAGACATACGCAAGCGCAGAACGACGGAGCCCCCTGCTCTGGAGCGACTGGGCGTTTTTCCAGAGTTCTGCCGCCCGGCCGCAGGCAGAACGAAGGCTCCGGGATACACAAGCTAAGTGGGACAAAGCATACACACATGAACATTACAGTAAAAATGCCCGTAAACCTCCGAAAACCCCCGGGTGTGTGTGTTTATTTTATTTTATTTTATTTTCATTTTTTATTGGGGGGCGGCGAAAATCTGGGCCCCCGCGGGGGGGCGCAGGATCGTCTCTGCCGGAAATCAGGAGATCGCAGCTGCTCCACTTGCTTCTGCAATGGTGACAGAGAGCTCCGCACATCTCCGTAACGCGCCGGGATTCATGTAGTATGGAACGGGCTTGAGTGTGGCCTCCATCGATACTATGCAGGGACGGCTCATTCATTAGGTGAGGTAGGTTGCATCAGTGGCAGATTGCAGGGGGGTGCAAGGGTAGCAGATTGAGGGTGCCCTTTACCCTGAGTCTACCGCCACCACTGCCTCCCTCCAGCCTGCTACGGATGCAACCTGCACTGATCCGCTTTCCGCCCACTAAAAGCTGGTGGAAAGTGATTACCCGCTTCCTTACTGTACTCCTCTCACAGTTTCTTCAAACACAGAGGTGCAAGATTTCTGGTTTGATTTACAGTGACTGCTCAAACAAAGGAGCTCCTACATTCACCGCAGTCTCTTTCAAGTGAACGTGGAAGTCCTGTATTTCCATAATAGAAGAAACTGTGCAAGGAGCACAGTACGTTTTTTACTGTATCGAGGCAGTAGACTTGAGGTATTCCGAGTCGCACTGCCACTGATACCATGCATCAGGTTGTAATCCTAGCTCAGCAATATCACTCCGTTTTATTCCTCCTGTTGGATCAGGACTTGTGAGATGCTAATGAAGATCCGACACTATACTAGGTGCTGTGTGGCCCCACAATTACAGTTGCACTACTGCCTGAGAATGGAAGAGCAATGCTTCAGCAGCGTTGAAGAGTTCTAGTGTCGAACTAGCTATAGACACTCACGCTTTTCTCATGCATACCTTAAGAGCAGTGCTGTTTACAAGGTCACCTCTCCCCTTGCTTCTTCTCTTTAAACAGGCACATTTTAATCATGTGATGTCCCATTGCACAGCAGCAGCAGCAACAACACAGCTACAGGTGGAGGCACAACCTAGTGTGCCTCCCAAGTCATCCTAACTTCAAGTGAACCCAGGGAAGAGGGTTCTTCCAGATGGGTGCATAGGAATTTCTTCAGCCTGGAAATGTCTGCTGAATGCTTGGAACTGCAGACTGTTGCAAACTGATTTCCCTGAACAATACCATACCTTGTCGGCAAATGCCTGCAAACTGCATGAGGGGAGCTTTCTTTGTGAGTCACTGAAAATGAATGCAAGAGAGCCTAACAAACTTCCTAAGCAGGGGTCACTGACTGTCATACTATGCAAGTCACAGGGAAGTTGCATGAGCAAGATATTTTTTGAAAACCTTGACAGTCGCAAAATCCTGTAGTGCAGCAGATGCCCCTGTATTCACCACTGTATGATTAAATTCTCCCCCAGAAATAAGAATTTGCTCTGCCAAGAGATATTCAACAATTCTAGAAGGACATGCCTTTTGCATGAGTCATTGAACAATACAACTGTGAAGGGCAGTGGTGCATTCCATTCCTTTATATGTTCTTTCTGCGATTCAAGTATCTATAACAAAGCTGTGCACTGCCAATAAAAAGCTCAACAGACATAGGTACTTCCTATAACTTTAGCATGAAAGCTTCCTGCATAGTTCCACCAGCTCCTTGATCTTCCATTGTACCATTCCTGTGCAATTCTCCTACCAACCAGTCTCATTATTACACCACAACTGGGGTGAAACCAGATGTGAAGTTTAACACATTTTTCCGGTGTCCTCTCTCTCTCTCTCTCTCTCTCTCTCTCTCTCTCTCTCTCTCTCTCTCTCCAGCCATGAGGGTATGGAGGTGGAGAGGGTTAACCCTTTATCCTGTGCTGTGGCCCTGAACCACCCCTCTGAAGCAGGTGAGGAGACATTTTGGTGACAAAACAGACAGGGGGAACATTAATCTGCTCCTCTGCTGTACTGTGGTCCCAATCTGGTTCAGGACCCCCAGGAATTGCTATTTTATTGAAAAGACAGATGACGAAATACTTGCTAATGCTTTAACATTGAGTCTTATTTGACCCTTAGAGGGTCTCCTGACAGAGGACTTTTGTGAGGGGCACTTAATCGGAACACTTCACACCTGTGAGCCACTCAGGAACCGAGGTAATCCCTGTCCTGATTGGTGCAGGTGTTGCAGTCCAAATCACTGACTGCAAAAATGTTGCCTCAGTGTACAGCAGCTGTGAAAAAGGCTAATTCTATGGGGTCTCTAGGGGTCACTAGAAAAGAGATCATGACTAAGACTGGCAATATTCTATTGCCCCTATACGAATCTATGGTATAATATATTATATGGTCAATGTTTTATTTCCTTTGTGTAACGTGGTTATTTGCTGGGCTGTTGGCAAGAGGCCTCAGAACCATAGGCCAGGAAGGCCACACTTTTGATTGAACCAGGCAATCAAATTGAGCTAATTGAGCCAAATTGAGCCAAATTGAGCCTAATTGAGCTAATTGAGCTAATTGAGCCTCCTTAATTGAGCTAACTGAGCCAAATTCAAACGGAGACTTGTTTCCTTCTTAAATTCAAATGGAGTTTTCACAGTTCCACAATTCAAATGGAGCCTGTCGACTCCAAATCTTGCTGGAAGGAACAGCAGATTTTGTACCTTGTGACTGTAGCCATCACCTAAGAGTTTCAAACTCTGGGAAAAAACAAGTTTAGCAAAACAAAAGAAGGATCCCCAGAAGCGTCGCTCCGGTAGGGGCGGGGCTGTAAGTATCGCTGCGGTCATAGTCTCTTTACTGAGCGAGGAGGAGGCAGCCCCGCCCCCTCACTGTCCGAGCCAGTCCCCTACGGAGAAACCGGCAGGGAAGAGACCCTGCCTGCTGCTTTCTCCGTAGGGGACTGGCTCGGACAGTGAGGGGGCGGGGCTGCCTCCTCCTCGCTCGGTAAAGAGACTATGACTGCAGCGATACTTACAGCCCCGCCCCTACCGGAGCGACGCCTCTGAGGATCCCTAACTCCAAGGTCTCACCAACCCCATGGTTGGAATTCAATCAAAAAGGCATGCTAACAAACCACCAGTCCTCCAAACTAGCCACCGTGCCCTCCAGGGTATGAAAAGAAAGGCAGAACCCAGCAGAGTTCGTCAACTAGCAAAAGAGGACCCCCTGATTAGTTCACCCCACTTGTGATCCCATAGGATTCTATGGGGGGAATGTCTAAAAACCCTGAGCACTAGAACCTTGTGTTCTTTGTTTTCCATTCCTCACCTGCTAACCTCCCTTGCTGTCAGCCCATGGAGCATTAACTGCCCGCTGGTGCCCTACAGACCAGCTCCCCATCCATGTGCTGATGCGTATACCCACAGCCAGCACCCCACCCCATAGCCTGAGCTGGGACCCCAGTCAGAATGCCCAAAAGGTGATTCTGCTCCCATAGCAGGCCAGCCATGTTCACCAGTGTCTGCTCCTGCCACTCTACACCCTCCTGAGCCACCACCAGAGCCACCAGAATGTCCTCTTGGTGTTGCTTCATGACACTGATGGTTTGCATGACCCTGCTCAGAGCCTCCACAAGCTGGGCTTGGCCTTCATGAGCCGCATCAGCCAGATGCTATCAAAGCTGGCCACCTTCCACATGTGCCTGTTTAACATGGTCCCACAGGGCAGTCTAGTCACCAGGCAGTGGCTGGGCTGCCTGAGACCCATGGGCATGTGGCAGTAGGGGGCGCAATGTCAGGTCTTTGGCTGGTGCAGCCACCGTTGTGCCCATATTCAACACCACAGACCCCTGGGAAACTGGAGTGGCCAAGGCTGGAAGGGACAGAGGTGTGGGGCCCCCAGCTGCCACCTTAAGAAGCATCACTCCCTCAATTCACGCCATGAAGCAGGTAGGGCTCCTCATCCTCCTCGTCTGAGTCTGAAGTCACCATAGGACCTGGGGAGTGGAAGGCTACATAGTCAGGAAGGAAGGCCACTCGACCCATGTCCCCAGGCATGCTTACCAGAGGATCCATGCAACCCAGCTGTGGACAGTCCATGTGTGGGAGATGGCAGGGCACCTACAGTAAACTGGCTGGTCCCCAGCTGGGGGGACTGTGGCCTATGCCAGTGTGGTGAGGGAAGCCCCTGACCCCCCTCCAGTGGTCCCACTGGAGGCCAGCTCCACTGGTGTGCCTGTGCACAGTGCAGAGTAAGATAGGGGAAGACCTGAGCATGGCCTCCTCCCAAGCAGCCAGCCAGGGGCACACCATGCACCTGTC
This sequence comes from Plestiodon gilberti rubricaudatus, assembly GCA_026170595.1. Classification (NCBI taxonomy): domain Eukaryota; kingdom Metazoa; phylum Chordata; class Lepidosauria; order Squamata; family Scincidae; genus Plestiodon; species Plestiodon gilberti. Next base: position 233,604,437 of record JANXHW010000001.1, on the reverse strand, counting down.
ATCCTATCCAGGTTCTGGCCCAGGATTAGGTTCCTGTGGAGGAGCGCCCAGAGGGGCCCCTCCCCCTCCTTGAAAACCTGGGATATGGCACTGTCATAGTCCAGGCTGGTGCCCAATATCTCCCTGGCAGATTTCTGGAGTGGGTCCAAGTTGTCTGTCAGTCACTTGTGGCAAGCCTTCCTTGTATGCTGTATGGAAGTCCTGTGCACTGATGGCCTTACCAATGGTCTCAAAGAACGGTGGCATAGCCGGAGCCCCAACCCCAGCTAAGGGCCTGCTCCGGATTCTCCACACATATCTCATACAACAAAGCCAGTTTGGCCTGCATCTAGTAGGATGCATACCTTGCCCCCCTCCCTCCCCCAGCTGCAGGGGCAGCAGGAGCAGGGGCCGTGGGAGCAGTAGAAGAAGCAAGGGCAAACATTACCAGGACAGTGCCATGATGGTCGCCTGCAGCCACCAGAAGCCCTGAAGCCCTGAAGCAGTCAGAGTGTGCCAGGAACTCATGCCCATTATAGGTGCATGACGGATGTGCGACAGGTGCCAGAAGAGTGTGGTCGCATCGCTCAGCCACATATACTGTAAGGGTGCCAGGCCCTGGGTCAGCAGCCTTCATACCATGGCCATTTGGTTACCTGGGACGGCAGCCAGAAAGATCAGACAGACAACTAGGTTTATGGTGACTGGAATGACAGCCCTTCTTTTCTTCCTCCCTGATAAAAAGGTTGCTTGCAGGCTGATACCACCCTTTGCTGTTGTTCTGTTGCTAGCACTGTTTTCGTATATGTAGCACCTATCATTCCCTAATCCAAACTACAACCACTTGCTAGACAATTGATTGTTGTCATATCGGCTGTGGAGAAACTTAACAAATTTGCATTGAAGAAAGGGTCTGAAATATTATAATTCTCTTGGGGGGGGGGGAAATGCCTATGTAGTCATCCCCATGTTGTCACATCATGCTACAGAGCATTTATGCAGAAATTATCCGCTCATCTGCAGCGATTGCAGAAACCATGTGAACTCAACCTTGAAATGTCTTTCAAGCATCAGGGCTGGGAAAGTGTGTTGTTTGCCTCTATGCGTCATCCAGTCTTTCACCTACTCTGTGCCATACACCACCTGGATAAAATCACAACTCTGTAGAATCTGAGGAGGACCAATCAGTCATCGAGATAATTTTCATGTACCAAAGCAGATTGTCTGATATCTACAGCAGGTATGGACCAGCTTCCATATCCTTTTCTATTCAGAAGTGTCAAAAGCTGAAGGCAAGTTAAGAGAGGCACAAACATATGGCCACATGATTTTGCAATGAGATCCCTGAAAATTTGAATGACAGGAGGTTTAATAGAATGTAATGGAATATCTTTCTTGTGTATTTTAGGGAGACCATATAATCTGGGCGGTAAAGCAGATGATTTAACCAATTTATTCTTTATTTCTGGTTTAAAATTCGATCCGTTTATTAGTCTGTTGGTCATTAGTTTACTGGTCGGATCTTTCTATAAAATAGTATAAGTTTCTGGGTCTAAAAGATCTGAAATTTTATTAAAATAATCATTAGAATTTAAAATTACTGTCGCATTGCCCTTGTCTGCCGGGAGAACAATAATGTCTTGGTTTTCTTTCAACTGTTTGATCGCCACCAGCTCGTTACGTGAGATGTTGCTTTTCGGTGGTTTGGCTTTAAGAAAGACATTGGCTGTGGCAATCCTAATTTCCTCCGTGGCTAAGGAATCAATTTCTGCTAAGGTGGTCTCCATGCTGGCGATAATTCTTTCTGTAGGGATGGATTTAGGAGCTACCACGAAGTTACCCCCTTTAAGCAGTACTTGCGTCTGTGCCTGTGTTAGCTGATGGTCCGATAAATTTATTAGTACTTTATCTTCTGCAAGGGGCATAATTTCCTCTCTAGATTGCCCGACCAAAGCAGCCAATTTCTTCTCATGCCTGTTCCTAATAGTTTCGTCCTGTTTCTCTACAAACTGCCACGTTCTCCTATCCCACTGATTCCAATCTTGCGTACTAAGGATATTGCTTAATTTAATGTGCAGTTCAAATAGCACTTTGTCCATATTATAAAGATCGTACCTGCTGATTATAAACCATCTACGTGGCTTAGGTATATAGATGATGTGTTTTGCGTATGGGACCATGGTAAAAAGGAACTGGACAATTTTTTGAAACATCTAAATGTTTGTGTCCAGAAATCCAATTTACAATGGAAATACAGATAGATGGGATGCTGCCTTTCTTGGATGTCCAGGTGTCCAGGAAATCAGATCTCACCTTTGGTCACACAGTATATAGGAAGCCCACACATACTGGAAGATACCTCCACAGTACTTCTAATCACCATCCCACACAGAAGAATTCTTTGATAAACTCGTTGGTGTATAGAGCTATCCATGTATGCGACCCTCCATCTCTAGCCAATGAAAAGTGTACCATTGTGAACATGTTGAAAGCCAACGGATATGGAGAACAACAAATTGAAAGGTGCTGGAAAAATCAACTAGCTAAGAGTTAGCACATCCCATGACCCGGGGACAGTGAAAAAGAAAAAGAACGACGAGATCTAGGAAAGAAAGAACAAATTTGGCTGTCTTTTCCATACATACGAGGCTTCTCAGATAAAATAGCTCGTATTGTCAGGCAATATGGTATTAAGACTCGGTTTTCACCCACAGTTAAAATCGAACAAATGCTGCGTAACCCGAAAGATAAACGACCGCCTCTGTCTAACCCAGGCGTGTATGAAATCCCGTGTGGTGATTGCACAAGGACTTATGTGGGGAACACCATGCGACCCATAAGAACCCGAGTGCAAGAACATTTAAGGGCTACTAAATCCCTTCAGGAAGAGAAATCGGCAATAGCGGCACACGTGGCTCAAACCGGGCACTCAATTGCTTTCGAGGAAACTCGTTCGCTGTTCAGCGAGTCTAAAAATAGACTGAGAAGAAATTTGGAGGCAATTGTAATTTCTCAAAGGAGGGCTTTGAACCCTCTGAACCGCCAACAAGAACTGGTATTCGTTAATAAAATCTGGTTTCCGTTTTTGATCAAGACACCGCATCAACAAAGGTTATCCCCGGTCACAGCGGAGATTGACGCTTCCGGACCTGATTAAGCAATTAACTTTCCCGCGTTTTCTGTTGCAATGGCTATTTAAACTTTCCAGGCATTTCATCGGCAGTTAACATCTACTGGCTGGTGCCAGGTTTTTTGCTCTGAAGAAACCCTAAGTGCAGGGTGAAACGTCAGCAGGGACTAGAGTTTGTCTGTTTAGGACAATCCTTGGACGTGTCTCCTAAATAGTGCAAGTATTAAACTTTATTCCTTCAACAAAATTACATGGCTGCAAGACCCATAACTTCGTTTCCTTTACATAATACAACAAGCCATGAGAATCTTCACACCATATTTAATGGAATGTTGAGAACAAAAACCAGACTGATAGAAATCTAACAGCTAATTAACAGAAAGGAAGCTGAGGACAAGATACTCAACAATTTTCAAAATGCTAAAAGAGAAATAGGAGTATAGTTTCAAAAATTCCCAAGAATTTTCAAAACAGTAAAAAGAGAAATAGAATTATACTTTTTAAAAAAGGAAGTGGGTCAAGAGGATTTCAGCATTCTTCAGAATGGGAGAGGCTACACTACTGCTTGTCCTTTGGCATTTTCACACACAAGACTTATATTGGTTCTTGCTTCCGTGTGTTTGTACTGTGAATTAATACGTACATTGGCCAGAATGCTCATTCACATTACAAATGCTTCTATTCAGTATTCCCTTCTCCACTAAGAGTGGTACGACCACTACCACTTTCACTACATGGTATGACCAGCACATGCTATCAGTCACATTTGTTTTTCAACCCTAAATATCAGTCACGGGTGACCTTACTGGGATTGGTACCATGGTGAGGTGAGAAATATTTTTAAAATATTGTTAATAATTTCCAAATAGAAGTGTTACATAAATCTTGGATTCAATTGAGAGAAGCAGCTAATATATGAAGGATCTGATCACAGGCTCTCTCAGCCTGCTGAACATACATTCAACCGGTTTTAATGTTTCAGTCCCTCAATGACATTGGTTTGCTAAGTAACATGATGCCATCGATGAACAGATCCCCTCTGAGTTTGCACTTGCTTTAATTCTGTGCTATTTGACAAAGGATAACATAATATTAATTCTGAGGCTGCTGTCAGAAGAAATCAGCCACTTCCAGGAAGCGTGTGTCTGTATTTGGGCATCTCACAGACAAGAATAGAAATATGCTGTATATTTCAGAAGCGTGATTGTACTAGATCTCAGCAATGATGTTGTCATTCCTGGTACACAATGGCTTTTCTGTCTTTGATCACTGACTGAGGTATGTCTCTGCAGCAAATAAGATGTAGCTCATCTTCATGACTTTCCTTAGCACATTCCTCCAGACAGTTCCATCAGTCCTGGGATTCTTCTCATCGGAGAGAGATGAGGTAACTAGGGTTCCCCATTTAGGCTTCCAAACAGCGATGTAATCTGTGTGAAACTCTATGCTTGCAGACAAGAGGTGAGGGAGCATGCAAAGAGCAGACATGGATGCATCCACGTCTATCTTCAAAACAAGTATCCGGCACAGTTCAATATACAGAAAATGCCTGGCTGGTTCACTGCACATGCTACATATTCAGCGTGCAGAACTCCCAGAAATTATTTGGGATCTGCCTAGTATTTCAATGAGCCCCAGCAAAACAGTGTATTCTTGCAATTGGTGCTGAGATGCTAAAAGAAGGAATCTTTTGTGTTCTTCAACATAACACCTATGACACCCAGCCCTTCTTGCACCCAGGGCTGGCTCATCCATGAACTTGAAGGTGACTGAGGCAGTCACCTCAGGTAGGAAATGAGGGCGTGTGTGCTTGCATCTGTCTGTCCGCTCTGTTCCAATGCTCTTCCTCCTCCCACGTCCTGGATTAGAAAAGGAAGAGGAAGCAGAGGAGAACAGGAAGTGTGGAGGAGATGCTGTCGCCACTCTTCTTTCTTCCACACTTTCCCTTTCACTCCATCCTCCTCCAATCCGTCCTCTCCAACAGGAGAAGCAGAGGCTGGTGCCTCACCAGAGAAGCAGGGTGAGCATTTTGCACACTGCTCACTGTCAGGCACCAGGAGGTCTTGGGCCAGTCCTGCTTGCATAGTTATATCTTTCGCAACCATAGACCATCATCACTATATTAACAGATATCCTTCTTCAGTCAACAGAATTAATACATGTTGAAATCATGCATCATAAAGTAGCAGAGAATCCAGGCAGCAGTTTTTAAAGATGGACAGGTATGCATTCAGTTGGCACATACTGGTAACAGTTGTTCCCTCTAAGATGTCCACACTTCAGCAGCTTCATGGGCCCCTTCAGCAGCTGCACAGTATCGCGATAAGTCACGGAACCACCTCCAGACATTCAGAGAACATGTCATCATGTCATCACCAAACTTCCAGGTTGTCGAGCTCCACACTGCTCCGCACGCTCTGCATGGATTTACCTCTGTTCTGCTGTGCGGAGCTCGGCAACGAAGGAACACTCCATAGGACTGTGTTCATGCTGCAGGCAGCAATGAGCAGGGGACCAGCATGCCTGGGCTGTGCACATACCAAGAGTTGCTCATTCCAAGATTTACAGCGCAATCCTAAGCATGTCTTCTCAGAATCTCACTTAATTCAATGGGATTTACTCCCAGGAAGGTATTATAGGATTGCAACTTTACACTCTGCTAGTGCAAAAAAAGAACACGGAGCTTGCATTTTGAAAGGACTCGCTTTGCTGACTCCTTTTGCTTGCAGTTTACTGGATAAGCAACAAGCTAACATCTGGATGGACAACGATGCAAACAGTTATTTAGGATCTCAAGAAGACCAATAGCTTTTTAAAAATTCATTTTTAACAAATGCATCGTCCATTAACCAAGGGGGACTTGGTTAGGCTAGCTTTTGCAAGGACTGTCGTAAACATAGTGGACCCTCCTGTCAGTGTTCATCCGTCACTGAAAGCTTCATTTAGCGACTAGTGTAGCCGAAGAGACACCTGAGGCTACATCATGTTGGTTATGTTATTGACCAGGCATGCTGCTGAGGTATTTAGGAAGCCACAAATCTTGTCAATCAAAAGAAGATCTAACGGTTTTACTGACTGTCTCTTCAGATCTCCATTGTGTCAGGAGAGAAACATTCCTTAGACGCATTTAGAAGGCTTGCCTCACCACCACCACCCAATGTGTCACCACTTGCCACTCCTCCCTTCTCTTGACAATGGCATAATTACTGAACATTTCATCTGGGTCCTCATACACCAAGCATTATTTATTTAGAAAAATATACCCCGCCTTATCCCATGCCAAGGCAAATGCCCAAGGTGGCTTACGACAAGGATTAAAACACATAATTTAAAACAATACATAAAATAAATTAAAAACAATAAAATCCACGGGGGGGGGGCGACAATATGGAGCAGAGAAGCAGCAAGGCAGAACATCTTGAGACACAGGAGTCACTGTCAGACTACAACCCATCACCCAAATGCTAGATGAAACAGAAACGTTTTGAGTCCTCGCCGAAAAGTCATGAGGGAGAGGGTAGTTCTCAAGTTCCCTGGCAAGGAGTTCCACAATTGTGGCGCCACAACAGAGAAGGCTCGCCCACGTGCTGCTATTTCCCTAACTTGAGATAGGCACTCGCAGGAGAGCCCCTTCAGATGACCTAAGAGAGCAGGCCGGAATGTATGGGAGAAGGTGGTCCCACAGATATTGGGGGACATTGTCGATGGAAGAGTTACAGGAAAGATTTACCTACAGTTCCATTTCTATGTGCCAAACTGCATTGTTATGTTAAACACATAATTTGACCCAATGTGTGTTTTTCCCCCCCCCCCCACAGTTAAACAGCAGCTGTGGGGGGGGGATCAGTATCAGGGCTGTGGTGCTATAACCCTGTCTTCTCAGTCTCACCCAAAGCTGCTATTAGCCCTGGAAAGGAAGCTCCTTTTGCACACAAATGTGTTATTGGGCAATCCTATGCATGTTGCCATGCTGCTTCTCTGCTCCATTCTGTGCCCCCCCCAGTGGATTTTATTGTTTTTAAATTATGTATTGTTTAAACTTATTTTCTGTATTTTAAACTATGTATTTTAATTTTTGTTGTAAGCCGCCTTGGGCATTTGCCTTTGGCATAGGATAAGGAGGGATATAATTTTTTTAAATAAATAAATGTTGATTCAGAAATAAATCCCACTGTGTTCAATGCTGCTTAATCCCAGGAAATTCAGCATAGGATTATAGCCTGTATGAATGTATAAATGTCCACATTTGCTTATGAGAGGGTGGAAACAATCTACATCATCAACATGTTATCTTGTTCAAACTCGATAGCTAGATTCTGTGGCACAACTGCATTTCATATCCTTCATTTTTTTCTTTCCAGCACAATGGCAGCAACATTTCTTCATGCTCTGCTCTGCTGCATGTGTGAAGGTCAATGAAGGGTAGTTATACACCTGATCCAGTGGAAAAAGTCTGATTCAGCTTTTCCTCCCACAATGTGACACCAGCACCTCCAGCCAACACCCCCCTCCTTCAAAGGTGCCTGATGCCTGGAGTGACTAAATTTGATATCCTAGACATCATCATAATAATTACAAAACTGGCATTCATCACTACATTTTGTTCCAGATCTTAGATTAATAACTGTGGACTCAAGTGAGCAAGAGTTGCAATGATAAAAGAGGTTGCACTTTATGTTATTAACAGCTGCATCCGTGACAAAAAAACCAAAACTCTTTTTCGGAATCATAAAGTCATTGAATGTTAAGGCAAGGGGTGACCTGAATGTCTTCTACTCAAAGCAGATAAGATGTTTACTGTGCACTTAGCACTTGCATATCTCTTTCTTTCCTTCTATATAATAGCTCTGGATAGTTTGGGACCACTGGGTGGGATAACCAGCCAGTGTTCCCATTCACAGAGGGGGAACTCACTCCCCCTGTATTCAGTGCTCTGCTGATAAATGCTCAAAATGGAATGTCTGGGTGGCATGGCTACGGAGTGTATCAGCCGGGGGGGGGGGGCTACCCAGTGTATTCCAACACCTCCTCTCCCCACATTCAGTGAATGCAGAGAGATACTGTCTGAAGAGGTATTTGGGGTGTGGAGGATCCTTGTAATTATTCCATGATAAGGAAACTGCATCCTGCACCTCTTCCAAACAGATGATTTTCTAGTGCATGTGGCTCCCTGCCCCACTGCTGAAAGACAAGGGGTGTGAGCATTTGCTCAGCCACATAGAACTAGGTGCATGGCATGAATAAAAAATCTTTGTCAGCTGGTGGGCAAGTAAAAGAAGTTCTGGGGCCTGCATTTGAGCTTTAGGATGTATGTTGATCACTACTGTCTTACTCTTCAGGAGAATGAATCTCATCATTTATCCTTTTGAGACTGGATCCTTTTTGTTATATGGCTGAAATCACTCAGACTTCTTTTTAGATTTGCTGTTAGTAGTTATATAGCATCAAGTGCTTCTTCTGCCTGCAAACGCTGCATGAGCACTCATTGGTCATCTTTCATCAACTCCCTGGCCTGCTCTGTCCTTTTCCTTCTGCTTCAGAGCAAACTCTCTCTTAACACATTGACACGCTGTTACCTTTCTTCAGACATCTTGCTTCTGTCAGCCCAATCCTCTGTCCCCAGGGGCGTAGCCCACCATCCCCAGGTGCCAAGCCAGAGGGAGTGCGTCATGCTGTCTGCAGGGGGGCACACAGCACTCACCACCTCGAGCAGTCGGAGCGGTGAATGGAGCAAGGTTTGGCCCTCCTGCGCACCCTCAGCTTCTGTTTGGCTCCAAAGCAGAGCCATTCCGGGGGGCAGGGTGATGACGCGGGGAGGCAGGGTGGCCCCAGGTACCCGCCTGCCCAGCTACACTACTGTATCTCCCACCATGTTATAGCATGCAGCATGCCAACGGAGGCTGCAGTGCATGCTATGGTGAGGGGGGCATTCAGGCAGCCTGTAGGAGGTAAGTGCCTATGGGTCTCCTCACACTTATACCAGCTATTTTGCTGGCATAAGTCTGAGGAGAGAAAAGGGGCCGGGAGTGTTCAAAAAGAGGGGATAGGATCCTGGCGCAAATTGCTGCCACAGAGATCCACCCTCCCTGCCTACGACACCAACTTACTGCCATCAACAGAGGCCTCTGGAGCCACTGCTGCGTGCACTGTGCTGCTGCCCATTTGTGGCAGCGGCCCAGCAGTGCATGTCAGCGGCTTGGCTTTTGTGTTGCTGCCTGCTGGAAAGTGCCCTGCACTGCCAGAAGGCAAGTTCCAGCAGCACAGGGAAACCATAGTAATAGGCCCTGAGTTTCCTAATCACCACTTTGGGGGCAAATAGCCACATGGGGTGCATGTGATTTTCAGCATGAAAATGGAGGAGGAGTAAGCATTAAGCCCCCCTCCCATGGTGCAATGCGCTCCAGTGTCAAAATGGGCTCCATGCAGCTGTTCTGGGGCTTTTAAAGGACCACTTCTGGTCCACTCTTTAAACTCATCTGTTAAAGTCAGGTTTAATGTAACATCATGTAGTTTGACCCCACATGTGACAATTCATTTTGTGAATGTTTTTTCCAGCTATTTATTTTTTAACCCAAAGCAGTTCTCACTAGGGAAAAGGGATACATCTCTTTTCCTGTGCATTGTTTTTCTTATCAAAATCCCCCACCCCCAGCTTCTGCGTGGGAGAAAAGAGAGGAGTAACTCTTGCCCTTAGGGCAAAAACCAATTTGGGGGTGGGTGACGGAGTTATTTGCATATGAAAAATAGCCCACAGAAAAAAGGATAAATGCTCCTCTGCCCAGAACAAGTCTCTATCCAAAACCAAAACTGCCTGCAGCTGTTTGGGGTAAAAAACAAAACAAAACATGAAAACCTCAGGTGAAAGATTCACACAACTGAGCATCACTTGTAGTTTTTTGCTGAATTCCTCAACGTTTCATCGCTTCCACTCATCTTTCCAGCCCTCAACCTCTTTATGTCTTGGCCTGTTACTGAGCATCTGTCAGCAGCCTTTTCTGTTTTCGGGGTTCATCATGTCATGTCATGTTTTCCCAACCAAATCAGTTACTATTAAGTCATTAACATCCACTATCTATCTATTATCTATCTATCTATCTATCTATCTATCTATCTATCTATCTATCTATCATCTGGTAGCTAAGTACTACAAAATAAACAACAAAAACCTCAAAGTTTGAAATCACCTACTCATGAGTACTGCTACTCAAAAGTGGTTTCAGAACTGAACAGCATGATAGGTGGTAGGTTCTGTTTTGCAGCAGACTTCACAAAGCCCAGACACCATCTCTTATATTATCTCGCACATTCTATAAAGAAAAAAACTTATCTGCGCACTCCGTTAAACCCTCCAAATTAATTATCTAATAATCCAATCCCCATTTAAATCCTATCCCTCTGTATTTAACATGTATGGTAAAAAGGTAAAGGTGACCCCTGACAATTAAGTCCAGTCGTGTCCGGTGACCCCTGACAATTAAGTCCAGTCGTGTCCGACTCTAGGGTGTGGTGCTCATCCCCATTTCAAAGCCGAAGAGCCAGCGTTGTCCGAAGACGCCTCCGAGGTCATGTGGCCGGCATGACTCTCCTTGCCGCAGCGCGTAGCATGCGGCTGGAACACGGAGCGCTGTTTACCTTCCCGCAAGCGGTACCTATTTATCTACTCACATTAACATGCTTTGGAACTGCTAGGTTGGCAGGAGAACATGTATGGTTCTGACTGTATAATCACACAAACCATAGAGTGATGCTGGCATGTTTTCTTCCTCATTTCATTCAGCATTAACTTATTCACATGCATCATAGAATCATAACTGAAAGATGCCAAAAAGCCTTCTAGTCCCTGCTACAAAACAAGAGTCTATTCAGTCGGCTGCCAAGCAGTCTAGCAATCTAAACCACTGTCTTCCAGATGCAGGTGCACCAAAGAAGATGCCTGCAGAATCAAGAGATACATGTGGCTCAAACAAATGAGTCAAGCCACCTTGTGAAGAAGAAGAAGGCAAGCACACAAGAACATCCGTTAGAACATGAGAATAGGCTGGAGTTAATGAAGTTGGGCACTTGGACAAAGAGTACTGCAGCCTTGGCATTTATTTTATTGGGTGATTGCAACCCACTCACAAATGATGCTGTCTTTTGTCATCTATAGTCTCATTAACATTTAAGCTGATTGTTAATTAATTAACCCAATGACATACTTTCTTTATATGCATCATTCTCCAACCCTACTCCCAGATTCCCTAAAAGTCAAGCTCCTTTCAAGTTACCCAGGATACTGTGTTATGCCCTAAACCTTTCTTTCTTTTTTTTCTCTTTCTTTCAAGCAAATGATGGGTGGTACACTAGGGTCAGGGGGTGTGTGTCTGGGAGTGACATCAACTGAGACAATAAAAGGGCTCCTTAGTTACTTAGAAGTTCTATTTTAAAGTTACTTTTAAGGAGTCATCTAGACCAATTAAACAGCTTTTAAATCAACTTCTGCTGCCTCCATATCTACAGTATACCTGCTTAAGGAACTATTTGGTAAGAACATTCTATTTTATTTTGGAAGTGACTTTTTTTTAAATAACAAAATAAAATTGCCTCCTTAATCCATTATTGGACTATGCGATCAATGAATAACTTGGGGGGGGGGACTAATATGCAGCAGTCTAAATTGTTTATTTGACAACTTTTTCAAGCCAGCTGGGAAATAACTACACATTTCACCCGGGTGGTAAACCCAATTGATCAGTACAGTTTTAAAAAATGAGAATGTAAAACTGTGTTTGGATGATATTCATTTAAGAATGTAAAGCATCTCAACTGTAGGTATTTTTTTAATGCTGCAACAGTAAAAACAATACAGAGAGCAGGTATTGTAAAATCTGCCAGGAGTGTTTTATTCAGCAGTGCTATGCACTGATGCTAATAACTTTAACTGATGTCATTAAGAGTTTTACTGAAGATTTCCTTTCTCAGTGTCACAACCCGAAACGAAAGGTAGGCTCAGCATTTCAATTGTTTTCTTTCTGCTTCTTGCATCGCTATCAGTAACAGATCATTGCGGAGCTAGTCTGTGAAACCCCCACTGACAGCAAAGGGTTTATATGGGCAGAGTTGTTTGAAGACTGGATTTCCTGTGCCTATCACCTTTTCTGACTGAGCACAGCAAAATAAAATGCCATCCAGCCATACTGCTAGCAGAGAAGGAACAAAGAAAGGGTCTGTTGTAATTTCAGTTATGCCACAATGAATCTCTGAGGGAAGGAAAGTTTACTGGCACAAGGAAACTGGGTTTAGGTCAAAATTAGGCCTTTAGTGTGTATTCCATGTTAGTAGACAAGAAAAAGATAAGCCAATAACACAGGATATGGTCCTGCCAAAGTTATGCATTTTTATGTCACATTGATTTCAGTAGAAGAGAAGGACATGGGTAAATCTGCTCGGATACAATCAGTAGGACTTCAAAGTGTTTAAGGGCGCAATCCTGTTCTAAATACAGGCGACGGAATGAACGTTCACTGCCTGCAATAGTCGCAAACGTGCCGTAAAGCACGTTTGCGACCACTTTTGAGCAGGGAAGGCCGGTGCAAGGCTGACCTTCCCTGCTCCGCCGCCGGAGCCCTCGGACCCAGGAAAGGTAGGATCCGGCGGACGGGGTGGTGGGTCAGCGGAGCCAGGAGGACGGCCATAGGCCCAGCCGCCCTGGGCGGGGGCGGGGGCATGGCTCCTGCCATATCTAGGCCTTTACATGGCCTCCTCTGACTTCCGCCAGCAAAATAGCTGGCGGAAATCCGAGGAGGCCGATAGGGCCTAGCCCTGGTTACACTTGGGGAAGGGAACAAGCGTCCCCTTCCCCGAGTAGAGTTACTGCCGCTGCCTGCCTGCGGCGGTGCACGGGATCCGGCGGGCGGCCTCAGCCGCCCAACGGATCCTTACACTGGATTGGGCTATAACAGTGATTGGCTTGTGCCCATCTTTTTAGCAATGTTTTCAAAGCTGCATTACAGATGAGAAGTTAGTGAACATTAACATTTTTCATTAATGGAATCTAGGGACCCAATGGTCTAAGCTTGAAGCTCACACAACCAATTGCTAGGCAGAGAATGTGTTTTGAATGGATCTATGCAGAATTGAGCACATAGCATGCGGTATTCCCATCTGACACCCTGCTGCCATTCATCATAGCTGAATTGCCATCTCCTTCAATCCACACTCATGATATACCCACAAGTCTGCCGTAGACAACCAGAGTTCACGGTGCTACTGACTCTGCATCATCATAGTTGTCATGCTTCAGCTTTCAAGATCCATTGGGGGGAACTGAGAGACAATTTATATGTACACTTAAATAAGCAGTACTGTGAAAGAATGGTGATTACAATATACTGTATAATAAGAGAGAATTGGAGCTATGGACAGTTCTGTATTTGGTAATCGAATGATTTCCCATGCCATAGTTTTCATTTTACGGAGAGTGGTTAAAAGCAAAGGATACTCCTTTTTACATGGAACATGAATATTTATTCAATTCATTTATTACGTTTATATTCTTCTCCTTCCTCCAAGAAGCTCAGGACAGCATATGTGGTTCTCTCCACCCACCCCCATTTTATCTTTACAATAATAACCCTTTGAAGTAGGTTTAGGCGAAGTGATAGTGACTGGCCCAAGGTCAACCACTGGGCTTCATGGCTGAGTAAAGATTTAAACCCATGTCTCCTCAGTCCTAGTTGAGCAGCCCAATTGTTTTGAGCATGTGGTTTAAAACAATTGTTTTGAACAGGCCACACTCGGATGCCAGTGCAATCATGGCCTCGCAGGCAGGCATCAGTAAAGCCTGCAGGTATAACCCCAGCCCTGCCGGCAGAAATGCACCAGACGCCGATGCCACTTGGATATAGGATTGCATTAGAATACTCTACCACTACATCACACTGATTGAGAACCATTTACGGTATATTGGATGCACCTAATAATCATTGGTTGCAATTCCTAAATCTGCTGCTTGCAACCCACAAAATGCATTCACACCAAGAACAACCATGCTCAGTACTGTAATCCTCAGGTTAAAAAAGAGAGGCTTAAGTAGAGACATAAAAAGTTTTGATTGAAATGTAACAAAAAGGATATGGTAAAGTCAAGTAACTCCCAGTTTCCTTATTAACTGCATACTAATTTATGAAAAATACATCGTATTCTTTATTGTTTTGATATTTACAACTTTCAGAATATATATTTTTTCCTTTTGACTAACCCAATGCCACCATAAGAATACAGATCGACAATTTTCTTTCATCCTTTCTAGTTAACATGACTTCAACCAGAGACATGGCTAAAACTGCAATCATGCTGTATGTAGTCTGTTTCTTCACAAATTCTGATGGAAAAGCCGTGATGTAAGTAGAATATATTGCTATTTGCTTTTTAAGAGGCTGGTAGTAGTAACAAATAGCACATACTTTATCTGATGGTGCAATCCTAGTGGTGGAGTAGCCTGGTGGATGGTGGAGTAGCCTGGTGCAGCACATGCTGTGCTGGCCTAGGGTGTCACAAACGTGCCCTAAAGCACATTTGCAGTACCCAGGGAGTAGGTGGCACCAAGGATTGCGCTGCCACTCCAATGCCTGGTGACCACACTGTACCAGCATTGAATAGGATTGGGCTGTGAATCTCTATCATTTCACTACTTCTCTAATTTCTGACCTTAAACACAATATTTATTTATTTATTTATTTTAAAGAATTTATACCCCACCTTTCTCCCACAAGGGCAATCAAGGCGGCTTACAGATAAAAATGTTAAAATACATACCGTATATACATTAAAAATAATTAAAAACAAGTAATTATGAATAAAATGGTGGCAATATTAAGCTAAAAACTAGAACCATTCAAGTGCCTTACCCCTCCCCCGGATTATCCAACTAACAGTTCAATCCTAATTGTGTTTACTTCTTATAGGATCTACACAGCTTAGATCAGGGTTTTCCAAACTATGGCCCGCGGGCCTAATCTAGCCCGTGGGCCAATTTTATCCAGCCCCTGGCAGGTTGGCCAGTGCAGCCCACGGCGGCCTCCAGCTCCCCCCTCCCGCCAGCTCCCCACACCTACCTGTGAAGGTTACGGGAAGCTGCAGTGGCCGGCAAGCAGCTCCCCACCGGCTGTAGCAGCTGGCAAGTGGCTCTCCACTGGCTGCTGTGGCTGGCGATCAGCTCCCCACTGATCTCTCATGCTTCACTAATGCGGCCGGAAGGGGTGGGGCTGTGGGCCAGACGGGCCTGTTAATCATGCCCCTCCAGCCCACGACCAAAATACTTTGGAGACCCCTGGCTTAGATCATTAAATTCAACCATATATAGCCCCCATTGTTGTTGTTGTTGTTCAGTCGTTAAGTCGTGTCCGACCCTTCGTGATCCCATGAACCATATCCCGCCAGGCCTTCCTGTCCTCCACTATCTTCCTGAGTTCGCTCATTTTCATGTTTGTTGCATCGGTGATGCTGTCTAACCATCTCATCCTTGGCCTTCCCCTTCTCCTTTTGCCTTCAATCTTTCCCAGCATCAGAGTCTTCTCCAGAGAGTCCTCTCTTCGCATTAGGTGGCCAAAATATTTGAGTTTCAGCCTTAGTACCTGTCCTTCCAGGGAACAGTCAGGCTTGATTTCATTTAGAATTGACTGATTTGATCTCCTAGCAGTCCAAGGGACTCTCAGGAGTCTTCTCCAGCACCACAGTTCAAAAGCATCTATTCTTCGGCGCTCAGCCTTCCTTATGGTCCAACTCTCGCAACCATACATTGCTACTGGGAACACCATCGCCCTGACTATACGAACTTTTGTTGGCATGGTGATATCTCTGCTTTTTATTATGCTGTCTAAGTTTGCCATAGCTTTCCTTCCAAGGAGTAAGCGTCTTTTAATTTCATGGCTGCTGTCTCCGTCTGCAGTGATCTTGGAACCCAGAAAAGTAAAATCTGTTACTGCTTCCATTTCTGCCCCTTCTATTTGCCAGGAATTGATGGGACCCGATGCCATGATCTTAGTTTTATTAATGTTGAGTTTCAAGCCAACTTTTGCACTCTCCTCTTTCACTCTCATCAAGAGGCTCTTTAGTTCTTCTTCACTTTCTGCCATTAGGGTGGTATCGTCTGCATATCTGAGGTTGTTGATATTTCTCCCGGCAATCTTGATTCCGGCTTGCGATTCATTCAGCCCTGCATTTCTCATAATGTACTCTGCATATAAGTTAAATAAGCAGGGTGACAATATACAGCCTTGCCGTACTCCCTTCCCAATTTTGAACCAATCAGTTGTTCCATGGCCGGTTCGAACTGTTGCTTCTTGACCCGCATACAGGTTTCTCAGGAGACAGGTAAGGTGGTCTGGTACCCCCATCTCTTTAAGAATTTGCCACAGTTTGTCGTGATCCACACAATCAAAGGCT
Organism: Plestiodon gilberti rubricaudatus; assembly: GCA_026170595.1. NCBI lineage: Eukaryota > Metazoa > Chordata > Lepidosauria > Squamata > Scincidae > Plestiodon > Plestiodon gilberti. Next base: position 233,587,903 of record JANXHW010000001.1, on the reverse strand, counting down.
TTTGCGTAGTCAATGAAGCAGAAGTAGGTGTTTTTTTGGAACTCTCGTGCTTTCTCCATGATCCAGCGCATGTTGGCAATTTGATCTCTAGTTCCTCTGCCTCTTCGAAACCCAGCTTGTACGTCCGGTAGTTCTCGGTCCACATACTGCTGAAGCCTAGCTTGTAGGATTTTGAGCATAACCTTGCTAGCATGCGAAATGAGTGCAATTGTACGGTAGTTTGAACACTCTTTGGCACTGCCCTTCTTTGGAATTGGAACGTAAACTGACCTTTTCCAATCCTTTGGCCACTGCTGAGTTTTCCAAATTTGTTGGCATATTGAGTGCAGCACTTTCACAGCATCATCATTTAGGATTTTAAGTAGCTCAGCTGGGATATTATCATCTCCACTAGCTTTGTTGTTAGTAATGCTACCTAAGGCCCACTTGACTTCACTCTCTAGGATGTCCGGCTCTGGGTCAGTGACCACACCAGCGTGGTCATCAGGAACATTCAGATCTTTCTTGTATAGTTCTTCTGTGTATTCTTGCCATCTCTTCTTAATCTCTTCTGCTTCTGTTAGGTCCTTGCCTTTTTTGTCCTTTATCATGCCCATCTTTGCACAAAACGTTCCCTTGATATCTCCAATTTTCTTGAAGAGATCTCTAGTCCTCCCCATTCTGTTGTTTTCCTCGATTTCCTTGCATTGTTCATTTAAGAAGGCCTTCTTATCTCTCCTTGCTATTCTCTGGAACTCTGCATTCAGTTGTTTATATCTTTCCCTTTCACCCTTGCTTTTCGCATTCCTTCTTTCCACAGCTATTTGTAAAGCCTCATCTGACAGCCACTTTGCTTTCTTGCATTTCTTTTTCTTTGGGATGGTTTTCGTTGCTGCCTCCTGTACAATGTTACGAACTTCCGTCCATAGTTCTTCAGGCACTCTGTCTACCAGGTCTGTTGTTGTTGTTCAGTCGTTAAGTCGTGTCCGACCCTTCGTGATCCCATGAACCATATCCCGCCAGGCCTTCCTGTCCTCCACTATCTTCCTGAGTTCGCTCATATTCATGTTTGTTGCATCGATGATGCTGTCTAACCATCTCATCCTTGGCCTTCCCCTTCTCCTTTTGCCTTCAATCTTTCTCTCTACCAGGTCTAATGCCCTAAATCTATTCTTCACCTCCACTGTGTACTCATAAGGGATATGGTTTAGGTCATATCTGACTGGTCTAGTGGTGTTCCCTACATTCTTCAGTTTAAGCCTGAATTTTGCAATAAGAAGCTCATGATCTGAGCCACAGTCAGCTCCAGGTCTTGTTTTTACTGATTGTATAGAGCTTCTCCATCTTTGGCTGCAAAGCACATAATCTATCTGGTTTCGGTATTGACCATCTGGTGATGTCCATGTGTAGAGTCGCCTCTTGTGTTGTTGGAAAAGAGTGTTTGCTATGACCAGCGTGTTCTCTTGACAGAACTCCGTTAGCCTTTGCCCTGCTTCATTTTGCGCTCCAAGGCCAAACTTGCCTGTTGTTCCGTTTATTTCTTCATTTCCTACTTTAGCATTCCAGTCTCCTATGATGTAAAGGACATCTTTTTTGGGTGCTAGTTCTAGAAGGTGTTGTAGGTCTTCATAGAACCGGTCAACTTCATCTTCTTCGGCATCAGTGGTTGGGGCATACACTTGGATTACTGTAATGTTGAATGGTTTGCCTTGGATTCGAACTGAAATCATTCTGTCGTTTTTGAGGTTGCACCCCAGTACTGCCTTTCCCATTCTTTTATTGACTATGAGGGCTACTCCATTTCTTCTAAGGGATTCATGCCCACAGTAGTAGATATGATGGTCACCTGACTTAAATTCGCCCATGCCCGTCCATTTTAGTTCGCTGATTCCCAAGATGTCAATGTTCAATCTTATCATCTCATTTTTGACCACATCCAGCTTGCCTTGATTCATAGACCTCACATTCCATGTTCCTAAGCAGTATTGCTCCTTGCAGCACTGGATTTTCCTTTCAACCTCAGACACATCCACAGCTGGACGTCCTTTCGGCTTTGGCCCAGCCGCTTCACTCTTTCTGGGTCTACTTGGAATAGTCCTCCGCTCTTCCTCAGTAGCATATTGGACACCTTCCGACCTGAGGGGCTCATCTTCCGGCGTCATATCTTTTAGCCTTTTGGTACTGTTCATGGGATTTTCTTGGCAAAGTTACTGGAGTGGGTTGCCATTTCCTTCTCCAGTGGATCACTTTTAGTCAGAACTCTCTGCTACGACCTGTCCGTCTTGGGTGTCCCTGCACGGCATAGCTCATGGCTTCATTGAGTTATGCAAGCCCCTTCGCCACGACAAGGCAATGATCCATGAAGGAGATAGCCCCCATTACACTACTGTAACTAAGCATAAGTACATGAAATTGAAACAATAATATTCATTCCTTGTTTACTTTTGCCTCCTTTCCCCTCACTTCCTCCATTGTATCTATTTCTTGATTCTAGGCCCCTTATGGCAGGGGCATATTTTCTCATCCAATATATAAAGTACCATGTACGTAGATGGCAGTATACAAATAACAAATAATAATGATAATATGGATCTATAAGGAGATATTGTCAGGGGTCCACATACATTTTTTGCCAAGTTGCCTGTCATTGCATTGGGCTTCCCTTGAGAATTCTTTCCCCTTTCTAAACTAGGCATGTTACAGAAGGAATGTTATGAAATGTGGTACACTAGAGGTGTAGCCTGAATTTTTGGCTGCAATCCTATACAAACATACCTGGGAGCAAGCCCCATTGAACTCAATGAGGCTTACTTCCAGGTAGACATGCATAGGATTGGGCCATCAGTCTTCCCCAATGTAAGCCCTCTCCAGCCTTCATCACACAGACTTTTTTTTTTTTATAAAATCAAGTCAATTTTTTTATGTCATGCTTTAATAAAGATAATTCTGACAGCTCTCTCAGTTTAGGCTTACCAGATCTCCAACCAGGACAGAGTGCTAGTCCTTTAGGAGAAGGAATGTGGGCAGGTGTAGTTTGTTAAGTCCTAGAGCACACTCCTAGGCATGTCTACTCAGAAGCAAGTCCTATTGTGTTCAGTGGGGCTTGCTTCTGAGTAGACATGCCTAGGATTGTGCTCTAAGGTTTAACAAGCTACACCTGCCCACATTCCTTCTCCTAAAGGTCTAACACTCTGTCCCGGTTGGAGATCTGGTAAGCGCCTATCTCAGTTGCAAGGGAAAAAATCTTCAAAATGTGTGCCACTGTGTGGATGGTGGAACAATGGAAGCAAAGGTTTTTCGGTTTCTCTCAGCCACCCACAATTTCTGCATAACCCATAGTCAGACCCGTTCTGCACCTGAGTTCTGTCTGATTAGGCAGAGAGTATGAGAGGGTGAACAAGTGCAACAGAGAACAAGGCTTCTATGCCTTCAGTAGGTCAGGGAGTTTTGCCAGGTGCAAACTTACTTTCCCAGAAAATGGTACTCTTTCTGTACAGCTGTTAAAGGTACAGGAGACCTGACATCTATATTATATCTGACTGCCCTACCTGTTTCTGACCATGTGTAAAATAAATTTTTCTCCCTTCCAGATATTCAAGAAACTATTGTTAGTTTTCACGTAACCTACCCTCATTCTACACTAATGGGGATTAGGTGTGCATAATAAATGGACAGATGTACTCTTGAGTACATGAGGCTCAGACAATTTGGTTCAATCTTCGGATTTTACTTCAATAGCCCTAAGATTAAAGATAAGAATTCATTCAGACATCCACTTCTTGGGCTTATTTTCAGTTAGCGACACCAATTTTTGTTTGTTTGTTTGTTCAGCTTGGATGGGATGTTCTTGTGTTGAGTGCAGTGCCACAAGCCCCCGCTTTGATTTTGGGTGCAACTACAAGTGATATTTTGAAAATATTTTACAGTGGCATGATAAATCAGGATCTGTGCACACGGGAAAGCATTTAGCCTAAGCCTACCTCTTTTGCCACCATTATTATACAGTACTCATCCTGAGTTTAAAAAATAAAATCTCCAAAGTGAATATAACCCCCCCTCCATGAAATCTGCCTTGATCTTGTGTTATTATAACATACAACCTGAACAGGTTTTTAAAAAATACATTTTTATCCCACCCGCCCACTATTTAGGATGGCATGCATTGCTCCCCCCCCCCCCCATTTTATCCTCACAACATCACATGAGGCCAGTTTGGCTGTGTCACTGGCCCAAGGTCACTCGATGAGCTTTGTGGCAGAGAAGGATTTGTGGCAGAGAGCCCACCTCTCCCCAGCCCTAGCCTGCCACTCTAACCACTACACCAAAGATGCATCTTATTGTTCATCTTATTGTTCATCTTATTGTACAGTTTTCTGTAGGTGTAAACAAAGATCTAGCACTAAAGCCTGGGTTATTTTGAGTTTATTTTAAGCCCCTCCTCTTCCCTTTTCATTACAGGAAGAAGAGGACTGTGAGTGAAATGCAGATTATGCACAATTTGGGGGAACACCTGCATTCCTCAGACAGGCAAAAATGGCTCCTTGAGCAACTGCAGACCGTGCACCATGCCGAAGCAGTGGATGTTAGGCCCCGTGAGGCCCGAAGCTGGAGGGTGCTGCCTGATCACCTGCAGGCCAAGATGCAGAAGAAGCCAAAGAACTGGAACAAAGGTTACAGGGACATCACCGTCAAAACAAAAGCCCAGTGAGAGCGCCATAGTGTTGTATTTCCAATTAAGTGAATATAGTAGTGAGCAATTAGGGCATTTTATTATTTATTATTTATAAGACAATGGCGTCTAAAAGGCACGTCCACATAACACTCCTAGCTGGGGATTGGGTGAGTTTATGCCACACATCCTGTTTCTATTGTCCACATGTGGTAGGGGCTTTGGCCCACAGTTTCCTCAATGGACTGCATGACTGACAGGGTCGACTGCAAGTCCTTTAAATTAAGGCCAACATTATTGGCTTCCTGCTGTTGTGGTGGGTGAGTAAGAACCTTCCCAAAGTTCATTTCCCACATTTCCTATTGGGTGCTATAACTACTGAACCTGTCACATGGGTAGCTGCTCTAAGGACATGGCCAAATAAGGTGACAAAAGGCCAACTCACATTATGTTAATAAGGGAATGCATGGTACCTGTCTCCTGATGACATCACTTATTTTAGCATACAGAAGAAGACACCACAGCAACTGGAGACTGGTTCTAGCATGTACACTCCTCCTCTGGCAAAGTCAGCAGGTGCCAGGACCAATCCATAGCTGTCTGTTGTCTTGATTGCGGAAAGAAGGCAATAGGTTGCTTTCTCCTGGCAGCTAGGAAAGACAGTGGCATGGATCGGCCCAGACATTCACTTCCCCTCATAATCGAATGTGAATACCAAGGCTATTCCCAAGCTGCAGTTCCACTGGAAGATGGCAGCCTTCTTCAGTAAGGAAGGATCAACAGTGGCAGCAGACACAGAGAACAGGTTGCATTTATTCCCTTCATTAACTGCCCAAACCTATCCCCCATCATTGGCGCCGATGCAGCTGCGCTTGTGGAGCATGTGCTGAATCCAAAGGGAGCAGGATCAGGAGGCCTGCCAGAGATGAGTAAAAAATACTTTTTACTTCCCTCTGCATAGGTAAGTGATGCAGAGACCCTGATGACCTATGGCTCTCTCTATATAGCTGGTTACGTCTGAGGAAAGGGGGTGGACCAGTAGTGGGGGATTAGATCCAGCATGCACAGTTGCTGCTGAGATCCTCTCTCTCCGGCCCTCTCCTCCCCTCCTGCCCTCCCCACCTTGGAATGCTCTCAAACCTCCCCCTCCGCAACCCCGCCACCAATTAACCGGTGCCTGCGAAGCCTCCCAGAGCCACTGCCATGTGCACCTCTTGCAGTTTGCAGCAGCAGCCCGGCAGTGCGTGACAGCATCTCGGCTTTCATGCTACCGTAAAGGAAATTGTTCTAGTGTTGCTAGTTCTGAATGCTAATTCTGGCAGTGCAAGGCCCCAGTTGGGACCTAAGATAGTAACCTGGACCAGCCCTGAAAAACATGATAATATAAAAACAGACATTTGGAGTTGCTCCTCCTTCAATACACTGTCACTGTGATGTCACTCAGAGACATCTGCGTAAACTGAAAATGGCCATAATCCAAGAACTACAAAAATGGAGTAGTAGTTCTGCAAAGGTACCAAAATGTCAATAAGTCTGTACTTACTCTGAAATAAGCAGCTTGTGGATTGCCACCAATGTAAACTAAAACCATTGACCATTGACCATTGACTAAAACTACTGTATGCACTGGCGTTGCTAGAGGTGGGGCAGAACGGTAAGTCTTGCATAGTGGTAACTGCTCTGTTCCATGGTGGCCCCGCCCACTCGCCGTCAGAACCAGTCGAGCGTGGTGGAGGCAACGCGCAGGAGACTCTCTGTGCGTTGCCTTCGCCGCTCGGACTGGTTCTGACGGCAAGTGGGTGGGGCCACCATGGAACGAAGTGGTTACCGCTGTGCAAGACTTACCATTCGTCCGCCCCACCTCTAGCAACGCCAGTGACTGTATGTGTGTATGCCCATGTATCTGAATGCTTCTGGGGAACTTTTGAAGCTTTTCTAATGCTGAGACAAACAAAAGTGCTATTATCTAACAAAGGATTTTTGGAAGAGATGTGAGGTGCAGAAAACTAGGATTCTTGGATAAAGTCAACCTGGATAAATGTACAAAACAGAACTAAGTAGGAAGAAGGGTGGTGTGTTCTAATGTCCACAGAGTACACTAGTCTGAAAGATAAAGTCATAGGCTCAAATACCTACTTTGAATTTATCAACACTTTATTTCATAGAGCCGCTGTGACCATATGGAAAAAGGAGGCATATCTGTACTACAGACTAACAGCCCAATCCTAACCAACTTTCCAATGCCCGTGCAGCCGTGCCAATGGGGCACACACTGCATTTTGCAGTGGGGGGCAGTCAAGGAAGTCTCTTCAAGATAAGGGAACATTTGTTCTTTTACCCTTGGGGCTGCATTGCGACTGCACCAGCGCTGGAAAGTTGGTTAGGATTGGGCTGTCAGTCTGGTTGAGCATCATGCAGTAGCGTAGGCAGAGGGGGGATGGTAAGTGCTGCACGGCGTTACATAGAGGTGCAAAGTGGCCCTGCCCACTCACCATCGGAGCCAGTCCGGCAGCGAAGGCAATGTTGCCTTTGCTGCCAGATTGGCTCCGACGGTGAGTGGGTGGGGCCATTTTGCACCTCCTTGTGATGCCGTGCATGTAAAGCCGTGCTGCACTTAGTGCAGTCCCCCCCTCTGGCTACCCTACTGGCATCATTTCCTCTTCCCAACGAACTCTGGAAATTATATGTGAAGGGGGATAAGGAGCCACTTACAGAGATGTCTCCGCACCACACAAAACTATAATTCCCAGGATTCCTTGGGGAAGCCATGGCAGTTAAGCTGGTATAAAACAGATTTAAATCTGTCGTGTAGGTACGGCGTAAGTCTTGAAACACCACATGGATGTGAACCTCGGAATGAGTATATATTTCCCCATTTATTCAATGGCAAGTTATTGTCCATGCAACGTTTCCTAATAATGTTCTTGCAAAGCCTTTCTCCATCACTGAATTGAATGAACAGAGTAGCCTTTGCTTCTGCAGTGTTCCAAGTGCACATTAGAGCACCAGGATACAGAACATGCGAGTAGGTGTGCCTGGAATCAGAATCATATACTCTGATATTGTATATTTCATTGGAAGGCCTATTCATTATTAGAAAAGTACATCTACATACATCTGTATAAAATCATAGCTTTAAGCTGCCATCCTACGCATGTTTGCTTGGCAGCAGGTTCCTTTGACCTCAGTGTGACTTGCTTCTGAGTAAACAACATGCATTGGATTGGGCTGCACAATACACTAAAAATAAGTTATGATGAACAATGTAACCACAGTTGAGGTCATACCTGGTCAGCTTCCAAAATTTACTCAATCCAGAACTAAGGATGCAGGTGACAAAAAATATAATAGTATTTAGCACGCACACGTGCATGCACACACATGCGCATAGTCTAAATTAGGAAACTTATGGGAAGAGATCTGTAAGGGGAAAAACTTTCTGGTTAATATCAAGTCTAAGGAAGATCAGATGCACAACTACTCTAGGTGATCTAATTCAGTCTGAGCAGTCCTATGTCCCTGTGTTCATTTTTTTTTTTTGTAGATTTGGCACCTCATGAATTTGAGAAAAGTTGGTTAATAACTAATAGAGTCAAAATACAGACCCCCCATGCTTTAGGCTAGAAAGGTATTTGCACGAACAATCATGAGCTGGAAAGTATTATATCTGGACAGCAAGGGAAATTCTGGCTCCATTAAAGTCAATGGCAACACTTTTACTGAGGAGCAGAATAGTATCTTGTGCCTTTACTAGTGCAACAGACATGACCCTGCAGACACAACATACACTAATACAGACCCTTGGACCTGAAGAGAACAACATTGCATGTAGTGGCATTCCATGTAGGAGCAGGGTTCTGAGATGAGATAAGGTGTGTTTGTGGGGACTAAGACTTTAACATGCACTTTCTATTTATTCTTTTCTTGTATGTTCATGTCTAACTTACAAAAATGCAACTTTATTTCTTTATATCTGTGTCTTGCTTATGCATTGTCAAATAAAATGGACCAAAAGCTCTTGGACCATAGTAGTTGAAAAGCATAAACCCTTGGTCTGTCTGGCCTTATTTATATGGACACTTTCCACTTAATTTAGGGTGGTGGAACCATTGCATTTCAGCACAAAACAATGCCACAACGCAATACATCTTTATGAACCTGGAAATGCCAAGGGCTGTGCAGAAGGTTCTGAGAGGGCCATCTCTGCCTCTCGCATGTGCAAGAAGTGGGGAGGGAAATACAGAAAGCATGCTTGCTCATTCAGCACCTTCAGTGCCAGCTGTAAGTGCTCACTGGAGTGGAAAAGCATGCTTTGCTGGCCCCCAATGACAAATATGAAATTCTTTGCACCCAGTTCAGCAATTTACAGTGCAATCCTGTCTGAAGATCTGCCGGCAAAGCGATGGCTCCGCAGGTGCCGGGTGTCATAAACATGCTGTAAGGCACGTTTTTGACACCTGGAGAGTAAGTGACGCCGGCAGAGAAGCTGGCACCACTCACTCTGCCCAGGGCCGCAGCCACCACCAGTGGACACATGTAGGTCCTTCGCTAGGCGGTGGGGGTCACAACCCACTTTGTGATGACACATTGCGAATTACCACTGCCACCGGTACTGAGGACTCCAAAGGTGGCCTAGCCAGGTGGATCCTCAGCCAGTGCCCAACCTGGCTAACCCCTGAGTGACACCATACCTGACCAAAAAGCAGATGTGTAGCAATACTGCTGTGCTACAATAAGTGCCCCACTACAGATAACAGCCTGGATATGTGGGCAAAGGGAAGGGGGGATTGTTCTGACAGGCACACTTTTATTCTGACTGACAGGAATTTTAGGTATGCAGGTGGAGGTAGTGCCTACCATCTTTACTCGCTGCATCCTGACCTAGCCATACCAGAATTGGTTGCATGGTGAATGTAATTGAAACTGGAATACTCTGGATTTCAACAATCTCTTTGTGTTGCTTAAAAATAAAAATAAAAAACCTCAAAACACAACTATCAGAAACATCTTAGCAGTTCAGCCACTAGAGGATGCTGTTAGAGTTTATAAAATAAAATGTTATGGTACAAGGACTTTGTTCTCATCTGTCAGTGGATCAGAAGACTAGATTTTTCAAAAAAGGTGGAGAGACACAGAGACCGTCATAAAACATATTTTCAGTTAACTGGGCCTGGAAGAAATTGGCCAGCAGTTGTGAGTTGTTAAAGGAGATCTATAAATGGAAAAAGGAGTAGTAGCCATTTTCCCTTAAAACCATTCTGCCCTATCTCCTCTGGGGTTTCCTGTCCTAAACCGTAGGAACCAACATCAACTCCAGACTCAGGCTGCATCCTATACACACTCACCTGGAAGTAAGTCTCATTGAACTCAATGGAACCTACTTCTGAGTAGACATGCATAGGATTGTGCTGTCAGAATTGGCACAGCAGCTTACAAAAAGAATTACAGTAAGCATATGTACTTTAAATATTAATCTCTGTGCTTTATCTGGCTGCTTGATCTGGATTTCTCTGATTTAGAGCCCAATCCTATATCCAACTTTCCAGTGCCAATGCAGATGCAATGCAGCCCCGAGGTAAGGGACCAAATGTTCCTCACCTTGAGGAGGCCTCCCTGACTGCCTCAGCACCGCAGGTTGTAGCACACGTTGTGTTGGCATGGCTGCATCTGTGCTGGAGGGAGGATCGGATTGGGCCCTTAGTCTGATATCTTCCTGGAGTTAGTAGCCCCCCCCCCATTCTTGCTTGTGGCTTCCCTGTTGGTCCCATAATGTATATTTGATTGACAGTTCCCTTTGATTGACAGGCTTTACTGGATCTTTAAAAGTGCTATTCCAGCCCAATGTAATGGAAGGGGGCAAAGCTAGTTTTGCTGCTGGGACTGGGAGACACCCTTACTGCATGTGTGTATGTATGGTGAGATAGCCCTTTTAAAAACATTGTAGGAGGGACATGGTTGAACACTGGAGAAGGTGCCATGCCTCTGGGAAAGTAGGGTTCTGACCTCCAGAACAGAATTTATTTACATTTTATTTACAATATTTTTATCCCGCCTTTCTCCCTGAAGGGACACAAGGCAGAACCAGTATGCATGTTGGGGAGTTAGCATACAGTATTTAGATTGTAAGCCCTTGGGGGCAGGGATCTTTCTTTTCACTCTGTGTAAATCACCCTGTGCACACTGAGATTTATATGTGACTGGGCTGTAACTTAACATAAAAAAAATGTTCTTCTTACTTTGCCATGGGTGTTGGAGTACCAGGGTATGACCTGCGTATGAGGTGTGAGGAACTTCCAGAGAAATCTCCCAGTTACCCCATAGATCCCTGGCTGTATATAAGGAGTGAGTGTGTGTGAAAGAGAGAGAAAGCCAGGCACAATTCCTTCTCCGTGTTCGGGTGCCCACTGAGCTTCTGGGAATCACTATTCATTTGTACATATCGAGGAAGTGGAAGAGACGACGCTGCCGTTAGAAGAAGATGCAAGGGGCGGGAGGAGCGATGTCGCCGAAGCCAGCGCATTCGAGGCTTGCTTTGAACGCGGCAGGCGCCAGAAGAAAGAGCTCGTTGCCGCTGGACAGGCCCCTGTCTGCCTTCTGCTTGACTAAGACCGGCTGGGTGAAGCAAGCCCCTCTCGTGCGGTAAGTCACAGACTTCACTCCAGTCCTCTTCGTTTCCCCCTCCCTCCTTCTCCGCGAAGTATCGCGAGCTTTCACTGGCACCCTCTGGCTCGTATCTCGCGAGATCAGGATCTGACGGTTGACCGGGCCTAGCAGTTGCAATAAGCGGTGGCGGAGGGAACAGTACGTCGCGAGGTGGTCGGAGACCAGACGTTGGGCGCAGCAGGTGAGGAGGGTGTTGTTGGGCTGAGGTGTGAAACTCTCCGGGAGGAGCGAGAGCAGTGACTGGAATAAGAAGGGGGTGGCAGGAAAGCAGCCCCCTCATGGGGGGTGGCCTTTGCAGGCACGTTTTCTTGGGGGGTCGGACGACGACGATGACGACGACGGCGGCGGTGGGGGTGGAAAAGGACGCAGAGACCCGAAGCTGCTGGGGTGCCTCGGTCAGAAGATAGTCTTTGGCTGTGTGAGTGGTGCTGGTGGAAGGGAAAACCGGCTCTTTAAAACCACGGGAAGGGGCCACAGTTTCGGGATTCGGCTGCTGGGAAGCGGAGGATGCTGGGGGAGGTCGGGCGGATAGGATCATCGTGTCTGTAGCGTGAGCCGCTGGCCGACAGGAGTAAGGTGAAGAAATACATTTTTAAAAACATGACGTACAGGGATTCTAGTTGAGGGGGGTGCTGAAAATGAGTAGGAGGGTGTCGGTGAGGGAAGCTTTTTTCTACAGAAGAGCAATTATGGTACTCATGATGATGATGATGACTTCCTGTTACCGCCGCACACCCGGTAACACCAGTTACCGTTGAAAGGTTTGTGATTGTTGATGCTTAAGTGCCTTGTCATGAGTAATATCCTCGCCCCTTGTTTACCACGTCCTGTCATTTCCAAGGGGGGGGAGGAGAAGAGTGTAAGATGATGTGTTTCCTGGTGAAACCTTATAGCTTGGAATACTGTTTCAACAAGCATTCCTGGAGCTGATAAAATGAAGAAGATGTTAATAAATGGTAACAGTACAATATATGGGGTTTTAGCAAAAGGTTGGAGTGGTCCAAAACCTTAAGCTGAAAAATGTAGCTTTATGGGGAAACGTTGCTACTGTGTTCTGCTCCTGGCTTACACAGGTTTGCATCATTTTTTTTGGAGTCTAGAAGCTGTGCTCCTCTGGCGATATGATAGTTTATTCTGACATTTGGTGTCTAGAGAAAATCGGTATTGTGGAGCCAGTTCTACATTTTTCAAATGTTTACTTGATATTGGGAAGGTGAGCTGTGATGCTTCTGCTGTGAATCATTTACACTACAGTGTAACTTGTAAGTTCTGTTGAGATGAAGGCTGAATAGCCTAGTAAAGGTGGATATAGCAAGGTCCAGCAGTTATTGCATCTTCATACCTCTCTCATAATCATTTCCAGTATTTCCTGTTTCTTGAGTGGTCCTTGTAACTCATTTTGTTACTGCGTTTATCTGTATTTGGTTAGTTTGAAGAATACTTTCTGAAGCCACTGTTCTTCAACCTTGGGATTGGGACCCCAATGGGGTCGCAAAGCCTAATTTGTGGGGTCATGGCAACTTATGGGAACCAAAATGGCCACGGGGGTAATGCTGGGGTGGTGCTGGTGAGGAACCGGCTGGGGTGGGGCTTCCACAGGGATTTCATCCTCCTCTTCCCCCATTTGCTGGGGAGGCGGTGGGGAACTGTGGCTTGGCACTCCTGTTCCAGAATGACCTTGCTGGTGGTGGTGTGGGCTGGGCAAGCTCAGCAGGATGAGTCTGCCAGTGCTGGGGCGGGGGATGGCAACAGGCAGATCGGGTCCCAGGAGGGGGGCAGGATTAATGGTGGGTCCCCAGCCTCATACTTCTTAATTTTGGGGGGTCGTGGCATGAAAAAGGTTGAAGACCACTGTTCTAAGCAATACTTTTGATGCTGCACCAGAATATCATCTTAATAAATGTTCTGACAGAAATGGAACTGTACTTCTCCAGTAGATAAGTTGCTATCAAACTTGAGATATTTTTGAGTTAAAAACCCACATACACGTCGTGAGAGTCTGCAATTGTATCTTGAGATACTTTGTTTGATAAAACAAAACGTTTTAGAACGTTTACATTGTAAATATTTTTATTTATAATTATTGCCAGCAATATGCCAACACATGTCTATTTCAGTATTAAATACTTAAAAATTAGAATCCTTCTTAGAGCGTAATCCTGTGTAACCTTGCACTGGTGTAACAGTAGATAAGCACCGGTATAAGTGCACTTATGCCAGTGTAAGTGCACTTACACCGGTGCATGTACTGCAAGGTTACACAGGATTGCGCTGTTAGGCTGGACAGTTTTGAAGGATATGTAACAATAAAATACTTTTCAGAGTAACCTGTTGAATCGCTATACATTATTAATAGATTATACAATGTATTGTAAAATTCCAGTTTCTGTATAGACTGAGATTTTATATAAAGGCAAATGCCTATTAATATCTTTTCTTCTGCAGACTTTTATTTCGTGAGTGGCCCACGTAACCTCTGTGCTATAAAACTCGGAAAGCCTTATGATTCTGATATGTTACACAACATATTTCCTTTTGTTATACTTCAAAACAATTTTCTTTTCCAAAAAGACATTTTTAGCTAATTTATCATGTTTGAACCATTCTCTGTGACTTGTTCTGCGATAACTTTCTTCACGATAATTAGTTTGATGCATTTTACAATTGCCCAGTTACTCCTCCAGTAACACTACTTTTATCACAATAACATAGAATAGTACAGGTGGGCCCCCATATCCACTGATTCGCTATCCACGGTTTCAGTTATCCACGGATCATGGGGATCCCCCAGGCTTTTACTTACAGTTGAATTGGAAAATTGGATATAGTTGAATTGGAAAAGGTGCAGAAAAGAGCGACCAGAATGATTCGTGGGATGATTCGACTCGCACCTCCCTTATGAGGAAAGGCTACAACGTCTGGGGCTTTTCAGCCTAGAAAAAAGGCGCCTGAGGGGGGACATGATTGAGACGTATAAAATTATGCATGGGATGGAGAGAGTGGATAGAGGGAACTTCTTCTCCCTCTCGCACAACACCAGAACCAGGGGACATGCACTAAAATTGAGTGGAGGGAGAGTTAGAACGGACAACAAAAGAAAATATTTCTTTACCCAGCGTGTAATTCATCTGTGGAACTCCTTGCCACAGGATGTGGTGATGGCACCTGGCCTAGATGCCTTTAAAAGGGGTTTGGACAGATTCATGGAGGAAAAGACCATCACAGGTTACAAGCCATAAGCAACCTCCTGGTTTTAGAAGTGGGTTTTCTCTGTGCCAGGTGCAAGGGAGGGTCAAAGGGTCAACGGGAAACAGGTTATCTTGTTGTGCTCCCTGAGGCATCTGGTGGGGCCACTGTGTGATACAGGAGGCTGGACTAGATGGGTTTTTGGCCTGATCCAGCAGGGCTCTTCTTATGTTCTTATGTACTTTTTTCCCCAGTAAGCTTTGTTTCTTCCTTAAAGAAACAGGAGAAGCAGCTTATTACAGGCAAGTAGAACGAGACTAAGTACTAGAGGGGCTCTGCAAGGTTAACAGAAACCTTGCAGAGCCTCTCTAGGACTTAGTCTCGTTCTACTTGCCTGCAATGGAGGCTGCTTCTCTGTTTGTTTTAAGGAAGAAACAAAGCTTGCTGAAATAAAAATAAGAGCGGGGGGGGGGGCAAGCATTCCTGCCTGCAAGGGAGGCAGGGTGGGGGGGCCCTCAGGAAACCATGGAGGGGGTGTTCGCTCTTATCCACGGTGTTCGCTCTTATCCACGGAGGGGCCTGGAACATATCCCCAGCGGATATGGGGGTCCACCTGTAGTTTCATTTTGAAGTAGTGAGAGGTTTCAATCCAGTTGGAATGAGGCATGTATTTATTTATCAGTAATATGAGCATAATTCTTAAGAGATATGGAAATAAAAAGCAAGTACAGTCAACCCTAATCTTACATGCAATTGACTTGCACGAATACAATTAAACACGCTTGCCCCCCCCCCAAAGACAGAGAAAAACAATAATAGTGGAGGCAATTCCACCCGCCATTTGACTTGCAGTGCAGTTCTAACCAACTTTCCAGTGCCAGTGTAGCCGTGCTAACAGGGCGCACACTTCAGTCATTGAGGCCTCTTCAAGGAGAGGGAACATTTGTTCCTTTACTTCGGGGCTGCATTGCGGCTGCAGCGGTGCTGGAAAGTTGGTTAGGATTGCGCTGTTACTCTGTATATACCCCAGAGTGAGCCTGAAATGGGAGAATGAAGCTGCTGTTCCCTCAGTTGTCTTAGTTTCCATGTGCCTCTTGTGTGTCTCATACTGTGCTTTTAGTTCTTACAGAGACTGTACAGTACGTATTTGTTGGATTTAAGGGAGTTTCAACTATACAGGGTTTTAGCTTCATAGGCTGACCTTGGAACATAACCCTCACATAACATGCGAGCCAACTACTGTATATGATTATAATTAATTCTTCTTGAATGTAATAAACTACTGTAATGAGTAATCTTATCAGGTGTAACAATTTTGGTGATCTTGCATATGTTAATGATTTATCACCAAAACAAATGGCTACTAGGCTATTAAACATTGTTAAATTTTCTGTTAAAACAAGCAGAAGTCTAGCTATTAAATTTCTACTTTGGGAAAGTTCAAGTGGGTATTTGTAATGTGACTTTAATTGTGACAGAATTTTTTAGTTAAATTGATAGAAAATTCAAATAAACAGAAGATGCCAGCCCACATCACATGGGTGACTAGGTGATACTTCAAGTATACTTCAAGTATCTTCCTGTCTTATGTTTTTTTAATCAATTGTTGGCAACCAGAACCTGGGGGTTAATGTGTGATTTAATTCTGGATAAATGGCCTAAAAAACCTGCTTCCTTCAGTTATGGGTTAATTTACACAGCACTATCATGCACATGGTGCTTGACAGAATTTCATAAGCAAAAAAAGACAGGCCCCTGTATTTCTTTTGAGACAGTCTAAGTTCAGTCTTGGGGAAGATAAAGCTAGGACTGTGTGTCTGGACAGTAGGCATCTCAATAGAGAGGGGGAAGGATGAGGAGGAACTTTTTCCTCATGGAAAAGTTGTCTGATAGATCTGATAGGTAGGGGGAGAACTGATTGAGAAGAGCTTCAGGAATGTAAGACGTGGAGGGAGTAAAGCAAAAAGATTGTCTGTTGTATCAAAGGCAGCAAAAAGGTATTTGCAAACATTAATTACCGGTATTTTTAATTTGGGTTCTGGGCCACTGTGCATGTAGCGTTGGTGAACTGTGGACCCATGGTGTCACTTAAACCAAAGTTGAGACAGCAAGAGTAAACAACCTGTTTCAGCAGTTTGGAAGCTAAGGAAATGACAGATCTACTTGAAATGTCCTGAAAACACAGACTGATCCATACTACCAAAAAAAATTATTTCCCTGTGCTAGAGAGCTACATTTTCTAATGGGTGTGGTACTTGCCAGTATTGATTTGGGTGTTGTGTGTTTAGATACTGATGTTCCCATTGTCAGAACTTTGCAAAGCCTTCTCTCCAGAAATTCAGACTTTGTCCCCTCACTTTTTTGCACCTTTCATATAGAGCAGTGTTTCTCAAAGTTCTTCCCATGAGTAGGGGAGAACTTTGAGTGCTTGCAGAGGTGGGATGATGGCAGTGGCAGCAATCTGGGGATTGCGCCGCTGCCAGGGACAAAAGGGGTATTTTTAGACTTTCCGGGGGTCGGGCTGTCCTCTGGAGGGTGTGGGGGGCCTGTGCCCCCCAGCAGGCCTCCCCAAGTCTTCAAATGGCTCCTGGAGGCGAATAAAGCCCACTTCCGGTTTTCGGGGAAACCAGGAAGTAAACTGGAAGTGAGCTTTAATTGTCTCCAGGAGCTGTTGGGGTGGGGGGTGGGGAGGCCCGCCCCCCCGGTAAGTCTAAAAATACCCCTTTTGTCCCCCGGCAGTGGCGCAATCCCTGGATCATCACACGTCACCACTCCCCTTAAGGGGGTAGCGACTTGCCCCTTCTCGAAGTGATGAGTTTGAAAACCCCTGATATCGAGTATTACCTCATCTGTCTGTTTGGTCTAGTATCGGGCTCTTGGCATTCTCAGACTTTAACAGGCTCATCCTGGCAAATAGAAGGGGCAGAAATGGAAGCAGTAACAGATTTTACTTTTTTTGGGCTCCAAGATCACTGTAGACGGAGACAGCAGCCATGAAATTAAGACGCTCACTCCTTGGAAGGAAAGCTATGGCAAACTTAGACAGCATAATAAAAAGCAGAGATATCACCATGCCAACAAAAGTTCGTATAGTCAGGGCGATGGTGTTCCCAGTAGCAATGTATAGTTGCGAGAGTTGGACCATAAGGAAGGCTGAGCGCCGAAGAATAGATGCTTTCGAACTGTGGTGCTGGAGAAGACTCCTGAGAGTCCCTTGGACTGCTAGGAGATCAAATCAGTCAATCCTAAATGAAATCAACCCTGACTGTTCCCTGGAAGGACAGGTACTGAGGCTGAAGCTCAAATATTTTGGCCACCTAATGCGAAGAGAGGACTCTCTGGAGAAGACTCTGATGCTGGGAAAGATTGAAGGCAAAAGGAGAAGGGGAAGGTAAAGGATGAGATGGTTAGACAGCATCACCGATGCAACGAACATGAAAATGAGCGAACTCAGGAAGATAGTGGAGGACAGGAAGGCCTGGCAGGATATGGTTCATGGAATCACGAAGGGTCGGACACGACTTAACGACTGAACAAAAACAACATCCAATATGATGGATATTGGATGATAGTTTGTTTTTTTTAAACACAACTCTTTAGAGTGACAGCTTGTCGTATGCATTCTTGGTAATCCTTATAATGGCACTGTAAGATAGTTTAGTATTCCTATACTGTTAATGTGGGGCTGAGAGAATCGTGGCTTGTCTAAGGCCATTTACTGAATTCATGACAAGGTGGTATTTGAACCAGAAATTTTCCTGATCACTGCTTCCATTCCTTGTAACCACATTATTCTATTTCTCAAATATATAGTACCAACTTGATAAAAAGGAATTTTAAGATTTTGATAACTTCTACATTATGGAATTTCTCCCCACCCACCCTCAGTTGATATGGTTCATTACATTTCTGTTGTGTCCTGCCCTCTTCATTTAAGAAGTTCCTGACAGTGCAAATGATCCTCCCCTTTATTTTCAGAAATACCTTATTAGGTAGGTTAGTCTGAATGATAGTGTCTAACCCAAAGTGTGCTTTAGAGCTGTTTGGGGAATTTGAACCTTGTCCTTATCATAATTCAACACTCTCTAGCCACACAGCACACTGGCTTTTTGGTGACCATGATTATGATGGCAGGGAGACATGATGTGTATATATTACTAGTCCGTATACTATACACTTTTGTAATGATTTCATGAAAGGAAAGTATAGGCTTCTGGCACTTCCGGTCGACGCCGCGACCAAAGCCGGAACCTCATTGGCCTGCTGCGGTGCACCCTTGGGAGCGGCTCGGGTCCGCTCTAGGCCGAAGCCAGGCTCGATTCCAGGACTCCGGTAAGCCTATTCAAAGGGGATTTGAATCCCCTTTCCGTTCTGGGGCCTCCTGTTCTCGCTGCACTGCTGGTTACACCGGTGGTGTAAATTGGATAGGATTGCGCTGTTAAAGCAGTTCCTCTTTGAGGGGAGAGGGAGATGAGCATGGGAATCAGCTGTTCAAAGAAAAGCTCTACCTCCAGTGGAGTGCACAGTTCCAAGTGGAAACTTTGAGGAACTAAGACCACTTTTTACTATTTAGTAAAACTAGATATTCCTGTAATCTTGTGAAAAGAACCTGGATTTTCTTAAACTGTGTATGGTTTTGCAATTAAGAGTTACGCTGAAACTTTCTGTTGTAGTAGTAAGTGGTAACTAGAGATGTTTGTATCATGTGCTCAGCAGAGGCAGTAAAGTTGATAAAATTAAAACTGACTGACAGTGGTGAAAATGTCCACCATCACTAGGTCCAGGTATAAAGTCTGTCATGCTTCAGGACTGCTGTTTGTGGGAAGAAATCAGCAAAGAACGCATTTCATTTTGCATCTGTTTTATTCTGCATGGCATGCTTAAAGGTCAACACTGCTCTTTTGATGTAGATTATGAGTACTGGCTGTATGCTTTTCAGAGCAGTAGTGTGAGGAAGCTTGGAGTGGAATGGCAGGACGGCCTCATCCTTATGACAGTAACTCCAGTGATCCAGAGAATTGTGATCGAAAATTGCGTATTAGACCCCGTAAACTTTGTAAGCATTCAAGGTAGGTGACACACTGTATAGCATTTCAACCAAATTGAAAGCACTGTGTTTTGGCTCCATCCTAAAAACAATTGCTTATCTCTTAAGTAATAAGACAAACATCCTGAGTGAATGTCTTGCTTTTGATTCTTTCTTTGGGCTTGTTAATATCTGCTCTCATCTGCCAGTTTGAGTCATCAGAGAATGCATAAAACCCAGTTGACTCTTTTTATAAAGAAATTAAAAACATTACCTTGATTGACAGAATAACTTGAAATGAAACGGGTTTCTTGAAACGTTCGTTGTACACAAGGCATTACTATATGATCAAATGAATATTGGTTCTGAATAACCTTTGCTCTGTTTGGACCATTGGCTATTTGACAAACTTGTTTAAACACAAACAAGTTTGCCATAACTTGACTGTTATCAAATTGTACATACCGTATTTATACCTGAAGTCACTTGCTAGTTGAAATAAATGCTTTATATCCATATTGTATTTGTAGACAGTACTAAACTGAATACAGTAATACCATATTTGACAAATTATTACTTTTACTATTGTTGAATATAATGTCTTTGGATCAAGCATTCCATACATTAAAACGATCCTCTCTAGAATTGCCATATCAATTGCAGAGATGGAAAAAGAGGTATAGAATATTACTGAGTCATCAGGTAACTGTTCAGTGGTGAGTCTATGCTGTCCTGCTTATCTAAGCCCTGTAACCTTATTACCATAGTAGCATGTTTTTAGCTTAAGATTCTAACAGCCCAATTCTGCTCTAAAGATCCGCTGGGATCCTGATCTCTGCCATGGGCAGCCTGCAGCAGGTAGCCCGGGCGGAAAGTCTACTTGGTGAAGGGGACGCTCGTCCCCTTCCCCGAGTGTAGCTGCGGCTGGGGCCAATAGGCCTCCTTGGATTTCCGCCAGCCATTTTGCTGGCAGAAGTCAGAGGAGGCCGTGTGACGGCTCAGCCGATCGGTGGGGATCATGATTCAGCCAAGGCAGGTCCCCGCTCCCTCCCCGATCGGCTGGGCCTATTGGCCCCCGCTGTTTGCTCCCAGACCGCCCCCCCTCCACTGAATCCTCACTTGGGTCGGGCGGAGGAGCAGGGCAGGCAGGCCTTGCACCGGTCTTCCCTGCTCACGAGTTGTCGCAAAAGTGCTTTATGGCACTTTCGCAACAGCTTAGGGCGGCAGAACGCTCGTTCCGCTGCCCTAATTTAAAACAGGATTGCGCCCTAAACAGCTTTGGCCCAGCTATCAGAAGTCAGTGTGTTTATATTCTGTCTAGATTGGCAGGGCCAGCTGGAAGGGGTCTTTAGGTAGTACTTGCTATGCATCAGATAAGAATAAAATGAAACAAAGACATGTTGTCCAGTGCTCGTCTGCAGGTTGGGAACTTATTCTTTCTGGGGGGGGGAAAAACCTGTGTGGAACTTAGGCCAGGTATTTTTCAGAAATAATATAAAGCCTTTCTTGATATAGATATAGATAGAAATAATATAAAGCCAAGCTTTCACTGAGTGGGGTAATTAGGGTTGGGGGATAGCTTATTTACAGTATATTGCACTATAAAAATTGTTGTGCCCTAAATCTAAAGCATAAGGAAAGTTGGGAGGGGGGTCAGTACTAAGCAGCTTTTAAGAAAACACTAAAGACGCTCAGCAGGCACACGTTTCTGTAATGGACAGTTACTGAATTGAGCTTATAGTACTTCAGAGATGTTAGCATGAATTAAAATATTAAAATTCAGTTGGTTGACTTGTGTCCACTGTTGCAACCTGCTCCCTCCCCCCACCTCCTAGCAAGCTTTCCCATTGGATCTCTGGCTGACTTATAGCAGACCATCTTCTTCCCTGGTAACATTTTACAAATCCCAAGACGTTCAGTTCCTTCAAGGGCTGTGATATCTGGGCATTGTAAAATGTTGATGGGAGAAGAAAGGATGGATGACTGCTTCTGCTCTCCACTATCACCTAGTAAATCATCCAGGGTCCAACAGGGAGGCTTGCTGGGGGACGGGGAGCACAGGTTGCAACAGTAGACATGAGGCCTCCTTTGTGCTTCCACCTGTAACTACAGTGACAGCAGCAAAGGAAGACTTTTGCCAACCCACTGCCCAGTTATCTTTTCCAGTCAAGCACCATCGATGGTACTAAGCCAGGAAGGGAAGCCCAGAACCCTGCAGTGTACAGGCAAGAGTCATCTGCTATAACCACTGTAGCTGCAGGTGGTAAAGGGAAGAAGTTAGCCTGCTGCTTGGTTCCTGGGCACTGTTGGGCAGGGTACCGGGTATGCACATGCAATTTCCAAAGCATGGGGAAAAGCACACCATTGGAGACCCCTTGCGGGGCTTTTATCCCAAACTCCTCCCAAAAGCTGAAGTTGCCACTACTTGTGTGCTCCCCCCCTCCTTTATGTTAATTCCACTGTCTCTTTCCTGGCGAGTATTAACCATTGTGCTGTATTATGTCTGCGCTAACATTGACCGTAGTTAACATTAAGCATGGCATTAAACTCGGGTTTAGCGACTAGCTGTGGTTTGCATTTATGTACATGACACTACAATGGTGTAAACTCATCAGCGTTGGGGATGAAAATTTGCACAGAAGGAAAGAGTTTTCTGGTGCGCCAGATCTAGGGGGCTTGGGTTTGGAGACCCATGACCTAAATCATGGTTTGCGGCAGTGTAACTGAGGAAGAAATGCTTTTCTTAGAACACTTATACTGTCCCCTGTTTGTTTTTGTCCTTCTGTTTTGAATAGATGGTGATTGAGTGGCTTTTAAAAACATGTTTAGATGTGCATTCCTGTCCAGGCAAACCATAAGATACCAAACGAAGCCCTTTGGTAGTTTGTACTGCCTTGAATGGCCATACAATCAGTCATGAAAGATGTGTGATAGAAGAAACCTTTTCAGATGTTGTGTTAGTTTATTGAAACCTGACAAGCTGGCAGGACTAGAAATAGCTTCACAGATGGCACTTGGCAATATACCAAGCAGCTCTTCTCTTATAAGTTTCTTCTACCGTCTATCAACTGTGTTAGCCAATAGCTGCTTAGAGATGAGGAAATGGTAAGCATGATTTCAGCTTACAGGAGGCTGCGAGGTCAGACGTCAGTACAGCACTATGCACGGCTGAGTCAGTGACTGTGAGAAAATGAATTGAATTAATATCTAGGGGGCTTGCGTCTCTGAGCACTTAATGGACTAAATAGCTATAACAGGATTGTTACCTTGGAGGGGAAACGGGAAAGAGGATGCTAGAAAGTGAGGCTGGCTAATGGTGCAATGGAGTACAGAGAGGAGGATGGAAATAGCAAATATGCTGAACTTAGCAAGTAATGCCAAAGGATGCTGAGCTGGCTTCCAAACCTGCCGCCTGGGAAGGAGCAGATTTCCTATGTACTTTGGTCTCTCTATTTTCCTCATGTTTTTGTGTTTCTTCTCTACTCTATGCTAAAAGCAGGTGCGTAACCATTGTTAATCTGATAAGCTGAGCAGCAATTAGCAGGGACAGGAAAATAGCGAAGGAGATGAACTGTCCTTTGTGTAGCTCGATCAGTTTAGATGTCTGACAAAGAGCAGGTGAATGTGTGTAATTTTGTGTCTAAGGGAAAGTCTGTACAGTAATATCAACAGAAATGTGATTGCTGAAGCCTTAATATGCAGCTTACCGGTAATTTAATAGGAATTGATATTTCTAAATGCACAAATGCAATTTCTCTGAAGCAACTATTCTTCAGTTTGTTTGGTTGACTACTTGGTTTTTTTTAGTCCAAGACACAAAATAATATTGTCACTGCAAAGTTTTTATAGATGTAGCATTTCTAATTTGAAATCTACTTTAAATGCTTTTTAAGAAAAATAGAGACTTGGCTGCTGCTGTTTGTTTGAAAGCAGAACATTTCTTTAAAAGAAGGCAAGCATCTCTGTTTAGCATCCTTCAAGTAGGTAGGATTTAAACAAATTGAGTGCTGTCATTGATTATTAGACACCAAACACCTTTCTTGACAATATGAAAATAAATCATGCCCCTTAAATCTGCTGACATTGCTGTTTTTGACGGATGTTGCTTTTTCAGCTCCTTTTACTTAAACTGTTATGGCTTGTTTGTAGAGCTGTTGCTTTTAAATTTTTTATTGCTTTGAATATTTTATAGAGCATGCAATAGGTGCACTAATTATTATTTCATAGTGAGTAAAATAAAAGGAGTTTAAAATCAAGGAGAAAGCATTAAGGATTTGGATTCAGTGCAGGTATATCCCCTTTTTAGCTCTGTGATTCAGATACTAACGTTCAAAATGTTCAGTAATCAGTCCAGATACTTTTTGTAAACCCTACACTGTATGTATGTGTTTTATAAAAGGTTTTTATAAACAAGATTTTAAAAAGGAGAATCATCATACTGTTGAAAATGTAGTGCCTGATTATTGAATCACTGACCTTGGTTATCATTTTTTTGGCTTAGGCCGGGGTTTGGGTTAGGGTAACTGATAAGTCCCGTAGGAATTTTGAGGTGGACAAATTCTCTCTTCAGATCCTTCAGGCATGCCCTAACAGGAAGGGTAAAATCTTGGGACATCTGGCAACTTGGACACAAGATTTATAGGACGCCATTTAGTTTTTGTACTTGCAAAAGCTGTCTTAAAAGACGATGTTGATACCGCAAAAACTTGTTTTATAGAAACTTGTGATAAGAGCTTAGCTTTTCAAATGAATATCACTTGTAGGCTTCAAGTGAGGGTTGAAAAAATACCTGAATATCATTGCCTTATTGTCCTTTTGAGTACAATACAAAATTCTGCCTATGTGTTTTGTGAATGTCTTTACTGCATGCATATCCTTTGGCATACCTAGAAGGGGTAAGGGCAGTGCCATTCTTGCTTCTGTTTTGGCAGTAGCTAAAATCTTTTCTAGGCCAGTGGGTGGCGCAGTGGGTTAAACCGCTGAACCATGAGCTGTCGATCGAAAGGTCGGCAGTTCGAATCTGCGACGGGGTGAGCTCTCGTTGCTTGGCCAGCTCCTGCCAACCTAGCAGTTCCAAAGCATGTTAATGTGAGTAGATAAATAGGTACCGCTTGCGGGAAGGTAAACAGCGCTCCGTGTTCCAGCCGCATGCTATGCGCTGCGGCAAGGAGAGTCATGCCGGCCACATGACCACGGAGGCGTCTTCGGGCAATGCTGGCTCTTCAGCTTTGAAATGGGGATGAGCACCACACCCTAGAGTCAGACACGACTGGACTTAATTGTCAGAGGTCAGCTTTACCTTTACCTTAAAATCTTTTCTATTTTGTTTGGCCTTTTCTTTGCCTTGTGATGAATTGCTGGATTGCCATTTGTGTTCTGATTCTCTTATTGTTGCTTCTGCTGCTGCTACGGTGGTGTTTTTAGTTGTATTTTTTTCTTACTCTTCCTTGAGCTTCTCCCTAAAGGGAGCACAGCAAGTGTGCGGTATATTTTAAATATTGCTAACCATAGTTGGCTCGAAAAAGAAAGCAGGGGTGAGGAAGGAAATGCTTTGTAGTGGGGGAGGAGCCATGTTGGGAGAAGAGTTCACAATTGTACAGTACTTCATGCTTTCTGCTCCTTGGGTTCAGCAATCGGGCCCTGTTATGTCTGCATTGGGCCGTTGTGCAACAGTGGATTCGTAACGCCACTTGGAAGTTGTTTTGTGCCTTGTTTGTATTTAAGACAGTATTTGTATACTGTATATTGCTATATAGCAATCCTAAACTTGTGTTTTTAAGGAGGGGTTGGTTGCTGCTTCATTTTGAGTGAATGTTCTAATCGAAGCAAATACTACAGGTACTTGAGGTCTTATGCACTTAAACAGATGCATCAGGTTTGGGCAGTACCCAGACACACGTGTGTTTGATCATCACAGTACATGCTCACAAACATTGTTAAGAATATTTATATACCACTTTGCAACAAAACGTAGTTCACAAAGCAGTATACTGTACATAGCTCAATCAATCGTGCTAGCTATATGTAATGTGCAGGTTGTGCACTGGGCAGACCCAAGATATATAACTTTGAATCTTCCAGGGTGGGTATAATGTACACCAAGTGCTCCATTAATAGGTAAGCTTAATTTTTTGAACTAGTCTGTATTCAATGTGAGAGAAGTTAAGAAAAAGTCTTAGACTAGGCCCGCCTTCAGCATACAGGGATTGCTGCAGGGGCCTCAGTTTGTGCCCTCTACCCCTCTGTTGCAGCTGTCTCTGAGACAAGCACTAGTCCATTCCACTAGTATTTAATTTTTGCTGCCAGCATTCCAGCATGCTGACTTGTTTGAGGTTCTCTTCTAAATGAAAATAATTGTTTGGCTCAGTCAGGAATAAAGTGGTTTTCCTCATTGTTCCTTACTTGACTGATGAGAGCTGACCAAACGTAATTCATCTCTCTGTAGCGTTTCTTATGGTTTTACTGCGACAATTCCTTTTTAGCTGGTTATGATGACTACTCTGACTACAGGACTGCTGGCACTCTGTAACAAGGCATGGGATAGTTATAGGATTGTGCCTCAGAGTTGAGCCTGCTGGAAGGAGAGGCAAGTGAGTGCTTCCCTGCAGACCAAGTTGCAATTGGCAAGAGAAAAAGGCATCTGAGGATGAAGACTCAGTCATGTGGGACAGGATCAAAACCCAGCGGGTTTTGAGTGAAGGGCTAGAGTGATACGCTCGGATCAGCTTCACGCTTCAATTAGTGCTATTGTTTCAGTGTTTGCATGCTTAATCTTTTATGTATAAATATTTGAAACACATGTTTGCTGGACTGTCATCTGTGCGCATATGTTGTATGTATCCTTTTTAAAGGAAGTGAAAAATATTGCAATTGAAATGGGGAACAAGTTTACTTTGAAGACTTATTATTCCTTGTCAAAAGTACAGATATTTCCTGTTGTAGTACTTAAAAAAATAATGTGGGGATCTTTATTTTTTCTTTACCGTTAAGGAGAAAATTCTTAGAGTATGCTAGCTGTCTCTCTTCTGCAGTTTCAGGCCACTTAAGAAGGAACTATGATATCCTTGTCATAAGACATTCTTCCTGTTGTACCTGCTTACTATGCTCTGGGTATTTCCAAAGATAAACAAACTATGGTAACTCGTAGGTACAAAATCTTGGCTTACAATGCTACTGAATGATACTTCCCTAGGCTAAAGTACTGTGTCATGTTTTCTGCTTCCTTCATATTTCCCATTCTAGAGTTGGGAGACATGTTTCTCTTACCAGCATTTGTCTGAAGCAGCTTATGGATTTGGAAAATGACTTTCAGAAAAGCAGCTTAGTTGGCAGTGAAAGAATGGGCAGTAATAAATCCAGCACTGTAAAATGGAGAGACAGCTTTATTTTTTTGTCTACATAAACTAATTCTGACACAGGATCGAATTGTATAGATAGCCACTCTTTTTTTTCCCCTCAACCTTTGCAGAAGTTTCCGAGAGGTTTTTTCAGTGCACTTAGTGTTTCCCTATCTTCCTTTGTATCCCAGTAGGAGAGAGGATAGGTGCATTTATCCTGTGCCAATCTTGTGAGAGTGCTTCTTAGTCGCTCTCTATGGGCTGTTCTATACTTGACAAAAAAGTGATCTCTGTATTTCTGCAACTCATTCATCATGTATTTTGTTGTTTTGTTTGTGACATCAGAGGAACTATGAGAATTCAGTTCATGGGAAATAGTTATTTGGGAGCCAAAGTTCCCAAGTACATTTCCTTCATGTCTGCAAACATTCACTTCTTCAAATGTTCCAGAAATTGAGGTAGTTAACACATTATGGAACTATGTGAACCTGCCCTTCTTTGTGTAACCTGTGAAAACAGCACTGTGTTGTGGTGATCCATTTGTGGCTTGCTTGGGCCAGGAAGGATTCTTTTTCCACTCAGGTTCTTGAGGGTGTGTATTTTTTTCTTTTTTGACATTAAGGACTGCCCCTGAGTTTCAGTTGGAATAGTTATACACCCTAGTAGGTTTTTGTTTTGATATTTTGAGGCCTGTGTTGGGCAGATTTTTTTCCTTGGTCAGATTAGCTAAATCTAGATTGTTTTTTGCCTTCCACTGTGGGTGGGGTATGAGTCTGATTTGCTTTATTAAACTTTAGAAGCAGTCTGCTTGTGATTTCTGTTGTTTACAGTCTGTTGGTCACTGTTTGGAGGATCTTGTCTTGGCACAAGAAGGTTGGACTTTATATTGGTTTGAATCCTAAAGTCCTCTTGTACGAACAGCAGGCATTTTTGCTTGTGCAAGGCCCTGCCTCAACTTTTGCTGATTCTCTTGTCCTGCATCCTATGTTTCAAAGTATTTCCTAACCCCTGTGAACAGCTTCTGGGTGGGAGGGGGCACAAATTGTTGCAGGGATGGGTGTGGGCATGAGCTTCCTTCTGCTCACACAAGTTAGCATTTGACCCTTGAGTTTGTCTTCCTGCTGTATGAAGACAAAATCCTGTGTTGCAAGTCTTTATTGAGGTGCCCCTCAATAAAGGCAACATGTTACCTTTAGGTCTGCGTTATCTGTGCAGCAGTCCATGGGTGAGACGTGATAAGCCAGTTCTTTGAATAGCTTTGTTCGGGCACATTTTTATTTTTTTATTTATTTTTCACATTTTTATACCGCCCTTCCTCCAAGGAGCTCAGAGTGGTGTACATATTTCCTCCCCTCCTTTTGTCCTCACAACAACCCTGTGAGGTAGGTGGGGCTGAGAGATAGTGACTGGCCCAAGGTCACCCAGGAAGCTTCATGGTTGAGTGGGGATTTGAACCTGGATCTTCCAGGTCTAAGCCTGACTCCTAAACCACTACACCATCCTGGCTCTTTAACCACATCACTTTAACCACATCATTTTAACCACATCACTACAAGTCCCTGGAAACAAAGTGTTGCATTGGTGGGGCCAAAATACACCTGAACAGTGTGAGGAGCTGCCTGCAAAATAAATGTGCCATGTGGAGATCCGCCCACCTAACTGCATTGGAGGTAATATGAAGTAGGCTTTCTACTTGTCATGTACAATTTCATGACCTTATGATTATGTTAAGGGAATTTCTTAATGAAATATGGAATGTTAGCTGCACACCTTAATTTATAGATACTTCAGTTCTGTAGACTTCTTAAGAATGAAAAATATTGGGTGAAGCAAAGGAGTAGGAAATTCTAATAGTATAGAAAGCATTTCTACTTCAGAATAGAAGCATCTGTGGGTCAAGGCCGCTTCAGACCGCACGAATCTCGGCTCGTCCCGGAGCTTAGCCGAGGCGTGCTGGGGTGTCTGGTTACCACAGCAGAAGCGAGCGGTCTCCCGATTGCCGGCACGCTCGAACATCCTCCTGGGCCATGTTTTCAGGGGGGCGCACAACAGCGCTACTGGAGCCACCAATCACTTGTGCTTAGCAAATCACAGCTGCGCTTTCTTCAGAAGGCGGGACAAAAGGAGGGACTATTTGCAGGGAGACACTCGCACAGACAGGCAGGTCGGTGGCCAGCCTCTCGCGCTCGCTCGTCCTCGTTCGCCTCCGCAAGCGGTCTGAAACGGCTTTCAAACTGCATTACGTTAAGCTTGTGCATTTAAAAGAAAAAATAAAATCAGATTTGGCCCTGCCTGTAGATTGGCATGGGGGAGGCTGCTATCACTCTGTCACTGCCATGGTCCTCATCTGGATCCCCCCCCCAGCTGTTATTTACTCTGGGATAAAACCTTCCATAGGTACCATAAGAAGCAGCCTCACTCGCCGAGAGAGAGAGCGCTCTGCTGCCACTCGGCAATCTCTTGCAGAATGAATCACTAGGGCGAGCCCTGGGTGAAGGGAAGGGGAGTCATGTGACCCAGAAGAGCCTTCTAGAGTGCGATTTTTCCCTCTCTGCAGCAAGTTAAACAAGATGATCCCAGCTCTGAAAACGGAGCGGTTTCAGAGATAAGTTCAGAGATTTTTGTCAAGTTGCCATTGAACTTGCCTGACTACCCCAGGTAGCAATGTACATTGCAGAACGTATCCCTGTCGTTAACCTGGGGACACCTGTATTACAATGATTACTGTTAACATATAATTACGTTGGTCATAGAAAATGACATTTTCAGTATACTGTAAACATGTGCCCTGTCCATAGTTGTGAGTTTTGCCTTGCCAGTAGTTGACAAAGGGTTTGAACAGCATCATTACTTTGGCTTATCATGATGTAGCTTACACGTAGTTTGTTCTCCTACTCAGTATTAACAGGACTGAGATTGACTTTCAGTGTTTTGCCACAATTGTGCTGTGCTAACCCTGCATGAAATGAATTTATGATAATTACCTGATACATATTTAGTATAGACAAATAATAAAGGCTAATGGATCACTTTTGTTGTTGTTGTTGTTTGTTATTATTATAATATAATATAATAATATAATATAAAATACCACCAACCAGTATTTATATACTGCCTTTCTCTGGTCATCAGATTTCTCCTCTGACTTTAATTCAAGGCGGTTTACATAGGCAGGCTATCTAACCGAAGCGGTTTTTACATATTACAAATGCTCTAATCTTGCATAGAACACTCATTTCAGGAGTTTTCCTTCACAGTCTGGCCTCTCTCTGGCATTCGCCTCCCACGCATTGACTTGACAGCAACACTGCCTCCCACTCAGTGTGCCAGCTGCAGAATTCTCTCTCCCACTGACGCTTCTGCAGCTTGTCAGTGGCGTATCGACAGCTCTCGACGGGTCTTGAACTGCTGTTCTCAGATCTTCAGGCATATGAGACAGCCGCTCTACCAACTGAGCCGGACACCCCCCCCCCACTATGTAAACATAAAACATTTTCTGTATTGCAGTGGTGGTCCTGGTACGTCTGTCATATACTGTACAGTAGTGATTTTTTTTAATTACCATCTTTCTTTTGACATATTCAGCAAGAGGAACTGTATGAATTACAGTTCCAGGTAGGCGGCAATGGGGGTGGACTGGACCAGACAGTGGGGGGGATCGTCAAATCCTACCCCCCTTTCCTGGCCGGTTTGCGCTACACGGGGCTCTTGGTTTTACACAAGTGAAATAACTGGCGCAAATCCAAGGAGACCTGTTCGGGTGGCTGAGACTTTAACCAGGGTAAGTGAACGAATGTTCCTCCCCCCGAGGTGACCTCCAGCTTGCCTCTCTGTGCCCTGTATGCAGTGTTGGCTGCACCAGACTTGCTGCATCACAGGATGTAAAATTAGGCAGGATTGGGCTGTTAGCCTATTTTCTAGTGCAAAAAGTTTTTTTAATAAAGTGTATATTAAATTGGATGAAACAATAGAGCTGGAGTCAGGTGTACTAAAGCTTATTCAGGAACCCAGAATTGAGGACAGCACATACTAGCCCAAAGAACATCTGTCTGGATCTCTAGTTGCACATTTCTCTCTTGCTCTCCCTCATTGTACTTAGAAGAGAATACTTAAGAGGGAGAATAAGAGGCCAATCCATTACTAACTTGTGCTCTCTCTCCCCCTACCCCCTTCAGTTCAATTTGCTACGATTGATTGAGACATATAAAATTATGCATGGGGTGGAGAGAGTGGACACTCTTGAACAATACCAGAACCAGGGGACATGCAATAAAATTGAGTGGAGGGAGAGTTAGAATGGATAAAAGAAAATATTTCTTCACCCAGCGTGTAATTCATCTGTGGAACTCCTTGCCACAGGATGTGGTGATGGCACTTGGCCTTGATGCCTTTAAAAGGGGTTTGGATAGATTCATGGAGGAAAAGACCATCACATGTTACAAGCCATAAGCAACCTCCTGGTTTTAGAAGTAGGTTTTCTCTGTGCCAGGTACAAGGGAGTGACAACAGGAAACGGGTTATGTTGTTGACTGTGTGCTCTCGGAAGCATCTGGTGGGGCCACTGTGTGATACAGGAAGCTGGACTAGATGGGCCTTTGGCCTGATCCAGCAAGGCTCTTCTTATGTTCTTATGATCTGTTTCCTTTTCCCTTCAGTTGTTGGAATGGCTAGTTGTCAATTGTTAGGTTTGTTAACAACTATACACTATCATTCAAATACCATAGTATTGAGTATCGTAAGATCCAGTGGACTCAAAGTAATGCAGTTATATCACTATTGTCTTGCTAAATGTTTGGGTTAGCTTTGTCAGTAGAATAAAACTTAAGATGTTTTATACTGTTAAATATATTTTTAGTGGCTCTTAGATAGCCTTACCATCGTCCCGGAATCAAGGCTGAGTTCGGCCTAGAGCAGACCTGAGTCACTCCCAAGCATGCACCACGGCTGCCCAATGGGGTTCTGTTGGGTAGCCGTGGTGTATACTTAGGAGCGACTCGGGTTCGCTCTAGGCCAAAGCCAGCCTCGATTCCGGGACACTGGTAAGGCTACTCTTAGAGCTTCCAGCTATTCCAGCATGAACTTATTCAAGTGATGTTTCTTTTGTGCCCTCAGTTGTGCCGACTGAGATTCATGAAAATATTTCTGTGAACCTGATATGAACCGTTTTGTGGACATGTTTTTTGGGTTAGGTTAGAGGAGAGGCTGTGCAATGTTGCATTCTCAAGAATTTTCTGCAAAGGTAGTACAGTACGTGTTTGCAAGAAGAAGGAGCTTGGTCTGAACATTTAGGAATTCACAACACTGTTTCAAGCTTCCTGAAATTGTCCAAGACTCCAAACATGCAAATGACCTGGGAGACATTGTTTGATGTGTTGCTGATGTCATAATTACCTCCACTGAGAATAGAGTTATGGCACAGTTGTGTGTCTTGGGGCACACAGATGCCCTTCAGTGCTTGTATATGGAAGAGGATGTTGTACTTGAGAGGTAATAATAGGGTGCTTTGCTAGTACCTCATGTACATTTTGTTGGTAAGACAAAACCCACCTATCTTTGTTGAAATGAGCTACGGTTTTAGTTTGATGGTAAAAGTAACTCTCCTTTAAGTTTAGAATAGGAACTTACTAATAGTACAGATCATTTAATAATGCAGTTTTAAGGACTTTTCTCTTTCATTTTAACAAACTGGAAAACTTACTGACAATTGAGTAAGTGGCTTGATTTGTTTTCATATTTTCAAATATAACAGTACAATATTACAGTATTTTTGCTTCCAAACTATGTGGGAAAGTTTGGGTTTTATGGGGTGGAAATTAAGACTATTTATTAATCTTAAATTTCTCAAACTCCCCCATGATGTTCCATTTTGAACTCAATTTGAAATGTTTCTGTAACTTTGGACATTTTGTTTCAAAGGCATTCTTAGCCATTTTAGAAAACACGGGATTTATGGGTATTAGAGCCATGTTAAAAAATTAAAGTATACCAAAGCCAAAATGCGATTAAAAACAATTTAATCCAGGTTACCAAAAGCTGTAAACATAGCAACCCTGGACAAATCTCTTGTAATCACACAGGCAAAATTGACCAACGTTTCGTCTTATTCCTAAGACATTTTCTAGGTAGTGACAGAGTGGCTGTTAGGATGACACTGAAAACCAACCGACAGAACGGAATTTTAAAGGAAAACACTAGGCAGAACTCTACAGCGATCTTAAAGAAACATCAGGCAGATTCATATAGCAAACACATACTATAAAGCTAACAAACGAAACGGAAGTTCAAAGGATGCACAGGCACACGAGGGCTTCAAAATAATTTGCAGCAGAAACGAGCAAGCAGCGCTAGGATCATCTGTAGAGAAGACCGCAGATGACCTCAAGGGGCAGACCTCTGCATCGATCTTCTTAAATTATTTTGAAGCCCTCGCGTGCCTGTGCATCCTTTGAACTTCCGTTTCGTTTGTTAGCTTTATAGTATGTGTTTGCTATATGAATCTGCCTGATGTTTCTTTAAGAGCGCTGTAGAGTTCTTAAATTTAGGGTTGCTATGTTTACAGCTTTTGGTAACCTGGATTAAATTGTTTTTAATCTCATTTTGGCTTTGGTATACTTTAATTTTTTAACATGGCTCTAATACCCATAAATCCCGTGTTTTCTAAGATTGTATCAGGCCATGAAAGCTTTCATTTCTTAGCCATTTCTTGATTCGTTATAAACATTTTATTCTACTTTCCAATGTGCCATATTTCCAATGTGCCATGAACATTCTGCAGAGTTTTCTTTTAAAGTATTCCAAATTTTAAAGAGGTAATCGGTATAATGTCATTAAGGTTATCTGGTCAATGTGCCTCTTTCTAAACAGTTCTTAAGAAATAGGAGTAGATATTAGAATGCTGTTGAGATTAGGGAAAGCTTTCAACTCAAAACTGGGGGGGGATTTCATAGTACAGACATTACTATCTTAGAATAAGGCTGATTGCTTCTTAAAACTTATTATTTGAACATGTCTTAAAATAAGCATTTCTCTCTCTCTAGTACTCCATCTCGTGTTGCTAAAGGAGACTGCAACAAAATGAGTCTGCATGGTGCTAGTGGCGGACATGAGCGGTCACGAGACAGACGTAGGTCAAGTGACAGATCGCGTGACTCCTCTCACGAAAGATTAGAGTCCCAGCTCACTCCGTGTATCAGGAATGTTACTTCACCAACAAGACAACACCAGGGAGGTATGTAAAAGGAGTTTCAAAGATTTCATCAGCCATAGAAGTGCTAACTCTTTTTCCATGAGTATGTACTATACCAACATTTCTTACAGAGAGAACCTCAAAGGCAAAACTTCTTAAGTCTAAGGACTTGTGCATGGAAACTGAGACTGCAATCCTATATGCACTTTCCTGGGAGTAAGTGCCATTGAACACAATAGGACTTACTTTTGAGTAGACCTGCATAGGATTGCTCTGTTAGTCTGTGGGGTTCCCCTGACAACTTTTACTACTTCGCATCGTTTCATTCACAAAATGTGGTAGCTCTTTCCAAGTAGTGTTGGCCATGTCATGTTTCCACTTGGAGGGAAATTTTAAATTCTGATAGAAGTAGGATCTACACCAACTAGATTTCAGAGGTAAGTTAGTGGATAAGGAAAGGATGCCAATGTGTTCGAGACTTTCTATATGTCCTTAAGTGAATGTTGGGAAGAGGTGGCATTTGGATCAAAGGTGAAGACTTAGCCCAGAATATGATTCAAAATAGGGTCATTGATTGCTGTTCAAATGCATTCTTTAAATCAGGGGTGGGGAGCCTTTTCCCTGCCAAGGGCCATTTTTAATTAATTTTTGGGGTCCCCCGCCCCCCCCATCGGCCTCCGGAGGCTCCGCGCTCACCGTCCGAAGCCTCCACTGCCCTCATCGGTCTTGTACGCATGTGCGAAATCGCCAACAAGGGCCTGGTCAGAACGGGCCGAGCCGGCGGCCCGGGAGGACGTGCAGAGGCCCTCTTCTAGCCTCCGGAGGCTCTGCGCGGACCCGGCGGAGCCTCCGGGGGCCGGTTGGGCGACCTCCCGACAATCTATCTGGGGGCTGGACCCGATGGCCTCGCGGGCCGGAAGTTCCCCACCCCTGCTTTAAATGAACACACTTCTGATGGTCACATTTGTAAATAATTAGTTCTGGTGTGTGCGTGTGTATGAGAGAGTGCGCGAAAGAGCACATGCACATTCCTCAAGGGCTGATTCTTTTGGAGTCCACTTTCAGAAGCTTTGCGGTAAATCTGTGGTGAGTTTTGCATAGTGAACCCACATTTCATCTTACTTAATAAGTGATGGTGTAATAAGTCCTTAACAGTGTTGCTAATGTTACTTCCTTCATATTTATACCAAGTTATGCGAATAACTCTACATGCTTTAAAGTAGGAAGTCACCGAGGGAAGTCGAGGGTTTCACTAAGAGTAGCGATCATCAAAGCTTGCCAGAAAAATACCAGAGAGTCCAAGATAACTCTACACTCCCGCCCTTAATCCTCTCCCCCCCCCCCCCCCCGTTCTGTGGTTAGTAATGTTAATGCTAACCCCTGCCTACCAGCTTTGTCCATAGTTCTGCTAACAGAGAGCCACTGGGATAGGGAAAGGGACCTTTCATCTCAGGAAGTTCTTCACTGTGGCAATAATAGTGACTTCTGATGTCTCTGCTTACCACGGAGACATTGCACAGAGACACCTTCCGTTGCTGTTCATACTAAGAGATCCCATTCCTAGTAGCAGCAAAATAGCTCTTCCCTAAGAAAGCTAAGAAGACTTGCTCCTTCCTGCCATTGAGTCTTTGCTGCCAGTAGTCCATAATCCTAGAATCAATCAGTGAGAGTGGTATAGTGTACTGATATCATGGAATATTCAATAGTACAACCCCATTGAATTGTTTTTTTTAATTGCAGAGCGTGAGAAGGATCATAGTTCATCTCGGCCAAGCAGTCCTCGTCCTCAAAAAACCTCTCCAAATGGCTCGAGTAGTAGTCTTGGGAACAACAGTAGAAATAGTAGCCAGTCAAGCTCTGATGGAAGTTGCAAGAATGCTGGAGAAATGGTGTTTGTGTATGAAAATGCAAAAGAGGGAGCTCGGATCAGAACTTCCGAGAGAGTGACACTTATAGTGGACAACACACGATTTGTTGTAGATCCTTCTGTTTTTACTGCACAGCCAAATACAATGTTGGGCAGGTTGGCATTGTCTTTTTGCTTTTCTTTTTTTGCATACGCAGGGTTATCTGTATCACTTAAGACCAAATGTTTCATATTCTATACTTCTAAATTTCATTTAAATTTTATTTTACTGTGTAAACGTTACTCTTGTGAGTCTGACATAAACACTTCAGTGCACTTTTTGAGTGCATTTGGCCTCGGAGTTCTCTTCTCCCCCCCCCCCCCCCCATGAAATGCAACTAGCAGCTGGGTAGTTTTACCTGTAGATAAGCATGCCCTTGGTTCAGTTTATTCAAAGAGAAACACGGCTCTTATGACTGTTTCTCTGCAGTAGTTTGCTTTCTGTTGAATGCTTCTGTCGGTAGCAACCTATGTACAATTACTTGTAGTAGTGAAGTTCTGCAATGAATTACCTAATTTTTGAGTAGTGTGTGGTACTAGGTGCATATTATACCAGTTTTTATTTATTGAAGTTTATTTGTAAAAGTAACTATGTGTAAATGTTGCCATAAGGAAATGCTTGGCAAGGTTGGAGCTAAGCCAGTCCAAGAAGGGAGATAATAAGCTCTTTATGGGTTGGTTGTTGCTCATTAGAAGATGGTGTATAATCCCTGGCATGGTTTGAAAGACACTCATTGTACATCAAATACCTCTGTGTTAGAAGCTAATACGGGTTTAATTCATTCTCTTGCATAGGTTACTTATAGGTGTTTTATTTGAAGTAATGAGACCCACAAATTCTTGCTTAAATAGCAAGCATGCTTAAAATCAGACTGAAGATAAAAAGATTTACAAATCCTTTGTCTGAATCTGCTACTGTTCTTCCTGCAGTTGATTTATTTGCATGCTGAAATGATCTTCAGACTAACTCATTTGTGTGTGTGTGTGTGTGTGTGTGTGTGTGTGTGTG
Source organism: Plestiodon gilberti rubricaudatus (assembly GCA_026170595.1). Classification (NCBI taxonomy): domain Eukaryota; kingdom Metazoa; phylum Chordata; class Lepidosauria; order Squamata; family Scincidae; genus Plestiodon; species Plestiodon gilberti. Next base: position 233,550,942 of record JANXHW010000001.1, on the reverse strand, counting down.
TGTGTAGGATGTTTGGATCAGGAAGAGAACATAACTTCACACGACCTAATGAAAAAGGAGAGTATGAAGTTGCTGAAGGAATTGGCTCCACTGTGTTTCGAGCTATTCTGGTAAGATCACATTGTTCTTGCTGTAGTCACAATTTAATATATGAGAGGTATTGCATTTTTTAAAGTGTGTTTGTGGACTTAAACATACACCTAAACATTCTTCCCTTTTATTCAGGACCTGCAAAAGTTTGTAATTGAGGTTGACTAAGGATTCCTGCAGGGCAGTGTTTCACTGTGCATGGCATCCCTCTGTTCCATTCTTACATAAATTGCATTCCTTTTAAAATAAATAAATAAATGTAATATGAAAATCCTGTACAATGCTGTTGCGTTTCCAACTGGGTAATCAAAAGACTCGGGTAGACATTGAAAATTCAGGGCGATTGTATCTATCTTTAGATCTCTTTTATTGACTGTAATCATAAAAAATGTCCTTTTTATAAACGTATATTAATGTGAGCCATTGCAACACAGTACGGCAGCTGAAATACCTTATTTCAGCAATGAATTGTGGAAAATAGTTTGGTACAAAACACTAATTTCTGCACTGTTTTGTATTCCATGTCCAAATGAAGAGGGCTTTGGATTTTCCAACTTTTTACATCCATTTGTCTGCTACAAAACTGATGTGTGTTTCAAGGGATTCTGAAGGGTCATCTCTAGGGTAGTGTTTCTCAAACTGGATTGGGACCCACTTGGTGGGTCGTGACCTGATTTCAGGTGGGTCCCACAGAGCCTCCAATGAAAACACGGGTGATGGAAAGATCAGATAACTAATTTCCTCAAGCCCTGAAGCTATTAATAAATCGGATAGCTGCTAATTGCCCTGCAAAGAGCCGAGCTCATGCAGTTTGCAAGCTTGTGTAAATCTAGGGAGATAAAGTCTGTCTTACAGTGTTTGTTTTTCCCCCCCAAGTCTGTTAATGACAGGTAGTGGGAGCAGTTGAAGGCTAGGTCACATAACTAAGCCCCTCAAGCCTTGAGGCTATTCATTAGGGCTGCCTCATTATGAGAAATGGATTGAGTTTTTTGCGCATAAATATTACTTGTAAATAAATTTCTTTCTAGATCACCTTTTTTAAAAGTCTCATAAGGCTAGGTGGGTCTCGATAGTGTCATTTTAAAAAGTGGGTCCCTGTGCTAAGATGTTTGGGAACCACTGTTCTAGGGTGCGCACACAGTTCATGTGGTACACTGGCCATGCCTATGGGCTTTCCTTGCCCTTCACAAGCTGTGTTCTAGAATGCAGCCAATACTCCTGTGGTGGCATGTTGAGCAGAGTGTCAGTACTGGCTGGCAGGCTGACTCTCAGGGACGTCCATCCACCTGGATGTCTGTCTCCCTCAGACATTTCTGATAAGCTAAGAAACACCAGGGTGCCTCAGACATCGGGTTTTGGTGTTTCTGTTCTCTAACCTGAGAGAGAAGAAACACAGAGATGAAGGGGATTGGTATTTACCTTGAGATACATCTGAATTTTACCACAGTTCAATATTTTAAGATAGCTTGAAATCCTTCGCTTACCTTGAGGGGCAGGCAGATTCGTGTGAGGAAAGGCCTTCCCAGAGATGCACAATCCATAAGCTGATGTGATAAAATATTTATATACCACTTTTCAGCAACAAAACTGTTGTTTGAATTGGATATGGAAGGTAACTGAGATGCAGTGCTGCTGTTGCAATTCCAGTTTTATATGATTCTTTTATGTCAGAAAATGGGCTGCTGTATTCTGCAGTGGCTCAGTTTTATTGGTGTCCTTTTAAGGCAGCACTATGTGAAAGCATGGTACCTAGTTTTACCTTAAGGCAGCAGAACAAAGTGTTTGGATTTGAAGTGGAAATCTTTTAAAGAAAAAATGAATTAGTTTCCCTCAATGTTGTTTCAGTGTAATGTAACTTTATTTTTTAAGGATTACTACAAGACTGGGGTGATACGATGTCCTGATGGAATATCTATTCCTGAACTAAGAGAAGCTTGCGACTATCTCTGTATTTCCTTTGATTATAGTACGATCAAATGTAGAGACCTCAGTAAGTATAATGTTGAAACTGATTTAGATGTGTACAAATTTAAGGTGTCATGTCTGTAAAATATTGTGAGACCAAAATCTGAACTTTAGACCAAAGTCTAAAAACACTACCTGGAATGGGATATAAATGTCTTTCAGTTATTGTAAAATGCATTTATGACAATTGAAAAGCATTGAGAGGTTTTATAAACTATTTCAACCATTTTCATTAATGTGTTCGTGCTTTTTAAAATAAAAATATCAAAGTGACTTGCAAACTGTAAGAAGATACAAAGCTTCTTCATAAAAATTATTCAAGCTGCAGAGTAAAATGTTTTCTGGAATAGGAAGGTCTTTGGTTTCCATCTAAAGCTGGTAAAAGAGGGTGCCTGCTGAACCAATCTAGGATTGAAAATCCAGAACATGTATTAGCTTATTTTACTATGTAAACCACTTTGAACTACTGTAGTTGAAAAGAAGTATATAATAAATAATAATAATTGAGAAGCCATCACTAAAAAGGTACTGTCCCCTGGTACCCAACAAATGGATCTCTGTTAATTACAGATCAAAGAGCTTGATTTTTGTAGCTGATCTTAAAATTCGGGCATTTGTATTGCTGCATAAATGTTGCTCTAAGAATAAGATTCCTGACATTCACAGGCACTCCTATTTTCTAAGAATATTGATTTTAAAAAAGCTAAACTAGCATGATGGATCTTTACAGTATTTAAAATCATGGGACCTGCTGTAGAAGAGGATGTAGAAGAGAAATCCATCTTCAAACCAGGATGGTCTGTATTTACAACATTCCTGACCAGATGTCTGTGCAACCATAAATAAATATGGTTTTGCTTTGTTTTCCAATCAGATATAGCGAACTGTTGACTGCTTTTGGTGCTGAATGTTTTTTAATTCCTCAAGTGTTTTCTCTAAACAAGTTTTCAATAGTCATGATTTGGTGCTTTCGTTTCAGGTGCTCTTATGCATGAATTATCAAATGATGGTGCTCGGAAGCAGTTTGAATTTTACCTTGAAGAAATGATACTCCCGCTTATGGTAGCCAGTGCTCAGAGTGGAGAAAGAGAGTGTCATATTGTGGTACTCACTGATGATGATGTGGTAGATTGGGATGAAGAATACCCTCCTCAGATGGGAGAAGAATATTCACAAAGTAAGTTGACTGGTTCCTTTGACGTGGATTTTGGCTTTGGGATCATTTATCTGAGATACAACCATAATCTCTCTTGTTTGTTACTTCTCATGAAAGTTATCACAGTACTGAAAAGCATCTGATGATGAACTCTTTGATAAGATATCCATAATAAAATATAGAGGAATTGGACTTAGTGAATTCTGTGTGTGAACCCACTTAAGGTCTTCATTCTCTGGAGTTAATTTTGAGCTAGTTTTTATGCTTTCATAGCCCATTCATTGATTTTCCTTCTTACTTTTATGTACAATTGGCCTTCTGTATCCGCGGGGGTTCCATTTGAAAACTGAAATCTGCAGATACCAGGGCCAACATTAAAATATTTTTGAAAGGTTAAAAAGCGGTTTGCTTACCTTTTGGCTGCAAATAGCTGCATATAAGCTGAAATTGCACTTTGGAAGCCTCTTCCGGGTTGTACGACTCCCCCCCCCCCCTCCAAAGTTCGCCCCAGAATGCATTCTGGAGCTATTTTGGGAGTGGGGGGAGTTGCGTGACCCAGAAAAGGCTTCCGAAGCATGATTTCAGCTTTTATAAGGAAGAACACACAGCGGTTTGCAGCAAAAAGGTAAACAAACTGCTTTTTAACCTTTTTTTCTTAAACATTTTAATGTTGACCTCGGTATCCGTGAAGCATCCCAGGTGAGACAAATCTGCAAATGCTGAAGTGGATACGGGGGGCCAACTGTATATTGAATTAAGCTTCGTCAAAATTCTGTTAGCAAAGAATGAATATAAATAAGTGGAAAGAGGAAGCTTTTAATTGGTTCAGTTAACTAGTAATGAAAATAGTTCATTATTGAAGGCAAAGGGGAGGCATCAAAACTGGCCAGTTTCTTTTCAATTGGTATTGTTACCAAAAGAGTTGGTTCGTAGAGTAATTTACACAGTTCTGTTGGAACATGGGATCTTAGATTGGATCAGCGTAATGAAGAGCATCCCCTTTAACTCAGCGAAGAGACTGACGGCGCAATCCAAACTTTAGGGCGATGGCGCGCGTGCTCTGCTACCCTAAAGCGTCGCAATAGTGCCGTATGTAAGGCACTTTTTTGACGATTCGGGTGTGAGTGGCAGAGGCCAGCACTGCTCACACCGCCGTGGAATTTACCTGATTTTGGCCGCCGCAGGTAAGTCCCGTGCCAGTCAGTGGGAGATCAGGATGGCGTGGCGAGGGGGGGAGCCATTGGCTGGTCCAGGCTGGGAGGGGGGGCAGCGATATCCTAGGCCCCTTCCTGGCTTGTATCTCCCTTACACCGCCTCTCCGAATCTATGCTAGGTCTGGCGTGCATTTTAGGAAGCCCATAGGCCCCGGGCTTGCTTACACCTGGGGAAGGGGATGAACGTCCCCTTCTCCCGAGGTGCGGCCTAGCAGGCCACAATCCATGTAGGATACAGCCGCTGGCTATGTATACTTACATAGGATTGTACTGTGAGAAATAACTTCCAGTAAAATATTATAGCTTTATTAAGAGAGGATAAAGGTAGAAATATGGCATACAGAGAAATAATGAATATACGTTTCTTTGCCCTAAGAACAGTGTGATATGCTCCTGGCTCTTACGGTGGTTGCGTGTGGTGCAGCATGTATTTAGGTGCATCCGAAGGAAAAAAAGGGAGTTCAGGGAAAGAATTCCAGGTGTCCCTGCTATTTCAATCCAACTTGTAGCAACTAGAGAACAAGGAGACGAAAGGGGGGAGGGAGAGAAAGATAATTCCAAGCGCAGTATACAGTTGGACCTTTTTATCCATGGATTTGACTCAACACGGGTGGCAAAACTGTGGAAGAAGGAGTCCAACTGCGCCATATTCTTTTTTTCAGCGTTGTCGGGGGACTGCCAGCCGTTTCCCACCTCTTGCGCACATCCAAACTGCTGAAAAACAAAAACTGGGAATCGTGTGTGTGTGGTGTGTGCGCCAGCAGCTTCCTGGCTGTTTAAACTGCTGAAAAAAAGAAAACAAATTGCAACCAGGAGTCTCTGGAGCCATCTACAGGTTGCTTCCAGTAGTGGATTTTTTCTTCAGTCAGTTTACACAAGTTTGGGAGGAGGGAAGTGGCGAAGATGCTGGAAAAAATGTAATATGGCACCGCTCCCCACCCCAGTTTTCCTATAACACTTTTTTATATCCACTTTTTTATATCCACTGGGGTTCCGGGTTCTGGATAAAAAGGTCCGACTTTAGAGCTTCCTGTTCCGAAGATGAATTCCTTGCAGAGCCTGTGAGCAGCGTATGGAAACCCTGTCCTGATACAACACACGAGAATGTTGCACCAGGGTAGAGTGACAACTTGTTGGTCAAAATCCTTTTTAAGGATTCTTCTGGAGTTTCTGCTACGTGCAGGCTAATTATCGGGGATAAATGTATAACTTGGGGTGATCTGCTTTGATGTGTCAACAGGTAACTTGAGATGTGAATAGAAAGGGGATTTTCCCCTAATCGGACAGGATATAGGTAATCTCTAAGGGTTAGCAGTGTCAGCTGAAATGCAAATGCACAATGGTCACCAAACAGTGGTGCCACCAGGGGGATGTCTGGCATCCAGAAATGTGGTTTACATAGGTTAATGCAAAATGCAGGTACAATAAAATGCAGATGTTTTGCTACAAGGTACAGAGGTTACTGGAATTGCATTCAGGAGAACAAATACAAATTGTAAATATAGACAGGAGATGAGAGAGAAGGATTGCATTCAACTGGAGACACAAAATGGGATTATCTCTTTTCTTCCAGGATGCATGCCTGTGGGCTGGGGGAGGGATCACGTAGGCAGGCAGGAGTTTGAGGCTTGACCCAGAGTTCTTAAGAACCATGACCTGTATGCCAGAGTTGTGTCCACTTTGTGCATAAAGGTTCTGGGAAAACGGTTCACCTTGCATACTGACATTCCTTGATGTTGGCATATGCAATAATGTTGCTTGGTTTCAGAGTCCATAATATAGTATAACGAGGAAACATAAATCAGAAAAAAGGGGGTGGGTTACCTGTACACAGGTTCTCTCATTGGATTAAAATGTTTTGCTTAACCCAGTTAGCAAAACATGTGTTTAGGAAAGGGAGGGGGGAGCTTGTTCTGTAGTAGTGTCATTTTAAGATAAATCTAAAGAAGAAAATGTATGCAATATGCATGGATTTAAATAACAATTAGGCCTTTTAAAATTCAAAGTAGATTTATTACCATACATTTTTTTTTTTGCATGGCAAAAAGTAGGTTTCTTTAATCTGATTGTAAGGAGCATTGCATTGTATACTGGTGCAAAATGAATTTGTTGCTTTATCTACCTTCTGTTACAGAAATGAGTAAACACTGTAGTGCAAATCACTTATCCATGAATTTTCCCCCTCCAGTTATTTACAGTACAAAGTTGTATAGATTCTTCAAGTACATTGAAAACAGAGATGTGGCAAAATCAGTCCTGAAGGAAAGGGGTCTTAAGAAGATTCGGTTAGGTATAGAAGGTAAGAGGAGTTAAAATTTGTCTTCTGAGTTGCATGTACTCGTCTGCCTTTAACATACACAGAATACAAAAAGTTTGTAAGAAGACCTCTGGAAAGGAGAGAAGCATCAAGCCAGTCCTCAAAGGATCACTCTTGCTGTGTTGGCCCTCTGTTACACATTCCTGTGTTCCTATGAGTAAACCTTTCTGCACATACCAGCTTGAGGGTTGCCTTGACAGAGGCCAACACAGCAAGTGTGATCCTTTGAGGACTGGCTTGAGAAACAGAGGTTGAACTTTAAAACGCAGACTATGTCTTCTGGTGCAATTGCTTGTTTTAGAAAATGGCCCCTTTGGATCCTAAGTGGCCATTTGCTGCTGCTTGGGGTAGAAAATGTTGGTAACCTTTTTCAATAAAGGGTGGGAAAGAGGAGGAGATCCATGCATGTAATACTGTCTGAAACTAGCCTAAAAATATTGCCTGTATAAAACGTTGTATGCTCCTTTTTTAGATGTTCTGGTGGTGAAGTACTTTGAATTAAAATAAGGAAATCATATTTGGGTTTCATATTTCAGGTTACCCCACATACAAGGAAAAGGTTAAAAAGCGACCTGGGGGAAGACCAGAGGTAATCTATAACTATGTCCAAAGACCTTTCATACGGATGTCATGGGAGAAAGAAGAAGGGAAAAGTCGGCACGTTGACTTCCAGTGTGTAAAAAGTAAATCTATTACCAACCTAGCAGCAGCTGCAGCAGACATTCCCCAGGACCAGCTGGTGGTTATGCACCCTACCCCACAAGTGGATGAGCTGGATATTCTGCCCATTCACCCTCAGCCCAGCAACAGTGATGTGGATCCCGAGGGACAGAACCTACCACTCTGATCCAGACACTTGTTTAAACAAAAGCATGCTATTATAAAAAATGAAGATGCTGTATTGAGCTCATACTGCACTGCAATTCCAGCTTCTCTCCATTGTGTAATGAACATAAAATGTTAGGGTATTGCAGTATGGACTTACAACAGACCAAAGTGGGATCTGATTATGGTTTTTAGGAGTACACGTGTGACATCTTGAGGTTCAGTTACATACCTGCATTTGTTTACCAGTAGGTTTTGTGGTATCGGTTACTTGTATGGTGGACTGTCCTCATCCAAAGGCTCTGTTGGAAACAGCAGGACTTGGAGACTGTGGTTTATTCAGTATTGGGACACAGTGGGCAAAATGCAGACTTAAAATTGATAGTGGCACTTTATAATGGTGGACAAACAGAATTCTCAAAGCCATTTTTATAGTCATGATGCACAATGTTGCACAATGTTGACTCTATCAGAGTGCTTCTATCGGAGACTTTCTATTCAGCTAAATGTAAATAGTTTGTTCTGAATAGAGGTGATGAGCCTACTTTTGTTCTCTCATGGATGAGCACAAAATTAATTCTTGCCACTAGGGCTTTTGGGTTGAGGTTGCAATCCAATAAGCCTACTTTTTTCAGATTTATCCAGTGAAGGGTTCCCCCCCCATGTTTGATGTGAGCCATGTTCAAAGGTCTGGAACAACTGATAGGGGCTTTATCTTAAAATTTTGCCTTACCTTAAATCTGTTCACAGAAATATTTATTTACTGAGAGTTTTTCATAAGTGTCATGAAATAGGAAAATGAAAACTGTTCACTCTTCATTTATTAACTGATTGTAAACTCAAGTTTTTCATTCAAATAAAAAATTTCCATTATTTTAAAATTAGCTGTGAAGCTAACTTATTGCATACCTCTAAACTACTCACTAGTCAATATTAACAGAAGAATCTTGCATCTATGGTAGTACTACTGATTGTATTGCCAAAGTGTTGAGGCATTATAATGTAAGAATATTCAGACCAACAAAAAAGTTAATATTTGAGGAATGTCAAAGATCCCAGACCTGCGTTGACAACTCCTAGAGTGTATCAGGTGCTGTGTGAGTGTGGAAAAGTTTATATTGGAACCACAAAATGGACTATTCTGACCAGAATTAAGGAGCATGAAAGGGCATGCTGGCTGGGTCATGGAGAACAGTCTGCCCTGGCTGAGCATGCACTTACAACAGGACAAATCATCAAGTTTGAAGACACACAGTCTTGCAAGAATCTGCTTATAGACAACATATGCATAGAGAGTCATAAAAATAAATCAAATTTATTGAACAGGAAACAGGAGAACCTTTATCGACACAATCTGGATTCCTGCATTGAATAGGAACTGTGCCTTTAAGGATAGTTGGTGCTGAGGCTTCTGCTGGTCAGGGCAGCATGACTTATCTCGGGTCATGGAACATGAACCTGGCTTCTGCAGTCAATCAGCTTCATACTTTTTACTGGCCTCTTTATATTCTGAGCTGTTTCATGCACCATCTTATACAGCCTGAGATGCTCATTTTTTACCTGAAGATGTTCATGTATATATGAACAAAATTTTAATAAATATTTTACATAGTTTTTAATCCCATAATGAAACCACAATCTGTGTCTAAGCCCTATTCATTCTTCCTATTAAGAAAAATAGGATGTCCCTGACTATATTTGAGTTGATCCTTTTAGGTATAAGATTTGGCAGGATGTCTTCTATTCCAAAACATTTAAGTAGTTTGCAATATTTAAATTTTATATATAGCTACATAAAGGGCAGTACAGTAGACACAAATAGAGGAATTGTCCGTTGTCTGTAATGAAAGTAAGGTGACCCAGCATGTTACCCAGTTCCCAGAACTTTGCCAAGTACTTCACTCTTCAGTAGTGTAGTGACAGACTTATACACTGTAGGAAGGCAGTTATACCTGTAATATGGGATGCAAACTTCACTTATGCTCAGCAATAAAAGGAAAGGCACATGGGTTCTCCTTGCTTTCTGCTAATGTTTGACATCCATCCATCCAAGATGGATAAGTTATCCTTAAAACAGAAAAAAATGAACTTGGTGGGCAGTTTTGAATGTTTTGTAACTCCTTTTGTTAACCTGAAATATTCTTCTACCCATAGGGGTCTAGCAGCACAAAGGGGTGGCCATTTGGAACTAACAATTTGGAAGAGTTTGAATGTAGGTAGATATAAATCTGCCACCTATTGCCAGAGAAGAGAGGCCTATTTCAAGATTAACCTACAATACTACAGATAAAAATGAAACAAGGCTTATAGTGAGAAACCATCATGTAATGAAATTTCATACTATTCTACTTACTGCACCAGTTTGCAGTTCTCACTTGAGGTTTCTAGAAAGGCAGATGACAAGTGTATTAACCATTTTGTTCATGTATGCATCTTCCTGTATTTTATCAAAGAAAATGGGAGTTGCTGTTAACTATTGCTAGTATCAAATAGCAAAAATAGCTTGTGTCAACTCAAGGCTGCTAGAGATGCTTCACTGGCTCATTCTATGCAAACAACCCTTATTTCCATTGTTGAGAAAATTAAACCGTTAACTGCAGTGGATTTCTCTTCCCCACCCCCAATTATGTATTGCTGCTATCTACCTCTACAGCATTTGCTCCTGCTCCTAATAGCTACAAAGCAGGTGCATGAAAGAAAAAGCAATTTGAATTTTTTTCTCATAGTTAAACCAAGGAATATACCATTATATCCAGTGTATCCTGCCATAGAGACAACTTTTCAGATAAGGATCTGCTTTCAGCTCAATGTTCTCAGCCTAAACTATGTGGCTTTAAGACTTCAAGACAAACAACTCACGACTTGGATTTTTAGCCATGTTGGAACCAAAAGCAGCACCAAAATCTGAAAAGGTGGGAGCAGTGGCAACTAGCCCGAGATGAGATGGTCTAGCTAGAAACCAGTCAGTAGAAGATGAGGTATGGGGTTTGTGTTATTAAGGAAAGTGAGCTGTTGACTAGAGAATAAAAAACTGCCATATGTTACTCTAAGTTGAACCTTCAACCTGATTAACGGTGAATAGCAGTGGCCTTTCCAGGTGTCAGGTCTTTCCTAGCCCTACCTGGAGATTTCAAGGATTGAACCTAGGACTTTGCAGGCAAAGCAGCAGTCCTGTACCAATAGGGACTGTGTACCACTGGTTTCCACACTTTTTAGCACCAGGACCCACTTTTTAATATGACTAACAGGACCCACCTAGCTTTGAGGCTTTAAAAAAATGATCTAGAAAGAAATTTACTGACAAGTATTTTTATTTGCAAAAACGTAAATCTACTTCTCATGAGGCAGCCCTAATGAATAGCCATAAAGCTTGAGGGGCTTAGTTATGTGACCCTGCCCCCACTACCTCTCATTGACAGACTTGGAAAAAAAACACCAGAAAAAACATGCTCAACCACTTGTCCCTATCCTTGCTTGCAAACTGCAGGAGCTCAGCTCTTGGAAGGGCAATTAAAATATAATATACAGTATTTATATACCAGCTCAGGGCTTGAGGCAATTATCTGCTCTTTCTTCACCAGTGGAGGCTCTGCAGGACCCAGCAGAAATCAAGTTGCAACCCTCCAAGTGGGCTTTTAGAAACCCTGCCCTAAACCATATGAAGGTTTTTGTAGAGATTGAGGTTAAACTATGCCTACTTGTCACCTGACCATCTCCTATGCCTCAAAGTTGGACAGGTACACTTATATGCTTTGCTGAAAAACCACCTTGTAGGAACTGTCTTAGAGCTGCTTCTGTCCAATGAGTTGCCAGGTGGCAATGAGGAATTCCAATAAGAACACTAATTGCCCAGGTGAACCTTCACTGCTGAAAAGGGATTTTTGTAATACAGCATTTGTTCTTCCTTAAATTTCTGGATGAAGTACATAATGCAAATGTTTTATAATCAAAGTAAATACAACTTAAAACAAGGGAAAACATTTTATTTTAAAAATATTTAACTAATACATTACACTTCAACAATATTTATAGTAAAGGTTCTTACAAGAAACAGCTTTGATACATTAGTATAAGAAATATCCAGTATCCACATGGGGGACCTTTTCTGTAGTGTAAAAACACACCATACAGCTGAAATGACCATTTGCATATAAAAGCTACCAGTGATGCCAGTGCTTAGTTTGCACAGTGATCTTTTTTTAAAAAAAAAAAAAATCAACACAAGAACAGAATCCAAAATATACAGTTAATGCAAGCTATACACAGCTAACCAAATCAACGATGTGGGAACACTGTAGCAGGTTGATCTCCACTTGGTCTGAAATTACACATGGGAGGAGGATGCCTGTTCTCTTGATATGGCTTTTTATGAAATTAAAACATCAAAGCAATTCAACAAGCTTCACAGATTGGAGAACTCCACCAATAATGCACTTTGATATATCCAGATGTCAAAGCTATTGGGGGGTAGCATTCACAAGGGCCATGGTAAGTCACTAAAATCAACAGGGCCCCCAAGACCTGCATCTGCTTCCAAAAGGCTCATGATAACTGCCATTGCTGCCTCATCATTGCTGGGGCTGCTGGATCCTTGGTCATTATCTATCATATCAATGCCTATATGCGAGTTTTCTCCTGTAAAAAGAACAGAAAAGCTTGAAGTAGAACACACACAACTGAGTTAACCTGATTTTCATACTTGAGCAGTATGCTTAATAGGCCGATGGCAGAGAGAAATGCACAATTGTAAGCGGAAAGATGGAGCTGGTGTTCCCCTTGTTCGGTCAACTTGCTCCATGTGTGTTGAAGTTAATCAGAGGAAATCCAGGGCTGAACAAATTGGTTTTGGACTTAAGAGCCAGCCCAAAAAAACTTAGGAACCAAATAAATATTGCAGGGTTTTATGTTTTAATGCTGCCGCCCCCCCCCCCCCAAAAAAACCTCATGGCACCAGTGAATGGTATAAACTAGATTTTGCATATAAACAACTGTTAAAGCAGATTTTAAAATCCCTAGTGTGGTAGAAAAACTTGACAATGTCAATGTGACAGCAAAAAGTCCTAAGAGTTAGATTCAAAAGTAAATAGTTAATCAAAAAACTTCTTTTAAGCTAAATTCATGATAGAAAATAAATTGTAGTCTGGTTTTTATCCCACCTTTCCTCGAAGTAATCTTGTGTAATGTAATCAAGGTGTCGATCTATGCATACTTACCTGGGAGCAAAGCCCACTGAACTTAATGGGCTTGCTTCCGAGGAGCCATTGCAGTAAAACAAGCTTGCCTCCCCCTTCCTTCCCTGCCTGGTATGGGGGGGGGGGGGAGAGACACGCACGCACGCACGCACAGAGGACCTACTGGAAGGAGGGGAGGGTGTGTTTCATGTTACCCCTCCCCCCCAAAAAAACACAAAAACTAAGGCAGTGGCACCTTGGCTGCAGCCATTCCCTAGGTACCAGGAACGAATGAGTCACCATGGTGGGCTGAATTTATTGAGCCCTGTTTTAGCTATAATCTATTATTCAAGCTGCTAATTTAAAAAATATGCAAGCATTATCTATAAAGGGAACAATGTATCTGACCAACTTTTTAGCTACTTGACTATCCTTACATAGGAGTGTATATCTTTTACACCTGAAAATATAGGAGCAAATCATGACAATCATTGCTATCTAATCAAGAGGGTGAAGCAATTCATTGTTTCCTCCCATTAACTTCGATTCTTTTGATTACTTGAAGCAGAGTTTGACAAGTAATCTTACTGTTTAGAAGAGCAAATGAACTAGGAAAATCTTTTTCTTGGATGTTTTAAGAAGAATCCCTATTGGGTCTAATTTAGAGTGAATGTATCCTACTGTAGTGTTCGAGCTAGTGACCTGTGAAGTTGCCAGGAATACATCAATGGAAGTCTGGGGTCTAATGTTATATACTGAGAGCATACTGTAGAGAGCAGGATCCTCCCAGAGAATTTCAGGCCCAACCTTCCCATAATAGGACCCAGACACCTTGCGTGTTTCCACCTCCCAGCAGTGGCTGGTGATAAAGGCCCTGCTCCCCCTTTCTTAATTCTTTTTAATCCTATGTGGGTTTTCCATGGTTTTGCTTACCAAGAATAGAGGAGTTGTCAGAATATGGATAGCCGGGATTGTCTTGGATCTGGCCAGACACTAAACTGGCAGGAGGAATATCTGGAGTTCCACCATTCAAAATCTGAAAAGAAATGGAAAAAAAACCTGAGACATTGGTCTCTAGCATAATTGGTGCCTGTAAACTTGATACATTTTGCACACCTGATCTTGCAGTTTGCAGAGGCCAAGTACTGGCCGTGGCTTGCATTTAAGGGCTAGCTTTGGAATAATTTCAGTGGGTACCTACAAGTAAAGCTTAATCTGAATTCAATTTGAATCATTGCGAGATTGTTTGAGCTAATTGCACAGGTTGCCTGCTGAAATGAAATGTGTTCATATCTGTGAACGCCCAACATTTCATGAAAAAGGTGGCATTTTCCAAGAGGCATGTCACAATTAGAACCTTCAGTGTTCTTAGAAGAAAAATGTGAAACTAATTGTTCCCAACTTCCCTTTTTTTTAATGGTAGTTACAGAGATGTCCAACTGAGATTGGCATGTGCCTACTAATTGGGCAGCCGAACCTGTCTAGGCAAAGGGGGGGGGGGATGGGACAGAATGGCCAGGCAAGTTTCACTCGTCCAATCAGGTAACTCTGACATCAAACCTAGGTTACTTAAATTCAAGCACAGGAATGCTCATGTGAATTTCTGCTAGGCCTGTTGTGAAATCTAGTGTTTGTTTACAGAAGGCACACTTACTTACACTCCAGTAAGTATGGAATTTCTGGGATAACATATGTAGCTGATAACGGACTACGTTTCTAGCTAGATGAGTTTTACAGAATTTTGTTTTATTTGCTCTTTTCTCTCTAAACCAATCTGCAAACTTTATCAGTTTAGCACACTGAGATTTTGTGTGCTTTGCTCTTCAGTACCATCCTGGCTTCTTCTGCTAGGCATTACTAGTTATCGCATTCAGAGTGCAATCCACCATAGACCTAGAGCAGCGGAGCAAACGCTCTGCCGTTCTAAGCCGTCGCAAACGTGCTGTAAAGCACATTTGCAACGACTCAAGAGTAAGGGTCGCTGACGCAGAGTCCGGCAGCCCTCACTCTGGCGCTGGATCATCTCTTCAGCCGCTGGAGAAGGTAAGGGATCTCCCAATGGGGGGCTGTCTGGGCGGTGAGGGAGGGCGGCCATTGGCCGAGCCGGTCCAGGAGGGGGATGGCGGCTGCCATATCCTTGTCCCCTCATGGGCCGGCGCAGCATTTACACAGCCTCCTCGGACGTACGCCAGCTAAATAGCTGGCGGAAATCCGAGGAGGCCCATTGGGGCCTCCCCGCGCTACACTGGGGGAAGGAGACAAATGATCCCTTCCCCGAGTAGGCCTCTGGTCCTATCATGATCGGCCCGGGATAGGATGTTAGGGATAGGGCCACCCCTGGATACTTACGGTGGATTGTGCTGCCCATCTGGTAAAGTTATTTCTGTGTATCCACTCAGTTCAGGAATTTCTCATCAGCTTGCTTGTTGCATTCTTCTTTACCTCCTCTTTCTTTTGAAATTTTTAATAAACTGGCTATATTTTTAATCTTTGTCTGCCACATCCATGTTTGTGGGTAATTCAGTGGGTTATCACATCTTATCTCTCATGGGTGCTACTGTAATTTGATTTTAAATAAGAGTCCTTTTTAAACTTTTAAACTTTAAAAGAGTTTTAAATAAGGGGTTTTACATAAATACCAAGAGTCATGGGATTCTGTGCTCTCCTGGGACCCAGTTAAAGTAAAAAAAAAAAATGATGTGTGAGTGCTAACCACTACATACTACTCCCCTCTGCCTGCAGCCTTCTCCAGCTCCTTCCTTCACAGGTATTAATTATTCCAACTCTTTGGCCAAAGGTATCTAGACTATTCTGGGAGTAGTTATCCAAGCAATACAAGCAAATAGCAATCAAATCCCCATTGCTCATCAAGAATACATCCTTAAACAGATCAATTAAATTTCCTCATACACACAATTAAAAATCCTCATATACTTGCTTTGTTGTTACAAAATAGGATTCCACCCAGTCTGACAAGTGTGCTTACTCTTAGTATACCAAGAGTTCTTTCCTGGTAACATGTTTCCTAACTAAACTTTAGATCTTGACTTCTTCTCTCCTGAAACTTCTAATTGTGTGATTCTCTGCTGAATCATAGCAACTTTCTGCAGTTGTCATTTGAATTTATTTTAGACAGAGGAGTCTAAAAAATTGACAGAGGGAGTCTGTCAAATTGTAGGTGATCTTATGTATTTCAAATTAAGTGAGGTGATTCAACTAGAATTTCCCATAACATTAATTCAGGCTTCCTAACAACTCATTCACAGTGTGTTCTAATCACTGCAAGGGAGCTCACTTCCCTCTAAAAGCTGCTGCTGAGTCACCATGTAATGAAAGCTTCCAATGAGAATGCTCATCTTAATAACTGTAGTTATGTTGTAAACCATGTTGTCAGCTGAATCATTCTTAAAGATGTTCCAAAGAGTTACACTAGGATACATTAATCTCAGGTGCTCTGAATTAAGGTAGACAACTGCGTTATGTACCAAAAAGCAACTAGACAATGTTCTTTTCAGTTTCTGACTTGCAGAATTCACATACGGGGACGATTCTTTTAAAAGCACAATGGATCAATCCCTTAAAGCGAAATGTTGCTTCTATAGCGCACTTTCCCCTCATCACACTTTAGCACATCATGAACTCACTAGTACAGATGCAAACAAAAAGCAGGAAGTTTTAAAGGAGGGTGCAGTGGCGTCGCGACGACGCGCGTCACCCCAGAGCGGGGGCGTGCGTCGCCCTTAAGGGGAAGGCTCCGCCCCCGCGCGTGACGTCACGCGCAGGAGCAGAGCGCCCTCCCTGCTCCGTTTTCGGCTCATTTTGGAGCCAAACAGACACAGGGGAGGGCGGGCGGGCCCACCTTCACTACAAAAAAGTAAGTGGGGGGAATCGCGCGTCACCCCTGTCCGTGCGACGCCCCCCGGCGGCCCGCCCCCCCCGCTTCCCCCTGTCGACGCCAGTGGGAGGGTGTAATGCAGCCACAGATGTAAAACCAGAGGTTAATGGCACTGGAGGGGAGACAGTAGTGTAGCTAGTGCCAGAGACAGACGCATGGCAGCATAGATGTAAAAAAAATACTATAGCTAGGAGGAACTGCTTTCATTTCTTGGGAAATTCCATGAACCGCCGCACCTTTCTTGCACAACACATTTGGCCTTGTGAACAAAAGCCACATCCTGGGAGCTTCCTGACTTGAAGTAAACAAAGTTGTTAGTGACACAAAAGAAAGATCTCCAACTCTAGCTGCTCTCACCGACTCCATGGCTAAATTCAATCAAGGAGTCTGTTAATGGAGGCACCGGCCTCCAGAGTTAGCTACAAGTTCATTGCCGTACCCTTGGCAGGGTGCAAAACAACAGACATGTCCATTTAGGGCCAGGGATGAGCTCACCCCAGAATAGATCCCATACAATCCCATGGGAATTTAAAGGTACAGGCAGCTGGATCACAGGGCCCCTTGTGCCTTTTGTCGACATTCTTCACTTGTCTATCTGTGCATTTGTGCGCTTGACCTGCTGGTGCTGCATGAAGCACCCCCATTCTCTCCACTACTCAAGAACTACGGTGCCAAGCCTTTCTCTCCTTCCCGCTTCACACAAATGCAACCCCCCTGCTTTTTGCCCTCAAAACAGATCTGCACATGCACGAAAATCCGAAAAATACCCGGATGGACGCGCTGCCTGGGCCTTCTTTCAGAAGGCCCTGGAGCGCCGACGGGGTCGGACGCTCCGAGGCCGGCTCCCAGGCCGGCCTCGGAGCGTCCGGAGGGCGACGCGGGGGGGGGGTGGAGCCGGGTCGCCCCCCCGCGTCGTGATATCATAGCATCACTAGGGTGATGTGCGCCCCCTGCCCCAGGGTGACGCGCGTCCTAGTGACGCTACTGAATAGGGCAAAGTAGTTGTGAGTCACTTAAATCTCGTTGATTTATTAAATGGGACAGAAAGCTACGCAGGAGCTGCTTCTCCATGATATTATATGTGATTCCTGTATATGAACACCTCAGCAATGGACAGTGCTCTAACACATCAGAGTTGCACGGGATATTGGCATGGAGAAGCACTTCCTCCATGGCTTGGCAAGCATGTGATTGGGCACTTGAAACAAATACATGAGGATTTTTGGTACCACAGAAACAAGAGGAAAGGGACTAAGCTCTCCTCCGTGAAATATTAGCAATTTAACTAGTTTGTGCCTCAAATGTATTTATAGTATATTAGGCAAGCCTCCACAGCCCACAAAATGGTGTGTGCACTCCCAACATACATATGGCAGTAACAGAAGTTCAGACAGGTTAATGTTCTTTCAATGCATTTTACTTCATTGAATGAGAGCCTGTTAAATTTCTACAGAAATACTGGTCAGCACAGAAGCGTTCACATTTAAGTGTAATAAGAGTGGCCTTGCTCATCCTGAATAAAGATCTTATGGTTTGGAACAATTCATGATTGGTTTTGTAGCTCATGTTTGTTGTGTTCTGAAATATTGCCCTCGCTGCAATTTAAGCACAATTGCTCTGTCAACATAGAAGCATGTAGGACGGAGTGGATGGCATTTAGCTACTTATTAGTAACTGAACAGCATAATCCTCCCTGGATTCTGTCCATAAACCGTAACATATTCTACATAATAGATTGATACTAGTAATTTGTAGTACCACTTTATATCTGCTTACATTAACGTTTCAATTTCTTACATTCAATTGAAATTTGGATTTTAAAACCATCAAAACGTATTCTGATCTGTCGAGTTCAGGACAGGAAATAATCTTAAAATAAGTTTTATACTGAATCAAACACAAGCTTACCAACAGATGGCGCAAGAGTGTTTCAGAAAAACAATCCTTGTTCAATATGAGATGTTACGGGAATAGTTTCTTTTAACATACTGCACAGTAAATCTGATCAGTACATACTGATCAGTACATCTGATTCCCAGGTTACCTTTTTGATCTATGTATATGGTGCAATATACACTTGTGCATTTAATCAACCACCTGTGAAGGTTTGGAGAGGACAGTCTAGTAGAGCAGTTAGTACAGGTTTTGAAAAATGCCTATGACTCGACTCTTTGGTACACTGCACAAAGTAAGAAGGCCTTGTTGAAAATACTGGTAGATGGTATGCATATTTACTTCAGGTGAGCTGCAATAATTTAATGACAGCACTCTCATTTTAAGTAGATGCTTCACACTAGTTCTTTGCCACAGAAGTATGACTGTTCCAGTCAATTTCGTGCTACTACTCTCAGCAGCCAGTACATTTGGGCTTATGCTTGAATGGATAATCTACATCTGTGTGCGTTCCTACAGCTACTACCTGAGCACTGTCTAGTGAGTTAAGATACTGAAAGATGGATTGGGGTGTTTGGATTCTCCTTCCTTGAAGAAGAGAATCCTTCACCATCATTTCTTCCATCATCAAGTATGCTGGATAGGGTGATACAATGTATAGTAGATTAATATTCCCCCCTTCTTCAGAGTTAGGCATGAGTCAAATTTACAGCTCAGGTCTGTAAGATACCAGCTCACATGGCTTGCAGCATCTCTGCTTCAGGCATTAGATTCTTTTAACTGTTGCCAAGTTACAGTATAAGCAAATCCTCAGTTTACGCTTCACAGGGTTATCCAGTACTATATTCTGGTTGGTGGTGAGGCAGGTTGTCCAAAACCTCTTTTGATCTCTTTTGAAAACATGTTAAACTGTCCAAAACACATGGGGTTCAGAGAAGTGGTCTTTGGGACACAACAGGCAGCAAAGCAATTTGAAAATGTTGTCCATGTACACATATATACACACATGAGTCACAAGATAGCGATTAAGAGTCACAAGATAGCGATTAAGTTGCAAAGGTCATATTGGACATTTGTTATATGAATTTCATTTTCCAGACATCTGACAACTCACTTTCTGACTGGACACATTCCAAGACAATTAAAGATGGGCAAAGCATCCTTCTTTCTTCCTGGAATTCTACAGAACAACATTCTGATGCCTTTTGAATAAAGTTCTCTGAGCTTTTCAAAAGGAGAGAGAAAGAAAGATGCTCAGATGGGGCTTATTGTGGTCGGCTGGGCTGTGCAGGTACTGATCAGATCCTCAACCCCTCTAGCTTCAATCTATAGCACCATCTGCTTCCTAGACATTCACTGGTCACATGGGGATCACAGTGGTCTGACAAAATGAAGCATAGTATTCATTTTGCAGATTACTTACAATGGCCTGAGCATTTCCAAACAGTAGTCTATGAAGATAAAGCAAAGAAATTGTGAAGACCCTACACGGTCCACGGTCTCACCTTTTTGCCTCCTGGAGAAGAAGTGTCAGGGGGAGGTGTGCTGGTCATGTTCAATGGGCTGGAGCCACAGCTTGAAGGTGAAGAACCACGTATCCTGTCATACCATCATCATTCAGATTAGAAAGGCTATGCAAAACAATGCCGCTATGCTGGGGTCATTTATTATTAGACAACCTGTTCCATTGGTATATGACACCACAAGTCTATCCTGGAATAGCAGCCATGTTTAGTTGTGGCCCTTAAGGAAGAGCTCCAGTATCAAACTTCTATCAATCAAAAATAGGCATCAAATTTTATACTTGAGATTTTCACCACTAGCACTTTCTCACACAACAGCCAAGGTGGGATAGCCATCCTGCTGGTTTTTTGTTTGTTTACATCCACTAGATGCATTAAAACTTTGCTGGGCTATGAAATCCTGATTTCCTCCAGTGGTTTCATCACTTGAGTTGGCAGATGTAACATGAGATATTTTCCATCAACTGTAACTGATGACCTCTATATTTGGTCATCTGAAGTCAGCACAGTTTTGAACAATGTTTTATTGACTATTGTATCCCCTTGTTCTTGACCTAACCAAATATAGTTTCATAAGTTCTCTTTTTCCAAGTTTTGCAACAACTGGTCACTTATACAGATTACTTTGAATTAATCACCATAAAGGACAGCCTCTCCCACACATACATGCCTGAGTTGGAGGCCCGTCCCCAAGAACACTAGAGTCACATCCCCAGGTACCCCGGCCTTCTGAGGTTAGTCAGGTAGCAAACAGTGAAAGGACCTTCTTAGCTGTGATGCCCATCCACAGAATGCTCTACTGGCTCTCAAACCTTTTTGGAACCAGGCAAAGACATTCTCATTTTCCCAGGCTTTTTAAGATGTCAGCTGATGTTGGCTTTTCACTCTGTGGCTATATCGTCTCTGCCATTTTAAACCATGTTTTTATTATGCCATCATTTATTGATTTTAGTCTTTATTAAAGGTTTTAGTGTGTCAAGCTGTCCTGAATGCTAAGCTGCCAGAATGGGGTATAAATTAAAAAATAAATAAAATCTAACAGAAGAGAGAAAAACAACAACAACAACTCAGGAGATATGAATAAAAATGTTTGTTCTCGCCCTTATCAGACAGGTTTCCAGCTCATAGTACTACAGCAGCTTTCTCTTTCATGTAAATTGAAAGTAACTGAATAGTTATACTTGCTATTTATGGAAAGGAAACTGTTGGTCATCCCTTTCAGAAATAGTTTGAGAGGACAGAGCTGGGGTTTTCCTTACCGGTGAATCTCCATAATTTCTTCCGCAATCATCCTGCCAATTTTACCAGCTCCGGCTCTCGTTCCCCCTGGAATACCAGGAACTGTTGGGAGGTTCCTCTTGGGCCCACCTTAAAAAATGAGAGAGAATGTTGTAAAGTAATAAAGGGACACAAAACACAAAAGCTATTGGAGAGAGAGAGAGAGAGCGCTTTGGGAAAAACACATTGGCTTCAGCACCTCCTTCCATGTGCAGTATGGGAATAACATTGATTGACCTTACACAGTTGTGTTAAGAAGTATTGAGAAATTGTATACGAAGTACATTGAACACTCAGGCATGCTAATAATTTGCTATGTAGGTGGCAGATTCTACCCCGCCTTTCCATACATTCAAAAGAGGTTCACAAATACAAACGTATCAAAACAAGTAACATCAGCAATATTTTAAACTCAACCCCTTTAAAAAAAAGTGTTCCCAGACAGGGATTTTGGTGAAACTTTCTAAAATGATCCTGTCTCATTGCATCAAGGTCACAACAGAAAAAAAATAATACTCAGGGAACTTCACCAACTCCTGAACACAAAAAGACAATCCACAAGGGATCTTTGAGCAGTCAGAAAGCAACTCTGCTTCTGTTCAGAAGGTGATCTCTAGAAATTCATGATGAGAAGCATTATAGCCTGACCCCCCCCCCCCCCGCCAATTCCAGGAGATAGGACCAACAGAGCACAGAATCTGGCAGAACTTCTATGAACTGAATATACCAAGTAGGTTCCAGCTGAAATCTCTTGTGGTTGACGTACAGGTCATATGGATGCTTACAGGGTCAGAAAGAAGTCCAGGCATTTAGGAGCTGTTGCTTGGATTCTGCCACCATCAGGTCACCTTTGGTGAATAAGAACTCCCTCCAGGTAACTAGGCAGAGAAGCTATTCAAGAGAGTTGCTCTTTTTTTCCCCTTTTTAGTTCACAAATGATCGATAGAGTGAAGTGTGGGTGAGTGAGCTAGTAACTTCTGTGGACTTATTTGCAAGGCTAGTACATGGGCCACTCTCCTGCCAGTATGATTCCAATGGAATTTTCACTGTATATTGCAGAACTTTTTTGTACACGAGTCTGGATCAGAATTAGATTGATTCAATCATGAAAAAGCATACAAATGCAGTTTAAATGATGTATTATAACATTATAACACTTAGCATTTAAATAGTCTTCAGTGTTCAAAGCACTTCACAAACAAGATCTTTTTGCAATCCATGGAGAGGGGGTGGGGACTGAGACTGAAAAGAACCATGGCTGTGCAAGGTCACGACTTAAGCAAGATCAGTGCAGAGGTGAGATCCAGATTGAAGACATCTGGATTCTCTCAGCCTGGTCTCTTAGCCACTATGCTATTTATGCTATAGCTATATGCTATAGAATGCAATTCAATGTGCATTCTAAAGGGACCAATTTGGACTCTCATGCAGAGCTCAGTATTCTTGAAACCTACGGAGCTCTTTAGCTTTGATTGAAGAGGCACTTAAAAACCAGGGGCTTCAAAAGCGTCCAGGACTTGACGGATTGATGCAATCTGGACTGATGCAATACTAAGCTGACTGAAGAAGCCAATGCAAAAAGCAAGGTGAATGACTTTACGCAGTTCAAAGCTGTAGGTACCTTCTCCCGCCTGGAGTACGCTGTCCATGCTGTGCGGTGATGCTGCAAGCTGTGGAAAAGTTGCATCTCCACCATCGAGCACATTGGCACTGGGGGGGGGGTTGTTAAAAAAACACAAGAGTACAAGTTGAACACCCACTTGCTTGCTGTTTTACATATAAAAAGGCACATTTTCTCTTTTCAGGTCACAACCAAGACAGTTATTATAGCAGTGAAAATATACAGAGGATTACAAGTTTTGGATAAAAATCTTTTAAAAAGCAGGAATGAGATAAAAATGTTACATAGAGAAGCAAGGAAAGTAGAAATGTGCACGTCGCAACCCCACCTTTACCATTTCCATTGCAAGATGCCAAGGAGGCCTCTCTGATCTCACCTGCATCAAGATTTGTAACTCCAGAAGTAATCCATGACTGTCAAATCTCAGCAGAAACGAGATCCACAAGTCATACCACACATATTACCGTAGAAGCAAGCAAGGCAGAAACACCTTGCCTCACTCATGTCTCTGGTTTTTCTACTTCTATTTATCACTTGGACATGCTTTTAAGACCAAAATGCTCTAAAGCAGATGGCAGCAACTTCAACCCTGCCAAATCCAACTCACTTTTATGATCTCAAAGTGGGGCATGACAAAAAAGTTGATGCCAACCATGAACAAAAATATCCTTCCATGGTGCAAATTTGAATGTTCTTATTGACCTTTGATATACCCGATTTCTAAAGGCGATACATGACACTTTTCTGAATCCAGGTTAATTTGTTTAATTTAAATAAACAGGATCTTACTTCAATACAGACATTGGCAGCGCAATCCTAACTAACTTTCCAGCACTGATGCAGTCATGCCAATGAGGCATGCTCTGCATCCTGTGGACGGGAGGGAGTCACGGAAGTCACCTCAAGATAAGGGAACATTTGTTTCCTTACCTCGGGGCTGCACTGCGGATGCATCGGCACTGGAAAGTTGGTTAGAATTGGGCTGTCAGACTAGTTGGCTTTCTGGCCTCTTGCAGCTACCATTGATTAAAAAAAAACAGATAAAGTTGCCAGAGCGCTATGAGCCCAATAAAAATAACCAACAATCTTGCCTACATTTTGATACTCCAAACAAGGCAACGCGTAGCCCCAGTATGCCAATTTAGACTACTGTGCCTACAGAAACACAGTGAAGTCAATGGAATAACTATACGCATCATGGCAGACAAAGAGCTGCAGAAGTTGGCCCATTAAACTTGCAGACTTTCTGGATTTTATTAGCTATTAAGATGGTAAGAGAGATAGACGCACACACTTGCCCATTTTGACACATGGGAAGCAGGGTGAAGTCCCCAGAGCATCAGCTAAAGAAAAATACTTACGAAACTACTGTGTTTGTTGAGACAATGTATTCTACTTCTTTGGTCCAAGGGTTCATGAAACTGAACCAGCAACTCCTCAGTGTAATAAATGATCCATCTTTGACTTTAAACTTGTAGCAATTAGTAGCAATTTTTTCTCTTGTCTGTAAAACTGAAAACGGGGAGGGGGGGAAGGAGGCAAAAAGTTACTACCAATATGCACCCCCTTTATAGCTGTATAACGTACGTTGTAGTCTTGCGTTAACCACTTCTGTTCCCACTACGGCAAAATCCTCAAGTATAGTCTACTATTATGATCGTAATATTAACTTGGGATTTTTCCATTATTCAGTGCATCTAGACCCTAACCAAAGCTAATATTCACTTAATAGAAAAAAAAATCAGGTATCTAATGAAACATTTTACCTTGTCGATGACATTCTGCAAGATGCCCTATATCATCTTGATGAAAGTATTCATAACACGAAGTACCTAGAAGTTCCTGTGGTAAGTATGCCAAAATGGCAGTTGCCCTAAAATATAAAAGGTCATGTTTAGTGCTTTTTAAAAAGTTAAACCACTTGTCAACAATATGATAAAATAAGATGCCAACTGACCAGAAACAAATTGGCCTGGTCTGTTTCTGTGCCTTAAATAGCAACTTGATTTCCAGAAATTGGCAGATGAAACTTTTTATGGCATAGATGCAAGCGCAATCACCTGCTGTTGTCTACAGATCAAGCTGCTGTTACAGAAACAGGAGCCAGTAAGACCAAATTTGTACTAATTCCTGGTGAAATCACTACTACTTCAGAATATATTGTTGGAAGGCAACATAAAAATGTCAAAGTTACATTTGTACTCCACAGAAGACTAATTTTAATCACCTCAAATCTAACATTAAGGTTAATGAGCATGCACTGCAATTGGCAGGAGGAAAGACTACAACTCAGCGGCTCTGTCTATATCACTCCCTACTGTGACTTGACACAATTAATCCTACACACGTTGGGTACAACTTCCACTATACTACTGCGTTATGACCTTTTGCTACAGTTATTGGTGGTGTGACCGACTGGTCGGATCAGCATCAATGACTGATGAATCAACACTGAGTTATGACAGGTCCACACAAGCCCGGAAATGTGTATTCTACAGACAGTGGGAGGCAGGAGTGAACCTTGTGAGCCTGTACCTCCCTCTTTCCACATTTGGTGTGAACGAAGACCTACACCCTACACAGCAGGCACCACCCACACATTTTTGTAAGGGCAACATCATCCAAGTGGAGCCTCTTAACATATGAATGCATGTCTTTTTAAATATAATAATAATAATAATAATAATAATGTATTTCATTGTATTGTTTTATTATTAATAAATGTGCATGCTTGTGGGCATGCATGTGTGTTAGTCATATTAGGAATATAGGAAGCTGCCTTATGCCAAGTCAGACATTGGGTCCATCTAGCTAAGCACTGTCAGCACTGACTGGCAGTAGCTCTACTACAGGATTTCAGTCAGAAATCTTTCTCTGCCCTACCTGGTGACAATGGAGATTGAACCTGGGACCTTCTGCACATAAAAGCCCTAGGAGACCTTCCTGCTGTCAGGGCTGGCAACTCATTCACTGCCCTGGTTGTCCTCTGGAACAAGGAACTGGCCAGGGCAGTGGATCAGGTTGCTCCTGAGCAGCCTCATCATCATCATCGAGTGAGCAAAGGCAGCTCCCTGGTTCTCCTGGCAACTGCATGCAATGAAACAGCTTGGCAGGCTTCTTGAGCGATGGTGGCAGAAAACGCGAGTCGAACTGAACGCAAGCTAGAGTTCAAATTAGAGCCTACTCTGTAGCGGTGATGGCTACAGAGAAGTGTTTTTTTCTTTGCCACCATTGTGTCTGAGGAAAGCTGTCCAGCTAAGCTATTTTGAGTTGTTCAGGCCTTGCTCCATCTGGCCCCCCAGGGGAGAAAGGACAAGAGATCAGCTGCTCACTGTGACAAATTTGTTAGGCACTTCACAGATAAAAATCTCCCACAAATTGGACTCCACACTGACAATCCCAGTCAATTATCCCTCAGAGCCAGTTGGTCCTGTTGTTTTGGATTCTTTTCAGCTTTTACAACATGGAAGGATCTTTTGGAGTGCGAGGCCATCCACATGCCAGCTTGACCCTTGCCCAGCTTGGCTTATTAGATCTGCCCAGGGGGAGCTGGCCGAATGGACAGGGAGGATGAGTAATTCATCCCTGATGGAGGGGGTGGCTTGTGTTTTGGCTGGCTGGCTGGCTGGCTGGCTGGCTTGCGCACGCTTCTGGTTTTTATTTTTGATATTTTATTGTATTGTTTTTATTATGAATTTTGTAAACTGGCTTAGGAACCCTGGTATTTGGAAGGAAAGGCAGGGTATAAGCATAATAAAAACAGCAGGGATGCTAGCACTGAGCGGAGGCTCCTCCTTAGCATACAGAGTACATCTAAGTGCAGGGGGGAGAGTTTGCAGGCCCACGTCTTATGTATATGTCTTATGTACATGACCATATGTATGTGCTCTGAGAACGTGCCTTTACTACTAATATTCTGAATAAACATTTGATGCAAGAGGTAAAATTCAATGAGATTAAACAGAAATGAAATCTGAAAAAAACCATTAATGTAAAAAATTAACATTAATGTGTTAATGTCCTGGTGTTTGATGGATAATGTGCTATTGACTTGTGTTTTGAGGAAGTTTTTCCAACGCAGAGGAGACAACACAGGAACAAACAGTTCCAGATGGAGCAGCAGGCAGGTGGAAGAAAAATGTGCTCTGATACAGATACGATGCCACAGTCCACACACAGCGTTAGACACACAGAAGCCCACCCATTTCAATGGCATGAATGCATTTAATTATGTGTTGGATTTTATTTTTAAGATTGTGAGCCCTTTTGGGACAGGGAGCCATTTAATTTTGTCTGTAAACGGCTTTGTGAATGAACTTTTTGTTGAAAAGCGGTATATAAATACTGTTAATAATAATAATAGTCTATACGTGGACTATTAAAGATTCAAGAAATTAACTGTACTGTATACGCGTGCATGTATAACATATTGTGCAAGATGTTAAGTGCTAAGAATGGTAGAGAACATGCAGACGTTGCCAGCTCTGATCAGGGATTATGCTTGAAACATTTGCCTCCCTGCCTTTGCCCCCTAATTTGCATGCTAGGATTTTGCTGATAGTAATTCTACCTCCCTTTTCAATTGCCAGTGCTGTGTGTTAGCATAGAAATTTTGTGCATGCAAATATTCTTCAGTCTGTAAGTTTTTAGGTACCATCTGCTTTAGCAGCTGTATTCCAGATAATTCTGGAAAGGCTTTGCCAAGTATTTTTAATTTAGCTATTGGCATAATAAAGCAACTCGCTTATGAAAGCACTCAAGAAAATAAAGAAAAGGATGCATATCCCTGAGGTTTAGAGGTCTGAATACGTTTCTGTCTTTCACTAAATCCCGATTAGCTCCTCTACCTGCCAACTGAATACAGTATATTATATTATAGGTCATAAAACTACAAGGTTCAACTCCCATGTTACAGTAAGGACGGTAATCATGAGGTGTTTGTTATCAACACCGGGGAGAATGCAGGTCCAGTTTTTAGCTCTTACCTCTGAACAACATCCACATGTTATGCAGACAAGGCTGAAGTGGTAAATGTCAGCAAGCGAAAGCAGATATATGGTCATTATCTGGCATTCACACACTTACAGGTACCAAGTGGTAGAATAAACCTGTCTCCTTACATCAAACTAAACTCAGTATGCAATCACTTATGAGAAGGAGCTCCAATACACACATGGAGCTCCCTGCCCACAAGAATTGTGCTACTACTCCATTTGGACGATGACCGTGAAAAGCTCAGCTTTTGACAAACAAAGACAAAGGCAGGCTGGCATATTTTGGCCGACAGGAAGAACAGTTGTTCTTTTACCTCCCTTTCTTAAACCTGTGATTCCAAATACTAAGCAGTGGCAGTTTTTGATAGAATCATTGGAAAGGAATGATAGTTGATGCAAACAAACTCAGCAACTTCCTGCATCTTCTCTTTTGATCAGTCCCTTTCCCTCCCCTTTTCAAAAATCAAAAGAAATTCATTAATACATTTCTCTCACACATACAACACACAGATGAACACTAAGGGTACATTTTTACAATCCAGAGGGGCACCATGGGCTTTGGACAGCAGGCATTGCAACTACTCTAAGCAGGTGCATATTAGTGGTAGTTGCACAGCCGCTAGGCCATGCAATGTCTTGTGATTGGCTTCCTGCCCTATGCTGCGCATGTTGGGAGCTGGGGCAATATCTGCACAGAGGAGGAGGTTTGTGAATTTCAACCTGTGTTTCTAATGAAAACATAAGTGATTATTCAATGAGTTGTGTCAGTGTTCTTCAACAACAATGATTTAAGTTTTTATGCCACTGGAATGAAGCAATTTAGGGCCCAATCCTATCTAACTTTCCAACGCCAATGCAGCCACAATGCAGCCCTGAAATAAGGGAACAAATGTTCCCTTTCCTTGAGGAGGCTTCCGTGACTCCCCCCCACACACACACACACTGCTGGATGCAGCACACACCCCATTGCCAAGGTTGCATCAGCGCTGGAAAATTGGATACGATTGGGCCCTTAGGATGATAAAACGTACAGAATCACAAACCATATACAGTGGGCCCTCCTTATCCGCGGATTGGCCATCCACGGATTTGAGTGCCCACGGATTGGCTATCCACGGATGGAGGAAACCCACTGGGTATGGGGTAGCACCACTGTACCTTATTGAAGACCTGAACAGGCCGCCTCCCGCTCCTTCCCTCCGGAGCCATGTTGTAATAGTGTAAAATGCATGTTGGAAAAACGCGACCAGAAGTGACTTCCAGTTGCAAGTGCAAGAAGTCACTTCCGGTCGCGTTTTTTTTCCCCAACAGGCATTTTACAATATTATAACGTGGCGTCGGAGGGAAGGAGCAGGTGGTGGGCCTGTGCAGATATTCAATAAGGTATAGTGGTGCCGACCCCTCCCCCTCGACCCCCACCTGACCACAGACTTCAGTATCCGTGGTTTTTTGCATCTGCGGAGGTTCCAGGAATGGAACCCCTGTGGATGTGAAGGGCCCACTGTATAGCTGGTCTGGTGTACTTTTGTAATTATTCATTTTCATGCTGACATTACTGATGATGTTTTGAACAAACCATCTAGTACAATAAACACCAGCATCAGACCATGGCCCCCATTACCATGAATTAAAGATGCCATTCTTACCTCTGATCTACAAATACAAATTTCCCATCAATTGCATGTCGAGAAACATATTCTGTCGGTTTAACCCTGATTTCTCCATTTACTGGTTGAGGAACTACATGAGGATGCAACCGTCCAATTGCAACAAGACAGCTTAAGTTACAGCCTTCATTATCAGGCTCATTGTCTTCATCTAGTCCCATTTTTGTTGGTGGCCAGCTTTTTAAATATCCTGTGCTATGGATAGTGCAAAAGCTTTTGCGATCTGCTACAAAAGAAAATAAGATTGTCATCGTCAGTACAGCATAGGTGAAAAATGGAAGTTTGGAGCTCAACCACATGAAACATTTAGGAATGCTGCAAGCAGCCAGTGCAGTCACCTGTGAAGGACTGTGCAACAACACAACAGGTTGCATGCAGATTTCCATGCATATGCTTGGCCTAGGACTATCAATTCCTGGCTTCTTCAGGGCTCCTATGCTATTAACAGAAACATGGAGCTGTGTCTAAACGTTCTCTTCGGATTGTGTTTCACACTTGTGCAAAATTGGGAGAGGTGGGATTTTCTGCAATTGTCCCTTTTCTTCCCAGTCTTATTGCTTCTGACAGTTGGGAGACCCTCAGGAACAAGATGATACAGTATGTGGCATGAGGAGTTACAGATGAAAGAAACTGTCACCAAAAATAGCATCACCTCCCTTGGTGTGACTGCGAGATAGTATTTTGATAGAACCCATTATACAGTAAGTCCTTACAATTTAACGTTGATTGGAAAATGCCATGGGAATATTTACATTTATCATTTAGCCCATGGTAAAACAGGTTTCATTACAAGTCGTTTAGCTTAAAGTTGCAGTTTCTAAGAAGAACCTATCGACAACTTTAAGTGAGGACTTGCTGTATTTCTTTTTAGTCTTTTGAAATCTCTCCAAAATAAGCATGTGTAGTTAATGTTCGATACTCTTGCATATATCTATGAGTTATAGATGAACGTTGGTGTTCAACCCATTCAGGCCATTTAATAATTGACTTTATTAACTGTAATTGTGTTCTGATTCTGACTCAAGCCACCTTGAGTGCCTTCCAAGTGGAAAGGTGGAATAAAATCCCTAATGAAACACCACTGTTTTAGCCCACCATATGTAGTCACACGACAGTGCTCTGTCCAACTGCAGCAGCATTTGTAGCAAGACAGAATAAGCTAAGTTTAGAACTAGATACAACATCTAGGCTTGTAGTCTTTTCATGCAAATTACTTAAGTCTGTCAGCTTAGTTTGTACCAAACAGAGAAATAGTATCATCTTACAGCCTTAACCCAATAGAGATGAGACCGTAATACAAAATAGGAATAGATAGTATTAATATTAAACATGCATGACCATTGCCATCAATGGTCACAGGAAGCATTCACTATTGCTGTTGCAAGATTCAGGGTGCAATCCCATTGAAAGAGCACTCCGCCGTTCTAAACCGTCGCGAACGTGCCATAAAGCACGTTTGCAACAACTTTAGAGTAAGGGTGGCTGGCGCAGAGGCCAGCCACCCTCACTCCACCGATGGATCATCCTCGCGGCCATCGGAGGAGGTAAGCAATCCCCAACAGGCGCAGGGGCGGTCCGGGCGGCGAGGGAGGGGGCCATTGGCCAAGCCGGCCCGGGGGGGGGGCAGGGATGGCGGCTGCCATATCCCCATCCCCTTCCCAGGCCAGATCTACCATTACATGGCATCCTCTGACTTCCGCCAGCGAAATAGCGATGGATGTCCCCTTCCCCCGAGGAGACCCCGGGAAACGGGGATACTTAGGTAGGATTGGGCTGCCCATAAGGAACAGAGTTCATGAGACTTTTTATTAGTTGTGCATAAGGAAAAAAAATTGGTATGCGCTGTTCTTCTCATAAGAGCAGTACTAGGATGGGAGATGCTACACCTACCAATACTTTCCCTTCTATGCATTTAAAGATGCAAGAATGCTGTCTTGTCAGGAATGTCACAATGCTACCAGTGGGCAGCTTCTTACATAAGAACATAAGAACATAAGAAGAGCCCTGCTGGATCAGGCCAAAGGCCCATCTAGTCCAGCTTCCTGTATCACACAGTGGCCCCACCAGATGCCTCAGGGAGCACAAGACAACAAGATACTTGTATCCCGTCGCCACTCCCTTGCACCTGGCACAAAGAAAACCTACTCCTACAACCAGGAGGTTGCTTATCCCCATCATGGCTTGTAAGCTGTGATGGACTTTTCCTCCATAAATCTGTCCAATCCCCTTTTAAAGGCATCCAGGCCAGGTGTCATCACCACCTCCTGTGGCAAGGAGTTCCACAAACCAATTACACACTGGGTAAAGAAATATTTTCTTTTGTCTGTTTTAATACTCCCTCCACTCAATTTTAGTTGATATCCCCTAGTTCTAGTGTTGTGCGAGAGGGAGAAGAAGTTCCCTCTATCCACTCTCTCCATCCCATGCATAATTTTATAAGTCTCAATCATGTCCCCCCTCAACCGCCTTTTTTCTAGACTGAAGAGCCCCAAACGCTGTAGCCTTTCCTCATAAGGGAGATGCCCCAGCCCACTAATCATTTTGGTCGCTCTCTTCTGCACCTTTTCCAGTTCCACTATATCCTTTTTGAGATGCGGAGACCAGAACTGGACGCAATACTCCAGATGCGGCCTTACCATCGATTTGTACAACGGCATAATAATATTGGCCGTTTTATTCTCAATCCCTTTTTTAATGATCCCAAGCATGATCTTCAGACTGCTGGGCTATTTTAAAATTCTCTCTGTGGGAACTAGGCCAACTGGCACATCTACCAAGATTTACATACAGCAACACCTGCCTTTCACAACAAAAGACACAGCAGTACAAAATAGGGGCTAGTATCCAATACATAGGCCAGAAGCTGCCTGCCCTTTGCTACGAAGGTGCAGAAGCTCCCTACTTACATACATTCAACTTACGAACACCACTTGCAGTCCCAACTTCAGGTTTGCAACCAATGCTTCCAAGCACAGAAGCTGCTCAGGAGCATTCCCAGCAGTTCCCCAGTGAAACTGAACATTCCAAGAGAAACTGATAGCTAAGGCAACAGAGAGTGGGGCAATTCTGCACAGTACTTACTAACAAAATGACTTACAAACAGACCCCTAGAACATGTGCACATGGTCCTAACTGCTGCATCTGCCTACATGTTCCCATTGGCACAGTCTGGCTCGTGCACATTTCCCATTCATTTACATGGCAACAAAAGAGGGATTGTGCCATATAACAAGAAAAAACAGTCATCTGCTACATAGTCTAGCAGCACAATGCTAACCACCACCACCCCACACTGGGATGCAACGGCACCAGGGCAGGCTCCACTCTATCCAGCATGGGGATGGAGGCTGCTGGAGGCCTCCTCGAGGTAAGAGGACGTTTGTCCCCTTACCCCATGTTGAGTCCCAGCAGCTTCTATAGGGCTACTTGGATCTGCGCCAGCTAAATGGCTGGAGCAAATCCGATCAGCTCTGTGTCAGGCTTTCAAGCCCAGGAAGAGGGATAGTCCTTAACAATTCACTTGTCTCTCCCACTAAATACCACTCGATAAGAGAAGATCTTAAAAGCCATAAGGAAAAACAAACAATTGCCTTCAGTAATAATGTGGTTTTGATTTTTAACCGTTTGTGGGCTCATATAAACCAGTAGGGATTAGGAACTAAATGCCATTTAGAAAATGGAATTTTATGGAACAAATACAATTCTGACCCTACTGAATTCAGTGGCAAAACCTGCCATTTCCTTTAGGACCAAAAACCACAAGTTCCAAAAAGTGTGAATGAAAGTCAATTTGTTGGACTGTGCCTTTACACAGCTACAACATCTTAGTAGATCTCAATCATCATACAGACAGAAAAATGCTCTCCCTGTGTTTTTTGCTACTGTTTTTATTCATTATTTTTACAGTTTTAAAATAAGATTGCTAAGAACCTTGGGTGTGGAGTCTACATTTTAACAGATTACCAAACAAGTTTCTATATTGAAATTATTAGTAGTAATACCTTTCTTCTTAGAACAGGTAGAAGGAAAGTCCTTGTCTTCTACTTTCACAGACGGTCTGTTGCATTTCATCCTACAAAAGAATGAACGTCTTGCTCCAGAACATAGCCGTGATGGGCCAGGCGTTATGTCCGTTTTAACTGGAAGTCCAGCTGCATGAAGAAAACACACACAGAGATACCCAAACTGATGAGTTGTCCCTGGAAGGGTTTCGTAGCTTTAAATAATTTATTTTTAGCAGATTTAAGATGCAGGTATAATAGATTAGGTAGCTGGGAGTGACAGAGGTTATTCCCCAAGGATGAAGTGATTATTTAGTTAATAAATAGCCTTTGGTTGTCAAGTTTTCATGGCTGGTACATATCACTGAAAAATAAAAAAGGCTGAGTTTTCAGGCCGTTTATTTACGTTAAAATAGGACATGTCCTTCATTGACATTTCACCCTGAGGCATTTTGGGCATCTTCAGAAAGAAACACGTTTTTTCACTGTTTCTTTCTGAAGACGCTGTTTCTTTCTGAAGATGCCCAAAATGCCTCAGGGCAAAATGTCAACGGACATGTCCTACTTTAACGTAAATAAACGGCCTGAAAACTCAGCCTTTTCTATTTGTAATTCAGTGAGCTTTTGATTGGTCAGTAGAAATGTCAGCCAACCAAACTCCCAGCTAACGGTGCTGGACATGGCTGCAAACTGAACATACTGAAACTTCAGAATTAAAATGTAGAGAGTAACCATTCTATTTGGAAGGCAGAAAGAGGAAAGCAGGCTCTAAGACCATGTCTATTGGGAAAGGCTCATTGAACTATGATTGAAGAGTGTCAACATGACAAATAGTTCCTGCTTCAATAGGAACAGCACACAATAAAGCCATTCCTGTCTGCTCCCTGCTATACATGCTGACCCTCACTGTAATACAGTTGAATGTGATGCAGGTGCAAGGCCAGATTCCCACAAACAGAGGTTAAGTAAATGTTGGCAATATAACTGAAGAAATCCATAACTATAGACATACATACAAAGTGGTTCTGTATACCAATGTAAAATAAAGTCTTTACCGTGGCAAAAAGGAAAAAAAAATATGAGTGAACTTATACTGAACACTTATTTACACACACACACACACACACACACACACACACACACACACACACACACTGTACTTATATTGCTTGCTCATTCAACATCTGGAGATTTACAGCTAATATGTGACCTGACTGTCTGATCTGTGATGGCTCACTCACACATGCATGTAACTACTTGATGTTACAATAATCAAATGATAAGTATGAACAATTCGTCTGAAGAGTTTGAAATATTGCTCCAACACTCACTTTTTGCATCTATGAGCCTTTCCCGTGGAGCAGTATCAGAGGAAGAGAGCTGCTCCTTAACTTTGGCAATGTCTTTTGGATGAAGGTAGTCAAATAAACTCTGACCAATCAGATCATTCTGTTGAGACAGAATAATACAACGAGTTACAGTCATGCTATGATGTTAAATCAAGGTATACATTGAGGAAAGTTCTTAATACCCCTTTTTAAATTTTATTTCAAATGTATTTATGTTCTTTCTACATTATGAGTTAACACAAAAATCAGAATTGCTTTTATAACTTAGAACTGTGACAATTCATTTTACATCATAAAAATGGTCAGAAGAGCATATACTCATTTGCAGTTACCACTAATTCACAAGACAGGGAAAAAAATACCTGACTGTAGTTGAGGATCTTGAAAACTGATTCTGAAACAAACAGTATCTTTCCTCTGTCACAGCCCACAACGAAGAGAAAGCCATCTGCTGCCTAATTGGAAAACACAGGAGACCTGCTTTGTTATACATGCTTTTAAAAGAAAAAAAATTATTAATGACATGCACTTTCTGTGATGATCACCAGTTCTTTCCTCTCTGCATTAGCACACAACGAAGCAAAAAAAAAAAGTTAGTATGATACAGACGAGACCTACTACTTACTTTGGTACTATTTTCAATGATAATGCCAAAAAAGCCCACAAAAAAGTAAAGGCAAAAACCACAGTGCATCATTTCTAAATCTTTAATTTTATAGAGGTTACTTTTAATCACATCTATACTTTTATTTATTTATAAACAACCAATCCTGCTGTGCTTGCAACATGATTTTTTAAAACTGCCTCGAAAGAAAAAAAAATGGTTGGAACCTACAGGAGACTGGGAGCAGGGGGGGGGAGGGGAAGAGACTAAAGAGGCAGATTCCGCCTCTGGCTCTAACAAAACCTTTTCAGGATCTAGGAGTCTGCCAGGAGCAGTTCCTGTGTGTGGGCGGAAAAGGTCATAGAAGCAGGGGAGGCAGAAATGACTCACTTACATTTGATTGTTGCCAGCAATCTTTCCACAGGGGCTACTAGAAAACAGGGAAGAAAGTGTTGTGCTGGAAGTAGGTCAGATTAATTTAAGGCAGACCCCATCACATTATTCTTATGGAGCGCCTTCACTTAGAAAGGGGCCATATACAGGAATCACGAGTACGACTGCACAGAATGCAAATACTGACTGCAATGGTGCTCTTCACAGCTCATACACTGCATCAGGCCACTGTGAGTCCATCTTGTACCATAAAGTGTTAGTTCCTCACTGCCAGGGCTGATTCCCTGACCCCATTAAATCTCATTCTTTCTCCCAGGACAGCGGTTATGTGCAGGGGTAGGTGGCTCCCCCTGCAGTCATTCTTGCAGCAAGGAAAAGATCTCTCTAGCTGCTGCTGTCTCCTGATCTCTTCTCCACTCCCCTTTGCCCAACCTGCTCTCTTTGGAAAAGCAGAGTCTTGATCCTTGCACAGCTGTATCTTACCGTTATCACACTGCTGTCTCAACCATCAAGGGAGCACAGAGCAGTACTGCACAGAGCAGTGGCACCACACCCATGTAGAATGATCTAAATGGCCAAATACCACCAGTGGTATTCTTACCACTAGCTGAACACCACTGCTATTCAGGTTCAAAGAAAAGGTTCAGAGCATGTGCAAACAGGTAAGATCTCCTCCAAGCATTATCAGTGCTCCTTAAGTTCAATGAATTCACTACACAGTGAATTCTGCGTAGACGCATACAAGATACAAGCCCAAATAATGGTCTTTAGTTGCCTTGGGATAGCAAAAACTTGCAACTGCAAAACTGTATTGTGTAACCAGATGTGACACTTGTGGCGCTGTCAGATCATGTTTGCAAAAGTTTTGGAGCTATGGTGATTAAAAATAAAAGCAACAGCTTGTGTTATATGGGCCGCCAATGTTCTAATCTAAAATATAGGACATTTTTTAAAAATAAGAAATGTAGGGCACCTTTAGTTACTGAGGCGACGTATACAATAACAAGGAGACAATAACAAGTTTCATCCAACTGCTTTTATACAGAAATAAAACATGTGTATCCCACTTTCTTTAATGTCAAGCCAGTTTCTGCTAAGATGTGACATAATGCGATTAACACTCACATGGGGAAAGAGGCTGTTGTTCAGTGGTAGAGCACATACTTTGCATGCAGAAGGTCCCAGGTTCAATCCCTGACATCTCCAGGTGGGGTTAGGAAATGCTGGACAGCACTGCAAGTCAGTATAGACTAGGGGTGGCCAACCTGAATGCTGAATGAATGCTCCTGGCCCTTTAATGGTTGTATAGGTGAGGGCATTTCAGCAGGTGTAGCTGCTTTAGCAGCACCATCAGCACTTGCAGCTGCCAAGATTCTGCCTTCTACACAACTCTTAAGAACGCAAAAGCTCTAAGGTGGAAGGTTGGGCACCCCTGATATAGACAATGCTGAGCTGGATGGACCAATGGTCGATTTTCAGCATACACCTAGATAAACAAATATACACATACTGCACCTTGAATCTGACATCCGATTATAAGACAGTCCTACCTTCCAAGTGCACCCAAACGTACTTCATTTACATCAATGTAGGAAGCATTGTATCCAGAAGGAGCACATTCACTGGAATGGGGTGAATGGTTAGCCAAATCAACAGCTTCTTTCTAGAAACTGAGGGGGATTTCTGAGTTAGTGTTTCCACTCTGGAAACACATTGGTAAACCTCAAAACAACACAATATGAGTCATCTGACCACTTTTTGCAATCATTACTAATTTAACCCAATTTTCATGTCACTGGCTACTAATCCAGACCACCATGTTATTGGAAAGCCCACTCAACACTTGTTTCACTATGTTGAGATTAACCTGCTGCATTCTTTTCACACTTTACAGGCTTACTACAAACAGCTGCTTTATGCTGAAAAGATTCATTTATGAACAAGAGGGCTGAGGTTTTTGCTTATAGCATTCACCTCCTATGTTGAAGGAAACGATTTTGTCAATGAGTTCAGCACAAGAGAACAACAGTTATTCCTGCGTTCACACACTAAAACTTTCCTATGGTTAGTATCTGAAATTAGATACATACCCTAAGAATAAGATGCTTCAATTCATCATCTGATAGAAAAGCAGGTTTGTAGTTTGCTTCCGTATATGGGTTTGTGGCACCTTACAACAAGAGAAAATATATTCAATACACTTCAATAAATCAGTCGTGTTATGTGCAACACACATGTCAAATTCTCATACATACTTCAGTTTCATTAATGCTTAAGATGCCCGAAATTAAAAAAATCCTTTAGATGAGGTTTTCCAAAGCTACGGTGTGATAAGGAAACATTTTCATTATGCTCAAGGAAAGGATGTGGCTAAGTCAGAAGCTTGCATACTCCTATGAAGGTTGATTTAATACAATATCATTCAGAGACGTCGTACCTATGGGGGTGGTTGGGGCGGTGGACCCCAGGGCGCGGGTCGCTTACCTGCCCCGTCACATCCTCTTCGCAGCCGAAAACGGCTGCGTTTTGGCCCGCCCGCCCGGGTGATGTTTGGCCCCCAAGAGGTGGCATAAAGCACCGGGGGGGGGCGTTTCCGCACCGCGGAGGCACGCTACATCAGGGCGGGGCGTGGGGACGTAGCAGCGGCGGCCCCCACACCACAAAGTTCTCTGTTCACCTCTGATTAGAGGTCTGCATAGAAGAGTGCTAGCTGGAGAGTAATTAACTCTGTAATTAATTACCAGTAGGTGGCCTTAAGCAAACTATCATTCCCTCAGGTTCAGCCTCCGATATACAGTGCAAGGAAGTACAGCGAGGCCCTGGTATCTAC
Source organism: Plestiodon gilberti rubricaudatus (assembly GCA_026170595.1). Taxonomy (NCBI): domain Eukaryota; kingdom Metazoa; phylum Chordata; class Lepidosauria; order Squamata; family Scincidae; genus Plestiodon; species Plestiodon gilberti. Next base: position 233,512,156 of record JANXHW010000001.1, on the reverse strand, counting down.
AGGAATCTGTTCCACCCCCACCCACCTAACCCCGTGGATGCCGGTGAACTGTGGAGAGGGGCAAAATACCCCCTCTGCGGGCCCCCCACACGCCCCACCAGCCATTAATTTGCCTTAGAAGGTGGTCAGTGTCTTCCTTTCAACAAACACTATAATCAGCACCATGCTGCTTATAGCACTGAAGCTGACTGAATGCTAGAGAGGCTCCTCCTTCCTGTTCATCGGCTTAGCCTCTCTAGCACTCTGTTGGCTGCTTATAGCGTTTGCTGAAAGAAAGGCACAGGCCACCTTCTAAGGTAAGTTAATGGCCGGAGGGGCGCGTGGGGGGCCCTCCCACTATCCACGATTAAGTGAATCCTCAGATACACAGCCCCCCCCCCCATACTAGCTTCCCTTATTGGGCTGTTGTAAGAAACAACAGTTCTGAACACTGAAAAGCACTCATCTTTTTTATTATTTTAGTTTCGAGGTCACAGAACCAACTGCTCTACCCATAGTAGTTGTTTAAAACTTACCTCGTAATGTCTTCATATGCTGAACAGCCATTCGTAGAACTGTAAGTTTATCTAGTTTTCTAGACATAGCATTGCATGTTGGCACTAAAGAGGCCAGTTCATCAATAAAACTGTTCATCTTATCACGACGCCTTTTTTCAATTTGACTGTGAGCCTCCCTAAGTGATATATATATATATGAGAGAGAGAGAGAGAGAGAGAGAGAGAGATTTCAAGTCTTAGTTGCACATCTAAGGGAGAACAAGATTGCTCACGTGGTCAGTTACAGATTAAAAAAATTAATATGCTTTGGTTACATGATGAAACAATTAATTAGAGTCTGAAACAAATTAAATGGGAGAAAGGAGAGCTCAGGAGTAATAATTTTTGAGGCTCTAAACTCCATCCCTATTCATTTAAGAGTAACTGACTCAGTGGCATCACTAGGGGGTGCGGACCACACCGGGCGACACCCTCGGGGTGGGGTGATACCACCAATGGCCAAAATTGCAGATACCTTTTGGAAAATTTGTATTTATGAATAATATCATAAAGTTATACATGATTGGAAACATAAAACATATGGGGGAGAAAGGCAGGATAGAAACACTATTAATATTAATATTGATATCGATATTACTAATATTGATATTGAGAATATATTGATTATTGATATCAATATAGATATCAATAATTAATAATTATCAATTGATAATTATCAATATTTTTATCATTGATATTATATTATCAATCAATATCAATATCAATAATATCAATATTGTGCAGACCTGACTACGGTGATCCATGCCACGGTGACATTGTGACTAGACTATTGTAACACGCTCTACGTGGGGCTGCCCTTGAAGATGGTTCAGAAACTGCAATTAGTGCAGAATGCAGCGGCCTGTGTGGTCACTGGAGGTAGGCGGTTCGACTCCGTCGGGCCGCTCCTCCGACAGCTGCACTGGCTGTCGTGCCGATTCGTTTCCGGGCCCAATTCAAAGTGCTGGTTTTGACCTTTAAAGCCCTATACGGCTTGGGGCCAGGATATTTGAGAGACCGCCTACTTCTATATAGTCCGGCTCGTCTCCTTAGATCATCAGAGAAGGCCCTTTTGCGGGTGCCGTTGCCCAGGGAGGGGCAAGGGGCGGGGGCCAGAAACAGGGCCTTCTCAGTAGTGGCACCAACCTTATGGAATTCTTTGACTTACGAACTGCTCCCTCCTTGGACACTTTCTGCCGAGGCCTAAAAACCTTCTTGTTCAAAGAAGCCTTCTGAGTCCTTGCCTTTTTTAACATCCTGCTGGTACAGGTTTGGTGCTGGTGTTTTTTATGATCTTGTTTTAATTATAGTAATCTTTTAAATCAATTTTTAGATGTTTTTATTAGTTTTTGCTAACTGTTTTTACTGTTTTAAAAAGTAATTATTTATGTACTTTTTTTGTATTGTATTGTATTTTCTGTTGTAAGCCGCCTTGGATCCCTTCGGGGAGAAAGTCGGGATAAAAATATTGCAAATAAAAACAAAATAAATAAATATCAATACTGATACCGATAATTTAATGCAGAATATAATGAAACAAACCATATTAAAGTATCTGTATTCTATCAAATGTTATGGCCAAATAACCGGAAAAAGAAAACACAACTGCCTTATGTAACAAAAAGTAAGGTAAAGGTAAAGGTGACCCCTGACAATTAAGTCCAGTCGTGTCCGACTCTAGGGTGTGGTGCTCATCCCCATTTCAAAGCCTAAGAGCCAGCGTTGTCCGAAGACGCCTCTGTGGTCATGTGGCCGGCATGACTCTCCTTGCCACAGCGCATAGCATGCGGCTGGAACACGGAGCGCTGTTTACCTTCCCGCAAGCGGTACCTATTTATCTACTCACATTAACATGCTTTGGAACTGCTAGGTTGGCAGGAGCTGGCCAAGCAACGAGAGCTCACCCCGTCACGGATTTGAACTGCCGACCTTTCGATCGACAGCTCATGGTTCAGCGGTTTAACCCACTGCGCCACCCGCTGGCCTGTTTTTTTAACTCAAAACTGACCAATGAGACTGTTCCAAGAGCCAACGAGTTGTTATTATGGCACAGCATGGAGCCAATAAGATGTTAGTATGAGTCAGCCCTCATTTCTATGTATCAGAGCTAATACTAGAACTCTAATTCAATTGTGTGAGTGTCATCAAATTGGCCACTGGTTTTTTGGGTTACTGATTTGTTGGGTGACCTGTACTGTTATATCTATTAAAATAAAGTTAATGGGGGTGACACCATGAGTTACCGCACTGGGTGACACAAACCCTGTATATACACCGATATAATCTTGGGTCCGCAAAGGAAAATGGAATTTAAGAATTACTACAACAGAGACCATGTGATACAACCAATATGTTCCTGTATTCCCTACTCCTATAAATATGGGTTATTCATGTTGAACTCTGAAACAATTCAAGTATCCACTGTTGTGTAAACAAAGAGATCCCCTTCTCTTACAATAAATTAGAACCATTTGCTCATTTTGTACACAACATTCTACCATGTTTTACATTGCAGGAACACTGAAGATAGCTGGCAATGAAATCCTAAGCTATGCATTCAAAGACAATGAAAACGTTCTTGACAGGAGGAGGCTGGGTAATGAGTCGATGAATGCTGATCCCCCCCCCCAAAAAAACAAGGGGAATGTAATCCAGCTGTCTAAAATACAAATTGCTATTTTATTTCACGTTTCCTAAACCAATTATCACAATCCTGTGATACTTTGAACCTCTCATGCAACACCTGCCATTATCATAATGTTGCACACTCCACCTTTGCCTGGCATGGCTTATAAGATCTGCTGGGGGGGGGGGGCTGGTCAAGTGGGTGGGTAAAGGTAGTTAGTTCTTCCCTTTGGGAGGGGATCCTACCCAAAGCAGTGTGCACTCCCTCCTGAAGAAACCCTTCTTGGACCCCACCACATTGGATAATTTCTAGCCAGTTCCAAACTGCCCTCTTTTAGGCAAGGTGATCGAGTGGGTGTTGATGGTGTCTCAACTCCCAAGGGTCTTGGTTATCTCTGGATCCCATTCATCCTGGCTTTAGGCTGGGCTTCAGGATGGAAATAGCTCAGGTGTATAACCTGTACCAGGGACAGCATAGGGGGAGCGCCTCCCTGTTGGTTCTGCTGGATTTCTCAGTTCATTTTGATGCCACTGACCATGGTATCCTTCCGGGGCGGCTGGTTGAGTTGGGACAGAGGCACTGTTTTGCAGTGGTTCCTCTCCTTCATGGCCAACAGCTCCCAGAAGGCGGTGCTGGAGAAAGGTTGCAAGACAGGGGTGCCTTGGGGGTCCATCTTATTCCTCATGCTGTTCAATATCTACATGAAGCTGCTGGGAGAGATCATCCAGGGTTCTGGAGTTGGGTGCCATCAATATGCTGATGACGCTTGGCTCTCTCTCCCCTTTCCACCTGGGGGACTATCAAAGTCCTGGAACGCTGCCTGGAGGTGGTCAGGAACTAGATGTGGGCTAACAAGCTGACATTAGATCTGGACAAAACAGGGATCCTCTTGATCCATGATAAAGGTGCTGAACTACTGACCTGTTCTGAATGGGTTTGCACTCCCTCTGCAGGAGGAGGTGTGTAGCTTGCGGGTCCTCCTGGATCCACAGCTGCTCCTGGATTGTCAGGCGGCAGCAGGGGCCAGTGGTGCTTTTGCCCAGTTTCAGCTGGTGTGCCAGCTGTGGCGGTTCCTGAGTCAGTTGGACCTGAACACAGCGGTCCACATCTTGGTGACATCTTGTCTTGATTACTGTAATGCAGTCTTCTTGGGGCTGCCCTTGAAAACAGTCCGGAAACTGCAATTAGTGCAGAATGTGGAGGCATTTGGTTACTGGGGCTCGGCAGTTAGACTCTGTTGGACCACTGTCCCAGCAGCTGCACTGGCTGCTGGTTCATTTCTGGGCCCAATTCAAGGTGCTGGTTTTGACCTTTAAAGCCCTGTATGGCTTAGGAGCAGGGTACCTGAGGACCCTTCTCCCATGTACTCCAGTACACCCCCTGAGATCTTTGTAGGGGGCCCTTCTGCATGTGCCACTCTCACTGGAAGTCAAGGGGGCAGACGTAGGGCCTTCTCAGAGGCGGCACCACAACCGTGGAACTCTCTCCTTTGCAATCTAAGAATGGTCCCCTCCTTTGACATGTTCTGGAAGGAGCTCAAAACTTTTTTTATTTTGGTTGGGATTTCAGATATAGTTGGGTAGGGATATGTTGTTTATTAATCTTTGATGTGTGTTATTGTTTTTACCATTGCTTTCTTACCATCTTTTTGGGCATTTTTGTAATGCTGCCTTTTATTGCTGTTTTACTGCTGCTATAATGCCATGTAATTGTTATTTTCTGCTGTTTTATTAGATACTGTTATGCCACCTTACGTTTTATGTGGGTTGCCTGTTTTTATTATGATTCTTACAGCTGCCTTGGGTTACTGATTTTTATTGCTGTTTGCTGCTTTTTATATGTGTTGCCAGTTGTTATATGACAGTTTGTTTTTATGTTTTTATATTTTTGTTAGCCGCCTTGAGTGCTCACAATACGAAGGAAAGGCGGGATATAAGTACACTAAATAAAATAACTATGTGAGAAATCAGTCAATAGCACATCTGTTACATAACCCTATCTGAAAAGTATCAATTGAAATTTTTAAACACTTCATATTTAACTCCAAATTTGACACCCACTCTAACTTTCTTGTAGTCTTATTAGTCATTTGTAGGCTGGGAACACTAAGACTATACAAGTCATCAAGTCTGCAAAATACTGTTACTGCAAGCTACAAGAAATGAATGGGGCTTATACTGGCAGAAGGCCAAATGCAGATATGTTAGAATATCTGGATATAAAATAACTAGGCAATAACTAGGCACTGCAGCACTTTCATCCAACTAACATTACAAATATTTATCACGTGCACAGAAGATTCATAGTTGGCTGATAAGCAAGTAAGTGAGAAAACAATTCCAGGAACACAGCCCAACAGCCTGTACATATCACATCACAAATCCATTACTGTTCAATGAGTTTAAAAATAAATACATTTAGAATTATTTTACCTTGCATTTTTTATTCTGCCCTGTTGGTCTGTATATTCCAACCTAATGGAGAGCAAAGCGACATAAGTTAGGGCTTGATGAGAATGCACTGTTAACAATTCTGGAATACCACCATATCCAGACACAGCTCTGATGCATTATTTTTCTACATGGGCTGGCCAGGATCCAATGATTAGGAGCTCTCAGGGACTTGAGCATGACCAGTGGGATTTTCAACTTTTCTGTGAACAGCAAACCTGACCCAAACAATCTGGTTTTGGAAATACCCTCAGTTTCAAACGCAGTCTGCCATGTGTTGGGGGGGGGCACTTATCTGCGAAGAAACGTAAGTCTAAAGCCCCCTTGGGAATGCATAACTAGATCTTGGATCCTGGCCATTGACTTCACTTGTTCCAGAAGAATCATAACTGTGCATTTTCTCACCGAGATTAGCATTTCTCTCTCATCTAGGTGCTATATTTGGACTTGATCCTCAAGTAGGATTAACCCAGTCCTTGTACACTCCCCAGATTCCCACAGACCTCAGTTACACTCCACACGAAGCACAGCATAAATTATCCCTTTATCTTGCTCTCTGGAATGAGCAGAGCTTTAGTTCCAATTCCCTTTTTCTCCTGAAATGCACAACCAATTCAGCAACAATGCACAATACCTTCCATGTTGATCATCTTTATCTGTATCCATACCTTCGCTACAAAATCAGAACAAAAGAAAAATTAAAATTGGTACAAGTGCAACACAAAAGTGCTACTTCTTACCATCTTTTAAAGCATTTTTGCAAGTGAAATGAGATATACCGTTGCAACAGTTACTATATGAAAATAAAAAGCCTCTTCTAGAAACAAAACATAACATGGTCTGTACAGAGCAGCTCAATAGCTAATCTACCCCAAACCCCTTTTTGGTGCACAGAAGTATCTTTGGAACTTGGCCATGATTTAGCTATCAAGTGATAAATCCTTTCCATTAATATTTTTAAGACAACGTTAGAGGGAGAGTCCACTAAATAGCAACTAGACATTACAACCATACATGCCAGTGAATTGAAAATGAAAACCACAAGCCTAAGTCCTCCTCTGCAGCATCTAGTACAACTTACATGGGTGTTGCAACACCACAGTGCATTATATTTTCCCACTTTCTGCCAGTTGCAGCCATTGGTGTGCACTGAGAAATGCGATACACTGTTGACTTCAAGAGACAACATACTGTAAATGTTACTAGACCTTATGGAGGGGAGAGAAAGGCTAGATGCCCAGTTGCCCTTTTCAGTTGCAGCTGAACTGTTGGTGCAACATCTACTTTGGCCCAAACTCTCAATATAGAAACAAAATATTCCAATAGCAAATACCAAATTTAAAATTTGAAGATCATTAACTTTCCTCAGACAGTGGAGAACTTGTATTGCTCCCCGATTCAGGATGGTATAAATCCAATCTCTCCAATTTCTCATTTTATACATTTTTGGAATAATCAAAGAGGCCACATTGGTCCCACAAAATGAACCCTTATTGATCCAACAAGTGTTGTTTTAAAAGTTGAGATAACCTAGCCCAAATCCAAAAAGCAACTGTAGGCACAACCAAAGGCCTGGGTATTCCAAGTGAATTTCATCCCCATCCCCTTAGAACAGCAGGCTGCCACACAGGCACAATTTGCTTCTTCTCTCAGGTTCAGTAGTTTGCTGTATGATGTTTGGAGGGTCCTAATGTTTGAGAAACTCAAGCCCAAAGTCCTCTTGGGCACATTAAACTAGGTATACAGTTCCTTGAAACCTGGCACTTGAACCTCAATAGAGCTTCTCAAGAAATGAGTTTTTACAACCAGTTTCCTGGTTCTGGAGTGAATTTGACATACATTTAGCTATTCATAAGTGACAGGTAGTAATAAAGCTTGGCTTGATCTTCACTAATAAAAAGTAAGAATTGGAGCAGCCCTAAATATCCTCCAGGCATCAGAAAAGATGATCACAGCATTAGTTCCAGGTTGGAATTACCCAGGATAGTATGAACATGATTCAACGCTTTGAAGTGGCTACAATACAGAAAACACGGAGCTCCCTGTTCCCCTTCACCAGACAGGATGTGTACATTTCACATACTAAGCATTCTCTTGATAAATGTAATGGGAGCACAGAACTCTGTTCACCAACCAAGACACTGGACTGCAGCTAAGGTCTCTAAAACAGTTTCTTGAATTCATGATCTGGAATCCAACATCTGTGTCAACCATCAGGTAAAAGGCACTTACCAAACTCTGACAAATTAGGTCCCTTTAGAGTTCACAGATTTGCAAAGAAAGAGCTAAAACGAGCACCTACAACCAAGAAAAAAAACTCTTCTCTCTTGGCCCACCAAACACACAAACATTCTCTAACCTGGCTGTCAAGGTTCTACAGAATGCAGAAGCCATACAGATAACTACAGAAGTGAAAGAGCAGAGAAACATCTGCCTATCTTAATCCGAGCAGTGCCATGTGCAAACCTGGGTCCCAAAGCCCAGCTTCAACCCTAACCTTCCCCTTACCCAAGAGGAGGAGAATGGGGGGGGGGGGTGGGTCGGGGTTGAAGGCTCCATGATTACAACTGTGTTCATGAATCTTTAAATGCAGCTGGGGATTGCGGAATGCAAGAGATTCCTAATTCTCACAGCAGTCTCACACATCTACAGAAACCTGTTTCTATGTACAATTAGCCCCATGAAACATTTGGTGACAGACTTGACTTGAGACTATAGGATGCACAATGCTAAAAACACAATGACAATCTAAGTTCCATGTTTAACATTGTTGGTTTTCCAGTAACTGTATATCTTCTGAATATAATGTTCCTAGTGGTGCTTTAAAGAAAAAGCTATTTCCTTGATTATGAACTTTAACTCACTAACCAAACACTCAAAATTTAACAAACTTAATCTGAACATGATCTTTTCTCTCCTGAGGTGCTCTAATATAGTCAGTATTATAATAGGATTCCCATTTGCTGGTGTTTGTACTTACTCAAAAGAAAAGCCGTCGAGTCTGAAAAGAGAAAATATATATATTCAGAATTTTGAACATGAACATACAAAACGGCTTTATATTTGTCTATTTAGATCAGTATTGTCTATGCTGACTGGTAGAAGCTTTCCTGGGTTTCAAGGCTGGGGTCTTTCCCAGACCTACCTGGGCTGAAACTGAGACATTCTACATGCATAGCATGAATTCTACCACTGAATTTTGGTCCATCTGGTCCATCTGGTCCATCTGGGCTGTACACATTACCACTTGTCTATTAATTTAATTTCCATTATTTGGGCAACTGCAATCCTCTAATCAGAGAATGGGTTCATAACATGAAATTCATGTTTCTTTAGTGGAGGAATTCCGACCCATCCAATGTGTGTTTTTGGTGCCAAACCATGCTTACATACAAATGATATCAACTAACTTGGCCAATGATTGTAATGAGTCCAAAAACCCAATCCTATGCAGGATTGGGCTGTACTACACAGCGTTGTGCAAAAGCAGAAGAGACTTCCGCTGTTACAAAATGGCTGCCGATGGAGCACTCAGTCAGCAGCCATTTTGGGAACGCTGCTGCACGAGGTGGCAGCACTCCCAGTCTGTCGCCACAGCTGCCTACACCCGCTGGAGTAGGTAAAGCAGTGGCAGGGGTGGGGAGGGGGACAGGGAGGCTGTGGGAGAGGGTAGATCCAGTGGTGATGGCGCATGCCAGATCCTATTCTCCCCCCCCCCCCCGGCAGCAGCCTCCCCACCCCCTTTCTCTCCTTGGACTTGCGGCAGTGAAATCACTGGCGCAGGTTTGGGGAGACCCATTGCGGAGTAGGAGGCTTACAAAGGCTTCCCTTCCGAAGCCTGCCGATCCGTCCTGTCCCCGCCCCCCGCCCCCCGCTGGAAACAGTGTGCTCCTTTTTGGCGCAGCTGCACCAGCAAAGGGGGGGGGGGAAGGATACGATTGGGCTTTAAAGCATTACTAATAACTTGCTCTGAACTGGTCCAATACTTATCAGAGATGTTTCACTTATTATGTGGCAGCAAACTCAGGTTTACCACCAAACGTACACTAGATAGAGAGCAACAGCCCATAGCAGCTCACTGTCAAGTGCTCCTGAATGATGCATGTGTTTGCTGCAGTCACACACTATACTTCTTAGGTGTACACCTAAAAGATCTAGTGTGTGAAATGCCTCTTATAGATCTGAGAAGTCACCCCCAATCTGGGGAAATAGCTCAACTTCATTGGACTTGCTGCAGCAATCACAGAATAATGAGTTAAGACTTGGATTGTATTTTTAGTTTTATTTCAAACACAAGAGTAAAGAGTCACTTATTAAATATGCAGTATCACTTTTCATACCCTTCTTCCTATAAATGCAAATATTTGGAATTAGAATTCCTTGTACAATACAAAGCAATCACTTATATGTAAAAACATGTTTACTTTGTCTCCAAAAGCCCATCAATCTTCAAAAGGTAGTACAGTATATCTGTTACTTTCATGAATAAAATAGGGCAGGTGGGCAATGTTTACATGTTGAACAACACCCAATTTCCTTCCATGTTCTCTGGAAACAAAACACACATCTCCAGGTAAAACTGCAATATGTAGAAAAGGCAAAGCTGAAAGATAAAATGAATGGGAGGTAATAGTAATGGGAAACACACTTACTGATAATCAGTAGAACTTCCTTTTCTTTTCCTATTACAATCCATTCCTGAAGTGCTAAGAGAACTAGAGATAAGGTCAGTGGGACCTGGTGACATAAAATCACTGATTGTAGAAGAAATGTCCATCCTTTGGTCAGCCATTGGATTATCTAAGATACCAGAAAAAGCATAGAGGTTGGTTTACTGAATGAGTACCGTATATTGAAAATACAGTTAAATTGGTTCATTTAGACATACCCCCACAGCTCAAGTTGGGTTCCAGAAATTTCTTAACTCATTCCCACACAGCCCTACGTGATTGACAAACCAGTTTCCCTATTGTTTTTGAAGGCACAGATAAGAAACGTTATATTAGACGTAAGGTCCACCCAGGTCCTCTTGGGAAGTTCACAAGCAAAAAAAAGACATAAACAGATCTTTCCTATTTGTTTCCTAGAAATGGCAATCAGAAGGTATAGGCTATAAACATGGCAGTTTCATTTTGGTTAATGTTACTAACAGCCAGTGGTGTCAGTAAGGTTTCAGTCAACCGCTGAACTTAAGAGATACACGTAAGACTTAAGAAATAAGAATCTCATAAAGTCCAACACTTTTCCAGCAGAACCATCATTGCAAACTACAAATTTGATTTTTGTAAATAGCAAAGTGAATATGGTAATGGTTTTGTTATGTGACGATCACTACAATTACATTTTGAAAAGGAAGACTTCACCAGCTGATAAGCCATAAGAGCATAACAACAAAATTGCTTTGAGAAACAAATTGTCACTCAAAGTGTGCTGGTCACTTACGAACGTGCCACGGACTGTTAAAAGTGCTCACATTCCTAATACATTTAGGAATGTATTCGAAGAGCATTTCAAGCTCTTCGAATACAAGGCATGTATGTGATTAATACATGACACCCAGAACAGCAAAATCAAAGGAAAGAGGGCAAAAATAAAAGCCTCATTTCAAGGAGAGGTGAGAAATGGGTGAACAGACACAAGACATACAAGAAAGAAGAGTAAGAACAGAAAGAAAAAATTGTCTTGGAGACCCCCAAACTCCTATTCAATTTTAAATTTTTTAAAAAAAATGGCACCACATTTAAGAAAGGTTGGAAGCAAACGTGAATTTCTTTTCTTTTTCTTAAAGAAACTGCAAAAGATCCAAGTAGCGTAAAAACAGAAAGGCAAAGATATTATATAGTAAGCAAAATGCATTTTTAGAGTTCTAAAAGTAAGGCAGCCCAATTAACTTTGTGGAATATACTAAGGGCACAATCCTAGCCAACTTTCCAGCGCCAATGCAGCCATGCCAATGAGGCGTGCACTACATCCTATGGTGTGGGGGCAGTCACGGAGGCCTCCTCAAGGTAAGGGCACGTTTATTCCCATACCTCAGGGCTGCATTGTAGCTGCATCGGCGCTGGAAAGTTGGATAGGATTGGGCCCTTAGACTATAGAGAGAATCAGTACAAAGGCATTGAAAACCCAATGGCCACGATTACCTGTAAACTTGATTTCCGGAATTCTAGATCCACTCTGAACAGATGGGTGCTCTATCTGCTGCCAGTGCCGGAGCAGCCAATCACCTTAATCCCCCTTTCATGTCCTCCAGCCTTGTTATTCAACTGCTTTCCAAAGCCTGGATGGTAAGAAAACAAAATGTCACACTGTCAATTTTCTCTTACTAGACCACTGATAGACATTGTGAACTTTTAAAATAAAAAAGATATAAACTGGGACAGTACAACAAATTGCACCCCTCAGTTTAAAAGAGCCGACTCTTAATCTGCTGGGAAATCAAACCCTTTTTACTAGTGTAGCATAGTCTTTTTCAAGTCTTCTCTGTATGGTGGCAACCAGCAGTTCAAGCTGAACAGTCACACAAAATTTATGGCCCAATCTGAAAATTCTGTGCTAACATTGGAACTCTGATGCACATGTGGCGCTCCAGAGCCTGTATAAGCCTCCCCATTAATTTCAATAACAGAAACAGTTCCATGCGCACAGGTGAATGCCACACATGCAAGGTGTCTGAAAAAATATATGCACATTTTAATGAGCTCTAATTTAATCATACTCAGCCAGCACTAGCTCAGACATTTTTCATCCACCTGCTTGCACTTTCACTACCCACCTTTCTTTTCCCATATTGTTTCATTCCCCTTTGTTTTGGCACTTAATGAACTAGTTATATTTTGACCCTTGTTTGCCTAGTCCATGGACATCAGATGTAAGGTCTGCGGGCCAGATACGACCCACGGAAGCTCTTTATCCGGTCCATGTGATAATTCGGCTCTCCTAGCACCATCAGCTGCTGAGCCGTGAAGAGATGCATCGGCAAAAACAGCACTGCTAAAAGTGTGGTGCTGGGAGATCCCCATCATCATGTGGGTCACCCTTTTAGCAGTGCTGCTTCTGCTGAGGTGTCACTACAAACAGGGTGGCCCATGTGATAATTGGGCTCTACCTAACCAGGGCCACCTTTTCAGCAGCACCACTTCTGCAGAGTAACTGGGAAGGAGAGACAGGAGACCTCAGAAGGCAGGGAACAGTACGAGGGAAGAGGCAGACGAAGAGGGGTGAGAAAGGGAGAAGCTGCTGAGGCGCTGAGAGAGAACAATTATCATGTAGGCTGCCCTTTCTGCAGCACTGCTTCTGTCGAAGGCACCACTTTGCAGAGCACCTCTCAGCTGCTCAAGATATGATCAAGATTTGCTTATTTTATCTTCTGTCACTTGCAGCTAATGAGTTCCTAAGTGAGAAAAATGTGCTTATCACATGTGGTCATCACTTGCTTAATGATATCACTTCCAGCCCACAGCAGGTGCCACGAATGCTTTTCAGCCCACTATATGAAATACCGTATTTCTCGCTCCATAAGACGCACTGGACCATAGGACGCATGCGTAATATGGAGCTAAAAATAGTGTAAAAAAATCTTGCTATTAACAGCTTTACTTACCTGGTTGTTGATCTTCAACTCCAATCTTCAGGTGCTCCAGCCAGCTCCCAGTCGCGTTCGGCGCCTGGGCTAAGTTCCCAGGCGCTGGACGCGACCTGGGAGCCCTGCGCAAACATCGCAACAAATGCGATGTTTGCTCAGGGTTTCTGGTCACGTCCAGCACCTGCGCGAAGTTGCCTGACACGACTTCAAAGCCCTCCGGAAACATCTGAGCTACTCCGATGTTTCCGGAGGACTTGCAGTCGCGTTCAGCGCCTGTGCGAAGTTGCCCAACAGTGGACGCAACTTCAAAGGCCTCCGGAAACATCAGAGGAACTCTGATGTTCGGAGGGCTTTGAAGTCGCGTCCAGCGTCAGGCAACTTAGCGCAGGCGCTGGACGCAACCAGGAGCCCTGCACATATATCGCAGTTGCTGCGATGTTTGCGCAGGGCTCCCTGGTTGCGTCCAGTGCCTGGGAACTTAGCCCAGGCGCCGAACGCGACTGGGAGCTGGCTGGGGCACCCGAGGATTGGAGCTGAAGATCAACAACCAGGTAAGTAAAACTGTTAAAAGCAAGACATTTTTCACTATTCGCTCCATAAGACGCACAGACATTTCCCCCTATTTGGGGGAGTGCGTCTTATAGAGTGAAAAATACGGTAAGTTTGAAAGCTCCTGGCCTAGTCTATCTTCACAGGTTATTCAGAGGAGTACACATCTCTTTGCCCTGCAGGCACTACTGTGGGTTTGATTTTTAATAAGAACCCCAGGGGTTCAATGCTCAGTCCTGGGAGATTATTTTTTTTCCCCAGGGAGCCCTCCTCTACCAGATCTCTGTAGCCTGGTGACAGCGGATATCAGCTGCTGGTGCAGTAAAGGGAAAGCAGGAAGGGGCTAAGGTACTACTCCCCATGGTCAGCCAGCCTTCTCTGATGAGTCCCTTTCCTTGACACAATTGGAGCCATAGGGTTGGTTCAGATGACACTTTGTTTGCCAGCCCCTCTTTCTGCATTTTTATATTTATGACAACATATGCTCCACGTACTTCCCACCATACTGAGACTTTTTAGCTTAACCAAATGGTGGTGGGGATTTGGTTCAAATTGCCCTTTAACACACTACTACCGGTACTGCTAAATGTAGTACATAAGAACAAGCTAGATCAGGCCAAAGGTCTATCTAGTCCAGCATCTTGTTCCCCACAGTGGCCCAGAAGTTGCTTCTGGGAAGCCCGCAAGCAGGAGATGAAGACATACCCCACTCCCACCATTGCTCCCCTGTGCAACTGGTATTCAGAAGCATATTGCCTCTGTTCATGGAGGCAGCCTACAGCCAGCATTACTGGTAACCAGCGACAGACTTGTCCTCCATAAAATTTGTCTAATCCCCTTTGAAGTCATCTAAGCTAGTGACCATCACCCACATCTTCTGGTACTTAATTCCAAAGGTTAATTACAAGCTGTGTGAAGTACCACCCCCTTTTGTCTGTTCTAAATCTCCTGCTAATCAGTTTTACTGGATGAGCCCTGGTTCTAGTGTTGCAAAAGAGGAAGAAAAACACCTCTCTATCAACTCCAGGTAGAATTTCATATGCCTCAGTCAAGCAATTATGAAATAGGATTAGTAACACGAGTAGAGCAGCAGTTCAGACAAATCACCTTCCACATGCAATTAAACTAAAAAGTCCTTGTATTCTGGGAAATACTGTAGGTGAAACGTGCACATTTACAGCACAAACACTCAAAGAAGTACTGTCCAAACCAGCCTGTAGTAATTTTAATGCAAGAAAAGCTTCTTGCATCAGGTCTCTAACCTTACCAACCGGCTCAAGACACTGTGGTCAATGGTGTCAAAAACAGCAGAGAGGTCCAGCAGAACACACTCCCCCCATCTGGTTCCCAGCATAGATCACCCACCAGGGTGACCATCCCAAACCCTGGCATGAAACTGGATTGGGGTCCAGATAATCCATTTCATCCAGGACCCTTTGGAGCCTAGACACCTCTACCAGCTCAATCACCTTGCCCAGAAATGGGAACTTTGAGGCTGGCTAGTAATTATTCAACATGGTGGAATCCAGGGAGGGTTTCATCAGGAGAGGGTGAACCACAACCAGCTTCAACACTGCTGGCAATAGCCCCTCCATCAGAGACAAATTGATTACCCTTCCTGTCCACTCAGCCAGCCCCCTCCTGTCCCATTCAAATAAGCCAAGCTGGGAAAGGGTTCAGGGGGCAGGCTGATCGCTTCACACTATGAAGGATCCTGTCCACATCCTCAGGTTGTACAAGCTTAACAGAATGCAAGATAACAGGACCAACAGGTGCCTTGGGGACCTCGACTGGACCTTACCTCACTTCAAGGGGTCCCCCTCATCTCACTTCTCAACAAAGGGCATGCTTGGCAGCTGTAGGTCTTGCCCTGAACATCAGGAACCTGAACAGAACAGGTCCTTCCTCCAGCTGCTGGCTACAGAATTCTTGCTCAGGATCTCCGAGACAGAGAGTGGACCCCATGCACAGACACAGGCCACTGTTTGTGTTTCAGTGACAACAAACACCCACCCAAGATGTCTTATGACCATCCAGTAGTGCTTGAAACAAAATTCTGAGAGCCTAGGATATAAGGAACAAACAAGGAATTATCTGGCTCAAGAATGAACTATTTCCCTAAAGCAGGACTAGCTACATGCACAAACATTACATCCAACATTTAATAGGCATTTCATTTTATGATGTGAAGGTCAGTTTCACTTAAAAAAAAAAACCACCAGAACATAATATTCACATTCATTCACCCAGGCTCAAAACAATAACTACCTTATAAAATTTCTCACCTTGAGGTTACTTTAAAGAGTACTCTCTACATCATTTATAATCTCTGCTGTAAGGAGGCTTGTATGTTGCTTTTTAACTGCCAGACGGCAGTTATTTTATTACAATGAAATGACAGAGAAGACCGACAATAGATTTTTCCTCTTATTTCTTGAGGCACTGCACAAACTTGACGTGGAGCAAATCCAGTCTTCCTTTCTATATAAAATTTTTGGTCTTCCTCATTGTGTATCCTATGCAGCATTATGTCTCGAGGCAGGCCAATATCGCTTACAATTTTTGATATGGGTCAGGTTTTTTAAATTTTGGATTTGTATGTGCTCTTTGGCAGAGAGTGTTCCTTTGTTAAAGGCATCTTAACTGACTTTTCTTATTGTTCACAATATATTCTTTTCATTAAGAAAATTCAATCTATTGGGCTCTCATCAGACCTTTTAGGTTTGGTCACTTTGACCTCTGCTATTAAGATCTCGCTGAACAGACTCATTGACATCAAGAGACAGGACGTTTTTGCTGCAGCGGCTAAAACCTGCTCGCCTTTATACCTGCAGCTTCCATGTATTTTCAGCAAAAGCCCTAGGTACCTTTTCGTGATTGACAATCCTCAGGCAAGGCGTGGACTCTCCCTGGCCAGATGTAACACCCTGCCCTCCAGCTTAATGGAATATAGATTCGATCGATCCTCCAAGGCACAGGGCCGTTGTTTATGTAACCAGGTAGATATAGAATCCCTAGCGCATGTGCATTTACACTGCACTTGGTACCATGACCTCCAGCTAAACATCCTCAACTCTCTGCTAGTAAATTTGCAAGGGAAGTCTGATTCTGATATCGTCCTGATTTTACTTTCATCTACCAACAAATGGACGAACAACCAGTTAGTTAATTTTTTTTCAACTAACCATGGAACGTAGAGTGGCTATAGTTACCAACATTATGGAACCTAGGTAAAATGATTGACAACTGTTTATTATGTTATGCCTCCCTTTTTTCTCATGCTTTTGTTTTTTGCTTGTTTATTGTGTTATGCATTATTACTATTACTTTCTTTTTATATTTTGTTACGTTATGCCAATAAAGGTTTATTGATTGATTGATTTAAAAAAAAAAAAAACCACCAGAACATAATAGTCACATTCATTCACCCAAGGCTCAAAACAATAACTACCTTATAACATTTCTCACCTTGAGGTTACTTTAAAGAGTATTCTCTATATCATTTATAACCTCTGCTGTAAGGAGGCTTGTATGTTGCTTTTTAACTGCCAGACGGCAGTTATTTTATTACAATGAAATGACAGAGAACACCAACAATAGATTTTTCCTCTTATTTCTTGAGGCACTGTACAAACTATTCCATAAATAAAGCAATACTGCCCCTGCTGTAGCATACTCCGAACACCCACGGATACAAACACAGCCAAGTTCTTCCTATTGTGACCCCCAGCCTGTTGCCAAGATACTTCAAGGACTTATTTGAAAGAATGCCATCTAGGCCACTTCCTGATTAAAGCCCTAATAGAAAAGAACCAAAAGCATGTTGAAGCTGTATTGCATTATGCTGCCGATGTAACTCTTCCTTCACTATTTCATCTTAAATGTTATCTTGGTTCCTTTGAGGGAGATTAAAAAATTCTGGAACAGGCAAGAGGAAGACAGACACACACATGTGGGCGACTCTGCATTTTCATTCAGGACTTTTCTTTTCGGCCGGCCGGCTGGCCGGCCATCACATGATTGGCTTAATCACGCAGTAAATCAGATCACAAGTACGTAAACGCCACAGTGAGCAAATCAAGGTCAGAGCAACACACACACACACACACACACACACACACACACACACACACACACACACACAAAAGTAGGTCATCCATCTGGGAGGCAAGACCTCAACATGCAAAGCGCTGCCAGCTCCAACGCTGCCTACAGGAAAATTCAGTGTCACCATTAAACAATGCTTGCTTCTTTCCAACGAAAGATCGCTTCTCACTTGGTGAATCACAAGTGCACCACACTATAAAGGCATTCTTTCTTCGTTGCCAACAAAGTCTGTGGTAGAAGTTTTCAGACAAGAAATACAATGACGAGGAGAGGTGTGTCTGCTTTCATAACGTTGTTCTGGTATTAAGACGGATAACCAGAACTGTTCAACAGGAAACCTCTGCTTCCAAATATATATTCAAATATGTCTCATGAACAGAACATTAAGCGCAGCACTGCTGGATCAAGCCAATCTAGACCAGCATCCCGCTTCCCAGAGCAGCCAACAAGATGCCTTCAGGAGGCCCATAAGCAGGGCCTGGAGGCGATAATCTGCTGTTACCCCTCAGCAAGTAGCCTCCAGTGGAAAGCCACCTCTGAACAGGAAGGTTCCACAGAGCCATTTATTACAAGCTCCTTAAAACACTGGCAAATCACTTCTGAAAATATTTTATAGATTAAAAAAAGATTTTTCAAACAAATAGTAAAACTGAAGGAAGGGAGCAAAGTTGGAGAAAGAATGGCGAGATGAAAAAGCCAATAAAAGAAAAGGATGACGGTAGAAGAACCAGAAGAATTTAATCACAAGTCCAAGGCTGTCTACGAACTTTCTCAATTTCTACATTAAAATGCCTCTCTTTTGTA
Organism: Plestiodon gilberti rubricaudatus; assembly: GCA_026170595.1. Classification (NCBI taxonomy): domain Eukaryota; kingdom Metazoa; phylum Chordata; class Lepidosauria; order Squamata; family Scincidae; genus Plestiodon; species Plestiodon gilberti. Next base: position 233,493,499 of record JANXHW010000001.1, on the reverse strand, counting down.
GGTGGTGTGCGATACTGTGTCTCTTTTAAATTATTACAGTACGTAGTTTCATATTTTCCACAGATGGCAAGTGCCTGGACATCTCTTCAATGTATCTGGATCACAACAGCAGCATGAGATAGAAGAACTTTAACTCTTTGCCCCGCCAGAGTTCTAGTCTGGATTACTTACACACACACACACACACACGCCCCAGGAGGAAAGCTCCCATTGGGGAGCTTTCTGTCCTGGGCAAAAACTATGGGTGGGGTGTATTACCTGGATCAGAAAAACCTTCTTTTCCCCCAAAGCGATTACACCAGCTGCTTTAAAGCAAACTATGTTACCACTCAGATTTCAAAAGTTTTTAAATTGCCATTGCTTCTGCCCTAGTTTGTTGTTGCTGCCAAACCAAAAACTCACAAAACAAGGAATTTGCAAAGAAGTATGCCTTTCTGAAAATAAATAATGTTTCCGAGGTTGCTAACAATTTCAGTTTCTTGCCTGCTCTAAAGCCCCTGAAGTCAATTCAAAAGGCATCGGCTATTGCTATAAATAAGCAACTCTGTTATCAAGCAAGTCCACCATGACCATTCTCTGGAACTGGACCTGCTGAGCCATGCTGTTCCTGAACTAACGTCACCAAACACACCTGGTGCGACAGTGGGAGTCAACCGGAAGCGTGTTAAGACACAACACCACATTCAAAGATACATTTCTTCCAGGCATCAAAACCTTGGCCAAGAAAGGAACTCCTCACTGGCAACATACACTTTTGCGGCAATCATCTCACTGAAGTCAACACAGCTATTCCAAACAGCGAGCTGATTCACAACCACCTTTTGGCATTTCAGGATTTGAGCTGCTCCTCAACCTTACAAATAAGTCTGTAAGTTACTAGTCTACTGAATGTTTTATTTGCCCATATGCCAACATAAAGCTCCGTTGGTCACGCACAGCACATCATCAACCTTCTGCTAATTTACAAGTTTCCCCGTCCAATCGCATGGAGACTATTCCTAACAAGTGGTTACGTACTGTGTTACTTGCTCTCACAGGGTGGGTTGAATGTATGGCATTCACAGATTATGAGACAACTCATCCTTGCTGAATTCATTCTCATAAGCTGGTAAAAACTATTTACCATGTCAGGAAGCCTATTAGTTCTCAAGCTTTCCCCCTTCAGATGACCTCCAACACCAAATATTACCACATGGGGGACACACAGTCATATGCAATATTTACCACATGTAATTGACAAAGTAAATAATCTTGCAGCAACTTTGCCATGTCAATAGTGAGTATGGGACAAAGATTCAGCTCCACATGAAAAACAATCTAGAGCTACAATTTTCTGCCTTGGATTGCCTCATTAATAAATAATAATAATGTACTGTCAACAAACAACTGTTTGTTAAGGATACAGATCTCTTTTGAAAGTTGAACACTAATGCATGAGGATTACCAAAGATGGTTTCTAGAAGTCTAAAGCATTTGCAGGTACAGATTTACTGATCAGTTAGTCTTTTCACAAGAAGCCTAATTTGTCATTCCATTATAGTAGGCCCAGGACTAGACATGCAGAAACCCATGTGGAAATTAGCATTTTCCACAAAATAACTGCAAGTTTCGATGCAAAACCACAGTGGGTTTAATTATCCAGGAGCCTTTTCACACAGAATAAGCCAAAGCACCTTTTTCACTTTTTATTCCATGAGTAGCGTGTTTTGAACATATGGCTGCAAAACACATGTCGTCATCGATAAGCACAAGTTTGGAGTGGCGAGGCAGCACCCTAGCCTAGACTGTCTCCTGGCAGAGCTCTCCTCCGCTACAGCACATCCTCCCCTTGGTATCGGCTTTAAAAAGCAGCCAACTCTAGCCCCTTGCTTATGGCGAGTAGGAGAGATGGCAGCGAAATATGCTTTTGCTTGATCTGTTCCTCTATGAATCTGGTTGGGATTCTTTGGGGCAGCCATCAGAGCCCCCTCATCAACACTTCAATCCTCTTCCTGCTGAACGGAGAAGGGGGGAGGGTGCCATTATTTATATTAGCCTCCACATGCCTACTCAGAAGTCCCATTGTGTTCAATGGGGCTTACTCCCAGGAAAGTGTTATAGGCACAGCTCAGCGCAAAGGGAGCTGCCACTGTCCCAATCTGATCCTCTTCTCACTCACTCTTAGCTGTCCCAAAAGGGAAGAGATGAGGATTCCCCATCCCCAGATTCAAAGAGCAAGAGAGAGGAGAGGCGCAGGAAGCAGGAAGTTTGCTGAAGGATGACTGACTAAATTTAACACAATCAGAAATTAAGCAACAACCTGAACAACAACAACAAACCAGTAAGTCTATGGGCCACTTAAAATTTGGCACCGAGAACGTCAAGCAGGCTTCACAGGAGAGGGAACTCCACAATCTGGGTGCTGCTATTGAAAAGGCCCTGCCCTATGTTATCACCAAGCAAATTTCAGAAGGTGCAGAGATCGATGCAGAGCAGGGCCTCAGATTATGAATGCAGTGGGCAAGCTGTCATTCCTTCAAGGATTCAGGTCCCAAGCCGTGTAGAGCTTTATAGGCGATAACCAGCACCTTAAATTGCATCTGGAAACACACTGGCTACCAATGCAGATCATACAACACTGGGATGATATGGTGCAACCAACAAGCCCCAGATAACATTAGTTACCTTGGCTTTCTCTGCCAAAGTCAACATTGCTTAATTCAGAAACCAAAAAACCCTGAACCAACCACCTCTGAAGTAGCATTCAGTATCTCAAGAAGTCTTTTCCTACAGTTATAAATTGTATATCTTTATCCACAATTTCAACCATTTACAAATAGCACTTACCAGTAAGTACTGGAAGGCATCGTAGAAGCATACTTTTAAATAATGTGTAACCTATTACATTTAACTCTCATTTAAGTTTTATACCAGGGTTTACCACACAAAGAATAGGATAAGCACACTTATTTCTGCATTCAAAATTTCACCACACACATTTCCTACTGGTCTGCCAAATCCAGCTCAGATTTCCTTAATTAAGATAATTAAGAATCCTGTGTAGGATACGGCGGCCGGCCTAAAGGGCTGGCCGCCGTATCCTATCAAGTTCCTGGGCTGCCCGGGGCACCCCGGGAACAACTTGGGAGAAGGGAACAATCATCCCCTTCCCCAGTGTCAGCGGTGGTAGGCCCATGTCGGTGTATCTGCGGCCTGGAGGGAGCATTGGATACCGGGGATCTCGACCCCCAGTATCCCCGCCTCCTCCAGGCCCCAGGTGGCCAATGGCCACCCTCCCTCGCCGCCCAGTTCACCCTGCCCCTGCCCCAACTACCGTAGGACTTACCTGCTCCGGTCAGCGCAGGGCCAGGGAGACGGCGGGGCAAGCAACACTGGCCGCAGCACTGGCACTGCTTGCTCTCAGGGTGTTGCGTTTGCGACACCTTGCGCCGGGGCAGCAGGTGCTGCCCCAGCACAACCTTTACACAGGATTGTGCCGTTAGCTTCTACTATTCACCCAGTCACAAGAAAGCAATCCTACAGCTTGAGGCAATACCCCAATGAAAACATTTTCCTTAAACTGAAGATACCAGGCTTGCTCTTGGAATCTTCTGCATGCAATTCATGTGTTCCATCACTGAGCTATGGTCCCTCCCCAAATACGGGGCATCAGCACATCAGGGACTGCCTAGATGCTGAAATGCCAGTGTAATCTAGGTTCCTATGAGCTGCACAATGACAACTGCACAGATCCATGATACTACCTCAGAATAGGAACACTATCTTGTTGGATCAAACCAAACTACTGTAATCTCTAAAACATCTCTAACGGTGACCAACGAAGCCCCAAGGACTCTCCACACACCCAGTGAATATGCAAGCAGTGCTCTTTGAAGTGGAGGCAGGATGATTAATACCCAACCTCTCCACAGAGGAAGTCAACCTAAGGCAGAGCAGCAGTAGGTAATCCAGAAGAGAAGATTGACAGACTGCTGTGAGGCATGTCGTTTCAGGATTGCAAACTAAACAAATTGGGCTGAATCCAAAGGTGCTCTTCCATTCATGGAAAGGCCCCCTTTGGAGCCAACCCACTATCCCTAGCAATAAATGGACATGGAACATTTCACATCTCATTTGGCATGGAATTCATTGGGAATGCATTTCTTTAATGGAAAGTGCAACGCACACACGCACACATATATATATACACACCACACCGAAGAAAGCTGAATTCCCCATCAATACAAATTATGCAAACTTGCATGGATTCTGTTATTTTGCATACTTTAAACTCTGCTTTGGGCAATCAATGGAAGGGGCAACAAACTATGCATCATACCGAAATCCCACACTCTCACCACTGGATATTCTTATATTTAGCAAGAGGAGAGCAACAGTCTTTATTCTTTCCAGCACAGCATCCTCCCAATGGTTATCTGCCACGTCTCTTTTGCACCATTTTTAATACTGTAAGCTCCTTTGGAACAGAGAACCCTTTTCATATTTCTTTTGCTATGTAAATGTAAATTGAGAATTTTTTTGAGAGGTTGTATAACACTATTCTAAACAATACTAATTATAATATCCAAAGCAATCCAAGAATACCCAAGCAACACCTTAGATTTTTACCATCTGAGCCATATATTGGGTTTAAATTAGTTAAGTCAATGGGACTAAGCGGCTTTAACTCCAAGGACAGCAGTAGAAGCAGTTTGTGGAGTGCAGTTATATGAATCTTCAGGCAGCCACGGATCAAACCAACTGCAATCTAATGCACAAAATCCCAAGGGGTCATTTTCACACAAGCTGGGGATTGTGTCATGTTGCGAGATGAAAATGAAAACTGTTTATTGCCAAAGAGACTCTGAATGCTAATGACCTGTGAGCTATGACTTTGGATGAAACATGTGCCAGACTGGACTCTATTATGACACAATGCCGCTTGTGTTCCTGCCATGAGCAATGCTGAAGAAAGGTCTCCCCAAGAAGCATGAGGGAAAAACCTGACCAGCTGCCTGACACCATTTTCGCCATGTGTCCAAAAAGCTCTCACAGAATTTACTCTGCATTTCCCCCCCCCCCCACTGTGATGTTCCTAGAAGAAACAATAGAGGAACACCTGAGATTCCACCCAGCCTTTGCTTTTGTCTCTTAAGTACCGACCATCAAGACAGCCTCCCACTGTCTCCTCTACCCTCCTCCCACTTGTTTGTTTTACCCCAGGTGCACTGAGGTGTCCTATCTAGGAATTCTTTTTCCTGTTTGTCTGTGTACCTGGGGATCCTCCTGGACATGTGCTCAGGTCCCTATAAAAGGCAGGAACAGAGTGGAAACCTTCTCTTGGCTCTTCATTTTCCTCCTGGACTGGTACTGGTGAGATTCCTCTGCTCCATCTGGTTTCCCCTTCCCCCCCTCCTCTTCCCTATCTCTTGCAACCCTCCCTCCCTTCTCTCCTCAGTTAGTCACTGATTTGGTTCCTGAACCCAGCTTGTTCAGAACCTGGGAATCATTTTATTTCTCCCCCTTCTCCCAATACCCCCCACTCTTAATTTGACTTCGTTCTCAGTCATTCTGCTAGTCTGACCAGCTCAGACCCAATCTGCTAGTCCTTCTTTTCATTCACTGTTGTGCCAGATCTACAGCATCAGAGGTGAATTCTCCAGGATTTAGGTGACTATAACCCAAGTGAATCAAGATCTCTTCTAAATCTCTACTTCTACCTAAGTTCCTAGATCTTTCATGCTTTGGGAGTATGATTGCATATTGAACTGTGTTTTCTTTTTATTGTATGAATCTGCCTGAGTAAACTTTTGGAAAGCAACCACGGGTGTCCTCAATATTATTTAAAAACGGAATTCTGCAAAAGCCCAACTCTGGTATACATAGGTCTAAAGATCCCAAAACATGCCAAATTGCTATATTTAAAGCTATTCCCCAAATTAAAAGCATTTTGGCTAACAGATTAATGGTGGAGAACGGCGGGCAGACCCTGTTCATCTGAATACATGCTAAGTACACGTGTGTTTTCAGAGAAACAGATGTAGGAGAAAGGCTTTTCAGAATTCCAGTCAGATAGTTAGAAGCAAGAACTGGTGTGTGTGTGATCTGTGCATTTGGCTCTAGAGAGCATCCTATCAAAGTGGGTTTGGCTTTTCCTAATTTCTATCTTCTTTTGTGGGTGGGAATCAGTGTTAGGGCATTCCCCCATTCCTCTCCTTTTTACACCCCACGCTACATACATGAACATAGAGCTTGCTAGCAATTTCAAGGTAGAGTTACAGCTCAGCAATATGGTGCCACACCAACCCCTTTTACTGGAGGGGAAGCTCAAACTCTGAAACCCAGTAGAGCTGGGACCTTGTTGCTTTTGTTCTTTTCAGAAAAGAGACCAGTTCTCTCTCTCCCCATTTTGCCAGAGAGAATACGCTGGGGGCGGCACTCTGAGCTTATCTAATTCACTAGGAAGAATACGCTGGGGGCGGCTTTCTTAGATGAAATAACTCCATAAAGGATAGCTACCTTAGGAGTTACAGCCCAGGGAATACGCTGGGGCGGCCCTGATATTAAATATTCCACAGAGGAATATCCAGGCAGACGTGCCTCGAGACTGAGAGAGTGGGTCCTCTCCAGCTCATAGAGTTCCGCAGAGGAACAGTAGCACAGAGTTCCGCAGAGGAAACGTGCTCAAACAGGAGTCAGTAGAGCCTCCACAGCTCAGCAGTAAACAAAAATTGGGAGGAATACGCTGGGGGCGGCCTTACCAAACAAAATAGATAATTTTACACAGGCATCCTAGACAAACATGCTCAAGGAAAAAACAAGCCAGCCTAAATTGGACAAATGGCTTCTCCGGAAAGGGGATTGCCCGTTTGAAGAAGGATCTTTTAAGGGACCTGATCCTCTCCAGACCCTGAAAAATGCCTTCCAGGACTTTTGTGTTAAGTCCAAACCCAATAAGGCAAAAAAGGATCAAGTTGCCACATGGGGTTTGTTCTTGGCTCTAAAAGATAGTCTCTCCATCTTAAAAGAGACCCAATTGGAGCAGGAGAAAGACCACCAAGAATTGGCTACTTTAAAAAAACAATTGGAGGAAAAAGATTCTGAGATAGACGTATTAATAAATCAGGTGGTGAAGTATACTCAAGAACAAAAAGACAGGATAGCAAACTTAAAGCTACAGCTAGAAAGCCAGCTAGAAACTCAGATAGCCGAACAGCAGGATACACATCAGAAACAGCTTATTGTCCTTACACAGGAAAAAGATAGGCAAATAAAAGAAAAAGAAGACAGAATAACAGATCTCACTAGCCAGTTGCAGAACATTACACAAGCACAGGAGGAGCAGAGTAGAAGGGTAAGAGATCTAGAAATCCAATCAGAAGAAGACATAGAGTACCTAAAAAAACAGAATGCAGACTTCATTCAGTGTATCCACTGGCATGAACAAGAAAAGGAAGAAAGCCATAATTCTTACATTCACCAAATAGACATTCTAAAACAACACATTGATCAGTTAGAACTTGATGCAGCCAAAACAAGAGAAACTGCTCCTCTGAATGCTTTGCCTAGCTCTCCTGTTAACTCACAGGATCACAGAGGTGTAGTGGCTGTAGCAAGGCTTGTGGACTCTGAGTATGAGGGGGACAACTCCTCTGCCTTGAGCCCTGAATCCTCTGCTTCCCCACAAAAGCAGGAGGAAACTTTAGAGGACCACCAACGTGTCATACCCGCAGCCCCTGTAACCACAAGGTCCCACACCACAGATCCAAGAGCTTGTAAGCAGCCTGTAAGGTGCTTCCGTTGCCATGAATTGGGTCACAAAAGGAGCCAATGTAAAAACAGCTCCAATACAATTAAAGCCATTCCTAGAGCAACTAGGGAAATAGAGCTGCCTTCAGGTCTCTCTCCCATCAATGGAGTCAAAGGAGAAATAACTTTCCGGCCAAGGTCCAGGAGAGGAACAGTGAGTGGAAGGTTTCCGACCAAAAGCAAATTCCCTTTCTGGGAAAGATGTACTTCAAGAAGGAAAACCTCTCTCTCGTTTCCCCCTCCTCCATCTGCTTAGTAAAACTCCTGAAGAACGTATAATGTGAAAAATGTGTTTCAAACCTAAGAAAAAGACTTAACACTTTTTGTTTCAGTGAACTTGTGAAAAGACTATCTTATTTTGTGCCTCTTGCTATGCGTGAACAAACCTTCTGACCTAAATTTTGAATCAGCAGAATTGCACTCTGTACATGGACAGGCAACCTGGGCACAGTTATGCAATGGCCCATCTCCTAGCCTGGCCATGCAGCTGAGATAAAGAATATTGTGGGTGATTTAAAACCATCTCTTTGCCTCCCTTCCTGTCTCTCACTTCTAAACAAAAGGGGGTGAAAGACTAGAGATGCTTTTGAATTGCTAATTTGAAACTTGCCCACTCCAACCTTATCAAGGGGGGGTGAGAATGATATCATCTTTACTGCTGATGTTAATCAATTTTGCTGATGCCAGGTCAGCCAAGCATCTCTCCAGAACCACAAACTTAGATTTTTACTTTTATGCCTCCCCTTGCCTGGGAGCCAAGAAAAAAATCCTGTTTCTATTTTGTGTCCAAGCAAGGACAACCATTTCTTTTATGTATGGAAAATTACTTCCTTTAGACTTTAAACAGTCTTAACAGTATTGTGCGTACTAACTGACTTTTATTTCAAGGAAAATGAGGAGTTACCAACTGCCACTGGAACTCCCTGCCACTGGCAGACAGCCTGAGTGTGAATAACAACCTTAAGTTTTTTTCTTAACAACTTTTGAAATTTCACAGGTACACAATGGAATAAGCCTGTGCATCTCCTCTAAGCAAATAGGAGGAACCCTTCTAACTTGGTGTCTCTGGAAAAACAGAGCATACACAGAGTGCAAAGACACTTTCAAACAAATAAAAGCTTCACAGAACTGAATGCTAGCTTATGCCTATGTCTATGATCTTGGTTTTGTTTTAACCCTTTTTGTTCCAGCTACAATTAGGGATGGAAAAGCTGTTGCCCTCAGAAATAGGGAATCATGGTTCAGTGTACCTTGTTTCCATCATTAGACATTTTTTTTTTACAGTATAAGTACTGTCATAATAGTTGCATACTTGAATATGTTATCTGTTTGTTTGTCCTGTGTGGTATGAATGATAAGCGCTTGTCTGTCTGTCCTGTCTATTTTATTTTCACCTACCGGTATTTTTATTTTCATTTTATTATGATATGGCCAACCACTGAAGGGCCTGAAGCCCACATGATGATAAATTTTCTTTTGCTTTTGCTTTCAACAGGCCTGATATTTTTGTAATTTTGAGCTCATTCATTTCATTTTTGTTTTGGTACCATGGTCAATGAAACTTACTTTAAACATATCAGAGTACTCTATGAGATAAATTTGCTTGTATGTACATTATTCTTTGAATAGCTATTCTGCTATATTACTTTACAGCTGAATCTCTCTCTGGAAACTGCCAGTATATTTTAAGAAGAAGATGCATCTGCATTTGCTCCTAGAAAAAGGGTGTGCTTGCATTAGAATGCCATGTGTCATTAACTCTTTCCAAATCCAACCCATGCTTCCTCAAATGAATAGATGTTTTTGTGATTTGGAATATTCCACCTATTTTTCTGAGTATGGGTTGGATACATCAGCTTCTTACACACCCACACTGCAGAACTCCTAACCAGTCCCTATTGATTTCATTTCTTCACATGCCAAGGCAGCATCTTTAAAATGTATTTGGATTGTTTTTCTTCTTTGAAGTATTCCTGGGCTCCCTCCAACCTTGAGGACAAGGGGGGGAGACACCAGCAGATATTCCCTTGCTTCATGTTTGTAAGATAAAAGTTAACTTGTTTACTTGTGAGTAAGAAACCTGGATCAATGTCTTACTCACTGACCAAGCCATCTGAGAACTGTACTTGTAACTGTGTTGAATTTTCCACTATTGCTTATAACCTTTCATTACCTCATGTGAGTTTTAGTTATTGTGTATTGAAATTTTGCATTATTGCCTATGACCTTGCATTACCTCATTTGAATTTTTGATTGCTTGTATTGTACCCACATTTGAGTAAGTATTCAAGTATTCCTGGAGAGGAAACCAAGGCACAGTCTTCTTCTCCTACTTCCTATTTTCATACTTGCTCTCTGGTCATGCAATCTCTACCCTATACTCCTACTTGCTCTGGTCACTCTTTTAGCTACCCAGTGCACCTACCCTTTTGTGTGCTCCCCTGTACTGTCTCCCTTCCCACAACGGAACAAGACTCCAGAAGAAGACTCCAGAAGAAGAAGTTTTGAGACTACAAACATTCCTGACGTAATATTTTCGTCTCAAAGGGGGGGAATTGTTGCGAGATGAAAATGAAAACTGTTTATTGCCAAAGAGACTCTGAATGCTAATGACCTGTGAGCTATGACTTTGGATGAAACATGTGCCAGACTGGACTCTATTATGACACAATGCCGCTTGTGTTCCTGCCATGAGCAATGCTGAAGAAAGGTCTCCCCAAGAAGCATGAGGGAAAAACCTGACCAGCTGCCTGACACCATTTTCGCCATGTGTCCAAAAAGCTCTCACAGAATTTACTCTGCATTTCCCCCCCCCCCCACTGTGATGTTCCTAGAAGAAACAATAGAGGAACACCTGAGATTCCACCCAGCCTTTGCTTTTGTCTCTTAAGTACCGACCATCAAGACAGCCTCCCACTGTCTCCTCTACCCTCCTCCCACTTGTTTGTTTTACCCCAGGTGCACTGAGGTGTCCTATCTAGGAATTCTTTTTCCTGTTTGTCTGTGTACCTGGGGATCCTCCTGGACATGTGCTCAGGTCCCTATAAAAGGCAGGAACAGAGTGGAAACCTTCTCTTGGCTCTTCATTTTCCTCCTGGACTGGTACTGGTGAGATTCCTCTGCTCCATCTGGTTTCCCCTTCCCCCCCTCCTCTTCCCTATCTCTTGCAACCCTCCCTCCCTTCTCTCCTCAGTTAGTCACTGATTTGGTTCCTGAACCCAGCTTGTTCAGAACCTGGGAATCATTTTATTTCTCCCCCTTCTCCCAATACCCCCCACTCTTAATTTGACTTCGTTCTCAGTCATTCTGCTAGTCTGACCAGCTCAGACCCAATCTGCTAGTCCTTCTTTTCATTCACTGTTGTGCCAGATCTACAGCATCAGAGGTGAATTCTCCAGGATTTAGGTGACTATAACCCAAGTGAATCAAGATCTCTTCTAAATCTCTACTTCTACCTAAGTTCCTAGATCTTTCATGCTTTGGGAGTATGATTGCATATTGAACTGTGTTTTCTTTTTATTGTATGAATCTGCCTGAGTAAACTTTTGGAAAGCAACCACGGGTGTCCTCAATATTATTTAAAAACGGAATTCTGCAAAAGCCCAACTCTGGTATACATAGGTCTAAAGATCCCAAAACATGCCAAATTGCTATATTTAAAGCTATTCCCCAAATTAAAAGCATTTTGGCTAACAGTCAGCCCAATTGCTTGTTGCCAACCCAGGTCCATTTGATGTCAGAGTGTAAAGTAGTTGACAACCTATATATAACACCTCCCTTGGGATTTTGCACTGACTCACTGGAACCATCTATAACCCTTAGCCTACTATTGCTTCAATGTTATTTTTCATATGGCACAGAATGCAAAATAAAATAGAGCAACAGATGGCACAAGAAGCATCTATTAAAGATGTTGAGAAGTCACTGTACACAAGTCAGATTTACAAAGTAGAACAAGAAGAATACAAGAGTGTACAAGTTTAACAGTTCTTGTAAAACCTGTGTTTAAACAGGACACAGTACAGATGTTTGAGCAATCAAAGAGAAGTAAATGTGTACACTGAACAGCAGAGACAGGGGGAACATGCCTGCTTTCAGAACATTTCAGTTAAAATGCCATAAGAATTTCAAAAGCAAAAAATTATGTGCAAGAAGCAATTTTTATGATGCTACATTCTGGGATTCATAGCTAAACTCTGCGATTCTGGGATTCATAGCTAAACTCAAAAACTCTCCCTTCTAGAGTCACAGTTTGCATGTACCCAGATAAACCACTAGCTTATCCACTTACAGTGCAAGCAGATAAGCATTTACCCTACTTCCGTGAGGATATTAGACGGTGCTTTTCCTCACTGCAAAAAACAAAAAAAAGCATCAATTTATATTTGCTATCAACAACTGTCCCTGGATTAATACCAGATGTTTATCCTTAAAGTAAACCTGAATCTACATTTTTATGTACTTAGTGCCATTTTTAACTATCCACTTCCTAGAAGGACTCTCTGAAACATGGACTTAGACTGACAGCAGCAACACAGTGGAAGCTGAGATGAAATCGGGGGGCACGGAATGTATCATGCTGCCCCATGAGGTATACCAAGGAATAAAAGTAACCTAAGGAAAAAAAATTGGAAAATACATTTTTACTGGATTGTATGCTGTAATGCACTTCCAACAGCCCCGATGAGGGGCCATTTCCTTAAGATACTACCAGACAAACATTATTGTGACTGTTACTTGCAAGAACTCGATACACCATCACACGTTTTCTTCTACTGTCCGAAATATGCAATAGTAAGAGAGAAATTTCTAAATAAATGGTTGTTGAAATGGTTTCACCCAGTCTCTGTGAAAATTGTGTTGTGGATGTAGCAAACTTCTGTTTTAATGTGTTTTTAATGTGTGTTTAAACTTTAAATGGTGTATGGCCTATGGCCCAAATAAACGTGAACTTTAACGTTTATGCACTGCATGCACGGCATTCTGGGGGGGGGGAGCAGTCACGGATGCAGTGCTGTATAAGGAGGTAGGTAGCCCATCCTTACTGTCTCTGTATCTTACAGCCCAATCCTAACCAACTTTCTAGCGACGATGTAGCTGTGTCAACTGGGCATGCACTGCATTCTGGGGGGGGGGGGAGTCACGGAGGCCTCCTCAAGGTAAGGGACCATTTGTTCCCTTACCTTGAGGCTGCATTAGCGTTGGAAAGTTGGTTAGGACTGGGCTGTCACCCAGCTCTCCTTGTGTCCAGCTCTCCCTGTTGCCTCAAGGTTGCAGCCAGTTGCCAATGGTCCCAATCCAGCACACGTTCTTTCCTGCCTTCTTCCCTTGGTCCCCATCAACTTGTCTCACAGTCTCCTTCACTTTACTGGATCCTAATTACTTGGACCTCCTCTCTTCTTCTGGACACCTTTCCCTCCTCTGTATTCCAAAAGTCTCCAGAGCCCAGGTCTCAGAGCCCAGAAGAGTCTGGCTCAGTTGGGAGAGCTGCTGCCTTCAAAGCCTGAAGACCGGTGAACTTGATAAGTTCAAGACACGCTGCAGGCAAAAAGCTGTGAAAGCCTCCAGGAGGAGAAATAAGAGCTTCCAGCTGCGTCGGTCGAGTGTGCGAGGCGCCAGCCAGCAGAATTGTCAGACTGTAAAAAGGATACCACCTGGAAAGTAGCCGTTCATAAAAGATTGGACATATATATAATATACATATATTGTAAAAAAAACCCAAGGGGGGTTAGGACAGCCTGCCCATGTACACCACCTTGGATTAAAGTCGGAGGAGAAATCCAATGACCAAGAAAGGCGGTATATAAATACTGTATATTATATTATATTATAATAATAATAATAATTATTATTATTATTATATTAGCAGGCTTCCCAATATGGTGCCCAGGTCTACTTGCCCATTCTCCATCTTTCACTCTCCATGAGTCCAGCTGAGATCCCAGGAAATTTCTGTAGGGGCTCTTTTGGCTCCTAGGCCCCCTTTTTGACTCTGGGCCTGGGTACAATTTACCCCCTCTCATGGGCCCTGGATCCCAGAGATCATCTACTGCTTTCATTGTGTCATTCAATGCATGTGCGACGTAACAAGACTAATTCAACATTAATGTACCCGCACACTATTCACACACAGAATTTTTCTCCACAGGGAAAAATGCAGCTCGAGGCAATTTTGAATGGCAAAGCAATCACCAAGGATAAGGTTAAGCACATGCACATTCCTCCAATCACGTCAATAGCCTCCCAAGGCTGCTTTCAATTAAGCAGGAAGAAAGTTAGATAGTTCTGCATATAGCATCTAATTTAGTCCTAGATATACACAGAACAGATCAAATCAATCAATCCTAAATGAAATCAACCCTCATTGTTCCCTGGAAGGACAGGTACTGAGGCTGAAGCTCAAATATTTTGGCCACCTAATGCGAAGAGAGGACTCTCTGGAAAAGACTCTGATGCTGGGAAAGACAGAAGGCAAAAGGAGAAGGGGAAGGCAAAGGATGAGATGGTTAGACAGCATCATCGATGCAACGAACATGAAAATGAGCGAACTCAGGAAGATAGTGGAGGACAGGAAGGCCTGGCGGGATGTGGTTCATGGGATCACGAAGGGTCGGACATGACTTAACGACTGAACAACAATACACAGAACCACGGACCAAGGATACGTACATAGGACTTCTTGTGCATGTTAATCCAGCTACATCTGCTTCTACCATAAAGAAATGTGAATAATATTTGGGTTGCTGTCCTTAGCATCCATCTGAACTTAGGTTTGCATGAAATTAGTGATATTTATCTTCACCATAAGGCTGCAGTTCTATGCAGACTTACCTGAGGAAAAACCCACTGAACTCAATAGGATTTACTACTGAGTTAATATGTATAGGACTGAGCTGGTAATTTGTAGAAGACTACTGTGTGAATAGGCTTCAATGAGTTATGAATGGGGTTACCAGATATTTAACATAGGGTATGCCATTCACTACTGAAATGCCTATGAATGATATTGTTTGCTCTGGGAGTAGCTCACTGGCATCACTCCTACTAGAAATTAACCCTATATACAACAGCATGGCATCAACCCAACATCACAAAGTGTTCCAGCTCTTGCAGCTGACTTGGAAACATCTTGGCTGCTGAGAGACCCAATACCAAGCTTCTCAGATAGCACACACTGAAAAGGTTACCAAGTCCATATATGCCAACCAATACTCATTGCAGTAGTATGTGAGAAAAGATGGCCTGGAAGTGGCTTATTTGTTTATTTTAAAAATGACCTTTCTAGACATAATTACTCAGACTTGCACCATTTGTCATTCTAAGAAATGAGAGAAAGACAAAGCCAGCGGAAAACGTATCAATTGGTTTTATTACTCTCCAGAGTTTTTGCATCATCACTGAAGGACTGCCAAGGCTTTGGCAGTGTTAAGAGAGTTCAAAGCTAGTTTGGGGATTACTTGTTGCTCAAAGCAGTGAAAAGAAAATGACGTTCTCCTTTAGATCTACAGCAAAGGTCACAAAGCACCTTTGCTCTACTTTTCGTCAATCCGAAGTATCAAGTTATGGGGATGAGAGAGGAACAAAAACCCTCAATACAATTATGAATGAATTCAATACCATCTGGTTCCAAAGAGAATACTTACACCAACATCACGGTTTCCTGCACACATATCCTATCCTATCCTTCCTTCCAACGGGTTTCAAAGAAGACAGTACAGGAAATTCTGTCACTGAACATATGAAGCACTTTCTACCCAATCATACCTTGATCAATCTAATCCAGTATTGTTGGCTCTGTCTGTCTAAAACAACTCTCCTTGGTGTCAGCAGAGGTTTCCTTCAAGCTCTGCTACCAGAGCTCTTTAAAAAAAAATCCAGGCATTACCAGGAACTGACCCCGTCACGTCTACATGAAAGTCATTTATTTATGGCATTTCTACCCCGCCTTTCTATAGCAAACTCTCATCATGAGCACACACACAGCCATGGACCCTCCCATAATCTATACACATTTAGTAAGACATGAAATAATTCGTAATTCAAATCCCCAGAACTTTGGCTAAAGCTAGCTCACAAGATAAACCTGGTTGCATAGCCAGTATACCCTCCCCATTCAAACAAGTAAACCAGAAGGTGACTCTTAGCTTCGGACATTACCTTTGTAGCATAGTGACTACCTACCACACTATGCCGAACAGAAGATGGCACTGTCTTTCTCACAAAGACCATGGCAACCACATTAATATCCTGTGGTGGCTAGTCCTGTACTTAAGGATGTCCTCCCCCCCCCCCCCATTGAAAAATGACAAATGCAGAGCCCACAAGCAGCCATTGGAAACTCACATCTTGACAGAAGAGAGGTAGAAAAAGACACACAGTTGGAATTAGCAAAACTGAGAAACAACTAGCTTCAGGCACTATACACATAGAAGTAAATGTTAGTAGCAATATATCCCTGTTAGGCAGGTATCCACGCAATCAATGGCAGAGGGTGAAGGAATTGCTGGATTTTTCCACTGAGAGAGAGAGAGAGAGAGTTCCTATCATTTTGTGTAAAAAAAAAAAACAAATGCATGCACGCACACATGCACTTAATCTTTATAGGTATGTTTTATACACATCTCCTGTGATACATCAGGCCCTTGACCTAGGCTAGAGGTTGCTTTAAACTCTTCCCTGTGAAATGACTGCCTTTCATGTAACTGAACAGATTCATCAGTGCAATGCTGGTAAGGGAAGTACAAGGTTTCCTTCTGTTTTCTAACTGAATGTTCATTACCTTCTAGAAGATTTGACTCGGAATGCAAGAATTTCCTGGAACATCTAGACACACAAGTCTCACAAAAGTAGACAAAGTTTAATCCAGGCAAGACAGACATGCTCCCAGCCAGCAGAAACGCAGACCAGGGAACAGGACATCAGACCATTTTAGAGCTGATAGCACTCCTCCTGAAGGATCTGATTTAGAGTTTAGGAGTGCTGCTTGATGCAGCCTTGCTTGATCTCTTTTCCTACATGATGCTGCTTCAAGGTTGACCAACGAGGTTCTCTTGCATATCCCACCTCTAGCAGATGTGCAGTTGCTGGGAATGCAAGAGAATCTTCTCTGTGGCAGCACCCAGGATATAGAACTCCTTGCTCCAATGGGGTCCAAGGTGACAAACCAAGAAAGAGATCTTGGGACTCAGGTGGATAGCTCAATGAAAAGTCAACACAGTGTGTGGCTGCAGCAAAGAAGGCAAATTCCATGCTAGGAATAATTAGGAAAGGGATTGAAAATAAGACTGCTAAAATTATATTGCCCCTATATAAACCTATGGTGTAGTCACATTTGGAATATTGTGCACAGACCTGATTGCCACACCTCATGATGTAGTGCTGGAAAAGGTGCAAAAGAGAGCAATTAAAATTATCAGAGGGGTGAAGCACCTTTCTTACAAGGAAGGGCTGCCACATTTGGAGTTTTTTAGTTTGAGGGGGAAAGCAATTAAGGGGGGCACACGATTCTCTCTCTCTCTCTCTCTCTCTCTCTCTCTCTCTCTCTCACACACACACACACACACACACACACACACACACACCAAGGGTCATCCAAAGGAACTGACTGATAAGAGACTTAGGATGAGTAAAAGAAGGTTCTTCTTCACATAGTGCATAATTAGTCTGTGGAATTCATTGCCACAAGATGTGGTGATGGCCACTAGCTTGGATGACTTTAAAAGGAGACTGGACAAATTTGTGGAGGTAAAAGGCCTAACAATGGCTACTTGCTTCGGAATAACAGTTACAGGGGAGCAATGGTGGGAGAGAAGTACTGTATGCCTTTTTCTCCTGCTTGTGGGATTCCCAGAAGCAGCTGGTAGGCCACAGTGGGAAACAGGATGCTGGACTAGATGAGCCTTTGGTCTGATCCTGCAGATCTTTTCTTATGAGATGTGTCTGCCCTCGTCTTACCTTTTTGCAACTGTCTAAAGAGTTTATTTATGCAGCCATTTAATCTTTATTAAATATATTTCTTGATATTCATTTTATGCTGCTCCCACTCTGCCTCTGACTTTATTGGATTCTTTTTCCTTTTTGTATTAAATGCTTTATTCTAAATTAGTCTTGATTTTTGATTGTGTACCCTATCTTGAGCATTTCTTTTAAATGGAAAGGCAGGGTACAGATTTTTAAATCTTTACTATCCGAGTAAGAGTAAATATTGTCCCATGATGTCTATTCCAAGAATTTGATGCCATGAGTTACCATTAAGAATGACGATTATAAGGCATGCTTAATTTCTTAGTTTGTACTATATTGCTTTCTCCCCTCCCAACAAAGTTAAAAAGTCTGAAAGTTGTTCAAGTTTGTTTGGCTAATCAAGGCACAACTGGCATTGCTTTGATTGCAGGCTTGTAAACCATATTGTAAAGAACATCTTCAGTGCTGTTCCACACCTTTGCATTGTCCTTTCTTCTTCTCCTTCCAGAGCTTCAACGTGGCTTACTAGCAAACTGTCTTTATAGTTACTGTGTATGGATACATATTTTTATATGAGGGAGATATCCTGAAGTACGGTATATTTCCTGTGAAAGCACAGGGTTATTCAAAAAGGATGGTGGAAAAGTAAAGCTGATTTATTCTTAAATGAACTGACATACAGTACCACAACCATCATGACATGAAAAGACTGAAAAACTGTCCCAAGTTTCACATGCACATTACAAATGTTCGATGTGGGCACTTGCGTAGCTACAATGGGGTAAATGCACTGGATGACAGCCGTGGTCTCCTCATGAGGAGACTGTGGCGGTTCCCCCCGCCCTTGCCCCACTGTAGCTATGCAAGTACCCACATCTAACATTTGTAATGTGCATGTGAAACTTGGGACAGTTTTTCTGTCTTTTCATGTCATGACGGTTGTGGTACTGTATGTCAGTTCATTTAAGAATAAATCAGCTTTACTTTTGTGCCATCCTTTTTGAATACCCCTGTATACAGCGATCTGCTCCTCTCAAGGGTCAAACGGCCTTACATTCATTTGGCAACAGCCAAGTATGTTGCAACATGCCCAGGACAATGCATGCCAAATGTTGATTTGAAGAAGAGGGAGAAGCAGGTTTAACAGACTCCCTACTGCGATCCTCCAGATCATACCACATTTTTACATATTTCCTAGATTTAGCCAGTAATACAGAGTATCACTTTTAGGAATGCTTAGTGAAACAAGACCATCAAGCTTCTAGCACTACACTTGTTTAGGCTGCGGTAATCCAACATGAAAGACAACTGAAATGTCTTGGGTCCAACACATCTAAGAGGCTGCCTCCTTCCTCCCTGTATTCCAGTTCAATCTCCTTAAACTGACCGAAGCACCATCTTAACAATACCATTTATCTTGTTCAGATAGCATATAAGGCTATAGAGAGCTACAAGACTTGGTATGTATTTTGAAAGCACTGTATTTTATTTTATTTTTGCTGTTTAAACTAACACTTAGAAATTGAGGTAAAGCAAGCAGAGGAATCAACAGTTTTGCAACTATAGTATATTTTCTACGGTTTAACCATATTCTAGTTTTAATGTAATCGCATAATTCATAGTTACCAACTCAATGTCTGAAATGGAGCAGGTTCTCAAACCAAATAAAATAAAAAGATATATTTTAGGACCAATACAGCTACATCAAATAATACTTTGTACTCTTGATGTCAGCATTACCCACTTGCATTCTCACTCCAATTCTGAGCATACTCGCTTAGAAATAATTATTTCAATAAACTCAAGATTTTTCCAGATGATCAGTTTACACTACAGCACAATAAAATTTGCAACTAATTCGTTGCCTGGAATCCAAGCATCTACCCTCAAGGTGATGCTTCTACAGCAGGAATATTGTATTTTCTCAGCACTCAAACCACAATATTTTGTTGCTAAGGAAGTGCTCTTCTTCCTCCCAGCAAGCACACTCATTGCTATCATGAGCGCTGTGGTTGTGCGAGTGTGATGGGCCCTTAATGGATAGTGCCTGTGGAATGGTTGATGAGACACAATGCCTCCTGCCCCAAGCCTATGCTATTTTTGGAACTTAAAAAATTGTTTATATAAAAGGTCCTTGGTGGTTGTGAGCTTCCCTTTGTGCTGCCATAGCACCAAGAAGGCTGATCAAGCACAAACTACTTGTTCCCTTTTTTAATAGGTTCAAGAAGCTGCAAGCCTATAATTCTCTCCTCCCCATGCTGCCCTACGATTTTAAAATTTTAACCTCAATTTTAATTTTAATTTATTGCACAATCCTATGTACGTTTATCAGAAGCAAGCCTCACTGAGTTCAGCGGAGCAGGTCAGTGTACACACAACTATAGCTACAATGCTCTTATTAGGTCCGTGCTTCCCGATGGTGCAGTCAGAGCTGGAATGCCTTTTACAAAGTCTAAAATGTCTGCGTGGGGGGCATGGCTACCTCCTCTGTCAAGGGAATCCTCCCCTGCAATCTATTATGTGGGCTCAAGATATTACTTTAATAGCGTTAGATTAGGCTACCAAGGGTACAGCACAAAAATTAGTTTTAAATTCTTACTTCCAAGTAAGGCTGCCATACTCACTTGGATACAGTGGTGTCGCTGTAGGTGGAGCGGAACGCTATGTTCCGCAGCGTGCTGACCCTTCCTTACTCACCGGCACGAGGCAGCCCTGCTCCCTCGCCTTCGGAGCCATTCAGTGGAGCGAAGGCAACGCACATGAGACTCCCTGCACGTTGCCTTAGCCCCACTGAATGGCTCCGAAGGCGAGGCTGCCTCGTGCCGGTGAGTAAGGAAGGGTCAGCGCGCTGCGGAACTTAGCATTCCGCCCGTGCTTGGATATAATTCTCATTGACTCCAGCTAGACTTTCTATGAACTCAATGGGACTTACTGGGACACAAGTAAGGTTGGGACTGTAACCTTAAACAAGCAACAACGTCTCGAGCAGATCTACTTCAACATGGCTCATGCTATATGTGGGATGTATGAACATCTGGCATAAGCACACCATATCATCCAAGCAATTAATTCTCAGTCTCCATATTGCCTCTTTGATGGCAAGGACACTTTCTAGGTCTATGGCCAAACAGTATAATGTCAGG
Source organism: Plestiodon gilberti rubricaudatus (assembly GCA_026170595.1). NCBI lineage: Eukaryota > Metazoa > Chordata > Lepidosauria > Squamata > Scincidae > Plestiodon > Plestiodon gilberti. Next base: position 233,472,605 of record JANXHW010000001.1, on the reverse strand, counting down.
GAGTAAGCGCACAGAGAGAGAGACAGAGAGAAATCCATTTGCAAGCATCCTCCTTTGGAAAGGAGAGCCAAGTCTAGTCCAAAACTGACAGGGAGACGGATGTACCAATAATTAGCCAAAATAACTTCTTGAACCAGAACACCACCTCTGTTCTCCAAGCAGTCCCAGGAGTGGAAAATCTTGATGTATTTATCAGTCTACCTGCTACTTCCTGTAATTTGCTCCTTTCCTCATGCAGGCATTAACCTTGGACAGCTGCCTTAAAGGAGTTCATGTACATACTGTATATGTGAAAAACAGGGATGTAAGGGATGTAAACTAAGGAAACAGCTCCGTCAGCTATTATATTATGTAGTGTGCTAGGCCATCTACAGTCCAAACAATTATCAAGAGGTTTTTGCATATATTGGTTCTAGAAGTTCAAAGTTCAAAACAAAATGCAGGAGCCCTAGAAATAGGCGACAACAGAGTCTAAAAGACATGCAAATGTAAATTTTTCTTAAAAGATAATGAAGGATTAGGACTGCAGCCTTAGCCCGTACACTAAACACACTTACTACTAGGGAATAAAACATATTGCACACAGTAGAACTTACTTTTGAGTAAGCATAGGATCACATTGCAAGAGTCTGAGCTGCGACCTACAAGTCTCTGGTTCAGATCTCTCAGCCTATAACAGTGGTGGCCAACCCGCGGCACGCGGTCCGTCGGGTGGCACACCGCCCGCCCACCGCCTCCCTCCCGGCTTCTCCCTCCGGGTCCGCGCGACTCCGGAGGCCGGGAGAGAGCGTCCTCCCGTCACGTCGGCTCGGCCTATACTGCCCAGGCCTGAGCCGGCGATTTCGCACATGCGTACAACGCCGATGCGTTGTACGCATGTGCGAAATCGCCGGCTCAGGCCTGGGCAGTATAGGCCGAGCCGGCGTGACGGGAGGACGCTCTCTCCCGGCCTCCGGAGCTGCGCGGACCCGGCGGAGCCTCAGCTTCTCCCTCCAGAGAAGGGATGTATGGAGGGACTCTGATAGATGTGGACAACGTTCCTTGAGGTTAGCTGTCAGGGTTCAGGTGACTGCCAGTACAGCGCTGGGTTGGAGCCCCATGGAAATAGCCAACAGTCCCAGAACGGGCAGTGCAAGGAACAGTGTAGGTACTGAAACCCCCAACACCCCTACCCTCGCTTGCAGAAAGCACTTGAGCTCCAGAGACTTCAGCAGGGACCACACATTTCTTGTCAGCCTGAATTAAGACTGACTTTTAAAAAGCACCCAGTGTCTGTGTGGAAGACCAATGCCTGGAAACCCCATGTATGTCACCTTGAGTTCAAGCATGGAAGAAAGGTGTGGTATACAATGGTCTCAGGAGGTTTGTGAGATGTGTGCTCATACTTGCATTTGACCCTTCCAGCATTACAAAGAAGCGCAACGCCAATGCGGAGAATACATGGGCACTGAAGCCCAATTCTGCAAGGAAATGTTTGCCAAAATAGAATTTCTGTTCTGTTGCTTACCTAACAACACCTCACCACCTCAGTTGAGGTGGTGAGCGGAGGGCGGGCGGCAAGTCAGGATGGCGCGGCGTTTCGCCGCCCCAGCCTGAGTTGCCACCTGGAGCCGCCTCTCTTCTTTCCTGCTCTAAAGTAAAGTAAAGTAAAGTGACGCTGAAACGGAGGCTAAAAGTATAATTTATTTAATAAAATAAAAACACGGTTATTTATTATTTATTTATTTACTTTATTTATTTTTGTGGCACACCCAAGATACAAAAAAACTAAAAGTGGCACATGTCATAAAAAGGTTGGCCACCACTGGCCTATAATCTTACCGGACAGACTCAGGCAAGACACCCTTCTTTCAGCCTCAGCCCCTTGGCAATACGGGGTTAGCGCTGACCTTGTGTAAAAGCATTAGTTGTAAAAATTTCTTGAGAAGATGCATGTGAAGCACTTTGAACACTCCATAACTAACATAAATATGAAGTATGGTTAATTCCATGTGCCTGCCTTGCTTCTCAAAAATCAGAAAGAGTGGTAGAAACTAAAGCCTAGAAAAATTATAAAACAGCCAGTTTAAATATTTAGAATGGCCATCTCTTTTCACTGTAAGTGCTATGCTCACAGCAATCCTATTTATAACGATCACCATGAAAATGTTCCCTTTTATCAAATAAGTGAAACAATTGTCATTCAGTGCAGGAGGCAAACAACCGGAAAGAAAATCCAGGGAGAACGAAGCTATTTCCTAACATCCTAACTTACCCCTAGTGACTGAATTTACCCATTCCCAGATACATCCAGAATAAACCCTGTACAGAAGCTCCCCTACTAAAGAACATTCAACTTAAGAGCTTTCAAGATACAAACACGCCTGACCATATGTCCATAGATGATGTTAGTGCCCATTCCCAGCATTCCCCATCTTATTCAAGCCAGCCCCAGCAAGCCCTTTTAGCCCCCTTTCAAAGTAAGACCACACAATAGAGTACTGTAGGTGTACTGTAAATACATTTATTTTTCATATTTTACAACATGTTCACTACCGATAATAGTGATATTGGACTTAAGAACAACTTACAAACAGACCCATAGAACCTATACACAAGGTTATATACACAACCTATATACAAGGCTTTAATATATGTTCCTGCTGCATGCAAAGAGATGGAATACACAGTTTTGTTTGCAGTCAACAAATGGAAGCTGGGCCAATAGCTGCATAATACCTTGTTACAGAATTGTCTTTTGCCAGTCAATCTTAATGTCCTCTCTCAAACAGTGAAGTTTCTTAAACTATACCACCTTTTTTGTGTAAAGACCAAGGCCTATTTAGGCTTTAGTGAAGTATGGAGCTACATAATCCTCCTATGCTCAGGTTCCACCCCTAAAACACATCATGCAGTGGGGGAGTAGAAAAAAACAGCTTTATGTCAAAGAAGGGGGGAGGATGTTGGCTAAAACAAAGCAAAAAGGGACAAGGTTTCTAAAAGTGCAATATGCTTGATGGATGCTCTCTCAATCAGCACAAAGGAAGAACACAGCACACATTCAAAAACATTTTCTTCATTAAATAACCACAAGATCTAGTTCAGGTTTATGTTGGGCAAATCATTTTACCTATTGAATTCAGAGAAAAGTATGTTAAAAAAAGTACAAGGCGTCCCACATCCTCAAAAAGTTTTAAAAAATCAGAACCAGGTTAAGTGATTAGCCCAATCCTAGGCCTCTTCATTTCTAAGCCCCACTGAAGTCAATGGGACTCTCGGATAAACATCCATAGGAATACAATTTAAGGCTGTAATCCTATGCATATTTACTGGGACTAACAGAGCGATCCTAAGCATGTTTACTCAGTTAGTTCTACAGAGAACAATGTGACTTATGTGCTTATGATGGCTGCCAAGTCCTATAAAAATCAGTGGGACTTCTGAGTAAATATGCACTGAATTGCCCCGCATGTTAAGAGTTTTTCCTCTTAGGCAAACAAGACCTACACATCTTTTATCTCATTAGACTTTACTGCCTTTCAAGCAAAAATTGACACAAAACCATTGTTCTAGTATCCACACCAAAATACTGTATAAAAAAGGTCAAACTTCTGAAGACTGAGTTGCCAGCAACTTTGTTTCCAAAATAAGAGAGAAGACTATGGATCTTCCCATGTCCATTTCACCTATCCAAAATGTCACAGAACTGACAGTGTAAATCTATAGAGTGTGAGTATTTCAAAGAACAAGCCTGAGTAAATGCACTACATTTCCTACTCCCGTCTGATAAAAGGAAAAGAATGTTTCCATTTCCTTATCTCACCTGAGCAAATGCCCTAGTGATATAACACACACACACACACACACACACACACACACACAGAGCGAGCGAGCGAGAGAGAGAGAGAGAGAGAGAATCTCTCTCTCTCTCTCTCTCATATATGCATGCACATAAACACATAACATTTTTCCTCCTTATCTCTCCTGAGTACAAGCCCCAATGCCTGTAAATGCTCCGGGTCCAGCGACTTGGAGACCCAAGGAGGGGAAAGTCGCTCTCCAATCTGCCTGTATACATATCTATTAAAATATATTGCAAAGAGCATAATCTTACACGCACCAAGATTCTCTCCACCCACCTGTACACGGGAAAGGCACAGGCAATATGCACAACCCAATGGGAAATCACCCTCTTTTAACCCGGATCTCTCTTCCTCAGCCTTCCTGGGATCACCCACTTCTTCCCCAAGGAATCCCCTTCCATGTACTTGATCATTCAACAGAGATCTCCTCCACCACCTCTCCCCCTCCTCTGCACTGCCGCCCCTCTCTCCCCACCCGAACTGCGGCTTAGCGTTTCCCCGCGGCCACCCCAAAATTCCTCACCTTGCTTAGAAGTGCGGGGAGGGGTAGCGATGGGTGGCCCCCACACTGGTGAGCTGTACACCAAAGGAACCGACGCCCGGCGCAAGGAGCCTCTGTACCTGACCTACTTTCCGCCTGGCTTGCCACTGAACGTCGCACCACTAACCTACTTTCCAGCCAATGGCTTCTCCCCCCCGCACCAAGCCCCGGGCCGACTCTTGACCAATCCCAGAGCAGCTCCGCGAGGCTACTGTCCAATAGACAACAAGCCTAGGCTTCTCAAAACCCGCCTTGCACCCTAGCAACCAATGTCCACCGTCGGCTAAAGAGTGAACGAGTCGGAATGGGGATATAGCTCTTGTTGTTCCCGCCTGCCTAAAGGCCTGTAACTTGGAACGGGGGAGAGCAGGGTACTGCTGTGGAGAATCTCTCTCGCGCGCTCTCCCTGCCGGCCTGTTGTTGCCGCTGCTAACCGTTGCGTAAGTGACTGTTCAGGAGGTTTCGAACGGGTGGGACCCGGATGCAACCCTGCTTGCGGTGGTGTCGTCAGAACAAGGGAGCCAATCTCATTTTGGGGACACCTGCATTCCTTTTCTCTTTGCTACCCTGTTAAAATGTTGCTGCCTTCCCTTTGCTGTTTTTCGTTCCTCTTTGGAGCGCGCGGGACGGTGAAGTAGCAGATTCTGAGGAATTGGCGGCACAGCCCCTTTTCTGAAACCGCAAAGAGCCTTGTAGCACCTTAAAGACAATGACGTTTATTTCAGCATAAGATTTGACGGACTACAGTGAAATTTATTCTTTAAGGTACTCTTGTCGTTTCTTCTACAACAAACTAACACGGCTGCTGTTCAGAGGTTGTTACCCCTGTTTAGAACAACAATCCTCTGTGCCACATGGAAACGGTTTGCTTCCTGCCGTTGCCTGGGAGAAATCCTAGTCCGTAATTTGCTGTCTCTTAATCCTCTCCTCCAAGCGGGCAGTCCTCCCAGAATATGATGTCGCTTCTATTTAAGTGTTATTTACGCCCTACCCGACCCGAGGGCTTGAGGTGGGTCAAGGTGTATTTACCGTCTTAAACTCCACGAAAACACTTCCTTATAAGTATCGCAGTCTTTATTATGTAAAACCTTCACCCACTGCCTTGGCTTTCTACCCTGAGAACTCCTTCACTGCTAGAACATTGCGTAATTTAAGTATACAGCCCTCTTCCTCCCTCCCTTTCAGTGCATTTAATAAAAACGTCCCCATCATCATCCTCTTGTTTTCATTCTTAACAAATTCCAATGGTTAGTCTGTAACAACAAACTGGAGGGGAAGGGAAGAGGCTTGTGGTACCTTCAAATACTGATTTACTGTGCAACCCTATGCATCTACTCAGAAGTAAGATGCATTGAGTTTAATGGGATTTACTCCCGGGTGAGTATGTATAGGATTGCAGCTTTATATTGTGATAGTCTTGTCCCACTATAATGCTAAAGTTGCCATAAGACTCTTGTATTTCAAATTTTAATTTAAACAGTAGCTTTCCCATCTCCAGAAGAGGCAAACCTTTCCTCTTACTCATGTACCCAAAGTACCCCTGAACTAGATATTTTTGTAGGTTTTCACAACGCGACCATATCCTTGAATTAAAAATCCGCATGTTGCCGGGAAACTCTGTTGTTATAGATAAATTTATTACAAAAAATAAATTTCACATATGGTAAAACATATTTTTGAAGTTTCGGTCACGTAACACTTGTGGCATCATCAGAAATCCCCTATAAGTTGTCTCATGAGCACTATAGGGGATTTCTGATGATGCCACGAGTGTTACGTGAACGAAACGTCAAAAGTATGTTTTACCATCTGTGAAATTTATTTTTTGTAATTTATTATGATGGAGTTTCCCGGCAACATGCGGATTTTTAATTCAAGGATACCCCTGAACTATTTGGCCACTATTTTCCCCATCCTATAGATTGAGATTGAGTGAATACCCATTTGCTACTTTTTGTGGATAGATTTAATAGCAGTTATAATAGGTAGAGCGGCCAGCGGGTGGCGCAGTGGGTTAAACCGCTGAACCATGAGCTGTCGATCGAAAGGTCGGCAATTCGATTCCCGTGACGGGGTGAGCGCTCGTTGCTTGGCCAGCTCCTGCCAACCTAGCAGTTCCAAAGCATGTCAATGTGAGTAGATAAATAGATACTGCTTGCGGGAAGGTAAACAGCGTTCCATGTTCCAGCTGCATGCTACGCGCTGTGGCAAGGAGAGTCACGCCGGCCACATGACCACGGAGGCGTCTTTGGACAATGCTGGCTCTTCGGCTTTGAAATGGAGATGAGCACCACACCCTAGAGTCAGACATGACTGGACTTAATTGTCAGGGGATACCTTTACCTTTTTATAATAGGTAGACATCCCACAATATCATATGGAGCTTCCCCATTGCTTCATTTCCATGCTAGGGGAAACTGCATTTGTTCAACATCTGTCTGCTATCAAAAGCAATGGAACTCTGCAAAAGGGAGAGTTGCAACCCATGGGCCCAACCCACCTTCAAATAACACAAAGACATACAGGAGGTGTGATCTCGAGGTTGAGCTGTCGCCTTGCCTGAAAAAGCTAAGCAGGATCAGTTGCTTGGGTGGGAGACTGAGGCTGCTGGCATGTCAGTATGGAGGAGTCAGCTGGTAAAAAACCAGATAACATCCTTGAGAAGCTGGTCTGAGGCTTGGTTGCAGCTGCCTGTAAGAACTTGGAAAATGCAAGAGCCAGCAGCCAGGATGAACACTGCACTATGAAGGAAAACACCTGGAGAAATGGAGGTTCTATGAGATTGTCTCAAGGAATAGTACTTGTAAAGATCTCAATGAAAAATTGATTTATGTTCAGCCTGCCTGTGTAAACTGCCTTGAGTCTATTGAGAAAGGTGGCGTATTAATATTGTAATAAATAAATTATAAACATTTTCATGTTAAAAACGTGTTTTGTGGTGGTGAGGTACATGAAATAATAGTTGTTAACCTTATAGTTCTAAAGGCAGGTGTGCCAAATAATGTTATTTGAATAAATATATTTTTCATGTATGTTTAGTTTTTCCATAATTAACTTCTTTCAGAGAGATATTATTTCATAGTCTCTCCAGTTGACTGGGGTCCCAATCCTATCCAACTTTTCAGTGCCGATGCAGCCACACAGCTGCATTGGCACAGCTGCATTGGCACTGGAAAGTTGGATAGGATTTGAGCCCTTGGTGTCATTATTGCTGTCCCTTTTTTTGTATGGGTTTTCTTCAGACTCCCCTGAAGTGTGTTTTGACCAGTCATACTTCACAATATGGCAGGTGGTACTTGGCCGCACTGCCATGGTGACCATGTGGCACTGCCCTGCCTGACCCAATCCCCCGGAAGCAGAGATGGCTGGGGGAGTGGTGTACCAGCAGGCAAGATGTTTTTTGTGCAAAAGAGGCAATTTGGAAGAGGGGACAGTGAAGGGGAGATCAGGAAGCAGAAGTATCTGAAGAAACCCTTGCTCCCTGGACAAGCTGGGACAAACTACCCATTCCTTGCACAGCTGCCCGCAGTGATGGCATTCACAAAAGTTGTTCCTGTGAAAGATATTTGCCCCAAAAAACAAAAAGACCCTGCAGCACTGTATGGTCACATCTAGTTACTCAGTTATGGCAAAATAACCCTTTAATTGCAGTAAGGTCCATTAATTGGACTCCACACTGACATTTAGTTTCAAAGTGCACAAAAGTGTGCCTTTCAAAGTGATACAATGCAAAACTAATGCTGCTATGCAGGAATTGTTCAATATTGGGTTTCCTGATTCGCAGCACTTACATTTTCCTAATTTTATATGTCAGATACTGAATATGTCAAACACTAATGTCATAAATGCATTAAGTATCTGTAGCTGATATTTCCATGAGATACAGGCTGCCAAATCAAATCTATGGTCCTCTACTGAAAAAAGCTGTTAGTTGTGATGTTATTTTCTATTCACATTCTTCCATCCATTCCTCTCTACTCAGAGGCGTTCCTACGGTGGGGGCGGTACTGTAAGTTGCGCCCTGTCCTAGTCCCCGTTTACAAGCCAGCACGAGGCGGCCTCGCCGTCAGAGCCATTCCGTGCGGAGAAGGCAACGGGCAGGAGACTCCCTGCCTGTTGCCTTCCCTGCACAGAATGGCTCCGACGGCGAGGGGGCGCGGCTGCCTCGTGCCAGTTTGTAAACGGGGACTAGGACAGGGCGCAATTTACAGTACCGCCCCCACCGTAGGAACGCCTCTGTTTCTACTTTTTATCACTTGCTTGCTCCTCCCATTGCTGGTAGCAAGTTCCCTTTTAGCATGTTGCCCTTTATAGGATAGTACCTTCCTATCTAATTAGATTATTGATGCCGTATTGGGAAATACACATTAAAATAAAGGAGTGAAAGCACTTATTTTCAACCACCATTTTTATTATAGATCCAAAAAAAATGGTACAGTGCACTATAGGAATGTTTATCAGCAAAACCAGCTGCTGAGTTCCTAGCTCTCTACACCTTACCACTTGGGCTGTAGGTTGTTCTAAAAGGCTTTAAGAACAAGACATTTGCAGAAAACACCCATGTGTTTAGGGCCCAATCCTATCCAATTTTCCAGCATCGATGCAGCTGCAATGCAGCCCTGAGGTAAAGGAACAAACACTCACCTTGAGGAGGCCTCCATGACTGGGCAGGATGCAGTGTACACCCCGTTGGCATGACTGCATCAGTGTTGGAAAGTTGGATAAGATTGGACCCTCAGTCTGTTGTAGTTGTGGATTGCAAGGCCAGCCCATTCATGAGGCAAACTGTCACATCAGGGAGCAGATTGGTGGGAGGTGCTCTTATCTGTCCACCTTCTTGCCTCCATTGCTCGTCCTCCTCCATCCACACCTTGGACTGGAAAAAGAACAGGGGGAAGAGAGGAAAAGGAAATGTGGAAGGGAAGAGAGTGCTGAGCTATGACATAGGAGATTGAGAAGAGCAGAGGCTGGCACATCATCAAGTAAGAAGGGATGCCGCCTCAGGAATCAGGAGGTCATGGGCCAGCCCTGGTGGATTGTATGCATTGGCAGACAGGGGCTGGACTTGATGATTTCTTATGTCCCTTCCAACTCTGATTCTATGGTCTTAACAATCCAGCAGCTGTTTCGTCTGGATAACGAACACTTCAGATGAACCACAGGAAACAGAAAGCTAATACTGGAAGCAAAAATATGGCTGCCTTGAGCTCCTGGAAAGGTGGAAAGGTGGGGTATACACCTTTTAATTAAACAAATAAAATAACATTTTAATCCACATCTTTTCCCATATTGATTACTTCTAGCCTGTGTGTTTGTTCAACCACACTAGCATGATAAAATTTGACGTTCAGAAGCACATCTTTACTTGACTTCATGTGTATATATTCTGTATGTAGTATCATATTTAATCTGTGTCAACAGAGACCAAAATATAGTTTAATAATATTAAACTGTAAATATTATAATACATTTTCGTGACTTTTGAGATTGCGTCCTAAATGTACATACTGTATTATGAAGTTAGTCTAACTGCATAGAATTCTGCAACTTGTCTCATAATGGGAATCGGGAATTTACAAAGCCTTGACCTTGAGAGTGAATTCTAACTGAAGACAAAATTAAAATTATGAACGGTTGTGAAACTTTCCAGTAGGTGCAATTGATAGTTTCTGAGAAGGTAAACGAGCATTTTTGAATAATTCCATTTTTGAAGTGTTTCTGCACTTTGTTTCTGAGGAAACGTTTGATGAGAAAAGCATTGATAAACTGTGGTCAAGGGAGACACCTAAAAGAGAGTGTGAGGAAATAGCTCCTCAGTTCAACCTTCCATAACATAATTTTGTGATTTCTGCCTGTAGTTTGCACCATTTTTTATCATTTACCCCCTTAGCCCTTCCATATCCGGTGTTCTGTCACTTTCCCATTGCTCTTTAAATGAGGCCAGCAGCTTCAACAAATATTGTTGAGCTTCTAAAGAGCATCTGCCAACAGCAGCAGAATAGTAACAGGGAATTGGGCATGGCATTAACAGTCTGCTCTCATGATGATTTTCTTCCATATTAATGCATTTAAATATTGGATTTAAATATTGGGTACATCTTCATGTACTTAGTGTCCTGCCAGTCTTGGCCCCCACAGTTCTGCTGCAGTGTCTGTCCCTGGGCTCGACTTCATAACAAAAATACTGCAAGATTTCCACACAGTCATTGTGTGCTGCTACAATAGTAACTTCTCTCATCACTACTGCAACACCCCCTCACACTGCCACAGCTTCAACTCTGCGGTTGCCATGGCAACATCAACCCCCTCAAAGTGCCATAGAATCACTGCTGCAATGCCATAGCGATGACATCAGGCTGCCAGGGCTGCTGCCCAATATTACCATCTTCACATGCCATAGCTCTCAAGTGCCACAGAAGTATTTCACAGTTTCACAAGATCACCATAGCAACTTCAGCAAATGATAGCACACCATGCCGTGCTGCCACAGTACCAACTCTGTGGCCATGGCAATTTCACCCACATACTGAAAGAAAAGGAAACAATGAGGCAACATTAGTGAGCATAAATATGCTGTGGAAACCCTGTCAGATTTTTGTCATCGAAGAAACTTGCTGGCTTTTCAGGTTACAGGGAGCATCTCTTGCACATCTTGCCTTGTGACAAACTCATAAGGCAGCTTTCAGAATTACATTAGCTGAAGGTGGTGTGTGTGGATGTGTGTGCAAGACAAACACATATGCCCTTGGTGAGATGGAAATAGCTATCAATTTGTAGGTAACATGTGAAACCCAATATATCAGGTGGGGACAACTCTAAAAAACTTCTACAGAAAAGTTGTGTATGACATGAGCCACTCTGAGGGCTCTGTTGAGGTAAAAATGTTAGATTACAATGCAATCCTAGGCATGTCTACTCAGAAGTAAGCCACATTGTGTTCAACGGAACTTTTTGTTGTTTATTGGTTCAGTCACTTCTGATTCTTCGTAACTTCATGGACCAGCCCATGCCAGAGCTTCCTGTCGGCCATTGCCCCCCCCCCAGCTCCCCCAAGGTCGCGTCTGTCACCTCCAGAATATCATCCATCCATCTTGCCCTTGGCCGGCTCTTCCACTTTCCCTAGCATCAGCATCTTCTCCAGGGTATCTGGAGATTATGTCTTCTCATTATGTGGTCGAAGTACTTCAGTTTTGCCTTTAATATCATTCCCTCAAGTGAGTAGTTTGGCTTTATTTCCTGGAGTATGGACTGGTTTGATCTTCTTGCAGTCCAAGGCACTCTCAGAATTTCCCCCCAACACCACAGTTCAAAAGCATCTATCATTATCATATCAATATCATTATCATATCTGAGAGTAGAAATACTGTACTTAACTGCTGTTGCCATTCCCACATTGCTACTGCTCCATTGCCTCATATCACAATTACTGCAAAAGTGTAAACCATCCTTGTCCTGGGTGTCCCTGTACAATGCCTTCAAAACATCCTTAAGGAGGAACCGCAACACCCTTTCTTAGATCATCCCACTTCACTGTCAGTCTTGCTACAATAACAGTGTACAAGAGAACTGCAGCCAGTAATAAGGCAGGCTGTTTCAAAATAATATGGAAAATTGATCACTACCTATTCCTTGGCTTTCCAACCCATCTGCTTCCACTTGAACAAGACAGGCAGCCCTATCCTGCCTAAGTATCCGGGCCGCCCGCTAGATCCTATCCCTGTTCCGGGAGCAGCCCGGAGGTCTACACAGGGGAAGGGGACATTTGTCCCCTTCCCCTGGTGTAACGTGGGGATGCCCCAATGGCAATCCTTGAATTTCCACCAGCTATTTAGCTGGCGCAAGTCCGAGGAGACCATATACATAGTTCTCTCATTTTAACCATACAACAGGCCTGTAAGGCAACTTGGGCTGAGAGATACAGTACTGAGTGGAGCAAGATTGGAGTCCAGATCTCCTCAGGCCAAGATTGCCACTCTGTCCACTGTACCACACTGATCCTCCAAAACCAAGAAAAGTCAAGTATAATAATTGGTCAAATGTTGAGTATAGTCTACTGTACATATTCAAACAGTTTTGATCTGTGGCCTGTAGCCAAAAACGTGATAGGGAGATCCAAAGGTTCACTGTACTTTGTTGCACACATGCAACAGCCCCATACACTTAAATGTTGGGAAATACTCTGTATGCTATACATGCAGAGTGTTCTTCATTTTGTCTGTGATGGGAGGCACAGTTGAAAATTCAACAGGTCACCAGGAGGGGCCATGATCCTGCAGCACTTCATGCCTTTGGCCCTGGATATATGGTACACATTCTTTCAGTTTGCCCTTTAATATAAAATACCATAAGGCAGAGATGGGATCTCCTTGTAAAGTACTAGGTAACCATTCTTGTACAATATGATGGTAACCAGCACTCTATTTACTAAGGTTTCTCTTTGATAACAATCAAAAGCTAGCTGTATTCTTGAAAAAAAAATCCACAACAGTCCGCCCAACAAGTAAAAATAACCACACAAACACACACAGAGAGAGAGAGAGAGAGAGAGAGAGAGAGAGAGAGAGAGAGAGAGAGAATATACAATAAGTCTATGTGGATATTTTTTCCTAGTAAACAGCTAACTCCTGATGTTTATCAAAGAGAAATCTCAAGAAATAAAATACTAATGACCATAAAATTGTAGAAGGATGGTCACCAATGGAGTTATTCCATCGCTAATGAAGAACTTAAACAACTTGCTAAATGACCTCCATTGGGATCTATGTTCTACAGCAGAGGTTCTCAACCTGTGGTACGCGTACCTCCAGGGGTACGCGGGTCACTGGCTGGGGGTATGCAAGATGCTTTTTGGCGTACCCCCGCGTACCCCCTAAAGGTGCACGAACCAGGTGAGAAGTTCTTTTTTTCGGCCATGCGGCGTGGCCAGAGGACCCGCTCGGCCGCAACCCGAAATCGTCTCTGGTAGCTCTCCCGGCCATGCAGCGCTTCCGATTGGGTCCCTCCGGCTTGCGCTGCAAGGCCCTCCGGCTTGCAGTGCGAGCCAGAGGACCCATGCGGCGCCCTTACCTTAGCTTGCAGCTGCCACCATGTTGGATCACGACCAAGTCTCGCAAAATTCAAGATCGCGGCGTGAGATTTGGGAGCCGCGATCTTGGATCTCACGAGACTTGGTGGCGATCCAACATGGCGGCGGCTGCAAGCTAAAGTAAGGGAGAGCTTCCGGGGACGATTTCGGGTTGCAGCGCTGCCGATTGGGACTCTTCGGCTTGCAGCATGAGCCGGAGGAAAGGTAAGGGACAGCAACGGGGGGGGATTCCGGCCATTCAGGGCTTCTGAGCAGGCTCGGAAGCGCCACATGGCCGGAAAAAAGCACCTTTTTTATTTCACATTTATTTATTTCACATTTTTATACCACCCTTCCTCCAAGGAGCTCAGAGTGGTGTACATATTTCCTCCCCTCCTTTTTGTCCTCACAACAACCCTGTGAGGTAGGTGGGGCTGAGAGATAGTGACTGGCCCAAGGTCACCCAGGAAGCTTTGTGGCTGAGCGGGGATTTGAACCTGGATCTTCCAGGTCTAAGTCCGACTCCCAAACCACTACACCATCCTGGCTCTCTTTTCCCACTTTTGGGGGTGTGCACTTTTGGGGAGGGGTATGCGGGGGGATGTGGGGCTTGGGGGAATCGGGAGGGTGCTTGGGAGCTGGGGGAGGGGTATGTGGGTGGGAAAAGGTTGAGGGACCCTGTTCTACAGAAACCACAACAACAGATTGGATGGTGCATCTGTCACAGCTGTTTTGAGCTGTATCTTTATAGTGTCTGAAGACACTAGATATTTATATTTCTTTTAGTTGGGATATTTGTAGCCATATGCAACGAGTGCAGCCTTTGTTGTTGTTTTTTATACTACCATTGTTATGAACTTTTTGTAATACAAATTAAAATATCATCACATTTCTTTTGAGGGTTTTTTTTGAAGGGGGAGGGGGGGACTTAGGCTGCAATACACTTACCTGAGAATGTCCCATTGAATACAACAGGATGTACTTCTGAGGAAACATGTATATGTTTGTGCTGTCATTGTGTGAACTGTGGTCCACTAATTAATGTAAGATATGCCATTAGTAGAGATTAAGTTTCACCCCAACGTTCAAAACTTCCAAAAAGTGTTATTTATTATTAGTGTTTACAGTGCACAATAAAAAGAAACATGAAGAAATTAATGTTTATATATCAATACAAACATTTAATATGCTATAAACACCATCAAACAGAATAGTTCCATTTCGTGAGCTGTCAAGAGCTCTTGTAATAATGATTACAATTTAACCAATGAGTTTTATCTTCTGAGGGATAATGTAATTGTGTGAACTGTGGTCCACTAATTAATGTAAGATATGCCATTAGTAGAGATTAAGTTTCACCCCAACGTTCAAAACTTCCAAAAAGTGTTATTTATTATTAGTGTTTACAGTGCACAATAAAAAGAAACATGAAGAAATTAATGTTTATATATCAATACAAACATTTAATATGCTATAAACACCATCAAACAGAATAGTTCCATTTCGTGAGCTGTCAAGAGCTCTTGTAATAATGATTACAATTTAACCAATGAGTTTTATCTTCTGAGGGATAATGTAATTGAAGTAAACAAACTAGGAATACAATCCAGCACTTCTCATTTATCTCATTTATTTAAATGGGAGAGAACTAAGCACCTACTTAAGGCCCCAATCCTATCAGGACCTTGTGCTGCCGGAATTAGGCCCTTTATTATAGCGGCACGAAAGCCAGGCTATTGTCAAATGCTTCCAGGCCGCAGTCGCAAATGGGAAGTGGCATGGCGCATGCAGCAGTGACTCCCGAAGCCTCTACTGGTGCCAGTAAGTTGGCGAAGGAGAAGTGTCAAGGGGAGGGAGGGAGAGGGCAGGGGGAGTTTTGGATTGGAACAGGGGAGGGCAGTGAACAGGGAGAGGGAGGGGTGGATATTGGCAGCACCAGAGTGCGCCAGATCTTATTCCGTCTTTCCCACCCCACCCCTTTTCTCTCCTTAGACGTATGCCAGCAAAATGGCTGGCATAGGTCTGCGGAGACCCATAGGCGATCAGGCAGCCTACTGGGAGATAAGTTAAAAAAAATTACTTACCTCCTGCTGGCTTTCTAATTACCCCCACCACCACTACCACTGGTTGCAGCATGCACTCTGTCAGCGCAGTTGCATTGGCAATCAATGGTGGGGGATAGGATTGGGCAGTAAGTCTCCTATTGAAATCAATGGGATTAAAAAAGTGCTTAACATGGCTGGATCATGTGCTAGATGTTCTAACCTGTTCACATTGGAAGCAAACTCATTCCACCCAAGGGCGTGCCTAATAATTGACAAACTTGCAACCTGGGAGCACCCTATATTTATCTTCCTTTTATGGACAAGGACAGGAAGCACTTAGTGAAGCATTCCAGGAAGATTATTCATTATCTGTATTTATGAATCAGATTGTCAAGAAGGGAGTTTCCAAAAACTGTTCAACTTTTCTTTTGAACTTGACTTCAGCCACATAAACAGCACAGTCATTTGTCCTGGAAAACTGGGAAAGCCTGATTGTATTGCATGTTCAAGAAACAAAGTATTTCACCTTTTTCATCAAAGTTTATTTAACAGAAAGTATAGCATTTGGCAATAACCAATATGCCGCATTTGGTAGTTGCAGTTTTATTGTAGCCTCTCCCCACATTCACACTGCAGATGACAGCAGTTGAAAGGTCAGAGGCTGCACAGTAGAAATTATTATTAAAGCTCACAAAAATGGTGTTTACTTCTTTTTTTGTGTGCCACTTCATGTGTTTCTGATTAAGTGCATGAATACTGGCCTAAGAGAATGGGCAGCTCCTACCCAGACAGTATTATATGGTGGCTTGCATCAAATACCTGCAAGGACAACAAAAAGTGGAACTATGGTAAGAGAAAACAAAATGTATCTAATTTTAAGAAATACATTAATTAGGTACAAAGCCTGCACATGTATTTGTTTATATACCTCACTTTTCTACAATATACTACAGGTAGGTACAATATACTAGATACAATATATTGGGGAAGTGCTTAGCTTATGGGAATCTCTTGTAGTCTTTGATAGTTGTAAACCAGCTTTTGGGATTTTCCTCCCGTAGTCCCTTTTATGTATGGCAGGACTGTCAAAAGTCCAATCACCACCCAGCTCAAAAAAACTCATTGATTAACTCGCTGGTATATAGAGCGTTAAAAGTGTGCGATGGAGAAAACCTAGATTTGGAGAAAAAAGTGATTACTGAACAACTCCAAGCCAATGGATACTCCAGCACACAGATCAATCAATGCTGGAAAAAACAAAGCCTTAAGATAAAAGCAAAGAAAGAAGGGGTAAACAATATAGATGACAGCAATAAAGAAAATAACACAGAGGAAAAAAGTTGGACAGTCCTGCCATACATAAAAGGGACTACGGACAAAATTGCCAGAATACTAAAGCAAGGCAACATAAGAACCATCTTCAAGCCAACATGCAAAATCCAACAAACTCTAGGTAACCCGAAAGATAAAAGAAAAGCACTATCCAATGCAGGTATTTATTCCATCGAATGCGAATGTAGCAAATATTACATTGGGATGACAGGCAGAAGTATTAACACAAGTGTGTCAGAGCATGAAAGAGCGTATAGACTTAATCATCCTGGACAATCAGCTGTAGCTGAACACGCTCTCAATGAAAAACACTCGATTTGTTTCAATAAAACCAAGTGTCTGCAGAATGAAAGCAATCCCAGAGTGCTGAGACACTTAGAAACATTAGAAATAAGCAAACACCTAGAAACTGGTAAGCTTGTGAACCGTCAACAGGATTTGACACTGGCTAATCGCATCTGGTTACCTATATTACATAGAAAAAAAGATCGGGAGACACGGAGTGGAGCGGCTTGGATTTGACAGCTGCGGAGGTCGGGTCAGGTCATTTCCGCTTTTGAGTAATCAGCCGATTCCCGCGCTTTTCACAATTTAAACGGACATCTGGTGAACTTAGACAACTTCAC
Source organism: Plestiodon gilberti rubricaudatus (assembly GCA_026170595.1). Lineage (NCBI taxonomy): Eukaryota > Metazoa > Chordata > Lepidosauria > Squamata > Scincidae > Plestiodon > Plestiodon gilberti. The sequence goes on along the minus strand of JANXHW010000001.1, from coordinate 233,455,155 downwards.
CCACAATCTGTGTGATTGTTCCTACCCCCTGGAAGATGTTCTAAGTATAGAACGAAACGTTGGAGCATTCTATGTGATCCTCGGATTCTTTTGATATTTTTATCACGCAAGCAACTGCCTGGTGGAAACCGCGGCGTGTTTGGAAATTATTGAATACTCTCGAGCTAACTACATGGCGTCAAACCCCGTATTTGTGAAGAATTGGTGAGTTAATTAATAATAATGACCACTGCATATGCAGAGTTGTAAGACCCACACTGGATTTTTTTTTTAAGATTACAGTACTAATTGAAGGGGGGAAAAGCTTTGTGGGCCTGTGATCTCTGCAGAGATCACAGGCAGCTCCTGCTCCTACCATAGCCCAAGCAGAAATGCCGATCCTTTGGGGTGGCCCATCTCTTTTCCCCATTTCTCCCACCCAAAAACCCTCCCAGAGACCAGTGCTTATGAATGCTTAGAAAGGGCACGCACGCATGTGCGCGCACGCGTGCACGCGCGCACACACACACACACACACACACACACACACACACACAAGGCTAGAAAGGAAGGAGATCACTTTGCAAGGTGAGCTCTGCGAGGGGTGCTTGCTGTCAGCCTCTGCTTAGCTTCGCGGGCTTTTTGAAGAGCCGCCCTGCACGCTTTGATCCTCCACTACCCTCCCAGCAGCAAACACTCCCTGTTCCCTTCTCCCCCCCCCCTTTCTTGCAAACATCTGTTCAGGAGAAAACATTTTTAAACCTGGCACCAAACTGGATCTGCAGGAGCAGCTCCTCAGCAGCAGAAACCACCACTACAATGCACTAAAAAGGAGGGAGGGAGAGAGAGAGAGAGAGAGAGAGAGAGAGAGAGAGAGAGAGAGAGAGAGAGAACGGAAGGAAGAGAGCGGATTGGGCTGGCTGCCTCGGCAGAGGTCAGCGCTGAGTACCTTTGCTGGGGGGAGGGAGGGGGAGGAAGAAGCCTCTGGGGGTCGCAGGAGAAGCCCCCGGGTGCGCATGCGGCCCACGGGCCGCGTGTTGGACCACCATGGTCTAGAGCTTAAATGTATAGAAAGAAAAACTGTTCCAGAAGAATATGCTTGATATAACAGGTCTATTTCCAGGGCCACTTGCTTCCAAATTAGCACCACAAGTATGCAACTTTCAGAATCAGGATTTTGAGATAGTCCAAATGCAGCAATAGATTCTCACACAATACAACTTGACTATCAGTCAGTTTGCTGACTGGTGTTTCAAGCGCCAATTAATTTATCTCTAAGAATATGGCAAAACTAAAGGGAACAACCAACTCGTGACTGAATGTTTAAATGGGATGAAAGAGCATGAACTTGGAAGTGTATTCTTGGTACTTTTGAAAGTCAAGCACCATAATGAAGCCCAGTTTTTCCAGTTCTACAGCATCATCATGTTGGAGTAATTTTGTATTTTAAGGTTTATATGATAATAGGTCCATTCCTCTCTGTACCTATTCCAGAAAAATGTACTGCCCAATCCTATCTCCCGCCTCGTTATTGCATGCAGTCGCACCAACAGAGGCTATGCTGCATGCTATGGTGGGGTCAGTGATCAGACAGCCTGCAGGAGGTATTTTTTACTTACTCCTCTAGTAGGCTGCCTGATTGCCTATGGGTCTCCTCAGACCTACACCAGCTATGTTATTGGCATAAGTAAAGAGAGCCTGGGGCGCAGCGGGCAGTAAAATGGGGGATAAGATCCGGAGTATGCAACTGCTGCCACCAGAACTACCCCTTTCCCCCCCACACCCAGTTCATCCTCCAACACACCCCTTTACTCCCCCTCTCCGCCCAAGGCTTGCCCCCCACCATCAACTTACCAGCACCTGCGGAGCCTCCTGGAGCAGCTGCTGCAAGCATGCACTGCACTTCTTGCTGTTTGCGGCAGCAGCCTGGCAGTGTGTGATAGCATGAGACGGCAGTCAGGCTTTCCAAAAACTTTTCAACTATTCTTTTGAACTTTACTTCAGCCACATAAACAGCACAGTCATTTGCTTTCACGCCACCATAAAGGATCTTGCATTGCCGAAACGCAAATGGTAAGCGGTGATACTGACCATCCTGAGGGCTCATCATTACGACAAATCTTGTGATTGGTTAACCATAAAGCATATAAACCCAACCCAAGCAGCTGAATCGTGCATAGACAACACAATAAACATGTAGGGGCTAACAATCGTGAACAGTTCCAAGTGTTCCGATGGTCAAATTGTCCCTGTAACAAAGATGAAAGCAAGGGCCTTTCCTGCTTCTGTCTTCACTGTGACGTAAACTCAGCCATTTATATGCAAATATGTCATCCACAGTGCAAATGCATGAACACATATAATATAGAGTCCTATCCTAATACTGTACGCATAATGCAGGTTTACTGTGAAACAAGTCTCACTGAGTTCAGTGAGTTCAGTCTCGTCGCCTCCCGGTGCCTTGGGTGAGCAGCCGACGTGCCAGAACGAGAAACGACGAACTACTGACCTACAGGAGCACAGCTTTGGCTTTCTGGTCCCCAATGATTGGTTAGTTGATGGTCCTCAGTGATTGGTTGCTTGCGGTGAGGGAGGAGTGGTGCTGAGAGTGGGAATGAGAGCTTCAGAGTAGATTGCAGATAGGGTTAAAAAGAAAACAGTTCCAACTGGCTTACAATAACTCAACCTTGATTGGCCCAATGCATTACTCCTGTCCCGCCCCCACTGACCGAACATCGACTAGGCCCATGATGGCGAACCTATGACACGCGTGTCACAGGTGACATGCAAGGTAATTTTGGGTGACACACCAGCATTTCCCCCAGGGCCCCGACACACCTTATATTTTCGCAAAGGTTTTACAGGCTTGTCTTGAACATTTAGGGCAGGGGTTTTGGCAGACCTCTTTCAAATTATTATCTAGTAAAATTCAGCAACAAAAAAGTCACTAAGGGCCCGGTCCAGCCCAACTCCTTCGCAAGTCAGGCCTAAGAGTGGCCTAAGTTTGGCGTAATTTGTGCCTGAGTTAGGCCTGAGTTATGACTGAGTTAGGCCAACACCACCACTTACCACTTACCACCACCACTTGATCCAGGCAACACTTACCTCCCAGGCAGGCAGGCTCTCCAGGCTTGTGCATGTGCAGGCCTGTGTCTGCATGTGCCAGTGTCCATCCATGGCAGCTGCCGCAGTGTCTGTCGCAGCCCGGTCGCAAAGGGGCTGGCCGCAGGCATGGGGGTTGCGCCAGTCATGTGGTGGTTGCAGGGCAGGTGACAGGTGAGCGAGGTGCCTGTGCCAGCCGCCACAGGGCACCCTGTGCATCAGCCACCTGCTGCAGGGGAGAGTGGCCATCCCCCCCTCCTGCAGAAGGTGATGCCACCCCCAAGCCACGTTGAGGCTGCACGTGGGATTCATGGGGGGGGTGAGCAGGGGAGGGAAGGGAAGGAGGGGGGTGGGAACGTCACACACAAGGGGGGGGTCTCATGAGGTCTGGAACCGCCTCTGACATGACTTGCCCGTGCGCTGCCTGAAGCCCTGGGCCTCCAGGGCCGTGGCAATGCCCACAAAGAAGGCATCCCGGCGTGCCTTCTGCTCTGTGCCCCCGGCCAAGACTGAGAGATGCCTTGGGCTTGTCTGCTGTGAGCGGGAAGGGCTCACGCAGCTCATCACGCCCCCAGATGGGGTGACGTCGGCGCCTCGCGGCAGGCGCTCCGGCGGGATGGGGGGTGGCCAGCTTCCATCATCAGGGAGTGGGAGGGGAGGCAGACACACAGGCAGGCAGACAGAGGGTGCTGGGGAGGGGCACGGGGGGGGGGTCAGAAACAGACAGACAACAAGGCTGATGGGGGAGGGAGACAGGGAGAGGGGTCTGCAGAGACCAATAGGGACACAGGGGTCACTTCACAGATGAAGGCAATGCAGGAACGGGCGCCTCTTATGCAGACAGACCTTGGGCGGAACGGACACCATTGACGGGCGGAACGGACGCCATTGACGGGCGGACCTTGGGCGGAACGGACGCCGTTGACGGGCGGACCGTGGGCGGAACGGACGCCATTGACGGGCGGATCGTGGGCGGGTGAGAGCCCCGGTTGCCGAAAGGGCTGTTCACGGACGTGGCGGACGCGAGCGGATCCAGTATGGGCGCCATGTCGCCTGTCATTGTTTGCCTGCCTGAGAGGCCCCCCAACTCCCCACTCCCCTCTGAGCCCTGAGGGTCTGGCAGCCCCCCTGCTGTGGTCTCCCTGGGAAGGAAGTGGCAGTCCCTGGATGGGATTCATGCAGGGGCTTGTGTGCTGGGCGCTGTCTCTGTGTGTGTGGGGCAATGCTTGTGTAACACTGGGCACAAGGGGGCTCTGCCCGAGGGGCGTCTTTATTGTTCTGGGACGGTAGCAGAGATGGCCAGGCGAGTCTGCCAGGGGTAGTCACAGCAGCCAATCTGAAAGCAGCAGCAGCAGCAGCAGCAGCACACGTGCCCCAGGGACCTGGAGACGCAGGCTCTTCCCCTGTGGAACCACAGCCTGCTCCATAGAAAGGCGAGGGATAGCAAGTACGACAGCCAGGGAGGTGGAGCAGCAGCAGCAGCAGCTGAGGAGGGTTGCAGGGCTGGCTCCCTGACCTCTGGCAGCATCGAGGCAGACGACAGTGGGGCACCCTGCCTCGAGCCCCAGGGGTGCTCCCAGGAAGATAGGTGGTAGTGGACGTTCCTGGAGAGACAAAAAACAAGGGGGAGTTACATGTCAGCCGGTGTGTGGTAGCAGTCGCCATTGAAGACAAGCCAGTGTGTCCGTTGCAAACGCCTGCAGGGAGAGATCAGATTACACAGCTGCTAGGTATCACGAGCTTGTCACAGTGTGAGGAGCTTACCTGGCCGTCAGAAGGGCATGATCCTGCAAAGGGCAACAGTGAAGGAGAGAAAACACAGCACAACTACATACATGGCTAGCACATCATAACTGACCTGTTGTAGACCCTATGGGGGGCAAGGCTGCGGGTTAGTAAACAAACCTTTGTTAACAGGCAAGTCACATTTACACAAACACATATTTGTCTGCTCACATGGCAACAGGCAGCTATCAGAGGACACATTGGTAAAGTGGCAGCTATCATATATATGTGTGCTGACAGGCAGAAGTACTACATAAAGGCGAACACAGGCAGAAGTCATACATATTGGCATGAAAAGGCAGAAGTCCAACATTATGGCAAACACAGGAAGAAGTCAGATTCAGATTCAGAACCTTTATTGGCATAATTAAACATACATAACATACAACATAGACATATAACAAGTAAAGGTGAAGAGTCCTAACCTAGCATACACTACCCATATGACTCGCACTGCGCCTCTTTACAATTAGCTTTAAGTAGGTTGCAACTTTTTCTGTTAATACAACATCTACACCCTGTAAAATAATCCGGATTTTTTCCTGATCCTCCCAACTCCACCTATTGGACAAGATCGGATATAAATATTTCTCACGTAGATCACTATACAGGGGGCAATAAAATAACATATGGTGCAGAAATTCCACACCTCCCACGGCACAAGAACAACATCTCTCCCTAGAGGGAATCCCTCTAAATCTCCCATAAAGTAACTCTGATGGCATGACATTACACCTTGCCAATAGGAAGGCCCTACAATCAGATGGGCATTTTAGGTGGTATAAATACTCTGCCCGTTGGCCATACTTAATAGGGATCTGATAATGAAGTGGTGAGCATGTCGTGTTGGCAGCATGCTGAAGTTCTTGCTGTTCAATATCCAGGAGCCTGCCCCTAATTGTTCTAAATGCTTGTTCGTGGGTCAGTGAACCTACTATATCTAAAGCAAGGCCTATAGATTGTATTTTATTTTCAAAATAAGTGGCCCCAAAAGGGGGCTCAGAGTCCAAGAGAAGTCGGGTAAGTAAACTATCCTGGTCTAGATCGTAGAAAACTCTTAACCAAAATTTAAAAAATCTCAGCCATGCCACAGTCTCCACCCGAGATTGACCAGCTTCTAAACAGAGAGTGGCATAGGCCACACAACCTGGCAACCCAAAGATTTTCCGGAGAAATGACGCCTGAATCCTCTCTAGAGAACGGTTCATAGCACACTTCCATATAGGGACGCCATACAGGACCTGAGGAATGATTTTAGCATTGAAGACCTCAAGAGAACACAGGCAGAAGTCCTACGGTATGGCTTACACAGGCAGAAGTCCTACATATAGGCATGAACAGGCTAAAGTCAAACATATATTGGCATGAATAGGCAGAAGTCATAACACATGTCATCCCAGACCCTGCTCTTACCTGCTGGTGTTGTTGCCTGTGGGGGGGGGGGGAGAAGAGAGAGGCTGGGAGAAAGACATGGGTTAGCAAATGCTTGCAAGGAGGCAGCTGCCCAGGCACAGCTGTAAACAGTTTGGCCACAGCCTGAACAGCCCTCTCTGCCCTAGAGGGGGGCAGAGAGGAGAGGAGAAGAGAGAAGTGGGGTGTTTGTGAATGTTGCCCTCCACCAACAAAGTCCCACTTTGTGGCTGCTGGGGGACAGGACCCCACGCCACGTGCTCAGAGAGAGAGAGAGAAAGAGAATGGAGGCCTGGGGCTGGGCTTTTGTGGGAAAGAGGCTGGGTGCTTCTGGCTGCGGATAGGGTGTGTCCATATCCAGAGTTGTGCCATCTGCGTCCATGTCCAGAGTTGTGCCACAGTTATTCCGTCCTAACTCAGGCATAACTCAGGAGTAGGGTGTTAGAACTTTTCAGGAGAGGGCTGGAGTGTGTAAGGTAAAATGGCTCCTATGGGTCTCCTCAAATTTGAGTCCACCTTTTTTGTCGACCTAAATTTTGTTCTGTAGCTGTGCTCGAGGAGGCGTGTCGGAGCTTGCCAGTGTCTGGACCTGGACCCAAATTCGTAACCGCCCCCGTTACGCCCCCGACACGCCCCTGACACGCCCACTTTTAGGCCGAACTTAGGACGGAATAGCTCTTAGGCCGAACTTAGGACGGAATTGGTCAACTTTCCTAAACCCATCCTATGTCCGTCACAATAGCAGCACAAATTCGGCCTCAATGTCACAATTCGGTCCTAACTGCAGCCTAAGGCATTTAGGCTGCTTTTGTGACTGAATTGTGCCGCTGAGGCCTTAGGCTGGACCGGGCTGTAATTGATGTTAAATAAAATGCAATGTGTTCTATAGTTTTCAGTTCAATTCAATTCAAAATTAAAAGTAGCAATAGTCAAAGTACTATTAAAAGTGGGGGGGGGGACACACCAGCAGAGTCAAGTTAGGCATTTTCAAAAATTGACACACCAAGCCCAAATGGTTCGCCATCACTGGACTAGGCCAACCTCGCCCGTACCAGAACATCACTCTCCGATGTTCCTCTTCGTTCCTGACGTGGAGAAAACACACTGATTTTTTTTCAGCAGCACGAGGACACCGCTGGACGAAATGTAGGGCGACGTGTCTGGTCTGTTTCCACCTTTAAAGTGATGTAAAACCAACATAACTTTGGAGTGTATACAGTATATGCATTTTATTTCCTGGTTTTCTATTGCCTTTCCACACCAAAGTACCTAGGTGACTGTCCTGTGTCTGTTCTACCACCCAAAAAACTTACATTTGGTTTCACTCCAGCAATGACTCTTGCTTAATTTCATTTCCAGTTTCCAGTTCTCCTGGACCCAGCCTACTCCACCCAGGTTCCTGCCCAGTTCTTCTAGTCCACACTGTCATCATGGACGGACTTCTTGATTTTGATCCTTTGATGGCATTCCAATGACTCTTGCTCCACCTCTTTGACTGGTCTCATCTAAATTCTCCCATTAACTCCCTTCCTCCAAACCACAATCCTGACACAATGTTATTATTGTAACTTTTTTGGGGGAGGGGGGAAATAAAAATAAGCAGTGAATTGCCCATTAAAAAACTTCCCTGAATTTTTCCAGTGTCAGTTTCTCTTCCTGGAGGAAGAGAAGAGATGTATTTTCTGATTTTCTCTCATTTTTTCCCTTTTTATTGAAAAATAATGCTATTTTGTTATTTAAAAAAGAAAAATTGGAAGAAATAAGTGATTAAATTCCTCATGGAAACACAAACTAACATTAGGGCCAGAGGAACCAGGGCCACTGCATAGTTGCATCACTTCTATTCAAGCAAAAACACCAGCAAAGCAAGGGAAGATCAGCTTGGTCTGGACCCAACTGGATAAAAGTTTTGGATTATGCTGAAATGGATAAACTTACAATTTTAATTAAGGAAAAGACACTTAACCTTTTTGTGAATAACTGGAAACCATTTATTGACTTTTTAAGAGAGAGAGAGAGAACGACGAAGTGATATGTGGATTTAATGAATAGAATGTGGGTGTTATTTTGGCTTAGTTGGATATTATATGTAGAAAATAGTGAATAGTATGCTAGTAGGATGTATTGCTTCGAGCTTGCTATAATTTTATGAAATATGTATTTTTTATGTTTCAATATATTAATAAAATATAAATATATAGTCTCAAAAGTTCTTGTTGACTATTTCCCACTTCATTCTGGCTTTGTCAAACTCATCACCATCCTCTGTGTTTTCCATCCACTCTTCATCTCTGGGGCAGGGCTGGTCAATCAGTGAAGCGACTTGAATTGTGGTCGCATCAGGTGTGGATTGGGGAGAGGCGACATAGCACCCACCCCGTGTCCACTCACTGCCATAGCGACTATTCCCCTGCCCATCTAGCTGCCCTGCTGCCCTGTCTGTGCCTGAGCAAATGTTGTGCTGCACCACACAGCTGCCACCTCCTTCTCCAGTGCTGCCATTTTCCTTCCTTCGCTTGGGTGTGTGTGTGTGTGTGAGCAGCTATCACATTGTTCTGCCCTGCTCCTCTCCTTGCAATTGGCCTGGAAGGACAGAAAGAGGTGGAGCAGCACATTGGCCTGCCTGATGCCAGGGATGTGGATCAAGTCTCTAACTCCAAGTCTTGAGTCAAGTCTCAAGTCTCTGGGTCCAAGTCTCAAGTCAAGTCCCAAGTCTTTGCCCCCAAGTCCCGAGTCTTTGGTTACGAGTTGCGAGTTCCTATCTAATGAGGAAAACGGGTTTAAATCTGAATAAAATTCGACTTGTCGTAAAAGGTTCCAAGTCTTGAGTCGAGTTTTTCGAGTCTTTTACAATCGATGAGTCAAGTTCAAGTCAAGTCATGCAATTTGAGTCCAACTCGAGTCCGAGTCAATAGACTCAAGTCTACATCACTGCCTGATGCCAAGAAATGGAGCAGCTTGCCACTGTCAGCCCGGATCAGTTGACTGGAGGCAATGACAGCAGTGGGGCGCTTTTCAGGCCTGCTGGGGGCGGCCATGGGGGCCCCCACACCCCCCGGAGGACAGTCCGACCCCCGGTAAGTCTAAAAATACCCCTTTTGTTCCCAGCAGCGGCATGATGCCCGGATTGCTGCCGCCACCATTGCCCCGCCCCCACAAGCACTCAATGTTCTCCTCTACTCACAGGGGAGAACTTTGAGAAACACTGGGTTAAATTGTTCCATGAACTACACACGGTGTAAACCCCAGTCAGATACTGTACTTTCCTGAAGCCTCATCTATTTCACATTCATCAATAATGGTATTGTTTTCCCTCTTTGCATCCTTATTTTTGTTACTACTGGGCTACTGTAAGTGGCACCATCTGCCAGCAGCAGATGGAATCATAGCAAACAGAAGCCATGATGAGGAGCTACCACAAATCAGCCAACTCTCCCACTTTGGGTGACAATTGGTTTTAAAACTGATCTCCTGCACTCTTTCCCCCTTTAAAGTTACTCTCCAGACTTCATCTCTGTGTTGGTCAATTCCGTTCAGGTTGCTGGACCAAGGTAAGTCATTTGCAGCTCATTTGCAAGATAGTTAAGATAACTTTATCAAATTAAAATGCTACATAGCTCAGGTCCTGAAAGAATATCTTGTAAGGCATTAGTTTTGACATATCAAGCTGCTCAGATTCACAGCGCAATCCTGCGCAAACATAGGCCAGCAAAGTGAGTGCTCCGCCACGGCACTTTTGCGGCTCCCTTAGTGTAAGTGGCACCAGCACGGAGGCCGGCACCGCTCACACCACCGCTGGAGGGCCTCCACATTGCTGGACACACAGGTGAGTGGCTGGCCTTACACAGCCTCTCCGGATGTGCACCAGCTAAAGAGCGGTTCCCTTCCCTCAAGGTGAGCCCCGGCCGTGCTGGCGTGGCTTGTATCCTGCCTAAGATGCAGCAGCCGGCTCTTTAGGCCAGCCGCCGCATCTTAGGCAGGATCAGACTGTTACATTTCTTAATTCAATCTAAATTATCATTTATGCCAACAAATTAAGCAGGAGACGCCTAAACTATAATCTATAGATGTGACCTTAAGTTACGGGTAGAGTCAAAGTGCCTGGATCAAAAAGGACAAAATAAATATAGTAAGTCAAGAGGCAAGCACAGGCAGTTGGGCAGCCAAATCCTAACTAAACTCCCTTACTAAATTCCCTAACTAAATACAGAGGTGCCAGTGCAGGCTACGCTGCATCCCACATGGGAATTTAGCAGGCAAGAGATCTCCTCGGGGTAAGGGTACATTGCCCTGGGGAAAGTCCCAGCCACCACTATGGGTCAACTCAGACCTGCACCAGCTATCTCACTGACAAAAGTCCAAGTTGATCTGTGTCGGCAAATCAGGTCTGGGAAGGGGATAGGATATGGCGTGTGCCGGCGCCGCTGACCCTGCCCCCTCTCCTGGGCCCAATCTGCCTGCCCTGCCCCATTCTGCCCCCTCCCCTCCCTTCCCCCACACCTGTGGCAGACTTACCTACTCCAACAGGTGCTGCTCTGGCCGCCAGCGCCAGTGGGAAGGCTCCTGTCTTCCTGCCGGTGCTGCTAATACTTTTGCGACAGCACATGCTGGCGGAGCATGTGCTCCGCCGGTGGAAGCCTACCATAGGATTGTGCCATACATTTGTTTGAAGGGAAACAGCCAGCAGGACTGGAAATATCAAAAGTTTGGAAAAGGGTTCAGCTCCAAGAAGAAGAAGAGGAATAGGTGAGACCAGGAGGAATGAATAGGGTCTATAAACTGCACACTCATAAGTGGCCTTTAAAACAGACAAGCAATTCACAAAGAGAAGTTAACAGAAGAAGATTAAAGGGCAAAAACAAATCATGATTAGTGACACACACAAGCAATAGTAATGGTCAAATATACTACAAAAGTTATATCGCATTGCAAAAGTAATACATACGCTTCATGTGCTCAGTGACTCATGTAATGCAGGATTTGTAATGCAAGGGCATGCATCATTTTTCCATGATGCTGTCACTGTGCATTCCGCCCCCCCCCCCCAGTTCCATCAGCTTCAAGAAGAGAACATGTACATGGAGCATAGTCACACAGCTGCTTAACCAACCCCTTGTGGCTTTGGCCTTTCACACAAGGCTGCAGTCACATATCTAATAAGAACCCTGCTTAATAGAATCATTACACCATGACGTCTTTCCAGTTCATTTTTGTTTCTCCTAAACTCTCCAGAATGTGTCAGTGGTGGGCTGTCCCTCCATGTGTGCCAATAAAAATGACAATATGCCCTAAGTCCAGTTCTCCTCTTCAAGAGAGGACTCTCATCAACTGCTCTTTTTATTTATTATTTTCATTGTCACCAATCCTAGTTCAAAGTCAGTGTCTGTCTTCTACCTGCCTTCTTTTGTAGGCTGTATATCCAGGCACTCAATCTCTTGGCATCATAGGTATTTCCCTTGTCTGTGATGGGAAATAATATGTTCTGAATACCTTAGGCCACTGAAAAGGCTCCATGGACTTTGCCTTCTTTGTCCTTTTTATAATTGATACACAGGCACAGTTTTGCTTTGATGTGTACAAAATTAATCATGCTCCTATTTTCTCCTCTTTGAGGACACCAGTGAGGTTTGCACACTGGGCTTTATCTACTGTCTTTTCATTTCCATGGTTACTATTAGTCACCATCATTGTGCTAACTTCCCTGAAATGGCACACTGATTATTTCTCTTTTACTGAGTGTGGTACAAAACTAGCCAATTGCATTACACTGAAATGTCACTTTGGCTCCCCATATTGTGATTTGAGCCACTGATCAGCTCCTTATTAGCATTTTTTTAACATCAACTGTCAACTACTAATCCAGATGACATTTCCTTCACTGAATTGTTTAAGGCCCTTCCCCATGTTATGATTTTTGCCCACAGGAGCAAAAACCTCACCTTATTTCTTTGAGCAAACTCCATGTGATGTGAGCACCAAAAACCCCCTGACATATTTTTATGTCCTCCGCCACACCCCCCCGAACCCTCTGCCTTTTACCCCATCCAGATCGGTCCAAGAATCACGGAGATACAGCCATTTAAAGCAAAGCGCATTTAAAATTCGGCTTTTCTCCGCTTTGCGCACCTTTTGACAGCTGACGCGTGTCAGCCAAGGGCAAAAGTTCACCGACACGTGTCCGCCACGAGCCCTCTGGAACCCCTAGAGAAGCGGCAGCAGCAAAAGTTCACTATGTACCTTTTTAATCCTATTAAACCTCTTGACCTACTAAGCCTATAATCCTCTTTCTGGGCGTTCAGCCAACTTTCCTATTAACTGACCCAGCTCCGACCTCTCGCCTTCTCTGTACTGACAGCGGGCTTTTGCTCTCTCGGCTCCATTTGACAGCTTAAAGGGGCAGTGCTCTATTTCGGTGGAATGAGGATCCTGAGGTTTTTCTTGGTTATTTGGGGGTTCCCTTGGGGGTTATGTGCCCGGATCTTCTCGGAGGTCAGCGGGGTTCTCTCTAGGGATGGGATCCACACAGAATGGTCCCGATCCTCTCGCCCAGCTGGGGTAAGCCTCATGCTGTGTGGAGAGGCTCCTGGAAGCAGCACAATAGATTTACAGCCATTAAAGAGTTCCATTCGAGGCGGAGCATCCTGCTTGGGCTCACGGGAAGTGCTGGGAAGGACGAGCGGTTCGAGGCCCTCTACCCACCTTCAGCGAGGAGACAAGGGGTGGAACGCAGACAGCCCGGGGGGCGTCTCCTGTCAAATCTGTACTGCAGGGAGTAGGAGAGACCATTTTAAAACCACATAACCCAAGCCGGTCAGCAACGGCTTCCAATTCTGTGCTGCTCTCAAATGGCTTCCTTCTACCTGGGAGGCTAGATGGGGGCAGGGAATCCAGGGAATTCCTGATGCTTTGTGAGAACTCTGCCACCATTTCCTGGACTTCAAGACTAACTCTTTGTGTGTCTCTCCTCTGTCAATTACCGCCATCCCCCACATCCTGGCTCTGCTATCCTTTGTTACCATTATTCAAATGTCTATCTCCGGCTGCCAGTTCCCTGATTGCAACTTGTTCCTCTGTGCATGCTAACACTATCTCACTTCCCATTGTTCCTGTTTCGCCTGGCTACAATTATTTCAAATGTTAATCCAGTTATCTACCTTGCTCTTGCCTGACTGACAGCAATCACTCAAAATCTCCTCAACTGTATGCTTGGTGCCATGGGGCAGGGACCTATTGTGTGGCACTTTTGGCTATTGAATTGGAAATACTGCCTTTTGTGTTAAGCAGGCTTCTCAAAAGGACCTATTCATAAAACTCCGGAAAACCTCGCTTCACCTGAAGTGGGGGTCTAATCCTATTACCTCCTGCCACCCAGTACCCCCACCCATCATACCATTGGTTCCCAGTTGTACAAAGCACCACACTTTCATTGGTTCTTTTAATAAAGTTTATCTTTTATTGGTTCAAAGTTTCACAAACGCTGCTGCTGTTCTCATTGGTGTAAAGTTTCAATCCTCTATCTGATTGGCTGTATCAACGTGTAACTTCTTGGATCCTTTCCCTCATTGGCTCTCCTTTATTATGTATTCTTGTAACAATGAACTCCATGATTCTGTATGAAATAATGTATGTATATAAACTTTTGTATTGATTGTATATGTTACACTTTCTGCCTTGCTGATCGTGTCCTTGGCTAGCCTAGTAAAAGATCTTCCTTTTTACGACGTTGGTCTATTTTTGAGCTCTATTTTTGGCGCCTCTGCAAACTGCAGTTCTCTTCCCTTTCTCTCTCTCTTTTCCTTTTTGGGTACCCTCTCCACCCGCGGAGTCAAGTGCCTGCTCACCGAATCAAACGAGCTGAAATCACTAGCACCTTTGAGTGCTCACGACACATGGAGGAATGCATACATGTGTCTCCTTTCAAGTCTGCTCACAATACTTATATGCCAAAAAATGAGAAGATAAATCCCAGTGGAGTGAGCAGCAAAACCCACAAATCTGACTGATACTGTGAATGAGGTCCTTTTGCCAACTTCATTGAAATGTTCCGGTTTGGCCCTACACAACCCTCCCCCTGCCCCAAATCACTGCACTGCCTCTAGTTAGGTTTTGTGGGGCCCAGGCAGGCGGTTATCAGTGGGGCCTTTTAATCTTGTTTTGCCTCAAGACACGAAAAAGGAAGACAATGCCCTTGCCTTCCCCTGCCCCACTGCATAACTGCAGCCACTCTCAAAGCTTGTATTAGAGGAAGGGGGAAAGGTGGCATTAGGGGTCAGGTCAGGTGCCCACACCCATCAGAGACCCCATCTGTCAAACGCCCAACAGATAACTGTAAAACGCCCAACAGAACTGAAGAACTTCCCCTCTTCTCTGCCAGTGCTGCAGATGCCAGTCCAAATATACGGCACCATCTAGTGGCCCTTCTGACCAATGTCAGACTGTGCTCCTCCATGACTGAGCTATGGGCCCCCATTCCAGAGAGGGAAATGGTGGTAGTAACAGCAGCTTATACTGGTACTACCATGTACTGTATAATGATAACCATTGTTAAATGAATATCAGTACTCAGTAACAGATAGTACCCCTGTACTTTCACCACTGAAAAATCTCCGATATACATCACATTTAACTGTAGGAGTGACTTGTAAGATCATAAGTCAAATTGGTAGCGCAGGAGTTCCCTAGGTCATGTTCATGCACTTTCTTCAGTTTAACAAATCCTTGAAGTCCCCTTATCACTGGCACCTTACTCACACAGCCATGCAATCACACAAGGGCAGCTTGAACTGCTTGGGTCCCGCCCCATGTGAAACCCAGGTG
This sequence comes from Plestiodon gilberti rubricaudatus, assembly GCA_026170595.1. Classification (NCBI taxonomy): domain Eukaryota; kingdom Metazoa; phylum Chordata; class Lepidosauria; order Squamata; family Scincidae; genus Plestiodon; species Plestiodon gilberti. The sequence goes on along the minus strand of JANXHW010000001.1, from coordinate 233,440,062 downwards.
TACACAGGGGCAGCAGAGTGTTTAAAGCTACTAATGAAACCGAGGCAGAGAGATTTATCCCCCAATCCTCAGTAGCTAATGGCTATGCCTACTCAGAGAGTTGCACCCCAGCATCCTCAGTGATATTCAAGGAACCTTGGATTGAGTCGCTAAGGTTTCACAGGCCAGTTGGGGCAGACAAATTGTCTTAGGCTATTCCCGGATGTGAGACATTGGTATGTAGCTGTTTGCAAATTGCCCAGATTTGTCATTCACCAAGCTACCTCAAACAATGTCTTAATGGTTTGTGTTGGCGTGGTGAAAGCTCTGTTGTGACTGGTAGACCTGGGTGTTGAGGCAGCTAAAATCAACAGCTCCTTGAGTGGGAGTGATTTGGAGTTCCAGCAGCTACCAGGCAGGGTTTTTTGTTTTTACCTGGAACAAACCTATAAAGATTTGGGTGCCTTGGCCCAAGTGCTGGCAAAGGCCATTCTCCCAGTGGAGAGGTGGAAAGTGCCTGGGGTAGAAGGCCAAATCAGATGCAAAATGGGGAATGAGTCTGTCTGGAGGAGAAGAAGGTTAATCTTCTTCAGCAATAAGTTTCAGACTGAAATTTCAGAGTGAAGCAGATTTTGAATCTAACAGGCAGAGACATGTTATTTGTTGTCCAAAATCACTTGATTTGAGGATGAGGCAGATTCTCTGGTCTGTAGTATCAGTTTCTTGTTTTGAACTGCCAGCAGTTCCTTCCTCTGGCCAACAGTCCCAGTGATGCAGTAGGAGGGAAAAGGAGGCTAGCCCAAGACCACCCCTCACCCTGTGTGAGGTGGTGTGTCAAATGCTGCCCCCTCTTAGCTAGTCATGAGCTCTATTCCTCCCACTCTGTGAACTGGAAAAGGTAGAGGGGGTGGAGCAGAATAGGAAGTGTGGTGGAGAGGACAGTAGTAGGCTAGAGCTTCTCTGATGCTCTAGCTCACCATTCCTCTCTCCTCCATACTTCCCCTTCTGTTCTATTTCTCTCTTGCTTTTCCAATTCAGGGAGTGGAAGAGGAGCAGCAGAGACCAGTGGATGGACAAAGGCAAATAACCAGTGATGGGGACTCGAGTCAAATGACTCGACTCGCAAGTGTGACTTAGCCACTTTTTCCCTGACTCGTACTCGTACTTGTACTCGTGACCCACTGACTCGCACTCGTACTTGCACTCGTGACCCACGGGACTCGTACTTGACTTGCACTCGTGGGGGTAACGACTTGCCATTTCCAAGTCATTTTCCTTTAATGGCCGGCATCAATGCAGGCAGGCAGGCAGGTAGGCGCAGTGGAGACATGGGAGGAGGAATGCAGCAGGGAGGAAGGGTTTTCAAGGGGGTGGGAAAGCAAGCCTGGCTCTGAGTCCCCCCCCCTTTTGTTGCTGTCTGTTTGGCATTGGCCACAACTCCGAGCACGAGGGGTGGGGAGGAGTGAGGGAAGGCGAAGCTGCCACAGCAGTTCCTCCTCATTGACCAAAACTCCGAGCCCAAGGGATGTTTGGCTCAGCAAGCCAAAAGCCATTTTCCCCAAAGTGACTTGACTCGTGACTTGTGACTCGTGGTTTCTGGCCTTACTCGTACTCAACTCGCACTCGTGCAAAAATGACTCGCACTTGACTCGTACTTGCCCAAAATTTTTGACACTGACTCGCACTCGGACTCGCACTCTTGCAAAAATGACTCGTACTCGCACTCGCACTCGTGACCTAGTTACTTAGATACATCCCTGCAAATAACCCCTGAAATATTGAGTGCAAGCTTAAATAGTAACATTTCTTGCAAAGAGTTTGTACAGTTTTATAAGCCCAGATTGATATCTCGTTTTTATATCTGAGGATGAAGTTTTATTCAAGTAAAAAAGCTACATTTTAATAGATTTTTGTGATTCTATTTAGTAATGGACAAAATGGGCAGCCCAATCCTGTCTAGGGCCGCCGCAGCATGCAAAAGCACACTGCGCCAGATCCAAGGCAAGATTGGGCCAGCACCAGCGAAGCTGGAACACTCCCCTGGGGAGAGCCCCAGCTGCCTCTATGGACCTCCTTAGATGTGTTCCAGCAAAATGGCCAGCGCAAATTCGAGGAGCAGGCGTAAGGCCGGCCAGACCCAGGGACAGGATTCGGCAGAGTGTATCACCAATAATCTCTCCCCCGTCCCTGGCCTGGCTGGCCAATCAGCCCCTCCTGTTCTGCCCCTGTCTGCCTTCCCCATGCCCCTGCCCTGACCAGCACAAGACTTACCTGCGTCCACCGGCACTGGTTGCAGCCCTGGGCGGAGTGAGTGGCGCTGGCCTCTCCGCCAGCACCACTTACTTGCCAGGATGTCGAAAACATGCCTTATGGCACGTTTATGACACCCAGCACTGGCGGAGTCGCCGCTTCGCTGGCAGATAGTCAAGATTGCGCCATAAGTTAATACTTATGCATTTTGAACAAAAGTCTTCCCTCTGCTTGAGGGAACTCTTTAAACTCAGGACCAAAATTCAAAGTTAATAGAATTTGGCCTTGTTTCTCCATACAGATTATATTATACAGTCCCATCAGTATTCATTGGAAGAAGGCAAATACATAAATAATAGCATATAAATAAATAAAAATGTAATGCAGCATAGAATTGAAGTTTTCTGTTAGCCAACAGTTCAAACAAAAGGCAATATTTAATAGGTAGGAGTTGTAGCCAAGATGGCATACTTCACCATCTTTTCTTATTTATTCAAAGATCGGCACTGCAACTGATTGTAAATGCAGGACATTACTGAATACAGGTTTGCTGTTATACTGAGAAGAAAACTGAAAACTCCCACATATAAATAAGAGGTTAGACTATTCCTAAGGTGTTTATCTCCTCGTTCTAGGCAAAACAGACAAAAGAGAAGATGCATTTGTGGTGGGTGGCATATTGGGGGAGAGGACAAGAGATATAATGGTAATGATGATGGGAGTTTGTAAGGGATTTATTAGTCTAGGAAAAGTTGCTCTATTATCTACTACAGCATCTGACTGATTTTGCTCCTGGTTGTGGTACTGATTCATATTTTACTGGTCTCATATGGTACTGTTAATTGTTTGTTTATTTTGTTGCATTTTAATTGCCTTCTATTGGTTTTTATTTTTCTTTTCTTTGTTTTCTTTTTGTTTGCTGCCTTGAAGTAGAAAAGTGGCTTACAGTCCAATCCTATGCATGTCTATTCAGAAATATGTCCCATTGACAACTTAATAATCACAGGGCTCTGTGTGTGTGTGTGTGTGTGTGTGTGAGAGAGAGAGAGAGAGAGAGAGAGAGAGAGAGAGAGAGAGAGAGAGAGAGAGAGAGAGAGAGAGTTCCGGGAGTCACTCCCAGCCATAATATTCTTCTATGGGAGTGCTTTTTTTAATTTGTCCCATGAGGAAATTAGGAAATAACCAACCAACCAACCAACCAACCAACCAACCAACCAACCAACCAATCAATAAACCTTTATTGGCATAACATAACATAACATAAAAAGAAAGTAATAGTAATAATACATAACACAATAAACAAGCAAACAACGAAAGCATGAGAAAAAAGGGAGGCATAACAGGATCCTTTTACCTGTTATGCCTCCCTTTTTTCAATCCTTTTACCTAGGTTCCACAATGTTGATCGCTATAGCCACTCTACGTTCCATGGTTAGTTGAAAAAAAATAGCTAACTGGTTGATGGTCCATTTGTTGGTAGATGAAAGTAAAATCAGGACGATATCAGAATCAGACTTCCCTTGCAAATTTACCAACAGAGAGTTGAGGATATTTAGCCGGAGAAATTAGGAAATACCGTATTTTTCGCTCCATAAGACGCACTTCCCCCCCAAAAAAAAATAGGGGGGAAAAAGCCTGAGTCTTATGGAGCGAATAATAAAAAGTAAAGAAAAAATACTTTACTGGAAGTATCCGGAAGTGGCCGAAAATGGCCGGTTTTTGATGAAATGAAGATCGGGGAGGCCTGCGTGAGCCTCTGCAGGCCTCCCCGAAGCCCCGGTAAGTATTTTTTTCTTTACATTTTTTTATTTCAAAGTAAATCTGAGACCCAAAGCACACATTACAGTCACAACAAATCCCGCCGTGGAGTACTGTCATTGTGTAGTAAGTGAGCCAATTGTGCACAGACACTCACCATGGAGACCAGGTAGTCTACTCCATATCACTTGCAAATCAAAAATCAAAGTTTGCACAGCATCAAGAAACTTACCCTATTTTCCCTTCCCCTCCCTCCCATATAAAAATTCATTCCATGGCTTTGCCTTTGTTCTGGTCACTCCACTTTCATCAATATCTTTAACTAATGATACAGGCATGTAAAGAATGTTTTCCAAAAACTAAGTTTATTAAATCAAAAGAAAACCAATTTGCAACTTAGGTCAGTCCTCTTGCAAATTAGTTAACACAACCCTTGCCAAACCTGAGCTAGGAGATCAAAGTAGAGCTCTTTTGAGACCTTGGATTCTTTGTAAATTAAGATAAAATTTACAGTAATAAACCTGAACCAGTAGATAGCTCAGATACAAGATTTTTCTCCTCTGGTATCAAGAAGAGATACTTGAATTTATATTTACCAAGTAGAATAATAAAGGATTTATAATGCCTGTAGCCATTTGAAAGTATTCAAATATTTTTATTTTTATTAAAAAAAACATGTTATCCCTATTTTTTGCTCCATAGGATGCATGCGTCCTATGGTCCAATGCGTCCTATGGAGCGAAAAATACGGTACATAAGGTTTACATACATACATACATACATTTATTTATTTATTTATTTATTTATTTATTTATTTATTTATTTAAAATCAAAACAATCTTTAAACCCACTATCAAAATAGAGCAATTGCTCCGGAATCCAAAGGATCCTAGACCTCCATTGTCTAATTCTGGAATTTACAGCTGTACCTGTGGACGGAAATACTTCGGAACTACGAGGAGAATGATTTCGACAAGGGTGTTAGAACATGAAAGAGCGGTTTGTTTGCATCATAAAGACGTTTCCGCCCTTGCTGAACATTCACTGGCAACCAACCATGATATTTTGTTTGGGAGCACCAGATGCTTAGTGAACGACTCAAACAACAGAACGCGTCTGAATCTGGAAGCGATCGAAATCACTAAAAGCTCTCAGAATTTATTGAACCATCAGCAAGAGTTATCATTTGTGGACAAAATATGGTTCCCCATCGTACATAGATTGGCAGCTAAAAAATACTGTGTAACCTTGTTTCCCTGCAGGATTATGACGACCTGATCATGTCTTAATTAGATCTCAACCATCTTTTTGACTCCTGGTTGAACTGTGCGTGTTTTTTTCAAACGGAACGCTTCCTTTTAAACTCAGGTTTCTGTTGCAGCTGTTATTGTCATCTTGGTAGCCCTGCTGTTTTTTACCTTGAGAATGACCTCTGCTTAGAGGTTGAAACGTCGGTCTGTACAGTATATAAATACCGGACTTCCTGGACTTTCGTTTTTAATTTTTTCATTGCCTGCTTTTATTAGTGGTTTCTTTGAAAAAAAAATTACGTGGTTTTTGGAGTTCTTTGTATTTTGTACTTCTTATACATGGCTAATTTACCCATACAACCTTCTTCCTGTAACAACATACATTTATATTGATTTTGTTGGTAAAATCTATAGACAGGACACCTACCGTAATTCCTGCTGGCTCCTTCCAGGGCCAGCCCATCTATGATGCCAACTGAAGCAGTTGCTTCAGGCAGCAGATTGGTAGCGGGTGCCCATATCTGTCCTCCTCCTATATGCCTCTGCTGCTTCTCCTTGGATTGGAAAAGGAAGGGGGGCAGAGAGGAAGCGGAAATGTGGAAGGGAGGAGAGTGCTGAGCTAGAACATTGAAGAGGGGGAGGAGCAGAGGCTGGCACATCATTGGGTAAGGGGGCAGCATTTGGCATGCCACCTCAGGCATCAGGAGAACTTGGGGTAGCCCTGGCTCCTTCCATGAATCATTTTTGCAAAACTATAATCATTCCAAAGCATGTGAATGCTAGGAGTGAGAGAAGGGAGTACGTTAGAAGAACCATTCCAAGGAGTTGCTTCATGGACTGCTTCCTGAGAGCCACCATAAGCTTGTAAACTTCATGTATAGTCTTTTTGAGGTTGTCCTTCCTGAAAATACACAATTCCTCTATTTCTCATGCACGGTAGCATAGGAAGCAGTATATTGGTGGAGAAAAAAACTACGTATGACAGAATGTGACAGAGCTATTCTGTGCCTGCATCACTAACGGCCCAATCCTCCATAACTTTCTGCCTGTGGAGCGCACTCTGCAGGCAGAGAGTGCCGTAAGCACGCTGTAAAGCATGTTTTCGGCACCTTTGGAGTAAGGTCCGTCCACCGCGGACCCGACCCTGCAGCCACCGGAGCAGCTAAGGGTCGCACCGGTGGGTGCAGAGGCGGGGGGAGGGTGGCCATTGGCCGAGCTGGCCTGGGAGGGTGTGTTTTGTCCCTGCCGCCCCAGATGTATGTCGGCTTGACAGCCGGTGTACATTTGAGGAGGCCCATTGGGCTTGAGCAGCCCTACACCAGGAGAAGGGGACGAACGTCCCCTTCTCCCAAGAAGCCCCAGGGCTGCACCACGGATCCTTATGCAGGATCGGGCTATGATTCCCCCAAGGAGTCAATGCAGCCTATGCACAATTCCTGATTTTCCTGTACCTGTTACGTGAATAGATACAAAATCAGAGCAGGCAGGGGTGGGTGGGCGATACTCCTGTGTGATCAGGAGTATGAGACACCCATGTCCTAAAACTTGTAGGCAGTCCTGTAACTGCACCCTAAAGTTTTTTTTTATTTTATTAGAGTAGTCAAGGTGGGGAAGGGGTTGACAAATATTTAAGAGATTCAGAGTAATTTGCAGGCTGACAGCAGTAGCTCCCTGCCTCATCCCCCTTGGAGATTAGCTGTTTGCTGTCACCTGGTGTTCAAAACTGGGAATGTCAATATTCTAAAATCCATTCCGTTTTTAGTAGCCAGGCATTTGGGCCTGTTGGGACAAACTGAATGGAAGGGGCATGTGGTACCTGTAGTATGTATGAAGAAGCCAAATGGGGTTGCTTAGAATCAAGTCAACCTGACAACAGGACTAATGTATGCAAGCTGCAGAATGGCGTGGTGGGAATGAGGTGTTTTTGGATGGGCATGGGCTGAACCCCTTCAGACTGCAGGTCAGGACATTCACATTTCTGAATGTTCCCTTGCCTAAAAAAGAACCTCCTTGCAAATTGAAATCCAGTACAGCAGGGAGTTGGCTAGGCTGGAACCTTTCTCCCCAATGTGCTAGATTTTACTTGCAGGGAGTTTTTAACATGGAAACGCATTAGAAAATAGTGTCACCCACATGAAGGCTTAGCATACAACTTGGTTCTTTATTGGTTATCAATGTGTTTCTGGGCTCTGTTCAAGGTGCTGGTTATAACCTTAAAAGCCCTCAATGGGCGACCAGGATATTTAGAAGATCCTGCCCCAGATGAATTTGCCCGCCCACTTTGCTCAACATCAGGCACTCCCCCATGTGTGTGTCCCCCCCCCCCGATATTTGTTGGGGGCATGCAACAGCACTTTCTCAGTCAGAGCTGCCAGGCTTTGGAACTCCTTGCTCCTAGAGGCCCACTTGGACCCTCACTGGTGACTTTTTACTGGGTAGTAAAGACTTTTGTCAGGAGTTTCAGTTAAATTAATGCATTCTCAGTTGGCCATTTAGTTTTTGGCTTATTGCTTTGGATTGTTTTATATTTTTGTTTCCATGTTTGTTTATCGTGCTATATTGTGGATATTATTGTATTTTTAATGGATGTTGAAGGCTTCCCTTCAAAGGTGGTAAAAATGTGGGGTATAAATTGCCAAATAAAATAAACTAAGAGCCCAATCCTATCCTTCCCCCCCATACTGGTGCAGCTGTGCTAAAAAGGAGCTTTAAATCCCCTTACCCCTCCATAAGCCTCCCGCTTCGCAATGGGTCTCCTTGGACTTGTAGCTGGCGTAAGTCCAAGGAGAGAAAGGGGGTGGGGAGGCTTGAAAAAGATTGCTGCCAGACCCACCCCTCCCTCCCTGCTCCGTTCCTCCTCCTCCCCACACAATTTCACCCCACCCCAGTCATATCTGCTCCAGTGGCCACAGCAAGGTCCAGTGACAAATGGGGAGCTGATCAGAGGCGTCGCTAGGAGGGGCAGTGGTGGTGGACCCCTGGCTGATGGGGGTGACACGCGGCAGGGGGTGCACAAGCTGCCAATTCAGTGGCAATTTGGTGGTGTGTGGGGGGGCGGCAGCAGCAAAAACAACCTTTTCATGGGTGGCGCCAGCAACAGGAGTTGCCCACCCACCTGCACCACTAGTGGCCAAAAAATGGCCGAAAAACCGCCAGGGGGTGCTTTTTATTTTTTCTGGCACAGGGGGTGAGGCTTGTGACATCACATCCACTGGGGCAGCGCTTCTGATGTCACACGGGGATGTCAAGGCACTTGACCCCCCACAAAGGCTAGCTACACACAGTAGAACTCCATTCCGCTGTTGCAAAGCAGTCCAGCTGGCAGCCCAATTCTACATAGGCTGCCCATGGCGCAGTTCACTCTACCACTTCACTCCACTACATACAGTATGTAGACAAAGAAGAAGTCTACAGAATTTCTCAATCTGTCCTTTGTAATCCACTTTCCTCCAAAGCCTCAGAAGATCACAAATGTATCTTCATCTCTTGACAATGGCAACATGGAGTGATGACACTCGTCTGTCAAAAGCCATCACAGATCAGATGCAACAGCCCAATCTTTTAATATTACCTCATCATCACACTACTTTTTGGTCTTGCCATATTAATCTGCGAGTCATTGAACGGTAAGCTACTGAGAAATGAGAATTCAGAGTCACCGAAGGTTGATCAGTACAGACAAAAGAAAGCACAGTACAATACACATAATTAAAGTGTGGAATTCACCACCATAAGCGATGGTGATGACCACCGTCATAGATGGCTTTAAAAGGGGTTTAGACAAATACATTATTATTATTATTAACAGTATTTATATACCGCTTTTCAACAAAAAGTTCACAAAGCGGTTTACAGACAAAATCAAATGATTAAATGGCTCCCTGTCCCAAAATGGCTCACAATCTAAAAAAGATGCAGAAGAACACCAGCAAACAGCCACCAGAAAAACACTGTGCTGGGGTGAAAGGGGGCAGTTACTCTCCCCCTGCTAAACATAAGAGGAGCACCAATTGAAAAAGTGCCTCTTGCCCAGTTAGCAAGGGATACATGGGTGCACTGAAAGGTCTATCAAGGGCTATTAGCCATGTAAACTACATGGATTTTCCATGTTCAGAATCAAGGTAAGGGTTATTGCCTTCATGCTTGCAGGACGTTTTGGAAGCATCTGACTGGCCACCCTTGGAAACAGAATGCTGGTCTAGATGGATTCTTGATCTATGAGGACTCATATTCTTAGTGCAAAGTACTGTACAAACATCTTTAATGTAAGCTCTAGACTCTGAAATTGCTAGTGGAGACAGAAACAAGAGAGGAGTGGAGCTTAGAATAAATATTGAAAGAGCATGTAAGAGAAACAAAACACCCCAAAACAACAGGAATACCACTTTACACAACCAAGTTGGCACACTGAAAACACTGCCGAGTGCATCTTTGATTTGAAGTATTTCGGTATATGGTGAAGCTGTCATACATCAGTGAAAACAGGAATGGGCCAGGTGAACACACACAGCCACAAAGAAGAATTCATGGCACTGAATGAAATGCCATGGAAGCTCCTCTCCTGGGGCGAATAGCAGCTTTGATGGTGGGGGAGCATTTTCATTGGAACTACAGTACGGAGGGAAAAGATTAAATACCCCATGGTCCCAATCCTGTTTGCAGTGGCTATTTGAGTCTGAAACAGCGGCTATTTGAGTCTGAAAAAAATGGAAGTCCAAACGATGTCTTTAATGAAATGTCATAAGGAGAATATTAGATAACGGGAAGCTGAGGTTCAAGGACAGGCAGGTTCATTCTAGAAAAGAGCTGTTTCAGAAGCACAGATTCTTGATCAGCCTTTTCCTATTTCCTTTGCAGGGGCTGCTGGAAGGCTGTGATGCTTCTAAAATAAATTGGAAGGGTAAGCACAAAAGCGAAAATATTTGTGCCTATGGATTTGGATGCTGTTTTGCCTGCTATTAAAAATAGTTTGTGTGCACATTAAATAAAACACAAGGGGGCAGAGCTGTATAAGCCTATAGTACAATTTTAAATATTTCTTAAATATTATAGTACAATTTCAAATATTTTAAATATCTGTTTCAGTTTTTGTTTGAACAAGATACAAAACATCTTTTGTGAAAAAGATTTGCTACACAATTGTAATAATTGCATTATTTTTATGTTTTTTCTTTTTATTAGCTGAATACATCTCAAATAAATTGCAGCCCCCCCCCAAAAGCAATAGCAATGTACAACTGAAAATGGAGGGGGAGGAGGAAGGAGAGAGAAGGACACATTATAAAAGTTTGCTTTTGTAAATATATTTGACAATAGATGCATCATTTGGAGGTATTTCTGATATTATCAGTGTTCACCTGTTCAATAGGCCAAGATAAAAATATTTTTCTGAGTTACAGAATCTCTCCTAGATAAATGAATTCCTTAGCTGGGTTATTCAGCCATCCTGTTAATATGTTGCCATTTTCATTATTGAGGGCTTTATCTGTTGATCCAATTTAGCTGTCCAGGGAATTGATTCCCTTACCACTTAGGCTGGTGTAACCATAAATTGATATGGGATTATAAAAAACTGAATGAATGTCAAATGTTCCAGATTTTGCTATGATTTTTCTTTGAAGGATGCATTGAATCTTGGAGAGCATTTATACATAGGGAATTCACAGCGCAATCCTGCGCAACGGTGCGCCGGGAGAGCACATGCTCCCCCGGCGCAAGGCGTCGCAAACACGTCGTCAAGTGCGTTTACGGCACCCAGAGAGTAAGGGATGCCGGCACAGAGGCCAGCGACCCTTACCCGGCCGTTCCGCTGTCCCCGCGCCTGCCGGAGCAGGTAAGACCTACATGCAGGGTCGGGGGGATAGCGGTCCGGGCGGCGAGGGGGGGCAGCCATTGGCCGCCCCAGGCCTGGAGAGGGCAGGGATATCAGCGGCGAGATCTGCCATATTCTAGGCCCTTTCCAGGCCTGGCGCAACCTTACATGAGGGGCACGAATGCATGCATATTCAAGGCGGCCCATTGAGCCTTCCGCCGCTTACACCGGGGGAAGGGGACAATCGTCCCCTTCTCCGAGTTGTTCCTGGGCTGCCTGGGAACTCGATAGGATATGGCGCCCAGCCCTTTAGGCCAGGAGCCGTATCCTACACAGGATTGGGCTGTCAATTAAGCAAACATAATCTTATCACATTCTAGCTTAAGTGACTGCTGAGATACATAGATCTGTGATAACCGTTTGACACAGCAATCCAGTGATGATAGCTACAGCCATCTCAAGTAAAAGAGAGTGTGTGTGATTTTTGTCACTCCTCTTTTGAAACCTACAGCTGCAACACAGGATAATCTGAAGAACAATCTATTCTACAAAACTCCCAAATCTTATGAAGTGGTGATAGCTTTGCTGTATATCATTTGTATTATGAATGAGCTGCTGAAGAGTGTGGACCAGGAGAAGAAGTTTCCTGGGAACGGTGCCCAGACCTGTGGCATGAAGGAGCACATTTTAAAACATAACAAGGGAGGGAGTAGAGCTTGATGATGACTGTGTTAGCCTGCACTCAGATTGAACTGCAGGTAATCATAACCTGAAATGAAATTCATGTTTACACACTTTCAACGCACACTGACATTTAAAAATCAGAATATAGTACACTTTTTTCCCCCTTAAGGAATTTATATATACAGTAATACTACTGTGCATTTGTGTCAGTGCTTGAATTATATAGAGAAAGAATTAAGGGGCCTGTAATGAAATCTAAAATTCCTGACTCCCCTGCCACAATTTTAGTTAAATCATGGCCTCCCCATAGCCTTCTAATAACAATAGCTAAGGGAGATACTGTACCACAAAAGAAAAGGGGACTGGGGCATCTCCACAACCCCACCTTATTGTTTGAGCATTGGATTTTGACTTTGCTTGCTCCCTGTCAATTCTAAAGAAAGGCCTCGGCCAGAACCCACTGTTCATAATTTTGCTAGTTCTGCTTCTGATTTGTTCCAGCAAATCTCTCAAGACCCAGGGCTGCTGAGAGCTGGCACTGGGCCTGGGGCAAGATGCCTGATTGGGGGGCCCCTTCCTAAATTTTCCTACAAGCCAGATGTTACTACATTTTTATGTGTGAGAGGGCCTTCTCTCATCCCCACCACCCTCTGACATCCTTAGTGCTGCTGCGTGTTTTTTTCCCTTCTACCTCATTTGCTTTCTTCTTCTATAATGCAGGGGCATCCAAGGACTGACTTTCACTATCTCCCTCATTACTATGTGATGATATTGAAATAAAGCCCAAGTGAAATAAACTTGCCTGGTCAAACTTTTTTTGAGTTTTCTTTTTCTTTTTCTCTTCTGTGCTCCAGACATATTTGTACAGTACTCTGTACTGTTAATTTCACTTTCAAACAATGCCAAAACACATGTAGACCACTTGATCCAATGCCTTGTGTCCTAGACACACACTAAGCTAGAAGAAGTGGTGAAGCTTGCTTACTATTGGGGCTTCAGAATTCTGTGAACTGAACTGGGTGATCTACTATTGGGGGCCTAGTAGTCAAGGTGTGTTTCACTTTCCCATGAATTGTATTAATACAGGTTGGTGCTTATGGAGAAGACATGGGCTGCATTTCCACTAGGTACAGCTTAATCCATTTCAGTTTACTTCTATATTCCCACAATGCATTCCGGGACGGGGGATGGGATGGGGGACTATAGTTTGTTAAAGAATCTGAGAGCTGTTAGAGGCAGAGCTAGCCTTAACAAACTACTGCACAGTCTCCAGAATGCAAATTTGAGGGAACAGAAATGCATTGAAGAAAGTGGATTAAAAAGCTGTAGTGGAAACGCAGCAGGCCTGGATAGGCTGAGATTGAGGTACCCAAATTTATTTTGCAATAAATTTGTGTTGTATTGTATACAGTAGTTTGTTTTGTCATGGCCTGGGCCCCCTGGAAGCCCGCCCCCCTGGGATTTTGCCCTCTCTGCCCTCCCCCTCTCCTCAGGCCTGTCAAGAACTTGACAGTAGGTAAAGATAAGGAAAAATACATCTTCAAGCACAATTGATATTTTAGCCTCAATTTTTTACACTTGGAGTTGTAGCCTTGCTGCCCCCCTTCTAGATCTCCAGGCCCCAGTTAAGTGTGTACCCACCCATTCTTAGGCACTCTGTGTGACAATCAGAATGCAACACATGGCTCCTTATAAAAACTTCACCTGCTGAATTGTCATGGCAGCTGCTAAAGGCACAGGAGCTCTACCAGAAAAACAAAAACTTGACAATCCTAAATATTCCCAGTTGGGCACAACAATGCACAGGCAGGCAGAAGCCTTGTTTGTTGCCATATGGACACCCTCAGTCTAAATTAAGGTTACTGGTACCAGCCTGGACATGGTGGCTATATTAATAACTGCCCTGAGGCATCGAGGGAGTTGCTGCACCTCCCTCTCCATTCTCTTACGTTAAAGAGACTTCTGCTTTGATTGAGAATCCTGTGTCTTACAAAGTTTATTTTTAATTAGCTTGAAGAGAAGCTATAATAGCGCAAAGTGTGTTACTTTGGATCTTAGAATCTCAGTCCAGGAAAACTTTATCTTCATTGCCAATATAATATTCTTTAGAAAACCCCAGAAAAGAGATCATAACCTTTAGGTAGGCTTACCATATCCAAAGGGGGACAGGGTGCCTACACCTTTAACCATTGTAAAAAGAGGGAATTTGGGCAGGTGCAGCTCATAATGGAAGGGTGCAACAAGCTGCACCTGCCCAAATTCCCTCTTTCTACAATGGTTAAAGGTGTAGGCACACTGTCCCCCTTTGGATATGGTAAGCCTACCTTTAGGGAAAATTGAGTAGAGCAGAGATGGGGTGATGGTGGTTTGCCAGCTTTTTTGATGGCTCTGCTCCTGTACCTTTAACAGCATCCTGACAAACAGAAATTCAGCACTTGAAACTTTTCTCAGGCACTTAAACCTCATGCCTCACCTGCTTGCCTCAGTGTTAAGGCTGCTATTAAAGGCAAGCATAGTCACAGTAAAGATATTAACAAGCTCATCTAGAGATTTTAAAGGAGTAGGAGAAAGAGACCAGGTCCTCCACTCAAATATACTGATACCATAGGAAATGAGGTTGCTGCAGCTCTTCTGGCCTGTATGTGGTCTGCCTGCTGGCCAGCCTTCCCTCCCTCTACTGCAATAGTGATTTGGACTCCATGTTTGACCTACTTGCAAACCAAGAAGGAAGGCTGAGGAGAAATGGGTGGGATCCATCTTGGTTACCTTGTGTTTAAAGGTAAGCACACGTCTTCTGGGTCACAACCTGGTAACTGAAAACAGTTGCTAAGCCTGCCTACACTGAGCCCTTTTCTTAATTGCTCTGCTTTTTACTCCAGAACTTCCACTGTTGGGACAACAAATATGAATTTTGTTTTAATCTTGCATTTCCAGGGTTTTTCCCCCCATCTAAGAATAATTATAATGTATTATTATAAAGAACTAGAACTTGTAAAAACTTTCCTCTTAGTGTAATTGTAATGTTTTCACCCTCATGTGCTGCTGAGTCTTAAATTGCACAAACATCTTCAAAGGTTGGGTGTTGCCCAACCTTGCTGACCAGGGGCGGATCTATGAAAATAATTAAGCTTAAACTTCAGGGCCCTTAATCCTGGAGGGGCCCCAGGAGCAGAAGTGACTCTACATTGCTTAAAAGTGTTGGGTCTATGAGAATTGTTTTTTTTAGATTATATTGACTGTGGTCTTTTCTATGTTTTATTTCTTCATCCTATGATGCATCATGCATGTATATAAAATCTCCCTAATTTCCATCCCCCCCATAAGGCATAATAATTTGTTTATTCACACCAATGACTTTTGCCATGTGAGATAATCCAGTACAGCAATTTTAATCAAAATCTGAGATGTAGTGGTTAAATTAAAAAAATAATAATTGTGGTGATCTGTCGTGGAACAACGTCATTGAAGAAGATAACTGTGGTTACCCAGACCTCATTGCTGGTTGCAAAGGGGCTCCCATTAGAGTTCAAGCTTCAGGGCTCAAAAATATAGGTCCACCACTGTTGCTGGCCACAGATTTATAAAGGGCCAAGCTACATGCTATGATGATGGAGATGTGTGAATGTATCCCTCCTTTTACAAATAGCAGCTGTGGGGTGTGTGTATGATCTGAATTGGGACTGCAGCATGTATAGGGGACATTTTTGAACCTTTTCCCTCTGCATAATTTTCTCAGTAAAATTGTCCCACCCAGCTGCTATTTGTCCTGTTCAGAAAAACATACCTCTTAAGAAAACTGCAGCATTTAGCCTTAAGCCGGAGCTACACTACAGGCAGAGGCTCTGCCGCTGCCTCCGCTCCGCGCTGGAAGCAGGGGAGTGTCTTCCAGCCTGTTGTCCCTCATGTTGTCCCGCCTTCTTAAGAAGAAGATTGGAGGTAGTTCTGACTGGCATGCAGCCACTCTCCTACGATTGGTAGGCTGCAGTAGCTCCGCGAACCGCCCCCTAGCTCTGCATCCCCGCCCCCTGAAAAATAGAACACCAGCTTCAGGTACGTGCCTGCTGTGCGGAGGTCGCGGTGGCTCTGCCGGATTCAAAAATCAGGTCAGAAGCTCCGCGACGCATGTAATGTAGCTCTGGCTTTATTGAGCAGTTTTCATGAAGGAGCAGATCAGATATGACTATGATTTCTCCTTGATGCAGACACATTCAGCATCCACTGGGAATTTACCAATTCCTGCAACTGTCTTACAGCGCAATCCTGTGTAACCTTGCACCGGTGTAACAGCAGATGCACTGGTGTAAGTACACTTTCACTGGCATAAGTGCACTTGCACCAGTGCATCTGCTGTTACACCGGTGCAAGGTTGCACAGGATTACGCTGGTAATGTGTGTTCTTTTCTCTGCTGTTGTTTTTCACCCCTGCCCCCATATGACAAGTGGAACTGGTCAAAATTCTTTCTTCTACACTACTATCTAAGGGTCAAGAGCCCTATCTTCTTTTGCATGTGGCTACACCCAAATGGGACAGAAGGAAAATGAGACTAGACGCAGATGCAGGACCTGGTGTAGCCAAGGCTGCCTATAAAGGTTAAGGGCACAATCCAATCCTACTTACGCCACCGTTGTAACCAGCGGCGCAGTGAAAATGGGAGGCCCCAGGACGGAAAGGGGATTCAAATCCCCTCCAAAAGGGGAATTCAAAGGGGATTTGAATCCCCTTTCCGTTCTGGGGCCTCCCGTTTTCACTGCGCCACTGGTTACAACGGTGGCGTAAGTAGGATTGGATTGTGCCCTTAGTCACTTTGTCCCCCTTTGTATATGGTATGACTACCTACTGTATATGTCACATTCGCTTTGCGGGCTTCTAGTAAAGTAAGGTAAAGGTATCCCCTGACAATTAAGTCCAGTCGTGTCCGACTCTAGGGTGTGGTGCTCATCTCCATTTCAAAGCCGAAGAGCCAGCGTTGTCCGAAGACGCCTCCGTGGTCATGTGGCCGGCATGACTGTCCTTGCCGCAGCACGTAGCATGCAGCTGGAACACGGAGCGCTGTTTACCTTCCCGCAAGCGGTACCTATTTATCTACTCCCATTGACATGCTTTGGAACTGCTAGGTTGGCAGGAGCTGGCCAAGCAACGAGCGCTCACCCCGTCGCGGGAATCGAACTGCCGACCTTTCAATCAACAGCTTATGGTTCAGCGGTTTTCTAGCTAGCTATAAAAAAAGATAAATTTAGGATATTTATTACAGTAGTGCTGTTCACTCAAAGCCAGGATCTACATGTCTTAGAAAACAGAACAGAATGCTTCAGTGCAGCCTAGTCTAGTAATGTGACACAAATGTAGAGGAGACAAAGAAGTTCAAAAAAGACACAACCACATGAAAATGTGTTTGTGAGCACTGTAAACAATTATTTCTGTTTAAAGATGCTTTCACTTGCAGTTTCAGAAGTGCAGGTAGACAAATTGCAAAGCACAAAAGCCTGTATCTTTGCTCCATTACAATTATGTTAAGAACTGGAAACAACAATGAGTTCCAGACTTAATGTTGTTTAAGGGGTTTCTCATTTAAAGAGAAAATTTGAATTTCCTGACCTAAGCACATAAATCCTTCCCTCCCAATATTCCCTAAGCATATGATGAATGCTTAGTGCCAAACAGATGTAGTTCTTGCTGAGAATGTGCTCTATTTTTGTCGCATGAAAGAAAACGTTAATTTCAGGTTTGTATGGCCACAGCCTCAGAACAGAAGCTCTGTTGTTTTGTTTCACCAAAAGCAGCAAAATATCAAAAGTTTGTTATACTACTGGCCAAATTTAACAAAATCAAGGGGTATCTATATGTCACGGTTTTGTTATCACTATAGGTCTGACCTGTACCTTTAAATCCCCTGATGATACATTGGGAAACAAGGCAGCTATGCTTTCTCCTGCCCATTCTTTCCTTAATCCTATTGTTCACCCCTCCCTTGCTTTGCCTGCTGTAATCAGCAAGATTCCAAGGCTGCCTCACAGTACAAGGGGAGAGGCCAAGGAATGGGCAGGAAAATGATCCATGGTTTTACCACTGTTTTCTTCTAGCAAAAAAAGAAAATAATTGGGCTGGTTTGGACAATACTTCCAAGTCCAGAACTGGCCCCATGCAAGAATAGATGCATGTGATAATGCTGTGCACACATCCTGACTCTTCGTCTTAATCCTCGGTTAATTCTATTAATTGCAAGGGATGGTTTGTCTAAAAAAACCCATCCCTCTACATGTGCTGCTAAAATCTTGCTTTTAAAGTAGCACAGAGGGATGGTTTCGATAAACCCCTCCCATGCGATTAGGAAATTAATGAGGAAGTGAGGGAAAGAGACAGGATCAACACACACAACTGTTGTTGAGTGGGACGGGGGGGGGAGTATTATCCAAAGTGGTCTCTCAACATCTATAGATCTCAACATCTATAGATCCATAACAGGCCAAATGTGACAAAACTTTGCCCCCATGGAATTGGAATTTTGTGTGTGTGATTTTTTTTTCTTGAAATGAGCCATGCACACTAGATATCATAGAGATAAGACATGTGCATGTCCATAAACGTGAAGGGTCAAACCAGATGTTACTTTGAGTGTGTGATTGGTGTTAGTTTGCTTGTTTTCTATTCAGTAAATGGCAACCACATCAGCCCTGCCATGGTGTGTGTGTGTGTGTGTGTGTGGGTTTAACCTTTTGCCACAGTCCAAACCAGACCCCCCCCCGCGCTAATATTTGCCCTAGGAAAAAGTTCCCACTATCACCAATGGTAAATTCACCAGCAAAACTGGGGAATCCAGAATCCTGAATGGATACTTGATTGGGGGTGGCAAGTTTGAAAGATTTTAAATGTAAAATCCAAGTCCATCATATCTTTTTGGAGTGGAACCATATGGTATCTCCCTAGGGCTGGCCCAAGACCTCTTGACACCCGAGGCAACATGCCATTTGCTGCCCCCCTTTCCTGATGATGTGCCAGCCTCTGCTCCTCGCACTCTCTAAGCTAGCTCAGCACTTTCCTTCCTTCCCTATTTCCTCTTATTATGGTCTCCTTCTTTTTCAATTCCAGGGAGTAGAAGGAAGAGAAGTAGTGGAGGCAAGTAGGTGGACAGAGATGGGCGCCCTCTACCAACCTGCTACTTGATGTCACTGCTTCAGTTGGCCTTATAGATGGGCTGGCCCTGAACCTCCCGTCTCTCAGTGAGGCTGACCACAGTTCTTGTGTTTTTATCTTCTGACATTTACAGCGCAATCCTATCCAAATTACACTACCAGTGTAACCAGCGGTGCAGCAAGAAAGTTGGATAGGATTGGCCCCTAACAGTGCAATCCTATCCAACTTACACCACCGGTGTAACCAGCGGTGCAGCAAGAACGGGAGGCCCCAGAATGGAAAGGGGATTTAAATCTTCTTTGAATCCCCCTTTGGAGAGGATTTGAATCCCCTTTCCGTCCTGGGGCCTCCTGTTCTCGCTGCATCACTGGTTACACCGGTGGTGTACGTTGGATAGGATTGCGCTGTTAGGGGCCAATCCTATCCAACTTTCCAGTACCGATGCAGCCCCAAGGTAAGGGAGCAAACTTTCCCTAACCTTAAGGAGACTTGTGACTTCTCTCCCCCCCCCCCCCTGCAGGATGCAGTGCTTACCCTGTTGGCATGGCGGCATCGGCGCTGGAAAGTTGGATAGGATTGGGCACCCCTTAGTGATTGTGTTTGAACTCTTCACCTTAAGTTTTCTTTCCAGGTACTAGCCAAGAGCTTCATGTTCAGACATTCTATGGCTGCTGTGGGCATGTGTCACTGAACTTTTCATTACTACTTTGGTTTTTTACAAAATGTTTTTCCCACTCTGTCATCTATTTAGATTTGTACTGTTTAAAACAGTTGACCAGGTCCAGCACAGATCTTAATGATGTCTTTAACAGATGCAAGAGCCATTGATTTCAAATATGGTACTTGGGGTTGCAGCCCAGAGTCACAGGTCAAAGGATTTGACTATTGTTTGTGTCAAGCCGATTTTATAAGCTTCTGACTTCAGTTTAGTTGGTTGAAATGTCATGGGGAAAAGTGTTCTTCCCTATAGGTAACTGGGCCCTTGGCTTTCACTTCTCCAAGTTTGAGTCACCTTTTCGCTCTGCTGAGCACAACTTCGTGACTTCTTAGCCGAGGAATTAATTAGAGGACACAATAGGGATTTACTAATAATTGTCTGAAGATTAAATTAAATGACTCTTCTGTAATATTTCTATTGACGCGCATGGCTCTAATTGCTGCCTTCTCATTTGCTACCATTTATTGTCACAGTGGAAGTCTTTTAGAACAAGATTTAAAGGTGAAAGTTGTTAACGGACATGAAAGGCGACTAAACATTATTCCTCAAAATTAGCTTGATATAAAGTTGAAAATGGAGTACCGTAAGGTGTAATATTAGTCTGTACATACTACAGATATCAACATCTAGTTTATAAATGTTCACACATACAAAAAGGTTAAATAAGAACATAAGAAGAGCCCTGCTGGATCAGGCCAAAGGCCCATCTAGTCCAGCTTCCTGAATCTCAAAGTGGCCCCACCAGATGCCTCAGGGAGCACACAAGACAACAAGATACCTGTGTCCAGTCGCCACTCCCTTGCACCTGGCACAGAGAAAACCCACTTCTAAAACCAGGAGGTTGCTTATGGCTTGTAACCTGTGATGGTCTTTTCCTCCATGAATCTGTCCAAACCCCTTTTAAAGGCATCTAGGCCAGGTGCCATCACCACATCCTGTGGCAAGGAGTTCCACAGATGAATTACACGCTGGGTAAAGAAATATTTTCTTTTGTCCGTTCTAACTCTCCCTCCACTCAATTTTAGTGCATGTCCCCTGGTTCTGGTGTTGTGCGAGAGGGAGAAGAATTTCCCTCTATCCACTCTCTCTATCCCATGCATAATTTTATACGTCTCAATCATGTCCCCCCTCAGGCGCCTTTTTTTCTAGACTGAAAAGCCCCAAACTCTGTAGCCTTTCCTCATAAGGGAGGTGCTCCAGCCCACGAATCATTCTGGTCGCTCTTTTCTGCACCTTTTCCAATTTAACTATATGCTTTTTGAGGTGCGGTGACCAGAACTGGACACAATACTCCAGATGTGGCCTTACCATCGATTTGTACAAAGGCATAATGATATTGGCCGTTTTATTCTCAATCCCTTTTTTAATGATCCCGAGCATGGAATTGGCCTTCTTCACAGCCACCGCACACTGGGTCGACACTTTCATCGACCTGTCCACCAGCACCCCAAGATCTCTCTCTTGATCCGTAACAGACAACTCAGAACCCATTAGTGTATATGTGAAATTTTGGTTTCTTGTCCCAATGCGCATCACTTTGCACTTACTTACATTGAAGCGCATCTGCCATTTTGCTGCCCATTCTCCCAGTTTGGAGAGATCCTTCTGGAGCTTTTCACAATCCCTGCTGGTCTTCACCACCCAGAAAAGTTTAGTGTCATCTGCAAACTTGGCCACCTCGCTGCTTATCCCCAACTCCAGGTCATTTATGAATAAGTTGAAAAGCACCGGTCCCAAGACCAATCCTTGTGGGGCACACTGCTTTTCACCTCTCGCCATTGTGAAAATTGCCCATTGACTCCCACTCGCTGTTTCCTGGTCTTCAACCAGTTCCTAATCCACAAGAGGACCTGCCCTCTTATTCCCTGACTGTGGAGTTTTCTCAGGAGCCTTTCATGAGGGACCGTGTCAAACGCCTTCTGAAAATCCAGATATATAATATCCACGGGTTCGCTCGCATCCACATGCCTGTTGACCTTTTCAAACAATTCTAACAGGTTTGTGAGGCAAGACTTCCCTTTGCAGAAGCCATGCTAACTCTCCCTCAGCAGAGCTTGTTCTTCTATGTGTTTTAAGATGTTATCTTTAATGAGACTTTCCACCACCTTCCCTGGAACAGATGTTAGGCTGACTGGCCTGTAGTTTCCCGGGTCCCCCCTCCTTCCTTTTTTTTAAAGATTGGCGTGACATTAGCTATCCTCCAATCCTCTGGCACAGTGGCCGTTTTAAGGGACAAGTTGCATATTTGGGTCAAGAGGTCAGCAACTTCATTCTTGAGTTCCTTCAGAACTCTTGGGTGGATGCCATCTGGGCCTGGTGATTTATTGATCTTTATTTTGTCAATTAAGTCTGAGACATCTTCTCTTTTAACCTCTATTTGACTTAATTCTTTAGTCAGGGGAGGCCGTTCAGGGTCTTTTTCTGCCGTGAAGACAGACGCAAAGAACTCATTTAATTTCTCTGCAGTCTCCAAGTCCCCTTTTATCACCCCCTTCTCTCCCTCACCATCCAGCGGACCAACCGTCTCCCTGGCAGGTTTCCTGCTTCTAACTGAAGAAGCTTTTGTTATTCCCTTTTATGTTGCCTGCCATATGTTCCTCAAAGTCTTGCTTGGCCTCCCGTATCATCTTTTTACATTTCTTTTGCCACAGTTTGTGCTCCTGTTTGTTATCCTCATTAGGGCAAGACTTCCATTTACGGAAGGAAGCTTCCTTGCCTATTTCCCTTGAAATATTTCCCCATGAACTGAAAGTTAGGTGACTGAACTGGATTTTGTATTTTTAGCATTTTTTAAAATTAGATTTGCCAATGAGAAATTATTATACTTGCTAATCTATAGAACATTAAATAATCTTTCGTTCTTGATTAACAGCATAATCCTAGGCATGTCTACTCAGAAGTAAGCCCTTTTGTGTTTAATGGAAATTACTCCCAGGAAAGCGTGTATAGGATTTCAGCCTAAATAAATCTTTGGTGTTAGCAACAGACTAACGTAAGGGCTCTTGTCAAAGAAAAACTGCCAGGTTTGGGAGGAAAGCATTATTTCAAGTTACGCATTAAGTAGCTAATTTATTTCTACTTATGGAGCATTAACAACTTTGTTAAATTTGTAATCTCATGATTATCATCCATACAATAGTTATGCAACAATTGCAGAATTCTATAGCGCTGCAGGTTATTTCTGCTTGCCAATGTAGCGTTTTAACTAAGAAGCATTTAAACACTGTGTAAGGCATTTTATTGAGTATATTACTGGCTGTATATTAGTTTAGTCAATATACTGTATATAATCTAATGCTCCACACACCAAATGCTGAAAAGCTATTTACTGTCAAGTAAACATGCCGATTTGTGTGATGAGGTCTTTCATATTTGTAGGTATGTACTGTTGAAAGCTCTTGATAAATGAATTGGTGGCATATAAAACTCTGACTTTGATGCTGGAAGCACTTCTCAGCTTGTCTGGCAAATTGAATTTCTTTAGTTTGATCCTTCATTTAATGATACATTGATTGTAGCTATGTTAAATGTCAAGGATCGCTACTTTTGAAAATAACGGAGTACGCTTTGGTCATCTGCCAAATCTTTAGAAGGAGCTGCTGCTTTGACATTAGGGTTGCAATTCCTTTGAGGTTTAACAAATTCTTGTGAGGCCATTAAATTGGTGGGATTAGTCATCTTTAGAAGCAAGTCAGGGGGAAGAAGGTATTTTTAAACCATTAAATGCTGATAATATGGAAAAAAATGTAAGTCATTTGAAAAACTTAATCCAGGTTAAATTGTGTTAAGATCTGTTTTCCTGATTCATATGCCCACAACTAAAAGTATAATTCATGCCACCATTTATACATTGCAAGGAACACTTTTTTTTTTGATGTGGACATTAATTTCTGTGTCTCATAAGGTAATTGTGCTGAGGCCCAAAATAATCTTAATAATAATAATCAGCCAGGACTTCTCGCGATTGCCACCGTTGCCACTGCCGCTCCTGGGCCGGGACTAAGCTCTGGAAACCGGGACTGTCCTGGTATTTCCGGGATGAATGGTAAGCCTACACAAGAAACTACCTGCTCCTCTGTGGCCAGATCCTCCTCCTATAAAGTGTCAGCTTTCAGGGAAGCACTTGCACCATAGACAGAGGCTGGCAGATGAGATTCAATTCTGCCAGTCTTAAGAAAGGTGCATTGGCTGAATACGAATTTCCACATTCAAGTCATTATTACCTAGAAATCCCAAATGATCTCAGTCCCTATACATAATGAGTCTTTCTTTATATATGCACACCTACTCCTTAACTGTGTGTGAGTGAGAGAGAGAGAGAATGAATATGAAATTGCCAGGACTGAATATACAGTACATGAAACTATGGCACTGCTTTGTAATGTAACATTGTGACTTCTGAAAATGGCCAAAGGTACAGGTGGGCCCCCATATCCACTGATTCTCTATCCACGGTTTCAGTTATTCACGGATCGTGGGGACCCCCCCAGGCTTTTACTTTTTTCCCAGTAAGCTTCGTTTCTTCCTTAAAGAAACAGGAGAAGCAGCCTCTGGCTGCTTATTACAGGCAAGTAGAATGAGACTTAAGTACTAGAGAGGCTCTGCAAGGTTAACAGAAACCTTGCAGAGCCTCTCTAGGACTTAGTCTCGTTCTACTTGCCTGCAATGGAGGCTGCTTCTCTGTTTGTTTTATGGAAGAAACAAAGCTTGCTGAAAGAAAAGTAAGAGCTGGGGGGGGGGGCAAGCATGCCTGCCTGCAGGGGAGGCAGGGTGGGGGGGCCCTCAGGAAACCATGGAGGGGGTGTTCGCTCTTATCCACGGTTTCAAGTATCCACGGAGGGGCCTGGAACATATCCCCAACGGATATGGGGGCCCACCTCTACAAGTATCATTTATGCAACAAGTTCAAATTGCATGTGAATTGACTTTGGTGATTGTCCCTTGACAATATTCCACACCCTTCCAATGGAGCAAAGGCGTCACTCCGGTAGGGGCGGGGCCGTAAGTTTCGCTTGTCCTAGTCCCATTTACCGAGCGAGCAGGAGGCGGCCCCGCCCCCTCACTGTCGGAGCCATTCCCGTGCAGAGAAAGCAGCAGGCAGGGTCTCTTGCACAGGATTGGGCTGTTCATCTCATTTAAGCCCATTCAACCAAATCAACTAAATAAGAATATTTAAATTTACTAAAATAAAGACTGTTAAAATCTCCATGTATGTGATTTGTCAAAAATGAACAGCAAGACTATGTGCAAAGGCTTCCATTCCCTTCAGTGATGCTCCATGCATGCATAGGAATTCCCTTGATCATTTATGAAACATGATCTAACTCATGAGGTTGGTATCATGCATTGAGTTCCATGTGTGATATGGAGCCATTAGAGTTTTTAAAATTCTGGAGAATAACTAGAAAAGGGGCAAAAACGTGCAAATATGTTTCTGGAAGTAAATGCAAACAAAATTATCTGCACATAGCTCATTCTGGTGCCTTTTAATCAAAAGAACTTCCCTGCGGAATAACACATTTGCCAGTACTAAGCTTGGTGGTGATAGAATAAAAATCCGATCAAGACACTGAAAAGATTAAGATTTGCCATCTGTGAAAACCTAATGGTATTTACTTCATCCGAAAATGCACATACCGTACGGTACACTGCGGGACATAAATTAGATGGATTTCTGAGCATGTTATATTACGTTAGGAACGATTAATTACTGCAAAGCAAACCATGCAAAAGTGAATGGGTTTGATACTTAGAAGGCACAAAAGTTCAAACCAGAAATTCAGACTAGACACTTTTGATTGAAATTCCAAATTGGCTGAAGTCAGAGTGGCATGTGATTTGAGACTTTGGGGCCCAATCCTATCCAACTCGCCAGCGCTGATGCAGCTGCAATGCAGATCCAAGGCAAAGGAACAAATGTTTCCTTACCTTGAGGAGGCCTCCATGACTGCCCCCCCCACACACGCACACTGCAGGATGGAGCGCACTGCACGGCTGTATCAGCTCTGGAAAGTTGGATAGGATTGGGCCTAAGAAGAATGTTCATATAATTTATCAATATTCATTAATTGTAAGCTTCACGTGAGTTCAGCTGCAATTCTATACACACTTACCTGGGAGTAAGTCCTATTGAATACAGTGAGACTTATTTCTGAGCAGACAAATAGGATTGAGCTGAGAGCTGTCACCTACTAGTTTTACATCCTGGCATGTTAGTTTTCCACAGGCAGGGAGATTTTGACATGGGAAGAACATTCAAACATGCAATTCCCTCATCTGCTTTCTGAAGAGGTCCCGTCCATAGTCAGTACCATGTTATTTATCTGAACATATAGGTTGGCCTCTTCAGTCTCTACTGTGAAGTGAAGCATTGTTATCCTATATCTCCCTCTATTTGTAATGTGCTGATCTATCTAGAAAAAGCCTTTGGAGGATCTGGTACATTGTTTTTTTCCTTATCCTCAAATCATAAAAGAGGAACTATGTCTCGCAGCATCGAAACCAAGAAATAATTTTAATAGCTGGGCCTATGACTCTTCATGCTTATACAAGGATGACTCTGTTCCATTTGTTTGACTGATTGTATATGAAATAGATACAGCTAGAAGCTTCACAGACTATGGCAACTTTACAGCAGCAGACTGTCTCATGAATAGCTACCATCGCGTGCTAATTTTAACAAAAGCATTTTAAAAGACAATCTGGCCCTCTTTTTCTCTGCTGTCAAACAAGAACAGTCCCTAAAGCTGGCAAATTCAAACTAGTCCTGTGTCTGGATGTGTCTGTATTTAAAAATGAGCAGATGGATTTGAGATAAAGAACTTAATCAGCTTATTTCACAATGAAGACCATTTTCTTTCACCTGGCTGCAAGTATTGGATTAGTTATGGATTTAGTCACAACAGGTGGCACAATGCTTCTACCTACATATGAATAAACAAAATTCCTCTTGGTCATGATGATCTAGCTGCACAAATCTTTAAATGTAGGGAGATAGTATAGTTCCGTATCTTGGAGAATGTATAGTCTAAGTGAAAAGGACTGAAAACAACACACACACACACACATTCATTTTATTTATTTATTTGATTTATATCCCGCCTTTCTCCCCGAAGGGCACCGTTCATTGCATCCTCTCCCTTCTGTGCTGTCTGTGTTTTTCTCTCTGTCTGTCATATCCTCCTCAATTTTTCTAAGGTATGAATCCCCACAACTAGGCTGCACCTACAGCAGGACTGAAACTTTCATGTGCATGTGATCTCCCAAAATGTGTGGAATAGTGTGTAACACAATGCAGCAGCAAGTATGCCCTGTTGTACAATCTCCCTCTACACACACAAAAAAGGGCATGCAGGTGATGTGGGTGGTACTCACTTGTCCATGGATTATGCACATGTACATTTTGCATGTTGTGTCAAATGTCTAAGTTGTTCCTGTGAAATGTCAGGGCCAGCCCTAGACCCTCAATTGCCTGTGGCAATAGGCCAAATGCTGCCCCTCCCTTACCTGGTAATGTGCTACCCTCTGTTCCTCCCACTCCCTGAATAGGAATAGACGGGGGTCTTGAGTGGCACAGTGCGTGGTTTCTTGAATATACTTTTTTCCCCCTCTCTGGCCCACAACTGCACAAAGCCCTTTAAAAAAAAACTAACATGGCCCACATCCCAAACACTTGGAAAACCCTGCTGTAGCCCGCCATTCAAGTATCTTCTTAAAATCCACCCTTTTTGTGATTCCTTTGGCACAAGACTCTAGTCCTCTTTTTTATTTTTATTTATTTATTCATTCATTCATTCATTTATTTATTTATTTATTTAAAGAATGTATATCCAGCCTTTCTCCCAACAGGGCAACCAAGGTAGCTTACAAAATTAAAACAATGTTAAAACAGCACAGAAACAGTAATAAAAACAAAACAATTAAAACAATTTAAAAACCAAACGCCAATGGGTCACCTAAAAATTATAGTTGATTAAAAAAAACCCAGCCTACCATGTCAGCAATCGAACAAGCTTATTAGCCCTCATCCAGGCCCCAACCGCCTCCAGGCAACACTCCAGAACCTCAACAGCCACCCTGGAATCAGGTGGAAAAGAGAGAGAGAGCTGGGTGTCATCAGCATATTGATAGCACCCAACTCCAAATCCCCGGATGACCTCTCCCAGCAGTTTCATGTAGATGTTAAACAGCATGGGGGACAAGATGGAACCCTGTGGCACCCCATACCTCAAGGGCCAGGATGCCGAACAGGCATCCCCCAGCACCACCATCTGGGACCTATCTGCCAAGTAGGAGCGGAACCACCGCAACATGATGCCCCCGACCCCCAGCTTGGCCAATTGGCCCAGAAGGACACCATGGTCGATAGTGTCGAAAGCCGTTGAGAGGTCCAGCAGAACCAACAGGGACGCACTCCCCCTGTCCAGTCCTCGGCGTAGATCATCCACCAAGGTGACCAAGACTGTTTCAGTCCCAAAGCCCAGCCTGAAACCAGATTGAAAGGGATCCAGATAATCCAGATTGAATGGAATCCAGAGCCCATTACAAGGGCTCATTTCAGCAGACCATTGAATAGTAAAATAGACTATGACTCTGAAAATTTTCAGAAATCCATTGATGGGTCTTAAGCCATATATGGCTGACAGATAAAACTACCCATTTTAAAGACTCTTCATCTTCATTTGCCAAATTCCATGCCAAACTTCAGTGATCAACACTGGAAACTGCCAGAAATAGGAGCCAAGGTGTGCACACATTTCCTTGTGATGCCATAGATGCAATGTAATTCCACATTAAAAGGATTCACATACAGTATATTTCTTTGCTAACCTTTTCCCTTCTCTCTCTCTCTCTGTATATAAATAAATATAAAAAAGCAAAAGCCCTGGCTCATTGACTCATCAATGGACCCCCTATTTCCCATTAAGCTAGAAAGCTGAAATTTGGTGTGGTTGTTGCTTATGGATCAATTTATGTTGTGAAATAGATGTTTTACATAGAATGTGGTAAAACCACCCGTGAGGCTTTCAGTTGGTATGGTGAGAAACACAGATCAGACAGTGGCCCACTATCATATTCGGTGCAAATTTTGTAATCTATATGCTGTGTATATATAAAAGCAAATGTCCTGACTGACTGACTCATCAACGCCCAGCCCAAACCCCTGGACCTAGAAACATGAAATTTCGGGAGTATATTCCTTCTATGATGTAAACACCCATTAAGAAGGGATTTTTTTTAGAAATTTGACCCCTAAGGGGGTGAAAAGGGGTCAAATGTGCTTTCACGGATTCCTCAATATCTCGTAGGCCCGATGAGATTTCGACTTGGTTTTTGCTTACAAAGGTTACCCATACAAATGCTTAAAGTTAAAAACATAATTCAGGATTTTGCCCTAATTGACTCCTAAAGGGGTGAATCTAAATTCAGGGGTCAATTATAGATCCTGTAAATATATAAAACTGTAATTATTCAATTGTCTATGAATTATAGAACCCTTTGTATTTCTTGTGTTTGTGGAGTTCTAACGTTCTTTTTTGGCATATAGATATCTTTAAAACCTTTAGAAAGTGTCTTAATGTTTTAATCACCCCTAAAGGGATATTTTTTATTTGATAGACAACGTTTCTTTAGTGGTCCCCTAATAGTTTTTTGTAGGCTTATCCATGTCTTTATAAAAATGAAACAATGAAGCTAAGAAACTTAAAAAAAAAAACCAACTTAAAAAGGGACAAAACACACTAAAAAGTGAGAAATAATTCTTTCTTAAATATATGAATTTAAATTTTTGGGAGTTGGTGCCAAATTTAACACAAACAATTTGTGTTTATACAATTTATACTCTATATAAAGTATAGTTCACAATCTATATGTACTTATACTTACAAAAATAGTGAGTACGGTATGTGTATTGGAAGTTACGTATCATTACTTCATACATTCAGTAATAAGAAATATGTTTCTTTTCGATGAAAGTAGCAAAGCATGGGTATCAAGCTAGTGTTACATAATTTGAAGCCACTGAAACTTTGTAACGGCATGAGTCCTTGGGCGCAATGTCATTGAGGCTACCATTTTTACAAGATGTGCAGAAGGATTCCATGCATTCCAATCATCTTGTCTGATTACGCCTTCAAATTTAAATGCAATCCTGCTCAGAGTATGCTTCGCAATGACTATCAATAAGTCCCAAGGACAATCCTTAAAACAGGCTGGCATCAATGTAAGGCAAGTTTGCTTGTTTCATGGGCAATTTTATGTTGCATGTTCAAGTGTTTGTAAACCAAGTAACTTGGTGTTATTAGTACCAGAGGGAAAACTGCAAACATCGTGTATGAAGAGGCACCAGCCACAGCTACGCAGTTCTTCAAATCTTATATGTTTTACAGCTCAATCCTATCCAACTTACACCACCGGTGTAACTAGTGGTGCAGCAATAACGGGAGGCCCCAGGAAAGGAAAGGGGATTCAAATCTCCTCCAAAGGGGGATTCAAAGAGGATTTGAATCCCCTTTCCATTCTGTAGCCTCCCGTTTTCGCTGCACCGGTGGTGTAAATTGGATAGGATTGCGCTGTTAGATCATCAACAGGATAGAAAGTACTGTAATCATTTCGAAGAACAGGTACTTCAGCTAGTATTATATACAGTATGTACCGGTATCTAAAATATTTAGAGACAGGGAGAAGCCAGAAAAGCATTTTTATAATAGTTACTGAAAACCATTAGATGCAGGGGTATAACTTATACCGTATAACTTATACTGTATAGTAATATTATTATTAACAACAACACAAAAATACCTGTTTATGGGCACCTATAGACAGTGTGCACATATTCATTTTTTTCTTTAAAATTGGTATGTGGTGATAGCTTTGAGTATGCATCAAGGTTTTTTCTACTGGAATCTGAAAAGCATAAATTAACAAAAAATAATAAATCAACATTTTAATTAAACTGCTAGAACTTTTGAGTCTATGGACTATGAGTATAATGGAAATATATCTCTTTTGCCCATGTTTTCCTACACATTGAGTCTCTGAACATCAAAATTGCCTATGCTTCAACATGAACCTTTCTGACTGCATGCCAAGAAAGATGATCTACTAAAACATTTTAGCATTTCTAGTGATAGCAACTAAAAATATAAAGTTAATTTACATGCAGATGCATATAACAAATTTATATGATGCCCTCAGGCAATGTCTTTATGGCTGTTATGAATTTTACTTTAGGCTCATTGCAGTCTTAGTCTTCAGGAATCGCAGGTGGGTGCTATGCAATATGAAATAACTAACAAGGAAGGTCATTGTAACTAAATCAATGCTTTATTCAATAAGCAGGAATTTAGTCAATTTAGAACCTGTCCTTGTGGAAAAGCCTAACCCATGCTGAGTTTTAGCTACTTCAGCCCATAGTCATATTATAGCCAGGGATGACAGCAGTGTGAGATAGCAATGTGAGTGAGTCAAAACCAACTCTCAACACATGCTGGCAGATGCATACACCCAACGACTACAGGCTGAAGTGGCTGCAACTCAGCATGACTTATCCTTTCCCTGCAGCTGCCATGTGCTGAAATGGTCATGAAAACAGGCCTTTAGTTCATGAAGTTTCCAAAGGGATAGATTTCCTAAGGAGTGTTATCATAGTCCTGATCCAGTTTAACGTGTTCCCAAATTACCTGCCTGTTATGATAGTGATTGTTTAGGTATGAGTATGATGATATGTTTCTGGCAGTTAAAGGGCAATCTGATCCTGTGGAGCAGGACAAAGCCAGGACTCCCTATACCAGGCCTGGGCAACTTGTGGTCCACTAAGCTGAATGTGGCCTGCCGGAGACTTGATAAACCTCTTGTTTTTGTTGATTGTATGGGACTGCAAAAACAGGGGAGGGGTATCAAACAATACAAAGGTAGGCTGCATTCTGCTTAGTGGGTTACAGGTTGTGCAAGTTCAACTATGAAAAGTGTGACCCACATTGACCTTTGAGGTTTGGCCAGTTCCATTTTCCCTAAGGCACCCTGCTTTTAGGCAAACTGTGCACTGATTTGTGCCTGTTTAATTTCATGTGCCTGATCCTGTCACACAGCGGGAGCAAGATGTGTATTCAGTTCATCTCTCTGTCTAATTTCATGTTTTCCTTGGGTTATTCTAATTCTTTACCACTAGACAGAATTAAGTTCTGTCTCCCTTTTACAACCTAAGAATTTGTCAGATGTTTTTTTGGTCTACAATCATCACCATGAGAATGGATACCCTTCACCAATAGTGATCTTTTTTCTTTGTTAATAATAAATAAGTAGATAAATAAAGACCCAAATCTCCTGGTAATCGTAACTCTCCCTCTCTCTGCCTAGAATGCATCTTTCTGATGCCTCAATGAAGCGTATGGTTTGCATGATGCTGCCAGAGCCCAGGTAAAATTTGGTTTCCTCCATTGCTTTTGGTAAACACATATTTGGGGTAGGGGGCAGTGAAAATCACTTATTTCCCTATATGACTTATTCTCCCCCCTCCCCCATGATGGCTCAGCATCCTAAAAGCTGCTGAGATAACCTCCTGCAGTAGCCCTTGACCCTTATGAATTCAATACCATTATAGAAGAGAAACATGGCATCCCAGACAAGTATTACAGTATGTGCATTGGGTGTTTTCTTGTATAGATTTGTCACAGCAGTTCTGGTGTAGGATCATTACTTCTGAGCAATCACAAACCTCTTCCTGTTTGTGAAAAAAGAAGCTTTTGGTGTGTATATGTGTGTATAATAATATGTGTATAATATATATGACTTGTTTTAAAAAAAGAAGTTGCCCTCAAGGGCAACTTAAAAGTCTTACCTTATATACACAGAACATAAATCATGAGGGATGTACAGTACTCTACAATACCTTTTTTATATTCAAAGGTGCCAAGCACAAGAAGAAAGGCACTGCTGCCCACACAAGTTGCCACCTGATTTGCATGAATACTCCCCTTCTACTGCAGCCCTCTTCACCCTACATCCCATCTACACTGTTCTGGACAGTAAGTTGAATTGTGGCAGGATAACAGTTGGCACGCTCATCTTCAAAAAAATTATGTGATGCTCTCAAGGCAGATATGAAGAGACATGCATGCGTGACTTAAATGCTGGCCTGGATAAGTCCACCAACATAGCCTGGGTGATTACATTGTGCCGTGACTACTAGCATGTAAACAAGCAGATGCAAACGGAAATCCTCTAAATTGGATTGTAGGGTTGATAGATGAGTGGATAAACTGGTGAAGCTCATGTGGTTTTTCCATATATACATATAGTGCAGTGCATTTAAACTAATTGGGGAACCTTCAAAAAGTGCTGTGTGTGTGTATTTAAAGATTATTGCTATTAATTAAAATGTGGGCTCGCATATTCAAATGTGCATCCATTTAAAGGCAGCACATTATAGATAGGTGGCATCCATCCTGTTTATGCCTGTAATTCCTGATCCAACAAATTATATATGAATCAGAAGCCTGCTGATACCCATAGAATTCTGGTTATATGCATGAGTCAATAGCATCAGAGTGGCAGTGTATAAAAAAGCAAGGACTCTTACCATTTTAATTCCATGAGCCCCTTAAAAACATAGTTGCCTGGTTAAAATTAAGGCTGTGGGATCCCAGCTGCATGGCATTGTGAAGGTTGGATACATTTCCGTTATAGGTATTTGATTTAGAGGGAAGATTTAAGACTTATGCTCCTTATGTCAATAGAGAATGAGAGAATGCAGATGGTAGATGTAGCTTTCTTGTCAGATAATTCATGAAGAGGCTTTTCTGCTGCCATGTCATGAAACCTTTTATATTCTTTACCTTCTTGCTGCCTCTCAGCAGGAAGCATGGCTTTAGGGAAACAGATGGACAAGAAGGGGAAAATCTGGAAAACAACAATACATTACATAAATAAACTTGACTTTTAAAAAAAAACCTTCATAGCCTGTATGCATACTGTACTTAACAAAACCCAAGAAAAGGAATGCAGAGAAGCTAAAGCAAAACTATGTCTGGGGCGGGATGGGGAAACACCCCTATATACAGTAGATTCTTTTCACCGGTTAAAAATAAAAGTAGAAAATATTCAGTACATATTGAATGGGAACACCTTTTAAGTGCTAAGAAGAAAGGCTTAACCTAATGTATAATTAACACTCCAACTTGCTACAGGATATCATTGGGGTCAAGGGGTTAAGAGGGTTCAAATGCGATTAGACATCTTTAAAGATAATGAGAACTTCTACAGATGCATTAGATAGGATTTAAAAAGAAATAAGACCTATAAACCTTCATGCTTCCAGGGTATCAGCCAAGCAGGCCAAAGGGTTATTTGCAGCCTCTTATAACCTTCACCATAAACTTTTAATGCTGGTCTCGGGTAGTTAAGGTTGCCAGGTCTTTGTTCAGAGATGGTGGCTGCTATACAGGGATGGGCTGACTTTAAGAAACAATTTTACATAGCTAGGCTCCAGTGATGTAGACTTGAGTCTATTGACTCGGACTCGAGTTGGACTCAAGTCGTGTCAATGACTTGACTCGGCAGTTGTAAAAGACTCGAAAGACTCGCCTTGAGAATTGGAGCCTTTTACGACAAGTCGAATTTTATTCAGGATTAAACCCGTTTCCCCCATTAAATAGCTAGGAACTCACAACCAAAGACTCGGGACTTGGGGGCAAAGACTTGGGACTTGACTTGAGACTTGGACCCAGAGACGTGGGACTTGACTCGAGACTTGGAGTCAGAGATTTGATCCACATCCCTGCTAGGCTCAAGGCGAAACTACATGTTGCATACAAATGTCCATACAAACACACATTTGAAAAGGTGAGCAGGAGGAAGGAATTCAGAGTGGGGGGAGGAAGTTAAACACGCCCTTCTCCTCCCTCCTCTGTGATCAAATCTTCCACACACACCCCAAGCAGCTTTTCCTGTTAAAAAAAGAACCATTGGTTGTTATCATTACAAGCATTTCTGTGCAACATATAGCTTGATCTTGAGCTTAATTATATAAACCTGTTTCTCCTCCTCTATATATAAAGCAAACCTACCAGGCCACTTCATGCATATATGAAGTAGGCTGTGACCATCAAAAGCACACACTACAATAAATGTGTTACTCCCTAAGATGCTACAGGAAACTGCTGTTAAGAAGATAGAGGGGATTGTGCCCCTAATCTGATAGAGGCCTGGCAGAATGTTTTTCTTTCTTACTGCCTGTCTTGTTGAAGGGTTAACTTGAGAAAGGGGCCTTCAATACAGATTTGCTTCAGAGAGTACAGCATCTGAGGGCCAACCTAGGTCATATATCTACGGTGTGACTGGGGCCTGTGTACTTAATTTTTCTGATGTAAATAGCATATAGGGGGGATGACCTGATATGGACTGGCGTCTCAATCCTGACTAAATATCCACCGGTGCCGGATATTGTAAACGTGCCATAAGGCACGTTTTCTACACCAGTGGAGAGGCCAGTGCTGCATACTTCGCCCAGGGCCGCAGCCAGCTCTGGCAGACGCAGGTAAATCCTGCGATGGTTGGGGCAGGGACATGGGGTGAATGGACCAGGGCGGACAGGGAGGGAGCGATTGGCCAGCCGGGTCAGGGGAGGGATTATTGGTGGCACATTTGGCCGAATCCTATTCCCCATCCCAGGCCTGGCCGGCCTTACACCGGCTCCTCGGATTTGCACTGGCCATTTTGCTGGTGCACATCCGAGGAGGCCCAAAGGGGCTGCTGGGGCTCTCCCCTAGGGAAAGGAGTGCCCTTTCTCCCAAGGAGTGCTCCAACTCTGCCAGTGCAGGCCCAATCCTGCCCAGGATCTGGCGCAGCGTGCTTTTTCATGCTGCAGCGGCCCTAGACAGGATTGGGCTGTTAAGTCTATGGCAGAGGTGATTTTAACCTTTTACCCTCATTGTGGTCCTGATCCATCACCCTTTGCTATTTGCCCCAGGGTTAAAGCTCTCATAGTTGTTTATACAGTTGTTCTCCATTGAAGGACAATTCTGGGAGTTCTTCAATGGTTCTACCTAGACATGGAAGGATTTATGCCATATTCTTGTAATGGGTGTGCCATAGTAGCCCTAATGGAATGCTGCAATTATCACCTACAAGGTAGATATTAAATGCTGCTTTTGAAAGGCAATTATCGGTTCTCTTTTGAGGGGGACTGGAAATACAGAAAGCGCCATTCATTGACAACTTGAAGAGGAGGAACAGAAAGAAATATTCCCTGTTGCTTGCTTGCGGCAAAGAGAAGGCAGGGTGGCGCTTTTCTTTTTCCTGTTATTCTGACTTATTATACTAACACCAATGAATGAAGTCTCCGTTCATGCTTTTTGAAAAGTATGAAAAGAAAATAGAAGTTTATTCAACAGAATGAAACAGAGAAATATTTTTCTAGTTGTCATGAGTAGATAAGAGTAGACAAGTTTTTTTTTTTCCTGAGGGGGAACCAAACTGTACAAAGGATCATCTGGTACAAAGGATCATATGATGGTGCAGAAATGAAACTCAGCGTTTGCTCTCTCCTTTGATAGTCTCTCTCCAAGTGATTTATAAAAAAAAAAAAAAAACTTTGCAGAGGCACCATCCATCTTGGATTCTTTGTTATGAAGCCAAATCCCTCCAGGTGGCTGAACCAGATGCTAGCACCTTGACGACGCCCTAGTTTGTATACTATTTTAATAGATACTAATTACCCATTCAGTGTCATTACTGTGTCTTTCTGGCGCTGGGTCTAAAGTTATAGTGCAAGTTTCAACAGCCATGTAAATGGATCTCCATTTCACTCTCATACATGAGTCTAGAAAATGGGTTAAGAATTTGTAAGGTAGTTTAAAGAGTCTGTGTGGTGTGTTTAGTATCTGGAAGTCTTGTTTATTTTTACGTTTTCACAGTTCTTTGGCATTTCCTTTTCAACTGAGATTATATTCTAACCTAATGTTGATGATTAACAATAAATAATTTTAGATTTTTTTTATCTTACCCTTCCTCCAAACAGCTCAGGGCAACATATGTGATTCTCCACTTTTATCCTCACAACCCTGTGAGGTAGGTTAGGCTGAGAAATGGTGACTTAGATGTACACAATGCAATCCTATGAATGTTTACTCATTGTGTTCAGTGAGTCCTGGGTATAAATTATTTATGGTATACTGTACCACCTTTTCTTTACAGACGCAAGGCAGTTTACATAGGTATTTGTTCTGTGAGAACATAGAACCTTCAATTCCCAGATGTTTCAAAGTGCAGTCACGCCCTGGCTGTGCTTCTCCTTTCACGCTTTTCACAGCAGCCACAGATCTCCCTCTGTCAATTCTCAAGGAGTTATCCATCTTGCCAGCTGACTACTCTGCAATCCACACTCTCTCACAGTGCCTTCGCAAGATCTGTCAGCAGCAGCGGTCTCCCTTCTAAGTGACAACCAGAACTGAACCTGCTTAGCTTTCTTCAGGCAGGGCAACAGCTCAACCTCAAGGCCACACCTCCTGCTGTGACTGTAGATACACAGGTTTTTTTTCCAATTATTTCATTGCGTTTTCCTGCCATTTTTGCTTGCCTTTTTTCCTTCTCCTCCTGCTGCTGATGCTGCCGCCGCCACCACTTTTATTTTTTTATTCCTGGCTGGCCAGCTGTCAGGCTAGCCAGGACTCCTTGCGATTGCCGCCGCTGCCTCAGCTTCCACAAATTTTCTAGCCTTCCTTCTTGGTTCTCATGGGTGCTGCCATCTTGGATCTCATGAAATCTCATGAGATCCGAGATGGCGGCGCCCAAATCTCGTGAGAAATGGGCGCCGCCATCTTGGATCTCACGAAATCTCACGAGATCCAAGATGGCGACGTCCATTTCTCATGAGATTTGGGCACCGCCATCTTGGATCTTGTGAGATCCAAGATGGCAGCACCCAGGAGAACTAAGGAAGGCTAGAAGAGTTGTGGAAGCGGCGGCAGCGGCAAGAGGGGGCAGACCTGGAAAACCGGGACAGACCCAGTTAATAAGAACATAAGAAGAGCCCTGCTGGATCAGGCCAAAGGCCCATCTAGTCCAGCTGTATCACACAGTGGACCCACCAGATGCCTCAGGGAGCACAAGACAGCAAGGTACCTGTATCCTGTCGCCACTCCCTTGCACCTGGCACAAAGAAAACTTACTCCTACAACCAGAAGGTTGCTTATCCCCATCATGGCTGGTAAGCTGTGATGGACCTTTCCTCCATAAATCTGTCCAATCCCCTGGCTGGCTGGGACCAGGCTCCAGAAACTGGGACTGTCCCGCTATTTCCGGGATGGATGGTAAGCCTATACAACATTCAGCTCATTTACAATGCATGTCGAATTCTCTGTTCACTTCAGTGAAAGGAGAAGCTGCATGTATGCATCTCTATATACAAACTGTGCTGTTTTCTCCCCTGAAACGAGCAGAGAAACCTTCATGAGTTTGGGAGCAATATGTGTGCATAAAAGACCTGCACCTGCAATTTGAGTTGCAACCATTTAGTGCTCCCTATCTCAGGGTCTTGAGTTTGATTCTCTTTCACATTAAAGTCTCTTTATGCCTTGATAATTTATGCCTTGATATGGCAAGTTGTTTTAATATAACATATGTTATGTTAACATAAATAACCCTAAATATATTTCTTGTGCACGAATCACAAGTTCATGAAAACAAGAACGATGATAGAACATACCTAAAATGTCTATAATAGTTACATGCTGCACAAAGTTAAATAAAAAACAAAGTCTTCTCCTTGGGCTTACCATTTCAAAAGATGAGAGACAAAAGAAAAGGAGAGGAGGAGGAAATAAGAAGAAGGGGGAAAGTTCACAGTAGAGAAGAGGGTTTTTAACGAGCATTCAGATAACGCAAGAGTAGGAGCCAGATGGATGCCAAGTGGTACAGGACTGCAGACTAGAGGTAAAGATATGAGTGATGGTAGAGAATAGAAGATGTACAGAAAAGTACCTGAAGACTCTCCCTGAATGCTCCCTCTCATTCCGTGAAGAACAATAACGATAAAGGTGACCCCTGACAATTAAGTCCAGTCGTGTTCGACTCTAGGGTGTGGTGCTCATCCCCATTTCAAAGCCGAAGAGCCAGCGTTGTCCGAAGACGCCTCTGTGGTCATGTGGCCGGCATGACTCTCCTTGCCGCAGCGCGTAGCATGCGGCTGGAACACGGAGCACTGTTTACCTTCCCGCAAGCGGTACCTATTTGTCTACTTGCATTAACATGCTTCGGAACTGCTAGGTTGGCAGGAGCTGGCCAAGCAACGAGAGCTCACCCTGTTGCGGATTCGAACTGCCGACCTTTCGATCGACAGCTCATGGTTCAGCGGTTTAACCCACTGCGCCAAAATAGAAAGGAGCAAAACAGTGAGGGCATTTTGAGAAAAAGAAAAGAGTTTAAACATGAGAGAGATGAAGTCAGCGAAGTAAATGATAGAGAATTCTACCGTGTGTATCTGCAGAGTAGATGTATAAGCAGAATTAAAGCTCTGGCAGCAGCTGACAGAGAAATCCCAAAGCTACGGAAACCTGCTTTAAGACCTGCCTGCTTTAAGAAAGTGTGCTGGTTTTACCTCAAAAGAACTTTTTCAAGCAGTTAGCTGTTATGACTCAATATCACCTCTACCAAATTCTCTCAAATGCTTTCCAATTAAGTGCCAATCTTTTTACGCTTGCAGGGTTTCTGGATCTTTAATATTGGCTATCCACACATAATTATTTATGCTGTCTTATCGTTGAGATGTTCCTTGGCTCACATCTGAACTTGTCAGTTATATTTTGAACGCAAGCCATCTTTAATTATTTTTGAATTTCAAGCACAACTTTCTGAAGTTTCATTTACTTTTACAACCCTTAAGTATTGGCGCAATCTTATTGTCTACGGGCGCCAGCGCTGTGGCAGTGCAGGCGCCGGGTGTCGCAAAGGCACATTTGGACACCCAGAGAGGAGGCAGTGCTGGCAGGAAGACCTACGCCATCTGGCCTTTGCTGTATCCAGGCCCTACACGTGCTGGAGCTGGTAAGGCCACTCTGAGGGGCGGGAGAGGGCAGGGGGAGGTGGCGTAACAGGGTAGGGGTGGGAGGATTGGGCCTGGGAGGGGGGAGGGATCGGTGTTCTTGTCGGACACCGTATCCTATCCCCCCCCCCAGGTCCTTGCAGCCAACACGGATCTGCTTGATTCTCCACCAGGTACAGAGCTGACGGAGAACCGAGTAGCCCCATTGCGGCAGCTGGGGGGTTACCCTGGGTAAGCAGGCTTTTGCCCACTCCTTGTGTAGACCTCCAGCCAGTCCCTTTCCTGGATTGAGCATGGCCCACACAGCCCACACTGAAGAGCCTATATCGGGGGGTGGGAGGAATAGGATTAGGCTACCCATCTGGAACAAGGAGTTCCTTAAAATACCGTCTTTAATGCCCAATTAAGCCTTTTGAAACCCATGACCATTTTCTGAAGTCTAGACAGTGCTGATATAGTTTACAGAGTTTTGTAGCATTTTTACTATTCAACTGGGAGTTGTAGCCTGCATTTGGTACTTCAACATTTTCAAAGCATCTAATATCTGTAGCTTCTAACCAGTAAAGACCTCCTTTTGAGTTTTATAGAAGGCAATTCTTGTCAAGATATTTTCATTATTAGAATGTCATAGTCAGGATGCTTTTGTGGCTCTAAGATTTTTTTTAGATTAATAAACAAAAATATATGCTTCTCAGCTCATTTTCATGATGTAAGCAATTTCAGCTTCAGTAGTTAACTGACTTACTACTTCACCAATTTTACAAGATTAAAGAGGCGCTACTATGTCTTCCAAGATTATTTCTTAATGTGATGATGGATTTGCATTTTAATGAGTCTTAAGTATCTGTGTCAACATCTTTCTCGTGCCCATTCCAGAGAAGCTTTTATTCCTAAACTCTTTATTAAAGCCCATTTAAATTAGTTAAAAACAGGAAATATTCAGCATCGATTTGCACAGTAATTCAAGGTGGGACAACTGTATCTTGTCCTTCTTCCTAGAGCCTCTGAGTGGCATATATGAGGTTCCCAAGTGGGCACATGTCACCCTGCCCCACAGTAGCCCAGCATATCAGCTTGGCAGCCCAGGCCGGTGGGGAGCCTCAGAGAAGCGACACACTACTTGCCTGCTTATAGGGGGCTAGTAAGTGGTCACAGGATCACCGCCGGCCTGAGTCCCTGGCTGGAGGCAGAACAACTGACTGAACAAGCAGTCTGACTCCAGCTGGGCCTCCTTCTTGCGAGACCCAGCCCTGGGAACACAGCAGGAAGGGGTGGGGGCAGGTAGAGAAAGCTGGGAGCTCATAAGGAGGCCAGCAGCTGAGGGGAGGGGAGGTGTACACAGGAGCTCCAACCCAGGGAGTGGAGTTGGGCTACCTCCTTACCTAAGCAAGTCTGTCCCTCACCGAGAGGAGGGGGACTCTTCACCCAGCCTCAGCCAAGGGGCAGGTTGTCTGCCAGGAGGTGGAACGGTGTCCAGAACTGGGGAGGTGAGTTGCCTGAAGCCACCCCAGGGCAACCCAGGCAGGCCCCAGGCTCGAGCCCAGCCAAGGGGTGAACAGCCTAGCCTTTCAAACCCTGGGTGGACAAGGCAACCTGCTACCCGGTGGTGGGACCCCCGGAGCTGGGGTAAGATCCACTGGGGAATGAGTGGAACATCAACACCCACCTCGACAGAACCGGGACCAGGGCCGGAGTCACGGAACTACAGCCACCTACCTGACTCTCCAGTTATCCTACTGATCTCCAAGGCACCAGTCCGGTCTGGAGCCCTAATGGTATATCCCATGGTGTGCATGGCAGGAAGACCAAGGAGAGGATCTTGTTAAAGACTGAAAGGACTTAAAGGACCCTGTGACGTAACAAGGGTCCTCATGAAGGTCAAGTCATTGACCCGATTAAACTGGCTCAGCAAACTTAACTGTAAGTCTGCACGTTCTGTTGCGGCGCCCCGAGGGAGGAGAGACTTGGGTCAAGGACAACTGTCCAAGAAAGATCCTGCATCCTCCGTGGGGGACATGGAAGCCCCTATGGAAATGATATCACACCAGTGAGGCTCCACACTGGACAGACCTGGACCTTATTTGTTACACACAAGCCTATATTTAATTCAAAAACTGTGGTTTAGCTACTAGTATCCAAGCTTATCACCCTTTCCAAAAGGATAAATGACACCCACTATTTAGTATGTATATTATCATGACATTAAGTATGCACCTGCATAGGAATTTCTAACAGTGCCAATCCAAAAATACTGGAGAAGTTTTCACAAAAACAAT
Organism: Plestiodon gilberti rubricaudatus; assembly: GCA_026170595.1. NCBI lineage: Eukaryota > Metazoa > Chordata > Lepidosauria > Squamata > Scincidae > Plestiodon > Plestiodon gilberti. Next base: position 233,398,165 of record JANXHW010000001.1, on the reverse strand, counting down.
TCCAACCATACAAGTAGGTACCATTAGAGAATTTTCTCTCCCTCCCCCCCAAAAACCTCACTATTATTTTCTTTTCAGTAGTTTCTGAGAATACTGGCTTGACAAAAAACATTGGGGAAACTTTTGAGCAGCCAAGAGATCACCTTTAATTGCAGTAGTAAAACCAGTGCCTAGGGCCACTGAGGCAAAACATGTATCCAGCTCCAACAAGCAAGGCCAAGCCAGCTCACTTAGCTTTATTTTCCAGGCAATCCTCCAACCTCATCTCTCTCTCTTTTTTTAATGTGTGGTGCAAGGTTGTAAAACCGCTGTAAGACATTGTGCATGGGCTCAGAAGGAATCCTACTGTTTCCCTGCTCTTCTCTCACACTTACCATTGCATCATCAATTTCTTTGCAGGGCACATTCCCACAGTGGCAGAGAACAAGAAGCAGCTACGGCTGCCTCTGTGACATTTTTGGGGTGGGCAACAAATCCTGGCATTAGGACTCAGACTAGAATATGACCTAGTTACCACCATCCTGTGAGCTACTGGACCTACTCAGTGCTTCGCAGGATAAGATCAGGGCAGCCCAATCCAGTGCAAATCCCCATGCAGCGATGCAGTGGCACCTATGCAGGCTGCGCTGCATCCCGTGGGGGGTGTCTTGGCTGCTGAGGTCTCCTCAGGGTAAGGGGACACCTGTCCTCTTGCCCCAGAATAAGCCCCAGTGGCTGCAACAGACCTGTTTTGTTGAGTTAAGGCCCACTTAATTCGGACCTGCTAGCACAACTGATCTGTGCAGGTGAATTAGGCCCAGGAAGAGGGTTTGAATACGGTGCTGACACTGCCAAACCTTGCCCCCCTCCTGTGCCCAATCCACCCATTCTCTGCATACGTTGGTGCCCCTTTCTGCCCTCCCCCACCCCATTCAACCCTTCCCTGTCCTTCCCTGCCCCGTACTGGACTTACTTGGTCTGGTGGGTGTCCCAGTGACCACTGACATCACCAGGCAGGCTCCGGCCTTCCCACCGGCGTGCCTGGTTATCGTGCTGTTGCAAAGTGCTTTACTTCAGTTAGTAAGAATTGGGCCAGTAAGTCTTTTTTTATACAGGTGTCCCCCACTTAACAATGGGGATACATTCCCCAAACCCTGTCATTAAGCAGGCCCATCGTTAAGTGGGTCTTTCCATACCTTTTGAAGTTTGAAGCCTCTCCGGCAGCCTTTTCCTGGTTGTGGGCCTCTCTGGAGTCCTTTCCTGGCCTCCGTAAGGTACTTCCGGTTTGACCCCAAGGATCTTGGCTAGAGGGCTTGCAAAAGATCTTTGTCTGAGACCTTGGAAACTTATACACAGTCAAAGTAGCCAATACTGGGCTAGATGGACCAAAGGCCTCTCATACTATAAGGCAGTTTCATAACCTTTATGTACTACTTTGACTATTATTACTACTGTTGCTATCATTTTTCAACAAAACAGTTCACAAAGCTAACCCAGGGAGGGGGGGAGATGGCAGAATATCATTTCTGTGCTCAATTCTGTGCTGGCTTTGACTGTCAAAGTTACGGTTACCATATTTTTGATTACCCAATCCCCCTGCCTGTTTTTTTGTGCCATTTTTTAAAAAAACAAATTCTAGGTTTTTTTGGTCTGGCTGTGAAGTATTTTTTAATTGTTTTTGCCAGCCGTTAGGCCGCCCGAATTTTTTATTTCCCCCCTTTTTGTAAAAAAAAAAAAGGCTGCCCTTACTGTGGCTGTGGCTGCTACCATTTTTTGTCCAACCTCCACCGCTGCCATGTTTTGTCCAGGTACAATTTGCACAATGCCAGCCAGGTGTCCTCCTTGTCTCTTCTGAGCCTGGCCAGCTACCATCTGGCCGACCAGGTCTCTTTGTCTCCTCGCGAGCCTTGAGTGCGATTTTCACAATCTGAACGAAGGGCTTCCAGGCCGTGTTGAGCGCGTGCACGAGCCTTGCGAGGAGACAAGGAAGCCTGGCCGGCCGAATGGTAGCCGGCCAGGCTCAGAAGAGTCCCAGTGGTGCGCACCACCATTTTTTCCACTTTTTTTTTTCCAGGCAGCCATTCGTCTCCATTTGGCAGGCCGGGACGCTGCTGGGATGGAGCCCCCGATACTGGTGCAGTCCTGGCCAAACCAGGATGAATGGTAAGTCTACTCAAAGTCCTAAATATCGGGGGATCAAAGTCCTAAATAGCGGGGGAGCAGCCTATTTGAAGGACCACCTACTCTCTCACGAACTTGCAGGAGTCCTTTTCCAGTGGCGGCACTGAAACCCTGGAATGCTCTCCTGATAGGCTACCATCTTGCCCATTTTGAAGCCGTTATTAATTACATGGTTTTTTTCTGTAAGGCCTTTTACTGATTTCATTGGTTTAATTTGTTGCTGTTTTAGCTTTCTCTTTGTTTTGTTATTGATATGTTACTCTGGCTTAAACCATATTTTATTGTTAGCTGCCTTGGCTATTTTTTTTTATATGAAATGTGAGATCCAAGTTCTTTTTTAAAAAAATTCCTTTATTGGTAAATAATAAAACAAAAATATAACTGCTAAACAAAATATCAAATGTAAAAAGAAAAAAATAAAGGAAAAGAAATGAAAAAGGAATACACACACACACACACACACTGTGTGTGTGTGTGTGTGTGTGTGTGTGTGTGTGTGTAAAATCAGTAAACGTACAAATAAACACAGCCATATATAAACATAGATATTCATAAAGAATCTATACATAAATTTCTAAAAAGGGCTTCCAAATATCCAAAAACGTATCCATGTGCAATTGTCTTCTATAAGCCATAGATTCAAATGTTGACAGAGTTAAAAGGTCCTCAGTCCATTGAAAAATAGTGGGAGGGCAACTAGCTTTCCAACATTTCAGTATGAGACTTTTACAGCACAATCCTTTCCAGCACTGGTGCTGGAGAGGAGCAGACTTGGGGACTTCTCAGTTGTTCCTTTACCTGAAGTAACACCCCAACCTCTGCTATGGGGCTACTCAGGTCAGCGCCACCTATTTTGACCGCCATCACCCAAGAAGCTCTGTGTCGGGGCTGGAGGTGGTTAGGCTGTGGTGATTCTCCATGGACTATGGGGGGGGGGGAGGTTGCCTCACCTGCTGTGCCCACACCACACACCTCTGGTAGACACGTATTTCATCTAGTAATATAAAAAACCAAAATGTTTCCCCCTTTCTGTTTCTAGTTCGAGAGGAGCATAACAAAATAGAGGAGGGTAGGCAGTGGCGTAACTCTGCCCCCACGTGACGGGAGCCGCCAACGCGATGGCGCCCACGTGACGTGGGGGCGTGATGTCACCGCGCGTCTCCGATCTCTCTCTCTCTCTCTCACACACACACGCGCACACACACACACACACACACACACACACACACACACACACACACACACACACACACACACGCCGTTTGGCTTCCTTTTCTGGGCAGGTGGGAGGGCCGAAACGTAGCCGTTTCGGCTGCGAAGAGCCTCCAGCAAACGTAAGTCACCCTCGCGATTGCGCCCTCCTACAGCCGTGATTGCGCCCTCCTGGGGTCAGCACCTGGTGCCCAGGGCACCAGGCCCCCCCATTGAACGACGCTACTGAGGGTAGGACAGTATAAATACAGCTTTAAAAAATCTACCTGAAAGAATCCCACTGGTGCTGCATTCGGGCACCCTGCGCGCTGGAGCAGGTAGGATAGCTCTGGGTGGCGCACGCTGGGGGTGGGCGTATCAGGCCTGGGAGTGGTGCCTTGATGCACACCGGATTGTATCCCCTCTCCCTGGCTATCCCCTACATGGGGCTTCTCAGTTCTGCGCCAGTGATTGAGCTGGCCCATTGCGTGGGCTGGGGGTTTACCCGGGGTAAGGGGGAAAATGCACCACTTTACTTGCGCTGGACAGGATTGGGCTGTCAAAGTGATAGTGTACAATATTGAGCAAGGAAATGCAACATATCCATTACAAATTTTTCCTTCTTACCCCATAACTGGCCAGCCCTTAGGGAAGTAATGACATACTTCGTATTTTTACAGCCTATTCAAAACACTTCGCACCAGGGATGTGTAGTGCAGGGCGGCAGGTGAGGCAGAACCACCCTGCCCATCATCCATGGAAAATCGTCGCAGCCGAACCCGGAGATCGTGCATGCACAACACCCACTTTCTCAGGTGTAAATGCCTGGTCTGGGCTCAGACCAGCTCCAGTAGGAGTGGAAAGCTAGGCTGATTTCCTGGGATGAAGAAGCTTATGTTTAGCTCATAATGGTGGTGATTCTGAAGTATTCATCGAGTTTGATGGTGGAAGGTGACTACTGCCTCTACTAAAACAAATACTGTATGTAAATTGACTCTCAGACCACTTAATGAGGTCATGTTTTAAGTTGAAATTTGAACTGGGTATTTCCTGGATCACAGCTCATGATCATAGCTGCTACACTATTCCAGCTTTCAACAGAGATTGTGCAGGTTGTGGGGACTGATGGTCTGTGGTGATGCAGTGATAACTAGTTTTAAAATACAATATACACACCCTCTTGTGCTTTACGGCAGACATTTCAAATAATTTCTTGTTATCCTGAGAAATTCTCTAACTTGAATCACCTTGAATACAGCACCCAAAAAGTGTTTGTCAACAAAATAGCTCATATCTTCCTTCTTTTGTTCTGGTTATGAATATGAATGTCTGTAGGAAGAAATGATTCCCAAATACCAAATCCATTATTTGTGCCAGATCTACTAAAGTTGTGCAAAGTACTTTTAAGCTTATCAGACTTCTGTGAAGACTATTTCTCATCAGACCATCTCTCCTGAATCTGAAATACTGTAGTTGTAAAAGTAGCACATGGGAAAAAATCACACTGCAATTGGATCGTTTTAATTTTAGTGGACTGTTTAAATGAGGGAAATAATAGGGCAGCCCAATCCTGCCTAAGGATCCGCCACAGGCAGTCTCCCGCCCAGTGGAAAGTCTCCTTCTCCGAGTGTAAAGGGCGCTGTGGCCGATCGGCCTCCTCAGAATTTCGCCAGCTATTTTGCTGGTGGAAGTCGGAGGAGGCCCAGCCACGTGGCGGGGGATAGGATTCGGCCGAAGCCGCCCCCTCCTGGAGTGGCTGGGCCTATGGCCACCCTCCGTTTGCCCCTGAACTGCCCACCCACCCGCTGGATCCTTACCTGGGTCCTGCGGAGGTCCTCTGGGTGCTCAGGCGGCGGAGCAGGGGAGGCCGGCCTTGCACTGGCCTTCCCTGCTCACGAGTCATTGCAAAAGTGCCTTACGGCACTTTTACGATGGCTTCGGCTGGCGGACCACTTGATCCGCCGGCAGCCCCAGCGCTAGGATTGCATTGTGAATATACAGTATTTTAAGAAAACTGTAGGACCTGATATCAATACATTTGCTTTCTTTTTTGTATTGCTAACTAGATCTTGGAGTTGTGTTGCTTAATTCTATGCAGTGTAAAAAGGAAAGTGGTATTTCTCACAAAGCACACTGACATCCAACTAATTGATCTATTCATAAACAAAATAAAAAACAGATTATAATCTACAAATCCAGATTGGAAAGTCAAACTGCAGCTGATTTCATATACATAAATTAGCCTTTCTTCCTACAACTCAATTGTCTGTCTCATTCATCATAAGTATTTAAAACTGGTCCTCCTCAGGCAAGGAGGCTATTTTTAACTTCAAAGTTAATCTTTCTTTATCTGGATTAACTGTTAGTTAAGAAGCCATGCAATGCTGGTAGCCACCTGGCAAGATTTGCAAGTTCTCTTCATTTTGACTGAAAATACCAATCTTATGAATCAGGCCTGGGAGGGGGGGGGGCTTGGTGCAAACCGTATCCTATCCCCCCTCCTGCACTTTAAAGCCCGACATGGGGCTTCTCGGTTCTGCGCCAGTGATTGAGCTGGCGCAGTTGTGAGTAGCCCCATTGCGTGGGCTGGGGGGGGGGTTACCTGGGGTAAGGGGGAAATTGCACCACTGTACCGGCGCTGGATAGGATTGGGCTGTCAAAGTGATAGTGTACAATATTGAGTGTGCAATGTTGAATAACAATAGTGCGGACTGCAGAAGCTAAGCCATATCCTGTACTTGATAAGTGGGGAAGAGGCATCCTGTACATATTGCCTCTGTTAACAAAAACACACAACCTTTATTGCTTCATAGTCTGTTGTAGTCCAGCATCGCTCCTGAATCCAATGCTGGTGAATTCTGTTTTTAGAGGTTGCAAACAGTGTAATACTGTACAGTGTTGGACTAGAACTGGGGAGACTTGGGTTCTAATCCTTACTCAGACATGAAGCTCACTGGGGGTGATTCTCACAGCCTAACTTCTCACAGAGTTTTTGAGATGGTAATCCATGTACACTGCACTCCAGGAAGGGTAGGATATAAACGTTAATAATGTTGCATCATTCCTCCAGTTTTTATATAACAACATTTGACAAGTAAGTCTTTGTTGCTGTTCAGGCGGAGTTGGTTGCTGGGAGTCTCATTTTCCTCACGTATGTCCAAACAATCAAAGAAGCGTAGCAGATATACAGCTAAAATCATGTGCTACATTTTGGTGAAGGTAGTATAACTAGGATGAAGTTGCTTCGCAAGGTGGGTGGCAGTGGGGGAAAAAGATTCAAAGTCAAAATTACTGGGTGTTGGTTGGTGTTAGCTAGAATGAGTGCCTGATGCCTACATAACTAGGAATTTGGAGAAAATAGTCTTTAAAAGCATTTTCTCCACCCACCTATTATTACAGCATATTTAAGCAGAAGATTACATAGAAAAAAACCCAGACCAAGTACTTAACTCCAAATTCCCTTAAGCTAAACTGGTTTCTTTTGAACTTGCGTATCTTGGAGGAGAGGGGGACTGTATAACTTCATCTGATGCAGTTTACTGTGGAATGTAGCGGTTCTGTTTCATTTCTACGTATGCATAGGGATGCAATTCCAAGTACATGTATTTAGAACAGTGGTTCCCAAGCTTTTTAGCACTGGGACCCACTTATGTAGAATGCTCCCGGGCCGGCCTCGGAGCGTCTGGAGGGTGTCGCGTGTCACGGAGGTGCGCGCATCACCCCATGGCGCGCGTCACCCCCAGGTGGGCCCCCCCGCCACGCTCCAGTGACACCCGTGGGGAGGAGTGACCTGATATTAACATTGCTCGTTCATTCTGCTGCATGTGTAGACAAAAGGCTCCAGTCCTTTGCCTACCGAAGGGGAGACCTGCTGGTTTTTTCCCCTTGTATAGTGGGAAAATCCTTGCTGTAAATTCTTGACTTTCGTACAAATGTTGAAGTTTCTCTTAAAGTTTCTCTTAAAGTGAGAAAAGTACGAATTAATAATTTAATTACGTACAAAGGAAGAGAAAACATCAGGAGATCAAAATGAATTTGTTAAAGAATTTGTAGTGTAACTTAATATAATAACAGATTTCTGTGCAAAACCCTCCATAACATGTGATCATATCCCCTCCACCCCAGACTTACCAGATTTTCCGAGATGCAAAGGGTTGGAAGTGACATCACGGGAGCGTGTCAAGGAACTGTGATGTAACTTCCACCGGAAGTGATGTAACAGGGGGCGTGTCCAGCTAGCTCAACCAGAAGTGACATCACAGGGCGCATGTCCATTCGCCATAAAATCAACATATAAATAAATACATTTACATACATTTTTATACATTATTTCCTCGTCCTCCACCGTCTGCCCCAGCTGCTGACAAATGGCTGTCTTCGTCCTGGCCCAGAAGCCGGGACTGCCCCGGCTACCTTTGTCCCGGCAAGCTGGGATTGCCCCTGCTATGTCTTTGTCCCGGCTGGCCAGCTGCGTCTTCGTTGCGGCTAGCTGGGACTGAATTACTGTTTTGTCGCATGCCTGCACTAGCCTCACACAGGTGCGCAACGAGGCAGTAATTCAGTCCCAGCCGGCCTCAATGAAGACGCAGCCAGGACAGTCCCGGCTTCTGGGACAGTCTGGCTTCCAGGACAGCTGTCCCAGGACAGAAAAACCGGGACGTCTGGTAAGCCTTACCTGAACAGTCCATCCTGCAAGAAATATCCCCCCTCCCATCCAGGCCCACTCCAGAGGACAGTTCATTACAATAGCTAAACATATGATTTCGCCTGCTCTCAAATTTGGGTGAGTTAATGCCGTCAGATCTGGAATGAGCAACTACCAAAGCTTCCCACAGAGGTGGAAGGTACCACACAGATAGCGCAATCCTGTGTAATGATCTGGCCGGTGGCCAGATCCTGCGCCCGGGCTGCCTGTCTGATGGTGAGCCGATGTCTACTCAGGGAAGGGGACACTTGTCCCCTTCCCTGAGGTGTTAACCTGGTAGGCTTCCTCGGATTTCTGCCAGCTAAATAGCTGGCGGAAGTAGAGGAGCCCGTGTAATGGTGTAGCCGATCCGGCAGGAACGGGGATATGGCAGATGCCATCCCTCGCCCCTTCCGGGCCGGCTAGGCCAATGGCCCCCCTCCCTCGCCTGCCGAAGTGCCCAAGTGGCCACCGCCGGGAGCTCTTGCCTTCCGCCGGCAGCTACGTCCTGGTCCGGTGTCGGAGTGAGGGAGGCCGTCCTTGAGCTGGCGTCCCTTACTCCAGAGTCGTCACAAACTTGCTTTACGGCACGTTCACGACACGTTAGAATGGCGGAGTGCGCACTCCGCCGTTTTAACATTCCCTAGGATTGCGCCCAGAAAGATATAAGGGCAGAATTGCACATGTGAATTCATATAGACATTTAATGGAGGTGGAAGTGTGAGTTTTAAAATTGTATTGCCGAGGGCAGTCATGATGTTCAAAGCTCTTCTTTATGTTTGAAAAGGGAATTTTAGGGTTAGAAGATAAAAAGAGAATACTTTTAAAGGCATATTGAACCTCCTTTCCCAGTGTCTGCATAGTGAGAATCCGCCATGTCTATATAATTTACTATTGTCAAGTCGGTAGTTATAAATCGTCTGATGTTCTTAAGGTTCAGAGACTTTCATACTCAATACATTTTTGATGTGGTGGAAGAGCAAAAAGATTAAAAAAATAATTTGGATGCATTCAGTACATACGCATACCAAAAATCCATGGATCCAGGTCATTCTTGTGACACCCACACAGGATTAGTAATTGGTTGATACATGCTGTAAAAATCTAAATTTGAAAGTAAATTAAGCCGGCTTAATAAGAATTACATTTCAAAGAGAACCATGTACATAACTGCTTCTTATACATAGAAGAGTGAAAAATGGAACCACATTCCATTGCTGCCTTGTTAATCGTTTTAAGAATTGGACGTTATGATTTTTTTTCCTATTGCTACACTCCCTCACTCACTCACTCACTCACTCACTCTAAAAGCAAATGTAGTAGATCAAGTATGAATCCCTGACTTTGGTTGCAAGTGTTCAGTTGGTTCCCTGATGTCTGCTCTATCATAAGATAACCTTCAGCTGACCCTGTTGTCAATCCAATGAATGAACAGGAAAATTCATCCCTATAGTTGATTCATAGAAGGGACAAAAAAAAAATAATAGAGCAAATCTAAAGCTTTAAGTATTTAGACATAGTTTCCCAAGAAATGAATTTTTGGAATAGCCATATAACAACACATTGGAAAACTGCAAGAAGCTCTCAGGCTCTTCTGGGTTTTAATGAAAGTAAAGGAAAACATTTGGTTTCTCCCATGTAAAGCCTTTGTGGATATTTTTTTTAAATGTCAGTTAGTATTTGCTGTAGGAATCTGCAGTCTAACAAATATGTCTAAAAAGAGATTACTCGGAATAATTTCCTAAGAGCCCTATTATCTCCTGAGAATCCCTACCACCATATATGTAAGAAGAGCCACGGTGGGCTTTGTACTCCTAGGAGCATGAACATGGTAGGAGCATGGTAATTATGTGCTGGTTGAAACTCCAGAAAATGGAGGATTTTAGGCTCCCCTTCCCCGAGTAGACCTCCGGCCCGGCGGCAAAACGGCCACCGGGGAACAGGATCCGGCGGGCGGCCCTGGTCTGCCCGCCGGATCCTTCCAGTGGATTGTGCTGTAGGTAAGAATGGAGGACAGGAAGGCCTGGCAGGATATGTTTCATGGGATCACGAAGGGTCAGACACGACTTAACGACTGAACAACAACAACAACAATGCTGAATCAAAACAAGCAGCTTCAAAATATGGCTTAATATACTCAGAATAGGGTTGCAGTCCTATGCACATTTATAGAATTAATGCCCATTGCACAAAGTGGGTCTTTGATCTGAGTAAATATGCTTAGGATGGCCCTGACTGGATACTTAATAAACGATAGAGGAAGGAAATCTATCCAATTTGTTTTTAGAATAGCAATCCTAATTTAATTGAACCATTTATGTTTCAGAGTTCACAACTCATTAAAATGAATGAACGTTGAAGACATTGTTCAATGGTGAGGTCAGGTAAATTTCCTAATGTTGAAAATGTATCTGAAAAGCCTCAAAAATAAGTAGGACAGGATTTTTTTTTCCACGTTTTTTTTTTCCAGCAAACTTGGGAGCATTAAAATGAAGCTGGAGCTGATTGTTGGAACAAATTCAACTGCTTTAGGGCTACAGGAGAGAAAATACTGTATCAAATACAGTACTTTTCCTAGTAGCTGCTGTGTCAGCAGATGCTGATGAGTGAAAATATTTACAATTTGTTTAGTTAGGGTGATTATAAATGACAATTTCTTATCAGTTCATATAATTATACAGAGGATATAGGTATTTGAAAGATTTGACACAGTTCTTTTGGACTTCATCCCAAAATTTTAATCAAGATTTCTTACTCAGTGTCAAGATTTGAAGATACAATCTATGAAGCAGAGATATGTGCTGTATTTCATGGTAATCTGCCAAATATAACATATTTTTCTTGCAAAGAAATGTCTGTTGTGATCATGTGTTCCAGAAGGATAAAAGATGGCCATTTCATATGAGTCTGGATAATGGACCAGTTATTGAACCCCAAAGCACATTACAAATTCATCACCTTCTACTACACAGTTAAATTTACACCTCTCTACAATCTAGCCAAAGTTAAGAATTGTTGCCCCATTATTTATGTGCTTAATCCTTCAGTTGAAAGCAGCTGAATAAAAATGCTTAACTTTGACTGTTTAAAGTTGCAGTTAAATGTTATTAAATGTTTGAAGACTAGAATAAACTAGAAAGGCTGTACTTGTACTTAAACAACATTATTATTCAACCGTTACCTTGAGTATAAACTGTTGAAAAAATTCATCTTGACATTAGTGGTAAGTGGCCCACAGTAAACTTCTGCAAATGACAGTGATGTTATAATCTAGCAGCTGATCTGGATAAACTGCTGTTGCTGGAATTAGTGCTGTGACATACACAGGAAGTGCATTGTGAACCATTTCCTAGTGCTTTCTTACAGCAAAATCCTGTGTAACCTTGCACCGGTGTAACAGTAGATGCACCAGTGTAAGTGCAATTACACTGGCATAAGTGCACTTACACCGATGCATCTACTGTTACACCGGTGCAAGGTTACACAGGATTACGCTGTGCGTGTGTTTAAGAAAACAGACTAAAGGCGTTTTAAAATATCCCAGTGTAACTGATTGGCTAACAAAAAGATGAACTAGGCTAGTAACATGCTGATCTGATATAATTTAAATACTGTAAATAAATAATATGAACCATTTCCTCCTTGGTGATCATCCAGTGAACACCAAATAGTACAGTGGTGCTGATGAAACAATCCAGCTGATGTCTGGGTCCAGTATGTCCCACATTTACCACTAACTTAGAAGTGTAAGCGCCTGTATAGACACAGGTCTGTCTGAGATATGATGAACTGAAAGGGGGGCAGGATCTGCCTCCAGAACCAGAATAGAGAGACCATCTCCTCTTTCCATCTTGTCACTTACTCCTACAGTAATTTTAGTGAAGTGCTTGATTACTACTTCCTCCTATTCTCTGCCTGAGACCATCTACATTCTTCTAATTGGCTAAGAACACTTGAGTATAATCAGTCTTGCTCCAGTGAAGGATTTGGAGTAAATGGCTTTGGCTTTCTGCCACATCTACAGTTCTGTAAGCTAAAGTTGCAGTATTTGTTGTGGCTGCTAGGAGGCAATAGTGCACTTGAGTGGCATCCAGCCTGAAAACACAGGCCTAACATTTGGTATTACCGTGTTAGCACACATACAGTTACCGGTACTTTTTGAAGTGATCTTGTGAATGGTGCATACATGTGGAACAGTCATCTTGGGATGAGTTATTCATGTTATCCTATCAAGAATAACATTTGAATAGGATTTGAGAGGGAGCATACTATCCTAGGTTTCCTGGAAAAAGTCATTGTGTCATTTTCCACATCGTACGGTAGTCACACAGATTCACTGTGTGATATGATTCACATATCATGGGTTTCAAGTACTACTTTGGAATGGTTCCAGAATCAGACCCTCAATAATAGGAAGGAGAAATTAAATTAATTATGTGGTCTGGGTGATTCTGCTCCTCACATAAATGTTGAATTGATGCTGGTACAGTACTTAAATGTCTCTAATACAAAGAGTGGCTTTGAGTGCTCACCCAAAGCAGCAATTCTTCTGTAATGTTTTCTACCTTTCATAGAGGAGGAATGTTCTGTGAGAATGTGCATGTTTCTGCCAAGGGAGAATGTGCATCTTGCTGCAAAGACAGATGCATTTCCCCTACTTCACGACATGACATGAAAGTGATGACAGAAGGAAAATGAATAACTTATGCTTCCTTTATTGCTGCTTCAGTTGGTCATTTGAAGCCACTCACATTCAGAACAATAGATGTAGTCCAAATACAGTAGACTTCTGATAAATCTGGACAACAAATTTCATCAAAGATCATGCCCCAAGATTAAATTAGTCATGTCTTATAGATTTCGAGGCACTAAACACGAATATGATAATGAAAGCGCAAAATTGGCTATAGTTTGTGAGAGATCCGCAATAGATTGTTCCATAGACATGTACTGGTAAATGCCCGATGGCATTTACAACACCTATGTACGTAATGCGGACTGCTTCTCCTAAACTAGAGCTAATCAACTGATTTTATTGTCATATTTGGTTTCAGCATGTCAAAATTAGTAAAGATTAGCTTTTTTCATTTCAGAGCCAATTCTAACTCTAGTAGTGCATGAATTGGCTCTTAATGACAACCCTGTGAGGTAGGCTTCCACACAGTTTCCATTTTACTGATTAGAAGACCAGGATGGGGTGGGCAGAACTGAGGTTGAGAGAGAAAGGTCTTGACAAAGCTTGGTTTGCACATGCAGCAGAAAGAGATAGTAAAGTCCTAAAATGGCGGACTGGACTGTACCACTTGAGATTTCAGATGGGGAACAAACACCTTTTGGAATATTCTCCTAAATTAAAAAAAAAAATTAACGTGATTTCATTATGTAATTAGTATTTAATGTTGAGATTTAATGAGTCAGCTGGTCACACCCCCATGGACACACCCCCTGTGACGCCACCTGCCCCACATCTGTGGGCATGCCTCCTGTGATGTCACAGTTCCTTGACCTGCCCCCGTGATGTCACTTCCGCCCCTTTTCGGGGTCCCGGAAAATCTGGTAAGCCTAGTTACCTGAAGCTCCTGATTATCAACTTCATATCATCAAATGTGTCAGTGCAGCAGGAAGTATACCAACAGTTCTTCTAAGCTGGTTACCTAAAATGTAAATTATTTGGCTGACCTCCCAACCATTACAATAAAAAGGCTTGCCTCATTATTTGCCCTATATTCTCATTTTAATATACTTGAAATTACAGCTATGTGATATTGGGAATTAATTGTTAAAAGTATATCAACTGTTCTAATTGGCTAGAGACAAATGTTATTGCAGATGAAAAGGAAAATGTTGACCTTGGTTTTTTTTAAAGAGTTAGAGAGGATTTTTTCCCCAATATTTCTGGGCAATAGGATGTTTATAATTTATTGGTGGCCAAGGAGACCCCAGGGCTTTTGCAGAGGTACCGGTAAGTTAAAAAAATATCTTTACACTACTTTCCTCTCATTTATCTTCGGGTCGGCCCCCTACCATAGAATGCAATGTGTCTCTCTTTGACACAGCTGCATTGGTGGCAGGGGATAGGATTGGGCTGAGAGCTATTTAGCAGCATTGGGTTGTTTGCTATGTTGCTGGGTGAAGGCATATTTAACCTTTTCCCTTATACCATTTTCCTGATTAAAATAATTCCCCCGCTCCTGTTTTCCCCAAGTGAAAAAACATACAGGTATCTTACATAGGTGGAAACTTTTCACAGCTGGCATGTAGACATGCTTCTGTTATACGTAATCAGTGTCAAGTTGGTATATCTGTAAATAAATCTGAAGTTGATGTTATGTTTGGGGATTAGTAGAAACTCATGTTGGATTTATCTGTGGACATAAATAGCATACAAAATTAGTAAAGGTTTTCTAATTGGCTAATTGGTCAATCTTGTTACAGCACAATCCTTTGTATGTCTACTCAAAAGTAAGCCCAATTAAGTTCGCCCTCCCGCCGCAAATCCGAGCCTCCTCCTCACACGGAGCAGCGACAGCGCCGACGGGACAAGCCCCAAAGCCTCCGTGCCCATTGGCACACAAGAGGAGACACGGCTCTTCCGGCTCCTGGCCAAACGCCAGGAGACTCCAGCTGATCGGCGACGATCAAAGCGCCACCTTCAGCAACAGCCTCAAAGCCTCCGGGCCAATGGGCTCGCAAGGCTCAGTGACTTCGTCCTTATCGCTCGGTGACCCGAGCGAAAAGGCTGCACAGCAACGCGGCTGGAGCAAAGACATCGGAGATCCCTCGGCGCTCTCTTTGTAAGCAATGCGCACCAAGGGATCCCCAATTTCTTGGGGGGGCACCAGCAATCCTTCGGAGGGCCGCAAGCGGCCCAGGGGCCATATGTTGGGCACCCCTGATTTAAAGGGACACTTTTAAAAACGTTTTGGCTGGGCCCTTCTTGTCCACAATGGCTATCCGCGTTGAGTCAAATCCACAGATGAGAAGGACCCACTGTAATTTTGCAAAAGCAAGACAATTACTCCGTAGTTACTGGTTTGAACTTCAAAAGGCGAGTTTTCAAAAATTAGTATTTCTAACAGTTCAGTTTTCTTCTAAACACTGTGGACAAAGGAGGACAAACTACTGTACACCTTATTTTGACACAATTTTTTATGTGCTAGTCAGCCACTTTATTCTTTAGTGCTTGGTTGCTAGGTGATCTGTTTTGTTTTCAACCAGCAGATACTAAGGGTAATAGCTCACACTATGTGACTGACAGGAGATTTTCCTGTCAGCAAATATTGGTGTATATATAACTATTATAGAAACCATCAGGAATCTTCAGATGCCACCGCACATTTGTGCACAGCTGAACTGAAAGCAAAAATACACTGGTTAAAACAGCAATAACAGCTATAAATACACAGCATTTTGGAAAAGGGAGAGGGCCAGGACTCTTCCTTCCCTGTGCACCTTGGCTTTAAAAGAAAAACTTTTTGGAGGTAGAGCATATCAATTTAAGGCATTGGGTGTACACAACAGGAGTTAAATTTGTGCACCTGCAGGCTGGTTAAGGGCCTCTACCTTTTCCCCAATAATTTGAGCAGTGCATAACATTTTAAACAGAAGGCTCCCCCCCCCCCCAGTAATATGCTACCGATGTCCACAAATCAAGGGCTTCTTCTCTTACTAAATTTTATTTCACTTTACAGATCCTC
Organism: Plestiodon gilberti rubricaudatus; assembly: GCA_026170595.1. Classification (NCBI taxonomy): domain Eukaryota; kingdom Metazoa; phylum Chordata; class Lepidosauria; order Squamata; family Scincidae; genus Plestiodon; species Plestiodon gilberti. The sequence continues at coordinate 233,382,433 of JANXHW010000001.1, read as the reverse complement.
AAAGGTTGCATTTGATTTTCACGTTTTAGAGTATAGGCTTTTCCCCCCAGTCCATTACCTTTTACCATTGGCAGCAAACGCGAACTGTCTAGGACTGTAATGGCAAACCTATGACACGCGTGTCACAGGTGACACACGAGGTCATTTTGGATGACACAGCAGCGTTTTCCCCAGGGCCCCGACACCTTACATTTTCGCAAACGTTTTACAGGGTTGTCTTAAACATGGGTTTAAACATGGGCAGGGGTTTTGGCAGACCTCTTTCAAATTATTATCTAGTAAAACTTAGCAACAAAAAAAGGTCACTAATTGATGTTAAATAAAATGCAATGTGTTCTATAGTTTTCAGTTCAGTTCAATTCAAAATTACTATTAAAAGTACTATTAAAAGTTGGGGGGGGGGGACGACACACGATGACGACACACCAGCAGAGTCAAGTTAGGCATTTTCAAAAATTTTGACACACCAAGCCCAAATGGTTCGCCTTCACTGGTCTAGGACCAGGTCAAACCCTGCCAGCTGCCAGCTTGCAAGTCTATAGCTATGCTTACCATCCGTACCGGAAATTCCACAACAGTCCAGGAACCCGAACTCGGGTCCCGGATTTGTCCTGGAAGGTTTCCGGGCTGGTGCAAGCCCCCACAGCTGCTTTGGAAGCTTTTAAAATTTTAAAACTTACCTTTTTTTCTGGCGGCAGCCATCTTGGATCTCATGAAATCTCGTGAGATTCAAGATGGCAGCACCCAAATCTCATGAGGGCATGAGGCAGTACAGTACTGCCTCATGTGCCCTTATGAGATTTGGGTGCTGCCATCTTGGATCTCATGAGATTTTGTGAGATTCAAGATAGCCACTGCCAGAAAAAGGTAAGTTTTAAAATTTGCTGCTTGCGGCTGCTGGGGGTGGGGGGCTGCTGATGGAGGCTGGGGGCTGCTGGGGGGCTGCTGGCTGGGGGTTGCTGCTGGAGACTGCGGGCTGCTACAGGCTGGGGGCTGCTGTTGGGGGTTGCTGACAACAACGGAGGCAGCGGGGGTAGTGATGATGGTGGCGGCCGCCGCAGCTGTGGCTGACTGTGAAGATGGCGGCAGAATGGCAGCAACGGGACAAGACAGGCAAGTCAATTTAATTAATTAATTTGGCTAACTAAAATAAATAAATAAATACAAATTCCGGCCGCACTTTGGGCGGCAAAAGGGCACTTCACACACACACACACACACACACACACACACACACACACACACACACAGATTTTAAAAATTTACTTACATCAATTAATTAATTTGTTGGGGCGTGTCCCGGTTTAGAACCGGGAAAATCTGGTAAGCCTGTAAGCCGTGTACCTGTATTGCTATTTTTCCCCAAAGGCAATGTGTGGAATGTAGCAGTCATTTTGATGTGTTGAAACAGCTGTTGGGGTTTTTGACTAGTTACACTGGCGTCGCTCGAGGTGGGGCAGAAAGCTAAGTTCTGCAGCTTTCCACCCCACCGTTACTCTCCTGCACGAGGCGCCCTGCCCCCTCGTTGTAGGAGCCCGTCAGCGGAGAGAAAGCAACGTGCAGGAGAGTCCCTACGCATTGCTTTCTCTCCACTGACGGGCTCCTACGATGAGGGGGCAGGGCGCCTCGTTACACCGGAGCCAGTGGGGCAGAAAGCTGCAGAACTTAGCTTTCCGTCCCACCTCGAGCGACGCCAATGACTAGTTATGAGTTTCCGTTTAGGTTATTCTAGTAAAGTGGGTTTCAAACTGTGTTCCAAGAGAATCCGGGGGTTCCTTAGACATTTATTAGGGGTTCCTCAAGAACCGAAGATCATATAGCAGACCAGCTTTTCTGAAAAGCAGCTTGCCTACTACTGTGGATCTTCCCATAAAAAGTGCAGCCACAGGGGATAATAATCAGTTCTAGTGGAACTGAACTGCAGTCCAGGAGGCCAGGGCCCAGTCCTATCCCAGTGCTGATGCAGCAATGCCAACAGGGTGCATGCTGCATCCTGTGGTGGTGGGGAGTCGTGGAAACCTCCAGGCTCAAGATAAGGGGACATTTTGTTCCCTTACTTCAGGGCTACATTGCGACTGCATCAGTGATGGAAAGTTGGATAGGATTGGGCCCCTAGAGCTTCAAGACACAGAGTAGTCTGTATTACTGATTAGTCTGCCTTAGCCTTAATTACGCTTGCCTGCCCCAACTAAAAAAATCCACAGAATATTGTTATTGAAGGCAACCTAGATGAAAGAAAATTGGCTATGCACTAAAGACGGTATGCATAACCAGCAGCCTACCTGTCTGTCTGTCTCAAGCTCAAGGCCTAATTGAATCCAATTTTATTGAGCTACAGCAGACACCAGTAGGCCAAATTCTTCTTATTTTGGCAGTGCTTCACATGTCTGATATCAAAGTCTTGGATGATGCTAATTAGTTTTACTAGTTATTTACTTTGGCAGTTCTTGTGGATGCTCACCAAGATACACATTTCAATTAGCTTTTCAAAAATTTTATTGTTTTGTTATTCAGCATTGAAATCACTAAGTAGTGATAAGCTTAGCCAAATTATATACCTCTTCATTTGGCACAGCCCATTCCTCCCACCTTCTTAGAATGAGTCTGGGAAGAATAGTAAGTTTCCCAGCAGTATCCAGAAAGCAGGTTTCCTCACACATCTGAAGTAATGACAAAATGAATTCCAAGATGGATAATTTGAATGTCTTGCCTGCTGGGTTTTGTTTTTGTTTTTTTCCAGTTCAAACACTCCAGTTGATCAATACCAAGTAGGTAGTGATGCAATGTAAAAGGAACCTGATTTGCTTTATATAAACCATTCTTTTATTGTGACTTTAGGAACAGATTTTCCCTAATGACAAGGTCTTCCTGAAAGGGATGTGCGTGTTAATTTCATATGGTGTTCCATGCATTCCAGATGAGTTCCATGTGTGACTACAGCAATGATGTGGCTCCAGATCTGGACAAAATTGGTCCAGGAAAAGTTCTTTTGGTTGACTTAAATAAAATGCATACACCAAAGGCAAATTAATAATAATATTTTATATTATGTTTCAGCTGCCCACATATTAATATATTTTATTAGTATATTAATAAATTATTATTGTTATATTAATATACATTAATTATCATCAATAATATTAACATATTAGTAATATTTGTATTGCATATATTAATAATTATTATTGTGTTACAAATATTTATATACTGCTTTTCAACAGAAACGTTCACAAAGCAGTTCACAAAGAAAAAGCTTACATATGTTCACTGTGAAAATATTAGGAGAAAACATAGCCCCCTGCCACTTTCTTGATGCATAAACTGTATTTATGTATGTTACCAGAAATGGTAACACCTTACTGACTTTGAGAAAAGAAATAACATAAGATTTAAAATTCAGACAATTACTAGTGTGTCATACCACCTAGGCTAAAACTTGGCAAACATGTTCTCATCTGGGTCCTGATCCTCCTAAAAATACTTAAGCATTGCAGTTGGGCTACACTCTTGGCTCCAAGTGAAACATGTTCTTAAATTGCTTAAACGTATAGCTTTGCTCTCAAGACCTATGCTTTATCCATGTTAGGCAAACCAAAAAGGGGCAGGCAACATCTCACTAATAATAATAATAATAAAAATAATAATAATAATAATAATACATAATAATAAACATAATTTATAGAACTGTCATACAGCACTTTCTCTTTCATCATTACAACTCTGTGAAGTAGGTCATGAATATTCCCATTTTTGAAAGGGGAACTGAAGACTTGCTTAAGGTTTCTTGGCTAGGAAGAGATTCAAAGAAAAGTCACCCCATTTCAAGTCCATCAATATCCGCCAAGCATAATATCTTCAGTTGTGTTCTGCTGTAGAAATGGAGAAGGCCTTTGAATTAAAATACACTGATGGGCTTCTCCGTTCTTTTCCGTGGAAGAGGCAGCTCTGCGTGAATATGTCAGAAACCATGGTCAGCCCAGTCGTACTTAACTCCCCCCACAACATAAGAACTTAAGCATGAGAAGAGCCCTGCTGGATCAGGCCAAAGGCCATCTAGTCCAGCTTCTAGACTGAAAAGCCCCAAACGCTGTAGCCTTTCCTCATAAGGGAGGTGCTCCAGCCCACGAATCATTCTGGTCGCTCTTTTCTGCACCTTTTCCAGTTAAACTATATCCTTTTTGAGGTGCGGTGACCAGAACTGGACACAATATTCCAGATGTGGCCTTACCATCGATTTGTACAACAAAGGCATAATGATATTGGCTGTTTTATTCTCAATCCCTTTTTTAATGATCCTGAGCATGGAATTGGCCTTCTTCAGTGCCACCGCACACTGGGTTGACACTTTCATCAACCTGTCCACCAGCACCCCAAGATCTCTCTCTTGATCCGTCGCAGACAACTCAGAACCCATTAGTGTATATGTGAAATTTTGGTTTCTTGTCCCAATGCGCATCACTTTGCACTTACTTACATTGAAGCGCATCTGCCATTTTGCTGCCCATTCTCCCAGTTTGGAGAGATCCTTCTGGAGCTTTTCACAATCCCTGCTGGTCTTCACCACCCAGAAAAGTTTAGTGTCATCTGCAAACTTGACCTGCCCTCTTATTTCCTGTGGAGTTTTCTCAGGAGCCTTTCATGAGGGACCGTGTCAAACGCCTTCTGAAAATCCACATATATAATATCCACGGGTTCGCTCGCATCCACATGCCTGTTGACCTTTTCAAACAATTCTAACAGGTTTATGAGGCAAGACTTCCCCTTGCAGAAGCCATGCTGACTCTCCCTCAGCAGAGCTTGTTCTTCTATGTATTTTAAGATTTTATCCTTAATGAGACTTTCCACCATCTTCCCTGGAACAGATGTTAGGCTGACCGGCCTGTAGTTTCCCGGGTCCCCCCTCCTTCCTTTTTTAAAGATTGGCGTGACATTAGCTATCCTCCAATCCTCTGGCACAGTGGCCGTTTTAAGGGACAAGTTGCATATTTTGGTCAAGAGGTCAGCAACTTCATTCTTGAGTTCCTTCAGAACTCTTGGGTGGATGCCATCCGGGCCTGGTGATTTATTGATCTTTATTTTGTCAATTAAGTCTGAGACATCTTCTCTTTTAACCTCTATTTGACTTACCGTATTTTTCGCTCCATAGGACGCACCGCACCATAGGACGCATGCGTCATATGGAGCTAAAAATACGTTTTAAAAAAATCAAGTGCTCTTTGTCTGCTGTATGGTTATAAAACCATATTAGCTGTGAGATCTTTAGAGGGGCATAACAAGGGGATGTTTGCTTTTTAAAAAAAGATACAAAGCCCTATTTCTTTGAAAAAAATATGCATCCATATGGAAAAATCATATGCTTGATAAAACGTTGGATGTATTAAAAAAATAAAAACACCGACCTCCTTCTTTTGCCCTTGCTAGTAGTACCGCTTAATTTCTTCCCCAGCTGTACAGTTCCTGGTCGCGTCCTGGGCCTGGGCTAAGTTCCCAGGCCCAGAACGCGACCTGGGAGCCCTACGCAAACATCGCAGCAACTGCAATGTTTGCGCAGGGCTCTTGGTCTCGTCCGGCACCTGCGCTAAGTTGCCTGACGCTGGACGCGATCAGGAAGAGCTTCCTGATCGCGTCCAGCGTCAGGCAACTTAGCGCAGGCGCCGGACAAGACCAGGAGCTCTGCGCAAACATCGCAGTTGCTGCGATGTTTGCGTAGGGCTCCCAGGTCGTGTCCTGCGCCTGGGAACTTAGCTCAGGCCCAGGACGTGACCAGGAGCCCTGCGCAAACATCGCAGTTGCTGCGATGTTTGCGTAGGGCTCCCAGGTCGCGTCCTGCACCTGGGAACTTAGCTCAGGCCCAGGACGTGACCAGGAGCCCTGCGCAAACATCGCAGTTGCTGCGATGTTTGCGTAGGGCTCCCAGGTCGCGTCCTGCGCATGGGAACTTAGCCCAGGCCCAGGACGCGACCAGAAGCCCTGCACAGTGGCCGAAATGAAGATGGCGAGGCCTGCGCAAGCCCCGTAAGTATTTTTTTTAAGGCTTCGCACGATAGGACGCACACTTTTTTCCCCCTATGTTTTTGGGGGGAAAAAAGTGCGTCTTATCGTGCGAAAAATACGGTAATTCTTTAGTCAGGGGAGGCCGTTCAGTGGCGCCAACCTGGCGCCTGCTGTATCCTGCGGGGGAGTTTTGGCAACTGGAGGCCACCTCAGGGTAAAGGAACATTTTGTTCCCGTCCACTGGGGTAAGCCCCCGCTGCTGCCATGGGTCAACCTGGACCTGCACCAATGATATTACTGCTGCAAGTCTGCATTGATCAGTGAAGGTGGATTAAGCCTGGGAAGGAGGTTAGAATTCGGTGGGCACTGCCGCCGCCAAACCCATCCCCTTCCTGAGCCCTATCTGCCCTCCTCCCTGCACCATTGCCTCCCTGTTCCACCCACCCCCTGCCCCGTTCCACCCCTCCCTGCCTCCTTCCCGAGTCCTGTGCAGTCTTACCGTCAGCAGCGAGTGTCCGGTGTCCATTGCCATGTGGACCTAGCTACTTGCAGCAGTGGCCAGGCCACGCTTGCTTAGCATTGCTGCGTTTGCAACAGCTGTAAAGCTGTTTATTTATTTGTTTATGCTGCTGGAACACTTGTTCTGGCGGCATAAACAGCCCATAGAATTGGGCCATTAGTTCTCTCCAGGGAACTTCACCAAACCTTCCTATCTGTCAGGTCAGGAATTTGCAACTGTCTAGCATCCTGTGGCTATCAAACGCAATCAATCGATTAACTCTGCAAATGTTGGTGATGCCTTTACTTCTTTAACAGGTAAGTAGGAAAAAAGGGGTTTGCACAATATTCATTAAATCCAAAATTATTTTTTAACAATTAGTAGGAATGTAATCGTCCATCTTCTTTAACAACATTGTTCATGGCCATAGGCTTGGGGTTGAAGTCATGATGGAAATGGTGACAGAGGTCTTCCCATAGATTTCACACATTATTGTCCTTAATCAGTGTTATTTATACATACTGTATATGCAGGATGGCATATGACAGAAGGAAAATGGTAAAATGCAACAAATTGCACAATTAGTAGTCAAATTTTATGAGGAATTGACTCCCGATATTGTAAATTGAAATTGATTAATATAAGTCCTAAACGTGTAAAGGCAAGTCAGGTTTCAGAAGCTACCAGCATAGAGGAAGCACTAAATTGGCATGGTTCCTTGAGTAGTCCAACCCCTAAGGTTAGGAAACTAGAATTTTACTTACTTATATATATCACTTATATATATCTTATGTATATCTTATATATATCTTAGCAACTATGCTCACTTATATATATCTTAGCAACTATGGCCATTAAATACTAACACAGAGACTTATAATTAATTAAACGCAGTCAAATGCTGTTTCAAAACTGCACTTGCCAATTTTAATAAATGCTAACTAAGAGCACTAAATATTATTACAGTCATTTTAATAATTTTCATTAAAGTTTTAATAAACAGACTTACTATCTTTCTTTTTTTGGTTTTTGTGGGGTTATTTTATGGCTTGATCTTTATCTTTCCTGAACAAACTAATAACCTGTCATCACACTACATGTTGCAGATATGTGTGCCAGTCAACACTTCTAGAAACGAGAGCTCTGTAGAAATTCCCCCACCCACAAGGATTTTTCCTTTCAATCAGAAGAGAATTAATTCCTTCCATTTGAAATGAATGAAATTGCCATAGTGTCATATGCACATCACAGCAAACATGAAACATGGGGAAATTGTATGTTATATCTGCAAGTATTTTTGTAAAGAATATTAGCTATGCATCTGGTTACCCTTAGATATGGGAGGTTGAAGATACATTTCAAGTCTCAGGTGCCTACTCTGATCCAGGCGTGTGTACCTTTTTTACAATACGGCTCAATTCATATATGGTTTGCACTAACCTAAATTATAGTTTGTGTTTCCAAAGTATGTGCAAAGCCATAGTTTAGCACTGCTCAAGAACAAGCCTTGCCAGACAAACCTTATCTCCTTCTATGACAGAGTGACTAGCTTGGTAGACCAGGGGGATGCTGTGGATGTAATGTACTTGGATTTCAGTAAGGCTTTTGACAAGGTTCTCCATGACATCCTGGTGGACAAGATGATAGGATGTGGCTAGATGGTGCTACTCTTGGGTGGATTTGTGGCTCATTCCCAGAGCGTGCTAGTCAACAGTTCCACATTGACCTGGAAGGAAGTGAGAAGTGGGGTGTCTCAGGACTATGTCTTGGTCCCGCTGTTGTTCAATGTTGTTGGATGAGATAGCTCCGCCGGTCTAAAGTTACACAGGATCGGGCTGCCCAAGTTGCTGAGAGGTCCTGTGATCTGTGGCCAACTGAAGAACCAGAGGCCCACTGGTCTACTTGAACCAACAGGAATGAACTCCTGCTGTCTAGCTCCAGTATGGGTAATCCACCAGAATTGCAAACCACTTTGGAGGGTTTTTTTGAAAGGAAATTTGGATTAAATAATAAACGAAAACCATATGCTATGCCATACTATAGTTAGCACAAAACAGTATTTTCAAACTCACTTCAAACTATGGCTTCTAATTCTGGTTTGGCAGCTGATTGAAAAGCATACCTGTAATTTGTCAATTCAGATATCACACTAAACCAAGGGTTCTCAACCCCTTCCCAACCAAGTACCACCTCCAGCGCCACTGTTCTGCTATGTACCACTGGACACTGGCGTTGCTGAAGGTGGGGCGGAGCTCTAGGTTCCGCCGCGCTCCGACCCTCCGTTACTCTGGTGCACGAGGTGGCCCCGCCCCCTCGCCTTCGGAGCCATTCAAGGTGGTGAAAGCAACATGCAGGAGACTCCCTGCGCATTGCTTTCACCGCCTTGAATGATTCCGAAGGTGAGGGGGCAAGGCTGCCTCATGCACCGGAGCAATGGAGGGTCAGAGCGTGGCGGAACGTAGAGCTCCGCCCCACCTTCAGCAACGCTACTGCCACTGGAAGTGACTGGCGATAACATCATTGCCTGTTACTTCTAGGTTTTCAGGGTTTCAGAGACCAGAAAACACAGGTAGGAGGCATTGGGTGGGTGGGAAGGCCCTTCTCAGCATTCCCGAGAGGCTTGGCCAAAGGCAGGATCCTCTCGGGAGCGAAAACACACCACCGAAAGCACTGTGTTGGAGTCTGGTTCTGGTGGTCTGGCGGTCTGAGTACCACCAGCAGTTGGCCAAAGTACCACTGGTGGTACTAGTACCACTGGTTGAGAGCCCCTGCATTAAATATGAGTTATGCTTCCTCATAATTGTGTTATGCTTCCTCAATTATGATTTGTTGTGGTGTCTGAATTGAGCCTTTGTTTTTTGCTTGATATGAGTGTAACCATTGAGTACCTGAACCATGTAACTATTGAATATCTGAAAAATATAATGAAACATCTCAAAAGACAATATCCCCTACTTTGGCACACAGCCCAATCCTATCCAACTTTCCAGCGCTGATGCAGCCATGCCAGCTGGATGTGCGCTGTATCTTTTGATAGGGGGGCAGTCACAGAGGCCTCCGCAAGGTAATGGAACGTTTGTTTGCTTACCTTGAGGCTGCATTGCGGCTGCATCAGCATTGGAAAGTTGGTTAGGATTGAGCTGACAGTCTTCTATTTAAAATATTACAAATCAGATTATTAATATTAAAATTAAAGTTTATTTTCCTTTTCCTTGAAAATTTTTTATTTCTTAATATAGAACTTCTCAGTTATTTTGTGGTTTGCTGTTTGCTTGAGAATTACGTAGCATGACTTTGGCATGATCTGGCTCACAATTACTTATAGTATAGTGTTGATGAAGGGCCTCTCCTTTGTTTTGTTTTTTGTTTTCAAAAATTCAGTGTGCTGAGTTAGAGATTTTATCAGCAGCCAGCTTTTGTGTTGAACCAAGGACTTAACCAAAGGTTAAAGGAGATTACTGCAAAAGCCCCAGAGTTGCTTTATAGGGAAGAGTGTGTTTATTGACACTGAGGTGTGGTGTGTGTGTGTGTGTGTGTGTGTGTGTGTGTGTGTGTGTGTGTGTGTACACACGCATACACACACACACACACAGTGGAGAGCTTACGCAAGTAATACAATAGAAGACCTTCCGAGACGTGGTTTCAAAATGGATTTCCCACTCCTTTCAAGACTTGCCAAGATTGCAATCACCTTGTGAAAGGCCTGCCTGTGCAAACTTGTTCTAAGGTGAGCAAATCCAGATGGTCATTGTGTAAGCTTAAAGGGGGACCTTGGGCTCAATCCTCCAATCTCTGTTCACATGCTGACCCTGTTGAAATTAAGGGAGGTGGTGCTCTTCATTAGAGGGACTACTTAAAGTTTTATTTGGTGCAATGAAAATCTTTTTTTTTAAATGTAGTCACCAGTGTATTCTGGCTCCCCATCTCTCCATTCCACATATGCTAGAAGTTTCCTTGAGGAATGTATAGAGAGGAAAATTTTGCTGACAAACTGAAGACAGTTTTCCATGAGCATGTATTCTCTGAAACCTATAACAGTGCCATCTCATAGCTATGGGGTCTTCTGCTGAAGCTTGGGCTAGTCTGTGATCTTTGATGACTGACAACAGTTTATAGGTGAACTTCATGTGGTGGCAGCCTGAACTGTGTCTTAGATTGACAATAAACTGGGCAGATTTAAAGTGAAGGAGCCATGGGCAGGCAAGGAGTGCCCTTTTCTTACCTTCTGTTCTTCTCTTGGCAACCCTCTTCAACAGGCACTCTTCCCCCTTCCAGAATACTTCCAGTTTCATGGCCCACCTGGGAAAGATGTGATTGGGCAGGGGTTGGAGGGGAAATGCAGCAGGTGAAGGAAGGATTCAAAACCTCTTTCCTTGTGCTCTTCCAACCAAAGGAAGCTGATTCTCTAAAGCAGCGATTTTCAACCATGTCACATTGCTGTGCAGGTGTGCCGTAGGAGTAGGGGGAGGGTCATATACTGTATTAGTAGGGCCATTCAGCATGTGCCCTTGACCGACAGTGCAGTGTGCCTTGTCAATTGTCAAGAAACTGATGGTGTGCCTTGACAATTTTAGTGCCTTCTCAGTGTGCCAAGAGAAGAAGGCTGAAAATCGCTGATTTAAAGTGTAGTCTGGACTTCTAAATGGGGAAGAGTGGGGAGTGTGAAACTATATTGTTACCAAGCCAGCTAATTCCATAGATGTATATACCATACATCTATGAACAACATCTTGCAACAACTGTGCAAGAGAAGATGACAGGGTGCAAAACGAACACAGTGCCTAGTGGTTATTGATGTTGCCCACTTCTCTGCTCTCCGCTTTATCCATTTGTACTAGGTAAACTGTGAGTTGTTGTTGTTGTTGTTGTTGTTCAGTCGTTAAGTCGTGTCCGACCCTTCGTGATCCCATGAACCATATCCCCCTAGGCCTTCCTGTCCTCCACTATCTTCCTGAGTTCGCTCATTTTCATGTTCGTTGCATCGGTGATGCTGTCTAACTAGCCTTACCATAGTCCCGGTATTCACCGGGACATTCACGGTGGGGAGCCCAGATCCCAGGCACCCGGCCGGCCCCCTCTTCGTCCCGGCCGGCTGGGACTGCCCCCCTGCAGCGCTAATACGCTGCCACTGCCACTTCTTCGTCCGGACCAATCGTGGACTCTTTGCGCGCTTCCGCGAGGCTAGGAACACTCCGGAAACGTCCGACTTCAATCGGACGTTTCCGAAGTGCTTCTACCTCGTCGCGCACCTGCGCGAGGCTAGGAGCACTCCGGAAACGTCCGAGTGAAGTCGGACATTTCCGGAGTGCTCCTAGCCTCGCGCAGGTGCGCGACGAGGTAGAAGCACTTCGGAAACGTCCGATTGAAGTCGCGCAGGCGGGACGAAGAGGAGACGCGAGGAGATGGAGAAGATAGAGGCTGGGATGGAGAGGCAAGACAAGAGGAACAAAGGCAAGGAACATTAAGGGGAGGACATGGAGTGCAGGGCATTAGCAGGGAGCAGGTGCTTTTGCCCTACGTGACATAATTAATTAGATCCTCAATGCATTCAAGATTTGGACTCACTGCTTGCCTGCGTGCCTAGATTCAATTCAAGGGCAGGGGAGCAGTAATTGCAAAGAAGGGAGCATTGCAAAAATGTCAGATCTCTGCCTGCTTGCTTTTCTTAGTTTTTACCCCCGTTTTGGTAACAGGTGCAGTGGATAACTCTGCACATGCTCAGAGGCATGGGGGGGAAAGGTAAAATAATTATTTAAATTGATTTTATTATTTATTTAATGTTGAGAATTAATTATTTAATGTTGAGCTGTCTGGACATGCTCCTGTGGACATTTCCGGTGGACACGCCCATGGACACTTCTGGCAGACACGCCCACTTCCGGCGGAAGTGACATCACGGTTCATTGACCCGCCTTCCATGATGTCACTTGCGTCCTCCTCGGGGTGCCAGAAAATCTGGTAAGGCTATGTCTAACCATCTCATCCTTTGCCTTCCCCTTCTCCTTTTGCCTTCAATCTGTGATTAGACTGGGGAAAGGAAGTATTTGCTGCCATCACCCAAGGGTAGAGAGGCTACCTTGGGAAAGCATCTCTTTTAGATGAACACAGAGCCCCAGAATTCAAGAGGTCCCCTTTAAAGGAAACAGTAGTGGAACAAGAATGTGCTGGTAGACCAGGCAACCCACTCCCTCCTGAATGAACTGAGTCCAGGCAGATAACCTGTAAGTAAAATAAGTTTGTTTAAAAACAAAACAATGGAGAGGAAAATGCAAGGGTTAAACAAGGCACTGATCAACAAGCACAAGGAGAAAATGTGAGGGAGGCAGGAGGTTGTCAAAGGTGCTAAAAGGTAAGCAGAAAATAAAACAAAAACCAGGATGTGACTAACTGCATATAATCCCCATTGACTTATGCTCTTCCAGGGTCCTGGTCCTGGCATTCACACTTGCAGCAACATGAGTGGACGAGCCCTCCATGAAGCATCAGATGCTTCCAACATCAGAACTGAGCAAAATGTGCAGTGGGATATGTTTTATAACCTAGTTTTTATAACCTGTGGGCATTAATCCAATTTCATGTGGAATTGGATATGGGGGAACGTCACCTAGGCTCCTAAATATCCTACTCTTGGGCTTCACAGACCAATGAGTTGACCCAAAGCCAGGTTCTTTGTTGCTGGTTTGTTGGGAAAGAGATGATACTCAACAATAAACAACAAGGATAATGGCTCCTGCATCTGGATGACTCACAGCTTTTTCAGGTTGCTGAGGCATCACAGAAACATCTGGGGTGCTGAAAAGTCCAAAATGGAATTTTTTGGGGGGAAAATCAAAGATTTCCATGACGAATTGGAATGTTCAAATTTTATCAGATAAACAGCGCAATCCACTGTAACGTTCGAACGGCGGAGCGTGTGCTCTGCTGGTCTAAAGTGTCACAAATGTGCTGTAAAGCATGATTGCAACTATTTTTGAGTAAGGGCCTCCGTTGCGGAGGCCGGCAGCCCCCACTCTGGCGCCGGATCATCCCTGTGGCCGCCAGAAACAGGTAAGGGATGCACTGGTGGGCATGGTCCAGGCTGCGAGGGAGGGCGGCCGTTGACCGAGTCGGCCCAGAAGGGGTGGGAATGTTGGCCGCCATATCCTCGTCCCATTCCCAGGATGGCGCGGCCATTACACGGCCTCCTTGGACTTATGCCAGCTCAATAGCTGGTGGAAATCCGAGGAGGCCCATTGGGGCCTCCCAGCGGTACACTCCTGAGGAGACCTTCAGGCCGCCCACAATTGGCCCGGAATGGGGATAGGATCCAGCAGGCAGCCCTAGGGTTGCCTGTGGATCTTTACACTGGATTGCGCTCAAAGCCTCCTAAATCAAGAAAAAAGGTATTTGGGCTTTCCTAAGCAAAACAATGATACCAATTCTTCCCACATAAGCCCTAAATTATGTGGAAGTTCTTATTTGCCTCTGCCTTGGGTGCAAATAGATTTTTTTAAAGATCTTAATGACAATTGGAGCTTTGAAAGGTCTATAGCCAACATGTGGTCTTAGGAAGGCAGACTCTAGGGAAGAAGAAGCTTACAAAAATGAGGGAATCTCTCCATTCAATCTCAGTTCAGCCTCAAACTGCCAACATAAAGAATGCAGAATATAGTCTCTATATTGCCCTAATTCAGTGTTTCTCAAACTCTGGGTCGGATCTTGGTGGGTCATGACCTGATTTCTGGTGGGTCTCAGATAGATCAGTAATTGCCACAAGCCCTGAGGCTATTCAAAAATCAGATAGCTGCTAATTGCCATTCAAAGAGCTGAGCTCCTGCAGTTTGCAAGATAGCTGCTAATTACCCTGCAAGTAGCTGAGCTCCTTATATTTATAGATCACCTTTTTTTAAAGTCTCATAAAGCTAGGTGTGTCCCGATAGAGTGTCATTTTAAAAAGTGGGTCCCGGTGCTAAAAAGTTTGAGAACCACTGCCCTAATTTGTAGAGATGTTTGAAAATGGTGGGGTGTGGTTTTTTTAATGGGATAATTTGTTGAATTAAAATGCAAATATTCACCGTTGCGAATTCTTAAGTATTAACATCAGGTTTAATATCATTACATTGCAGTTTTCAATGCAAAAACAACAAATTATTCAATTATTTACAACTGGAAAAGTAATCTGTTTCAACCAGATGCATTCCATAACCAGTAGAGAGTTGGTAATTTGGTCCAAATTCTGTTTGAAAATGTGGAGTTTTGTGTTTTTATGCGATTATCAACAAAAACAAACTCCCCTACTAATTTGACATGTGAAAGGGGAAGGTGGACATTTTGGCACATTTCTGCCTCTTGTGTCAATCAAGATACTTACAGATAATGGAAGTGCTAAGGAGAAGCACATCGAGAGAGTTATTTCTCAGACTTTACACATGTGCATATTTATCATTTGATCCTGCAACAGCAAGTGAATGGCTTGCATGTGTGAATCAACCATGACTGATCTAATTCAATTAGTAGAACTTTTATATTGCTTCTACTGGAGCAGTGCTTTTCAATAGAGTCAATTCACACATTCAGTGAGTGTTCAGTAAGATCATGTAAATCAAGTGATGCACATGCATGTGTGAACCAGTCATTTTTGGAACAATTTTAGACCAAGCTTAGGTCTAGAGTAGGATATTACATTCTTTAAATTGTTTGCAAGAATTATACAAAATGTTACTTCAACTGACTTTCCAAATCTTTTCTTAAAATTGTTTGAACTCTGCATACCAAGTGTCTGTGCTAACAAATCTTTTTGCCAATATTTCTTCTAAGATGAGTCTTCTTGAGGTAGTTGGCTGTTCAAAGAGCTCTTTGATGAGCATAAAACCGCTTGCCAAAGTTCATACTTGGGGCATTAATTGTGGGAGGGAGATCAAGAAATCCAATTCTAAGCAGTGACTATTAAATGAAGTATAAAGCATATTAAATAGTTGAGGACAGGTGTGTTGGTTCTGCCTGATACTTAGAATTTTAACAACACAATCCTGGGGAAGTAATGAATGGCGGAGCGAGCACTCTGCCGTTCATAGTTGTGGCAAACGTGCCGTAAAGCATGTTTGCGATGACTCAAGAGTAAGGGAGGCCGGCGCAAGGCCGGCCTCCGTCGCTGGACCGAGGAAGCGGCCGCTGGAGGAAGGTAAGCGCTCCCCAAGTGGCTGCGTGGGTGATCCGGCGGGCGAGAGAGGGGGGCCATTGGACTAGCTGGCCCAGGAGGGGGCGGGGGATGGCGGCTGCCAAACCAGGAATGTCCCGGCGAGTACTGGGACTCTGGTAAACCTACATCTACACCAGACAAAGGTGTTTGGAATTGGTGTTTTTGAACAAAGGACAAAGACTGCTGCCTTTTCCCTTTAGGCTGCTGAACGTGCACAGGAGGTTTTAGGGGAATATAGGCAATAGGCAAAAAGTAGGGGAAAATACAAGTGAATAGGCAAATGAATAGGCAAAAAGTAGGGGAAAATTCATGGGCATTCATCAAAAACCCAATTTAAAAGTTAGATTTATTTAGAAAACCAATAAATGAATTCAAGCAAGCTTATAGAAAAGAAGCATAAAACAGCATTCTAACATGCTGAAAGCCGAAATTCCCTGTGAAGCTGTCAGAGGCTCAACAGCATGTATTCATGAAATGAGGTGACAAGCTGACAATTTGAATCACGCAGAACTCCATTTCATCGGTCAGTCATTGAAGTTTTTACTACTTTAGTTTCAACACTTTTGTAGACAACGTATGCAAGCATGAGATCATACTGTGCTGCCAAAATAACAATTAACGCAAAACAATCTTGTTCTTAGAATCACAGCATTATAAAAGTCCAAGTACACTGTACTCCATTGTTCCCTGTGATTCAGAAATCAATATACCGCACTGGCACTTTTTAGCCATAGATAGCGTTGCAATATATATTCCACAGTCATCCTTCCAAAAGTTTCCTTTTTTTGTCATTTGAACCTAAAGTAACAAGAACTGTGGGGAGAGGGGAGGGGACTCTTCAGTGAACATATTAACAAAAGTACTTGGGAGTGATCCCGGATTATTCTGGAGACCAGAGCCAACAGCCTGAGAATACACAACAAAGTAAAGCTGCTCACAGAGGCATCATTGTAAAGCTGTTATTTGAGATAAACGTCAACAGCTTTGCACTTCAGAAGACAGGTAACTGTTCTAGAAATCAGTATCTGCACAAATTGGAACAGTAATATCGTTATAATGCAACTCTCTCTTATCCCCCAGCGAAGTTACTGTTTCAGTAATTCTATTCTAATTGCATTCTAATTATCATCTTTGTAGATTTGAAGCCATCAATAACTGTTCTGGTCTTTGCCTACATTGGATAAAATGTTGAGGACCTGCTTTAGTTTGTGTGTAAAGTAAGAAAGAAATGGGTCTCTTAACCTCATTAAAATGGATCCTGTTACGAGTGATCAGAAGCACAAAAGCTGTCTTGTAAGCCTCCTAAGATTACTCACTCACTTGCTGCTTATGCTTCTTTATGAGTGGGTACAATCCACTGGCAGTATCTTCTGGGGAGGCCTAGAAATGAATGGAAGTCACACAAAAACACAGCTGTTGTATTGCGCAACTCCTTTTCATGTCAGTTGTCTTGCATAACAGAGGCTCCTGGGAATTGTGCCCAGTTTATACATATGAGAAACCAGTAATGATGGCTTTAGGAATTTTATTGGTTTTTATACTGTTCTGGGAATGTAGTAGGTTGCATTAAAAAAAAAGATTATATTTCTATAAGCAGGGAAACTAATGTACAAATAAAGCTATTATTATTATTATTATTATTATTATTATAGTTATGTGATAACAGTAAATGCAATACAGATACAGTAATTTTATTTCGAAATACTTACAGCACTAAACCATGTTCATGATAAATCATACTCTTTTTAAAAAAAAAAAATCTGAGAAATATTTTATGCATTTCCTATTCCCTGGGCCAGACCATCATAGTTGTCAGTCCCCTACCACTGCTCCTATCAATAATGTACAGTTTTCCCAGCCTCAATCCATGCATGTTTCTCCACTATCTAATCTGCTCCTTGTACTGTATTCTCCGACTTTCCTTTCTTCCACCAGTACTCAGTACTCTTTGTACAACCACCCGTCCCTCCCATCTCAAAATAGCTGGCTGTGTGATTTTCTGAACTATTTCAAATTGGAAATTAGTGCCATAACTATGTATACAAAGTGTTATCTGCCTTAATTTCCCAGGGAGGTATAGCTTTACAAATTATAAAGCTTTTTGTATAACTTTACAAACTGAAAAACACTTAAAAACCAGAGCCAGGATGGTGTAGTGGTTTGGAAGTCGGACTTAGACCTGGAAGATCCAGGTTCAAATCCCCGCTCAGCCACGAAGCTTCCTGGGTGACCTTGGGCCAGTCACTATCTCTCAGCCCCACCTACCTCACAGGGTTGTTGTGAGGACAAAAAGGAGGGGAGGAAATATGTACACCACTCTGAGCTCCTTGGAGGAAGGGCGGTATAAAAATGTGAAAAATAAATAAATAAATAAATAAAAACAGCAACTGCTGATCAGCTGATTTAAACTAAAGGCCTCACTTAAGGCCCAATCCTATCATCAAGATACACCAGTGTATCTCCAGGGATATCAGCTCCTCCAGTATAGAAGCCCGTCTGCCGACAGTCGCACCGTGGACTGTTGGACTGTTGGAAAAACGCTGTGCCAACATAGCTTGGACATCAGCTGGACGCCAGTACAACTCCACCAGCAGACAGGCCAAAACAGAGAGGATTGGAGCGTGATGGGGGAGGGAGGTAAGAGGGACATGGGATGGGCAAGGAGAAGTCAATGTACTGATTTCTGAACCCCTGTTCAGATAATGGACAGGCCCCCAAATGCCAGGAAAACACTACACCAAAGACAGAGCTGGTGTAGGCATTTGGTCCCTGTTCTGGCAGTGTCCCGGGACATGCGGTGCGGGCAACCACATCTCATAGTTCCCGAGAAAGCGCCGCAGCCGAACCAGGGGACTGCGCGTGTGCTACCTGCTTACTTGAGTGCAAGCAGGTAGCATGCGCGCACAATCCCCTGGTTAGGCTGTGGTGCTTTACCAGGAACTACGAGGGGGTGGACTTTCCACCCCTGCCGCCCCTGCAATGCATGTCCCTGTCGGTGTCAGTGCGCCATCAGTGCAGCGTTGCCAGGACAGGCTTAGGATGTGACAGATGTTGTGCCAACATCTTTGTGACATCAGTGTGGCGCCTGAATAGGATTGGGTCATTATTGTCCTAACCAGAGTAACAGCTGGAGTACTGCGTGGTTGAGAGACTCAGCTGCGAATCAGGATTCCCCTAGTTTGAATCTTGCCTCTGCCATAAATTCACCAGGTGGCCTTAGGCAAGTTACTTCCTCTCAGCCTCAGCTTTAGTAGGGGGATAATAATACCTGCTTACCTTACCGGTCAAGATAACCAGCTTACCTTTTTATCAAGATAAAAAGTACAGAACTTTTCACATTCAGAACCTGCTATACAAATGTTAAGCACTATTATTAGTAAATGTGGTATATGCTTAAGCAGGGGGTTTGACTAGATGGCCTTGAAGGCCCCTTCCTACTCTATGATTCTAAAACTCTCTGAAAATAGACTGTTGGAGGTTTGTGTATGTCATGTCTCCCTCCCCCAAATGAAGCAGGAATGTCTTTTCGAAAAAGCTTCATATAAAGATAAGAAAATTGTGATCTTGCTATTATAATGCCATACTCAAAACAGTGATATCCATTAAGAATAACTTTTTAAAAATCTGATTGCTTCTAATAGTACTTTACAAAGAAGCCATTTTTAAATGAGAATTAAATTGACATGTTCTATTTATGATTTATAACAGAAAAGCCCCTTATGGGATGGGTGCACTTTCTGTTAAATGCAAACATCTGAAGGTAAAGAGGTGTGAAGGAAGGAAATGAAGCAAGATTCATGGGAAAGCCTCATTATTTGTCCTGCCCCTCTATTGTTTCTTTATAACTCCATGTTGAAAGAATATTTTTTCGTGTTGGAAAGGAGACAGTTGCTTTTATGGGCTTTGGGGTCTGCTGCTGTTGGCTGTACAGCATATTAAAACACTTTTGGCAAGGATTGCTTTTCTGATAGTTCTGTTATATTGTCATTTGTCTTTCTATGCACTCTTCTGTCAACACCATGCATGTAAAAGCATTGTGTGGTAGGTGTTTCCAGGCAGGTCCACTGCTACGCTTCCTTGGATACCTACCAAACCTGACAACAAAGTATGTAACCTTTATGAAAGTGGGTGGTGTCAGATTCTTGTTAGAGGCTCCCTCTGGAACTGACTATCCTATGAACTAGTTTTGATTTGTAGCTACTTCTTTTGTGAGGACATTTGACAGTGGGCCAAATGAGATATTACAGTGGCAGACCTGTGTATAATAAGAATCAAGTTGCAGCCAAATTCATATGAAGTGGGGTCCAGAGTGAGGTCCAAGGCTGGGGAGGCATGCCCCCCCCCACAGGGAGAGACGGAGTGTCGAGAAACCTACTGTACCTTGCAAAATCTTCATGTGTGTGTGTATGTGCTCGCTCTCCAGAACTGGAAATAAATTCAAAAACGACTTCATGCTGTTTCATGGCTTTCACAGAGGCAAATATGCCTGCTGCCTCCTCAGCGCTTGCTGATGCAGGCAGCTTGCCTTTTTTTCATTGGAGGTCAGCAGCCCTGCCTTTGTTTCATTGGAAGGCAGTCATGATTACAACTAAACATGACTTGAGGCAAATCTGCCAGCTGCCGCCCCAGAGGTTGCTGATGCAGGCAGCCTGCCTTTTTTTCATTGGAAGCCAGCCATGATTGCAGCCAAGGGACTGAGGCAGCTCTGCTACCGGCCTCGTGTGTACAGTATTGTAATGTGTGTGCATGCTGCTTAACTGGCTATGCTAGAGCAGAAAGGAGCAGCTCGGGAAAGGTAAGGGTTTTTTTACTTGTTGGGTCTGGTGAGACTGGGCCTCCCCTGCCTACGCGTCCCTGGTGGGGTGGGGGCAGGGGATGATGTCTGGAGTCACGCAGAATAGGCACTGACTGAGGGCTCACACTTACCAGGGAGCCTTCTTGCTGCTGTAGCCCCTAAACCCTCAGTACTAAACCCAACCCTAAGTCCAGCAATAGAGTGAGATGGAGTAGGGGTGGAGTGGGGGAGGGGAGGGCTAGGGCAGGGTTTTAGCCCAGAGAGACCCCAGAAACCTGGTACCAACACTAGGGGTCTTTCTGTGTTAAAGTACAGCATGGATTGTACAAACATGTCGCAAGGTTCAGCTCACTCCTCATGCTACAACTCACACTTTCCCCCATATAAACTGTTTTGCTCCAACTGTTGTTGTCATGGTTGGTGAGGCTTCACAGCCAGGTAGAAGCTGGAGAGAGGACACAGGAAGTCCTGTATATAAAGAAGCCTTCCATTTCTATATCATTATCACCGAGTGACAGTTGAGGGAAGGCTGCTGCTACACATTCCCCGTGCAGAGCAGGCCTGTAGTGGTTTGTACCAGAACAAACCAGTCACGTCCGCAGTCTTCCTCTTGCAGACCCCTGGAGGGAGCTTGTATGAACCCATCCTTGTTACTCAGCCCAAGCCTCTGCTGTTTGTTCTACAGGTTGAAAAGGGTAACTTATTCAGAAGAGGAAAATTCATGTGGTTGGGTTTTTTTCTTTTTCTTTTTTTAAAGTGTATAGTCTGGATTTAAGCATTAGTTACTTTCATCCTTTAATCCTGATGCCTGGGATTGTTTATATAACTCGTATTATGTAGCAAGAGAGGAATAATTGAAATGAAAATAAAAAAATGAATAAATGCCATGGAGAATAAAAACAATTCAAGGATTTTGATTTAATAATCAAAATAATGTAATGGGACTACACTTCCCAAGAGCCCCTGCTGTAACCTGGAAAGGATGAGGGAGGCCCTGCTGGAGTATGGACAGGTGTTCAAAAAGGAGGAATTCTGAAGGAGAGAGGTAAAGACTTGCAGCCTAGGCTAAGGTCTGTAGAGGGCTGGTGAAGGCCCAGTGAGGAACCCGAGGCGAAGATCCTTGAAGGAGCAAAGGTAGCTGTTGGTCTGTTGTGCTGGGGAAGCCCAGATAATAAGGGCTGTATCTGTGAGGCCTACTGCTAAATTACCAGCCACAGAGACCTGGTTGAAAACTTTGTTTACTACCGGTTCTGAATTCTATTTTGTTCGAAAGCTTTCATGGCCCGAGATTACTGTACAGTGTTGCATATCTACGGGATAAGACGCCATGTGTTAAAAGACTTGTATTTTAATATCTCCAGTGCCAGACGGGTCTCCTAAACGGCAGCCGGCAGGCACACAAAAATCACTAAAATCCAAGGTTGTTAGCCCTACGTTTCATTCCGATCTCGGAACCTCTTCCTGGGGCAAAATCGAATAGATTCTGATGGTGTTGTCGCAGCAAACAGAATCTATTCGATTTTGCCCCAGGAAGAGGTTCCGAGATCGGAATGAAACGTAGGGCTAACAACCTTGGATTTTAGTGATTTTTGTGTGCCTGCCGGCTGCCGTTTAGAAGACCCGTCTGGCACTGGAGATATTAAAATACAAGTCTTTTAACACATGGCATCTTATCCCGTAGATATGCAACACTGTACAGTGTTCTGAATTCTGTTTCTGTGTCCCACCCCTAGGAAATTGCAAGCTTGCCTGTCCCATCTACCCTTTTAAACCCTCTGATATTATTAACCAGGTGTCAATGTGGCTGCTGGAATACAACAGTGTGCACAGGGGCTGCTAATTCTGAAGTGCCACTTGCTCCAATTCTAACTGCACAGTATGCTATTAACTCTCGCCTTTTATTAGTTAAAATGGTTAGATGTCCACCACAATTGTATTGTAGTTACAATAAACTCCTTAATATCCTACTAATAGTGTTCCACTGTTATCATGGTGGCCCAATTATATTTAGTAGTGGGAGAGCAACCGTCCCTACCCATACCAACATAGCATCTTTTCCAGTTACTGTTTGCTGGCGTCTGCCTTGCAAGGGTGTAGTCAAGATGGAGTGGGGTGAGCAGAGCTCAGGTCTTCTTCTAGAACAGAAGTGGTGTTGTCATCAGCAGGATCACTCAGATGCTGTGTGAAATTTTCTTAAAGGATATTAACTGAGAAGATCAGACTCTGCAGGAGGCAAACTGAGACATTTGTGTAGGGGAATACAGTGTCTAAAGGGCCGAGAGAAAGTACCGGTATGTAACTCATGTTACATTACGGCTACAATCTTATGCAGATATACCTGTGGGTTTGCACACTGCTTGTCATTTGCAACAGCCGTAAAGCACTCCCTGTCGTTGGAATGCTAGTTCCGGTGGTGGGGAGGGGAGTTAGGATTAGGCTGTGACAAGTTCCTTCAAAATTTACCACTGCACCACTGCTGCCTTGTGTTTATCTTTCGATTGTGAGCCCTCTTGAGACAGAGAACCATCTTTTCTGTTCGTTTGCTATGTAAACTGCTTTGTAACCTTTTAGGTGAAGTGATATAGAAATAATATTTGTATTGTTAAATGCTAATGAATGGTTCCCCACAACATTTTTAAGAAAAACATTTAACCTACCTACTTGCATTAGCAGCTTTATTTGTTTCTCACAACACTTCTTTTGTCTGCATGCATACAGGATAATGACAAAAATGATAAGAGAATAATTGCACATAATGAAACAATATAAATACATGTCTTGTCCTGAGGACAGTAACTGCAAAATATGTTTTAATATTTTACCTTTCCACCTTAGGAGGCCTATGACAACCATCAATTAGTTCAGTTTTTGCTATATATCTTCCATGGGTGGGCTACATAAAAAGGACTTCCTGTTACCTGAAAGAGTACAAACTCTTCTTTCACATGCTGTATTCCTAAAAAAAGTGGTTTGCAAAATTCAAAAGGATTATCTCTTTGTTTAGTAAAATAATGTAATAACTGCCTCGGCCCCTATGGCTACACCAGAAGTACTGGTATAATTTAAGTCTTGCTGGAAAATAATAATAAAACTTTTAATATCTATAACATCTTTCATCTGAGAATCTGAGGTGATTTATGAATATTAATTAAGCTTGCAAATTCTCTTTACAGCCTGGCAAAATAATGCTCAGAGAAGTTTATTGTGTCCCGTATCAGAGAAGGCATCTCGGTGGCAGAAAATTTGCAGTAGAACTAACAAGTTTTTATAGTTCATTTCTTACCAGGCAGCATTCCCTTCACAGCTATGTAGAAACAGGAGACACAGAGGATCACTTTCGTTCAGATTTTAATAAAGATACTTTTAAAATTATCCCGTGCTTTCTAACATTCTTTTAGACATTTGAAAATTGTCAACATGTGCTCCTCTTTCAGATACAGTACTTGATTTCCTCAGCCTTTCCGCATATGAGTTGCCATCTACCACTTTTATTATTCTTGTTGTTTTCAGCATAATTATGTTTTGGAAAGTCCTATGAGTACATCTATGGCAAATGTTTAGAAAGAGGAGTGCCTGGCATGGATTTCCTACTTCACTGACATCAATACATGATAATGAAAACATCAACAAAAGGTATATTATATTGTTACATAACTTTAGAGCAAACATTTCAAGATTCAGACCTTCATTAGCCAAACTCTTAAGCAAGCTGGTATTCTCTCCGACACTCATTTGCTCTGTGGGAGTAATATACAAGTGTACTGTATCTTAAAAAGGTTGTTGTAAGGATGACTTATAAAATGTATGTACAGTGCTTTGAACATTTGAAAATACCATATAAATGCTAAGTAGAAGAAGTTACATATGCATATAACTTTTCTTGCAAGAAAACATGCAATCAAGATGGAATGGTTTTAGTGAAATGGTTAAAATCTGTCTTAATTCTGGCTTTAGCTTTGATCAAGGCCTGGAGTAACTAGTCCATCAGCGCAATCCTATCCAATTTACACCACCGGTGTAACTAGCGGTGCAGCGAGAACAAGAGGCCCTAGAACGGAAAGGGGATTCAAATCCCCTTTTAATCCCCCACTTTCCGTTCTGGGGCCTCCTGTTCTCGCTGCACCATGGTTACACCGGTGGTGTAAGTTGGATAGGATTGCGCTGCATGGGTATTAATGGAAACAGAACTTTAAAAAAGAAGCCCCTAGAGTTGCCATGCAGTTTTAGGAAAACTTCTCAGATTACCGGTATATTTTATGATGTACCTGTAAAAATGTTTAATTGTATGTGTGAAAAAGTAATGTTTGAATGCAGCATTAAAGAACTTCACAAATTGAACAGATAAATACCCTCACTCTGTCAGCCACAAATTTTAAACTGCTGTAACCCAGCCATTTTATATCACTTTTTCTGAGAAATATTCAGCTTGCACACCTCACCAAAAAGATTATCTGTATGAAATGTCATATTGAAAGAACAAATGAAAGCAGTTTATAAAGAATAGGACTTCTATGCTTTATAATCATAGAAAGTTTAAAATCCTCTCTGTTAACTACAGAGCTGCTCTTGTAGTTCTGTAATAAGTGAAATATGGACTAGTTTGTACATTTGTTACTTTCTCCAATCAGCATATCCCAAGTGTTCCTAGGAGTGCTACCTTGCAGAAGAGTGTTTGTCTGGGTTACCACTGCTTGTAGGAGTGTGGGTGAGCTGCATCCCTGGACACGTCATTGGATGAAACGTGTGTGTGTGTGTGTGTGTGTGTGTGTGTGTGTGTACGTGTGCGTGCATGTGTGTATTGCAGAGGGAAAAGGTCTGGAAGAAATCTTCATACAGGGTCTGTGGACAGGAGGTTGGTTGAAAGAAAATGGGGAGAACAAGAAGGCTTTAGGGAGGTTGGAATGGAGGAATGGGAGGAAGGGGTCCTGTTTCCAAGGAGCTCAGAACAGCATTTTCGCATCAGAGCTATATTGTGAGATAGATTAAATTGAGAACTAATGACTTCCCAAACTCACCCAGTGAAGTTCATAAGAAAGTGGGTATATGAACATGGGTTCAAAGAATATGTGATCTTGATTGCCACTTCTGAGCAGTGTGCTATGAATGAATCTTAATTGTCTACAGTCTCTGTGTGTTTTCTTGCCAATGATCGCCTTCATAAATTGAGCATTTTGGACTTTATTTTGGCCTATCTCTCTGTGTCTTTTGCTCAGAAAACACACACACACACAAAAACTCTGCTGTATTTACTCTTGTGTGTCTGTGTGGGTGGGTGGGTGGGTGGAGGAGTTGGATTCCAACAATTATTATAACCAAACTCTTTTTAATACTGTATAGCTTTTGTAGCCAACTTTTTTTCCCCACTTCATCTTGGAAGGAGGACAAAATTTTACAGGGCAAACTATGCTATTTATGCTCTTAATTGCACTGGATAATTAGAGACCTTATCACACTCAGAATCCCAGCCCAGCTACTAGAGGTGGCTAAAGACACACCTATATCAGCATGCACTACAAAAGACACAAGCCTGCTTCAGGAGGTCAAGGATGGAAAACAATGGGGAATTGAAATAAACAATGGAAAGAGAAATAAGCAAAGGTACTAGTGAACAATTTTCCTGTTATGTTGCTTTAGATTTTTTTTTTAAATGAAAGCTGTGGGGGTGGTTATGAAGATCACCAAAGTAGAGAGTATCAGCAGAACAGCAGACAAACAAATGAACTTTAATAAATGGTTTTTAAAAAAGGAGAGCATTTATTTATTTTTATTTATTTATTTACAGTATTTTTACACACACACCCTTTCTCCCCGAAGGGACCCAAGGCGGCTTACAACATGGGCAAGGAATACAATACAATACAAAAAATAATCACATTTAAAACAATAAAAACAATTCACAAAAACTAGTAAAAAACATAATCTAAAAATTAATAAAAACAGATCAAATTACAATTAAAACAAGAGCATAAAAAACAGTAGCACTCCACCTGTACCAGCAGGATGTTAAAAAAAAGGCAAGGACTCGGAAGGCTTCCTTAAACAGGAAAGTTTTCAGGCCTTGCCGGAAGGTCTCCAGGGAGGGAGCAGTACGTAAGTCAAGAGGGAGGGAATTCCATAGGGTTGGTGCCACTACTGAGAAGGCCCTATTTCTGGCCACCGCCCCTCGCACCTCCCTGGGTGACGGTACTTGCAAAAGGGCCTTTTCTGATGACCTAAGGAGACGAGCCGGAATATATGGAAGTAGGCGGTCTCTCAGATATCCTGGCCCCAGGCCGTATAGGGCTTTAAAGGTCAAAACCAGCACTTTGAATTGGGCCCGGAAATGAATCGGCAGCCAGTGCAGCCGTTGAAGGAGTGACCCGACAAGAGTCGAACCGCCTACCCCCAGTAACTACACGGGCCGACGCATTCTGCACTAATTGCAGTTTCCGAACCGTCTTCAAGGGCAGCCCCACATAGAGCGCATTACAATCTAATCACGACGTCACTGTGGCATGGATCACCATGGTCAGGTCTGCACGATCCAAGTATGGTCGCAGCTGGCGCACCAGCCGAAGCTGGGCAAAGGCCCCCCTGGCCACAGCCACCACCTGGGAATCCAGGAGCAGCTGCGGATTCAGGCGGACCCCCAAGCTGCGGACCTACTCCTTCAGAGGGAGTGCAGCCCCCCTCAGAGCAGGACGATACTCTAGCACCTGCATCGTGGATTTCCGTACCAGGAGAACCTCTGTCTTGTCCGGGTTTAGTTTCAGCTTATTAGCCCTCATCCATGTCCCAACCGCCTCCAGGCAGCGCTCCAGAACCTCAACAGCCACCCTGGAATCAGGTGGAAAGGAGAGATAGAGCTGGGTGTCATCAGCATATTGATAGCACCCCACTCCAAATCCCCGGATGACCTCTCCCAGCGGTTTCATGTAGATGTTAAACAGCATGGGGGACAAGATGGAACCCTGTGGCACCCCACACCTCAAGGGCCAGGATGCCGAACAGGCATCCCCCAGCACCACCATCTGGGATCTATCTGCCAAGTAGGAGTGGAACCCGGCCAGTCGGCCCAGAAGGACACCATGGTTGATGGTGTCGAAAGCCGCTGAGAGGTCCAGCAGAACCAACAGGGAAGCACTCCCCCTGTCCAGTCCTCGGCGTAGATCATCCACCAAGGCGACCATGGCCGTCCCAAAGCCCGGCCTGAAACCAGATTGAAAGGGGTCTAGATAATCCGCTTCATCCAGGACCCTCTGGAGTTTAGACGCCACCACCCGCTCAATTACCTTGCCCAAAAACGGGAGGTTTGAAACTGCCCGGTAGTTGTCCATTACTGTGGAGTCAAGGGAGCAGTGGTGTCGCCAGGTGCCCCCGCTTATGGGGCCGCCCCCCCCCGACGCCCCCAATAAAACTGTCAAAAATTTTGACAGTTTTTTGGATTTTTTTTCTTTTTTCGGGCGATTTTTCGTGTAAAAATGGGATGTTTAATGTGTATGTTTGCTTTGCAGGCACTTATCTGGTATATGGGGCGTTCCAGGACGTTCCCGCGACTATCTTCTTCCTGCGCACGGGCACAGCTTCTCCCTGCGCCCGGGCGCGGACTCTGTACCACCCCCAGCAGCGCTTTCCGGAGTTTGCGCATGCGCAGACACACGGAGTTTCCAGGGACGTTCTGGGCATGCGCAAATTCTGGAAAGCGCTGCTGGGGGCGGTACAGAGTCCGCGCCCGGGCGCAGGGAGAAGCTGTGCCCGTGCGCAGGAAGAAGATCGTCACGGGAACGTCCTGGAACGCCCCATATACAAGATAAGTGCCTGCAAAGCAAACATACACGTTAAACATCCCGTTTTTACACAAAAAATCACCCGAAAAAAGGGGAAAAACATCGAAATTTAAGGAGGCCCGCGCCCCCCGTCCAGCCTCCCGACCCCCGCCCTGGGGCCCGCCGCACCACCGCCCCATATCTGGCGACGCTACTGCAAGAGAGGGCTTCTTCAGAAGGGGTCGAACCACCGCCCGCCTCAAAGCGAGCGGCAGCACCCCCTCCGGCAACAAAGAGTTGAGCACCCTCCCCGTCCACTCGGTCAGCCCCTCCCGGGCAGATCTAATTAGCCAAGCTCGGCAAGGGTCAAGCATGCAGGCAGTCGGCCTCACACTCCAAAGGAGCCTGTCCACATCCTCAGGCTGTACAAGCTGAAAAGAGTCCCACAACACTGAACAAGCAGATGCCAAGGGGACATCCTCAGATATTGTCAATGAGGCATCCAAGTCATGGCAAATCCGATCGATTTTATCTGCGAAATGTTTAGCAAACATGTCGCAGCGGGCCACCGTGTGTTCCTTCTGATCTATTGGGGGGGCCTGGTGGAGTAGGCCTCGCACCACACGGTACAGCTCCGCTGGACGATTGCTTGCAGATGTAATGGTAGCGGAGAAGAAATTTCTCTTCGCTGCTATCACCGCCACGAAGTAGGTTCTATAGTGTGCCCTACTCCGTGTCAGGTTGGATTCGGTACGAGTTTTCCGCCACCGTCGCTCAAGACAGCTACCCCGTCGCTTCATCATTTGCAGCTTCTCAGTAAACCAAGGAGCCGCTCTGAGTCTGTGGCGTGGCAAAGGTCGCTCAGGAGCGATCTCATCCACTGCCCTGGCCATTTCCCCATTCCAGAGGTCAACCAGGGCCTCAGACGAGTCACCAATCTTGGCAGTGGGAAAGTCCCCCAGAGCCCTCAGGAAACCTTCTGGATCCATTAGCCTCCGGAGGCGGACCATAGAATGCGGTCCTCCGCCTTTGCGGAGGATAGGACTAAATCGAAGGATTTAGTCACAGATAGGACTCTCCTTTATTATTTGCTTTTTATGAATAGGGCCTATTTATTTGGTTTTGTGCTATAATTAAAGAAATAGGTGAGAAAGCAGGGTTCATCTTGTGCATATTTTAATATAAAAGGTTTGAGACAGGGAAATTAAGAACATGTTGGCAAAATGCTTGTGATCCTGTACCTTGCACCTGTTCAGTGAAATGTAAGCATTGGCCTTCACTTAACTGCTTTCTGTGGTGTGCAGATTAAAAAAAGACATTAAAGTAAAATGAGAGGTAGAACTGCAAGTCAACATAAGCAAAACTGTCCTCAGTGATGCATGTTTTTTTTTTTTTTTGTATGAAGAGTCTGAGTACACTTTTTCCATCACTTTCAATTAAGGAAAAATAATTTGAAGAAAATAAAAGGGAGTATTTATTTAACTAAATACTCTCTCTCTCCTAAAGTCTCTCAAAGTACTTTAGAAAAGAAGACATCATAAACAGAAAAACGACCATGTTTAGGGGCCCTGGGGAATGGGGTGGTATGACTGCAGGCTGAAGGTAGAATCCTTAAAAGCTAGGTGGAGGAACCTTCCAAGAACAAAGCCCACTTGCAGATGGTACCTGCACATAATTTCTGGGCATTCAGCATTGTCAAAATTAAATGGATTAACAAAATAAACAGGATGTTTAAGCAACATCAATGGAAGAGCTAAATTGAACGTATTGAAATATAACTTTCATTTGGCTGATAATAATGCCACAGTGTATGAAGTAATACATGAAGGATTATGAGTTTTATAACTCCTAATTCAGGAGCCAGAATGGTATAGTGGTTCTGAAGTTGGACTTAGATCTGGAAGATCTAGGTTCAAATCCCTGCTCAGCCTTACAGCTTCCTGGGTGACCTTGGGCCAGTGACCATCAGCCTAATCTACCTCACAGGGTTGTTGTGAGGACAAAAGGAGGGAAGGAATCATGTACTGTTCATTACCCTGAGCTGCTTGGAGGAAGGATGGTATAAAATGTGAATAATAATAATAATAATAAATAACCACCTGATATTATGAGCTTGGCTGATATTATGAGAGTACTCTTGGCCAGATACAGCCAAGCCATAGCACATAAAACTAATACACAGTACAAAATAGGCCACTGAAGGGGTCTTGGTGAGGGTTGATCAGGGTAGAAATTAGTGCTATTCTGAAAGCCTGGAGACCAAAAGATTGACCATAATAATCATGTTTCCCCTTCCTGTGGCCTCCAATATCCTGCTCAAGCCCTGAAAGCACCACTAGGAGCCCTGGTGAACAGCTGCTGCCAATTTCTTGGCTGAGTTATTATCTTTATAAGCGCCAGGGAATGAGGAGAAGCTATCAACACAGCAAATGACAGTGATCTCCATGATTATTATGGTCAATCTTTTGGTCTCCAGGCTTTCAGAATAGCACTAATTTCTACACTGATCAACAGGAGTCCTTTAGGTGGACTAGGGAGGATACAGGAAGGGGAGGAGAAAGGGAGGGAAAAGGAAAACCGTCACAGATAGCAGACCAACGTCACAGACCAACAGCAGACCTGAGTGGTGGACTTGCAGGGTTTACAACCTCAATACAGACTGATGCACAAATTTGCACAGCTTGTCATTTGTCAAGCCTGCTGGAAGAGTCCAAAACAGATTGATTTCTTTTTCTTGCATTGATTGACGTATGTATTCTGACTGCACTCATTCAGATGTACCGTATTTTTCGCTCCATAAGACGCACTCCCCCCCCAAAAAAAATAGGGGAAAAAAAACCTGTGTCTTATAGAGCAAATCCCCCCCCCCAAAAGGAAAAAAATACTTGCCGGGGCTTCGTGGAGGCCTGCGCCACCCTCTGCAGGCCTTCCCGATCTTCATTTTGGCAAAAAACGGCCATTTTCGGCCACTTTCGGTTTTCACGAAAACCGGAAGTGGCCGAAAATGGCTGGTTTTGGCCGAAATGAAGATCGGGGAGGCCTGCACGAGCCTCTGCAGGCCTCCTCGATCTTCATTTCAGCGCTAAATGGCTATTTTCGGCCATTTCCGGAAATGGCCGAAAACAGCCATTTAGCACCGAAATGAAGATAGGGGAGGCCTGCAGAGGCTCGCGCAGGCCTCCCCAATGGTACAGAGAATTATTTGGAAGAAAAAGTGAGTCAAAGGCAGTAAGGCCCTCAGAGAGGTGGTGTTGGTGGAAACCTGAGATTTTCCCTCCATTTTTAATTCACAGTGAAACATGATCCTGTAAATTTTTTAAAACACATAAAAATTAGGATGATATATTTTCCCCCTATTTTTAGCTCCATAATACACATGCGTCCTATGGTCCGGTGCGTCTTATGGAGCGAAAAATACGGGGTATTTTCCCCTGAGTAATAACCTCATGTGTTAAGCACAGCATTATAGCACTCTGAAACAAGCCTTTTGTTACTTCTGTTCATGTTTCAACAGGCAATATTTTGTTACATGAAGTCACACCATGTAAAAACACTAGCTAGGTCAGCATGGCACCACATTTCAGACTTTATAATAATTGTTTAGAAACTTGAGTTAAACTTTTAAAAACATTTGTTACTGTGGTTAGCTGTACAGTTGCTAAGTAAAGCTGTCAGGATGGGAGAAGAAGGAAATAAAGCAGTTACCCGGTATCTTTTTGCTTAAGTTCATACAAATGTTCTAAAAGTGTGAATTATGTTTTGCCTCATAGAACATTCTTTTAATTAAAGAAAAAAATTGAAAATAGTAAGCATAAAAATAGGAAGGAGAATCGTTATTCTTTATTTTGTGCATCTCTATGTCTAAAATATGTTATGATCATGGACTTATTGAATATTTATGGGGGAACTCTGGGCCAGTGGCTCCAATGTGGAGTCTGAATTTGGGTGATGAAGGTTCAAGTCACTGTTCAGTCATGAAGCCCTCTAGAAGATCTTGGGCATATGGCTTGCATGAACAGTGGATTATGTATTTACCAAGGCCCGGAGACTGTTAAGGGGCCCAGTATTGATCCGCACTGTTATCTTCCCTACCCCAACACACATAGAGGTTGTGATATCCAGTGCACGTTAGCAGCAGGAATCTTCTAATGTGATCTTCTTGCCATAAATACTTGAAATGAGAGATTCCATAATTTTCATAGGAACTGAAGAAAAATCACTCAAAAAGATTTTACTAAGTTCTGAGCATAGAAATATGTCCTCAGCTCTTACGATGTAATCTTCTGGAACCAAAGATGCTGGGAATTGAACTTGAGACTTCGTGAATGTAAAGCATATGCTCAGCGACGGAGCTGTGGCCAGACCTGAAAAGCAGGTACTCCTCTCATAGTCAATTCTCAGATTCTCCAGTTGTGAGTGTGTGGTTCAGCATGTTTACTTTTCTACCTTACTGCTGTGGCATTTCTAAACTTGCACCTTGTGACAAAGCGGAAAAAGAATGCACTTTTCACGTTTAAAAATCACTATGTGAGATAAACAACCCCCTCCCCATGGGCCATGAAGCACTCTAGAAAGTCCATGATATGAACAATTCTGGCTTTTAAAAATCTGATGAAACACTGTTACCTGAGACTTGGCAATAATCACTACAAATGCAAAAGACCATAGCAGGGCAGCATCTATATAGATATAGGGTAAAGGTAAAGGTGACCCCTGACAATTAAGTCCAGTCGTGTCCGACTCTAGGGTGTGGTGCTCATCCCCATTTCAAAGCTGAAGACGCCTCCGTGGTCATGTGGCCAGCATGACTCTCCTTGCCGCAGCACGTAGCATGTGGCTGGAACACGGAGCGCTGTTTACCTTCCCGCAAGCGGTACCTATTTATCTACTCGCATTAACATGCTTTGGAACTGCTAGGTTGGCAGGAGCTGGCCTAGCAACGAGAGTTCACACCGTCACGGATTCGAACTGCCGTCCTTTTGATGGACAGCTCATGGTTCAGCGGTTTAACCCACTGCGCCACTTGCTGGCCTTTTATGTAGGTAGATATAGGTAGGGTTACCATATTTTTGATGACCCAATCCAGGACCCCCCCCCCTGATTTTTTTTTTAAATTTTTGGTTGTTTTTTGGTCTGGCTGTGAAGTAAATTTTGTTTGTTTTTTGCCAGCTGTAAGGCCAGCCAAAATTATTTATTTATTTCCCCCTTTTTGGAAAAAAAAAACCCTGCCGCCCTTACTGTGGCCGCCGCCATTTTTCGTCCAGCCGCCGCTGGTGGAGCCTTTGCCGCCCCGGGAAATCCAGGGGTGGTGCCACCACCATTTTTCATCCAACTGCCGCCGGAGCCTTTCCCGCCGTCCCAGGAAATCCAGGGGTGGTGCCACTGCCACCATTTTTGTCCAGCTGGGAGGCGCGCATGCCAGGCTCTTTCTGCTGCCCAGCCACTTTTCATCATCGTTCTCGCCTGGGAGCTCCATCTTTCTAGGGGCTCCTAGGCATTGTGCACATGCCTCCTGGCCGGCTGGGACTTGTACAAGCGCACAATGTCTGCAAAAAAAACATAAGGCTGTAAGGCGGCCCGAAATCATTTATTTCCCCCTTTTTTTGCAGGCGTGGCGAGCCTTGCGCAGGCATGCAAGGAGACCTGGCTCAGAAGAGTCCCAGAGGCCACGCAATACCATTTTTTTGCCATTATTTTTTTTTTGCAGGCAGCCGTTTGTCTCGGTTTGGCAGGCCAGGACGCTGCTGGGATTGAGCCCCTGAAACCGGGCAGTCCTGGCTAAACCAGGACGAATGGTAAGTCTAGATATAGGTGAAGTGTTCTGTATTTTTCCCAGCAATACAAGTAAAAGGCCAAAATCTTTACGATTACTTCTTTGGAGCGATGGAGGGGTCTCAAAAGCCACTTAGAGGTACAGGTATAATTTAGCTGTAAGCTACACAAAGAGGTTTGTTGCAAAGTATGGTTGAGGATGTAATCGGGGAGAAAACACAGAAATTAGAGTTTTTAATTAAAGCAGCATAACAAAATCAAACATGCTTTAAGAGGCACTCACATTATATGCTTGTGTTTCTGATTCAAAACTAGGTTTTTCATTTGCAACCCCTCACCTACTTTGTTTCATGAACTCACAACATTAACTGCAAAGTAATTTGAACATAACTAATTTTACATAATAACAGAGGAGAGAAAACAATTACTCAGGTTTTACAGATGAGGAAACAGAGAAAGAATGCAAAGTGGCTTGCCAAAGGCTATATCAGACTTAGTGTTAACAATTTACCATGTTCTGACTTAAAAATCCTTGACATGCTGACCATTCAAATTATAATTAAAAAAATTATCATCATCATCATTATCATTATTATATATTAAAAACAAATACAAATAATTGAAAAATATGGCCCCGCTCAAATAGATAGCAAAGTCCCTGTTCAGGGGTACACATACTTACGAAGCTACATACAGTAACTTTGGATCTAGGATGCACAGTCTCATCCACATCAAAAGATGCATACAACCAGTCCAACAAGGCCTGGATGAGCATTACCATGTCCTTGTGCATATGAAAATCTGTTTCCATTTGTGGATCTCTCTTAAGTAAAAAATTCTGCTGATTAGAACATAACTGACAGCCTAATCCTATGTAAGGATACCCAGCCAGCCTAAAGGGCCAGCCGCGGTATCCTAGGCAGGTCCCGGGCTGTCCCAGGACAGCACGGGCCCACCTCGAGGGAAGGCCGTTGGTGCAACCTAGACCCAATGGGCCTACTTGAATGTATGCAGCTCTGGAGCTGGCATACAGTTGAGGGCTGGGTGTCGGGACAAACCAGGCCGGGAGAGGGCTGGGGATATCGGTGTAGCTCACCACCGATATCCCTGCCCCCCCGCCTGGTTCGGCTAATGGCCGCCCTCCCTTCGCCTCTGCACCAGCCGGTGCAGGGCTTACCTGATCCGGTGGGTGTAGGGACAGTCCCCCAGTGTGCCGCAGGCAGACGGCTATTGCCCCTGCGGCCCTTACTCGCCAGGTGTTGCGAAAGTGCTTTATGGCATTTTCGCGACACCCAGCACCTGGGGAGCGTGCGCGTCGTTACGCAGGATTGCACTGTGAATGTAATTCATTCATTTGAAGTCATGAAATTCTATTTCTGGTTGCTAGTGACATGGTTCTATCTATAATGCAATCATCAATCTTAATGAATACTTCGAATGGTAATTGTCTGGAGGTCCAGAGAAAGCCATTCCCCAGAAATACTAAGATTGTCCTTTGGGATGAGGCTTTTGGTCCTCCCACACAGAATTATTGGCATTAAGATGACATTTGAAAACTCCAAAGTCTAGAACTGGCACCTAGATTGGCAAGCAGACCTATCTAGGACTAAGCAGTAGAATGACAGGAATATCTGGCTCTACTAAGGCAATCCTGGCATAACAGGTTCTCGTGCTTCTTTGATGTGTGCTACAATGAAGTCATTATTATCATACGATCGTAACGTAGTCCCATTATACTTATTATAGTAATGTTCATTTTGCTTGACTACTGTGTTCAAAAACCAAGTCATTAGATAAAAATAAAGTTCACCATAAAATTAATCTCTGTTTTGTTTAAAAGTGCAAAAGAGACTGGGGAAAAATGTTAGTCTTTTGCAAATGTTCTCGTCATCAGAAAATATATTCATTAGAAAATAACATGAGTGTTCTAGTCTGATTTGAACTTTATTCATTTTTGGTTTTCGTTTACTGGTAATTTGTCTTTATTTCATGCTATTTGTTCTTTGCAAATGTTGTTACAGGTGGGCCCCCAATTCCACTGATCCACTATCCATGGTTTCAGTTATCCACGGATCGCGGGGACCCCCCCCCCAGGCTTTTACTTTTTTCCCAGTAAGCTTTGTTTCTTCTTTAAACAAACAGGAGAAGCAGCCTCTGGCTGCTTATTGCAGGCAAGTAGAACCAGACTAAGTCCTAGAGAGGCTCTGCAAGGTTAACCTTGCAGAGCCTCTCTAGGACTTAGTCTTGTTCTACTTGCCTGCAATGGAGGCTGCTTCTCTGTTTGTTTTAAGGAAGAAACAAAGCTTACTGAAAGAAAAATAAGAGCTGGGGGGGCGCAAGTCTGCCCACAGGGAAGGCAGGGCGGGGGGCCCTCAGGAAACCATGGAGGGGGTGTTCGCTCCTATCTACGGTTTCAAGTATCCACGGAGGGGCCTGGAGCATATCCCCAGCAGATAGGGGTGGGGGGGTACTGTAGTTCTTAATTTTTACAAAGGAGCAGTTTTGTTAGAAACAATGATGAAAGGGATCCTGTTGAATTGAACAACGGAAGGCAACAGAGCGGCTTGTGTTCCATTATTGCCTCTGTTGTCTGGAATTGTGTGTTGAAAATCTCTGTCTTTCGCCCATTTTTTGGGGGGGGGGCATATTTTCTACATGGTTTGAACCTTTCTGCATCCCAGAGACTTCTGTGATGCCTCAACATCCAAAGGGGGCTGCTGAGTCATACAGTAGCCACTGTTTCTTGTTGTTTGGGCATCTTCCTTCCCAGGTAAAGGTGTCCCTTGACAATTAAGTCCAGTCGTGTCCAACTCTAGGGAGCGGTGCTCATCTCCGTTTCAAAGCCGAAGAGCCAGCTCTGTCCGAAGATGTTTCCATGGTCATGTGGCCGGCATCACTCAACACCGAGGCGCATGGAACGCTGTTACCGTCCCGCTGACGCGGTACCTATTAATCTACTTGCAATTTCTTGCTTTCGAACTGCTAGGTTGGCAGGAGCCGTCGCACGGATTCGAACTGCCGACCTTTCGATCGACAGCTCATGGTTCAGTGGTTTAACCCACTGTGCCACCTGCTGGCTCATCTTCCTTCCCAACTGACTGGTAAATATAGGACCTGACTGAGTCAGCTTGCTGGCCTATAAAGCCCACCTGAGTTCCAGGAGTGGGTAATTCAAGTGACTTAGGTGATCCCCAGTGTCCAAACCTACAGGAAATGCAGGGTTAACATTCAGAGGCTATAAGAAGCAGGGGTCACTCACGACTCCTGTTTGCACATTTGCTCAGGTTCCATGTCAGGAGCACCTGATGCTCCACGGAAACTCGCTCGTCACCTTGTTGCAAGTATGGGTGTAAGGACAGGACCCTGGAATTGTGTGAGTAAGTAGGGTTGGGAAAGCGGTACCCAGATAAGTCACATCATGGTTTTGTTTTATTTGCTGCTTGCATTTTAACCTTTGCCACCCCAACTTTTTACCAGCCTGGTTTTAGGAAGGAGTGGGTTGCCATGTCTTCTAGATTGCCCATATTCTGCTACTTTTCGCTTTGAAGGGGACCCCATGGGTTTTAAGGTTCCCTGTTAATCTGGATAGCAGGTTTTCTCAAGACCTTCTGTTTGGGCTCTCTAGCTGTGAGTGGAGGTAGCAAAAAAACCTATGTTTCCTCAGTAAGTAATTCCCAGCTTAACTGGTGAAGAAGGTGAAGTGGTGAGCTGGGAGGTGGGTGCTGTCAGTCAATAACCACTAGGTACTGTGTCTGGCTTGCCTTCCGTCTCTCAGTGCAGATCATGAGACTGTTGCTGGGCTCCTGAGTTACTGTTTTCCCAAATTCATCTTTTGGGAAATGCTTGTTCTCTTGTTTGCTGGGTTGTAATCCTGGCACATAAATTATGCCCACAGAAGTTCATTGAAGAAAGTGGGGTCTATGTATAAATAAGATATACTGTACATGGTACTGATGCCTATTTAGCCACACTGTTAGGACATCTTTCCACATCATATTTTCATAACACCTGAGTATCGTTGCAGGTCAGTTGTATGTTTCTGTTTATATGAATAGCTACTGATCATGCTCCCAGTCTATTAGATCCTTAACATAGCCATGTGCTAACATATATACAGTATGTAGTATACAGAAGGGCAGGAAAGAGCCATTGTATTACATCATCAAGAAGTCAAAGTTCTTATCTCATAATCTCAGATCACAATTATGCTATTTTAAAAAAAAAACCCAGCCTAACAACCTGGCTTCAGCCACTTGTGTGTGCAAGCTGGCATAGCTTGCACACACAAGTGGCCAAAGCCAGGATGTTAGGCTTTTTTTTTTTTTAAGATAGCATAATTGTGATCTGAGGATTTAACTTTTGGCTTTTATATTTTGGTACAGTATTGCAATAGAGCCTAGAGGTATTTATTTCTATGTCAGTGTTACTTCATGGAGTCCAGAATATTATTTTGCCCTCACAATAGCCCTGTAAAAAACAGTGCCTTGCCTAAGTACCAAGCTGTAAGGACCAGATTACTGTATATATTATGCAAGAGATCTGTGACTGGCTCTCCCAGTGTTTTGATTTTCATTTACAAGTGTTTCCAGATTCTTTGAAATCAGGACTTCCTAATAGATTCATACAATTTTCATGTTATCACATTTACTCAGTGACACATGTAAACACACACATGTACCAAAACGTGCACTTTTGAGGGAACTTCGATCATTAGCTCATGGAGCACCTCTAAGGAAGTTGCCACTTACAAAATATAAGAAATTCAGATATAGGTTCAGCACAGTAATTTTTATTGGGGGGGGGATAAGCTTACAATCAGAGGGAGGGAAAATAAAGAAATATGCTATCAATTAGACCATAACACCTATCAAAATGGTGCTAGACTGGTTCTGGAGGAAGTGCGGGAGAGGGAGATAAAGGGAACGTTACTTGCCTTCCTCAAAGAGGAGGAAGAGAGTGTAGACACAAAAGTGGAGAGACAAGAACATCCTGTAGAGTTGAGAGTGCTACTCGGGGTAAACAGGTCTTTTGAGGAAATAAAGGCTCTAGGGCAGTGTTTCTCAATCTGGTGGGTTGCAACCCACTAGGAAAATTGGAAGACATTACTATCCCCTTAAGGGACATGTGGTGACGTCGGTGACATCCTGCTGTTGGTGGGGGATTTTTTTTTAACTTACTGAGGGTCACGCCGGCCCTCCGGAGGGTGCAGGGAGGGCCTCAGCTCCCTTTGTGAGCCTCCCCACGCCCCCTGCACCCTCTGGAGGGCCAGCGTGACCCTCAGTAAGTTTTTTAAAAAACCTCTTCCGCTGGCGATGCTGCGATCCCGGGAGCGCCGCCCACCCCTGCCAACACTTAGGAGCCCCCCTACTCAGGGGGAGAATTTTGAGAAATGCTGCTCTATGGCAATAGAGAAAATCTATGACTAGGTGTGGAGAAAATAACTCAAACTGTCACAGCTGTGGTGAGACTTGCAATAATAAAGGAACAAATTTCAAAATGTGGTGTAGGCTCTCTAACAAGTAGTACACCAATTCACTAATCTCAGTGGATGAGGTTGCTCCCTGCTGTATAGCACTCCTAACCAGTACTCCAATTCTTCTGAATTTGGAGGTGCTGATTAAAATAAATAAATAAATAAATAAATAAATCCTTAGAGGCCTTAACTGGATCAGTTAGGAGGAGGATCTCAGGAAATCTGGCTCTCTGGGCTTCTGTCCAATCTGTTTAAATTAAAAGATAGATTTATAGCCTAATCCTACCTCCCCCCTCCCCCGCTGGTGCAGCCGCGCCAAAAATGAGCATACTGTATCCAGTGTGTGTGTGTGGGGGATCGGGAGGTTTTGGAAGGGTCTTTAAATTCCCTTACCCCTGTGTAAGGTTCCTGCTCCGCAACGGGTCTCCTCAGACCTGCACGAGCTCTTTAGCTGGCGCATGTCCGAGGAGAGAAAGGGGGGCGGAGGAGATAGGATCCAGTATATGCTGTCGGATCCATACCCTCCTGCAGCCTCTCCATCCCTGTTTGCCCTCCAGCCCAGTTTTGCACCCTCCCTGCTGGATGGGGAGTATTGCTACCTCTTGTGCTTGTGCGCTGTCGGCAGCCATTTTTACACTAGCGGAACTCTGTTCCACTGTCATAAATGGGTGCGCACGACAGCCCAATCCCAGATAGAATTGAGCTGTTAAATTTAGAATGTAGATTTGATACATACGGTAGACTTAGGATGGAGACTTCTTATAGACTTGCAGAAATGGGAGGAAAGACCATCAAACTGAAACTGGAAGATAGAAGCCTCTGTGGACCTCTTCTTAATCTCCTGAGATGACTTTCAAGACGAGTTAAAACATGGAGGTCGGAAGGGAAAGTATCTAAAGTCCAGGTGGTTGAGAGTAAGAACTCTCTTCTGTCAACCAAGTGCAGGTTCCAGTGTGGAGTCAGCCAGTTCACCTGACTGCACTCAATACCTATATGTTGTGAAGTTTCTTACCGGAGAAAGAGGACCCACAGTCCTTACAAGGTGCTTAATGTAAGGAGAACAGAGGTGCTTGCTGAAGTACCCAGGGTGGCTGCATAGCTCAGGAAGAGGGCTGGCTTGGTCTTGGTAGAAGTAGAGTGAAGCAAAGCGAAGAAGTGGGAGAAGGGGAAAAGGTGGAGCAACAAGACAAGCAAAGAAGCAAGTTGGGTGACTGGATAGGCACAGAGAGTTCTGTGGAGCCAATGGGGTCGCAATGCAGTGAAGCAGTACCACAGAGGTCTCTTGAGCAAGATGGAACAAGAGATGGAACAAGATGCACTTTGGGGGTCTTGGCTAGATTTTTTATAGGGTTTTTGAGCATGGGGAAGGCAACCAGAGCTATTTTTTTTATCTTTCCTTTATTCCTCCCCCAAAGAGCTTGATTGCTGCACCCGTTTTTGATACTCAAAGTGACACTGAATTTAGCATAAGATGTGGCAAGGTTTGAGCCCATTGTTCTTTTGTTGGCATAAAAGGCCTTGTTTTGGCAGGTTGTCTCAATGGTTGTGCCACACCCTACATGCTTCAATACTGCAATTATGCAACTTCAGTCAATCCAGGAAATTTCCATGCAATTTCTCCAAGCAAGGAATGTGGTGGTGGTGGTGGTGGGGCGGCGGCGGCGGCGGAATAGTACAAAATAAAAAAGATCTGTTTTTAGTAGTACAGTATATCTGACTTGGGCCTGATGTATTTCTAGCATCAACCTTGGACAAAAAGAACATTTGGTTTGGGCTAGATGCATTTCCAGCTGTTAAAGACGCAAAGGAAATAGGAGTGCTGGGTAACTCGTACCATCTCTAGTCAACCACCACTTACAAAAAAATTACAACTACCTTTCATACTACAATTACTACTTACTTTCTTATAAAAGAGCATTTTTGATTATCATCAGAGATACACTACCAGTGATACTATTGCTACTGAGTGGAGTTATCATTCTCCTTATTTACTCTTTGCATATACATTGCCAATAAAGAACAATAACAACTAATGCTACAGTGGTCAAAAAATGTATGAAAACCTACAGCCCAATCCTATTCTTGGCCAGCCCATAACATGCAGCAGTGCTGGCACAGCCTCTGCTGCATGCTGCGGGCAAGCCAGGGACCAGGCAGCAATGGAGAGATAAGTAATTTTGTTTTTACTTACGTATTTTGCCGCTGCCTGGTCCCCAATGGGCCTACTCAGATTGCACCAGTTCTTTGGCTGGTGTAAATCCAAGTGGATCAAGGGGGCGAGTTGGACCCAGTCTGGGGGCATAGGCTGTAAGACTCCACAATGGGTCACCAAGGACTTGCGCCAGCGGTTTAGTTGAGGCAAGTCTGAGGAGTGAACGGGGGCTGGGAGGCTGCTGCCGGGGGGGTGTGTAGGATCCAGCACATGCCATTGCCGTTGGACCCCCTCCCGCAGCCTCCTTGCCCTGTTCCTTCACTCCCCTCCCAGTTTTTCTCCTCCCACCCCTCCCGCCTCCCCCACCCCTCCTGCCTTCCCCACTGGTATACCTGCTCCGGCAGGTGGCCAGCAGTCTGGCTACGTGCGTGGTAAGGCTCTTGCCTTCCTGTTGGTGCTCCAGCTGCATTTCAGCAGCCAGGGTTGGCTGAACAAGCATATTTCATGTGGTTCTGATTTCTAAATGTCAATTTACAGACAAAATTCATTTAAAGTATGGGCTAGCTAAGGGTTCTCTAATCTCTCCTTCTGAACATACAAAACAGAAACTGTGGACGGTCACTGGGATTGCTGACATTGATTAGAAATGTATAGGACTGTCAGCATTCTTTTGTGATTGTCACAGGCCCTACATTTTGGACATTCAAAATAACGTATTTTCGGCCCAATCCTACCTTGCTCCCCGGCACCTATGCAACTGCACCAACAGAGCATGTGCTGCATCCCCCAGGGGAGTTTGTGCCCCGAAAGCCTCCATTTGTTCCCTTGCCATGGGGCAAGCCTCCACTGCCCCGATGGGTCTACTTGGTGCAAGTCTGAGTAGTCAGGGGAGGTGGAATGAGGCCAGGAAAGGGGGATAGGATATCAGTGGCACTGCTGCCACCGATACTGCCCCTTTCCCGGCCTCAACTCACACCCCTCCCTTGGTCTCTGCCCATTCCTCCCCTCCCTGTTCCTCCCACCCCCACCCACCGACCACTCCCAGTGCCGACTTACTGGTGCTGGGGCTCTCGCGGTGGCCACCATCATGGTGGTGGCAGCCGCTTGTGGCCAGGCTGCGCTCTATGGGGTTTTGCCTTTTGTGACTGCCTTAAAGTGCGCTGCGTTGCCGGAATGTGCGTTCTGGTGACACAGTGGCCCAATAGGATTGGGCTATTTGCTTTATACCAGTCTGGCAGTAACATATTAAATACAATACAGGTGTCCCCCCTTAACGATGGAATCGCTCAGCAACAATCCACATATACCACGGAGGTCACCTAAAGTTAAAGATGTTTTAAAGATCTTTTTACTGTATTTCCATGGCAGCAGGGCTCTCTCTCTCTCTCTCTCTCTCTCTCTCTCTCTCTCTCTCTCTCTCTCTCTCTCTCTCTCTCTCTCTGTAAAGGAAGAATGGCCTCTCGTCGGGTCAGTGCTGCCGCGGCCGCCACACCTTTTCTTCAGCCCCCCCTTCTTCAGCTCCCTTCTTCAGCGGGTGACTTCTTTTTGGGTCAGCCCCACCGCCGCTGCATCTTTGCAAGTCAGAAGGGATCAGAAGCCTGAACGCTGCACTTGGAATGGCCCACGTGGAGCCGGTCCCCCCCTGCCGCCCCCGTGCCGTTGCCCCCCCTGTCACCGCCACGTCTTGGCAAGACTTTGCTGCGTCTTTCCAGTTTGGCTTGCATGGCGAACTAGAAAGACTCAGCAAAGCCTTGCAAAGATGTGGCGGGGGGAGGTGTTGATCCCAGAGCGTTGAGCAACAGAGCATTGATCCCAGTGGCTCCACAAGGGGCATTCAAGGGCGGTATTCAGGCTTCTGATCCCTTCTGACTTGCAAAGATGCGGCGGGGGAGGGGGGCTGACCCGAAAAGAAATCACCCGCTGAAGAAAGGAGCTGCAGAAAATAAGGGGGGCTGAAGAAAAGACATGGTGGCAGCGGGGCTGATCCGAAAAGAGGCCATTCTTCCTACACAGACAGACAGACAGACAGACCTCTGCTGCTGTATGTTTTCCTATTGTCATATTATTTGATTATTTTATTTTTGGATGAATGTCAGCTACCTTGAGCTTCTCAAATGAAAAGAAAAGGCAGTGGCGATTGCCCGACTGCCCCCCCTGCGCTGGAAGTGACGTAACAGCCAAATCACCCTCACCCTGACGAACGGGACGATTTGCGCCCGCCACCGTCTGC
Source organism: Plestiodon gilberti rubricaudatus (assembly GCA_026170595.1). Taxonomy (NCBI): domain Eukaryota; kingdom Metazoa; phylum Chordata; class Lepidosauria; order Squamata; family Scincidae; genus Plestiodon; species Plestiodon gilberti. The sequence continues at coordinate 233,338,595 of JANXHW010000001.1, read as the reverse complement.
CGTGACACTGCCAGCCTGTTGCCTGGGGCCCGATCCCGCCGCCTGGGGACCCACCGTCCCAACGCCCCATCCCTGACGACGCCTCTGAGAAAAGGGACTGCACTTCTTATAAAGGATCAGGTTCATATGATCAGGTTAGGGGTACTCATAGATCTAGCTTTGCCACCAGGAGCTTCAGTGGCATGTAGCACTAGCTAAGGCTGGCACACAAACATAATCTCTAATGGACAGAGATAGCTTAGCCCTAGTTATTCATGCTCTGGTAACCTCTAGATTAGACTGCTGCAATATGTTGTACATGGGGCAACCCATGAAGACTGTTCAGGAACTGCAGTTAGTGGAAAAAAACAGCCACAAGGCTGCTAACTGAGATGAGGCAATGGGATAATATCTCACTAGTGCTTAAAGAGTTTTAGTGCTTCCCAGTCCTTTTCCAAGTACAATTCAAAGTGCTAGTGATTACCCTCAGTGCCCAACATGGCCTAGAACCTGGGTACTTGAAGAACCTGGGTACTTTCTCCTGTATCAATCTGCCGCAGTGCAATTGTCATCAGTGTAACCAGCGGCGTAGCGTGCTGCAGCTATGCCCGGGTCAGTGATGTCACGATGTCATGTCATGATGTCACTTCCTGGTGTCTCTTCGCAAGCCACGGCCGCTCTCCCTCTCTGCTTAGCGGAGAGAGAGAGCAGCCGCGGCTGCCCTCTTCCTCATAATCTCCTCAGGGTGCTCCTCGGACTTTGGCAGCTGATCCTGTCCAGTCTCTGTGAGGGGCGGGGTGGAGCCATGGCAGATGGGGAGACGTAAGGCAGACTGCTGCCTGAATAGGTGATGCCCAGGATGTGGCATTGTCTGCAGATCTGAATAGGATGACTTGTGGCTTGCCATGGAATTTTCTAAAGGAAGCCTTCTCACCAGCCATTGAGGGGGAGGTTGCGGCAAGGAACCGAAGTTTGGCCTTTAACCCAAAGACCTGTGAGGCCTGGTGCTTCTTTTGCCTTCAACCCAAACAAAACAAGACAAGGCTGGCATGGGATATGCTCTCCTGGCATGCAACTGTACAATGTACATGTATAGATGTGTTAGGCAACATCCAAGGCCATTCTCCAGGTGCACCTTCCATTAGTGGCAAGGGGGGGGCTACAGGAGAGAAGGTCTTTTTAGTAATGCCACCCCATTTACAGTATGGAACCTTCTCTCCTGAGAAAGTCATCTGGTGCTCACATCAGTGACTTTCTGGCACCAGGCAAAGTCCTTTTTATTTTCTCAGACTTTTGATGTTTGATGAATTTTAATATCTTTTTATTACTGCTTTTCCTCGTGTGTGTGTGTGTGTGTGTGTGTGTGTGTGTGTGTGTGTGTGTGTGTGTTTAAGGTATATGCTGCTTGTGTGTTTTAGGGTTTTTTATTATGTGTTATGAACCACCACAAACAGTTCTGTTGAAGGACAGTGTACACATTGCTGAACTAATCAATACATAAATAGCCACAAATATCAGAGGGTGATAATAAAACAAGAAGACCTACCAGGTGTGGATTATTCAGCACTTGAAAGTTGCTAAAAATGTAAGTGTGTGACATCTTTCAACTCTGGCAAAGCAGAGGACAAAAGCCCTGCAGGCATTCACTCAGCAGGCTGCTGCTCTGTGCCCTCTTCATCAGCTGTAGGCGCCTGCTTAAGAATGAGTGTCAGTGGGCTTCTGCCCTTTTGAGTGTGCTGGTTTTGTTATCTCATTACATGATTTTTAAGGGGACAAAAGGGGTAGGGATGGCTGAAGGCTTGTGCAGGGCATCTGTGATGACCTTTCTAATCTTCACAATATTATGAAGACAGGCAGACAAAAGCAACCACTCCTACTATTGTGCCAAAGACTGGTATGGAGCCTGCTGGGCCAACCACCCTGCAAGAGCTTTCAGCTCCTAGGAGCCACGTGGGGGAAAGGAGAGTTAAGATCCCAGAAATATTTGTCCTGAGAGACAGAAAAGAAAAAAAATGGTCACTACCACCCACCATGGTGCTTCTAGTTCAGAACCCATTGCCATCAATAAAAAGGCTATTGTCATATTTTGTTTTTGAAAATAGGCAATTAGAGTCTGAGGAAGCATGGGCCCACATTTAGAGTCTTTTGTACGTGCAATCTTTTGTTTCCTCAAACAAAACACAAAAGTCTTTTGAAACCAGACATTTATAAATGTTTTCAGACATCTACCAAGGTTTGAGAAATGTTTGCTACTAGGACCTAGGCGTCTCTGCTCAGAACCAGGAATTCAGGTATTTTCATAAATAAAATTATGAAGCGAGATAAGTGAACAAATTGAACAGAGAAAATCAATTTAATTTTAAAAATAACTGTTCATAAATTGATCCTGAAAGTAAAGTGCTATCACCCTTCCCGGCCTTGATTCACCTTCTCAGATATATGCAGACTTGCACCAGCTGGTGCAGGTCCAAATAGACCCATCACGGCTGCGGAGGCCTATCCCCCAGACAAGGGAACAAATGTTCTCTTACGGGAGACCTTTGGGACACCCTATGCTCTAATATGAGCATTTTCAGAATTCACTTATAAAAGAAAATTAACAGCCCAATCCTATCTAACCCCCCCTCCCCGCCAACACAGCTGTGCTAACATGCACTGCACCCTGCCAGGGGTGTGTGTGTCTCCTGATGGCTTCCGGCGGTGGAACGCTCGTTCAGTCACTGGATCCTTAGTCAGGATCTGGCTGCCAATCCCCCTACCCAAGTCCACTTGGACTTGTGCCAGCAAAATCAGTAGCGCAGGTCCAAGTGGTCCCATCAGAGCAGCAAAGACTTACCCCCGGGCAAGGGCTACAGCGCACACTCTGGTGGCACAGCTGCATTGGTGGGGTTTGGATAGGATTGGGCTGCGAATTGAGGTGATATTTGCTAATATTTTAAGCTATAAGTGAAAAATAATTCGTGGTATTACTTTTAAAATGCTAGATATTAAAAGGGAAATTATCACTTATTTATAAGTGATAATCTTAGAGACTGTGAATAAGTAGTAGAATACTTGACTGCTAGTGAAGGAGATCAAATTATGAAAAGAAGTAATAGTGAAATATTTAAAAAGAAGATAAAAGTTTGGACCATAAGAGATTATTTCTTGACAGTGAGACATATTACTCCAGGAAAAGTAGCTACCCCATCATCACTTGGAGTTTTAAAATTAAGTTGACAAAAAGCTTTGAAAAAAGGTTAACTGAGAAAGCCAATCTGTCATTGTTACAGAAACAAACAGGATGATCTAATCACTACCATTTTTTTCAAGGATCAATGGTCTGAATAAAATATGTCATATTTTAGTAATTTGTATCAATTAAAGTGATTTAAATTGTAGATTCATTGAATTTTAGAACCAGTTTCCTATCCTTGGGGAAATGATCCCTTTATCAAATGATTTGGAAATCAAGACATGTTTCAAGCAACCATATGTGCTTTGGTGATTAGTTCTCTTTATCAAAGTACCATGTTTATTTTCTGTTTCTTTGGTATTTGTACAGGAATGAAGAGCAAAATACTTCTGCTCTGATTTCATAGTTTATGTAAAATGAATGTTGCCATTATGTTGCACATCTGAAAAATGCACCTAAAGGTGCAATCCTGCCTACCGTGTTTCCCCAAAAATAAGACAGTGTCTTATATTAATTTTGGCTCCAAAAATGCAGTACGTCTTATTTTCAGGGAGGTCTTATTTTCCCAATCTGTGGTGCGACTCCCCCCAGCACTTACTTTGACCGATTAAAGCTTCATTCTTTCCTGAGGGTGCAAGGCTCTGCAAGGCCTGCACTGCCTGTACTCGAGTCCTCCACCATGGAGACGACATGCTAGAGAGACTCTGTAAGGTTGCAGCCTCTTTGCAGGCCTTGCTGGCCTCTCTAGCATGTCGTCTCTATGGTGGACTCAAGTGCAGGCCTTGCAGAGCCTTGCACCATCGGGAGAGAACGAAGCTAAAATCGGTCAAAGTAAGTGCTGGGGGGGGGGTTTGCGTCTGGCTGATGATCCTAGCTAGGTCTTACTTTCGGGGAGGACTTACTTTCGGGGATCAATATGAGTACCAGCAAAAATCATGCAAAAATGATGGTAGGTCTTACTTTCAGGTTAGGTCTTATTTTTGGAGAAACAGGGTATATGTAAGCCGGCAGAGCATATGCTCCGCCGGCCTTAGGTGCCACGAAAGTACCACAGAGGCTGGCACTGCTCACTCCGCAATCTCCCGGACTCCATGCTGCTGGACACAGGTAAGCCCTGTGCCAGGTGGCGGGAGGGCAGGATGGGCTGGTGGGGGAGGGGGCTATTGACTAGCCTGGCCTGGGAGGGGGTGGGGATATCGGTGCTGGGCTGTGCTGATATCCCCGCCCCCTCCCAAGCTGGGCCGGCCTTACACGGCCTCTCCGGACCTGCATCAGTTAAAGAGCTGGTGCGCATCCAAGGAGTCCCATTGGGACCTCCGGGGCTTACACTGGGGGAAGGGAAGGAACGTCCCCTTCCCCTGAGGTGAGCCCCAGCCGTGCCAGCGCAGGCCGCATCCTGCCAAGGATGCAGCAACCGGCCATTTCAGCCAGCTGCCGCATCTTAGGCAGGATCGGGCTGCCCAGCAGGTAGGCTTACTACGACATCCGTGACCTCATATAGTACATAAATAATATCATTCCGTTGGGGAAGGAACCATAGCTCCGTGACAGAGTGCATGTAGAAGCGGCAACCTCCAGTTCAGTGGTGACCAGTGAGATGGTCTGCTAGGTGAAATTGCTGCTGGTTCGAAAGGTCGGCAGTTCGATTCCCGCGACGGGGTGAGCGCTCGTTGCTTGGCCAGCTCCTGCCAGCCTAGCAGTTCCAAAGCATGTTAATGCGAGTAGATAAATAGGTACCGCTTGCAGGAAGGTAAACAGCGCTCCGTGTTCCAGCCGCATGCTATGCTACTTTAGCTTCGTTTTAGCTGCGGCAAGGAGAGTCATGCCGGCCACATGACCACGGAGGCGTCTTCGGACAACGCTGGCTCTTCGGCTTTGAAATGGGGATGAGCACCACACCCTAGAGTCGGACACGACTGGACTTAATTGTCAGGGGTCACCTTTACCTTTTTATTACGTGGTGATTGAAGGAGAAAGTGAATGTCTGCCCTTACCTTCAGGCACTGGAAAGCAAAGGCTGCAGCACCCCCTGCCTCAACCTTCTCACATTTGTAGGTACCGGAAGTAATTTCATCTAGCAAATTGCTTCACCGGCTACCACGATACACTTTCAGTGCAATCTTATAGGCGTCTGCTCAAAAGTAGGTCCCATTGAGTTCTATGAGGCTTACTCCCAGGAAAGTGTGTATTGGATTTCAGCCTTAGAGAGATCTCATTTAACAGAACTGGGGAAGAGTAGTCAACAGAACAATGGTCTGATTCAGTATAAGGCAGGTTCATATGCCAATGCTGGGTTTTCCCACACCCTGTTCTTCCTTTTCATATAGTATATTGTGTCACAGCTTATTTCATTACATGACAGTGCCAATGCAGTTAGCCCGACACATCTGCAACACAGGCCTCCAGCTTTTACTGTATTATAAAGTTAATACTGACTAGCATTTTCCTACTTGCCAAAGTGCTGCACATACTTTGTCTTAGAGCCAAGTTACATATGATGCTCAGCTGCATACTGTATATGGTTTATTCCCCCCCCCCACTTGCCCAAACTGCATCTGAGCTACCCTCACTCTGATCAGGAATCTTGTATAACTAAAGCTCCCTTTGTGCCTATTCATTATTATTCTACAAGCAAAGACTTGGAAAAGCTGATTTCTCCATTCTGTAATACAAGATGTATAATTACTTTCCCAGTATCTATAAAATATGGGTAATGTTATCAACACCACAGAAATATGGATTTGTTTATATTGTTTTTGACACCATGTCCATTTTACTGAACTATCAGGAGACTCCAATTGTGGTGTTTTGAATCCTTGCTGTCGTAAAACGGGGTCATTCACTTTCTGCAGTTATTCATGACTAATTCTACAGTGCAGGGCTTTCACACACTTCTGTATGCTTTCCCTTTCATACACAACAGTAAGACAATGGCACCACAGCTTCGGGAAACAAAGTACTGTACCCAGTTCATAGACTGGGAGTCACTATCTAACTGCAATTCTTGTGCTATAGATATGCGTGCATATCAGACCTGTCGATCCTGTCCAACGTGCAGACCTGTCCAATCCTCAATTTTAAAAACAGACTTAAAGTACCCAACTCTCCTTTATTAATGCTCTTAATGAAGGATTTCATTTACGGTATATGCTAGCTTGTTTGGACAGAAATTCCTGCCTAGAAAAGGAATTTGAAACAGTGGTTGAGTTAAAGAATTAAATCCTCTATCTCAGTGGTTCTCAATCTTTGACGCCTCGCAACCCACCTGTAGTTTGGAGCTTGGTAACCCAGCTTGGTGGTGACATGATGAGATCACGTCACTGGCAAAACGTGCGGGTGGGCGGCTGTTCATGTAAAAAAAGTGTAAACAGCCGGCAACCTGGAAGTTGAGACTTGGGTGGCCGGCTGTTCACGACCCACCAAAAATTGGGTTGCAACCCATTTGTGGGGTATGACCCACAGTTTGAGAAATGCTGTCTATCTGTATGTGTCATGTAATGATATCCAGACCATACCATAAATATTTCTGGATACCCTATGTTTTCTCTTGTGAACATTTCTTAATAATGCCTGCTATTATCTTGCTATGTCATTATTTTCATGCTTTACTGTAGGAAAAAAGCAACAAAATTGCTGCAATAGAAAGATTGGATACTGTAGTCAATCAGCCCAATCCTAACCAACTTTCCAGTGCCGATGCAGTCGCAATGCAGCCCTGATGCCTCTGTGACTGTCCTTATAGGGTTAAAATAAAAAATATTGCATTTTTGTTGACTTTGTTCATCCCCTCTTTCCTATTGATATAAAAAGGATATCTGACAAATTTAAGGAAGATTGGATAATATTTAGAGGTTGCACACTTTTCAAACTAATATATATAATATATAGGCTAAAGAAACAAGATTTCCAATGATTATTATTTTTATTCTCAAATCCATCCAACGAAACGAAACTTCAAACAAGACTTAGATGAAACAACTTAAATAACATTCATGTTATCTACATTAGTTAAATTTGTAAGATGCAACTCCTGTTTTCTCCAGGAATTTAATTCAAACTCCAGGCTTGAATTAAAACACAACAAAGGTAATGGGGTGGCAGGGGGGGGCACTGCGGGGGGGATACAGTGAAAGGAGAACATGCATTGACCCGATATGCAGGTTGGGACCTGGAGGCAGTTGGGACCTGGATGAGGGCTAATAAGCTGAAACTAAACCCGGACAAGACAGAGGTTCTCCAGGTCCGGAAATCCACAATGCAGGTACTAGAGTATCGTCCTGATCTGAATGGGGTTGCACTCCCTCTGAAGAAGCAGGTCCGCAGCTTGGGGGTCCGCCTGGATCCGCAGCTGCTCCTGGATTCCCAGGTGGCAGCTGTGGCCAGGGGGGCCTTTGCCCAGCTTCGGCTGGTGTGCCAGCCGTACTTGGATTGTGCAGACCTGACCACGGTGATCGATGCCACGGTGACATCGTGACTAGATTATTGTAACACGCTCTACGTGGGGCTGCCCTTGAAGATGGTTCGGAAACTGCAATTAGTGCAGAATGCGGCGGCCCGTGTGGTCACTGGAGGTAGGCGGTTCGACTCCGTTGGGCCGCTCCTCCGACAGCTGCACTGGCTGCCGATTCGTTTCTGGGCCCAATTCAAAGTGCTGGTTTTTACCTTTAAAGCCCTATACGGCTTGGGGCCAGGATATTTGAGAGACCGTCTACTTCTATATAGTCCGGCTCGTCTCCTTAGAGCAGGGGTGGGAAACCGGCGGCCCGCGGGCCGGATCCAGCCCCAGGAGCGATCCGGTCCAGCCCGCGTGAGACCGGACCCGAATCAATCAGGTCCGGCCTGCGCGAGCAGACCAGAGGCTCCGCCAGCCCTGCCGGCCCCCCCATGCGCTCACCTCGGTGCGACTCTTTTCGAATCCGGCTGCTTCTCCGTGCAGAAGCAGCCGGATTCAAAAGGAGTCGCGCTGAGGGGAGAGCGCGCGGCGTGCTCACCTCGCGTGACTCCTTCGGAACCCAGCTGCAGCCGGATTCTAAAGGAGTCGCGCCGAGGGGAGAGCGCGCGGCGCGCTCACCTCGCGCTACTCCTTTGGAGCCCGGCTGTTTCTGCGCATGAGCAGAAACAGCCGGGTTCAAAAGGAGTCGCGTGAGCAGCCGCCTGAAAAAGGTAAGGAGAGGGGGGGAGGTAAGGGGGTAAGGTAAGGGGGAGGTAAAAGCAGGGGGCGGTGTGTGTGTGTGCGCCCCCTCCGGCGCACGCGTGCACGCCGGGGTAACCATTTGCGATGGAGGGGCACACGGCCCGCGGGACATTTTCCCCATGGGAAAATGGCCCTCCATCGCAAATAGGTTCCCCACCCCTGCCTTAGAGATTGTCAGAGAAGGCCCTTTTGCGGGTGCCGTCGCCCAGGGAGGTGCGAGGAGCGGCGGCCAGAAACAGGGCCTTCTCAGTAGTGGCTCCAACCTTATGGAATTCCCTCCCCTTTGACTTACGAACTGCTCCCTCCTTGGACACTTTCTGGTGAGGCCTAAAAACCTTCTTGTTCAAGGAAGCGTTCTGAGCCCTTCCCTTTTTTAACATCTCGCTGGTACAGGTGGGGTGCTCCTGTTTTTATGCTCCTGTTTTGATTGTAGCTGTGATCTTTTTAATCGATTTTTAGATGCTGTTTTTATTGATTTTCATTAATTGTTTTTTACTGTTTTGGGATGTGATTATTTTTGTATTGTATTTTTTGTATTGTATTCTCTTTTTTTGTTGTAAGCCGCCTTGGGTCCCTTCGGGGAGAAAGGCGGGATAAAAATACTGTAAGTAAGTAAGTAAGTAAGTAAGTAAGTAAGTAAGTAAGTAAGTAAGTAAGTAAGTAAGTAAGTAAGTAAATATGAAGACAAGGCAGCTTTTCCGGGTCCTTTTTTTTTGCCTAAATTTCTCACCTTGTAAGCGAGTATATATGGTAGTACAACTACATGCTACAGCTCTCTAGCAAAAAAAGCTGAACAACCCTACAAAAGTGTGCAACCTCTAAATATTCAATTTATCTAAAATTTGGCATAAGGATCACATAGATGAATAGAACCAAGGGGATCAGCAAATTGACATGAAAATAGGAACTTTGGAAAATTGAAACACCCTACTGCAGCACACACCCCATTGGCATGGCTGCATCCACACTGGAAAGTTGGTTAGGATTGGACCGTTAAACAGTTCTTCCCTTGAGTCACTTCAATTTGAAAGAATGACATAGAAGGAAATATCAATTCTGGTAAAATGTATAGGCAAAGCAAATGGGAATCTGTCTCTGAAACCATCTCATAGCAATTAAAAACTGAGTAGGGGCTAATTAAATTGCTTCCTACCTCATTACACATACAAATTATTTTCATGACATCCCTGATCTAAAGTCTCTCAAAAGTGGTCTCCTTTCTCAATCAGAAATTGAGGCCATCAGAAAAAGCAGAAACAAACCTTATTATGTGCCTGATTTCTACCATTTCACATATTAAATCCAATAATATAATCTACACATATCCTGTTAATATGACTCTTTTATAAGACCTATTGAGAATAAAACGGCCAATATCATTATGCCTTTGTACAAATTGATGGCAAGGCCACATCTGGAGTATTGCGTCCAGTTCTGGTCTCCGCATCTCAAAAAGGATATAGTGGAACTGGAAAAGGTGCAGAAGACAGCGACCAAAATGATTAGTGGGCTGGGGCATCTACCTTATGAGGAAAGGCTACAGAGTTTGGGGCTCTTCAGTCTAGAAAAAAGGCGGTTGAGGGGGGACATGATTGAGACGTATAAAATTATGCATGGGATGGAGAGAGTGGATAGAGAGAAGTTCTTTTCCCTCTCACACAACACTAGAACTAGGGGACATCCACTCAAATTGAGTAGAGGGAGTATTAAAACAGACAAAAGAAAATATTTCTTTACCCAGCGTGTAATTGGTTTGTGGAACTCCTTGCCACAGGAGGTGGTGATGGCACCTGGCCTGGATGCCTTTAAAAGGGGATTGGACAGATTTATGGAGGAAAGTCCATCACAGCTTACAAGCCATGATGGGGAAAAGCAACCTCCTGGTTGTAGGAGTAGGTTTTCTCTGTGCCAGGTGCAAGGGAGTGGCGACTGGACACAGGTATTTTGTTTTCTTGTGTGCTCCCTGAGGCATCTGGTGGGGCCACTGTGTGATACAGGAAGCTGGACTAGATGGGCCTTTGGCCTGATCCAGCAGGGCTCTTCTTTTTTCTTATGTTATGTAGACTGCTCATCTCATTGTATCCACATAGTTAAATTTGGCTTTTATCTGACCATTCTTGTCCTCCTTCAGTAATTGTCCATGTCACTCAGCCTGAATCCAGCAACAGGAAAAGGGTTTGTCAATCTGTTTCAACATCTGACAACTCCCCAGGGCAGTCTGACTGATGGCTTTGGGGGATTTGTGCCATTCCCTGCAGCATGTGATCCAACTGGTTTTTGTCTGCCTCGTCAGTGTATTTCTTTTAAAAGGTTACTTACTGTATTGTCTTGCAGGCCAGACACCTCTGTGCTTAGTGTTTCCCAACCACTCCTGTTCTTTGCTTGTGGCAGGCTATAATTTCATGTGATCCTAGCCTGTAATGTTATGAATTTGTATTATGGTTTGTATGTAATTATATCTGCACCCTTTGTTGATTTACTCTTTGTCATCTTGCCTATCTTCATGTATGCTGAGGGCATCTATACCTGTGAAATCATAACCTGTAGAATTCAGTGCCACAGGAAATGGCTCAAGAAGCCGAAAAATTCCACTAGAGATGTCATTTTCACTCTCTTTCCTCTACAAAGCCATTGTCATGAGCATTCTTTCCTCCTGGTATTGCAGGTTTTTGATATAGCTGTAAAGGTGCTTCCCTGGACATACTGCAAATAGCTGATACAGTCTACACTTCATCCTGAGTCAGATCCTCAATTAGTGCTACTGTTCTGGATTTCTGCATGTGAACGTTAGTGTCTTATGAACTAATGTTCCTGTTCTGTGCAAGCCCAGCCGAAGCTCTCCTCCTGCTTGAGGTACACCCCACTGACACCTTCATGATTTTCCTTCTTCTCCCCCAAGCATGCGAAGTGCACTGAGACCAGACGCTCTCCAGCTTAATCCTCACCTTTCTCAGGCAGCTAGGTCAAGAGACCTTTTGCAGTTGGGCCTCCTTCCTCAGCCCACTGTTTGGTTCCCTTGGCTGGCTGGCTGGCCAAGAGAGTGAGTGAGCAAGTGGCTGTGGTGGGCTGAGAGAGGGAGCTCAGCCAAGACAGCTCTTTTGACCAGCTGCTCATTCATTCGCATCATGGATGGACTGGCCCTCCCTCTACAACATAAAACTATCAGCTAGCTGGGTAACTGTCTGAACTGAACTGGCTCTGGGATGAACTACACATTACTTGCAAATACATGAAGGAAGCCCCGGTAATACTTGTTTAAAATGAAAATTGGTGTTAAGGGCAGGGAAATGGCAGGGAGAAGGAGGTATTAATCCTTTCCTTGATGTCCATATTTTCCACTCCAAATGAACCCCCCTCCAGCTGTTTTCTCCCAGCAAGGATCCAGATATGTCTTTTTGTATACATACATGTGAGACCCTGGAGAAGAGAAGCTATTGGGAATCAATTTGTTGGGGGAATGGAAACACCTGGCAGAGAAAGAATCATGCATTCCCTCTTCATCAGCACGCTTCCAGTCAAAATCAGGCCTTCCTGAAGCTACTTTTCATATGTAAAATTGACTGTTTGAGCTTCCACATGTATTTGCATTGAATATGTATTTTGCCTTAGTTGCTGATCAGAAAATTTAGTAACAGTGCAATCCTGAGCATGTCTACTTAGAAGTAAGTCCCATTGAGTTTAATGGAACTTCCAGGTAAGTGTGTACTGTATAGGATTTCAGTCTAAGATAGGAAAGTAGAGTAAGTTTGGAAGCAGGGCCCAAGTTAAAGAACAACAAGAAAGAGGGAGAGAAAGAGGCACAGGGGGTGCCAGAAGGGCAATGAATAGCTGAGCAATGGAAATGCAGCCAAATAACTGCTACAGGCATGATCTCTTTGGCATTGAGATTGGGATGAATGCATTGAACTGGGCTGTTAAGGATAGATTATATCTTGCAGTAATTCCCACGATTTCCAGATTTATGTAGACTGCTTGTGCTGTGGAAGGTGATTTATGAATCAAAAGATTAATAATTTTTGTTTGTTTATTTAAAAGGTTGCATTTGGCATTGTGTAAGAAGAAATGCTGCATTGAACATATATCTAGAAGCACTAATCACTTAATTAACAAATTACATGAAAGCTTTGGCTGCTGTAATTACCTTAAATGACCTGAAAGGTGTTGGATGGAATTCATTTGGAAGATGTCACTAACATAGAATTCTTAATTAAGACATAAGCAGGCTCAGAAAACAGTCTAGAAGTTAAATGGAACATTACTATGAAGTTTCTGTACAAAAAATATTTCTAACTGAGTGCACTAGGAACAAAGTTACATTAATGCTCTTTAAAATGCTAATGAAATATCTTTTCCTGTATAGACAGTGCATCCATTCTGCAGTGAAATGTAGTTTAACAATTTACAGCACAATTACGTGCATGTTTATTCAGAAATAGGTCTTACAGCCCAATCCTGTCTAGCAGGACTCGATGGTGCACATAAGGTGACCTCTGCATTCTATCCAGGATTGGGCCTGCCCCGGCCGGCGCAACCAGCAACCTCCTCGGGGTAAAGGAACATTTGTAAAGGGTAAAGGGACATTTGTCATTTGTCATGACATTTGTCCCTTTACCCTGAGTAATGCGCCAGCCGCCCCAATGGGGCTATTTGGATGTGCGCCAGCTATTTTGCTGGTGCAAGTCCGAGAAACCCGTGTAATGGCGGCCAGGCCCGGGGAGGGGGATAGGATATGGTGGAGGCCACCGCCGATACCTCCCCCTTCCCGGGCCTGACCAACCAATCCCACCCCGGGAACGCTCTGTTCCGTCCTCCCCACGCCCCTCCGCTGCTTGGTGGAGATTCACCTTCCTGCCATAGCACTGCTCTGTGGGACAGGAGGAGCGGCACAAGCCTCTCTGTCGGCACCACTTACTCATCGAGTGCCGCAAATGTACCTTATTGCACTTTTGTGACACCCTAGACCGGTGGAGCGGTTGCTCCGCTAATCTATTGTTAGACAGGGTTGTGCTTTGTGTTGAATGGGGCATACTTTCAAGGAAGTGCATATAGGATTGAACCCTTAATAGTGACTATTCATATTCTATTTTCTCCAAGGAGTTCTATTTTCTCCCAGGAGTTCTATGAAAGTTTGCTCAGAACCAACAGTGTTCTGAGTTGTTTATTTGTTTATTTGGAGATTTCTATGCCCCCTTTACTCTAAATAAGTAAAACCTCGTGCTGAAGGCGGTTTATGAGACTGGTGCCCCAATTCTACCCCACCACATTATAGCATGTAGGTGCGCCAATGACAGCTGTGCTGCATGCTATGGGGGGGGGGTCAATCGGACAGCCTGCAGGAGGTAAATAAAAAAAAAAATCACTTTCTAAAAGTGAAAAGTAGGCTGCCCGATCACCTGTGGGTTTCCTCAGACATATGCTGGCCATTTTGGTGATGTTTGTCCAAGGAGAGAAAAGGGGTGGGGAGGTTTTGAAAAGAAAGGATAAGATCCAGCATGTGCAACTGCCGCTGGATCCACCTCTCCCTCTTTTGACACGCCCTCGGTTCCTCCCTCAACATGCTCCATTACTCTCCGCCCATGAACCGCCACTTGTGCTGGCTTACCTGTTCTGATGTCAGCAGCAAGCCTTCAATACTGCCACTGTCTTGTGGCGGCAGCTCAAAAATGGCCGCCAGTGGCACACTCCACACATAATCAATTTATGACAGCAGGACAGTTTCCCGCTGCTGTAATTTATGACAGCAGGACAGTTTCCCGCTGCTGTAAATCTGATAGGATTGGGCGATCAATGATATCTGTCATTTCAGTTGTTGCAACGGTTGTTGCTATTCAGCTTTATTGAGCTGCTTTGTGAAGAATAGATTAGAATATTCCTTTGTAAAAGATTGAACACTTTTCTAATACCAGTCTCCTATTATGCATTTTTATGAGTTATAACTGTTCTTTCTCCTCTTCTTTGTTTGTACGTAATTATTATAATACTTTGATAGGTATAAAGTGAACATTTGATATAGAGGGCTGAATATCTCTTACAGTGTCTTTTTTAATCCATGAAAATAAATGGATTAATGGGGATGTCGTAACGTGAAACCACATTTCAGGAAAACTGGGAACAAAATTAAAACAGATCTGATTTTTTTTCATGACTGAAATATTTACTGGGGCATTCTGGGGCATATGGCTAATTCAAAATGGCCACCACAAAGAGGCAGTGACACAGTGGAGCCCCTGATAAAAGTAAGATACTTTTCTTTACAAAGATCCCCCCCAATGAATAGTAAATGAAAATAATAAAATAAAAAATGAAACAAATGAAGCAATCCCCTCCCCCAATAGATTAAAATAAAATGTTTTGAGGGTTGGTTTTTGATGTTTTGCTTGCACACCCATAACCACACCAATGCACTCGTTCTTGGTTTGGAATGCTGCTGTTTCTAACAGTGCTATTCTTAGGGACTGAGTTTGACTGACATGACTTCTCTTTTTGATGTATTCTGTTCTGCTCACATATATTGCACTGTGCCAGCATTGAATCCCAGGAACTCCCAGCCTTGATGCTGTTGCTTGGAGGTGCTAGTTAATTCTGTCTCCCTCAAAGCTCATGGTGGGTGGCTGCTGGTTGATTTGCCAACTCCCCAGCCTCCTGGAATCTTCCATGTCTAAATACTAATCCTCAGGACATAGCTATGATCAGAGAGGGGAAAAATCATAGTGGAATCTCAAGATGAAGAATTAGTCATGACTCATGCTTCTTCCTTGGGTTTGTGTGTACATTCCTGGGGATTTTCCACTAGTTAATTATTCAGTTATTTATAGTGAATATTAGTTTTATGTTCATATAACTACTGCTGCTATTGTCTATTTGTTACATTTGTGCCCTGCCCTGCCCTCTATGGAGCTTACAGCACCATGCAGGAAGTTCCCTAGGTCGTCTGCCATTGGGTTCTTGCCAGCCTCAAGCCTCCATAGTTTCAAAAATGGGTCTACATTAGGGATGGGGTGGCCCAAGCCAATCTAGCACCTGAGGTAGCAGCAAATTCCAAACCCCACCAACACCCCTTCTGGTTGCATCAAACCCCCCCCCCCGTGCCAGTGCACACACAAAAGCACTGTGTGAAATTGGTCAGTGTTCCCTCTAATTTTCCCCCCGACTGTGCGGAACAGTTACAACACGAGCAGTATATATCCACTTGACTCATTGTTGGTTAACTTCCAGTGGGATTAACTCTTTTGACTATGATATGATTTGAAAACAAGGAAACAAATACAGAGTGTTGTGTATATACTGTATAGTGTTGAAAGCATGATAAGGTACAATACATACTAATAAAAATCAGAAGTGTTGCGGTAGAGTCCAGGTGACTATATTTGCATTTTCATGCTTTTGGGATTCATACAAGTGTTAAAATAACTTACTTCATAACAGCAGTCGCACAGTCACATAAATAGCCACATTCCAAATACTGAAATGGAAAAGTCTTTAGGCATGAAGCTTCAAATGATATTTGAATTGTCAGAGTTGTTTGAATATACAGTACTACTTCTTCATGGTCTCTGTGCAGTCACATATAGTGGGGCTCTGTGCCTGCACACAGCTGGCCTTGGATGCTTCTAAAGCTTTGCGGAGCATTCTGCCCTTGTGCTCAAGTGTGTGTGTGGGGGGGAGCACCCATGCATGGTTGTGTGCTTCAAGCGTCGAAAGAGTGCATAGGGGCAGAGTTTTGGTGACGGCTGAACCAGCATTTCATTTGCTGTCACGTCTGTCATTCAAATGTATACCTGGGAGAAAGATGAACTTACACCATGACTGAGGGACCCATGAGGACCAGCCAGTCATGGGTGAACTGAAGCAGCTGCTTCTAATGGCAGGCTGGAAGAGGCAGAGAACTAAAAGACTGCCCCGTACTTTGGGTCTACCTGCTGTCTCCCCTGGTCAGCCACCGACCCAGCTCGGAGCAAGTGAAGGGAAGATCTGGACAGTGGCAAACCGCCTCTTCCTCTAGAGGTGCTGAAGAAAAAAGCAGCAGGGTGCTGTGTCAATCCTATTCTGATCCAGGACAGCGATTAAACCAGGAACACTCTGCCTCCTTCTTGCCTGCCCAGTCATACAGGCAAGAAGGAGGCAGAGTAGTGCCCCCCCCCCACCTTCTTCTTATCTTTTACCTCTGCTGGCTCCCACCTGGCCACAGCACATTCAAACAAATAGACTGGGCGGAGCATACTGGAAGTGACGGAGGATCAGGTGGAAACAAGTGAGAGGCAGCAGGGGTAAAGACAAGGAGGAGAAAGAGGAGGTGGGAGAGGCTTTGGGCTTCCCCCTCCTCCTTGCTTGCACAGCTAACGCCGGTGAGTGAGGAGGACGCAGCAGAGGTAGTGGGGAACCGGTGAAAATTTAAATGGGAGAATTTAGGCCAGGGCATCGCCTCAGGCACTGTGTGTGTGTGTGTGTGTGTGTGTGTGTGTGTGTGAGTGTGAGTGAGTGAGTGAGTGAGTGAGTGAGTGAGTGAGTGGTGTGTGCGTGCGTGCGTGGACAGTGGGTTAGCAATGTTTCAGGCAGCGGATCACCTTGGGTCGCCCCTGTGAATTCTCCCTTTATACAGTACTATGTCTTTGTTTTGCTTCAGAGCAACACATACAGTCAACATGAATACAGTATGTCTGCCATGTAGCCCAGCCATTGTTAATAAATAGAACTGATTTGACTTTTTGTGATTGCCGTAGGGGACAATGGCTATATTATACCTAAAAAGGGGGGGGGGAATGCAAGTCACTCACTTGTCTAAAAATGAAACACGATATGGATAAATACATGGTACTAGGTTAGAGAAAGTTGCAGGATCAATGGTTTTCTCTGACCTAGTTATACAAATTAAAAGATCCTACATTATGTTTTCAGACACAGATTCAACTTGAAGCAACGCTGCCCTGTTGGAAGAAAGGAGGGATAAACATTATTTAAACAAACAAACATGGTTTGGGGAAAGAGGGCCTCTGCAACTGTCATTATCTGGACAAAGAGCACCAGTGAGGGGCCTTATGCAGATAATAATAATAATAATACCAGAATTTATATACTGCCTTTTCTTGGTCATCTGATTTCTCTGACTTTAATTCAAGGTGGTTCATATAGACAGGCTTTCTAACCCCCCGAAGGTTTTTTTTTTTTTTAACGATAGAACACAATGTTCTAATCTTTCATAGAACTTCATTGCAGATGGTTTCCTTCACAGTCTGGCATTTGCCTCCCATGCTCGACTATGGCAACTTACAGCCCAATCCATACTAAAACCGCGGCACCGGAAAGAGCATTCCGGCGTCGGAAGCAGTCTCAACGTGCCGTAAAGCTAACTACTTTTGAGCAGGGAAGACCGGCGTCGGAAGCAGTCTCAACGTGCCGTTGAGCATTACGGCGTCAGAAGCAGTCTCAACGTGCCGTAAAGCTAACTACTTTTGAGCAGGGAAGACCGGCGGAGCGGCCGGCCTCCCCTGCTCCGATGATGGGGCACCCCAGCCGCCGGCGGACCCAGCAGGTAAGGATCCAGTGGGTGGGGGGGGGCGGGTTCGCCAAGCGGGGGAGGGTGGCCATTGGCCCAGGCGGCCCGGGAGGGGGCGGGGGAAACCTTCGGCCGTATCCTGACCTCTGCCGGGCGCCGGGGCCTTTACACGGCCTCCTCTACTTCCGCCAGCAAAATAGCTGGCGGAAATCCGAGGAGGCCGATAGGGCCTAGCCCCAGTTACACTCGGGGAAGGAGACAAGCATCTCCTTCCCCGAGTAGACCTCCCGCCCAGCAGCCACGCTGGCTGCCGGTGCAGATGATCTGGCAGATGGCCATGGGCCGCTGGCCGGATCCTAGTCAGGATTGTGCTGTCAGTCTCCCACCCAGAGTGCAGCTGACAGCATTCCTTTCTCTTACTGAGGGCTCTGCAGATTGTCGGCAGCCTGTCGCCAGCTCTCGGATACGTTCAGGTGTCTCGAACTGGCATCCTCCAATCTTCAGGCATATAAGGTGGCAGCTCTACCACTGAGCCAGACCTCCTGCCCTCCTGCACACCAAGACCTCTTGCCCTCCTGCAGATTAGCACTGCAGTGGAGACAAAGGGTTAATGCCCCCTCCAACCTATACATTTAATATACTGTGTAGGTTGGTCCTATGGCAGTGGGCAACTGAGCAGATAGTGAGGAAGATCCTCAGCTTGATATTTACAGTACCATTTTTGGAACTGAGACTTAGGTGGAATCTTTCGAAATCTTTCTGCTGCCAAAGATGGCATCAGTTGGGCCCTAGCCAATGTAAATTCTCTCCTTAGGGAGAACTTATCTATCTTACATAGATGTTTTTCTAGCCCATATTAGTACTTAAACATGTATTAAACCAGCAGCAATCTTAGATTTATTGAGGTGTGCCATATCGTTTTGAATAAAACCATGGAGTCTTGAAGTCTGCTCTTGTATTCTATCCTTACAGCCTCCTGATCATGTTGAAGGAAATAGATACCAGAAAATCAAACTCCCCGAAGCAAATAATCAGATTCTGATATCACAGCCCTACCACATCATATCAGGGCCCTTTTGTGGCTCTGACTTACTTGCCATGAACAGAAACTGTAATCTTACACATCACTGCAAACCTTCACATTGTAGTTTTAGTGATAGTTTGCGCAAATATGCAGCTTTTTCTTGTCAGATCATGCATTAGTCACAAGATGGGGTGGGGCTGGTGGAAGCAATCAAAAGAAGAAAGATGGCTAGTATATCAACACAATGCAAAATTAGATGGACATACTCGATTTTTTCTTAATAACATGTTATTAGCATTTGGAATGTATGTGGGTATAAGAGGACCTGCGTCTACTGTTGGACATACATGCCTATGGGGAGCAGCTATAGCTCACTGGCAGCACACATGTTTTGCATACAAAAGGTCCCAGGTTCTATCCCTAGAGAATGAATCCTGTCTGAAACTCTGGACAGTGACTGCCAGTCATCACAAATAACACTGAGCTAGATGGACCAATAGTCTAACGCAGTTTAAGGCAGAAATATACTACATTTCTTTAATGTCAGTTATATTTACATTACAGGTGAAACAAACCGGAGCAGATCGGGATTTTCACTCAACTTAGTGTGAAAAATACTGTCAGGGCTCATATTGCATCTTATTGTTGTGTTTCAGAGTGCAATCCTATCCATTCCCCTACCGATGCAGCAGTGCCAGAAAGGCTACTGCTGCATTCTGCGGGCCGGGGGGGGGGCGCAGTTGCAGAGGTCTCTGCGTAAGGGAGCATTTGTACGCAGGTCTCTGCGTAAGGGAGCAAAGTTTGGTAGCAAATGCTGTCGCATGTCTGCATGAACCCGCATTGCAGGATCAGGTCCGGGAAGGGGGCTAGGATTTGGCAGCCACTGCTGCCTCCAAACTCGCCCCCTTCCTGGACTCCATCTGTCCATCCTTCGCCCCATCATCTCCCCGTTCCACCCTCCCCCTGCCCCCATCACTGCCTCATCCTGCCCTCCCCTACCCCTGTTCTGCCCTTCCCCACCCTGTCCCACCTCTCCTGCCATTTTACCTTTCTCGGCAGGTAGAGGCGTATTTAGGGCGGAGCAAGCGGAGCACCCGCTCCAGGCGCCATCGCCCGAAGGGCGCCCCGCCGCTCCGCCCGCAAGTCTGACTCAGAGACTCGAGTCCGAGTCGGACTCGGAGACTCGAGTCCGAGTCCAACTCGGGCCAGCCCCCTCAATCGGGAGAGCCGGCTGGGGATGTCTTCGCCGGCCGGCTGCCCGGGGCCTTCTAAGGAAGGCCCGCTGCGCAATTTTTTGCGCATGCTCAGACTGTTCCTGAGGGAAAAGGGCTGCCCTTTTCCCTCAGTAACAGTCTGAGCATGCGCAAAAAATTGCGCAGCGGGCCTTCCTTAGAAGGCCCCGGGCAGCCGGCCGGGGAAGACGTCCCCAGCCGGCTCTCCCGATTGGGGGGGGTCTCGCCAGGTCGCCCCCTCCCGGAGCGCGCCCCCTCTCTCCCGGAGTGCGCCCTTCCCTCCCGGAGCGCCCCCCCCCTCCGGAGCATTATTTAATTATAGGGGCGCCTCCCCCCCGTGCTCCGAGCGCCAAGGGAGGCGGTTATGCCTCTGTCAGCAGATCCTCTAGGATCTGTTGGCACACACAGGAAGGCTAAAGCCATCCCTCCAGTACACACCTCTGCACGCTGCTGGAGTGTTTTTTACGTCTGCAGTAAGGCAGTCAGTGCTGGCAGAACACTCGTTCCACCAGTGGGGCATCCCAATAGGAGTGGGCTGCCCCTGGTGTTAAATATATATTTTGGGTGAACTTTCGTATTAGTCTGTGGGTTGTCTACCTTTACTCTCTCTCTACTTTTTGGTTTTTCATTACTGAGGTTGGCCATACCTAAAGCCAGGCCTGGTCCCTACAATCCATTTCTGGAATTAGGGCCTGGAGTGTAAGAAATTCTGCTCTTCAGGCAAAGGCAGAAAACTGAATTGCTAGTACAGTGGGCCCACCATATCCATGGAGGCAGTGGCTTCGCCTGATATGGGGCAGTGGTGCGGCGGGCCCCAGGGCGGGGGGCGCAGAGGCTCTGGGTGGGCGCAGGCCTCCTTAAATTAGCATATTTTCGTATTTTTTTCTGTTTTTGGGCGATTATTAGTGTAAAAACAGGATTTTTAATGGGTATGTATGCTTTGCAGGCACTTATCTTGTAAGTGGGGCGCTTCAGTACATTCCAGAGACGTTCTTCTTCCTGCACCCGGGCGCGCAGCTTCTCCTTGCGCCCGGGCGCGGACTCCGTACCGCCCCCAGCAGCGCTTTCCGGAGTTTGCGCATGCCCAGTACGTCCCTGTAAACTCCGTGGGTCTGCGCATGCTCCGGAAACTGCTGCTGGGGGCGTTACGGAGTCGGCACCCGGGCGCCCCCAGCAGCAGTTTCCGGAGCATGCGCAGACCCACAGAGTTTACAGGGACGTACTGGGCATGCGCAAACTCCGGAAAGCGCTGCTCAGTGCTGCGTTAGGAAGAAGATCGTCTCTGGAACGTCCTGGAGCGCCCCATTTACAAGGTAACTGCCTGCAAAGCATACATACACGTTAAAAATCCCGGTTTTACACTAATAATCGCCCAAAAACAGAAAAAAATACGAAAAACCCTAAAAAACTGGGAAAAAATTGCATAATTTATGCAAATTTATTTTGGGGCGTCGAGGGGTGGGCCCCAACCTCGGGGGCGTTGGCTACCCCACTGCATGGAGGTTTGGTTTCAGGACTCCTCGTGGATACAAAAATCCACGCATGCTCAAGTCCACTTGTACACTGGCGTAAAATTGCGAAAATTATGTAAAATTGTGTGAATTGCATAAAATGGCGTGAATTGCCTAAAATTGCATAAATTTCCTAAAATTAATAAAATCTGTGACATCGTTGGAGGCTACAGCAGGGTATGTAGAATTTTTTGCAGAGTATGTGATTTTTTTTCCCGAATACATTTTTGATCTGCGGTTGGTTAAATCTACAAATCCAAGTAGATTTGGCGGGCCCACTATATATGGTCTGACCCAGAGGCGTAGCTACACCCCCCAGGGGGGCGGGCAACGTGACACCCCATGTGATGTCTAAAGCCCTGCCCCCTGGGGGCATGACAGGGTCGTGACGTCACAAGCTCCACGCCGGAAGACAGAAAAAAACACCCCAGGCGGGTTTTCGGCCATTTTCAGGCCAGTAGCGGCTCGGGTGGGCAAGTCCTGGCAACTGCACTGCCTGCGAAACGGCTGATTTTGCTGCTGCCGCCCCCGCACCACCAAATTGCCGCCGAATTGGCGACTCGTGCACCCCCCGCCATGTGTTGCCCCGCCCACCGCCCCTGCGCCCCCCCCAACAACGCCTTTGGTCTGGCCAGTCCAGAAGCCTCATATTACTTGTTAAATCACAGATGTCGGAACTGCACAACCCTACGGTATTCCCTTTTCTGCCTGAAGAGGTCTCTGGAATCTGAGTATCCACTGCTATGAGTGGCTTGTTAGTCTCGGTCCCAGTCCTGGATAATAATATTCCCATTTCAATCCATGTAACACACAATCCAGTTAAAATCAAACATTTTGAAATTCAGTTCATTTAAACATACAGAGTTAATCATGTTTACATTACTCCCTTTGAAATCAAAAGTACTTCAGTGCTTAACTTTGGCTGGGTATTACCATCTTTTTTAAAAAGTATCCCTAAAAACTAATTTTAAAAGCAGAATTTGAAAACCTCAAAGTTGAATTCTGAAAAGTTTCCAGATTTCAAATGTGTACACATTTTGTCTGAGTTCTGACTTTTCCATTGAGCCAGAATTTGCCTCTTTTTTAGTGCGTTAATATTGACAAAATATACCTCTATAGTTTTCTTTATTCTTAGGGTACTTTGTGCAGTTGAACACTTAGGAAAGTTTTCACAACGTACCTCAAACAATAAAGAAAACTGAGGAGGTATATTTTGCCAGTGTTAACGCACTAAAAAGTTGTTTTTATTTTTAATGCTGTAGGCGATTGGATTCTGTCAGATTTAAACATTTGCACATGTTTGGACTAGATATGCCAGGAAGCATAATAAATGTTTTAATTAACAGTCATTAGAACAGAAGAATCTGATTACACTTTTACTTACAAGCGTTCCTGCTGAAATTAACTTAATTTTAATTTGTAGTCATCGTTCATTGACATACATTTTAAATCTCCCGTTGATGACTAAATAGCCCTTTGCCCTTCAAATGCCAGGTCAAGAAAGATAGTTTAATCTTTCTGTGTACTCCCCTGTTACTTTTGAGGAGCATGTAATTCAAATTACTTTTAGATTTATTGCGTTGACTACACTGTTAGTATAATTTGTTGGATAACATGAGGCAATTTTTAACTTCTTTCATCAATGGGAAATGTGAATTAATATGCAAACGAAATATTTACTTTTTCAAGAGGGTCCTTGACTAGCTGCTAGATTTCAAGAAGCAGTTGAAACGAGGCCTTGTTGCTCATCCACTTACAATTCTGAGCAACACAACTCTTAATTTTATTCCATGGACAGATTAAGGGTGCAATCCTGCCTATATATAGGCCGGCGGAGCACGTGCTCCGCCGGCCTTAGGTGTCATGAAAGTGCTGTATAGCACTTTTGCGGCACTGAGAGAGTGTCACCGGCACGGAGGCTGGAGCTGGTCACTCCACTGTCCCCCGGACTCCGCACTGCTGGACACAGGTAAGCCCTGTGCCAGGTGGCAGGAGGGCGTGGGGAGGGCAGGCCGGGGTAGGGGGCCTGGCCTGGGAGGTGACGGGGATATCAGTGCTGGGCTGTGCCGATATCCCCATCCCCTTCCCAGGCCGGCCTTACATGGCCTCCCCGGACGTTTGCCTGCTAATGCATCCCCTTCCTGGCCCTCCCTCCCCCCGCAGGGAGCAGGAAGAGAGAGGAATACACAGATGTTATTTTTTCAAAGGCCAGTGCAAGGGAAAGAAGGTGCTTCTGATATGGCCAGTGCTTGTGATATGGAAGCAGAGATTGATTGCAATCTGTAACAGTAGATGTTTTCATCCTGAGAGGTGAATAGGATGTGCAACATCAGCACCTATGATTTTGCAAGCTGTTTGAGTTCTCTAAATTGGCCAGGCCAGGTATAAATACTGTACTAGCAACCCAGTCATCTGCCATTGCCTGGTCCACAGGGCAGAATCTCCTGTCTGCTCCAGTCCTGGTTCCCGACTTACTCCCAGGTAAATTTGCACAGAATTGTAGCCTTAACGTAATGTGCGTTACATTCTGTTTCTCAGGTCACCCTTGGGACAGTCAATGGTCTTGAGAGATATGCCCTAGGCTAGTGGTTCCCAAACTTTGTAGCACTGGGACCCACTTTTTTAAAAAATGACACTCTATCGGGACACACCTAGCTTTACGAGACCTTTTTTTTTTAAAGGTGATATAGAAAGAAATATTTTTCTAGAAAGAAACTCGATCTATTTTTCATAATGAGGCAGCCCTAATGGCCTCAATGCTTGATGTGCTTAGTTATGTGACGCAGGCTTCACCTGCCCCCACTACCTGTCATTGACTTGGAAAAACACACAGCAGAAAAGAGACATTTATCTCCCTATATTTACACAAGCTTACAAACTGCAGGAGCTTAGCTCCTTGCAGGGCAATTAGACTCAGGGCTCCTTGCAGGCCTGAATAGCCTCAGGGCTTTAAGCAATTACTTATCTGATCTTTTTATCACCCATGTTTCATTGGAGGCTCTGCTGCAGAACCCACCAGAAATCAGGTCGCGACCCACAGTTTGAGAAACAATGCCTTAGGCCAGAAGTTCTCAACCTGTGGACCCCTAGGGGTACACCAAGCCCTGCCCCTTATCTGCCCCATCAGCAGCTAATTAAGTGTTAATTAACATGGATTTTAAATTGTAATTATTTTCGGAGCCCTTCTGTCTCTCTGATTTTGGTTTTGGGCTTATTTTTATACTTTGGAAAATGTACATTGGTGGGGTGGTGGAGGAGCTGATTTTGGGAAGTGTGACTTGGAGAAAAAAAGAGATCCTTGCATCTTTCTCTCTCTCTCTCTCTCTCTCTCTCTCTCTCTCTCTCTCTCTCTCTCTCACACACACACACACACACACACACACACACACACACACACACACACACACACACAGAGTTAAATAAGACATTTTTTCACATTTAAAATTGTTTTATTTCTTTTTTATTTAACTGATTAATCCAATTAATTATCAGTTAATTAACAGCAGGTGGCGCAGTGGGTTAAACCGCTGAACCATGAGCTGTCGATCGAAAGGTTGGCAGTTCGAATCCGCGACGGGGTGAGCTCTTGTTGCTAGGCCAGCTCCTGCCAACCTAGCAGTTCCAAAGCATGTTAATGTGAGTAGATAAATAGGTACCGCTTGCGGGAAGGTAAACAGCGCTCCGTGTTCCAGCCGCATGCTACGCGCTGCAGCAAGGAGAGTCACGCCGGCCACATGACCACGGAGGCGTCTTCGGACAACGCTGGCTCTTCGGCTTTGAAATGGGGATGAGCACCACACCCTAGAGTCGGACACAACTGTACTTAATTGTCAGGGGTCACCTTTACCTTTACTTACTTCAGAAAATTGGATCGTGATAGGGGGTACCCAGGCCTCCAAAGGTTGAGAACCCCTGCCCTAGGCAAATATTTCAGTTTGCCTCCTGCTGAGCTGGATGCTTCTTCTTGGCTAATGTCCTTTGAAAAGGAAGTTTCAAAGGTACCTGAGCACTCTTGCTGGAAATGTCACTGCTGCTGTTCCAGGAGCTGTGCTCTCCCATGCTGGTTAGATTAATCAAGCATCTTCATGGCCAAAAGATAATGTCTTGAAGAGACTGCCTTTGCAATGTAGTTTGTAGCTGATGTCATACCATGCTCATTTTAGCACACCTAGAATCTGCACACAAAAACAAACAAAGGGTATGCATAGGCTGCGTGTGTGTGTGTGTGTGTTTGTATTTGCCCTGCCTTTCCTTTCCTTTCTGTATGGAGAGCCCAAGGCATTTTATAATCTGAACAGCAATAAAAACCATAATCAAAACACATTGACAAATCAAATAATAAAGCAAGCAGCATTATGTGCTCCATTTATACCAATTTAACTATCATTTCGCCAATGAATCCTGATAATTGCAGGCTAGCACTTGTGCTGGCAATTCTCAGGTGCTGGCAATCCCTCCTCACAGAACTTCAGTTTGAAGGGTTCTCTGTGGAGGGGAAATTTGGCCAAGTATCCTGAATGGAGTGAAGACTGTCATCTAGGTGACAGGAAATGAACACTGGTGTGGAGAGGTCTGTTTCTCAAAAACACAAAGCCAGAAATTGCTTCCATCTCTTACATTTGTACCAGTCTGAGACCCTGTCTTAAAGATATGAATGCCATGCAATTTATTTTATCTCAGGAATGAGTATGAGGGAGTTCAGGTGGATTCCTGAGGTTGACTGGGGAGGACGTCCCATATGATAATGCAGCTAAGTCAACTCAAAATATAATTACACGAATTACCCGTTTACCATGAAGTGAGTATACTGTTTAGATCAGGCCTAACTTTATTCTTTAAAAAGCTTATTTGTCAGCAGCCCCCACATAGCCCCTGTTGCTGTAGTATAATCCATGTTTTGTCTAAGACCTTATATAAACTCTTAACAGATGAATCAATCAGTAAGCATGGTATTGATGTTTATGAAGCCCATTCTTGTCCATGGCCACTTTAGGTTACCTGCTGTGGAAGACTATGGCTGTTCTGTGTTCTGGTGACCAGAACACTAACAGATTCGGAGCATCTGCCTGTGGTCCTTCTTTCTTGGAAGTTTCACAAAGATAAGGTTGCCCTTTTTCCTGGACCAGCTTTGCTGCTCAGGTTTGATATCATGGCCTTAACTCTCTTAGGCCCCAAGGCCTGGCGCTGCCCGAACTAGTGTTTGGGCAGCTCGAGGCCCTTTACAGTGGCACTAAAGCTGGGCCACTGTCACACGCTTCTGGGCCACTGCCGCAAATGGGCAGTGGTGCACATAGCAGCGGGCCCAGAAGCCTTCGTTGGCTCCAGTACATTGGGGGTGGAGGCAGGTCATGAGTGGCAAGGGGGAGGGCAGAGCGAGATTTGGGGCAGATTGGGGAGGGAGTCGGTGGATCTTGGCAACACTGGTAAGCGCTAGATCCTATGCCCTCTTTTCCAGACTGCTCTGCCCCTTTTCTTTCCTTGGATATACGCCAGCAAAATGGCTGGTGTAGGTTTGAGGAGACCCATAGGCGATCGGGCAGCCTACCAACGGGTAAGTAAAATATTTTTACTTATGGTACCTCCTGCTGTCTGTCTGATTCCCCCCCTCCCTTGGATGCAACGTGCTCTCTGCCAGCCTGGCTGCATTGGCACCAATGGTGAGGGATAGGATTGGGCAGTTAGACTGCAGTCCTATAGATGCTTACTTGAGAGTGAGCAGAATTTATTGTAATGGAACTTGCTTCCATGTAGACCTGCATAGGATTGTGCTGTTAGTTCTTTCTGATCCCTTCATCACCTGCTCTTTCAAGACAGTTCAGACTATCAATAAGAAGAAATGTCTGAACAGATGGAGATCTAATATTACCTGTAGCATTGGATTTGGGGCAAATTACATGCTATAAGATCTGACGACTTCTTCCTTCTTGCATACTATCCTCAGGAGTAGACTGTTTGTACTAGAGAAGGGATGGGAGAGAATGGAGCACTTCCCCATTCCCCCGCCAGCTGCTTTTCTTCGGGAGCTCCCCCCATCCATCTGTGTTTGGGAGGTAAACATGGGAAGAAAAAAGTGGTAAGGGAAAAAGCATCTTGCTGCAGAAAATTTCAGGGGAAAGGAACTAGCGGGACTGTAGGGGTGTCATTATGTGTGACTGTAGCGTAATAGGCATCCTGCAGAACAAATGCTTGTGCTGGCAGGGAAATATCATCCTGAGGCATTAAGACTTACTCCATTAGTGCCAAGGCAGCCTCTGTGACTTGTCATTGAAGCATATTCATGAAAGAAATATGTAGAACAGCTGCTTGAGCATCAGGCCACACAGTTGTCAGAGTCCATCTGGTGGGTTTACAAGATTGATTGGTTGTAATATAGTCTTGTAGAATTTTTGCCTAGTACTCTGCACACCTACCACCTCTATAGCTGTGTTATTGTTTTATTAGTTCATTAACTGTGCAATCCTGTCTAAGAGTGTTGCAAATGTGCCATAATTATTATTTTATTTATTATTTTTCACATTTTTATTCCGCCCTTCCTCCAAGGAGCTCAGAGTGGTGTACATATTTCCTCCCCTCCTTTTTGTCCTCACAACAACCCTGTGAGGTAGGTGGGGCTGAGAGATAGTGACTGGCCCAAGGTCACCCAAGAAGCTTCGTGGCTGAGCGGGGATTTGAACCTGGAGCTTCCAGGTCTAAGTCCGACTCCCAAACCACTACACCATCCTGGCTCTCCTATTAAACATAAGGCATGTTTGCGTCACCCGAAGAGTAAGCGGCGCTGACAGAGAGGCTTGCGCCACTCCTCCGGTGCTGCAAGACGGATTGCCACGGTGGCGGAGAGGTGAGTCTCCGCTGGGTGGCAGAGGAGCGGGGGAGGGCGAAGCGGGGCGTTTCGGGTGGGGGGGATTGGTCGGCCAGACCTGGAAAGGGGGAGGGATCAGCGGCAGCCTCCGCCATATCCTATCCCCCCTTCTCAAGCCTGGCTGGTGTTACATGACTGGCTTGAATGTGCGCCAGCAAAGTAACTGGCGCACATTTGAAATATGTCCATTGGGGCGACTGGGGCTCTACTCGGGGTAAAGGGACGAACGTCCCTTTATCCTGAGGAGGCCTCCGCTACGCGGGGGCAGGCCCCATCCTGGATAGGATGCAGCAGGTGCCTTATTTGGGCCGCCACGTCCTGCTAGACAGGATTGGGCTGTAAGAGTTTGCTTGCTCTAGGTTCAAAACAGGCTGTGTGTGTGTCCGTCCGTCCTATGTTTCAGTTTTAAAACATTTATACACTGCTCAAAAAAATAAAGGGAACACTGAAATAAGACATCCTAGATCTGAATGAAGTAAATATTCGTATTAATTACTTTGTTCATTACATAGTTGAATGTGCTGACAACAAAATCACACAAAAATTAGCAATGGAAATCAAATGTAGCAGCCCCTGGAGGTCTGGATTTGGAGTTACACTCAAAATTAAAGTGGAAAAAACACTACAGGTTGATTCCAACGTTGATGTAATGTCCTTAAAAAAAGTCAGAATGAGGCTCAGTAGTGTGTGTGGCCTCCACGTGCCTGTATGACCTCCCTACAACGACTGGGCATGCTCCTGATGAGGTGGCGGATGGTCTCCTGAGGGATCTCCTCCCACACCTGGACTAAAGCATCCCCCAACTCCTGGACAGTCTGTGGTGCAATGTGGCGTTGGTGGATGGAGTGAGACATGATGTCCCAGATGTGCTCAATTGGATTCAGGTCTGGGGAACGGGCGGGCCAGTCCATAGCATTAATGCCTTCGTCTTGCAGGAACTGCTGACACACTCCAGCCACATGAGGTCTAGCATTGTCTTGCATTAGGAGGAACCCAGGGCCAACCGCACCAGCATATGGTCTCACAAGGGGTCTGAGGATCTCAGCTCAGTACCTAATGGCAGTCAGGCTACCTCTGGCGAGCACATGGAGGGCTGTTCGGCCCCCTAAAGAAATGCCACCCCGCACCATTACTGACCCACTGCCAAACCGGTCATGCTGGAGGATGTTGCAGGCAGCAGAACGTTCTCCACGGCATCTCCAGACCCTGTCACATCTGTCACATGTGCTCAGTGTGAACCTGCTTTCATCTGTGAAGAGCACAGGGCACCAGTGGCGAAGTTGCCAATTTTGGTGTTCTCTGGCAAATGCCAAACGTCCTGCACGGTGTTGGGCTGTAAGCACAACCCCCACCTGTGGACGTCGGGCCCTCATACCATCCTCATGGAGTCTGTTTCTGACCGTTTGAGCAGACACACCCACATTTGTGACCCGCTGGAGGTCATTTTGCAGGGCTCTGGCAGTGCTCCTCCTGTCCCTCCGTGCACAAAGGTGGAGGTAGCAGTCCTGATGCTGGGTTGTTGCCCTCCTACGGCCTCCTCCACGTCTCCTGATGTACTGACCTGTCTCCTGGTAGCGCCTCCATGCTCTGGACGCTACGCTGACAGACACAGCAAACATTCTTGCCACAGCTCGCATTGATGTGCCATCCTGGATGAGCTGCACTACCTGAGCCACTTGCGTGGGTTGTAGACTCCGTCTCATGCTACCACTAGAGTGGAAGCACCACCAGCATTCAAAAGTGACCAAACCATCAGTCAGAAAGCACAGGAACTGAGCAGTGGTCTGTGGTCACCACCTGCAGATCCACTCCTTTATTGGGGATGTCTTGCTAACTGCCTATGCTTTCCGCCTGTTGTCTATTCCATGTGCACAACAGCTTGTGAAATTGATTGTCAATCAGTGTTGCTACCTAAGTGGACAGTTTGATTTCACAGAAGTGTGATTGACTTGGACTTCCATTGTGTTGTTTCAGTGTTCCCTTTATTTTTTTGAGCAGTGTATTTCCCGACTGGCCTCTTCCCTGGACGGCACATTTGATGCAGTGACCAATGGACCAACGAGCCTGCATCCTTCACACCATTGCCCAGTAGGATTTGACTCTAAATTACACATTTACAGCAAGATCTTGACTTCCATCCACTTGACTTTCATCGCTTTGCTCTTTTATCCGTTTTCAATTATAACCACATTTCAAATTTCGTCCATGTGCTTTCCTCTTTCATCCAATTTCATCCAACCTTCCACAATGTTTGTCAACGTTCTTATGTTTATTTTTCTTTTCTTTCTGTTTATTTTGGTTTCCCATTAATTTGCTTATGTTATATAGTTATTTACGTTTTTCAACGGCCAAAATAACTCTGCAAGCTAAATAAGGCTATGGCTTTGACATTCATCTGTTTTTTACTTTCGTCCATGCTCTGGTCCCTAACCAGACAAAAGTGCAAGGTATTGTAATTCAGTACAGTTGATATGGGGTCTCCAATGTGGCATAAACAGGACTGGGGAAAGTGTGCATTGTTGTCTCTGTGACCTAGGAGGACCCTTGTTTGGTGGAACTGGTTGAAAAATGTGGCAAAAACGTAACTATAGCAATTTACTTGTAGGAACTCCTTGCCACCCCATAGCATTTGCTTTGCCATTTCTGAGGAAAAATGTTTGAAATGAACGCACACGTGTGTGTGTGTGTGTGTGTGTGTGTGTGTGTGTGTGAGTGAAGTGTGTGTGTGTGCGCGCGCACACACACACACACACTCACAGAGTATTAGCAGTGACAAATCAGCATAGGAGGCAAATAATGGGAAAATCAATTCAGGGATTCCTGCAGCACCTGTCTTGATCTGGGAAGATGATCCTAGCAGAACAAGGGGTTAATGGTGTAGCACTGTCATTGCCTCTGTTGTGCTGCTTTATGATTTCCATGGGATTGTATGAAAGCCAAATTCTCTTCAATATTACTAGGATGCAAACATTGGTAAGGTATTGTTCTATTTTTTTTAATCTAAATATATGTATATCCTGCCATTTGAACTCAGAAAGGTCTCCAAGGCAGGGCAAAAATTCTAAAATCCAAATGTACATTAATGAATAACATGGACACCACAATAGAAGAGCAAAAAGAAGCAGAAACGAATGCATAATTTGTTAATCAGCACTGACCGTGTTGCATGACATCTATATGAAAAGAGTATGCCACGTTCAGGGTTGGCTATCAGTTTGTGCATACTCAGACACAAAATTTAATTTCATCTCCGTAAAGGCAGCGGTTGTTTAATGCATTGGAGTATCAATATCCTTCCTCCTTGCAGCGTAGGCCCTTTCCTATCTCCCCTATTGCCTTCCATCATTGCAGAAGGGGCCTCTGGAGTGATCTCCCATTTCCTGATGGGAGAGATGCCAGGTGGCAGGGGAGAAATCAAGCGCTCTTGCACTCTGTTTTTCTCTGCTGTCGGCACCTCCCAGTGTCTTCAGTTAGCAGTGGGGCCTCTTCCTGTCAGTGAGCCTCAGCAGTTTTCTGACTGTGCCAGTATTGCAACTGCCTGAAGAAGAGTCAATACTCATTAGCGTATCAGTGTCCCTTTTCATTCGCTGACAGCATAATCCTAGGCATGTCTACTCAGAAGTAAATCCCACTGAGTTGAATGGGACTTGCTCCCAGGTATAGGATTGCAGCACTGATGTGTGTGATCAGCTACATGCTTTTACTCAAGAATTGTTAACAATCATGAACTACTATTTCATGATTCTGTTGTAATAAGCCATATGTGGATAAAAATTGCCAAGCACACCAATACACCAAGCACACCAATCATGGTTGCAGGGTTAGAGGCTAACTGTGAGAATGGACTCTAAATATGTTTTCTTATTGGCAAATAAGGGAAATGGTTGAGTTACAGTGAGTACATGGAGTTCTGTGGGATTCTGATGTTCCTTAGTTCTGTAATAATCAACATTCCTGAACCTTAAGGATATTTGCCAGTCCAAAACTTTTTAAACTTTTCAGGAGAAGCCTGGACAATGGAGAACAGAAGAATAATCACATCTATGCCAAAATGGAAACTTTTAGGAAGGAAGTCAGCGCAGGAGCCTTTGTTGTTGATGCTGTTATTAATTAGTGCAGGAGCTTAGCATCAGGCCAGGACAAAATATTTCACTAGCTGCCAACTGCCTAGTTGTATTCATATGAAAGTTTATTACTCCTGTTAGAAACACTCTCTTGCAGAGGTAATTTCATATGGAGTGTATGGAATATTTTCCATGCTGGCTCCTTGATGTACAGGTTTGTAACTCTTTCATCTACCTTGTGCCAATCATACCATGAAGCAATGTGAAGTAGTTGCTTTCGACATTGGTGACAAAGAGAAACCTTTTTTTCCCCCTGTCTTTGTAACTTAAAATAAAATAAACATGACAGAACCAGAGATAGTAGGATGGGAGACATAATTCTGACTTCTTACTTCTGGGACAAAAAAATTAAAGGCTGGCACTACTTGTGAATAACATCTGTGGAACTCCTTGCCACAGGATGTGGTGATGGCACCTGGCCTAGATGCCTTTAAAAGGGGGTTGGACAGATTCATGGAGGAAAAGACCATCACAGGTTACAAGCCATAAGCAACCTCCTGGTTTTAGAAGTGGGTTTTCTCTGTGCCAGGTGCAAGGGAGTGACAATGGGAAACAGGTTATCTTGTTGTCTTGTGCTCCCTGAGGCATCTGGTGGGGCCACTATGTGATACAGGAAGCTGGACTAGATGGGCCTTTGGCTTGATCCAGCAGGGCTCTTCTTACGTTCTTATGTAACATGACAGATTCACAAATGGACTGAACGTAGCAGTAACATGAGGGGTTAATAATGCAGTTTCATGGAAATTCTGCCTCTTCCTGAACATGGAATCACATTTTAGTTGCAGTTCAGATACAAGAGTGCAATGTTTCATAAATTGTTATGAGCATTTTCAGCCCAATCGTAACTAGGGCTGGGCCGGCTTTAACAGCTGTGGGACACAGTTTCGCAGTCATAAAATGGCCTTTGGAGGTGCACGCAGTGTGCCAGCAGTGGCTATTTTAGGAGCGCTACTGCAAACGGCAGTGGTGCCAGAGGCTTGACACTGAACCTATCTATGCTCGCCACCAAAGGTAAGCCAGCAAGGTGGGTGGAATGGGGCAGGGATCTGGGCCTCAGGGAGGTGTGGTGGGTGCAGGTATCGGCAGCAATAGCTCTGCCAATATCCTCCACTCCATTTTGGCCTCCCTTGCTTTTACTGCCGCTGGTCCAAGTAGATCCACAGGGGTCCATGCAGGAGCGGAATAAGCTAAGTAAAAGAAACATTTACTTACCTCTCTGCCCCCGCATAATCTCTGGTCACCTGCAGAATGCAACAGAGCCTGTACCGTGCTACTGTGCCCTGTGAGGAGCCTTTATTTAGGATTGAGCCCTGTGTTTCCCAAGTCTGTGCACTGACACTAAATTCCAAATTCAGGTCAATAGTGGTACAGTAGTGTTATACTGGATGCAGAGTGTGAAAGACAAGGCCTTTCTCCCTGACTCCATTTAGTTGCCTGACTCCATCTTGCAGGCCTGAGTAGAAAATTTACAGCTCTGATGTCTTAAATTACTTGAACAGTTAGACAGCTGCTGGTAAGCTAGCTAATTAGCGCAAGCCTGAGAGCGGGACCCGTTATCTCGGACTGATAAGTCTGGCCAGTTTGTCATTCCGGGCTGGTGGATCCTGGTACTCGTCAAGGACATCTTAATTGCAAACTATGTGCACCTGAGATTTACGGTTGGGAGGGTGACTTTGGAGCACCATGATGTCAGGGCCTAGAAACTTCGGTCCGTGGAAGCCTTTGATTGGCTATTCCCCAGTTACTGGGCAGAAGAGAATCAAAGTTTACTTAAGGGATGCTACCCTTTGAGCAGGGCAGAGCAGAGCAGTTGTGCAGTTGACCATTGAACATCTCCTGGAGAGGTCAGTCGGACTTCCAGTATGGAGTAATGTCCTTTTCACGCTTATTGAGATGGATAGCTTAACATCTCCACCTTATCCATGCTATGAGAGCCAATTGGTGAGTGTTAGGACCAGTAAGTTTTATAAGATAGCTTTATTTGTTTTTATGTCTCTCTGTCGTGTATACTATGCCTTTAAAGCCTTACAAAGAATTGAATGCCTTCTAATATGTAACTTTAATTTACTTTAATAAAACCAAAATATATTTTACAGGCTTGTGTGTCTGTGTTGAGTACAAGGGAAACGGAATTCTACCCAGCCTGCCTAGCTGCTTGGTTCACTACTACCAGTGCTACCAGTACTTACCTTTTTAAGACTCTGAGGCTTGAGTCTGGTTCTCCTGTTGGACGGAGGGGCCAGCCTTGCAAGCACTGAGACTTGGCCTAGAGACCCCAGCTTTCCCTGGAGCTGTGGGCCTGGCGTACCAGGGTGGTGGCAGTTGATCTACCCTTGGGTTGTTGCCCAAGCTAAGGATATTCGGTCTCTCTGGTTTGGTTAATCTTGCTGGAGCTAAGCCAGACGTGACTGAGTAGGTAAACTTGTACTTGTCGATTTGGTTTGATTCGGTTAAGATCCAGGGATCCGATTCTTTGGAGTTGTTTGCCCTGAGAATCCGGACCCCCTGACAGTAGCAGTGGGGCCCTTCGTTCATGCTTGAGCTGAAGCCAGCCTGGACGAAGCTCCCCTGGGTAAAACTCATCTAAGAACTACAGGCCTGCCTGTTGTGAGGGTATAAATCTCTTAACAGGAGGGACTGTGTGGTAATCAGAGGGCTGACGCCGCCTTGGTGCTCTGGTGGGCCGAAGTTGACCAGGGAGGCGTTTGGCCGGCACTACCCAAGTGGGGTTCAGGGGTGAGCCTCTGGCCCTCCCGGGTAGCACACAGAGGAAACAGAGTATCGATCTTTTCAAAGGGAAGCAAGGGTTAACAGAGAGATGAAAAGTGAGCTGTTGGGATGGTGAAGAGGGGCAGAGAATCTAAGGCAATCCAGATTTGTCTACATCAAAAGAAGGAAAAAAAGGAATTAGTCATCACTTCTGGATAGATACACCAAATATAGCAAGTATTTGAAGTGCTGCAGCATCTTCTCATTTCTTCCATATAAACCAGCATCTTTCCAGCTTTAACCATGTACTCACCCAGGTTGCATCAAAAAAGCATCTAGGCGGGTCAGTGGGACCTAGATGAGCATTGGAATGTGATTGCACATCTAGATTAGTATCCACATCTGCACAGATGGTGCATGCAGAAACCTGCTTCTGTATGTCGATTCTTTTGCGGGATGAGAGCTATTATACTCATTAAGTATTTAAAATGCCTGACAGACAAACACACACACACACACACACACACACACACACACACACACACACACACCATCAATTTCTTGAATTACAACCTTTATTAAAACACGTACTTGGGTAACCTGGTTTCATGTAAACAATTGCACATTAAGATATTAAAACAAAGGTATTATATCTTATCTGAACTGGAACACAGATTAAACAGTTTCCTTACGGCTACTAACCTGTCTTTTAAAGAGCTGTTTTGAACGATAGTTTTACTTATGAAAAAATATTTCTTTTGTACATAATACATTATTAAATAACTAAATAATTAAGGGCCCAGTCCTATCCCTTGCCAGTCCATAGCACGCAGCACTGCTGCCGGAGTGTGCGCTGCATGCTATGGTGGGGGGGGGATGGGACACACCAGATGGCCTGGGAGAGGAAAGTTTGTTTGTTTTTACTTACCTCCACATCGGCCACCTGTCCTCCAATGGGTCCCCTTAGACCTACACTACCTCTTTTGCTGGGGTGGGCCTGGGCTGGGAAGGAAAGATAGGATCCCGCATGTGCTAGAGCTGCCGAGATTCACCCCACTCCTGCCCCTGAACCGCCCTTGGCCCAGCCCAATCCCTGCCCATGATCTTTCCCTGCTGCCAACTTACCAGCAATGATGTGGGATAGAGGAGGTTCAGCAGGCCACTGTTGCCCATATGCGGCCTCCAGCCATTTGCCCTGGTGGCCATGGCATGTTGAACGGCAGAGCACCTTTCTTACCATCAGTGCAGGATTTATTTATTTATTTATTTAAAAAAATTATATCCCGCCTTATCCCATGCCGAGGCAAATGCCCAAGGCGGCTTACAACAAAAATTAAAAACAGTTTAAAATACAGAAAGTTTAAACAATACATAATTTAAAAACAATAATATCAATAAAATCCACTGGGGGGGCAACAGTAGGGAGCACAAAAGCAGCATAGCAGGGCATCTTGAGACACAGGAGGCAGGCTACAACCCATCACCCAAACGCGAGACGAAACAAAAACGTTTTGAACCCTCGCCGAAAAGTCATGAGGGAGGGGGTGGTTCTCAGATCCCCTGGCAGGGAGTTCCACAGTTGTGGCGCCACAGCGGAGAAAGCTCGCCCACGTGTTGCCACTCCCCTAACTTGCGATAGAGGTGGTACACGCAAAAGAGTCCCCTCAGATGACCTAAGAGAGCGGGCCGGAATGTATGGGAGAAGGCGGTCCCTCAGATATCCTGGACCCAAACCGTGAAGGGCTTTAAAGGTCATTACCAGCACCTTGAATTGGGCTCGGAAACGAATGGGCAGCCAGTGCAGCCGCTGAAGCAGTGGCTCAACAGAGTCAAACCGCCTAGCTCCAGCTACCACCCGGGCCGCCGCATTCTGCACTAATTGCAGCTTCCGAACCGTCTTCAAGGGCAGCCCCACGTAGAGCACGTTACAGTAATCCAGTCTTGAAGTCACTAAGGCGTGGACCACCGTGGTCAGGTCCGATCGACTCAAGTACGGCTGCAGCTGGCGCACCAGCCGAAGCTGGGCAAACGGACCCCTGGCCACAGCCGCCACCTGGCTTTCCAGGGAGAGCTGTGAATCCAGAAGTACTCCCAAGCTGCGCACCTGTTCCTGCAGGGGGAGTGCAACCCCATTCAGAACGGGCAGATGACTCAGTACCTGCATCGAAGCTTTCCTGACCAGTAGGACCTCTGTCTTTTCTGGATTCAATCTCAACCTATTAGCCCTCATCCAGACCCCAACCGCCTCCAGGCAGCGCTCTAGGACTTCCACAGCCTCCCTGGAGCGAGATGGCAAGGAGAGGTAGAGTTGGGTGTCATCAGCATATTGGTGACACCCAACTCCAAATCCCCGGATGATCTCTCCCAACGGTTTCATGTAGATGTTGAAAAGCATGGGAGACAGAATAGAACCCTGTGGCACCCCACACTGTAAAGGGCAGGGCGCTGAACAGGCATCTCCCAGCATCACAATCTGGGACCTGTCAGCCAAGTAGGAATGGAACCACTGCAACGCAGTGCCCCCTAGTCCCAACTCGGCCAGTCGGCCCAGAAGGATACCATGGTCGATGGTATCGAAAGCCGCTGAGAGGTCCAAAAGGACCAGCAGGGATGCACTCCCCCTGTCCAGTCCTCGGCGAAGATCATCCAGCAGGGCGACCAAGGCTGTCTCTGTCCCAAAGCCCCGCCTGAAGCCAGACTGAAAAGGGTCCAGATACTCCGTTTCATCTAGTATCCCCTGGAGCTGAGACGCCACCACCCGCTCAATCACCTTACCAAAAAAAGGCAGATTGGAAACTGGCCGATAGTTATTTAAATTGGAGGAATCCAAAGATGGTTTTTTCAGGAGGGGACGCACAATTGCAGTCTTCAGGATGCTAGGCATCACTCCCTCCCGCAGTGATGAATTCACAATAGGTTCCACCCAGTCAGCCAGCCCAACCCGCGCAGATCGTATTAGCCAAGATGGGCAAGGGTCAAGCGGGCAGGAAGACGATCTCAAACTACAGAGGACCCTATCCACATCCTCAGGCTGTATAAGGTGAAAAGAATCCAAAATGATGGAATTGACAGATGCCGTAGGGACAACTTCTGGAACTGTTAAACCAGAGTCCAAGTCGTGGCGAATCTGAGCGATTTTATCTGCGAAGTGCCGTGCGATCCCATTGCAGTGGTCCGTCGAACACTCCAACTCACTCGCTACAGGAGCCGAGTGGAGCAGATCCCGGACAACTCGAAAGAGCTCCGCTGGTCGGCTACTCGCAGACGCAATGGTGGCAGAGAAAAACGCCTTCTTCACTGCCATCACCGCCACGGAGTAGGCCCTGAAATGGGCTCTAGCCCGTGTTCGGTCAGATTCATCACAAGTTTTCCTCCACCGTCGCTCTAGGCGTCGGCCCAGTCGTTTCATTGCCTGCAGCTCCTCAGTAAACCAAGGAGCCGCCTTGGCTCGACGACAAGGCCGTGGCCGTTCGGGAGCGATCTGATCCAAGGCTCTAGCTGCCTCCCCATACCACAGGGCAGCCAGAGCATCAGATGAATCACTGACCCGGGAAGCTGGGAAATCCCCCAGAGCCCTCAGGAAACCATCCGGATCCATCAGTCTCCGAGGGCGGACCATACAATTTGGTCTCCCAGCTCTGCAGGGGTGATTAAACGTTGCTAGTCTAAAACTCACCAGATAGTGATCCGTCCAAGACAGAGGAGTGATCTTAATCTCCTCCATGGGCAGATCACCATCCCCATACCCACCAGTGAACACCAAGTCCAATGTGTGCCCCGCACCATGCGTTGGGTCCTTGATCCATTGAGACAGGCCCATGGTCGCCATGGCGGCCATGAAGTCCTGAGCCGCCGCTGTCACAGGGGCCTCGGCATGAACATTGAAGTCCCCCAACACTAACAGGCGGGGGGACTCCAGTGCCACCGCCGAGATCACCCTGGTCAGCTCAGGTAGGGAAGCCGATGGGCAACCAGGTGGACGGTACACCAACAGCAATCCCATCCTGTCTCGCCCCTGTAGCACGATGCGGAGACACTCAAACCCGGTACACTGTGGGACAGGGTATCCGGTGAGGGAGATGTAATCTTGATAGACCACAGCAACACCACCCCCTCGCCCCTGTAGCCGCGGCTGCTGCATTACCCGGTATCCTGGCGGACACAGCTGGGAAAGGTTCACACCACCAGCCGCATCCAACCAGGTCTCCGTGATGCAAGCCAGGTCGGCACCCTCCCCCAGGATTAAATCCCGAATTAGGGAGATCTTGTTATTAACCGACCTGGCATTTAATAGCAGCAGTTTAAGGCCACAGGGGTTTCTCCCAGGCGCTCCCCAGGCTCTGGGGTTGGGGGAAGGCCTAGAAAGAGGGATGGTCTGCCTATGACCATCCCACCTTCTCCTGAAACGGCCAGGCCAGCCCCCACCGCCATATCGCCCTCGGCCCGTTACACTTTTTATGGTGGCGCCACTACTCCCTCGAACATCCCAACAGATCACAAGATCTGTCAGTGTAAGCCCTGGATATGACTGGGCTGCAAGTCATGCTAATTCTGCAGCTGACAGTATGTTTAAAATGATGACAATATGTTTCAAAGATACCAGATAGCTCTTCCTATGAGTCAGTTACTGTCAGTTACAGAAATTCTATCAGTAAAACTCTCTATCCTCCCCAGAATCATTCAGGAAATACTTAGCTAGTATACAGAGTTCTTCATCTGATGATATAATGTTAGAAAGAAGACCGCCATTATCCAGAAAAATCACTGGTGCAAGTCCGAGTAGACCTGGGAAGGAGGATCGAGGCTGGAAAGGGGCATAGAATATAGGTGCTGCTGATACCGCCCCCTTCTTGGCGGTGACTTCCACCCCCCGTCCAGGTCTCCACCCCATTCCTCTCTCCCTGCCTTGTTCTGCACCCCCCCGTGTTGACTTAGCGGCACCGGAGCTTTTCTTTGGCGGGCTGTTGGTGTGTGGCTGCTCACTGCTTGTGGTGGTGGCCCAGCTGCGCTGAATAGTGTACCGCCTTTTGCGACAGCCATAAAGCACGCTGTGCCTTGAGCCCTAGTTCCTTTCCAAATTTATTTTAGAACTTTAACCTGATCTGAACCCCCTCTTTGAACTTCTAAAGTCAGCTTCTGGGAGGTGTTTATGTATATTCAGTAGCCTGTAAAAATATGGCTTTTCAGGCAATTCTATCAAACAGCAGCAACACTTGGTACAGTGTTAGTAAGCCCCTCTATTGGTGGGTGTGTTCCTGATTCACTGGGATGAGCCTACTGCAGGGGCTGGGGCTTCAGCGGGTAGAGAAGAAGTCGCAGAGAATGCACTTAACAGAGCCAACATCTGGATGGGAATTACGGCAAGGCAGAATTTGCACAGCAGAAATGAAGACAGCAGCAAGCGGCTACCTAAGTAGCTGCTGAAAGCATCATTTCATTAGAGGGACTATCAGGAGTAGGATAATAAATAAACAGCCTCTTTGTTTTGCAAATTTTAAGTACAGATCTGTGATTCACTTTTATTAACAAAAATCAGACGTGGTTTTCTTTTACTAAAGTTTTTAATGAGGAATTTGAATACTGTATTTCCTTTCATTTGCCAGAACTTATCCATGAGTAATCCAATACCTATAGGAGTACTGTTTCTGTTACCCAACCTTGCCTGCTGTACTTTACCTCTACACCTGAGAGTGGATGACATCATCAAATCCCATGGCATGTAGTATCACTTATATGCTGATAATGCTTAGTTTTAACCTCTGTGCCCCAGAACTCTTCCCCTTCTGCCCAGCCCTGCATCCCTGTCTTTTGATGTATCCTCTGGATGTCTGAAAACCAATTTAAACTCAACATGTCCAATAATGAATTAATGATCTTTCCTCCCAAGTCGTCTTCTTGTCAACTGCTCTCCAAATTCATTAACAGACTCACCATAACTCTGTAGACCAGAAGCTCAGCCTTTGCTCCCTTCTTTGACAACAATAAGTTGTCAAACTGTGTTGCTTTTTCCTGTACAAAACTGCACCAAAAGACTACAAAATCCACCAATTATTCTGTGTACCTTTGCTTAGAGTATGCTTCCAACCACAAGCACCACTTTTTAATAAAAAAAGAACCGGGGCCCGGGGCGGTGGCGGTGGTGGCAGCCAGCTCTGTTTAGGACCGGAGGCGGAGCACACAGGAAGGGGGAGGTTTACTCCCTGGTCCTATTTGTGGACTGAAAATTGCTTCTCTGAAACAGTGATTTGCCCCAAAGCAGTGATTTCCTGAAAACCATTCTGAAATTCATACCCTCACTGCAAACAAATGCTGATTAAGGGAAGGACAGGGTGCAGGACTTTGCGAGCATGTTGGCAGCAAGGGCAAGGCTGTGCTTATGCTGCTCTCCCCCGTGCATACAGGAACACATGGGGAAGAAAACAGTGAACAGGGCTAGTGTTATTCTTGTATCCCTGGACTGAGGTTAGTGCTGAATATTGGCTCATATTATGCATTGAGAGTATTATAATCTGGCCCTTTGAAAAGTAAAGCCTATATATAGTGCCTTTAAATAAACTCAACAGAGTATTATGCAATGGGCATTTCTAAGGTCATTGTTTGTGATTTCTGCTCAAAGTTATTTTGGTTATGTTCTATATTGACCTCATTTTTGCTGCAAGTTTATTTAATTTCCCACCCTTTGGCTAAGCTTCTAAGTTCGTTTAGCAAAAGTTCATATTAAAATGACCTGTTGGCAAGCAGTAACATCTGTGCTCATTCCCTGAGCTTTAAAATGCTCTTTCCGAAGATGTTTATTCAAGAGTGAGTCTATAAAGCTTCTACATCTGGGCTATCTAAAAAGGACACCATATGTCACATGTTAACATTGCAACCATTTGTAACAAGTGGGGAAAAGAGTATTGGCTCATGTGTGTTATCACATTGATGCATAAACCCATTCACACAACCATCTGTAGCAGTTGGTGTTTCATTAGACTGTGTTGGCTTTTAGATGTGCTGAATGAACTGAGGCAATTGTGTGACTTGGGAAAGGTGTGTATAGCATGAGTGCTTCTCGTGTGACAACTTTGCTGAGTGGCATGCTGCAGCAGTTCCCAGCCATTCATGGTAAATTTGAAAGGGAGACGCAAAAAACGAGGCTGCCATGGCATGGTTGTGTGAATGGGTTTTTAGTACATGTCTATTAGGTGCCACAGAAACTGTTCTTCTCCTGAGGGACAGTGTCAGGGGTTTGTGTCAGGGGTTGGTTCAATCAGGTACAGGCTGAGAGCCTATGCCTGAGCAGAGAGTCCACTGACTGAGCCAGTTCCTGAACAGGTGGCACAGCAGTGGCATTGTCACAGGCCATTTTGGGTTTTTGATTTGAATGGGTGTTAGATTAATATATACTGTAATAGAGTGTGCTTGTGTGTGGGTGTGTGTACGCACCAAAGAATATGGCTGAAGCAGGCTGAGAGATTCTGACATGGCTGAAGTTAATTTGAGAATTTCCAACTTCAAGAAGAGAATAAGGCTCTAGAAATGTGAACTGGCTTTGCTTGGCCTTGTTGGAGAGACCTTCATGCATTCCCTCGCCATCATTGGTACCATAGCTTCTATTGTACCATAACATCATGGTGCCAAGATTGATCAGAGACAAAGAGGATACAGCAATAAGAGATGGCTGATCAAGTTGGAGTGTCATCAGGCTATCCAAGGAAGGAGGAAGACATAACACTGGATTGGCGGAATGATGACATCCAAGAGGGGGAGGGAGTGATGTAAAGAGTATGAAAACAAGAGCCAACTGAAAGGGTTTGTTGTTGTTGTTGTTTAGTCGTTAAGTCGCGTCCGACCCTTCGTGATCCCATGAACCATATCCGGCCAGGCCTTCCTGTCCTCCACTATCTTCCTGAGTTTGCTCATCTCCTGGCAATCTTGATTCCGGCTTGCGATTCATTCAGCCCTGCATTTCTCATGATGTACTCTGCATATAAGTTAAATAAGCAGGGTGACAATATACAGCCTTGCCGTACTCCCTTCCCAATTTTGAACCAATCGGTTGTTCCATGACCGGTTCGAACTGTTGCTTCTTGACTGAAGGAGTTTAAAAAAGTTCATCAGAGATAGCTGACCAAAAGAATGAGGTGACAGGCATACGTCAGAACTTGGCTGGCCACTCTGATCATGTGCTTGTGTAAGTATAATTGAATAGGGGTGAAATTATAAAATTAATACGGGGACTAATTGGCAAAACTAGCAGAATTAATTCTATGCCCTTTGGAATCAAAATAAAGCTTTCATAATATTAGTATTTGTGTCTTGAGACTGATTCTGAGGCAATGACCAAGACTCTCTAAGAACAGATTCCAGACTGGGCTCAAGTCTGATCACCTCTGATTCCAGCCATAGCAGCCGTACTTGACAGCATGAGTTGACTGAAAGACTTACATCACTTCTGTACCTAGTACCTCCATTTACAAAGGAGAGCATCCCCCAGATGTCCCTGCATTATTGCTGGGCCCCTAGCCAGTGAGGAGGAAGGAGCTGCTACTGCCCTTGATTTCTCCCCAGGTGCCAGTGGAGATGTTGAGAGGATCTGTCAGCTGGCACTGTTGCCCAGCCCCATTGATATAAGTTTAGGGGGTGCAGGGGCTCCATGCAGGGCTTTGCCCCATGGCTCCCATCACCCTACCCCTGGCACTGCCTTTCCTGTTTCCAGATCCTTCTTATTTTCTTGCTCTCCTCCTCCAACACTTCCATTCCTCTTCCTTTGTGTGCTGTACGCATCGCAAAACATACTTGTATGCTATAGGCACCCTCCCATGTCAGTCAAAGTAAGACTTTATTCTATAATCCACAGAGAGGCTATATAACCTGCTACTGTTGATTCTGTGTTCTCCAAGGGCATGAACCTAACATAGCTCTTACAGGCAGGTTTACCATGGGAAAACACTAATGCAGCAAAAGGAGAAAAGAAGACTGGGAGGTAGTTTGGGATTGTTTTTTTTTTTTTAATAAACAGAAAGAATTCTTACATACAGTCTAATGGGATTTTTACGACAGAAGCAATAAAACTGGGGCGGGGGTGTCCCACAATATGAGTGACAAACAGCGCAATCCTAATCAACTTTTCAGCGCTGATGCAACCTCAGTGCAGCCCTGAGGTAAAGGAACAAACGTTGCCTTACTTTGAGGAGGCCTCCGTGACTGCCCCTCCACTGCAGGATGCAGTGTGTGCCCCATTGGCTCAGTTGCATCAGCCCTGGAAAGTTGTTTAGGATTGCGCTGTTACTTTGGGAGCATGCCACTAACTGATGTGGCAAATGGGGATGAGGGGAGGAATGTCAAGAAGACTTTAACACATTCATTAGTCTTTTCAGTTTCTGCACCTTCAAAAAAG
This sequence comes from Plestiodon gilberti rubricaudatus, assembly GCA_026170595.1. NCBI lineage: Eukaryota > Metazoa > Chordata > Lepidosauria > Squamata > Scincidae > Plestiodon > Plestiodon gilberti. The sequence continues at coordinate 233,293,913 of JANXHW010000001.1, read as the reverse complement.
GTGCTTTACGGTGCAATCCTGCATAAAAAACCACCTGTGGAGCGCGTGCTCCACAGGTGGAGGGTATTGTAAATGTGACGTAAAGCACGTTTCTGACACCCGGAGAGTAAGGCCCACCGGCATGGTAAGAGTTGCTCCTGTGGAAGCAGGGGGGTGGGAGGGTGTCCGTTGTCTGAGCCAGCACAGGAGGGGGTGGGTATGTCAGTCACGATATCCCCGTCCCCATTCCCGGTCTCGGCAGCCATTACACGGCCTCCTCGGATTTTCACCAGCTCAAAAGCCAGCGGTCATCCGAGGAGGCCCGTCGGGGCCTTCCTGCCTTACACCGGGGGAAGGGGCAATCATCTCCTTCCCTCGAGGAGACCCCAGGCCGCGCTGGAGCAGCCCGGGAAGGGCACAGGATGCGGCCCTATGCGCCAGCTGCAGATCTTTGCACAGAATTGCGCTGTCCAAGTTCCACAAATACTTGCATTTCCACTTTGTAACTAACCTAAGTTATTTGATCTGTTATTCCATTCCACAGACTGACCTGCTTATTCCATCAGTTAAAAGATAAGTAACTCTTAATAGAGCAGTGAAAATGATAGCTTGGCATTTCTCTTTCCAGACAAGGGAATGATCAGAAGCGTTTCTACACCCACAGTGGGGGGGGGGGGCGTCGATGCGACACCCCCACGTGATGCCACAAACCCCGCCCCCTGGGGGGCATGATGTCACTTTCGCCATGCCACTGCCGAAATTCAACAGCGGTGTGAAAGCACCCCCCGGCGTTTTCCGGCCGGTTTTAGGCTGTTTGCAGCCCGGGAGGCCAGGCAGGCCAATCCTCCCGCCACAAGCGGCTGAAAAAACGCTGGGGGGTTTGCTTTCACGCCGCTGTGGAATTCCTGCCGAATTCAACGGCAAGTGCATCCTCCTGCCGCTTGACACCCCCCCCCCCAACGACGCCTCTGGGAATAATATACATATATCTCTGTATAAGTTTGGGTTGTACTACAGAACTTAATTCTTCATATTTAATATAGAGAAATATGAATTGTGATTTAACCTTGTGTACAGCATGCCAGTGGTTACAATATTGACTAACAGTGCAGTGGATCCTCGGTTTGGCCAATTGGATGAGGATAAACCTTGCTACCAAACTAAGGCCCCAATCCCCCCCCCACACACACACACTGCTGATGCTGCCATGCCAGTGAATTTGCTCCCTTTGGTTACGTGGTGGTATCGCATTGTTGGCAGTGGGTTGAACCCAGAAAGATGCTTGCTGAACTTTAGCACAAGGAGAGAATGGAGTGCTAGAGGAGGTAGTTCCAGAGGCTGCACGTAGCCCATAATAACTGTTTTACAATGACCTAATTGCAGAAAGGTCACTTGTAATATAATTATGGATTTCCTACTGATCGTCTTTATAGAGGTAGCCTAAGAAATGCAGTGCACTTGTTTTTTATGGTTCATAACCCACCTTTATCTACCTACCTCTGTTATCAGCATTATTATGTTTGATACTCATTATGTTGAACAGGTGTTGTAGCCAAAGGTATGATTTCGGAACAAGGTTAAAAAGAATAAAACCAAAGCATCTGGCTCCAATTCAATCTAGTAAAAGCAAGATAAACTCATTCAAGTTAACAAAGCAGCAGCTTCTAAGAAATTCTAATATATCTCCAAACTTGGTCAGGAAGCTAAGGCTTAGTTCAAAAGATCATTTCAACGGAACTCCCTTTTATCATTCTGCTTTGTCTCCACTTGTTCTAGTAAAGCAGGTAGAGTGTTTTTCTCTTTTAAAAGATAAACTAGGGCAGTTAATAGTTTTTGTTTTTGTTTTTTTGTTTTTTTTGTGTGTGTGTTTTTAAGATCACCATGCATCATCGTAGTTATTTTGCTACTCTGCCAGTGGGACTTGGGCTAGAGCACATTTTAAGGATGAGGCAGAATCGTTGGCCTGATCTCATGCATAACTCAAGCCAAAGAATTTCACACATTGTGGTTAGCTACAGCTGCCGCTCTTGCCTGCGGTGTTTGCATGGGAGATGAATAGAGCATGAGAAACAGAAATCACATAGAATACTAAAAGGACTCATTGATGTGTTAGGATTCTGAGACTTTTTCTTTATTTTTTGCATTTTAAGTGGATAGAATACTGCCCGTTGTTCTAAATGTGCATGAGATAAAGGTAGGCTGGGACAGCCAGTTATGAGGACAGTTTTTAGAACTGCAAAGATGGGGAGATAGAGAAACACTATGTGATTGTCTAGCGAGAAGATATGTTCCTTTTCTAGGCTGATCAGAGGTAGCAAATTATCAGATTTGTACCCTGCCCTTCTTCCAAGATCGAGATAGTGTATGTAGGGTAAACACACAGTATCCTTCCAACAAACCTGTGAGAGAGTTTGGCTCAGAGATAGCACTTTTGTCCGGTGCCACCCACCAGCAGACACCCACCGGCAGACAACTGCAAACTTCATGGCCATAGTTAAGTCATAGAGCACATACTGCATGCAAAAACTCCCAGGATCAGTCTTCTGCCACCTCCAGGTAGGGCTGGCGAAGAGCCACCTGAAGCCCTAGAGAGCCACTGCTAGTGATAATAGATAATATTGAGTTAGATGGATCAATAGCCTGGTTCAATATAAGGCTGCTGCATATGTCCATATGACTGAGCAAAGATCTGGATCAAACTTCTCTGGTCCAAACCCTACATACTCTACCAGACTGACTTTTAACTGTGCTGAGAATCACAGAATGTTAGAGCTGGAAAGGACCTTGAAGGTCATCTAGTCCAATCCCCGGCTCAGTGCAGGTGACTATTGCATCCCTAATAGGTGGCCATCTACTCTTTGCTTGAAAATCCCCATTAACAGATAGCCTGCAACTGTGTGTGGCAGACTGCTGCAGTGCTGGACAGCTCTTGCAGTGCGAAAATTCTTCCTCATGTCTAGCCTAAATCTACTTCCCTGTAGTTTGAACCCACTGGTTCTAGTCCTGCCCCCAGGAGCCACAGAAAACAAGTTCTCCCCTTCTTCTGCATAACAGCCCTTCAGATGCTTGGCTATTATAACTCCCCTTAGTCTTTTGTTCTCCAGGCTAAACGTATCAAGCTCTTTTTAATTGTTCCTCATAGGACAGTTTCCAGACCCCTCGCCATCTTTGTTGCCCTCCTCTGAGCCCACTCCAGCTTATTCTTCTTAAAATGTGGTGCCCAAACCTGGACACAGTATTCCAACTGAGATCTGACTAGTGCAGAATAGAGTGGAACTATTACTTTTCATGATTTGGACTCTTTGCCTACTATATTAATGCAGCCTTGCAATGCATTTGCTTTTCTTGCAGCCGCTTCACACCACTGACTCATGTTCAACTTGTGGGGTACTGAGGCTACAATCCTATGCACACCTCTCTGAGAGTAAGCCCCACTGAACACAATAGGGTTTACTTCTGAGTAGACATGCATAGGATTGTTCTATAAGACACCTTACAGTGTGTACCTTACATCCTGCTCTTTACACTTGCTGCTGCCAAGCCAGGTTTTCCCTATCCTGTACTTGAGCCTCTGACTCCCTACATGCTTTAAGGATACAGCATATTGATACATTTATGGAAGAATACAGATTAATTATGTTATACGTTCGGGATGATGAATGGTAACTTCGTTGGCCACAAGGCAGGCTAGTAGTTCAGGAGACCTTTGGATGATTTGCAGTGTGTGTGTGAGAACAGTAGACAACTTTGGAGAGACTGAGTGGAGACGTTGAGAAAGACAGAACTGAAAGTTGACGAAAGACACCTAAGGGTGCAGGGGTGTCACTCTAGGTTAGAGGTTCCCAACCTGTGATACGTGTACCACTGGTGGTACGCAGACCACAGACTGGTGGTATGTGGGCTGTTGGCGGCCAAGATGGTGCCCGCCATCTAGGCCATGCAGCACCGTGTCGGAGCCTGAAAAGTGGCGACTCGAGCTGTGCCGAGCCAGCAGAGCATGAGCGTGCAGGCTCTAAGCATAGGGAATGGTCCTCCCTTGTGCCTTACCTTGTTTTTCTGCCTCTGTGAACCCGGAAGTAAGTGCCGATGACATCATCGGCACTTACTTCCGGTGACACGCAGCTGGCTGGAGGCCCGTGAAGGTGGTACATGGGCTGAAAAAGTTGGGAACCTCTGCTCTATGTCTTTGATGTAATCCATTTCTGACTGTTAGATGTACATTCCACCTAATGCTCAACTTGTATATTTGCAAGTAAATCAAATATTACAAAGACACCACTAGGAAGCCAGAATCTAAGCAGTGCTGCCCTAGAACTTCTCCCTGCTCTGGGAAGTGGGGATGCATATAATACTGAGAAATGCACATAACAATGCAGTTGAGATGATCCTAGCCTGGATTGGACCAGCGCTGACAGGGCTGGAGGTCACCTCGGGGAAAAAGGATGTTCGTCCCTTTCCCCCAGGGAGAGACCTAGCAGTTCCTATGGGCCTCCTTGGATGTGCGCTGGCAAAATGGCTGGCGCAAATATGGGGAGGCCATGTAAGGCCGGCCAGGCCTGGGATGGGGGATAGAATATCGGCGGACCACGCCGCTGATATTCCCACTCCTGGCCTGGCCGGCCAATGGCCCCCTCCCCAGCCACCCCAACCCCTCCTCCCACCACAGAACTTACCTGCATCCAGCGGCGCAACCACCGGCCATGAGCAGAGTGAGCAGCACCGACCTCGGCACCACTTACTCATGCAGTGCCACAAACATGTATTATGGCACATTTGCAATATCGTACCCCGGCGGAACTATAGTTCTGCCAGAGTAAAGTGGCACAGGATTGCACCGTTAGTCTCATTGATTTACAGCACAATTGATTTACAGCACAATTCACAGCGTATCTACTCAGAAGTACATCCCACTTTGTTCAATGGGGCTTACTCCCAGGTAAGAGTGCATAGGATTGCAGCCTTAAACAGTGGTCTTCAGACTGTATTTTGAGGGGCCCTGGGGTTCCTTGGAAACTTCACATGGATTCCTCACTGATAAGATCAGTAAAGGGCAGACAATTGCTCTCGAAAAACAGCTTGTTCACCACTACTATTGATCCAGAGTTATAAGCAAATACTGGATGTTTTCTAGCATATCCTTCCAATTAGTGTGGAATGATGGTGAGTCCTACAGGAACTGAGTAGTGACCTCTCATTTTACACATTTGGTTTATTCAGTTTTGGAAGAATGCGCATGTTTAATTAATACCAAAACCTAATTTACGCTCACAGATTTTTCGAATAACATGGTCAACCACAGTTAAACACAGTTAAAAACTTTTTTTAAAAAAGTTTTACACTTTTTTTACACGTTTTTGAGATGCTGCTTTTCAAAAACATAACCCCTGTGTAAAATGGGAGGTGCCTGTATAATGTCCGAGAACAATCTTCTGCAACACTCAGGGGTTTCCTGCAGGTGCTCAAGGCTTCCTGAATAGATGGACTGATGTGGAAAAGATACACAGAAGATCTGAAAACTGCTTTAGAACGTCAGAACATGCAAGGATCCCAAACCTATTATTATTATTCCCGCCGGACCCTGCCCCCCCCCAGTTTTGTATATTTATTCAGCTACACATTGCCTCAAGATCTGTACCAGAGTTTAGAACAGCAGACATCTGGCAAGCCTCCTGTGAGTAAAGTTAAGCTCTGAACACTGAAATAAGCAGAGTGGCACTTACATAAGGGATTATACTTCTCGGGGAAATGGATGTGGTCCTTTAAAACACACACAAGAGAATATAAATACTGTGGAGACACACAGAGCTAAATTGATACAGAAAGCAAAATGCAACCTCAGATCTGTGCTACCTCAACATTAAAAAGTAACAATTTCCCAGTCTCAAATGCCCCTGAAGATGGGACACTTGGGTATACTCAGCACTCACTTCCTTCAAAATAATCCTTGGCGAGGAATAATGCAGAGATGAGGCTACGCTATGGGAAGATGCAGAAATTCTACACCCTGGGACAGAATCACTGCTACAAAAATCTTTCATAGCTAAAGCTTCTCAACTCATAGCTTTCGGGCTCCTGGCTTTGATGCCTTTTGTCTTGTGTTGCACAACATACTGATGCTGTGTATCAACAGCACTGTGTGGCATGTTCTATTGCAGCATATTTTTATTTCTATAATGTGGGGTTTTTATGTGCTTGGTGGTGTGGCTGAGAGGAGAATTTACAAAAGCTAGGTGAAAAATAAACGCTATCCACAGCCATTTTTCTTACCTGCCCATTATGTCTGTAATAGTTATAATCATACAGCACACCAAAATGGCCTCCACCCTCAAGCTGAGTTCTCTACAAGCACTTTTTAAAACTGCTGGTTAGATAAAGTCTTGGGGGGACTAAGACAGTTGGGTGAGCATTTCTGAGTGTCATTGTCTGCATATCATCCTCACGTTTAACCTCATTAATAAGGGTCAGTGTCTTCTTAACCCACCTTGACACCTACCAGTTTGCCAGCTTTAAAGGCACCTCGTGTATGCTACAAAAAGGGAATCAATTTGTTCAGGCTTATCAAGGGAGTTCCAGTTTTCAGCTCAAGAATGATTCCTCTCACCATATTCATCAGGCAGTCGAAAACTACGGCAATCCTGCTACGATTATTCTCCAAACTAACTTAACATTTGTTATTTTCATGAATATAATTGACATTTCCCCACTACAATTCGGCTTTGTGTTATCTGTGCAAACTAGAGGACTTTTTATGAGGTAGCTTTCCCCCCCCCCCAACTAAGTACAAGTAATGGGTGGCCTAATTCCAACTGTGTTTCACCAGAACTATGTTCCACTGAACATACCTAGTTCAAACATTCCAGTATGTAAACTTATAATTTGCAGTATTGCATCTGGTCACATTTACTCAAAAGTAAAATAGACTTTTACTTACAGAATGAAAAAGTAAAACAGAATTCAACGGGACTTGCTCCTAAGAAAGCGTGTTAAAACCAGAACTTACCATTCTGAATCCATTATTTCCCCTCTCAATTCAACTCTTAGAATATAGTAAACAAATATTTTACCTTAAAACTACAAAATCATACCAATGCAATCAATGGAAACAATCTCTGATTATTATCTTGGTTTGAAATTTTACAGCATGCACGCTGAAAGCCTTGCAGCACAATCCTATGCGTATTTACTTAGAAGTCCCACTGCTCAATGGCACTTACTCCCATGGAAATGCAGCCTTAATTCTATTGTAATTCAATCAGATTTCTAATGCTGGCAAAACAAGGATGGAATTCTTTTCAGAGCTTTTGTCAGGAAATGTACCAGTAGCTTTTGCTGATTTATGTGGAGTTCTCATTAATAACAATAAAAATCTGGATCCTTTAAAAATTATAATTATTAAGAATATTATGTAAACAATCCAGTGCCATATACAAATATAAACATGTTGGAGGTTTATCACTCTCATCTGATGTTTTAATCCATGACCTGTTAGCCATAAAAAAATATTTGCCTGCACAACAGTTTTGAACTGTAAAAACAGGCCATAGACTTTTAATAAATATTCAGCAGCAAAGGAGTTCATATGGCTAAAATGCATGGTATTGCTCATATGATTTTTTTTTCTTTTGGTTGAACAACAGCTTTTGCCTGAGTGAAAAATAGAGAGCAGCTCCATTGAAAATAGAGAGCAGCACATGTTAAGCTATGCCTCTACTTTCTTAATGCATATGAGCTCTTGCCACGTGATCAGTTCTGGGCATTTAAAACACATTCCTTCCCTCATTTATAGCTCCTACGCATTGAGCTTGCAGGACCAATGGCCCTACTCAATATAAGACAATTGTTAAAAGCAGCGCAAACCTTTCAAAGAGATTGCATGTGCTTCCCCCAGTGTGTATTGCGAGGTGGAATGTGGTTGCAGTAATGCCATGAACACTTCCTGGCTCTAGCTCTGAAAATCCAAAGATCCACATGCCCTGCTCCACATGATCCCGGGAGCTTGGAACTTGTGATTCCCAAGGAGCAGCTGCCCAAACCTCTTTTGAAATCGAGGGAAGTTTCAAAAGCAGTTTGTGATATGGTTAGTGTCTGTGGTTTGAAGGAAACAAGCCAGAAGCTGCACTGGGCATGCTCAAGTCGTTAAATTACCTCTCGAAATCCTGGTCATGGTCTGTGAGGTATGAAGTGGCCAGTGCCACAACTACTCCCTCATCATACGCAATCACGTTAGTAATTGTTTAAAAAGTTGAAGACAGTATTGGCCCATGGCATTGTTGTGCCTGAAGCAGGGTACTAAATATGTCCCCTCCCCCTTTCTTCCTCCTCACAGAAAAGGATGAGGAAAGCAGTGTGGTGCTGTTTAGCTTTCCTTCCTCTGCAGGCCATCCTTGGAATGGGCTACTGTGCTGCCCGAGAACATCTGCTGCCTGAAGTGGGCCTCTTAACTCGGCTTCATGGCAGAGTTGGCTCTGTTGGAAGCCTTTGTCCTTTGCTGCACAAGCCTTGCCCAAAATAGATACCTAGCTAGGCCTTGAAGAAATATTGTGCAAAGTGTCACTAGGTTTTGAAACCTACTCATTCCCCACTTACAGCAGATATGTATGTATGAGATACTGTTGTTGCTGAAACGTCCCCGAGGAAGTACTGTGGAACAGCTAATGTGAGGCACTGGAGTGCGATTGTGTGGACAGGCCCTCACTCTGCACTGCCTCCAGGTGGATGACTTGGGTCTAGATGAGAAGCCTAATGTCATCTCACTATGCTTTGGCAAATGGCCTTGCTTGGGCATGAGTGTTCCCAAAGGCTTCAGTTTGGTTTTGAGCAAATGACATTAGGCCCAGTGCATGAGAAAACATCCGCTTTCCATTTCTGAGGAACAGATCTGATGCAGAATTGTGGTTTGGTTTAGTTTCCACGTGTCTTTAGAGGTTCATTATCAGCATTAAGTTACCCAAAATGTGTATTGTTCCCATGTATGTGCCTGCATATATCTCAAAATACTGCTATTGGGGCATAAATTTCTCATTGAGGCATAAACTGGAATCTATTCCAAACAATCTGACAGCACGTACTGTATTCCTGTATGCTAATTATTAATCACCCGGAGTGTTGCTGCTGCGTGTTCCATTATTTTATTTTATTCTTTCCAGAGGAGCAAGTTAATTCTTTCAGGGCAAGTTATTTTGCTATTACAGCTGCCTTGGTACTTGGGAGAAAATATCACGGTGCAAAAAGTTCTGTTTCAGCCAGAAAACTGATCAACCAAACGAATTATATAAAGAAATGCCTATTGTCCCATGTTTACAGTGAAGAACTCAAGGATTAGAATTTCCATTCAACAGTAAAAAATCTTTGATGTGGAATAAAAAGGCATGAATTTAGGAAACAGGTAAGTGCAATTCCAAATGAAATGCAAACATTCCTGTTTAAAAAAATCTAAAAGATAAAAGTAGTAGTAAGGAGACAAGACTCAAATCTGTCTGCCAGTGACTAGCTTTAACATGTTTCAACACCAAAGCCCCAAGTAAGATGCAACCTATTTTCTTCACAGAGCTGTAATACAATATAATCTCCCTTTCCCCACAAGTACAGTAAGTCCTCACTGAAAGTAGTTAGGTTTTAAAGTTGATGGGAAAATGCCATAGGAACTTTTGTGTTTATCAATTAGCCTCTGGTGAAATTGGTTTCATTATAAGTTGTTTCGCTTAAAGTCGCAGTTTCCAAGAAGAACCTGACAACTTTAAGTGAGGACTGACTTGCTGTATTTTTTTTTTTAGAGAAATGCATACTGTACCTATTCTACAGTCAGTATGCAGCAAGGTGCTGCTGACTATTTCCCTTTAAGAGTTTAAAAAAATAAGTAGGATGTAATCCTTTTTAATTAAAGAAAAATTGAGCCTTTTTTGTACAAATGTATGTTATCCTTCTCAAGAGGTAATTGGAAGATTAACAAATTGACTATAAACCGTGCAAAATTATTATATTTGTCAGAATAAAAACACACTTGAGTCTTTTGTTAAAAAAAATTAAAAGGGGGGGGGGAGAGAACTCCAGTCATTTTCCATCCCAGCATTTTGCAAAGATGGGGGCTTATTGCACAGGGGTAAAACCGAGGGGGAAGCACAACTCTTGTGGTCCCTGAGAGATGCTGCGAGGGAAAGGAGGGGGGAACTGCTATACCAAGGATTCGCAGACGGGAACCGAGTCCGAATCCTGGCTGTGCATGGAACTCAAGCCCGTGTCGGAATCCTCGTCGTTGTCTTCGCAGTCCTTGCACAAGCCCCGGGCGGCCTGCTCCCCCCAAACCTCCGAGGTGATCGGGGCGGATTCGGGGAGCCCGCCGTCCTCTAATAGTTGGAGGGTCTGGGACGCCTCATCATTGTCGCCGCCGCCCTCCTCCTCGACCTCCTCCACGTCCAGAGCTTGTAGGGTGTCCAGGAGGTGCTGCATCTCCCTCTCCTTGTCGGCCCAGGCGCGCTGCGTAAACTCCAGGTCCGTCCTGACGCCCTTCAGGTCCGTGCTGAGGCGCAGCCCAATGTAGAGGCTGGTGCTCAGCTGCGTTTTGACGCGCTCCTGCTCGACGTGCAGTTCGCCGCCACCGCCGATCAGCTCAGTGGTGTTGCAGTCCGTCTCCGACAGACTCGCGTGGGAGCCCTTGGCCGCCGCCAACTCCTCCCGACGCCGCTTCATCCAGCGCTCGTTGAGCTCCTCCTGGATCTCGCCGGCCAGCTGCTCGATGAGCTCCTCCTGGTGGTGCCACTGCTCCTGCAGCCTCACCACTTGCTCGCACTGCCGGGCGTACTCCTCCAAATCCCCACTGCCAGCCGCTGCCTTCTCCTCTGCCGGCGCCTCCGCCGTCTCCAGGTCTCCCCCGGGGGGCTCCAGCAGCTCCGGGTCGCCCCCCACCAAGTAGGTGTCCTGCACATAGTTGACTCCGTGGCGCTTCATGCGGTCGAAGTGGACCTTGGCCTCGTAGCGGTCGATTTCCCTGTCGAGGTCGCGGAGGCGCTTGACCTGCTGCCGGATGGTGTGATCCTGCGAGAGGACGAGGTGCACCAAGGTCTCCATCCTCTCCGCCGCCGGCGCCTCCTTAGCAGGCGGCTCCTCCTCGAGCTGCGGCTGGCCTCTTCGCTTGTTGATCTTGGCGAGCTTGCGAAAGGCTTTTCTCACCACGCGGCGCTGCCGCTCCTGGGTCAGAGCCAGGCTAGTCCGGGCTGCAGCGCCCAAGCCATGCTGGCAAGGGCTCTCCTTGCTGGGGACCACCCTGGCCTCGGCGCTCCGGGGCCCCGTGTTCGGGAGAGACGCCTCGCTGCGCACCAGCACGAAGCGCACGTTCTCCTGCTCGTCGCCCCAGGCCGCCCAGAGCCTCAGGATCTTGGTCTTGTTGGGCAGGATCCTCTCGAAGCCTCGCCACTTCTCCACGATGCAGTAAGACTGAGGGGCCCCCGACAACATCCCCCCACCGCACTCCTGCAGCGATGCCAGCTGTTGCTGCCCCCCCTGTCGCCGCCGCCTCCTCTGCTTGCTGTCCTCCAAAAGCACCCGCACCACATCCGAGCAAGTGGTGCGCCTGGAAAGCCCTGAGATTAGCTTCTCCTCCTGGCAGATCCACACTGAGATCTTCTTTTCCTCCGGCTCCATCAGGACAGGGCTGCGCGGGTGCCTCGACCTTGCTGGAGCCCGCTGCGATTCTCAGCAGGCGGGGGATCCCCCATAGAAGCTCTCAAGAGAGCCGCGGGCCAAGGCGGACTGCTCCAGAGCCCAGCCGAGGCATGGCTGAGGGGAAACCCCGGCCGGCTGTACTCCAGTTGGTGCTCAAGTCGTTCCCCTGTTCGCCGGTTAGGTTTGGTGCAGCTAAACTAACCCAAAGTTAGAGCTCTCCATGATCCGAGTCCTAAGCGCCAGGTTGGCTGGTTCACAGCTCTCCTCCTCCTCTGCGATCTTTTCCCTTCCACTCACACACGGTATGTATAGTCGGCCAGACAGGAGTCCCGGGAAACTGCCAACTTGAGGCGTTTAGCTCCTCCTGCTGCCTCTGTTGCTACTGCAACCGCCGCTGTGTCACAATCGCCTTTTGCTCTGGCACTGCCCTGACTGAACTGCCGCGTTTTCCTCTCCTATCACGTGGGTCTCCCCCAACTCTATCGCAGCTGTGCTGTTGATTCAAGACTCTCTCTCTCTCTCTCTCTCTCTCTCTCTCTCTCTCTCATTGATTTTTCTTTGGTCAAGTCACTCTGTGACTGTTCAGATTTTCCCATCTGAACATATACACCTTATTGCTTAAAATGTCTATGATCTGTTTCATAATGGTTCAGGAAGGGGTGGGGGGTGGGTGTCCTTCTGTCCTCCAATCTCCAAGAAACAGAGCGGGAGACAAAACTTCAAAGAAAGTTGCCCAAACCAGTCAACATTTCTTTCATTTCAATAAAATCCCCAGCCCTATAATTAAAAGGAGTTCATGTGCACCAAAGCACTTTTCAGATCAGATGCACAGTGAACAGTAAAACAACTAAGTGTAAAATCTTTGGCTGCTGCCAGGATTCAGAGAGAATATGTCACAGTCATTTATTCCAATTAGAGAAAAATTAGGCAGCAGGCTACAAGTATAGATGTAGAAAAAACCATAAAAATGGGATGTGTTTATTTCATGTTGTGTTGCACAGTCATAATTTCTGGCATTATGTATAAATGTTGTTTTTCCTGCAAAGAAGAAATGGTTAATAATTTCACTGGCAACATTCCCACAGAGCTTAATGTTCATCTGTTTTTTCAGTAAAAAGCCCTCATAAATTCCAAATGCACCATCACAGGGAACTTTTTCCTATGAGCACTCCACTGAAGTGAATGGGGAGCTGTGCACAGAGCAGCTGGGGTCTTGCAAGTCTCCTGTATTAATTTCACTGCAGCAGAAATCTCTGGTGGATAATGCCGAAAGCTGGAAAGGCTTCAGTGGTAACACGCATAGAGCTCAACATGGTTGGCACATTAGAGAACACTGCAAGTGCTTATGGGTCATATTTGATTTATGAATTTCCAAAAAGCTGCTTTGGACAGGAGAGTGAAAAATCAGTCATTGTTTCAGTGTGGAGTTCATGAGGAAAATGTGCATGATAAGAATACCACATTAACCTCAGGACTCCGGTCACATGTACATGGCTGCTGAAATGGTGGGTAAGATATCTGTAGTCTGCAAATTTATTGTTTCACTAAGGTTGTGTAGAGACCCCCCTTTTTTTGGAGATATGGATTATGGAAGCACTCTGGGCCTGTTTGCATGAATGGCAGAGGGTCACACTTTAAGCTACTTCAAGCCTGTCATTAGTGCTTAATTCCATTAGTGATGGATTTTTCTTTTAACAACAATGGTCAGATCGGGGCCTTCTGCAGATCAGAACCACAGCAGGGGCGGTCAAGGGCTTTAACCCAACTACCTATCATTGTACTGAACCAGGTTGTCTACTCTGTGCAGCTGCAATTTGCAAAGGGAAAAAAAGGTTCCCTTGACACCAGTGGGAGCTTTCCCCATTGACAGATAGCAGCAGGGTGTGTGAGAGTGTCAATTCCTCACAATTGTCCCAATCTGGCAGCTATTTTCAAAAGAAAAGTTAACTTATCAAAGCTACGTTCAGGCTTAACATAATGTGTAGTTTGGCCTTTAGAAGAGATAGGTGAAAGGCCTTCTGCTTTTCTTATACAGGCAGATTTTGATAGATACAATCTGTCTGATACCTTCTGCATTGGCCCCACCCATGTATTTCCTTCATGCACGCTAATTAATCATCATCACTGATAGTCTGCTCCTCCTGCAAGAGGCTCAGAGGGTATTTCATGGGCTCTCAGTTGGTCTCCCATCCCCGGACAGTTATCAGGCTGAGATCAGCTTAGCTTGAAACATGAGCAGCAGTCTGGGGTCTATCAGCCCATTCTGTAGGCCCACCATATTACAACGAGCAATGTGGGAAGAAGCTACAGGGAACCAGCTCCTATGCCATTATCAGTAAATGTGAGTCAGCCCTCCCACATGCGTTCTTCTGAGGTGGTAATAAGTGTCCCACCTGCCTCCTATACCTTTTGCTTTGTTTGAATGGGCTCTTAGGACGCCCGCCTCATGCACACACACGATATAAAGCATAACTGACCATATATCTTGTGATAGAAAACAATTCCGTTTATTCAGGCTAAATACTGTGTCAATGAAAACACGTACAGTAAAGTTATAAGGCCCTTTCTTTATGCATGTTTCACCCTCAATCTGTGTAGGGCATCATCAGAAGTTCTGGCAAGTTGCACTGCTTCTGGTCTGCAGAGGAACAGCTGCACCTTGTTGAGTTGTAAGCTCACTGAGTCTGATGATGCCCTACCTACACAGATTGAAGGTGAAACGTATGTAAAGAAAGAGACTTTTATCTTTACTTGTTTTTATTGACACAGTGTTTAGCCTGAATAAATGGAATTCTTTTATGTTATGGACTGTGAAACACTTAACCAATGGATCTCGTGATATGTCTGTTCCTAAGGGGGTCACTAAACTGTAGTGTAGCATCCATGTTACAGTATGTGCTTCCTGGTCTATGGAGGAGGGGGTAAAAAAAATATGCTGGAAGCTTGACAGGAAAGAACTGGAACGTAGAAGCTTGTTAAAGTGTTGGGGCAGTTGGAGTTTCAAGGGAATCATGTTAGGTGGGTTAATTAAGTGCTCTGCAGTGACGTATAAGTTGCTCCATCAGAACTCTACAGCAATTGCCTCTGGCGATATGCAGGCTTAGGCAGAGTTTATTGGTTTGGTCATGCTAGGTTTTTACTTGGAAGGGGTTCTTCAAAAGCACAACATTTTAATATTTGTTCTAAAATTTAAAAAAGAAAATTTTACAGTCTGAGGAACAGCTTGGTGGTTGGGCAGATGGACCTGTTGGCAAACATTCCTGTGCCAAAATCAGGGAGCGCTGCTTAAGTTCCAGTTTCCCTTTTTGCAAAAGTGAACAATGAACAGATCCTTACTTCAGTTTCATTTATTGAAAGCATATAATAATTTTTTTAAAAAATGAAATTTAAAAATTACTGACATTCTTTTTTTTAAACAAATATACAATTACAATTAGCAGGTAAGATAATCTTATTTGCAATCACTAAACTTATTTTATTTATTTTAAAATATTTATATCCTGACTTTCTCCAGAGTTTCAAGGCAGCTCACAATACAATTTGAAACACAAGAAAAATACAGTTAAAACATAAAAGTGAACCAGCAAAACATGTTAATAAACTTCATCAGCATGGGCAGCCCAATCCCGACGAAAATACCGGCGCTGGAACAAGCATTCCGGTGCTGGGAGTAGTCGCAAACGTGCCGTAAAGCACGTTTGTGACTACTCTAGAGCAGGGAAGGCCGGTGCAGAGGCCAGCCTCCCCTGCTCCGACGATGGAAACCCGACGACTGCCGGACCCAGGTAAGTCAGGATCCGGCAGGTGGGGGGGGCGGCGGCGGATCACTGGGCGGGGGGTGGCCATTGGCCCAGGCGGCCCAAGAGGGGGCGGGGTATAAACTTCGGCCGTATCCTGACCCCCGTCGGGTGCCGGGGCCTTTACACGGCCTCCTCTTCTGCCAGCAAAATAACTGGCGGAAATCCTGCCCCGGTTTACACTTGAGGAAGGGGATGAGCGTCCCCTTCCCTGAGTAAACCTCCTGCCCTGCCGCATGGTGGTCCACGGCGAGCACGGGATCCAGCGGGTGGCCCTGGGTGGCCCTGGGCCGCCGGCCGGATCCTAGTTAGGATTGCGCTACAAAACAAGAGTGAGATAATTTTTTAAAAAATGGTCAAAGCTAATCAGGGAATGCTTGCTGAAATAAATGCATCTTCCAAGAGAGTTTGAGGAAGGGTCAGGCAGCCTAATCCTATTGGGCTGCCCTGCTGGCAGAACTAGTGTTTCACCAGTGCTGGCTGCCGAAAAGCAGCCATAAAGCTCGCCCCAGCAGTTGCGCACTGCCGGAGTGCCGGCGGGAAAACCAGAGCCTTCCTGGGGAGCATCATCGGAGCACTGGCCACCCAACAAGTAAGCCAGTGTGGGAGACGGGAGGGGTGGGAGTGGAACGGGGCAGGGAGGGGTGAAATTGGGTGGGAAGAGGGGGTGGATCCAGCGGCGATGATATGTGCCGGATCCTATTCCCTCCAGAAGCAGCCTCCCTGCTCCCTTTCTCTCCTCGGACTTGCACCAGTTAAAGAGCTGGCGCAAGTCTGAGGAGACGCATTGCGGGGCGGGGGGCTTACGGAGGGGAAAGGGGATTTAAATCCCCTTTCCCACTCTGCTTCCCCATCTGCTGGATACAGCGCATGCCTTTTCGGCACAGCTGCATCAGCGGGGGGGGGGGAGGAGATAGGATTGGGCCATAAATTATCTTTTTGTGGGAGGGCATTCCAGAGAGAGGGGCCATCACTGGGAAGGCCTTCTTGCACATGACCAGACTGTAGGAGGACATACAAGAGTGCTTCTCCAGAAAATCTGATAGCATGGGCAGACTAGCATGGTGGAAGGTGGTCCTTCAGGTACCTTGGTCTCAAGCCATTTAGAGCTTTAAATGTTATGCCTTGAATTGTGTCTGGAAGCAAATCGGCACCTGGAACAACAGAGGCATAATAGGATCATAGTATCTCGCCCCCATTAATACTCTTGCAACTGCATTTTGTACCAGCTGAAGTGTCTGGAGAGTCTTCAAGAGCAACCCAACATACAGTGTGTTACAGTAATCCCAAGGCATGGATAACTGAAGCCAGGTCTGACTGGGACAGAAATGTGTGCAGTTGGTGCATCAGCCGAAGCTGGGCAAAAGCACCCTGGGTCACAGTTGTCACCTGGACATCCAGGAGCAAATCTGGGTCCAGGAGTATCCCCAGACTGTGAATCTGATCCTTCAAAGGGACTGCAACGCTGTCCAGAACAGGCAAACACACTATCGCTGAATCAGCAGATCACATGACTAAGAGTCTACTAAAGAACCTGTGCATATCCTCAGGCTGTACAGGATGTAAAAAAATTCAAAACTCCAGGACAAGCAGATGCCAAAGGCATCTCAACTGGAACTGCCAATGTGGAGTACAAATTATGCTGAATGCTAACATTTTATTTGCAAAGCACCTTCAAACTGGTTACAGCAGGCCTCCGAGGTATCCTCCAACCCATCACATGGGCCTAGATGTAATAAATTGCACTGCTCAGAGTTACACCACACACCAGCTGCCTCGCTGCAGACACAATGGTGGCAGAGAAGTAGACTTTTTTCACTGCCACCATCCCCACTGAGTATTCCTGAAAGTGGCATCTACCCTATGTTTGGTCAGACTCCGTATGGAACTTCTGCCACCATCCCTCAAGTCACCTTTCCAAGTGTTTCATGACCAACAGCTTTTCAGAAAACCAAGGAGCAATCCTGACTCTGCAGCTAAGAAGAGGGCACTTGAGAGCAATCATGTCAACTGCCCAGGCCCAGGCCATTTTTCCCATTCCAGAGGTCATCCAAGGTGTCCAGGACCATTAGCCAAAGGGTCAGGAAAATTTCTCAGTACTCTGGACGTGGTCCCTTACACTGGGTGTGGTGCAGTATTTTTCCCACCTTTCAGAGGTTAGGAGTTCTCAGAAGCCTCAGCCCCAGAGGCGTCGCTATGGTGGGGGTGGTACTGTACGTTTCGCGCTGTCCTAGTCCCCGTTTACAACCCGGTACAAGGTGGCCCCCCCTTGCCATTGGAGCCATTCAGTGCGGCGAAGGCAATGGGCAGGGAGTCTCCCTACCAAGGAATGATCTTACCATGATAAAGGAATGATTTTAATCCCCTTCAACCTGATCACCATTGTCCAGCCCAGCAGCACACACCAAGTCAAAAGTGTGACCTGCACTGTGTGTGGGGACTGATATTGAGACAGTCCTGTGATTGTCATGGTCGCCATGGAATCCTAAATACACCAGAATCAGGGGTCGTGGTATGGATGCTCAAGTCCCACAACACCAAAAGTCTGGAGGACACCAACACCGCACCCAAAAACACTCAGTAGCTCAGGCAGGGAAATGGTTGGTACAGCAGGGTGAGTAGTACACCAACAAAATCCCAGTTCTGTCTTGTGCGTTCAAGCTTTAGAAACAGGCACTCAAACCAAGATGACTGCTGGACTAGATACTTGGACAGGGGGGTGGATTCACAACAGACTGACTCTACCTCCCCGCCCCTGCAGATTGGCCTATTGAAGTTTCCCAAAACCTAGCAGGTAGAACTGGGAGAGTGCAATCCCTCCCACCTTTTCCAGCCAGATTTCAGTCATACAAGCCAGATCGATCTGCTAATCCAAGATAAGATCCTAAACAACCACGGTTTTGTTATTGATCAATCTGGCATTAAGCACTGTTACCCCTTGGGGGCTGCAGTTATAGCCACCAAGGTCTATTTGGTTGAGAAAGGAACTGGACAGAGGGATAGCCACAGTTTGGCAAATCTGCCATCCCTTGAAATGGCCTGTTCCTCTTTCACTGCCACAGTTCCCTCTACCCGTCACCCTCTGAGTGGCAACATTCAGAAACTTAGCAAATTTTTCAATATGCTTGGCAATTTTTAAAATATCTCTTTTGTAGCTTCCAGGAGTTGGTCAGAATAGACTCAGGTTTAGTGCATCTCTGAAGGAAAGGAATGCCAGAGTTTTGGAGCAGCTTCCCACAATGGTTTTCCGCATGCATGCCCTTGCCACCTGGATCTATGTTCCTGGCAGTCCATAGACATTATGCTGAAATGAAGAGAAATGAAGTGATGATTTGTGGTTTAATGAATAGAATGTTAGAGATATTTTGGCTCAGTTGGATATTATAAGTAGATAATAGAGAATAGTGTGCTAGTAAGATTTATTGCTACACGCTTGCTGTAATCTTTCGATATGATATATTGTTTTGTTTCAATATAATCAAAAGACATTATGCTGAAATGAAAAATAACATAGATTCACAGTGCAATCCTATGTGTGCCTACTCAGAAGTAAGCCCAGTGGAGCTTATCCCCAGGAAAATAACTGATCTGTCCTACTGAAGACCAACTACATTTGTTCCTAAATCAAATAGGGTTCTCTGTAGATTGAAATTTGTAGAATTGCTCAGCACCTTGTAGAAAGGTATGAGTTTTTTTTAAAACCTTCTAGAAGTGCAAAACTGATTCAAGGGGTATGGAATTATCTGGTTTACTATAGTATCCCCTCTCACACTTTTTATTTCATCATGGTATTATAATTTACATTGGCTCTCTTCCCTTTAAACATATTTCCTGGTTAGAGTTTGTATTTGTTTGTTAGGTTTTGACATAAATAGATTGTGAGTTCACACACACACGCACACACACACACACACACACACACACACACACACACACACACACAGTCTACCTTTAAATAATCCAAAGTGAATGATGCCACACACACACACACACACACACACACACACACACACACACACACACACACACAGGGTCTACCTTTAAAAAATCCAAAGTGAATGATGCCATGAGAACCCACTGCAACAACCCACAGCTTAGATATACATGCTTAAGTCCCATTGAAATGTAGGAGGCTTAAGCATGTATACAGTAACTTGGTGCTGAATTGTGGCCTTGTTTATCTCATTCAACTTCACACATTTTTATTAAAAGATTTAAAATATTTTGCTAGATTTGATACCTGTAAGCAAGCCCATTTGTATAAGTTGGTAAAGTCTTTCCACTGATATATCCAGTTATTTCAGAAAAGGAATATTGTTAGAGTTAGATGATCCAAGGTAAGCTACAGCTGAGCTTCAATCCATCATTGTGTAGTGAAACTCTTCTTTGTTCTTTACCCAAACAGCAGTGCCGTTTGTTCTGTGCCCTTCCCTGGGTTCCTGTTAATCTTATTTTACGAGGCTTTGCAGTGGATGCCTTGCACTTGTTGTTTTTGTACTAGTGAGACAAACATCACTGTGGACCTGAAGCACAATAAGTCCATTAATCAGATCTGTTACAGTCTCTTTGAGAACCTGCCTGGGCTTTCAGAGATATGAATAGTGAAGAGGCTACTTGAGCATACATCTCATTCTTTAACAGATGCTTTATTTCTTTCATACCTTTATGGTCCTGGAAGCATAAAAGAGGACAACCAACTCGTATTGCCTGAGGAAATCTGCTGTTCTTACTTAGAATGCACACCATGAAACGCTAACCCCTAATTCAATAGCCAAATGTAGACTACAGCAGAGACAGTTCCCGACCTGGCTTTGTACCATCCTTTGCAACTGGGAAATTTTGTTCCTTTTCAAATGACTTGAAAACCAGACTGTTAGCTTATCATGTCCACTTGCTATTAGAGCAACTTGGAGAGCTTTTCGACACTTTTGGATTGGTAATATTTCTTTCCTCTTACGTTTTTTTAAAAACAATTGCTTTACGCATGCACAGAATAGATACGTACAGTAGGAACTGAGTTTATCTGATTAAATAGTCTGGAGGACAAACCCAAACATTCATATAATCAAGGATCTGGAGAAACTTAAATAAATACATACATAAATAACTTAAATAAATACATACATACATAACTTAATGCCTTCCTTTTGGAACTGGAAATATTTGCAGACAGATTATCAGTGCCAGTGCCTGGTTTTCAGGGGCACTGGGGCAAAGCCTTACACTGAGCCTTACACTGATCTGGATAATGAGTATAATTATTACCTCTGCTAACTGGGCAAGAGGCACTTTTCCAATTGGTGCTCCTCTTATATTTAGCAGGGGGAGAGTAACTGCCCCCCCTTTCACACCAGCACAGTGTCTTTTCTGGTGGCTGTTGCTGGTGGTGTTCTGCATCTTTTTTAGATTGTGAGCCCTTTTGGGACAGGGACATTTTGTCTGTAAACCGCTTTGTGAACATTTTGTTGAAAAGCGGTATATAAATACTGTTAATAATTACATTAATTTCAATGGGGAAAAAATATCTAACTCGTTCCAAAGCCAATCCAAGTTCACCCCAAAATCACCCCAAATGCCTAATGCCATAAGGGATCACTGTAGTTTTCAATAAACCTAAAGCAAGTCTTTCACCATGCTCACTGCACTTCAGCACCTCAAACTAAACTCTCTTACATTTCACCACTTTTCCCACTTTTCCCATATTCTTCTTTCTCACTCTTTTCCTTTTGGACCCATACTGTATGCTGGTTTGTAGAAACACAGCACAGGGCGGGGGGGGGGGGGGAGGGAAGAAAGCAAAGGGAGAAAAGCTGACAGGACACTGAGAGGGACGTTGCTCCTGAGTGCTGCGTGTATAGCTAGCCACAGTAGCACTCTGTCCACTTAGGGGCGAAATTAGAGGGAACTGCGCAGCTCAATCAAACATTTAGCAGCTCAAGAAGCTACATTCAAATGCCTCGTGTGCTACTACTTCTCTTATATGGCTTTATCTAACTCTTTTTGTCTCAGACCTTATATAGCAGAACGTCTCTGAAGGTATAATGGAGCATGGTCATAATATGTGCAGTACGTATTCAGTGAAGATCCTTATAACGAACATACGAATAGCGGGGGAAGTGTGTAGTGCATTTTGGTAAGTTAAACACATATCTAGACAGGAGTTGAGAGTGAAGTACTAGAACAGACAAAATTGAATAGTTCCAGCAGATATTTTTCTTTCTTTTGAAATATTTTTATCCTACTTTCCCTAAGCAAAATGGAAATTCCAAGATGGCTTACAATTATATAGTAAATCAATAGAAAATAAACAATACAGTTAAAACAGAAAATAATCAAAATACCAAACAACAAAGTCAGAGCAGCAAAAAAACTATTGAGAACCAATGCAATAGTCCTGGAGCACTAATGGACAAACAAGAATATAAGCTGGTCAGTATTCCAAGACTGTGCAGTTCTCCTTGTTTTCCCGGTCTTTGCATTTAAGCCAAATATTGTTGAAGCAGAATTCCTGGTACAACATTCTGTCATTTACTTACTGCACTTTACTTTTCTTCACTTTTAACAATTTCTCAATTAGAAAAAAGAAACTTGGGAATTGGGATTTTTCTAAAACCTTCAGCTATCCCTCACTGAATGAATGAGCAATGTATCTTCTGAAGCCCTTTTAGAATTCAGGACAGGCTGCAACACTCCTGGAAACAAGCCCAAACCCAAGAGAACTAGGAAGGAGCTTATCAAAAAAAGAGAGTGACTTAATATGCTCAGCCTTGGAGGCATGTTGCCAGAGATTGCCTCCACATGGCATCATAGGCTTGCAGACTAATGAGATGTCAGCATTTTCATAATGTTGGATTCCTGCAAGTTTGAAGAGAAGGTGGTATCTTCCTTTCCTTCCTGCTTTCAGGGAATGGAGGATGGGGCAGTTGTGAAGCATTGATACTGGTTTCACGTGCAGGTCTGTTTGCATACATGTGTTCATTCCTTGTGCCTTTTTTGTGTGTGCTCCTTCTCTCTTGACTTCAGCAGGACTTGGATGGAACCCAAAGGCTTGATTGTGGGGAAGCCATGTACTGTATTTGAATCTGAAAGTTCTTTTCAGGCCCGCTAGCAACATGATACAGCTACTTCACACACATGGTATCATTGCTGCAGTGACGGGGGCCCAATATCTACCTTGGCAGAGTTTTTGGCATGCAGCTCAAGTTTGCATGTGCTCACAAGTAGAGCGTACGTACAGACTTCTTTGCAGTATAGCTGTTTAAGGCACAATGAAAGACAGCCTAATTTTAAGTTATAGTTTGGTGGAATAAAATGTAGCAAGAAGGGCTGCAGTTCTGAAACTGCTTATAAATGTACAGATCCTTGTTGCAGATCAAGACTTAAGCAGTTGCAGGTCTACATGGCTGTAAGAATACCACTGTGTTCTTTTGATGTTCTGTTGCATCCTATAAATGGGCGGGGGGGGGTTAAGAAAAAAATGGAGGTGGGGAGGGAGAAGTTGCTCAGATTACCAAAATGTACACCCACATGGGTAGAAGGTAGATTTGTGGGGGATTTGAAGATGATTGGCAAGGGTTCATGACGCTTGTGTAAAAAGTCAGTTGGCATGTAAGACTGTTGGTCTCATAAATATTTCATTTCAGAAGATTGGATATCCTGCTACCTTTCCAACCATCTTCTTCAACCCATCCCTTCCCCAGTTAATATTTTTGTGTTGTACTGAAAAAAAACACAAGAGCAACAACAAAAAGCCTCCCCCCCCCCAAAAAAAAGTGGAAAAAGCTTGGGAGAAGTGTATTTTTAAGAGGAACGACCGTTAGTTCAGTTCTGGTACTGTACTTATAACCAATTCCTGGGCTGAGCATGTTTTTGAATTCTATTTCTTACATCTGCACCCCTCCCCCACCAATATTTTGCACTTGGGTCTGGGTGGTGACAACAACAAAAGCACCAAGCAGTTCCTTCAAGCTTGAACTATGCCTGTTCCTGGTATAGAGAACATTTATAGCATACTGCATTCACTACGCAATCCTCTCTAACTTTGGAGCAGCGGAGTGTGCGCTCTGCCACTCAAAAGCATTGCAAATGTGCTGTAAAACATATTTGTGATGACTCAGGAGTAAGGGCCGCTGGCGCAGAGGCCGGCAGCCTTCACTCCACCGACCTCTGGACTCAGCGCCTGCCGATGGAAGTAAGTCCTGCACTGGTTGGTGCAGGGGCGGGGGGAGGGCAAGCAGAGGCAGCCAGGGGGGTGGTCATTAGCCGGCCCGGGCTGGAAGGGGGTGGGGCCATCGGTGGTGTGCTCCACTGACATCCTATGCCTGTTCCAAGTCCAGTTTGGCCCTACATGGACCTGTGGACCTGGCATACATCCGAGGAGGCCTATAGGGCCCCGGCCGGCTTACACCCGGGGAAGGGGACGAATGTCCCCTTCTCCCAAGGTGCTCCCAGGCGGCCCTGGGGCAGCCCGGGAACAGCATAAGATAGAGCGGCCGGCCCTTTAGGCTGGCCATGTATCTTTAGGCAGGATTGTACTGTCAGACTATATACTGTATTATTGCATGTTTGACTTTAGCTTGAAAACTCTGGACTTAATATTAGACTAAAAAGATACATTTATAGACCCTCCATTTGTAAGCACCATTAGATTGCCAAGAAGTCTACACTTTTTATGACTATAAATGTGAACCGCCTTGAGTGCCCGGCTTTTAGCCTGGGGAAAGTCGGTATAGAAATCTCGAAATAAATAAATAAATAAATAATGTATTAACTATAGAAAATATACCACTGTATGCAACTGATGGTATTTCATTTGAAATGGCCTACTCGGGGTCCCCTCTTTGTAGGCATGTGTGTATGAGCCAGCTACCTCCTCTTTGCCAAGAAAGTGGGCAGGACAACTCTGTCCGCTGCAGGTGCTGCTTCACCATTCCCCTCCATTGCCCAGTAAACCTCTCCAGTAAGCTTTCTCCAGCATTGCCAATAGGGGACTGAGCAACAACAGTCTGTCTTCCTTGTTGCTGGGTATCATTTTAGAATTCCCAGATGTCTTGGCCCCTGATGTTACATTGAAGATAGGGCATCAATAAATTTTAAAATGGCACCTAGCAAGAAGGATAGCCTTCTGCTGCTGTTCCATCACCCAGTAAGCAGCAAGGATGATTATGGGACAATTGTGGGGGTGTAGCAGTGGGCCCAGTGGAACATGGCCAGGCACGAGCATGTGCCTGACTAGGCCCCACCTCAGACACCAATCCTGATACATTTGTACATGAAATGCTTGAAGTGACCAAACCTCAGTTGAGTTTTCAGCAAGTGCATGGATTTTACTGAACAGAGCTAATATGAATGACTACTAGATCATGTCCTTCCATTAAGGTTAATGGGATGCCTGTATCAGGGTCAAGAGAGGAGCTGCCAGTGACTGCACTCTGACCCAGGGTAGTAGTGTCTAGTGGTTAGCACGCTCACTCTCTTCCCATTCCCTTTTCCCTGTTTGGACTCTCAACTTGTCAAGGAAAAACTTGGTAGATTGAATTTGCTGCCACCAGCCCAGGAGATCAGGCTAGCCAGAGGGGCTCCCTGGGCAGAACCCCTCTCCTAGAACAATATTGAACCTCGGGGGTTTCTATCAAAATCAATCTCACAGTAGCGCCTGCAGAGTGAGGAGATGTCGCAATCCACTGAATCCCCAAACCAGGCAGACTCAAGGTTAACTGTAAAAAGTTTATCAAAAGTCTAATAAAAGAAAAAGGAGATAAAATCAAATGAATAAGAATTGAATTGGTCAGAGAAAGGGTTGTTCCCGGCAATAATACCCATCATCAGCAGATGGCACTGAAGCGCCGTAGAATCCCACACAAGCGTTGTTTAGCTCAAAGCTTTACCGCGAAGTTTAACTTACTTGATAATGCGATAGCACAGCATAAAGAGGACAACCCCCCAAACAACATAAAAGTTAACAGTTCCTGATTGATAAACTGATCCCTATCTGATTGTACCTCATCCCACTCGCCTGCTCTGCGAGTAAGTTGGTGGGCTTTCCCTGGCCAGTGAGAGGAAGAAGAGAGTGAGCTTCTGGCCAGGAACTGTTTTTGTTTCTCGGTTGGAATGACGTCCTCGGTTACCTTACCTCTACCTCCCCCTTCTTGGGAGAGGGACTGGCAGGAACATGAGCCAATCCGCAGGCTCATCCATGACTCAAACATTCCTGAATTTCAGCAGGAAGAGTCATGCTTATGAAGTTCAGCCAACAAAGGATCCATCTTTGCTAGCAAGAGACGGGGTGGTGGTGGTGGTGGTGGTGGTGGTAAAATACCCACCATTAGGAAACATAGAATGACACAGAGAGAACAGGCAAAACCACAGAAAGGAATAAAACAGAAAATATAGTGATTTTATGACAGCCTGCAAACACATACAAGATGCCAAGAGCACATTGCAGTATTTGTTACTGTAATAAGTTATTCACAGTAGAATTTGCTGCATGCATCAAGGTGTGGTGAATGGTAATGACCACTAGCTTAGATAACTTTAAAAGAGGATTAGACAAGTTCATCAAAGATGAATTGATCAGTGGCAATAGCCTCGATGGCTATGTGCTACCTTTGAGACAGTATGCCTCTGTTGCATGTAAATTGCCAGGGAGCAGCAGTGAGAGAGGATTTGTGTCTTCATGCTGTGCCTGTGGGCTTCCCACTGGGAGTAATGTATTCATGGCCTCACAGTCAAATTTAAAACAAAGACTTTATTGAAAATTTCACCAATCGTTGCTTCTGAATGACTAAGGGCTTGAACAGAGTCGATTTCTGGGTCTTTGCCACAGTTTCAATTGGGGCTGCAAGTGCTCTGAGCTATATGGCGCAATTTCCAGACTTTCTTGCCTTGGAGGAATTCTCATGTAACCATTAATGTTGTATACACAGGAATGATTATTCAGTTCCTGAAGCCGCCCAAGATATTTGTAAGAGAGCCACTGGCAGAGTGTCACCAAGAAATGGAGGTTCCAGCAAGCGACAACGCTGGAATGTGGTCTTCTGTGTAGCCTGATACGTTCAGAAAAGCTGCAGAAAGAAGCTGCTGAAAATTCTCCTAACCCCAGTGGAACTGGGTGTGGGTTGTCCTCCATTCTAATTAGACTTTAAGAAACCTAGTCATTTGCTCGAGAAGTGGCCTGTAGTCTCTAGCAAAGGAGAAGAACTGAAAATAGGTACTTTTGAATCTTAAGTTCAAACTGAATCTTTCTGTCCTTCAGTTTGCAGCCGGGTCATTCCATGTCAAATCGACCAATGAAAAATCCATTTTGGAACTTGATGTCATGGATTTTGTTCATTTTGGGTACATTTGTACCTTACCATGAGATGTTTAAAAATTATGTTTTCAGATTTTTTTGTCCATCCGTTTTTGAGATATTGAATTTTCAAAATTGCCTAAAAATGCCAAAATTCACTTGTCACCATACCTTCAAACGCCATTTACAAGGTAACTATGAAAGCTACAGACATGGGACAGGTGTCATTCTAATGCTTATGAATAGGGCCTTCATGTGATATACAACATGACACCATTGTAAATTTTCAAGAAATTCAAAAATATTCAAATAATATTAATTTTGAATGTTTGGAAAATCGGTTTTTTAATTTTTTTCATAAAAATCACACTTAAAGGTATATGTCTTGTAGTCAATCAGTCAAAATTTCAAGATGGTATCTCAATGGTCTCATACAAAAATTAAATTTTCTTGTTGGCAGTGACAAGGAATTAAACCCCTCAAGTCCGTTTTTCTACAGTTTACATTGATACAATTATGTGGTAAACTGAAATGAATCCAAAAATGTCCTGCTCTGGTCTATTTGCCTTTAAAAGCCCTTTTCAAGTCAGGGATGGGTTGTGCTGCAGCGGTTCTCAGCTAGTCTGAATCTTTAATAGCTTAGAACCAGGATATTTAAAGGACTGGGTCTCCCCATATGAATCTGCCCACTTGGTTCAACTTCTGAGACCCTGCTCCATATTCCCCCTCTTTCTGAAGTTTGTTGTGGAGTGGAGACATGTGACAGGACCTTTTTGGTTGTGGCCCTCAGATCTTGGAACTTCTCCCTTCTGGAGGCCCATTTGGATTTGTCATTGCTGGCCAGTGAAGACTTTATAATTTCATCAGGCATTTGGTTTAATCAATACCCCTTAATTGGAACTCAGTTTTCTCTTACTCTTTATTTCTGTGGTCTATTTCAGTTGGTTTTTTTAAAATTTCAAATTGCTTTTATAGTTTCTTATAATTATATGTGCATAGTTGTGCCGTACAGAGAACTGAGGAAGAGCCCTAAAGTGGTATTGCTGATTGACTATTGGCACAGTGGCGCAAGTCACGCTTCGTCTACCAATAGCAGCGGAAAAATTGCCCCCTTACTCTGGCACCTATGTAGCCTGATCCTGTAATAACCTGTGACCTCAGTGTAATTGTTCATTATAGGATCAGGCACACATGTTTGACCTGTGCAGTAGGAAGCCTGGTGTACTTGAAACAAGGGTTTGGATTTTCAGGAGAAAAGAGAGGAAGGAAGACAACGCCTGAGAGAGGAAGCTGGAAACTAAATCGCCATGTGCAGTAGTACCAGGCATCAACGCAGACTCCCATTAGCATTACTTTGCTTTTTCAATCAGTGCTGGAAATTTCTTTTGAAGGAAGATAATTTTATAAAGTGCTGAACGCAGGGTTTCCAGAGCCTCTGGCATTCGGCAAGAGACACTTGCATTTAATCTATCCCTCCTGTTCCCGTATTAAAGGATTCATTTTCAAAGCAATGTGAACGCATTACCGGTACAAACAAATCCTCTTCACAAATGAGTGCGAAATTGAATGTTTGCCCTGGGGGGCAAATGTTTCCCCATGACGCGAAATATTACAAAACGGAAGGCCGCCTGCATGAATTTTGGCCTCTCGTTCTGCTGCAGGCTTGAACTGAGCTACATTTCCATTAAAAGAACCGTTTGTATGCTGTGTGCACATAGCCACGTATTTCTTAGTAGGCCAACACTTCTTTCGCAAAGCAGCCTATGACCTTGGTGCTCATTCAGCTTATTTCCTCTTCAGAGCCTCCACATTTGACTACAGTGATATGTTGGAGGTAGGGCTGCCCCTGAAGACTGCTCAGAAATGTTAGTTCATTCAAAATACCGCTGCTGGGCTAGTAACTGGACTTGTCATTAGAAATGTACCTTGCAAGTGCTTAAAGAGCTCCACAAACTCCTGGTCTGGCACTGAGCTTTACGTGAGCTCCGACGTTTTGTCATGGCTTGGGCCCTGGGTACCTGCAGGAACCCACAGCTCCCTGCTGCCTGCTCTCCTCCAGATGCTCCTCCCCTATTGAGGTGAGGTGGTTGGCAAGCGGGTTGCTGCCTGGTTCATAGCACACTGCATTGGGAATTCTGTCCTCAGGGAGGATTTCCTGGCACGTACCTGAATGTCGTCTTGGCACCAGGCAAAAGACCTTGCTTGTTTCCCAGCAAATATTTGACAATATTTTAATATCTGGCTGTTTTAATGCCAGCATTGTCTCCTGCTGTTTTGTTGATTGATGTCTTTATGTTGGACATGGGTGATCTTTGCGGGAGAAACCATATGCCTAATTTATCGTGACCTACCTGTGAGCTTCCCAAAGTACCTGGCTGATCACTATTGGAGTCAGAATGCTGGACTTGGATTCTTAATCTGATTCAGCAAAGAAACTCCTACATGCTTAAAGAAAGCTGCATGGCAGTTGTAATTTGGGGGCAGCTTTTAATGAAACTGGAGGGTTGACGTGGTCACTAATTCCCTACTATCAAGGAAGTAGCAAAGGTGAGGCTCTGCTTTGACACTGCAATGTAAGCAGCAGAGATTTCCCCCAGCACCTACCATTGTTTGCTATTGGTCTTTTGCTGGGAGGAGTGGAGAGGAGAATAGGCCTGGCAGTGGCAGCAGTAAGAGCAACAGCAGCAAGGCAGGCAGGAAGCCCTGCCTCCTTGGACAACAGCTTCTGGGGGTGGGGTAATTTCTTCCCTGTGCCAACCTATGGGATGGGTTGCCACCAGTGGGTCGCCCCAAAGTAAGAGACAACAATGGGGGCTCTCCCCTATGAGTTGCCCATTCTGGTTGTCACAATGGTGAGGACTCCCATGCAGTGGCGTTGCTCTAGGTGGGGTGGAGCTCTAAGTTCCGCTGCGCTCTGACCCACCGTTACACGCCCGCACGAGGTGGCCCCGCCCCCTCGCCTTCGGAGCCTTTCAGGGCAGCGACAGCAACATGCAGGGAGTCTCCTGCGCATTGCTTTCGCTTCCCTGAAAGGCTACGAAGGCGAGGGGAAGGGGCGCCGCCTCGTGTGGGCGTGTAATGGTGGGTCGGAGCGCAGCGGAACTTAGAGCTCCGCCCCACCTAGAGCAACGCCACTGCTCCCATGCCTGGCCCATTGATCATTTTCTTAGTGAGTGGGTGGGTGGTGGGTATTAGGATTGGTTGGGTGGCAGGTTGGTGCCAGGCCTGAGAGAGAGGCAGGCCTGGCACAGATCAGGAATCCTCTTCCTTTCCCTTGGCTTTGTGGGCAGTAGGTGGTTCTGTTGCTTGGAATAGGTTGTTTTTCCCTGTGGCTGTTTGTGGGCATTGTTGGAGGGTATGTGGGTTTTTTGCCTTGCTCTGGTAGTTGTGTTTGGGGGAGATGGCAGGCTTTTTGGTTGCACCTATTGCTGGTCTGCATCTCTGCCAAGGGGGATGTGTCTTTTGCACATGAAGGAGTAGGGAGGAATTGGTGCTGCTATTGGTAGGGTGACAGATCAGGGGAGATATTTCAGGGGAGATATCTCCATTTCAGGAGAAAGAGGATTAGTGGACTATTCATCTTTCTGGTCCTCTCCCCAGCTGTCCCCTGTAGCCTGAAGCTGCTGCTGTTGAACTCCATGTCCATGAATAATATCACTATGATCCTGGACTTGGTCCTGGGTAAGAGCACTGACCTGGTATGTATAATGACCAGTTTGGATGAAGCAGGAGGGGTTAGTTGCTCCCAGTTTTGTCCTCCAGAGGTTTGGGTGATGCAGCAGCCACGGCTTCAAGAGTAGGGAGGTGGGGTCGTAATAGCTTACCATGATTCCATCTCCCTTTCCAGGCACACTGTCCAGCGGCTTACTGTGTTTGAGTATCTTCTCAATGCTGATTGGGCAAGACAGGATTGGGATTCTGTTGACATACGGTACTGCCTGCCCTGCTGTCCAGTAGTCTCCTTGCCTGAGCTGGCTGGGGTGATCTCTGACATGGTGTTGGAATGCCCCCAGTTGTTTGTTCTGTGGGACTTCAGTGTCCATGCCGAGGCCTCTGGTACAGGAGTAGTTCAGGATTTCATGGCCCCCATGGCAACCATAGGGTTGTCTCAATTAATTTCTGCCCTAACACGTGTCATGGGGGTACATATGAGACCTAGTATCTATGCTGATGGTGATCTGGGTTTGGAGGAGATTAAAATAACTCCTTTGACATGAACAGATCACTTCCTGGTAAGGTTTAGGCTGGTCATAGCTCCTCACCTCTGCAGAGGTGAGGGACAGATTTATATGGTCTGCCCCTGTGAAAGCTTATGGCTCTGAAAGGTTTCCTGATGACACTAGGGTTCTCAACTCCTTCCCAGCTGTGTACCACTGGAAGTGACTGGCGAGGACATCATCGCCAGTTACTTCTGGGTTTTCGGAGGCCAGGAAACACAGGTAGGAGGTTCTGGGCCAATGGAAGGACCCTTCTCAGCGTTCCCGAGAGGCTCGGCCAAAGGCAGGAACCTCTTGGGAGCAAAAACACAGTCCCAAAAGCACTGTGTCGGAGCAAGGTTCTGGCGGTCCAAGTACCACTGGTGGTATGAGTACCACTAGTTGAGAACCCCTGCTCTAGGGGATTTTCCTGCTGCTAGGGCCAGCAATTCATCCAAAATTTTGGTTGCCCAGAAATGAGAATGGCTAGGGTTGAGGATCAGTTCACTCTCGAGTAACGTCTGTCCAGTCATGGAGCCAAGATGGCACTCTAGTTTTCTGGGGAATTGCTGGAATGAAATTGCTCAGTAACCTCTTCAGTGTTGGTGGAGGAAAACTTGTGATTCATCTAATCAAACATGGGTTAGAACCCATCTTAGGTCCTACTCTACTATGGCAGTGATGGAAGCGAAGAAGCCATTTTTCTCTGCCACCATTGCAGAGAATCGCTGAGCTAAGCTATTCTGGATTGTTTGGGGCTCACTTCATCTGGCCCCTCATGTTTGGGAGGAAGACAACTTGGTGTCTCTTGTGACCAGTTGGCTAGACCCTTTGCAGACAAATTTCCCATTGCACCTTGGACTCCCTGTTAACAGTTCCAGTCAGTGCACCTTCTGCTTGTCTTGATGTTATGGATTCTTTCACTTTGCACAGTCTGAGGATGTAGATAGGATCCTCTGGAGTGTGAGAGTGAGACCATCTGTGTGCCCATTTGATCTTCTTAGTCTTGGCTTATGCGGGGGGGGGGGGGTTGTTGCCAGCAGTACTGAAGCTGGCTGTAGTTCACCCTCTCCTGAAGAAGCCCTCCCTACATCCCACTGTACTGGATACTTACCAGCCAGTCCCAAGCTTACTGTTTCTGGACAAGATGGTTGAGCTGGTAGTGACTTCTCAGTTTCAGGACTTCCTCACTGAAACTGATGATTTGGACCCCTTTCAGTCTGGTTTCAGGCCTGGTTTGGGGGCAGAAACAGCTTTGGTTGCCTTGGTGAATGATTTACGCCAGGGACTAGATGGGGAGTGCATCCCTGTTGGTGCTGCTGGATCTCTCAGCGGCTTTCAACACCATGGACCAGAGGTTCCCAAAGTGTGGCTCCTTGGGGAACTCAGTTGCAGTCGTGATGTTTTTGTCACTTGAAAAGCCAGCTCACCCTGAGCCTCTTACTGTCGATTTCTGATCGTGTCACGGAACTTGGAAGTAAGTGTGATGATGTCATCATGTCGCGCATCATCACACTTACTTCCAGATTCTGCAACTGGCGCCAGTGGAAGGGAGAGAGTTGTGCCGCTGGTAAGTTTGGGAACCACTGCCATAGACTATGGTATTCTTCTGGGTTGTCTGGCTAGATTGGAGCAGAAAGGCTTTGTAGTGGCTCCAGTCCTTTCTGAGCTATAAATATCAGGTAGCTGAGGTAATGGAGGACTCCTGTTCTTCTCCCTGCCCTTTTGCAGGCCACAAGGTTCCATTCTGTCCCTGATATTAAATAACATCTACATCTGCTGAGAGAGATCATCTGGGGGCTTGTGGTGGTTGTCACCAATATGCAGATGTCACCCAGCTCTACCTCTGTTCCATCAAATGTTGGGGAAACTGTAGAAATCGTAGATCGTTGCCTAAGGTCAGTGGAGACTGGATGGGAGAAAGCAAGGAATTAAATCCAGACACATACCACTGGTTGAGAAATGCTGTTTTAGAAGCTTAAAGTAGACACTGAGTAAAACAATAGTTCGTTCAAGCAACTTGTGCATAATTCCTTCCCACATTTTGTTAGTTTAGTTTGTATTATTGTTAATAGCTTTGAACTGGACATCAAAACCACATGCTCTCCAAATGCTATTCTAGTGAGGGGGGGGGAATCATTCTGGAAAAGTCAACTGATGTAGATTTGCTGCCCCCTAGTGCATTATGATGACAGTGGAAAAAATGAATGCATTGAGAAACAAATCAAAATTGCAACCTCTGATCACTCTCTCTACATAGGCATGCACACCTGTACCTCCTGTGGGACCCCCAGCTAGTGAGAGTGTCTAGGGTAAAGAGCAGTGATTTAGTTTTCTAGAAGAGGTAAGAGTCCAAAGTTACTGAAAGGCACAAACACTGGTTTATTTACATTATCAAGAATCAAGGGGAGCTGATTAAAAATTACTGTGCCGTTTGTGTTTGTGTTTGTAATTGACCCAATGGAGGCAAGAGAGTGCTCTGTGCTTTGCCACTAACTAGAGCTGCAGTGGGGGAGGGTGAGTGACAAATTGGAGGGAGACTAATTGGGCTTTCATGCCCCGAGGGCACTATTAGAGAAAGCAGGAGGGAGGGAGGAACAAATTCTGCTGCCTAGAGTAAGACAGCAAGAGAGATGTTTGAAGGAAGACAAAGGAGGCAGATGGGTGGCCCTACCCAGAAAGGAGGAAGAGGATTTCGTTAAGTGACATATCTTTCCTCATGCCCTGCTGTTTGGAGCATCACCAAAGATGCTGCACTGGAGAGGTTGGGGGACTCAAAGGCTGAGATTCCGGGATGGCCGCTAAGCCCAGGGGGGCCAGGAGGACAGATGCAGTTCAAAACCAGAAGAGGATACACGGGGACACCAAGCGTTTCAGCTCCCCTTGAAGGCCAGCAGTAGTAAGGTCCAGGAAGCCCAAGGCAGGTCGGCGGAATGCTGGAAGTGCTTTGTGACTGCACAGGGGGAATCCCGACCACACAAGTTCAGGGTAAAGCAGGAGGTCAAAATGGGAACCCCCTAACCAAGACAATTGTGTTTGTGTCCCGATTGGCTCAAGAGTGTGCTTACTACCCCTTCAAATTGTACAGGTGTAGGCACACTTTTCTACCTTCCTTGAGAACCTTCTGAGCTCCTAATTGGCACAGGCTCCTGTTATCATGTTCTTGGCTGGGGGGAACAAGGGATGTAGCTTGGGGGAAAAGCAGTTGTCTGGAGCAAGGTCACTGCTAAATCTAAAGTGTGTTAATTGCTAAAGTCACAGGAACAAAGATGGATGGGGCAATATGTAAAGGTATCCCTTGACAATTAGGTCCAGTCGTGTCTAACTCTAGGGAGCGGTGCTCATCTCTGTTTCAAAGCCGAAGAGCCAGCGCTGTCCGAAGACGTTTCCATGGTCATGTGGCCGGCATGAGTCAACACCGAGGCGCATGGAACGCTGTTACCGTCCCGCTAACGCGGGTACCTATTAATCTACTTGCAATTTCTTGCTTTCGAACTGCTAGGTTGGCAGGAGCCGTCGCACGGATTCGAACTGCCGACCTTTCGATCGACAGCTCATGGTTTAGTAGTTTAACCCACTGTGCCATAGCAGGTCTCAAAATAGCAGAAGCACTCCTGTTGGGACAGGTTCCTTTATTTGTCCAAGCAGACTCATTTAAGTTTGGCAGGATGTGCCAATGTCCGTGTCTATTGGGTCCAGACCGAGCATCAGCATACATTGCAATCACCTTTGGAAAATTCCAGCCTCCATGTGGCTTTTTGTGGAGAGAAGGGAGGAGGAAAAAGAAAAATGATTCTTTAATGATGCCTGAACTTCATGCTCTTCTGATTTTAACCCAGAGAAAAAAATGACATGTGTCTAGTGTCCAAATGAGAAAAGGGGAGTTTTCCAACACTATGCATGAAAAAATAATCAGATAACTGCATGGTAGAAAAATGTTATTTGCCTCTCTCTCTCTCTCTCTCTCTCTCTCTCTCTCTCTCTCTCTCTCTCTCTCTCTGTGGGGGGGGGCTGGCTGCTTTTTATTACAGAGTGAATGTATACTGTAGCCCTAGGCAGTAAGCTTTACAGTGGCTTTCCACAACATAAAACTTGTGAATGTAGTATATTTGCAGTAATGTAGCTAAGGGGAGGCCAGGGGTGCTGTGCCCCAGGTACCATGCCTTAGGGGGTGCCAGAAACCTCTTTAAGCACACACACCCTGTTTAATTGCATAGCGCCAGTCAGCTGTTCATTGCTAGATAAGCACCTGGGGGAGCTCCAGGGGAGTGTCAGAAGCCTCTTCTAGCACCCCCCTTGGAACTCCCCCTATTCCCATGAAAACTCACCCGGGGGGTATGTGCTCCTTTGTAGACCTGCACAAAGGAAACCAGACCTCCAGAGACCCCCACCTGGTCTAGCTACCGCGTGTGTCTTTTTTTTTTTTTTTTGCTTTTTTAAACAACACCCCCCCGGGAGTGACGGCACCTGGGGGGTGACAGCGCAGCTAGGGCCCTGGGTGCCAGGGACCCTAGCTTGTACAGCAGAATGTGAACATTAATTCTTTTTCAGCCAAATATTAATTCTCCTTTTTTTCAGTCATCACTCGCAATCTTCCATTTAAAAAAAAAAAAAAATCTTTCTTAAAATCTCCTATTCATTTGAAAGTCTGGCATGTTTCACCTTCACGTCTGCAAATTTTGAGTCAACCCTTTTCCACATAACTATCATGGAGAAAGTTCCTGCTGTGCTTGGCTGACCCTGTATAAATCTGAATCTTCTGGGGAATGATCGGGTTTGCAAAAACAATGGTGAAAAAACTGTTGTTCCAGACTTGCCCCCAAAGAAACCCTTTCCAGGTGGACAGACATTCTCTGGGATATAATCGTCATATATGGGAATGTTTTGTGAAACATATGTAAGGGAGCCTCCAGAGTCCTCTTCAAACTCGATATCTTTGAGTTTGTTTTCCATACTGTGAAATGAAGAAGTTCTGCCTATGTGTTGGAAGAGGGATGGCCTGATGATAATAGCATCATTCTGAGCTTTGGAGTTTTGTAAAAGTTCTAAAAGTCAGATGCTGGGCATTTCATCATAGAATATCTAGAGGAACCAGGCCAGTTTAGTAAGATCCGAACTATGGTGGAGCTTCCCTACGTAGCCAAACTTTGGATAGGTTATTGTGGCCAAAGGTTTCTCCTGGTCTTTTACATAGTTTTGTATAATGGATACAAAATTTATGGTGCAGACAACATGTCGAATGTTTGCAGAATTTTCCTTTCAAATTATTTAAAGGAGGGTAACTGAACATCTCTCTAAGGCTTACAGTGTAAGCAGACCAAGTGCAGAAGCTTCCTTTGAGCATCATTCTCTGTCTGGGCATGCGTCTCTCCATACTGTGCTCACCTCTTTTTTTTCTTAGCTCTATGACCTAATTGGGAGGTTTGCGCATACCTATCAAATGCTCATACGTTCTTACAGACAGACCTGATGTCTGGCCCCTATGCGGAAGAAGGTTGCCGATCCCTGGTGTACACTGTCACACTGAATGTGGCTACTCTTCCCCTGCATGTGTGTATGCACAGCAGTGAGATGCAATTGCCTGCGGTTTCCCAGTATGTGTACAATGTAGCCAGGTCATATCTGGGGACACCATGTACACAGATATGTACACTTGTAATCTATACTACTGTATACGAAGAGGCACTAAGCCCTCTCAGCTTTTCCTTGCAGCACAATAGAACCCTAAACAGTGCCCTGACCCTACCCTTTTGGAGCCTAGGCATCTGTTTACTGCAGTCTCCATACCAGACCCATCCTGGAAATATTTAAATGCAACTCTGCATCTGTCTGTCAAGACCAAAGGTCATTTGTGCTAATAAGTCTCAGGTGAGACTGGTCCGCTTCACCTAAATGCCAAGTCAGTAAATCAGGCCTAATAAGAGCATCTTGTATGGCTTCCAGCATTAGGAAAAAAAATAAAAGTGAGGGTTGGAGGACGTCTTCTGTTCCCTGTGTTCCGACTGAAGAGCCTCTAAACGGTTGCCAGCCGATGACAGCTAATAAGCCAAACTCAGATGCTGAATGCACAGGTTTACCACCCAGCCCCTGCTGAGTTCACAATCTGGAATTTGGCTTCACTGCCTGTGGCTTTCAAGGATTTCGACAGATGCAGCACATTGATTTAATGTTTAAAGAGGACCCCTGCTGTGGCTTCCACAGCTTGTTCCATTGCCTTGGGACTTAGGCGGTAACATACAAACAATAGAAGTGATGCCACTCAGCTATTTTGTGGTTAGAAACAACATTCAGTGTTTGGGAACCTGGGATTCCAGTCAAAAAGGCATTAAGATTTTTGGCACTTCCACTTCCTCCCATCTGCAGTAGAGGCCATTTTCTCTCCCACATCCACAACATTCTTTCTTTTATCTTTGCCCCTCTTTCTCTGTGCCCCACCCACCCCCTGCAATGTCATCTTCCTTAATTATTGCATTTAAAAAATCACTTCATTTTTTGAAAGGACTCTGCTTTGCATTTTGGTTCATGCTTACATTAGAGAGCTCTGTGGCACCTTAAAGACTTAAGAAATGTATTCTGACATGAGCTTGTGTATGCAACAACAACCTACTTTTTCAGCTGCATCTATGAACATTCATGCCACAGTATATTTGCTAGTCTTTACAGTGCTGCAGGACTTTTTTCTATATGAAGGCTTAACATGAAGGTTTCCTGTATATATAAGGCTACATGAAGGTTAACACAGCTTTGGGATTTGTACTTACAGTATGTTGCAAATTATATTGTACTTATATCGTGGATTTGTGCTTATATTGCAAATTCTGAGATAAATAGCAACAGAGCCAACTGCATCTTTGCACAGAGCTTTCATTGTAACTGGCAACTAAGGCTGTAACTCTAATCATACTAGGGGGTAGCTCCAATTGAACCCAGTGGGACTTCTTCTGAGTAAAAATGCCTAGGACTGCTCTGCAAGCAATTGCCTCTGCTGGACCTCTCACTGACTCTCTTTACCATCAACCATGTTGTTTTTCTGGCCACCTGGCTGGGAGGCATTGTGTTGCTTGCAGTGACTACAGCAGGGGTGGTCAACCTTCCACCATTAGGGCAGCTGCATTCTTAAGAGTTGTGTAGAAGACAGAATCTTGGCAGCTGCAATTGCTGATGGTGCTGCTAAAGCAGCTGCACCTGCTGAAATGCCCTCACCTATACAACCATTAAAGGGCCAGGAGCAGTCATGTTGAAAGGACTACAGTCTTTCCTAGAGGGTAGGTTCCAGAAGGTGGTGCTTGAGGACTCCTGCTCACTATGACCTCTCATGTACGGTGCCCCACGGGGCTCTGGCTGTTTAACGTCTATATGGAACTGTTGAGGGAGGTAATCCAGGGGTATAGTGTGACATCCTGGTGAGGAAGCTGTGGAGGTCCTGAACCAGTGTTGGAAGTCAGTGACAAGAAAGAGGTTCACCTGGTCAAGAGACCTGCTGACTCAGCAACAGTCTCAGCCTGTTCTGGATGGGGTTGCACTCTCCTTGAAGGAACAGGCCTGCAGTTCTGTAAGGAATGCTTCGGGACCTAACTTTGCTCCTGAATGTCCAAATGGCACTTGTGGCCTGGAGTTCTTTTGACCAGCTTCAGTTGGTCACCAACTGTGCCTGTTACTATCTCAGGTGGATCTAGCCATGGTGACCCATGCCGTAGTCACCTCACACTTGGATTACTGCAACACATTCTAAGTGAGACAGCCCTTGAAGGTTCTTTGGAAGTGTCAGCTGTTCTTGCACCTACTGGTGCAAGACTACTCAACCATAGTTTCAACTGTATTGGTTACCAGTTTCTTTCTGGGTGCAATTCAAGGCTCCCTTGCATGTCCTACTGCCTTCTGAGGTTTGGTTGCCAGAAATACACAAGGGAGGCTTCTCAGTGGCAGCCCCCCCACTCCAAATGTGGCATTTCCTGCCCTCTCGTGTGCAATTGTCTCCTTCCTTGCCAGTATTCCCCTAGAGGCTGAGGAACTGGCTATTCAAACAAGCGTTTCCTGAACATTCTTAACTCTCATTGTGTTTAGTTTGCTGCTCCTTGGTTTTTGTTTTTGGCAATGGTTGTGTTTTTAATAATATCATAAACTGCTTTGAGCCACCCCCACCCCCCGAGAGAAAGACAGGGTAACAGTGTTTTCAATAAAATAATAATAGATCTCATAAGACCTAGAGCTGGATGGCTCTATCTTTCCAACTGGGGCATTCTTTGCGCTAAGGCACCTGTAGATTCTAATGTCATTTCTCAAATAAGACAGAGTAATAATATTTTCTCCCAGCATGCTGAAAATACACATTTATTTCACAAGAAACGTTAACATTTTGGCAAAATGTTTCGCAACATTTTGGTTGGTGAAAATTACTACTCTCTCCAATGAAGCCACGTTATTCCTGGAATTTTGTAGATGCAATTATTTGGCTAATATGAAATGTTCTTATGTTCTGGAATACTAAGCCAAGCAAGTACACTTAGGGATATGCCTATTGTTTTAGGTAAATCCATCTGTGCTGCCCAAATTAAGTCACACTCTAGCCTATATTTAAAAGAATTAGCAGGCTTGAAGCTCTTTGCTGTGCTTTGTGTAGCTTTGTGTTGTTATCCATAACCACAAGGTGGCCCTATTTACATGGCAGATCATTTAGTTCCTCCACAAATAAAGCAAACCCACCTGCTGCTTTTGAATGCGCTTCTCAATGGGTGTAATATTGGGTACTGGTTTAAGGCATAAGCAGACAATTGCATTGAATCATCTTGAATCATCGTGTGCCATATCGTCTTTGAGCTCATTATACATATTCAATTCTCTCTCTCTCTCTCTCTCTCTCTCTCTCTCTCACACACACACACACACACACACACACACACACACACACACACAATTATATTCCAGGAGTTTTTCCACCTTATTTTTGTTTACATGATTGGACTTAAGGTCTGATTGATGTTCCAGCTGCAACAGCTGGAACCCACATGCTTCTGAATGTTCACCAGCAGGTTGTGACGATCCCCAGCACCTGGTAATCAGAAGTATATGGGTACTACTTTGTAACATTAATAGCCATTGATAGATTTATTTTCCCCAATTGTGCAGACCTTGAGTGGCCACAGCCCCTTCCCACAAAAGTCCCTTCCATAGAGATCACCTGCAGCCCCTATCCTGAAACAGGTGTTGTGATGGTGACCGCTGCTGGTGCTATGCACAGAGGATGGCACCATCTCCATGCCTTAATGGAAACCTCAGCCCTGCTCCTATGCTCTATAATGGCAAGAACACAAGGGAAGCAGACAACCGGGCTCTATAACTGTTAAATAGCAACAGCAGAAGAGGAAAAAACACCAAATCTCTGTATCATTTTAGGCCATTTAGAAATTATCATATTAAACTATGAACCAAAGAGGAACTTTTTGATCTGAAGTCACTGCTTTTTAGGCATTTCCACACTGATGCCAAATCCATAGTTTTACAATATCATTTACAAGATAATCTGACGTTGGCAATAGGCACTGGATGGCAGTTTCGTGAGCATTGCCAAGAAGAAGAAATTATCCCGTCATTCTCTAGAAAGAGAGCGTATAATATATTGGCCGGTGTACCAGAAGGATGTTTATGATCTAACCCTCTGAAGCTAAAGAGAATGTTGCTTGCTTTTGTTCATATACAAAAGTTGTAGTAGTTATGAATGGAAATAAACATTCTGTTTAACATTAGCTTAACTGAGTCAAAGAGCAAACCAAGGTAGGATCAAACAAGTAAACTTTACCACCTACTATAACTGCATGCTACGCGCTGTGGCAAGGAGAGAGATATGTATCATGCCGGCCACATGACCACGGAGGCATCTTCGGACAACGCTGGCTCTTCGGCTTTGAAATGGGGATGAGCACCACACCCTAGAGTCGGACACGACTGGACTTAATTGTCAGGGGTCACCTTTACCTTTATAACCAGAATTGGTGTCAGAATGGTTAGACTCTAGAAATCCACCACAGAAATATTTGATCAAAGTGATAGTTATGCATTTTGTAGTATCTATTCACCAGTTATTACGGCTTTTAAACATGCTGGATTTTCAGAATATTTAATTTAGGAAATAGGTTGTATATAGCTGTGATCCAGCCTACATTTATTGGAATGGAAGTTGCACAGTGGTGCAATGGGATTTATGCCTGGGTTGACAGGTATAGGATCATGATGCGATTGGGTAAAAAAAACCTATTTATATCATGTGCTCAAAGGATTGCATAACTTTTTCAACACTGCAATCTTTTCATAAAAGGCCACAATAGTTAAATTGTGGTTTAAAACCCCCAATTTAAAGAGCCACACATGAATTGGATAGTTGAGATAAGAATCAGTTTTTTTGAAACAGCTCAATTATTGCTGTGCAGAAAATTGAAACAGCAAAAGGAATGACAGTTCCAAGTTCCACATTTTTATACCTTGATTCACCTTTCCGCTGAGCTGTGTCCAATGACAGGGATTTCAGTAGTAAAAGGATATATTGCATGACAAAACAAAACCACAAGGTATTTTCTGCATTCAAAAACCAGTGTATAGATCGTGAACTTCCATCTCCTTCGTTTTGCTCATTCATGAAAGAGGGAAGAAAAGATTACTGGATCATCATGAAACACTCTATCAAAACAAAAGCTTTCACATCTGCGACAGGAAAGTTAGCAGCTGCCATATGTCGCTCCGATATGCATATGCTAACACGGGCCTGGCCAATGGAGTTCCTTCAAACTCTTCCATGACCCCGTTGTCTCACATAATGAATGTCCCATTGTCAGTCGTGCTAATGCTATGCAATCTGTTTGGCCATATTGCAGCACGTAACCCAGCTCTGTGCAGCACGGCACATTTTGCCACGTAAGAGCAACTTGCCGGATGCCTTGCAATCTGTTGCTCTTGCAGAGGGGAAGCTCTGCTGTCACATTTGACGCAGCCTGTTGGACCACAAAAGAGGCACCTTATTGTCAGTCATGTAAGATATTCTGTTTTGTAGCTCTTCTGAGGGCAGCTGTCTCAGAGTGTCAATCCTAAACAGACTACATGCCAATGACTTTGACTGTTGCAGCATAACAAACCACGTGGCAGAACAAACTTGTTTTATCCAGTTCTTTTATCTGATCAGTTAAGCTTTCCAGTTAATTCCACAGATTTTGATACAGTTATATTAAAATCAGACAGCCAGATTACCATAAGTAATCATGCTGTGATTTTTGCATTTCCTATGCCTTGTGATCCCAGCAGAATCTACCTAATGCTTCATGAATAAAGTATTTTTCATCCCAGAGAATTTTCAGGAAAACGTAAGACAAATAACGTGCAGACTTTTAACAGGGCTACACACATATTAAATTTATTGATTAAGAATTGTTCGACTGACAAATTAGTTGAACAATCTGTGCAGGTCAATTTAAATCAGTAAGGGCAAATTTTAAATTACTGAATCTGGAAAGTGTTTATTTTGGAAACTATTTTGTTTCTGATAACAGGACCTTTGGAAACAGTGCATGAAACAGCAAGTATATAAAGTATTTGGAAAATACAAACAAAATAAGGAAGAAAAGGTAAATCTAAAAGATGTCTTCTCTTTCTGACAAGGAGTGGTAGTTTTTATTTTAATACATTTTTAAGTCCTCATTTCAAAACTACACCTGTATTGAGGATTTGGTGATATGCAGTTTTAAACATAATTGGTTAAAATGTATTCATTATTCAGCAAGATTTTTTATTTATTGATAGCCCTACTTTCAGTGATGATCAATTCATCTCAAGGAAACAACTCCATTAGTTTTAGTGAAAACTCAAGATCTGTTTACACAAGGCAAGAGCAAAATGTGAGATTGCAGGAAACTACTCCGCACCTCTGTTTTCTGACGGGGTGGCTGACTCTGCAAGTAGGTTCACAGTCCATACTTTGAAAAAGACAGAGAAACACTGTACACAGCAAACAAAGGCGGTGACCTAGAATTATGACGTGGAGGCTGCTCTGCAAGACAAGGTCATTAATCCAGGACAACGCACACACAATTTCCCTGTTGCTCACTGGAAAAAAAAAAGGAACACATCCATGTTTGTGTAATGATAAAGCTATAGAGGCCATTTTGAATGTTGATTTCCGATAAGGAATCCATACGCTACAGTCTTTTACAATCTGGTATAATTTGTGCATGATCATTTTATATGTAACCTTATATGGGGTTTATAACAGATTGCACAGAACTAGGGAAATAACCTAATTTCAACAGATATTTCTAATGTATAAAGTTACGCTTAGACATTTTCGGAACAGAAGAGACAGCAGGCATGACTACACCACATGTTTATGTTGCTGTTATATCTCTTTAATTATTACATCTTCTCTCTAAAGAAGCCTGGCAATTGTAGATTGTTGTGGGCATTTGAGACCCTACCCTCGGAGAATGGCAGTTCCCAGAATTTCATGGTAAGAAGAAATGACAAACCATTTTAAATCTATGGTGGAAATATACACAGAGAGAGAGAGAGAGAGAGAGAGAGAGAGATCAGCCTTTTACGGGTTTATGCAGAATAGTATGTGTTTTGCTTCTGAATATTTTTTTAAACTCCATTAATAACCTTCTTTTTGCCATGGGAGTCGAGGCGAGGTACATAGGGTTCCCAGCTGGTCTCCCATCCAGACACTGACCAGATTTGGGCTGGCTTCGCTTCAACAAGATTTCTTCATTATGTAGCATCCAGATCTTGTCCTGGAATCAAGATGTGCTAAAACTACAATTGTAATAGCTTATCTTAGGGGTTCTCTCAACCAGTGGTATGCGTATCACTAGTGGTACTCTGGCCAACCACAGGTGGTACGTCGCGGGCCCCTGCTCCGATGTGGCATTTTCAGCTGCGTTTTGGTGCCATATTTTCGCTCCCGCGGGGCTCACTCCTGCTTTTGGCCAAGCCTCTTGGGGGCGCTGGGGTCTACTTGGACCTATGTATCAGCAACATGTATCTATGCTACCATCTCTGTCATATCCCCTTATTTGCGGCACAGTTCTAACAGATACCTTTGTGATTTTACTGAAATCACTGATTTTACAGAATGTCACTGAAATCTAATGTATCCTCTGAAGCCTTACTGAGAATATTAAATGGTTCTACAAATTCAGCAGAATTAGGTAATAGACTTCTTGGGCTGCATTATTTCATACTGCTGGTGGGAAGTTGCATTCAGACTGCTTCCCCACATGTCCCTGCACCTAGAAAATTAGCACACCAGGGAAGAGTTTAGCATCACTTTCCCTATGATGTAATAGTTTACTACAAACAGAGAGCTTTTTTCTGTAGCGTCGTCAGGGTAGGGGTGGGGGAGGCCCTGGGCCCCAAGTGCACATGGCAGCGGGGGGGTGTACTTGCCTTCCGGATGTGTCCCAGCTACCGCTGCCACTCTCATTGTCCGCCTTCCTTTGGGCCCGCCCTTCTGCCCTGGAGCCATTTGGCTCCAAAAAGGTAAGCAAAACGGCGTGTGTGTGTGATTGAAGCCACGGCGGCGGCGGCGGCGGCGGCGGCGGCGCACGTGCGAAAATGACATCACACCCCCAGGGGGCATGGCCTGTGGTGTTACGTAGGGGGCTGTCACATCAGCGGGTCCCCCCATGGGGGGTTTACGCTTGCCACTGGCCTTTTTGTGTGTGAGGAACCTTTCAGAAGTAGTGCCCTATCTGTAGTCTGAAGTGGCGCAAGTGGCGTTGCTGGGGTCCGTGGCACCTGGGGTGGTGTTGCTGTATGCAGTACTCCCTGTGGCTTATATCACCCCCTCACTGCGAGGGGGGTCACTAGAAGCCACTGCCGCAACCATTTT
The DNA here is from genome assembly GCA_026170595.1 of Plestiodon gilberti rubricaudatus. Lineage (NCBI taxonomy): Eukaryota > Metazoa > Chordata > Lepidosauria > Squamata > Scincidae > Plestiodon > Plestiodon gilberti. The sequence goes on along the minus strand of JANXHW010000001.1, from coordinate 233,249,123 downwards.
GAATGGAGCCACTGCCGCTCCTTGGAAGCTGCCGCTGAGATCGATCAAAGTGGTTGCTGCGGTTTGTGTCCCCCCCGCTGCGGCTTGTGTCACCCCCCATGCAGCGGCGGCAGGTGCCTCTGGCTTAGCACCCACCACCGCTGTGAGGGGGGTGACACAAGCTGCGGGGGGGTGGAATCGCCACCACTGCTCTGATCGCTGCTGCAACTGATCAAAGCGGTTGCTATGGCGGCTTCCGGCAGGGGGTGCACAGAGGCTGGAGGAGGGGGTGCATGGAGGGGGGATAGTGATTGGCTGCCTTTCGGCTCAGAGTGCAGCCGCTTTGGTTTATTTACTTATTTATTTATTTATTACAAAAAAGGTAGCTGCACTCCAAGCCAAAGGGCAGCTGATCACTGCGGCAACATAGCTACTATGAAGTTGCACCCCCCCTGGCCCTTGTACTCAGGGCAGACCCAGCCATGCCACTTTGCTGGTTACATGGAATTATTTAATATCAAAATAACTATATACGATTAGGGTGGTCGTAAGAAAAGTCCTACTAGGTCAGGTCAAAAACCATCTAGCTCAGTTTCCAGTTTCCCACAGTGGCCCATTAGCCACCTCTGCGAAGCCCACAAGCAGGAGAGAAAGGTATACTTCTCCTCTGCAACTGGCATTCAGCAGTATTCTGCCACTGAACCTGGAAGTAGTGCATAGCCATCCTGACTTGCCCAGTCCCCTCTGAAAGTCATCCCATGAGTGGCCATCACATCTTGTGGCAGTGAATTCCACAGACTAACTATGCACTGTTAAGTACCATCTCCTTTTGTTCTGCCAGTTTCATTTTAGAATTGTGAAAGAGGGAGTAAAACCCCATCCATAATTTTACCAGTCTCATTCATGCCCTCCGTTGCTTTTTTTTTCCCCAACCGAAAAAGCCCCAAATGCTGTGGTCTTGTCTCATAAGGAAGATGCTCCAGCCCTCTGATGATTTTGGCTGCCCTCTTTTGTACCTTTCCCAGCTCTACAATATCCATCTTGAGATGTGGTGACCAGAACGGTACATAGTATTCCAAATGTGGCCACACTATATATTTGCATAGGGCAGCAGTGTATAACCTGGTTTTCCTCACCAGCTCTATGTGCCAATGCAAAATTGTATGCTGGTGAAGTGGGACCTTGGATTGGCTTCTGTCTTTATATGCATTGCTCACATAGCTTTGAGATTGCTATCCTGGCTTTTTTTTTCTTGTGAGTGATTAAAGAGTGGTGATCTGGCTGCTGGCCATCTTTGGCTTCATTTTGTTCTAACTTTGATTTCTGGGCTTGTTGGTTTTTGCAGTTCTGATTTGTTTACTATTTGCATGATGTATGTTTTGTGTATTCCATTGTTCTTTATGCTAGTTTTATTGTGAGCAACATTGAGCTGTGCTAGCAGGGAAGGTGAGATATAGACATTTTAAAATAATAAAAAAGCAAGAGCTGCTACAGTGCATCCTTCAACTATGACTTGGCATTTATTTTTTGTCAGAATTGGGTGGTGGTTAATTTTTGACAGCTTCCATGACTTTGTGCATCTTAGTTTTTTTTAAAAAAACTAATTCTGACCTGCAGGACTGGTAGGAGTAATGATGGGTCCCATAGGCTGCCCTAGTTCTAATGTGTGGGTTGGTGTAGCACTAAAGCCTGATTAATACAAGCTATGGGTCCACCCCTTTGCAGCGAGACCCCAAGATGCACCAAGGCTTCCTAGAGAATAACAAAGAAAAGGAGAAAACACAAAATACTTGTTACCAGATATTTCTTCAGTACTTGGGTTTAATAGATAACTCTCCCAGCTACTATCATGATCCATGCATGCAGCGACGCAAAGTGGAACATAAACAATGAAATGAAGCTTAACCCAATATTTTGAAATTGCATGACTATTTACAAGAGAAAAAAAACCAACATTTCTGAAATAGGGTAATGCTCTTCAACTACCAAGAGTTTCTGGAAGAGTCCGCAAGAGAAATCTCAGAATCACAACTACATTTGCTTTGTAACCAAAATTGTAACACATAATGGGGTGGTAGTAAATGGGGATGATGCAATTGACAAGATATACAGTAGCTCAATTTCAGCAAGGCTATCAGTCTGATCCCATATAACGTATTTCTTTTAAAAGTTTGATAGAAGTGGAATAGGCAGTATTATCAAGCTGGATACATATTTCTTTTGCAAGTCCACAGTCAAAAAATAATAGTGTATTATTAAAAGGTCAGTACTTGGTCCAGTGTTGTTCTGGTGGGATTTGGCAAGCACTCAAAGGAAAGTCAGCCTTTAAGAAAAAAATGAGTTGTTTTCACTAGTGAAAATATTTCACTACCACTATTTTCAGTTGAAAATATTTCCAGCCCAATTCACTGGAATAATCTCCTGTGCATGATCCACTGAAAAAAATTGCACCCAGTATTAATAGCATCAAGTGCTCTTTCATGGCTGCTACACCAGACCAAAACTTTTAACATATCCTATGGAGATACTGTATTTCTTCAATTCTAAGACGTATGTTTTTTTCCCAATTAAGCATTTCAAAAAATGGGGTGCGTCTTAGAATCGAAGGTCTCCAAAAAGCACCCCAAAATGCTATCTTCTTACTTGCCGGGGCTTGGGGGAGCTTCAGGGAGGCCTGCGCAGGCCTCTGCAGGCCTCCCCGATCTTTAGTTTGGCGAAAAACGGCGATTTCCGGGCATTTCCGGTTTTCACAAAAACCGGAAATGGCCAAAAATCACCGTTTTTCGCCGAACTGAAGATTCGCAGAGGGTCGCGCAGGTCTCCCTGAAGCTCCCCCAAGCCCAGGTAACAAAGGAAATGGCACTTTCTGGTGGGGCCAGAAATGCTAAGCAAAGGCACTCAGTCATCGTCAGCTGCAGCGCTGGACATGCTGGGGAGAGTTGGTGCTGAGCAGGCAGATTCAATGAAGGGAGGTGAGTCTTACAATCGATGGATTTTTTTTCCCCTGCTGGTGGTACTGAAAGTAAAGGTGCGCCTTAGAATCGATGGCGCCTTAGACTCGAAGAAATACGGTATTTCAAAAATTGCCATTTGGTCTCACGGTTGTCCAAAAACTGTAATGTTAAATTCATCTCTCTAAAAATATTACTTGTCATTTTTTCCTGCAGTTTTACTGAGGGTTTAAGATAAATATTTCTGATAATACACCTCTGACCTCTTTCTGAAAAAAAATTTAACATCACAATTTACTATTCTGTTGCCTGAGAATGACAGAACAATCCAAGGTCCTTCATCATTCTGGGAACAATAGCACTGACTCTTTTTATCCAGCTTCACCCCAACCTCCCATCTGCCTCACTTAATGAGGTTTCCCATATGGACAAGTCTGTGTGCTGTACATTAGTTTTGCCACGATGTTTCACAGTGCAATTGAAAATTGCCCATGTGCTCAGCCTAGCTAGTATGGTCTGCTGCCCATCTCATTTCCATTCATTGTCTGGGGTACACTTGTTGCAGCCTATCCACGGGCTGAGGAATGTGAAAATTTATCTGTGATATTACATGAACTACGTCTTCAACTGTTAATTGCTGAATCTCATGTCACCCCTAAACTACTGATCCATCACTTTTTGTTATTTGGTTTTTGGCTTGTCTAAGGATCCAAGTCTTATTTACAGCCCAATCCTATCGAGCGCTGACGCAGTGGGTCTGCATGGCCCACGCTGTATCCAGTGCTGGAATTGAGCAGGTTAGAGGTTTCCTCAGGTTAACACTTGTCCTCTTACCCTGTGTAGATTCCAGCCTCAATGGGGCTTCTTGGATCTGCACCACCTCAATAGCTGGCGCAGGTCAGAGAAGCCCTGTATAGGGCTCTCAGGCCTGGGATGGGGGATAGGATACGATGGCCTCCTCTGCCAATCCTACCCCCTTCCCGGGCCCAATCCTCCCCCTGCACCGCCCCCCCTGCACTTTTACCCCCTCCCCTCCCCACCCCACATCCTCCCCCGTCCCTGCGCTGCTTGGAGTGGGATTTACACACTTTGGCACACGTTGGGCCTCCGGTGGCTCCAACGGGACAGTGCAGGCCTTCCCACCAGCGCCGCCTACACTAGAGTAGTCGCAAATGTGCTTATGGCACATTTGCAACATTCTAGGCTGGCGTAGATCCCTCTATGCTAGCCTACGGCAGCAATAGGATTGCACCCTTAGACTATGAGGGGGACCAGGATCCAAAATCCCAATGCAATGGAGTTGGATTCCTAATTCTGATAGCAGTTGGCTCTGGAAAGGGTTCAACAGACATTCCAGAGTCATCTCCATTTTAAAATAGGAAGATGATTAACCAGTCAATCCTATGCATGTTTACTCAAATCTCACTATGTTCAGTAGGGTTTGCTCCTAGGGAAGCACAGAGGACTGCAGCCCAATAATCTAATCTAAGCATGATTTAGGCATAATTAATCCTATCTCAATTATACATTCTCTCTTACCAACACTGTACAGCTGAAAGGTGCTGTTCCTAAGTCTTTTAAGCAGCCAGTCAGGTAAACAAATGCATACCTGTACCTCACTGGACATTTTCATTCAAGTGCTTTTCTTTTCTTTTGGGAATGTCACATTCTTATAGTAATATTATCTCCATTCGCAACTACTGTGACTAATGCAACTGGAGGGCTGCCTGGAATATGGGTAAAGTTTGAGAGGCACCAACTTGGACAGCTCCTGTGACATTAATGACACAACTCCCTCAGTGACCAGAGGCGTGACAAATGATTTCCATGCAAATTAAAACAAAAGCAACAGTGACTTTATTTTCTTTATTTTTTCATTCGATACTGTATGAATACAAAGTTTCTAGAAAGCTACAAAAAAATCTACCACTTTATCAAGAAGGCATCAAAATGTGTCACTTTGCAAAGACATGGAACACCTGCAGTAACCGACACAAAAATAGCATTTTTAGAGTGATGAAATAATTGCACTTAACTGTCATGGATATTAAAGTTATCACACATATGTACCGCGAAAGCTAGAATACATTTTTTTTACAAAGCACTTTTATAAAAAAATTCTCTGCACACAAACCCTATAATTTTCATATTACTATCATACTAAAGATAAATTCACTTTAAAGCCAACACTTAAAACATTTTAAAAACAGAAAAGGTACCAGTACCTACACACAGACAACAACAAATACAAGAATACTGTACTGCCAAAAGGTTTGATTAAAACTCATTTTGAAAACTTCAAAATATGTTAAGACAAGATTTGAAAAGTTTCATGTTTGTTTTTCTAAAAAGAGCTTTCCCTCCCTGTCTAAGCAAGAGGTACTTTGTCATCAAAAGGCAGATTCTACTTTAAAAAAAATAACCAGCAGCAGTACAATATTAAAGTAACCACTGACCATATATGAATATGCTTAAGTCACAAACCCAGTTTATACACATTACACAAATAAACAAGTGAGAATTCCATTAAGTCATTTACAAATGTGAACAAATGCACGTGGCAAATAAAAAATCAAAAAAGAAACTGTCTTACATAAAATGTACTGATATTAAAGAATTAAAGGCTATTCAGGTTTTAAAAACTGTTATAAAATTCTTTTGTCTTTTTCAGGCACATATTGTTTTTTTCTGCAGTCATGAGCCTGAAGCAGAGGCCCATTTAAAAAGAACAAACAAAATGCAAAAACAAAAATAAAACCATTGCGTAAGGAGGTAACAGGGGCGTATCCTCTATGTGAACTGAGTTCATTCAAGAGTCAATTGACACAGTGGAACTAATTAAAAAAATTCTTACAGCCAGACTAATTTGCTAAGCTAGAGATCAAGATTTTCAAATATCTTTATACTTTGAATTATCCAGTCTCTCTTTTCAGGGGGTGGCTGGGAAAAAGTAAAGACATATTAGAAAAGGTTAACTTGAGAATGGATGAAATGAGGACCGATTTAAACATTGCTTACAGCCCCATGACTGCTGCCCCCAACCCTTCCCAATGCTGGTGAACAATATGGCAGGGAAGAATGTTTAAATGCCCTACCATGTGCTTTGGTACAAAACCATGCAGTGCACCTGTGGCTGCAGAGGTTATGCAGCATAGCATCAAATGTTGCATGTGTTTAGAAAGCTGAACGTGGCCGAGGTAATTGAACATTATTTCCTGCTGTGTGGGTTGTGGACACAGAGAAGAGTTTCTCAGCAGCAATCACTGACAGTGCACAATGTGTATATCAGTCCCTACAGAACCACATGCGCTGCATGGCATATGTTGATGAAGTGGGTCATGTTGCAAGTCATACGTGGGCTGTAACTGAGTGATCCTAAACAGTCAAAAGACAGGCTCAGTTGGATTGTTCCATGGATTGTTCTAAGTGTAGTTTAGAACCCAAACCACTGTTTGAGTCTTCAAACATACAAAAGGCAAAACCATGATTATCTGCTTTTGCTTTCCATCCTTTCCGCACTCAGTGTCCTAAATTCACTCCTGTTTCCTTGGGGCAGCAGCTTCTGGATGCCGTGTAATGGACACGCAAACCCACTTGCTAATTCTGGCTTACTGGCAGACTGCAAAACATGGTGGTCAATTCAGTCACCATGCAAAGCCATACTTAAGTTTCCTCAGTCATGGTTTGACGTGATGCCTGAATTGAGCCCTAAAAAAGCAAGAACAGTCTAGGAATAAGACCAAGGAAGTAAAGATAACTTGGTCAGCTTGTCCAATGTTGTTAGCTGACCTCCAGCTCTCAGTTGCTACCATTTATTCAGTGTAATAATTCACTCTTGGTTACTTGAAGTGACAAACGCAGGGAAGTGGGCTCAATGTATTTACCAAACTGAATGGGCTCTAGTGTTGATAAAAAGTGAGAAAATAAGTTTTAAAGTTACAAATTATTCAACATAGTGGTACAGTACCTAAATAAATCATTCTAGAATTCAAGTAAGTAGAAAATTACATTTGTAAAGTAAGCTATATTTCAACTGCCACAAATTGTACCATTGTTTCTTTTTTTCAATTTTTGTACATAAGACAATAAATAAAATGATTCCTCTGCAATAAAATATACTCCAGCCACTTGCCTACCTATATCTGTCTCAGCAGATATATTCAATTGTTGTAAATATATAAAATGTACTTTTTGAGGCCAAGCAATCCTTATTAGGTTAGTTGTGAGGAGAAAGTGAGTGAGATTTGGATCTTTGAGAAGTAAAAACTATAGGTATACATGAATAAGAAACAGGGAGGGCTAAAATCACAAATATTTACCACTTTATGCCACATGCTAATTTTAAATAAAACTTAAATTTTGACCATCAAAAACAAAAGTGTATTCACAGCTACAAATCCCCTCTGCCAGCTTTTGGTTTTACTGCTATTAGTTCTCATTTCTGATTATTTTTAATGATGTTGGGTCCTTCTGAATCGATGTCATTGTCTCTTTAAATAAATGATATTTCTAAATTCATAGGTGATATTAAAATGGCACAAATTACTTAAAGGACCTGTTTTTCCTGCTGCAAAAATGGGGAAGTTTTGAATGGTGACATTCAAAGGTTTCTTCAATGATGTCTGTCATTCAGTTCAAATAATTTGGTGCTAAAAAGCACAGGTCAGATGATAGTTACATTTTGTTCTGCACTTTCATTTTCAATTTTAGGCATCCAACTGCTCAACTTTGTAAACAAAATAAGTGCAAATTTAGGATAAAGAAGAAAACCATCTTCACAGATTCAAAACTACAATAATAATAAAGTCATATTTGTCCTCTGTCTGAAATTCTGCTATTTATACAGACTCACATTACTCAGATGCAAGACTGGATGGAGATAGACATGGCAAAGGTGAAATACTGACTGTTCTATCATAAATGTCGCAGATGCTCGTCAGCAATGCTGCAGAAACAATGACAAACAGTTGAATAACATGTAGAATAATTTTCCAGCATTATGCACTCTTGCAATTGTTCAAAAAGCACGCTATTGTAAAAAAGGTACTCTTGAGAATGGAGGCCTGTTAGTTTTGACTGTTTCCAATAAACCAAAGGCATTATGGTGATCTCTAAATATTTTTGGTCTCTACAAATTGTCATTATTATGGCAGCACTTTTCTAAGCTGGAATTTCAAAACCAAAGGCACTTGCATGCAAGAGTGCAGAGAGTCACAAAGGTTTAAGTATTTGGTCATGAGAATTTAAGAAGGCAGCAATATTTGTACAATTCACTTTTTGCAGAAAATTCTAACGCTGTAGGATTTCATTTTGGTATAGATATTCCAACTATGTAGTAACAGGGACTGAATCATATAAGAAAGTGTCTTAGACCAAGTAGTCAAAAGGCTTCTCTCTAGGATATATATATATATTTTTAAAGTAAACCAATTAATGGACTACATAAGCTTGGCATGATAGCCTAAAAGGTACTTCTAATATAGCACTAAGGCACTGCTTATTGTGATGCTTTGGCAGCTCGGAATTAAGAAGATTCTATGACAAAGTAACAGTAACAAGAGAGATGCTTCCAGCTTACAAAAGAGCTCACAGTTTACAGGCAGCCTTTTGGACTACTCACTAAACATCTGACAGATTTAAGGCTTTCCAGAAGACACATGCACAGGGTTTTTGAATCATTTACATCCATGTTAAAGACAAGGCAAACATTTCCCCTAATGTCTTACAAAAGTGAACGCCAAGAAACATTGTGACTCTTCAAACCATTTTGTTATTACATACATAATGACCCAGACTACATTAACACATAAAAGTGTACCTGGCTTGCAAACTGACTTCTATTTCATATACGCCCCAAGGAGTTTCCTGGAGATGTATAATTACGCTAAAAACGTTTTTTAAAAAATAAATCCATCAAAACCAAAAGCCTAAAAAAAAAAGATAACATTTAAAAAAAACACCAGAGTAGTTTTATACTTGTAACACCAAGTGCTTCAAAATAAAGGGATACTTTAGACAGGTAAGATGCAGTGCTTCTGTTGAATTCATCATTAGTGTTAAAAATTGATGAAGAAACCCAGCCATAATTATCTACTTTGACAATTCACACAGTTAAAAATGACTGAGAGGTTCATCTGTCTTAATATCTGTAGGTCAAAAGAAGTTCAACTTGCAGAGGGCTCCAAGGTTGGAGAAGGCTGTCCTTCCATTCCACCCCTCCCCTGTCCTTTCCCATCGCTGTGCATGCATACCTGGGGCCTAAGCAACTGTCAGGACACCTTCTTGTGCCACAGAGATGCACTGCACTGCTGCTGGTGTTTTGGGATGTTATCAGGCTGTGGGACAGGGCAGCAGGCCCCTAGGAGAGATGAAGGATGGCCATGAATGAGAGACTGCATGCAACCTGCTACAGTTGTGCAGTGTTCCAGAAGTTGAGTACTCATAGCCCCACTCTGATCATTAGATGTAACAGAAATCTCCAGGATATTTTTGTTAGACAGATAAGCAGCTTTATACCCTGAGCATTTTTCCCTAAATTTAAAGATGAATATGTCTAACAGTGTGAGGGATATCCAAGATTTTAGGCAGACATAAACAATGCTCTGCTTACCAAACATTGATTATTCTAAGCAGCACACTGAACATTTTCTCAAGTATTCCATGCAGCTGTAGTTCTAGGGGAATTAGCTATTGACCTAGTGTCATACGTGTAAAGGGAAAAATGTCCCCATCGATATTTACTAGTTCATGATTTAATCCTGTAAGGTTTCTCAATTATACAGCTTTTTTTCTTATATCTGGAGGACAAATCCAGGGCTCCAAAGGTCCAAAGCACAGATCGGGGGGGGGCACTATACAACTGGAGTGAAAACTGTGAAACAGGATTGACTTGCCCCTACCCTCTGTTTTTTACAAGTAGACGAACTAGGCATCTTGTTATCTGCATTTGATATTGTAATCTCTTCAAGCCAGCAAATTGAATTTTATACTTATGGTAAAATAATGTCATGCTCATAAAAAAATTGGCACATAGAAGAGAGAGAGGGGAAATGATCCAAAGCAAGCACGGAGAAAAAAAAACCCACCTCTAGCTTAGAAACAGAGTACTTATATGCATATATGTACCGCATTAGGCATGTGTACCATTCACTGCTTAATAGCCTTTAGTATTCATGGGAAAAAACAAAGATTTATAAAAGCTGCCTCCGAAAGGGAATAAAACCCTACACAGTAATAATGGATTTACACCTATAAACTCTCCACACTCATCCTTAACAGCACCAAATGTTTGAGCAGAGAAAGGAGTGACATGCTAGGATACTCTGAGAAGCCTGAAAAAAGGAATATAGGAATTGGTCACATAATCCAATGAAGAGGCTAATGCTCCATGGTTTGAAGTCACATAAGAGCAGAGGCATCATAGCAGTGGGTGAACACATCCCACCAGACAGGCATGCGCAACACATGACTTACCAAGCCACATGTAGAACCATGTACTGTACACAGTGGACCCTTTTTTCCCCACGGATTCGGGGCCCGTGGATTTGACTCACTGTGGATCCCGGATCTGCAAGCATCCACTGTTTGACTTTAAAATCATGCTCTGGAAGGCTCTTCCGGGTTGCGTGGCTCCCCCTCCCCTCTTCCAAGGTTGCCCCAGAATGCATTGCAATTTATTCTGAAGCTCTTCTGGGAGAGGGAGAGGGAGTTGCGCGACCCGGAAGAGCCTTCCGGAGCGCGATTTCACCATGTTAAAGCAAGAACACGGAGCGGTTTACATTGAAAAGGAAAAAACTCAGGTTTTTTTAACCGTTTTAAGTGTTTTTTTAATGGACCCCGGTATCCGCGAATCCTCGCTATCCGCAGGGGGATGGTCTGGAACGGATCCTCCGCGGATAGCGAGATCCAACTGTATTGTGCTTGACAGTCCTCCTGTTATTGCATTTCCAGATAGGCAGGAAAAACAGAACATCAAGTGTCCTTGATGGGCTTATCATACATAGCTTATATTCGGGCTATATTCAGTGAGGCTACATTTAGCTTGGTGGGGCACTAGTTTTATAAGCCTGCCATAATATAATCATTGTGTGTTTTTTCCTGGTGATGTCAGTGATTTTCTAGCAGTCTAAAGACATTAAAAACAGATGAACCTTTTGCTTGCATACCTATTCTCTTCTCAACCACAGTCCTTCTGTGGTTTTCAGCTGACAGTATAATTGTAATACAGCAGTCACTATAATTTCCCCCCCCTTACATTTGCTAATTGCTAATTTTGGTGTTGCAATTTCTTGAGTCATTAGAAAAAAAAAAACAAATTGCTCATATAAAATATAACCACACACACAATATTACATACACTGTAAGTCTAAATTTTCAGTATTCATCTAGTTATTGCAAAACGAGCCATCTTTTTTTAATTAAATAATCAAATGTCCTTATTAGTTCAATACTTTATATATTTTTAAATACACTAGATATGATTAGTAAAAGGAAGTCTTCTCGCTTTGCAATACCTGCTTGAAAAGTTCAATGGATTAGAAGGTTAGTTTTAATAGAGAGGAAAAAAATACATTTTTGCCTACTTTTAGGACCTGTCTGCTCCCATCAGGCATTTCTTAAGGCTATGTTTGTCATTTGGCTTCAAACAGAAATTCAGTTTAAAAAATAATTTAGTCAATTACATTCGTTTGTATCTTCCACAGTAATCAATTACGAAGATAATTCTAAAAAGAATTGTGTGCTAATTTACGCTTATAGTTAAAATTCATTTCAATTTCACAAAAAATGCATCTTAAAAGCATTTTTTTTAATTTAGACAAAACACTCAAACTCTTATATAACTGCTGTTAAGTTTTCCCATGGCAAATGCTCTGTCTTATATTTTTCTAACACAACAACAAAAAATTAAACTTCCACAAAGGCCTTGAAATTCTTAAATATATTCTCCCCAAAGAATGGTGTTTTTACAAATTTGAAGAACATTCTGTTTCAGAAAGAATTTGTACAACTGTACCAGAATTTCACAGCTACAATATATGGACATACTAAAATGGAGTTTAGAAAAATGTAGGGGAAAGCTCAGCCAGAGGAACTGCCACTTAGTGTTGAGGTTGACAGTCTGTGTTTTGATAAGGAGTCATAATCTGAAACATGTCTATAAATAACTGTTCAGTCCTTTACAAGCCTGTAGATATGATGCTGTGCACCGTGTTCGCTGTTTGAAACTTCAAATACACACGCCATGCAAAGTAGGGTTTCTTGTGTGTCCCTGTTTGTTACAACCTATTTGCATTTTAAAAAGGAAAAAAAGGAAAACAGAATGTTAGAAATCTGAACATTACCATTGGCAAAAAAGGTTACAAACACTGTAAATATTTGAACTCTCTCTCTCTCTCACACACACACACACACACTTTTCAGTTAAACCACAATTGTTGATTAAATACTTCTCTAATGCTGGCTTCTGACTTATTACATATATAGAAACCAGTGGTGTAGTTTGTGTGAAGCAGCTGGTGTGGTCCACACTAGGCAGCCGCCCCGGGGGGGGGGGACAGGACTCGCCGGGGGGCTGCCGCCGCTTGCCACTTCTTGCAGAATGAGGACAATGTAAGGAAGGCCCCCTGTGCAGTAACTAAGAGGCGTGTACAGTGGCGACTTCCCCCTTTCAGCCAATTGACTGGCTGAAAGACTAATGGGGCAGCTGCCACCTCGCGTGCCTCTTAGTTGTTCAGAGAGAGGCGCTGGGAGGCAGATGCACAGGAGCGGTGACGCCACTGCCAATTACTTCCGGAGGGAGGAGACACCTCCATCAGGAGTCATCGCCCTGGACAGCCAAAGAACTTGCTACGCTTCTGATAGAAACCAAAGAGTATCTAGAGGACATGAGAGGTAGGCTATTTGAGCTAGGAATTCTCTCCTCCTACTGGGTCAGTTTCACTTTCCCATTGTTGCATTACCACCTTGTGGCCTTTTAAAGCCAGGAGAGAGGAACCGCACACAGCTACTGCTGCCCTCCTGGTTTGAAAAAAACTGGGGCTATCAAAGCTGCCTCTCTCCACTTTAAAAGGCTTGGGGCAGTGGTAAAGAAAGAAGGGGGGGGGAGGATCAAATCGGGTAGTGCAAGCAGGAGCCATATAAATGTCAGATTTCCTCAATGACCACTACTTGTCTCAAGATTCTGGGGGTATTCAAGAGCTATTGTGATGGATCTCCTGAAAACTGGTGGACAGTAGTAAAAGTATTTTGAATCAGCTAGGTTCATACAATACGCTGCAAGGTGTCACAGGGCAGCAGTAGCCACCTGGCACTCTAAATATACAGGCAGTGACCTTACTCCACTCATAGCCACTGCGAGATGGCCCCTCCTGGCACCTCAACCGAGTCCAGAGCTCCAGGGATGGGCTCTTAGCTCAGTGGAAGAGTATGCAGAAGGTCCCAAGTTCAATCCCTGGCATCACCAGGAATGACTGGGAAAGATCTATTTGAAACCCCGGAGAACCACTGCAAATTAGTGTAGACAATAGGTGGATTGATCACGTGACGCATTGTAAGGCAGCTTCCTATTTCTATTTCTAGCCTACCCAGGCCTAGGGAGGAAAAATTCTACCCTTTTTACAGCACATTAAAATGCACGGTGGGTGCATTCTAGAAGTAGAAATATCATTTATTATTTGTTACATTTGTACTGAACCTTCTCCCTCTCGCTGACTTTCACACTGATTTTTATAGGTCCAGAGGTGTGGTTAGAGAGCAAATTAGGGAGGCATAAGAGTGGCCATTTGGAGAGCTGAATTCATCCAAACCTCCACTACAAAAGCCCATTACCTCCGTGGTGTGCTTGTCACTTTGAGGCCATATCCAATTGTTGACTCCCACATCACATCTGTGCAAAAGCACTTATCATGGGAGCTTGGATGTGTACATTACATTACCTGGATTCCCAGGTAGCGGCTGTGGCCAGGGGGGCTTTTGCCCAGCTTCGGCTGGTGCGCTAGCTGCGACCGTACTTGGATCGTGCAGACCTGGCCACGGTGACCCATGCCCTAGTGACATCTAGACTAGATTACTGCAATGCGCTCTACGTGGGGCTGCCTTTCAAGACTGTTCGGAAACTGCAACTAGTGCAGAATGCAGCGGCCCGGGTGGTTGCCGGGGCTTGTCGGTTCGACTCAGTCGGACCGCTGCTTTGGCGGCTACACTGGCTACCGGTTCATTTCCGGGCACAATTCAAAGTGCTAGTTTTGACTTTTAAAGCCCTTAGCGGCTCGGGTCCAGGGTATTTGAGGGACCGCCTCCTTCCTTATAATCCGACCCGTACTCTGAGGTTATCGGGGGGGGCCCTGTTGACCATGCCGCCATTGGCGGAAGTGAGGAGGATGGCGGCGCGGAGTAGGGCCTTCTCGGCGGTGGCGCCCCAATTGTGGAATTCCCTCCCCTTGGAATTAAGAACGACTCCCTCTTTAGAGGCCTTTCGGCGGGGCCTTAAGACGCTTTTATTCAGGACTGCTTTTAATGTCTGACATGGTGGGCTGACCTTTTAACAAATGGTTTTAATATATGTAAATACTGGTGACCCACTGGGGTTGTTTATTTTTAATCTTAAGTGTTTTAATTAATTATTTTAATGTGTTTAATTAATTGTTTAATGTGTTTATATGTATTTTAATATGTTGTAAGCCACCTTGAGTGCCCTCAGGAGAAAGGCGGGCTACAAATTCCTAAAATAAATAAAAATCAATTACATTAGCAGCACTGATGGAGGTACAGCAAAACGAGTTGCATGGTGGCCAAGTAACTCCCCAAGAAACGGTAAAAGCAGGACCCACCTACTTTTGAAGTAGTATGTTACTACTTAAGGGCATGACATTCTAACCCTTGCAAATAGAACCAAATAAAAATCCACCAACCCCTGTCCAGAACTCCAAAATATTACAGAAAGCAGCCAGCAAATAAAAGTGAGACGTTACCAACAAAATTGTAAAGTTTTCCAACACACTGTTCATCATATATTTCTCTGGTAAATGCTTGAGCTTGTGGATGAAATTGATCATATATTCACACATCGGAGAGCGGTTTATTCTATACACAAACCGACCGTTCTCAAACCGTGCATATTCAGTCTGAAACAGAAAAAAACCCAGAAAGTTCAGAATCTCAATAAGGAAGCTAGATTTATTGATCAATACTACTAATGAAACTAGATCTGCTCGTTTAGTTTGTTTTTAAAGTGATGCATTCATTACAAAATTGTATACACACAAATTACAGCCGGGCAGGATATTTTCAGAGTTTCTAAGACTTGCTTTTGTGACAACAGAATACATACAGGTACCTCACTGGAAGTAATTAAAATATGAAATTCAACTTAATTTAAACACACACACACACACACCAGTTTCTTAGAAAAGACACAAGAGGAAAAGGGTGGGTCTGTCATTAGTTGGAAACACCATGAGACAGGAAGTGGAGATATTTGAATGTTCAACCCCTGTAGCAAAAATTGGTACAAAGTAAGAGAAGGGCAGGAATGAATGTCAAGTAGAAATTTCCCTGAATCATTCTTGAAAAAAATTGAAGTGCTGCTGCTCTCCTGAGCCCCAAATGGTCAATTTGCTCCAACCAAAGAGAGTGTGAACTGAGTGAATCCTGATTGCGGGGGTTCAAAACTGAATATTTAAAGAAAGCAGCTGGTTCTTCAGATCTGCCTGTTTTTACGTAGGTTTTACATAACTATGATGTACGTTACTGAAAGGTAAGATTGGTTTCTGGATTTGTATGATCTCCATTCTCTGAGAAGATATTGAGTTAAGACTGGACAATGAGCTTATTCTACTGTCCCAATGTAGAGGGGACAAAAAGGGCACTCCAAAAAGGTACTCAAATAGTACAACGAATGTAACAGGGCTCTGGACTAATATAACCATATGCTCACTAATTCAAACTAAGCACAACCAGAAGATGAAAAGACACTTCTAGAGAAAACACTGAGACTATCTATTTTTTTAAAAATCATAGTGCAGTTGGGCATAATTAGAGCAGAAACGGGGAAACCCAAAGTAATTATGAAAATCCTACCTCTACTTTTTCTACCACTTGCTTCCCAAATGAGCAGACTTTGGTAGAACAGGTGATTGTCATGTTTTCTGAGCTCTCATACTGACTAGTTACGCCATAGAATGCTCCTGTATCATCTTGGATGTTGCAATTTAAGTCCGCCTGCAGGAAAATGGAACAGAGATTTTCTCAACTGCCTGCATTATTGTAGGAAATAATTAACTGTTAGTATACTGCCATTACAAATGTCGCTTTTGAAAAATAAACTTCATCATTTGTCTTCCTAGTCTATTTTAGAAGACAAATGGATAATACAGAGGAGCAAATTATATGGATTCCCATTGTTGGTTCCCCAGTGCTGCCAGATTTTCCACTGCAACTTTGCAAAACAGGACTGGGATGCAGATAGCACACCTGCAGCCCCAGGCATATTTCAAGGGAGTGTCTTGCAGCTTTTGTTGCCAAGGAGAACAGCTGCACTATTTCTCCAAGGCTTGGAATTTTGCTTCCAAGCCATAAGGAAAGCAACCCAGTTTCTAACCTAAAAAATTCAAATTAAGAAGAAGCAGTAATTTAGTTGCATAATAAGGATTTCTCTTTCCCCCTATTTGGACACTGAAGGATCAGCCTGTAAGTGGATCCTGACGGGTAGGAGAGGTGCACCATCAAACCAACAAGTCCATACAAAATAATTACAAGCACAAAAGCAACGGACACCTTTAATGGACACCGCCCCCAATGCGGCGGCCCGTGTGGTCTCTGGAGGTAGGTGGTTCGACTCTGTCGGGCCGCTCCTCCGACAGCTGCACTGGCTGCCGATTCGTTTCCGGGCCCAATTCAAACTGCTGGTTTTGACCTTTAAAGCTCTATACGGCTTGGGGCCAGGATATTTGAGAGACCGCCTACTTCTATATAGTCCGGCTTGTCTCCTTAGATCATCAGAGAAGGCCCTTTTGCGGGTGCTGTCGCCCAGGGAGGTGTGAGGGGCGGCAGCCAGAAACAGGGCCTTCTCAGTAGTGGCACCAACCTTATGGAATTCCCTCCCCTTTGATTTACGAACTGCTCCCTCCTTGGACACTTTCCGGCGAGGCCTAAAAACCTTCTTGTTCAAAGAAGCCTTCTGAGCACCTGCCTTTTTTAACATCTCGCTGGTACAGGTGGGGGTGTTGCTGTTTTTATGCTCCTGTTTTGACTGTCGCCATGATCTTTTTAATCGATTTTTAGATATTGTTTTTATTAATTTTCATTAATTGTTTTTTACTGTTTTAAAATGTGATATTTTTATATTGTAGTTTTTGTATGTATTTTTTTCTGTTGTAAGCCGCCTTGGGTCCCTTCGGGGAGAAAGGCGGGATAAAAATACTGTAAATAAAATAAATAAATAAAGAAAACCCATTTCCTCCCAGTCCACAGGTGTACACATTTAACTCCAGATGTGTATGTACACCCTTGTGTAAAAATGCCTTATTTGAAAGGATTTTCGGAACATGCATTGCCAGCCTCATGTTTGCTTGGGATCAAGAGATTCAGGTGAATGGTGACTTCTTTTCTATTCTATGTTCGGATAGCTGCATACTAAGGACTAAACAGCAGATGCAAAAGAAATCTCCTGGGGGTATTACATTTGCAAAGATAATATTAAGAAGTATTAAAAAAACAACAACAAACACCTACCACTTTGGCCACAATCCATTACAGAGCAAAGTGCGCTTAACTCCCATGATTTCATAAGCTTAAGTGTACTTAAATCTGTTTTAGATTATGGCAACTGTGTCCACACCTGCCATTTTAAATCACTAATTACGCCAGATGCCCAATTTTTTTTCATTTCTATACCATTCACACACCACTCCCTCTTAGGCAATTTACTATGACTCCTCTTCCTCCTTCATAATTCTGCATGAACAGAAATGTTGACCAGACTTGCATTTGTACCTGTATTCTTAGCAAATCAACCCAAACTATCATTTGTACTGTAATTTGTAACCATCAGTTGCAACCTATTTCAAGTACGGTAATTAGGAAATCTGCAGAAATTCTCCTGGAGTAAGTAAAAGACCTGTTCTTTCAGATCAACTGGGAACCTGATTTCTAGTAAACTTTAAACAACATATTGAAATTAACTAGATTCAGCTCACAAGAGTTGATATTAAGAGAATGAGCTATGTCTTGGAAGCCTACAGGTCAAAGTTCATCTTTAAAATGAATATTGCATAATTTATTTTGCATACCATTTGAAGAGAAAGGAAAAAGGAGAAAAGAGGAAAATTGCCTGTTGTTGTTCTTTAAAGATGAGGGAAGCAAGTCGTTCTGTCATCATTATAGATCAGAAGTTCCCAACCTGTGGCTGCGCGGTGCCATGTCTTCAGCTTCTCTTCCCCACAATCGGGGAAAATAACCTAAAGACGCGGCCGCCCCAGTCTGCTGGTGGCTGCGTCTTCAGCTTCTCTTCCACGATCGCGAGGAAGAGAAGCTAAAGATGCGGTTGCTCCAGTCTGACCGCAGCCGCATCGTCAGCTTCTCTTCCTTGCGATCATGGAAGAGAAGCTGAAGACGCAGCCACTGGCAGACTGGGGCGGCCGCGTCTTCGGCTTATTTTGCCCGATTGCACAGAAGAGAAGCTGAAGATGCTGTGCTGCACAGCTGAGATGGTGGTCGCCATCTTGGCGGCCGGCAACCTGCATATCACCAGCCTGTGGTCCGCATACCACCAGTGGAAAGGTTATGCAGAAAGGTTATAAACCCTCTCATCTGAAAAGGGCGGGTAAAGTAGAAGCACAGAAGGATTTCCTGAGGGAGCACTACACAAATATTCAGTAGTTGAAACTGAACACGTACGTTCCCTTGTTAAACATCACAGAGACTTCAATTACCGTAGACTGCAATGAGGAGTCATTCATATGAGTGTATTATCCTTCCCCTCCTCCTTGCTGAACAGTGATCAAAGGGCAAAGATTCCAAATTGTGAAGCAATTTTTTTCCAACAGCAGCATCTGGATCTTTGGCACATTTCACTGCCAGTTGTGTGCTGCAGCTTTGGAATAGCTTCCAGGTCTGCCACATGGCTAGGCTTTTGATGGCCAGGCCAAGCAACTCTACTTCCCAGCTGCTCTCTGACTCATTCAGGAGTACTAACACTCTTGCACCAAACTGGGAAAGGAGTTTTTGCACTAGTGCCATGAAGGTCATTCTGCAGAAAAGGGTCTTTCAAGGAAGACCAAAATAAGCAGGAGGGACTTCTTGTCTTCCATTTTTCATTTGCCTTAAACGCATCTGAAAAACTGGCTAAAGATGACCAGTTCACGTCAGTGACCTCATCCCTCAACTGCAAGCTTGTTTGCCAAGTCTCAATCTGCGATGCAATAAAAATCACATTGAAGGAGGGGAAAACATTACAATAGCGTTTTTGTGAATGAAAGAGACAAAGAATCTACATGCCTGTAAAGACGGCAGCAGACACACACAAGGGACGTGGGAGGAGACCATGTGGCCGAGCTCTTTCTGAACACTGGCTGCACTGAATTCATTATTTGTTAACAGTGCTTGACAAAGGAACAGCATTATTTTTTTTTCCAGGTCACAGCTATTTTACATAATAAGAATAGGAATAAACTTAACCATCCGACTCATGTTACTTTACCACTAATTATGGCATATATTTACATCCATAAAACGGGAAAGATTTTTGGACATGATTTAATGCCCTTTTATTGTGGAGATTCCTTTATTTCCATTCCACATTTGAATTTCAAAAATGCTCTGGACTTCAAAGCATCTTTTTAAAAAGCTTGCTCTAATTACAATATGCTTTATTTTCCAGACCTGCTTGTTTGCATTGCAGATTCTTGAAAAGATAAGGTTTTCATTAAAATATACCAATTAATATCACTTTCACATCTTAGGGGAGTTTTGTTCTCTACTTCATAGGGTACTCAGACACATAAACAGGATATCTTTATGAAGCAATACTGCTATCATTTCACACTGTAACAGCGTAATCTTAAGCAGGTTTATTCAGAAGTAAGGTCCACTTTGTTCAATGGGACTTATGTCCAGGTAAATGTGCACAGAATAGCAAGCTAAAAGTGATCCAGCTTTTTAAGCAAAAAAAAAAAAAGGGGGGGAGTTTATTATTTCTGCTGTTCTACTAAGCCAGCACAGAGTGTCTTTTATTTATTTGTTTTAAATACCTTGATTTTAATTTTTCTTCAGTGCACATATAGAGCAGGAAACCTTAGGGCTTTGCAGAGCTTGAATCATGGCCCACACAATTCTTTTTGCTCCTCATGATGGCCACTATATGCCTTTTCTGGAACGTATTCCAGTTTTACCCATCTTACAGAAATTAGCTAGGAGCTATCAGATGCAACTAACTATGGAGGCATTCATCAAAAAGAGAAAGTACTGTAGACGGAGGGAATTGTTCAGGCCTATTTACTCACACACTCAACTGAACACCGTACATGTAGTAGGGAAACAGAACCTGTCCTGCTGTTTCCATGAGTTTCATGTAATGTCCAAATGACACATAAACCATGTGCCTAAGTCCAATCTTAACTATCAGATTGGGGTGGGTGGCTAGAGATTGCATGTATCAAGTTTACATACTTTGGAAGGTATGTTGTTGTTGTTGTTCAGTCGTTAAGTCGTGTCCGACCCTTCGTGATCCCATGAACCATATCCCACCAGGCCTTCCTGTCCTCCACTATCTTCCTGAGTTCGCTCATTTTCATGTTCGTTGCATCGGTGATGCTGTCTAACCATCTCATCCTTTTCCTTCCCCTTCTCCTTTTGCCTTCAATTTTTCCCAGCATCAGAGTCTTCTCCAGAGAGTCCTCTCTTCGCATTAGGTGGCCAAAATATTTGAGTTTCAGCCTTAGTATCTGTCCTTCCAGGGAACAGTCAGGGTTGATTTCATTTAGGATTGACTGATTTGATCTCCTAGCAGTCCAAGGGACTCTCAGGAGTCTTCTCCAGCACCACAGTTCAAAAGCATCTATTCTTCAGCGCTCAGCCTTCCTTATGGTCCAACTCTCGCAACCATACATTGCTACTGGGAACACCATTGCCCTGACTATGCGAACTTTTGTTGGCATGGTGATATCTCTGCTTTTTATTATGCTGTCTAAGTTTGCCTTAGCTTTCCTTCCAAGGAGTAAGCGTCTTTTAATTTCATGGCTGCTGTCTCGTCTGCAGTGATCTTGGAGCCCAGAAAAGTAAAACTGCTTCCATTTCTGCCCCTTCTATTTGCCAGGAATTGATGGGACCAGATGCCATGATCTTAGTTTTATTAATGTTGAGTTTCAAGCCAACTTTTGCACTCTCCTCTTTCACTCTCATCAAGAGGCCCTTGAGTTCTTCTTCACTTTCTGCCATTAGGGTGGTATCGTCTGCATATCTGAGGTTGTTGATATTTCTCCCGGCAATCTTGATTCCGGCTTGCGATTCATTCAGCCCTGTATTTCTCATAATGTACTCTGCATATAAGTTAAATAGGCAGGGTGACAATATACAGCCTTGCCGTACTCCCTTCCCAATTTTGAACCAGTCGGTTGTTCCATGGCCGGTCCGAACTGTTGCTTCTTGACCCGCATACAGGTTTCTCAGGAGACAGGTAAGGTGGTCTGGTACCCCCATCTCTTTAAGAATTTGCCACAGTTTGTTGTGATCCACACAATCAAAGGCTTTTGCATAGTCAATGAAGCAGAAGTAGGAGGTTTTTTTGGAACTCTCGTGCTTTCTCCATGATCCAGCGCATGTTGGCAATTTGATCTCTAGTTCCTCTGCCTCTTCGAAACCCAGCTTGTACGTCCGGTAGTTCTCGGTCCACATACTGCTGAAGCCTAGCTTGTAGGATTTTGAGCATAACCTTGCTAGCATGTGAAATGAGTGCAATTGTGCGGTAGTTTGAACACTCTTTGGCACTGCCCTTTGGAAGGTATGCAGCAGGGTTTTCAACATTTTTTTAGTACCACTTTTCCTAGTACAGGTTGAGTATCCCTTATCCAGACCGCTTGGGATGGAAAGTTGTCTGGATTTCAGAATATTTGCATAAATATAATGAGACATCTTGGGATGGGACCCAAGTCCTAAACACATAATTAATTTATGTCACTTATACACCTTATACACATAGCCTGAATGTAATTTTATACAATATTTTGTGTTCCAGCATGCCTTGCGCTATGCCAGCCAGGTGCTGGAAAAGGTTTTGTAAGACAGTTGGAATTGCATTAAATGTCAGTTTGCTGCCTGCCCTTCCAATGCTATGACAGCCTTCGGCAATGTGTTTTGTTTTTTTAGTCAGGGGTAATTATTCAATTAATATCCCACCTTTCTCCCCAAAGGGCACCCAGGCAGCCTATAATAATATTAAAATACATACAATATAAAAACTAAAATACATAATAACAAGTATAAATATATATAATACAATATTAAAACCAACCACTGGCAGTCATTCAAACAGGAACAATAAAACAATCAATAATTAATATGCCCACCCATAAACGCCAGCAGACATACCACTAAAAATAGTGACATTAGAATATGCCTATGCACTAAACAGCAGTGATGACTCCTCAGGCCCAGCACACTGTAGGAATATTTTTCTGCATTCCACATGGTATACAGGCCATGCCAGAGCCACTGCTGCTACTCAGATCAATCTCATCAACCCTGGCCAAGAGCACAAACGTACGGACTATTAATGGTTCATTGAATCCCCATCAACGAATGGTGGGTTGTTGTACTACCAATGGGCCATACAGTAGCCCAACTCCAGGGTATTACTTATTTTTTGCCAAGGCTCAGCACTAGCTTGTCCCAGCAGTGGACAGTAATTCTTGAATAACTGTGCTGTTTACTTCCTTTTCTAGGCTTTTGATAATTGTCTTCTCACACACACACACACACACACACACACACACACACACACACACACACACACACACACACACACACACACACACACACACACAAAGTATTAGGGGCTCCAGTGTACCTACAGTTTAAACTAAGCCTGTGCTGCCAATGCCATAGTCTTAACCCGACAATCTCCTATTCTAACATGGGCCGTAACTTTAGAACTACGGAGTGTGCACTCCGCTGTTCTAAAGTGTCGCAAACATGCCGTAAAGCACATTTGTGACTACTTTAGAGTAAGGGCCACCGGTGCAAGGCTGGAAGCCCTCACTCCATTGCTAGATCGGCTGCCAGAGAAAGGTAAGGCCGTCATATCCCCATCCCATTCCCGGGCTGGCGTGGCCCTTACATGGCCTCGGACTAATGCCAGCTCAATAGCTGGCGGAAATCCGAGGAGGCCTCCCCGCGCTACACCGGGGGAAGGGGACAAACATCCCCTTCCCCTGAGTAGACCTCCGGGCCAATCAGGATCGGCCCGGAACGGGGATAGGATCCAGTGGGCGGCCCTAGGGCCCCGGATCTTTACACAGGATTGCGCTCTCAGTCTGGCTAGTGAACCAAGAATCTATAAACCTTTTTTAGACTGCCTTAAACTAATTGGCTACTGCACCTCTGAAATCCAGATACATCTTATTAAAAACTTTTCCCCTCCATCTTTTGATAGATCTTCCGAAAAAAACAGTTTCAAGTTCCTAACACACATAGTCATGCTATGCCACTGAAGCAAAACATTAGATGAGCCAAAATCACAACATATACACTAACATGGAGGTTTTGATTACCAGTAGTTATATTTACTTGACTTCATGAAAACCCAACTACACAAAGCTGTTAATAGGATTGTAGTATAATATGCAATACTTGCATTGATGTCTTCAACATGTAGTCAGTATTACTCAACCGCTCCACTAGATGGCAGGTAACAGTTTACAAATGGTTTCACTACCAGTTTGTGAAGTGAGTAAAATGCTGACAAGTTGTTGTATTTATGGTACTAGTGTGGTCTTGTTAAACTGGATTTGAACTAACATCTTGCATGACCAGTACACAAAAGATGTAGTTATAAAATCTTGTGTTAATTAACATGCTAAAATTAGCTAGGAATTAGTTACCAACATCTACTGTTTTATATGAAGAAAATGAATATGCTGTGTTATTTACAATTACAACTTTGACAGTATATTAAACAAAATAGCTTTCTTGCTGACTGATCTGGACTATCATACTATTAAAACAGTTATCTATTTTTCAGTGACAGCTGTGAAGGTTAACAAGGAATGTATTCAGTTAAATGGAACTTTGCAATTAGCTGTGGCACTTGATACCTCTCATTGTTTGAATTACGATGATTAAAGTTCACAGATATATCCCCTTTGAATGTAGGTTTGTGAGACTGTTGTAGGTTTGTGAAACAGTGCTCTTTATAATTAATGGTTATTTTTGTATGTTAAATAACGGTTATAAGAGCAGCCATGCAGGATCAGATCAATGGTCCATCTAGTCCAGCATCCTGCTTCCCAGAGCCAACCAGATGCCTCCAGGAAGCCCACAAGTAGGACGTAAAAGGCTTTAGCCCTGCCCCCAGCTGTTGCTGCCCAGCAACTGCTGTTGAGTGGCATATGTCTTTAGCCAGAGAAGTTCCATTCAGCTACTGTGGCTAACAACTATTGATTGACCTCTCCGTTTACAATTTGTCTTATCCCCATTTAAAACCATCTAAACTAGTGGTCATCCCAGGTCCTAAAGACAATGAATTTAACAAATTAATTGTGTGAAGAAGTATTTTCTTCTGTTTGCCCTGAATCTATATCATTGGAGGACCCCAAGCATCACAAGAGGGGGAGAAAAAACCCACTTTCTCTACACCAGCCAAGCAAAGCTTTTGATATTTAGAAAATCTCCCCATGCACAGAATATTCTTAAAGTCATACTTACCCAAAATTTTACTAAGAAGAAGGCATTCTGGGGCCCTTTTCCAAATAGCTCCTTCAAACCACCTTTCTTTTCAGGGAATTTATCATAAATTTGACGAATGTCCACCGATTCTAGCAACGGATCACTGTACGAATGGTTGGCATGTCCAATGTGCACAAAAAGGTGTTTGTTATACTATAATGTAAAGGAAAAACACACATTATACCAGGAAATTAATTTACTGATGCAAAGGTAACAGCTTTTATTCCTCATGAGACATGTGGTGCAGGAATACCTTCAAAAAGACAAATAAATGACTGTAGTATGCAGTCAGCATCCCCACTTGAAGCCGCTGTTAAGAGATTATACCACTTCTGACAGAAGGTGAGAGAACCAATACTGAATACTCCCCCTTACATAAACCCCCCATATATTCAGAACTAGCGTATCAAAGAGGTTCTAGCTAGACTTCCCCTCCAACATGCTAGTTTTTGAACATATAGCAAGATTTTTTTTACACAAGAGTTTTACACGTGGTAAGAGTCTTCCATTCACAATCTGAATGGTGTAGTCCAGCAACAGATATATCACATTAGCTTGCTGACTGCATTTTGCCCCAAAATTCATTTCAACCCATTCAGCTATTAAAGAGCATCACCTACAAGTGGAGGCTGGCCCACAACTTTGATATTCATATGAGCACCTGTTGTAAACATTGGAAAAACTCAGTGAGGAAAAAGAGCAACAAAGAGAAGGAAAAGGCCAACTCATTAGTTTGTATCCTTTGAATTTTTTTTGGCCTAATGAACTGGTGGCAGTCCTTTACCATGCAACAAATCAAACTTAAAGTAGAACTACCAGTGCAATACATATTGTTTTAGGTGTGGAAATTGGAAACTGCAACCCCACCCCACCCCCCAAAAACAGAGTCAGTCTGAGAGAAGCCAGCATGCTGTTGCTGAGCACTTTAGCTTAGTCATCGTTAATGACTAAAAACGTAAGGAAAAGCAGATCAATCACTACAATCAGACAGCTGTGTTGGGGTTTGCTTGTGTGTTTGGTCACACAGTTCATGCATAGCTCCAGATACGATAGCTACATTGCAGTAAGTAAATGCTTAGCAGCAGATAATGCCCTCCTGCTCCCTGCCTCTGGGTGCCAGGCCAGGATGGTACAGCAGATAGAGCCTTAGACATGGAAGGCCCTAGGTTCAGCTGCCCACCCAGATCACTAGGTGGCCTTAAGGCCAGTCACTATCTTCAAGGTTCAACTGCCTCAAGCATGATAATAAATGAGCTAAGTAGTATAAGGTCCTTGTGTATAATGAAAGCTACACTACGCATGATTTATTAAAAATAGATTAAGATTTTGAACTCAAAGGAATGGAGCATTTAGACAAATCTTTCGATCTATTTAAGATATCTTTACTAATGCATTATTTATTTACAACTCCATATCTTAGGGAATGTTACGGACAGGCAAGCTTAAGAATAAAGAAAGACAGGAAAAGAAATGGATCCTGAATTAGATCAGAGTATAAATTCTCTGCTGTAGGATGGAAGGGCTGCATTTTGAAGAGTGAAACCTTTGTTCTTTTCTAATCTTTGGGAAAACAAGTAAAAGTGGAATAGCAAAATGACAGCTGGCTGGTAGAAGTGGCACGGGCCATGGCAGAAGTTCCCAAACTTCTGGGTAGAGGTTACGCTGTTGTAAGTCATTGCAGCTCCCCCCCCCCCACCCGCAGCAACAGCACTCCCGGGATCATGTTGCCACGGGGGGGGGGAGAGAAAGAGTGCTTTTTTTCACTTCCCTGAGGGGTGTGTGCTGGTCCTCCGGGGGGGGGGAGGACGGGAAGCCCGTGGACCCCTCCAAAGGCCTCCCCATGCCGGAAACCAGAAGTGGGTCGCAATCGTGTCGGAGAGTCGTTCTGAGGTGCGGGGAGGCCTGCAGAGGGGTCCGCAGACTCCCCGCACCCGCAGAGAACCAGCACACCCCTCAGGGAAGTGAAAATAAAAAACACTTTTTCTACCCAGTGTTGGCGGGGGAAAAGGGAGTAGCGACCCATTGTTCCTGGCTGGGATGTTGTGACGACCCAGTTTGGAAACATCTGGGCCATGGGATTGTGCGACATCCCTGGACGGAAGCAAGGGAGTCTGCAAGCTTTGCTATGGCATAAAATCAGTCCTGAACAACTCCTGCTCTCTCTCCCTGTCACGTGTTGCACTGCTGCCTGCCTCTCTAGCTCAATAGGCTAGAGGCAACGTGCCACCAAAGCACAGGGCAAGAAACAAGGCTGCAGACGCTCTAATCTTTTTCTACTGCTGAAGAAGATGTGGGTCAGAGTGTTTGTGACCATGCATTGAAAGTGACGAACTGCAGTCTGTATACTGTACAAGAGCAGCTGTGGAAGAAAGGCGTCAGAACATTTTGGACGGTTTTTAGTGGAACTAGGCAATTTTTAAGTTTGAATGACTGATTTATAAATTATTGCTTCAAAACTGGTTATACCTGGAATTGCTCTAGTGACTTGATAGGTATTTACTTGACTTGAACTGTAAGTTTGCATGGAGTTGTTAAAGACAGTTGATTAGAATGAATTTGTGTAAATTACTAGATTAACATTTTTGTGATTGTAGCATTGAAGTTTTGCACTGGGGTGTCTGGTGGGGCAGGGTGCATAAGGTAAAATGTACTTGAGTGCCTGTCTCTTGAACTTTGGCACACTTGTCCAAAAACGTGGCCCCCATGGACACAGTAAAAGAAACCTGGCTAGGAATCTACCTACTAGTTATGTTTTAACTACTAGATATTTAACAGCCTAGTCTGATGAAATAGAGTGAGACAAAGAAAGCAGCATATTAATTTGTGGTTGTAGCCAACACTACCATACTTCATTAGCTTCTTAAAGTTTCTTATTTTGGAGTGAAGGTTAATAACGTCATCAGATCAAAATTCAATTCATACAAATTATGAGCCAGTTGCACAGCTTTCTAATCAATTAGATAGATTTTCCTCAAAACCTTCTTTCATAATAACGCAAACCACATTATCTCCGAGTACAAGTGGAAAGGTTTTCTAGTCTTTGCTTACAGACTAGAAGGACAGTGACAACCACAAAAAAGGGTGTTTCTATTTTGAAGTGTAAAGTACACAGGTCAGAAAAGTAAACAAATGAATGGAGGGACTGAATTCATGAATGAATACCTATAAGTAAAGCCTTTGAAAGGGCAGAACTAACTTGCATATCAATCAGTTACTCAAGAATTACAGTAATTATTGTACTATTCTGTAACAGTAATTACCATACAGCATCTGCACAGTTGTTGAGTTTACCATCTTACTGGAGGTGCCAAAGCAACAAGCTTGTTATCTGCTTTAAAACTCACTTCTAAACCCTATTCATTAAATATGTCATATATGCACCAAATGGCACCTTCTCAGCAGCAAAATTTATGTTTAAGGCTCAAACAGCTATTGAGAAATCACTTATGTGGAAATAGCCACAGGGATGTCAAGTGGGTGACTTGTCAAAATGGTCTACCTTTAGCACACATATAGCATTTTGGAGTAAGATGCTTTGTTATATACTCTTCCACCACCAGATAATTTCAAACTGGGAAAAAGTTGAACCAAAGATATTGTCTGCTTTATTTTTCTAGCTTCTGAAAATCAGTTTGATTTCCAGTACCCATTAGAAGCCTATAAATGCTGTACTTTTGACTGTCATACAGAATACTCCATGAAAAGTTGGAACCAATAAGAAAAGCATTTACATATACTGTACTCTTTGAAGTGCTACATTCTTCCCAGAGATGACCTCAGTAATATTTCCAAAAATCCTGTAAGGAAGGTCTGTATTATTTATTGCAACTATATTCTATTTTCCCCTCTGAAGCAACCTCCCATTCAGGCATTGACCAGACCCAGATCGGCTCAGCTTCAGCAAGGTTGCTGCATTATTCTCTTTAGATGATGTCCTGGGCATAATGATGCCCAGACTGCGTATACCTGATGAGGCTGAAAGGCAGCAATATGTGTAAAGTCTTCTAACGAGGTGTGAAACTTGAATCCGGAACCTACCTATTGGAGAGTTTAGCAACTATAAAAAGGTAAAGGTGACCCCTGACAATTAAGTCCAGTCGTGTCCGACTCTAGGGTGTGGTGCTCATCCCCATTACAAAGCCGAAGAGCCAGTGTTGTCCGAAGACGCCTCCGTGGTCATGTGGCCGGCATGACTCTCCTTGCCGCAGCGCATAGCATGCAGCTGGAACACGGAGCGCTGTTTACCTTCCCGCTAGCGGTATCTACTCGCATTAACATGCTTTGGAACTGCTAGGTTGGCAGGAGCTGGCCAAGCAACGAGAGCTCACCCCGTCGCGGATTCAAACTGCCGAACTTTCGATCGACAGCTCATGGTTCAGCGGTTTAACCCACTGCGCAACTTTAAATATGCAACACCACAGCTTCTTTGCTTAGGTTCACTTTTGTATGACTGTCAACTCTGTGGTGGGGAAAGGTTGTGGAAATCCACTTTTAGTTTTTGAGGACACTAACGGCACAATCCTGCTGAAGTATCCACCTGTGAAACTCGCACCCCGCCGTTGGAGGGTGCCATAAATGCGCCGTAAAGTGCGTTTTTGGTACCTAGCGAGTAAGGGCCGCCGACGCGAAGGCTGGTAGCCCTCACTCCGCTGCGGAACCGACCCAAGAGCCGCCAGAGGTAGGTAAGGCTCCCGCTGGTGGGTGCAAGGGCGGGCCAAGCAGCGAGGGAGGGCGGCTGTTAGCCTAGCCGGCCCAGGAGGGGGAGGGGATGTCAACCACGATATCCCCAGCCCCATTCCCAGGCTCAGCAGTCCTTACTTCGCCACCTTGGATGTCCGCTGGCTCTTGAGCCAGTGGACATACAAGGAGGTCCATCGGGGCCTTTCAGCCCTACACCGGGAGAAGGGGATGAATGTTGGACACTAGATAGTTTTGAAGGCACCTTCCATCTCTATGACCCCTATCCTTTCCCTCCCCTGCAGATGCAGCCGTGCTGCCAGAGCATGTACTGCATCCTGTCCGGGGGGGGGGGCAGTCCCAGAGGTCTCCTCCAGGTAAGGGAACATTGTTACCCGGGGTAAGGCAAGCGTCAGGAGCTGGAACAGGTCTACTTAGACCAAGGGTGGGGAACCTATTTGCGGTGGAGGGCCATTTTCCCATGGGGAAAATTTGTTGCAGGCCGGCCGTGAGGCTGGCCAAAATTTTGGCACCCCCACAGCAAATTTGCCAACCCCTGCGAATTCTGCGATTCCCCCGCCTCTTTCACACGCTCGCCCCGCACCTCCCCATCGCTCTCCTTACCTCCAGGCTCCGGGCCACCGCCGGCTCCACGCAGCCATTTCTGAAACCATATATGCGCAGAACGCCGCTAAGGCAAAGAGGGCAATCTCTTTGCTTCAGCGGCATTCTGCGCATGTACACGTACGCCACCTACAGACCAGAAGGACTCGTGGGAGCCTCCGGTCTGGTCTCGCGCGGGCCAGACCTGATCGCCTCGGGGGCTGGAAACAGCCTGCGGGCCGGAGGTTCCCCACCGCTGACTTAGACCTAGGAGAAGTATTAACATCTAGCCATTCCCAAGCCCTTTGTTTTGTGCATGAATGTTTATTATTTTAATTTGGGGGTGGGTTAGTTTTAACATAGTTACGTAGTAATGTATGCAATGTTTTGTAACTGTTGCTGGTCTTTGTCCGTATAAATAAATATTGATTGAGTGGACCCGGAAAGGTGGATCGAGGCCTGGACGGGGAAATAGGTTAATAGTGGTGCAACTGCCACCAATATCGCCCCCCATCTAGCCCTCATTCTGCCCCCCCATCCCACACTGCCTCCTCCGCCTCCACACCTCCCTTTTGTCCCCCGCACTGACTTACCGACACCTGGGGATGTGGAGGATTCTCTGACAGGCCGCCATTACTCACTACTTGCAGCGGCAGCGTAACTTCGAGATACAGCATGTCACCTTTTGCGTCAGCCGTAAAAGACTTTACACTGCCAAAACTAGTGTTCGGGCAGCATAAGGCCTTAGAATTGGGCTGTATGAGTCTAAGGTTGTAGAAAAGAAAGACTGAATGTGTGCAATTGTGGTGTTAAAAGATTCCGAGCGTTGGGAATCAAAGACCTCTTGAATTACTGAATGGGTTTTGTTTTTTCTTTGAAGCTGATTTTCAGTAATTATAAATCCAAAAGTACATTTGCATATGACAATTTGGGTCACACATCACTCTAACATTCCTTAGGCTTTTATATGTCTCTCTTCCATATAAATTATGTTATGAAAAATAAAGGCTAGATAACAGAAGACAGCAAGCTTTTCAAATGTGAAGCAAAGTTAAAGGCAGCTGTGAAACTACTACAGTTGTTTGCAGATCTTGCCAAAAGTATCAGATGCTGCTGCAGCAGTGAAAATTCCAACGTGTTTCAGAGGGACAGATGGTATGGCATCATCTGACAATATTCTTAGGACATAAATGTTTATTTTGACATTGCATGTGTGATTATTTTCTCCTTATGCTACTGTTATTCCTATGCATAACAGAATGATTACTAATCCGTTTAGTCACAGCATGTTTCTAATGGATGACAGTGAAAATATAGGCCCTAAATGAGTGGGTTTTGAAATAACGCATATTGATTTGGAGGCAACTGCGTACCCTCTTATGAAGTCAGCCACACACTTAAAAAGATGAAATCTTACTCGTATTGGAAGAGTGATAGCATGTGAATTTGACTTGTATGATAACAGTGGATGGGGGTACAGGTTGATTACCTTTTAGCCAGCATTCTGAAATTCGGAATGCTCCGAAATCCAGAACTTTTTTCGTGCGCTGACATGATAGGTTTTTTAACTTTACAAAAAACCTTTTAGCACTATGCTGGGTGCTGGCCAGCATAGCGCAAAGCATGCTGGGCTGCTACCTACCCCTGGTGTTGCGGAGCCAAGCGGGTGAGCCGATACTCAACCTGTATTAGCATTTCAGGCTTAAGGGGAAGGGGGACAGAGAGAGGAGGGCATCATAGTGCAGGGGGAGTCTCTGGTGGTAATTTCTTGGGGGGGTACCGTAGATGAATGTGAGGGGGGAGAGAGGGGAGGAAAAAGAAAACCTGGGAATTAGTGTTGGAGGGGCTTTATCAGGCCTTGAGGCTAAGAATCCAAAATCTGGAAAAATCCAAAATCCGAGATACTTCCGGTCCCGAGCATTACGGATAAGGGGCAATAATCTGTATAAATGTTGGCCTACACCAGTACAGGGAGTCTGCCTCGGTTAAGGGCTTGTGGGTTGCTCTCTCCTACTGTGTTTAGACTTCTCTTTGGGTTCTTTTCCTGCTTTGTTTTTTCTTCCTTTGTAACAATGCAGTTCTGTGTCCCAGTAAAATTCTTAACAAAAGTCAGTTTGATTTGTGTGGGACTGCTTTAATCCCTTAGCTCTGCTTACAAATTATTCCCCATGGAAAATTTGCATGTGCAAGTAATGGAAAGTAGGAAGTAGATGGGAAGGAGGAAAGTACCTTGCCTACTCTCCCCATCTTCTCCCACTGAATACTAATCAGTAATGGTGACAGATGGGGGAGAGTTACCTCCCCCCACAAAAAGCTGTCTTTATAACTTGTAAGTGAGGGCAGAGCCATCCCGATCCCCTTCTCCCTGCCCATTCTACTTGCTAGAAGTCTCACTTCCTGGACTCTGTGCAACGTCTCTTGAGGCTGTCATTGACCCAGGCCCTCCTGTGCAGGCAAAGCGTTCACACATGGAGCTTGGACTGCTGCATGCCCGAAAGAGGCATGTGGAGAGCCTTGGGTTGGTGCGCTGCGGACTAGTGCATTGTTGTATGCTCAGCACAGTATGTGTCTGATCCCTGCCATCCTGAAGGCTGATTCACACTACACAAATCCAGTCACGGATGCCCCTGCCCCTGCTTACGTGCTTGGAGCTGGGAAGTGTCTTCCCGCCTGTTGTCCCTCCTGCTGTCCCGCCTTCTTAAGAAAGCGCAGCTTACAGATTGGAAGTAGTTCTGATTGGCATGGCATGGCTCCTCTCCCTCTCATGCGATTGGTGGCTGCAGTAGCTCCGCGAACCCGCCCCCAAGCTCCGCGAACCCGCCCCCTCAAAAGATGGCTTTACCATCTTGTACAAGGGAGAGCGCAGCTGCTCTGCTTGCTTCCGAAATGCTGTCAAAGAGCTCTGCGCATCTCCGTGACGCGCCGGGATTCGTGTAATGTGAATCCGGCCTGAGAGTATAGCAGGTTGAGGATTCAGTATGTATACCTCTTACAATTGTATTCCCAGTCCCCAGACATCTTAAGTGCTTGAAAAGGCCAAAAATAGCCTCCATTTAATCATCATCCTTTCAACCTACATGCTCCAGATTTACATTCATTTCCAAGGGGAAATTTTTCCCCATCACAATGTTTAATATTTTCGCAATTGAGATCTAGACTTCTTTTTTCTTTTTATTGCTATCGCCATTGTTTAAAGAGGTTAAAATGTTGCACTTGGGACTATGGAAAACAACAAAGAAGGTGACAATGTACATTCATTCATGAAATGTTCCAACTGTACACCCTACTAGCCTATACAGCCTCAAGATAACTGTCTGAACTCTCTGAATACAGAACTCTCTCATATGTGAAGAATGCAGTAAAGCCATGAAAAATGGCTCTTGTCAAATAATACCAGGAGAAAAAATTATAATCCATTTAGGAATTCAAAGGAACCAAGACAAATTGCTGGTGTCAGGGGATGCTAATGTACAAGCAGTGGCAAAACAAAGACAAATCGCTTGTATTTGTTTTACTTGCTAACATATAATTAAGCATATCATTATGTTTTTACTTAAAACAACCATCCCAGTCAAAGGCCAATAAGAGGGGTGAAAACTCACGAATAGTACAAGTGGTTTCTTATAAGTTTTTTTTAAGAGGGTGGGGAGGAAGGATGTGTTTCAAAATGTAAACATTTTTGAGCAAGGAAAATACCAGTAATTGAAATATACTAAAATGACTTGATAGACACCCATGCAGACCACAGGAAGAATGAGAAGGAACAATGTCTTCAATGTAAGTAAGTGCAATGTAAGTAAGTGCAAAGTGATGCACATTGGGGCAAGAAACCAAAATTTCACATATAAGCTAATGGGTTCTGAGTTGTCTGTGACGGATCAAGAGAGAGATCTTGGGGTGCTGGTGGACAGGTCGATGAAAGTGTCGACCCAGTGTGCGGCGGCTGTGAAGAAGGCCAATTCCATGCTCGGGATCATTAAAAAAGGGATTGAGAATAAAACGGCTAATATCATTCTGCCTTTGTACAAATCGATGGTAAGGCCACATCTGGAGTATTGTGTCCAGTTCTGGTCACCACACCTCAAAAAGGATATAGTTGAATTGGAAAAGGTGCAGAAAAGAGTGACCAGAATGATTCGTGGGCTGGAGCACCTCCCTTATGAGGAAAGGCTACAGCGTCTGGGGCATTTCAGCCTAGAAAAAAGGCGCCTGAGGGGGGACATGATTGAGACTTATAAAATTATGCATGGGATGGAGAGAGTGGATAGAGGGAAATTCTTCTCCCTCTCGCACAACACCAGAACCAGGGGACATGCACTAAAATTGAGTGGAGGGAGAGTTAGAACGGACAAAAGAAAATATTTCTTTACCCAGCGTGTAATTCATCCAGCGTGGAACTCCTTGCCACAGGATGTGGTGATAGCATCTGGCCTAGATGCCTTTAAAAGGGGTTTGGACAGATTCATGGAGGAAAAGACCATCACAGGTTACAAGCCATAAGCAACCTCCTGGTTTTAGAAGTGGGTTTTCTCTGTGCCAGGTGCAAGGGAGTGTCAACGGGAAACAGGTTATCTTGTTGTCTTGTGCTCCCTGAGGCATCTGGTGGGGCCACTGTGTGACATAGGAAGCTGGACTAGATGGGCTTTTGGCCTGATCCAGCAGGGCTCTTCTTATGTTCTTATGTTCTAATGTCATCTGCAAAATCTGGTGGAAGGTAGAAGCAATTCATTCAGCAACTCTTAGCCCTGGCTGGAGTAATTAAATAATGCATCTTGAGCTGGGCCCTCTCTACAAAATCTCTGACAACATAATTCAGCTGTAGTCCTCCATTACTGTCTTTATCCCACCTTTCTATCAGGTTGATGCTCCTGACCACAAGAAAAAACAAGTTTGCAACAGCCTTAGGGTGAGTCCTCCTTCCTTGACTTCTAGCTACTCAACCCTTGGAATTATCTCATGCCAAAAGGCTCACCTTGACCAGGTAAGGAACCCAAGTCTTCTAAATGTTGAATGCTGATGCAGTATTCTAGGCTGCTCTCTGCTGTTTCAATTATTGTATCATGATGGAGATTGTTTAAAAAAATGTTTTATAAGTTTGTTTTGTAAGCTGCCCAGAGAATTTCACAGAAGGATGATATAAAAAACAAACAAAAAGAGTACCAAAAAGTACCAAACATTATATTCCATTGCCTAAACCACAGCAGTAGCATTAGATGAAGATGCCCTTGCTGAAGGTAAGACAGCCACGGCAACCAACCTGAGTCAGCTGGCCAGGAAATGCTTCACAATATACTACAGGTCCAGTGTTTCTCAAACTTTTGACCTCAGAGTGCCTCTTCCAAACTGGAGCATTCCTGTCTCTTCAGCAAATAAGCACCTCGCCTCTTTGCTGCTTTGATGACTAGCTAACACTTTGAGTGGCTGTGGCACTCAACCAGTTACTGGGGGAGGCAGAATGCAATTATTTGTGACAAAGGTAACATAAAAGCGGGCTTGCTTAAAAGTTCTGAGATCCTACTTTGATATAGGAATAGCATATTCAATTATACTCGAATCTGGGAAAGCGTCTTCCCCAGATTTTGGACATACCATGATATACACCAATCATATTCTAGAACTATGATGAAGACAGAGATACTGTGCCTCCTGTTTTTCTCTTGCAGACAGCAGAGCTTCCACTGTCAGATTGTGAACATATAAAAATTGGTTCTCAATCCATTTAAGGACACCTACATTGTGTACAAGAGAGAGACTAGTCTGACTCCTCCCTCCTTCTTTGATAAAAAGGGGCAGCCACTTTGAACCCACTTGCTCCATCCAAATGTCCCCCAGGTCCAAAACAGCTCCTTATCCATTAGTGTGAACAAACAAGTTTCAGCATAATTTCTTTTTATTCCTGAAAATCACTTTCACTTCTAGTATCCTTAATTTCCATTAAAGTTTTCCTTTTTCCACTACTGACGTGTTTTATAGAATATTTTACGGCTTTTAAGTGAAGCCAACATAAATATATTTTACCTTCTCTGGGTTTGCATGAGCATCAATAATCGGTTCGACAGAACTGTGGAAACCACAACTAATGAACACCTGAAGCAGAACCAGCAGGGGGAGACACCTTTATACTTTTTTTTGAGTAAGTTGCAGCCTGAATGGTAGGTGCTCTTTGAATTTTATTTTTTTAAAAAACAATGTCAAATCCTTAACAACCTTCCACGTCTGTGCTTACTATTTTTCAAATAGGTTAACATTCCTGAATTGGTTACTGTACAGTGCTGGCCAATATAACCACAGGGGAAACTATGGCTGAAATCTTTCATACAGGTCCATTCAAATGGGACCTAATGCTCCAAAGGGAACCCACTGAGTCATTCACCATTGTCTATGTAGGCATCATTGCAAATCATCATTGCCCCTTTAGTACTCAACCTCAACACAAGCATTCCAATGGTGTTATACACTGGGTTAACTGAATGTATTTGGGGGCAGTTAAAAAAAAAACTTTTACGAGAGCAAATAGACGTAGGCTTTTCATGGCCCATCCGTTCAAAACCAGAAATTCCCGGGCTTTCTGCCATGTTAAAATTAAAAAGGTGTTAAAACTCTGACGTTTCGTCTGCCCTATGGCAAACCTTTTCAAGGAGAAGAATCACCCCCCCCCCCACACACACAAGAGGGAAGATCTCACCAAAGTGCTCAGGAAGCTGGAGAAGGACTAGTATTTAAACCATCAATGACAGCTGCTAATCATTGAGCCCTGTCAAATTAAAGGAGCCGCACACATTTTCAAGCATCATTTTTTTGTGTAGTCTTATTTAGTACTAGAAGCTAGGTGTTACCAAGGTATACATCTTCCTCTTTCTGATTCATATTGTTCTTATGTATTTCAATAGCTTCCCGGTAGACCCTGGGTAAGTACATCTTAGTATTAGAAAGCATACTTTCAGTATCGGCTATGCAGAACATACGGAAAAAACGGGACATGAGATTCGCTTTCAAGATACACAAGTGCTTCCTAACCATCACCAATTCCAACCTACCACAACACATCACTGGCCACTGCTAAAAGGAAAAAATAATGCATGAGACAGAAAGATGCAGCACTGCACAGTATTAATCTGAAATGCAGCACTGCACAAGATTAATCTGAAATGCATCCTTCAATGTTTGATCATTTAGTGACTACATCTGCATAGAGTTTATACCTGCCTGAAATAAGCCTCACCCTCATATGTATACTATCAGTGTAATCAGCTACATCCTGAGGCAATAAGCATTATTAAAAAAAAAGGGAATGTTTTACTACCTGCAGATGGCAAAAGTCACATCTTTTGAAATATTTGTAGGCAGTTACTCTGCAAATGTATTCACTCCACTCATCTGGTTTCACATTATTGGTATCTGTGGTGTGACCGGTGTCCACAGATAATCTACTGAAAATATATTTGGTTAAATGCATGCTGCTCTCCAGAGGGAAGGCACAAGGGCTGCTTGGCTAAATTGTTCTTCTGTTCAGTTTTTGCAGCTGGGAGAAAATATAGATATACACATACCATGCTGGAGAGAAAAATGTTCCCATTAAGTCATAAAATGTACTAATCGTGTTTCTATTATTATTGCAATACTGTATTAAAACTATATTAGAACACTGTACAGAAAGACACTGCGAGAACGATTCTTGGCAGTGGGCTGCACCTGAAGCCCCTTTGAGGAACAAGCAGAGTATGGTGGGCCAGGTACAGCCAACACACACACACACACACACACACACACACACACACACACACACGCCCCAACAGCATGAAGAGAAACTTTAGCCACATGAGGTCATTGGTTGGAATGGCAGAAGTAGCTCAGAGGAAGA
Organism: Plestiodon gilberti rubricaudatus; assembly: GCA_026170595.1. NCBI lineage: Eukaryota > Metazoa > Chordata > Lepidosauria > Squamata > Scincidae > Plestiodon > Plestiodon gilberti. The sequence goes on along the minus strand of JANXHW010000001.1, from coordinate 233,211,116 downwards.
GTATGTCCTTTTCATACAGAAAGTCCCAGGTTCAATCTCTGGCATCTCTAGGAAGGACTGGGAAAGACAGCTGCTGCTAGGTAATACTGAGCTAGATGGATCCATGACCTGACTCAGTATAAAGAAGCTACTTATGCAGCAATAGTCCGATCCAGATGGCTTCCAGGCTATCCAATTAGCAACTAGGGGAGCTATGGTCGCAACGATCCCTATAAAAGGGGAAATGGAGGCAAAGGGTGGGGACGGGATATACTTTTTTCATTCACTTCAAAAAGAATAAGGAAGGGAATATGAGAGCTTCCTCTTGCATCTTCTTTAGAATAAGGTTCGGTTTTCATCTTATTCTTCCTGCAACACACACTTCCTTCCTCCTTAACTATCTTGCTTCTGAGATGGCAACTTGAGGGTCAGACACTATCCTGATCTACCCTTCAACAGATCAAGATTTTGTTTACAGCAGCGGTTCCCAAACTTTGACCTGTGGCACCCTTGACCTACTGGTCGTGGCGCCCAATTACATTACTGAGGGCCAGAAGTGACATCATTAAGCAGAAGTGACCAGAAATATGTACTTCATTCTCACCTAGGAACTCAGCTGCAAATCACAGAGAAAATATGCAAATGTTGAGTGTGTGAATCAAGCTCTCCTACTGCCTGCATCAGCTGGGGTGTTTGCTGAGGGGTGATGTTGCTAAATGAGCACATGTGTATGAATCAGGCTCTCCTACCCTTTGTTTTACCAGGACACGCACATCCACTTTTAGTCCCGTGCCGCAATATCATTAGAAGAGAAGCAGGCCCTTGAAAAGCGGCTTCCCCCACCCCCTGATGGCAGCTTCCCTCTAGTTAGGGTTCTCGAGAAGATTGGTAGTATCTCTTTGGATGGACCGTCTCCTTCCTCTTGTAATTTGATGCTTTGCTAAGCCTCCAGCATATAAAAAGCGCTCAGACCATGCTCTCCCTAGCTACTAAGCTTGTGAAGGGCCCTAAAGGAAAATGGCAATGGATAGAGGCATCACTCAGTGTATTTTAGAGTTTGCAGTGAAGCCTTTTTTCATGGCACGGGCGCAGTACAGTGGGTGCTCCGCGGCTCCCCGGCTGGTTTCCGCAGCTCACAGTTTGGGAACCACTGGTACAGGGAAGTGGATCAGAAATTCAAATTTTCAAGGGTTGTTAGGAATGTAATCAGAAGTCCTTTTCCCCTACTATATAACTAAGCTTAAGTACATGCAATTGAGACAAGCACCATGTTCTTCCCCCTGCTTATCTTGGACTCTATTTCTCTCCTCTTCGTCTGTTTCCCATCTGTCTTATCTAAATTGCAAATCCACCAAAGAGATCATTTTATTCTCTGTGATGCATTTTGAAAACCAAGATCAATAAAGGCAGTTAAGAAAACTTAAGAGATAACTTTTTTTTCCTTTCCCAATTTGTGATATTCATTGTATTGTATTTAACCTTATTACGTTAGCTACACTGAGTGCTCCATTTTGGTATAGAAAGCTGGGATAGAAATCCCAAAATGAATGAATGAATGAATGAATGAATGAATGAATCTGACTCTGGAATGCATACTAGTTAGAAGTCCTTGCATTTAAGTCTTCCAGAACGTACATCTGGTAATCATTTTGGCATGTTACAAGCCAACTTCTGTGTTCAGACCTATGCATAAGGAAGTAAAAGATTTGTGGAATAATATGTATAGACAGTTATTCTATATTAATCTGAAATTTTTATTAGCTTACATATTTTGAAATTGTGGTATGATACTGAGGACATCCTACTGCTTTGACATTTTTTTTTTTTACTGGAGTAAAACAGTTTGAAGCTGCCACATATTAAACATTCTTAAACACTTACCCAAAGCTCAGATGTAAAATCTATGATCCAAATTACAATTTCCCATTATGACACATTTAACCTAAAATAGGACTGGTTGCCATGAAACATGAACTCAAACTTTTAAACTACGATGCAGTTCAAATGGTGTCCTTTTCCATTGTGTGGGCTTTCCCATCACTTTTTTTCATATTGTATCACAGGAAACATACTGACCAGGGCAAGCAGGGGGAGAAGAGCAAGGAAGCAGACTCAGCTAATGTTAGTTTACTCCCCAGCATGGAGAAATAAAATGTATTAAAAAGGACAAAGTGGAGTTTGGAAAGGTCCTCAGCTACAGGACAAAGTCTGGCACCAAATGGTGCTTGCTGAGCCCTCATTCTAAAGCAGACGTGATCAGCGACTCCCTCCAAGGATTATACAGGACAATTCACACAAATTGGAAGGATTCTGGAAGTTTATGCTAGGGATAAACCTGGCTTTTGAAAAAGGGATGAGTAGAGAGAAATAACAGTTTGAGAGAGAGGCTATTGCAGCACACATTAATCCTACCAGACATCTTGCTACTCATCCCATAGCGTTTTCGCGACTCAATGAAAAGCTACAGTATATTAGTAATTAGAAGAGTGAGAAGAGTGAGAATAAGTGTTGTAAAATCTGGAGTTGTCACCCCTTGTATTTCTACTACTAAGGGAAAATACTTCAGGTAACAGTTTGGTCATGGAAATGTGAAGAAAAGGATTCAGAGGTAGCTTTGTAAAGAGAACCTGGTGGAATCTGGGAGAAAATGTATTGTACGTTGTATTGACTTTTGAACCAATGGTCAATAGCTTTGACAGAGTGCATCTTATGATTGGTCACTGAGACTGAGAAAGACAAAATAAAGGGGTAGCAGAGCCAATGAGCAGAGGCAGAGGCAGAGCAGAGGCCAGTTATGGTTGTTGCTGGAATTTGTTGGGAAGAAGAAGCAGAAGGTACAAAGATCACAAGAAGAACCTGTGGCTAATAATCACTGAAGAAGTTGAGGAAGAGTTTTTAAGAAAGCCTTCCCAGAAGCTACTTCTAAACAAAGACACAGTACCCAACTCCTCAGTGGCATCTTTGGGTGCTGATTCACAGCAGGAGCATATGAGGACCTGAAGGAAACTTCAGGAAGGAGCTTACAGAGTCCTGAATCTGCCTGAAGGTGAAGCCAGCCTGCTTTCTAGGAAAGCCCAGGGGATACTGGAAGGGGCTATCTAAATTGTTTTGAGAATTGAACAAGTCATAGAGTCATTTATTCTTAAGAACTGGTGTTAAAGTAACCTTACATGCAACAGAACATCTAAGCAAACAAAGCAACCTGTTTATTATTTTTATACATAAAGTTTAATTGGTACAATTTAATACTGGGTTGTGCGATCACTCCCATACCTACGCCTTACTATGTCATCAAGTACTAGGTATCAAGCATCAGGTACTAGAAAACAATCACAGTAGTTTACTAGTAAAAGTAGCCCATAGTGAGGAAGAAAGGAAGGAGGATTTTGTAGGAGTCAGCATCAAAAAGGAATTTGCTTACACATGCTTAAAGCACGTAGGATTTTAGAATGTCATATTATTTAAAGAACCGTTTGAGGGGGTTAACAGGAAGAGGAGGCAGTGAGTTCTGACCGACTTGGCTGTTTAATCCATCTCCTCCATTCACACATCTTTTCCCTACATGTCACAGAAATAAATCCCTATTAGGGCCATAATGAGTAGTATCAGCTCACTTAAGGTAGTTTCTGCATGCAAAAGTGATAGCCTGAGGTTTTTGCATCCAGAAATCTAAATAGAATCCTGACATACCTTTGTGCTTACACAACACTGGAACACATTGTGCAACACACTGCACAAGGTGTCACACATAAAGTTGTCAGTACCTCATTGTTTTGCAGTTTCTTTTGCATGCAAGTGGAGTGACACAAAATGGCTCCTTATTACACACCTACTCCATAGGATACAATCCTATGTAGGAGATCTGTGATTTTTTTCTCCCTAATAATTGCAATGGGTGTGTGTGCGCGATTTTGACTGGTGCTGGAGTGTGTGTGTGTGTGTGTGGTCTAAACCTTTCCATGACACAATCCCAATCTAAATCATTGTTTCCCCTCCCAAAGTTTCTATTAGCTAGAGAGAGAAAACCATACAGATTGACAAAGAATCAAATACAAAGAATAATTTTGAAAGAATCTAAATACTTCCTGAGCAATCTGGGTAGATTCATTACAGCAGATCAATTTCTAGGGGCTGCAGTAGGTAATGGGCAGTGTTGCATTTAACTGTTTTTTGTTTCCTCAACTGAATGGATTGTGGAAGTCTAACATAAGATTTGGAACTGAATAGACTCAATGAAGATGCATCTCATGTCATGAATCTGTAGCATGTGGCTTGGCACAGGAATACTTTGTGTGTTTGTTTCCTACATGGCACACAAAGGTAACCGTTAACCCCTCCAACTGACACACAATCTTCCCTAAACCTCTTTTTAATCACATCAAAAAGGAAGTGCTTCTTAGTGCGTAACAGGACATTTTTTACCTTGCCCTTCTGTGACTGCTGGTAAGCAGAGTTGAGGCTCCTACTCTACTTCATAAACCAGCTTACTCTTACCTCTTCCCACGTGGCTTTTATTTTCTATGTTGCCATGTCAGAAGCTGCTAAATCTCTTCCTAAACAGAACATCATGGGAATGCAACTCCTTTTGATCTGACCTCCTGATTTGTTTGCTAGCTATGAGTTATACAAACCACAGCTTCCTGAATTTGGATACAACAGGAAACTGTGGCTTGTTATAAACCGCAAACAGAAGCTTGTAATTGCACATGTGGGGGGGGGGCAGAGGGAGCATGCTCGCTGTGGCATGTCTTTGTGTAGAACACTGACAAGACAATACTGAGCTCTGATAAGGATATGCTTATCACGAAAGACTCAGTTACCTACCCAGGCTAATCAAGTACTTATTCACAGCTGGGCAGGCTAGAGCTTTCAGGTGTGAAATGTAAGGCTTGAATCTCCAAGCTTTCAAGCACGCAGACAATCTCTGTAAACATCTGGCCCCAAGGGGCTCTGTTTCAGTGAATTGCTCGATAGTTGCATGTTACCTTCTAAGAGCAAAGTCATCCTTGCTTCTAAAGATGAACTTTATTGAGCATGCTGAAGAACAGCCTTGATAAAGCATCCACATTGCACATCTTAATATCTGCTCTGTTGTGCTATTTTTCACTCAAAGTCCCATTGTTATGAAGATTCCTCTGATGTAAGGTTACTGTGCTATGTCTCTGATCTCCATTATTCTAAGAAAACACTCTCCTGATAATACCTCTTTGCAAGGGGGCACACATTTAAAGGTTTCCAGAAAAAAATATATAAAAGGAATATGATGGTTCTACTTTGCTTTAGACTATTGTATTTTGCAGGGTGTATGAAGAAAAAAAGGTTGTATATTTCATGTGTTGAATGTATTTGCTTTTCAGAAAAAAAAATCTGCATAACATAGTGGGTTTAAAAACATGCTTTCTCTACTGCAAAATAAAACAAACACTTTGATTTCTGCCTGACAATTGATGCTATAAATAATTTTAAGGCAAATATATGAACATAAGTATTAAAAAATAATTTCATTACATTAGACCAGTAACGTTCTGATGAAAGTCGTGGCCTTTCCTGGGATTCTGTGGTTTAAAATTCAGAGCCAAGCTGTGAACTAAAAATTATAGCCTAAACCACTCTTAACCTTTAAGTTGAGGAAACCTGTGCTATATACTTAAAACGACACGTATACTCCCTTGTATATCTGCCACAGAACCCCCGCACATTGTAGTGGATTGGAGACATATTCTGGGGCCTTTGTGTCACATGTGAACAAAGTGTGCGACCAAGAGAACACTCAACATTCTCCTACAACTAAGTTCAGCAGAAGATGCTTGAGAATGGAGGGAAGCAAGACTTTCAGCAAACACTGCCCAGCTATTTTTGATCTTCATATTGACAAACATCTGAGAAGCTTCCCTAGAACCTAAGAGTTACTCAGAATAGAAAAATTCCTGTCCTAAAGCCAAAAAATAAAAAAATAAAAAAATCAAGCAATTTCCAAATTCAGTTAGATTATTTTTCTTCTCTACATTTCTTTGCAGAAATTATTAATTTATATTCATACTGTACTATCTTACAGTATATGGTGTATGATACATACAGTATATGGTGTTTCACAGATATGCATAGGCAAAACAGAAAGGTCCCTGCCCCAGAAGAGTTTATAATCCAAAACAAACAAGGCAAAATTACAGAGGGAGGGGAGAAATACGCTGGCATCAGCAGAAAGGCTCTAGCCTTCCTGACAGCATCCCTGGCAGCATGCTGAGTAGCACTCTGCCAGAGCACCTTTTACGAATGGCGCTAACTGCTTTACGGCAGTCAGCGCCAGCAGAAGAGGAGCACCACCAGTGGACGGTAAGTATAGGACTGGGCCCTTAACCAAGGAGACAGAGAAGATTGGGGAATTTCTGCAATATTTGAGCAGAATATCAAAATACGAACAATGGTGAAATCAGTCAGCTTCCTGCAGCATTCTTGCACTCCCAGAAACGCTTAACATTCATGAGCAAAAGCTTCAGCATAGATACAAATGGAAATGTTATGTAATGCAGGACATCAACAGTTCAGATGTAGCTGGTTTTAACATTCACTTCCTCTTCCCAGGGAATTTCAGTTCTGGGGTGGAGAACTCCTATTCTGGTGAGGAAGGGGGGCTTTCCTGACCCTTGGGAGTGCCCCTCCCACTAACAGGAGGCAGGACCAGTCGAACATGCTGAGGGCATCCTGCCCCCAGACTGTCCTGGAGAGCTGGAACATCCCCTCTGTCCTGGAACGTGGCGAGATTCACTTGTTCAGGAAACACTTGTCCAGCAAAGAGGCTTAAGGATGCTGCTTGTTGCAGACTGTCTGGTGAATTTGCTGGCACGGTGTGGAGGCCTTAGGTGAAGGCTCTTCAAGGCTGCAGCTACAGTTGGTGCCAAGAGCCCTTCCCTTTCCTTGTAGGGCCTGAGCCCTAACTAAGGATGGTGAAAGGGAGGAGAGAAAAGAAGGAAGATGATGAAGAAGAAGAGAAATGAGAAGAGGAGTTCCAAAAATGCTGCGCTTTAAGAGCTCAGGAGACTGAACCTTCACCCTAGCAGAGGCAAGGTTGATCTGTGGGTGAGATGCCCTCAGCAAGAGGAGGAGACATCAAGTTTGACTGGCTCCGTCTCCTGGTAGTGGGAGGAGCATTACCAAAGGGTCAGGATTGCCCCCCTTCCTCTACCAGAGAACTATATTTCCTATAATTCTTTGCAGAGAGATAGGACAGTAAAAGACGTATAAAACTAATACACATTTGTAGCGTAGATATGAATATAGAATGTGATTACAAAATGGAGGGGGGTGGAGAGAAAAATGGCATGTTTCAGGGTAGTACTTACTGATTCTGGGTCTCTTTGTTGTTCAAGGAAAGCTGAAAATTCCACCAGTCTGAGCTTAGTTGTTCCAATAGATCGACCTTGCCAAGCAGGAACTGAGGGTGCTGGAGCTGATGTAGGTTCAAACCCTAAAGTACAAACAATCTTTATGAAGTCCACAACTTCTTTCCTATTGTAGGACTGAATTGTATTATTAAGTGTTATAAATAGAACTGGATCATGTAAGCCTTTCCCATTGCAACTGTTAAAATTCAACTATTTTTTAAGTCCATTCGAAACAGCTTGAAAACATGAACATTATAGATTTTTACAAATTTATGCTTAGTTCTTTAATTATATATATTTTCCATTTTTTATTGAAGACAAATGAAAACAGCATCAAACATACTATAGCTGTGCTATTCCTTTACTGCCAATAGAGAATGTTTTCAATATTGCTGTTCCACATATGCTTATTTTACAAGAAAAGGAAGCAGAAAACAACAAAAAGTACAATGGCTGTAAGTTATATATTCCAATATTAATGCAGTTTGAAGGAGGTACGATCCATTTGCAAAGTATTTTTGTACAGATGACTCAGGAGGACCAATATTTATGAAACAGGTTATAAGAAGTTTTAGTTTATTTCTTTTCTACACAGTCAATGGTTATGATTTCAGTTTTAGAAAAATCAGCAGAGTGGTGCTCCACTTTCACAGATGCCCCTAGTATGAGGAATTCTGGAATATGTATATAGCAAGCAACTGGCTCCCCCCCCTCTCTCACTCACTCACTCACTCACTCACTCACTCACTCACTCACAGAGAGAGAGAGAACAAACTTATTTTCTTCAAGCCAAAGATATGGGGTGGAAAAAGAATCCAGAAATGTTACCTGAAATAGGAGTTGCGACTGTTGGCTGTATAGGGTAGGCCTGCTGAACAAATGGCTTTATGCTGAAATAAACCATTGGATACATAGTCAGAAACTGTTTGATATGCAAATACACACATCTTTTGTCCCATAGTAGTTGCTTTTGATAGAGTACAATGTTGTTCATGTGGACCTCCTTTGATAACAGGTCTGGTGTATTACGGTCTTAGGGCCAATTGTGCAGAGCAACAGCATAAACATCTACTTCCCGTGAAACCTGCCACCTCCCCCAGCTTACATCATAGCACTCGTCAAGTATTGGAGCTGGGCAGGGAGAAAATTGCTTAAAACTACAGACGTGTGGAATGCAGGATGTGTGGAAGGGGGATTGGGTTTTGCTCTCTTCTGCTTTTACTCTTTATTGTTTAAAGAGTAGACCCCTCCTACCACTGCTTTATATGTGAATGGGACAATCACATGTTTAATGTACACACATGGTTGCCCTGTCATGTCTAATTTGGCCCTTACCCAAAAGAAATGCTAAGTCCTAGCAGAATCTGGTAGCACAATGATTAAAGAGCACAAGCAATGAGCAGGGAGTATCTCTTCAAATCTCAGCTCAGTCATACACTCTGTGAGAAACTTCAGGAAAACCTGCATTACAGAGTTGTTGTAAGGATAAAAGTCATCGTATATGTGATTTTTTTTTCAATATTATGCTAAATATTGTCATTATATGAACCTCTGAGTAAATAAATCATTCCACTAACCATCTTAAAAACACATGGGCATGCAAACTGCCATAATTCAAGTCTTTACCAATGCAATGTACTTTTGCAGTCCCTGGAAGCTGCCACAGTTCCAAACCTGGGAGATTTAAAGTGGCAAAAAAACTTCCTTCTTGCCCAGCAGCCACAGATTGTAGCAGTGATGTTGGCCAAGATTAAACTACTGAGGATTTTTCTTCTCAACTACTCATGTTGTACACATGAGATAAAGTCAGTATTCTTGTTCGTAGGTCAAGGCACTCACAAACCTGGGCTGGGAAGTGCTCATGCAACGGAGCATGGGGATATTTGGACTCCCCTCTCGCTCACTGACACATGCAAGCATGACTGAGAGAGGGTCTCAGCATTGCATGCTTCTACCCAACTCCTCTGACTTCATGCACAAATGGAAGTATGAATAGAGGGGTCCCATCATTATCTGGACACAGAATGTTCCTTGACCCTGATATTGAACTTGCTAAGCTAATATCCAGCATTAAGGAAGGTCCCCCTTTCAATTAACCATGTGATCTCCCAGTTCAGATATTTGCTTCTATGTGCAGGGAGGAGAATGGGGAAAAAATGCATATGCCTGAGGATCTGCTCTTGATCTCACAGGGCACAGAGGTGAGGGTAATATCTCAACAGCATGAATCCTACCTCAATGAAAACCAACTTTAGTTTTGAGAAATTTCATGCCATAACAAACAGAATTCCTTTCGCTGCACAAATAGTCAGGAAAAATATTTGCTTTGTATTGTTCACAAGCTGAATAAGATTGTGATTGATGCTAGTCTTCTGGTAAACTTCAATGAATGAAGAATGCAGTTTTGAATCAGAGCAATGCTGCAGCAGTAAGTGGATTTAAACAACAACAACAACAACACACAAAAGTAATTGTAACAGGACAAAATATTCTCTTTGCTGAGAATAACTTCCAGTGAAACTGGAGGTTAACAAAGCAAAATTTTCAGTTTAATGTCATGCATTCTGACCCTATGCACTTTCACTCAGATGTTAGCCTTACTGCTTTTAATGGAGCTTGGTTCCAGTTAAGAGTGTGTCGGACTGTAGTTACAGGGATCTATTTTGCTGGTCATTTAACACAATAAATTCAAAGTACCGTACAGCTGTAGAAGTAAGTATTCACCTTACTTCAGAAGTATTCACCTCCAATCCCAGAGGGAAACAGACTTTTGGACTAGGACCGTTCATCCTCTCATGTTCAGTATACTGAACTGTGAGTGGAAAGGCTTTTGTTGAAAATGCATTTCTCTCTTCATTAACACATCTTACAGCGATGAGTTAATGTGGTACCATGGAAGGACAATAAAGCTTTTGAAAATTTCAGGAACTATTAACCATAGAAAATATTGCTGTTATACAAAAACCTAATCGATTTCAAAAATGGTTCATTACTTTATTCTGTTATAGCTCCTGATACTAAAATTCCTTTGGCTGGGTGTACACAGTTATTGTGAGTGTGCACACACAAACATATGAAAACAAAGCAAAATGGTCTCATTTTTCAAACTTACTCTTGCGAAGATCCAGGTTGTCCTGTTTGTATCATCCCTGGCCAAAACTAGACAAGAGAGGGAAATATGTAACTTTTTTCAATTGCCTTCGTTATGGAGATATTTCCTCTATTTTCTGCCAAATAATTTTGTAATGGCAGAAGGAAATACATTTTATGCAGAAATTAATTGATCTAGACTTCATTTCCTACCAATCATTGTTCTGAAATGTACTTTTTATTGCAGCCAATTAACTTACTCCAGGTGCTCCAGGAAACGTAGGACGGGGAATTCCTGGCAGGCCCAACTTATTGTGAATCGCTGTTGCAGATACTATTTGAGCTGATGACATGGCGGCCATGTGTTGGAGTGCTTTGTCCTTTGCGGTCTGATCCTTTAACATGACAATTACAGGCAATCATTAATACACTGGATACAACAAATCACATTGAGCAAGCACAGCTAGAAAGCACATATGCTAAAATTAAAAGGGCACGGGAAACATGAAAAATAAAAGCATACCATGCAGAAAAATATAGCACGAGGGCTAAAATACATTCAGACTACTTCAGGGCAAAGTTCTCAGCTCAGTGTTATTGTGACTCAGTTTAACTCTGAATACAATTCTCAACTGCAGAGCAGCAGGGTGTCAATCTGAACCTGCACTGAAAACTGGACTGAACCATTATTTTTCCACAAACCAGAACAAAGCCTGAACTATTATTTAACAGTCTTTGTTGAGCCCAAACTGGAACAACAACAATTCAGGTTACTGGTTCAGAATATTTGGCTAAAAATCAAAGCCCCTAGTACTACGGATCAACTCACTGACCTCAACTAGAATGGTACATGAGACAGAGAGGGTTTTTAAAAAAAATTAAATTGGATTTCACCAAGCTTCCTTATTCAGCCCTCTTCAAGGGCTAGGAAGCAGGCCTGCTGCTTAAAGGCTGCAATTCACTCTAGCAGACTGACAGCAAATCGCCTAGTAGTGGAAGAAAAGAGGAGGAAAGCATTGCAGTACCCTGCAGAACGCAGTTCACAAGCTGTAGTACTCAGCCTGTCTCAGTAACTAATAAAGTCATTGCTGGAACCTGAACCAGAGATAAAAATCCAACTTACGTAAATTCTTTTAAATCCTGTTGATTTCAGGAGGAGAGACACAAACATGTGCTTAACTCTTCCTCTGAACTCTGTAGGACTTAAAAATGCTTTACTTAGACTGGGTTGTGCCTGACCCACTGCAAAGCAGGAAACCCCGCTAGAAAGCAACCCCTACATTGGGAAATATTTGATTCCATATGTTTTACACAGCTGTAGTTCAAATCCAGCAGCAGATGTTATCCCTGTTTGTGCTTGCTCAGCCCTGTCCCCTCTGATGACCTGCACACTTCAGCCCCGCTAAATTGCTCTCTCTGTGATTAGCACTTGTCTGAAGACTACAATTAAAGGTACTGGTGACAAACACTGAACACAGGGAGAGATCTTCCCTATGATTGCCCCCTGAAAAACACCAGACAAATGTTTATCATGCGGGGCAGGGCTAACACATAGTTGGTGGGGCAGAGCTAAGTGGATATACTCCTAGGAAGCTCTCTTGCATTTGTCTCCCTGTAGAGACCAATGTCTGAACATGGTTTACGTCTAAAGGTAGGCTGAGGCAGGTAAGGTTTCCTTCCAGCTATCCATTATATCAGGCCAGGCTCGTGGGTAATTTAACCCAACTCTAGACCCGGAGGGTGTATTCTCCACCTCAGGGTCCCTACGTCAGTGACTGGAGCACCTGAAACCGAAAGTGTAGCAAGCAGAAGGTACTGCTCTGTTTCTAGGCAATGGAAGTTGGCCAAGAATCTAGTTTTTACTTCAGGCCTGGCCAGTCTAGAGGCTTCATATTGCCTGCCAGTCACAGGCAGCAATAGGCTTACCATAGTCCCGGAATCGAGGCGTGCTTTGGCCTAGAGAGGACCTGAGCCGCTCCCAAGAGTGCACCGCCGGCTCGGGTTCTCTCTAGGCCGAAGCACGCCTCGATTCTGGGACTCTGGTAAGCCTAGGCAGCAATGTCTCACACCCCTTCTGCTCCTGAAGAAGCCTCTGAAACGTGCTGGTCTCGCACCATTAAGTTCCTGATTTAGGCCCTGTACTTCTTGACAAGTAACAGAAATTATTACTAGCTTTCAATTTCTATCCCACTCTATCCCAGAAGCTTAGTGCAAACAACAACTATCTTAAAACAGGAATGTAAAAAAACACAAATACAGACAGGCCTGTGCAGTTGTTCAAATCCTACACATTGTGGGGAACTGGGATAGCACTTTGGCATACCCAGCATAATCCTGCCTGACGTTCAGTCTCCATGTGTCTTTGCACAAAGCCAGCAGGGAAGACACTAGAAAAGGCCCCTGCTATCTGGCCCACTCACATAATTTCATCATTCACACACAGCCTCCAGTAATGGGGGACTGCCACCTGGAAAAGTGGCTACAATGCGGCTGCAGCTAGGAAGTAGCAGGTATGGGGCTTTCTATGGCTAGTTGGCCAGGCCATGCTAGTTCAGAAACGGAACTACATAATGTGTCTCCAGACCTCTCCCTGGAATCATTCTCTGGGGTTTCCTGAGCAATAGGAAAGCTGAATGCCACTTTAGGGGAATTAAAGTGACTCAAGCGCATTGTTTGCACAATGCTTCACAACATAAAACCTCATCGCTTTGAAAAAGTTGTTTTAGGAAATGCTAAAAACTTTGGGTAAATAACTAAGTGATGAAGGAACACAGGCACTAAGAGGCAGATTCATTGTTACAAGCAAAGTCGCAAGCATGCTGGCCAGGAATGCATGCCATCCTATATGGTATACAAATTCACACACATTATTCCCTCAAAAGCCCATACATAGTAATGAGAGGGTGAGCAGCTTCTTCATTTGAACAGCTCCTTTAGAAACAGCACAGGCTGACAGTACGGTTAAAGCTAGCTAAAAGAAAAAAAAAATCTGCCAAGCACAGCTAAAGTACATAAAACTTGCTTTACTGAAAATACTTACCATGCTTGTTACCTGGATGTAACAACAAAAAGTTTGTTAAAATGCTTCTGTACAAGTGCAATTTCTTAATAAAATATGCTACAGTGTAATTAAAAATGGAAGATGAACCTCATCCTTACATATAACATTTAAGTGTAATTATTAATTTTCACCAAGGAACTGATTCATCAAAAGAATAAAGAACTAATCCTATTCATGCCTATCATGGTGATAACAGTAAATGCCTAATTTGGCAGCTGTTCTTCATCCTGCTTGGAGAGCTGTGAAATCTTCTCCGTTATAAACGACTGCCCAGTTTCTCTGGTTTATTAGGGGACTGGCGGCAGGGGGAGCAGGGGAGCAGCTGCTTCCAGTAGCATTTTCCTCTCCTTCCCGTGCAGATGGAGGCAGAAACCTGATCAGGTGTTAATGCTTCCAGAAGCAGCATTAACACCTGTGGACCCATCTGTAGCTGCTCCTGCACAGTCACAGGGGAACTGGCTGAGACAACATGGCTCCGCAAGCTGCCACACTTTTAGCAGCAGCAGGGATGCAGTGCAAGGAGAAAGCTACCTGTTCAAAAGAATGACCCAACTACCTGACCTATTCTTGGCTTAAGCTTTTGGCCTTGCACTATTATTTTAAGGCTTAGAAAAGGAATCTAGAAATGCCTGCTATTCCTTTTGCTGCAGACAGTGCACTGGTGAGTGTCAGAGCTGGGTCGAACTAGGGATGGCTAAGTCAGTTAACAGACCTGGAGCCTGCACACGGGAAACAGGAGATTCTGCTTTGTTGACCAAGCAAGATAGCAAGTCAACCTCCAAATATTTATACCAGGCCTGGCCAATTGAAAGGCTTCATATTGCATAATAATCACAGGGGACAATGTTATATACACCTCTATTCCCCTCTCAGCCTGTAAGAGCATTGGGGCAAGAGCACAGACAGACATGACTGCTTCACTAGGCTTTGCCTTAGTCTCAGCTCCTTGCTGAATTTCTAGGGTCTGTGACTCAGAGTTCAGGTGCAGTCATTTGGAATGCATATGAAGTAGCATATATGCATAAGAGCTAAAGCAATAGCATAATTTATATCATCCTATGTACTTTTGAGGATGAGAACGATTCCCCCCCCACACACACACAAATGATGGTAGAGGTGCAGGATTGTTTTTGCCCATACCATCTGGCTTGACTTCTTGCTTTGATTTCCAAATCATTGCCTGCCTAGGCTAAAAGGAACCTTTGACAAAGTATATTTTGTTTGCTCCAGCACCACTGATAAACCACTAAAATCTGGATTATATGGTTAATTTTGTAAAGCAGATGATGCGTGAAGGATTCTAAATATATTCTTAGGGATCAGAGTAGGTAGCCTTCAGGGTCCCTTTCAGGCTATGATTATATGACTATATCAAATCTATATGTAATAAAAACAGGACATTACCTCCTCCACTGATATGCAACTATCTCTGGGGTGACTCACAACAATTGATTAATCACACATTAAAACGCTACATGACAGTTTGAGCAGCTAGTGAAGAAGACTACATCCAATTAAAACTGGATGGGGAATTTAGGCAAGCAGATTAGCAGTAATTACCTAAACTGGAATTTGGCCAAGATACATGACTTAACACCCTTATTCTCCACCTCCGAGTGCACTGGGATCTTTAATGAACACAACTGATCAAGACCTTGACTTCCTACGAAAATGAGTGTCTGTTTCCACTGTCAGTTATGCTCCAGTAAATATGAAATAGCTTAATTGGAGTCAAATGAAACTACGCAATCACTAGTGCAAACGTGAACAGAAATTTGGCTTACAATATTGTGCCTTAAAGAGCCATGATGAAATATTGGAAACAGCACTGCTGCTAAAATTATTTCCCATAGTTTAAGCAAATATTCCTTGGATGACTCCATAGCAGGCAATCCCAGAGGGAGAAAGAAGCAAGCAAGCATCCAGTAGCTTGCTCTCTACCGGTCAACTACTGGACCCCATGGTTATTTGAAGGAAAGATACTTTTTGTAATCAGTCCTTTATCTTATATAAAGAGCAGTTCCCTGTGGGTTCCACTCCATCTATCAGTGACATAACTGGACTGAGGAAAAACTATCAAAATCAAGAGGACATGCTTCAGAGAAAACAGGTTTAGGATGGGAATGTTAATATGGAATATACGGCACCATTATTTCTCTTTCAGCAAACTAAGATATGGCACAAAGCTCACACTCCAAAAATGTGCTTTGACTTTCTGTAACCTCCTAATATTTTTTTCCTTGTGCTACTACTAAGTGACTGTCATCTAATTTTGGCCTAACCTAACGTTCTTTATGACCTTGGAAAGAAGCAGCATTTCTCAAATAACATCTCAGACTTAAGGTGAGATAAAAATATAAAATAAAATAAATAAAATCTCCTAAAACTGTTTAATTTTTGCAATTTTATATATTTCTGAGCTAATTCTCAACTACATTCAGCAGCAGTCTGCCCATTCGGACAAATGCAGACCATGGCTATATCCTGTTCCCCAAAGAAAAATTAGCTCTTGTATAATCAGATACAGTTCATCATGTCTCTACATGGCCCTGCCTCTTTCCCCATGGTCCTTGTTGACAGGGTGTGGTGAATTACCTTTATTATTTGTTCATTTTGTTGCATTTATATCCCATCCTTCCTTCAGGGAGCTCAGGGTGGCACGTACAGTTGGCCCTCCGTATCCGGGATTTGAGCATCCACAGATTTGTCTCAACATGGATGCTCGCGGATACGGGAACCACTGTAAAAACCTTTTTTAAAGGGGGAAAAGGTTATGAATATTGTTTCTTACTTTTTTGCTGGCAAACCACTCCATTTGCAGGGCTTTAGAAAGGGAAATCGCACTCCGGAAGCCTCTTCCGCATTGCGTAACTCCCCCCGCCCTTCCTGAGGCAAGCCTGGGCAAAGGGAGAGTTGTGCGACCCAGAAGTGGCTTTCAGAGCGTGATTTCCCTTTCTAAAGCCAAGCAAACAGCGGTTTGCCAGCGAAAAGGTAAGAAATGCTATTTTTAACCTTTTTTCTTTTTTAAGGTTTTTACAGTGGCTCTCATATCCACAATAGCTATATGCAGACTTTGCTATATGCAGATTTCAGTATCCACGGGGGTTCCAAGAATGGAACCCCCACAAATACCGAGGGCCCACTGTACTGTTCTTCACCCCTACTTTTATCCTCATAAATACTCTGTAAAATAAGATAGGCTGATAGAGAGTGACTGATCCAAGGTCACCCAAAGGAGCTTTGTGACCAAATGGGAAACTGAACCCAGGTCTCTCAGTTCCTAGTTCAATACTAACCACTACATCACATGAAGGCATGAGCTCAATTAAAACACAGAGATGGAGAAAATAGAGGGGTGCAATTTCATTCAAAATTTTCTGTCCGAGGAAGAGTTCTCCTTTTTAAATGTTTAAAATAGGCAGGGAAAGCTGTCTTAAGGAAACAATGTAATCTGATGTCATTGCCTCCCTACTGTGTTTTTGGCTCTTTGCGACAAGAGGCAACTGGCCCAAAGTTTGAGGAGTCACAGTAGATAACCACCTGCCAAAGAAATTCATAGCTAAGGGAAAATGCAGGAAACAACAGAATGGTGGTGAGCATCACAGACGGAGTTAACAAACAAGGGTTAACCTACTTGTTACATGGGGGATCCATGAGTGCATCTCCCAAATTAATTTTCTTCTTTGAAAAGCAGCCATGGTAGGGCCCAATTTGAAATGGAGTCACAGCGTAAAGGGGAGGGGAGGGCAACACTTTCCTGTGCACCGATTGCCTGATACACATCACATACAGTCTGAATTTCTATAAGCCACAGAAGGGGAACATACAGGTGTGTTTTCCCCTCCACTCTTCACAACAGCGTGTGAGGCGTGGAGGTTGTTTCACCCCCATCCCTTGCACCATTGCTTCAATCTAAACTGAAACCTTACAGGTGCTTTTAGGAGAAGCGAAATACAATGGGAGATCCAATCATATGTAGGGTGAGGAGGAATACTGGAGTTTGAACTCAGGCAGGAAGATTATGAATGCCAAGTGTAGAGAGAGCACTTGGAAGAGGGTGGGATTGCAGTGTGGAAGGCTGGTCTAGAGCAGGGGTGTCAACCTCATTTCATACAGTAGGCTGAAGTTAGCATTCATAGCGCCTGCTGAGGGCCGGAAGTGACGCCATTACGGCATTTTTACCCAAGGGTGTATATACACAACAGGAGCTAAATGCATACACCTGTGGGCTGGGAGGAGTGACGTCATTAAGTAGGTGGTAACCAGAAATAAGCACTTTGGTCTTTTTAGCTGCAATTGGCAGAACTCATTAGCTGCAAATGACAGAAGAGAAAATAAGCAAATCTTGATCATATTTTCAAGATATGGGAGAGGCCAATTACCTTGCGGGCCACCCTTTCAGCAGCGCTGCTTCTGCCGAGCAGTGTTCCCTCTAATATTTTCCCTACCGTGTGGAGCAGTTAATGACCTGAGCAGTACATAACCACTGTCATCTTAAAATGGGCCAATCTGACCTCTAAGCCATAATTGAGGTACTGCTCATGCATCACAACTACAGTGGTAAGGTGGCATATTTACATAAGATTGTCATACACAACATATAATATTTCATGACCATTTGGCACCACTATTCCAAAATAACTAAAAATATCCTCCATCTGCTGAATGCTAGGTATTCTGCTAAAATGGTAACAGACCCTCTGAAAACACAGATTTTCAAGCATTTGCAGGGCTTCTTGAAGCTTAACAACCCACTTCCGGGTCGCGAAAGCTCTTCTGCCCCTCCCAGCCTTGTCTCCAAATGCATCCTGGAGCAAGGCTGGGAGGGAGGAAGAGCCTTTGTGCGACCTGGAAGTGGGTCGTTAAGCTTCAAGAAGCCCTGCAGAGGCTTGAAAATGGCACGGTTTGCTTCTAAAACAGGGGTGGGGAACCTTTTCCCCGCCAAGGGCCGTTTTAAATATTTAAAATTTGTTTGCGGGCCGGCCACAAGGCCAGCCGCCATTTTAATTAATTAATTAATTTTGCCCCCCCCCCCATCGGCCTCCGGAGGCTCCGCGCTCACCGTCCAAAGCCTCCGGAGGCTGGGAGAGGGCCCCCGCACGTCCTCCTCACTCGCCGGCTCGGCCCGTTCTGACCAGGCCCTCGTCGGCGATTTCGCACATGTGTGCAACGCCGATGAGGGCCCTCATCAGCATTGCACGCATGTGCGAAATCGCCGACAAGGGCCTGGTCAGAACGGGCCGAGCCGGCGGCCCGGGAGGACATGCGGAGGCCCTCTCCCGGCCTCCGCACGGACCCGGCGGAGCCTCCAGAGGCCGGTTGGGCGGCCTCCCAGCAATCTCTCCGGGGGCTGGACCCAATGGCCTCGCGGGCCGGAGGTTCCCCACCCATGTTCTAAAAGGTAAAAAGCCTGGTGTATTTTTTTAACCTTTCCCCCCCTTTAACAGCGTTTTTAAAGTGGACCCTGGTATCCGCAGATCCTCGCTCTCTGTGGGGGGGTCCCCAAATGGATCCCCCATGGATAGCGAGGTCCAACTGTATGTATAAGACTGCAGCATTGGACTCTAAATCAGGGTCTGTTACCAGAAATTCTAGCCCTACCTGTCAAGAATTGAAGCTGGGAGTGAGACTTTATCCTTATTAAACTTCCTTAAGATGTTGTGCCTTTCTTGATGGTACTAATAAAGATATTACTATATTGTGACTTTTTGAGGTTGTCTCATTCTGCTTCCCTGTCTAAACCATGTCTAATTTCTTACTCACTACACCTTCTCTCCGCCCCATTTTTCCCCAAGCTAAAAAAACCCTGATCATTTTGGTAGCCCTTCTTTGCATCTCTGTTCTTTGTACAAGGTACAGGGTGCTTTGTACCTTTGCCCAAGATATCCTTTTGGAGATGGTACAAACAGAAGTGTACTTCTATCTGCACAGCATACATGCCAGCATCACTTCTATCAGTGATCTGCAGTCAAGTCTGGTTACCAAGCATTACTTCTATCAGTGATCGGCACACTTTGCCTAGCTTCCCTGCAGCAGACTCCAGCAGGCATTCTGGAGATAAGAGAACCACAAAAAAAGAAAGTGTAGGGCAACTTCTTTCAATGTTCCTATTACAACTTTGCAGCTCATCAGCTGAGAGCAGATGATGGTTGGATAATTGGGAAAGCCTGATAAGGAGCTGGGGGGGGGGGTTATGTTTGACACCCCTGGTCTAGAGAAAGGGCTTGAGGATTACAGATGTGCTCGTGTTGTGGCCAATAAAAATATTTCTAAGGAAACCCAGAAGCAGGGCCTTCTCTCTATGTCTTTGGATTGTCAATTCAGAGGCACACTGTCAGCACAATCGTAATCAACTTTCCAGTGCCCATGTAACTGTGCCAACAGGGTGCACACTGCATTTTGCAGTGCGGGGGCAATCATGGATGCCTCTTCAAGGTGAAGGAATGTTCCCTTGCCACTACTAAGTTGATTGTAACAACTTTACACAATGTCCACATTTTCAAGCTGCTGCAAACCATTTGAGAGCATTAAGCAATAAGGGCTGTATTAAAAACTATGGTAAACATCTCTTTTAATGAATCAGGCCCCTGGGTTTCTATTTTTGCTCACTGGTTTTGAATCAATTACCATAAGAGATTAATACAATTAATACAATTACTGATAGTCATTCCATTTAAAAAGAATTAAATTTGTGGTAAAACAGGTTGAAAAGAATTTCACATGGCAAGAAAATCAGGGACAGTTGGTCATCATCTGTTTAACTTCAACATACTTTGTGAAACAATTCAATCAGCCCATCTATTTCTAATGAAAATTATTTTGTATCCTAGGGAGATAAAATGGAGTATTCAATATAACATCTGGAAAAAAAAATATCCCTGGTATAATTAAAGAAAAAGTACAATGCATTTTTAAATAAAAATAAACCCTGCAACATTACATATTTTCATTAAAACTCACACATAAAGCTAACAAAACATAACTTTAAAAAGAAATAATGTGAAGCCAAAGAAATTGCAATTTGCTCTTAAAATGGATTTTACAGTAAAGCATGAAGTACTAGCATAAAATAGTTTCCTAATAAGTAATTTTGCAAATCTTATTTCTGCTCACATATTGTATTGATTTGAATAACCTTTGCAATTATTTGCAGCAACTAAAAAAAAGATAAAGATAAACAAACCATGGAAGTATATGATTGTTCTGGACAAAAGACAGTTGAATAATTGTAGCCATGATCTCCAATTTGCTTATTATTAGAGAAGACAGTAGTAAATACAAAAGCTGGCGATTTCAGCCAGGCAATAGCTAGTGCTAAAAAGAGAATGCACATTCAAAGCTGTCCCAACTTGCTGCCTAATGAGGAGCAATTAATCCATCTCATTGTATTTCAAAATGCAGAAGACTCCATTCACATCAAAGGGAATTTTTCAAGGCTTTTATCATTGTTCATTTATACAAAAAAAAAAAAAACCTATGCAGAACTATCTTCAGCATTCTGTCAACAGTATTTTCATTTTACATGGAGGCAGCATGGATACTAACAGTCTAAAGCATGCCATACATGGGAACTGTCAACATCCTTAATTTTTTTTGCTTCCTTTAATGAATTTTAAAATCATATGCTAATGAATACTAGAAATCAAAGTAAAATGTTAGTTATTTCTAGGATAAAATTACTTAATTTGTATACACCTCCTAATCTATTTAGGAGGATGCTCGCTCCCCCCCCCCCCCAGGTATGAAATTCTTTCCCAGTTTAGGGCTGTAAAAGCTATGGTACACCAGTGCAAAAGGAGGAATTGCAGCATTTCCTACTTGAGAGATAGAGTGACAACTATTTGTAACTATTTGCATTCAGCATCCGTGGATTTGTCTCAATGCAGATACAGAGGCCAATGTGAAAATTTTAAAGAAAAAAAGGTTAAAAATAGCTCAATTTCCCCCTTCCCTTCCCCAAGGTCACCCCAGAATGCATTGGAGCAAGTCTGGGGAAGGGAGGGGGACGTTGAGTGACCTGGAAAAGGCTGTAGGCGGTAGCGGCCCTACACCCCCCATGGGGGCGCCACCGTGACACCCCCACAGGATGCTACACGCCCCACCCCTGGGACGTGACGCCATCTTCGCATGCCGCTGTGGTGCGGAAACACCCCCAGTGCTTTTCGGCCCCTTTTTGGAGCCGAACGGCGCCCAGGAGGGCGGGAGGGCCAAACCTGCAGCTGGGAACAGCTGCACGAAGAGGAACCAGTGGCGGAACGAGCCACGGATTTGGCGCAAGGACAGCCCCCGTGACCCGCCGCTTGGGGCCCTCTGCCACCATGCCTCTGGCTGTTTCACTGTCTACAGTCCTGCAAATGGTGCGGTTTGACAGTGAAAAGGTAAGGAACGCTATTTTAAACTTATTTAAAGGTTTTCACAGTGACCCCCATATCCACGCTAAAGCGATTTTGCTTTACGTGGATTTCAGTATCTGTGTGTGGGGGGGTCCAGAATGGAACCCCCAAGGATACTGAAGTTCAACTCGTGTGTGTGTGTGTGTGTGTGTGTGTGTGTGTGAATCAAAAATCAGAATCAAAAACTTTAAAAGTCCAACGTTTCGTCCTACACTAAGGACATTGTCTAGGAAACACAGCAAAAATACCTTTTTAAAGGGTTTCACAGTGACCCCCCGTATCCGTGCTAAAGCGATTTTGCTTTACGTGGATTTCAGTATCCATGGTGTGTGTCCAGAATGGAACCGTGGATTTCAGTATCTGTGTGTGTGGGGGTCCAGAATGGAACCCCCAAGGATACTGAAGTTCAACTCGTGTGTGTGTGTGTGTGTGTGTAAGTGTAAGTGTAAGTATTCAAGAAGTTTCAATCACTTCTGTAAGCATTTTTTAACCTGGATTAGAACATGCTAATTATGTGGAGCACAATATCTGGGATATACCGAAATGTTTCTCACAGTAAACGTGGAAAGCCTCCATGTGTTTCAAACCATTTGGGGTAATGTGCTTAGGAGCTCTGAATGACCATGTTCTTTCAGAAATGCACACCTGCTTTAAGTATAATACAGTTGCCATATAACATACTGGTACATCTGGAAATGGTATGTTTCTATATTTTATTAGAATTGTCTATATTCATACTTAATACTAGGACAGAGGAAGCCATCAGTACATATTCTTACTTCAACTCTGTACTGCACAACTGGACGTTATGAAAAGCAGAACATACTGATGTCAGGTCTTCACATCGAATGAGTCAAGCATATTTGTGTTTGCATTCACATGTAAGTTATGATACATAAAGTATATATATCGCAATGGCCTAGGCCAGGTCATGGCCTAGGACAGGTCACAGCACAGAACTCCAGTTATTCAGAACTCCAGTTATTAGTAATGATGTTTTATGTATCAAACCTCCCTGACCACTTTTTCAGGATGATTCTTGATTGCGTCCTATGGCCGTGTGCCAAATTATTTGTAATCAGGCATTATACTTCTTCTGTAAAATAGGCTGAAGATCACTTTAAAGGGTTAAGGTAAAGCAGAGGTTCTCAACTCCTTCAGCACGGCGTACCACCTCCATGGCTACTGCTGCTGCGCTGAACATCACCAGAACTAATGACGATGACATCATTGCCACTTACTTCTGGGTTTTCGGCCATGCTGGAGGCCTGAAAGCAGAGGTAAGGGGACAAGGGCGAGCGGGAGGGCCTTTCCCAGCCCTGGAGACCCACATGTTCAGGCTCTGCAGAGATCGTGCTGCTGTTTCCAGAGCTCCAGCACCGTGCAACCGCCATCTTGGCAGCCAGGGGCCCATGTACCACCTCCCGGCGGTCCACGTACAACTAGTAATATGCATACCAGCAGTTGAGAACCCATGCAGTAAAGTATACCACAGAGAAACACGGTCTTGGTCAACCTTGATCTTCCATGTGTCAACACCAAGGCAAGACTAAACAATCAATATCTTTTACTCTTTTCAGTGGTTCAAATTGCACCTTCACTCAACACATGTGTGTGTGTGTGTGGGGGGGGGGGAGGATGGCAGACTAATTCTCTGTGCACGTTCACTGAATGCCTGAATAAAAGTCCCATGGATACACCTGTATGCACAGACAGCTCTGTTCACACAAACGGGAATCCTGCCAAGACCCAGTTCCAGGTTTATTAACTATATTCTTCCAGTGTACAGTTGTATGTGTGGGAGCGAACATGGCTTGGGGGAGGGGTGAAGCCTGTTGCTCTCCTTCTGTGCATATTCATTGAACAAATGATTTGAAAAACTGAAAAAAGAGTTTTTGTTTCAGCGACACTTAAGATCTTTCTATATTGTGTGAGGGTAGCCCTAGATCCTGCTGAAATGAAAGAGGGGAATGCATGTTGAGGTTGCAAGTGACAGAAATTGTAGGCCTGTTCATACAACATGGCATATACAGAGAATATGTGTAAAGGGTAACAGGAGCACAACCACTGCTTGCACTCCAACCTCTGTGCATTCAGGAGAAGGTTTGAATGGAGCTTAAAGTATACAACAAGAGTCTGAACAGAATCTATATAGATCCTAACCCACGTACAAAGTCTGTGCAGACCTTCTGTTGAATGTAGAGACGTTGAAGTGGAACCAGTAGGTACGATTCCACTCCTCACCTCTACATCGTTAAACACCTATATGGTTTCCTTGTACATACCATGTGATGTGAACAGTGCTTTTGTTAAATACTGATTATCAGTCATAATGAAGCAGGGGTGGCACTAAAGATGGGATATAAATGCCTCAGTAAAATAAACAGCAAAAGTGGTTGTGTTGCAGAAATGTATGACTACTGGGCCCAGTACACAAGTTTACTCAGCTTCTAATCCTTGGATGTGTCATGAATCAAATGTTATTTTCCTAAAAAGGTCTTCTGTAGTTAAGTTGAATAATAAGATTCTGCACAGGTGCAGAACATGCATTTAGTTGATATTTTTTTGTCCAAGGAATGGACACCCTAATCACTGCTCAAATAGAGTTAAGTAAGCACTCCAAAAACAATAATTGTTTTTTTAAGGCTGCAGGGAACTGTGGCTAAGCCCAGATGCCTTAGAAACAAAGAGCTGTGTAACCTGAACTTGTATCTATTTTTTTGGTTCTTTTATTTTATGGAGAGGCCAAAATTTTCCTCCCCAGAGCCAGGATGGTGTAGTGGTTTGGGAGTCGGACTTAGACCTGGAAGATCCAGGTTCAAATCCCCGCTCAGCCACGAAGCTTCCTGGGTGAACTTGGGCCAGTCACTATCTCTCAGCCCCACCTACCTCACAGGGTTGTTGTGAGGACAAAAAGGAGGGGAGGAAATATGTACACCACTCTGAGCTCCTTGGAGGAAGGGCGGTATAAAAATGTGAAAAATAAAAAAGTGTTAGATGAAAATGCAAATTACATGTGTCCTCCGCTTAATGACGGGGATGCATTCCCTGAACCCAGTTGTTAAGCAGCCCAGTCGTTAAGTGATGCTATCTCTACCTTTGGAATACTGGAAGTTTGAGGCCTCTCCTGAGGCCTGTTCCTGGCCTCTGCGGGCCTCAGAATGGCCTGCAGAGGCCTCCTTAAGGACTCTGGAGAGGCATCCAATATTCCAAAAGGTAGGGAAAGTGACCACCAACAGGCAACATATATCCAGGCAGTCATTAGGTGGGACTGTCATTAAGAGTCCCTGCCTTTTTTTAACATCTCGCTGGTACAGGTGGGGGTGCTGCTGTTTTTATGCTCCTGTTTTAATTGTGTTATTATCTTTTTAATCGATTTTTAGATATTGTTTTTACTGTTTTAAAATGTGATTATTTTTTGTATTGTATTTTCTTTTTTGTTGTAAGCCGCCTTGGGTCCCTTCGGGGAGAAAGCCAGGATAAAAATACTGTAAATAAATAAATAAAGAAGGGGGACACCTGTAGATGGATTTGCTGTTAAAGCTGTGGCCTCGCCATGAGCTAAAATGATCAAGAAAATTTAGACCACAGGTGCTAAGAGAGAGTATATGTGGCCCCTGTGTATCCTGTAGGTCCAGAGACATCACTAGGGCACACGCTGCCCCAGGGCCGGGCGCGCGCGTCACCCTAGTGACCCCTCCCCCGGACACACCCCCTTTACTAATCTTTGGCATGGCCATAGGCCGCGGTGCGATTTCGGGGGTGCCCGATGGGCGCTGCTCCGAGCGCCCCCTCAATCGTTGCAGCCAGCTCGGGGACGTCTTCCCCGGCTGGCTGCCCGGGGCCTTCTGAGGAAGGCCCACTGTGCGAACGTTGTTTATAACGTTCTTTTGCGCATGCGCAGACTGTTCCTGAGGGAAAAGGACAGCCCTTTTCCCTCAGGAACGGGCTGCGCATGCGCAAAAGAACGTTATAAATAACGTTCGCACAGTGGGCCTTCCTCAGAAGGCCCCGGGCAGCCGGCCGGGGAAGATGTCCCCGAGCCGGTTCTCCCGGCCTGGCGAGGCGGGCGGGAGGCCCCCAGGCGACGTGTGCGTGTGCGCGCTGGGGAGGTGACGTACGTGTGCGCGCGTGTCACCTTTCTGCGTGCGCATCACCTCGGGAGGCCCCGCCCGCCTCGCCAGGCAACAGCGACGCCTCTGTGTAGGTCATTTAGGTGGGGGAGATTCACAAGCTTGGACATACAAGCTTAGGCCTCAAGTAGAAATGAGTAATTCTGACCTAGGGATAGGCAGAGAGCTTCCCTGCTTTTACCTAGAGTTTCCTGGACCCTTTTGGTTCATTTGCATATATTTGTCTGAACTGTGATTAGTGTGCCAATCTTGGACAGAAAAAGATGACATTTTAAGAGGCAGTTGAAAATAATATGGAAGACATTATGCTTTTCACTTTTTTTTTCTCCCGCGATGCTCGTAACTGCTGACCCAGTTATGAATCATGCCTATCCCTACGTCAGAATTACTCATTTCTACTATTTCTTAGACAGAAATGTTCTTTTAAGTCATCTATGTCAATCACATAGAAGGGCTCAAACTGGGAGCCTAATAGACCAGTGCACAGATCCTTTCTTCTCTGTGACACTAGCTCAGTGATTCAGGAAAGCCAACTCCAATCCACTGCCTGCTGTAAAGCTCCAAGGCCTACAGTACTCTCTCAGACTAGGCAACTCATAATTGACTGCACTCTAAACTCAATGAGGGTGCCAGAAAAAAAATAGTAATCAAAAGCTGAAGCCAGAGAACTCCTGAGGAAAATAATGCATGGTATTCTAATAGTGAAGGTAACCGATCACTGGAACACACAACAGTGGGGAGGCTGAACCTGTGTCACAAACAGTCTTCAAATTAAATCAGATGCCCTTTCTAGAAAACACACTTCAATCCAACACAAGTTGGTGAGAGTGCTCTAATGGTTAGAGAAGAAAATTCAATTGCACGTGCTATGGAGCAGGGTAGACTACATTATAACAGTAGCGTTTCCTTATGTTAAAGTCCATAAACTAAATGAAAACTATTTTCTTTGACAGTCCTCTAGCTCATTCTCTGTCTCCTGGCTCCTTTCTGACCAAAAAGCTGGAGGAGGCAAGTCAAACCTCACATGTGATATTGCAGCTACAATCAGCTCCCGTTCCTTTTTTGGCTTTACAAAATCATTAAATAGCTTTGATTGTAATGTGGGTAGTATCCCAAACGACCTACAAGGGGGGATGACAACAATGCCTTAGAATTGATGTTTGTTCTGTTGCGTTGGCTACAAAATATTTGGGAAGGAAAATAGCAAGCCAGGACTGATCCTCTCGTATTTAGGAGCAGGCCTTGAACTAACACACCCCTTCCCCTCTAGCATGTTTCTTGTGCTCTCCTTACCATACATGGTAAAGGTGACCCCTGACAATTAAGTCCAGTCATGTCCGACTCTAGGGTGTGGTGCTCATCCCCATTTCAAAGCCAAAGAGCCAGCGTTGGCCGAAGACACCTCCGTGGTCATGTGGCCGGCATGACTCTCCTTGCCGCAGCGCGTAGCATGCAGCTGGAACACGGAGCACTGTTTACCTTCCCGCAAGCGGTACCGATTTATCTATTCGCATTAACATGCTTTGGACCATACATTGTTGTTGTTGTTGTTGTTCAGTCGTTAAGTCGTGTCTAACCCTTCGTGATCCCATGAACCATATCCCGCCAATGTACCAATTTACTATGGGTTATTATTAACAGTATTAATAAGGTTAGCACTATGGGGGATCTTAATGAAACCCATGAACCCCAACCCTGTGACTCTCCCTAACTTAGCCGTACCTTGGCCCCCTTAATCTTCTAAAAACAGTAGCTAAGGTGGGTGGAAATAAAGGAAAGGGGGCCAGGCCAGGTCACTCTGTAATGTCAGCACTGCTGTAGGAGGTATGGTATCCTACATTTATTTGAATATATGTAGGATTGTCCTGACTCACGTGACAGAATCCCAGAAAAAAGTTCTATTGCACATTCTGATAAAAGTAGGATACCCCAAATTTGGGGTTATGTTGTACCACTGATGAACAGGAGTGGGAAAGAATGCTGCAGTTGAGGATCCCACCCCCAAATGCTCCACTGATACAACACTGAAAGCAGAGTACCATTCGACTTGGTTTTCTCTCTTTCTCAGGCACATTCTTTCTTACCACTGAGGACCATTTTTTTTTTGCTTTTACTTTACATGAAACACCATTACTTGAAAGGATAGAATTATTCCTCTTGTATGGCATTTATTCTCTATCCTTGCCTATGAAAACAGCTCCTAGGATGGCTGTTTCCTCACAATGACAAGGCACAAGATTTATGGTTTGAGAACAACTGACTTAATTTCCACTGTTGCCTTGTCACTCAAGCACATTTTATTGCTGCAGCTTGTCTCTTTGCACTGATGTACATACTGAGATTGTAGGAGTGGCAGAAATGATTACTCAGCAGATAGTTGCATCAGCAGATTCTTTAACCAAATTCCTCAGAACCAATGTGTTCAGTAGAAAACATTACTAAATTCAACTTAGTGCAAAAGTAGGAAAAGAGACTTGCAAGTATTGTTGGTGCTAAAGTTGCTGCTTTGCTCCACAGAAAGTATCGTCATCAAAGTGAGGTACAGCAACAAGAAATACGCATAGTTTTAAAACGGGCATATTCTTAAATTTTTAGGTGTCGGTAACAGAAATATGCTTATGCTTTTTCCAAACAACATAATTGCAGAATAGGCTCTCTTGGAAACCCAAATCATGCTAACAAATTATTTAATTTATTCCCACAAAGGAGGCTGCAGGTGCCCTGCTTGATTAAGGCACGTGCATGGAGTCAGTAGTACTGCTTAGTTTTCTAAACATGAGCTAAGATGCCTAATTTTAACCATTAGGTTTGATAGTTTTAGTCTGACAATGCTACAGCCTTCTCTATTGTTGCAACCTGGGTTAAAAAGCAGTATTTTTAAGTTGTCTTAGTTCTTCACCAACCCCGACTGCTCAGCCAGTGCAGCTCAAAAGCCAGCCACCAACAGCCATACAAGCTTGCCAGCATGCTGCCCACAGCATATTGAAAACCAAAAGCTCCTGACAAGGAGGACAAGTTACAAAGCCAGCCTGTTATTGACATACTGCAGTTCCGGGATTGTGGCAAGCATCATCCACAGTGTTTACCACTTAGGGAAGTGCAATCACTTTCTGAAATGTTCTGCTTTCAAGCAAGGTAAAAAAAATTCATTCTCATTTTTGTTTTTTTTAAAACAATAATAGGATGATAGGAAGATTTTAGATTACATCCAAGATGTGCAGTTTTTACTAAAAGAACAAAGAAAAAAAAGGAAAAAATCAGTGTATAACTTCACTGCTGGGTAAAAAAAAAATACTAAAGGATTCCTCTGTGTAAAATTTACATGATCCTATTGATCCTCAAAAAAGGGGGAAAGGAAAAGAGAGACAATAATCTTTTGATAAGTTTAACAGAAGCAATGAACATCTCCCCCTGATTTAAGGAATTACCAAGAAAAATTAATCAAAGAGCATAATCCAGTCAAAGCTAAGCACTTTCAAGTCCAATTGATTTCAATAGGAGACATTTAAGCAGGTGTCTAACTCTCCTACTAAAGTGAAAAGGCCTTGAAAGTGCTTTACTTTGCCTGGATCAAGCCCACAGTAAATATTTCAATTTGGGGTAAAAGAGAGTAACTAATAAATGGCAGAATTGACAAATTGGTATTCAAAGCACAGAAAATCAAAGACAGGAGAAAAGTAGTGGGGGGAATCTAATACTGATCAGAAAATATATTTTAAAAAATCTTGACAAGTGTTTTAAAAACCTAGATTGTAAGAAAAATGATATTATCTACATATCAGTTATTCCACTGCAACTGTACGCATGTTTGTACACATGCAACACACAATTCCCCTTTTTCTTAACCACAATGTGTGTTTTTTAATTAAGCTTAAAAAAACCCCACCAAAACAGAAAACACCTAATGGGGTTGATAAAAAAAAGACCACGCATTTCTCTACGGAGTATTATGCACACAGCAAGTAACATTGTCAAGGGTGTTAAAATAGTTTAATATAGGTGCTAGTGCAGAAATCAGAGACAGAGACAGAGAGGGAGAGAGAGATTAAAGACAAAGAATTGTAAATAGCTACCACATGCAAAGAAACTAGGTTACAAGAATCACAGCACCAGGCATTCACCAATCACCAGGGAAAACAGGAAGTGAAATGCATAGCAACCACAAGCCCCAAAGCAGAAAAGCGCATACCTTCAGCTTGGAATGAAAATCACGAGATTTCCTTCTGGCAAGAACCTGAATGTGACTAGACACCTGCAGGGTAGGGGAAGGGAGGGAAACAAAGGAAAAGCCTGTAACCATGGAGATGAAAAGCCCCCTACAACTGGGCAAGCCAAACGTACCTTAATGGCGGCTTGAATTTCTCGAACTTTCTTCCTTGCTAAGACCTGTATGTGACTAGACACCTACATTGTTCAGAGTTATAAAATAAAAAACAAAAGAAAAACACAAAAGAAACACAAAAAAATCAACTACAAAGTATCTATAGTTTAAATAAAAATAAATAAAAGTTTATTTGGGGCAAGTTATTTGCATCTTCAGTAAGCTTTGCTGTTAAGAATTCACATTCCCAGCCATACTTCACACATTTAACATTGATCATCACTGCAGTGACTTCATTAAAAAGAAAAAAGTTTTAGAACACTTAATTTTTTTTCTACAAGAGAAAAACTCAGATTATGCCTGGAGCTGGGTAAGGACTACATCCTCTTTTCTTAAAGCCTTTTCAACTAAAGGCTTGTCTTAAACATTTGTAGGTTGTTCCAAACCAAATAAAAGTTTAACATCACGCACTATTACACAAAAATTAAGCACAAACCTAGCTTCAAGGAAGCTACGTTCTCATCCCATTAATAGAGCCAAATTCTGTTGCATCTGATAAACTAGAGCCCTTTGCAAATACGCTGTATGTGTGTAGAATGAACATATGCAGGTGGCAGCACCATGATGGCAATCTCTACCCCAATCTACATGTATTTATTATGGAATGCCTGTACTGAGCCCTTGTGCATACAAGCTGTATCCGTCCAGATAGTCTAATGAATGGACGTCGGTTAAGGCTAGAGCCTGTCATCACCCCCATGCGTGTTCATTTTAAGCACACTGAACATCTGAAAATGGCTTGCGTCTCAAATGGAACACGAGTGCACACTGCCACCATGCCTATGGAATCAGGTTCTTTTTCCCATGGATGCAATATCTGAAGGTAATTTATAGACAAATTTCATATTATTCTAGAGAAAAGAGGGGAGGAAAGGCAATGCAGTCAAATTAGGCACCACTACAATTAATGGACCAAAATAATGGTTATAGTTTATTAGGTATGCAAAGGCTTTAAATATGTATTTGTTTAGCACATTTATATCCTTTTCCTTTCTTCAAAAAGCTAAGGTTGGGCACACATAGAGATTATCTCAATTTATTCTCACAACAATCCTTGTCAGGCTGAGAGATAGTGACTGGCCCTGCGATCTCCACTGATGAGTGGGAATTTGAGCGCAGGCTTCCCTGATCTAGCTTTGCAGAAGTAACAGTGCTGCAAACTATACAGCAGTAAGCTGTCTCTAGAACACTGGTAATAAAGAAAACATGCAGGAAGAATCAAACTCCTAGTAGTGTTCTGAAAGGTGAAGATCACAATCTACAAGTGGTATAAAGGATTCTTTCAATTCTTGCGGCAAAGTCCAATAAAACTGAGAAATACATCTTCTTGATATATAGCAAATCCAATAGACTGCTTCAGCATTCACTATAATTGTAAGTAATAGAGCAATCACAAATGGTATTTAGCAACAGGTGTGGTAATTTGCACAGGTATCTAATTATCTCCACAACAGAATTCAAAGACTGAAAAAAAACTGAAATCTCCACTTGAAAGTGAATTAGAATACCTTATCTAAAAGCAGCTGGGATCATCTTCTACAATAAGTTTAATGCAGTATATATGCTCCCCAACAATCCAAATATTGGAAATCAAGAAACATTACAAACACAACATTTTTCCAATAGCCTTATAAAATGCTTTCCAAGTGGACAGAACTGTCCTTTACCAGGGGAAGCCTGAAGTTAGAGAGCCTTCATCATTATCAGAGTCAGATAATTGGCTGGCTGTGATAAGATAGGAAAGTTACTACCTTTAAATACTTCCTTAGAATCACACACACGACAACGCTGTAAGACAGGGGTGGCCAAACTGTGGATCCTGAGCCACATGTGGCTCTTTGACCTATAATGTGTGGCTCTTGGAAATACATTGGCTGAGCTCCTTTTTGTATCACAATTAATATAAAAGGTACCAGTAAATAATAAATTTTCAAGCTTTATCATTATTGATCAGGTATAAACTGAGAGTCCACTGGATTAAAACATAAGTTTAATATTAATGGTGAGTAAATATATTTAAGAATTTAAATGCTTCTTAAATACTGCGACTCTCAAACATCTGAAGTTTATCGTATGTGGCTCTTCTTACATGAAGCAAGTTTGGCCACCCCTGCTATAAGAAGTTTGATTCTTCCTGCATAGGTTGATTACACCAATATTTTGTAATGCCTGTGTAATTATACAATGTAATTTGGTAGCTGTATAGTTTGTCTTACTGTGTCATACACATTAATACCCATTGCATACCTAGCAATGTGATGCAATTATTAATAGCCATTGCATACCTAGTGCTGTGATACAATTATAATTATTTTTCTGTGTTTGTGTGGAGATTGTTGGGTTATTTCTATGTTTCTGATCCAAAGGCCGAGGAATACTTTGTTGTGTGAACAAACACTTCCAGACAAGCAGGCTCTTTCATTGTATTCAGTCGAAGTGCACCCCTGTGGCAATATCAGAGTGAAAAATCCTGCGTATGTAGAATTCCATGTACGGTATTTGTTAGAATTGCTGTAAATTTGAAGACTTCTTGAAATGTGGATCAGGCTTCATTCTCCTTAAGCACAATCTACATACAAAAAGGCAGCTCATTTCAGAACTACACTGGATTGGCAAACACCTTTTCTAAATTAAATTAAGGATCCTTTCAAAAGCAAGATACTGGGTAGGATACAGTATCAAAACTTGCCAGGTAAGGGGGAGAAAAACCTAATGTCCTTCCAAGCTTGATAAGGAACCTTCCAACAATTCAAAATTAGAATTAACTTTCTACTAGGATGTATTTCCCAATGATAAGAAATAAAAAAAATTCTTTCAGGTGCACAGGAAAAACATTTCAGTCATATCGGTTACCTCTTCACTCCAGTTAGTAGGCCTGTTTAATCAATAGGTAAAATGAGCCCTAATTAGGGTTTTAGCTTCCAAATATGGAAGCTATGGTTATTATAAACTGCTTGTTCAATTTTCTTTTCCATCTGCTCAGCCATCCAGTCTGCAGGCAGAATAATGATCCCAACTTTGGTTTGCCAGTTCAAATATCATGCCAAACTATAGTTAGCAAAAACCATGGTTCTATTTCAGTTACACCAATACTTGGAAACTATAGTTTGCCAATTCAGATATCAGACTAAAACCAGTTAAGCTTCTTTGACCATGATTGAAGTAATGTCTGAATTGAGCCTACACAAATAAGACAAATGGAAAAGACTAAGTTCAACTGCTTCTAAGATTGCCTTGTTAATGAACCACCTGTGACTGTGAATGTGGCTACTGACAAACAGAAAGGGGATGATAGTCATTTTTATACTGATTATGCATTTCTAAGCAATATGTCTCTTGTTGATTTTCAGACATGGGAAATTAAAGCATTGTTCGTCATCACACTTGTGAAATCCTAAGGCTTCACAGGCTCTTTCAAAATTCTGCCACTGCTATTATTTTCAGAAATATCATGGAAATGATGCCTACCTTTAACAATACTAAATGCAAAAAGGGTACTTGGGTCTACATTTCTGATTCCAGAAGGCCACTTTGGCTGCAGTCCTATCCACACTTACCTGGAAATAAGCCCCACTGACTACAGTGGGACTTACTTCTGAGTAGACATACACTGGACTGGGCTCTTAGGTATGAAAAGTTTACAGCTGGTTAAAAAAACGCCACAAAGAAGAGACTGTCACTTACCCAGTTGTGTAACCCAAAACAAAAAAAGGACTGAAAAGAATCTCTGAAATTACCTGCAGATAGTCACTGATCCTGATTACTTCCAGGAACAGAATCCAAGTTATGCATTTTGGATTGGGGTGCTACTCTATTTTATCTTGCTGCTTACCCCTCACTTTTAAAATCCACTGCACTTTTGATTTGTGTCAAACAAAGAACTTCAGCAGCAGAAAATATCACTCATGTAAATGGCTGCATGAGACGTTGGCGCTAGGCCAATCCCCCCACCTTTTTCTTTTTCTTTTTGCTGAATCGACATTACTTTTCATTGTGCCACAAAACAAACACAGCATGCTTGTCACCATTCCTCTTAACACAGTAATAGTAAATGCAGGACAGCGACACATTACTACATTAATGTGTAAAATGAATTACAACAACAAAGTACGGTAATCAAATATAATAATGAAGGGATGAACAGAAACATTTGGTTTCAACTCTTTGCTAAGCTGAATGAAATCATTCAACTCTATCATAAATTCTGGACTGGATCAAGGAAGTTGGTGTGGTTTCCACAATTTGCTCTGGGCATGCATAAAGAGGCCAAGTATAGTTGAGTCTCTATACTAGTGGGCCCTTTGATAAAGTGAGGGCATACTGTTGTTATTGACACTCACTGGAAATACACCTTCTGTTGTGGGATGTGTTCCACCATCCACATTCAGAAATGGAAAGTGTGCATGCAGCAAAGTGTTAATAAAAGCACCACTTCTTCATTACACAGGAGTGCCACTGAGAATGTGGGATGGGAAGAGGAACATTTTCAGAGTGAGCTCAGAACTTCCTGGAAAGGTGGCTGACCTCCACTGGAATCTGTGGCTAAGGCCTGGATTAGCACATAGTAATCACTGTCAAATAAGTTTGTGTGAATGTGTCTGAATTATACTCATTAGAGGGAAGAATCAAGATGTGCCTACAGAAATCACTGCTCAACATTCCTGTATCAACCAATTCCAACAAAGCTGTCTCCCTTTCAGCCAAAAATCTGATGCAAGATAGGATGATCTTTTGTTTAGATTTCAAATTCAAAAGACATTGTCATCATCAACTACAATGGACAATAGCTACAGCCACATGCAAGTGGAATGAAGTACAGAGGACTCCCGCTATCCGCGGATCCGCCATCTGCGGATTTGTCTCAACGCGAATACGGGGGTCACTGTAAAAACAGGGGGAAGGTTAAAAATAGCATTTCTTACCTTTTGGCTGGCAAACTGCTCCGTTTGCAGGGCTGTAGAGAGCAAAATCATGCTCCTACAGCCTCTTCCGGGTCACTGGACTTCTCCCCCTTCCCCAAGGTCACCCCAGAATGCACTGGGGCAAGCCTGGGGAAGGGAGGGGGAAGTCGCGCAACCCGGAAGAGGCTGTAGGAGCATGATTTCGCTCTCTACAGCCCTGCAAACGGAGTGGTTTGCCAACCAAATGGTAAGAAACACCATTTTAATCTTTTTTTCTTTTTTCAAATTTTTACAGTGACCAATGTGAACAAATGATTTCAAAAAACGATGTAACTTTGGGCCCTGTCTGGCCTAAAACCTGAGATCAGCTGTATGAAAGACTTTACCCAAAGATGTCCTTAAACACATTCCATTTTACTTTCTCAATTGCATACTGTGCCTTGATTTTTCTTTTTCAGTCACT
Source organism: Plestiodon gilberti rubricaudatus (assembly GCA_026170595.1). Classification (NCBI taxonomy): domain Eukaryota; kingdom Metazoa; phylum Chordata; class Lepidosauria; order Squamata; family Scincidae; genus Plestiodon; species Plestiodon gilberti. The sequence goes on along the minus strand of JANXHW010000001.1, from coordinate 233,175,333 downwards.
GTCTGCCATGTCACTGCTGGGTTTGTGTTATCAGGTTTGTTATCATTATCTGTTACTCCCCAGATAATCTTGGAGTATTTCACATAAACAGATTTAATAAAACGTTCTAGCTGTCTGAAAGACCTAGATGGTGGAAATCTTTCAAATGTTATTGACCTGTTGGAGGTCAGGTAACTGGGTTAGAAGCAGGCAAGAGTTTAACAGGGGTAAAAAAGGAAAGCTGTGCTCCAGCTTGTCTCTGAGAGCCCAATCCTATTCCCCACCACGCTACAGCATGCTGCATGGTGCACAGCATACTGCGGGGGGGGGGGGGAGGGAGGCGACCTGAAGGCAAATGGGAGGTAAGTAAAACACATTTTTACTTACCTCCATGTAAGCTCTCAGGCCACCTATTTTTAGGGAAAGGGAGTGGGGAGGTTTTTGAAAGAGGGGTAAGATCCAGTGTGTGCAACTGCTACTGGATCTTCCCCTCCCTCCCCCAGTTCCTCCCCCAACACGCCCCATTCTTCCCCTCCTTGCCTACGATCCACCCTCCGTTCCAGCTTACCTGCAATAGAATGGGCTGCCGATGCTGCTGTTCCTTTGCAGTGGCAGCTGGATAATGGCTGCCGGTGACACACTCTGCGTGTCATCGGCAGCAGAACACTAAAGTAAATCACATGATAGGATTGGGCTGTTAGTAATGTATTTATTCTTAAGTTAATTGATTAATGCTTCCAAGCTACTTTTCAAATACAGGAGCTCACAGATGCAAGTGTACAGTGTGGCTAATAAACAGTCACTGAAGTGATGAATGGCACAAAACAGGAGCATTTTTAAAGCAAACGTAAGACAATGAAAAGCCAAAATAGTATCTAACCAGAGCTGAAGCAAAGGCAGCCACTGCAGCCAAGATCACTACATTTTGTCATACAACAACATGCATGGTCTTCTCCTGTAGGACTAGCTTACCTGCTTCCTGGTCCGTGTCTTCCCCGTTCTAAGTTTGATGTATCTGGCTATCAGTTCATTCCTACCTGAAACAAATACAAAGTTACAATGAAGGCCAAAAGCAGCAATTCAGCGATAATCTGTAAATGTGAAAGCTACATGATTTAAAAATACAGGTCACCAACAAAACAATGTCTCTATATATTTTCAAATCCTTTGCCTGAAAAACATATTTCAAATTAAATATTACAGGGGAGGTAGCATTTGGAATGAGACAAGGGGAAATATTTTAAAAGGTTTCTAATAGCATATTGGAGACTGAGCCAATGGAAGATTCTCCGGCAAAAACAGTTTCAAAATTTCAAAGTTCTGTGAGGTCAGCACAATCTGACTATTGCAAATTCCAGGATTTAAAAACTGCAATTCTGTTAATTGAAGGCAATTGGAAATTATCATAGCAAATGGTACATAGCTACTTTGAAGGGGAATCATTCTAAAGGAAAAATCACACAGAAGTAAAAGGGTCAAACACACCCTATCTTTGCACTACAATCCTGATCGGAACTGTGGCTCCAAGCAGCTGTTACTCTTTAGTCAACTTAAGACCCTACCTAATCAGTTATGGTTTAACATTGCACACAGTTTGGCCCTATATAATATGTGTAGATTGTGGGTTCTTGATCCCATTTCTCAATTCTCTCCTCACTATTGGGTTATGTTATTCATTCATAAAGGTGGTGATTACTGAAAACAGCCCCCTATTTACAGTACAGTACTTCCTTATCCATCAGTTTCCTTTACACGTGGGTCCTCAATATGATGAGAGGGCTGTAGATGTACGAAATATGTTTTTGTTTTGAACACCATCTGTTTTGCTACAGAACTCCATCCTCCTGGTTGGTGTCCAGGATATCTAGCATATTCTCCACTATTCTGGCATACCTTTTCTTTGAAAGCATGACAAACCCAGTTGCGTTTGGTACTGCAGACAATCACAGTACGTGCTCAGCTTTTAACTCTCTCAGGTGGGCAATATGCCTTATAAAATGAATATTGCAATGCAAGTATAGCCACAAGAATATGACATTAAAATACTAGTAAAGCACAATGTTCAAGAGGCTTTGCTCGCTCCCAGCATTCTGGAGAATGCATGTAGAGGTCAAGCTAGGGCTGAACTTGAAACTGAGAAGTGGAGAATTGTGCCCTCAATGTGTGTACTAAATTTCATTCTGATATCTCAATGTTCAGAGTTATCGCATTACAAAGAAAGTGACAAACTTACAAATGGAATGCCAAATGGGCAAGCAGTTAAACCAAGGCTACCTTTCCCTTGGTTCATAAGACATCTAATCAAAATAAGACAGAAAAGCACACAATCACCACACAATTAAGGGCTGGGAATCAACTTTCATTCTTATAGGTGTATAAAATTTGGAGGGAAAAATGGCAACATTCCTAGGCACCATCATCATCTTTTCTTTTTTGGTTGTTTCTCTTTGTTTTGTAGACATGACAGAAATATACTGCTAAGTCATAAATGCTTGAGCAAAGAAGGAAGCTACAATTCCTAAGGAAAGAGACTCTGGCACACTAAATATCAAACCTTACGTAAGTATCAATGCCAAATTTATTCCAGGGAGTAAAGATTCCAGTTCCAAAACCAGACCTCTTCGTTTCTTAGTAGGGTTTAATACAAATTTCATTGGCAGTTGGATTGGTGGTGTCCAAGAGCTATTCCTCAGTAGCAGTTTCTCAGGGGACATTTTGTATCAGTACAATTGATGTCTGAACACGCTTAGGCATCAGGAATAGTCAGTCCTCACCATCTTATAGCCACATAAGACGCTGTAAAACTGCTTCTAGTGCCTGTGTGTCAGTAGGGGGGTGAGGGGGGGGAAGAGACACCTCTTGTTACATTTGTGCAGAAAACAAAACAAAAGAATGACATTTTAAATCCAAATTAGCTAACAAAAAACCTCTTGTAGATAAAAGTCAACAACTGATTAAACAGTTTCGACCTCTAAGACAAACAGCCACTATTTAAAAGCCATAAGCAAAATCTATTTTAAGCCTTTAAAAATATTATAGGCAGGTGTTAAGTTATCCCCATAGTGAGTTTTGAGAGTGGTCCCTTAGTGAGTTTTGAGAAGGCTTATGGAAAAGGGGGTGGGGTGGGGGGGATTGGGCAATGCTTTCCAATCCTGGCAGCGTTTTGTTCAGACAAGCTTACTGCAGAAGGTCATGTGACACAGGCCAAATAAACAGCATCTGGGGATTTTCAATTACAGACCTTCACCCAGCATGCCTGCACTGTAATCTCTACCAGATGAGGCTCAGGCCTCACTATTTTCAATAATTCACACACTGTGTACACATAACATGACAATAAGGGCATTCATGCAACCGCCTGATTCGCACATCAAAGCTCCCAAATGGCCAGCTGTAAGCATGCTTACTGCTGAATAATTCATTCTTTTCACAGGCTTGAAAAAACGCTCAGCAGGACTTGGCAAGCTTGTGTTCTTTCCTGTGTGGTATGCTAAACTCAAATTTTGAAAGAGGTACAGCCCCACTTAAAAAAAAAAAAGAGCTGGAGATTCAACCATTTAAATGCACATTTGCAAAGATTGAAACGGTTTAAAAAAAATAAAACAGTCAACTGAACAAGCTACAATTCCAAAATGAAGGAAGAGAGAGAGAGAGAGAGAGAGAGAGCGCAGTTACAAAACAACACTCATGTTTGTGAGGCAGGTGTTTCATAAAAAAATAAAACTGCTTTCTACCAAAGGCTTTTCCCCTCTTGCATAAATCACATATACAAAAATATTTCTGCAGATGCCTAACAGTTTATAAGTCCTGCAAACTTAATTTCCACATATCTAGTATATTGTTCTACTACCCACCCTTAAAGAGTAGGCTTTATATAAAGAACTCAGTTATATGAAAAACAACAACATTTCATTATCAGAATACTGAAGCTAGGGCTGGATAGACTAATCATCTGGTTTTGCCTCTTTTAGCCTTATTAGAAGATTTTTACAGGCACTTAAAAACCCTGCTGCTAGAATTTAATTGCAAGACAGACATCCTAAAGCACTTCTAATTACATTTACTCTATTCTGATAAATTTGCTTCCTCAACTCTCCAAAGCATGTTCTTTTAAGGCAATCCCCTGCTTCATAATATCAAGTTTTCTTATCTGTCAATCAACACTAGAACCAGCAGGATCAACTAGTCATGACCTCCCCTCATAGCAAACACATGCTGCTTACCAGCTGTGGGCTGTGTATTTTTACACTCTTTTCCCTATCATTCAGAGTGGTTTCCTCTTAATCACAATAATCCTAAAAGTGCTAAAACATATCAATCGTCCTTTAAGCCCTGCCTACAAAAGGCCAGCCATCCTGCCTTTATGGGCTTGTCCAGCAGCAGCTGATACTTCATTCAGCTGCAAATCCAATTTAGCAGCTACAAGAGGTTTAGCATCTCTGAAAAAATATTGGGTGTTGAATCTGCAGGGTTAAGTCAGCAATATTTCTCTGCCATATTGTTTTGCCTTTTCTGTTATATTTGCACTCCTGCTGGATTTCCCCCATTGGTGTCCTGATAATAATATTTTTAAAGAGTCATTGTCAAGTATTTCAATATCATTAACGCACTCCCAAATGGTACAAATAAGTAAACGGAAAGCCATGAAATGCTAGTGTAATCATGTCAACTAAGAACCACACATTTATATATCATTTCAGAAGAACTTGTTCAATGTAATGTCATTTGCTATGTGCCTCTGGCAAAATTCATGGCGAAGAAGATTATCTAAAATGCCAAACACTTGGATGAAAACAATACACTTGATTGTCTTTTTTTTTTTTACATTAGAATAGAAACGGTACCAGGAGCTATGAACTCCTGATGACAGAAGTGCATTAACTGCAAAGGAATTTATTGAAGGGCGCAATCCACACTAAGTTTCCAGCGCTGGAGCAAGCGCTTCGGTGCCAGAAGCAGTCGCAAACGTGCCAGAAAGCACGTTTGCGACTACTTGGGGGCAAGGGAGGCCAGCGCAGAGGCCAGCTTCCCTCGCTCCGTGGCCGGAATACCCTGGCGGCCGCCGGAGGAAGTAGGTCAGGATCCAGTGGGGGTGGTTTGGCAGGCAAGGGAGGGGGGCCATTGGCCTAGCCGGTCCGGGAGGGGGTGGCTCCTGCCATATCCTCGTACCCGCCGGACCCGGCTAGGCCGTTACACGGCCTCCTCTACTTCTGCCAGCTATTTAGCTGGTGGAAATCTGAGGAGGCCCATTGGGCCAGGCCCAGTTTACACCGGGGAAGAGGATGAACATCCCCTTCCCCGAGTAGACCGGCTAGGCCATCGACAGGCAGCCCGGGTGCAGTTTCCAGCGGGTGGCCCTGGGCCGCCGGCTGGATCCTTAGTCATGATTGCGCTGCCCAAGACCTGACCAGAACCTCCTTGTTAGCCCATTTCATTGTCTTTAATACCCTCAGTCCTGCATGGCATTGCCATTCACAATGATCCTGTGACTTGCAGTTTCAGAAACTCTGTTCTCAAATGATCAGAAGTCCAATAGTGTTAGTCATACCATAAGCCCACTGAACTAAATGGGTTTAAGCTCTCAACTATATAAAGACTATGGCTAGCTATTTAGCTAAACCTTGCAAATTCATTCTGCAATGAAATGCAGCTATCTAGGAACAAGAACAAAGTAAATAATGTTTGTCATTTCAGCTCCTATGATTACTAAATTCAGATTTTTTTTTCTCCAGGGTTGCTAACCTCATGGTAGAATACTTAATATTTTCAACAGGCATGATCTAATTTAATTTGGAAGCTTTGATTATGTTTTATTTGTTACCTTGATGTTATACTTTACTATGTAATACTAACTACACTTTATTCATTAAAACTAATATTAATTGTGTGCTTTTCTCAAAAACAAAATTGCAGTTTTGTCACCTAATCCATGTCCAAAACAGATGACATAAAACTAAAGGACTCTAAGAAAGATCATTAACATGTTTGTTGCTATGATGATGCGTCAACTGACTAGACAAATACAAACTTTGCATGCTGCGGTTGTATTTGACTTGTTGAAAGTGCTGATTTAACACAGAGCACCAACCAATTTTAAAACAAGTACAGTATTCGTTTGCCAAGAATTGGTAGTGAGAAGTCCTACTTGGCCAGAAATCCTTCAAATACATAGACAATGGGCTGGCTCATCTGTCATGCATGATGGATGAGTTAAGGGGATTAAAATCAGTATTTGCATCATAATAGATAAAAATTAGCAAAATAGAATTTCTCAGTAGGTGGCTTCAGTTTTACTTGTTTGCCAAGGAAAACAGAGGTCCATTTTTTAAGAAGAATTACAGTAGGCTTACAATCTTCATTGGAAGGGGCAATATTTTAAATGCTGATTAACTTTCTCAGAGAAGAACGAAGGTTAACTTGGATAAGTTTCAGATTCACAAACATTTTTTCAAGTCTTTTCTATAGTTTCAAACAAATTAGCATATAAAAATAAAAAAATGAGAAATTCATAGTTTTATCCTGTTGAAAAAGGAAGATGTTTGGGGAAACTAGTTATAACGTTTGAAAGGAACATTATATTTTTACCCAATTAGAATGGAATTCTGTGCTGCTGAAAAGTAGAAGTGAGATGTATGAAGAAGGCAAGCGTGTTAATCATGTACAGCTTAGAAAGAAGCAACATCAATTTGAAGATACAGTTCATTAAAACATTATAGTAGAAGGAAATGAATGGTGCCACCAAAATGCTATGTAACACCACACGAAGACATGTGCAATCAGCACATAGACAGGACTGACAAGTCCTTCATAGGAAATAATAATAATATACTATATAATAATATACTGTATTTATATATACCGCCTTTCTTGGTCATTGGATTTCTCCTCCGACTTTAATTCAAGGCAGTGTACATGGACAGGCTGTCCTAACCCCCCTTGGGGTTTTTTTTACAATATATAAATGTCCAATCTTTCATGAATGGTTACATTCCAGGTGGTATCCTTTTGCAGCCTGGCTTTTTTCTGCTGGCTGGCGCCTCCCACACTCGACCAATGCAGCTGGGAGCTATTATCTCTCCTCTCGGAAGCTTTTACAGCTTTTTCGTCGGTGGCGTGTCTCGAACTTGTCAAGTTCACCGGTCTTCGGGCTTACAAAACGGCAGCTCTCCCAACTGAGCCAGACTCTTTCTTGCCAGAAATAGATGCTAGACGAACTTAAGTATGAACTAGAGCAGTGATCTTCAACCTTGGGGTCGCGACCCCAAGGTCCAGAGGGTGATGACGTCTTTCCCCTTAAGGGGAGTAGCGACTCAGCCATGATGTCAATACAGTGGTGGCAGCACTGCTGGGTTCGTGCCGCCTCCTCCAATTACGTAAAAAGGGGTTTTTGGACTTACCTGTTGGCGACGGCTGGAAACGTTGCACAACCTGGGTTCTCACCGTCAACGGGTAAGTCCAAACCCCCATTTTTTTACTTAGTCGGGGGCAGCAGCGGCACGAACTCGGAAGTGCCCTCGCCACTGTCCCCACCATATCGCAAGGACTTACAGTGACCTTTACCTTTGGGTAAAGGTTGAAGATCACTGAACTAGGGAAATGAACAAAGTATTTAACATGAAGATCTTTCTGTGAACAATCATTCAGTGATATTCAAGTCTCCCTTCTCAGTGCAAATGGAATATATCGTAACCTTTTGTATTGCAGCACCCCATGGCTGAGAGAGCTCCTTCTGTGAATGGCAGCAGAGGTGCACTTTTGGAAGGAAACTCTACTTACCTTCACAGAAGGAGCCTCCCATCATGAATGTCCCAGCACAAACGTGTGGGATAAAACATTATATACCAGCAGTTCCCAAACTTTCCCCCCATCGTAAGGGGGGGGGGACAGCGGCGCTTCTGGGATCACACCACCGCCGAGAAAAATAAGGGGGGTCCCCACTCACCTAGGGGTCACACTGGACCTCCTCGCGCCTCAGAATAGCTCCCTGGAGCAATCATGACCCACTTCCAGTTTTCTGGGGGGGCCTTACTTTTCTCAGCGGAAGCCTGATCCCGGAAGCGGCGTTGCTGTCACCGCAGGTCACCACTGCCCTTAAGAGGGAAGCAACCGATTCTACCTGACTGGGGCATTGTGGGTGATGATGTTTCAAATCTGCTAAGAATATCATTTATAGTGAACCCACCATCAAACTGAGAACAAGACCATTGTCTTACAAATGCAAGCGTCTTATTAAAAACAGAAAGAGCAATGATATTTTTATGTTTAGTGTAATGACAGCTATGAGCTTGTGAAAGAGCTTTGTCTTATGTACCCCCCTCCTTTTGTAAAACAACAACAAAACCAAATGCTAGAACCTCAGCTCAACAATGCTTAGTTGATGAACTGAGAATATGTTTGCTGTGCCAGAGACCCTCCTGTGGTGGGAAACCTGGCTGTTTAAAATTAATTATTTGCTGTCTGTCTACATTGGAAAAGATATTTTGCATTTATAGCAGGTGCAAATAGATATTTAAACTCACCTTGTATTATGCAAGAGATCTGGAATCAGATTACATATGATGATCTTCAAACAGCAAATATGAGCTATCCGGGAAGCATTTAACCGATTTGTGAAGGATTTACGCATACAACCCCTAACCTTGCTTTCTTCAGGGGTGAATGGGAGATTGGTTATTTTCCCAGAGCACAATTTCTTTAGATATTTTATCCAGAAGTGTATATCGAGTGAAAGTACAAAAAAGTGCCCGTTTATTAATTTACAAGTCCATAATGTGAAGACTTTAGGAGTAAGAAGAAATGTTTCTATATTTATACACATAAGTATTTTTATTGATTTGGAAGATTTATATCCCGCCTTTCCATTCTTCCAGAAGCTCAAAGTGGCTTATGTAATAAAACAAAACGAACACAAATTTGGAGTCAGGGAACAATGATTCTCTACTCATACTTCTTTAACACCAATATTGCCAATACTCTTTACTATTCCCAAAGAAACACCCTCTGACATGGAGAAGTACCATTCTGAATGAACAAGAGTTTGATACTTTGACACTTGAGTAAAAAGATTTATAATGCTGAGCACTGAGAACGGTGGAAACGCAAATTGCCTGGCATAAAGAAGGTCAGGCGCAGAAGACTTTTGTCTTGCTCGGACAATTGACACCCTACCTCCCCACTCCAACTAAAAGGCAAAGCTTCACTTTCATCCACACAAGTTTTGAAATCAATGGCATTTCTGGAGGAGGTGCAACACCATAAGTGGTGCAAGATGCTGCATCACGCCTTCCAAACCAGTGTAACACAGCCCCTCCCACTCACCCCCCAGTGGCAAAGGACACACGCAGCGCGTTGCCTTCACTGCCAGAATGGCTCTGGAGGTGGGTGGGATGGGCTGAGTTACACCAGCCTGCAAGGCACGGTGTAGTGCCTTGCACCACTTATGGTGCCACACCCCCTCCAGCAACGCCACTGTTTGAAATGGCAAATGAGAAGAGGAGGACTTACAGCACACTCCTATACTTGTCTACTCAGGAGTAAGCCACATTGAGTTCAGTGATACGTATTCCCAGATAAGTGTCTGTAGAATTACAGCCTTTATAGCTGTCATGCCACTAAAGTAACCATATTCATAAGATGGCCCTAAGCCTCTATAAAACTTTTCTGGATTATTCCAAAGAGTAATAAAATGTGTTGATTCCATCTTGCCCTTTCTCCAGCAAGCTTAGAGCTGCATACATATACAAACTGCATGAGAGCAGCAGCAAGGGTATGATCTTATATTCCTGCTTGTGGGCTCCCTAGAGGAACCTGGGTGGCCATTATGTGAAACAAGATCCTGGACTAGTTAGTCTTCAGCCTAATTGGCTTTTCCAATGTTCTTGTATACCGTACTTGAGGCTCACATTTGGGACTCCCACTGAGGTACAGGGTACAAGCAGATGCTGCCCATCTTTGGGGCTGACATGTTCATGTGGCACATGGGGAGAGCATTTCACAAATGGAACACCACAATGAAGAAGACCCTTTCCCCAGCTGTCACATCAGGAGGAGGAAGAAAGGTCTCTGATCCTAGAGTTCAGGGAAGTTCATGCACCTTCAGATACCTGGATCTCTAGACATTTAGGGCTTCTAAAGCTAAGAACAGCAACTTAAATTGTGTCTAGACTAGATTTACCCGTCCCAGGTCCCGAAAAGAGCAAAGACAGAAAGTAGAGTGCTTTCACAACTGTCACTTTATCTCAATATTGGGGGGGGGGGGTAAAGACTCTTCTATCTCCACAACTGAAAGCCACCCTTAGCAAGTCATTCTGAGTGGTCATACGGGTTAAACATTTTGCTTCAACAGAATGTGAGATAATGAGACAGATATTTGCTTAGAATGGAAGTAAATATTTTCTGACCTTTTGAAAGGCTACAGGCAAGCAACAGCGGTAAAACTTTGTCTTTGCATAAATGTGAATAGCAGCCAACAGTTTGCAGCTTCTTCCAAAGACATGGCTCAACAGACTGAGCAAGCAGGGGAGATTAATGCTACCATCCGCATGACATATCTCCCTTCCACTCACATTCTCTTCAGCATAGCTATCATACTGAATGGCTTTAGCTGACAGTAACTTAAAATCTTGACAGCAGCAACTGATATTTCAAGATGACCAGAGGATTCCATTTCAGAGTTCAGAAACACAGCATGATAGTGATGGGGGGGGGGGGGGCACAAATGCTTGGAAGCATCAAGAGTACATTATGGAATGTTCCAGTGCAATCATATTTGCTAAGGCTGTTATAACTATGCGAGTTAACCTGAAATGATTATAGTGTGCACATGCACGCATACACACAATATTTATTTATTAATGCAAGAGCTATTTTAGATGCACATTTATTTCAGTAGTCCTTGCTTCTTTATGTCCTTCCAAGACAATGACATTAAAATGACATATTTTTCCAATGACAATGACATTTGTGACATTAAAATAAAGAGACTGAATATTTTTTTAAAATCTAATTTTATATTAATATCAAGCTAGAAGAGTCAATTGAGGAAGTTCCATTTCTTAAGCACCTGCATCATTTCCTTAATTTCCTCAAAATTAAAAGGCTTGCTTCCAAACTCAACCCTAGCACTAGCCACCTTCATAGCTCATGCAATCTCTTTAACATTAGGTGGTCAAAGCCAAGCCCAAAATAATGTTTCCTTCTCCTCACAGCCCTCATTAGGTAAAGGTAAAGGTATCCCTTGACAATTAAGTCCAGTCGTGTCCGACTCTAGGGAGCGGTGCTCATCTCCGTTTCAAAGCCGAAGAGCCAGCGCTGTCCGAAGACGTTTCCATGGTCATGTGGCTGGCATGACTCAACACCGAGGCGCATGGAATGCTGTTACCATCCCGCTGACACGGTACCTATTAATCTACTTGCAATTTCTTGCTTTCGAACTGCTAGGTTGGCAGGAGCCGTCGCGCGGAATCGAACTGCCGACCTTTCGATCGACAGCTCATGGTTCAGTGGTTTAACCCACTGCGCCACCCGCTGGCTCCCACAGCCCTCATTACTCTGTGATTAAACTTTTACAACACTGTTAATATTCCTAACCATTCCTAGCATCTTCTACTCCAAAATTATAACTACTCAGGAAAAAGAATAATCTGTGCTTCATGCCCCTTCACAGGGCTGGCCTTAGGAGCTGCAGGGCCTAATTGGAAACATTTTTTGAGGGGGCCCAGGTTCACAGCCAAGGTCTATAGAATCTTATGATATACATATAATTTATTATAGACTTTATGAAAGCAATCAAAATGTGCACTTCAAAAGTGTGAGTTAATGGATCTAAGCACATTTTAAATTAGCAAACATGTAAGCCTACAAGTAAACAAACAAAATGTGTAGATTACCTTTGAAATTAGTTACAATTAGTTGTAATTAGTTACAAAATCACTTGGTTTTAGTGACTGTGGAATGATTTAGTACAGGGGTGGCCAACCATCCACCATTAGGGCCTCTGCATTCTTAAGAGTTGTGTAGAAGACAGAATCTTGGCAGCTGCAATTACTGATGGTGCTGCTAAAGCAGCTGTACCTGTTGAAATGCCCTCACCTATACAACCATTAAAGGGTCAGGAGCATTCATGTTGAAAGGTTGGCCACCCCTGATTTGTTTAGAAAAAAAAATCAAAATGTAAGCAAACTGCATTGTTGGGAACAAATTAACTCTTTTGGATTTCTAAAAATCACTTAACATTAATAAATCCAAAAAGCAATAAATACATTTGGAAATGCATTAGACCTGTTGCTGCAAGCAAGGAATTCAAACATTTTCATGGGATTTTGAATCTCTGGTGGCAGAATTAGCTTTAGTGCCTCCATTTCCTCACAAAGCATATAACATGGGGCCTTAGGCATGGGGCCCAATTGGGAGCAACTGGTCCAAATGGCTTAAAGCCAGCCCTGCCCCTTTTTCATACATTCCATGTCCAGATCTCCCCACACCAAAACACGTTCACAACACTATACTTTAGTAGGAATAACGATTTCCTAGAAAGAAGCAAGTTTATGGCAGTGTATTGGTGGATACTGCTTTATCTGTTAGGTATAAAACACAAACATATAGAAATATTGCATACCAATGCAACATGTTTAGTCCAAAGTCTATAATTTGAGAGGACATCGTACAATTAGAACATATGCTCTGCTTTGCTTTGGGTTGAACCACTGACATTTTCAGTTGAAATCTTTCAGGTAACATATATGGAAAAGCTTCTAGGCTAGAGAGATGCTAGATTTGAGTATAAAGCAGGTTCTTGTATAGAGAATAACATTATGCAAGAATGGTGTGTAGGTCTTTGGACAAACCTTTCTTTGTTATAATCTCATTTATATTATGCCACTGGCAACATACAAGGCTGTGTACATTTGGGTTGCTTTCAATAATTCCTCATGGATACTAGTTTATTTCTATTTACTTCATCCAACAGACACTAAATTTCATTTATAAAAATTGATCCTTTTTCCCCCCTCTTAAGTAGAAAATACTCAACTCAGATAACAAGAATATGGAGAGACAGACACATTATTATGTGTGAGAGAAAGGGCCCGATCCCATTGAGCCACTGCACTGTCCGAATGTGTGTTCAGGTGGCGCAGTGTGCTTTACAGCAGACACAAAACGCAACCCCCCCCCCATTCTGCACAGCTGGGCTGCCAACACAAGTGGCAAGCAGCAGCATGCCAATGGCCTCCGGAGAAGCCCAGGCACTGGTAAGTCAGCACAGGGGTTGGGAGGAATGAGATGGGGGAGGGAAAGGGCAGAAACTAGGGCGGGGAGGGGGGTGTCAAGGCTGGGAATGGGGTGGCAGTGGCAGCAGTTTCTATCCTACCCCTCTTCTTGGCCTCGCTCCACCAACCCAGGTCCACTCAAACTTTTAGCAGCAAAACTGTTGGTGCAGGTCCAAGTAAACCCAGTGAGGAAGCCCAGGGCAAGGGAACAAGTGTTCCCTTGCCTCGAGGACGACTTTGAAGCTTGGAACTCCCCCATGGGAATCGCAGGATGCAGCATGCACCACGTTGGCGTGGCTGCATCAGTGCAGAGGGAGTTGCGCTGGACTGGGCTGTAAGTCCAATACTGGGCCAAATATTAACAGTCAATTCAAGTGATGAAATATTGATAAACAAGGAAACCTTGTTTTTCAGTGTTTTATTTAAATATGAATCCAGTAATAACTCAAAGGCCCGGTATATGTGTGTTTGCCCATTTTAAAAGAGCTGGAAAACATATAATTCAACATGGCCAATAAAAAGAAATCCCTCGTAGGTTATACCCTGACCAGTCACCAACAGCTCCCAGGGGTAGGTCTTGACCTCTTAAAAATGCACAGGTCAATCTCTGGGAAGGGTGTTAAACCTTTCAGGGAAAGGTGTTAAAACAGTTCCAATATGTTGCAATTATGAGAAAGAAACACAATGTAGCAAACTCTAAGACAAAAGATAGGTTGGATGCAAGCACTTCTAACAACCTTGGTGTCTGCATTACTCTAGATTTCTCTGGCTGGAAGGACTCATTAAACAGCAGTAACCCTCCTCTTAGCTGCTGCAATGACGACTACTTCAGCTCTACCACCAACACACATCTCCCAGTCCTACTACAGAACCCCACCTGCTCAACAGGCAGTCCCCTTAATAGAGAGGCTTACCTTATTTCCAGCATTTCCTACATGCTGAGTAGTTAGCTTTGCAGCTGTAAACCTCTTTTAACACATTTTTATTATGCATTATATTATAGCAACACCTGTCCCACCCACCCATCATAACGTCACCTTCAGTGTAGAGTTGTTCACAGAGCACAAGTCGAAAGGAGTGAAATGAAGCATAGTTACCCTACAGTGTTGTAAAAATTTATATAAAGGCATTTAAAAAGGGAACTGAATATATATATTTGTTAGGAACAAAATGAAAGGCTGTTCCTGGTGCAGCTCATGGCAAGCGACGTGTTTTCTGTCGTGGAAAATTTACAGACCTCTGTCAAGCATGGGAGTGAGTCACAAGGATTTCCAGGTGCCGTGTGTCAGGTTTTTCATTTCCTCAACTAGACTAAAGTACATTGTCACCCTAATACAAACACACTTTAAAAATATATTTATAATTTAAACATGTGTGGCCCAGTTGCCTTAACTTCAGAAGGAACAATTGTTTCCCCCCTAGGAAAAATGTGTGTGTGTGTGTGTGTGTGTGTGTGTGTGTGTGTGTGTGTGTGTGTGTGTGTGTGTGTGTGCGCGCGCATACAAACATATGTACAGACAGACAGACAGACATACCCCAGACTTTCAGATCTCTTTTTTCTTAAGAAGCAAAACTTCATTGTGTCTTCATGGTAATTCCCACTGCTAAGTGTGAAGTGCTTTTTGAGAACATGTTGCTACTTCACACATTAGCCCACAGTGCTAATGCTAGTGCTACCTACTTACTTTACATATTGTCACCGGTAATCTTTGACTTTCAGGAAAAAAGAAGTCACAAACAATTAAAAGGATCAAGTATCTTAAGAGCAAACTGTAAAGTGATCCTGGTTGATCCAGGATCCCTCCTTCCCTCCTGTAAATAACAGACCGTTATTTAAAATGACAGGCTAAAACGAATACTCAAATTACCCACCATATTTCCGAGACTGCTAGTAGTCACACTGGTTCCATGTAACATGAAAAGGAGAATACATGAGACTTGAAATAGATGTTACGGAGAAAGTATGGCTGCCAACCCAAAACAGCAGCCCCATAACTTCTCCTAGAAAAATAAAAAATAAGTTGCATCATCATGTTTTAAGGCCCACCCATACCAATAGGTTGTCACTTGAAGGAGCATGAAAATCATGCAATTGCATCACGTGTTTTGTCTTACTAAGTGTTACTAGAGGAGACAAGAGCCACATACCTTCCAGAAGAGTTGCAGGATTTTGCAACTGACCAGTGTTGCTCTTTATGCACCAAGCATAGCATAAGAACAGGCTCTATATGTGTACAACTGTGCACATACAGGGTCAGACCATTGCTCCATCTAGGTCACTATTGTCTACTCTTAACAGGCAGTGATTATCCAAGGTTTCAAAGAGAGGTCTTCCCCAGCCCAACATGGAGTTGCTAGGGACTGAACATAGAATCTTCTGTATGCAAGCCATGATGTGTGCTACCACTGATTACTGGCAATTGGGAATGATGATTGCCCCAGAACGTTGCACCCAATTAATGGAAGGCAAAGGGTGGGGCTGGGGGGCAGCCACTGCATGCTGGCTACGGTGGGGCCATCTGACATGATTTTGCTCCTTTTCATGCATTGAATGAATACATGAAGGAAGGCATAAGAAGAGGGCTTATAGGTAGCTTTTATTGATCAGTCAGCCTGCTTTTACACTGCCACAAGGCCAAATTGCTTAAAAACATAAAATCAGTTGTTTTACTGTCAGAGAGCTGGCTGAATCTAATGCTCTTAAAAACAAGGGAGCAGGAGGGGCTGTGTTATTTTTTTAAATACAGGTTATTTTAACTCAGTGGCAAATCTGCTGTTGCCCAGGATGACACAGCCCACTGATACAAGACTAACTGCGCGATCCTGCGCAAAGAAACGCCTGTGGAATGCATGCTCCGAAGGCGCTGGGTGTTGTAAAAGCGCGTAAAGCACGTTTTAGACACCCAGGGAGTAAGGGCCACCGGCGTGCAGCCTGGCAGCCCTTATTCCGCCTCTCACCTGACCCTGCTGCCACCGGTGCAGGTAAGAAATGCACTGGTTGGTGCAGGGGCGGGGGGGAGGGCGGGCCGGGCAGTGTGGGAGGGTGGCCATTGGGTGAGCCAGGCCAGGAAGGGGTGGGGATATTGGGTGAAGAGCTCCGCCATTATTCTACGCTCGTTCCCAACCCAGGCGGTCCTTACCCTGCTGCCCTGGGTGAGGCCCATTGGGTCTGGGCAGCCCTACACCGGGGGAAGGGACAAATGTCTCGTTCTCCCAAGGTGTTCCCAGGAAGGGTGCAGGATACTGTGGCATTGGGCTGCCCGACAAGGAAGACCCCCCAACACACACACTTAAAATTGCCACAGAACTGTGGCATGATTTCTCCAATCCAAAAGGTTTGAAAAAGCAGAAAGAGCACAAGGAGCGTGAAATAGAGCAGTTTTCTCCAATGTTTCCACAGAAAGTCTGTCTCTAAGGTAAAGCCAAGAATATAAGTACTAAAAGCTGCTTTGCCTGGCAGCACCCACTGTTATCCTCTACACATCTGGAAGCAGGAAGAATAATAGGAAAAGTAAAGGGGCCCAGGGACAGGCAAGATACTTGAGTAATACCTGAATACTAATCCCTCACAATTCAACACAAAGGAAGGCGACATACAGATCTCTGCATCATACATGTTGCAATGAGAAGCAAGTTGGCTCTCTGCTTCTTAGTGCAAAGGCAACAGACATGCTGCAAGTCTCCTGCTCTCTCTAAGGAAGCCTGCTCATGGTTTGGTAGTAAAACCAATTTGTATGACTATTGGAGAATTTTTGTAGCTCAACACTATCTAGCAAGGTGACCAATAAGTCATTCCTATGACTGGCTGTGCCAGCAAATAAGCCCAAGCACAGGACACTCCAACTGCTATGCCACAAATAGTATTGCATTGATGTTTATAAGTAGGCTTACCAGATCCAGATACCAGATACTAGGACAGAGTGCTGGACCTTTAGGAGAAGGAATGTGGGCAGGTGTAGCTTGTTTAACCCTTAGAGCACAATCCTAGGCATGTCTACTCATAAGCAAGCCCCAAGTCTAGCACTCTGTCCCGGTATGGATCTGGTAAGCCTATTTATAAGAGATTAATGGTTCGGATAAAGTGCCAATGGCACTATCTAATTCTGACCAACTACCCAACCAAATGCTTTTGACCTATTCATGATTTTAACACTTTACTCAATATATATGTATAACCATCCTTGGACACAGGACATTAATAGTGTGATTTGGTCCAAAAATAGATTTTATCCATACTCTCCTGGTACGAGAGAGGAGTGAGTTTCAAGTTTAAGTGTGTCCTTGTTCTGACCTGCTTTCTTGCTGTAGAAAGTCGCATTGAACATGGGGCAATACGATGTTTCTCTGCAGCCAAAATCTCCCTGACTCTACTAGCCAGTAGCCAGCACTACTTTCTTGCCCAGTTTTCATGCCACATCAGTCTAATGAGGTGTTCAAAGAGGAAGAATACTATTTTTTTTTAAGTACTGGCCCATTCTTTTCAATCCTTTGAGTAAAGCATTAACACAACCCATTCTCATTGCAGTGATAACTTTGCTTCTTCATTTCCTATTTCTCACCCACCAAAATCCTTCTGAATGCCGAGAAAAACCTTACTCTACAAGTTGTTGCATGGTCTGTAGTAACATCTCAATATATAAAAAGGGAGGCAGATTCCAACTCGGAACAGACATTAATAAGAACTGCATCTCTATAATCACAAGCTCCCATGTACATTTTCAGAAGATAAAATGCATCAAAGCTGTCTTGTAGCCTTTGCACTTTACACATTTAGATCATTAGTAACAAACTCCATTAAGGCATCTCAGAATCATTTGCAACATGTGTTAACTGGGGGGGGGGGGGATACTTGAATGTGGACATTTATGTAATTCCATTATTTAAACCCAACTAATGCAGCCACTTTCACAGTTTATAAATGTTTGATTTAAAATATAGCCATTTTATCATTTGTACCACATTTACCTCATCTTACCACTATTCTGACTGGATGAGAGGCTAATGTAGTCTACACTGTCTGGTCAATTATTGCATGGACGCTGGGGACCAATTAATGCCATCCATAAAAAGCCTGAATCATTCTGTCAATTAACTAGAACTAACTATGTCATCAGATATATTACTGGTGAGCAAGTCTATTTGGTTGCAATATGTCTTGAAGGAGAGCAGTATCAAATGAATCACAATTGACTTGGACAACTGCTAGCATAATTTCAGAAGATGAAAAGACAAATGTGGTAGTTATTAGTGGTCCCCTGAGGAATTACAGCCAAGCAATTGTAATGTGCTAAGACTGCACTAGCAGGTGCCCACAGCACAAATCAGGAAGAGGGTTAAATCAATATTTTCAATTTCTTTGGATCAATTCAGTGTTTGAACGAGATGGAAACTTGTTAGCAATTGGCAGAATGTGTAAATGAAAAGTCAAACTTCTTATTATTTGTTAAAAGGGAACGGGTGCACTGCATCATGCCCTTGGCACAAAGTAGCGCTTTCATGATCCAGTTGCTTGGGCATTCACTGAGAATCAAGCAGTTCCTAAATTTTAATAGAGTGCAAAAGGTTAGTTGTATACACGTTGACAATTCAAGAGCTTTAAAAATGATTGAAGTGTCAATAGGAATGTTTTTGAGGTGTGACAACAGTACAGTTATTAATGATTAGTGCAAGAACCAGCAAGAAGAAAGAAATAGTTGACTGCTTTAGAGAAAGAGTCCTACCAGGAATGCAGCTTAATATCCTATACTACTTCACTTTTATTCTGTTCCACATGAAATATACTTAGGATGACTCAGGTTTTCTGTCTATCAATTCAACATTAAAGGTAACCCCCTTACATTTACATAACTTGAAAAATAATTCTATTAAACACCGCTGGAGTCATATAGTCATGGTGCCTAAGATTAAAAGATTATACATGAGAAATGAATTTACCATCAGGCTATGCACTTTAAGAATGCACTTTACTACAGTTATACGTTTCTTGGTGTCCCGTGTACACTCACCATCTTCGCAAGCTGATAAGTTACATTTCTTCTGTTCAGGATACACTCAGGGAAACATATCCTTGTTTGACCAATTCCTTTTGGGAAACTTGGGGCAGATTTGTTGTAGTAGTGATAAGACGATTATCTGAAACATTAGTAGTCACTAACATTACTTTTTTTTTCTCCTAGATCCTCAGCACTATGTTGATTACATCGCTCAGAAAGACATGTATAAAAATGAACGCTGTAGCAAAGTTTTACCAAAGATTCAAACCAAATGAAACATCCGTGTCATCTGATCTCACAACTATGGCAAAATGTGATGACGTCTAGTACAATGAACTATTGGTGCATTGCATAATGGTGTCGTTTGGATCTCTGGGTTCCTCTGCATTTTGCTGCGAGAGACTGCAAAAAAGGCAAAGCAGAAGCACTGAGTGCACTATACATCTTCACGGAAGGAAGATAAGCATTCAAACACCACTTGTTTCCTATGTTCCATATTCATACATGATGCACTAGGAAGAGGATTCAAAGAGTCTGTTGAACTGTAAAGATTAATAGATGTGATATAAGCTTTCACGAACTAGAGTCCAGTTTGCTAAATGCATTATGCGTGATTGTTAGTTGGCAAATATATTCAGCTCTCTATTTACAGCTATGGAGGAAAAAATAGTATGAAGTGGGGCTAAAAGGCCATGAAATATAACCAGCACCGGCTAACACGTCTATGCAAAGTAAAAATGTAAAACCTGAAAATCCACCTGAGTAAAGACAAAATTGCATCATCTTTTATTTACGTCAATGAACCTGGAAAGAGAATGCTAGTTAAACCAGGCACTTGAAACATACAGGGTGATTGCAATACTCGTATTTTGTTCTCAAGTATGGCAATCCCTGCCACCTTCCTTCATGTACTGAGAAAGGCCTGCTTTGGCCACATCTATTCTTGTTGTTCCACAGATATAGCTTCATAGTCCGATCAGTTGTTGCGATTCCTTCAAAACGCACCTTTGAGAATAGCAAAATAAAGTACATTTTACACAGAAAACTAGTAAAAGGTAATGAGAGGAAAGACTGTGGAGCACTAGGCTGGGATTGTTAAAGTATATGTGTGACTTTTCATATTATTTGCAGTGATTTAATCAAATATAATTCAGATTGCAAACAATGCAGCTCCTTGATCACATGCAAATTAATTGGCTGCAACAAGTATAGCAGAACTGGTTTTTCTGTGAATCCTGTGAAGTGATCAGGGTTATGTTAGGAAGTGATTAGTGACAACAGTATGAAATTAATTAGGTGTTAATATGACAACTTGGGGGAGCAGATAAATCACATACATTGTTCCCTGAAATGCCATCTATGTTTACCACCTTGTTGGTTGTCTAAATACAGGATTGCCACACATCTGACAAATTCATGGCGTACAAATCAACATTTAGTTCAGACTTGTAAACAGTCATAGTTGTACTTAAAATCACTGAGAGTCTGCTCAGCATGTCTATGATTATATACCCACCCTTGGTATGTATTTCCTGTTAAATAAGGAAAGAAAATAGTAGTTTATTTATTTTGCTTTCCTTAGAATGAATATTCTGAAGGAACAAAATTCCTAGTAATTTGGATAATAAACCCATTAACATGACAATGATAATGTATCATTCTTAAAGGCCCAATGAGTTTGTGATGTACAAGAGTTAACACAATTCTAAAGCACAATAAGTCGCAGTTAGACATGCAACTTCATCTAATGGTTGTGATTTGATTTTATACCATCATCACAAAGTACATGCAACAATTTTTACAATTATATCCAGAGACTTAAACATGACAAAGTGCTATTGGTTTTCACAGAACCCATGAGCAACAATACCTATTGTATTTACATATTTGCCTTACAGCGCAATCCTGTCTAAGACAGGACCAGCGGAACTATTGTTCCGCTAGCACCGGGTGTCGCAAACGTGCCGTAAGCGTCACTTGCTCTGCCCCGGACCCAGTCCGCCACCGCCAGATGCAAGTAAAGACTGTGCCAGGCGGTGGGAATTCATGGGGAGGGCAGAACAGGGCAGAGGGATTGGGTGGCCAGGCCTGGGAAGGGGGAGGGATCGGTGGCGGCGCACTCCACTGAACTCTATCCCCCTTCCTGGGCCTGTTGGGCCTTACACGGGCCTCCCAGATTTGCGCCAGCCATTTTGCCGGCACACATCAGAGGAGACCCATTGTTCAAGACAGCAGGGAATTTGCCAATTTTTTATTGTTGGTAGAGTGCCTTTTATGCTAGATTATATTGAAAGAATATCTGTTTAATTTATACATGCTTATAGAGTTGGACACGACTGGACTTAATTGTCAGGGGTCACCTTTACCTTTTTATAGTTTTGTAATTATGCCAATAAAGGTGGATTGATTGATTGACCTAGTGGGGCAGCTGAGCCATTACTCAGGGTAATGGGACAAACGTCCCTTTACCCTGAGGAGGCCTCCGCCAGTGCTGGCCTGATCCTGGATAGGATCTGGCGCAGCGTGCTTTTGCAATCCTAGACAGGATTGGGCTGCCCACTTGATCTCAATAAGATGGACCCCTGGTCCTTTAAGATGGGCAACTACAAGGCTGGTTTCAAACCAGGTTTCAGGGGGAAAAAGAAGACAGTATGAAAAAAAAATGATGTAATTTGAATCTAGCCCACACATTGCCCCAGAAAAAATCAACAGCTTGTGTCTCCCACTCTGGTCAGACACACCCTATACTATATTCTAGAAAAAAGCACATATTCTATTCATAAGCCAAAAAACTAATTAACTCAATTGACTACTGTATAAGAAGCTATAAAACAAAGAAATGAAGAATAATATGAACATACAGCTCTTTTAACTGCATTACAAGGGTTTACTGTTTAACTATGGCACTGATCAGAGAACAAACAGAGGAATTGTTTCATCCAGTTGCTACATCATATGAAGAATGTATAATTTAATTGTGAACTATATATTCAGTCATAAAAATGCATCTTCTGTGGAATGGCATATTGACTTTATGTTCAGCTGTTATTAAGATGCTGGCTAAAGATCTACATAAAGTAGCAAAACTGTGCTACTCTCTTGAATCTACTAGATTCACAATCCCTGTTTTTCTACCGTCACACCGATTCGGACATTGACTTCCCAGGCCAAGTTTACTTGCAACCGAGTTCACTGAGACTTGCAGCCCTAAGTTTTTAAAATAAATATAAAATCACTAGACACTGTATAAAACACACCAAAACAGACAAAACAAAAACCCGAGCATTGCCTCTTATAACATTTTATCTCATGCTTAAAAGCATATCAATATGGTTGTCATTGGATCTGTTGGGGGATTTTTTGGGTTGTTTGTTTATGTTTGTTTGATGTGTTTATGCCAATAAAGGTATCTATCTAAATATAAATGGCACAAATACAGAATGAGGGGTGCTAGACGTTAGTAAGCATCCCTCCCAGAGAAAGGAGAAAACTTTTAAATACGATGCCACTCTATTGTTTTCTAATACCTTTGCGTTAGATCCTTACTGCGCTGCGCTGCGCCGTGGCTAGGGGACCCATCTGTGAATAGAAGGAGAGCTGCGGTCTCAAAACAAGCACCCAGCCAGGGAGTGCAGCAGCACTTCGTTTTATTCATTGATTTAATTTTAAGCTGCTTTTTCAAGAGAATAAAATGGTTTACCAAAAGATTGATTTAAATACCACCCCAAACCAATAATACTCAGCATTTGTGTAGTGCTTTCTGAGTGTGTAAAACATTTCACATCAATTGTCTTGTTGCTGTCCTGACAACAACTCCATGAACTAAATGTATCCCCACACTGCAGCTGTGGAGCTGAGGCTAAGAAGGAAAGGCTTCCCTAAGGCCATCTGATAAGTTCATGGCAGAAGGAAGATTTGAACCTGGGAAGTCCTGACTTGCACCAGGTTCCAACCTACTTTTTCATTTGTTCTTCACAGAACTGAAGCACATATGCATCCCAGTGCAGCAGGATTATATACAGTGGACTCCCACTTTACAATGGTAATCTGTTCCAGAAACACCATTGTATTGTGAAAATATTATAATGTGAACACAATAATGCATTGATTTCTGGTACTTCATTCCAAGACCTCAGAAGATGAAGTTTCTGCCACAGGACTAAGCTATTTCCCTCTCTAAAAGGCTATTTTAAATGTGGCTACTGCACTCTTTAGGGGCCATGGTTATCAGTTTACACAATGAAGTAATTATAAAACACAAACTACAAGGCTGTATCCTTCCCTCAGTACACACAGCCACGATGTTAAAACAGCTGCTACTAGCTCAGATGCTACCAAATGCTTGTATCTGCATTGCTGATTAGTTTATCTACCACCCACCCACCCACGAGGTCCCACTGCCGGCAGTCATGAGCCCATTCTAAAGTGAACAACTTATTGCAGGGCTTCTCAAACTGTGGGATTGTAAAGTGAACCCATTTTTAAAGTGAGGGTCCACTGTATGCACATTAAAATCTACATCAAGCGAATGAACCACATGTTGAAAATCAGTCCTATGTGCATGTTCTCACTTCCCCAATGCAACAGCCAGGACTGCTTATTAAAATGCTAAAATCCCACTGATGGTCCGTGTTCACTGCCCGTCACTCCCCCTTCCCCATAAGCAGCTGATCACTACTATTTGCTTCACATGGCTTGTGTTGAATGGAGCCTTGGTGTGGGATCAAATGACAAACCACAAAATTGAAGGACATCAGTTCTCAAAGACCCCTGAGACTGAATATCTAACTTCAAGAGTTTACTGAGACTGAGAATATTCCTTTATTAAAAATATGGTACCAATACTGGGCAATGAAACTGCAACTTATTGCATAGATACTGAAGAGAATAACATTTTCAATTTGAGTGAGAAAGAAGTTTCTATGTTAACCTCTTTGTTAGTACATGTATGCAACAATGCCAATTCTGCATGTTTGATGATTCTAGTTTGTAAAAGTTACCCTTTTAAAAAGTATTATAAGATGTACAGCCTGATCATCTTGTAGCACCTGTAATGATTTCTGTGAAAAATTGCACCAGTCAATATTAAACATGACATTTTTGACCAGCATTGCCATGAGGTTATGACCAAAGTAATCTTTGCCAGCACATGGGTTTAGGGCACTAGATGACCATGCCTAATGATGAGACATCTGTATATTTGCTATTAACATTTCTTTGGTCTACTATCCTACAGTGCATATCCAGTATTCCAAACTTTAAGTAAGGTATACACCAAGATCTATATATTATTTCTAGATACATTTATTTTTACACTAAATGCACACTGAACAGAATCTAGGAAACAGACATCTGTTGAAGAGTTCTGAGTTGAACAGGTTTTCTATAAGATGGTAATACTGACAATGGAACTTAAACACTGTTGTAACTACCAAATGCTCTGACATGCACAAAGTGAGCATAAGAACGCTAGAGAATATCATGTTTGCCTTTATGGCAATACTGTATAGATATCACAGCTCCCTACTTATTTGTTCTACAGAAGTGATAAAACAGCTGTAGTGTAAAAAGAAAGGCTCAACAGCAGTGACATTAACTTAAACCAGCGGAAATCATCCTAAGCAGAGTTTCAGTTGCAGATGAGACTATCCCAGGTCCTTGTTTAAAACAACACCAACACACAAACAACTACCTCTGATATAGAGTCAGTTACCGTACTTTAGGGATATCCCACTTTATGTTACTTTTCCAACCATTTTGAGAATTGTCAGTCAGATCCATTTCAAATCCCAGTGTGTTGAGGTGACTGGCTTCCAGCATATTTGCTAACTGTGTGCATTTGAGAGACACACACAAGGCTAACAATTTGCAAGTTACAGAGACAGGCACTTTCTGGCCACTTCTCAAGATGTCTTGCTTTGAGGTTCATGTGTGATTCATTTACACTGGAAATCAATGTTTCTGTGTAAGATTTCTATGAGGATTACCCTCAGGGAAGGTATATACACCATGGAGAGAAAGTAACTCAAGAAAATTTAATTAGATGCCCTAAATGTACAGCATGTATACTTAGCTAATCGGATCAATTGCAGCCCACTAGCAAAGCATATTCTAATTATCAAGATAGATGAAATTTTGCCACCTCTCACCAGTTGTGCAAGCTACATTCAGGAAAACAAGAGAAGCCAGGCAAGGATCACTCATACACTGCGCAACATTGAGTTTTTCTGCTTGCGTTTTGCAGAGAAACCCCCTGTGGATTTTAGATTTGTTAAAGGTAGTTTTATTGCATTGATTTTTGACTGAAAGACATCTACTACTTCGAAGAGTCAGATGTCTTGCAAAACAGGCCCCTTCCCCTGATCAAGTTGGTAGGTGTTTTGATCTTCCAAGTCCAACACTATCTTGGGTGGGCTGGAATAAATTTTGTGGGGATATAAATTATTTCTTGAAAACACAGTAGGGGTTCTCTAAAAGGGGCAGAAATGAAAATGTATTGGAGTCCTTTCCAGACCTATGCCATTCTTTATCTTTATAGACTCATGGCTAGCCCATCCATGAGGCCAACTCAGACAGCCACCTTAGGCAGTGGGGGTGGGTGGGTGTGCCCACCTCTGTCCATCAACCTGCCTCCACTGCTCTTCCTCCTGCTCCCTGGATTGAAAAGACTGGGACAGAGCAAAAGAGGAAGTGTTGAGGAGAGGAGAGAGCCCAAACCCCTTTTGTTTTTCCAATTCAGGGAGAAGGAGGAATAGAAGTTGACGCATCACCAAATTACAGAAGACAGCATTTGACACACTGCCCCACCTCAGGTCTTATCTATACAGGTTTACTTAATTTCAAAATATTTTCAGGGACTTACAAACTTACCTACAATAAGGTTAAAAGGCATTATGGGAGTCAAAAGTATGAACTCATACTTGGTCTGTTACTGAAGCACTTGAGCAAGCTACTGGAGAAAGTATAATTAGAATAAAAGGATGTTTCCATGCTTTAGCTTCTCCCCCTGAGGAAGAACAGTCATGTTCGAAATACGCTGGGCATTTTGCTTGGCAATAAAATGCTCTCTGCACCTGTTGGCCCTTGCCTTCTACATCTGTTTGCATTTTAGCTGAAATCAATCTGTGTGTGCATGGAGAAGGACAGAGAAACTCATGAATATGTGCTGGTATCTCAGGGTCACAAGCAAACCTATGGTACATAGCTGTGATAACATAGTTCCTACGGTATATGTCAGAACATAGGTGCGATTCATAAATTATGAGAGTGAAATGGTAGTTGCTGGAGCTCATGCCACTCCGGTAATGTTGGAACAACAGTCGCATAAGAGGAGCAGATCACTTGCAACACTACCACACCAGCACTACCACACGGCTACTGGGGGGCTGCTGCTGAGGCAGGAGCTCTTCACATGACTCACTTGTACTATAGAGAAGCAGGAATTCCAATTATGCTCGCCCTCATTCGACAGAAAGAATGCACAGCTATAGAGAAAACTCATGGGACGACATCAGGAGTGGGAAAAGCTAGTATGCTGGGGAACTAATGTAGACGAAAACCTCAACTTTCATGTTTGTTTCTGTCCCTACTGGTTCTAGACAAACACTGCGCAAGGAATGTGCAGTACCGCCTACAAGTGCAGACACCTGAAAGCTGCAAAGCCTCCATAGACTAGGAAACAAGGGGTCAGTACTCAGGACACACAATTCTTTTCCACTGAACCTCACATTTAACTCCTCTACCAGACAACACATTTTAATTTTATGATTCCAACATTTGGACACTTAACAAATATGTGTTCTAGGGTTGAGGTGGGTAAAATGAGCCCCCCCTTTTTTTTGCAAGAGCTTTTGGCCACCTCCAAAATCAGTATCTCACCAATTTTTCACAGAGGGGGTGAAAGCATTCACCCATTATGCAGGAGTGGTCACTGCTGACAATGAAATGGATGGAGCGTATAGGCCCTTTTCCTCTTCTCCCTCCTGACACCTATTTCACAGGTGGATTCATTTGATCTGAGTGATGTAACTGTAGACAGATTTGACTGGCATCAAACTCACCACATGAGCCCTGGTAGAGAGATCACCAGGAAGAAACCACCCAATTTGTTTTACAGAAATAGTTCTAAAGCAGCCAGCGAACAGATATAAACATCTGCATTTTGGGTGAACATTTTGCCTGCCTAAATTTTTTATGCCCCAGATCAAACCAGATGAGCGTTCTGCAAAGGCCTAGTGACCGTACCCAATGGATTTATTTTAAGAATCAGTTTGGAAAATGTGTCTTTTTGAAAAGGACAGTTCTGACTCTGCAGTCTAGACTGAGGGTGGGGGGCGGGGGGAATATAGCCACACAGCACAGCAGGGAAAAATTAGACCCAAAATATTTCATTGTAACTGGCATAATTATCTGCCTCTGCTGTAATGTGTGTAAATGTCAATAAAAATTAGCATAAACAGTAATTATCTGGCTGTAGTATTATGTATTGTAAACATCATAAAAAAGCTACAGATTGCACAGCAGTAACACTGAAAGGCCACTCCAGAGTATAATATCTATGCAGTTCACACAGCATATAATCACTGTGTACTCTGAGGATTTCACTAACACACTTGTAAAAGGTATAAATTAAAATGGGATCATACAATAATTGCATGTTTATCTGTGCCCTCTAAAACATAGGGTTTCTAATACTTACATCATTTTAAGATGTCGTTTTGGCGAACACAAATTCTAAAGGACTCTGGCACTGACGGCCACTCATGGGCTCTTTTAGTTGTTGGCAACTGCAGACAATGTTCCCTCAGGGTGTGCTTCCCTCAATGCACGCCTTATGCACTGGCATGTCCTATTACAGCACAAGCCTTATACTACTTCTGTTTTATTTTACCCAAAACACGCTGCAAGCGTTGGAGTCATGGGCACTGGAAGGACTCCAGAAGGGGCCCTACCAGGGAGGGATGTTGCTAAGCACTACGTGGCCTGACCTCTGGAAACCTTACTCACTTGGCATGGCCTCCGTTGAATTTACAGGAGCTGGCAATTTCCCCTCGGCGTCCTCCAGCTACACTACCTTCATCCCAACAAGGGCCCCGTTACAGTCTAGGCAAGCTGGATGCAAAGGGAAAAATAATGCTTCTGAAATTAGGGCAACAGCAACCATACATACAGTCTCCATGCCCAACAATGAAGTCAGGAAGAGTGGAGTGGGCAAAAATGGTCTTCAAGGTGGGAAATGCTGTTGCCAACTAGTGAACAACAAAAGACAAGCTGGGAGACAAAAAAAATGATGGGAGAGTCAGAACAGACAAAATGAAATATGGTATACTCAGTGTGTAATTAATCTGCGGAACTCCTTGCCACAGGATGTTGTGATGGCACCTGGCCTGGATGCCTTTAAAAGGGGATTGGACAGATTTATATGGTTTCTGGCAGGGTTTAAAAGCTTATTTATTTTGCTTGGCATTTGAGGAGGAACCTCCTAGGGATTCTTTTTCTCTTCTGTTGCTTCTTTATGTCATTGCTTTTATGCTGCTTATTATTGTCTTTTGTTTTTATGTAATTGCTTTAAGTTGTTTATTATTGTCATTGTGCTTTTATGTTGTTGCTGTTTTCTATATTTTTAATTGGCTCTTGCGTCATTTTAATTGTTTTAATGGTTTTATTCATATGTTTTATCTGTTGTATTGTTTTTTTAATCTTATGTTGTACACCGCCTTGAGCATAGGAAAGGCAGTATAGAATCTTTTAAGTAAATAAATTTATGGAGGAAGAGTCCATCACAGGTTACAAGTCATGATGACTGTATGCAACCTCTGGATTTAGAGGTAGCCTATCTCTGAATGCCAGATGCAAGGTAGTGGCAACAGGATACAGGTATCTGTTGTCTTGTGTGCTCCCAGAGGCATCTGGTGGGCCACTGACTGATTCAGGAAGCTGGACTAGATGGGGCCTTGGCCTGATCCAGAAGAGCTTTTCTAATGTAAGTCAAAGTTCTGGAAACATGATGAAAGACTGAGACGAAAAGAACAATGAACCTCTGTTCCCCAACAGAATTGACTGAAGTTCATAGCTCTTTCCGTCTTTCCAAGTGAAGGGAGTTCAGGTAGGGAGGGTTCAATGGGAGAGCACATGCTTTGGATATGGCAGAACGTAGTTTCGATTACTGACATCTCCAGCTATAGCTGGGAAAGACCCCACCTTGTAGAGCAAGTGCTCGTCAGCCTAGACCAGGATTGGGCAGACTTGAGAAGCCCCCCCCCTTTTACCAATACCTTGGGGATTACCAGTATGAAATTGTGACTTGGGAAAGCAGAGCATGTTACAAAATGACAGCTTGGGGAGGTTAAGTAAAATGGCAACTTATACAATAATTTGTATTTTTTTTTTTATAGAATGGTGCACCCTGTTCAATATTTCCTCCATGCTGCAAACAAGGTCAGTTGGGGACTTGAACGTGGGTTATATGAAGACTGGGCACACATGAGGTGGGCAGAAGGTTCAGGAGAAAGCTTAGATCACTGTCAGACCAAGCAGTAGCTCTGAAATGAAATGAGTAGCTCTGGTATGGGCAATATTGAGCTACATGGACTGACGGTCAGACCTAGCATAACACAATTTCATATAGAGGTTCATAGATACAGATCACGCAGAGTGGGGATTTGGGGGGCAGACCCCACCTCCAAACTATGCATCTTGGAGACAGACTATAACATGTCTACAACATAATATACCATATTTTTCGCTCCATAAGACGCACCCCCCCAAAAAAAAAATTAGGGGGAAAAAAGCGTGCATCTTATGGAGCGAAGATTAAACAAGAGTAAAAAAAAACACTTACCGGGGCTTCGGGGAGGCCTGCGCGACCCTCTGCAGGCCTCCCCGATCTTCGTTTCGGCGCTAAATGGCCATTTTCGGCCATTTCCGGTTTTCCGAAAACCGGAAATGGCCGGAAATGGCCATTTAGAACCGAAACGAAGATCGGGGAGGCCTGCAGAGGGTTGCACAAGCCTCCCCGAAGCCCCCAGAAACCCTGGTAAGTGAAAACGTTTCCCCCCCTATTTTTAGCTCCATAGGATGCATGCGTTCTATGGTGCGATGCATCCTATGGAGCGAAAAATATGGTATGTGATTTGAAGCTCTACTGAGAAGTTCCTATTTGTACTTTACAGGGCTCTTTACAAAGACTGCTCAGCCATTACTTCAGGGGAGACTGAATGTACATAGTGAAGAGCAGAATCACAGCTGAGTAGGATGATAGTCCAGCCTGTCCTTACACACATTCAGCACAACTCCTGAAAGCAGAGGCGAAACAAGGGTGGAGCGAAGGCAAGTAGTTTTGCAAGACTCCATTACACTGGAGTCAGCGGCCCCTCCCCCTTGCTGTTGGAGCCATTCCAGCAGCAAAAGGGGAGTGTCCTGCATATTGCCTTTGCTGCCAGAATGGCTCCAACAGCAAGGGGGAGGGGCCGCTGACTCCAGTGTAACGGAGTCTTGTAAAACTACTTGCCTTCGCTCCACCCTTGTTTCGCCTCTGCCTGAAAGAGCCTACCCAGGTCCAAACTGTAGGTATGTACTGTACTTAAGAAAAAACCTGCTGGATCAGGTCAAAGGTCCGTCTAGTCCAGCATCCTGTTTTATACAGTGGCTCTCACACACCCTTTCCTCTTAGAAAGCTAGCAGCAGGAGAAAAAGACATGCATCTGTCTTACCCTGCAACTGGTATCCAGAGGCAGGTTGCCACTAAATCAGAAGTAGCACATAGCAATCGTGACTAGTAGACATTGATAGACCAGTCCTTCATGCATTTGTCCAATCCCATTTTAATGCCATTCAAGTTAGTGGCCATCATAACATCTTGTGGTAGCAAATTTCACAGAATGAAGTGTGAAGAACTACCTCTTTTTGTCTGTCCTACATCTCCCATCTACCAGTTTTATTAGATGACCCGTTTCTAATATTGTGACAGAGAGAGAGAGAGAGAGAGAGAGAGAGAGAAACCTCAATCTAAGCTTTAGTCTAGAGCAAGGGTGGCCAAACTGTGGCTCTTTGATGTATATAATGTGCGGCTCTCGGAAATACGTTGGCTGAGCTCCTTTTTGCACCACAATCAAATAAAAGGTAAACAAGAAAAAGGTAAACAAGAAATTCTCAAGCTTTATAATTATTTACCAGGTATAGAGTTCATTGGATTAAAACATAAGTTTAATGTTCATGGTGAGTAAATATATTTACGAAGCAATCCTACTTAACGTCTGGGCGGCAGACCTAGTGTCTGCCACCCAGAATAGTCGCAAACGTGCCGTAAGGCACATTTGACAAGTACTTTAGAGCCGGGAAGGCAGGCCTTCCCAGGTCCGTCGGCAGAGGACTCGGCCGGCGGCCGGACCCAAGGAAGGTAGGATCTGGCGGATGGCTCAGACGGTTGGTGAACGGGGGGAGGGACGGCGGAGCCGGGAGGGCAGCCATAGGCCTAGCCGTCCTGGGCGGACGTGGGGACATGGCATCCGCCATATCCTGGGCTCCGCCGGGCAGCTGGGTCATTACGGCCGCCTCTGACTTCTGCCAGCAAAAGAGCTGGCGGAAATCCAAGGAGGCCTACCGGCCCCAGCCGCCGTTCCACTCAGGGAAGGGGACGAGCATCCCCTTCCTTGAGTAGACTTTCCTCCACGGGCTGCCTGCTGCAGGCTGCCCACGGCGGAGCACCTGCCTCGGCCGCCCACCCAATCTTTAAGTAGGATTGGGCTGCCCAGAATTTAAATGCTTCTTAAATATTGTGGCTCTCAAACATCTGAAGTTTATCATATGTGGCTCTTACATTAAGCCAACCCTGGTCTAGAGATTGGAAATTGGTTTCCATTTTGTGTACAGAGAGCTTACATACCTACTGTTTATAGATGCATAAGCTCTTTTTTGAGGGGAGAACCCCAAATTGATACCGAACAGCCAGTGTTGATTTTTAAATTCATAACAATTGAAAACATGGACCAGCATTTTGTGGTGCATCTGTTTTTTGGAGCTCCTATCAACAACATAGGCAGAAGTGAACATAGGAGAGTTTATTTACCATAATAACAACAGGAGCAAAGACAAATACAGACCCTCAAATGTGGGGTCTAAAACAAAAAAGCACCCCAAAAAAGAATGGGGATCTGAAAGCAAAAAACAAAGAGTGCACACATCTACTACACAGCCACACAAGTTCAATTCAATTAATAGGTGCATGAACTTAAATTTCAGTAGTTTTTTTTACCCCAAAATGATATTGTATGAATAAAAACCTTAACAAAAAGAGTAAAGACAAATGGTGAACCTTTAAATGTCTGACATACCATTTCATTTCTATCCCTTCCCTTAAGATATACTAAAAGGGTTAATTCGCTATATCAGATGTTGTAGTACTCCATTTGTGTGCACAGAATAGGTTCCAGAATGCTTAGTTACAGCATTTCACCAGCGAATGCCCCCTTTCTATCTTTGACGTTTTCATTAAGATGACAGGTATACATTATGTCACCACATCAAATGACAGCATTGTTGGCTGTTAATAACTATACTGAGTGGGTAAGAAACAGTGACAGAAAAAAATCCCTGTGGACAAAGCCTCATTGTGATCATTAAACAATTATTGCAACATGAAATTAGACCACGTTTGCATGGTCTGCTTTACTGCAAGGGAAATGAGGGCAGATCCTTTCAATCACATGGAATTACTCAAAATAAGCTCTGATTTCTTCAAGCCTCCCAAGGTGCCTGTAGGATGGCACTGAATTGATATCTGAATGAAGAATGTTGTCATACTGAAAGTTGGAAATGTACTGACTTGAAAAAATGTGTGCCAGTAGTGCAACAATAAAAGACTTTTGTTAGAGTCACCTTATTTTTCGCTCCATAAGATGCACTCCCCCCCCCAAAAAATACAGGGAAATGTCTGTGCGCCTTATGGAGCGAATATTGGGGGGAGGCTATTCCAGGCAAAATCCACGGCGCTTGGCCGCTTACCGCATTGTTGTAGCTGTCCGCTTGTTCTTTAATTACTGTAGCTATTACTGCAGCGTTTCTCAACTTCCGGGTTGCCAAGGAGTATCAATCTTGCGCTGTTGTGGTGGCAGCTGCTGGTGCTCTTTCATTCGTCTGCCTTGCAGTTCCCTCTCCCACCACCAGCAGCAGAAGCACCAACTGGACATGTGCGAGAGGCGGGGAGCAAGAGCTGTGTGCACAAGGTCAGTCACACAGGCTCGTAGCTCGCGCACGCACACATCGACGGGAGGGGAAGAGCTCAAGAAGAGGCTTGGCAGACACATTCCTGTGAGCTTGCTGTGCCAAGCATTGACTTTGAGCTGCAAGTGGGGAGAATTACCACCACCTTTGTGCTTTTGTGCACGAGCAGTCGAGGTGCTGCTCCAAGCACCTGAAAGAAGGGGAGGAGGAATGCCTGTGGCTGATTGGGCAGGGAAGGGAAGGAGGGGGGGAGCAGCTCCAAGAAAGAAATGGGGGGCACACACTACTCCCAATATCATTCATGTATGGAAGACCACCCCTTCCTTTCAGCCCATAGACAAAGCCTAGCCAGTCTGTCATTTGCAGTTAGAGTGTTTACTGAGTGAGAACAAAGTGCTTATTTCTGGTCATCCCTAGCTTAATGACGTCACTTCTTGCCTAATGACATCACTTCCGGCCCTGGGTGAGTCCCAATACATTGTCAATTTAAAAAGTGGATCCCGGTGCTAAAATGTTTGAGAACCACTGCATTACTGCACTCTTTGTCCTGCGGGCCAGCTGCATCGCAGCCCCGCCGGGACTACCCCCACTCAGCAGCTCCTGCATTCCTGTTCCAGATGTGAGCCTCACAGACGCTGTACACAGCTACAAGCTCTCCGGAAACGTCCGGAGAGCTTGTAGCTGTGTACAGCGTCTGTGAGGCTCGTGTCTGGAACAGGAATGCAGGAGCTGCTGAGCGGGGGCAGTCCCAGTGGGGCCGCGATGTAGCCGGCCCGCGGGACGAAGAGTGCAGTAATGGCAACCATAATTAAAGAACAAGTGGACAACTACAACACGGTAAACGGCCAAGCGCCGCGAAAAAGCTTAAAACCACCGGATCTGAGGTCAGGGGAAATGGGTTCAAACTGGTGGGTGGAGGGAGTACGTCAATTTCTTGGATGTATTTTAACTTTTCACTTTTGAATCTGTTAATTTTGATGTGCTTTTTACATGTGGATTTTTATGAGGTTTTTAAACAGTTGATTTTGGATGGAGAGAGTGGATAGAGGGAAATTCTTCTCTCTCTCTCGAACACCAGAACCAGGGGACATGCACTAAAATTGAGTGGAGGGAGAATTAGAATGGACAAAAGAAAATATTTCTTCACCCAGCGTGTAATTCATCTGTGGAACTCCTTGCCACAGGATGTGGTGATGGCACCTGGCCTAGATGCCTTTAAAAGGGGTTTGGACAGATTCATGGAGGAAAAGACCATCACAGGTTACAAGCCATAAGCATCCTCCTGGCTTTAGAAGTAGGTCCTCTCTGTGCCAGGTGCAAGGGAGTGACAACAGGAAACACGTTATCTTGTTGGCTGTGTACTCCCTGAGGCATCTGTGAGATCCAGGAAGCTAGACTGGATGGGCCTTTGGCCTGATCCAGCAAGGCTCTTCTTATGTTCTTATTGATGTGTTTATTTACGTGTGGATTTTTATGAGGTTTTTAAACAGATGAATATGAACATAATTTTTTTTCATGTTTTCTTCCTCTAAACCCTAAGTGCGTCTTAAGGTCCGGTGCATCTTATGGCGAAAAATACGGTAGTAGTTCAAAGGTTTTGAAAAAATGGTGCTACGTATATCTGAAAATTAAATTAGTTGATAGAAAATTCAGGTTGCAATTCTACATACCCTTACTTGGGAGTAAGTACCACTGAACTCAGTAAGCATGGAAAAGGTTGTATCTTTCAGTGTCTCAGTTACCTCAATCCTCATACGTCAATTTTTACATTGCTAGTCTAAAGTTCCAGATTGTTTGCCTAGAAATAGCAATTCAAAGACAATGCTGCAACACACACTTTTCACAACCATCATGAACGTCAGCCCAACACTATGCCTGTTTGCTCAGAAGCATCCCACTGTGTTTACTGAGGCTTACTCCCAGGTAACTGTGTACAGGATGGCAGCCAAAGCCATTGTGCTGCCCTAAGTAGGTAAGGTATGTAATGTTACCTAAGCAGGTAAGGTATGAGAGGTGTCCAGCATCCTCAGACATTACAAATGATCCTGGGATGTACATATCACAGTGCAAGCACAAGGTCACTCTGGAGCTATCGGTAGCTCCAATAGCAATATAAAGTCACTTCCAATTTAACCTTCTTTCTACCACCATACGCCTTGGGGATTTGAATTTTCAGGTGTCTTCCCTGACTCCTGGGAATCAAAGGTAAAATTCCAGCCCAGCCTTGGGTGGAATATTGAATAGAGTACACTATTGAGGTGTGTGTGCGCGCACACACATGCACACGCACACACACACGCACACGCACACACACGAGTACAAAGAGCAGGTGTGCATATGGACAGAAAAGACAATTGAGTAGAAACACAAAATGCAAAGAAATTGCATAGGATTGCTTTAATTTTAGTGCTAGTTAGTTTTAATGATGCTCTTTATGTTTTTGGGTGTATGTTTGCTGGTTGATTTTAGGTTGTTTTTTTTTTTTTTAAGTAAACTTTGTGATTTATAACCACCTTGAACACCTCCAGTTTGGGGTGGAAAGGAGGGATATAAGTTATCTTACACAAATCACCATCACACTTTCTGAGTGTGCAAAGTACTTCACATTTATTATTTCACAATAATTACAACAAACCAGCAAGAAAAGTGAGGTTTATATTATCTCCATATTGCAGAGAGGGAGTGGCTTCCCTAGGCCACTTAGCAAGCTCATAGCAGAAGTGAGTTTTGAACCAAGAAAGTTCAGATTCACAGCTCAGTCTCTCGCAGCCCAATCCTGTGTAACTCTTGCACTGGTGTAACAGTAGATCCACTGGTGTAAGTGTACTTATGCCAGTGTCACTTGCCGTACATTGACGGATGCAGGACAGAGACCGGCGTAACTCGGATGCCTCACATGTGCAGCTCGGACATGGGATGGACGCCAGCGCAACTTCGCCAGTGCAGGAGACATTCCGGGGGCATTTGGACACCCCCGGAATGCCCCCTGCACCTGTGGAGTTGTGCTGGGGTCCATCCTGCATCTGAACTGTGCATGCATAGCGTCTTAGGGGGGTTACGCCGGT
This sequence comes from Plestiodon gilberti rubricaudatus, assembly GCA_026170595.1. Taxonomy (NCBI): domain Eukaryota; kingdom Metazoa; phylum Chordata; class Lepidosauria; order Squamata; family Scincidae; genus Plestiodon; species Plestiodon gilberti. Next base: position 233,138,808 of record JANXHW010000001.1, on the reverse strand, counting down.
CTCTGTCTTGCATCCGTCTACGTACGGCAAGTTACACTGGCATAAGTGCACTTACACCGGTGGATCTACCGTTACACCAGTGCAAGAGTTACACAGGATTGGGTTGTCAGTCACAGTATAGCCACTATGCTATACCAACTCTAGAGGTGATTGGCAGAGTGGCATGGAGGGGGAAAGGCTGCTGTGTTGTTTTGTGGGGGGAGGATACAGCAAATGGGGAGAAGAGAGGAGATAAGGGAAATCTCTACACCCTTTAAACTATGGCTGCATTTGTTTTTCACCTTCCAGCGCTGGAGAGCTGTTTGGTTTTTTTTTTTTCCTAATTCTAGTATGCTCAGGTCTCGTTTTTCTTTAACCTTCTAGCATTTCTCGCCACACTAGCAATTTGAACTGTGAGCTCCAAACTAGAAAAGATGGCTGTCTCATGCACCAATAGAAAGGCTGTTTGACTGCAAAGGGGCTTGGGAGATGTAGTACGAAGGACAAGGAAATAAGAGCGATCTTTTCAACGGAGGCTTATGTCTTACCAGGATTCATTCAAAACAGCTAAGGTGGCTTGCAGCAACACTTCAGATTCTCATTTAGGTCTTGTAAATAAATATTTAATGCCACAAAAGCACCCTGAACTGAAGTAATTCGCCATTTTGTTGTTTTTAAAATGAGTCGCGCTAAAGCATGCTAGAAACGTCACTTCCTCCTATTTGCTATGAAAAAAATAAACTCAGCCTGTGTTTGAGCAGTGGCCAACACGCCTCCAGTCACTGCTGCCTGAGAGGAAGGGGAATGGTGCAGAAATAACTTCTGCTTGGAATTTCTCTTCTCCCCACCATTCAAGGGTTCTGAACAACGACAGCAAATATTAAAATACTGATGACCTGAGACAAAGATTCCAAATTCAGAATCTGACAATGCTGGCAAAGAGGTGATTGTCTCATAATTCATCAACGTCCTTCCTAACTTTGTATATCAAGGTATGTGTTATTGTTTCAGACACTGTGATATACAGAACAAGAAATTAATCCAAGAAGAAACTTGACTAAAACTGAAGCCCAAGTGGCATGGACTAGGGCTGATGACCACAGAGGTCATTCAGTGCATTGTGTGTCTTTTGAATTATTGTACGTAGTACAATATGTACAATTGTATGTAACTATAGTACATAATAAAGTGTACTCTAGTACTCTACCCCAGTCAACATAAAGCGAACCCATTGAACCTTGTTGTTCTAAAAATGATGCAGTATCCTCTGTTTCTCTGAAAAACTCAACACACGTTTTCACATGCCAGATGGTGACAGACAGATGTTTCTGTAATTTTCAAATGGCTGTGGTTCACAAGCTTTACACCTCATTTTTTTCAACCATTTGGTCAAAATTCCATTTCATGCCACATAGCAATATCTACAGAATTAATGAACAATGGCAACTAATCTGTGAGTAGACAGTAGGATTCAGAAGGGTGAAAAATGATTATTCTCCCTACCCTCTGAACCTTCTCTTCTCAATCAACTGATGGTGCATCTTCTTCTTAGCTTCCCTTTCCCAAACTTTCCCTGATGAGGGGGTAGTAGTAACGAGGCAGTTTCATGTAGGAGGGAGACCTTGGGCCTGAGACCTGGATACTTCTATCAGCATGCATGGGAGTATCCACTGCCATCAAGAAGTACAGAAGACATAGTTCATTGTGCCAGGAAGCACTGGGAATGACATTCCCCATATACTTCCTGCACCTCACATATCTGATGTGCTTTAACGACACAAATTTTCTCCTGGATGCGCAGCTGCTCCTGGATTCCCAGGTGGCGGCTGTGGCCAGGGGGGCTTTTGCCCAGCTTCGGCTGGTGCGCCAGCTGCGACCGTACCTGGATCGTGCAGACCTGGCCACGGTGACCCATGCCCTAGTGACATCTAGACTAGATTACTGCAATGCGCTCTACGTGGGGCTGCCTTTGAAGACTGTTCGGAAACTGCAACTAGTGCAGAATGCGGCGGCCCGGGTGGTTGCTGGGGCCTGTCGGTTCGACTCAGTCGGACCGTTGCTTCAGCGGCTACACTGGCTGCCGGTTCGTTTCCGGGCACAATTCAAAGTGCTAGTTTTGACTTTTAAAGCCCTTTACGGCTCGGGTCCAGGGTATTTGAGGGACCGCCTCCTTCCTTATAATCCGACCCGTACTCTGAGGTCATCAGGGGGGGCCCTGTTGACCGTGCCGCCACTGACGGAGGTGAGGGGGATGGCGGCGCGGAATAGGGCCTTCTCGGCAGTGGCGCCCCAATTATGGAATTCCCTCCCCCTGGAATTAAGAACGGCTCCCTCCTTAGAGACCTTTCGGCGGGGCCTCAAGACATTTTTATTTAGATCAGCATTTGATGTCTGACATGGTGGGCTGGCTTTTTAACAAATTGCTTTTAACAAATGTGGATGACCCACTGGGGCTGTTTGTTTTAATTGTTTTTAATTATTTTAATTCTTGATTTTAAATGTATTTATGTATTTTAATATTTTTGTTGTAAGCCGCCTTGGTTGCCCTGGTGGGAGAAAGGCGGGGTAAAAATTCTATAAATAAAATAAATAAATAAATGACATAGTAAACCTGTATTATAGCCAGATCCATACTAAGGTTCTGGAATCGGAGCAAGTGCCCCGGCGTCGTAAGCCATTGCAAACGTGCCATAAGGCACGTTTGGAACGACTCTGGAGTAAGGGAGGCTGGCCACCCTCACTCCAATGCCAGGACGTCCATGCATCCGGCAGTGGAAGGTAGGTCTCCGGCGGCCACCGCATGGGCAGTCTGGGTGGCGAGGGAGGGGGGCCGTTGGCCAAGCCAGCCCGGGAGGGTTCAGAGATGGCATCTGCCATAACCCCATCCCTGCCGGGCCGGCTCGGCCGTTACATGGCCTCCTCCTACTTCTGCCAACTATTTAGCTGGCTGATTGGGACTGCCCCGGTTTGCACCCAGGGAAGGGGACAAACGTCCCCTTCACCGAGTAGACCTCCAGGCTGCATCAGTGTGGCCTGGAGTGGGGATAGGATCCGGTGGGCGGCCCTGGACTGCCCGCCAGATCTTTAGTCAGGATTTCGCCCATAGTCTTGCAAGTTGGTGACAAACTCATGCAGACTGCAGCTGTTACATTCCCTGCCAGCTGACATTGGCTTGACTGCTCTGATGCTGCCAGATATTGTACTGGTTTTGTTTAGTGAGAAAACCTTTGATTGTGAATTCTGAGACCTAAGGGCAATTCAGGATTCAGCTCACTTATGTGTTGCTTTTATTGTGTACTTATATGCTTGATGCCTTAGTATTTTTAGCTTGTTTTAATGTTCCCCAGGAATGTGCCCATAATGAGCAAAGGGCTAAAACCGGAGTGCTGCATTTGAGTCTGGTGTCTGTGAGTTGTCCGAAGCGGATCTGCCGCACACAAAGGAAATTTCATTAAGATCTTCCATTGACATTAGTGGGGCATCCCTTGGATGTTGAAGCTCTCTACACTTCTTAATACTCCTTGAAACATCTCAGAAATTGTTTGATTGGGATGAACGTGTACACAGTTGGTGCCCAAGTCGATTAAAAATACAGGCCCCCCCGGTATCCGCTGGGGATTGGTTCCTGGGCCCCCCCCCGTAAATACCTGGAACCCATGGATAAGAGCAAACACCATCTTCTACAGCCCCCCGCATCCATTTTAACTAATTGTTGCGCAAACACGCCAATGGCGTGAAACAGCCAAGTCTCAAGCTTCGCAGTCCCCTTCAGCCCCCCCCCCCGGCACGCTCCCGTGGTGATTATTTTACCTTAAAATGGTGTTTGTGTCTTGCTTTCAACAAAGGCTATAAGTAGCATGCTGCTGCTTTTAGCAAAGAAGCAAGCTCAGCCGAAGACCAGGAAACAAACTGAAATTGCTTCCTGGTCTTCAGCTGACCCTGCGTCTGTGCTATGAAGCAGCAGCATGCTACTTATAGCCTTTGTTGAAAGCAAGACACGGACACAATTTTAAGGTAAAAATCGCCTGGGGAGCGTGGGGGGAGGCGGACCTACCATCCGTGGATACCGGATCCGTGGATAGTGGGGAGGGGGGCCTGTACTTGTTCAAAGTCTTTCTATTCTTCTAGTCTTAAAACAGAAGTAACAATGTTGTGCAGAACATTGTACAGGGACATTTAGTAAGAGGGCAGAGAGAGACATTCTCAAACAGCAGGAGGGAGGTTAACAATAATAGTCATGGCCTCTCATATTGACAAGCCTTTCACTGGTTTCTAACAGTCAAGTAAAGTGTGGAAAAATACTATAAATATGACTATTTTGATTTTTCATTTTTGAAATACTGCTCCCCTCCATTTACTATATTTTTAGATTTAATATTAAAAATAAGATGACATGCAAAGATCTTAATGAGTTGACTGAACTGCGACTGTACGAGTAAGAGAAGTCCCTCTTGTAGAAAGCAGTTTGGATTAATTTTTAAAAAAAACTGCATTCAGGCTTATTTGAGGGAGATTTTGCAGAATTTTACAATAGCTGAACAGGTGAAACACTGCAGATGAAAGTTAGGTTTGACGTAAACACTTAAATTTCTTTGAGCTTTTTAAAAACGTGCAATTTTCTTATCATTTATACGGTATTTATCAAAGCTTTGTACTATAATTTTTTATTCATGAAGTAAACAAAATCCTCAGCATTATTCTCCAGTTCTTTTACAGGAATCTCACCCATGCCCTGCCTTCACTGTTTAATATTTTCTTATTATGCTAAAAACTCTTTTTATCCTTTTCAAAACTGATTGTGATTCATTGGGGACTGAAGCAAGCAACTTAGGATTTAGAGTGAATCGAAAAGTCCTGGTCTCTGTCTTCAAATGGAAGTCCTCAATATGAACAGGGCGCTACCGCAAACTCACAGGGGCGCCACAGAAGTTTTCTGGAGTTGTCTTCTGGGCACTGCCATCTTGTCCGGACCGAGATCTCGCAAGAATTGCATGAAACCTTGGCCCGGACAAGATGGCAGCACCCAGGAGAGCCGGGAAGAAGTGGCTGTCTTGTCCTCCCGGGCGTGACAGGGCACCGTGAACAGGGTAAGTTTTGGAACCGCTTCGGAACTGTTTGCCTAGCCCAATTCACAGAGTGGAGTAAATGAGGAAAGATATCATACCATCACCTGCATGTAGAGCTGAGTACAGCTGGAAATAAAGTCTAAATCAGGTCTGGGGTCTCCAAAGTTTTCCGGCCATGGGCCGGACGGGCATGATTGACAGGCCCATTCTGCCCATGGCCCCACCCCTTCTGGAAGCCCTGCTCCTTCCAGCCACAATCAGCCATTGGGGAGCCGCTGCCAGCCACAGCCTCCCACAGCCACTCACTGGTCGCTGCAGCCTCCTGTGGCTTGGGGAGTCGCTTACCAGCTGCCGCCGCAACCTCCCACAGGCCACCATAGCCTCCCACGGCCTTTACAGGTAGGCTCAGGGAGCCAGCGGGGAGAGCTGGAGGCTACTGCGGGCCATATAAAATCAGCCTGAGGGCCGTAGTTTGGAGACTCCTGGTCTAAATGAATAAATATTGCACCAAGGCAATAAAGTAACAGGGGACTTGGTTCTCTTGAGCAATCTAGTGGCACAGGCCAATTCAAACAAAATCTATGTGATTTGCCCAGGGTCAAATAGCAAGAATGTGACAGAAGTAGTTTGAACTTTAGTCTTCCTAGTACCAAAGTGCCACTTTAGCCACTGCGTAATCCTTCTTATGAAAGTGTCATAGGAATTCAAACAAATTTCATCACTTGACATGAAGGTAGGTAGGGGTGTATGTATACATACTTTGCCTTAACCCTACAGAGCAGGACAACAATCAAATTCCAGAAGTGAGTGACACACTAGGGTTAAAGCTTTAAAGTTTAGTGTTTAAAGTATTCTAAAATAAATATACACTGTGATACAGCATGAGCTTAATGCTCGATATCTTGCTTGCTTATACAGATTCTTATTGAACTACCAGCATGCGCACACACGTGCACATGCAGACAGACAGACAGACAGACAGGGTCCATTTCCAGTTCTAATAAAACATACTGCTTTCTAAGAAGGGGACTAATAATTGCAGGTCTCACATTAATTTATAAAATATAATACCAAGTATGCCAATGTTAATATTTGTAAATTAGGCTATTTTCTTATACTTTGAGACGTATAAAATTATGCATGGGATGGAGAGAGTGGATAGAGGGAAATTCTTCTCCCTCTTGCACAACACCAGAACCAGGGGACATGCACTAAAATTGAGTGGAGGGAGAGTTAGAACGGACAAAAGAAAATATTTCTTTACCCAGCGTGTAGTTCATCTGTGGAACTCCTTGCCACAGGATGTGGTGATGGCACCTGGCCTAGATGCCTTTAAAAGGGGTTTGGACAGATTCATGGAGGAAAAGATCATCACAGGTTACAAGCCATATGCAACCTCCTGGTTTTAGAAGTAGGTTTTCTCTGTGCCAGGTGCAGGGGAGTGGCAGCAGGAAACAGGTTATCTTGTTGGCTGTGTGCTCCCTGAGGCATCTGGTGGGATCCTTGTGTGATACAGGAAGCTGGACTAGATGGGCCTTTGGCCTGATCCAGCAGGGCTCTTCTTATGTTCTTAAATACTCTTGCTCAATAAGTAGTAGAACACAGTGCACTTTTCAGAGATATAGTTTTTGTGGTTGTAGAATATCAGTTAAAACTTCTCCAGTTTCGAAGATCCAGTGTACAGAAGGATAAGGTTATCCTGCTATATGTGACTTTGTATTACTTTAGAAATTGACATCATATTACTAGAATGAATTATTGATGCTTTACTCTCAAAAGTGGCTTACAGAAGTTAAAGCACAGAATGTTCTATTCTTCTTAACCTGTCAGTTCAGTAACTTCAAGGAAGGTCTTATTTTGTTTTCAACTTGATGGCTGAAGCGAAACCATCAAATTAACATCTATATTCAGTGTTTAGCTTTTCTGAAACTTTACTACTTTCCAGTCCATGTGTCTATAACTCTTCTCCCTCACTATCTAAAATACCATCACACCTGTCCATAAAAAGATAATGAATATTGCTAGATAATGAAAATCCAAGAAGTCACAAAGCGAACCAGCTATGCATCTGGTCAGCATCCAAAGTGCTATTTTAAGAACGTCTAAGGGCTGAGGCATTGGAGGTTCATAAAGGGAGCACTTTGAATCCAGAATTCCAATGGGATGTTTAACATTTTTCCTTTATATTCCAGTCCTCCATGCTAAATTATAAACCCCCTTTACTTCCAAAACCCTACTGCTTGAGAAACACAAGGCAGAAACCTTTCAGGACTAGTTGAATGGTTCCTTACAGAGTCTGTTTTTTTTATATATAAACGAAGTCATCTGACAATCCTAATAAAAACCCCATTAAAAGCAGCCACTAATGGAATGTGGGGGGGGGGGTTATTTCTACATTTTCAGACTCCTGGCTGGTAATCACACAGAGATGGGGAAATTTTTGGCTAATCTTAGGTTACAGTATATCCACTACTTGCAAGACAGTGTTTTCATTTTGTTATTCTACTTGTTTTCATTAAGAACTTTGTTCAGTTATTCATTCTGAAACATCTGTTTCATTCATTTTCATTGCTTCCCAAAGGTGCTCAGAGTATATGGGGATTTAAAGACCCTGCTCCCTGGACAACAGGCTGCTAGAGGACAAAGGCCCACCCCTCTGCAGGAGACCCTTTTGTTTTAAGGATCCCCCTATGGAGATGGGGCTCCCCCCCAGCAGTCGATTTCTGGGGTGTTTAAATCCCTTCCAGCCTGTGAATCTACCCTGCCTGAATAAGCTAATGGCTTTTGAATGTCAAGCCTATTTGCTCTGCATCTGAAATGGGTTTTCTTGGCCCTACCAAGCAAGAAGTTCCATCCCTTGTGTGTGGTGCCTCCCGCAATTGGATACATGTTGTGCTTCTTCTTTAAGTTTCACTAGATGGGCAAACCAAAAAGTAATGCTAGACAGACTATATGGCAACATTCCTGGAAAATATTTAGAGCAGTTTGGATGGTGCTGCCTAACTGGCTCACCCAAGCGCATGCACAAGACACACACATCCTGTTCCCCACCACATAATCTCATGAGCGACAGTTTGAACTGCACCCCCACCATACAATTAAATATGACTTTTATTTATGGTATTTGTATATTATATGTATGCACGTAGAGTGCATATGTACCAACTGCACAGGGATGACATCAGGGATCACCCTAGTTGGATATTGGCTGAGACCTGGCCAGGTTCACCTCCTGAACCCTCAGTACCGGTGGCAATGGCAGCATCCAATGCAGCATCAGGGAATGGCAGGGGTGGTGGTACGGTGGACACCCAAGTATCCTAGGACTTTGTCCTAGGACTTCCGGTAGACAGTACTGTATTTGTAGCAAATCCTACTTGCTTAGCTGCCCAAATGTTAAATACGTTAACTTAAAATGAATCCCATTCTCAACATCTCAGTGTACATTGAAAATAAAGAAAACAAGAATCATAGCAATTAAAAACTCAAAGTCATAACGTTCAGTCGAATTAAAAATGCCACGAGTGTACGTGTGCGAAACATCAAAATTTTAACATCTGTGATATATTTATTTATTGAAAAATTGTTTTCTGATACAACGGAGTTTTCCTGGCAAACATGCGAATTTTTAATTCGACTATCTGGTCACGTTGCGACAGCCTACGAAAATATCATAATGTTCAAGTTCTCCTTTCACTAGTCACTATAAATACATCTTCACTTTAGTCTAAATGCATCAGAAATGCAGAATGTAAAACCCCAAAACTGACTCTGGCTAATTTGGTTACCACTACTGACTTGTTAAATTCAAGCTTCATATTGTTATATTCAATGGTTTCAGAAACAAATTTTTAATTTTTCAAAAAAGTGTTTAAAAATATTTTTTAAAAGTAAATGTTAATGTTTTTAAGCATGTCCTATAATGGATTGTATCATACCAGCAGTCACAGGAGTCCTTTTACAAAGTTATGCTAAAACAAAAGTAAATGAAGAATGTAATTTTGAAAAGAACAAATAACTAGCAGACAATCAAGCTTCCTTAATGCCCAAGAAATGGGCTTTTGAAATGGCAGGGCTCTTATAGGAAGTTTTTTGTTCAGTGTATGGAAGGTGCTCTAATTATAGAGCACCAGGCTGAGAGATTACTAATTATTCCATGCTCTTAAAAACAAGGGAACTTTCAATAGGTCAGACTACAGTCTGCACACAGGAAAGGATTGTGAATAAGGGTCTTTCTATTAAAATGCAACGTAATCATGGCAAGCCCAATAATTTAAGGCTTAACGCAAATCACTGCAAACTTCAACTTCTGTTTCTGTAGAACTTTTAAAAAATGTTTCGGTTTCACACAGCACAGCCCTATTCAGCATCTTGCTGCCATGGCGTTTTTCTGTCTTGACAATTCACTTCCGTGAACAGGCATGCAGCCAACTCAAATGAGACCCAGCGCGGTGAAAAGCCCTTCAGGTAAACAGTGTGATAAGCTAAACTGCAAAAACTAGACAATGTTTTTGGACTATGAGGCAGTTGCTATGGAGACAGTTGCTAATTAACTGCATTCAGCCAAGAGAACAAAGGGTTTTAAGGGCAGACAGGACTCAGTATCTTAGAGTGAGCAATGTATAACATCTTATGCAATCTGCACATCTCTCATATCTGAAATACCTGAGCCTTTGCTTCAGTTGCAAAATACCTTAAGAAATGCCTGAATACTTCCTTCAAGTTTAACCAGATTTGGTTCATCAGTAGCAATTATGAAGCAAAATATTAACACTGGGACAAGGGTGTTTTAGATATTATTTAGGTTCAGTCAAAGCAATACCTTCTTGCACTAAGCAGAAGTTGCCTTTGAAACAAATAATTTATTAAGCTCAACAGTGTGCTAAAAAGATACAGCTGCTCTTGGTTTGACAAGTGGCGGCAGGGCCTCTGAGAGGGGTGTTAAGGGGGTACAATCGTACCCAGACCCAGGGTCAAAACTGGGTCAAAAAGGGGGCCCAGGAGCAAAAAAAAAAAAGGGGGCCCAGGAGCCAAATTCACATGAAGGGAAGGGGCCCAAAAGAAACTTTGTACCCTTTGGTAAAATTTCTCTGAGTGGCCCTGATTGGCGGCTGTCGCCAGGGGGGGCCTTTGCCCAGCTTTGGCTGCTGCACCAACTGCACCCTTACCTGTGCCATTCTGGTCCATGGCCATGGCGGTCCATGCCTTGGTGACATCATGATTAGATTTCTACAATGTGCTCTACATGGGGCTGCCTTTGAAGATGATCCGGAAATTATAGTTGCTACAGAATGCGGTGGTCCATGTGGTCATGGGAGCTCGACAATTTGACACTGGTTGGACCATTGCTCCGGTGGCTGTAGGTTTGTTTCCAGACCCAGTTCAAGGTGCTGGTTTTAACCTTTCAGGCCCTTAATGGCTTGGGGCCAGAGTATCTGAAGGCCCGTCTTCTCCCATACAGACCGGCTCATTCCCTAAGATCCACAGAGAGGACCCATCATAGTAGCAGCAAGCTGAACTAGGGGCGATATTCAAGAAGCTAAAAGGTACAAGCAAATTCCCTTATTTATTTAAAGAACATGTATATTCCACCCTTCTTTGGACAAATCAAGGATGACTAACCAAATTAATTTTAATCAATTAACAGTAAAAGCACAATCAATAAAAATAAAAGGATGTGGTGCTGTTACTAAAAAGGCCCCATCTCTAATTTCAATTAAATGGCTCTCATTTAAAGGCAGACTAACAAGCAGGACATCATATGCCAATCTATGGACCCAAACAGGCTCACACTGAAGCAGGCAGTCCTTTAAGATAACCTTTATAACCCTAACCAGACTGGCACCACCTAGTTAAACCAGCATTTACTGGTCAATCCAACAGGACTTGATCCAATAGAGCTCAACAAACTGTTGTTTATGCCTTCTCCACATGAACAGGAAGCACAAGAGGCAATAGGTGAATAGGAGTTCCACATGTATACGCACTCCAAATGTCCACATGTAGCCACCTCCCTCCACTTGGTATATTGTAACATGGTCTATTCTTTTGCTCACCTTCTTGCCCTAATAAGGATGTATTTTCAATATAACAAGTTCTAATATTAAACAATCTTTCCAATAATGTAAAAAGTTCAGCAACTATAACAAGAACAAGCAAGCATTAACTTATGATCCTCAACTTAGGTACCCTCTAATTTCCTGTTAATCAGAAAGATACATACTCTGCAAAGATCTGCCTGGATTAGCTATGTGGAAATTTCATTTATCCAAATGCTTAACGCAATGAAGAAACGTTTAGTCTCCAAGTATGCCAAGATATGGCCAACATATTACAGCTGATCTGTTCTGAGCCAGCATGGTACAGGAGATAGAGAGTTAGAGTTGGAACCAGGAAGACCAGGATTGATTCCACACTACAGCTCTTTATCACTGCATCACTTTCCCACAATGAGCTAATAGCAGAATTAAACCAAAGGTTCCATATAGCATTTTAATACAATGCTACATTATCCAGTAATGCCCTTCCTGATGGCCAAGATTGTCTTATGGTGTTGAATTACAAATAAGTTCTATTCAGCAAAGATCCCTGGCAACTTCAATTATTTTCATATTTTACTGCTTCCTGTTGATAACAACTAGGGATTGATTATGATAGGCTATTGCCCTGTGAACAGCTTCTCTGACTTTCCCCAGTATAAATTTCTGTTCCTGTTGGAGAATAATAGGGATGGCTTTAATTACTGATTTCCCATCATCATCATCAGCAGCAGCAGCAGCAGCAGCAAAAAAGTAAATCAATGGTATTTCTCCATTTAAAAAGGGAAAGAAAAAATAATGCAAGGAAATCAGCAATTAAAACCTTCCCCATCATCAACCAATATGGAACAGAAACTGACATTGGGGCATTTCAGAGAGGCTAATCAGGAGGTATAACTTAGGATCAACAAAAAATAATATATATAATACGCTGCCTTGAGTTCCATAATGGATGAATGGTGGAATATAAATATAATAAATGATGAAAATAATAAAACTTGCTGAACCTGCAAAACAGGGTTTAATTAGACATAGGATCCCTGAAAATTCTCAACAACATTGCCTATTTGCATAGGACAAACTGTAATTGCTTTCTATTATAAAATATCACCCGATGCATGCAAGAGGATAATACAGAACTGCAATGATCTGAGAAATCGGCAGGTGTTGTGTAAAAAGTGAGTGAATAAAAGATGGCAAAGCTATACAATGGGACTAGAGTGGAAGTAACTGTAGATTCAAATCCCTGCTCATCCAATGAACATCAATTGGGGCCTTGGGAAAGACGCTATGTCTCAGCCTAACCTATGTTACAGGGTGTCGTAAGGATAAAATGTATACTACCCTGATTTTCTCGGAAAAAGGACAGGATGAAAATATAACAAATAAATAGACAAAACATTACAGTACTACAAGTGGGCCCCCATATCCACGGATTCGCTATCCACGGTTTCAGTTATGCACGGATCACAGAGACCCCCCCCCCCCAGGCTTTTACTTTTTTCCCCAGTAAGCTTTGTTTCTTCCTTAAAACAAACAGAGAAGCAGCCTCTATTGCAGGCAAGTAGAATGAGACTAAGTCCTAGAGACGCTCTGCAAGGTTAACAGAAACCTTGCAAAGCCTCTCTAGGACTTAGTCTCATTCTACTTGCCTGCAATAGAGGCTGCTTCTCTGTTTGTTTTAAGGAAGAAACAAAGCTTGCTGAAAGAAAAACAAGTGCTGGGGGGGATTCGCTCTTATCCACGGTTTCAAGTATCCACGGAGGGGCCTGGAACATATCCCCAGCGGATATGGGGGAGTACTGTACATAGTTAACAACTACTGTATAGCTTTGCAAGAATATGTATAAATAGATTTGTGTACTGTTTAACTTATACACCAGCCGCCGTCATAGGAGCCCCATCACTGGGGTATATTTTGTGTATGTTGCTGTGAGACAGAAATTGCAAGACTACATCTTTCTACAATGATTGCAGTAACAGTTGGATAAACATGCAACCCAATACCTCACATCTGGTATTTCATCTCTCCCAATACTACTTCTGGATTCGGATATACTTGTTCTTAATACTGTGCAAACTTTATGACTTACAGTTTTATAGAGGTAGTAATGAAAAGGGAACTTCTTGGAGTTAAAACCAACAATAAAAACCTCCATACATTTAGCAGTGAATCAGACAATTATGGCAGCTTCTTTTGAGATTTTTTTCCAAAACAAAAGGAAAAAAAGTGGCATGCACAAAACGTTTATCAAAGGTTCTGCATATGCATAAAGCATTTAAACGACACTTCCTTACAGCAGTAATGTAAAATGTGGCTTCTTCAAGAGGAGCATTTTGGAATGGAAACATATGGAGGCCAGTAATCAAGTACAATAGAAACTCAGATTACGACTATCGTAGAAAAACACTTTTCTAAGAAAAATACTAACACTTAAATGCCTGCTACTTTCTACACAGCCATTCTCTGCTCTCCAAACTGGGCACACATATACTTGTGTACTGTACGCACAGAAACACACAAGTCCCCCAGTGCGTAACAACTTTTCTTTCTCATTACCATCTACAGAAAGATCACCATTACCCCCACCATTATTAAAACCTTTATCAGAATGCAGCATAGAACAGTCTCTCTCACCTGTGCCAGGCTAACCCTGTGTGAATCTCATTTCAATGCATGTTGTCCGCTGTACAATGTATGCTGTCTATGATTTTAGATCAGGCCCAAAGCAATATGAATCCATGACTCCTTGGTATATACAAATTTAAATTAAAAAAACTTGCAACAAAAGAAAAAGAACAACAAGAAAAACCACACTGGAGTAATTTAACTTCTCAGTTTAGCCCTGTTGAGACCAAAGATGAATGAGTGCTGCATTTCACAACAGAAATGTCTGCAGCCTTCATTCTTACTACTTTTCTCAAAAACAGCTCTTCCTGAAACAGAGGCATGTGCAGGCAAGTATCCTGGCAATAAGCAAGTTCACAGGAGTCACAAGAAGCAACTAAACTGTCAACAAAAAAAGGTCAACAATTTGAGCTAACCACAAATACAGATCAGTCAATGTCCTTTAAGCCACTAGATGTTATTGTGCACAGAACTACAAAACCATCAGCCCTGGCTTTTAGGAATGAGAAAAACAGTATCGAAATGGAACCGGACATTGGTATATTAAAAGAAAACATTCTATGTTTTATTTAATTAATACATCTTTTTATTACTTAATTAATGCATGATACACAACAAAGATTTCTCAAAGGGCAAAGGTGACTGCTTGATTTTAACAGAGCTGCATTTCTCTGCTGCCTGAGGTTGCTACTTGATTTTATTAACTAATGAGACACGAATTGCCAGTGATGAAAGGGCAATTACTTCTGGGTGCTACACCTGCAAGCTCAAAACAATGGTAGGCAGGAGCATGAAAAAGTTGTAACAATAACATTCACTCTTGCCTCTTGCATCTAAAAGCAAAATTCTGGTTATACCTTTTGGAAAGAACAAAACACTCAGACATAAAAGCAGCTGGATACTGAATCAAAAAGACTTCGCAATGGAGCAGAAAAGGTAATAGAGAGGTCTAAATTAGCAACCACTGATTCTATTTGTAATTAACCACAGACAAGTCCATGGGAAATTACAGCTGGAGTCTAAAATTGCTTTCTTACAGCATCTATATGAACCATTTTTAGTGGTCAAAGGTGCACATGAACTTGACTGCCCACACTGTGCCAACATTCAGGTCACATTTCCCCCACCCCGCATGAAATACAGAGAGAGAGAGAGAGAGAGAGGCAGGCTCAGGAGTAATATTGGCATAAGTATTTTCTATAACATTTTATTTTTGCCCATGGAGCAATTTCTAGTACTCCCATTAGGAGGTCCCACAATGGCAGTGTTAAAGAAAGCTTAAGCCAAACCACAACTTTAAGGATGAATCACTACAAAGAAGCAGACTTTGTTCTGCACATATTCAGGCTCCAAGTAGCACCAGCATCTTCTTTATGGAAGGAAACTTCCACCGCCTATATTGCACCTGACAAATATAGGTCTATACTGCACCTGTGAATATTGGAAACTAGGATTTTTTTTATATTATAGCTAACTATACTGTTCCAAGTACACTTTTTCCTTTCTATTTCCTGTTCTTCTGAATAGATTTAGACTTAAGAAGATGAACATATGCCAGTGGACCATTATTTTTACTCTAAGATATCACTGGTCTCTTCTTTTGAAAGTGTCATAAAAATACTCACACAGAGAGACTGCAATCCTATACACACTTACCTGAGAGCAAGTCCCATTAAGCAAAATATGACTTCTGAGTTAACATCAACAGGATTGTGCTATAATTTTTGTCACCTCCACCAGCTGGTGCCTCTTTAGGATGGTTCTGTGCCCCTTTCCCCTCAAATTTGCATAGAAAAACCAACTTCCCCATGAGGACCAGAAAGAGAAAATGGAAGTAAAGTCAGGGTGCCAGAGCCACTACTACCACCACCACCACCACCACCTCCTAGTGCCCGTTTAAGCTTGAACTGTGCCCCACCCCCATTACGTCAGAGGAGGAGAATCAAGCAAGGCATGTCAACACAACACAAACCTTTTCTGTTGTAATGATTTCCCATTGTTTGATTTTAAGTAAGCCATGCTGGGAGCCTTGTTAACTGAAGGTCAGGGTACAAATGTTTTAAATAACTACAGTAAATACATTTTGAACATGCATAATGCAGATAGATGGGATCATGTCTCAAAACTATGGGAGACTGGAGAAGTTATTGGGCATTTCCTATGAAAATACACTGAGCATTTTTAGAAACCCCTTGTTTCCCCCTCCAAATATATTTTAGAAATGTACTTTCTGCACTTTCTTGACAACAACCAACCCTGATTTCATACTACTTCTATGCTACTTCTGTACTACTTCAGCCTCTAGACAAGATTTAAAACTGGGGCTGAAAGAGACCATCAGAGCTTGGGAATACTTGTAGCAATTGCTTACCCTGTCATAATATCACATCCCAAACCCACCACAGCATATGATACCACCAGCAGTAGCCTTCATCCCCCACCTTCCTCCCTGCTGCCCAAAATACCTTGTAAGCTCCATGAGAGCTCTTAAAGAAAAACCAACACTGCCAGAATAAGCAAGTTATTGTTGCAAAAAGCAGGGGAGGGGGAAGACGCTGGAGGCTACTGCCAAAATCTACTAGGTGCTAGTGCTCCAGTGTAGTGCTGGAGTAGCAGCAGCTGCAGCAGATCCCTCCTGGCGGGGAGCACGAGTCATGGCAAGTGGCGCACAAACAACAGAAGTGCTCTCACACCATGGCTACCTGTTTAGGTTGCCAAGGGGCCTCTTCTGGAGGCCAGTGTAGACAAAGAGGATGTTCCATCTGGTCCCTCATTAAGAAGCTATATGTGAAATACACAGTAGATTGTGGGCATAAATACAAGTACACCTGAAGCTTCTCTCTTGTAAGCCTCCATGTCAATCTATGTCAACCCTACATCTAGGGTAGACTCTGTGCTGATAGGTAGGAAACAGAAGGCCAATGAGATGGAAGCCACCTGAGTGAAATCAGAGGGGTATGGGAAGCACTTCAATACAATTTATGAATTGACATTTGAAAATTTCAATTTATAACCCCATATGGCAATTGTGTAGTAGAGAATGGATTGTGTCGTTCTGACTATTCCATGTGGGAAGCCAGCAGCCATTTCTGCGATCACAGTGACACGTTTCCCAGCTGCCACAATCACAGAGGAGGCTGCTGGCTCCCCGCATGCACAGTCTTGTTTACGCTACCCATATACATGATCTCATGGAGGAATTTTGCTGTGAACTGGCCTTATTCATGACAGGAAGCCTTAGGTATCCCTGTGGGAGCTCTTCTCTCCTCAAGCTTTCAGAAGGAGTGGGCAGCCTCCATCAACTTTAACAGAGGCTGCAGCAGCCCGTTAATTGGCTATGTCACCTTCCTCCATCTCTTCAAAACACATACACTCCACAATTTTCCACAGGCTTCAACTTGTTTAAAGACAATTTCAGTCAGGAAATGAACTGGTACCATCTTTGACCTTTTGTCTTCTATGGCTCATGGGTGGCTGTAAAATTACAGTATACATGACACCCAACTTCGTGGAAGCTCTGAAATAAAGTACCGTAATAACTCTGTCATAAATAAACTTGGTAAGCCACCAAAAGGTATTCTCTTTTGTTGTTGTTGTTGTTAATAATAATAATAATAATAATAATAATAATATTATTATTATTCCACCAGTATTCTAAAACACTTGCACTATTTTGATTTCAAAATCCTTGGAGAACAATTATGCTATTAGGACCATAAGACTCTATTATAAAGTCCTCAAAAACATAGCATGGTTTCAATAAATCCTCAAACACTACAAAGCAGTTGCTCAGCTTGAAGAATGAAAACATGAGTTCATCCAATAAGAAAGAGAGTCAGGATATAAATTCTGCTAACACAGCCATCTGCATTTCCCTGGAGTATCTCTTTTTCTGAATTATGGCAGTATCTTAAATCAAAGTTCAGCTACAATCTGGACACTGAATTGACATGACATAAAATACCAACTGAATTGTAAGAATGCTTTTTAAAAACCACACTGGGCATAGCAGGTCTTTAGTTCCAATGAAAAAGAAATGCATGCTAGAGATATTCACCATAGATATTCGAAGTAGCCTTATGGCTTTTTTCCCACATTTTATTTTTCTGAACTTCACCACATTGGAATTGCTTTGTATTTACTGTTGAGTAATCTTTTCCTATTTAGGCTGTAGGGATAAACCCTACAAATGTGCTCTCTGTCAGGATGCTGAGAAAAAATAATGCTGCAGATGAATTATTGATACATCAAAGGCATCTCATCTAAGAGACATATTTCAAAAGTTGTAACCATAAATTAAATGCACTGAGGGGATTTCAAGTATTGAGCTAGGATATTTCAGTCATATGCACACACCTTTGTACGTTCTTTATGTTCTTCTGTAGGGAATACAACAACTACATTAAACTAATTTCCCTAATTTTACTGTGAAAAACGAACTGCTACAACAACAAATCATTAAAAACAAAAAGATGGAAATATATGGTGCAGGGCAGGGGGAAACCAAGGGGAAGAGGAAAACTGTAGTGCAATATAAATGAAGAGGGGAAAAATCCAGCCGGAAAAGAAAGGCCTAGAAAGTTTCTGCCAACAGCAGCTGAGATGCTTCATCACAAGCCTATTTTTCCAGACATTATGTTTCATTTGGCTTCAAGGGTCACATGACAGCTGCAAACTAACGCCTTAAGGTCTGTTTCTGCCTCTCTGTGACACTGACAGGCTGTGAGAGACTCCAACACCACAGAAAGAATTTTTTTCCCCTTGTTTCCATTACATCATCCAACCAGTACTGGGGGGGAGGAGGGGGGCACACAGCTGGTGGCAGCTGCAGTACCATCTGCTTTCCACTTACAGTGCATGCTAGTTTGCTCTGCAGATTCCTACTGATCCTTTCTGGGGAAGAGGCTGCATTTCAAGACAAAACGCCCCATTGTGCGAAACATATTTGCAATTGTGGAAGAATAAGTTACTCTCTAATGCTCAGAAAAAGATTCATCAGGTAAGGATTCCTGATCGCCTGGAAAGCCAGACAGCACAAAAGACAAAAACCGCTAAACACTCAGTGATTAGGGAAGAATAAAGAGTAGAGCAACAACCTGCCATCTGCTTTCCACAATGCCAGAATCCAGAACTAAAACTCTACAGTCAGCAATATTTTGAAAGGAAGGGGACTGACTGGGGGGGAAGGGAAAAGCAGCTTAAGTCTCCAAAGTCAGAGATTAGCTGGAGCAACTTGGAAAGAACAAAAAGCAAAAACAACTTATGCTTAGATGGGATAAACATAACATATATTTATGAAATACTTTCAGCAGATCTGATAATTTATAGCAGCCCAAAGTGGAAAGAAAGACTTTTGCCATTGTTAAGTGAAAGGAGTGTGGTAGTCGGAGAACTTTACAATAAATAATCTGCAATAAAGTGCTGTTTATCCTACCCTATGATCTCTTAAGTGCCTTGCCAATTTGAAGTTCAAGCTGGACTTTTATTTTAAAAGACATTTAATATATACTGTATTAATTAAGCATGAATCTCTCATATTTGTTCTAGACAGAAATATTTGAACACGTTTAGAGCTTCAGGTGAAGACTTCAAGACTGAAGTTGTAGTTTATCCAAAAATCACTTAACACACACTTTAGCAAAATTATTGAACTGGCCAGAATCTTGTTGCACTACTTACAATAAATCAAACCAGCACAACTGCAGTTGTCTCTTTTTAAAAATACTAGTTGATGTGGCCACCCTCCTTTATATCAGCAGGTTCCGATATAAAACAGATCAGAATTCTTCTGATTTTGTTAGCACTTCCAAGAAATCTCACATTTAATTTTCCTTTTCAGCATCAGGCCTTTCATCTCTATGTGCAGGTGACTTTATAAAATGCTTATCAGAGAATCGTTTTCAAAACCAGCTGGATCGGTATGACTTACCATACATTTTGCCTTCATCAGACAAGATGATTTTCCTCCTCCCACAAGGGGGGTATATAGCTAGTGCCTCCTGAAAGCTCTGCTCAATATCCGGGCTCCAGACACCTTCTGCATCGTTGTCAATAGGTTTATCTGCAGAATCACTCATTCTTTCAATGTCCTCGGCAGGGCTTTCGCTGCCGCTCCAGCTGCTGGGCTCAATGGTGATGGCTGGTTTCTCCAAGCCTCAGCCTGGAAGCTTTAAGAGAATACACCTAAAGAGGGAAAAGACAGTAAAGATTGAACTTCCATTGAATTTCCCTTCACTACCTTTAATAATCGCCTCGATTAGCATTACAACAGAAGCATAAGTTACAATTACAGTGATCAAAGGAATAAAAAAAAATTGAACAAAAAGAAAAATCAGTCAAATTCTACAATTATGGGACCAGGTTGGATGTGGCCAGAATTTACTTTCTTTGGAAGTATCCACAAAAACACAAAGAGTTGTATTTTATACACATATCAATAGTACAGGAAGAGTAATACATTAAATTCAACATTGGAAATTTGGGGGCAATACGTTGGCTCCATTTTCTTCATTATGTCTACAGAGGTTTCTAGCAGCTGAGACCTGGTCCCCTCTATATCCAAGAAAAATGTTATATTTAAAAATGGTCATTGTGCTATTTTAATTCACCTCAGATGCCCAAGGAGTTTTGACACAAATGGAAAAAGCAGTACATTGTACTTCCCTCACTTGACCTATATGAATGGCACAGGCTGTGGCTGAAGAAAACAAAAGGTGGCCAATCCTTTCACAATAAATGATACCTCAAGGAAAGGATAACCAGACCAGATTTTACACCTGTTTCAGAAAACTGCCTGCTATGAAGCAGAAGAAAAAACACGCTTCCAGATGTGGAATCAATTTAATAAGAAATAATCTAATATGACAGCACCTGCTAACTCCACTCCACTCAGAGATATTTTAGTGTTTCTCCTGTATTTGTGGGAGATGTACTGCTGATGCAAAAGTGTGCTCTAGGCAAAAGCCTATCATACCAGGCAGAGCTCTTCTCTGTGGTAAACTTATTGCAGAAACCACCAGGAATGAATTTACCTCACCCTGTCGAAGCATAACTGATTCTTATTCAGAAAAAGATGTACATAAATGGACAAAGGCTGGGTGCAAACCAGCTCCCAGAAACATTTCTACTTAAAGTTTATTAATCTTAATTGTTAAAAATCTTGACAAAAGTCACTTTTCTTTTCAAGTTTTGAAGTTTAGTAAAGACTGCCTTGTTTAGATGGGACTGTAATTCATATGTTCGTTTGCTTCCCCCTATATAGTTGGTTTTATCTGGCTATTCCACTTGCCACATTTTTACTATGTTATCACTTTTTTTGGGTGTTGCCAGTTCTTTTAGGATCAGTGGTCCAAACATGGCACATAAATTTGATTAATCAATACAATATATGGGAAAGGAATATGGATATGTTTTGCCTTCTTTCAAGGTAGCAGGGGGGTTGGGATGCTTCTAACACTACTGTTTCCATATAATGCATGAGGATATTATTTTTCACATTTATATATTGTCTTTTCTCCAAAAAGCTCAGGTGGTTGTACATAGCTCGTTCCCCTCCTCATTCTCACAACTGTTAGCAGAGCTGAGGGATTAAAGCAGTTGTAAATTGTTACAAAGGCAGATAAAGGAAGACAGGAAAAGAAACAAAATGAGAGGTCAAGTAAAAGTAGGAGACAGCAAATCCACATGCCTTTAAACAAGTAATAAACTCTCATACTGGCAGAGACCAACATTTCTACACTTGCTGTCTAGATACACTGGGTGGTTCAGCTCACACGCTGTCACTCTTGCACAACCAGCCTGTGAAATAGATTAGGCTGAGAGATCATGACTGTCCCACGGTCACTCAGTGACTTTCATGGTTGAGTGGGAATATGAACCCAAGTCTTCATCCTAGTCCAAGCCTAACACTCTAACCACTCCACTGTACTGGTTCTCGTATCAGAACTAACTACATGACCTACTGGTAATTTCTTTTTAAGCACCTGAAAATTTTGAATTCAGAGATTCATCAGGCATAGTAAGTATTCTAAACAAATATTAGGTGTACCCAAAACTGCCCAAGATAATAATGACGTGACTGGGCTTTTCATTCTAAGAACAAAGCAGCAAGAGCACTGATGATGCTATTATCAATCAGGCCATGATGGGTTTTTTTCATTTGCTGCAACTGTACAATTCACAACAGTGATCATATGTACAGCCTCTTCCCCAACAGACACACCACTGTGAGTTCCTCACGGATATGAGTTCAGCACCAACTCTCCTGCGTGCTCTTGAGGAAGCTGATGTGGAACGACCAGCCAGGGTGGGCCACTCCATGGAAATGAGTTCTCAAACTAAAGAAAGCTTTCAACAAATTCTTGTTTTGTGTGAATACTGACATTGCTGATCAAGGCAAAAGGCTAAGAAGGATGGGAAAAATCTTGTATGTCAACCACTAAATGGTTTCTATTCCTTTCCAGAGAATAATGAACAGTTAATCACTTCAAGCTCAGCACTATGTATTCAAAGGCCATTCCACTTCATACTCTTTTTTGAATTCTGAGACTTCAGTGATGATTCACTGGTATCGTGCTTGAGTTGAAGAAATTGTCTGGTAAAGTACCTTTTATTTCCCATTTTTTAAAGCAACACTACACTATTATATACATCCACTATAATGCAGCGAGAAGCTAATATGAACAAGGTCTGGGTTAGATGGGTTGTTTTAACATATTCGTTATGCCAATAAAGGTTTACACAGAGGTGAAACAAGGGTGGAGCGAAGGCAAGTAGTTCTGCAAGACTCCGTTACACTGGAGTCAGCGGCCCCTCCCCCTTGCTGTTGGAGCCATTCCAGCAGCAACAGGGGAGTGTCCTGCGTGTTGCCTTTGCTGCCAGAATGGCTCCAACAGCAAGGGGGAGGGGCCACTGACTCCAGTGTAACGGAGTCTTGCAAAACTACTTGCCTTCACTCCACCCTTGTTTCGCCTCTGGTTTACGAATGAACAAACAAACATATTCCAATGAAAAAATTCTTATCTCTGCATCATCATTTCAATTTTTTTTAAAAATCCCCAAACACATAAGTAACACAAATATGTTGAATACAGATTTTGTGTATATAGCATTTAATTTCAAAAACAAAGAAAACACCAACATCACTGACAGCCAATCCTATGTAACTCTTGCACCGGTGTAACAGTAGATCCACCGGTGTAAGTGCACTTATGCCAGTAACTTGCCGTACGCTGACATAAACAGAACGAACACCAGCGTAATCCCCCTCGGATGCCGCACATGCACAGTTCGGACACAGGACAGACGCCAGTGCAACTCCGCTGGTGTAGGGGGCATTCCGGGGGCATTCAGACAACATCTCTAGACAACAACTCCTTCCATCCCATAGTAGATGCCTTAGGCTGCAATCCGTAGTATATGCCATTTCCTGGGAATAAGCCCCATTGAATAAAATGGGACTCTTACTTCTGAGTAGATGTGCATAGGATTGTCCTATTAAAGCATTAAAATTAGTTTCTTCTGCACTTTACTACAACAGTCTTGTCTTTTAAAACAAATACTGTACCATCATCCAAGACTCAAATTCCCAAGTGTGATAAAGGTTTCTTAATGGCAGCACAAGAAATTATCAGGAGAGGCATTCACTTTTTCCTGACATGTATATATGTCTTCTTTTGTCTTGAATATGTTGTGACTTAGATTTGTACAGAGTGTGTGGGCCTGTATTTCTGCCTTCAGGTCAATCATTACTAACAAGGGGTGGCTGAATTGGGTGATAACATCTTCCCAAATATTTGGATAGATTTTGAATTTTTGGAAGCCTTTTATCAATAACATGAGGAGGCTTTGCAGTCCAAATTGCCTCTATTTTGCTTTAGTGCATTTGGGAAGATGAAAACCATTTGAATAACCTGGATTATTTATTTGAAAAGCCAATGAGTACAGACCAGGTAGCTTTAAAAGTCAATACGTCTAATACTTCTAAGCTTCTTTGCATTCCCCACAAGCAGAGAGTCTGTAGATCTGAAGAGCCAGTGAGCTGGAGAGCAAGTGGGGGGGGGGAGCAGTGGCATAGTTAGCCACTAGGGGGCCTGCAGTGGTGGCACGTGCTGCCGGGGGTGGGATTCAGTAATGCACCCCCAGGTGGCATCATGGATTCAAGTCCCCGCCAGCACCGTTTCTGGTCGGAAAACACCCCCCCCCCGGGTGTTTTTTGGCTGGATAAGGCTACCCCCTACCTGGGGCATGCACCACCGCCTCATCTATTCCTACAACTCGGGGGGGGGGGGGGAACTGCCATGGACAGCAACATGAACCACTGGCCTGTGTAAGCTGGGGCTGAAGGCCGAGGGGGAACAAGCCCTCAGGGGCCCGTGCATATACACACACAATGACCCCTAACATTGCCGAGCCTGGTACTGCTCAACAGCCTGGCACTGGTCCTGCTTTATAGTCTGTCATTATTATTAAATAACGCATTCAACACCCACTGCACAAACCTATTTTTACAGATGTGGTCATCAATAAAGTTGTGCACACTTGCCAAGCCTGCTTGCAAATAGCCGCAGCAACACTGGAACTTTAAAGCACAACTTCATATTCAACAACCTATCAACTATGAATGATGTTTTTGGGACTGATGTTTGTACCTTTTTGTTTGTAGAATTGGTGTTTAATTGAAATGTTCTACCTGGCGCCCAAAAACCAAACAAACCAATATGGTACTATCTTGCTTTCTTTTGAGCTGTTAGAGAGGAAGAGGAATTTAACTGAATTGCTTTGAAGATTATTCCCTTTACCTGGATTCTGCCCCAATTCCCCACCTAGCCATCCAAGAGGAGTAACATTCTATTCACATCATGCAACTGGCAGTCCATGAAGTTAAGATTTGGTGCAGAGGCTGAGTGACCCAGGAAGATCAAATCTCACCTTGACCTCAAACCTGCAGTATTGTCACTCCACTGACTGACCACATAAGTTATTACAGCACAGAATTAATGAAACAGAGTACAGTATGTATGAGCTCAAGACGCTCAAAACGTGATACCCAAGTGCTAAATATTACTACTATCAATGACAATTCAAACATGCCGCATTTTCCAACATGACAGTGAAGGCTTGTTCCCACAGGTTATTTTACTTCTCCAAGCAGAATTCTAGCCAATCATATTTAGTGCCAGAGCTGCGTTCCCTTTTGCAATTTCTTCTTTAACATAGTTATAGCACAATCCTGTGCAAGTTGTGGTGGCTGGTCGAAATGTTGTTGTTGTTCAGTTGTCGAAATGGCCAGCCGCTAAATCCCGCACAAGATGCAGGCCGGGCCCGTGTGACTCGGGCTCACCTCAGGGGAAGGGGACATTTGTCCCCTTTCCCTGGTGTAAGTGCTGGAGACCCCAATGGGCCTCCTCAGATGCGTGCCAGCTCTGGAGCTGGCTTGCATCCAGGGAGGCCACGTAAGGTCAGTCTGCCCTGGGAAGGGGCATTGGATATCGGCGCAACCCAGCGCTGATAATCCCACCCCCTCCCCGGCTGGGCCAGCCAATGGCCCGCTCCCTCGCCACCCTTGCCCATCCTCCCCATGCCTTCCCGCCGCCCAACACAGCACTCACCTGGGTCAGCCAGCACAGGTGCAGGATGGCGGTGGTGTGAACGGTGCCGGCCTCTGCTCCGGCGCCGCTTACACTCGGGGTGTCTCAAAAATGCCGCCTTAGGCCAGCGGAGCGCTCGCTCTCCCAGCCTAAAGTTGGGCAAGATCAGGCTGAGGGAGTAAAAATAAAGGACCCAACAATTCTATGCAGTAATTTCTTTTTACAGTCTACACAACCAACTTCCAATAGTTTTTGGCTCAAGAATGTCCTTACCACATGGAAAAAAGTTTCCTCAATACAAAGAACTATGCACAACTGGGTTACTGCAATAGTGATGATCTTAGTTAAAAACTGGGTACCTTTCAAAAGTGCATGTGGATTTGCGTAATTACATTTAAATCCATCAGGATTACTCTTAAAAATATCAGGGCTAAGAACACTAGATAGCACTGGATTAAGCATTAGTAATGACTGGCTTTCGAGCAAGGGGAACCTTTACCTTTATTATTATTATTATCAACAACAGTATTTATATACCGCTTTTCAACAAAGTTAACAAAGCGGTTTACGGACAAAATCAAATGATTAAATGGCTCCCTGTCCCAAAAGGGCTCACAATCTAAAAAAGATGCAGAACACCACCAGCAAACAGCCACCAGAAAAGACACTGTGCTGGGGTGAAAGGGGGGCAGTTGCTCTCCCCCTGCTAAATATAAGAGGAGCACCAATTGAAAAAGTGCCTCTTGCCTAGTTAGCAGGGGTCAAGGCCTGTTTTCAATCCACCTCACCACTCTGCCAATGCAGCAGTCTGACGGCTGACCAAGCTCCTCACAGGTATGGCCTGCCACCATGGAGATCTTAAGGATAAATAACCCTATCTATAAGGACTCGTTTTGTGTCCCTGTTTACCTAGCTGCAGCATATGACTAATGGCTCAACCTCTCTTTTGAAAGCCTGATTTACTTGTAAGAACTACTTTCCACTTGACTATAAAAACAGATACATTATGAGTTACAGCATGATTAGAAAAAAGAACTATGGAACCCCTCTGCTCAAAAAGCTTTGTACAAGGTTTTGTGGGGGAAACAAAAACAAATAATATTTCCGAAAATGGCCCACCATCTGATCAGATTGGGTAGCATCTCATTGGGCAGCATTTCAGCCATCAGGAGCTCCCTCTATAAATGGAAACTCACTTTGTGAACGGAAGGAGCTTTCCAGTCTCGCAAGGGCCCCTTCCGTTTGCGCAAGAAGAATGCTTCTTCTGTTCACAGAGGGAGTGCTGCCCATTCACAGACTGCGCACCCGACAGCAGAAGCATTTTGTGTACAATATAAAACGCTAGTCTGTATGAAACATATTTTTAGCACTGAGCTGCATTTTTGCATTTTAACATTTTTAAGGCAAAACGTAGACTAAGTTATAAGTGATATGAAAAAGCCTCTTGAAGAACACCTACCTTCATAGATTCACTTTTTGTATCTATTTGCAGCCTTGACATTGTGCTGATTTGACTCCACTTTTAGAGCTTTTTTTGTCTTTATTACATGACACTTAGCCAATGAGGGACCATATTGTGGATGCGATGGTGTCATGCAATCAATCACATTTGACTACCGGATGATATCACTGAGGGCAAATGAAGTCCTCACTTTGCTCTCAGTCTGAATGGGGAAGGAAATGTGTCCCTTTTGCCAAGGCCAGCAGACTGAGCCTCCCTGTCTTAGCAGGCAGTTTCATTGTCTACAGGCACTGCTCAGTGAGCGTTTCATGGTATACAGATCTAGTCATGAATACTTATGCTATGAATACTTATGAATCCTATTCATGTTCTAATGCAACTAGTCAACTATTCACAACCGACTGGAGTGAAAAAGTGTCAAGTCTGGTTGCCTCAACAACAGAGATGCATATCCTACCATCCCACCTACACCTCTGTGAGCACTTGCCACTCTTTTGCAAAGGAGTGCAAAAATCATCAAGAGGGGGGATATGGTTTGTGAAACACATCCTTATTTCCATGGTGTGGTTCAACATTACACACTTGATATAGCATCTAGACCCTTTAAGTTTTAAAAAAAACTACAGTGAGCATAGTGAAGTGTGTAAAGTGATTGTATACCTCAGGACTGGGCAGAAAGCTACTCAGGAGCTACCAGTAGTTCTGGCTGTGATCTAAAGTCATTCCTGATCTGCCTGCTACTTCCAATTGAATTTTTTTGTTCTGGCATCCTACCAGGCTCCTGGAAGTCCATGTTCAAAACCCATCCCACCTTTGTTTGGAACATGAGTGGAATGCTGAGTAGAGTGCACTTTTGGGTTTTTTCCCCCGTGTGTGTAAACACAGCCAAAACCATAAATTGTACAAGCTGCCATTTTGCAACATGCTATTGTCTTCCAATAATCACCACTTTGCACTTGTAGCTCCCATGTAACTCATAAAAAGGTATTCCCAGAAGCCTAAAGTCTACTGACCCCAGTATAATTTACTTAGACGCATATGTTTAAATAGAATATGATCCCTGGATTAAATCTTTCCCCCAACATTTTATGACTACTGACCTACTTCTATATTATAAATCCTTAATTTGTCTTTTTTTCCAAACCAATACCTATTGCTGGCACCTCAGTATAGGGGTGGAGATGAGTCAAGACCCAACCCTGTGAAATCCTCCAAGACAAACTGTGAAAAGGGCAGCGAGCAGTCACCCCTCCCCTCTGGAAACTTCCTGCCAGCCCAGAACATAACTCTTCAGCCTAGCTCCAGTATATCTCCCTAATCTTTTAACTGTAACTGTATAACACTAATCAAAAAGTATCAAATGCATCTGAAAGATGCAATAAGACAGAGTGAATGATCTACAGAATTGGAATACACTTAAGACAAATCTTATTTTACGTAGATTCCAAAGCTTACAGATGTTTGCACCTCAAACAAAATAAAAACACTTCCAAAAAGAAATACGATTTAAAATTTTCATGGCCAGCAACAATCTTGGAACAGCTTGAGTTACACGGGTAAAAAGCCATGGCAAAACTTCCAAGAAGTTTTATGCAATGGTTCAGGTGACAGTTAGAGGGGACTGCAAGAGAAACTCAAGAAAGGGTTTGTATCAGACTGTGATGCACAAAAAAGCATGAATCACAAAACCAAGAGCTGCCTGGCTGTCCAAGTAGGCAAGTCTTCAGTCTTCAGATATCTCCTAGGAGTAGAAAGTCAAAGATAATGCTGCAACACACGTTGGCCCAATTCAGATATAATGCTGAACCGTGGTTTAGCCAGGTCATGATGTTGCTTATCTGACAACTGGACAAGGCAGAGCACTTGTAGGAGTCTGGGCACTTGCAGGGACTCTGGTAGGAGTGACTAGCATAAGGATGATTTAGCATGGAGGCATGGTTTCACAGAGAAACTAAACTATGGTCTGCCTGAACATTCAGAAGCTCAAACCTGGATTCAGATATTTTGGTTATTGCAAACTGTGGTTTGCCATGATGTTTGAATTCAATCAATACATTGTGCTCTCGGCTAAACTTTCCTAGTCCTCCAGAGTATGCTGGCAGCAGCTGTCTAGAAATCCTACTCTACGTTTTGCACATGGGTGGGAAAAGCCTTCCGGCAGCAGGTGCAAAGAGGTGCGAGAGCCCAGTCTCACACTTGATAGCTATATAAGTCTTCTGGCAGCCTGCCAACCTTGTGGGTCAGTCATCCTTTGAACCTGCCAGCTGCATTCAATATTTCAAAACCAGGTTGCTACAACAGCTCTTTGGCTAGTTATTTATTTTCACAACAATGGATAACCAAGCCAATACCCTCATTAAAAAGCACAGTTAAGACAAAACAGAATGGACATCACCCCTTATCTTCCCAAAACACCCTTTATGTGAAAGGCAAAGAAGTGGGCCTTTCAAGGTGCTCAGAAGGTCAAAGGTTTCCTTCTTGTGCAACTAGGGAAGAACTACCCCCCTCACAAAGAACGAACTGTTCAACTGATATCTTGGCAACCTTCGCTGACAAAGCATAAGCATCAGCAGCTCCCTCTACTGGGAGTGAGGCTCTCTTGTGTTGCCACTATAATATGCCTAGAAAGCAGGGCTCATCGATTTTGCTTTGCATCTAGGAGCCAGCCCAAAACTTTAGGAGCCAGACAAACTGTTCAGCTTTCAGAGTTTTATGTTTCTACTCCAGCCAAAAAAAAATCACATGCCAAAAGTCATCGCCAAAAATCTCATGTGCCACTAATGAATTATAACTCAGTGGAATTATAACTTTGCCCCCCACTGCGACCCACCTTGTTCTGTCACACTGGCATGGGACGCACTCCCTGGGTCTCTGCAGGCCTCAGAACACCTCCGGCAGTAACCAGAAGTTGCAAATGCAAAACCAGAAGTCACGTCCAGTCACTTCCGGAGATGTTCCGAGGCCCACGGAGGCCCAGGGAGTGCATCCCCGGCCCGGCACAGCGGGTCCAACTGCGTGACCCACAGCACATCAGACAATGACCCATCAAGTGGGTCGTGACCCACAATTTGGAAAGCACTGCTATAACTTATATGCTAAATCTAATCAAGCAATAAAACACACAATTCAAATACATATAGTGGTCGCAAAGCTTGAAAAATGTGAAATTGAAAAGATCTAAAGATAAAGGTAAAAGTAAATAAAGAAGTTACATTAAAAAACATTTTTAAAGTTAAATTTTATGACACTATAGCACCTAGGCATAAGTGCCATTGGACTCATTGAGCTCACTTCTGAGTAGATGTGCCATAAAACAAGCTGTCTCTGCCCCTCTCTCTTTCCTAGGAGAGAGATGTATGCTTCGATGTGTGTGCGTGCACGCACTGGAGGGAGGGAAGAGAAGGGTGCACATGCTCTTTGTGACACCCCCTCTCCAAGTTTGCAGGAGCAGATCCCTCCATAACCAAGTCCCCTCTCTCTCTGTCAACCTTCCCCCAGCCCAACCAGCTCTCACTTCAGCAGCTTCTGCTGTTAAGCTGCAACCTTGCAACCATTCCTTTGGTGCCAGAAACAAATGTTGAGTCACTAAGGCGGGATGAATTGTTGCTATAATGCTGAAGCTTTAAAATAGTTGCTTAAAAATCCATTTAATCAGCTCAGTCTGAATTGCTCCTTAGGTTATTTTTTTCTCTCTATCAGATAAACGCTCCCATATCTCCAAAACAAATTCGGAAGAGTTTCTATGTCTACTTCCACAATGATAGTACTGTCAAACCACTCTGGATTCTGACACAGTCTTGGAGTGGTTCTTTCCTCAGAGAAATGACTGCAAGCTCCTGCTTGCCCATATCCATTTGAAGGAAGTATATACACACACCTGGTTACATATATTGTGTTAACATGGCCAATATTTTATTTCTTATTTATTCCAAACTGTGCAGGAGACAAGCGTTGAAACATATGCAATTGGTACTAGGTGTGAGTTGCAGATCTGATGGGAAGAGGCCACAGATCCATGGGCCACAAAGGCCACGTTATTCATGGAGCCATATAACCATGTGTACCTGTGTCCAGTCGCCACTCCCTTGCACCTGGCACAGAGAAAACCCACTTCTAAAACCAGGAGGTTGCTTATGGCTTGTAACCTGTGATGGTCTTTTCCTCCATGAATCTGTCCAAACCCCTTTTAAAGGCATCTAGGCCAGGTGCCATCACCACATCGTGTGGCAAGGAGTTCCACAGATGAATTACACACTGGGTAAAGAAATATTTTCTTTTGTCCGTTCTAACTCTCCCTCCACTCAATTTTAGTGCATGTCCCCTGGTTCTGGTGTTGTGCGAGAGGGAGAAGAATTTCCCTCTATCCACTCTCTCTATCCCATGCATAATTTTATACGTCTCAATCATGTCCCCCCTCAGGCGCCTTTTTTTCTAGACTGAAAAGCCCCAAACTCTGTAGCCTTTCCTCATAAGGGAGGTGCTCCAGCCCACGAATCATTCTGGTCGCTCTTTTCTGCACCTTTTCCAATTTAACTATATGCTTTTTGAGGTGCGGTGACCAGAACTGGACACAATACTCCAGATGTGGCCTTACCATCGATTTGTACAACGGCATAATAATATTAGCCTTTTTATTCTCAATCCCTTTTTTAATGATCCCAAGCATGGAATTGGCCTTCTTCACAGCTGCCGCACACTGGGTCGACACTTTCATCGACCTGTCCACCAGTATCCCAAGATCTATCTCCTGATCCGTCACAGACAACTCAGAACCCATTAGCATGTATGTGAAGTTTTGATTTCTTGCCTCAATGTGAATCACTTTACACTTACTTACATTGAAGCGCATCTGCCATTTTGCTGCCCATTCCTCCCAGTTTGGAGAGATCCTTCTGGAGCTCTTCACAATCCCTGCTGGTCTTCACCACCCGGAAAAGTTTAGTGTCATCCGTAAACTTGGCCACCTCGCTGCTTATCCCCAACTCCAGGTCATTTATGAACAAGTTGAAAAGCACCGGTCCCAAGACCAATCCTTGGGGCACACCGCTTTTCACCTCTCGCCATTGTGAAAATTGCCAATTAACACCCACTCTCTGTTTCCTAGTCTTCAACCAGTTCCTTATCCATAGGAGGACCTGCCCCCTTATTCCCCGACTATGGAGTTTTTTCAGGAGCCTTTGATGAGGGACCGTGTCAAACGCCTTCTGAAAATCCAGGTATATAATATCCACGGGTTCTCCCACATCCACATGCCTGTTGACCTTTTCAAAGAATTCTAAAAGGTTTGTGAGGCAAGACTTCCCTTTGCAGAAGCCACGCTGAGTCTCCCTCAGCAAAGCTTGTTCTTCTATGTTTTCCGATTTTATCCTTGATAAAATCTTTATCCGATTTTATCCTCAGCAAAGCTTGTTCTTCTATGTTTTCCGATTTTATCCTCGATTTTATCTATGTTTATCCGATTTTATCCTTGGTGATATTCCACCATCTTCCTTGGAACAGATGTTAGGCTGACTGGCCTGTAGTTTCCCGAGTCCCCTCTCCTTCCTTTTTTAAAGATTGGTGTGACATTAGCTATCCTCCAATCCTCTGGCACAGTGGCCGTTTTAAGGGACAAGTTGCATATTTTTGTCAAGATATCAGCAAATTCATATTTTAGTTCCTTAAGCACTCTTGGGTGAATGCTGTCTGGGCCCGGTGACTTATTGATCTTTAATTTGTCAATTAAGTCTAAGATGTCTTCTCTTTTAACCTCTATTTGACTTAATTCTTTAGTCAGGAGTGGCCGTTCGGGCAGCGGCATCTGCCCGAGGTCTTCTGCCGTTAAGACAGATGCAAAGAACTCATTTAATTTCTCTGCAACCTCCAAGTCCCCTTTTATCTCCCCTTTCCCTCCCTCACTGTCCAGCGTGCCAACCGCTTCTCTGGCAGGTTTCCTGCTTCTAACATATTTGAAGAAGCTTTTATTATTCCCCTTAATGTTTCTGGCCATACGCTCCTCAAAGTCTTTCTTGGCCTCCCGTATCATCTTTTTACATTTCTTTTGCCACAGTTTGTGCTCTTGTTTATTTTCCTCATTAGGGCAAGACTTTCATTTACGGAAGGAAGCTTCTTTGCCTTTTATAGCCTCTTTAACTGTGCTTGTTAGCCATGCCGGCACCCTCCTGAACTTAGTCGAGCCCTTCCTCCTTTGTGGGATACACTCCCGCTGGGCCTCTATTACTGTTGTTTTAAACAGCCTCCATGCACTCTGGAGAGATTGGACTCTTTTTACCTTCCCTTTCAGCTTCTTTCTAACTAGTCTCCTCATATTAGGGAAATCCGCCCTTCGGGTTTTCGTGTCAGATTTGCTTGACACTCTCCCCCCAACATGCATGGTGAAACAGATCGCAGCATGGTCACTGTTCCCCAATGGCTCTGTAACATTTACCTCCCTGACCAGGTCCTGATTACCACACAATATCAAATCCAGAGTTGCCTGTCCTCTGGTTGGCTCTGTGACTAGCTGCTCTAAGGCACAGTCATTAAGCATATCCAAAAATCCAGTCTCTTTCATGACCAGAGCTTGAACTGACCCAGTCGATATGAGGATAATTGAAGGCCCCCATGATCACAACCCTGTCTCTCACTGACATCTCTCTGATTTCCTCATCTCGAAGTCCCCTTCAGGTTTTTGATCTGGGGTACAATAACATACCCCCACTATTCCATTGCTCCTTGAGCCTGGTAATTTAACCCACAGTGATTCTATGGTAGAGTTGGACCCCCCTTCAATCTCTACTCTGCTAGATTCTACCCCTTCTTTGACATAGATGGCCACCCCACCTCTAATACATCCCTCTCTGTCCTTCCTATAGAGTTTGTAGCCTGGGATTGCGGTATCCCACTGGTTCTCCGCATTCCACCAGGTTTCCGTTATGCGCACTATGTCAATGTTTTCCCTCGCCACCAAACATTCCAGTTCTCCCATCTTCGCTCGGAGACTTCAGGCATTCGCATAAAAGCACTTGTATGTCAGGTTCCCTGAGAAGGGTTGTTTGCTTTTTTCCCCCTGCAGCCTCTCTTCCTGATAAACCGGCTGTCTCGTCCCATCCCATTTCCAACCCCAATTTCTACTCTGTCGTAACCTTGCTGTTCCTGAACCTCTCCACCCTCATTCCCTAGAGATGAGGAGTCCCGAACCGGATACCCCTCGGTTCCTGTCGGCTTTCCCCCAGGGGTCAGTTTAAAAGCTGCTCTGCCACCTTCTTAATGTTACGTGCCAGCAGTCTGATTCCGTTTTGGTTCAAGTGAAGCCCATCCCTCTTGTATAGGCCCGGCTTGTCCCAAAACATTCCCCAGTGCCTAACAAACCTAAATCCCTCCTCCTGACACCAGTGTCTCATCCACGCATTGAGACCTCTGAGCTCTGCCTGCCTAGCTGGCCCTGCAGGTAGCACTTCCGAGAATGCTACCTTTGGTGTCCTGGATTTGAGCTTTCTACCTAGCAGCCTAAATTTTGCTTCCAGGACAGCCCGGCTACATTTCCCCATGTCGTTAGTGCCGACATGAACCACGACCGCTACCTCCTCCCCAGCACTCTCTAGACGAGACGTGATGTCTGCAACCTTCGCACCAGGTAGGCAAGTCACCATGCGGTCCTCACATCCATCACAGACCCCCCCTCTATGTTCCTGACTATAGAATCACCCACTACAAGAAGGCCCCTTCCCCAGAGGAGTATCCGTAGTGTTACTGGATACGGGCCCACCATCTAAAGAAGGGGTCCCCACTAAGGGATAGTGTCCCAGTTCTCCAGAATGACGTCCTCCAGCCCTGAGACTTCCTACCCTGGCAGCGGAGGAGCTGCCCAACTGAGAGTGGGATGATGTCTCCACGTCCCTGGAAGTCTCACCCTGGTCCCTCTCTATCTGTCTCTGCCTCTCCAGGTCAGCAACCAAGGCTTCAAGGGAGGAAACCCGCTCCTTGAGAGCCTGGAGCTCTTTGCACCTCGCACACACCCATGACTTATGCCCAAGAGGCATATAGTCATACATGTGACACTCGGTGCAAAACACTGGATAGCCCCCAGCATGCTGCTGGCTGGCTGGCTGACTGCATAATTTTGTATAATATGGTTTAGTATAGTGTATTTGATTTGAGTTTACCTAGACAGCTGATATACCTGGGCCTCTACCTCCTCTCACGGGACATGCTGTGCAGTGCTTGGGGCCTGGCTTCCTCGCCCTGCTGCTGAACTTGCGTCTTGGCACTTCTTCCCAATGAGGCACTTACTCCCAGTGAGGCACTCGCTGCTCCTGGAAAAAGCCACCATCAAAGCCACTGAGCCAGTACAGGCTGGTCAGTTAACCTTGTGGGTTGCTTCTCTCCCTCTCTCTCTCCTCAAGTGTCCATTCCTTCCTCCTAAGAAAGGCAGCTTGACTTCCTTGCCCCACTCCCTTCCACGCTACTTGTTAATTAAATTAAGGGCTTGCTCCATAGCCCTCTTTCTGTCTTTGATACACCTCTTTGCTCAGATAGACTCACCTAGTTGGCACTTTGCAACTGCAGACCTGCATCTCAATGCTCTCAAGCTTTTCAGAAACAGGACATACAACCTTGATTCATGGTGCAGCCTCACCAAAGAGTTCCACCAAAGACGTTGGTGGAACTCCTTGCTGTTTTCCTTGGCTTTGTCTTGTAAGAAGTCACATTAACTGCACCCTTCGCATTTGTCTTCTCGTCTCTGGTGGTGGATGGTATGCATGAAAGCTTTTTCTGATTTTTCTTGGAGACCTGAGTTCAGCCTCAGGCTTCATATCGCCAAACAAACTCCCTTGACCAATTCTCCAAGTCTCAGAACAAGGAGAATCTCACTTGCCAGTGGTGAACTTCCTTTGGAGGCTTGGAGTATCGGTCAAGAATGCTTGGTCATTGGGAGAAACTAGCACCCCAACTGTAAGCTGGTTAAGGGCATTCACGGCCTGTTTTGAGGTTCAGGCTACAAAGCAGTTCCCAGTGCAGCTGCCTGAACCACCTAAATCCTCTCTCCCCCACCAACGTCCCCATTTTCCTTCACCCTTCTTTCTCCCTTATACCCCCAAACCTTCCCTAGCTTCCCCTGGGAAACCCGGCTAATCTCGCGACATCCTTTCTCACCCCACATTTCTCCCCCCTTTGATCTGTCTCTCCCCTTCTAAGTGATTCCCTTCTCTTAGTCTCTCTTCCTTCTAATCCAGGGTTTCACGGAGTGTTATTCATTGATACCTGAAGAAGTCTCCCTGTCTAGATTAAGTGTATGTCTGCAAAGTCGTCAGGTCCAGTTTGAACCCCCTTTTGGTTTGGGGGTGCTATAGTAAACCTTCACATATCTTCACTCTCATCTCTATTTTCTATTCACTGCCAAATTATACAGTCACACCATTGGCCATTACAATGGGTCTCTGCACACAATTGTTTTTCCTCCATGTGCATATGTTACATGCTTTTTAAAAAGCACTGTTGGTAATAATGTCAATATTGTGGCAGCTCCAGAATTGGATCTCATGTTTCCAGCAATTGCAGTAATTGGATGTGCATGTGTATTCTTCTAGTTCACACACTGCTTCCTCTATCCAAATTTGGAGAAATACAAGCATAAGGATTTCCACATGCAGGAAACCATCAGCACTATCACATGTGAGAATGGACCTTATTTTCTCAGAAGCAGGCAGTCTGCGTGGCTGTTTTTAGACACAGAAGTGACTTGTGAGAGCATCTTCTTGACTTAAAAGTAGGCAACAATAATTCAGATTACATTTATAATGGCCTTTTCTGAATCATGCTTCCTTTAGCTATTAGATTTTGAAGTATGATTTAGAAGCCATGAGTAATGAATTAAATGAGATTTTCCTCAAAGGCAATTCTTAAGTCTGTTTCAATGTGAAAAATTGCAATTGAAAAATTGCAAATAATATTTCATTAGGTTTTGATAAGTATGTGGAAAGAAATGTCCTGTTTAGAACACCAGATGTTCCGCTTTTATTCCTTTGCTACTTTGCTACTGATTTTCTCTGTTGTAATAGTATCACAGGATGCAATTAATGTACTCAAAATCAACTTTGAGTTGATTCAAAGTTGTCCTAGATATTATTACAATATTATTTATTTATTCAAAAAATGTCCTACCTTCAGGAAATATTTTCCACATTGATCTTTGTATCATAGAAATGCTGCACATGGCAAAGGATTCTAGAACACACTATTTATTTAAAACATATATACCCCGCCATGTCCCCTAAGGAACCATCAAGACAACTTACAACAAGGTAATTAAAACTAACATAAAAGCTTTATCTAAATGAAACGTAACAGCAAAAATAGGAAACAAAGAATCAAAGGAACGGAACACAGCGAAGACATCAATAAAACACACGCTGGAAAGAAAACGTATTTAAGTGCTTACTTAAAATCTGGCAATGACTAGGCCAGCTCTTTCCTCTGGGGAGGAAATTCCACCACCTAGGAGCTGCCCCTGAAAAGACACTACCTCACATCACAGTTAACTGTGCTGCCGTAGGCAATGGAACAGGGCCCCTAAAGATCACTGGGGATGGGTAGGTTCATGTGGGAGGAGGTGGTCCTTCAGGTGATCAGGTCTCAAATCATATACAGTAGGCTTTAAAACGTTAAAGACCAAAGCAGTTTCAGTGCCGAAACTGGGCCTGAAGTTGGTACCATCCAGGAATGCCGGAAGATGAGATGCTCTATCTACCTGCTCTATCACTTTGCCCAAGAACGGCAAACCTGAGACGGGGCAGTCAGTTCCAACCATACCATAACCTTTATTGGCATAAACAAATAAACAGTAATTTTCAAGGACAGAGGGAACTGAAGATGGTTTTCTTAGCAGAGATCCAACAGCCTCTTTCAAAGCAGGTGGAACCTTGCCTTGCTCTAGAGAGGTATTTGCTATCTCTGTCACCCAGCTGGTTAACCTGGAGCTCATGCAAAACATTTGCCAGGTCTCTGAGGTCTTGCTGTCAACCCACAGGAACTAAGTAGGATCCCCAGTATTCATGTAGACAGTAGAACTGGGTAAGATGCCTTGCAGAAAAGCTTGCCTGCCATGACTGATCTACTGGTTTGACTCCCTGATAAGCTCCCCCCCCCCCAAAAAAAACCCCTCTGAGTTCACCAGCGAATAGTTTGAAACCCAGTGCACTATACCAGTTTCCCCCAAACTGTGGGTCAGGACCCACTGGTGGGTCACGAGCAGAGCCTCGAATGAAAACACAACATGGGTGATGGCAAGATGAGATAACTAATTGCTTCAGGCCCTGAGGCTATTCAAAAACCAGATAACTGCTAATTGCCCTGCAAAGAGCTGAGCTCCTACAGTTTGCAAGCTTGTGTAAATATAGGGAGATAAATGTTTGAGCGTGTTTTTTCCAAGTCCGTCAATGACAAGTAGTGGGGGCAGGTAAAGGCTAGGTCACATAACTAAGCCCCTCAAGCCTTGAGGCTATTCATTAGGGCTGCCTCATGATGTGAAATGGATCGTGGGCTTTTTGCAAATAAATAAATAAATAATATTGTTGCTTATAAACAAACAAACAAATTCCTTTCTAGATCTCTTTTTTAAAGTCACTTAAAACAAGGTGGACCCCGATAGCGTGTCATTTTAAAAAGTGGACCCCAGTGCTAAAAGGTTTGGGAACCACTGAACTAAACTACACCATCTTAATGCTACAGTAATCTGGAATTCTGTACCTAGCATTGATCACTGATAGTTTCCTCTACTCATGTTATGTGTGAAGAAA
Source organism: Plestiodon gilberti rubricaudatus (assembly GCA_026170595.1). NCBI lineage: Eukaryota > Metazoa > Chordata > Lepidosauria > Squamata > Scincidae > Plestiodon > Plestiodon gilberti. The sequence goes on along the minus strand of JANXHW010000001.1, from coordinate 233,100,269 downwards.
CACTTTAAAAACATTTTGTGAACAAATGTCATTGCAAATCCAGAACTATTAAAATGGATTAAGCAATATTACAGGATAATTACCTTCCAAATTTAATTAAGTCTTACTTCGTTAGCTGAGCTGCACACACACACAAAAAGACACTCATACATCAGGAAAGAACATAATCTTCATTAGCTGTAGAGATATAGTCCAGTAACGATGAGCTTCTAAGAAATGAAAGGGTGAATTCGTGGTTTCAGAAATACAAAGATCACCGTCACAGAAATCACCATAATGAAATTCAAGGCTTCTTGTCCCTTTTTACTTGTGCTGCATTTTATTCTTCATGAAGACACAAAGCAGCAAACAGCTTATGAGCTTCATTCAGAGGACAAGCCTATTGCTTATAGAGCTGGTAAAAGGTGCAAATATTCTAACAGTGGAAAATGTATCCCTCTCACCATCCAAGGCTGTTCACTGAGGAAAATTTAGTATCAACATGGATCTTCTACACAGAATACTGCCTTGCAGAGACACCATGACAATCCCACACTGCGGTGATGTTTAATTGCTATCCATTTTAAGTACATCCTACTCTATGACCAACAATGACATTTACCAAACCCAATATCATAGGTTATGTATTCAGCCTACATTTCCCTTGCAGTTATCGCTTGTCAGTGATGCACCCTCTGTCACCAGCTCAGATTTATGTAGACAGCCTATTTCATCTCCTTATTGCTTATGTAGTTTAGTCCTGTTTTTAAGGTATCAGTTTACTATAAAAATAACTCTGCTGCCATTCACCAGGATTGTGAAACCTTGGAGACTCGGACAGAGGAGACAACACAAAGTACGGAAAATACAGTTGCACAGAAAAGAACAAAGAGGTGCAAAAAACAAACTAAATTTCATTTTTAAAGGAAGGTCAGTTACAGAAGTTTCAAGATTAATTTAGCTAAATTTATAACAATGTCAAAACAAGCAAGGTTTCCAGTGGGGGGGGGCACTAAACAAATCTATTGGAGCAGAGAGTTCTACATTCTGGGCACTGCAACAGAAGAGTCCCAAGTTCTAATATTAGAACTTGGGAGCACCCAGTGAAATCAATCATCAGTAAGCTCAAAAGAGAAAGAAAATAACTACAACCGGTAGTTCATGCAATACATAGTTAGCCTATAAAGATCAGTGCCACAAGGTATGGTGATAGTGCTAGTTTAGGAGAGTTTTTCAAAGGATTTAACAATTTAATGGAAGACTGACTTATCAATGGCTGTTAATCATGCTAGCAAACCGCAACATGCATTTTCAGAAGCAATGTACTTGGTGATGGAAACATACAATGGGGAAGAGCTGCTGCTGTGCACTTCCTCAAGCATCTAATGAATCACTGGACTGGATGCTGGACTAGATAGACCGCTGCTCTAATCCAGCAGGGCTGCTCTTGAGTTATTATTACAAGCAAAAGGTAGCAATCAAATAAGAGTTAACCAAATCTGAGAAAGATAATAGTGATTTACTCTCTGTCAGTTGCAAATAAAACCAAACCTTGAATATTACTCTGAGATAATAAAGAGGTGGTACTGTTAAACCACCTCAGGTTCCTTCCCTGTGTAAATAAGTGTTCGTTTTGGGGGCGAGGTTTTCATGCCAGATCAAAAGCTTCTGAGTAATTTCAGATGTAAACATAAACCAGTCCTTAAAAATTGCAGTCGAGTAGGTGAGGAACATCTGCTCATGGCCACGAATGGAACGGCAGGGGCAAGAAAAAAAAGAGAGGAGTTTGATGGATCAAAACACATTGAGTTGAATCCACAGGAACTTCCTCCATCAGGGGAAGCTCATTTGGATCCATCACAATATACTTGTGCTGAAAACTAATAATGGAATAAATAGGTTGGATCCAGGGGAGCATCTTTTATCAAAGGAGGCCTTCACTTCATTGGAAGATGTTCCTCTAGATTCAACCCACTGCATACAAAATTTCTGGAATGTTCTTCTCTAGGAGCTTCTAAAGAGAGGCGTAGCAAATGAATGCATGTCAAAGCCACGTTTAGTACCATGAATCCTGTCACAGAGCAAAGGAATGTGTTACCTTTTCAAAAGTCTCTTCATTCTGACTAGCTGCAATGAATTTTCTAATGTTTCAGGATCCAATGAAACTAACCTAAATCGTACCATTTTACACACATATATTACTCTCCAAGCCAATCTTTCATTTTATGGTATCATAACATCAAATATGAGTGTCATCCTATATACAGTAGCTGCAATACAACAGTATCATCCATCCCCTTGTCTCAGAGCTTCGTTTCAGATAAAGTGAAGGAGGTGCGGCCTTCAGGTTTTAACTGGTGCCCTGCTTGAAGAAGCTAAGCAGAGTCAACCTTGGTTCCCACTTGGATGGGAGACGGCAGTGCTGACGAACCTCACAAAGACACTGAGAAGGCACCGCGTGTGAGGGTGGAATGCAGAGGAGTCCGCTAGAGAGAGAACATCTTGACAACTGTCCGAGGGTGAACTGCAGTGAACTGTGAAGCCTGGAAGTGCAGAGCACGAGCCAGAAGGAGGGCTGCACTTGGAAAGGAAACATCTCGAGCATGGAAGGTTCTATAAATGAATAGAACAATACTGTAAAGACCCTTATTAGGTCTAAAGATAGCCTGCTTCTGTAAACTGCCTTGAATAAATCTGATGAGAAATCTGATGATGAGAAAGGCGGTATATAAATACAGAATAAATAAATAAAAATAACCAAGACACCTAACTCATTTTAAATATTTTAGTGAATAATGGGCAAGGTAAAGCTTGCTGTTGTTGGTCGCAAGTCCTCAAGAACCACATAAAATAAGGAGTGTCTGGATCTCAAGATAAATAGTCAATCACGCTTGCCACTTCAATATCTGTGGTGTATGCTTAAGACCTTCACCAGATAGTGGCACTGACTACTGGCTTAAATTATGTAAAAAAAACAAAAAACACCAAATTCACAAACCCCAATTACACTATTTCATGGTAGTTATCATGGCTATGAGCCAGGATAGTGTAGTGGTTCTGGTGCTGGACATAGAACTGGAAGATCCAGGTTCAAATCCCCACTCAGCTATGAAGCTTCCTGGATGACCTTGCACCAGTCACCATCTCTCAGCCTAACCTACCTCACAGGGATGCTGTGAGGACAAAAGGTGGGAAAGGAACCATGTACACCACCCTGAGCCCCTTGGAGGAAGGGCAGCATAAAAATGTAATAAATAAATAAATAAATCCATGAATGGAACTAACAATGAAACCTTCATCATCAGGGGTTGAGCCTACTTTATGCCCTGCTTCCAAGTTTCCTTAGGCTGTCGGGCTGGTAACGATCTAGAACAGACAGACCTTCAACCCAATCTAATAGCAAGCTACATGCCATGTTCTTCTCATGCTATTTTTGGGAGAAGAGCGCTGGTTCCATTACGAGCCGGAATGGGTTGCCTGGCTTACCCCCCTGCGCGCCAGGGGAAGGCACGAGTTTCCTGGCAGCCAACTGGCTGCTGGGTGGCTTGGGGGTGGGACTTGGGCGCTTGCAGAGCAGATGCTCGGTTTTCGTGCCCCAGTCTCGCCCGGGTCACCAAAGACTAGCTGGTTGCCCTTATGGGGGCCGGATAGGAATTTTTTCTCCCAACCCGATTGGCAGTTGGCTGGGGGGGGGGGTCACCTATCCCTAACCGAGGCAGAAGGGTGTATTAATATGGATAGTTCCCATTTTGGTCACTTTATGCAGGTAAGCATGCAGGGAGGGTCGCCAGCGAGAGGACCTTGGCATACATTCTGAGGTAAGCAAGGCCAGGGGGTGAGCCAGGACCGCTCAGATTATGCTGGACCGGATTGCTGAGGTTGGCTGGCAAATCCCCGGGCTGGAATAGCGCAGACCGTCTGAAGGTTTTCCTGAAGAGGTTCATGCTTTCCAGCTGCCTCGACCCTTTTGGGTTGGTGATGATAGGTAGGCTCGGTCACAGACCGAGCAGGCCTTGAGCCAGAATATTATGTCTGTTTAGACATGGGGGGAAGAAAGACGGCTAGGGCCGTTTCCCCTGTCCTAAGAACCCGCACGCTGGGGGGATGATAGCTTAGATCCCTGCTACAGATATTAAATTTTTATAAATGTTGATTAAGTTTTAATAGTGGCCCGTTAACCCAAGCCTTTGTCCGACGTGCTTATTTGGGGGGGTGCCCGGGTAACCCAGAACATGACGCAACACAATATTGAAAGATGTGCAAATTCTTAAAAATGTTTCTCGTTTCCTCAGGCATGCCTTACATTCAGTAATTTCATTTTCACTCACACAAAAGTGCATTGAGTATAGAGGGGGAAAGAGTATATACAAGCTCTCAGCCACTTCTAGTCTACTGTTAAAACAGACGCTATAATTTTATTTTATGAACACATCTTTTGTTCACTGTTTAAAAGCTTCACATTTACACTCACTTTAAACTATCTTTTAAAAAGGTTCTTGCACATGTGTAGCTGCCACTGAAAGTAGCAGACAAAGAAAATCAGGCCTAACATCAAACTGAAATCCCAAATTATTCCCATATTGAATGCAAACTGCAGCAGAGCTTACACCCAATTTTACAATACAATGGTCAGCTATTTCCATTCAACATTCTCTTATTTGAGATTTTGCTGTTACTGTGCTAATCCAAAGTACGATACTGTATTGGAAGTCTTAATGGAAACATGCATTACACACACACACACACACACACACACACACACCTGGGAACAGAGATTTAATTTTACAAACTGAACTGTTGGGCTTTTTTTTTTTTTTTTTAAAGTAACCACCAGCAAAAACCCTTCCCCCCCCGCCCCACCTTGATGGTTTTGTATCCACTACGGACCAACGAATGCTTAATCTCTGCATCTTTTTCCAAGAAAGCTGTCTTTTGATTTTCAAGGAGTTTTGGCTTTTACAGTTGGCTCAACATAGCTATGACTGGAGTGATTTGTATCAGGAAGTTTCCCAAGCATGCATTAAAGGCCTCTGAAAATCTGCTGGTCTTTTCTGTCTTATACTGCACTACAAAGTTAGATTTCTTTTACCCAGTATCACAGAATGGCTTCTTTAATATCATCAATGCATTATAAAAACTAAGCACCTACTTCAATTCTCAAAACTCTCACAAAACCTAGTAAGGTCCAATATCCACAAAGTTTAGGCATGTCACACAAAAATGATGTTCACACACCTTCTCTTCCTTTCTCACATACCGCCTTAATACTACAAATTATGTAAGCAACAATCAGTGAAAGGAAAAAAAGTTAGGAAATGTTCTTTCTAGTCACTTTGCACGTTGTCTCCATTTCTCTGTTTATGACAGCATTGAGGGTTTCATAGAAGTTCCAATTGATTTTCCACTCCAATCCTTTTTCTACTCAGGCAGCTGCTTGCTGCATAAAAATGAAACCCTCCTAAAACCCCAACTTGTTTCTGCTGTGTTTCCGCTGTATAAACTGTCATTCAACACTGATGTTCTCTTCAAGCTACTTTTCATGGATTTGCCTCTTCTAGAAAAAGCAAATTTCAATACTATACATCAATTTTTTGGCCTAGTTTTTCCAGACGAGATTACAAATATGATGTTAACAATCAATTACAATGAATGCTTAAAACAACAACATGATGTACTCTGGATTTTACATATGTAATCCCACTCGGAGATCAGCTGCTATAAAACGAGATTAGTGCGGCTCCATTGAATAGAGCATGTCTGTGTGTGCAAGTTGATCCAATGCTGAATTTACATTTAGGTTGTGATCTAAAGGAGCGATATGCACACCTGTGTGAGCAAATTAATTAGCCATTTCTGCTGGAACATTTCCTATTGCTGAAGAACCAAGCCATATTATTCAACTTTAAAAGCATTCTCTCATTGGCAGTTGTGTTAAAAACCATAAAGATGAGCACCCATACACGTCCCTCTCCATGCATACGCATACCTCCAATCCCTGCATAGTAAAGAGCTATGACTTTTTCCAATTAATTCTGTATTAAATGTTGCTATTAGAAGATCAATCAATCAAACCTTTATTGGCATAATCAGAACACAAACACATAAGACACAAGATAACACCAACCATAAATAGGGGTAAATTGTCCCAAAACCTAGCGTGCACTTCCCACATGACTCCCACCACGCCTCCCTACAATCTGCCCCAAGTAGACCGCAACCCTCTCAGTCATCACTACATCCGCACCCCACAAGACAAACTGGACCCCATCCTGTTTCCCCCCAACCCCACCCACCTGACAAGGCCGGATACAAAGACTTCACTCACAAATTATACCGTGGGTAGCATTAGAATATCAAAAATACATTAGAACAAACAATAACCTTTTAACAATTGCCCCTCCCTCCTGGTCTATTCTAAAAAAATAACCACCCATTTTCAGCAAACACTTGACCATGTGTCCAGGACATTTATCTTCAGTTCTCTTGGTCAGTGATATCTAAGATACTGACAGATTTAAGATGTACAATCAGAAAACTGAACCAATTCATTGCCCTCCTCCCAAAAAAAGGTTGTGGTACCAAGGCAGAACACATATGTTCCAAACAGGGTCAACTCAATACATTGGCTACATGTGGCCAAAGTGAGGTTTATGAATCCCATACAGTTCCTGGGAAGTTCAAGGAAGTAAAATGTAATAAAACTAAGGAGCAATACACAGATATAATTTAACAGAAGTGCGATGGGATGTAACAAGATTATAACACCCTTCCCTCTCGCCCACATGTTGGAACTGAAGAAACCATGGAGAACAAGGAGGTGGTACTATTGGGAGAAGCCATAGATGGCTATGTGGAGATGTGGACCATGGGCTAGACCAAAGGAAGAATGGAGCAGAAAATGAACCAGAAGCTGCAAGCAGGAGAAGAAGAAATTGGGGGCTGGGAAAAGCGAAAAATGTGACAAATGAACAAAACACAACACAGCAAGAACTCTGTTGAAGAGAGCAATAGTGATGGAGGAGGGTGATTTGCCAAGCTGCCAGAGGAAGCAGTTATGCCATACATAAGATGACAGAGGGATCAGAGTGGTAGAACACCCATGTCACACTTAGGAGACTGCATGTCCACAGCCACTGGAATCAAGTTAAAAGACTGCAGGCAGCCAAGCTAGAAAAGCCCTAAGACCCTGAAAAGTTGAAACTTACTGCAATGGGTCAAATTTGGTCTAACCCTAATGATCCCTTACATTCTAACATTTGATTACATGAACATTATCACAACTATGCTTTTTTATTTGTGCAAAGTGGCTCTATATGTAGGCATGACCTATCAGGGGAAGTGTGCTGTTAACAATTCCAGATATTCAGAACAAAATCACAGTCATGTGTCCAGATGGGGACTAGAAAAAAACCTATTTTACAGCGCAATCCTACTAACTATCCTATCCCCATTCCAATGCCGCTCTGGAGCAGCCCGGAGGTCTACTCAAGTTGTGTTAAAAAGTGTAAACCGGGGAAGGCCCAATTGGCCTCCTTGGATTTCAGCCAGCTATTTAGCCATCGGAAGTAGGAGGAGGCTGTGTAATGGCCGCACCGGCCGGAACAGGGACGGGGATATGGCAGACGCCATCCCCGCACCCTCCCAGGCCAGCACGGCCAATGGCCCCCCTCCCTCGCCATCCGGACCGCCCATGCGGCCAGCAGGGGATCCCTTACATTCCTCTAGCGGCCTCATGGGTGATCCGGTGCCGGAGTAAGGGCTGCCGGCCTAGCACCAGCGGCCCTTACTCCCGAGTCATTGCAAATGTGCTTTATGGCACATTCGCGACAGCTTCTGGCGGCAGAGCGCTCACTCTGCCACAAAATAGTTCCAGTGGATTGTGCTGTTATTCGGTGAGCGAAGAAAGCTGGAATTAGTGTGGTTTTGGCTACCAGTATTGCCAAGAGATTCCTGGTTGGGAAGCAGGTTTTAGGATTTTGAGGAGCTGGACTGATACAACCCTGTGTTGGGCTAGCACTGTCTTCCAATGTGTTTGCTTCTGTGTCCCTATAAACTGTTCTACCCTGCCACTAGCTACCCCATCCTTCTGTAATATTAAAAGACATTAAAAGTTCTACATATAGAGCCACACTTAAGAAACACAAGTATACCTGAGTGACAGATCTGGTAAATATTTGGACTTTTCTACAATACTGAACTGGTTTGACATTATAACTATTATAAACTGAATCAGATGAACATCTAACATTGTTTAATGGTCAGAAAGGACAATCTTCTCTTTAAAAACAAAAAGCACATCTAGCTCTTCTGCTGAAACAATAGGCTTGCAAACATTCACATTCTAACTGATCCAGTCTCCATTAACTATTTTTCATGAACACATTGGCTGTACTTGCTTAAGCACTGGGTAGTAGATTATTTTTGGAAGGTTTGAAAAACAGTCCATGTCTCTGCATTTTATTATTTAACAGTATCTTTCTATTTATCAAACAAAACAAATGCTATCCACAAGTCCAACTAGCTTTCACATTACAACAGGGCAAAAAGCAAGCAGGAATGAACAAGGGGGGGGGAGGAAGAGAGAAAATGTTCATCATGTAGGACAACGAGAACCTTCTAGTTTTAAATCCCCAAGTTTCATATGGAAAGACAAAGTGTTTAAAGTAAATTCAACTGCTGATTAATTTCTAAAATATTTCCTTATAAAGGGTTAAGGAGCATAGTGAGTCAATGAGATTCTCTGGAGCTACTGCAAGCCTTCAAACCCATTTAACCATCTGGCCTTCTCTATGAATTCTTAGAACTGTAGTTTAGTGTATGCCTAGCCGCAGTGGCTTAGTGGTTAAGATGCTGAACTGCAGACCAGAAGGTAGGCAGGACCACTGGCGTCAGTGCAGGGGGGCGGAGCTGTAAGTTCCTCCGTGATCGGAGCTTCCCGTTACACGGAGGAACGAAGTGCCCCGCCCCCGCGCCTTCCGACCCATTCAAAGCGGTGAAAACAACGTGCAGGGACTCTCCTGCGCGTTATTTTCATTGCTTTGATTGGTTCGGAAGGCGCAGGGGCGGGGCACTTCGTTCCTCCGTGTAACGGGAGGCTCCGATCACGGAGGAACTTACAGCTCCGCCCCCCCCTGCAGTGACACCAGTGGGCAGGACAGCAGTTTGAGACCTGAGTGCCATGTGACGGTGTGAGCCACCGTCTTTGGCTCCAGCTCCTGCCAACTTAGCAGTTCAAAAGCAAGAAATTGCAAGTAGATTAATAGTTACCGCCTAGGCGAGAAGGTAACAGCGTTGAGTCATGCCGGCCACGTGACCAAGGACAGTGCTGGCTCTTCAGCTTTGAAACAGAGATGAGCACAGCCCCTAGAGTTGGTAACGACTAGTTCTCGAGCAATGGGGAACCTTTACCTTTACCTAAAAAAACTGTGATGAAGCCACAAGGAACTTGACTACTGGACATGGGTCATATACCAATCCAAAACATAATGTCTGATCCCATGCATCTTAACTTAGCAGTAATCCCACTCAATTCAATTTATTCCCAGGTAAGTATGTACAGACATGCAGCCAATTGCAATATACAAGGGGAACTGGTCATTATGAGCTGACATCTAAAAGAAGCAGAAGCAAATCTTCATCCTTACATACACAGCACAGCATAAAGAATTGAGAAGGTTGACCTTTAAACCCAAATTTCCTCTGCCACCAGCAGAGGTTCTCTTTTCAGCAAGGGACCCAAAGTTATCAAGGATGAGTCACCAGCTGCTGAAACTGCACGTGTGGCTGGATAAGCAAACTGTTTATATATTTTAACAAAATGAATTTGCATTTGCAATACAGGTATTAAATTTAATAATTTTTAAATTATGAATTTGGTTGTTCTATAAGTCTACGGTTTATTAACATTATAACTCATTTGTTCCCATCAGAAAACGATTGCAAGAAGAGGGGAAAGGGGGAAGGGGCTGAGGCCAGAAGAGGAATCCCATGAAATTACACGACACTATTCCTGGCTGCAGAGAGATAGTAAAAGGAGTGGGGTGGTAGTAGTGGGGCGACAGAATGTAAATAATTCTTTTGTGTGTGTTTTTAAATATCAGAATATGGGAAAGGTTTACAGGAAACTGATGCTGTCTATCTCACACTGCCTTTAAGCATCCAAATCTGGTTGGCGTGGAGGAAGCAAGAAGCTGGGTCAGATGGGAAATTATATTAATCCACCAGAACTATTAGTTTAACCTTAATTACAGTATTTCTAAACAGTTACAAATTCAGATCAGAGTAGTTTTCATATGCACTTAGTCCCACCTATATATAAAATGACAGAATCTGCAACTTCTCCGTCAACTCCTCTTGTAAAGCAATACAAGCAATTGCCTCCCTTGAACTTCCTCAGTCCAAGCCAATTACAACAGTATTTGTGATTATGAAGCAAATATGTACACATTTAGGTACCTACAAGAGACCATGGTGAAGCTAGGCTGCAATATACACACTTGCGACCAAAATGATTAGTGGGCTGGGGCATCTCCCTTATGAGGAAAGGCTACAGCGTTTGGGGCTCTTCAGTCTAGAAAAAAGGCGGCTGAGGAGGGACATGATTGAGACATATAAATAAGCTTACCAGATCTCCAACCGGGACAGAGTGCTAGACCTTTAGGAGAAGGAATGTGGGCAGGTACAGCTTGTTAAACCTTAGAGCACAATCCTAGGCATGTCTACTCAGAAGCAAGCCCCATTGTGTTCAGTGGGGCTTGCTTCGGAGTAGACATACCTAGGATTGTGCTCTGTTTAACAAGCTACACCTGCCCACATTCCTTCACCTAAAGGTCTAGCACACTGTCCTGGGAAGAAATCTGGTAAGCCTACGTATAAAGTTATGCATGGGATGGAGAGAGTGGATAGAGAGAAGTTACTTTTCCCTCTCACACAACACTAGAACCACTAAAATTGAGTGGAGGGAGTGTTAAAAACAGACAAAATAAAATATTTCTTTACCCAGCGTGTAATTAGTTTGTGGAACTCCTTGCCACCGGATGTGGTGATGGCACCTGGCCTAGATGCCTTTAAAAGGGGATTGGACAGATTTATGGAGGAAAGGTCCATCATAGGTTAGGTCCATCACAGCCATGATGGGTATATGCAACCTCCTGTTTTTAGTAGTAGGCTATTTCAATGTCAGATGCAAGGGAGTGGCAACATGATACAGGCATCTTGTTGTCTAGTGTGCTCCCTGAGGCATCTGGTGGGGCCACTGTAAGATACATGAAGCTGAACTAGATGGGCCTTTGGCCTGATCCAGCAGGGCTCTTCTTATGTTCTTATGTTACACTTACCCTGGAAGGGCAGCCCAATCCTGACTAAGATCCGGCCACCTGCCAGATCCTGTGCACCGGCAGCCAGCGTGGCTGCCAGGTGGGAGGTCTACTCAGGGAAGGAGAATGTAACCAGGGCTAGGCCCTATCGGCCTCCTTGGATTTCCTCGGATTTTGCTGGCGGAAGTAGAGGAGGCCGTGTAAAGGCTCCGGCGCCTGGCGGGGATCAGGATACAGCTGAAGACCATCTCCCGCTCCCTCCTGGGCCGCTGGGGCCAATAGACACCCTCCAGGCTCCAACAATCCCCCCCCTGCCCGCCGGATCCTGTCTTACCTGGGTCCGGTGGCCGGCGGGAGCCTGCTCACAAGTAGGCGCAAACATGCTTTACGGCACATTTGCGACTACTTCCGGTGACAGAACGCTTGTTCCGTCGCCAGCAAGTTACAGAGGATTGTGCCATAAGTCTCATTAAACTCATTGGAACCTACTTCTGAGTAGGCATGCATAGGATTGCACTGCCGGTTTTATTAAACTATGGAAACCATCTGGCTGAGAGACTTTTTTTAAAAAAAAAATCTGTCTGGACTTCTCCAGTTAGGTACCAACATGCTGAGTTATCACATTAATTAAGCTTCTGGTAGCATAGATTGTCCAGGGTGGCAACTGCAGAAACAACTTTTATTTTCAACCAGTATTGCTAAAGCTCAACCCTAAAACCTATTTTCAATGCCAGAGCTCAGCCCTAGCAGCTATCAGAAACATGAAAGGCAATTTTTGGGTTCCAGATCTTTTGCTCCATTCTAACATTACCAAGAATTAGAACTGAGGGTAGTGCTATTATCCACCTAGGAATGGGCTTAGTCCTCTGTGGCTCTCATTAAATACTGCAAAACAAAATTAATAGATACAATTGACGGGTCTGTTGGGATACAAAAACCTGCTCTCTCCAATAAACCATGGTCATGGGAGCAGCTTTAGCCTCCTAACCCAATCCTAACTTATATGAGGACACCTTGGTAGTGGGGGGAAAATATGCCTATTACTGAGACTGAATAGACCAGCAGCCCCCATGGACTGATGGTATGTAGCTCTTCCTAGGGTCAGCCCAGCCATGAAGCAACCCGATAAGACTTGTATCAGGAGCAGATGGTGGGGGAAGTGAGGGGGCAGCGGATCTGGGGTGCCCTTCACCCCTAGTCTTCCACTGCCTCTCTCCAGCCCACCTCAGGCACCTCAGTATAAAGAGTAATTGAAGAGAAGATAAACACTTAGATACACAATGACTGAGAAGATACACAATTACATTCCCTTACAACTAGGAACCCACTCCCAAGAACAGCAACCCAGCTGAAATAGTGACTTGAGTCTTTATCTTGACAGAGGTATAAACATTACTCCACAAACAGCTGGAAGTTAAAGATTCTATAGATCTGTAAAACAGCAAATTTCTTGGCAAATGGCATTTCCTAAATTTCTCGAATCGAGCAACACTCTAGTTCAGTGGTTCTCAAAGTGGTGGGCCGCGACTCATCATTGGAACCAAAACCTGTCCCCTGCCCCCTTAAGGGGCGGAGACAGCATGGTGCAGTGGCAGCGATCCTAGGAATCACCACCAGCCCTGAGAAAAAGGTGATTTGTGCACTTACCGGGGGTCCTGGAGTCCCCAGAGGGTTCAGGGAGGCCTACGATACCCTCCACAGTCATCCCCCCCGAGCTTAAGATCACCGTTCCGCAGCAATCTATGACCACTTCTGTTTTTTTTTTATGACCACTTCCGGCTCCAGGACACCCGGTAAGTGCACAAATCACCTTTGTTTCCCGGTGCCGGCAGCGATCCCAGGGATCGCTGCAAGCACTCAAAAGTTCTCTTCGTCTTGCGGGGAGAACTTTGAGAACCAGTGCTCTATTTAGTTGAATTAAGAAGTCATTTTCACCTTTTTGACTGTCAGAAGGCAAAAATCTATGGTAAAAATGCACCGAGTCTTTAGCAGTGGGTGGTGCAGTGGGTTAAACCGCTGAACCATGAGCTGTCGATCGAAAGATCGGCAGTTCGAATCCATGACGGGGTGAGCTCTCGTTGCTTGGCCAGCTCCTGCCAACCTAGCAGTTCCAAAGCATGTTAATGCGAGTAGATAAATAGGTACCGCTTGCGGGAAGGTAAACAGTGCTCCGTGTTCCAGCCGCATGCTATGCGCTGCGGCATGGAGAGTCATGCCAGCCACATGACCTCGGAGGCGTCTTCGGCCAACGCTGGCTCTTCGGCTTTGAAATGGGGATGAGCACCACACCCTAGAGTCGGACACGACTGGACTTAATTGTCAGGGGTCACCTTTACCTTTAGCAGAACACTGTGATAGCAGATTAAAGAGACCTTTGCTCACTAATATATGAAGTGAAAAGAAAGCAAACGTTTCATATTTATACAAGTAGTTTGACTGTCATTGAACACAGGAATATACACAGTCATGTCCTTCTAAAGTCAACTTCATCTTCTCTAACAAAGAAACAAAAAGTACATGTTTTAAAAAATGTTTAAGAATTAAAGTCAGGAAAACAACAGGAGTTATTCAGATATAATACAGGTGGGCCCCCATATCCGCTGGGGATATGTTCCAGGCCCCTCCGTGGATACTTGAAACCGTGGATAAGAGCGAACACCCCCTCCATGGTTTCCTGAGGGGCCCTCCACCCTGCCTCTCCTGCAGGCAGGCATGCTTGCCCCCCCCAGCTCTTATTTTTCTTTCAGCAAGCTTTGTTTCTTCCTTAAAACAAACAGAGAAGCAGCCTCCATTACAGGCAAGTAGAACGAGACTAAGTCCTAGAGAGGCTCTGCAAGGTTTCTGTTAACCTTGCAGAGCCTCTCTAGGACTTAGTCTCGTTCTACTTGTCTGTAATAAGCAGCCAGATGCTGCTTCTCCTGTTTCTTTAAGGAAGAAATGAAGCTTACTGGGAAAAAAGTAAAAGCCTGGGGGGGTCCCCACGATCAGTGGATAACTGAAACCGTGGATAGCGAATCAGTGGATATGGGGGTCCACCTGTATATTTGGACTGAATAAAATCAACTACCATTTTAAGAAACAGAAATTGAATCTCACTTATTGCAGGATGAGGCCCGTTCTAATGTCATGTAATTTTCAGGGGCTTTGGGGGATACAGCTAAAATTAACCTGAACAACTTGTGGTGATGGGGGAGTAGTCAGACATGACCTGTGAACCTGGATCCCCCAAGCACTCTCAGGTTCCTCAAGGGAAGCAGCACCACTTCTGCTGAGGCTCTGGAAGAGAGAGGTGGAAGGAGGCCTCAGGAAGTAAGGAAAGGTACAAGGGAAAAGGAAGACCAAGAGGGTCCGCCAAGGCACTGGGAGAACCTAATTATCATGAAGCTCTGATCTTTTGGCAGCTCTGCTTCTGCCGAGGTGTCATTTTGCCGAGCACCTCTCAGCTACTGAGCTGCAAAGTGATGCCTCAGCAGAAGCAGCACTACTAAAAGGGTGGCCCGCGTGATAATTGGGCTCTTCCATGTCTTGAAAATATGATCAAAATATGCAAATTTTCTTTTCTATGAATTGCAGCAAATGAGTTCCTGAGGAAAAAAGTGCTTATTTCTTTAAGAAAAAATTAAGGCAAGCTAGAATAAGTGCAAGTGCTTATAGAATAATCCCCTGTTTAATGACATTGTTTCCTGCTTAATGACATCACTTCCAGCCCTTAGCAGGCACCATGAATGCTATTTGGCCCGTTATATGAAACGATTTTGACACCCCTGATCTAGACGTTACATGAGTTCTGAATGTAATGAAGGAACTTGAGATATTGTTCATGCAACAGGGATAAAGAAGTCTACATTACGCACCATTAGAGAGAATGCAGAAAAAATTATAAGCAAGCTGTATAGAATAAGCGCAAGTGTTAGCTAATCTGTGTGATACCGGCCAATGGAACTTGAGGAGATGGAGCGGCTTCTAAGTGTGCGGATAGAAGATCAAACAAAAAAGCGATCTGGGACCAACTTCCTCACTATAAAAGAGAAAGCCTCATCAGTTTATGAAGACAAAGAAAAAGATGTGCCTGCCTTTGCTGTTAGTAGTAGCTGGTTTTAAGAGCCACTATGCTTTTCATAACATAAAGTTAAGTGGCAAAGCTGCCGGTGCAGATGAGGAACATGCAATGACATTGTCCGCCCATACTGAAAAACTGGATCTAAGAAAAAGGCTACAACTTAGATCAAATTTGCAATTTAGATGGGACTGCTTTCTCCTGGAAGAAAATGCCATCAAGAACTTCTAAAAATGAAGCATACACTCCAGGTTTTAAGGGGACAAAGGATTGGTATGACTGTGCTGATGGGTGGCAATGCCAGTGGAGACTGAAAGCTAAGGCTTGTGGTGGTGTGGTGTGTCACTCTGCCAGCCCAAGAGCCTTGAAAGGTTACCTTAAGTCTACGCTAGGTGGCTACTTTTGGTCAAGCAAAAGAAGTTGGATAACGGTGCAATTTTTCTCTGACCTTACTGTTGATGTTCTAATCTTGAAGATTTTTAGAAATTATTGCAAGAAAAAAAATGGACTTAAGATTCTCCTCCTTCTGGATAATGCACCTAGCCATCCTCCCATAGTGACTGAGCTTCCAGAAAATATCAAAGTGCTATTGCTACCTCCCAACACAACCTTCAACCCATGGACCAGGGTGTAATAGCAGCTTTTAAAGCTTATTATTTAAGGTGCACATTTAAGAAGCTGATCGCAACTGTGGAGGGGGATAACAAGGATCTTTCAATTTTGGAATAGCTTTAACACCAAGAATGCTATTGACATTATCGTGGGTGCCTGGAGCGATGTCAGTAAGGACTGCTTGCATGCAGCTTGGAAGAAGCTTCTCCAAGATTGCATTCTCCAGATTGCATTCATGATTGGAAAGGTTTTGAACTATCAGAGGAGCTCGCAAGAGTCAAAGAATATTGTGTTGCTCTTCTTGCAAAGCAAGTTGGATTTGGACATGCGGAGAGCGAGGATATTGAAGAGCCGCTTGAGTCCCATTGTGAAGATCTCTCTACAGATGATCAACAACAACTTGTTGCTGAGGAGGAAACAGAAGCTAGAGATGAAGAAGATGAAGTCCAGGATTCAGCACCATGAGAGCTTTCTACTCTTTTGTCTTCTATCCGGAGGGAAGTTGAGAAGCAGTTGCAGCTCTCAGAAAACAATGATTACAATGCAAAATGCAGCAGGACAGCAGTTCGTAGAATAAGGTCTTATTTGGCACCCTATGAACAGCTTCTTTATAAAAGAAGAAAAATGGCAAAGCAACAAAAACTAGATGTCTTTTCTAAGCCAACCCCCAAGAAACAGTCAAACAAACAATGAACAACAGCCATCCACCTCTGGATTAACTTTTGTCCTAACCCGGCAACCACAATTGCAACTGACAGTGCTAACGACGATGACCCTCTGCCCATGCTTGAATAACTCAGCAACATCAAAACACAAAAAGTTTTACTGTATTATTTCATTAAATATGGATTTAACATACCAGTATATTTAATCTGTTGTCCTTTGTGTTAGGCGAAGTACTATATTTGTTTCAAATTTGAGTAATAGTTTTGGGGGTCTGCACCAACCCTGTTTTTCCCCTAAGCCCAGTTATTTTTATTGTGCGATTTTTCTGTAGCATGAGGTCAGACAAGAACACACATTATAGCAAGAACTATCACATTATAGCAGAAAGAACTGTATTTAAACAAGAGACCAAAATGGTTCAAAGAATAGAATGGTTAGAAAATAACACTACCAATACCAATAGGTTACGTGTCTACACGTGGCAAAGAATTCTAAAATAATTTGTTACCAACAATGCCTTAGAAAAACAGTAACATCTGTATTTTCTACATACTGGGTGCATTCGGAATCAATCTGCATTGAGGAGGAGAAACTGATACTAAGCAAATACATCTGGCTCAGGGGACTGTATTCCAGGAAAAAAATTAAGAGGAACATAGGCAGGCCCACTTCCTTTATTCTTTCCAACTAGACAACACTCAGTGCTTCTATGCTGTGGATCTTGCAGGTGCTAAATAGCCTATGCTGCAGCCTGATAATTTTACACATGATTTAGCTTAATGTTAGCAATTAAGTGAGCAGGATTTTTCTTACTCCTAGTGGCATCACTGCCAAGGTGGCCAAGATTTGCCAATTCTGAACTCTAGGACACACCACAAATTCACTCTAAAAGTGAAAGGATGGGAGTCAATCCTTTGCTGGACACACGAACATGCATGTATTGCACATGCACCGTTTCCTATTTTAGATATTGTTCAAGAATCCATAAAAAATATTTACCTAAAACTCATAACAAAAGAGTGATATCACCCACAGGTGAGATTTCCCCTAGTAAACCACACCATCTCTTACCTAGTTCACACATGCACATAATTCCTTGATTTCTCTAAACGTGAGAATTGGTAGTTTAACATGTGAACTGACTCAAATGAAAGACATGGAAATTGTGTGGCATTATTTTTGCAGTAGCCCATTTACACATACAAGTCATTACAAGGTGCACTCGTCAAGTGATGAGCAACCATGTGTGCACCATACTTTGGTCTAAACAGAATTTCAACAACTTCTTTTAAAGATACACCTGGAAATGAAACTATTCAGTTCCAAAAGCAACAAGTTGAACAGAACTCTCAAATGCATGAGGCATTTTTCATAAGCTGCAACTAGGGGGCTGACTAAATTATCATGACAAAGTTGTGCAATTAGAATGGCTGCAAACCTATGCATAGTTACCTAGGAATAAGACCCACTGAACACAGTGGTAGTTACTGCAAATAATGTTGATGACTAATCTACTTTTCTCTACAGGACTACTTCAAATTAGTTGCCCTTTCAGTTGCTTAAACATGTCCCAAAAGAAAACTGTACTTGAAAAACACTTCTTCACAAAAAATAATGTGACATGTGAGTGTGTGTCGTTGCATGCGATCACTTACGTAAACCGCTCTGCGTGTGCAAGTGTATTGAAAGGCACACTTGGTTCCACTTCCTAGCACATCTCCATGCCAAAAAAAGTGAGTGTGCATGGGCGATCATCATAGCGATGATCTACAGGTGACTTACATGCTATTTATTGTGTGTGGTGCAGTTCTCACTATATAAAGTCAAAGTGATAGCACATTTTTACATCAACTCTTAAACATTAAGTCAGTTACAAAGAATTCCTTAGTTAAATGGAATTCTTTGAAACTGGCTTGCAGCCCAATCCTAAATAACTCCTCCAGCGCTGATGCAGCTGTACCAATGGCTCATGCGCTGCATCCTGCAGTAGGGGAGGGCAGTCACAGAGACCTCCTCAAGGTAAGGGAGCTTTTGTACCCTTGCCTCCAGGTAAGCTGTGTGTGCTGCTGTAGGCCATTTGCGACAGTGGAACCTCTGTTCTGCTGTCGTAAACATGAGTTAGGATTAGGCTGCCAGTGTTTAAGAGTTGATTAAAAAAAGGTGCTAACATCTTAATATATTGAGAACTACATTACACATTACAAATAGCAAGTAAGTTGCCTATACAACAAGTTGCATGTTGATCTCACATACACAGAGAGTCAGTCTCTCTCTCTCTCTCTCTC
Source organism: Plestiodon gilberti rubricaudatus (assembly GCA_026170595.1). Taxonomy (NCBI): domain Eukaryota; kingdom Metazoa; phylum Chordata; class Lepidosauria; order Squamata; family Scincidae; genus Plestiodon; species Plestiodon gilberti. Next base: position 233,081,355 of record JANXHW010000001.1, on the reverse strand, counting down.
TCTCTCTCTCTCTCTCTCTCTCTCTCTCTCTCTCTCTCTCTCTCTCTCTCTCTCTCACACACACACACACACACACACTTTTTGCTGCGTGGACATGTGCTACAAAGTGCAGCCAAATGATACATTTGCACACAGAGATGAACACGTGCACCCACACATACACACAGACATCACATTATTTTTGCACACAAGTGTAGTTGAAGCACAGTTTTCCTTTGAACATATATAAGAGCAGCTTGTTATAGACAGAAAATGTACAGATAATTAAAAGATGGATGATAAAAGTAGTAGTTAGCAATTTAATGCTATGCAATGGGTCAATGATATTGTGTTAATTAACTTATACTTTCTATCTTTCACTGCAAGCGCACACGTACATACTATAAAACATGTTATACAGCAGACTACTCAGTGCTGAGACATATTTTTAAAATGGTTAGAAGGTATCACTATTCTGGATTTTTTTATTTTTATTTTTGCAAAACACTGCCTAGTACTAAAAAGGCTGGTTTAGTGCATGCTTATTGGAGGTTTTTATACAAGTGTTGAATTCCAGAAATTCTTTCTTGTCTCATAAAACTCCAGTGGAATGCTGCTCTTCAGAAAAGGACTCTAAGCACTATCGTCTTTTCAGAGAAAATGCAATGCCTTATGAGATGCAGGCAAATATGATTGTTTTCTATCACGACCTGTAAGAACTTAAAAGAGATGGGCATATGTTTGTTCACCACCTTGCAAAACGTTGCAACAGAAACAGTAGCATAAAAGTTTTAAATACTATGTACTCCCCCTGTTGAACTATTTCAGCCTTGTCTGTGCCCAGAGGTTTTTCACAACATCTGGGGAGTTCGCCTCTCTGAATCAGACCATCTAGTCCAACATCTTGTTTCCCACAGTGGTCAAGCCGACTCCTCCAGAAAGCCCAGAAGTCGAATATGTAAGCAATTAGCATTCATCTCTCACTCCTGCTTCCCACAACTGGTATGCAGAAGCATCTTAAAATTCCAACACTAAGAATTTCGTTTAAGTTGATGCATTTTTTAGAAATATAGGCTCCTCAGTACAAGAACATTTTGTGTTCCAAGAGTTATTAACATGAAATAGCTTTATAAGCAAAACATTTAGCTGGTACATCTGCTGTAGGGCAGAACTGTTCCGTACAGCTGACATGAACTTTGTTCTGTTAGGATGGTCCACACAGCAATAGCATCTTCCACATCATAAAACCCCAAAGCCCATGTACAGACTCAGGAACTACTTTTTATACCAGTACTCTTCTGTGCAACTTCACCATCACCCATGGCAAATGACCATCTTGATAATAATCACAAGTAGCAGATTTACCCATCAATGAACTGATTTTGTGCATTCACTTCTAGGACTGTTCAACAACTAAGTAGTGACAGGATGGCATGGAGGACACCAGTTGTTAAGACACTTGATAGCAGCTTTGCTTCAGGGCTAATGCAACCTCTGGTATGTTCTCTTGGTAGTCAAGAGATACTGGTTAGTCAACACTAGTATAATTCTGAAGGTACTTCTAAAGGTAGTGAGAGTGTCTATGTGTAACACACACACACACACACACACACACACACACACACAGAGCAAACACACATGTGCATGGTATAATGGTTATAATGTTGAGCTTCAGAGCATGAAGCACAAGTACAAAAGCAGCTCGCTGAGGACCTTAGGTCTCAGTCAAACCCCCTTGCAGGAATGCTGAGAATCAAACAACACTCGGAGCCTCCTTGGAGGAAGGATATTAAGGGAAGCAGGATACAAGCACAAGTCTTGATTCAACCTATCGCTGGAAATGCAGCAGATTCCCCACAGAGCACAAAGGAGCCCTATTTTTTTCTTCTTCTACCCCTTCTGGTGCACTCAAAGGTGTCTATAGAAAAAATTGGCAAAGGGGAGGAAAGATCTGTTATTGGCCTGACTTTCTGCAGCTTTTGTATTCAGTTCAATTGACTCCCCCACCTCATCATGATAACTACTAACAGGAATAGTTACACGATGCAAAAAAGGAAGGAAAGTCACAGAGGGTTGGGGCCAGGTCTGTATGGATTGTTGTTGTTCATCATCATCATCATCTACAGTATTTATATACCGCCTTTCTTGGTCATTGGATTTCTTCTGACTTTAATCCAAGGCGGTGTACATGGGCAGGCTTTCCTTACCCCCCCTAATGGTTTTTTTTTTTTTTTACAATATATAAATGTCCACTCTTTCATGAACAACTCCATTCCAGATGGTATCCTTTTGCTGTCTGGCCTCTCCCTGGCTGTCGCCTCCCACACTTGGCCGATGCAGCTGGCAGCTCTTTCTCTCTCCTCACAAAGGCTTCCCCCCCCCCACAGCTTTTTGTCAGTGGTGTGTCTTGAACTGGCCATTCACTGATCTTCAGGCTTACGAGGTGGCAACTCTACCAACTGAGCCAAATCTCCTGCCCTATTTATGGTATACATTAACTAACCTGTAACATATAGCTTTAATGTGTCCATTTAACAATGACACAGTAGGACTATCTGTCTAGATTAAAACGAAATAAGACCATATTTCAGTCATGCCCCCCAAGGTTGCTTTGCAGACCTTTTGCCCAGAATCTTGTGTGTCAACAGTAGCTATGCAGCTAAGACTGACCTACGAGTCAAGACTTCCTTGGTTCAAGTATTGCCTGTGCCATGAATGCTCACAAGGTGGCTTTAGGAAAGCTGCTCCCTCTCAGTCTCCGTTTCCCAGTTGCAATATGGAAATATAGTAGTGAATCCTGAATGTAACAGACTCCAGAAACTGCAGGCATTTTCTGCTTCATTAAAAACTAGTCATATACATTTTTTTGAGCATGCCCAGCTTCAAGTGCATTTGAATTTAATAGATTTTAGTATTATGGACACCCCTTTCCCCCATCAATCCATTCAATGGAGGGTTTACTGTACTACTACTTACTCATCTTACAGGGTTGTTGTAAGGCCTGCATCAAGAGAATACACGTGAAGAGCTTTTATATTCAGGAAGCACTATACAAACCTTAGACTTTATTTGCCTTAACTTTGGAATGCCAGGCATCAGTCTGAAGCCAAGCTGCCTTCTTTATTAAAGTATGCCTTTAAAAAATAATAATAATAATAAATCTCAGTACATTTAGAAATAAAAGATTTCCATAAACTTAGAATTATGGGGGTGGGGATATACAAGTGTCTACTCTCAGCTTTCCAACGTAGACAGTCATGTGCACACTCATATAGTCTCTCAGTGTACCATTAGAGTGAATATGGTGTGCACACCTCCCATATCCACTTTTCCAGCCCTCCCCTTCCCACTCAGTCAAGGAATATAACTCATGTTCCTGCGATCAAGCTAGAGTCTATCAATCACATTCTTTCCTAGTTGAGGGAATGGCCGTGATGGGGATATGGGAGACACAAACAGACGTCCCATTCCCCATAACAACTTGAAACAGTGCCTGAACACATCATGGGTGAAGTTTCCCTTTGCACTGAGACACTGCGCCAATAGCAAACTGGATCAAGCCCGTAACCAAAAGAGGTTGGTAACCAAAATCTACTTGGTTGGTCATGGTGATCAAAGCAGACCTATAGCATAATCCTATGCAGGTATGCTCAGAATTAAGTTCCACTGAGTTTAATTGGAATTATTCCCAGATAAGTGCATATAGAATTGCAGCCTCAGTATACTGGAGCTTCCCCTCAACCCCTGAAAAACAACACAATTCAATCTTTGCTAGGTGAGAAATCCAATGTGGTATATATAGGTGATACTGAAATTCTGGTGATCTTTACCAAAGGAAAACTCAATTGGAAAGCCAATTAAAATACATTTTGTTTAACATAAACAAGCTGCTGCCTTAGCCACATGTCTTTGTTCTTATAAATTTAATCCCCCAGTTCTGTACCCCAGACAGAAGACTTTGAAATTCCTCTTAAGGATAAGAACAGTAGACAGTACTTGAATGCTCTCTTTGAAGCAGGCACTACGCAGACATTACTGCTGACCTTCAATTTTCAACAAGATTAATCCCAGATCTACAGTTGAGGTAGTCTAAATGTGATTATCAATCACAGTTGGTTTTTTTCATTGTGGTTGACTATTTTGACGCACACTGCAAAATGGCAACCGGCAGGATATAAATTACCTGCTCACCACTGCATTAATATTTTATGCATAATATGGTTTTTATCTTATAATATTTTGAAGGGCTTTTTCCCCCTACCTGTTTTATTTTCTCTGGAGGAGATGACATTTGTTGCCTTACTCTGGACATTGGCCAGTATATATTTCCAATGCACAAGAATAGCCAAGGAACATTTGACCCTGAGCCTAAGGCTGATTCCAGATGATGATTAAAGAAATAGATTTTTTTTTTTTTGCCAATGCTGTACATGCACTTTCCTGCTTTAGTGCTAACTGCACAGCATGTAGTCCCTGGGAATGCAACCAAAACAACATCTGGATTCTTACGACTAAATGAGTTAGTTGATGGCGTCAATAGAGTACTGGATGAAAAAAAGAGGCTAGTGTGGAATAAACCTTTAAGCCAGAAAATAAGTGTCTGTGGTTAAGTGCATCATACGGTACAAACCACTTAACTGTTGAGGGGGCATAGCTTTGCGTACAGAAGGGCAAAGACGCAATCCCAGGCATCTTCAGGATGTAGGGCTAGGAAAGATCTGCATTTCATTCCTTGGACAACTGATTTATGTCTTTTAGTCCTTTAAGCTGTGAAGGGGCATAGCCCTTTATACATTTAGCGGATTATCAAGTGGGGGTACTGGGCTCAGGGAATACATGCTTTCTCTCAGTGCAATTCTACTCGTTTTGGTGGTGGGAGTGGGGGGGGCCTCAGGCCTACATGAGGCTCACCGCTAACAGCTGCTGCCAGTAAACATGCTGAAGGGTGAGAGATTTGGTTTTTCAAAAACAAGCAGAATATTCCTAAATAGGCTTACCATCCATCCCGGAAAGCCCGGGACCGTCCCGGGTTCATGGCTCTGGTCCCGGATTGGCCCCAATGAAACCTCCGCTGCTTTTAAAAGTTAAAAAACTTACCTTTTTTCCTGTCGGCCATCTTCGATCTCGCGAAATCTATTTAGCTGGCAGAAGTAAGAGGAGGCTGTGTAAGGGCTGTGTCGGCCCAGGAGGGGACGAGGATATGGCGGCCGCCATACCCGCCCCCTCCTGGGCAGGATCCACCAACCCCCACCGTCCCTTGCAGCCTGGACCGCCCCTGCTGCTGCCAGGGGATCTCTTAGCTCCTCCGGCGGCCGCAAGGGCAATCTGGCGGCGCACCAGCAGCACTTCCTCTAAAGTTGTCGCAAACGTGCTTTACAGCACGTTTGCAACAGCTTCTGGCAGAATAAAATAACAGAATAAAAGTGAAACAACAGAATAAAAGTTAAAAATAAAAATAGTTTAAAATAAAGACATTACATGAGTTCCTATAACCCTCAGCAAAACTAGGGAAGTAGACCTGAAAATTAAGTGGACTTTGAGAACACCACAGGACCAACAAACATTAGCAGGTGACAGCAGGTAGCAGTTTGTCCACAAACTATGTCAACTTTATTAAGCCATTTGAAACGAATTAGTGCCAAAGATGGTTGTACATCCAAGAATAGCTTCCCTCTCCCCCCCCCCCACATTTTGGTTTTAGATATACAATCAGAAGTTTCATGATTAGAATCTGAGGAAAAATTAGGTGGCTAAGCAAGTTTGTTGATCAATAATTTGCACTGCTAAAATAGTCTTATTTAGAGTAGGACAAGATTATGCTTACTCTATTTTACAAGGAAGTACTGCACAATTCTAAGAGGATGACTCTTTCCTTTCTGGAAATCCTTGTCTACTTGCTGAAAACCTGCCCTTCTCTATTAAGAACAAAAATAAAAGCTTGTATGCTACATTCGCTACAATACATCTACACAGATGACAATACAAATGAATTAATTGCACCTAGCCTCAAACATCCAACGTGTAGTAGGAACTCCATCCTGTTTCATTAACAAATTAAATTGCGACAAAGAATCAATACTCCTGTTCTGTACATAAACATAGTTTGAGGAATATAAATGCTACCGAAATACAAAATGACTCTTTTAGTGTCCAATCTGACCTTGACAAATGTATCATATTAACAGCAACAAACCCCTTTTCCAAATACTGAAAGAATTTATGAAGCAAGTAGTGATACTAGAGGGTACTTCAAAAACATTCCCCAATCGTAAATGTGGAGCACTAACGGATATTAGAGAAAGGAAGACATAATTTAATTTAAAAAACCCTCACATTTACAAGATGTTTCCTAAACTAATGGCAGCTAACACAAGAAGCATCACTCACAATCATAAAATAGATTTGGGGTCTTTCCTGAAATGCCTGGAACTGGAGACTTTTCTTTTACTACTGAAGAATGTCAACATACTGCAATCATTTGTGTTCCTTCGGGAATGCTCAAAGTCTTTAGCATGAGAAAGTTATACAAGACCAACTTGAAAAACAAGTTTAACTCTACTTGCCCACAAGCTAATATTACACCCTTCAACACATCTTTCTAAGATTTCTTTTGAAAGGATGGTTCAATCCAGTTCCAGGCAATTATTTACAACTGAATGAGAGGTCCACTCTCCTTATACTGTACTGCACAATTTTAGAAATGTACAGTTAAAAATTTGATTATTCTTTTGGCAAGAATCCATGCATAGTCTTCTAACTTGCTACATTAGCTACTTATAGCTACTTATCAGCTACTTTCACTTATAGATGGTAAAGACAAATGGTAGAAAATTCAAAACCCCACCTAGAGATGGATATCCTGGATCTTTGGAAGTTAGCAGGATCTTTACCTTTTCACTTCAGTACAACAAAGCTTTCACCCGTACTTACGCTACAGGAAGTAGTAGTACATAGTCATCAATGACAAACAAAGAACAGTTGCAATGCATTTCTTTGTTGTTTCATCCTCAGGAAACAAACATATTGGCATGCTCCACTTTCCATGATGATGTTACTTCTATCTTTATATATTGCTTTGCAAAACAAGTCCACAAAAGTTAGCAGAACTCAAGAACTGCGTTCCACACACCTGCATTAGAGTGGCACATTCACAGCCTGAAAGAACCCATTCTTTCCCCATTTACAACATGCCCCAGGCTTCTAACTTACTCCAGGCAACCAGGGAAGTGGCTATCTGAACACCTACAGTGCATCATGTTAAACATACAGTGTGGACAAACTGCACTACTCGCTCCCTTCCTTTCCCCTGTCCCGAGACTGCCATCAGCAAGCTACAGGCATGGAAATCTCAATTCATTTGATTTAATTTTCTTTCTGTTTTAGAGCGTGTAGGAGGCATTTTTCTCACCTGCCCAAAATGTTTGGGGTAGACTGAGCTAGAAATTTAAATAAATATGTAAATACTGGGCAGATTCCACATCAATATGTACATACAGGGCAGAAGCAGAAATCTGTATTGAAGAGGTCATTAAGCATGCGGGTGACCAAGTACCTTTTCCTAAGAGTAGGTGGGGGCTGTGGATTGTTCCTAGTTACCATACTAATGGATGGCATATATGGCTTGTTTGTTTTGTCAAGGCTATCTGCACTTAGGAATATGCCTTCTACTGAGTCGGATCAGTGGTTCTTCTAGCTCAGTAACTGACTACGATGACTGACAGTAGCTCTTCTGGGCTTTAGACATGGGTCTTTGCCAAACCCCCTGGAAATGTCAGCACCTGAACCTGGGACCTTCTGCATGCAAAGAATGTGCTCAACCACTGAGCTACAGCTTCCTCTCTAATCCAAGCAGAGAAATACCAGGAGTGATAAGAAAAAAAACAACTAAAATAACCCCTCCATTATTTTACCTCTCAGTGCCTGCTTCCTGTTTGTGTCAAATTTCTCTGCAATGTGCGATTTATGAATGGGTTCTTCCTGCAGTGGACACTGATTAGCATCTAAAAGCAAAATTCCATTTGGGGCATGCGTCATATTCTAGGAACAACCTTCATGCATGTGCAAGGGCTTGGCTAAATGGAAAAAAATGATATCAAAGCTCTGTTTTCAGCTGCAACAGTTCTAGCCACACATGCAGCAGGAACATGAAGAGTGGGACTGTTAGCCAGGGGATCTCTACAAGGAGAGGCCATTTCCCAGATATATGGAGTCCACTCTGTGAAAGGATTTAAAGATAAGTTTATACCAACACTATGAACTGAGCATCATATGTAGCATACTGGGTAGTGGGCACCAGTGCAATTTTTTATAATATAATCTGTACATCCTCAAGGCAAGTGAAGACGACTTGTCCATGAATAGAAAGAGTAATTTTTTCATAGTAGATTTTCAGCCAGGAAAACAGCAAAACAATTCCTCCCAACTGGTGGGAAAGAACAATTTCTCAACTTTCCCCTCCACTTACACAATTAAACTATGGGCAAGTATATAGCACAGTCCATTGTTTTCATAGATCTAAAGCCATTTTTAATTATTCAAACATGTCTCCTTATTTCAAACTTATGTGGGTGGTTAATCCATAATAGACGTCAAGCACTCCAACTATTCATACAGTTTTCTGTAAAACGGCATGGATTATCTTTCCTGAAAGGAAGGAATAGGCACCAGCATCTAAAAATATGACTCTATCTTCAACGTGATCCAACCACAATCCATTAAGATGAGACATGTAATGTCTCATATGTAAGTGTAGATCTCCTCTCTTTCATGGGGTTAACACTTGCCCCAGGGGGCGACTGTGCAAGACTTTTGTTGAGTGATTACCATTAAAAGCATCGAGACTCACCAACTAAAAACCACACATGCCTCTAATAATTTGCCTCTTTGCATTATTTAAATGTGTACTCAGCAATGTGACTGCATTAGTTAAGAGAGAAAAAGCAGCAGAACTACAAGCTGGTCATATTTTGTTATGTATGTACCCCCTACCCTTTGCCCCCTACCATTAACAGTTCTGGAAACTTATCAGCAGAGAAAAGAGTCTTCACACTGAATTCCCCATCTCACAGCAGGATTTGGGCGATTACAGACAACTGTAGGATCCAGGGAAGGAGATCATTAAAGCATTGCAGTGTTATGGTTAACATACTGTTATCCACCATGAGCTCTTCGGATAGGCTCTAAATTGAAGGAAATAAGAGGCAGATGGCTATTTCAAGATACTACATTTCTTTACATGTGAGAGAATACATGTCTAGGGTAGGACATGATCAAGTATGGTGCTGGATGTTCTGCTCTAAACACAAAATTACAGAATTCATGGAACAACATTTCCTGGGATCCTGGCCATTTTGCAGGTAAATCTTCGTGCCAGTTCAAGAAACTTCAGGAAACACCAACGTAGTTAACATCTTGATATCAACACCTTTTAACTGAGGGGGCCAAAATGGTGACAGCAAGCTTGTTTAAGCAAATTCCTCTTACTTCTATAGAGCATGACCTTTATAAATCTTTCAAGTCCCTCAGACACTTGTCTAAATGTTGCATAGATAAACCAAGCTGAATTGCTTTGCTACTATAGTGAGGCATCCTCTCATAAAATGTTTTTAATGAACATTTTATTGTCTTTTGCTTATACAACTAAAATCCAAGTTGCCCAGTTGTTTTAGACCAGCAGCCTTCAAACCACGTCCCGCTGTCCATCTGAAAATGGCGTCCAGGCGCAGCGTGGCAGTGGCGGAGCCTTACCGTTCCACACTGCAGCCTCCTATCTTCACTTCCAATCTTTGCAGAAACTCACATTGGGCAGCCACTTCCCCCAGGAAATCAGGGTGCAGAGCAACGTGCAGCAGAAGCAGCTGACCAGTGCAAATTTCTGCAAAGATCAGAAATGAAGATAGGAGGCTGCAGGGCGGAACGGTAAGGTTTGGAGGCCTATGTTTTAGACAATTCTTTCCCAAGCATGTTCAAAGGTGTAAACAGTCATAACTAGGCCTAATTTAGTCCCAAACAACTATTTCTTCCTCCACTATAGACTAGATGTGCAAACCTATTTCCTGGGTCAAGGAGAAACACAAGCTGCAGAAAGAGCAATTCTTCCATTCATCAAATCCGAGAAGGCCTCATTGGTACAAAGTACATAGTCTTCGGCTGCATTTGTTTTTCAGTTTCTAGCGCTAGGAGTGCTTGAGAGCAGTTTTTTTTCCGCCTTCTAGCACGCTCGTGTCGTGGGTTTTTTTTCCCCCTCCTTCCAGCCCGCTCACCACACTGGAAGTTTCAACTGCAAGCTCGAAGCTAGAAAATATGGCGGCCTCATAGACCAATAGGAAGTCTGCTTGGCTGCAAAGGATCTTGGGAGATGTACTGAGAGGGATGAGGAGCAACAGCAGCCATTCTGATTTTTGGTCATTTCCGTTCATTTTGGGAGCCGCGATATTCAAGCATGCTAGGAACGTCACTTCCTGCTATTTCCGAGTTGAAATTCAAATGCAGCCTTTGTCAGTCAGGTTACCTAGGAGTGAAAGTTATGTCACATAATCCTCAATTCTGTTCCATACTGTACACCATCTGGAGACAAAGTCAAAAGCTAATCTGATGTGTGTGTGTTTTAAGTGCCTACTCGGTTTGGATATTATATGCCATCTGGCAAGAGAAACTGTTTATTCACGTCTACTGCTTGCTTCCCTCGGAATTGTTCACAAAACCAACAGCACAACGCTTAATTTTCTTAATTTAGGAAGGTTTTAGGAATTTAGGAAGTATGTTTTATACAAATCCACTTATGGGGTTATCCAGCCAAACAGCATCATGCATCTTCATAAAGCTCTTTCTTGGAACTCAGTGTTTTGCATGTACAGGGAAATGAGTATTATGACAGAGATAAGTACTGCAGAATCAATGCAGCTGCATGCCCCAGATAAAATAACCTTCAATCACAAATTACTTTATAAGGAAAAAAAGCTGGTTAAAAGTTATTGTAAAGCAGACAGCCTCAAACACTTTTATCAAGACCAATCCGCAGCTTGCCAAAATTAACAGAAAATGCTAATGCTTTTCTATTCCATATTCATTCAGATTTTTAATCCACATCATCTCAAAAACATAACAGGAATCAGAACAGATGACAACTAAAAAAAAAACTTTCACGGACAACCCTACTATGGAAAAACACCACCACCACTGGTACAAAATGGGAATGACTATGATGCATTTCAATGGAAGGGTTTCCCTTAAATAAAATGGGAGCAGCACTCAGCATGGGCCCACAATGCACTCAACTGCAGAAAAATGATCCATTTAAGTAAAAGTGTGCCATTCACATGGTGGCAGTTGCCAGAGCTATCTTTGCCCAGGTTCTGCTGATGAACCAGCTGCACTCATTCCTGAAAGCAGCAAGTCTTAGTTATGCATGCTTCAAGGTTGGACTACTGTAATGCACTCTATGTGGTGTTGCCCTTAAAGACTATTTGAAAATTTGCAGAATGATGCTATGATGCTGTTGACTCGAGAGGAACATGTCACTCTGTTCCTTTATCATCTTTGCTAGCTGCCAGTTCATTTCCAAGTGCAATTTAATGCTGGTTATCACCTTTACAGTGCAATCCTATCCAACTTACACCACCGGTATAACCAGCAGGGGAGGGCAAGGCGGGAAGCTTTGGAGGGGAGGGGAGATTTAAATACCTTTTGAATCTCCCTTTGGAGGAGATTTGAATCCCTTTTCCATTCTGGGGCCTCCCGTTCTTGCTGCACTGCTGGTTACACTGGTGGTGTAAGTTGGATAGGATTGTGCTGTTAAAGTACTTAGTGGTTTAGGGCCACGGTTCCTTAAGAACTGTCTCCCTCTATATGATCCTGTTCATCCACTGCAGTGAACTGGAAAGGCCCTCCATTAGCAGCACATGAAGAGTGGTTTTTCACCAATGCAGATAATGAAGATTTGTGCCCTGCTGAAAGGGAATGAGGAAGTAAAAACATGTGCCCTTCCTTCTTTCATTGCCAAGAGGTGGAGGAGAAAAGTCCCTAGCAAGAAGGCGCTTCAAAGACTGAAAGAGATTATAACAGGACGTCTGGCTCAGTCAGCTAGAGCATTCGTCTCACAAATGCCTGAAGATCTGCAGGACAGCAGTTCAAGACAGCCGGAAGTCTGTCAGAGAGCTGCTGGCACGCCGAGCTGATAAGCTGCAGAGCCCTGTGGGGGAGTGGAGCTGAAGCTGAAGCGTGCTGAGGCGAACGCCAGTGAGAGAGAGAGAGCTGGACTGTGAAAGTAACATCTCGAATGAAGAGTTCTATGAAAGATTAGAACGTTATTATATTGTAAAAACCCTTTGGGGTTTAGAACAGCCTGCCCATGTACATCGCCTTGAATAAAGTCAGAGGAGAAATCCAATGACCAGAAAGGCGGTATATAAATACTGTATATTATTATTATTATTATACAGTATTATTATAACATGCTTGTTCCTCCATAGTCCTCATTTCTCCTTCACTGTTTCTTCCCAGAGGCAAATTCACCACAGATTCTAGTTTGCTATTAGGAAATGCGATCTGAGTTACATCCATTCACATGGCAGAAAACACACACAAAAGGGAACCTCTCAAAAGTGCTTGAAGACATATTTAATGAAAAACATTCTTAATGTTTAATGAAACACACACACACACACACACACACACACACACACACACACACACACACACACACACACACACAAATTAATGTATTACATTCTATTGTTGCCCTTCCTCCAAGGAGCTTGGAGTGACACATTTTATCATCAACATGATCCTGCAAAGAGGGTTAAGCCAAGAGATGCTGATTCTCCAAGAGCTGCTGCTTTTTATCCATCCATCCATTTATATATATATATATCCATTTTTCAACAATATATAATCTAATTAAAAACATGTTTAAGAGGGGCTGAAGCTCAGTTGTAGAGCCCCTGCTTTGCATGCCGAAAGTCTCAAGTTCAATCCCTGGCATCTCCAGGTAGGGCAAGGAAAGCTCTCCCCAGTCTGAAATCACCGAAAGCCACCGCCAATCAATGTGGACATGGTAGCTCTATCTGGACCAATGATGTGACTCAACTCAACGCAGCTTCCTATGTTCCCAATACACACTATTTTAAAGATACAAGCACACTATACTCATTTTACTCATCACTCAGGTCTGACACAGGCACACCAGTAAAGGCAAAACGTAAGTAGGGGACATCCACTCAAATTGAGTGGAGGGAGGATTAAAACAGACAAAAGAAAATATTTCTTTACCCAGCGCGTAATTGGTTTGTGGAACTCCTTGCCACAGGAAGTGGTGATGGCACCTGGCCTGGATGCCTTTAAAAGGGGATTGGACAGATTTATGGAGGAAAAGTCCATCACAGCTTACAAGCCATGATGGGGATAAGCAACCTCCTGGTTGTAGGAGTAGGTTTTCTTTGTGCCAGGTGCAAGGGAGTGGCGACAGGATACAGGTATCTTGTTGTCTTGTGCTCCCTGAGGCATCTGGTGGGGCCACTGTGTGATACAGGAAGCTGGACCAGATGGGCCTTTGGTCTGATCCAGCAGGGCTCTTCTTATATTCTTAAGTAACGGAAGTGTGGAACTTTCAGTGGACACGGGCCAACAGCCACACTCAATGCCTACTGCATGCTTAAGGATGCACTTCTGCCCTTCCCACCTCACAGATTTGACCCTTTGTGTTTACTTTGGGAAACACTGGTGCTGCCACGGTAAACAGGACCACTGTGTGAAGTGGATCTTACTTAATCATCTGGCTGGCAGGATTTTTTTTGTCAATGAACACACTCCTCAACAAAGGCAATCACATTTTAAAAGGGGTTGTCTGCCAGAAAAATGCATGGCTTCCGATAACAAAGCAGTGAAATCATCTTGGACTAGTGCCATCAGGCAAGCTTCTCTTGTATGCAGTATCTCTGTACGCTGCCTGATGTATACAATGACCATACACTGAATTGTTATTGCAATAAAATCAGGAGCCATTGTTTTAATTTTAAGACAAAATGAATCGTATGGGGAAAAGAAGATTCTCTTAAAAGTCACAATCTTTTTTTTTTCCCCAGTGCAGTACTCTTAGGGTTGACTGGCTCTTCACATCCAAAAGGTTGCAGGGCAACTTTTAAACTGACCACTAGGGAAAAGCTGACAGGAGCTCAGAAGTATCTAGTTCAGGCCATCCCCAAGGGGTGAGGGTATAAAGGTTCTGGATTGCCAATTTGAAAGTGAGCATACAGTAGGACAGGACAGTTGGTCAAAGACAGTAAACAGCTGTAGGGAGAAAGGCACAAACAACATTTGCAAGAGGACACAATGTAAGGTGTTGATATGCAAATACCAGGAGCCTCCAAGCCAAGACAGGGGAACTGGAGTGCTTGCTTACAAAAGAGAACAAAGACAGTGGGCAGAACAGGGAGCTGGTACATAGAAAGAAGCACTGGAATATGGTTATTCCGGGATACAAGCTCTATAGCAGCGATTTACAAACTCTGTGCTGCAGCTCAGTGGTGTGCCACAAATGGTCTGCAGGTTTGCTATGGGAGTTTGAGGGAGGATAATCTGTAAGGAACAAGCATATGCAAAAAATATTGCAGAACAGTATCTGACTAAGCTATGTGTGTGTGCGCAACACACTGCACAACATATTCCACAAAAACAAATGTAGCATTTACACCGACTAGACACAATATGTGCAATGTGTTGCGCACATGCAAAGTCTAGTCAGGATTTCATTCAGATTTCAAGATACAAGTGGAAGGATAGAATACAACCCTTAGGGCCCAATCCTAACCAATGTTCCAGCACCGATGTAGCCACAATGCAGCTCCACAAACATCCCCTTACCTTGAGGAGGCCTCTGTAACTGCCCCCAAACTGCAGGATGCAGTGCATGCCCTGTTGGCACGGCTGCATCACTGCTGGAAAGTTGGATAGGATTGGTCCCTTAGTTTGGTAATCAGTCAATCCTAAATGAAATCAACCCTGACTGTTCCCTGGAAGGACAGGTACTGAGGCTGAAGCTCAAATATTTTCGCCACCTAATGCGAAGAGAGGACTCTCTGGAGAAGACTCTGATGCTGGGAAAGATTGAAGGCAAAAGGAGAAGGGGAAGGCAAAGGATGAGATGGTTAGACAGCATCACCGATGCAACAAACATGAAAATGAGCAAACTCAAGAAGATAGTGGAGGACAGGAAGGCCTGGCGGGATATGGTTCATGGGATCACGAAGGGTCGGACACGACTTAACGACTGAACAACAACAACAACCAATTCTCACCATGGAATGCCATGCAATCCTTTTTAGGTTTATCACAGCACTGAAGTCTCCTTAAAATGAGCACAGGGTGTTCAGTTAATATCACATATGTTTCTAACACACACACACACACACACACACACACACACACACACACACACACACTTTAATTATCCAATGTTCTCTTACAGGGGAAACCAAAGTATGCCAGTTTGCTCTTTTTCCCTTCAGCAGAAATTAGAGAAAATTTAGATGAGCAGATAAGAAAATATATGAGCAGAGTAAGCACCTCTCTGGCAAGTCCAGCACCAGCCTACAGAGTGAAATGTGAGTGTTTTGTTTTGTCAAGCCATCTGTGCTTTTGCTTACTTCAGTGTCAATATTCCATCAAGAACTGCCAGCACAGGTAACAGGTCCTCTCCCATTTATTCACAGTACAGTAGCACTCAAAAAATGTTACCACTGCTGCCTGACCTGTGCTGTGATCCTTAGCAAACTTCCTCCAGCACTCACTAAGGGAGATCTTTTGGCAGCAATCTGCTAGCGGGATTCTCCACATCACCTTTACTTGTGCTGAGTGTCCTCCCGCTAACCGCCACCACAAAGCTGTCCAAGTGCTACTTCACTCCCTATCCTGCAGGTTCAAAGAGATTCTGCATTCAAACAGGCACAGATTTTCTTGATTCTCTGATTACTTTCTACCCACGGTGAAAGGCACAGGGGAAAGGTGGAGTAAAGACCATGTCAGCCTGAGGCCTGCTCTCAATCTCACCTTGGGTGAAACAGTATTAGAACATGTCCACAGCTTACTGAAAACTTCACTACCCAAAACTATCTTCTTTCTCCATTGTCTCTAAAAACTTCCCGTTTTAGCTGTACCCAAGACACTACTACAGGATAACTTACATGAGGGCATATTGGGTGCCACTCAGGAATGCTCCACATTGTTTCATCAAAGTGTTTAGCACAACAGCAAAAGCGAAAAAGCTCTAATTGACTGTGAGAGGTTACTTTCATCTCTGTATTCATCATATTTGCATCCTCCCCTTCATATGCCCCTACATAGGGATTGTCCCATTTTAGCTTCATGGCAATCCAATGAGGCAGGCTGGGATGAGAGGCAGCAAAAGAGCCAAGGGCACCCAATGAGTAAATGGCTGAGCAGGGGGTTGAATCTAGGTCCACTCCAACATTCTGCCACCACACTGTTACATTTTTACATATCTATTTTTATGTTTTATGCCTTTTTAAAAAAAGCTCTCAAAAACAAAGTACAGTACAAGTTGAGTATCCCTTATCTGGATTGCATGGGACGGGAAGTTGTCTGGATTTTGGATTTCAGAGTATAAGCATAAATATAATGAGGTATCTTGGGGATGGGACCCAAGTTCTAAACACAAAATTCATTTATGTCACATATATTAGGCTTACCAGATCTTCAACCGGGACAGAGTGCTAGACTTTTAGGAGAAGGAATGTGGGCAGGTGTAGCTTGTTAAGTCCTAGAGCACAATCCTAGGCATGTCTACTCAGAAGCAAGCCCCATTGTGTTCAGTGGGGCTTGCTTCTGAGTAGACATGCCTAGGATTGTGCTCTCAGTTTAACAAGCTACACCTGCCCACATTCCTTCTCCTAAAGGTCTAGCACTCTGTCTCGGTTAGAGATCTGGTAAGCCTACATATATACCTTATACACATAGCCT
The DNA here is from genome assembly GCA_026170595.1 of Plestiodon gilberti rubricaudatus. Classification (NCBI taxonomy): domain Eukaryota; kingdom Metazoa; phylum Chordata; class Lepidosauria; order Squamata; family Scincidae; genus Plestiodon; species Plestiodon gilberti. The sequence goes on along the minus strand of JANXHW010000001.1, from coordinate 233,064,402 downwards.
GAAGGTAATTTTATACAATTTTTAAAATAATTTTGTGCCCCAGAATGCCTTGTGCTATGCCAGCCAGGTGCTGGAAAAGGTTTTTCAAAAAAAGTCATAGTCCCCAAAATGTCTGAATTTCGGACGTCCAGATAAGGGGTAACCAAGCTGTAATGAAAGAGTTGCCCATCCCAATGGGACCCTCACTCTAAAGAGACACAGAGAAACAACATAGGAATGGGAGGGAAGTGGAAGCAAGGATAAGACGGGAAAGAATATGCAAAAGCCACACGGAAAAGCCAGCGACACAGTATGCCCAATGAGCAGCTGGGGAATCCAGGATGATCACGAAAGCACTGCTAACTGCACAACTTGCACGGCTCTGCAGTCTCACTATGATAATAGACGAAGGAAGAGGGCACCCATCTCCTCTTTTCCCAAGCAATATCATGAGTTTAAAAATGCATGATCCTAGCAGGTATATATCAATGAAGAGCTTCACATTTATACTGCATCGTTAACACTCCACTGACATAAACATCTGTGTTCTTTTGGGGGTCACTTATCTCGCCATGGGGATGAAAGACTGACTGCAAAACCACCAACTGCACAGAAATGCTGTTTCATGATTGTCTGCAGCAGTTCTCTCTCTGGGGCCCAGAGACACCGCACAGATCTGGATGCCCTCTGACTGCAAGATGGTTCCACAGGGAGCAGATCTCTCTTCTACATGCATGCCACCAATCTGCTACGTGGTGCGAACACTACAGCTAGTGAGCAAAAAGGGAATCTAAGATTTTGGAAATCATCAGGCAGCAACTTGAAATACAATACCGAACTGAATAAATTATAGGAAAAATCTAGACCAATTTACTCACTTCTGGAATACTGAGATCACCACCCCTCATTTCTAAGTCACTGAAGAAGACCTCTGTGCTCGAAACACATCAAGTGAATTGAAACTTTAGCGTACAATTTTCCTATTGCAGAGTATCTTATGCTGGCTCCATTTTGAGAGTTATAAAGGTTAGTTAGGTTTGTCAACAAAATGCCTAGTACCGGTAAGTTGTTTGAACTCAAATGGGCATACAGAAATCTTAGGTTTCTTCTTCAACGGTTTAGGCCACAATCTTGGTTTTATTACATGTGCTATATATGTCTACATCAATAAGATGCTTAGGAATATATTTACACATTTATTCGACATGCTTTCTATGGCTTGTATCCTAAGTAATGCAAGGACAACAGCACCTGCGCAAGTGATCTTCCCTGTCCCCTCCTCTCTAAGGCTGCTCCCTAAATCCCCCAAAAGCTACTCCTGGTGGGCAAAGGCCTTCAGGAACATCATGTGGTGCGGAGGGACTACACAGGAGGGAAGAATTCCAGGCACAGGCCATAGGCACCTTTCACAGCAGAGTTAACCAGAAGGTATCTGTGCCCTGTTCTACCATCCTTCCGGAGACCCCATACCATGGCTCTATCGGAAGAGGCTTCCAATGATGGAGAGGCTCTTGATCAAACGTTTGGATCAAATAATGTAAAATAATCAATTCATCTAGTAATTTAGAATGCATACAGAATCCGTACATTTCCATTTATAATTATATGACTCAATATAATTATATATACACAAGAATAGTTTTCTCTTTGAATTATACATAACAATACATTAATAATATGTAAATAAGGCTTCAACATTTTAAAGTCCTTTTCCTAAACCTCCACTATTCAGTTATCTTCTTTCTTTCCCAGTCTCATCCTGTACATTACTATTCTGCATTTCTTTGAATTTGCATTTGTCACCTGAATTTGAGGTGAGAGTCCTAACAAAACCATGATGGGATAGCAAAAACTAATAATAATTAAATTACTAGTTCATGCTGCATAAGCAAACTTGTGCTTAACATATAGACAAATTCATACAAAATGTTTTTTGTATTTTTTTGATTTTCCTTTATAAAAAGGGCAACACTGTATTTCTCCTCTTTGTTGCTAATCAGTATAGGTACCATCCTGATTAGCACTTCTGCTGTTGGGAGCTCCCCCACTGAGCAGCAGAAGCCTTCCGCAAGCACAAGGGGGCCCTTGTATGAGTGGAATGCTCCTAACATTCATAGACCATGCTCCTGGCAGAAATGCTAGTTGAGATGCTATACTATATATTTAGAATATAACACAAACTAAAGTTTTCTTAAATATAAATGAACATCACATTCAGCTTAAATGTCCACGTTTTCATTCCTACTTCTTTCAAATCTTATTCACCTCTTAAAGATATAATGATGTGTTCATAGAGCAGCTTCAGATGTTATGCACAAGCATGGGAAGTGCAAGGGGCTCAGATTTCCTATTTTTACTTCATGCAAACGTCCAAAATGAGAACACAGACAGACCTCCGTTGTGGCAAGATGTGCAAGTTCCAGAAGCTACTACAAGTTCATACATCTCTCTGCTTGCGAGATGCATAAAGACCTGGTCTTTACATGCTTAACAAGAACTTAAAATCACTCACCCTTTCCCCTTCCCAACCTGTGTAAATAAAACCTCCTTACTGCCATTCATCCAGCTTTGAACCATTTTAGTTATAGAAAATAGCAAGCATAAATATTTACACTGCTAATTGCAAACCATGTCTTGCATCTGATTCTGAAGCCTAAAATCAAGGAAGTCATGACACTTTTTAAAATCATGGTGAGTTTCTCCACCACAACATTTCTCCAAACCTAGTGTCCCTTACACAACCACAGCAACAGGAAAATGACACACAGGCTAACATTTACAGATTGACTGGGCTGTCCGAATTTTAAACTTTTCTCTTATTGTTAGCTTTAATGAACTAAATCAAAACTGTAAACAATAAAGTTATTCTTCTATTATGGCATCCTTATATGAATTTGTTGGGTTTTTTTTAAAGAGAAAACAGGATTCAAATCACAGCTTTTGTTTTAATAAGCTTTTCTTTTTTTCCCTCTAAAGTAAAAAGGAATACCTTTACAAAATCCAAAAGGGGGGATCTCAAGGGGTTGTTTTTGTTTTTTCCAATTTTCTTTAAAAACAAAAAACCTTCCTGCTTCAATGACTCAAAAGCCCTTCCTCTTATTGTTACATGTTTCTTTACTCTAGAAGAAGGTGGTGACTACCTTTTCATGCAGCGTTAGGCAAAAGATGTCAAAGCTCAGTCTTAAAAAAAAAAGTAAGCCACACACGGTAACAAAATGTTGCATTCATAAAATGTAGAAGTGTTGCAACAAAATGTATTTCCTTTGAGTAGCCACACTACAAACATTTCAATGTAAAATTAGCACACTGGTTTACTCTTAATGCATATTACTAAATTAGATGTTATGACAAGCGCAATATTATTATTATTTTTGGGTAGAAGTATTATATTCTCCTACACTTTTAAAAGTAGCCCCTTAGCTTAATGATTACATTTAACATGAAGGGCGGCAATTGCTTTAACACAGCACCTGCCACGAGTCCACCACATAATTACATACCCCCGACCTTTATATAAAAGCCTCATGAAAATGTTGTTACTTGAAAACCAAATTGCCTTTCATACAAACACAGAACTGTAGCTAGTTATTTTTTCCCCCTTTTAAGAAATATGTGCTTACCCATAGGAGGAACTGAACTAATTGAACTATCTATAATTTTCCAAGACTTGGAACCATTTCATGATGTCTGCAACAAATATAAAGTTTCTGCCATCTCAATACAAAGTGTGGTTCACAGTTTATATACAGACAGATGTAGAATTGAAAATATTCCCTGAAGTCATAATGGTGGGGTTATGCAGGATGTTATTTAAAAGCTATTCACTAACAATGCCCTTTTCCTTTTAGCCAGAATCCTACTGTAAAAATTCAACTGGGGAAAAAGTCAATTAATTGAAATTGTGGATGTCGGCACTCTAGAATTGGAAACATAAAATGAAGCAACTGATGTGGGGAGAAAAAGACTACATGCTATTTGCTAGTAATAGTTACAACAGGATAACAATAGCCAGAGCTTTTGCTTTTCAGTGAATAGGAGCCAGTAAATGCCCAAACCAAACCTGAACTGAGAGCCTAGATGTGAAATCACTGGGTTACCCAGGAAGTGCATTTCCTCTCAGTCAAAAGAAAATACATCAGAGGAGCTACTAGGGGGTGAGGTCCGCACCAGTTGACATCCCAGGGAGGGGTGACACCAAAATGACTTTCTTTTCTATTCTATTTGTTACTGGTGGTGTGAAAACGCACCACTAGTATAAAATGGGTTTTTTTCCAATCCCCGCCATGGTTCATGCGGGGGTTGCATTTCCCAGGAGGCCTCCACATCATGTGGTCTGGTATGAGAGGATGACTTGGGAGGAGGTCCACAGGGGTGACACTATGAGATCTCGCCCTGGGTGTCACCAACCTCAGTGACACCCCTGAGCTAGTGTACTGTACTATATGCAACTCATTGGTTGAGCAGTGCTGGATGCAAATCTATGCCCAGCCACAGATTCTCCCAGTGTCCTTGGGCAACTCAGCCCCCATTCTCATTCTATAAAATGGGAATAACTACAGTATCTTCTTCAAAAGGCGGTTACAGAATGAATGACATTCATTCAGGGCCACTGCATACAGGGAGCCGTCTTTATAAATTGGGGTTAGTGAACAGAAAGCTTGGATTTATAGAGAAACACTTAGAATTTTTTTTCCCTCTATAAGAAATAATGAAAGGAAGGTTTAATGGGGAGCATACATACATTCTATGACCATTGCTGGACTTAGAGGGGAAGTTCATTCCACAAGAAGCAATGCAATAAAGTACAGTATAAGGACTGTACAGAGTGGCATGCAGGCCTGAACATGTATAAACCAGTCGCCACCGTCGTCGTCCCCCGTGCAGGGGCAGCCCGTGAGTTGAAAACTTCATGTCAGGCAGTCAATTGGAGGTGGTGAGTTGGCAAGGGGTACCCGGCCTGTGCCCATCTGCCACCTCCCCCAGCCTACTGCCAACATGGAGTCCAGACTGGCTCCATCCTCTTCTCAAGCTGTAGCATGGAAGAGGAAGGACGTACCTCTCTCCCTTGGCTTTCAGCATCACCTTCTCCTCCTCCTCTAATCTCTAGGGGTGGGAATGCTGGGGCAACCAGCATTCTCTCTCTGTGGCCATTAGAGGAAGCAGCACTGGATGCTGAGAGAGAGAGGGGGGGACCCTCCCTCTAGCTCTGCCACCTCCACCACTTCCTCTGATCACCACACAGGGAATGCTGGACTCCCAACATTCCCTCCACAGGCCATTGAAGGACGTGGCAGAAATGGCTGCAGTGCTGGGCACCGAGAGAGAGAGAGAGGTAAGCCCTCCTCATCCTCCTCTCAATATCTAGCACCACCACCGCTGCCTCCTCCTCCTCTAATGGCTGCTGGAGGGCATGTGAAGACCAGCAGGGATTGTGAAGAGCTCCAGAAGGATCTCTCCAAACTGGGAGAATGGGCAGCAAAATGGCAGATGCGCTTCAATGTAAGTAAGTGCAAAGTGATGCACATTGGGGCAAGAAACCAAAATTTCACATATACGCTAATGGGATCTGAGTTGTCTGTGACGGATCAAGAGAGAGATCTTGGGGTGCTGGTGGACAGGTTGATGAAAGTGTCGACCCAGTGTGTGGCAGCTGTGAAGAAGGCCAATTCCATGCTTGGGATTGAGAATAAAACGGCCAATATCATTATGCCTTTGTACAAATCGATGGTAAGGCCACATCTGGAGTATTGTGTCCAGTTCTGGTCACCACACCTCAAAAAGCATATAGTTGAATTGGAAAAGGTGCAGAAAAGAGTGACCAGAATGATTCGTGGGCTGGAGCACCTTCCTTATGAGGAAAGGCTACAGCGTCTGGGGCTTTTCAGTCTAGAAAAAAGGCGCCTGAGGGGGGACATGATTGAGACGTATAAAATTATGCATGGGATGGAGAGAGTGGATAGAGGGAAATTCTTCTCCCTCTCGCACAACACCAGAACCAGGGGACATGCACTAAAATTGAGTGGAGGGAGAGTTAGAACGGACAAAAGAAAATATTTCTTTACCCAGCGTGTAATTCATCTGTGGAACTCCTTGCCATAGGATGTGGTGATGGCACCTGGCCTAGATGCCTTTAAAAGGGGTTTGGACAGATTCATGGAGGAAAAGACCATCACAGGTTACAAGCCATAAGCAACCTCCTGGTTTTAGAAGTAGGTTTTCTCTGTGCCAGGTGCAGGGGAGTGGCAACAGGAAACAGGTTACCTTGTTGGCTGTGTGCTCCCTGAGGCATCTGGTGGGGCCACTGTGTGATACAGGAAGCTGGACTAGATGGGCCTTTGGCCTGATCCAGCAGGGCTCTTCTTATGTTCTTATGTAATGCTGAGAGTCCAGCATTCCATCTGCGGCCATTACAGGAAGTGGCAGTGGCACTGGATACCAAGGGAGAAAGGTAAGTGAAGCAGGCCGGGGGGGGGGGTTACTCTGTCTGTTATTCCAATTAATGACAATGCTAAAATTCTAGAGCTTGGAGGGATTGGGGAGGAGAACGCAGAGCATGCTGGCCCAGCAGTGGCAAAATCTAAATATCACAGATGTCCCTTTAAGAGCTCAGAAGAATAAGAAGATTTGCATGCAGGGCTACAGCAGTAAAGGACATTAGTGCAGGAAATTTTTACATCAAAAAATTGAGGACTTACATCCAGGGAAACGTATAACAAGGAGACATATAACGGGGGTTCCCTGTACTATGCTACAGAAGTTATAGGTAATAATGACACATCTCCACAGGGCTGATGCGAGGAGGGTGCAGTTAGAGATATAAAGCACTGTAAACCCTACAAGGGAATAACAAATGGATAATAATAGTTTCTGCCAATTACTTTCACTGAGGGCTTGGTAATATCTCTGTTTAAGCTTACTATTTCAAGTTGAGCTACAAAGTCCTACAGCTGTCGTGCGCGCATGCTATTTTTAAAGGTGCAAAAAAAGTGTTCCTGACATAAAGCATCCACCCGAAGGCACTCCTAGTTTGACACAGGGCACAGAGCCCAAGAATCTTCCAACCCATTTCCAAGGGGGAGGGCAATTTAAAGGCTGGACAACAGCAGTTGTAGGCAGCAACAAAAAGCAAAGAAACACAAGGTTGATGCTTCTAGAACTATGCAAGATTCGGAACACAGAAAAGAGGTGACGTTCAGTCCTGTGGGGTAAAAATAATGCCCACATTGACAGGAAATGTGCAAATCTCTAGCCCTGTTCAGACGGTGACCCTGTGCACATGTGGTATGAAACGGAGTCCATCACTCTGTTGCCCAATCAGCCTTTTTATTTCTTTTGATTGTGAAGCATGCAGGAAGACACATGTGTACAGTCGTACCATGCTTGCACAGAACACTCAATCTTGTGGCAAAGCCACCCTCCTAAGAAGTTTCCATCACACAAAAGATCCTACCAAATTCTATTGGAGAAAACAGTATAAAAAATTGGGTTACAATACCCCATGCGTCTTCATCCTTTGCTTTTATTCTGCTAAGCTGTCAATCTGTCACGTGTTGACCTGCTGGTGCCGTGTTAAGCCACCTCCATTCCAGCCACAATCCAAGGACCTCCATGCCAAGATAGCACCCAGGATGGGTAGCTCCCACTTCCCTTATCCTTTCCCTCCACATCTCTCCATGAGTGCACCCAAGGCCGCTGTGCCAGCACAGGCTGGACAGTCATCCTTGTGGCCCATTTGCAATGCATCCCTTCCCCTGAAAAAGCAGTTTCAACTCTCTTGTCCTGCTTCCAACTCTCAAACTAATCACGACAACTGCCCAGATTTTGGAGCTTGCCTGCAAGGCCCACTTTTGCCTTTAAATCTCCTCTCACTCAGGAGACCAACGCAGTCTTGGCGACCTTGCCCTGCGGCTCCTGCAACACATCGCAATCCATTAAGCAGAAATGGACTGGTAATCTTGGTACTTGGCACAGCCTCGCCATCAACCTACAAACTCCTCTTTGTCTTTCCTTGTTGTCTTTTGTGCCATCAAACTGATAACACACTTAATACTTCTATCATTTTCCTCCTTTGTTAGAGTGCCTGTGTTGTGAGCAAGCGTTTATTTTGGTCTATTCCCCTTCCCTATTACTGTTCAATTACCTCCACAATAAAAGTTTGTTTGATACACCTTTCACCCTCCCTCTTCCTTCCCCATCGAATCACTGAGCTGTGCCACTGCCCAGGGTCCCAACAGCAAGACAGTTTTGTCCCATGCATGCACAGTAGCATGGGTGTAAAAGCATACCCAGTTACAACTCATACACCAAACGTCAACAAGCCAGAGATTATGTTTGCACAGGGCCCACAAGTACATCCCAATACACACAGACCCACTGTGCAGACATTACCTCCTCCCATGTATGAATGTCAGGAACAACAAGAACATAGTGCCAACAGACATGATCACAACCCCGCCAACATCACATGTACAGTTGTATGCTGAATGAGCATCTAAACAGGACTTGGAGTCTTTTCAAGCTGAGTTTCCATTCACAAAGGGAGCTTCCAATGGCAGAAGAGCTAGGTGGAACGCTCCCTGCTGACTTCGGTCTTGGCTATTCTATAAAGTGGCCAAGAGGCAGAAACTCTAAGGCAGTGGTTCCCAACCCATGGTCTGTGGACCACAGGTGGTCCGCGAGGTCGCTGGTCGTTTTTTTTTGGGGGGGGGTGACACAAGTGCTGCCCGGGTCTTCAGCCCCCACTGTGGGTCCACTGACGAGGCTTGGAGTGCGGAGCTGGGAAGGGCTGGCCCACCCAACCACCCACAAACCCAGCAGTTCTTAACCCTAAGTACAACATTCACAGAAAAGAAGAATCCCTCCTACCATTTTAGCTGTTTTGCATAAGTGGATTTTGTGACACAAAACTGAACAAAGGGCTTGGTAATGCGGTTCTGCCTTCCTTATATTTCCAGCCTCTTTGATGTTCACAAGGTGAGTCTATATATGGAGTAAAATGAAGTGGTAAAATAGGCTGTACCATCTCTTAGTGTACATGCAGGAAGGAGATGGGAATGACCCTAGCATTGTAAACTTAAATAAATAAAGTACTACATTTGTAGAAAAGCTTTTGTTGAGTCCTACCAAGTGTTTTTCCCCCATGGGCAAGGTCTAAAATACTCTACAGTTTGAAGCAGTGCAATTCACCAACTCATTCTGCGTCACTCTTAAACTGACCCCAGTTCCTGCCACAGATCAAGCCCTGCAAGCATGACCTGAACTTTTGGTTAACTGTATAGCGCTGGCAACTGAAATGTCCAAACCTGACCTTATCTTGTCTTTAATAACATTTGTATTTCTGGCTATTTGTGGTCTACATGTTAGCTAATAAATATGTGCAAGTTTCAGTGATGCAGATGAATAGATATTTTCATTTTACAGAATACTGCGGGGAAATAAATTTTTGTAAGAAGACAAACAGAAAGCAAAGAAGATCCTAAATTTAAAAGCCAGCTTCCAGGTGTTTTTTTTCCACATCCATATTAAAAAGCAAGCAGTCCCGTCTCAGATTTCTGTACAACACCCCCAACTGCACCTGCTTGGTTCGAGCAGCTGCAGTTCTTCCCCAATGCCAGCTTCTTCCCCATAGCTAAATATGACTCATTAGGTATGCTTACTGTTTTCAGCGGCTTGCCGGGTCCATGAAGCTATTGTGAATTTTCTTTCCTCAAACTCATAGGAGTTTGCCCCGCAAAGTACCCTACCCAAATCAAGAACTAGTTGTCAATTAAACAAGAAAATACTTTGAGGAACTCATTAGGTGTTGCACTAGTTATACAGATGAAAACATCTCATTTATTTTAATTTATTCTGTACTTTTTTTTTTTTTTACACAAAAAGTAATGGAAGAGGCTATCATCAGAGCACTTCCAGAAGGTGTCAAGCTCCAAATTTTGATGAAGCTCTGAGGGGGAAAGGGGAATTCCAGAGTTATGGAGCAGTCACTAAAGTGCTTCTCTGTGTGTCCACAAGGCACAGGCAGACCAGGAGTGATGTAGTTATGAGGCTTTTCTTGGTTGAATCTTAAGGTTCTGACTTGGCTCCTTCCCCAACCCTTCTCAACTCCACTTCCATAAATGTCTTTCTGTAATCATCAAGAGTCAGAAATGATTTTTTTCAAGTAAGTGTTCCCAGAAAGCCATGCCACTGCACCGAGGTCCTGTAAAAATCACTTGCAGTGACATCCCAGCTTAACATAAAACTATTTCTGAATCAAATCATATTTCTTCTTATAAAAACACACAAATATCATCAACACCAATCTAATCCTATTTATTTGAGCCAACAACAAATTTCAGTTTTTTAATCTCTCTCTCTCCCCCCCCCCCCATTGTTATTTTGGCATTTAAACTTAACCACCATAATCTATCGCAGAGTTAGGTGTTCATTGAAACTAATGTGCTCAAGTGCACCTAACTCTGTGATGGATTATGGCCAACATCAATTTCCTTCTCTTTTTTCCCTCTTTCACTGGAAAATTCCAAAGTCCCCTATTTTTACCAGGGAGAAATGAAGAGCCATCAACACTAAATTTACATGCCCAGAAGAAATGTAAATCTTGTACAGTACATGATGCTTGAAAAGATGACAAGGCAAAATAACCAGAACAGCCAGGTGCGGACAGGACATAACTGATGGAGAAGGTCAGGTGCACCGAAACATTTTGAGCATAATCCTTCTGCCATCAAAGACAACAGCAACACTCCCACTGACATCAATAACTGGACACTTTGGAAGCATAATCAAAGTAACGACAGGATAAAAGCAATAACACAAGGAAGCAGAGCACTGACAGAAGGTACCTCCTACTGATTTGCAATGTGTAAAATAATTGAATTCTTTTTTTACCTAAAGTTGTAGCTTTAACTGTCTTCTCTTTAAGCTGTCATGTATGTATGTTTAGTTTTGTTCAAGTCCAAAAAGTTGCATTTGTCAATCAGATGTTGTTTTCACCAGAGCCTCTGAGCAGATCTACATATTCAGAATACCAGGGGTTCTCAACCTCTTCCTGGCCGAGTACCACCTCCGGCGCCACTCTCCTGCTGTGTACCACTGGAAGTGACTGGCAAAGACATCATCACGTTACTTTAGAGTTTTCAGGGTTTTGGAGGCCAAAAAAACCACAACGCAGGTAGGAGGCTCTGGGCGCATGAGAGGGCCCTTCTCAACGTTTCCAAGACGCTCGGTCAAAGGCAGGAGCCTCTTGAAAATGAAAATGCACCGCCGAAAGCGCCATGTCAGAGCAGGTTTCTAGTGGTCCAGTGGTCCCAGTACCACCAGCAGTCAGCCAAAGTACCACTGGTTGAGAACCCCTGGTCAGTAAGTACAATCACTGTTGTAACCCTTGAGAACATAAGTGGTGGGAGGGGAGGGCGTTATGATAAATGCTTTACTCTTGTCAAGACTCCCTCCAGATAGCAAATTAGCATGTTGGGAGGAAAGTTGGAACCCTGGACTCCAACTTCCAGGTTTTCTATGGAGCAGGGAGCTTTTGCCATGGAGGAGCATTCAAAAGATACTTCTTTCTTCTTAGTGGTGTCATCTCAGCACTGTACCTTAGATCAGCCAAACTCTCTCCCGACCATCCTTTTTACAGAGAGCACACACATGTCCCTCACCAGAGGTTCCTGAGAAAACTTAATGGATTGAAGAAAACAAAAAGTGGATATTAAATGGCAATTTTCACAATGGTGAGAGGTAAAAAGTGATACACCCCAAGGATTGGTCTTGGGACCAGCGCTTTTCAATTTGTCCACAAATGAATTAGAGTTGGGGATATGCAGTGACGTGGCCAAGTCTGTGGATGATGCTAATCTTTTCCAAGTGATGAAATCTAGGATGGATTGTGAAGAGCTCCCAAAGGATGAGTGGCGGGAGAGTCAGAACAGACAAAAGGAAATATTTCTTTACCCAGTGCAGTGGCGTTGCTGGAGGTGGGGCGGAATGCTATGTTCTGCACTGCGCTGACCTCCGTTACTCACTGGCACGCGGCGGCCCCACCCCCTCGCCTTTGGAACCATTGAGTGGGGTGAAAGCAATGTGCAGGGCATCTCCTGTGCGTTGCCTTCGCCCAACTAAATGGCTCCGAAGGCAAGGCCGTCACATGCCGGTGAGTAATGGAGGTCAGCGCGGTGCGGAACATAGCGTTCCGCCCCACCTCCAGCGACACCACTGACCCAGCATGGAATTAACGTGTGGAACACCTTGTCATAGGATGTTGTGATTGCACCTGGCCTGGATGCTTTTAAAAGGGGATTGGACAGATTTATGTAGGAAAAATCCATCACAGGTTACAAGCCATGACGACTATATACAACCTCTGGGGTTTAGAGGTAGCCTACTTCTGAACGCCAGAAGAAAGCAAGTAGCAACAGGATACCGGATACATGTTGTCTTGCGTGCTCCCTGAGGCATCTGGTGGACCACTGTGACATACAGGAAGCTGGACTAGAGGGGCCCTTGGCCTGCTGCAGCAGGGCTCTTCTTACACGCAACAGGAAGCATCTGTTTATATGTGAGTAAAGATATTCATCTGATATTGTTAGTTATATTTGATCTAAGATAACATTCATTGAAGACCATGCTGCCTTTACTGACACTGCTAATAAGATAATCTGTTATAGAAGGCTTACAAATCCATTTAAATTGATTTTAATTAATGAATCAATCACTACTAGCCACTGATGACTGGGTTTATAGACAATGAACAACTTGATGCTAGAGGCCTCTAATTCCCACCTGAAATCCACATTATAGTGATAAGTTGCCTCTTGGTCTGACACCCAACTGTGCTGCTTTTAAATCAAGCTAAGAGGGCTTTGTCCATACAACTGGGAAAATGAAATCTCAAATCTTAAGTATTCCAAACTGTACAGAAGTTGTGGCAAGCAAAGAATACGAGCCACTGCATTACTTACACTATAATTCTGAGTGTTATAACCTCAAGTATCTTTTACATAACTTCATCAGAAAAGTCTGTTATAATGCCTATAAAACAGAGCTATTATTTGATTATACATTTTATTATTCAATGCAATTCTAATTAGATTTGTGCCAAAACAATTGGAGATATTTAAATTCAAACACAACATAGAGGGAGGCCTTAAACTCATGCATCAAACATTGGCAAGTACATTTTTTTTTGAATTAAAATTGGAGGAACACTTCCATCTTACACACTCTAAAAAGTAATGGGTTTAAGAGTTACCCACCTTCAAAGTAACATAAGATGGGCTGAGCGCAAAAGGCTACTGCAACTTTCAACCTATAAACTAATTATCTTTAATACTGAACTTGGGTGGTTGAGAGCCTATGAGTTTGGATGCGAAACAGGACCAGTCAAAAATAAGGCAATGATTTCTACATACTCAGGAGGCTTCCAAGGTGCACGGAAGTAGGTAAGTGCAAAATTGAAACCTAAAGATTTTTTAAAAATAAATAAAGACATTCCAGGTCCTATGTGAACTTTCAGAATGGTTGGGGCATAGAGAGAAAAGAAAATGCTAAACTTATTCTATTGGGGGGGAGAAACTCCCCTCTTTTCTGTGTCCTTTTATTTGGGGAGATAACACTTCATTGCCGCCCAGTTACAGCTACACTAAAATGCTGGGTTTCTTCACTATTTTCTACAGGCAGCTTTCACTTCCACCCCAGGAGAGGCAAAACACAAAAGGGTTCTGTTAAACAATCCAGAAGTTGGGCAATTTGTGGGGCACCCCTAGGGCGAGGTGCACGTCACCCTGGGGCTGGAGGTCACCACGCCACCCCCCTGCCGCCGCCTCAATCCCCCTGCCGCTCCCTCACACACACATCGCTGCTGCCGCCTCACCCTCCGAGACTGCCCAGTACGAGCCGGGAGAGGGTGAAGATACGTCTTCTTCGCCTGCCAACACGGCTGCTTCTGAGTAGGCCAAAAGCGGCGCTCTTCACGCATGCGCACAACGCCGCTTGAAGCCTCTTGCTCTCAGCGGTGTTGTGCGCATGTGCGAAAATGCCTCTTTTGGCCTAGTCAGAAGCGGCCGAGCCGGTGGGCATAGTAGACGCATCTTCACCCTCTCCCAGCTCGTACTGGGCGGCTTCAGGGGGTGACGCGGCAGCCTCAGGGGGTGACGCGGCACGCAACATTGGGCACGACACCCCCGGTGGCCCGCCCCCTGCCACGCCCTAGTAATGCCACTGGGGCAGCCCAATCCTAACTAACGGCATGCTCAGCTGACCTTGCATCAGCTATTGGCACTTGATCACAACCATGGATTTGTTTTTGCATAGTTTTGATCAATTACCATAAGCAAATCTGAGCTCAGCACATTCTGTGGCAAGTGGTAGAGATAAACATAGGATCATCAGCTCCGTCTGTGGCTGAGCTTGATTACACTGCTTTACCAATAGGAGATACTTGATGAATAGGAGGGCCCTTTAGTAGAAAGTCATTTATGTATTTTACATGGGGATAAGGGCAAAGGGTCACTTTGACCTCCCCATATCTCCTATATACCAACATATGTTGAATTTTTAAGAAAAAAATCAACAAACATTAATGCCATCTTTAGGCTAGTTTTTACAAGAGTGAAGATTCGTAAAGGTACCAGTGGTAGGGGTTATTTTATTCAGTGCATTGTTTTATAATTTCTCAATGGTAGTCAGCAGCTATCAGAGAATTACACAAAGCACAGTATTAAAGTGTGGTTCCCTAATCAATTTGAAAACCATCCGATTGTTATATTTGCTTTGGCTCAGAAATGTTCAGGTTCGGTAGAGCAGCAGAGACAAGATGGGTAGCTTATTGTGATGGTTTTTAAGCACTTATACCATCACAGAAGCATGTTTTCTTGCACTACGAAGAAGAGAAAAAAATCACAAATAATTTTGCGCTGATGTAATGAAGATAGTTACGCTGACGGCTGAATGGCATTTATTTAGTCCGAAGTAAAAAACAAAAATGACATTCACCAAATATAAGTCACAGTATATGCGATGCTGTGGTTCACATTCATAGGGTCGGATTATGCAGCCAACGAAGCTGAACTTAGATAGTGAGAATCAACGTGGCCTTGGTTATTAGGAGCCAAACAGCTTCAACAGCAAAAGGAAAGCCAGGAAGGGAGAGTGGGAGAAAGAACACTGTTTTTGTTTTACTTCTTCCAAGGTTTCATCCTCTATTCTTGCTGTCAGTATCTTTCACTTTTAGCTTCGGGGGGGGGGGGGGGGTCTGGTCAAAGCCATTTTGCACTAACTAGAAGTATGAATTCAAGACTGAGATGTGTTGCTCAATTTTACATCCCGACTGTTTATTCTTGAAAAATCCAGATAGTAGCTCTGATTCAGTCTGGCCTATGCCAAGGTATCCAGACATTCAAATAAAGACCACAGATTATAAACAGTTTCAGCAAATTGAGTTGAGTGCCTTTGTTCCTCAGACATACATCTCCCCATTGCTTACAAAAGCAGCATATACTAACCACTAACAAAACTATAGCCAGCACTAGGAAAGGAAGTTATTCAAGTCTGGATTTCCTGCTTTTGCTTGTAGCCAAGAACTGTAAGGTTTGTAGTGGTTTCAGGAACTGAGTCATCTAATGATTCATGGGTAAGATACTGGTTTTAATATGCTTCTAATCACAAGACTCAAAAACTTGACAACCAGCCGAGATGAGACTTAATTTCTAGTTTAAAGCTAAAACAAATTTATGTTATGACCAGGGAAAAAAATCCAAACATTCCAAATTAGGCTCACTCTAAACCTAGCATCTTTTTTATATACAGTACTCCTTCTGTTTATTTTCTTTTAATTCTAACAAACTTATTTAACTTAAACTGAAAAATGGGTAATGCTTCCAAGTCAAGCCTTAACACCACAAAGGTCACCATGAAACACACACACACACACACATCACCTTTGTTACAATCCTGATGATGTGGCCAAACTTCGAAGAAACAAATCACAGGTGGGATGTAAAATGCATTTAATCAGGCTTACCATATCGCCGACCGGGACGTTCCTTTTTGCCCTTAAGGGAGGCGGGGGGAGGGGCGATAGAAGCCGGAGCGACTCCGGCTTCTATCGCCCCTCCCCCCGCCTCCCTTAAGGGCAAAAAGGAACGTCCCGGTCGGCGATATGGTAAGCCTGCATTTAATGTAACTATGAGCCTAGAAATAAAAATATCCACAGCCACAATTTTTAATCAACAAAATCCACTGTTGCTATTGTTGATCCACATGATTTATGTAACTATGTCTAATCAAGGACCAGCTGGCAACAACCAATTGGGAGAAGTTCCATTTCCACAGCTCTGCGATGATCGGTTTGAAAGCAGAAACCAGCACATACCTTTATTCAGGAACTCGTGCTCTTGAAAGCATAGAGTTATCCAAGTGCAAATGGAGAATTCACAACTAGCTGCCACTTTTTAGGTCTGTATTTTTGGTTGTGGGAGAGAGAATAGCAATATACTGTAACCTGACCTTGCAGGCAGCCTACCTAAGATGTTTGAGAAAGAAAAGTGAATTCTCATATATGGAAAAGTACTGGCTTGCTTTTTTTTTCATTTCTGAAATGCAGCCTGCAGTTACTTACAACAGTACAGTAAGGAGGGAGGGCAGAAGGGGGAAGGACGGGGAGGGGGAGAGGCTCCTTCAAGATGCACATTACTCGGGTATTCAAAAAGAAACAAAGTATAGCAAGCCTTTTTTTAAAAAGAAAAAAAGTAAAACAGTGGACAAGAAAAGGCCAAAGTGCACTCTGTGGCTGGCAGTCATTTTATGGCTTTAGTCCTACAGCAGATTTACTTAGATGACGTCAGTGGCTCCAATCCAGCTTTTTCTTTGGTAGCATTTACCACTTGCCTCTTGAAGCCTCCACTGTGTTACAGAGCAGCAGACCATAATCAAAATTCCCTTTGTGAAATAGAGTTTACCTCAGGGCACACAGGCCTAGCTAGCTGAATTGAAGGCTCTTCACTCTGCACTTCATGCCTAGAAATAAATAGCCTACAATACTGTACTTTCCTCAGTACAGAAGAACCATTAAAAGCAGCCTACCTTTTTTTTTTCATTTAAAGGATTTTCTGTTTGCTTCCAAAAATCTCACTTGCCATGTGTTACTTAATATTCCAAGCTTATCCTGTATCATGATAATACACAGGCTGATAGTGCCTCATTTAGACCTGGAAATGCTCATTCATCCTAGATGGTTTGCATATGCAAGGCTCCAAAACATATGCCAATAAGTGGTCCTGGTCCTGGAAGATGCTGTGCTAGCACGTTTCCTCCAAGATCATGTCAGCAATAAGGAGGAAGTTTGGGCCTAGGTTTCTGTGTGGCCGCTAGTATTTCTACCCTTTGCCAACCTGAATACAAGCAAGAGCAGTGCAGACACAACATTAATTCCCTGCAAAGTACTATAGTTAGCAAAATGGAAGCCATCCTTGGGAACACATTCTCCTTCCTTCCTCTATAGCACGTACTACACATATCCTCCCTTCCCTTGCCATTGGTTTAGCGTTACCTCTTCACCAATGCTAACTATGGCAAACGCTAAATGCTTCCCTCTTAATCTAAACTTCAGGCCCATTTCATACCCTGGTCTCAAAGTCTGGGAAGCCTGGACAGCACCAGTCATAGTTAGCATTGATGCAGATGTAACACTTAGCCATAGCTAAGGCTGACAAAGGAAGGGACACATAGGAAGCATTATACAGAGTCAGATCCTTGGTCCATTTAAGCCACTATTGCCTCTATGCTGACCAGCAGTAAATGTCCTGGCTCTCATGCAGACGTCTTTCCCAGCCCTACTTGGAAGTAATAGACATTGAACCTGAGATCTTCTGCATGGAAAGCATGTGATCAACCACCAAGCTGCAGCAATTGGAAACAGTCAACTCAGATACTCACACCAGAGAGGGAAGGAAGAACACATTCCTATGGCTATCTACTATTATCAAGCTGGTTTGCAGGAAGTCAATGTCACATCTGTGCCAGGCCATATAAAATGAAAATGGAGGGCTTTGCCTGTCACAGCCTGGTGCTAAGCTGGTCAACTTGCACATATCCCAGCACAGAGTAACCGGGTCAGTCCAAATCTATAAGAATAGGTTCTGTCTGTTTGCATGCAAGCTCCTTTCAAAAGCAGGCAGTAAACTTTTTTTTTTTCCCCTAACCTATATGAGAAGCTGGGGATTCACCTACAAGGTAATAAGTCCCACGTAAATCAATAGGACTTATATTCCTCCACTTTTAGAAATACTTATTGAGCCAATGGAGAAAAAGAAATCTACAATGTTTATAAATATTTGATGTCGCTTAATAAATACGATATTCAAATTCTTAGAGAAATACGGAATAGATCACCCTATCTTATATAACCAATGGAAAATGGCCTTATCTAATATACCTGCATTATCTATGGATATTAAATTGCAATTAATTCAACAAAAAATTATTTTCAGGGTTTACTGGACACTGCAACATCTTCAGAGTAAGGGGTTGGTTAAAGGATCGAAATGCTGGCATTGTAATTTACTGAATGCATCACTTAAACATATGGTATGGCCCAGTTCTGTGATACAATCTTTTTGGGAAGAGGTTATTGTGTAAATTTCGTATCATAACAATCATTATATTTGTTGATTCTTATGTCTTTAAATCAGTCAATCCTAAATGAAATCAACCCTGACTGTTCCCTGGAAGGACCAGGTACTGAGGCTGAAACTCAAATGTTTTGGCCACCTAATGCGAAGAGAGGACTCTCTGGAGAAGACTCTGATGCTGGGAAAGATTGAAGGCAAAAGGAGAAGGCAAAGGATGAGATGGTTAGACAGCATCACCGATGCAACGAACATGAAAAGGAGCGAACTCAGGATGGAAGATAGTGGAGGACAGGAAGGCCTGGCGGGATATGGTTCATGGGATCACGAAGGGTCGGACACGACTTAACGACTGAACAACAACAACAAATTTACCTTTTCATTTCATAAATTTTCACTGAAACTGTGGAACAGCAAAAATGGATTCTCAATGTCCTTATCATACCTAAAAGATTTATATAAGAGCATGCCTAAAAGTCTGAAACTCGCAAGGTAGGATTTTTAATTCCCTTCTCCCTTTGAACAGCAGATACCCATGACAGATCTCAATGTGCTTTTACAAGTCCCTTAGCTTCAAAGTTCCACTCTATACTCCACTAGTTAGACCTCACTTTGGAATAATGCGTCCGGTTTGGGGCATCATGTTTTAAGGAGAACATTGATAAGCTGGTGTGGGTTCAGAGAAGGGTAATGAAGATGATGAGGGGTTTGGAAACCAAGTCCTATGAGGAACGGTTAAAAGAGCTCAGTATCTATGGGGAGACAAGAGAGCCATCTTCAAGTATCTGAAGGGCTGTCACGCAGAAGAAAGGGAAGGCTTGCTTTGGTGGTTCCTGAGGCCAGAACTAGCACCAATGGGTTGAAACTATAGGCAAATATATTTACATTAGATTTGAGAAAGACTTTCCTAACTGCAAGAGCCTGCCTTGTTCAGTGTGGGCTCTCCTTCAGTGGAGGTTTTCAAACAGTCTGGATGGCTATCTGTCAGGGATGTTATACAGGTTGGTTACCCCTTATCCGGACATTCGAAATCCAGACTATTCCGAAATCCAGCCTTTTGGGGGGCTATGACTTTTTAAAAAACTTTTTCCAGCACTTGACTGGCATAGTGCAAGGCATGCTGGGGCACAAAATTATTAAAAATATTGTACAAAATTAGCTTCAGGCTATGTGTACAAGGTGTATATGAGACATAAATGAACGTTGTGTTTAGACTTGGGTCCCATTTCCAAGTTGTCTCATTATATTCTCAGCGGTGGCGCCACAACTATGGAATTCCCTCCCCCTGGAAATAAGAATGGCTCCCTCCTTAGAGAACTTTCGGCGGGGCCTCAAGACGTTTTTATTCAGGTTGGTGTTCGATAGCTGACATGGTGGGCTAGCTTTTTAATAAATGCAATCATAAGGTGACCCACTGGGTTTGTTTGTTTTAATTGTATTAAATACCTGCTTAAGTAAGTAAGTAAGTAAGTAAGTAAGTAAATTTGTGCAAATATTCCAAAATCCAGACAAATCCAAAATCCAGACAACTTCCCGTCCCAAGCAGCCCGGATAAGGGATACTCAACCTAGTTGCCTGCACTGAGCAGGGGAGTTGAACTAGATGATCTCTAAGGTCACTTCCAACTCTAGTATTCTATGAAAAGCCGTTCCAGCCTCCTCCCTCAACACGGAGAACTAGTTCTGCACTTCCTTAGATTGAAACACGGTTTCATAGTTCGTAAGATGTGGTCATACTTCTAAATTACAGTACGTTATATATTCTTTATATAAGAATCATACAAATAAATCACACATATAAAGATCCAAATGGTACTGGAATGACACTAACCGTGCCTATGGAGATAAACCCATGACGGCTTCTGGAAACATGCTGATAATGCACATGCTTAGCCCTGCCATCACCATGGTCAGTGTTGGTCTGCAGTATCAAAAGCAGCATGGAAAAAGGTCTTCCCCATACCTGCCACCTGGGTAGGGGAGTGGTGTTCAATGTGCACTTCCAGGAAGCTCCCATGTTAGTCTCCACAGGGACCTTGATTCCTCATGCCTGATGGGCAAAAGTAACATTAATTTTTCATCTCTAGACAGTCACTCAGCCTAGGATACAAGGTCTGGTGTAAGATATGCTGGAGAATTTGAGGATGGCCAACTTTTTTGAATGTTTGACTTTTTTTTTTTACCCTGTGAGCACCAACGCACCCCCCCCCAAAAAAAATATCATTTTGTTGGCCCTGAAAAGTCTGCTCAGTTTCAAAAGAGTTTAGCTAATATGTAATAGAAGGCTGCTTGTTAAGAAATGCGTGTCTGATGCTCCTTGGGCACCATGGACGTCCCAGGGCATGGTCCCAAGGCACTTGGTGCACAGAGTTCCCTATAAAAACTACAGGGACTGTGGGGAGCCCTACCTTTGCTGCAGGGGGGCAGCTCTGGAGCTCCATGAAGGAAGCTGCATAGGGCTTGGATTCTAGCTGCATGGCCACGCAGTTTAGAGGGAACAGTGTTGGTGCAGCAACTGTGGTCAAGGTAAGCAGGTGAGAGTCTAATCAAGTCCCCAGATGGGAGACTGCCTGGTCTAAGGGCACATGACACAGCCACCTTGTCAAAGATGAGCAGGTCTAAGTCTGGTCAGTGCCTGGATGGATGACCATGTACAGACCCCCATGCAAATCACCTTGAGCTTTAAAAGTTCTCATCTTGAGAATAAAAGTGAGATAAAAATGTGATAAATCAAATGCTCTGCCTTGAATTCATGAAAGAAAAGCTAGATGGATTTATAGCTGAGTGGTTCTTGGGACCACAGTGATTAAAACAGGCATTGATCAAAAGGCTACCTGCAATCTCATAGGGTAGATTAGCTCAGACACACTAAAAACAGCCAAAAAGATGGCAAGTTTTCCAAACACAAATCATGTTATTTGGCCACAGAACAGACTTTTGAAAGGGAGCTTTGACCTGGTTTAAAACTCAAAAGATACCAATATGCAAATATAGTACACAATTCATTCTTTTGATTACTCTCAGAAAGAAGGTATAGTTTTTGTGGGAAGCAAATTCTCACTCCTGAAGATGATCACACCGAGACCTATACTTACCTTGCCCAAATTCTAGAGTACTTTATACCTGGTTGTATTACATACTTTACAACAGCTTAAAAAAAATCTAACTGTTATCGTTATGCACTGAATAGGGCCAATACTAGCATTGGCCTTTCTAAATTCCTCTTACATAGAGTAGTAAACCGAGTTAGTGTTTAAAGGTGCATTTCGTGTTTCTGAAAAGCAGCCATGGCCAGAGACTCAAACACACACCATGCCTACAGACAATCCAGTTTTCTCCAGTTCACCGAGGACCCAGTATGCTAAGCTATTTAGAAAATGTGGCTATGGGGATTCCAAAAGGAGCCGGCTAAACTGGCACAGAGACACCCACTACTTATTTTAAAACAAAAAGACACGACTGTACTAATTTCCTATGGACACCAGCAACACTCTACACATTATAATGAAGTGATTCTGGAAATCAGCAGTTGCTCTTGGAAATCAGGGTGGTAAAGAACAGGACAGTAAAGAACACATGTATCACTGGCAGCAGGTGGTGCAGAAGGAGAGGGGGGCCTGGAGGACAAAGGAAAAGGGGGGCTGACCTGTACACTTCTCTCGAGGGGGAGAAGTGAAAAGTGATTTGAAAAGGAGAAAGGAAAAAAAATGGGACTGCTAAAAGAGATGCACCCATGAGCAAAGAAATACACGTAGAATAAGACAAGCTAAGCCATGAAAACAGAAGAGAGCACAGTGTATCACTTTAAGCAAGAACAGTGATGGGGCTAAGGGGACAAGGAAGAGGCCCCTCCAAAGCAAGAAGACTCCTATTCCAAGGTCATTCAACAAATATGAACAACACTATAACTAGAATTTTCTGTTACAAGATACACAATAGGCAACTAAGGTTGCAATCCTATACACGCTAACGTAAGAACAAGTCCCACTGCACTTAGTGGAACTTACTTCTGAGTAGACATGCATAGGATTGCACTGTAAGGACCACTACTGTATTCTGTCTACTGTGAAATATTGTATTTCCAAAAGACTGTACCCTAAATCAAATCAAATTTGATTTACTGACATAATTAAGAAAAATTAGGGGTATGAAAAATAAGATGCTGTATTTATTAGATTACTGTCATTTTCTTAAATGGTTTTAATAAAACTTAAACACTGAATCTCTGAATAAGATTATACAAAGTAGAGGATATTTCCTTCAAAAGTAGATTTTTCAGAATTAAACACACCATATTTACTGTTTTGATTTAGTCCCTATTTGTTTAGGATGAGAACACACCCAGTAGGTAACTTTCTTTGCCAGTCCTAAACAAATATTCAAACCTGACTCAACAGCTTATTACTTTCATAGGAGAATAGCTTTAAAATCATGATTCCTTGGACTGAAAAGTGGCAAGTGGCAACATGAAAAACGTACTGATTTTAAAACTGATTCTGAAACGTGGAAAGTTGCCATTTTGATAATTTAGCATTAAATGAATATTCTAGATTCTCTGAAACTATGGCTGCATCCACACAACCTTCCAACCACGTACTTCAAATCTTAAGACCTTTTTATTTAGGTTGGCATTCGATAGCTGACATAATGGGCTGGCTTTTTAATCATATGTAATTTTAATCTGTTTTATGTGATCCATTGGAGCTTGTCTTGTTTTATCTGTTTTAATTGCTTTAATGTTTTATTATTGTTGTTTAACGTTGTAAGTCGCCTTGATTGCCCTTACTGGGAGAAAGGCAGGAGATAAATTCTTTAAATAAATAAATATACTCCAGAACTGCCTTTGAAGAACAAGAACGGTTGAGAAGGCAAAAGGGCTGAACAAGCGGCATCGTTCCCATGAGAGTCAAAAGAATTCCAGAACGTTCCATCACATGGGACAGTGCCCAAAGTTAGTGGAACATTGCAACTAATCCAAAGTTTCTACCCTTGTTTAAATGAATATATGCCTCCAGGCTGTAGAAATCACCTAAAAAAATCACAGCAAGAATTCACAATTTAAAAAAATATATAACCACCACCAATTCTGCCAATACTTAAAAAGCAAAATCGTTCCAAAGCACAATGTCACCATTCACCTGCACTGATAATGTGAATAAGAGAGATTCCACAGAAAGGGAACCTGTCATTCCTGTAGCATGAAAGGAATATTTGACACCTGAAGCAGCCAGGCCTGTAGTTGCTGGCGATTCAAACATGAAGCATATCAAAATGCTATTGATAAGCTAAATTAACAGATAGCTTATCTGAAGCATATACTAGCCATATGGTGCCACAACTTCTGTTGCCTGTTGCTAGCATAACAATAGGCTACTGCAGACTTGTACTGGAAGCACCATTTGACAAACTGTCAACAGCATTTTTTTCAAGAGCGCTGGGGCAATGGCGTGCATATCTATTTGCATTTTTTTTAAACAGGTGAACAAAGAGTAAACCAGATGTCAACTTTAGAAATCGAGCTGTCTGGTTTTGGAGAGTTAACAGAGGCAGACGTACTGCTAGAGCTCAAAGCTAGACAATGAGCTTTTCTCAAAACACTCTGGCCTAGGGGAGTGGCTATTTAAAACACTTGGCTTCTTTTATTTCAGCACTGTGGAAGTGAATTCTGCTCTTAAGTGCCAGCTCAAATGAAGTCATTTTGTTTCACTGGGGTTTTCTTTGCATTTTAGCAATGCGTACTGTAGCAAATAATGAAATCCATGATTTTTTTCCTTAAAAAAAATAAATTTTAAGCGCGAAATCCAATTCATGAACCAACTTAATGCTTTGATTCTGTACAATGTAGAAAAATCCTGTGAACAGATCATTCTGGTTTAAGCAAAATGGAAGTTATTATCCTCTCATGCAAGAATGTTTTGAATGTTAGACTAAATTGGAATTTACAACCCTATCTAATGCCATAAAGGCAAGGTGTGAATAGCGATAGATAAGAATGATTTACAGTTGGGTTTTGTACAAGTGACAGATTCACATCTGGTTTACATTGCAAAATCATAAAGACCTTTTTTCATGCTGTAATTATTTTTGTTACCTCTATGCTATCCCTGAGAGCATCTTCTTAATGGCAGTACAGTTTATTACGTACATTCAGCATCTCAAAAAACTCAGACAGAACATTTCCTAATTGTAGAAACATAGTACAGCAGTTGCATTTAATTTTACTGTGTGGCCCGGATTGTGCGTATTTTTAACAAAATGCAACAAATAAAGTCAGTTGTGTGTGTGTGTGTGTGTGTGTGTGTGTGTGTGTGTGTGTGACAGACAGACAGACAGACAGACAGACAGACAGACAGACATATACATGGAAATGAATAAACCTCTCTGCTGTAATAAGTTGACCTGCCAGCAGGAAAATGTACATTTTAACATTTCTGTAGTAGTGGACATATTAACATTTAAAGTTATCTTTTAGGATTCCTTTCATATTACATTGAGTTTGCACCCTCAACTCTTTCCAAAAACCAGTGCTGTACTGAATTATTATAATTAGAAAACTATGTGTATAAAAGGCAGTACAACTGATGCATTTTTAAATAGAGAGTTCATTGCAAAAAAAATATAAGTTCAATATGTTCTCACATAATTAACATTTCCCATCATTAGCAGCAGTTTTCAGTTTATGTACCAATAAAAAGAATAGCATTCATCAATGTTTTAATCCCCAAGCAGTAGTATTTTAATTGCTTTAGTAACAATGCTTAACTTTTGGTCCTGAAAATACATTGGAACTTCCAGATTTTTTCCACTCAAAAATAACATGTTTGTTTGTGAACACATTAGGTAGTTGTGACTATGGCTAGGACAAATCAAATTAACACACGAAAAAAGCTAGAAGTGTAAGAAGGCCACTTGGATCTGTAACAGGATGTAGGAACAATGTTCATGTCTTCAGAGTAAACAAAGAAGAAAAAAGGAATAGAGAGTCAGAGGTGATAGCGCTTTTCTATTTTCTTTCAGATTGAAGCGAATAAAATCTAAGCAACTGCCATGATTTTACAGATCTGTGAAAGAGTATAGATTTCATTTTTGTCTCTTCCTCCAAATCCCTCTTCAAAACCCAGTTTTCCATGAAACCTATTCCTTGGTTTTTATCTTTAATTGAAGCAAAACGTAAAGTGTGTGAGACTGCATTTGCCCACATTTTCCCTCACTGCCCTTGCCCCTCCAGTCCCCCGCTCCAGTCCCCCCCCCACTTGTTTGCTGTCACTTCGGAAGTGCCTCAGAGCAAAGACCCAGTTTTTACACTTAGATTAAGAGTAATATGAATTTTCTTCTTAGTATTTTAAGCTAAAATTACTGATCACTCACTTTCAACATGTAAATACATTGGTTTGTCGTTTTTTCAAATATAGTTTCTTTGGGACATTAAAATACTTCCTATGAAAGATGCAAACAGTTGCTGTATAGTAGGGTTAGGATCCCAAGGGCAGTCCTATTGGCTTTGACTGAACTCTCTTATTAGTCTGCTTAGGTCTACTTTGAAGTACAGATGTGTAATCAATAAATGCCCCCATTAAAATTAATTGGGGATTTAGTAACACCAACATGCATTATATGCCTTTCCTAAAAAAAAAAAAAAAAACCAAAAAAAAACCCTAAACCTTGCCACTGTAAAAAGCCTTATGGGTTTCTGGTAGCTTTATCCCAAACCCTGCAGTGCCAGCAAATCAATGGTCATGGTGGGGTATACCAGTGGTTTCATGAGTTCAACACTGCAAGCCGTGATGTTACACTACCAGTGCAGAAAAATTACAGAAACAACTCTGACTGTGGAATTGCATTGCAATCATTACATAAAATGTTGGGTTTAAACAAAACAGTAAAACCATAGTTTCTCACTAAGAGAATGAACTTTAAAGTGCCATAAGCTGTTGCACGCCCCTCTCTTTCTCTCTTCCTACATCCATGACAGGATGAGAGTGACAGCTTCTGCTTTCACTTTAAGAACAAACTACAGTTCTACATTATGCCTGAATTCAAGAAACTACGGTTTGAGGCATTAGAACAAACCAGGATATAAAACCATTTTGATACTGGTTTCACAAACTGGCTTGCCTCTAACTCTAGTAGTTAAACTGCAGTTCCCAGAGTGTGTACATAACACAGAATGGTGGCTTGTTCTTCAAGGAGAAACATTCACTCCTACCCTCTTGCACACTGAGGATGAGAGAGCGAGTTCACAAACCTACAACTCCGAGGCTCATTCCCTTAACAGGACACCATCTGAACCCAGGGAATGACTGGTGTTGCCTTCCAATTCTCTTACTATGCATGCCTAGGCATATCTACTCTGAAGTGAGCTCCATTATTCAGAGGCACTTACTCCCAGTTAAGTGTGTATAGGATTGTAGCCTTAAAATCTCAAATTATAAACTTCACTATCAAACAAAAAAGAAAAGCACACCTCCTTGTTGTATACAATGTATAATATGTACCAAAGGGAGAGGCAAGAAAACAAACAAATCAAAGACTGAAGTTAAGGCAAGTGATTTATGAAGACTGTTGCATCCTTCTCCAGCAAAGGAGATCCTCATGCAGAAGCAGATTTCCCTTCCAGATACATTCCTGGATGTGCATCACCATCTGCATGGTGATACTCATCTAGATACCACTGAACTGTTTTGATGAGTCTTTTGATGGGGGATGTGCATGTTCATTCAGGGCCACAGACTGTTCTGCAGGATTGCGACCTTGGTATTTAAACATGCAATTCAATGAGAATGAGGCTTTGATGGGAAAGTAGTATCAACGTCACATTCCCAAACATTGCAAAGTTTATAATGTCTGTACTACAACATTAATCTAAATGAAACATATAACCTGCTAAAAATGCTTTTCCCTGGTTAGATTTACTTCTAAGTATCATGTTGCACCAAGCTGTATCAGAAGCAACTTCAGCCATAGCCCTCAAGTCACTCCAGCAACACAAGACTCTCACTTTTTCAGCATCTCCGATGCGAAGAGGATTCATTCTGGAACACTAACTAGCAATAATTTAGAGCACATAGTGTCAGATGTAAGGCAAGAACTAATAACTTTGTGCAAAGTATTGTAATTCTGACCACACACACACACACACACACACACACACACACACACACACACACACACACACACACACACACTATTAAAGCCCAGGAGGCTGCACTTTGAGTAATTATGAATTAGTTATTATTTACATGTATATATTTAGGTCCCTTTAAGGAACAGACTTTTGTTGCCCTCGATTACCATAACATAAATCCCTTCAACAGTCTATAGAGCTACAAAATCTAGGAGTTAATTTCCCCTCAAACCTGTGCTTCTGTGTA
This sequence comes from Plestiodon gilberti rubricaudatus, assembly GCA_026170595.1. NCBI lineage: Eukaryota > Metazoa > Chordata > Lepidosauria > Squamata > Scincidae > Plestiodon > Plestiodon gilberti. The sequence continues at coordinate 233,036,433 of JANXHW010000001.1, read as the reverse complement.
GAATGGTACTTAAGGGACACAGTTATGTTCTCCAGTTGCATAAAAGGTTTATAATATAAACGTTACTCACAACTCAGATCCACATTATACGTTTAATGTAGTATCTTAGGTGGTACAACAATATAAAATGAGGCCTATTGCATTTTTGTTCTCTAAAGGAACACAATATCACACAACATGATGTACATGAACATTTTAAAGGATCCAATCAGCAAAGTTCTGATCACATGGCCACTCCCCCCCCCGCACCCTCTTTTAACGTGAATGCAACAAATCTTTAAATCCTAAACTAATGAAATTGCTTTAGGAAACAGGGCACCAAGTTCTACCATTTCAAATACAATATGAAACACATTATCATGCCAGAAAGACTGCAGGATTACGAAGTGGATTTTGTACAGTTCACAAAACATATGTTAAAACATACACCACCACATTTGGAAAAAAAATAGTACACATCTTAAGACAACTATTCCCCAGTGTCACGCACAATCCAAATTGCACACAAAGCTCTACATTCGGAAATAAGCCCAAACCATTTTAAATGAAATCAGTTACATCTACAGAAAGTACAGACTACACAGCCATTTTAGTATTTAAGATTATGGATTGACAGTTACAAATTGCTACAAAACACAAAGGTATTTTTATCCTTCAACTGCCCATCACATCAGAGAAGTGTTTTGCATTCTGGCTATAGTGCACAATCCAGTTACTCCTGAGCAGTCCTATTGACCTTCATACTTTGCTGCTCTTCAATAACTAAAATATGGATTGCATCTCCTTACTGCTGTGCAGCATATAGATTCTATATGCTGCACAGCAGTAAGGAGATGCAATCCAGATAACAGCAAACTTTTCAGAAAACATGCACATAATTTTTAGCATAGAGTTTCTGAAATGTTCATTCTAACTATGGAATGACATCTCTCACAGTTTAGCAGTTCCTATCTCAAAAGAATTAAAGCCTAACTTTCTTTGTTAAAGGGGAAACCATCACAAAAGAACCAGGTCTCTTCACAGATCTAGAATATCATTTAGCCCCCCCAAAATAATAAAATAATAATAATAATAATGCTCCTTTCAAAGTATTAGATTTACAACCACACAAAGCACATAAAACACACACACACACACACACACACACACAAACACACACACACACACGATTCTCCAAACACCAGCAATCTTTCAGTTGCAACTCACTGACCCAGTTCTTAGTTATGCTAGGCCTGTTCTTTTCCACTGTTTACTGAACTTCGTTAAAGCAGATGCTGTTCTTCCAAAAAGCCCACATAAAACCAACATTTCACTCCAGTCTCCTCCTTGTGTTAAGTTTAAGTGGACTCATTCCAGTTATTGATACTGCATATATCATCCAAGACATTTTCAACGCATATAATATGATGCAATTGCTTTTCATAGCTTTATATATTTTCAACTGGACCGGTCATCTAAAATGTATTTGCAACTCTAGGCAAGTCTAACAATACAATACTACTGTCCCATTATTACTTTAATGTCATGCCACAAAGAAAAATATGAAAGCCATCACATTGGTCAAAAATATGTTGCTAATCAATGTACCAGGCAAGATGTACAAAGGAAGATTTGGGGAAAACATTTAATGCAGTTAGTGCTCATAAGTTATAATTTATATCATCAACAAGTCCGCCCAGCAGAAACATTCATTTTTGAAGAAATAATCTTTTTAAAAAAATGTGAGATGCCAACAGAATTCCCTCAAAAGGAAAACATCCTTCCTTGAATCAGTTCTAAAATTCAGATAGGCCTAAAGGTTGCCCTCTTCACCTCTGGAAGTGAGTTATGAATTCTCAGCATTCCATTTGAAAAAAAAATAAGTATGTGCACATACAGAGACAGCCTCTAGAAATAAGGCAGTGTAGCATTGCCCCCTGAATGATCCAAAATCACTTTAGCATGCACCACCAATACAGTCTAATGTCCTTGCTATGGTATTCCCCAACTATTTATAGCAATGGCAATACACTATGTACCCAAGGGCAGCCATTCCAAATTTAGGAATACATTTTTTTAAACTTGAATGATTTAAGAGCATGTCTCTAGTTACTATGAACGTTCCTATACCATTGTGCATAATTCCCTTTAGTGAGTCCAAATTGCCATAAGATTTATGTACAAAGATAAAACATGTACTAAATGAACATTCCACCAAACTGTGATAGTTAAAACATTAAAAAAAAATTAGCAATCCTGAAACTTATGAGACTGTCGCCTGAACAGATGTTCTCTTTCCTCAGTTTTATCAGGATTGGGAAAAAATGTTAGGTGCTCCTGATAAAGAGTTTTAACTGAGCTACTTTTTTCTATGGGCCAACTTAAATCAGAATCTGCATATATAACATTGTAAGTCACAAGGTGTTAATGGAATCTGCTACGTAATTTTTTTTAATCTAGGAAATGTTTTACAAGGAGCAGATTTCCATTCTATCACACTCTATTTATATGTATATGACATGTATATGGTAGCCATTTACAATCAGAAAATAAAGAACATACCTGCTCACTAACTTTTGAGACATTTATTGGGGGTCACTTTTCATTTCCCCAAATCAAAAGCAGATACTTGTCTCTAATCGCTTAACAACTCTCCTGAGAAACAAGGTGGCTGGCATTTCATTGTTTCATAAATATTTTTATACAGCAACACACCATTCAACATTAAACAACTCCATTAAATTAAGTCCAGGATTGTGGGGTGGTGGTTCCCCCCCCCACTCAAAAAGACTAGAAACAAGGCTTGGCTGATGGAGTAACATGTAGATCAGTCTTACTTCTTGTGCTTTGTTTGGATTTTTGGATAAAGTATTTTTTTCTTCCACCATGTAAGTGGACTTCCTTTCTCTGAAAGTGTGAATTCTGTGAACAAAGACTATTACTCCTCTTTGAGCAGGAGCACCATTAACGTGTAGGGTGGGGGTGCACAGGATCCCCAGTCTAAAAGGTTAAGGGGAAATAAAGAAGCCTAGGGTTCCTACCGAAAGGAAGTTTTCCAGGGACAATCTCCTCGTTTTGTTGGAACTGCGACTTTGTCTTTTTTGGATACAATGTTTCTGCTGACTCCGGAAAATTTCCACTTGAATGTGCAATTAACCAGCAGTAGCAGTAGCAGCTCTGGAGAAAGCAAAGAAGCAGCGAAAGAGAACATTCCTTCTTTCATCTTTAAGAGGGGGGAAAAATTAAAACGGGAAGAGGGAGTGGGAGGGAGAAAAGCAAAACAAAACTCAAAGCACGAAAAGACAGCCAAATCTCAGATCCAGCCACTTTCCAAAGCACGGCACTCGGAAGAGAAACTTAAGGGATAGGATCATTTTACTTTGCAAGGCCTGATCTGCTCCCAACTTATTCCTTCTTGGCGAAAAATGTGAAAAATGCCAAAGATTTGTGTGTGTGTGTATGTGTGTGTGCGCGAGAGAGTCTGTCTGTGTGCGCGCGCGCGCCAGGCTGCAAAGCAGTGACTCAGGCAACTAAATGAAAGCAGCAACAGCAATCAAGAGCAGAGAGGGAGAGGAACGGCCGCCTGTTGCAGCTCTGACTAAATCCCCAAAGCAGCCTAAACTCTCCTGGAAACAACTTCTCCCCTTCTCCCAATACTACTTTCCTCGTTTTACCTCGTTTCCCCCCAATTCACCTGCAGAGATTGAGAAGAAGGATCATGAGAGGGCGAGGGGGGGGTAATCGACATGATTCTCCCAAGTAAATAACAGAGGACAGCTCCCCCCCCCCGCCTTTTCCCTGCCACACAAAGCAAAATGTGCAGAGAAGCAGCTCCCTCCAGCCACCACTCGCCCCTACATACACACACACGCACGCACAAAACTTACCTCCACTCCACTCCCCACCTTTGCAAACACCACCAGTCTTTTGCAATTCAATTGCAAACTTCTTCCAGCTTCCCCTGGGGACTTTGCTTGCTTTATTTTCTAGCCTTGGTGTTTTGCTTGTTGTTGTAATTATTAAATTTTGGGGGGAAAAATCCCTTAATTTTTGTGTGTGTCTGGGCTCTACAGCTTGTTGGCTTGCGGGATTATTGAAGCCCTTCAAGTGATTAGTTACTGCCCCCAAACCGGTGGTGGCAGGGCGGGTTGGGCTTTCGAATGGGCTTGTGCGGCGCGAGCGATGCTAAGAATGTTCGGAATGAGAAGAGGAATGAAATGAACGCGAGGAGCGGACTCTCTACAGGGGAGGCGGAGCCACGGCCCGCAACAGCCAGGGGAGGAGCCAGGGAGCAGCTGGTGACCTCATAGAGAGGAAAGTCCAGGGGAGGAGGGAGCAGCAGAGGGGGGCGGGGTTTCTGAGGGAGATCAGATCCGAGGGGGAGGGGGAGAGGTCACAGATTGCCACCTGAGTATCAGCCGCAGTACAAGAGCCCTTCGCTGAAATGGGATCCTGCTCACAGGCCGAGGCACAATCAGAAAGGCTCAGCCGAGGCTGCTTTGCAAAAAGAAGATCAGTCCAGCTGCGGCTCCCATTGGGGGTCCAGGCAACAGAGTGAGGATTTCAACGCCCTGGGGACAGAAGAGGCTGATGCAAACTTTCTGCGCTGGGTTTTTTTGTGTGTGTGTGCGCCTGAGGTCTGAAGTCTGTCCTTAACGCAGGAATTGGAAAGAAAGAAAAGAAAGAAGTGCTAGCTCACACACACACACACACACACACACACACACACACACTTTTACAAGAAAGGCGGCCGTTTCTTGTACAGTAAATGCAGAGCCGAAAGAAGTACAGACTCAATTAAAAATGAATAAATAAATTAGACAGCCAGCTTCTTCTGAATTTGGAAAACAAAGCGTTGTGTTTCTTACAGTTTTGATCCAAGTGCTGAAACCTTACACTCTTAATTTTGCACAGCTCTGATTGAGCAGTGTCATGCTGTGTGTTTTCTTCTCGTTGTGAAATCACTTGTGATCCACCTCTCAGAATCGCATTCCCTGGAGCATGATTCTAATGCACATCTTCTGCAATTAACTGTTTGAGTTCCACGTGAAAGCAGGAAGGGAAGTTTCCAAATAGTCTCCATGGACTCAATGTGTTGGTCTTGGTGCCTGTTTGCAGATGATTTTGTCACTTTTTGGAGACACTACTGACAGCAAAGGTCTGGCATTTCCACTTCTAATCGGAATCACTGCACTGAGGTGCTAATGGACACCCATGTAAGACCCTCTAATGTTTACCCTGCAAACTGGGCAAAGCGGCACTTTTTCAAGTGGTGCTCCTCTTATATTTAGCAGGGGGAGAGTAACTGTCCCCCTTTACCCCAGCAGAGTGTCTTTTCTAGTAGTTGTTTGCTGAGGGTGTTCTGCATTTTTTTTAAATTGTGAGCCCTTTTGGGACAGGGAGCCATTTAGTTATTTGATTTTCTCTGTAAACCTCCTTGTGAACTTTTTTTTGTTGAAAAGTGGTATATAAATATTCTTAATAATTATTATTATATACAGATGTAAATAGAAGCATTCTGAGTAATTGTAACAATCCAGTTCTCACACTCAAAATCACTGGCTCTTACAATAGAGGTTGATTACTCCTTATCCGGACATCCGAAATCCAGACTATTCCGAAATCCAGAATTTTGGGGGCTATGTCTTTTTTAAAAAAAACTTTTCCCAGCACCTGGCTGGCATAGTGCAAGGCATGCTGGGGCACAAAATTATTAAAAATATTGTAGAAAATTACCTTCAGGCTATGTGTATAAGGTGTATATGAGACATAAATGAATTTTGTGTTTAGACTTGGGTCCCATCCCCAAGATCTCATTATATTTGTGCAAATATTCCAAAATCCAGAGAAATCCAAAATCCAGACAGCTTCCTGTCCCAAGCAGTCTGGATAAGGGATTCTCAACCTGTACTATACATTGCTGAAGGCTCTTCTACGCATCAATGCATAGGATTGTGCTGGTAGCCCAGTTAGCAGTGGTTAAATAGAGTAGTATACAGGAAGTCCTTAATTTACAAACAGATTGTGCTCAACAAGTTCATTTGCAAGTAAATTGTTTGGAACTCCAAACACAACTAAGAACAAGTAAATAACAGCCCAATCCTACTTAAAGATCGGCCGGCCGGCCTCGATCCAGCGCTCTGCCGCGGGCTGCCTACAGCAGGCAGCCCGTGGCGGAAAGTCTACTCAAGGAAGGGGACGCTCATCCCCTTCCCCGAATATAACAGCAGCTGGGGCCGATAGGCCTCCTTGGATTTCTGCCAGCTATTTTGCTGGCGGATGTTGGAGGCGGCCGTGTAACAGCCCAGTCACCCTCCGGAGTCCGGTGGAGACTGGGATATGGCGGACACCATGTCCCCGCCCCCACCCGGGACGGCTGGGTCTATGACCACCCTCCTGGCTCCACTGTCCCTCCCCCCCATCTGCCGGATCCTACCTTTGCTGGGTCCAGTGGCCACCCGAGTCCTCGGCCTTACGGCTAAAGATGACTATTCTGGGTCATCTTTATGTCCGCCACACTATGTCCGCCACCCGGAATTTACATAGGATTGCGCCCTAAGTAGTATGTCAGTATGTTACACATCTACATAGCAGGTAGCATGCATCATGCTGAAGCAAGTAAGCCCCAAGAGCAATACCTTATTTACATGCGTGGATTGGCGTTCGTATGCCCAACTTATTACAATAATACCTTATGGAGCTTTGTTTGTCTGTATAGATGTTTGTAAGTCAGATGTTCGTAACTCAGGGAGTTACTATATTGGGTTATACAGGGTTATATACTTGTAGACTAGCTATAACTCAAACATATTCAGTGATGTTTACTATTCAGATAAGGAGGGGAAGGGAAGTTGTGGACAAGATAGCACTCGCCACCTCAAAACAACCAGTCTCAAAAACATGCACATGTCAACTGCCACCTTGGAAATGTATTCCCAGGAAAACATTCCAGGCCGAAGTATTGCCAACACTGCTCTCATACACTCACGCACACATGTCTACCAATACACGTGTGTGCACACACAGTCTAAGACCCAGCCTGCCCAGCCCAGAATGAAACTCAAGTGGGGAATTTATACTTGAGAGGTCAAAAGGCAGTGTATGCAGTGTTTTGGTATTACTGGCAGGACAGTGGACCGAACAACATCAAAATGCCTCCAACTTAGGCTAACAGCTGCCACAAGACAGAGTTTTCCAGAAGCTGATAGATTTTATTAAGAGATAGAAAGAAACAAGGAAAAGGCAGTGATCTTAGAGCAGTGGTTCCCAACATGGGGGACGTGACCCCCCCTAGGGTAGCAGGAAGCAGTCACTACCCCTTTAAGGGGGTGGCAACCTGAGGGTGAGGGAGGGGGGGCCATTGGCCGAGCCAGTTTCCGCCGGCTATTTAGCTGGCGGAAATTCAAAAAGGCCAATTGGGCCTGCCCTGGTTTACACCCAGGGAAGGGGACGAACCTCCCCTTCCCCAAGTAGACCTTCGGGCCACAGCAGCGCAGCCCAGAATGGGAACAGGATCCAGTGGGAGGCCCTGGGCCGCCGGCCAGATCCTTACACAGGATTTCAGAAGTCTCTGGAGTATTAGAAGGATCCAAAATAGGCACAAATTAGAAGATCGTGACCATATCTGCCTTCTGTGCCCCACCTGTTGTACTTTCCGCCTGCAACTGCTCTGCCTCTTTTGGGATCCTTGTTTGTAGCTCTGCTGTTCCTGGCTTCCTGATTGCACAATGATAAGACTGCATCCTGGTACAGTTGCACTTTCTTGACCAGCTGGAGGCTACAAATAGGGTAGATACAGAAGTTTCTCATAACGCTGAAGTGTCTTCCACTCTTTTTTGGCTCCATTAACCTCCAGTCTACCGACAGCTTCTGCTTTTCACAATTCTCCTTCAGTACTGTTCAGTATCCAATATATAACTGAGCTGTTTTGACACTGCTTGGCCATGACATTCAGAGTGGCATTGGTGCTGAGCTACCCTACAAAATGGTATTACTGTTGTTTGTAGTAAAAAGTGCCCTGTCACCCATATGCTTCTCGATGAACAGTTGCAGGGGGGTGGGGGTGTAGATGCAGCCTAAGAGATGTCAGTATGCAGAGAATGGAAATCAAGAACCCCACATAGAAAAAACAGATAATAATGGAATAGAAGCAGCTACGTGAAAGCAAGGGGAGAGAGCAAGGTCAGAAGAAGGAATAGGCAGAGAATAATGTAAAAGAATAAACGAATCAAACGTAGATGGAGCCTAATATAGTCTTGTACTCCACAATCTTTAACATCTACATGGAACTGCTGGGAGGGGTCACCAGGTTTGAGGGGAGTTGAGGGTCCCTGACATGTAGATGAGACCCAGTTCTCTCTCTTTGAACATCATTTGGAAACTTCAGTTAGTGTCACGTTTTGCAATCATGTTCTACCGCTGCATGAACAGCAGGTCCATTTCCAAGTTTAACCCAAGGCACTGGCATCACAGCAGGGGGGGCGGAGCTCTAAGTTCCGCCACGATCTGACCCTCCGTTACACGGGTGAACAAAGCAGAACCATTCAAGGCGGTGAAAACAATGCACAGGAGACTGCATTGCTTTCGCTGCCCTGAAAGGCTCCGAAGGCAAGGGGGCGGGGCCGCTTCGTTCACCCGTGTAACGGAGGGTCGGAGCCGCTGCGGAACTTAGAGCTCCACCCCCCTGCAGCAATGCCAGTGCTCTCGGGAACACTGAGAAGGGCCCGTCCACCTGCCCAGAGCCTCCAACCTGCGTTTTCTGGCCTCCAAAAACCCGGGAGTAACAGGCAATTATGTCATCACCAGTCACTTCCGGTGGTACGCAGCAGGAGAGTAATGGCGGAGGTGGTACTCGGCCAGGAAGGGGTTGAGAACCCCTGCTTTAGAGATCAATCCTATTCTTAAAAAAAAAATTCTGAAACAGCATCACATTTGGTTTTATTACCCTGCACCAATGCTACTCAAAGTGGTGGCCTCGGAGTGGTGCTGGTCCGTAAGCCATTGGTTGCTGGTCCACTGTAAATGTCCATGAAAGAAACAAACAATTATAACAATATGGCACAGATACGGTACATGGTCTCTGGCATGGGAGGGGGGAATTGCTGGTCCATCGCATCAGACAGTTTGAGAAGCACTGCCCTACACCACTATGCAGTTTCTCCAGAGATATACTGGAGCAAAGTTGCTGGTACAACTTAAGTACCTTGGGTCCAAGCTGTTTAGCAATTTAAGCTGTTTAGCAATTTAAAATGATAACCAGCTCCTTGGGTCACTGGCGTCACTGCAGGGGGGGCGTAGCTCTAAGTTCCGCTGCGATCTGACCCTCCGTTACACGGGTGAACGAAGCCTTCGGAGCCAGAGAGCAACGCCAGTGCCCAAGAGGCTCAGCCAAAGGCAGGAGCCACTCAGGAACGAAAATCTGGCGCCAAAAGCACCATGTCAGAGCGGAGTTCCGGTGGTCTGAGTACCACCAGCAATTAGCCAAAGTACCACTGGTTGAGAACCCGTGCTCTAAAGAATCTCCTCCCTCTTCTGAAGCTTTCCATTTCCAAAAGCCATCTGGCAAGCTTTTCTCATGCACACTCTGTTGTTGGAGAACTGTTGTGGCACCTGGTCTGTGGAACTACCTATCACAGGCAGTTAGATCGGTTCCCTCTTTGTAGGTGTTTCAGCAGCATCTAAACTTTAAAGAGTGTCCCCTTCCTCGTCCCAGATTCCCATCAAGCATTTTAATTCCATTGCATTGTTTCTGCAATTTCTATTTCTTCTCATGTACACTTGATTTGTTGGTTTTGCAGCTGTAACAATTATTTTATTTCTGTTTGTTTTATTTTTGCACTGTGATCTTATCATGCATATTGACCCATTTGGGCATCACTGCTTGAGGGAAAAAGTAGAGTCCAAATATATTTCCAAGTATGAGTAGAGGTAAGGGAACCATTACTTTTTTTTCTGAACCAGGAATGTATTTGCTTCTAGATAAACAAAATCAGGGAGTTAATACCATGCTCCACACATACTGCTAAGATTGCCACAGCAGTAAAATAGTGGTGATCATCTGACATAGGTTTTGTACCCAAGACGGGGATATTTGCAACTGGAGAACAGTTGTTTTAATAGTTAGGGTCCAGGGAAGTCTTCTTGAAAAGTGGCCTCATGACAACATCTTTCAAGGCAGTGGGGGGAACAGGGAACACCACCTTTTGTATGGAGGATCTGATAACCTCCTTGACCCAACCAGTCAACTCCATTCCCCCCCCCCACGCACACACACAAGCCACAGGGGGCAAGATGCAAACAGATTGAGCACACTAACAGCGCAATCCTGAGTAACTTTAGACCGATGGAGCTCCCGCTCCGCCGGCCTAAAGCATCACAAACGTGCCATAAACCATGTTTTCAAATACAGGAGAGTAAGTGGTGCTGGTCCTGTTCGATGCAGGGGCGGAGACAGGCAGGATGGGGCGGCAAGAAAGGGGGGGCCATTGGCAGGCCCAGGTTGGGAGGGGGCAGGGATATTGGCGCCAATATCCTAAGCCACTTCCCGACCCACCCACACCAGTCTTACACCGCTTCTCCAGATGTACGACAGCTCTGGAGCTGGCATGCATCCGAGGAGGCCCATAGGCTTGCCTACACCCAGGGAAAGGGACAAATGTCCCCTTCTCCCAAGGTGCACTCTAGCAGCGCCGGGGCAGCCCGGAATGGCCTTAAAGTTACACAGGGTTGCTCTGTTAAGCACCTTATCTGCATTATCAATTTGAAATAACAGAAATTCATCCTGCAAGTGTCCAATGTAAGATCACAGGAAACCACAGACCTCCTTGTGGATCTTGGAAATCCAAGGGGTTTGATATGCTCCTTCCCTTTCTTTATTTTGTTAATCCTCAAAGATCCATTTATTTTGTTCGGTTTTTCCAGCATATGTTTAATTTCTTCTTACTGGTTGTTGATTCCCCCCCCCCCCCCATGTAGTTTTCATGATATCCTTTTCTTTTGTATTGCTGTTTATATTTTTGATTGCTTGGTTATTGGATTTTAAAATTGTGTTGTTAGCTGCCTTGAGTTCTTTGGGGAAGAGGCAGGATATAGATCTTTTAAAACAAAAAAGGACCAGTCAGTCCTCTGGACATCTCCATTGATTCATTGATCAGATGTGTCCGTCCCCGTGTCCGTCCCCGTGTCCGTCCCCCGCTTCTTTGTTCCTAATAGTTCCCTCTCAAGGTAGATTTTTCAGAAAGAAAAATGGTGGTGGTGGTGGTGGTGGTGGTGGTGGGTGTGTGTGTGTGTGTGTGTGTGTGTGTGTGTGTGTGTGTGTGTGTGTGTGTGTGTGTAGGTTTTAACATGTATGTTTGCACACAATGCATTTTGCTTCAAATGCAAACTAGCACATCCAAGTTAAATTTCTAACTTTTTCCATTTAGTAACATAGCCAATTAGATGTGTTTAGAATTACATCACAGCCTAAGTGTCAATGGGGAAGGGGGGCTCTGATGATGTCTTGACTTATTTGTAATTGTGTAAGTCTCTTACTAATAGAGTTATTCCCTGCCAGAGATTTCTGGCAATTGGTCCAGAGCTATTGTTAGCCTCTACTATGGACAAAATTGGCACTGGGACTTGGCACAACAAATGTAACCGCCCTCGTCCAATCCTGTCACATATTGGTCTTAGCATCTGATGTTCTCAGGCACAGGTATCCATCTTGACTATGATGACATTGCTGGGTAGAAATATAATTTCCTTTCCCTATCTCCAGACATCTATGTTAGGAAACATCATGATATTGTCAGACTCAACTCAAACTAGATGAGTGGCATTAATAGTCTCCCAGCTTAAAAGCATTGAAATGCACCCTCTCGTGTGTGTGTGTGTGTGTGTGTGTGTGTGTGTGTGCGCGCGCGCGTGTGTGCGTGTGCATGCGTGCTCTGTCAACAGTGCTGTGTGTTATTGGCTGGATGGGGATAGGATTGGGCCCATCTAGTTTCACTAGTTTTACCATCAAAATTGCTCCACTCCACTGTTTTTCTGCTCAAAATTGTTCTCTCCCAAAGCTGCTTTTTTCATTTTAAAAAAGTGATTGGAGTTTTCTGAGAATATTTGCATGTAATGTGTAATTTGACCCCAAGTGTTATTTGTATAACTCTCATGCATATACAGTGGAGCCTTTCTATCTGCAGATCCAACTTGCCACAGGTCCAGGATCTGCAGAGTCCACCTTAAAAAAAACCAGTAAAAAGGGAGAAACCCACCCCCCCAATCCCCTTTCATACCTTTGCACAGTGAAATCGCACCATTTTCAAGCCTCTGCACGTGTTCTGCAAGCTTAATGACCCACCCCTGGGTCACACCCAGCCTTGCCCCAGTCCTGGGGTGAGCCTAGGAGGAGAGAAGAGTCTTTGCGTGACCCAGAAGTGAGTCATTAAGGTTACAGAAGCCGTGCAGAGGCTTGAAAATAGCGCACTTTCGCCACGCAAAGGTACAAAAGAGGATTGGAGACTTTTTTCTTCCTTTTTACTGTTTTTTAAGATGAATCCCAGTGTCCGCGGATCATCCTCGCTATCTCCTGGGGGTGTGAGTCCAGAACAGATCCCCCGCAGATAGCGAGGGCTCACTGTACAGTTGCTGTTATGGGACTAGCACCAAATTTACCCAGTATGGTTACATGGCAAATTCGCACAACTAGCAGCCCAATCCTACTTAAAGATCGGCCGGCCGGCTGAGGCTGTCCGCCCGATCCAGTGCTCCGCCATGGCGGAAAGTCTACTCGAGGAAGGGGACAATCGTCCCCTTCTCCAAGTGTAACGGCGGCTGGGGCTGGAAGGACTCCTCAGATTTCTGCCAGCTATTTTTGCTGGCGGAAGTTGGAGGAGGCCGTGTAATGGCCCAGCTGCCCTCCGAAGCCCAGCAAAGACCAGGATATGGTGGGCGCCATGTCCCTGCCCCCTCCCGGAGTGGCTGGGCCTATGGACGCCCTCCCGCTACTGCCCAAACGCCCCCCTGCCCACCGCCCGCCCACTGGATCCAACCTTACCTGGGTCCACCAGCTGGTTGAGTCCTTGGCTGGTGGAGCAGGGCAGGCAGGCTTTGTGCCAGCCTGCCCTGCTCTAAAGTAGTCCGCAAACGTGCTTTACGGAATGTCTGTGACTACTTTGGGCTATTCCAGGCGGCAGATTGCTAGGTCCGCTGCCTGCAAGGTAAGTTGGATTGAGCTCTAAATTTCTTGCCAGTTTCAATATCGTCTCTTTTAAAACTCTGGTTTGTAATTTCAGGGGCATTAACCACAACTACCACCATCTGGTTTGTTTTTCAGATCTAGTATCTGCATTGTCCCCGTCCCCCCACATCAGTGTTTCATTGCAGAGCCCTTGGGATTTTAGACCCTTGGTCCTTGTAAAATTCAACATCAAAATTGCCTGGTAATTGTCTGGCAGCTTAATGATTTTCTCACTGATTGCACATTTCACTGAAACCAAGGTTGTCTTTTCTTCTCTTGATCTGTCCAATCTGCCTTGATTTTCACAGTGTGCATTGTAGGACATTGCTGGATTTCAAAAAGAGGGCCACACCTCCACTCTTAATGATATTAACCAAGAATAAACGTCAGGCAGAGATAAGACTAGTGATAAGTAGATTACATTAAAGAAAGTTAAGTACTAGAAAATCTCAACAGAGAACATCTGGATTCAGGCTCCCTTGGGATATGCAAATACCTCTGTGTGCGTGCGTACATGTGTGTCTGTGTCTGTGTGTCTGTGTGCATGCGTGCATGCAAACATTTAGAAGGAGAAGAGGATGTCAGGGACAAAATCTAAGAATAAAAACTGTATAGAAACCAAGTTTTTCCAGAATGAACATGTTCCTCAAAGAGGTCACCCAAAATAGGCGAGGAAATAATTTTTAACCTCCCCCCATAACTTAATGTTTGATAGCAAAAGACTTTGAGGTACCTTGGTCCTAAGCCATTTAAGAGCTTTAGAAATAACACACACCCCTCATGCCCAGAAACAGACTGGCAACCAATGCAGTGCCTGTAAGTCCCATCCCAGTCAGGGGTCCAGAAAGAGACCATGATATAGAAAGCTATTCAGGGACCCAGCAGAATCAACAGAGACTTCACCCCCACCCCCCACCCCATATAGTTCCCAGCATAGGTCAACCACTAGGGTGACCAAGGCTGTTTTACTCCCGAAACCAGGTCAGGAGCTTTACTGAAAAAGGTCAAGATAATCAGAACCACCCAAATGTATCTGAACAGAGGCCACCAAAAACAGCTTCTGTATAGTGACAGTTTGATGCGAGTATCATAATGTTTGAAAGTTGCTTGCCCTATGGACTGGCCTAATCATAGCCACCATAAAAGTGTCACACACATATTGTTGAAGTCTCCAAACATTCAGGCCAGTCCATCTGATAAGCAGCTGATAAATATTGCAGCCCTCATGGGTGCTTCCACCATGCCACCTGGGAGCATTTTTGACAGACTGCATAGGGGAACATAATATTTGAATGAGAAGAGATTTGCATCTGTCCACAATGCTTAAAGTCTAACACATCCTACTATAGTAGAGTTTTTAATGCAAGCCCCTAGTTTACAACTCAACTGATTTTGTACATAGGAAGTAGCCTCAAGTTGCCCCTAATTTTGTGGGTGCAATTTTTGTGCTCATAAATTATTGCATCCACTGTAAACCACAGGTACTGCCAGTGGCTTCTGATGTCTAGCAGCTTGTTAATTCACTCAGCAAATTACTGTACAATTCATTGTGGTTACAGAATTACAGGCTCAATTTATTAGAGGTCATTGCTGAAAATCAGGTGCTAAATGAGCTTTGGATGGGAGCATTTTAATTTAATTAAATGTCCAGTGGAACAGAGCCATTTCAGAGACCTCATTGCCGACTACCACTTTGCTCAGGTTATCTGGAATGTCTGTACTCTTTGCTACAGTACAACTTGTAGCATTTGCCTTCAGCTTTTACAATTAGAAGGATTTATTAATAATGCTGACTATGTACATGTCCATACATAAGTGCCAAGCTAGATATATTACATATATTACATTTTCATACTGTCTTTCCTCCAAAAAGCTTAGAGTGGTATTCATAGTGTAATGAGATCTTATCCTTGTAGAACGCTATATGATGGTTAGGCTACGTGCTAATGCATCAAAGGTCATAATGGCTGAATGTAGACTTGAACCCAGGTCTCTCTGGCCCAACAAGCTCCACCACTATCTGCTGCACCCCACTGGCCTCAATACAGAACCACTTTTTCATTCTCAATTTCTCAATTTAATTCTCAATTTAAATTCTTCTCAATTTAATTTAACTGAAGTGCTAAACAAAGATCATATTTGCTATTCACAATACTCAGTCTAAGGCTGTAATCATATACATGTTTGAAATCAATGGGGTTTACTTCTGAGTAGATGTGCCTAGGATTGTGCTGTCAGTAGTTTGAACAGAGAAAAGGTAATAAAATTATATGATATGAAATGATCCTACCAGTGTCCCTTGCTCCAGGTAACTTCAAATCAGTTTTGCCTCAAACTGAGCCTGTGATCTATAATTTTGCAGTTAGCCATTTAGTCGGTATGAGTCACAATCTGACTATACAATCAGCTCCCCACTGTTGCCTATGGTACCTCTTGAAATAGAGACAGGTGCATATGGCAACTAAACGTTTTTGCGGGTTTTTAGAAGATCTCCTTCTCTTTTGCACCTGAAACCTGTGAGTCCTGACACAAGCGCATGATGAATCGTGGGGCTGGGGTTAGGAGTCCCTCCAAGTGCTAGGAACTGAATGATCCTAGCACTTAACAAGATATGACAGTGTCATGTAGTACGTGGAACATTGTTAGGCCTTAGAGTCCAGGCAATGAATGGAACCAAAGCAAGGGCCGCTGTGGCCCAGAGGCTGTGTGCAGGTGACAGCGGCCCACAGAGCCTCCGTTGTTGCCAGTAAGTGGTGGGGTGGATCAGAGGCAGATCAGGGCGGGGAGTGGATCTTGGCAGCAACCACACACACCAGATCCTATCCCTCCTTCCCAGCTCAGACCCACCCCCTGAGTCCGTTCATTGTTAAAGCACAGAAACAAACCTTTTCTTAAAGCAACCTTTTCTTGAAACACAACAAAGGTAATGGCGGGTTAGTTTTTTTTTTAAAAAAAGGTTTTAAAAACCCCTTTGTTGCCCTGTCCTGTCTGTTGCTCGCTTCCCCTTCCCTACTCCACATCAATAATTATTAACTAAATACATACATATATAAAGACACTGGCGTCGCTGCAGGGGGGGCAGAGCTCTAAGTTCTGCCGAGGCTCCGACCCTCCGTTACACCGGAGCACGAAGCGGCCCCACCCCCTCACCTTCGGAACCATTCAAGGCGGTGAAAGCGCCTTTCAACGCCTTGAATGGTTCCGAAGGTGAGGGGGTGGGGCCTCTTCACGCTCCGGTGTAATGGAGGGTCAGAGCCTCGGCGGAACTTAGAGCTCCGCCCCACCTGCAGCGACGCTAGTGTATAAAGAAAGACTGTTTCGGCTTTTGCATTATGTTTAAAAAGATTGTTGTGGCTGCATTAATTATACTTTGAGAGGTTGTTGGGGCTTTGGGGGGTTTCTTACAAAATCTACAAGGCTGCATTATGGTGTGTGGGGGGGGGAGTTTTTAAAAAAATCAGTGCTTCAAATTGTACTGCTCCTTTCAGGGAAATGAGTACATTTCTGAAAGTGTAGCTGCAAGAGGTTGAAGGGGAGTCTCTTTGGCCAATGATAGAGAAATCATACTTCGAAAGACTGAGCTTCCCTCCAAACTGATAGGAGTGCATACTTAGGCTCTAGAACAGGGGTGCACAACATGCGGCCCGGGGGCCGCATGCGGCCCTCCAAAGGTTTTCTGGTGGCCCCCAAAGGTTTTCTGGCTAGAGCGGCAACATCGCTTCTTTGTTGGGCCGCTCTAGCCAAGCACTTCCCATAACTCCGGCGCTTCTGTAACGCGGCTGGAAGCTTCGGAATCATCCGAGGAGCGGACGATTCCGAAGCTTCCAGCTGCATTACAGAAGTGCCGGAGTTGGTGTTGGCACAGCGGTTATGACGTAGATCCCCGGGGAAGTTGGGCTGCTATGATGATGGCGACTTCCTTAGGAAGCAACGTGACTGAATTGCTAAAGAAGAAATCCCGGGATTTCTTCTTAAGCATGAGCTCTGGCTGAAAGCCTTGCAGAGGCTCTGGGAGGAGTGAATGAACATCTAAGCTCGCCGAGGTAACCGGCGGCCGATTCTGTGATGCTTCAGCTCTTCTTCAGGCCGTTGTACCCTCACTTCGGAGTGGCCACATTTTTCCTCTGCTGGTTGGTTATGCATTTGAGAGCTGCAGAACGTGCAAGACAGAGTTTGTTAGGAAATACTTTTCCCAACACGGAACCTCCGCGCCATGTGAGGTTTCAGAGGGGAAGGCCCTGATGATGATCATAATTGATGGGTATATATACGGTGTATATACCAGGGGTGGCCAAACTTGCTTCATGTAAGAGCCACATACGATAAACTTCAGATGTTTGAGAGCCACAATATTTAAGAAGCATTAAGAAGCCAACATATTTCCGAGAGCTGCACTTTATATGTTAAAGAGCCACAGGTGGCTCATTACATATTTATTAATATGTTGCATTTCCGGAGATTTTCTGGCTCATGGACACGCCCCCTGTGACATCACTTCCTGAGGAAGTGACATCATGGTTCCTTGCCACGCCCCCCGCAACACCTATCTGCGGCCCCGAAGAAATTTAGTCTATTCATTTCGGCCCCTACCCACTGCCAAGTTGTGCACCCCTACTCTAGAAGCTTAGGCTCAACCACCTCATTAATGTAAGTTAGGTAAGTAGCCCTAACTTACTTACAGCTCAATCCTAACTAACGTCCCAGCACCAATGCAGCCATGCCAATGGGTTGTGTGCTGCATCCTATAGTGGGGGCAGCAGTCACGGAAGCCTCCTCAAGGTAAAGGAATGTTTGTTATCTTGGGGCTGCGTTGCAGCTGCATTGGCGCTAGGATTGGGCTGTCAGTCATTAAGCACACACACACACACACACACACACACACATATATACACACTACAGTATTCACAGTGTGAAACAGTCTTTATGACTGTTGAAACGTGAAACAGTGTGAAACAGTCAATAAATAAATAGTGAAATCTATTTATTTTATTGGCGCAGGTGGTACTTCAGAAAATTTGACCGTGACAGGTGGTACACCTGGAGACAAAGGTTGAGTACCCTTGAACCAGATCTTTAAATGAAGTATAATAAATTTCAAAGTAGAAATAATTAGTGGGGGGGGGGAAACACTCTAATGCAGTGGTTCCCAACCTTTTTAGCACCGGGACCCTTTTGTAGAATGACAATCTGTCGGAAACTTCCTAAGACCTAAGGCCGGAAGTGATGTCAGTGAGCAGGGAGTGATGACATTGTTTTTAATAAATCACATTGTTTAAAGTTGTACTCATAAGCATCCCCATTGGGGAAGTGAGTGAGCCAATATTGAGATGCTAAAAGGCAAGCAGAAACTAACACGAGGTGAGCAAACAAGCCCCAATAGAGTATCAGACACTTGTTTCTCTGCAGTGGGGGGGGGGGAGAAGGAGTGAGCTGCCCATCTTGGGTGTGGCCATCCATCTGACATCCCGTGACCCCCCAGAAACTGCTTTGCAACCCCCTTGGGGGTCCCAACCCCCAGGTTGGGAACTACTGCTCTAAGTTTTTGTTGGTGTTGTTGCATAGTCTTAGTGGGACATGTCATGACAAGCTCCTACACTTCAAAATTTACTCCTCTGTTAGGGATCATTAAGCATATGGGTATTTATTTTATCTGTTCCATCATGGCACTGAAGGACACATACTTGGGTGTCCCAAACAATCATCCATCCAGGCACTGACCAGACCCAGACCTGCTTAGCTTCAGCAAGGGAACCATATCTTGTTCCCTCAGAACACATCCTGGCATAGCAGCATCACAAGAATCCTCCTCTCCATCCCTAAATACAGTACCTGCGTTGTGGTCTCCCTAATCAAATCAAATCAAATCAAAGCAGACTCACAGCTAATGGTAATCACTGTCCACCTTACTTGCAAGACCTGACCCATAGCAAATCTGCAGGGCAGTAAGCATGAGGTGGGAGACTGCCCTATTAGGAATTGCCAAATCATTTTCATTTCCCCGCTGCCCCCTTCCTGAGAGTAATCTCTGTGCCTGCTGTCGCTAAGCAGTTGCAGGAATAGAACAAGATCTATGCTCTAGATTGTCACCTGCCAAAAATCTATGAAAATGTCATTCTCTAACAGATGGTATGTGTGGTGCAAATAGGTCACCAAACACCAGCTTGAAGAGGCATTTGGAAAGAAGAAACATGTGAGGGTGGAACATTCTACCCCCAACAGTATTTTGGGAATTTTGGAAATTCAAAAAAGGCTAGAGAAAAGATAAGCAACGAGTGTACCCCAGGTGCAGGAGGACATTGTGGATGCATGGCTTTATTTCATTTTGAGTTCCACTTCAAACCATTAGGCAAGATCAGGTAGCTACTTAAGGATGTAAAAATATCCATTAATGTTAAGCAAGCACAATAGAAGCTTTGTTCTCCTTATCTCCATTATCTCAAAAGAGAAGGCATAAACTTTTGTTAAAACCATGCTTTGCTTTGAAGGCAACAGTTTTATGACTACAAGCTGTTCTGTGAACCTAGGACAGTTTTACCCATCACACAGAAAGCTAAATTACCCCTCTCAACCTTGCCCCCATTCTAAGTCTATTTTTGGCTCCCTTCCCTTATGCTTGATAACTCCTACCACTATAATTTCTGAGACAGGTCAGAGAGGCTCCTGTCAGGGGTGGCTGTAGGAGCTGTGGGGTCTGATGCACGGCCAGCCGCTGTGGGTGCCCGTGCCCACAACCACTGCAAGGCCCCCCCCACTCACCTGGGCAGGCCACAGTGAGGCTGCCACACCTGCCACAAAGCGTGCCAGCCTGGAAGTAGGTGGTGGTGACATGATGACATCGTCACGTCACTGCCCACTGCTTCCGGGAGGTCCAATTTTCGGGCCAAACGGATGCTGGGAGATGGGCGGGCCAAACATGAACTCCGCTCACTGCGCCAGCTTCTGCATAGAAGCAAAGTGCTGGATGTGGCAGCCCACCCCCTGCTAGAGTGTGGGGCCTGATTCCACTCAATCAGTGGAATCGGCCTTGGCCCAGCCCTGGCTCCCGTGAATCATTGGTTCTCTCAGACTCTCCGTTCTCTGGAGGAGCTGCTTCTATGGGGCAGGAGCAGGGCAGGCAAATGAGATTGCAGCTGCACAGGAAGCCCTCCTCTTACAAGAGAGATGTTTATGCCAAAGGGAAGTAACCTTAGGGAGATGTGTTGGTGGACCTTTGGGAAGAACACAAACAGTAGGACCTACTGTGGGCTCTATGATTACATTTTGAAAGTGTCTGATTCAGCCTTCATCACAAGTGCAACTTTCAGATCACCTAATGTCAACCCAAGCACAATGCTTCTCAGCAGAGACACTGGGAGTCATCAAATGATGAGTATTCATGTACCATTTCATCCAAGGATGCTGTAAGATGACTCTGAGCCACAATTTAAGTCCAGTAGAATCAGCAAATGACATTATTCCGAAGAGTGTCACTGTGTTGTGTTTTGAAACCCTCAAAATGTAGCTGATACTACAAAGCAGGGGTGGCCAACCTTCCACCATTAGGGCCTCTGCGTTCTTAAGAGTTGTGTAGAAGACAGAATCTTGGCAGCTGCAAGTGCTGATGGTGCTGCTAAAGCAGCTGTACCTGCTGAAATGCCCTCACCTATGCAACCATTAAAGGGCCAAGAGCATTCATGCTGAAAAGTTGGCCACCCCATAAAGCTGATTTCATGGGAGCTAGCATATATTGGTTATCTCTGAATTCTCGTATAGACCCATCTCATTCTAACAGAAGCCTCATCTAGCCAGACTTCTGATTACCAGTAGGATTTGCAAATGGTGCCCTGATCTAAACAACTTTTACATCTCCCTGTATTCAAGGGGCTGATAATCACAAAAGAACAGCACTATCTCCATACCACCTCTTTAACAATTCTCAAACTGCTGGCATGGACTCTGACATTGCTTAACTTACATTGGAAACTGAGCTAGATTCCTGAGCAGGGCAATATAAGCAACATTAAGTCATTTCTACTGCACAAATCACACTGGCAAATTTAACATACATCTGTTACCTGGCTGTGAGGGACTTAAAAAGTGATTTTACAGGACTCCTTTATGGAAATCCAGCAAGGTAAAACTTATTCCTGGAAAAAAGGAATAAGGCTGCAATCCTATACACATTTACCTGGAAGTAAGTCCCATTGAATGCAATGGGATTTACTTCTGTGTATACTTGCAAAGGATCATGCGATGCTATTAGTTAATTAATCCTAATTAAGGCCTGTGCCAGCTGCACATATGTTCTGCCAGTGCAGGCTGCCACAAAAGCAGTGTAAAGCACTTTACGGCAGTGCAGAGAGCTGGCAGCGCAATGGAGGCCTGCCAGAGCAGGTAAGCCCAGAGCGAGGGGGGGCAAGGGAAGGGCCATTCAGAGGGATTTTATCAGGGGGTACAAAGTTTCTTTTGGGCCCCTTCCCTACATATGAATAACTCCTGGGCCCCCCTTTTTTACTCCAGGGCCCCCTTTTTGACCCATTTTTTGCCCTTGGCCCAGGTACAAATTACCAGGTACAAACTTGGCCCAGGTACAAACTAGGCTTACCATTCATCCCAGTTTTGTTGGGACAGTCCTGGTATTTGGGGGTTCGCCCTGGGCAGATCGTGCCACCCCCAGCAAAAATAAAATTAAAAATATTTTTTTTAAAAAAAAAAAACAAGGCGGCCGCCATGTAAAAAACATGGCCACTGCCTCCCGGGCCGCTTGTGCACATGTGTATGTACCTGGAAAATGTATTTGGAATAAGACGAAACGTCAGTCTAATTTTGCCTGTTTGATTTTAATAGATTTTATTCAGTGTTGCTAATTTTACATCTGTCAGTAACCTGGATTAAATTGGTTTAACTTCATTTTGGCTTTTGTATTTTTACATGGCTTTTATACCCATAAATCCCTTGTCTTGGAAGATTGAAAGAACGTCATTCATAATTTGCCTTCTATTTCAGTAGCCGTCTTTCCACTACTGCAGCTCCAAGCAGAGTTGTCTCCAAACACTGTGTATCTCAGTCCCCCTGAGACATGACTGCACCTTTCTCTTCTTTTTGCTTGCTTCACAAGAGGGACTGGCTGAAAGCAGCCCTTCTTCGCCCCTGTATTATTTCAGGGAGCCATGCATTGGAAGATTATGTAGGCAAAGATCAAGGAGAGCCAGAAACATGGACTGGCCAGCTGGTTTTTCTACAAAACAGCAGCTGGGGAACCACAAAGATGAGCAAAAAAAGCCTTGCCTAAAAACACTTCTGCTCTCTCTGTTTGTTGGCAGACATGGAGAAACACATTTCTGAAAGAGGCCACCTAGACATCATGGCAACTACCAAGACTCCTGCAGATATAACCAGTCTAGAGAATACAATGAAATGCCAGGGCCGTTTTTTAATGGAAGGGGGAAATCGGAGCCAGTGTTTCTCATTCCTTTCAGTTAATTGACATAAATGAACTTCTGACTATAGCCAGCTTATTCTTCCTTTGAAAAAGGCAGAAACTAGCCGTGTCAGACCCATATAGGTTTGTTTCCCTCACCCGCATACTCCATTTCATATAGGTTTATTTTTTTCACATTTATATCCCACCCTTTCTCCAAGAAGCTAAGGGTGGTGTACATGATTCCATCCTTCTTTTTATTCTCACATCATCCCTGTGAGGCGGATTAGGCTAAGAGAGAGCAATGACCCAAGCATACCCAATAAGTGTCATGGTTCCAGGGGGATTTGAATCTCCGGCTTCTCGATCTAAACCCAGCACTCTAACCACTATACTGGTTCACAGTAGTTATACAGTAAGTAAACCTTTGGTAAGTCAGTCATCTGTACTGTCCCACCAAGTTGTGCGGAAAATATTACCCTACATCTGGACCCAATCAGAAATGTGTGGAGGTGGTAAGATTCGCCACTTGCCATGACACTACTGTATAGATGAGCATTTTGCCAAGTGGTTATGCGCACACTATGGCAAATTGACACCTTGCCATCTGCAATACCTCTTAGTTCCACAATCTACTGAAACAGGCTTTAAAAAGCACCAAGGAAATGTTGGCAGACCACTGCCATTTATAAATAGTGAACATTTATAGGGGCTTTCGTGCCAAAGAAGTATTTGAGCATTTTTTTAAAAAAAAAAAATCCTCTCCCTGCTCACACCATCAGGCAGAAGAGAAAACTATGCAGGAGTCACCCGTGACCCACCCACCCACTTGTATGTGAAGAAGAAACCAAATCCTTCTGTCAACCCCAGGGCAACTTCAGATGAGTATGGGTTTATAATTCACATAGCTCCAGTGATACACACAAGGTTGCAATTGTTCTGCAGTTTTCCCCAAAACTTTCTGCTAGACATAACCCAATTCTGAGGCAGAACAGTTTGACACATTTGTTATCTGTTGACCACATCGCCAAAGAACACAGTGAAAAAAAATTGCAACTTCACTTCGGAATGAAGACTCTTCAATGCTTGTTTCAAAATCAGAGCATTCATATCCTTTTAAAAAATTCTGTTGCTTCTTTCGTAGATGTTAAATCTTTACTTTTGTCTCCCTGCACTTCTTTAACAATACAAGTCAAAATTTCCCTTGAATGCACTGAAGAATAGGTCTGCTGAAGTAGAGTCTGACCCAATATATTCACTAGTCCTCAAGGTGCCACAGGATTCTTTGTTTGTTTGTTGTTGTTTACTGTAATTCCTTGTTTTGAAGTAGAATAGCAGCCATTAGCAAGTATTGTCTGA
This sequence comes from Plestiodon gilberti rubricaudatus, assembly GCA_026170595.1. Taxonomy (NCBI): domain Eukaryota; kingdom Metazoa; phylum Chordata; class Lepidosauria; order Squamata; family Scincidae; genus Plestiodon; species Plestiodon gilberti. The sequence continues at coordinate 233,012,479 of JANXHW010000001.1, read as the reverse complement.
GAATGGGGAACATGATCTGATTAATTTTAAAAGTTTCAAGTGATTGTCCATATGGTGTCATGAGTGAAGTATGGTGTATGGGGGGGGGCATCCCATCCAAACCATCCCATCCAAAATATGTATCCTTCTTGCCCCATCACGCAGTGGCGTAGCTAGACTGGAGCGGAGGCAAGTAGTGCTGCAAGACTCCGTTACACCGGAGTCAGCAGCCCCTCCCCCTTGCTGTTGGAGCCATTCTGGCGGCAATGGCAACACGCAGGACACTCCCCTGTCGCTGCCGGTGTAACGGAGTCTTGCAGAACTACTTCCCTCCGCTCCAGTCTAGTTTCACCTCTGCCATCACATGCCCTCTCTTAACCTCTCCTCTCCTACGCTACAGACCATCCCCCACTAGACCTTGTGTCATAATTTCTACCTCGGCCTCTACCGCATTGCCCTTTCCCAATGCATGGTGTAGGAAGAATAATATCCCCTGCTGGGTTTCTGGAGAGCCTTTTGAGGAATAGATGCTCCAGACAAGCAAGACTTTCTTCTCAGGCGTTCCTACTGCCATCCAAAGAACCGCTTTGGGAAAGGGCATAGCAGAACAAGCGTGAGACATATGGTTTCTTGTGTTTTATGTTCTCACCACAGTGAACTATTATAACAATTTTCACACTGAAAGTTAATATGGTATGTTCACAAAACGGTGTCTTGGTAGATAAATGGAACCTCCATATCCTGAGAAAATGTACCTGGATTACCAGATGTTGGGAACAAACAGCAAGGGTTAGCTATCACCATCATTACCTTCTGGTGAATTTCCAGATGCATCTGGATGATCACTGTTAGGGACAGAAAACTAGACTAGATTCAGGGTGAAATCCTGACTAAAGATCTGGCCGGTGGCCCAAGGCCACCCGCTGGATCCTGTCCCCGATCCGGGCCACGCTGCTGCGGCCCGGAGGTCTACTTGGGGAAGGGAATGTTGGTCCCCTTCCCTGGGTGTAAACTGGGGCAGGCCCAATTGGCCTCCTCAGATTTCCGACAGCTAAATAACTGGTGAAAGTAGGAGGAGGCTGCGTAACGGCCGAGCCGACTCAGTGGGGACAGGGATATGGTAAACGCCATCCCCGCCCCCTCCCGAGCCGGTTCAGCCAATGGCCCCCCTCTCTCACCGCCCAGACTGCCCATGCGGCGGCCGCCAGAGACCTACCTTCCGCCACCGGCCACATGTCCCGGCACCAGAGTGAGGGCAGCCAGCCTTGCGCCGGCCTCCCTTACTCATTAGTCATCGCAAACGTGCCTTATGGCACGTTTGCAACAGCTTCCAGCACCGGAGTGCTTGCTTCGGTGCCGGAAACTTAGTATGGATCTGGCTGCCCATCAGGCAATGGTTATGTTCTTATATAAATTCACTAATAGATGCCAGAAAAAATAGTAATAAATTAAAACAGGATAATCATTCTCCACGTTACATAGCCCAAAAGAAGCAGGTACAATGTGCAGAGACTTGATATACACTGAACAATATTATTTGAAATCCGTGTCAGGCCGTTTCATTTATTTTTCTCATGTTGTACTAATACTGTATTATCATTGTCATATCCATGACGCTGGAAGCATCAGCTAAATCAGTTTCAGGAACACAGAGTGTGATATTGAGAAAAAGGGCTTATTTGTCATAACGTTACCTAGACGATTAAACATTTACAGAAATAAATAAGGAAATAATAGCTCTGGCAAGTCTTATTCAACTGAAACACAGCACGAGAACAGGGGCTTTTTAAAAAATGATGCCAGGCTATGTAATTTTATCCAAAAGCAGGGAATAATAGGCAAAGAAATAAAATAATCTGTTGGAAAGAAAAATGAAAAAATATTGCACGCAACATGTGGATGACTCCGTTTCCAACCCAATGTAAATATTATCAAAAGAATTTTAATGAACCCGAAGCAATTTATTGTCCTCTTTTATTTCCTGCCATATTTCTCTCTCTCTCTGTGTGTGTGTGTGTGTGTGTGTTTTTAATCCAAACAAGGCACAGTTTCTTTTGCTGCTGCTGTTTTCTCTTTCTGCCCCACGGAAGATTGAACTCTAAATCACTCAACCTGCAGTTGCTGTTGCATAGTATGAAGTTGCTTGTGTGGAATAATTTGCCCTGTGGATTAGGCACATCTCAATTCATTTGGGGGTACTTATTGATTGCTTTTTTCCCCATTGGCTCAGAGTAACATACAGTGTTCTTAGTCTACATTTTAATAATTGTCCTCATACCAAGTGCACACAGTCTAAAAAAGTGGTGGTTTGGGGAAATAAAAGTGGTGAAATGAAATCAAAATGACATGTAAACATGAAATCAATTTAAAAAGAGGGGAGGGAAAGAAAAAAAAACACCTCAGCCCTAGGTAAGGTAGCTTTCCTACTGTCCAGAAGGCAAGCAGAGGTTAGCTCTTACAACTTGGCTCATAGGTCAAATTAAGCATGGCATCGATCTGGGGGAGAATGGTTTACACTTTATTGGGGTTCAGGGGGACAGAACTCAGGGTATGGTCCTCCATGTGATTTTGAAGACTGCTTTAGGAAAACTCTCTCTGCATTCAGTGCTGGCATGTGCAAACCCTGAACACATAGTCACCTAGGGCATGGCTGGCAGGCACCCACTTGCAGGTCTTTGCTTTGGCCCCTTCTTTGCTGACACCACTGTAGGATACAGGGGAGGTGTGGCATCCTTGGTGTGTGTGTGTGTGCGTGTGTGCGTGCGTGTGTGCGTGTGTGTGTGCGCCTGTGCGTGTGGTCCCTTGGGGCACCTCCCCATTGTCCAGAAGGCAAGCATGGGGGAGCATAGCTAGCTAGCATGGCTCTACTCCTCTCTCCATGCATTTAATGAATGCGTGGCAGGGAATTACTGATAAGGGCTTCTTAAAACAGAACAAGAAACATGTTGAATAATGAGCGACTGGTACAAGTCTTTCTCTAGAACACAGACACACACACTCGGAGAGAGAGAGAGAGAGAGAGAGAGAGAGAGAGAGAGAGAGAGAGAGAGAGAGCACTCTAGATCTAGTACGATACTGTAATGTTTTAGATCTTGTACTATACTTTCATGTCATAGCTGACAGCCCAATCCTATCCTTCCCCCTTCTGTTGATGCAGTCAGAATTCCATTTATTTTCTTTGCTGCCATGCCACACTCCCAAACTCATGTTTAGCTTGTTGTCCACTAATACACCTAGATATTTCTCACATATACTACTGCCCACGCAAGTACCCCAATCTTATATGTATATGTGCTTCTGGTTTATCCTATCCAAATTACATTTATCCAAACTTACGTTTATCCCAACTTACTTACGTTTATCCCGTTGAAGTTCATTTTGTTCGTATTTGCCCAGTTCTCATTCCTATTACAAGATCATCTTGAATCCTGCTCCTGCCCTCTAGGGTATTAGCTACACCTTCCAGCTTGTGTGCAGATTTGATGAGCAGCCCCTCTATCCTCCTGAAGCCCCTCTACTCCATCCTCAGCCTCCTCCTGAACAGACCCATCATTGGAGAGGCCTTGGTAGCCAACTGAGCACTTCACTGTTGTTCCTGAACCTGGCCCCCAGCATTGCTTTTGGGGTCCCAGGGCAATGGAGGGGAACTGGGAGTGGTACCCAGGGTCCAGATGAGTGTTGTTGGCTTCCCTGAGACCCCAGACTTCTCTGGAAGTTCTTCTACAGAGGGGACAAACTCTCATTGGTTTTAAAGGGCAGTGGTCTCTACAAGATCCTGGTTGGTGCCTAGGCCATCAGTAGGGTATGGCTCCTCCTCCTCACATGGCTCCTCCTCCTCAGCAGAGGGGGTTTCCTTGGAGTCCAGATATGGCTGAGTTCTGACATCCAGATTTGCCATGCAATATTATTATTATTATTATTATTAACAGTATTTATATACTGTTACAATATACATTTAATAGGGAGCTGCAGCCAATCTTAGGCCTCTGATGGGTGTAGCTGCACCATACATGTGGTTTCAAACACCTCTTTGTTACGTTCACATAAGTTTTTTTCCTCATTTATGAAACTGCCTTAAATAAACAATTAATAACCAGCAACAGGACTTCCCAGTAATTATGGTAAATACGTTTGATACAACTATGTGTAGAAGAAGAGTTGCCAACCCTCCAGGATTGGCCCGGAGTATCCAGGAATCAACATCAATCTCCTGGAGACCACTGAAAGCAATCCTGGTGATTTTAACAGGCCCTTCCTGGCTAATGGCGTTGCCTTATGTTAGAAAAACGAATTCCAGGAATAGCTTCATTCGGAGCTGGCAACTCTGTATATGGGTGTTTGGGAAAATGTGTAATTCAGAGTCAAAACTGGCAATTTACAATACTCCCAGCAGTAACAATTTACTATTTGAAATATATTTAGAATTGCTTCAAAAAATTATTTTTAGACAAGATAATTAAAAAAAAACTTGCCTATGTAAAGACCTAATAAAATAGTGCTTAAAATGTGTTAAAACTTTCATTAAATCTACAGCGGCATTAATAGATATGGGAATGAGTGAATTGGATAATGAATATTGTTCGCGCATGTTGAGTAGGGACTGGCTATCATGTACAGAAGAAGATGTGTGCTGATTTGCATCTTTGGTAAATATCTTGGTTCAGAGAAACAGTACATTTTCTGGCGTAGGCTCAAGGCCTAATCCTATCCTTGACATGTGCTGTTGACTCTCCTATGTCCGCCGGTGCATTGACAGCTCCGCTGGTGTAGAAGTCTGCCTGCTGACAAGATGCACCACTGACACCAGTGCAATGTTGGAAAAATTCTACACCAACTTAGCTTGGATGTCACTTGGACACCAGCACAACTTTGCTGGTGGAGAGGCCAAAACAGGAAGGAAATTGGGCCGTGACATGGGAAGGACATAGGAGGGTCATGGGAGAGATAAGGAGGAGTCAAAGTATACCATATCCTAGCCCCCCGCTTCAGACAACAGAAATGCCCACAATGCTGGAAAAATGCTACGCCAATGACAGAGCTGGCATAGGTAGGAGTAACCCCATAATTGCAGATGTTGAATGTCCAGCTGGGGGCTCAAACCCTTGCCATGGAGATACTTGTGTGTCTGTTGCACATGACTGTCTTCTTCTGAGGGCACAGTCTTTCTGCCCATCCTCTGCTGTGGTCAAAAAGGTATTCCTTGAATGTATGTGTTTGTGTGGTCTAAGGGGACTTGAACCCTGGGTTCAGGGGTTCCTTGCAGGTCTTTGCTTTGGCCCCTTCTTTGCTGACACCACTGTAGGATACAGGGGTGGTGTGGCATCCTTGGTGTGTGTGTGTGTGTGTGTGTGTGTGTGTGTGTGTGTGTGTGTGCGCGCGTGTGCACGTGTGGTCCCTTGGGGCACCTCCCCATGGTTAGCGAATGTGACTGTTGCTGTGATGTTCATGTCCAGTGGTTGGCAAAGAGTGTCCCCCCAGCATTGGCCCTGACGTTGCTCACTGTTCACCCTGGTGCGGTTCTCTGACCTCCAGTTTTCAGGCTGGGTGGATGCAGTGATTGGCTCCTTTCACATTCCACTGTTGATGCATGGATGCAGGGTCTCTGAGTGGGTGGGGGGGGTTTAAGGGGGTAATTTGTACCCGGGCCCAGGGTGAAAAATGGGTCAAAAAGGGGGCCCTGGAGCAAAAAAGGGGGGCTCTGGAACCAAATTCATAAGTAGGGAAGGGGCCCAAAAGAAACTCTGTACCCCCTGATAAAAATTCCTCTGAATGGCCCTGCATGGATGTAACACCAATGATGGACGGATGTTGCACCGACGACACCCCAATGTCAGGTGCTGCTTCATGAGTGACGTGCTTTGCTGGGGTTTCCATGGATGCTGTCAGCGTTGCTGGAAAGGGCTGCACCAACATTACTGGGAGGGCTGCACTGGCACGGCAGTGACTGGACAGGCTCAGGATATGACAGACATTGCGTCAGCATCCGTGCAATGTCAGCATGACATCTGAATAGGATTGAGCCGTTAGACAAGAAGTATTTCCTGTCTGAGAGAAACAAGCAAACACAGAGAACAATAAAGGGCAAGTAATCCATAGGGCGAGGGCAATCATGGCCCAGATTTTCCCTGCACTCAGGCATTTATGTGGCTTACAGCGCAATCCTAACCAACTTTCCACTGCCGGTGCAGCTGCAATGCAGCCCCGAGGTAAGGGAACAAATGTTCCCTCATCTTGAAGAGGCCTCTGTGACTGTCCCTGCACTGCAGAACGCAGCGTGCGCCCTGTTGGCACAGCTACACCGGCGCTGGAAAGTTGGTTAGGATTGCGCAGTCAGTCTCCTTGCATCTATATACAAAGTGATAAACTGTTGCTCTGCTCACCTTGAAGGTTGAATAGTCTCAAGATAATCTGACTGCCAAATAGCTCTACTTTAGTAAACATATTTTGCTAGAGTGTTTGCCATAATGAAACCAACCTTGAGAAGCATAACTGACGATTACCTGATACTCAGATGAGATGAACACTTAACAAACCTTATGTATGAATGCGACAAACAGATGATCAGTTTTCAGAGGCAGATGATCAGTTTTCTTTACATGCTACAGTACTCTTTAAGCATCCATTTCATCTTTGGCCCTTTTGTGGAGGAGCAACGGGTAGGGTTGTGGGAACAGAAAACATAGCAGGGGGAGGGCAGGGAAGAGGCAAGATGCATTTCTGAGAGAGGGTTAGCATTGTCTCACATGTTAAATTTCAGAAAGAAAAACAGTGATGTAGTTCATAGTAATGCTCCTCCTGTCCTAAAGAGAAGCAGACGTGAGCCCATGGGAAACTATTCTCTATACCTAGATTGATTGATTCACTTATCCTCTCTCTCTCTCTCTCTCTCTCTCTCTCTCTCTCTCTCTCTCTCTCTCTCTCTCTGTGTGTGTGTGTGTGTGTGTGTGTGTGTGTGTGTGTGTGTACACACATAGGCTCTAGGTATGGCTGGGAAAGACCTCTACCTGGAAGCCTGGTGAACTGCTGCCTGACAGTCTAAATGATGCTGAATTAGATGGTCCAAAAGCTTGCTTCAATGTAAGGCAGCTTCTTACAAGTTTTTTTTAATCGTCAATATTCAGTTCCTTTCAAAACGCATAATTAAATGCTGAATTGCCTTTTCTAATGTGTTCTCTTTTGTGCACTCAGATCAAGTCCAAAGGTCCTAACCAGTGTCACTGAAGTGTAGTGGGTGGGTACAAATGGCAGGGGCTTCCAAGTTGTGGCACCAACATTGTGGAATGCCCTTCGCAGCACAGCCCACCTGGCTTCTTTCTTCGGTGTTCCACCACTTGTCTCATATTTGGCTTTTCTGGGAGGCCTTGGAGCTAGGCTGACTGCAGTATATTTTTGACTGTTACTGTGATGGAAAGAGGTCTTTTTTCCTGCTATTTATGTGTAGCTGTTTTTATATTTATGTTTTTATTGAAGTTTTGACTATTTTAATTGGGTTGTTTGTTCACTATTTTGGATTCCCTGAAGTAAAGCAGAATTAAAATTTTAAAATAATACACATCCTGCATTGCGTGTGTGTGTGTGTGTGTGTGTGCTTGTGCGCGTGCATGCACATGTTCTCTCCATGTGGAGACCCATTTCAGATTTGTTTGAATCAGCAAGGATACATATTGCTTTCATCATTATTTTTAAAAATGGTGGTCCAAACTTATGGAAACAGAATTTAGCCTTCATCTGTATTAAAAATAGCCACATTGGTAATCTAGCGCTGTCTGCTCCTGAAATTTCTGATCCTAATGTAAGCAAGTTAGATTAGACATTATCTAGGCAAAACTATGCACTTATAAAGATGAAATCATATGCACACTTACTTAGGAGTAAACCCCATTGAACTTACTTCCAAGTAAATATGCATATGATTGTGCTACAAGTCCTGTTGATTTAAATAGCAGTCAATGCTTAACTTTGGCTGAATCAAGTCCACTGTCTATTCCGTTTAAAACATGTCATAGAAAGGTACAGGTGAAGTGACTGTAATATTTAAGGGCATTACAACGTCTGATATGAATACAATGTGTCTTATTGAAAGGAAGATAATTCATTTTTCTGCTGAAGACTGTTGAGGAGACCATTTTCAATAATTTTGGTGGTGTCCACATACAGGCTGATGTGTAATGTGTGATAATACATTCCTCACTACATCTTCCACCACTGAAACTACTTTAAATACAGGCAGCAGCTACATGTACTATTGCCATCTAGTGGAAAGGTAAGTTAAGAATGCCAGTGTTTAATTTTGATATATTAATAATTAAGCTAAAGTAGATTCATGAGTGCCAGGAGTGATAGTATACTGTAAGTATAAGAAGTAAGTATAAGAGCAGGTGTCAGGAAGATAAATATAAGAAGGCTTTCCTGTTTAAGGAAGCCTTCCGAGTCCTTGCCTTTCTTTAACATCCTGCTGGTACAGGTGGAGCACTGCTGTTTTTTATGCTCTTGTTTTAATTGTAATTTGATCTGTTTTTATTAATTTTTAGATGATGTTTTTTACTAGTTTTTGTGAATTGTTTTAAATGTGATTATTTTTTTGTATTGTATCGTATTCCTTTCCAATGTTGTAAGCCGCCTTGGGTCCCTTCGGGGAGAAAGGGGGGGGGGGGTAAAAATACTGTAAATAAATAAATAAATAAATGATAGTATATATTTTTTCACTGTCTGAAACATATACTGTACATCAAATTATTTCCTTATATCAATCTACCACTTTTGAGTGGAAAAGAGGGATTCTTTTTCTTAAAATGCTTACTGGCAATCAGACAGATGGCTCATTCTTGGGAAGGCTGGACGCACCTTCCCAAAGTCAATTCACATGCTACAGTTTTCTCCACATACATCTAACAGTGTTTGAAGCAGCAAACACATAAGAAGAGCCCTGCTGGATCAGGCCAAGGGCCCATCTAGTCCAGCTTCCTGTATCTCACAAAGACCCACCAGCTGCCCCAGGGAGCACACAAGATAACAAGAAACCTGTTGTTACTCTCTTGCATCTGGCATTCAGAGACAGGCTACCTCTAAAACCCGGAGGTTGCATAAAGTCATCATGACTTGTAACCTGTGATGAGCTTTTCCTCCATAAATCTACCCAACCCCCCCCTTTTAAAGGCATCTAGGTCAGGTGCCATCATAACATCCTGTGGCAAGGAGTTCCACACATTAACTATACACTGGGTAAAGAAAGATTTCCTTTTGTCTGTTCTCACTCTCTTGCCAGTCAGTTTGAGCAGATGATGCTCAAGTATGAAATTGAAACACGTTTATAAACAGCAGTGCCCCTACTTCAGATGCGTATGCTTGCAAACACATGGTCTTGCTTCATACTTTGTGGTGTTTGCTGTTCCAAACCATATTTACAGTGTACAGTATATGTTGCAGAATACATGAAGCAGCTTTCAAGCACAAGGAAATTGATGTTTCCGGTTGACATTCATGCATGACAGCAGCCCCTATACACTTAAACACAGAAAATGAGTAGATTATTCCGTTTATTTAAAAGAAAGAATTGCTATAAAAGGCAAAGGCCCCAATCCAGAGAAACGTGGAAAATGTATACACACTTCTGCACTCCTTGGAACTGTCCAAAACAGGTGGTGCCTAGAAAGTCAGTTGAGCTTCTGCAGGGGTTATTAGCCAATGGTTGAGTGTGCAGCATCTCTCCTTACTGCAGTGTCCCACCTCATTTATTTATTTGTATGAGACATTTCAATGTCACCTTTTAAGAAGCTTACAAAATTTGGAATGAGCAATAAGAAAACCAAACAAGCAAATTCCCAAAACAAAAAAACACGATACCAACTGCAGAGTTAAAAGCATAAACAATTCATACACAAAGCAATACAACGATTAAAAAGGAGAAAAACAGCCAGCAGAAATAAAACAGTACAGTTGACTGTTCTTACAAGGCACAAGCAAATAAAATGTGTTTAATCTGGTATTTTAGGGCTATAGTATATGTTTATTGCGTGGCTGGAGTCTGCATATTTGTTTTTATAAATGCAAAGGGAAGCTTCATGAGCCCCTTTGAATCTTTGCCCCCCACTACAGTCTCCTTCTGTGGCCATTTGCTCTGGGAGGAATGTTCCTATTGGCACTCTCCTCTCATGGCAAAAATCAACTACAGGGGGGGGGGGTCTGGATCAAGACTCTGAAACTTGCAAAATACAATTTTTACTTCCATAATTCTTCGGTTTGCAGTTAAGGCAAACTCAGTGGTTATGAATGTGGAAGAGGCTCCCAAGAATATCTTGAATGTAAATGACAATTGAGAATATTATTGCTGATTTTGGGTCTATCTGTTCATCAGTGGCTGCCTATTAATTTGTGCAACTCTTTCTATGAAATAAATGTCTGAAGTCTTAGATATACAGTATAATTTAAAAAAACCCATTTGTTGGCAGTGTGTCTTTGTGCTTCTGAACCGAGAAACACAAAATCCTGAGTTATTCTTGTGTTGTTTTTTTTAAAAATGGTTGGTGTCCATTTTGGTTGAATTGGGGGGGGGGGGAAATGCCATCTCATTCTTTGCCTCAGGCAGCTGAATGTTTTGGGCCGACCCTGCCCCGATTGCCATTCCCCAAGCCTCCATAGTGGGGGCACCCAGAGAAGGATGTTGCAGATGTCCTCTATGAACAGGCAGACTCCTGCCTAGAAATAAACAAATGAGAGGATCCCACTACAGCAGATTTTCATGGAGATGCTTATTTGCACACACCAAGTGATGTTGCTGGATTGGGGCTTTACCAATTTTACCTGGCTCCCAGTATCTTGTGGTTTGCATGCTAGTTGCCTGACGGATTACTAAACTGTATACAAGTATTCCTGAATAATTTGGTGGAATCACGAAGCATTAAACATAGCAGTCTGGTACTGAAGAAAGAGGAAGTGTCTGATGAGACTGTGGTACCATATTACTTTGCATATACCATCTGTTGTAACTTTGAAAGAAGCCATAGACACCTCTTAAGAGGAGAGAGATCTAAGAGAATATGGTCTGATGACTTTTTATTGCAGTTGTAGATACATTAGAACAGGGGTTCTCAACCTTTGGAGGCCTGGGTACCCTCTATCACGGTCCAATTTTCTGAAGTACCCCCTGCTAATTAACTGCTAATTAATTGGATTAATCAATTAATTAATTCGGTAATTAATCATTAAATAAAAAAGTACTAAAACAATTTTAAATGTGAAAAATGTCTTATTTAACTGTGTGTGTGTGTGTGTGTGTGTGTGTGTGTGTGTGTGTGTGAGAGAGAGAGAGAGAGAGAGAGAGAGACAGACAGACAGACAGACAGACAGACAGACAGACATGCAAGGATCTCTTTTTTTCTCCAAGTCACACTTCCCAAAATCAGCTCCTCCCTCCCCCACCCCACCCCACCAAAGTACATTTTCCAAAGTAAAAAATAAGCCCAAAACCAAAATCAGAGAGACAGAAGGGCTCCGAAAATAATTACAATTTAAAATCCATGTTAATTAACACTTAATTAGCTGCTGATGGGGCAGATAAGGGGCAGGGCTTGGCGTACCCCCCAACAAGAGGTCTGCGTACCCCTAGGGGTACCCGTACCACAGGTTGAGAACCTCTGCATTAGAAAGTTTCACAGATGGGCAGCCCAATCCTAACTAAACTCCCCTGTGCTAATGCAGCAGTGCCGGCACGGGATATGCTGCATCTCAGTCATGGGGGAATTTAGCAGGCTGGAGGTCTCATTGGGGTAAGGGGACATTTACCCGGGGTAAGCCCCAGCTGTGCCATTGGGCCAACTCAGACCTGCGCGAGCTATATAGCTGGCATAAGTCTGCATTGATCTGTGTCAGCGGATCAGGCCTGGGAAGGGGAATAGGATACAGCACGTGCTGGCACCAGCGACACCACCCCCTCCCAGGCCCGATCCGCCCATCACTACCCTCCCTCGCCTTGTTTTGCCCCTCCCTCGCCCCCTACGTGGACTCACCTGCTCCTGTAGGCAGTCCTGGCAGTGCTGATGCCAGTGGGAAGGATATGGCCTTCCCGCCGGTGCTGCTTCCCGCTGTGTTGTCGCAATGTGCTTTACAGCACATTTGTTAAAGCAGAGCGCGCATTCCAACGGCATAAGCAGAGCATAGGATTGTGCCAAAACCCTAGCCTGTGTATTTTAAAGTAGATTTTGATCATTAACAGTTCACCCTCAAACTCCCTCACATTTGGTTCTGGCTGTCCTTCATGCTCTCACTGCAGCAATGTTCCCATAGGAATGTGGCTATTTGCCAACCTCTCATGAACATTTCATTAATCGTTTTGGCTCTAGTACAAATACAAAACATTATTTGTCAGCAATTATTTTCTCCAGAAATGTTTGCAAAAAAAAAAAGTGACTTTCTCTGTTGCTGCTGTCTTATAATTTTTTTTTAAATTTAATCCGACTTTCTACAACAACAAACACAACAAAGAAAGAAACATAGAATAAAGGTACCTTGTTAAAATGTAACTTGGCTAGACCACTCACAGTTCCACACAACAGCTTTTTCCAGCCTCTGTGAAAGTGGAGAAAATATCTTCCATTGATGATGTCATAGTAGGGCTGGCCCCCCATCACCTGAGGCTGAATGCTGCCTCCCTTAGCTGGTAATGTGTCAGCCTCTGCTCCTTCTCTCCTTGGCTTGGAAAAGGAAGAGTGGGACAGACTGGAAGAGGAAGTGTGTAGAAGAAGGAAGTGGTGAATGCGAGCACTGGCACTCTAGCCCACCACTCTCTTCTCCTCTGCACTTCCTGTTCTGCTCCATTCCCTTCTTCCTTAACCAAACTAGGGCACGAGAGGAGAAGCAGCAGCAAGTGGATGGATGGAGGTGGCTGCCCCTCCAATCTGCTGCATGAAGTGACCACCTCAGTTGGCCCTGTGTCACAGCTACAGTAGTATGGATGTCTCAGTGGTGTTATATACAGCAGTAATATCATGGATGTAAAAAGCAGTGATGTAGACTTGAGTCTATTGACTCGGACTCGAGTCGGACTGAAGTTGCGTCAATAACCTGACTCGGACTTGACTCAGCCATTGTGAAAGACTTGACTCGAGACTTGTAGCCTTTTACGACAAGTCGAATTTTATTCAGGTTTAAACCCGTTTTCCCCATTAAATAGGTAGGGACTCACAACTTGCAACCAAAGACTTGGGGGCAAAGACGTGGGACTTGACTCGAGACTTGGAGTCCACATCCCTAGTAAAAAGTCACTTGGGCCATTGACTGATTCCAAAATTGTTAGAATGCTTCCTAACAGCTAAAAACCTGAATGTTGGCACACATGCATTTCAGACACTCTAGTAATCAAACAACCCAATCCTATGCATGTCTACTCAGAAGTAAGGCCCATTAAGTTCAATGGACTTTACTCCCAGGTATGTATGTATAGGATTGTAGCCACACTCAAATTTGAAAATATAGTTGTGTGACAAAATGTAAAGGTCATAACAGCAGCATTGCCAAAGCATGAGGAAGCCAAGCCACACCTGCAACATACCCACATATTGTGTGGGGAAAGGCATCTCTGGTGCATCTGCCTCAAGTATAAGCCAGAAAATTAGACTGAAGGTGAAAGCTTTCATCTGATGAAAGTTTATTCTCTCTCTCTCTCTCTCTCTCTCTCTCTCTCTCTCTCTCTCTCTCTCTCTCTCTCTCTCTCTCTTCTTTTGCTGTCTGCTCTGCTCTGACCCATTGGATGAACTATAAATTCAAAAATAAATATAACTTTTTTTTAAACGACTTGAATATCCTATACCTCATTTTAAATAACTAAGTATTCTGAGCTGGGTGCAGCAACTGCTAAAATAGCTTTTGAAATGCAGATATGGACTACATTATCCTTTCTGCCCTAGACTCTCTGAACTTGAGCAACAAGCAGAGCCAGATTTCTGTTTTTACGTAGGTATACATAATCCCTCTTGAACGTATTGTGAGTTTAACAAAAGGCAGTCAATACTCAGTCCTGTGAGTCACACTGTGCCATTTAATCATTGGTTTAAACTGGGAACTCTGCTTAAATATCAGTGACACAATATGGCTATAAAAGTGTGCAACACAATGGACTCTGTTTAATTAAAAGGAGATGAGTTATGGTAACCTTAACATTTGTGTTTTCTAATGTTTAAATATTTAAAACAGCAACCCAAAAGGAGGCAGATCCATTTTATCAGCACAGCTGGCATTTTTCAGCTAGCATTCTAGAAGTATTTGCTTCCATTTCTAGGCATGTAACGCTGAAGTATGTGCGTCTTTTAAGTACAGTTAGTATGCAATTTAGGTGGCATTTCAAGGGGGGAGCTGTACATTAGACTTGTTTCATTACCCTGTTTCACAAAACAATTTTGACTTTTAGTCATAAGAACATAAGAACATAAGAAGAGCCCTGCTGGATCAGGCCAAAAGCCCATCTAGTCCAGCTTCCTGTGTCACACAGTGGCCCCACCAGATGCCTCAGGGAGCACACGAGACAACAAGATACCTGTGTCCAGTCGCCACTCCCTTGCACCTGGCACAGAGAAAACCCACTTCTAAAAACCAGGAGGTTGCTTATGGCTTGTAACCTGTGATGGTCTTTTCCTCCATGAGTTTGTCCAAACCCCTTTTAAAGGCATCTAGGCCAGGTGCCATCACCACATCCTGTGGCAAGGAGTTCCACAGATGAATCACACGCTGGGTAAAGAAATATTTTCTTTTGTCTGTTCTAACTCTCCCTCCACTCAATTTTAGTGTCACTTACAGAAGTGACTTACAGAAGGATGAACAAATTAGTGTCAGGATACGGTTGCACCACTAAGGTTGCAACAGCTAGCATTGCCAGATGCTGCATAGTTGTATTAGGCACAGAAATGGACAGAGGAGGCATATACCAGGAGCATGATTGGGAGAATGACTCATTGCATGGCAGCCTAAAACAGCCACCACAGAACAAGCAAGTCTATGCTATTTTGCATGCCTAATAGTTGGATAGTAAGATTTAGGATGGGTTGCAAATTATTGGGAATATAGCAGGATGGATTTGTCCAGCAATATGTGCCACTGTAGCTACATCAATGGAAGCCACTCGGTGCACCATTGCAGGTACATATGCCATGTGGGGACTTAAGTTAGGATTGGGCTGTTAGTTGCATCTGCTGCTGTTGCAGTTTAGGATTTAGGGGCTACAGGTGAAAAGCAGCACGGTCTGCATAGTATTGAATTTGGTGTGTGTATAAATGGCGTGCAAGCCCATAATTAATCTAGTTGCAGCACTGCCTATAAAAGAAAGATGTCTACATGTTTACTCAGAAACAAGTGCTGCTGAATTCAATTGAAAGTACTGCCCAAGAACTGTGCTTAAGGTAACCTCAACAGTACTCACAGTGTTTGAAATGCTGAGAATCCTTAGGCTGACCTAGAAGTGATGTGTCTGCTTTGTTCACATATAAAATGGGGTTGGGGTGGTTTTTTGTTTTTTTTTGCATGAAGACTTCTCGTTTGCAAATTTTGCAATGCAAATGAAATTTATTTTCAACTGGCTTAACTTAGTGACATTTTAAGAGACTCAGCTGGCGAGTTTGCCAGTTGTGGCTTTTCTCCCTTTTTAAATTCTTCCTTGGAATGTGTTTTTCCAACATGATCTCGTAAAAATGTATGGTAAGCTACAACTGATCTAATATCTCTTGCTTGTAAAAAGTGTTTGTGTGGAGGCCAAGTTAATTTGAAAATTTTATTGCCAGTGTGGTAGGCTCTGACTTGTCCTATACTGTACATGTATATGAATGTGCAGCAATATGCAAATAAGGGGTTAATTATTTACAGAATGCTCAACAGATTCTCTTGCTAGGTTGATGCATTCAGAATGTTCCATCATCCTCAGTTTCCCCCCTCAGTTCCAAGAGCTGCCCCTCTGTTGGCTGCTTTCCCACAATTCTAGTGACTTCCCCCGCCCTTGGACCTAATCTACTCCTACAGTGACTCCATCTACTCCTCTCCCTCCCAACATTAGACAATAAAACTACATCTTTAGGCTCGGACCTTGTAAACATCTCCATTATCATTCCTTTCATCTCTGTGTAGCTACAACTGAAGCTCTTGTCTATGCTCTGGCCACTTTGCTTCTAAGAACTCAGGAAAGCAGGCTAGCAAGGTTTATTAACCTCCTCTTTGCCAGCCTACTTAGTGCAAAAAGGAAGCCCTCTCAGTGTCACTATTTTTTGAGATGGAAACCTTTCTTCACAGGGTGAACCTATATTGCTTGCCTTCATCACAGAGCCTGCCACTCATTGGATAAGCTCAGACAACTGGTTTATTCAGTTATGATATTAATGCAAGCAGATCCCATGCCCTCCGTCTTCCCTTTTTCTCCTCCTTTCATGGGCCAGAGGAATTCTAGTTGGTTAAACCATGGCTAGGCAGCTCATCTCACCCTGACTGTGTGCGTTTGCTGTGGTTTACAAAACACAATTAAACCAGAGCTCTGGTACACTTATGGTCTGGAAAGCTGTGGTTCAACCAAACCATAATGTTGATGTCATGATTCAGCAGCTGTCCGACATAGGGGCGGAGGGAGCATAAGGGCTCAGGCCTTATTCAGACTGAATAAGCAGGGCCATCATAACAACATTATAGGCCCCCGGGCAAAGCAGTGCACTGGGCCCTGCCTGCACAACCACTCACAGGAATAAAAATGTAAATTATCGATAATATAAACTTATATTTTAAAATAAACTCTCCTTCCGATAATGGAAATGCACACTGTCAGCAATTGCTGTCCCCAGCCGTTAATTGCCTCCCGCACGAATCTGTTACAATGTTCTGCTTCCATAACATTGCAAGCAATAAAAACGGCAAAATTTATCTTGCAAATGCAAACATGCCAATTCTCCGCTACAAGTTGTAATTTTTCTCCTTCTACCGAGTTAGTGGGAGATTTGGATGTTGAGGTGGGTGCATAGATTAGCATGGGGCCCCTATGCTCATGGGCCCCTCGGGCAACTGACCAGCATGCCCATGCGTTAAGATAGCACTGTGAGCCATGGTTTATTTGGTTGTTTTAATGCACTTGCTGCGTCAGTCAGATCTGAATTCAGTTCCAGTTTACTTGCCTGCATCCCCAACCGTGGCCAGGCCTAGGAGATTGGAGACCCTGCACTTGAACAAAAAACACAGCTGTATATTGCCTGTAATTGTGCCCTTGCACTGTTTTCACTCACTTCACTAGGATGAGTGCAAAAGATACAATGCCCACTGCTAAAAAAACTTCCTAGAAAAAGTAGTTTGTTACTCCTTAAAGTTCTTCAAAGTATGACCTAAGCCATAATTTTGTAATTCTATCCACATAGACAGCAAATAGGATGGCAGTGCAATCCTATCCAAATTACACCACTGGTATAACCAGCGGTGCAGTGAGAACAGGAGGCCCCAGAACGGAAAGGGGATTCAAATCCCCTTTGAAGGGGATTTGAATCCCCTTTCCATACTGGGTCCTCCCGTTCTTGCTGCACCGCTGGTTACACCGGTGGTGTAATTTGGATAGGATTGCGCTGGAAGCGTACAAATAAACTGAATAGCAAGCAATTAGAAGTGAGAGTGTGTGTGCACATTGGCCATAATGTTTTCATTCTTGCAGGACATTTACTTACAGTTTTTCATTGATGCTAATGAATTCCACAGAGGGTAATAAACATAGGCTGGGATTTAGAAACCTGCTTTAGGAATCCCAATGTCTTAGGCACGCACAAATCCAAAGCTCAGTTGGGCATGCAGAACTAGTTGTGTGGTTTGTTGGATCCTGATCAATATCAGTAACTTTTACAGGGATTCTATTAATAGGAAAGATGCATGTTTGATTTACAAAAATGAAAGATAAGCAAATTACTAACTTATATTATAATTTAACTCATGCAACAATTCATTCTGATTGGCAGGTCATTGTGTTCCATGATGAAGCACTCTGAAAACAAACCTACAACAAGAAAAATAAGATACCATGTACTGTTTCACAGCATTCATAAAAATTTATTTTTATAAATGCAATTGAATCTGCAGTTAAAGGTATAAGAATTCATTTTGACAAAGCACAATCTCAGAAGTAACCTTTTTAATGTGCAACAAATAATACACAGGTAACAAACAATCATGTATGTAGATTCAAATATGCCAGATTAAATGCCAATTAATATTGTTAAAAAACACCATTAAAATTCATTGGAAGATAGAATACCTGCAGTTCTCAAGTTATTAACTTAATTTATTTCCAATACCAACCCATAGTACGATACAGTACTTTATTTTTCCACATAGAATGAGTTCCAAATGTTATTTGAACCTAATTTCAATGGGTTAATGCTTATTGATTATACCCCGTCCAGTGCACAGGGGGGATGCAAATCCTTAGATTCCAAAGTCTAGCTCTCATTAGATTAGATTGTGAGAGGATGAAAGTGTTAAGCATTTTTCTAAGTGAATTTATCTATTTGACAATAATGTATCACCAGTTAGCTGGTAAGGAAATTCTACAAAAAGACAATAACGTTGAGGTGCTGTTGTATTCTACAGTGTTTAGCATAGCATCATCAAGTGACAATTTTGAAGCAGGAAGCTATCACAACATCACATCAGCTTAATATACAGTATTGTATATTACATACCGATACAGATTTCTGGCTATTGAAATAAAAACATCACATTTTAAAAACTATTTGGGTTAGCAGTGTTAGCATTGACTTGCAACAAAGCGTTTGCAAAAAGAAACAGGATGATTCGTTTGGGATTATAAAAAAAAAAGATCAATATTAAATATAAAGCAAAGGTCAATTACACTGATCGAGTGCCATTTATCTTAATATCTTTGCTGCTATATTGATGAACAAATCTGGCCTGTGAGCTTGCTATAAAAATCTGCACCAAATTTAATTTTTGAAAAAACAAAGATTACATAGTTGAGAAGGGTCCCAGTAGATTATTGTGGCAAGGGTCAGATGGATAAAAGCTAGACAAACATGAACATAGAAGTCCTTATTCTTAAGTAATCAAACCTATTTTTCAGTTTCCATAAGAATTTTTCCGCAAGTTCTGGATGTCTTCTTAAGACCATAAAGGCTAAGAATTCTTTCCTTCTCTCTTTGAAAAGTGAGGTTATCAGGATTGACAAGGTTCTTAACTGTATGGGTTCTGCAGCCATGTCAATATATAGCCATGTTATCAGGATTCTAATTTCTGAACCAGGTTTATGATACAGCTCAAGTTTGGTGCAGAGAATACACACAGCACAGATATAATATATTGTAGCATCAACCAGTGAATTTACCCCGAGATTTTTTATGTATGCCACTTTTCAGATGACGATCATAATCTTTTAACAGAGGGAAAACCTCTGTGGCAAAAAAGTGGCGGCAAACTGCTCACCTAGAGGGGGCCTACTCCCATATGCAGTGGGCAGCCAAAAGGAAAGAGCAGCACCATGATTAAAGAACACAGACAAGAGGACCTCTTCCTAGAGTCAATGGAACAGACAGTAGACAAGGCCAGTTGTTTGGCATCCTCCAAACTGAGTTCGCCTGCAGGAGCCTGTGAAACTACCATTAGAGCTTGTGATTTGACTGCAATCACATAATGGTGCAGACTGTATGATTCAGTGGCTCTGCAAGGGCATGTGGATGTATAAACTTATAGATACAATGATTTGTGCAGTCCACAATAGCCATTTTTCCAAGCTGCTATGATAATGCAAATCACAGCAACTACACGTCCACCCTTACATATGCAGGTGGTAGCATATGTGGTCATCCTGTGCAATAATGATGCAATTATGCTTGCGCTGCAAGTGCACCAATGGCACCATGCACCCCACCAGGCAATTGCACATGGGGTCTTTTGAACAGTTAACAAGGCCAAAGTGAGTAAGAGATGGTGAAAGATAAAATCCCGTTCTCCTTGGCAGTTTTACAGCGTACCATGGCAGTAATTTTTTGCTTTGGTCTTCCTCACTTGGCTCAGCAGGTCTGTGCTTTTAAGAATACAAAGATATAAGATGGCATCCTGATGAACACTTCCACTGCTGGGGCCTCCCTTCATAAAATGAAAGCTTGTGCCCTTGCACATGGGTCCTTACCCATGAGTGCAATGCTCCTTTCATTCAGAAAGGAAACCTGTTTGTGGGGAAGCTCCTGACAGTGGGACACCACCCTCTGTTGTGATGGTCCGATAGAGGCAGAATCATTGCAATGTTATTCTTACATTTCCATAATGATTTGCAAAATCAATTCATTTACTCCAACAACAATTGAAGGGAAAACTTCTGTGTAAATCAGGACTTTGATAATAGCACAACTTAAATTCAACTAGGGCAACACTACGTTTCATTTTTTTGAAAAGCCTATATTAAGTAATACAGAAATAAACCTGCAACTATAGCAATATATTTTCTATATTTTTTCAGATACAATAAATATTAGATATAATCTGTAGATCGTATTTCATATTCATCTCACATAGGTGATAAATCTCTATTACAAATGCAAGGTAGGATCCATTTATATAAGACACTTAGAGCTTGGGTATAAAAATTACTACAGCACCCCATGTTTATAATGTTATGTATAATATAGAAAAAAACCTCTTCAATTAAAACAAAAGCTTGCTATAAAACACAGAAATGTTCACCTATTTATTAAAAAAAAAAAGAACACCAGAAGAACCCACATTCATGATCCCAAGTGTCAACCACCTGTATTTTTGAAGATGGAATCAACTCTGATTTACCCGCAAGATATTTTACTTGTTTCATGCTCACAGAAGCATGTTGGAATTTGGTCAAAACACATATCCAAGGAATAATTCATATTGTTGTTTTTTTAAAAAAGCTCACTGTGGTTCAGAAAGAAAGTGCTGTCAGTAAAATTATCATCAGTGGAAATTATTAAAAAGTAGGTAATGCTCACTTATAGCTGCAATCCAGTAATGTAGCTCAGTGTTCTCAAGCTGTTGTGTCGCGACGCGTTCTGGCCCCCCACGCCCCGCCCCCTTAAGGGTAGACCGCTCCCGTCCCGGTCACCGATCTGGTAAGCCTAGTTATGGCAAGTGGGTTTCCGTGAGTGGCATTCCCCATTGCCATAGCTTGCAACAGCTTGAGAACACTGAGCTACATTACTGGATTGCAGCTATAAGTGAGCATTACCTACTTTTTAATAATTTCCACTGATGATAATTTTACTGACAGCACTTTCTTTCTGAACCACAGTGAGCTTTAAAAAAAAAAAACCCAATATGAATTATTCCTTGGATATGTGTTTTGACCAAATTCCAACATGCTTCTGTGAGCATGAAACCAGTAAAATATCTTGCGGGTAAATCAGAGTTGATTCCATCTTCAAAAATACAGGTGGTTGACACTTGGGATCATGAACATGGTACAACATGGTAAGCCTAGCCATAACCAGCAAATAAAGTCTCATGTATACATATACATCCATGAAAAGGTATCATATACTATTAGAATATACTCCTATGAGCACCTTACAAGAAGGAAACTTATAATGTAGTGAGAAAAAATATGACTATATAACTGGCATCAGTACCAACATGAGCTAAGATCTGTAAGTATATCTACAACTGAGTGTCCACAAATGAGTGCATTTCTATGTTTTATAGAGTACAAGAATGGTTAGTCATTTTTCTATCATTTGAATTCCAAAAGCAATAGGGTAAATTCCATTTTCAATCTTTATCAGAAAGCTGGGATGCAGTGAAATAACTGTTCCTCATGTTACACCCATCCATTACTACTTGACGACAATATAGAAATAGTTAAGTACTCTCTGCAAATATGTTTAGGCCTTGTTAAGTGATGACTACTTAGTGAATAGTTCTTAATATTTTGTTCATTCTCTGGTTGAAATACAGTACTAACCCCTTAGTGTTAAATAATTTTTTTCCAGCATAATTGGCTATTAAACGTCTAAAAAAAAAAGTAAGATGTATTGTTTTGGTTCACACTACTTAGATACTTCCTCTAATATCTGTAGAATTTCAAATTAAAAGAATACTTTATCTTTTGTAAAAAATTAACAGTGCAATGCAATCCTATACATGTCTACACAGAAGTAAGACCCATTGATTCTAATGGGATTTACTCCCAGGTAAGTATATACAGTATAGGATTGCAGCCTCACTCATGTGAAAATCATGATGCTGGAAATACAACTTAGCAAAATTAGCAACAGAAATCTAGAACTTCCTAGCAACGCATTTCTTTGAAAAGAGTAATCAAGAAATGGCAACCACTACCTTCAATAGTCTCTTTATTTTAACTTTGATTCTGTAATACAAGCCACTAGCAAATAGCCTTTTGCCCATGTTCAAGATGTAATATGCTGCAGTTTGAGGGAGTCCAACTGAATCAAACCTGAACCCAAACCCAAAAACTGGCTCAGAGCGCAATCCATACAACGCCCGGGCGGCCGTCAGAGGAGGTGAGTCCGGATCCGGCGGGTGTGGGGGCGGTTCGGCGGGCGAGGGAGGGGGCCATTGGCCTAGCCGGTCCGGGAGGGCTGCTGGGCCGGTTAGGCCATTATACAACCTCCTCTACTTCCGCCAGCTATTTAGCTGGCGGAAATCCAAGGAGGTCTATCCAGTCAGTCTCTCTGGCCCGCCGCTTGGCGGAAGTCTTGGACCAGGATCTGGCGGGCAGCCTTGGGCCGCCGGCCAGATCCTTGCGCTGGATTGCGCTGCCTGAGAGGTACCTTTCTTTGAAGTGGAATGGAACCCAAACTGAACCATTAAAACCAACAGCCAGAGAGAACATGGGGTTCAATCATCAGGAGATGAGGAAGTCTGTTTGAGGATACTGAGAAAGGAACGCTCTCTTTTCCCCTCTACCAGATAGGGGAGACTCTGAATGGGTCTCTATTTCCTAAGACTATTAAATGAGACTCTATTTTCCTAAGAAAACACTGAAGGAGGAAAGAGAGAAACAGGTTTGTAGGTGGGTGGCTGCCAACCTTTTTTGTTTACCACCCACTGTGTTGCTCTAGAATTGGTAGTTCTATCTCCCACATGACCATGATTTTCATGCCGCTTGCCCCACCCCCGCAGACACTCAAGGGTTCTCCCTGCTTTGCGGGGAGAACTTTGAGAACCACTGGTGTAGAAGAAAGAAAGCTGCCATAGCTTGTCACGTAGACACAGGAAAGGTTGTACCTGCTGAGTCTCTATCTTCATTAGAGGCATAGGAGCTCTAATAGGAGCTCTAATCTAATAGCATAGATAATTTAGACGCATCAATTTTGTGTAATGACTATGCTGTTTGTATGCATTCTCATCTGGTGAGAAATACTTTGCAACGATCAGGTAACAATCACAAAAGTGTTACCTGAACCTAAGTTCAACCTACATGTGTCCCATACAAATGTTATAAGATACAATCACCTCCTGGCAACTTTAAAGACTAAGCTAATCTGAGAATTTAGCAGAGGCTATTGAATTCCTAAGGGCACCACAGTGGCACCTGAAAGCCAGTAGTAGGTTCCGATACAACATGAATAATTCTACTTGTATTACAAAAACAAATCTGATGTGAAGTAACTAAAGGGGTGAGACCAGCCCTCACCATATACAAGAAATTTTAATTAAAATCAGTATCCCCATGTAAAATAGGTAGAGGTTGTTATTTTACGTTAGGTGACTTCCTCTAGAAAACGTAAAAAAAGTACAAAAAGTAAACTGCTGTTCCAAAATCTGCGTGCATAAGATACCAAGCGTGAAACAAACTGTAACACAATGTGGCAGTATATTATAGGCATTTCACTTTCCTGTATGTATTCTTTCCCAAATCCTGTTACAATTCAGATATCGAAAATTTTAATTTTAGGCTTAATAGCAACACTGTAACAGACATGTTTTCAGTAAGCAATCAACATCTCTCATTCATTTTAGATGTTGAGAAACCAAGGTATACAAAAATACTTCGCATTATCTCTCAGCAACAATCATCTTAATTTTCTGTGCCTAAACTTGTACCAATTGCAACATTATGTCTCCTTTCAATTAAATAGACTTAGTTCTATTTTCTTTTACTGACCCAGAAGGGCTGATCCCAACGGTATTCTAGCATTTATGCCACTGTGCAAACTTTTCTGTGTGCTTTGTTGTAAGAGTGGCAATTCTGAAACTGACATATTATGTACCATCACCTTGGCAACTAGCCAAGAGCTTCCTATTGCAGAAGATACTATAAAATCTACTATTCTAGATGCACTGTAGCGTACATTTGAAACTACAATTTGCAAACTTTTAGGGAATGAAAAATTATGAAGAATGTATGCCCAGGTGACATAACTCTGACCCCTTATAATGGCATAATAAATCTAACTTGCAACATAAGCCTATGCATATATACTCAGAAGTAAATTTCATTCATTTCAATCTCTCTTTGCCTTACCCCCAGGTAAGTATCTATAGGATTGTAGCCTTAATTAATTAGGTTAGGCCTGCTGCAAAAACATTTCTTCCTAAAATCTGCACGGGCCATCCATGGTCCTTCTACATATACTCCATGACTGCATTTCTCAAAGTCCTACAGGGGAGTTTACTACGTGGGCATAGCTGAGCTGCAAATAAAAAGGGACTGAAACAGCAGTCCCAAATAGTTACACTACTAGTACTAGAGCTTTGGGCACGAGGGGGTAGCATTTTTCAGTGCAATGACCTGTAGGAGTGAGTATTGCCTTAGTGCAGCTCTTGGAACAGGTTGCCATTTCCATTCAAATCAATTGTGGCACTTAACCTAGTTGGGATCAGGCTTTGTGTCTGTTCTCCAAGGATTCAGATATAGTTGTACAGCCAACATGAAGTTACCTGCATTACCTCCCATCAGGTTTTTACTTCATAATATTTTTGATGTAAGATAGAACATTTTAAATTAAGACTGTGTGAAACAAACATAGGAAGAAAATTCAAAGGAAAGTGTAGTGTTAAAAAAAAAAGATGATTGCCAAGAAAAAAGTGGCTCCTTGGTTGGTTAATGAACAGCCACCTGTGGCATCCCACGGCACTTCTTCATTCTAAGTTTCTGTATTTGGTGAACAGGTTGTACAGCACTCTCAAGGTAGACTTTAAGTCACAATTTACGATGTCTGGGGGGGGGAAGGGAGAAGAAAGAAGGATGAGCTCTTTAAATGACACATAGCATACAAATAAAGGAACAAAATTCAGAAGCAGCAGATTCACACCTTTCGTTTTGGAAGTAAAGATTGCAAATCTTCCCTGCAGTTAAGCTGCTTATATGCAATTTCCTTCAATGGGAGTTTAGCAACCAGCATTACAGCCAAAACTAGTTCCAAGTAGAAGGTGCTTTCATTTACACCATTTTAGAACAATGCATTCATTTAGAATGGACCTGCATGATCCATTGATAGGCTTACCAGATCTCCAACGGGGACAGAGTGCTAGACCTTTAGGAGAAGGAATATGGGCAGGTGCAGCTTGTTAAACCTTAGAGCAGGGGTTCTCAACCTTTGGAGGCCCGGGTACCCCCTATCACGGTCCAATTTTCTGAAGTACCCCCTACTAATTAACTGCTAAGTAATTGGATTAATCAATTAATTAGGTAATTAGTCATTAAATAAAAAAGTACTAAAACAATTTTAAATGTGAAAAATGTCTTATTTAACTCTCTCTCTAACTCTCTCTCTCTCTCTCTGTGAGTGAGTGAGTGAGTGAGTGTGTGAGAGAGAGAGAGAGAGAGACATATGCAAGAATCTCTTTTTTCTCCAAGTCACACTTCCCAAAATCAGTTCCTCCCTCCCCCACCCCAAAGTACATTTTCCAAAGTACAAAAATAAGTCCAAAACCAAAATCAGAGACACAGAAGGGCTCCGAAAATAATTACAATTTAAAATCCATGTTAATTAACACTTAATTAGCTGCTGATGGGGCAGATAAGGGGCAGGGCTTGGCGTACCCCCAGCAAGAGGTCCGCATAGGTTGAGAACCCCTGCCTTAAAGCACAATCCTAGGCATGTCTACTCAGAAGCAAGCTCCATTGAACACAATGGGGCTTGCTTCTGAGTAGACATGCCTAGGATTGTGCTCTAAGGTTTAACAAGCTGTACCTGCCCACATTCCTTCTCCTAAAGGTCTAGCACTCTGTCCCAGTTGGAGATCTGGTAAGCCTATCCATTGAGGTTATCAGAGAGGGCTCTTTTAACCATGCCACTGTTGATGGAGGTGAGGTGGATTGCGGTGAGGAATAGGGCCTTCGTGGTGGTGGTGCCTCGATAGTGGCCCTCCCCTTAGAATTAAGAATGACTCCCTTCTTGGAGACCTTTTGGCGGGGCCTTAAGACCTTTTTGTTTCGAATAGCATTCGATGACTGACATGACTCACTGGCATTTTCTTTAATTTTTAATGATTGATTGTTAATTGTTGCGATCCATTGGGCTTCTAGGGGTAAAAATTCAGTAAGTACAGTAAAACTTTCTGGTTTGCAGCCTACCCAGTACAGCCACAACAGGGCTGTCAAGCACTTGGCAGGATGGTAGGCTGTTTTCGACTTGGTGGATTTACAAGTTGTGCAGGCCTGATCTAGAACTTCAGCAGTAGCTAAACAAATTAGGAACTTCTAAAAAAATTCCCATCATTCCCATCTCTTAACACCCTTTTCAGTGTTGTTGCCAGCAGTTCAGAAGTAATGCTAAACTACAGCATGTGAGGACGGCGAATGAAAGCTTGTGTTTCTGCACATTAAAACAAACTGAAGTTTCATGTTATGTACAAATTTGGGGACCTGCAGTTTGTTAACTAATGAGTTAGAACAAACCTATAGCTGAAGCACTCTGGAACCATAGGATAAATGTGGGTATAATTCCCAGCATCAGAAAATCGTACGCATACGAAAATGATGGACACAAGACTATATGGAAGAGCTTCCATGTAGCTTCTAGAGTTAAGAGCTGTGGAAATACTTTTCTGGTAGATTTTATGAAAGATATCACAAATATGATGCACAGTACACAAAATGAGGGGTGGGAAGGAGAATATTTCATTGTGCTGATGACGACTGAACCCAGCTATTTATTAAGGAAAACACAGATTTCCAATGTCATATTACATTTTTGTTCTAAATAATTTTATAACACTAGATCAGGGGTGGGGAACCTTTTCCCTGGCGAGGGCAGTTTTAAATATTAGAAATTTGCTTGAGGGCCGGCCGTAAGGCCGGGCGCCATTTTTATTTATTTAATTAATTTTTGCCCCTGCCCCCCATCGGCCTCCGGAGGCTCTGCACTCACTGTCCGAAGCCGCCGCTGGGTCCGCGCATCACCTCCGGCGTACCATGCCGATGAGGGCAAGAGGGCAAGAGCGTGCCCTCATCAGCGTGGTACGCATGTGCGAAATGGCCAACGGCCTGGTGAGAAGGGGTCGAGGCGGCGGCCGGGGAGGACATGCAAAGACCCTCTCCCGGCCTCCGGAGGTGACGCGCGGACCCGGTGGAGCCTCCAGGGGCCGGTTGGGCGGCTTCCCGGCAATGTCTCCGAGGGCCGGACCAGATGACCTCGGGGGCCTGATCCGGCCCTGGGGCTGGAGGTTCCCCACCGCTGCACTAGATGATTATTTTAAAATTAATTCATCAAAGCAAGTAAGGAATTAAAAAGCTATTTTGTATGCATACTTATATTATTCAGATCCTTTGCAGCACTCTCATGCTTGCTGGAAATTTAAGCATGGGCTTTTTGCCCAATGTAACAACATGTAAAACAGATGTGTTTTTCCATTCATGTTGAGCAAAAAATTTCATATTAAGCTTTTCAATAATTTCACGTGAAATATACTGTGTGCGCACACACACATGCACACACACATAAATGAATGCTGAAATATGCTTGTGGTTTGATTTATGCTGGAAAAATATCAGCCACGTATTTAAGCAATAAATACCTGGAAAACTGAAATGCTATAATGACATTAACTGTCCACGAGGGATGTGGGATCATAGTAATTCTCCATTTTCAATATGGCTCTAGATTTCCCATTCTCTCTCCATGCACTTGGACAGAGGCTGTGTGGAGCCTCTAATCCATTTATCTACCTAAACAGGCAGCCTAGAACATATTCTGCCAACATCAGCAATTTGCGCTTCTAATATCATATAATTAGATCAGCAATATTTTTAGGGTCTTGTTGATGTTTCAACAAACACAAACAACATAAAATTTCAATTCATAGAAACAAAAAATGAGGCAGGAACATATTTAGAAAAGTACCAAAACAAAGTGCCGGGCAGCCCAATTCTGCATAAGGATCTGCGGCCATTCCCAGGCTGCTCCAGCACAGCCCGGGGTCTCCTTGGGGGAAGGGGACGTTCATCCCCTTCCCCCAGCGTAGGACTGCCTGGCACCAATGGGCCTCCTTGGATGTACGCCGCCGTACATAGCTGCCATACATCCGCGGTGGCGGGGTAAGGGCCGCCGAGCCCGGGAATGGGGATGGGGATATCGCCGCTGACATCCCTGCCCCTCCTGGGCCGGCTTGGCAAATGGCCACCCTCCCTTGCCACCTGGCCCGCCCCTGCAACCACCGGTGCAAACCTTACCTTGCTCCAGTGGCTTCAGGTTGGGTCCACGGTGAAGAGAGGCCTGCTGGCCTCCACACAGGCGGGTCTTACTCCCCGGGTGCCGAAAATGCGCTTTACGGCGTGTTTATGGCACCCTCCACCTGCAGAGCGCTCCGCAGGCACAATGTTACGCAGGATTGCATCATAAAACTGTACAGGAACAACTTTGGTTAGTTTGCTCTTCACAGTATAATTGTTTTAGGTTATGTGGAATGTAAGAAAAGTGGTTTCAGTCCTAAGGGACTGTACTTAGGGCATCAGATGACTTGGTGTATTTAGTAGCCCCAAAAGTTCAAATATATTATCTGTATCAGGGGTGGCCAAACTTGCTTAACATAAGAGCCACATACAATAAACTTCAGATGTTTGAGAGGCTGCAAGAGAGATGGTTTGAGAGCTGCAATATTTAAGAAACATTTAAATTTTTAAATATATTTACTCACCATGAACGCTATACTTAAATTTTAATCTAATGGACTCTCAGTTTCTACCCGGTAAAAAAATAATTATAAAGCTTGAAATTTTTTTAATTTACCTTTCATATTAATTATGATGCAAAAAGGAGCTCAGCCAACATAATTCCACATGCCACACGTTATATTTTCAAAGAGCCGCATGTGGCTCGTGAGCCGCGGTTTAGCCACCCCTGATCTATATTATAGTCCCCAAAGGCCAAGGTGTGTTATCTAGAAAATTAATGAATCTGTTTGCATCCAGGGCCAAGAGACCCGAGACAGGGTGCCAAATACAGTGCATCAGCCGCCACCTCTGTTGCCCCTTTGTCCACTCCCTGGATTCAAAAACAGAGTAGAAGAGAAAGTGAGGAAGAAAACAGGGTGGTGGGCTAAAGCATCCATATGCTCTAGCCCACCACCCTCCTCTCTACCACACTTCCTCCTCTGCTCTATTCCCTCATCCTTTTTGAATCCAACAAGTGGGGAAAGGAGAAGGAGCAGAGGCAGGTGCCTCCTCCCAACCTGCCAACCTGGTCAGCTTTGTGGTCCCAAACCTGGTCAGCTTTGTGGAGGTGCTGCTGGCCTGAATGGGAGCCGTTTAGCTGTGCTTCCCACACATGGCAGGCTCATCCATGAATGGAAAGTGTCCAAGTGAGCCAACTCATTACACCTTAAACACTCATCATCAACGTTTGTGGTTCTCCCTTTAGAATGACTGAACAATAAATCCTTGAAGGGTAAACACGCGCTTTCTCTTGCATGAATGGAAAACGAGCCGGGAGGAGCAAGCCCCATTGAACACAATGAGACTTGCTTCTGAGTAAATGTGTTTAGGATTGTGCTGTTCACCTATGTTGCCCCTTTCACAAAAGTGAAAGAAGTTATCAGTAGTGAGCACAATCCAAAGAAATGTGGGGTTGCCCAACTCCTGCTGAAGTCCGTATGTTACAAATGAGAGAAATACACGTTTCTCAATGTCAAGAGGATTCTGGGGAGGTCACTGCTGCATTCCTAGAAAACTAAGGATGCAGGAATATCCGCTGCCCAGAATCTTTCCTCCTGGGTTCCACACAGCCAGCAGAGAAAAGCAGGATGCCCTGAAGAGGCTGTTCCTAGAACTTCAGGGATAATGAATCAGTCCTGCTTCATGTTCCCTCACCTACTGGGTTCATGGAACACAATGAGCAAAAGAATGCTGAGAACGTCTGGCAGCAGATCTCTCCAGCATTAGGGACACAATGTTGGATTTTCTCAGGTCTTCTTGCCTGGTCCCTGCAATGGATTCAGGGATTTAAGAACTGGCTCCAGTTTTGGGTCCTGAAGTCATCATGAGTCTTGTCTTGGGTTCAGGAAGTGAAAGCAGCATCCCAAATTCTCTCACTGTGGAGGGCTTGTAGCTCAATGGTAGAACACATACTTTGCATATAGAAGGCCCCAAGTTCCACCCCTGGTAACTCGAGGTGGGGCTGAGAAAGATCTTTGTCTGAAACACTGGAGAGTTGCTGTCTGTCTGTGTTGACAATACTAACAGTGCAATCCTCTCCAACTTTGGAGCGGAGGAGCGTGTGCGCCACTGCTCCAAAGCATCGCAAATGTGCCATAAAGCATGTTTGTGATGAGTTGGGAGTAAGGGCCACTGGCGCAGAGGCTGGCAGCCCTCACTCCACCGCCCTCCGGACCCTGCACCCACCAACAACAGTAAGTCATGCACCAGTCGGTGCAGGGGCAGGGTGGGCAGGGGTGGGCCATTGGCTGGCCTGGGCTGGGAGAGGGCGGAGATATCGGTGGCACACTCTGAGATATCCTAAGCCCCCAGCCCAGTTCAGCCTTACACAGCCTCCTTGGATATACGTCAGCTTCAGAGCTGGCATACATCTGAGGAGGCCCATAGGCTTGCTGACACCCAGGGAAGGAAACGAACG
The DNA here is from genome assembly GCA_026170595.1 of Plestiodon gilberti rubricaudatus. Lineage (NCBI taxonomy): Eukaryota > Metazoa > Chordata > Lepidosauria > Squamata > Scincidae > Plestiodon > Plestiodon gilberti. The sequence continues at coordinate 232,981,484 of JANXHW010000001.1, read as the reverse complement.
TGCCCTTCTCCCAAGGTGCTCCGGGGCTGCCCTGGGGCAGCCCGGAATGGCATAGGATACAGCAGCCGGCCCTTTAGGCCTGCCGTGTATCTTAAAACAGGATTGTGCCATAAGTTAGATGGATCAATGATCTGACTCAGTCCCTGCAATGGATTTAGGATTGGTTTGTATGTGTTTGAGCATATTCAAACTCATCATGGGGACTTCTACTTGGTAGTGGTTCATACTGATAGGTCAAGGGTTGCATTTGTGCATTATTTTCTCCTGCCAGGGATTTCCACCTTCCAGTATTTCCACCCTCCCTTTTGCTTGAGGGGCAAAAGTGCATCATTCAGACAAACTGCTATTTTCAGCATGAATGAAGAGGTCTTGACCATGGGTCTTGACCTACTAGAGAGACTCATCAGTCCTGCAGCCCCACTCAACTAATTTCCTCCTGCAACTTTATGCACAGAAGGGTGGTTCTAAATAGTATGTAGATTAAGATTTTAATTGTGTGCTTAAATTCCATTGCATTAAAAGTGTGTGGGTTTTTGGGGTGTGTGTGCTTAATGTCCTCTGAACTGTGCCCAGTGGCTACTAGGAAAAAAAATCAGGTGGATTTACTGCATTTGCATTTGAACATGTGTATATGTGTGTCAACATTTACCTTTATATGTATCTAAGAGCATGAGATAAAAGCAATAGAAAAATAGATTTAATGCTTATCATTATAGGAGCTTCAAATTAAAACGGGGATTTACTCTTTGTTTGCAGTACTTAAGCTTTGTTCTGGATCGTAATTTAAAACACCCCTATACTTGTGTTATCAACTCTACCACTGGAAAGATGTTTTGCAAGAACGTTAGCAAGATACCTTCTGGCCTTGGCTTTGGTTTTTCCAGCCCTCCATCTTGCATTAGCTCAAATGCAAAGGACACATTGAGGACCTAGTGGTTAATTTAAAAAAAGAGAGAAATCAGTAACATTTTTAGACTGTTGTACAGTGCCTATAACAAGACTCAGTTGACTAGGCATATAGACTATCAAGAGTTATAATTTGTAAACATATTTCTTAAAATGAGCAGTTTATAAAAAAAACGTACATAAAAACCTCATGAGCTTAACATCCAGGTGATAAAAGGTTTATCTTGATAAATCACATAAAAATAACAAAAAGTAATGTTTAACATTCAGAAATATCTATTCGCATAGGCTGGTGTATTTTTCCTTATCAAGACAGTAAAAAAAAAAATCTAAATCAGCTACTATGCTAAAAACAAATACATTTAAGCCTCCAAATATGTCAAATAAATGCTTTATGTTGCAGACCTGAGAGTAAATTCCATTGAATTCAATGGAGATTACGTCTGAGTAGACATGCATAGGATTGTGGTATCCACTGTAATTTGTAATGGATAATTTCCATTGCACTATTATCATGAAGAGTACCGGTGGTTTGCATGTCTTTTATCACACTCACGTTATTCATGTTCTACAACATTATTAACGCTGCAATGTTGCATGAAGGAAACATAGTTTGATAGATGGTATACTTGGCACAGGAGCTATTCACATGTTAAACTGCACCTGGTACAGTGATTCACATGTTCCATTCAGTGCAGGTACAATCTGTCTACACAGTGTATACAAAGTGTTGATCCGTAAAAATGAACTCAAGTACAATCATCATATGAAAGTGTGTACAGACGTTTATACTCAGGAGCAACATAATGCGTGAACAAACCTACAGTGCAATTCTATGCATGTCTACTCTGAAGTAAGTCCTATTGAGTTGAATGGGATTTACTCCCAGTTAACGTGCATTGAATTTCAGTCTAAGGAATCATAGCTAGCTAAATATTTGAGCCCAGATCTCTCACGCCTACAGCCAACATGCTGGCATAATTCTACAGTGGCTCCCTGTTAGAAATGTCACTTAACACACTCAAATCTTCCCAATGCTAAGTACCTGTATACGGAATTCTTTCTTTCTCCACTGCAAAGAATACAAACACTTTCTTATAGCAAATCCTATACAAGCCTACTCAAAAGTAAAATCCACCAAGTTTAATGGAACTTACTCCCATATGATTAGATTATAGCCTTAGAGATCTCAGTGTTCTAAACCGTAGCCATACCTTAACTTTTTTAAGATTGTTTCTGTACTTTTAGAACAGCACAAGATCATTCGACCTAATGCTTTCTTTTTTTATATTGTGTACATGAAAGGGGTTAGTTATTCTTTAAAAACAAATACAAATTCCAACAACAGAAGTACCTTTTGTTCAAAACTATCAGGAGTCAAGAAAAAGCTGTGAAGAGGCACAAAGTAACCTTCAAGGAGACCCATCAGGAGGACCAGGTACACTCCGTCTGCAAACTAAGAAGACCAAAATAAAAATGTAGCATCATCCTTCAAATGATATCTTACTGTTTTCTGATGTGATTGAAATACAGGGTACCTAAAAAAAAAAAAACCTGCATGCACATTTTAAGGAGCTCTAATTCATACATAATTCATTGTACAGATTTCAAAAGGTATGTTCTATAAGTGAAGCAACATTACTTTTAGAAGAAGGTAATCTCAGAAGAGATATGACTGTGCCCCTTCATCAGTGATCTTAACAGAACAGGAAAAAAAACCTGATTAAAACAGAAGCCAAAAATACAAGCGGGGATGGTGCATGTAGTAGCTCAGGTGTAGAGCACATGCTTTGCATGTAGATAGTCCAAGGTTCAATCTCCACCATGTGGCATCTCCAAGTAGAACTGGGAAAGGCCTCCATCTAAAACCTTGAGCTAGATGGACCAGTGGTCTGATGAGCACATGTGTGCATGCATGAGAGAGAGAGAGAGAGAGATGTTTCATATTTTCCTATGATCCTCTGGATTTTGCTTATTTTGTTACACTAGCACATATAATGCTTCTTATTCAGAAGATAAACCACCGCTAACCCAGGTGCTACTACAGGGCCTCTCCCACTCTCCTTCGAAATCACTCTTCTTCTCTGTTCCTTCACAGAAAGTATCGAGTAGGAAGGGGGGAGGGGGAGACAAACAATGTTGAACACGAAACAGGAGGAGAAGAAAGATCTGCTTATTGAAGAAAAACGCTGGGATCTGTGGAGCCCGCCAAAAAACATGACTCATCTCAGAAGAGGCAGCGCCAGACTGGGGGCTGGGGTGCCCTCCCACTGGGAGGAGTTCAAATCTGCGATCCGGCTCTGCCTCAAGGAGTAGGAGGGGCATAACCCATGAGTGTCCCCTTCCTCTTTCCAGAGAAAACCCAGTTCTAACAAGATAGGCTTTCATTGTTCAACCTGGAATTTTTAATTTTGAAGGGGGACATTATTTATTTATTTATTTACAATATTTTTATCCCGCCTTTCTCCCCAAAGGGACCCAAGGGACACATGTCATTATTCCACAGACATTTTCACTCAGCTCGCTGGAGCTATTTTATCTTAGAACTTAAAGAGTTTTTTTTAAAAAAGAAACTCTAATAGTAGTAACTAACATGAATTATGTGCATCCGTCTGTGTTTGTTCAGTCAAGTCATTACTTCCTTACACAACCTGGGTGATCCTATGTTCCAAGTCTCCTAATCCTGAGAGATACATCAACTAGCAAGCTAGTTTTCTCTTCAAAACATCTGTGATCCTAGAACACAAAGCCTCCTAGTTTAGTCGTTCATTTCTACCTGGAGTAAAGGGGTCAGGGGAGGAACAAGTATGACTGAGGCCTGTTCCTAATTCTTCCTCAGATACAATCACATGAGGGAAATATCATCAGAACAGGACCTAACTAGGGGAGCAGGAGTTAAGCTTCCTGAATTTAACCACTGAACCTCATTATGCCTAGCCACACACATCTCCAAATGACTTTCTCACATCAAGCCATGGCTATTATTTCTGTGCACAATGTTACACCTCCAGCATTGGGAGATTCTCAAAGCTAATCATAGGTTTTCCCTGTCGCTCTCAGCACTTCCTGTTAGAGAAGCTTCATACTATCACTCATTATCTGTTTTGGTGGGAAAATAGTTTTCTCTCTCAGATTTCCCCCCCTGTTGGTGTGCTCTTTGCAACAAACAAAACCCTTACATTAAAAAAAGAAAAACACCCACATCTAATATACATTGAAAAGGGCAATGGCATTTTTTAAAAAGAAACCTTTTCTCTAAAAGCAGAAACAAGAGGATTATTATAATACAGCTCATATGTTCTGCACATGGAGTTTTGGGCATACAGATTTTGTAATTTTAGAACTTTTTCCCTGCAAAGCACATATCATAGTTAAAAACTTTAGAGTTGTGCCAAGGAGATTATAATGAAGTTTCTGTCTTTATTATTCAAGGTATTTATTGCCATATAAAACCTGAGGGGCTTTTTTTCTTTTTTAAAAACCTGCAGCAAAAAGTGTATGTTTGCCCATAATGTATTAGACAGACACTCACTTCAATCTTAGCGTAGATCCTCAATAGTAGATCCTCCTTCATTCAAATCCTGATTTTTTTCAACCCCACTGCAGAAGATCCTCTTCCATTTATACTCTGATTATTGAAACCCCTGCCTCAGATGTTATTCAGTCTTTTTTTAGCCTCTAGCAGTGCAATCAACTTAGCACTGCAAAGTTTGGTAAATGCCAATTTCAAAAGCTATTTTTGGGGGTTTCCAGGATCAGGGTTCTTCCCATTAAGGAAACAATGAGATACATAAACCACCAAACAAATAAAATATATTCTGTAACTATTTAATACCTCCAGGACATAATCCTTCTCAACAACTTGTCAACCCTTTCTTCCAAATTCAAACAAATGACTTCATATTAATGGGAAATGCAGCTCAGTGCCTGCCAAGGCTTCTTTCGCACCACTAGAACGACCAATCGTCATGCAAAATGTTGCATGGTAGAGGCTACGAGACTGGCAGGGCAATTGGATACAGCCTGTCAGTGTTTTGTTGACTGTCCCTCCTATAATCAGTAAGAAGAGCAGTTCTGACTTTTCTTTTATCACAATCCTGCACAAGTTGCGGAGGCTGGCCTAAATGGCCGGCTGCTGCATCCAACGCAGGATGCAGGCCATGTCGGCGCAGCCTGGGCTCACTCCCCACATTCATCCCTTCCCCCAGTGTAAGCTGGCCCCCCTTCTTTAGCTGGTGCGCATCCGGGGAGGTCGTGTAAAGCTGGCACGGCCTGGGAAGGTACGTTGGATATTGGCGCAACACAGCACCAATATCCCCGCCCCCTCCCAGGTCGGGCTGGCCAATGGCCCCTCCCTCGCCACCCCAGCCTGTCCTCCCCATGCCTTTGCGCAGCACTCACCTGTGTTGGCAGGTTCAGGTCCAGGTAGGTGGCGGAGTAAGTGGTGCCAGCCTCCACGCCGGCACTGATTACTCCAGAGGAGCTGCAAAAGTGCTTTACAGCCTAAAGTTTAGGCCTAAAGTTAGGCAGGATCAGGCCGTTTGTGTGTGCACACATGTAAATGACATCTTAATAGAACTAACAAGTTGGTTTATAAATGGGAAATAGCTGGCATACTGGTAATCTAGTCCACCTTCCTCTGCCTAAGAGCATCCCAATCCAAATGCCCAAGGAAAGGGTAGAATGGCACAGAGTAATAATAGAGAATGCCATTCCTCCCAGTTTGCATCTGTGTAAATGTTCAGTGAGAATCCAAGTTCAGAGTTCTCAAAGAGCTGTGAGATGAGAGGCAGGGATTCCTAAGAAGGGATTCCTCATCTTGACCCAGTCCAGTTTTTATACATTTCTTATTTAGGTAATAAGGTGATCTTTTCTCTCTCTCTTTCTGAATGATCTCTCTCATTTTTAAAGTCAGGTCTGTCATATGACTAAACAAACCTAAGTTGATTGTCCCAATTCTATGAATGGCTCTGCCAATGAAACTAGCGTTCTGGCGACCAGTGTTTCGCGGCATTGCAAATGCCGATCCAGAAGTGCACATAGCCATGTGCTTCCAGATGCCAGACCTCCACCACAGACAGTGAAGAGGACTCCATGCATGGCAGCAAACAAGGGATGTCGGCATGTTGGCAGAACAAGACGGAGTGGGGGGAGGGATGGGGGTGCGTCAGAGGTGGTGTCACCTGGTGCAAGTGACTTGCGCCAGATGTTGTTTCTCCAGAGCCTCCCAGCACACCGCCTTTGTCTCCTCAGACTTGCACCAGTTGGTGCAGGTCCCAGGAGACCCATAGGCGATCAAGGGGTAAGGAAAAATATTTTCCCTTACCTTTCCCAAGCCTTCTGATCCCCCCACCCCCCACATCACATGCAGCACAGCCTGTTTTGGCACAGCATGGCGGGGAAAAGGATTGCGTAGTAATTGTATGAATTGTAATCAATTTATCAATCAACTAAATTTGAATGTGTTTAAAAACAATTGTTCTGAATCAAGCTCCATATGTGTTTCTAGATGACATGTGCACGCATCATCTAACAGCACAATCCTGTATAACCTTGCACTGGTGTAACAGTAGATGCACCGGTGTAAGTGCACTTATGCCAGTGTAATTGCACTTACACTGGTGCATCTGCTGTTACATCGGTGCATCGCAAGGTTACACAGGATTGTGCTGTAAGAAGAATACCCTTCTATGTGAGAGTAGTAGTAGTAATAATAATAATAATAATAATAATACTTTGCATTTATATAGTGATTTCCGAGTGAGCAGGGCACCTCACATATATCATCTTGATGAAGTCCTCACAGCAATCCTCTAAGATAAGTATATTAGCATTCACTTAGTGCAGCTGGAAAAATGAGACCATGTTGTCCTTTTTGCACACCTTCATTTTCAATTGATATAAATATTCTACTTAATATAAATTATCTTCAGTACTACTCATCTCAGAAGTATCCACTATGGACCTCATGTCTCCCATTTGACATCCCTTTGGCATTTACATTAAATGCATAATTATTACTTAGGAGGCAAATCATTGTGCAATTTTGAAACAGAAAATAAAAAGCTAGTTGTATATAATCACTCTCAAATGAGGTGTCAAATTCATGCAGTACATGTTCTGGCTGAGAATGAGATCGCCTTTTCCAGGGGAATTTCTGAAAAGTTCATTACATTTGTTTTTGTTGTGAGATACTTTACAAAAGCATGGTTTATGGATTTTCCAACAAAAACAAGATAAATTTGGCTAGATGAAGAAATTCTTTGTGGTTGTATAAATTTCCCTTTGGCAGAATGTGAGGGAAAGAGGGAGATTTCCCAGTTTAGTCTAATCCAAATGGTTTAGTAAAAAGCATTACCTATATATCCTGGACCCTGAAGCAAAAGGGAGCACCCTCCCCAGCGTATTTTGCTGAAGGGCATATTGGCAAACCCCAAGAAAGTAAAACTCCCTGATATTGATGGACATAACATCTCATTGATGAACACTGAAGTCAGAGAGCTTATGGCAAACAAACCATCCAACATTACCATCCAACATTACCAAACAAAACTAGGGAGATATCTGGGCATGTGAACCTGGTCGTCTTGATAGTCTAATAGCACAGGTACACACAGTGGCGTCGGAGCGTGGCGGGGGGGCGCGGACCGCCAGGGGGTGACGCGCGTGTGACGCGCACAAAGGGGTGACGCGCGCACCCCCGCGCGTCACCCTTTGGACGCTCCGAGGCCGGGGAGCCAGCCTCGGAGCGTCCGGCCCCGCCAGCGCTCCAGGGCCTTCTGAAGGCCCGATGGCTCAAAACGTAAAGTTTTACGTTTTTCGCGCATGCGCAGTACTTTTCTGAGGGCAAATGGGCAGCCCTTTCTCAGTAGACATGCATGGGATTGCATAATGTATACAAAACACTCTGAATACTCGAGAATGAGTATATTTTATTACTATGAAACGGCATCTCTGTGGTGTGCGTCCATCAGGTTGCGTTCTGCAATGCCTGGGCTCAGACCGTGGTTACCAGCATGCAAGGGTAAAATTACCAATAACATTTTTTTAATCCAACTTCATTCTTTAAAAAAGGAAACCAAGAACAAACCCAATGTGGCAATACACCCGTTAGCAACAACCTAAACAGAATAACTGGAATACATAAAGACAACGGGATAGTGCTCTCCTCTGCAAAACACAGCTTTTTAGTCCTACCTGGGTTTCCAATTCTGTAACTTCCAAGTTCAGCTTATTCAGGTGCTTATTCACAAAGGTTATGAGGGTCTAAAATTTAAGCACATATATAGGTATTTTCAGATTCGCAAATATTAGTCGGTAATATGTAATGTACAAACACTAAGTTGAGATTTTAAAAAAATCATTTTTACTTAATTTCTTTATTTGTTTGATTATAAGAGACAGGAAAACCTGTCAAATTCTGTCGCAAACCATAAACAAATAGTGACTATGTACTGCTCTGGAAGGGTAATTAAGAACTATATTGTCACTGTTATAGAATAATGAAACCTAGGCTGCAATCCTATACATGTACATGTTTACCTGAGTAGGTATAATGCATAGGATTGCACTGCTAGAGTACAGAAAACAACACTGGAGCCAAGAGGTAATTTGATACAAGTTACATGCCGGGCAGCGCAATCCACTGGAAGGATCCGGCCGGCGGCCCAGCACAATCCACCGGAAGGATGATGCTGCCAGGCTGGAGGTCTCCTCAGGGAAGGGGACGCTCGTCCCCTTCCCAGAGTGTAAACCGGGACAGGCTGGCGGAAGTTGGAGGAGGTAGCCGCCCGGCAGGGGATGGGATATGGCTGAGGCCATCCCCCACCCCCTCCTGGGCTGGCTAGGCCAATGGCCCCCTCCCTTGCCTGACAAACTGCCCCCCCCCCGCCCGCCGGATTCCAGCTTACCTGGTCCGGTGGCCGCTGGGGTGCTCTGGGGTATCTGCTGGGGTGCTTCTGCAAAGGCCTCCCTTGCTCGAGAGTTGTCACGAACGTGCTTAACGTCACATTCGCGACGTCTCCCGGCGACGGAACGCTCGTTCCATTGCCGTTTAGTTGCGCAGGATTGCACAGATGGTTATGTTCAAATAAGCTGTGCTCATCTATATCAAGTGGAGATCACAAGACAGCATTCTATAAAAAGGAAATTCTCATTTCTCTTATAACTCCTCACTCATGCGATAATACTGAGAAAAACTATAGAACACTCACATTCCTAGGGAACAAAGATATTCATTTTTAAAGTACAAAAAGTGGACATGCCATTATTATTCATATAACACCATATAACATAGTAGTGCACATGGTGCTTCACTGAGCAAAGCAAGCAAGACAAGTATGTGCCCCAAAGAGCTTATCAACCTTTACTTCAACAATGAGAAAGAGAGATGGCTGGCTCTTCTCTCCACACATGCCTTAATGGTCCTTCCCTTTCATACTCCCCAAACAGTCGGAGTCGGACTTAGACCTGGAAGATCCAGGTTCAAATCCCCGCTCAGCCACGAAGCTTCCTGGGTGACCTTGGGCCAGTCACTATCTCTCAGCCCCACCTACCTCACAGGGTTGTTGTGAGGACAAAAAGGAGGGGAGGAAATATGTACACCACTCTGAGCTCCTTGGAGGAAGGGCGGTATAAACATGTGAAAAATAAATAAATAAATAAATAAATAAATAGAGTTTACTGCTACTCGAACACCACAAAGCAGAAAAGGGTGGAGCATATGTTGCTCAAACACGTGCTTTATCAGTATGTAGAGGGAAGTGCAATACATGCCTGGACTGCACGTAGCGCATAAATTAAAAAAAGGTAAAGGTGACCCCTGACAATTAAGTCCAGTCGTGTCCGACTCTAGGGTGTGGTGCTCATCCCCATTTCAAAGCTGAAGAGCCAGCGTTGTCCAAAGACGCCTCCATGGTCATGTGGCCGGCATGACTCTTCTTGCCGCAGCGCGTAGCATGCGGCTGGAACACGGAGCGCTGTTTACCTTCCCGCAAGCGGTACCTATTTATCTACTCACATTAACATGCTTTGAAGCTGCTAGGTTGGCAGGAGCTGGCCAAGCAACGAGAGCTCACCCCGTCTCGGATTAGAACTGCCGACCTTTCGATCGACAGCTCATGGTTCAGAGCAACAGATACTCCCTAAACTGTCCCCACTTCCTAAACTGGTAAACCTCTCTTGGGTTCTATGGTGAACAAGGAAGAGTTCCTCTTGGGATGAATGTGGACTTGGAATGCAAGCCATTGCAATTAAGCTAGCATGATTTGTGTATTTTTAAATTCCATTTATATTAAGCAAAGATAAACCCACATTCGGCAAGACCACAGACGTCGAAGTTGGACCACGTGGTTACTTGAAAGTTTCAGCTTTAACTATATTCAGTGCAGCATAAGATATAGTATATCTAGAAACAATAAGACTTTCCAACCTTTTTTACAACATTGAGTTTGTCCGGAGCATGATCAAACAGTGTGTCAAATGCATCCCGCTCTGAAAAATAGGTGACGATAATCTATTAGTTAATGTAAAATTGTACAATGAGAATTCTGGAGCAGAAGGGCTCTCAACTGCCATCTAGTCTTACTGAGATTAACATTCTGTATCTAAATTCTAAGTAGATTTTAAAGAAAGTTTCAAAGAAAAGAAAGTTTCAAAGAAAACCTAAAGAAAGTAGGTTTTAAATCTTTCGTTCCAAGATTTAAAGAAAGTATTGAGAAACTAAAATGCTATACAATAGACATTTGGTCAATGCTATGGTCTCAAAGGACCAAGGTGTGGTTTAATCTTTCCACTCATCTGCTCTCCCAATGAACACTAAGAAGTCTCATGCAAAAAACAATTGTCTTGCAAAATCTTGTACTTTAATAACTTACAGATACCCAATGATTTGATCTTAAGAAATTGCAACTTTCAGAAGGATCAACATAGAGGAGATATATACAAATTTCATCCAACATTGCTAAGAACAGCACTACGATACCTAACTTTATAAACGATTTACATCTTGCATGTGAATATTGACTCAATTTTGCACTGTAGTGCTCCCTCCCCTCCTGATTTATAGAGGTGTGCTATTTCCATTTAAACCACATATTCTCCATTTAAACAACAACTAGCAATTCTGCAAATAGATAAAATATACATTATTATTATTATTATCATCATCATTATTATTATCCCGCTTTTCTTCCCGATGGGGGGACCCAACTCAACTCAATATATGTAACTCAAGTGGCAGCCCAATCCTGTGAAACTCTTGCACCAGTGTAACAGTAGATCCTCGATGTAAGAGCACTGATGCCAGTGTAACTTGCCGTACGCCGACGGACGCAGGACGGACATCAGTGTAACCTCCCTCGGACACCTCACATGTGCAGTTTGGATGCGGAACGGACTCTGGCGCAACTCCGCCAGCGCACAGGGCATTCCAGGGGCGTCTGAATGCCCCCTGTGCTGGTGGAGTTGCGCTGGTATCTGTTTTGTGTCCAAACTACGCATGTGAAGTGTCCGAGGGGGGTTACACTGGTGTCCATCCTGCGTCTGTCGGCATATGGCAAGTTACACTGGCATAAGTGCTCTTACACCAGGGGATCTACTGTTAAACCAGTGCAAGAGTTACACAGGGTTGCGCCCTCAGTCTGACATACCTATGAGCAAGAGAACTTGTATTCTCTAAGGTTAGTAGCAATTTTCTGCATCATCATGGTGTCTTTTGGCAATAGATCTGCCTGAACATATACACTATTACCTCCCAATACAAATGCTTCCTTTTGCACCAATTTAGATTCATTACAGCACTCTTTGTCCCAGCATGATTGATGCCTATTCTGGCAAATGGGATCAGTGCATTCTGGGAAGTGCAGGACCAATCAGCACCACCAGTTTCCTGCCTCATAGACGCTTTTGAACTCCTACAGCACTCTTTTACACAGCACTTAATGTTCCAGGACGGATTTGCCACTTTATGAGAGGTATTACTATACTTACAGACCGTTGAAATCTATAGAACTTATCATGGAACAAGAGATGAAGTCATTGGCCCCATCCATTGGCTTTAGTGCACACACACAGAAGACTTGCTCCTAAAAACAATGTGTGTGATTCCCTCCAACATTTATGAAAGCATTCTGCAAAACTGTCCCATGCACTGAAATAAATGGGGCAGCATAGGCTGGGGAAGGGGGGAAGTGACCTTCAGACAAGTAGCTTACCCACCCCCATTGTCACCACTACCCCCAAGGCTGGACCCCTGTGGTAATGTGAAGAAAAGACATTGTATATACTCAGAGTGTTTTTCTTTATCATTATCAATCAGTGTACTGTACATAAAAACACCTAAACAGCAATTCATCCTGGACACAAATCTCTTTATGTTTAGGATTGAATTGTTAATACATTAATACAGGTGGGCCCCCATATCCACGGATTCGCTATCCACGGTTTCAGTTATCCACGGATCGTGGGGACCCACCCAGGTTTTTACTTTTTCCCTAGTAAGCTTTATTTCTTCCTTAAACAAACAGGAGAAGCAGCTTCTGGCTGCTTATTGCAGGCAAGTAGAACGAGACTAAGTCCTAGAGAGGCTCTGTAAGGTTAACAGAAACCTTGCAGAGCCTCTCTAGGACTTAGTCTCGTTCTACTCGCCTGCAATGGAGGCTGCTTCTCTGTTTGTTTTAAGAAAGAAACAAAGCTTGCTGAAAGAAAAATAAGAGCTGGGGGGGCACGCATGCCTGCCTGCAGGGGAGGCAGGGTTGGGGGCCCTCAGGAAACCTCCTATCCACAGTTTCAAGTATCCTCCTATCCTCCTATTCACTCCTATCCACGATTTCAAGTATCCATGGAGGGGCCTGGAACATATCCCCAGCGGATATGGGGGGAGTACTGTATATAGTGTTAACTATATACCATTGTGGTTTTTTTTTTTCAGAAATCAAATACGTGGGGCAAATTTCTCCCCCACCCCCCACCCCCCCGAAATGCATGTGCCCTTTCTATGCCTCTCAGGTTTTTTTTTTCTGGTGCTGCTATTGTGGGGCAGTTACATTTTCACAGGAAGCACTTACTATTTACACATTAACCAAGACAAACTATTAATCTGAATTTAGTTGGTTTTGAATGAAATGAGCAGCTGCAGTAGGATTAATTGAAGTACACTTTAGAAACCTCTGGAAAATGCTAGGAATCAAATGAGACTTACCATGCCGTCCTGACAATGCCCTGTAGAAAAAGAAATAATGTAATTATATGTGTACACACTCTCACAGTAACTGAATGTATTTCTTTCAGTGCAGAAAGAAAACTGTATGTATGGCCAGAATAAAAATGGACCTGGTCATATTTTTTTATAATAAAAAAATGAACACAGACCATATATATATGGGGCTTATGTTCACAGCATCTGAGGAATACCCCCAGAGACTTTTCAATAATATAGCATAATCTTCAGTGACTTCAATTAAACTGAGTGCTTTTGCGAGATCACAAACTTCCAACTGAAAAGTCAATTGAAGGGAAAAAAAATGTGATGATTCAAACCTCTTTCTTTACTCAGAACTAACATGTCCGAGTGAAAAGCTATGAAAATATCCTAGAACACTGCCTACATTTTTGTTCAAAAAAATTAACATGCGGTTGCATATAAAGTTCTTGTGCCAACAGGCTTTCTTCTTCTTTTTCATTTGCCATCTCTTTCCTTGTTAGTCATATTATCTTTTGTGAAGCCTGTTTGAAACCTTCTAACTGTGGTCCAGACTCTTGTTGTCTGAACACAAAAAAGTATTAATGACAGAAGCACACCTCTCTTAAAGACCTCAATAATGAAATTTAAATGCGGGCAACTGATTGACTTTCCAAGACATATCAGAAAACAATGATGTTGACATACTCAGTGTTACCAGTTATTTCCTCTTGGATTTGTCGAGACTGGAGGATTCCCTCTCGTTTCTGGAAAAGTACACACATATATTGAGAGAGAGAGAGTATAAAATGCTCTGTGAAAAACAGCCACAAAAAGTCATCAGATAAAAAGCACAAATATAAAATCATTCTTTTTTAAAAACAGAATTACAGTATATTGTTTTCATTTGTGTATAATCTAAAAGATAAAAAGGAGCAGACTCCACTTCAGTGCAACCAAATAGACACCTGCAAAAAGAAAAAATAATGACCAAAATAGGTTTATTGTCTTTTGTCATGTATCTTCAAATCACAGAAGAAAACCCTACATTGATCCATATTTATGAGGTACGCTGTTATCTATTTAAAATAATTTGATGATCTTCTATTCAAAGCCCATATTTGATTTGAAATAATTACAATCAAAGAAATGCAGTCCTGGCATTTGAAATTATTCCTCCTCTATTTCTCCCCCTCATCTATGCTTATTTTTTCCTACTTATCTCTCTTAATTCCAAGATGGCAGCCCTCTCATATCCTACTTTGATCCATTATATCTATGAGGCCAGTTAAATATCCATTAGCTCCAACACACAGGCATTGGGTCAACCTCTTAATGGAGACTATTCTTTGCACAGATACGTTAACGTTTATTAGCGTTCCAAGAAAAGGTGAGCCAATTAAGGTGGGAAACAGGGAAGACAGCAGAAGATGGGGAACTAGGGCAAGAGAGGAATATTGATGGAGATTAACACCAGATCATTACCCTTACAGAAAAGGTAGCAAGATCATCAAATAAAAAGATTTATACAAATGAGTAAGTTTAAAATAAAGACAGACACATTCCAAATGTGTGAAAGTTATTTGAACGCACATTTGCTGCATTCCAAAGGACATGTCTGGATAGACAGGTTTTGTTCACCAAGTTTATGTAAAAGTCTAAATTAGTGATCAGAATAAATTTGTGATCAGAATACATTAGAATATATAAAACTAAGAAGGGCATTTATTAAAATTCTGTTCGATGAACAAAAACCGACTATTGAGTATTCAGCCCAAAGCCTCATCTGAATATTTAAAATAGAAAACAACAGAGCAGGAAAGCCAAAAGAAAGGTGAATAATATTAACATCAGATATCATTTCATGATAACTGTACACTTACATTCCAAGCTAAAATCATTATTTGATATTAAATGTATTAATGTCACAATTGGCTCCTGTGCTATCAAAGATCGACAGTAATACGCTCAGGTCTCTGGAAATAATACTTCTATTTACTTTTCCTTATCGAAGAAATATCAGCCAGAAACAAACGAATACATGTTAAATTGCTTTTACACAATTTCTCAACTTAACAGAGTGCACAGGAATTTTAAAGATACATTATTCATACCTGGACAACGACGACCTGGATAGATACATGATCTGGCAGTCTGATTGGGGCCCGAAAGAACTGCGATAATGCAACCAAAAGGTGCAGTATTGCAACTAGACTTTTCGCATGGACAGCTGAAATAGATTAAGAACTGAAGTAATGTAAAACAAACTAAAACAAATATTTATTTTCACATACAGTGCCCTACTCTCTGCCTATTGGATTATGTTGTCCTTTGGCATCTCTGCCCACTAGAGAAAGTGTATTTTTTTCCTCTAACACTTTCTCTTTCCTGCCATAAATCAACTGGAGCTATGAAAACAACTCAGTCAACAATATTTCTCAGGTCAGATTGTGTTGCATGTTTAGATTCCATGGGCCTGAAAGATGGAAATCTAAGCTTGATTCAAAAGGCAGGTTTTAATATGCAGCGGTATTAAGTGGTATCTGTGCGCTCTCCATGCCATTCCTTTATCCACACTATTCCAGTGTTGATTTATGATCTATCAAAAGAATATTTTTGTATTCAAAACATGCACTTAATTCATGTTTAAGTGTCACAATGTCGGCAGGAAGACGAATGAGCCCATTTAGACTGTACCCTTGAGCAATAACTTACTAAACTGAGCGACTCAAACATTCCTCATGAACTTGTTAAGTGTTCTTGTCGCTTATTCACAGCAGGTTTCATTTGTGTAGTTAATGCTAACAAGGCTTCAAGCTATCAAAAAAACTTACTGTAGGAAACTTTGAATCCAATATCAAATCCCTAGCATCAAATGAAATAATTTTCACCCATGTAATAGCAGTAGTATTCTTATTATTGCTTTACTGTTTCTGGGTTATCACTGAATTTACAGGTACCGGTACTATTCTAAAAGAATATTAGAATGTAGGCAATTTATTGACCTTTTTCTTGTCTTTTATGATAATGCACAACCTAGGTGGTTATGATAATGCACAACCTAGATGGCAAAAGGACCAATGACACCTTTTCCTGCGGTTTTTACCTATTTTTGTGTGGAGGTAGCTCTGCAAATTGAAACACATAATGCATTTTCCAAATTTCAAAATTTTACAGGCTTCTGCAGGGCAAAGCTGAAAAGTGCTGTTTTTAGCGAAACTTACACTGTATGCATGAATACGGATTCCAATCAGCAAAATAGTTTACATATAGACTATAATTTATTTAAATTTATTTAAAGAATTTCTATCCCGCCTTTCTCCCACAGTCAGGGCACTCAAGGCGGCTTACAATACAATGAAAACAATACAAATATAAATTTAAAAACATTAAAACCAAACAGCCCAATGGACCACTTTAATTAAATTTACAATTCATTAAAAATGTCAGCCCATTATGTCAGCGATCGAAAGCCATGATGAATAAAATCTTCCTCATCCTCTGCCATCCTCCTCGCCTCTGTCAATGGCGGCATGATTAAAAAGGCTCCCTCTGATGACCTAAGAAGGCGGTCCCTCATATACCCTGGTCCCAACCTATAAAGGGCTTTAAAAGACAAAACTAGCACTTTGAATTGTGCCCGGAAACAAATTGGCAGCCAGTGTAGCTGCTGAAGCAGCAGCCCGACTGAGTCGAACCGACGAGCCCTGGTGACCACCCAGGCGGCCGCATTCTGCACTAGTTGCAGTTTCCTGCCAGTCTTCAAAGGTAGCTCCATGTAGAGCGCATTGCAGTAATCTAATCTAGATGTCACTAGGCATGGGTCACCGTGGCCAGGTCTGAGCGACTCGGGTATGGTCGCAGCTGTCGAATCAGCCAAAGCTGAGCAAAGGCTCCTCTGGCCACAGTGGCCACCTGGGACTCCAGGAGCAGCTGTGTATCCAGGAGAACCCCTAAGCTGTGAGCCTGCTCCTTCAGAGGAAGTGCAACCTCATTCAGAGCAGGATGATACTCCAATACCTGAGTCGTGGACGTCTGGACCAGGAGAGCCTCTGTCTTATCAGGATTTAACTTCAGCTTGTTCGCCCTTATCCAGCTCCCAACTGCCTTTAGACAAAGATCCAGGGCCACGACTGCTGCCTTGGAATCAGGTGGAAAGGAGAGTAAGAGCTGGGTGTCATACTAATGGCCTCCTACTCCAAATCCAGCATTGGTTTTAGCTGCATGGGACCTCAGATTGCTATAGGAGTGTGAAGTGTACTGGTGAGAGCAGTGGATTCAAACCAGGGAAAGGTAAAGGTAAAGGTATCCCCTGACAATTAAGTCCAGTCGTGTCCAACTCTAGGGTGTGGTGCTCATCTCCATTTCAAAGCCGAAGAGCCAGCGTTGTCCGAAGACGCCTCTGTGGTCATGTGGCCGGCATGACTCTCCTTGCTGCAGCGCGTAGCATGCAGCTGGAACACGGAGCGCTGTTTACCTTCCCGCAAGCGGTACCTATTTATCTACTCGCATTGACATGCTTTGGAACTGCTAGGTTGGCAGGGGCTGGCCAAGCAACGAGTGCTCACCCTGTCGCGGGAATCGAACTGCCGACCTTTTGATCGACAGCTTATGGTTCAGCGGTTTAACCTGCTGCGCCACCCGCTGGCCTAAACCAGGGAAACCTGGGCTCAAATCTACTTTGAGCTAAGAAGCTCACTAGAAGGCCTTGGGCAAATCCCCTTCTCTTAGTCTAACCTAGCTCACAAGGCCATTTTCAAGGATAAAACAGGATTTCCCCATGTCCACAATCCTGAACTTCTTGGATAAAGGATGGGAAATAATAAATACAGGGCTGGCTTCCCTTTTTTGGGGGGGGGGGGGATTCAACAAGGTGCCATGCAGACATCCTACTCTTCCTCTTCACTTTTACCACACTGTGGGAGAGGATAGGTGGCAGCTGGGAATGCACGTCCTTGCTGAAAATCATGAACGACCACTAGCTGCCCTCAGTCTCATCACTCCAGGCTTGCCCACCTGCAGCAGGTGGGTGAGTGAGCAAGTGGTGATGCTGTCAAGGAGCAGCAGCAGTTACCCAGACAGAGAGACAGCAGCAACTGCTGCAGCTCTCTGCTTCTGCTACTGCAGCTCAGGCAGGCAAGGAACAGCAGTCATTGCTTTTCCCTTGTCCCTCTGGACAGTGTCTCACAAGGAGGAAGGGACATCACCACCATAGGGCAATCTTCTAGATGGGGCCCGGTGTTCACTGCTAAATGGTGGTGGCTATTGTTGTTCATCTTGCTCAACGAGTCACTCATACTTGGAAATAAATGTCATTCCTATGAATAGTTTCTGCAAGTCCAATAGAGAGATGTAACAGAAACAGGAGAAAGAAAAAATATCTCTCCAGTTTGAAGGAAATAAATCATTCCCTGGATATGCATACAGAGTCATTGTACAGTATTATGCATGTAACAGGAACTTAAAACATTTACGGCGCAATCCTGCAGAAGTGTCCGCCTGCAGGAGTGCGTGCTCCGCAAGTGGAAGGTACCATAAATGCGCCGTAAAGTGTGTTTTCGGCACCTGTGGAGTAAGGGCCGCCGACGTGGAGGCTGGCAACCCGTACTCCACATCCCAGACAAACCTGCAGCCACTGGTGCAGCTAAAATTGGCACCCAGCCAGTGCAAAGGCAGGGGGAAGGGCGGGCCAGGAGGGCGGCCGTTTGGCGAGCCGGACTGGGAGGGGGCGGGGATATCAGCGGCGAGTGCCAGCAATATCCTGCTCCCGTTCCTGGGCTTGGCGGCCCTTTCCCCGGGGCCCTTTCCCTGCCACCACTCTCGAGCTGACGTACATCCGAGGAGGCCCATTGGGACCAGGCAGTCCTACATCAGGGGAAGGGGATGAATGTCCCCTCCCAAGGAGTCCCCAGGCCGTGCCGGAGCGGCCCTGGAAGGGCTGAGGATCCTGTGGCTGGCCCTATGGGCTGGTCGCGGATCCTTACACAGGATTAGGCTGTCCACCTTTTAATAACCCAGCATAATATTATGTGGATAATAGGAAATGGCAGTAACAGCTGTACTTGCACATATATCGGTATATATGAAACCACCATTCTAGATGTGATAAATCTAGATAGCGCTGAGCCTCCATCTTCTAAGAGTACATTTTTGCTTTTGTATACATTTTAGTATATCTTAAAAATGCAGTAGGAAATACTTAAAGCAACCTATAAGCATGGATTATATTGTAAAATGCACAACTTACAGTCAACATTCCACTTGATGCTCCTTGGAGGAAGTTTAAGGGTTTCATTGATCTTTTCAAGGACTGTCTGTAGTTTCTGTTTTTGAGCTATTTCAGACTGTGTGACTTCAGCAACATTGAGTTTCTCGCTCTCAAGCTTCTCTGAAGTGATAATGGAAGAAAAAGCAGCAAGTCTACACCTCAGTTCCACATATCATGTGCAATGTGAAGACATTCTGTTCCACATACCACAATGGATTTTCTGGAGATAACTAGTTTGAAGTTTAAAATTAACACCTGGCAATTTCTCAGCCTGTCTAGCCAGGGACACTTCGTCTTTTGTTACAGATCTCTATTCTTCAAGTTACGTACAAGGATGTCAACTCATTTTCCTTCTATTTATCCTAAATAATAATTTGATGTATAATAAAAGCACAATGAATTGTATCCTATCATCCTTTTGGATTAATCCACAGCATCCCCCACAATTCTTGAAAATCAGTCTCTGAGGGTTGGGAGACTCTGGAGTAAGAACAGATATGGCATGGGGGTGGTTTGCTCAGAGAAAGGAGATCAGATAGCCACTCCACCCTCCAGAACAGAACATATCTTTCATTTGTGCAAAAAGTGGTTAGGATACAACTGAATATTATGTTAAGGTAAAGGTAAAGGTGACCCCTGACAATCAAGTCCAGTCGTGTCCGACTCTAAGGTGTGGTGCTCATCCCCATTTCAAAGCCGAAGAGCCAGCGTTGTCCGAAGACACCTCTGTGGTCATGTGGCCGGCATGACTCTCCTTGCCGTAGCGTGTAGCATGCAGCTGGAACATGGAGTGCTGTTTACCTTCCCGCAAGCGGTACCTATTTATCTACTCACATTAACATACTTTGGAACTGCTAGGTTGGCAGGAGCTGGCCAAGCAACAAGAGCTCACCCCGTTGCGGATTCGAACTGCCGACCTTTCGATCGACAGCTCATGGTTCAGCGGTTTAACCCACTGCGCCACCCGCTGCCGAATATTATGTTAATGAGGACTAAATACAGCAGATCATTTCAGTGGTGTTGAGCATGGTGTTTCCAGAGCTCTAGATCTTAAATCTGTATGTCCTTAATGAAAATACATTGCATTACACATTGACAGGCTTCAGAAACAAGTCCTAGTTGTGATGCTGCTGAGTATGCATAAATAGGAATGTGAAAGAAATCAGAAAGAAAAGTTGTTACTAAAATTTTTGTGGAACCTTAAAAACAAACGTTATACAAAGCAGAGGTGTCACTAGGGTTTGTGTCACCTGGTGTGGTAAATCATGGTGTCACCCCTATTAACTTTATTTATTTTAATATGTAACAGTACAAGTCACCCAACAAATCAGTAACTAACAAAAAAACCAGTGGCCAACTTGATGACACTGAATAAGAGAGTTCTAGTATTAGCTCTGATACATAGAAATGAGAGCTGACTCATATTAACACCTTGCTGTGTTAGTATCATATGCTGTGTCATAACAACACCTTACTGGGTCTCCGAATAATCAGTCTCATTGGTCAGTTTTGAGTTAAGGAAGTCCACTTTTTGTTATATAAGGCAGTTGTGTTTTCTTTTTCTGGTTATTTGGCCATAACGTTTTGATAGAATACAGCTAATTCAACAAGGTTTGGTTCATTACATTCTGCATTAATATATAACACTATGGTGTTATACAAATTTTCCTTTGTATAACACTGCGGGTGGCGCAGTGGGTTAAACCACTGAACCATGAGCTGTCGATCGAAAGGTCGGCTGTTCGAATCCGTGCGACGGCTCCTGCCAACTTAGCAATTTGAAAGCAAGAAATTGCAAGTAGATTAATAGGTACCGCATCAGCGGGATGGTAACAGAGTTCCATGCACCTCGGTGTTGAGTCATGCAGGCCACATGACCATGGAAACGTCTTTGGACAGTGCTGGCTCTTCGGCTTTGAAACGGAGATGAGCACCGCTCCCTAGAGTCGGACACTACTGGACTTAATTGTCAAGGGATACCTTTACCTTTATGGTGTTATACAAATTTTCCTAAAGGTTTCCACAATTTTGGCCACAAGTGGTGTCAACCCCCCCCCGAGGATGTCACCCGGTGCAGTCTGCACCCCCCCCGCACCTCCCTAGTGACGACACTGCTATAAGGGCATTAAACCCTGCAATATGTGGGGGTTCCGAAGCAGTGTTAAATGAATGAATGCCCAGATATCCTCAAGAATCTTGATGACATGGGAGTTGAAATGGACTGCAATACTGTTGCAGTTTGGATTAGAAAGAAAAGGGCTATGAATGAGTAAATTCAAGAACATCCTCTTATAGATTCTACACTCACAGCGCAATCCTAACTAAGATCCGGCCAGTGGCCCATGGCTGCCCACCAGATCCTTTGCACCAGCAGCCAGAGTGGCTGCCTGGTGGGAGGTCTACTCGGGGAAGGAGACACTCGTCTCCTTCCCTGAGTGTAACAGGGGCTAGGCCCTATCGGCCTCCTCGGATTTCCACCAGCTATTTTGCTTGCGGAAGTAGAAGAGGCCGTGTAAAGGCTTCGGCGCCCGGAGGGGGTCAGGATTCAGCCAAAGACCGTCCCCCACCCCCTCCCGTGACGCCGGGGCCAATGGCCACCCTCCTGGCTCCGGCGATCCACTCTCACCTGCTGGATCCAAACTTACCTGGGTTCGGTGACGGCGGGATCCTCCTGGCGATGAAGCCAGACTTCTTGGCTCTTGAGGAGGCTAAAACGTGCCTTATGGCACATTTTCGACTCCTTCCGTCGCCAGAAGTTTTCCGGCACCGGAAGGTTCCGGTGGATTGGACTGCCCGAGTGTGGGATAAACTGAGAATTTCTTTGAATACAGACATCCTACCACTAGTATCATATACTGAAAAGGTTTTTCGAACTGGGCTTGGTATGAAGTCTGGAAGAATGTCATCTACTATGGAATTCCAATGGAGGAATGTTATCTACTACAATTACTATGTCCCACATAATGACACAATATTTTCAAAGTGTTCTAGTATTTTAAGATCACTAGAGGCACTTTTCTGTGGTCCCCTGCCTTGAGAAACAAGGAGAGTAGTCATCAAAGACAATTGTGATGTCCTGGCTTTGGAACGTCCTCCCTAGGGAGGCTTTCCTGTTGCCGAATATAATGTCTTTTCAAGTGAGGACTTTTTTATTTGTCCAGACCTTTAAAAGGTCTTTTAGACCTACTGAAACTTTTAGTCTGTTGTTCTGTTTTTAGGCTGCTGGTGGCCATTACTACTGTGCAGTTATTTAAAGTTTTTGATGTGTTTTATTTTGCTGTGTCAAGTTGCATAATCTGCTTAAGGGGCCTTCGGGCTAAACAGCAGCCTAGTCAAACCTTCTAATAGATAAACACCATTGTTTCTTACCAAAAAGTTTCTGCAGTACTTGTCCATCGTACAGGTCTTCAGCCAGGTCTTTCACAATGATTCGTTCTCCAACCAACACATCATTAATCCAATCAATTAACACCTGTGCAAGAGTTGTGGATTTAGCAATATTGCACATGTACAACGATAGACATGTATGAAACTGGAAATCAGAGTAATAACTCAAAAGTTTAGTTCAAAGAGGCAAGACTTATGGAGGAGTGCACTCTACTCTTCAGTGCACTAGTGGCAGTCTATTAAAATAGCACAGAATTAGGCACATCATTCCCTTAAGATTTCAGGCAGTGCTGGGATTTTACCTGATTTCTCTCCCCTCCCCCATTCCAAAAGTCCTCAGAGTAGATTCAGACAACATGCAAACAACCCATTTACATCATAGATAATCTTTTCATGATACACAGGGTTTATGCCTACTAACACTAACAGCTGTGCACAGGCAAAATCACTACCACTAGATGTGTACAAGTAGATTATGCAGGATTAGTAATGATGCTGAAAACGTCCTAAAGCCAAAGTTAATATTTTTTTTCCAATTCATTTTTATTTGCTCCTCTTCTTCTGCTTTTCTTTCTTCTGCATCTTCTGCCCCCAAATCTTGGGATATGGCACATTTATGCAAATTTGCAGAGTTATAGGAAAAAAAATTAGATTATGAACATGGAAAAAACCTCTGTTACTATTTGAGGAAGTAGAAGTAAAATATTCTCCTATCCCCTTTCTCCTAAATTGTGAAGAACAGAAATCTCCAAGTCTTTGGTGCCTGGTGATTCACATTTGAAAAATGTGATTTGTTTCTCCTCTATGCTCTTTTTTTTGTCTGTTTTTAAACAGAAGAGTTTGAATGTGTTTGCATAATTACCTTCATCAGTTCTTGCAATTTTGGGTCACTTCTTGAATTGGGATCTATCATTGTTCGGACTTCATTTTCCTCTGGCAAAATAAAAAAAATGGAGAAAAGAAGATAAAATGCACATTGAAGAAGTTATGCTTCCGACAGTTTGCTTGCATCAAACATTTAGGTGAAAGCATAATGTTAATTCAAATTACCTAGCATAGTATCTTCAGGATCCAATTCAAATGGAATCGGGCTGAGCGGTAAGTTAATTGCATTTATTCCTTCTTCTTGTAGTTCAGACACTGAAGGAGGAGGGAAAAGATAGTTTAGTGAAGTTTCATTTAAAGGCTGTGACACACCACTCGTGGCACAGTGCGGTGTGTGCGGCGTGAAGCCAGCATTTGCTTTGCGTGGGGTTGCTGCCTGTCTACACTGACCTTGGAATCGCTCTCTCCGTCGTCTCTCCACTCAGCCTTTCAGCCAATCAGAATCGAGTCTTTTCAGATTAAATTCTGATTGACCAACGCTTCACCTTGCGTCCCGCCCCTACTGCACTGAACGCGGCCTCTCATTGGCTGAAGTTCAATTTTTCCAACTTTTCTCGCACGGCAACGCAGCTCTCCTACATTGCTGTGTGAAGGAGGAGAGTGCAGGATACACTGCACTCTCTGCGCCGCTTCGGCACACTTCCCGACATACTGCATCGCGTGCAGTGTGCCACAGCCGTTATTCTTTAAGTGTTGTATCCCAAGTAATGCAAGTGCAATGGCTCTCCCAGTGCTCCATGTTACACCATTCCTGAGGGTCCTTGACCCTCAGGAGCAGTTTGGTGGTGGTGGTTGTGGGGAGATCAGAATGTTTTCCTAGATAAAAATGGGTACGGCATGGGAGTATTTAGAATACAACCCAATGTTTTTCAATAGGCAATACGGGCATGAACTAAAAGCATTCATTTCATTTGTATCTTTGTTGCAAATATAACAACTAACAAAAAAATTGGCCAAATCCAGATGCAACTCTCATGTGTAATTCATAAGAAGCAATTCTGGCACTCCATGGGAAATCAAGCACTTACATCAGGCACTCCTTTGTAAGCTTTCAAAGATTCTTCTCAGTTTTGTTACACTAATCCCCCCAGATAATTTCCACCAGCAGTACTAATCCATTTTCCCATTCTTGAAACAAAAAACACACATTAGTTCAAAAACAGTCTACGTCAACTCACATAAAAAATACTTCCATATCCATTTTGTCTGCCATACATTGAACAGAAGCACTAGACTCACGCTACTCAGTCTTCAAAAATAATGACGCATCTTCTCCAAATATGGTGAACATGCATTCTATTAAAAATAAAGAAGTTAAGATTTCAAATTCTTGTGGGCACCTTCCTGGCACCTGACATTCCACATTACACCTCAGTCATATTATTAAGACTTTTCCCACATTTATTTCTTACATGAAAGTGAATGTTATAGTTAATCTATTTCAGTTCTTTTGAAAATAGTTGTAACATTATCAGAGTTTACCAGCCATCACGTACGAAGTGCTTCCGAGGATAAAGCTTGTTGGCAACAATTTACATGCTGATCATTGAGAAAGGGTTTGAGCAGATCCATGTCAAATTTGACACTTCAGTTCTGCATGCAACACCACACAATTCAGAAATAATACTGCCTAACATCTGCATAGTGTTTTTTGAGTGTGCACAACTCTTCACATATATTGTCGAGATGTAATTCTCACTACAACTCTGTAAGATAAGTATCATCCACAAATTGCAGTTGGGGAGCTGAGGTTGAGAGAAAGCGGCTTGCCTAAGATAATCTAAACGTGAGTACTTAAAGATGAGAAATAGAAAACTGATAAGGCGATACCCTTTCTCAGAGCAACTGCTGTGAGCATGCAGACTTTTTGGGATTGCAGAAAGTTGAAAGAAGATGACTACACCATGGAGGAAACCAGCTGGAATTGTAGGGTTCCATACAGAACAATATCGTAAAGGTCCTTATCGGATCTAGATAAGCCTGCCTATGTAAACCGCCTTGAATAATATCTGAAGAGCAATTTGAGGATAGGAAAGGTGGTATATAAATACAGAAATAAATAAATACTTCTTTACAGAAGTACTAGCCATTGTTACCCCTAGCAATGACATTTGGAAGCAACTTTATTACTAACACACACACACACACACACACACACACACACACACACACACACCTACCTGGGTGGGAGACCCTGCAGTTTTCACTGCTAATCTAGCTGGGCTATACCTGTTTCTGTGCTTTGATATCCAACCCACCCTATATAGTAACATCCAGATAACAGGACTTCCCCAGGAAGGGGAAGCTACCTAATATCAGATAGTAAAATTTTTGAAAACTAGCATACAAAACTTGTTATGAATAAATTGGGTTGTATCTTAACCGTCTCTTCCATGCACAGAAGGCACTTCATGGAAGGGGAGGCACAATCTTTGTCAATCTCTACAGAATCCTACCCTGGAAGGTCTCCCAACCCTCCAAAGTGTTTTGTCAGGTGGCACAGAGCCTCCAGGCTGAGAAGGGGACAGGGAAACTTGTTTCTACGCATATGCCTTAGGATAAAACCTATTATAAATAAAATGAATGGCCCTCTAATTAATCAATTATATTTGATTACGCTGACCTCAAGGGTGCAGAATGTAAACATCATAAATATTAGCTGTTCTTGGGCTGGATAAAACCCTTAACGAGATTGAAAACCTACACCATGAAAACTAAACAAGTAAATCATGTTCTTTCCTGTAATGATGCATACGTACAATGTCACTAAAAATTGATGAGTCCATCTGAAGGCACAAATGCTGCTTCCCACAAGGTTTAAATTAGCTTAATTCTTGTAGTCTATGCAGACTGGTGCTCCATGCTATATTTATTAGACGTTTTCATTTGTTTTGATACATGTTTCTATTTTCCTAGATCAGTGGTTTTCAAACTTTCTACCTCGAAAGCTTCCTGCCACTTCATTGTACTGTACATTATATGAAATGAGAAATCTAAAGGATGAGGAATTGCTGCTTACTGCTCCAGACCAACCTGCCCTCCTCTGCAACTGCAATCATACAGTATTTTTATAGCAGCAGTTTCTTTGGTAGCAGCTGATCTTCCTGGACTGCTGGAAGAAGCCAAATATACAGTATTTCCCTAATTATGTAAATATGATTTTATTGTATTGCATATTATGTTGGCTGCAATGTGTTTAACATCTACTTATAACAGTTCTGTACAAATGTAACTGTACACATTTCAGTTTACACTATGATCGCTAGAGTGAACTCGAGCTTCCTAATGAGATACAGGCAGCTGTTCGGAGAAGTATAAACAGAAGCAGATAATAGTGCAAAAGAAAACAACTGGGATTTAAGATTGTATCAATAAATAGCTATCCTAAGCAATGAGATGGCCCAGTACTACTAGTGTTAGCACTTTCAAGTGAATTATTACGAATTTTGTACTTGAGACCATTTGGTGGCTCTGGATGGATTAACCTCATATCATCAGAATAAGCAGAATGTGTTGCTTGGCCTGATAAAACCAACAAGACAAGGCTGGCTTCAATGTGCTGATTTATAGAATTTGACTCGTATAATAATCGGTACTGGTGACCATAACCTGGATATTGATAGAAAATATTTTAATAGCAAAGACTAGGCCGACATTGGAGTAATTGCTTGATAAGATCATAGAACGTTAGATCTGGTGGATCTTGGAGGTCATCTAGTCCACCCTCCTGCTCAGGGTAGGCAACTGCTACAGCATCCCTGACAGGTAGCTGTCCAGCCTCTGCTTGAAAACCTGCACAGAGAGAGAGAGAGAGAGAGAGAGAGAGAGAGAGAGAGAGAGAGAGAGCCTCAGCACAAAGTGCCAGGCAGCTCTCACATTTAGGAAATTCTTCCTCATCATGTCTAGCTTAAATATATTTCCCTACAGTTTCAACCCATTGGTTCTAGCAGAGGCGGAACCACGGCAGAGCGCCTGGAGCAGGAGCTCCAGGCGCTTGGTCGCGGGCGGGCGGCAGGGGAACTCACCCTCTCCGAAGCAGCGTCGTCGTGTCTGGGCCCTCCCTCCCTCCAGCCGGTTTGGCTCCGAAATGGGAGCAAAACGGGCGGGGGGGCGCGTCGATGCGACGCGACGCTGGCCCCGCCCCCACGCGCCCGGGCGCCCTCCCGGCGCCTGACGCCTCTGGGTTCTAGGACTGTCCTCAGGAGCTACAGGGAACAAGTTCTCCCTTTCTTTTGTGTGGCAGACCTTCAGATAATTGAAGACAATCAAATCACACCTTAGTCTTCTTCAGGCTAAACATACCAAGTTCTTTTAACAGTTTCTGAAAGGATTTGGCTCCACACCCCTCACAATCTTTGTTGCCCTCCTCTAAACCATTCCAGTTTATCAATGTCCTTCTTAAAATATTGTTCCCAGAACTGGACACAGTATTCCAAGTGAGGTCTGAGTAGTGCAGAATTCTCAGGAGGCTCATGTCATACAAAAACAATCAATTAAAATGATTTTTTAAAATGCATAGCAGACACGGCAGGTAAAAGGAATCCAGTAAGGTGCAGAAAGCACAAGTTATGGAACTATCCTATTGCAATACTATTTTGGCATGACATACAGTAGAATATTTCAAGTTTGACTTTCTGAACCACCAGCTTCTTTCCTTTAATTAAGCTTACCATTCGTCACGGATTTCCCGGAAAAGTCCCAGAAGGATTTCGGGCCGATTGGAAGCCGCTGCGCCATTTTAATTTTAATTAAACTTACCTTTTTTCTGGGCGCCGCCATCTTGGATTTATCGAAATCTTGCAAGATTTCGCGAAATCCAAGTTGCTGGCGCCCGGAAAAAAGGTAAGTATGGATGGCGGCGGCAGCGGCGGCAACAGCGAGCTGGGTGAGCGTGGCCCCGCACGCTCACCCGGCCTGCTCTTGCCCGGCAATTCAGCCGGCTCTCGCCCAGGTGAGAGCGGGCCGAGCGGCCGGGCAAGAGCACGGCACCGGAGGCACTGATCCGGAGTGCGGCGCCCACTCTCGTCGCCGGGATGAAGAGAAGCAGCAGCAGCATGACAATTCAGAAGGATTCAGAAGGTAAGTCAATTAAATTTATTTTACTAGGAAAATAATTAATTAATTAAAATTGCTCTTTTAACTAATTATTTCCCGAGCGGAAGCTCTCATGGCCAGCAACAATTTGTAGAGAGATAGCAGTCACGGGTGTAAAAGCCATGTGAAAAAAACGTTAAAGTCCAGCTAAAAAGAAATAACGATCAATCGATCCTGACAGCAGTCTCCGGTTTTCCCAGCACTGTAGTCAGACAAAAAATCATTAAAATCCGAAGCTAGGACAAAGTACAACCTGACGTTTCGTTTCTTGCCTCTAGAAACATTTTCGAAGGGCAGTCAAAAGACTGGCAGACTGGCAAAAGACCATCAAAAGATGGTATCTGTTGACTGCCCTTCGAAAATGTTTCTAGAGGCAAGAAACGAAACGTCAGGTTGTACTTTGTCCTAGCTTCGGATTTTAATGATTTTTTGTCTGACTACAGTGCTGGGAAAACCGGAGACTGCTGTCAGGATCGATTGATTGTTATTTCTTTTTAGCTGGATTTTAACGTTTTTTTCACATGGCTTTTACACCCGTGACTGCTATCTCTCTACAACTAATTATTTATTTGATTATTGGTTTAATTAATTAAATTAATTAATTTAGTGGGGGGTTGTCCTGGTTGAAAGCTGGGGAAATCTGGTAAGCCTACCTTTAATGCATGTGCTACTCTTGAGTGTTTCCTGCAGCCTGGAAATTACCAAATAAGCAGTAGATGTAACTGAATCATGATTTTCTAGGGGCCAAAAAGAGACATTGGATAACAAATTCCTCCAGATGTATAGGCATAGATTACTGCAGTGCCTGTTTTAGCCACATAAGCAGAAAAAATCCCAAAATGCATTTAAAATGGCATCAGTTCTTGTTAATAAAACTTAGAAAACCTTCATGGAATGCCTCTCATTAGGATTACTGGTCCACCATCCAAATGTAGTACTCTCTAGTCTAAACTGTTGTACGTTAATTCTGTTATTTGGCAACAAAATGAGAGCCATGGTAATAATATCGAACACACTTTACTTTGCTCTTGATTCTTTTTAGGAGGCTCAAATGAAAATCCTCAGGTAATCCTCTATGTTAAAGTTTGAGAAATCCCATAGACCTTGTAAAAATGAACAGAAATCAAACTAAGTAGGAAAGAAAAAAAATTACACATTTATTTGAAGCATACATCCACAAACACGCACAAAGTCTTGTTTAACTCATTACAAATAAATTATCTTTACTAGACAGCTCAACTAAACACATAGTATTGGCAACCTAATAGTTTAATATGCACATGGGATAAAATTTCTGTTTTCAGTGAAGTAATGAAATGATAGAACAAACAGTTAAATATTTAAATGTGTGATTAGAAATTAATATGGACCTCACAGAACCCCATAAACATATCTTTACAACCACACAGATGGCTTTTTAGGAGATGATCATTGGGAAACAGTTATCTTCAAAACATACCGGTATATCTTATATTGTTAGATGATAACTATCCATTCATTCTCTACAGACATAAATGATCACAGAAAAAACAAACAACAACAACAACTTCAATATGAACACATATACGTTTATGACTAAGAACGTTTGTTTTTTAGGAAACCATCTGTAGCTGAGCTGCATCCATTGTCCATTAACTGCTGACTCCAAGCCAATCACTTGTAAAAGTGAATATGCAAACACCATGCATCACTCTGATAGTGATGCATTAGTACACATTCTCCAGAAAGGATGCAGGTAACAGTAAGTAAGGCCAGATTCGTTTAGGGAACATAAGAGCTATTATACACACTGAGAGCCCAATCTTATGCTGGCCTCGGCTGGCAGGACTGGGCTCTGCGCTGTCGCAAATGTGCCGTAAAGCATGTTGCGACAGCGCAGAGGCCTGTCTTGCTGACGTGGAGGCCAGTGCTGGCAGGCCTCCACCGGGGTCAGAGCTGTGCCTGCCAATGGCAGGTGAGCTCTCCACCGGACAGCGGGGAGGCGAGTGGCAGGGAGGAGGCGTTCCAGGGCAGGGAGGAGGGCAGTTCATACCTGTGAGGGGGTGGGTGGGCTCAGTGGAAGAGGCCTCCATCGAATCCCAACCCTCATCCCGAGCTTGAAAGCTCGACACGGGGCTTCTTGGAGCTGCGCCAGCCATTTTGCTGGCATGCCTCCAAGTAGCTGCATAGGGGCTGTTGGGGCTCAACACGGGAGAAGGGGACGATCATCCCCTTCCCTCAAGGAGACCTCCAGCCCTGGGCCTAGACATGTGAAATTCAGGGAGCACGTTCTCTCCATGACGTAAGCACCCACTAAGAAGGGATTTTTAGAAATTCCGCCCCAAGGGGGCGAAACCGGGTGCAATGCGTTTTCAGGGATTCCTCGATATCTCTCAGGTCTGATGAGATAGCCGCTTGGTTTTAGCTTACAAAAGTTACCCATGCAAATGCTGAAAAACAGGTTTCAGGATTTTGTCCCAATCAACCCGGAAAGGGGTGAATCTCGATTTGGGGGTCAATTATAGAACCCTTCGTATTTCCTGTGTTTGTGAAGCTATAACATTCATTTTTGGCAGGCGGGTGTCTTTGTATAGTCTTTAGAACTGTTTTTCTTTTCTTTTTTTTTTTTGAAATTTCACCCCTAAATGTGTAAAAAGGGGGTAAAAGGAAAAAGTGATCACACCACCGCCCAACCCCAACCCCTGGGCCTAGAAACGTGAAATTCGGGGAGTACGTTCCTTCCGTGACGTCAGTGCCCACTAAGAAGGGGTTTTTAGAAATTCCACCCCTAAGGGGGTGAAAAGGGGTGCTGCGATCCTATACACCATTACCTGGGAGTAAGCCCCATTGACTAGAAAAGGACTTACGTCTGAGTAGACATGCCTAGGCGTGCGCTCACAATGTGTTTTCACAGATTCCTCAAGATCTCTTAGGCCCGAAGATAGATCAACTTGGTTTTTGCTCACAAAGGTTACCAAAACAAATGCTTAAAAACATATTTCAGGACTCTGCCCTAATCGACCCCTAACAGGGCAAATCTAGATTCAGGGGTCAATTACAGAACCCTTTGTATCTCCTGTGTTTGTGGAGTTCTAACATGCTTTTTTGGCATATGGGTGTCTTTAGAAACTATAATGGTTTCTTTAAATTTAACCCCTAAAGGGGTAAAAAGGGGGTAAAAGTAAAAAGAGGTGTTTTTTATTTGATACAGGACACTTATTTGTTCTTGGGACTACTTTTGATTCAGTTCTTACCTGTGAAACCCCCTAAACAGACACGCTAGACAGAGGCTTGGATAAAGGGTCACTATTAAATTCTAATAAATGTATAAAATCTGCAGCGGGGAAAAACCAAAACATCCCCCAGCATGCAGGCACTAGGTGAGGGGAAAACAGTGCTGCCCGTATGTTCCCCCTGCTACCCTTGGGCATGACGCTCTGACTCCAAGCTCTGCCCATTCATAGACTGGGAAAACTGATTACAGCCAACCCTGAAGGGGTTGAGGCAGCTCGACAGCGCAGACTACCCTTAGGCAAGCTATGTGGTGGTCTTTGCTTACCCAGCCAAAGGGGCTTGCCAGCCAGCCTCACCAATCCGGGTAAGTATCGTCTGTGCGGTCCTGGCTCACCCCTAGACCTTGCTACCTCAGAATGCATCTCTACTTACCCATCCTGCACACAACCTGCCACACAGAGGGCTTAGCCTAGCGCTTGATCCCAACTGCCCCAAAACCAGGCCAGAAGGCTCAAAAGTCCCTCCTGCAGGTCCCTGAGGAAAATGTCAGCACCAGCCTTGGAGAGGTGGATGCCATTGCGCCTAAACATGGCTGGTGAAGTATGGTGAAGTATAAACAATATCAGGGTGAGCGATAGTCGCTCCACCCTGTGCATCGAAGACCTTCCTCATTTAAACGTTCACCTTGCGCTGAGCAATGTCAACATGGCGTGGGTGAAATGCCTGCCGCCGAGCCCGGTAATGGGACGGGGATGTGGCAGCCGACATTCCCGCCCCCTCCCGGGTCGGCTTGGAAAATCTTTGCCCTCCCTCCCTGCCCGGCCCACCCTTGCACCCGCCAGCAGGAGACTTACCTTCTCCGCCGGCGGCTGGGTCGCTTCGGCGGTGGAGTGAGGGCTGCCGGCCTCCGTGCCGGTGGCCCTTACTCTAGAGTTGTCGCAAACATGCTTTATGGCACATTTGCGACAGGTTAGGCTGGCGGAGCACACTCCACCAGTCTACAGCTAGTGTGGATTGTGCTGTCACTCTATTGCTTTTTAAGCTGGTATGGCCATTGAGTTTCTAAATGTTAATGGGGTGATGGTGCCTCACACAACTGTCCCCATCACAGAAGATGGAGCCTGCCTGTTTTGGTCCCTCTCCTATCTCACGTATGACACTCACCTAATGGCTAGGGAGGTGCGTGAGCTAATCGTGAGGCACGTGGTGGACAACTGGGAGAAGTTCTCTATCATGTCCCATGACAGCGAGGGGGACAACTATCATTCGATGGAACCATGACTTTTAGTAAATGCAGGGTGTTGTCTTACATGGGGTAGTTGTGCTACATTTAATTGGTTCATTGCAATCAAATGAAAGTTTATTGGAGACAACATGGATTTAAAGTACTTACATCCCGTAGCAAAGCATGGGCATCACACTAGTACTTTTATATTTAGCAGGGTGAGAGTAACTGCCCCCTTTCACCCCAGCACAGTGTCTTTTCTGGTGGCTGTTAGCTGGTGGTGTTCTGCATCTTTTTTAGATTGTGAGCCCTTTGGGGACAGGGAGTCATTTAATCATTTGATTTTGTCTGTAAACCACTTTGTGAACTTTTTGTTGAAAAGTAGCATATACATACTGTTAATAGTAATAATAATACAGAGC
This sequence comes from Plestiodon gilberti rubricaudatus, assembly GCA_026170595.1. NCBI lineage: Eukaryota > Metazoa > Chordata > Lepidosauria > Squamata > Scincidae > Plestiodon > Plestiodon gilberti. The sequence goes on along the minus strand of JANXHW010000001.1, from coordinate 232,947,906 downwards.
AAACATGTTCATGCCTTTGTGATCTATGCTAATTATGGAGTCTTAGTCAAATCTGGCTGGTTACTTCCCTACGTATTTAATTTTGTTCTACCCAACTCCCTTCCCGTCAATAGCACACAGTCCACCCAGCCCCAAAGCCCAGTATGAACTTTTCCCTAGCTCCTTTATTTCTCCTTTTGTTAGTCTTTTCCACTTCTGCTTCCCTCACCCCACCCTGGTCTTCTATATTAATCTTTGCTTCAGGTTACTTCAAGAGGGATATTTCTTGCACTGTCCCAATTCCCTCAGCCATCCTGAGCAACAGACCTCAGCCTCTTGCCCCTTAGGTCCCCTACTTTCCACAGCTGCTTCCCAGCTTCGTGGTTTTCTACAATGCCTGTCTTTCTCCTATTCTGCTTGGAGAAGGAATTCTTCTTGTGCCTAGAATCCTGCCTCAAGTTTTTCCACCAGTCCAAGTTAAGGCTGGGCTACACTATAGCCGTGCGGCAAGCGTGTGTCCTGCGTGACGTCCTGCGTGCAGCACACGCGAGCACGCACGTCAAGTGCAGGCTGCCGCTGGCAGCCGGCGCTGGCCCGCCGGCAGCCGACGTCCCCGCACGGGCAAAGTCGGCCTCGGCTCGACTTTTGCCCCGTTTCTGGAACGTCGGGCCAATGGGGGCAGCCCTTGAACAGTAGGGGCGGGACACGTCTGTGGGGACCAGCTTCTGTCCAATCAGAAGCCACAACTAGAGAGCACGTGTGGCTTTGTTCCGGCTGCGTTCCAGCAGCGCTCCGGCTGCCGCTCCGGCTGCGAGACACAGCCGCGACGCAGCCGTCGACAATGTAGCTCGGGCTTTAGCATCTGCTTCCCTTAGAGCAGATGCCCTAGTGGTCAAAATTCCCTGAGAAGAACATTCTACGAAATTCCTGCAACTCGCGGGTGGTAACAAGTCTCTGATTTAACCACAATATCCTTGGTCCTCAACTCACAGTTGTGATCTATTTCAGCATGTTGTATCACATGCAGTATCTGTTTACAGGTTTGCTGTTTAGAATAACGTTTCTTTTAAAGCCCTAGTCACTTTGCTGTGGAGCACTGGACTTGGGTATTCATCTGATAATAGGGCCTGCAAGACTGTACCTGTAGAAGGTAACAGGCCTGACTCATCAAGCCATGGAGAAGTATGAATGCTCCTAACCTCAGTTTGTTGCAAAGGAGTCAAAGAAGGAATTTGTATACACATTTGCCACTAGCCCTTGAGAGAAACACAGATACATTAATTAGTTGCCTTCTGAGCTACATGCACCATTTAGACTGCAATCTTGCCCTATTTGTGCTTAGGACAGCCTAGTGGAATTTAAGTTCTAGTAACTGGATACAGAATTAAAACCATAGCATTTTAAAATAAATATTGTGGTTAATAAATAATTTTGATGCATATTGTTGCACAGCAGTCGCATGATTCCTGAAAACAGCAAATACTGTAACCATACTGTACATACATAACCATACTGTAACCATTTCCAAGAAGAACTATCAGATCTTAACACTATAAATACAAATCTCAATTTATCTAGTTTCATTCTTCAGTGTTTCTTGTGCTGAAGTGTAAAGAATACAGCTGTTCACAATAAAGTCTCCTGAACATAATCAAGTACTCTCCCGATATTCACATTTAGAAACCTGATCAAACTTGTTCAGAATACAGGGAAACAAAGCAAATAAAAATACAACTGTGAGAGGTTATAATTCACTCTCACAATAAAGAGGACTGGGATTAAAAATTATTCTGGTTAAGAGAGGGTTTGCTGTAATATAATACAAAACGATGTTGACTAAAGACTTTTTGGCAAGTTGCTGAATTACAGCCTGTAAAGTCTGTTTTGTATTATTTTATAGTTCAGAAGTTGCTGATCTGAGCTTACTGAAATTAATGTTGCACACTTTGATGGAAAAACAACCACGCCTGTAATAGACATCTCTTTGCAAAAGATGCATTAACCTCTGCACTACCACATCAAATGCAATAGCTAACTAATGCAACAACAAAAAATTGTTACCCATCTGAAAAAAAAAATATTCCAAACAAAAGCAAATGTCACTTCTGAAACACCTAAATTAAGATAATCATTTAGAGTCATAGCAATCAGCGCACACACACACACACACACACACACACACACACACACACACACACACACACACAAAAGCAAGGGCTGTAAGTATCCCTTACCTTTGGGGCAAAATGCTCCACATCCCATTGTATGCTATCCAAGCCCTCATGTTATCTATACGGTGGCAACTAAATGGAAAGTCCTCTCCTTAAAGTTCTCATTTCTGCTGCTGCCCTGGAGTAGCTGTATTAAGCTACTGACTCTGCTTCTCAACAGAATGCTCAATGCACATTGTAACTCTTAGCTCAATACATCTACTACAACTGACTGACTGCCTATATAATTTAATAGGATGCCACATGAGACTCATAGACCATCTGCAAAACAAACTAAGTTTGCCATTTCCATCTTGGCAAATTTCATTCTGGAAAGCTGAATATTCCTTTGACATACAGCGCAATCTCATTTATGCACTTGGCTTACAAAATTCTTGGGCTATTAAATGTTATGAAGGTTCGACATAATTGCAGTAAAAGTGGAGGGTAGGCGCAGATATTGAGGAAGCAGTGGCGGCCCTGGGTCAACCCCCCCTTTCCTTCCACGTCACTTTTCATTGTCTGATCAATAGCACTTGACAAGAATGCTGGACCCTAATGCTGCAGCTGTCACATTCACCCACTATTACCTCCTTCTCTCCTCCTCATTAACCCCTTTCTACCTCCTTCCCCATTCACTCTTGCTACCCTGGCACATCTTCACTTTGCCATTCGCTGCCCTGAAAACAAATGCCTCAAAATACAGTACAGTACATGTGTGTTCAAACCACTTTCACCACATACCATATTAAAAATGATATGCCTGTCCCAACCTTCTGCCCTCTCTACTATCTAGCTGGCTGGTGATGAATGACTCAGATGCCTGGAAATCCTTGCTGTTGGAAAGGAAAGAAGTGCCTTATGCTAATGTGTCTATGTGGGATAGAAGAAAACTGAGATGATGGGATGCTCATCCCATCATCTTGTAGGTGGGGAGCCATCACCCTGGAGAGAGGGGAAAGCATTAGTTCCTTGACTAAAGCTATAGAACAACTATATTGTATTATATTGTATATTACAGGGGTTCTCAACCTGTTGTACAGGTACCCCTAGGGGTACACGGACCTCTTGCTGGGGGTATGCCAAGCCCTGCCCCTTATCTGCCCCATCGGCAGCTAATTAAGTGTTAATTAACATGGATTTTAAATTTAAATTATTTTCGGAGCCCTTCTGTCTCTCTGATTTTGGGCTTATTTTTGTTCTTTGGAAAATGTACATTGGTGGGGTGGGGGAGGGAGCTGATTTTGGGAAGTGTGACTTGAGAAAAAAAGAGATCCTTGCATGTCTGTCTGTCTCTCTCACTCACAGAGTTAAATAAGACATTTTTTCACATTTAAAATGGTTTTAGTACTTTTATTTAATGATTAATTACCTAATTAATGAATTGATTGATTAATCCAATTAATTAGCAGTTAATTAGCAGGGGGTACTTCAGAAAATTGGACCGTGATGGCGGTACCCGGGCCTCCAAAGGTTGAGAACCCCTGGTATATTATATTGTATATTGAACAACCACAGTATTTCTCAAACTGTGGGTCCGCACCCGATTTCTGGTGGGTCCCGCAGAGCCTCCAATGAAAACACAGGTGATGGAAAGATCAGATAACTGATTGCCCGAGGCTATTCAAAAATCAGATAGCTGCTAATTGCTCTGCAAAGAGCTGAGCTCCTGCAGTTTGCAAGCTTGTGTAAATATAGGGAGATAAACGTTTGAGCATCTTTTTTATGGTGTTTTTTTCACCCCAGTCTGTCAATGATAGGTAGTGGGGGAAGGTGAAGGCTGGGTTACATAACTAAGCCCCTCAATCCTTGAGACTATTCATTAGGGCTGCCTCATTATGAGAAATGGATTGAGGTTTCCCCCCCCCTCAAATAAATAAATAAATAAATAAATAAATAAATAAATAGAATATTACTTGTAAATAAACAAACGTATTCCTTTCTGGATCACCTCTTTTTTTAAAAAAAGTCTTGTAAACGGTTTGTAAACCTAAGTGGGTCCTGATAGAGCAGGGGTGGGGAACCTATTTGCGGCCATTTCCCCATTGGGAAAATTGGCTGCAGGCCGGCCGTAAGGCCGTCCGAAAATTTTGGCCCCCCCACCGCAAATTTGACACCCCCCCCCCGTGAATCTACCATTCTAAACCGCCCACAGACCACTCTCCCTCCCACTCACCCACGGCCCACTCTCCCTCCCTCCCACCCACCCACCCACCCACGGCCGCTTACCTGAGGCGGCGGCAGCGACAGCAACTGCCGCCGCCTTTCCGCATCAGCTCCAGTTTAAATCAGCCTTTCTGCAGCTGCGCAGATCGGAGGTCGAGAGTTTTCTGTGCAGCTGCAGAAAGGCCGATTTCAGAAGGAGGAGGCACCGAGGTGACGCGTCACCTCGGCACCTCCTCCTTCTGAAAGCGGCCTTCCTGGACCTGTGGAGAGTGCCGCTCTGCGCAGGTCCAGAAAGTCCGCTTTTAAAGGGACTAGGTGGGCGGCGGCGGTGGAGCCTCCGGTCCTGCGGGCCGGAGGTTCCCCACCCCTGTGATAGAGTGTCATTTTAAAAAGTGGATCCCGGTGCTAAAACATTTGGCAACCACTGCTATAGAATGTTCTGAAGTGGTTCTGTACAGGCACAGTTCTCATTAGTGTGATGACTGCACAGAGACCATGAAGAATGAGAGAGAACCAATACTAGAGAGAAACTGCACAGAGACCACAAAGAACTAACAATGACTTCGTTATTGCTTCTGCAGCTCTAACATAATGAAGCAGGTTGCTGACAGTGGTCAGATGCTTCTCATCTGTCTTCAGGTCCTCCTCATCCTTTCCAGCCATGAGGAGAGTGTTCAAAAAGCTTACTGGCAGGACTCAAGAAGAGAAAGGAGAAGGGCAATGGGAATGGTGATGTGGTAGTCCACTCCCTAGGTTATGCTTCTCCCCCTCCGTTTTACTCCCTTAACACTTGTTTTCAAGTAATAGATGTTGCAAGTGTATTAATGGAAATCCTGTACAGTGCAGAGGAATCCAAGAGCTAAAGCCCAATTGTCATTGTAGTTTCTGCATGCTCATGTCCCACACGCTGGGAAGGCTCTGAGGAAAGGGTGGATGAAATAGTTACTTCCAATGCTAACATTGCCTCCTTGGAGGCCAGTGGCATTTAGGAACATAGAAAGCTGCCTTATACTGAGTCGGACCATTAGTCCATCTAGCTCAGTAATATACTGTCCACTGGCCAATAATACCTGCTGGTCTAGGTTTCAGACCTGGAGTCTTTCTCAGCCCCCACTTGGAGATGCCGCACACGGAACTTGGGATCGTCTGCATACAAAGCATGCACTCCACCGCTGAACTACAGTCTTTGTCACAGCAACCAGAAGGACCCAGATCCAGAAGGACACCATAGTCAATGGTGCTAAAAGCCTCGAAGAGGTCCAGCAGGACCAACAGGGACGCGTTCTCCCATCTAATCCCCAGCACAGTTCATCCACCAGAGCGTCCAAGGCTGTTTCCATCCCAAAGCCAGATTGAAAAAGGTCCACTCAATTATCTGTTTAAAAAGTTGTTTTTAAACAGGATTACTCCATTGCGTGATCCCAGTGCTTGTGCTAGGATCAGCTACAGAAAATATGCACTTTTTTTGCACCTATTCATTCTATACAGCACCTGTGATACCAATTCTGCAGTGCTATGGAAGAGAACATTCAGACAAGTACATCAGTGATTTTCCCCCTTTCCCAACAGCAGGTATGACTAAAGTTCCAAAACCTATATGCCATATGCTGAAACGGTTGTATGGCTAAGAACTAGAGATAGCACCAGAATGCCGATGCTAACCATGGGTCCTGTTGTTTCTCCTTTCTGTTCCCCAAAAGCTACTCCACAGAACTCCTGTTGCTAGAATTTTTCCTTAGCTATGGCACATTTGAGACAACTCGGGAGTAAGGGAGGCTGGCGCAAGGCCGGCCACCCTCACCGGGATATCCATGCGGCCGCTGGAGGAAGGTAAGGCTCCCGCCGGTGGCTGCATGGGCGGTCCGGGTGGCAAGGGAGGGGAGCCATTGGCCGAGCCGGCCTGGGGGGGAGCAGGAATGGTTTCTGCCATATCCCCGGCCCCAGCTGGACCGGACCGGCCATTACACAGCCTCCTCTTACTTCTGCCAGCTATTTAGCTGGCGGAAATCCGAGGAGGCCCATCGTGCCGGCTCCAGTTTACACCCAAGGAAGGGGAAGGGTCCCCTTGCTCCAAGTACACCTCCAGACCACTGCAGGGTGGCCTGGAATGGGGATAGGATCCAGCGGGCAGCCCTGGGCTGCCGGCCGGATCCTTACGCTGGAATGCGCTGCCCACAGAACAGCATGGAAATTGTGTGTACTGTAAAATACAAATCTTGCTTCTCATATAAAAACTTCATTTCTTTTCCTAATGTTTAGAAGAAATCTGTGATTTCCATCCTCTCTTTCATTTAGGATAAGCAGTCTTCAGGCTTTTCTTCTTCCAAGTAGGAAAAAGTCCACCACATTATCCAGTCTTGCCTTTCCAACTGTCACAAAGAATTGTTCTGCCAACCCCACAATTTTCAGCTTAGCAAAAACAGGAAGTTTAGCAAGGAGGGGTGGGAAATTCTCTCTCAGGTGCTTTTGCCCATCAGCTCAAGAAACAATTTAGAGGCAACATAATACTAATAGCTTAATTTGTGAAAATGGATAAATACCATATCAGCCACATAACACACTTAGCCACATAACATAAAATACAGAAATAGCACTGGAATGGTTGGTTAAAAGGTTTTGGTTCACAGAGAAGGAAATTTAATTAAACTATGTAATGCCAATTATTGTCATTTCTCATTATATTAAGCCTTCCTAGAAATAATGCAGATGCGGGATTCTAAAGTTACCTGCATGTTTGATGTTAATAGGATAAAATTATCTAGGCCATGAGAAAATCCAGATAGCAGTGGGGAGAAAATGCATTTTTACCCAACATTGCATGTCGACCAATTTAATTACTAGTAGATCTTCTTCAAAGTGCTGATTACATGAGAAGTAGATGCCTCCAATACACAAATAATATTCAGCATCATTGTCACTTTTTATTTAAAAATAATTCTGTTCATTTTCAAAAATATGCAAGCAAATTCTCTCTTTGTAGAAACCACAAGAACCACTCCACAACATTTGATAACATATCCTACTAATTTGGTTTTAGGAAGAAAAAGCCGCAAGGAAAATCTTGTCTACCACAAACATTTTTTCCCCTTGGTATCAAAAGGCAGAAAAGTATAGCTGATGTAGATGAACAGCCACGTAGCATCACAAGAGAATGAATTCTGAGTATGGCAATACAGTATTGCTACTGCAAAAACCATTCTGGTGAGCATTATTTCTACTAGGACAGTGTTTCCCAAACATTTTTGACCTGCAGCTCTTTTGACCATTGGCGACCACTGACTCCATTACATTATGTTGATGCCTGCCAATTGGCATTGCACTGTTTTCTGAGAGGATTCCGTGGCACTCCGCGGCTCCCCTGGCTGGTTTCCGCGGCTCTCTTGGGAGCCACGCCTCCCAGTTCAGCAACCATTGTACTAGGATAAAGAGACCCACATGAGAACTGAACCTCTATCTTCTCTAACTACTACCAATTGCTTTTCATTTAATAAGTGTGCGAAGTACATTGAATAATCTGACCTTCATGGGTTTTGCTTCCTGAGTAGCTGTAAAAAATAATTTTAAAGAGAGAAGACAAACTATGAAGCAAAACTACCGGAATGCAGCAAGTTGCCTAAACAACCAGAGAGAGAAAGAAGCATTTCCTCTGCAGTTATTTCCTTTTGTCATGCACTTGCTCTTATCCTGGTATCTTGTGGTATGTTTCTGGTATCTCAGAGAAACACTAAGACAGAAAGAGCAATGCCATTCCACAGAAGATCAATTACAAATCTAGGTGATGTTTTGATCTGGTAAATGCCAAAGTAATCAATGACACTGTCTGCTTAACTGTGTAACAACACACTGGCTTGCCTTAGTAAGCTAGTACATCCCACCACTATTGACCTCTGTAACCTGTTGTCATCTCCCCATCTTCCCAAGGGGGGCGGTTCTATCTCCCAGGGGGCTTGCAACGGGAAATTAAGTTCTTGGCCAAATCAACTTATGATTTATTGGACAATGGGTAGAACAGATAAAGGCAGGGCCTCCTAACGTTTCCGCCAGGTTACTTCACCCTCTTTTGCACTAGCCTTGAAACCAAGAGTCAGGTAGAGGCTCTCCACCTTGGGAATAGTCTAGGAGAAGGCCTTCAGGGGTATCAAAGAGCTGAAGACAACTGACAGCACACAGTTTCCCCCAGGTCTATGGTGGGCAAGGCTGGCCAAGGCCAAGATCTTCTGACACCTGAGCTGGTATGCCAAATGCTGCCCCCTTTACCTGGTGGTGTGCCAGCCTCTGTTCCTCCCACTCTTATTTATTTATTTTAAAAAATTATATCCCGCCTTTCCTATACCAAGGCAAATGCCCAAGGCGGCTTACAACAGAAGTTAAAATATATAACTTAAAAAATACATTAAAAAGTTTAAACAGTACATAATTGTACATACTTTTAAAAACAATAAAATCCACAGGGGGGGACAGCATGGAGCAGATAAGCAGCATGGCAGAGCATCTTGAGACACAGGAGGCAGACCACAGCCCATCACCCAAACGCTAGACGAAACAAAAACTTTTTGAGCCCTCGCCGAAAAGTCATGAGGGAGGGGGTGGTTCTCAGATCCCTTGGCAGGGAGTTCCACAGTTGTGGCGCCACAGCAGAGAAGGCTCGCCCACATGTTGCCACTCCCCTAACTTGCGATAGAGGTGGCACTCGCAGGAGAGCCCCTTCAGATGACCTAAGAGAGCGGGCCGGAATTTATGGGAGAAGGCGGTCCCTCAGATATCCTGGACCTGAACCGTGAAGGCTAGAACTCTTCAATGTTCTAGCTTAGCACTTTCTCTCCACATTCCCTCTTCCTCTCTGTTCCCCTCTTCCTTTTCCAACCAAGGGAGTGGAAAGAGAAAGGAGCAGTGGAGGGAAGTAGGCAGGCAGAGACAGGCAACCCCCCCTCCCACTAATCTGCTGCCTGAGACAACTGCTTCAGTTTGCCTCATGAATGGGCCAGCAATGGGGACAGCCCCCTCTAACCCACCCCAACTTAGGAGCTGGCTCAGGTTAGTAGCTCCTGCTAATGCCTCTGGCCCTGCCATTGCCCATTTCCCACTCTGTCTGGTATCTTTTAGGCCAGTCCTGGTTAGGCTTACCAGATTTTCCCAGTTGCAAACCGGGACACCCCCCCACCCACACAATTAATCAAATTAATTAAATTAAATTAATTAAAATCAATGTTATTAAAAAATTGGGTGCAAAGTCCCTTTTGCCGCCCGAAGGGCGCCCTGAAATTTTTATTTATTTATTTATTTATTTTTAGCCAGCCAATTAATTAAATAAATTGACTTGCCTGTCCCATAACAGTACAATAATAAAAGGACAGTGTGCCACCACATCACGCAGTACAGGCCAGGCCAAGACAGGCAAATATAGAGATCATGGCATCTGGGCATGCACAAAGTTCCTTTAGTTTTCATGACATGCTCAATCAGCCTCCACAACAACACTCACTCCACCCACTGCCACTACATACTAAAAAAACCTAAACAATACACAGCACACAAATTTGAAGTACTGTACAACAAAACACCCTCAAGCAGCTGAAGACACCTCAGACCCTTACAATACAATAACCTCTTGCAAAAGTGCACCCCACCAAAAGTGCATTTTTCTTGCAAAAGTGCACCCCACCAAAAGTGCACTTTCTGTGAAGCAAAACACAGAGAACAAATGAAGCTAGCAGGACATCACAAAATTTCTTTGCAGATCAGCCCAGCCCCCCCCCCCATGGACCTAGCAGGACAAAATGGACATCACAAAGTTTATTTGCAGATCAGCCCATTCCCCCCCCCAGCAGGACAAACTGAGATCAGCCAGCACACTTAACCCCACTTCCTCCCCCACCCCACAGCTAGCAGGACAAACTGCTTTCCTTGAAGCAACAGACATTGCATTTTCTCAAGTGCAAAGAATTAAGCAGGCAAACCTCCTTTATCATGTTGCAAAGACCCCTCTGCTCTCCTGCTGCTGCCAAAGAACCTAAGGGCTGTGAGGTCATGCTGCTGAGGCGGAGCTGAACTGTAAAGCTCTGTGCTGCTCCTAATCACATGATCAGAACCACTGAAGCCTCCTAGGCGGCCATTTTGTTTAGGGGAAATTCCGGCGGCCATTTTTTTTCCAAAACAAAATCGGACAAAATCAAAATTAATTTTAAATGGACGAGGGGGGTAATGGGGGGCCCGGGACAAATCCGGGACAGGCCCCCCAAAATCCCTGACAGTCCCGGAAATTCTGGGACGAATGGTAAGCCTAGTCCTGGTAACTGGCATTACAATCCTAGGCATTTCTACTCAGAACTAAGTTCAGTTGTGTTCAATGGGGATTACTCCCAGGAAAGAGTGGATGTTATTGGAGCTGTGTGGCCCAATCCTATGGGCCATTTACACCATTGGAACATTTTGACAGTGTAAACAGGTCTGGCCACTGCCACAAGTGGCTCGGTCTGTGTGACAACAGACACCTGCCATTGATAGTAAGGGGCCGGGAGGAAGGCAGAGAGGGGGTGGAACAGGGCAGGGGTGGGCAGAATAGAGAGGGAAGGAGGGTGGATTGGGCCCAGGAAGGGGGCGGGTTCAGCGGCAGTGGCACCCGCTGAATCCTAACCCCCTTCCCGGGCCTAATCTGCCTTTACCAGTCAGTGCAGACTTGCACCAGCAATATTGCTGGCACCTCTCCATGTTTACCCATGGCTTATCCTGGGGCAAGGGAACAAATGTTCCCTTACCCCAAGGAGACGTAAACATGCCAAAACTCCCCCACAGGATACAGCAGACCCCATGTTTGTGCTGCTGCATCACTGTGTGGGAGTTGGGTAGGATTGGGCATTTGGGCTGCCCAATTTAGTTAGAAAAACGGAGTGGCTACGGTTTTATACATTCACAGTAACAAAAACAATGATGCTAGAGGGGAGAAAATCAAAAACACATAATACATTTTGATTCACTCTGCCTCTATCAGCAGTTCTAGACTAGTGACTAGTGAAGAATGTCAGTGCTATATTTAATCTGGGAAAAGCTTTTTATTTTTTTATACATTATTTCTTTCCTTACACACAATTGTGTGGTCACTGTCTCAACAATGAAAACATAGGCAAAATTTTCCATTTTGCAGTATGCATTAATCTAATTCTAAGCCTTTCATCTTAGTAACAATCTTGGGCTGATTACAGCAGATATATGGGTTTTTCCTTGAAATACTAGTTGGGAGCTGCTGTCATCAGGCATGAAAGTAGACCTGTACCAAGTGCGATCCGATATTCCATACTGTGTGTGTATGGTCGGAAAGGCAGGGGGGAATTTATAGAAAGACACATTCCAATTTCAAGTAGCAGCTGTATGAAACAGTTTTTGGTCATTGCACCTATGGTTTGTCACAAATGGTTTGTCACAAATCTTAAAGAGCTTCTGAACCTTTCAGAAGAGTACTGTAGACATCTCCTATTTGTGGGCTTCCCAGGGGCATCCAGTTGGCCAGTGCAGAAACAGGATGCTGAACATCAAAATAATGGGTTGTAGTCCAGCGCCACTTTGCTCTCATGTAACATGAGAGGATGGGGATGAGAAACAGCCAGGTAAGGCAAAATATACTGCCTCCCCTGTCTGTTAACTCCTTCAGAAAGTTTCTCTAAATAATGCCATGAGGAGATTTGAAAATCCTACCCACTTTAAACAGGTGTAAGGAAACTCCCACCCTCCCAGAACCTCCTACCTGCACTTTCTGGCCTCTAAAACCCCCCAAACCTGGGAGTAACTGAAAATTATGTCATTGCCAGTCACTTCCAGTGGTACGCAGCAAGAGAGTGGCACTGGAGGTGGTACTCGGCTGGGAAGGGGTTGAAAACCCCTGCTTTAAACTTTCCCCTGGTAATGTATGAAGGCATAGACGTGAGAGCGATCATGCAACCCAATATTATATTGAACAAAACCAAATTTGTTTATAAAAATAACAAACAGGCGATCAGATTTACAGCGCAATCCAACTTAACTTTTGTGCCGGTTTAACCAGCGGTGCAGCGAGAACGGGAGCCCCCAAAACGGAAAAGGGATTCAAATCCCCTTTGAATTTCTCTTTTGGAGGGGATTTGAATCCCTTTTCCATTCTGGGGCCTCCCGTTCTCGCTGCGCCGCTGGTTAAACCGGCACAAGAGTTAAGTCGGATTGCGCTGTTATTTGCATAGATGTTTCATTGTTGATGCACCATTTTCTTATTCCTTTGCTATGAAAACTGCTTTGAGAAATTTTTTGTTCAAAAGTGGTATATATAAATACTGTATTCTAAAAACATCAGCTTCCAAGAACTAGACTCTGTAACTAGATCAATTCTATAAATAACTTAGATAACCAATTGCCTCTTCCAAACTCCATTCGCACATTGGAGGAATTCCCTGGAAAGCAGGCTGGCTCCACACTTCAGGCAGATGCATGACTCTGGAAGTTCCTTCCTGAAGTCTTCCCCCAGTCCCCACATCAAAGGCCTCAGACACTCCTGCTTATGCTGAATCACCATCAAAGATGCCACCAAGTCAGTCAGTTCCTCCCCCAACTTGTTCAATGATTTTCAGCCACGAGTTCCTCTCCTGATTTCCGTGTCGTCTACCTCTTCTTCCTGACAACACTGTCAATCCTACTGATTTCCTTTTAACTAAAAAGGTAAAGGTATCCCCTGACAATTAAGTCCAGTCGTGTCCGACTCTAGGGTGTGGTGCTCATCTCCATTTCAAAGCCGAAGAGCCAGCGTTGTTCGAAGACGCCTCCGTGGTCATGTGGCCGGCATGACTCTCCTTGCCGCAGCGCGTAGCATGCAGCTGGAACACGGAGTGCTGTTTACCTTCCCACAAGCGGTACCTATTTATCTACTCGCATTGATATGCTTTGGAACTGCTAGGTTGGCAGGAGCTGGCCAAGCAACGAGCGCTCACCCCGTCGCGGGAATCGAACTGCCGACCTTTCGATCGACAATGTAGCATGGATATTTCCATGATCCGACATATTGTAAAAAAGTAGAGATGGGTTAAAAGATCATGTAAAATTTTTTTAATATCAAACAATTACGAGGAATTCCAGTTTAAAATATATAAAAATATAAAAAACACAGAAGATCCACATAAAATATCAATATCAGTCCCAACGTTTCATCCAGACTCTGGACATTTTCAAGGGAACACAGGTATGCTGTGCAGAATGAAATTGGCTGCTAGAGAAAAAACGCAAGTTTAAAAGCTTCGATCGACAGCTTATGATTCAGCGGTTTAACCCGCTGCACCACCCGCTGGCCTTTTAACTAGTGACTGCCAATTAAATAAACAAATTTCCCAGACACTGGTTCTGATGCCCTTTTTATTTTGTCCCTTTTAGTCTCTGTGACCAGTCATATGACACGCTCTTTTAATTAATGCTATTGACCATTGGTGCATAGTTATAAGCCAATATAGACTCTTAATTTAGACAATCAGATGGAAGTGGCCACTTGTTGACCACTGAGAAATGATTGTTTACAATGTCTCCTGGATCACTAGACTGTGTTGGGTTAATATTTGACGGCCTGATGTCATGTGTGTATGGCACTGTTTGACAGCAGACAACTTGAAGCATGAACAGCTATACACCTTAGATGGAAAAAGTATGTTCTGTAGAGCCCACAGCCAATCTATTAAGGCCGGTGGTTCCCAAACTTTACAAGAAAGTTGGGACCACTGTAAGTAATTGGAGGCAGAAGCAATGGAATCTGGGATCATGCCACCACTGCTGAGGAAAAAAAGGGGATTTCCACTTACAGGGGGTCTCGTCGGCCCTCCAGTTTCGTCCAAAAACGGGAGTGGGTCGCAATCACATCAGGGAGCCGTTCTGAGGCATGGGGAGGCCTGCAGGATCCCTGCATCCTCCGGATGATGTCACCACCCCCTTTAAAGAGGGTACCAACTGGTAGCAACCGTTACAATGACGCCACCCCCTTAAGGGGGTAGCGATTGGTTCCCGCTGGGCTAAGGCATCATGATGCCCAGTTTGGGAACCTCTGTATTACAGGCCCTGGCTTTTGACCGACCAGATTCCACTGTGGAGAGTAGTTTATAGACTGGATGCACCTACAGTACAGTATCCCTACAGTATTTTGGAGGCATCAACTGCCGCTTGATTATATTTCATGGAATGAACAAAGTTTCTTATTGTTTATTTATTTATTTATTTTAGGAATTTGTAGCCCGCCTTTCTCCCGAGGGCACTCAAGGCGGCTTACAACATATTAAAATACATATAAACACAAGTTTATTTTTAAATAAATAAATATAATTAGAACTGCCTTGGATTCTAGGTATTCATTCAGAATTAGTATTTTTTTAAGACAGACAATACCAAGAGGCAGAAAGCAAAGAAAAGACAGGAAGACTGATCAATTATGCCTGTTAAAACCAACATCATACCTTAAAGCAAATTCAACCTACCCTGTTTAAATAATACTAAAAAGGTGACTTCAGTATCACAACTTCCAAGACCTAAGTAAGTCATTCTAACATATTGCAAGTCTACATCTCCTAGTATATCCATCAGCTCTCTTCAGCGGCCATGAATATTTATAGAGGTGCAAAATCTACAGATACACTTTGTGTAAGAAACTAAGATAAAAATCTTGAAAATAAATAAGTAATGAAGCCAATCACTCCATCATATGCAGGTCTCACCACAGGCACTACAAAGATTCTTCTGGTGCTTTGTGGGAACGGGGGGGGGGGGGGAGAAAGATGGAGATCAATATGTGAAGTCTCTCTACGAGTAGCATTTGACTATACTGCATTTTTTTATTTTTAAACAGTTCAATCTGCTTGATAAAGGAAAACATGGCAAACTTTTGTTTTATTGCAACTTTCCATTTGTACAGTGTAGCAGGCAGTTACACTGTCTGGCAGTTACAAAGTCTCATAAATTATGGTTAAATTATTTTTATTATTACTATTGCAAGTTCCTTTTTTCCTGGAAATACCCTAAGTGCCACACACACACCCTCAGTAGTCATAAGCAAACAAACAAATAAGAACAGCCCTGCTGGATCAGACCAAAGACTCATCTGGTCCTGTCAACAAGACCCACAGTGACCCACCAGTTGCCTCTGAGATGTCCACAAACAGGGAAGGCATACTTCCATCCTGCCATTGTTCCCTTGCAGTTGGTACAGTCAGCCCTCTTTATCCATGGGGGTTCCGTTCTTGGAATCCCCGCAGATGCCAAAAACCATACTAAACCAAATCAGCGGTGGGGGGGGGGGAGGAGCAGAGGGAGCAGTGCCACAGCACAGAACCTTATTTTTCAGCTGCCTGGAGCCTGCTTTTCGCCTACCGCATGCCTTCTAAGTACTCCAAAATGCTGTCGTTTCTGATCGTGGTTTTTTTTAAACTGTTTGAAGATTTTGGAGTTCTTAGAAGGAGCGCAGAAGGCAAGAAGTGGGTGGTGGGCCCCCAGGCAGCTGAAAAATAAGGTACTGTGGCATCGTCCCCAGCCCCCCCTACTTCTGGGATTAGCCACCTATGTTGAGGCAAATCCTTGGGTGGCTAATCCGTGGAAAAAAGGGGGCAACAACTGTATTCAGAGGCATGCTATTGCTGAACATGGAGGTTGTGCATAGCCATCATGACTAGAAGCCATTGGTAGACCTGACCCACATGAGGTCAAACTCAATGCAACTTTAATCACACGACTGGCCCTGATGTGCTCTTTCCCCTCCCACCCTGTAAACAGCACCCATGGGTGGGGGATTGGATTGGGATGAGGAATATTTTATTTTATTTATTTATTTATTTATAGAATTTTTACCCCGCCTTTCTCCCACCAGGGCAACCAAGGCGGCTTACAACAAAAATATTAAAATACATAAATACATTTAAAATCAAGAATTAAAATAATTAAAAACAATTAAAACAAACAGCCCCAGTGGGTCATCCACATTTGTTAAAAGCAATTTGTTAAAAAGCCAGCCCACCATGTCAGACATCAAATGCTGATCTAAATAAAAATGTCTTGAGGCCCCGCCGAAAGGTCTCTAAGGAGGGAGCCGTTCTTAATTCCAGGGGGAGGGAATTCCATAATTGGGGCGCCGAACAAGCATCCCCCAGCACCACCTTCTGGGATCTATCAGCCAGGAAGGAGCGGAACCACCTCAGAACGGTGCCTCCAAGCCCCAACCCAGCCAACCGACCCAGAAGGACACCATGGTCAATGGTGTCAAAAGCCGCCGAGAGGTCCAGCAGGACCAACAGGGACGCACTCCCCCTGTCCAGTCCCCGGCGCAGGTCATCCACCAAGGCGACCAAGGCCGTCTCTGTCCCGAACCCCGGTCTGAAGCCAGACTGGAATGGATCCAGATAATCAGCTTCCTCCAAGACCCTCTGAAGCTGAGACGCCACTACCCGCTCGATCACCTTGCCCAGAAACGGGATATTTGAGACTGGCCGGAAGTTGTTCAAAATCGTAGGATCCAAGGAGGGTTTCTTCAGGAGGGGGCGCACCACCGCCTGCTTCAAAGACAGCGGCACCACCCCCTCCCTCAGAGATGAATTTACCACCCTCCCCGTCCACTCAGCCAGCCCCACCCGGGCAGCTCTAATCAGCCATGCCGGACAAGGGTCAAGTGGGCAAGCAGATGGTCTCACGCTCCAAAGAATCTTGTCCACATCCTCAGGTTCTACAAGCTGAAAAGAATCCCAGGAAGAACAACAGACAGGTGCCTCAGGGACATCATTAGATACTGCTAACGCAGCATCCAAGTCATGCCGAATCCGATCGACTTTGTCCACGAAGTGCTTTGCAAACTCGTCACAGCGAGCCACCGTGTGTTCCGCCCCATCTACTGGGGGGGCCAGATGGAGCAGGCCCCGGACTACACGGAAAAGCTCAGCTGGACGGTTCTCCGCGGACGCGATGCCGGCAGAAAAGAAAGCCCTCTTAGCTGCCGCCACCGCCACGGAATAGGCTCTGAAGTGAGCTCTAGCCCGTGCCCGGTCGGAGTCAGCACAAGTTTTCCGCCACCGTCGCTCTAGGCCTCTGCCCTGCCGCTTCATCGTCCGCAGCTCCTCAGTAAACCAAGGGGCCGCTTTGACTCTGCGGCTAGGTCGAGGACGCTCAGGAGCGATCAGATCCAGGGCCCTGGTCATTTCCCCATTCCAGAGGTCAACCAGGGCGCTGGGTGAGTCGCCGACTCTGTCAACAGGAAAATCCCCCAGAGCCCTCAGGAATCCATCCGGATCCATCATCCTCCGGGGGCGGACCATAGAATGAGGTCCCCCACCACTGCGGAGGCGACAGGCCGCGATAAGCCTAAATCCCACCAGGAAGTGATCTGTCCATGACAAAGGAGTGATGTTAATTTCCTCCACATCCAGATCACCATCCACCTGCCCAGCAGTAAACACCAGGTCCAGCGTGTGTCCCGCATCGTGCGTCGGGGCAGATATTCTCTGAGACAGACCCATGGTTGCCATGGCGGCCATGAAGTCCTGAGCCGCAACTGTCCTCGGGGCCTCAGCGTGGACATTAAAGTCCCCCAGCACCAATAGGCGAGGGCACTCCAACGCCAGCGCCGAGATCACCCCGGTCAGTTCAGGCAGGGAGACTGTTGGGCAGCATGGTGGGCGGTACACCAACAGAATCCCTATTCTGTCTCGCCCTTCCAACACGACATGGAGGCACTCAAACCCAGTGGACCGCGGGACAGGGTACCCAGTGAGACTGATGGTATCACGATAGACTATCGCAACTCCGCCTCCCCGCCCCTGTAGTCGTGGCTGCTGCAATACCCGGAAACCCGGCGGGCACATCTGGGAGAGACTTACCCCTCCCGACTCATCCAGCCAGGTCTCCGTAATACACACCAGGTCAGCACCTTCATCCAGGATTAAATCCTGGACTAGGCAGATTTTATTATTAACTGACCTGGCGTTCAAAAGCAGCAGTTTCAGACTCAGGGGACTGTTGCCCAGACCGCCAAGGGTCAGAGGGATGGGAGAAGGGCCAGAAAGAGGGACAGTCTGCCTGTGACTGACCCTCGTTCTCCTGAAACGGCCTGCCCAGTCCCCACCGCCATATCTTCCGTGACCCGTCACTCTGCTAATGGTGGCCGCCCGCCCCTCCCCTAGGCTCCCTCGAGGTGTCAAACACATAGCCCTTCAGCGGAGCCTACAGGAGACCAGACAACCTAAAACTCTCACACACTCACCACACACTCTCAGTCACCACCTCACTCTCCAGTCAATCCGTATATGAAAGCATTCCCTCCAACCCCCAATTACTCCTGTCCAGCAACCCCTGCTTCCCTCTCACTGAGGCGTGGGTCACGGCACCCCACACCCCTTGCCCCCCTCTCACCGGGGTAGAGGTCCCACTCGTCCCCCTTAGGCCTCACTCTCACCGAGGCCAAGGTTAACCATTCACAGAACCCCTACGCTTACCATATACCACAATCATACACACTCAATCACCCACATACATATACCACTCACTCTACCTTTCTCTCGATGCTGACATGGCAGGGCTGAAAATTAAAAGCAAATGGTGACCCACTGGGTAACAACAGCTTGGGTGAGCTCAGCCGCAGGTGACGTCTTCTGGCCTGCGTGGTCTCCGATCCACCGGGCGAAGAGCCACGGGCAAAGAGCCCTTAGGCTCTCGCCAGAGGCTCGAGCCTCTGGCACGCCAGTGGCTCTTTCAAGCAGCTCACCTGGGGGAGGGACAGAGAGAGATTGCTGAGTTCCAGCCCCCAACAAGGCCCAGGTGTCTCCAACTTAAGGGGACCACACTCCCAGCTCCCAGCACCCAGAGAAGCCCAACAAACTGACTGGCACGCCAGTGGCTCTTTCAAGCAGCTCACCTGGGGGAGGGACAGAGAGAGATTGCTGAGTTCCAGCCCCCAACAAGGCCCAGGTGTCTCCAACTTAAGGGGACCACACTCCCAGCTCCCAGAGAAGCCCAACAAACTGACTGGCACGCCAGTGGCTCTTTCAAGCAGCTCACCTGGGGGAGGGACAGAGAGAGATTGCTGAGTTCCAGCCCCCAACAAGGCCCAGGTGTCTCCAACTTAAGGGGACCACACTCCCAGCTCCCAGCACCCAGAGAAGCCCAACCTAACGTTGGGTTAAATAGTGTTAACCCCCCCCCATGTGGTCCCAAATTAGTTTCCCCAGCTTACCTTTTATAGGAAAACCCCCAAGCATGTCAGGGTCAATGATGCAACTTAAGTCATACAGTGGAACCTTGGATTGCGAGCATAATTGGTTCCAGAAATGTGCTTGTAATCCAAAGCACTCGTATATCAAAGCAAATTTTCCCATAAGAAATAATGGAAACTCAGTTGATTCGTTATTCTGCAAGAGATCTTTGTGTGTGTCTGCATTATCTCCTGAGCTCAGCTAATTAAGAAGCTGCCCTGCAGAGTACTCCTTTGCTCTTACCAACTGTAGCTCACTTTGCAACATCTGATATGCAAAACCTGAGCCTTGTTCTGCAGAGTAAATGTCTTTGCTAGAGGCAGCAGAGGGAGAACAAAGTGTTAATGAGGTCTGCAAGACAGAATTTGCAAAGCAAAGCCTGAGCTGCTATTTTGCACAAACGGAGCCTCTAGCAGAGGGAGAACAAAGTGTTAATGAGGTCTGCAAGACAGAAGTTGCAAAGCAAAGCCTGAGCTGCTATTCTGCACAAATGGAGCCTCTAGCAGAGGGAGAACAAAGTGTTAATGAGCAGTTAATGAGGGCAGTTTGTTGCCCAGGAGACGCTATTGTTACTCTGCAAACACACAGAGAGATATCTTGGAGAACACAATGTACTAGTATTGCAAGGCATTGCTCGTTTATCAAGTCAACATTTAGAAAACAATTTTGCTCGTCCTGCAAAGCACTCACAAACCAAGTTACTCGCAATCCAAGGTTTCACTGTATCTCATTCAGCCTTATAAAGAGTTTATAAGTGAATTGAGAATGCTACAGTATCTGCTATCTACAATAGCCAGATTAGCAACTAGGGGTTTTGTGGGTTTAAAAAAAAATCATTTATTAGTGAATGAAAATAAAGAAAAATGCATCAACAACACACAGTAACACACACACAATCAATCAACACAAGAAAAAATATGATATTTAGTACTGTATACATAAAAACTATTTTTCAGCAATCTACACTATGAACCATAATACATAAACAGTAAATATACTATGCATATACCGTAAACCTTCCAAATCTTCCAAAAATATGTCCATTCGTAATTGTCATCTATACGCCATTTGTTCAAATGTTGATAACATTAGAAGTTCCTCAATTCAATGAGTAATAGTAGGAGGGCACTTGTGCTTCCAAGGTTCTAATACAAGTCATTTAGCTACAGTAAGGGCACTGAGAGTCCATTTTCGCTGTCCCACTGTTAACTTCCATGAAACAGTTACTCAAAAGGACATATGTATCAGCAGAAAGGGTAGCGCTGGGAGAGCCCAATTATCATGCAGGGCACCCTTTCAGCAGCACTGCTTCTGCCAATATTCCACTTTCTATTATTTTGATACCAGAGTCTATCAACCACCACCAAACAGAGTTCTAGGCTGGAAGCAATGAGCAAAACAGACCACATGCAGTCTGCCAGTCAAGGTCCAAATGACCATCCTATGTTCTATAACTGAACACAAACGTTGCAGTAGGAGAAGCCAACCCAAGTCCACCTCTGCACCAATTAGAAATTTGAGAAAATGTTTCTCCATCTTTGGCAAACTGATGCAGATGATCACTTTTATCAAGCAGCTACATAAATTATCATGGCAAGGTGTACATAAGAATTTGTGTTCACCCTGTGAGACATATTATGATACAACATCGAAAACCATGATGGGCAACCAGTAGCTCTGGGTTTGAATTTGAACCTACAGCTCACGGTTTATATATCAGACTTACCCACCATGTAAACAAGTATGTTTAGGTGTGTGAGAAATCCAACAAGTTGTATTTTCATCAGCTAAAGGCACATGAGCCAAGGCATTCAATTTAACAAAACTCACTCTGAATTTTCACCTTCAGTAGCTTCAGATATAGAATGGGTTTATGAATTTGGCCTTCTCTACTCCCAGGGGCTATGCAGCTAGAGCAGCTGTGTTCTGTAGCAGGAGCACCTGCATGCAAATGCTATAGTGTCCGCATTGAAACTCCAGAAGGGAGCCACTTGCCAGAAGTAAATGCAGTTTGACATCAGCCATCAGTAAGATGAAGGAAATGAGGGAGAGAAAGAAAAATGATAAGAAACAAAAGGACTTTACGCAACAGAGGTTGTAGCTTTTCATTTGCAGTTCTCCTTTATGCCATTTTAAATGTTCTATACTGCATTTAAAGTTACAATCTGACCCAACCCACAAAAAGACCTTTTTTTTATTGAGATAATCCTCTGAAGTTACGGCAAATTCAAACACATATGACTAAAAGTAAGTAACATCCTAGCTAACTAATTTGGCACAGCCTTTGCTTCCAATAGTAATCAAAGCTACATTTATAGTGAGTGTATGCTGTCTGGTTACACAGGACAAAAAAAGTAACAATCTTCTTTCTTTTTAATTATGAACAGTGCTTGAAGTCAATGTACATGGTTTCTCCTCCTACCTGCTTAAAAAGTGGGAGGAGAGAAATGAAAGTAGATATTTTATATAAAACACTGGCTGTTTCATACTTGGTTAAAAATCTGTTCCAAAGCTGCTTAAAACATACTGAAAGGGAGCAAAAGTGTATGAGTAAAACTGCCCCATGTGGCATTTGGTTTAAGAAAAATGGGGGCTTTAGTAGCTTGGATATCTCAAAGTACGTATTCAAATAGGTAATGCTTGAGAGTATGCTGCCTCCTCACATTTCGTATTTATTTTTTATCTGTGGGATCAAGTGCGTTAAGAAAGGGAGGCCTGGTAAGCGTTGCCTCAGCCATCATTCCTGGCTACGTACATCTGTGGTCAATTTTCCACACTTTCTTCCATAAAAGGTAAACGAGGCACCATACTTGCAACAGGATAATCTAAACAATATGAACAATGTTACTGTTAAAGAGCATCTGGCTCATTAAGCACAGCTCTAGATTTTTAACTCCTTGAGGTAAAATATGAAAATTGGGCAGCAGACTGTTAGCTACCTGAAATCTATTTGGAAAAACAGACGAGTTCACAGCACACTGGGGACTCTTTCTAGTCCTCTTCGGTTTTTATACAGCTTATATCTTGAGCTTGCTGCAATCAGAGCTGGTGGTGAATGTTACCATATATCACTTTTTGAAAATGGTCTCTTGGTTCTTTTATAGGAAACATTTGTTATTGTGGTTTCCTACAGTTAGGTCATTGTGGGTTTTAAAAATGTTTCATACTTCCTTTTAAAGCCATGGCATGGATCCACTCTGCCCTCCTCATGAGCGAGCGAGTGCAAGGCATTTCTGTGCTCATGCACCCAGGGGAGGGTATTCACCGGTTTTCCCCTTTCCAGCTGCAGCCCCTCATGCATTCCTGAAAAGCTGCTCTTCTGGGTCCTTCAGCCATTGGGAGGAGACTTGGAGGGGGCCGACTCTGGAAGAAGGAAAGTCCTTTTGCACGCATACCTTTGTGCTACTCTGAATTCAAATCCAGGTGGATATTTTTGCTATATGCCCTGGTGCAGGTAAGTAGATATGCAAACAGAAGCAGACTTCCAGGCTTGCTTGGAGCCTGCAGGTGAAAGGCAGCTGCATAGATGTTGCCTAGCTGTGCTGCATTGCTTTCAATGGATGTGCCTTCTGGCACAGCTGATCATATGTAAACACACACAATTTGAACTGGAATACGATGGGCATTACTTTAAATGTATTTGGCCCTAAATGTCCTGGTTAATGTTTTTTAATGGTGTATTCCAGCTAGCATAAAGCACTTGTCAGCTTCACGGATTTCACATATTTTACCTCTTTTCCAGATAATAATAGGGGGCTTGCAGCCCAATCATCAACATGTTTGCTCAGAAGCATCTACTACTGAATTCAAAGATTCTTACTTAAGAACATAAGAAGAGCCTTGACGACTGCATCTTAAATTCTTAACTTTATCTTAGTAAGCACAATTCAACTAAAGCTATGACAAAAGCATTCTGGGGTTGCTTCCTAAACAACAAACAATTAAAACAAGCAAAAATGCTTGTAAGCATGCTAAATAAAGCAAATGTTTGAGCACGTTTCAGGAGAAGTATTATGCCTTTTTATTTGGAATGGCTTTGTGGACAGACAAAATTATACTGATAGAAATTCAGTATTTGGGTATCTGTTATATGCTGTTGCAATGGCATTTGAATATTATTTTTCAGCTAGCAAAGTTTAACAGGAGTTTATTTATTTCAATGTATTGTTACAAACTGCAAAACTGCTGTCTGTTGAAGGCAGCTTTCCACCACAACTTCTGTGATTCTTGAAGGACGGTGCCCACTGAGTCATAGGCCCTCGATAGAGCCATAGAGGGGAAGTGCCAAACGTGAAGAAACAAATTGCAAACAGTTGGGATGAGACTAGGATACAGAAAAAGAAGGAAAACTGGGCTAAGTTCAGTTGAGAACACTCTTAATTAGAAACACACTCAAGAGAGAATCTCTCACAATGCTTCTGCTGCAGTGGTCAATGAAAAACTGAGGAGGAGAACGCTAGCCATGTCCCATTGGTACACGTGCTCCTGCTCCATGGGGCGGGGTCCATACCAAGATTCCTTTGGACTAAGATCTAGGCTGCGTTTGTTCTTCGGCTTCAGGCTCTCGGAGCGTTTGAGAGCTGTTTCTTTTCCGCCTTGTAGCTCTGAGCGGTCGTGTCTTTTTTTCGGCATCCAGGCCTCTCACCACGCTCACAGTTTCAACTGCGAGCTCGATACTAGAAAAAATGGCGGCCTCCTGCACCAATTGGAAGGCTGCTTGGCTGCAAAGGAGCCTGGGAGATGTAGTAAGAGGGATGAGGAAATAACGATGGCAGCCTCATGCACCAATAGGAAGGTGGGAGATATAGTGGGAGAGACGAGGAGCAACAGCAGCCATTCTGATTGGTAATTTCCGTTCATTTTGGAAGCCCCCGGTAGCAGCAATATCAAGCATGCTAGGAGCATCAGTCACTTCCTGCTATTTCCAAGTTAAAAACAAATGCAGCCACAGATTCTAGAAGATTTTGAACGAATCTCCCTGCAGGCGCAGAAGTCCCACTGGTGTGCCTGCACAGAAACTATGAAGAAGAAACAAAAGAATCCCACCATAAAGTGCCACACTTCTATTAAATGCGGATTTGAATCCTGTACTTGCCCCTCCCCCTCCTTTGTTCACCCTGGCAGCACTTCTTTGGCCGCCAGTGTTGGGGCTGCGTAGGGGCAGTGAATGGCTCCTGCACATTGGGCCTTAATTCCATGATCGGTGGGCTCTGTCAGGGTTTCCATGTATGCTAGCGATGTTAGTGGAAGGGCTGTGCCAACCTGGAGGGGCATGGGATATGTCACTGCTATGTCAACATAACATCTGTCATCAGGGATTGTATAAGAAATCACTAGTGGTAGGTATGTATGGTCAAGTTGTAGCTATTACAACTACTACAACTTACAAAAAACATTTATTTAGACACAATTTGAAATACAAATTTAGAAAAACCCATACAAATCCCAGCGGTGTTCTGACAGCAGACACTGAAGGGGTCAATGGGCAAAGACACTATCACTCTGCCCATTGGGGGACATCTGCTGGTGGGTCTTGTACATTTCCAAAGACGTGCATTAATCATCTGCATCAATAACTAAATATTTACTGTACGAAAGAGGGCAACATCACACTGGAAGGACCAAACAGCAGCAACTGAGTGGTAAGGGCAGTAGGCAGCCTGTACACACACCTGGTTGTATGAAATATTTCTAGACTCAGCGCTTTACTTTGTGTATCAGTGTCATAAAGGACATGCCTTCCCCAATATGTTTGTATTTGACAGACATTGAATACAGCAGGCATTACTATTGCAGCCTGGGCTTCCTGGTCCATGGGCACGCTTGCTGAGAGCACAGAGACATTATCTTTGCTGCCTGTGTGATTTGTGAGCACAGGAGGAAGCTGACCAGCAGCAGCAAAGACAGCATGATAAGCAAATCCTGCAGGACCTGCACAACCTGCAGCATACTCTGCTTGACAGCCTTTGTCAAATTAGTCATGATCTCACTGGAATTTGTGACGCATTAGCTAGAGCCCCATAGACAGCCAAGGGAGCAGTGGCACAGCTGGTGAATTGGGCACTGGCGGCCAAGGCAGCCTGACCATGTCCATGGGCAGCGGCATTGCCAGGAGTAGGGGATGTGCATGCAAAGTTTAGAAACATGTAAAATTTCTAAAAATAAGGCACTGCACTGTGCATTAAAAACATGTGTGTAGCTAAGGAATGTACTTGATTAACCAGCTTCCATGTAAAGCACTAAACATGACATTAAAACATACTGCTATTACTAGATCTGTTCGTTTACTACATGCAGATTATTTGTTTACTGTTTTCCAACATATATAATAAATATCTGCAGTTCTGATACTTCATTCTGTCTAATATGTAGATAGGCTCTTGAAAGTAAAATTAAGTTGTGGCATAACTTGAAGCTATTCACTCATGTTACGGCCTTACTCTCCTTATGAATTCAGAGTTCTGCAGTGCCATGTACAAGAATCCAGGCTAAGCTCAGGCAACAACTGTTTGGGCACATAATCACCCAGCTCCACTCCAGATGAAAGCATCAAAAAGCAATTTTATTTGCCATAGGAAGGGATATTGCAGAGGCAGGAGAAGAATTCCACAAAGGCTGTGGTTCTATCTTCAGGTCCATTGCTTCTGGGTGGCTGTGGGCTGTCCATTATTCAAGAATTGTACTGTTCCCACAAGAATACTGCACTGCTAGTTGCACACTGACACATAGGCTGCAATGGGGCACATGATGCACAATCACAGGAGGGTAGCAGGATGACTAAGGACATTGCTGCACACCAAGATCCCATGCTGCCCGCATTCCATTATTACATACATGAATTCACGACCTGCGAATTCATGTATCCGCAAGCTGCGGAAGTGGGACCACCTCGCACCATTCATAGTGTGTCTCACTTCCCATGATCTCTCACTTTCCATGATCCCTGCTGCCTAATGAAACCTGCAGAGACTTTCCCTAAGCAGCAGGAATCGTCAAAATGGCACCCGCAATCAGCGTGGAGTGCTTTGAAATGGCCAGGGAAATGGCCGAGGAAGTGGAAGACAATGATGACATTGTAGGAAATGACAGAGAGAAGTGTCAACCAGTTCGAAAGGGAATGCATGGTGCACACACGCACCCTGCTTGATGAGCAGCAGTGAAGCACAGAAGAGTGGAGAAAAATATGGCAAGGCATCAAGCAGTGGGTGGGACATCTTTGGGGGGGGGGAGGAAAGAATCCTCAACCATGCCAAATGTCCTAAGTGTTATATCTAATGGAAGTGCAAAACACTACAAAACAGACACAAAGTAGACATGAATGTCTCCTATAATATCCATGGCAATTCCTAGCATACCTGGACACTTCATTTGGATGAAGTTCTCAAGAGCTACACATACAGCATGCATCTCTGTGCTGGCAGTACAGTTATCAAAGCTTTGTACACCTTATAATCCTCACAGTTTGGAGAACGATACGTTCTCTAATCTTCAGTTGACCTGGTTGTGGCCCTCACCATGAGAATGACTAGGCATGTTGAGCTTCTAATCTCTAGTCTAGACCAAAGAGTTGCAGCTTGTAGAGTCATCTTTCAGAAAGAAGGGCAATCGATAGTTAATTATTAAAAGTGTTTGTACAGTATTTTATTATGTAGTAAGAAGTTTTCTGTTTTTTCATCTTTTCTCAATGTTTTGTGGTTTAATGCTTTTGATGTACTACATTTACATCTGTTTATCCATCCACAGATACGCTACTTTTGAAGTGTAAGAACACAGATGTCAAATACTACTGATGCTTGCTAACCAGTACACATTATGGCCAACAATATGACTCAATTTTTAAAAAGAAAGTTTTATTTAACTATTTGTTTTATATACTGTATTTACACCATAAGCTAAATATATTAAATAATTGAGATAAAATTATAAAAATGTTACAAGGGGGTACACCACTGGAAACCAGAGAGCTGTTTCACAAGTGTCATCATGCAGAGAGCTTGTGTAATTAGACTTGGAAAATTGAGCTATCCTAGTTTGTGGTAGAGCTTTCAGTTCCACTGTTTGTTATTCCATTAGCGCTTGCGCAAATTCATGGAGTGTTGTTGTGTTAGTCATGTGCTTTGTTATGCACCAGTGGAACATGAGTCTGGATGCCACCTCATGATATATCATTATATCTGAACCAGTCCAATATGTGCTTTTTTAAAAAAAACACATCTGAAAAAGATGCAACGGGGGGGGGGGGAGAAGGACATTCACAAATTAAAGAATATACTTAATAGTAATATTGCAAGGAAGGGGTTAAAGTTATCTTCACAGTTGCAGCTGTACAAACCTTGGCTGGCTGGCTAGCTTAACAAAACAGAAGAAGTTGGCTCCAAAGAGATTCCCTCCCCCATTTTTTTAATTACTTTGTTAAACAAAATTCAAAACATACTTCAACAATTTCAGAGCTTTTCTTCTCTCCTCTTTCCAAAAGCTTTTTTTTTTTAAGGCAAGGGTTAAATGAGAGCTTACGCATTTTCTTTGAATGTAAACAAGAGCACAAAGGGACATTTTCATATTCATTGGGTTTCTGGCTTTAGTTCTCTGCTGCCACATTGAACAGAAACATTGCCATATCTGATTTCTAGGTAGAGCGCACATGCTGCTAAGCCTTCATTCAATTCGATCATATTTTTTACCTTGTTTCTGAATTCTGTAATGTTAAGTTCTGTCTTCTCCCCTACTTTAAAAAGACATTATAATTAGGTTTAATTGACACTGAACCAATTCTATAAAAATAAAATTACTACAAACATACTAAATTTTCTATTTCAAAACAAATTACAGACAAGCAGCATGTCCCATTAGTCCCATTCAGCACGTTTTGAGTTATAAATGGGGAAGAAAAATCTCAAGACTCACAATAATAAAGAAATGCCAAATTGGATTTAATGGGGACCCAGAAGCATTTTGAAACCTAGGCCAATTTCATTAAGTTACAAGTACAAATGTTAAGTTTAAACAGAAAAAAAAGAATTAAAACAACAATAAGGAAGTTATAGAATTAAGATTTTGCAACACTACCCAAGTTTATTATCTGGGGTGGGGGTGGGGGGTAGAGTTTTCCCTGAAAGTGAAAAGGAGTTTCAAGAAGGGAACTTTACCAATAGAAAGTTGCACTAGCTCTAAAATCTAAATATCATTGCACAAGCAATAGTATAGTACCTGTGATGGCCTAACTTATGGCTGTTACACAAGCAGCAATTTCCTACAAAAAATATCATGCCAAGGTAGACAAATCACATGTAGACTGCTCATACGCCTCACCTACCTCACAGGGTTGTTGTGAGGACAAAAGGAGGGAAGGAACCATTTACAACACCCTGAGCACCTTGGAGGAAGGGTAGTATAAAAATATGACGAATACAGTGTCAAGTTTAATGAGTACACACCTGATTAATTACACTCATCATAATCTGCATGCACATTTCCTATGGAATTTATTTTTATTATCATTTTTGCATTAAATTGTGCAATATATAAGGTCAGGTCAAATGAAATAAGACAATACATTTCCACATCAATGGAAACTGGGGAAATTTCTAATTAGAGTAGAATTGTCAACAGCTTTTCAGGAGGTCTTATAGTCCAAGTCTTCCTTGTACATACAGAACATTTTCTTCAGTTTATGGTTTTGAATTAACTACAGAAAACACTCACACAAACGTTTTTAGGCTTACTATGCTTGCAATTAATTTCATGCATTTTTAAACCAAGCTAACTTCATTAACATCAAACTGTATTTATAATGGGGGAAAAAAAAACTGCATAAATTCTGTAGCACGGCGGTTCTCAAAGTTCTCCCCACAAGTTGGGAAAATTGTAAGTCCTTGTGGGGGCGTGCCACCACCGGCAGTCCCGGGATAGCGCTGCCAGGAAAAAGGGTGTGTTTTTTTTAACTTACTGGGGATCGCACCGGCACTCTGGAGGGTGTGGGCCTCCCAGCACTTCAGATCGACTCCCTGAAGTGATCGAGAACCCCGGTAAGCTTTAAAACAAAAAACAAAAAACTTTTCCCCGTCAGCAGCGGCAGGACCCCTTTAAGGGGGTAGCGGCCGCTTCAGGTTTTCGTGGTGGGTCGCAACCCACCACTTTGAGAACCACTGTTGTAGCATATTCCTTGTTTTTAAAAAGTGTACTACTTAAACTACAAGCAGGTTATAGAAGTCTTCCTTCCTTCCTTCCTTCCTTCCTTCCTTCCTTCCTTCCTTCCTTCCTTCCTTCCTTCCTTCCTTCCTTCCTTCCCGGTAAAATGGTCTTATTGCAGTTGCCAGTTCAATTCTTACAAGTCAATGCTCACAAGCCAAAATCACTGTCCAAGGAAACTTCTGCATTTTGTTTTATGACAACAGAAAAACACCATTCACACCTCTAGGCAGACAAATAACCTAATTCCTAATTCTGCAACGAAATCAAATATCCTGTTGTATTCAGAAGTATTTAAATTCTCTCACACAAGGCTGATGCTTCGCTTATGCTATTTTTGATGGTTTGTAGTTTAGAAGGGTCTTTTATACATCATTTCTGCTGTACTGACACAAAATATGCTGTGAACAAGAAACTGCAAAGCTTTATTAATAATCAGTTTAGCAATCAGATTACTTAATTAAATGCTGTTCTATCGTGGAGATGTGTTCCCAAAAAAGAGGAAGGTAAGGGGAAAAAAGTCTCTGAAAGTGCAAATTATACATTTTAAACTTATTCTCTGTGATAACAGGCACTAACACAATACCCTGGACAATTTGCCCACTTTTCAAAGCATACAATCATCTGCATTTTCACACACCTAATATCCAGTGAAGGAAAGAGGAAGAAAGACCTCTAATTAGAGAGTGAGTGAAAGATTGCTGCAGAGAAAATGTTGTAACTGACTGGCTGCCTCCAGATTCGGCATTCATTATTTAAGATGAATGCATATTATGCAACCTTGAAGTGTACTACTGACTCATCCTCTTTAATTTTCAATTTCCTGTAAAAGGATACATTAGTTTTTGGCAAGACTCAAGTTACATAGTACAGTACCAAAACGGCAATACTTAAACTTGATTTTTGCAATTAGTTTAGTGGCCCAACTTTTAATCAGGACAGTATTTGTAGATATAGAAATATGCAGTGCAATCATAAGCACGTTGACTCAGAAGTAAGTTCCTCTGTGTTCAATGGGGCTTACTTTCTCACAAATGCGCTGAGGACTGCAGACTTCGTTTATGTCCTTGGCTATTTCTACCCAACTTCCATTGAAGTTATCCAGTGCAATGTACATGTAGGTAGAATCTGTCTCATTATGTTCTTGAACATTATTTTCAATAGACTGACAGTAAACCTATCTATAGAAATCCACCACAACTTCAGCAGGAATACAGTTGAAAGTCAAGGGTGGTTCCTGAAACAGAATCAACATCAACTTTCCCTTCAGCTTATTCCATTGTTTGCAATGATTGCCCAATTAGGAACCAACTTAATAACTTTGAGCCAAATACACATAAGGGCAAATCCTGGTTTTACGGTTACAATTGCTCCAGTTTATCCGTGCAACAAGATCAAGTTGTTAAATAAGGTATGAAACCTAGGTTGGTTCTACAGTACTGTAACTTTTTTTTGGGGGGGGGGGAGAAGGAACAACAGTAAAAATGAATTTTGCAAGATACATGCATGAGGAGAAGATAAGATGAATCCAGCTCATAAACTTTTCCTGGGCAATCTATGTGGATATTTCACCCAGATGCACATCCAGATGCACGGATTTTCTTCCATGGAACAAAATTGGAAATGTTCTATTGGAATCAGTTCTCATAAGCATGGCAGGTTTAAACACATGTACAGTCAAATGTGGCTTATATTAGTTTTTCTAAAGTGGTATTGAGACTTCAGCAGCAGATGTGTTCTCTATCAGCTGGCGCACTCAAAAGAACATCTCTCTCTCTCTCTCTCTCTCTCTCTCTCTAGTGATTTTCTCTCTCTAGTGAATGTTCTGCTCTTCATGATATGCCAGACATAATGGAACCATGAGAAGTAGCTTACGTATTCAACAACAGTTACAGAGGTAGGAAAAAATACTTCCAATAGAATTAACATGATTCTAGCTTTGAGTTTTGAAAAAGGTAAAGGTGACCCCTGACAATTAAGTCCAGTCATGTCCGACTCTAGGGTGTGGTGCTCATCCCCATTTCAAAGCCAAAGAGCCAAAAATTAGATACCTCCAAATAGTCAAAACAGTTAAAAAACTGGCTAGGTGTCAACATGGACTACGAATGTTCTTGGTCATTCTCCTAATTTCAAAGAGCTCCAATTACCTCCTGTGTCTTCTTTATGTTACAGCAGATGTCCCCAAACTATGGCTTGTGACCTACATCAGGGCCACCAACACATTTTGCTGAGCCCAAAGGTATTATAATTACAGATGGGACCCCTTCTCACAACTTCTTCTTCTCCTTCCGCTTCCACCTCCACCCCGTTCTCCCTGAGAGATGAAGCCACACTACTGGGTTCCAAATATTTGCTGCAGTTGTGGAAATTCTTAGAGAGTGATAACGTATACTGTATGTATGTATGTATGTTACACACACACACACACACACACACAATTTACATCCATAAAATGTGTATAATTGACCCACTTCAGCCTGCTTTAAAAGACTTACAACGCAATCCTGAGGATTGCGTCAGCGACGGAATAAGCGTTCCGTCGCTGGAAGCAGTTGCAAACGTGCCGTAAAGCATGTTTGCGACTACTTTGGAGCAAGGGAGGCCGTCCGCCGGAGAAGACAGGTAAGGATCCGGCAGGGGCGATTTGGCGGGGCCATTGGCCTAGCTGGCCCAGGAGAGGGCGAGGAATGACCTCGGCCATATCCCCATCCCCGCCGGGCGGCTAGGCCATTACACGGCCTCCTCCAACTTCCTGGCGGAAATTCGAGGAGGCCGATCGACCCGGCCTGGAGTTACACCCAGGGAAGGGGACGAGTGTCCCCTTCCCTGAGTAGACCTCCGGCCCAGCGGCAAAACAGCCGCTGGGGTTCAGGATCTGGCGGGTGGCCGTGGGCCGCTGGCCAGATCCTTACGCAGGACTGCGCTGTCAGTGATGGAGTCCTGGCAGCTGAATGTTTGGGGAACCCTGTGTTACAGTAGTTTCAGTATTCACATACACACCATCACTGCATGAAGAAGGGGATCCCTGCTCCTGCTTTGGAACAGGGCATTTGGAAGCTGAAACTGTGTGGTCATGGTCAAATCACATAGCTCCTTCCAACCCAGTAGTCACCCAGTCAGAAGGGAATGCAACAATCAATTGGGCAGGACAATTGGCCATGCTCACGATTCTAGCTCCCAAAAGGATATGAGTGAGGAGAAGCCTCCCATGCCACCATGGTAATTTTTTAATCCAATCCTTTATTTGGATCTGGTCACTGAAAAAACTTGATAAACTGTATTATACTACTATAAAGACTCATCCTTGAACACCTAAAATTATACTGTGCGTCATTGGATAAAATAGTACTAGTATGTTTGAATGGATGCAACATACACAAACAAACAAACAAACAAGTTTAAATTCCAGCTCAGCCATAACATTTTTACAAGATGGTTCTCTGCAAGTCTTGGGATATGGCAAGAAAAAGAAAACCTTAAAGTCAGATATTTTGCAATTTCCTCTCATCAAATCAACAAAACTAGATGCACAACTCTATGTGATATTTACAGGTCCCAGGTGTCTTTGGGGGTCCTCTGAAGTCTTTCTGGTAACTGATAATTGTGCCGTGGCGGGGGGAGGCAAAAAAACACCTGCTGCCTGGGTTTAAGGCAGAGCTTCCCAAACGATGGTGGGTTGCAGCCTGATGTGTGGTGGGATGCGCAGTTGGGCCCTCCCACCCACCCTTGCATCTAGTTGGCTCCAAATTCGAGCCCTCTGGATGCAAGTGGAGGCCTCTTCCTACGCAGCCTTCCTTCCTCGCAATCTACCTTTGGAAGCCGCTCCCTCGTTGGGCCCAGGATGGAGGAAGTGACTTCTGATTGCATCTGGAGGTCTTCTGAGGCCCACAGAGGCCTCTGGATGCCATGCCGGGCCCGGCGCAACACATTAGCAGTTTCCAAAGGTAGGTTGCGAGCCAGAAGCGGGAGGACAAGGTGGGTTGCGGTGGCAGTAGGTTTGGGGACCACTGGTTTAAGGACCTGAGCTCAGGCAGAAGGGCGCAGGTTAGTTCTGAAGTCATTCTCCTCCTGGGAGCTGCTTCATGGGATTAACTGGCTGAGCCCTCCTTCTTGACAGAAGACAACTAGGAAGAACCACCAGCCCCTGCTCCTAAGCTGCCTCCTTTCATCACTGGCCAGGGCTTTTAAAGCCCTCATTACAAGCTGAGCATGATCTCTTGGTCTGTTCCTAGTTTGCGTAGCCTGGATATGGCATCAGGGTTGCCGTGGCAACAGAAGCTGCACTGATCAGATCAGTTCAGAGTAATGCCAAGTGTCCCTGCCAGGCCTCTGTTTCTGTCCATTCTGGCCTCCAGGGAGATGGCACCATTTAGCTCCTTGTGGGTGATCGGATGGGGCACTCCAGGCTTATGGACAACCCAAACATCTTGTTCATTTTCTACTAGCTTTTTCAACAACCCTGCCAACTAGGCAAAGAAGCTTCTTTTAAAGTGATGGTCTTCTTACATTTAGCAAGAGGACAACTGTCGCTATTAAACCCAGCATTCCATCTCTTCTGGGGCTGTTTGCTGGTGTCTTTTCTGTATCTTTTGTTAGACTGTGAGTCCTTTAGGAACACGGAGCCATTTATTTATTTAGCTTTGTGAACACTCCTGTTGAAAAGTGGTACATAAATATTCTTTAATAATAATAATAATAATAATAATAATAATAATAATAATAATACCATTCTACTACATGCAGATCCTTAATGAAAATCTCAGTACCATTATTACCATCAACACACAGGTGCATAGAAATAGGAAATGTGTGTGTCTGTTTAATAGGAAGTAATAAGACAATCTCAACCGATTCCCCTCATGTGACTGATAGTGCTCAGAAGCTTACGAGGCAGGCTAAATACTGAACTATAAAGACATTTCCTCTTACTTTTTGTCCTATTTTGATAGCACAACATCCAGCTTTGTTTACAGATGAAATCAGATGCTTTGTATTTATTATTCAAGCAAGACACTGAGGGACTTTATTACAGGAGAAAGTGAGGTTTGGTCTAGCCCAATTTTGTAGTGCCCTTGCTGTGCACTGTTCTCAGATGTTATGTACCTACTCTAAATTTTGAAAAGAACACCAACCTGTGGTATTAGTTCCTTTGACAGAATGGCAGATTTCCCCCCATGAGGCTTTATTCAAAGCTTAGCCTGTCCAGATGGAAGGTGGCTAATTAAAATCAAGTTAAGATTAAGAGCCAACCCCAACTCCAGAGTTTCTATCCTGCATGACCAGAACTATTATTTGGCTAAATGCCAGTCCATTTTTAATTTTTTTTAAAAAAAAAATTTCTTCATTAGTTTATTAAAACAGCAAAATGTTACTAAAGACATTTTCATGTTAGGGTCACAAAACAATACGTTCCAAGATGACCAACATCAAATACGTACCATGGCATGATAATAAATTGTAGAGGGGGGATATTCGGGAGAAAAGACAGCAACAATCCATGAGCTGTGATGGCAAGGTTCCCTCTGCAGGGCAAAATTGGGCTTGCTATGCTGTCTATCAAATCTAATCCCATTATAAAAGTCTACTACCAGATAGCAGTCATACCTAGGCTTTGGTAGTTACAAGGAAATAATGAAATATAGGGATCATACAGAGAAATAATAAATTAGAAATGTGGCAATGCAGTTTTGATCTATGATAAACAAAATGTGTCTAAGGTGTTAGGTAAGCAAATCAGTCCCAAACCTGCCTCCATTGTGTTCATTCATCACTCAATACTGTGCATGTCACTGCAGGCAGTGATTACAGTTGTTCCTAATGCAGCAATAGTAAATTGCACCCATGTGCCAACATCAACACCACAAGTCATCATGATGCTGCATCCACTTTGGAAGTATTCACTAGTGCAATGGGCAATACGATTGTGTCATAACGTTGTGACATTGAACACACTTCACTGGGAAGTAGTTCAAGTTCAAGTACCGGTATGCCTTTGTTGGCATCAACAAGATAAAGACATATAACATGAAAATAATCTCAAAACATACAACATTTAAAATTCATGTCCCAGCAATACAACCACTAAATATCTACTCTGTGGGTTGATTGTTGTTTTATACCTTGAATTTCTCATCGCCTATTAAAAATTGAATATAAATACTTTGCAACTATGCATGTTTGTTCTTGGTCTCCCCCAGTCAAAAAAAATCTTAGTGAGTCTCAGTTTGACCTTAGCTTGGTTACGGGGGATGAAGGGCAGAAGTTGATGGCGTAAATCGTTATATAATCTGCAATCAAAGAACATATGCACCAGGGTCTCAACAGTGTTGCCTTGCCATCACATGGACACACTCTTTCGCCCTCATCCTTGCCCAAGTACCTACCCCATAGTAAATTAGAAGGAAAGGAGTTAAACCTGGCGAGTGAGAAGGCTCTTCATTCCTGTGGATTTATTAGATGTTGCAAATAGTTACGTATTTATCGGCGTATAAGACGCATCTTTCTTTTGGCCCTGGGTTCAAGAAAAAAGGATTTAAAGCATTTTTGGGCCACTTGGCCACTTACCGCTTGGCTGCTTAATTAGCTAATTTACATAAATTGCACAAAAATACCAGGATCTCTTTTAAAACACACAACAATAAGACACATGAACAAAATGCACCAGAACATAAATTCCAAGTACAAAAAAAAAACCAGACTCAACTCTTTTCCCCCACCCCACCCCACCCCACCCATGCACAGTTTCCAAAGTAAACAACATAAAAGTACAAAAAAAACCCCCAGACTCAACTCTTACCCCACCCCACCTATGCAGTTTCCAAAGCCTCCCCAACTAGGCCCAGTTCAGAAGCTTACCCAAGCTGCATTCAATCCTAGGAGAGCTGGAAAGACCACGCCCTCTGCAGCTCAGCTGAACTTAACTGAGGAGCACAGCGCCCTCTCCTGGCTGCTGAAAAGCTCAACTCATGCACGTGCAAAAATTAAACCCTACAAACAGCTGTAAATCGGATAGATTAGTTAGGGAAGAAAGCACAAGGGAGCTCTCCGGCTCCGGAAAAACACGGTAAGCCCGAAAATGCTTTAAAACGGGCAAGGGGGGAAAGGGATTTTTTAGTATTGGCGTATAAAACGCACCCTACTATTTTGGGTCACAAATGAAGACAAAAAAGTGCGTCTTATAGGCCAATAAATACGGTATTCTTTTGTGCCTGCGATCAGGATAATTGGATGTGTAGGGGAGAGCAGGTTTTCAAAGCAGCTGTATTTAACTCTTGCTTTTCTGTGTCCCAGAGTCTTGTCCTAATTTGCATGTATATGGATGCTAAGGGGAGTGTGCCCAACAGATCGCTTGACAGTCACATTTGCTGCAACTTTTGATGGAACAATGTTGGGCTTGGGGAGGAGTAGGAATCCTTCAGTACCCCTTCCCAAAAAAGGTCCTGCTCACCCATATAGCAGACGCTTGTCCAATTCTTTAAGAATCTTTCCCAGGCCGTTGTCTCTAACTTGTGCTGTCCCAAAAGATATGATGCACAGCGGGGGATTGCAAATATTTTAAACAGGAAGGACTGTACTTGTTCTACCGCCTGATTAAAGTCTGTCATTCAAATCGGTGCCCCACAGAGCAACCACTGGGAAGTATTTTCCACCAATATCAGAAGAGTTATCTTATATGTCAGTGTTTCTCAACCTTCTCCCTGCGAGGCAGGAAGAACTTTGAGTGTTTTCAGGGGCGGAGCCAGCAGCGGCGACGATCCATGGGATCGTCACTGCCGCTGCTGCCACTGCCATTGCAGCACTTACCGGGGCTTGGGGAGCTTTGGGGAGGCCTGCATGCCTCTGCAGACCTCCCCGATCTTCGGATCACTGCATAACGGCGATCTTTGGGCACTTCCAGTTTTCGCGAAAACCGGAAACGGCCGAAGATCGCCGTTTTGCAGCGATCCGAAGATTAGGGAGGTCTGCAGAGGGTCGCACAGGCCTCCCCAAAGCTCCCCCAAGCCCTGGTAAGTGCTGCAATGGTGGTTTTGGGCAATTTGGTGGCGGCAATCCCCTGGATCACCGCCGCCATGCTGTCCCTGCCCCTTAAGGGGGCAGGGGACAGTTTAGGTTCTCAATGGTGGGTCGTGACCCACAGTTTGAGAACCACTGTTCTATGTTAACATACCCAAAGGATTCTTCACATATTACATTTTAAGGGGTACACTTCAGGCTGCTCTTCTCTGTCGAGCAAACACTTCATGGCAAATCTAGGTCTGCGTAATGTGTGAAATTATTCAAAGATTGGAATCCTATATTCTACCCCCAGCATTCCATAGCCAGGTGGCCCAAATAACACGACAATACAAAATATAAAAGAATAATACAACCTAAAAACATAAGCACATAAAACAGGATAGATAAGCAGTTGGCACAGTGAGTTACAGAAACATGCAAGACTGGAGGCGAGAAAAGAGAAAGAACTTGCTTCCATTTATGTCAAACACAGTTGAATTACTGGTACATTTCCAAATAAATCCAAATAAATTCCATGACAACACACTTTTGGTCAGTTTTGATGAACTCTGTTTTGCCTCCTAAATTTCCAATTCACCCAAACTTTTGTTGTGCACTGGTTACTAGAGCCACCTTGTGCCCTGTGGAGCACCTGCAGCTTATAAATCGTGAACTAGAAAATACACCCTAAGAAAGGACACGTCAGCAAATACAGTTTAAACACATTTTTAGCTATATGCGGTAAACAATCTGAACAATAATATTTTGAATGAGTTTTAAAGGTATTTTATACTTTTATAATTGTTCAGAAAAAATTTTTTGGGGGGGACCTTATTATCTAAGGCTGCTAAAGTCAAAGTTGTGAAGAGTGGCTGGATTCAGTTATACATTTTTTATTTATACCAATATTAAATACAGCAATAAATCACTGCTGGCAACTTGAGAATAAATTTTAAAAAATCATCCAAGCAATTATTTTTTAAAAAATTGAGGAGACAGTAGGAAATTTCTGCGCAATGCAAAATTGCAAAACACACTAGATGGCAGATTAAAGTAAAATGCAACCTTGATCTATTGAAGCACCAAGCTTTATCTATGAGGATTTACATTTGGCAATAAACCAACCTGGAACACGACACCTAAAAGGTGAAAAGCAGCCTTTCTGGCAACATTGTTCTTTGACAGCACCAAGCTTGAGGGATGAGGGATGAGGGAATCACTAACATTTTAGCATAAAAATAAAGTTAATTGAACTATTATGTGTACAGTTGGTCCCTGACTATTGGCCTGTGAGCAATACAATGTATGTTAATGTAGATTTATTTTGAATGACACACATTATTGGATTCATTGGGCATGCAGATTCAGTGCTCCTGAATCCATCCATCAACCAAAAGGTCTTCTGAGCAGCTTCTTCTGGTGCAGATTTCAGTCTTGTCTGTCACTCATCAGGTCCTGTTGTACTGAATACCTTTGAGCTTGTATAGCCTGAGAATATGGACCAGATCAAGACCACCTATCTAAACTCTTGACCTTTGCTCATCTTCACCAGTGAAAACCGCCAGGAGACTGCAACACACTCTGGATCCTTGATAATTATTAGTCGGTTTCCAATCTCCTCTTCTTGGGAAAGGTGATTTAGTGTGCAATGGCATCACCAATGTCACCCTCGGAAGGTCTTGGATGGGATGACTATATTGACCTATTTCAATCTGGCTTTCAGCCTGGTTTTGGAACAAAACTGCCTTGGTCACCCTGATACATTTACACTGAGAACTTCACAGACCAAGCATGTTCCTGTTGGTTCTGCTGCACCTCAGCAGATATCACTGATCATGGTATCCTGCTAAACTCTAAGCTGGGCTGGGAGGCATTATTCTGTGCTGGTTTCAATCTTACCTGAATGTAAAGGTTTAGAAGATATTACCGAGTGACCA
The DNA here is from genome assembly GCA_026170595.1 of Plestiodon gilberti rubricaudatus. Classification (NCBI taxonomy): domain Eukaryota; kingdom Metazoa; phylum Chordata; class Lepidosauria; order Squamata; family Scincidae; genus Plestiodon; species Plestiodon gilberti. The sequence goes on along the minus strand of JANXHW010000001.1, from coordinate 232,908,213 downwards.
CTGCTTGGCTCCTTGGCCATTAGGGTCACGCAAGTTTCCATTCTGTCCTCTATGTTATTTAACATCTACATGAAACTTCTGGGAGAGAGTGTCCCGAGAATGATCTGTAGTGTCACTAGTACACAGATGATACTCGGATCTGTATCGCTATGTCATTGACTGGCTAGGGACTTGGTGGATGTCCTGAGCCAATGTCTGGAGAAGCTGATAAGGTGTGGACAAAGAAGCTGAATCGTAATCCTTGCAAAATGGATGTGTTCGTGGCTAGTACGCTATCTGAAGTGGCATTCAGCCGGTTCTGACTAGGACAGCTCTCCCTCTACAGCAGAGAGTCAGAGCCCCAGAAGCAAGTCATAACCTGACAGTGCTGCTACCATCATTTTGTTTCAAAGCCCAGGCCTGTACAATTTGAACAGTAGCTAGGTCTAGAGATCCTAGATGAGATATATCCCACTGGAGACTATGGCATTAGAGGAGCTGATTTGAGCAAGCTCCCGCCTATCCACATACTCTTCCCTACTGTGGCACTCTCTACTCTTTGCCTTGCCTCAGTCCCTTTTTCTCTCAGCTTTTCAAAATGGAGTGTAAGCTGTTGCCATGCCACTCCTTCCAACAGACCTGAAAGGAAAGGAGGGACAGAACACGACAGTAGCAATGCATGATGATTGACTGCCAGTGGGTGGGGAAATGTGGCCACTCACTTGCCCATCCTCTCACCCACTACAACTGGCTGCGGTTAGAGGTGGGTCCCAGCTTCTGACAAATCGAAAACGATTGCACTAAGGCAACAGATACAGTTTCGAGGTGCTCCTGGGCCCAGCTTTGTTCCTGGATGGTGAGGTGGGGGCTTTGGCTAGGAGTGCTTTTGCATGGCTTCGCCTTGAGCACCAACTGTGGCCCTTTCTTGAGAAAGCAAATTTGGAACTACCAGCAATGCCCCAATCATCTCACTTAGATTTTGCAATTTGCTCTATTTGGTTCTGCTCTTTAATGGAAACTGCAACTGGTGCAAAATGTTGTTACCTTGCTCCAACTGCTGCTTACAGACTGTGGCAGAGGCGGATCAATCCCAGCATTCACAACCTTCCTGAACGGGTTATACATTCCACCAGTTGGTTCTGTCCCACAGTTTGAAAAACCATAAGGCTTTAAAACCATTTTATGAGTTTACTATTAAAACAACAAAACTGTAGGACATTAACTTTTATTTGAAATGGAGTGGGATGCAACATTAATAGAACAGATGTTCATTTAGACATAGAAAGCCATTCCAATCTCTTGCTGGCCTTTATACTCATGTAATTACATAAGGAAGAATTTATCTTATGAATCCAGTGCTTCAAAATGTTTTATTTCCAATTACAATGTAACTCAGATTATACTTTTGCCCAGCAGCTACTATAGTTCTTGCAATATTTTCATTACTAATAACCTGAATTATTTAGCATTTCTCAATTTGTAACATTAGATCTTTTTTAAGCCAATATCTCATTATTTCCATTCGCTGGTGCTTTAGAGCTTTAGACAAACTGTTATTATGCTTTGTGAAAACACTAAACTGATTAGAAAAAAAATTAAAGACAAATGTAGGTGGACCAAACTTCTCTACAGAATCATTATGGGTGGAAATACCATGTCCCCCAAATAATGTAGTACTGGGGACGTGCTATTCCCCTCCTGAACAAATTTCTCAGGGATGAACTTGAACTGGAGTGTGGTAAGAAGTGTGGTAATAATGGATAACTTCAATTAGACACACAAACTAGGAAAATTCACTTTCAGGCCATGACAAAGAGAAACTTTCTAGAGATACACCAAGGCTGCAATGCTATATACGGTTTCCTGGGAGTAAGCCCCAGGGAAGCGGGGGTACCCCTGGGGTGGTCCCAGCCGGTGTTGGAGAGACAGAGGATGGCGAGGCTACCCCGGGGGCTGTTAGGGCTGAAGGGAGGAGTGCTGCCTTGTCCACAACAGCTAATGCTAGCCCTGTGGCTTGCAGTTGTGGTCATTCATTGCCCAGGCTATCGACCACGGTGCACACTCCTTTATCGACCAGCCCCGTTCAGACACTGGTATCCCCTCCTGTTACTCAGGCTGGGCCACCATCAGCTGTACCGGCTCCTTTGCCTGTCAGCTCTCCACAAGTAGCGGTGCCAATAAGGATACTGTGGTGTTCACGCCGCCAGCTCCAGCCAAGCGGAAAAGCCTCCCTTTAGGTGTGCATTTGACCCAAGCGGTGAGAGAGAAGATCTGGCAGGGTGAATACATTGATATGTTTAGCCTTCTATACGCAGAACCGGATCCCCCGGAAAAGCTGGGGGAGCCGGTTCGTGACCCGGAGATGGTGCGTAGGCAAAAGGTCAACCGTAACTGGAATAACTGGGTGACAGGATACATCACCTATTGCGGTGTGATGCTTCAAGGCGTGCCTCACAAGCTGGAGTCCCTCTTGAAGTATTTTGACCTCATACTTAAGGCTTACAGGGGCTTCGCTGGGGGGGGGCTCGCTTGCCTATGATGAGAGATTTAGGATAACAGCAGCTAATGACCCCTCACTCAGCTGGGAGAAGTCCAACAGGGAGCTCTGGGAGCACCTAGTAGCACCCGGCAAACATACAGGGTGTGACCGCTCTGATAGCGGCCACCTAATTTGTCGAAGCCCCTCAGTAGACACTCTTACCCAGGCAACTGGGCAGTCCCAGGCCTCTGGGACGGGGGTTCCACCTCCACGAGTGTGCTATGAGTTTAACGCAGGCGGTCAATGCAGCAGGAGTGACTGTATCTACCAGCACGCGTGCGGCCTCTGTGGGGCGGGGCACCCGTCCAGCTCCTGCAGCAAGGCCAGATGGACCCAGCCCGGGAAGGGGCGTTCTGGCAACCAAGGGAAGGGGGTGCCCCCCCGGGAGACGGCAGCGCTGCCGTGGGGCCCAAGTCCGATTAAGGGGGAATGCTTGGCCAGGCTGCTTGTTGATTACCCAGACGGGGAGGCGGCCAAAGCGGCCAAGTATATGACTTGGGGGATTTACCAGGGGTTTTGCATTCCCTCACCTTCCCCGTCATCCCCACCCCCACCCAACTGGATGATTCATTGCCCCATAACACTCGGTAAGCATCGGACCCCTCAGGCAGGACCCTGCAGAGGTGTGGCTGCATCTCCGGTGGGCTCCTGGGTTCCCTCTTTGCCCTGTTGCAGCGCTGGTAGCGTACGGTGCCATTTCTCCTGCATGGGCTCGAGCATTATCCGCTTACCCCCTTTTCCAATTACAGACCCTGTTCTTAGGGTTTGGGGTGATTGGGGCTCTGTCCAGTGACTTTGGCCTCCTGCGGATCGGATGATGGCAGTCCTCTGCGTGCAAGCAGTGCATCCACACATGAGGACGGCAGTGCAGAGCTCCCTGCGCTGTGGACTGTGGGGCGCCACCCCTCAGGTCGCAGTTTGGTGTCCTCAACCCCTCTTCTTCTTCTGAGGACGGCAAAGGAGAGCTCCGTGCGCTGTGGACTTGGGATGCTATCCCCCCTGGCAGTCACAGTTTGGTTGTCCTCGACCCTCGCGTGGTCCTGCTCCTTTGCATGTTCATGTACGGCTAACTTACTCCGGCTCACCAGGCTATGCATGTTGGGGGTTGGGGGCCCGAGTGGTAGCTGGTCTATGTGCAATCTTCTTTCTCCCTTTTCATGGGTGTGGGGCCACTTGTCGAAGGAGGGTAGTGATCTCTTCCTAGGAGACCTGCAGTGGGCCTGCGGGGCCTTCTGTTCCCTGGTGGGCAGGGAGGTGCCAAGCGCGAGGCTGACCCTCCCTGGTGGCAGGTTAGTGCGGGAATGAAGGTTGGAGTGTGGCTATCGGTGTGAACTCTGGGGCAGCAAAGGCAGGGGATGCCCCGATCTCCCACCTCACAGCTGCCCTCCGGCGCCGAGGCTGGGTGCGGGGCTGGCCTTGGCCTGGGCCATGTGGCCGGCGTTAGATGCCTTCCAGCTCAGCGTGGGTCTGAGTGGTCCTGCTGCCCCGGCCCTGCAAGGGATTGACGGTGAAAAGCCTGCCTTCCTTGCAGGGGGCTGTGGCTTGGAGTCAGGGTGGAACGCCTGCCCTGGGGGAGGGCTCCGGCCTGTTCCCCCCCTTTCACTACAGCCGACAGGCCCATGCACTGTTCTTTGTCCTACCTAAAATCCTGCTGGTCTCCTGATCTTTATCTTCCTGTTATTTGCTTTAATAAAAGTGGCTCTTTACACCCATATTACTGACTCGTGTGTTTACTGGGGAGTGCTTGGGCAAAGGACCCTGCCAGGGAGATGGTTGAACTGACAAGGGAATGTTACGGTAAATAGGATATGGAGATTGCAGAAAAGTTGAATGAATTCTTTTGCATCTGCCTTCATGATGGAAGGCAGACACTGTGCCTGAACAGACTTTCCGAGGGAGGAAATCTGAAGAACTGAGTCAAATAGGGATGAGGCTCTAGTCTCAAGCATATTGAAAACATGAAAGTTAGCAAACCATTGGGTTCAGATGTCATCCACCCAAGAGTTCTTAAGGGGTTCAAATGTGAAACTGCTGATCTTCTAACAAAAATATGTAACTTGGTCTTGAAATTAGCCTCTGTGCCAGAAGTCTGAAAGGTAATTAACATAACACCTATAATTTAAGAAGGGATTCTGGCTGATCAGCTTAAGGTAGAAAACATAATTACAGATAAAATTATTAAGCATATAGAACAAGTCTTACTGAAGAATCAACATGTTTTCTTCAATGTCCTGCCTCACGAACTTCTAGAGCTGGGGTTCTCAACCTTCATCTTCTGGTGTACCACCTGTCATGCCCAAATTTTCTGAAGTACCACCAGTGCATTAAAAAACTTTAAAGATTGATTCTAATTGTGAATAATCTATGTACCATATATTTAAGACTACGTAAGGGTTACTTATGTAGTACTAATGAGATACTTGAGGCTGCAGCATGGACACCAGTTTCTGAGCCTGGGGGGGGGGGGGGGGCAAAAACCTTTCTGCAACAGGGAAAAATGGGGAGAATACTAATTGCCCCTGTAATCTGCAAAATTCTTTTGCTCTGGGAACAGCGCAAAGCTTTCACTTACAGCAGGTAAAAGACCAAGGAGCTGCTTGGTCTCAAACCTCCAGCAGAGAATACAAACATTGCACATGTAGACTCCAGGAACATTGTACATGCCTGTTGCAGGGTGCACCTTCTTGCCACAGAGAGCAGCTTGCACACTGAGAGAAGGGAGCATGCAGAGTTCAGGGACCTATTTTGCTGCTCCGACATGTTGCTCTCGACTGTGCCTAGCTAGGCTAGCTGCACTCAGCTGTGCTCTGATCTTGCAAGAGCATTCTCGCTCCAATTGGTTCCTCTGACCTCGGCCAAATCACCTTGAACTCAGTAGCTTTGGGAAGTCGCTCAAACGTCTCCCAAGTCACTGTTTTCTTGTGAGAACAGATCGCTGTATCACAAGATCAGAGCACAGCGACTCAGCAGAGATCGAAGTGACCTCTCAAAGCTACTTGGCGTGTTCGGGAATTGTTTGACCTGTCCCAATATGAAGTCAGGTGCAGAAACCTCAGCTTAATCTCATGCACAGAAAAGAGCACACTTTCTTTTTTTTTTTTTTAAAGTATGATTCTTTGAATGTCTTTGATTTGGACAAAACATTCTCAGTATGGTCTATATCCCATCCAACCAACGCAGAGCTCTCTTGTGTGCCAGAGCATGTGTTGAAAAATACAACTGGAACAACTGAAGGAAACGCAGGCTGAAATTCTAAAATGCACTTACTGTACTAGGGAATATGCTTCACTGAACACTGTGGGATGTACTTCTGAACAAACATCCAAGTGCTGATAGTCCAATTGCAGAGACTGAGCCTTGAAAAATATGAAAGAGCAGCAAGCACCACTTGGAAAGTGGGGGGGGGGGCATCACCATACTATATTACCTCTGATGCTAGGGGCAGTGGCATGAGTCAGCCCTGCTTTCTGCAACAGCCATGGGACCCTATGTACACAGAAGTTGGGAGCAGAGACTCGCTACACTATACTGTGGAAAGTGGGGGGGGGAGCAACCCCACCTGCTGCAATTGAAGAGGGTATCCCCCCCCAATATATGGGTTAGGAACTTAAGTCAGAGGGACCATTACAAAGGAACCCCGGCTGACATCTAATTAGAGGTTTAATCAGATCCAACAATACCTGTGGCACTACTATGGAAACGTTGAGAATTTCAAACACGGTATATAAATATAACTACATGCAATGGGGAATAAGGGTTCTTCAGTGTGACCCTTCCAAATGGACGAGCAGTAAACAAGGACCCATGTCTTATATAGGATGTCCAGCCATCTAATTATTTTTACTTTCTAAGGCTTTTGAAAGATGACAGAAGATAATTGCAAGCAGACATATCACTTTCACATATTTCAGGAGCAATAAAATTGTTTCTCTGTAATCAGGCAGATTAACTCCAGATTGAAGAAGTGATTAGACAGCATTCATAAGGTTTTTGTTTAAAGGCCGCTTTAGTTTGCTGAACTGATATTGAAGAAAAATTAAGGGTCGAATTAAGAAACTGTGCTAATTAGTGTCACTGATACTAAAGATAATGCTTTGAGCTGACGGGGGGGGGGGAGGGGGGGAGAAAGGATTTAATTCAGCCATGCAAATAGGTCCACAAGTTTCTTGCCCAAAACATATTTCTAGTCCATCTGCCAACACAGTGCCAGAATAGTGTGCTAGTCAGTGTCTGACAAGAACTGTGGAGATCTGGGTTCAAATTCCTGATTGGCCATGGAACTTACTAGGTAACCTTTCTTGGACAAGTCACCACACAGGGTTAAGATGGAGGAAAGAGAAGAGCTCCTGCATCTATCATTTATTTTTTAAACAATCATTTAATAACTCAGTTTTAATTCTTGACTTCCCTTTATATGGCATCAACACATCCCAACCTCATTGCAGAACAAGCACATATCTAGTCAGGAAATCTGTTTTGAGCACCCTGTCTGGCAAAGATGTCATTTCCTCCAATTCTCAGTTTCTCTTTCCACTATTTCAGCATTTGGTGTTAATAGCTTTTATCAAGGCATAAGAAACAAGATGTGCAACAGGTGAAACTGCCCATTTTCCAAAACCATACCTCAGAGACAGCCTCGCCAGCCACTTACAATGAAAACATTCCAGGTCCACTGAATGGAGGTGAGAATCCTAATTACTAGACTAGAGATTGACTGGCACCACCCCCGCTATATGTGCAAACTTTAAATTGAGATGGCTTCAGTTCAGCTTTCCCTTATATAGGACTTTGTGGTCACACAAGTCTTTTCTTCAGCTAGTGTACCAGATAATGAAATGTATGGCAAGATCAGAGGCGTCGCTCCGGTAGGGGCGGGGCTGTAAGTATCGCTCCGGTCATAGTCTCCTTACCGAGCGAGCAGGAGGCAGCCCTGCCCCCTCACTGTCCGAGCCATTCCCCTGCAGAGAAAGCAGCAGGCAAGAGACTTGTGTTCAATTGGGCTTACTCTCAGGTAAGTGTGCATAGAACTGCAGCCTCAGTGGCCTCAAGTAAAGCATTCTAAACCAGGGGTGTCACACTCGTTTTATACAGCGGGCCAAATAGCATTCATGGAGCTTGCTGAGGGCTGGAAGTGACATCATTAAGCAGAAAGTGACATCATTAAGCAGGTGATACCAGAAACAAGCACTTTGTTCTAGCCTAGGAAGTTATTAGTTGCAAATGACAGAAGAGAACCTTGATCATATTTTCAAAATATGAGAGAGCCCAATTATCATGAGGGCCATCCTATCAGCAGCGCCACTTCTGCTAAGGCATCACTTCAGAGCTTAGGAGCTGAGAGGTGCTCTGCAAAGTGACACTGGGCAGAAGTGGCGCTGCTGAAAGAGCAGCCTGCATGATAATTGAGCTCTCCCAGAACTGCCCTTTCACCAGCACCACTTCTGCCAAGGGATCACTTCACAGTTCAACAGTTGAGAGCAGCTGATGGTGGTGCTGAGAGAGTCCAATTATCACATGGGCCAGATAAAGAGCTTCTGTGGGTCGTATCCTGCCAGCAGGCCTTATGTTTATTACCCCTAAATGGTCAGGACCAGCATATCCGAAGGTTTATCCCTATATCAATCTACCCATGTTCCTCAGACACTCTTTTCTGGATGCCTTGGCTGTCACAAGGATGCCTTTGCTGGGTGATATTCTGAAATGGGTGAAGGTGGTTGGGGGCTGGAAACTACCGTATTTATTGGGGTATAAGACACACTTTTTTGTCTAAATTTGTGACCCAAAATAATAGGGTGCGTCTTATACGCCAATACTAAAAAAATCCCTCCCCCCGTTTTAAAGCATTTTTGGGCTTACCGCGGTTTTTCCGGAGCCGGAGAGCTCCCTTGTGCTTTCTTCCCTGACTAATCTATCCGATCTACAGCTGTTTGTCAGGTTTAATTTATGCACGTGCATGAGTTGAGCTTCTCAGCAGCCAGCAGAGGGCGCTGTGCTCCTCAGTTCAGTTCAGCTGAGCTGCAGAGGGTGTGGTCTTTCCAGCTCCTCGGATGCTGAATGAATGCAGCTTGGGTAAGCTTCTGAACTGGGCCTAGTTGGGAGGCTTTGGAAACTGTGCATGGGTGGGTTGGGGGGAAAAGAGTTGAATCTGGGCGCTTTTGTACTTGGGGTAAATGTTTTTTACTTTGGAAACTGTGCATGGGTGGGTTGGGGGGAAAAGAGTTTACTCTGGGGGCTTTTTGTACTGGGGTAAATGTTTTTACTTTGGAAACTGCATGGGTGGGTTGGGGGGAAAAAGAGTTGAGTCTGGGGGGGTTGTACATGGGATTTATGTTCTGGTGCATTTTGTTCATGTGTCTTATTGCTGTGTGTTTTAAAAGAGATCCTGGTATTTTTGTGCAATTTATGTAAATTAGCTAATTAAGCAGCCAAGCAGTAAGTGGCTAAGTGGCCCAAAAATGCTTTAAATGCAAAAATGCTTTAAACCCAGGGCCAAAAGGAAGGTGCGTCTTATACGCAGGTGCGTTTTATACGCCGATAAATACGGTAAGTAATGCTTTCATGTAGGATATGCTTTGATATTGGGATGTAATGTACTTTGAAATGGGAAGGGGTTCCTGTGTGTTACACATGGAGATTTTGTTCTGTGTTAATGTGGTAACAGGTATATGTGAAGATGTTTGAAATATTTGCAGGGCTAGTGCCTTGATAGACTTACAGCCCAATCCTGTCTAGGTCTACCGCAGCGTGCTTTTGCACACTGCGCTGGATCCTAAGCAGGATTGGGCCAGCACCAGTGCAGCTGGAGCACAACCTTGGGGGAAAGGGATATTTATCCCTTTCCCCCAGATAATGCCCCAGCGGCCCCTCCCCCCGCCTGGGCCTGGCGGGCCAATCACCCCCTCTTGTTCCACCCCGTTCCACCCTCCCCATGCCCCTCTCGCACCGTCCAGAACAGGACTTATCTGCATTCTCTGGTGGTGTCCTTGGTCAGGCAGAGAGTGAGCAGCGCCGGGCTGCCCACCGGTGCCACTTACAATCTAGGTGTTAGAAACATGCCTTACGGCACATTTGTGACACCCTGGAGCAGTGGAACAATCATTCTGCCGCTTCAGCGCTACCCAGGATTGCGCTGTTAGGAATATAAAGCTGCTAAAGATGCCAGAGATATACATACTATACTGCTGAGAACATCTAGGGAGTCAGCCTTTATGCCCACCAGGTGGCCAGTTATCTGATTGTGCTAGGCGTCTCCAAGGCCACCCATCAGGTGCGGATAATCATGGGATATGCTAGGTAGAGGTGACAGGATGATGGATGGGACAGGCATGATTCAGCATAATTTTGGGATCTTTGATTGGTTCGGACCAACATGGGTTTTTGGGACTAATCTGAGAGAGCTGTGGCTAGTTGTCTTTCCTTGACCCTTAGGAGTAGGTTAATTTAACTAGTTAGGTGCTTTGTTATTTTTCTGCTGCTTTCCAATATGTATTGTACTCATTCTTCCTGGATGCTCTCCTTAATTGCCCCCCTGCACTATGTGCAGGAAAAGTGGAGAGTAAGAGCCCTTAAAGTACTAACAGCTCTGATTTATTCTTTTAAATAAATCCTTTTACTTTAGATCTTGGTGTGCATGTTTTAAAACTGACCAGGAGGGAACTAGGGACCACAATGGACCAGTTGGATTGGGAGGAAAAGTTCTGAAACTCCCCCTTTCTGTCTTCTCCTCCTCCTCTTTCTTCCAGCTGTGCCACGAGGGAGAAGGGAAGCACTTAGCAGTTTGTTGAAGCAGACAACAGGTGAAGGCAGGTCTGGTGTTAAGCACAGTTTGGGGGAGTACATCCCTGCCCGTTGACTGGTGCCCGGAAACATTCATAAGATTTCATCCCACGTTGCACTGGTCTCCTGAAGAAAGGTGCGTGGAAATGGAGAAAGGGGTCTTCCTAACATTACTGCAAGTTTTTCTTCTAATGCAATCAATTTAAGCAACAATTGACATATTAAGAACAGTGCTGTGTTTGATTATATATATAATCAATCAGTGGCCAATTTCAGTTGTGTCATTTGCTTCTTTAAAGTTGAGGATATTATTTCATATGCTATGCATGCTATGGTGGAAAAGTGGGATTTTTTTAAAAAATAAATAAAAGTAAAATGCATGGCACTCTGAACTCAATTGGAGGAAAGGTTGTATAAAAAAACAAATGTGTTAGTTTTATACCACACAGACAGCTTGGAGAAAAAAAGGAATCAAGTCTTCCAATGTAGAAGAACTTCCCTATATGGACACCTAAAAGACAATACTTACTACAGCTAACTACACTATAATCTCCTTTAATTGTTTTTAGGGAAAATAACTTTATTATAAAGGCGTGTGTATATAACAGATATAAATAAATACAGGTTTGTATTTATATAACAGGTATAAATACAAACATACTGATTGCATAGGAGAATGTTGTCAGAATCATATGGGCAAAACATAGATATTACTCCCTTCCACCTCAGTGTAAATTTTTGAGTGGCTGTAGCTCAGTTGCAGAGCACATGCTTTGCATGCAGAACTTCCTAGGTTCAGCCCCAGCATTTCCACATAGGGCAAAGAAAAAAAAATGTCTAAGAGCTTGCAGAGCTGCTACCAGTCAGCATCAACAATACTGAGCTAGATAGACCAATGGTCTGATGGATTTCCATTATTACTTAATGGACTTTTACATCATCAGTAGAGAGGGAACTCAAGCATACAAGCTCAAGCTGCAGTTTCAGACCTCATCTCAGACAAGAATTCACTAGATAGCTTTAGGCCACAGACACTCTCTTGGGGTGTTCTTAATATGGACTCTGGAGGGATATTTTATAACAATTTTCATTATAAATTAAACAAGCAGCTAACAGGTTACTCTTTCTGCATAATATATATAGTGGGCCCTCCTTATCTGCTGGTGAATTCTGTGAATGCTGAAGTCCCAATAGAAATCAGTTTAAAAAAAACACTCCATACCTTTGGTCTGTGGAGCAGTTCCCAGCTGCAGACCGCGGAACAGTATCGGGTGCTCCCAGAAGCTGCTTCCAGGTCATATCGCAGCCTGTGTTGGCCCTGTCTCGCCCCAGAATGCAAAGTGGAAGTGTTTGGGAAATGCTTCTGCGATGCATTCTGGGCAAGACAGGGCCAACGGAGCAGGTTGCGGGCCTCCATGCGACCCAGAAGTGGAACACCAGGTACTACTGTTCCATACGATCTGCAGATAGTAAGATCTGCGGATAGGGAAGTGAGATCTGCGGATAGGGAATCTGCGTGAGGGCCCACTGTGCATACTTTCAGTATGCTGTGTGTTTTTTTCCATTTTTAAATTAATGAACATGAAATATGACAATCATTTCTACAATTGTTTTATTAGAGGTCTTTTTCGGCAGCAAGCTGTTTGCCCATTTTGTTGCTGTTGTTCAGTCGTTAAGTCGTGTCCGACCCTTCGTGATCCCATTAACCATATCCCGCCAGGCCTTCCTATCCTCCACTTCCTGAGTTCGCTCATTTTCATGTTCGTTGTGATGCTATCTAACCATCTCATCCTTTGCCTTCCCCTTCTCCTTTTGCCTTCAATTTTTCCCAGCATGAGAGTCTTCTCCAGAGAGTCCTCTCTTCGCATTAGGTGGCCAAAATATTTGAGTTTCAGCCTTAGTACCTGTCCTTCCAGGGAACAGTCAGGGTTGATTTCATTTAGGATTGACTGATTTGATCTCCTAGCAGTCCAAGGGACTCTCAGGAGTCTTCTCCAGCACCACAGTTCAAAAGCATCTATCCTTCGGCGCTCAGCCTTCCTTATGGTCCAACTCTCGCAACCATACATTGCTACTGGGAGCACCATCGCCCTGACTATACGAACTTTTGTTGGTATGGTGATATCTCTGCTTTTTATTATGCTATCTAAATTTGCCATAGCTTTCCTTCCAAGGAGTAAGCGTCTTTTAATTTCATGGCTGCTGTCTCCGTCTGCAGTGATCTTGGAACCCAGAAAAGTAAAATCTGTTACTGCTTCCATTTCTGCCCCTTCTATTTGCCAGGAATTGATGGGACCCGATGCCATGATCTTAGTTTTATTAATGTTGAGTTTCAAGCCAACTTTTGCACTCTCCTCTTTCACTCTCATCAAGAGGCTCTTTAGTTCTTCTTCACTTTCTGCCATTAGGGTGGTATCGTCTGCATATCTGAGGTTGTTGATATTTCTCCCAGCAATCTGGATTCCGGCTTGCGGTTCATTCAGCCCTGCATTTCTCATAATGTACTCTGCATATAAGTTAAATAAGCAGGGTGACAATATACAGCCTTGCCGCACTCCCTTCCCAATTTTGAACCAATCGGTTGTTCCATGGCCAGTACGAACTGTTGCTTCTTGACCCGCATACAGGTTTCTCAGGAGACAGGTAAGGTGGTCTGGTACCCCCATCTCTTTAAGAATTTGCCACAGTTTGTTGTGATCCACACAATCAAAGGCTTTTGCGTAGTCAATGAAGCAGAAGTAGGTGTTTTTTTGGAACTCTCGTGCTTTCTCCATGATCCAGCACATGTTGGCAATTTGATCTCTAGTTCCTCTGCCTCTTCGAAACCCAGCTTGTACGTCCGGTAGTTCTCGGTCCACGTACTGCTGAAGCCTAGCTTGTAGGATTTTGAGCATAACCTTGCTTGCTCAGTTCCAAGGAGAATTTATTGACTAATCCTAAAGTTTGTTATGCAGATCTATGAAAACTATGAACAAAATGATCCAAGCAGCGGTCTCCCACAAAATAAATCTTATTGAGACTTCAGTAGAGACTAAACAGGCCCCAATTTTAAAATGAAACAGCCTCTGTCGACTATCAAGAATCAAACGCCAGCAAAAATACATGTGCAGCTATTTTTAAAAATCACATTCTGTCTGAAAAGGAAGCTCATGCTTCTCACCAGCATCTTAATCTTGAGGCAGCTCTATCCGTGTCTCTCACATTCAATGTTTGTCCTTTAAAGGTATACAGGGATCACCCAGAATCTTGCACTGACAGGAAAGGCACAGAGGACAACCATGTTTCTCAAGGCGCCATTTAGGGCATTCAGAAAGGAGAATTACAAAATGATTTCCCCCCCCCCCCAAACATAAGGCAATTCTGTAACTATCCTGAGAGAATCATACAGAACTGGAATTTCTGACAGATCTAACATGCACTAACAGCCCAATCCTAACTAAATCCCCGCACGATGATGCAGCGGCACCAGAGCGGCGATGCAGCAGTGCTGGTGTGGCTTCTGCTGTATTCCTCGGGGGATTTTGGGCTGCTGAAGGTCTCCTTGGGATAAGAGGACATTTGTCCCCCTGCCCCGGGGTAAGACCCAGCAGCCACTATGGGTCAACTTGGACCTGCGCCAGCTTGATCACTGGCGCCAGTCCACATTACTTCATGCAGGCAGATCAGGCCCAGGAAGGGGCTCAGGCTTCAGCATGCACCGTTGCCAATCCTGCCCCCTACTGGGCCTGATCTGCCCTCCTCCTCACCCCCGTCACTGTAACTTGCCGATCCCTGATCTAGAACAATTAAACGAGAGGGTCACAAGATAGAAAATATCACATTTCACCCAACAGCGGAGATCAGTGCACACATTCAACATGCAGAATCTGCACTGAGATGCACAGCCAAAATGGCATATTACAGGTAACCATTACATTGCTTGGGATGCTGAGCATCAATAGAATTATCTGACATCAAATTGTACTTGATAAAAAGGACAAGCTTCTCTAGAAACAGGAAGGCTTGTACAGAAAAACAGGGCCACCTATTTTCATTTATGCACTTGCACAAATGCCAAATACTGTTTATAAAATTATATGAAGAACGGTATATGAGCAAAAGAGTAGTTAACACCACAGGACTGTTGAGGATCATTGTAGACAAATTCAAACAAAACACACACTACCATATCAAACTACCTTTTCCTTGCAGTACATACATTCCCTTAGACCAGGAGTGTCAAACCCGCTTCATACAGCAGGCCGAAGAGCATTCGTGGCACCTGCTGAGGACCAGAAGTGACATTAAGCAAGAAGTGACATCATTAAGAAGATGGCCAGAAACAAGCACTTTATTCTCATTAGCTGCAAATGACAAGAGAAAATGTGCAAATCTTACGTTGGCCTTACGTTTGACATCCCTGCCCTAGACCTTCCCCATTTGGATGCCCTGGAACATTAATTACCACAAGCCAGCAACTTCAATAAAGAAATCTTGCGAACTATCAAGAGCATTTACACCCTAATCCTAAATTACACATCCTTGGAAGAAAGACCTACCGATTTAAATTTCCAAGTAAGCATGAATAAGAAAATACAGCCTCAACATTTTGCATGTTTCCCTCCAAAAAGTCAAAAAGCAACAGAAGTTAAAAAAAACCAAGACTTGCTTCTGTCAAAACATGCCACACAAGTTGAATTCTGTTAGTTTCATTTAGTTATATGAGTGGCCATTGCCTGCAAGAGACTGACTCATGCAAGCGCTTAAAGTAACAAAAGCAGAATGAGGAACCAAGAATAAGCTCAAGCAGACGCTACCAATATTTTGTTCTTTGTGTCACTCCATTTCCAACATAAAACTAGTGAGGAGATCCTATTTATTCAGCCTTCTCATTAATTGACAATTTTGTGACCCTCAGACCATTCAGACAGACACCATATCATCTCTAGCAACACCCAGGTTCACTTCTTGACTAGGCCAAAATGCAAGCTCTCAACCACAGCAACAAGATAACTGCAAGACAAAAAAAAGTCTGACAAAAGCTGGAGCAAGATTCGTTCTTCTTTCACCATCAGACCAAATAAGCCAAGGAGAAGAGTGGGCAAAATTACTTCAATTGAAGTCATATCAATTGGGAAGCTGACTGAGACCATACACTGAACCATAATTGCCCGCCATCAAATTCATGGGTCCGAACTGTCTGTTTTCCATCTGCTCCTACACCAATTTAAGCAATTTTGAACTTTGCTCTCCCTTGGTGAATGTATCACAGATTTATTAGAATGTCAGAGCTCAATTGTTAAGATTCTCTAAGGCAGGTTATTACAAGGTGTGGATTTTTGATGTCCCATCAGCGAAGCCTAGGAACACCGAAGGAGCACAATCAATGCAGCTTTACTCACCCTGGAAACCCATAATATAAGATAATGAAATACTCCAGGAAACAGAGCAAGGGGATTATTCTCTTCTCCCATTACCTTAAAGACTTTTGTACTAATGGTACTCAACACAATAAAGAGGTTTTTAAAATACTGTATTTCGAACTGCCAGAAGACATCATTGCTAATATCATACGCTTTATAGATTCATATCCCCTTGTTACAAGGGTTGAACCTGTGCTAATCTCTGTAATAAATGAGTCAGTGCTTTCATGCTTATCACCCTATTCACATAGTAACCTTAGTAACTATACAGGTATCTTCATTATAAAAGTATTTCAGATATGACTAGTGGATTTTGATTTAATTAAAAAAAATCTGTGCCAGCCCTAGATCTGATACTATGCATTGTTTAAAATTAAATCGCCACTGTTTTAGACAAGCGCCCATGACAAGCAAAGGTCATCTTTGAATCCAGTGTAATACAGTAGCTCTTGATAAAACATTCAACTAAAAGCCACAAATTCACTTTGTTGACAGCTATCCCAAGTGCCAAATATGGAACCTGAAGCATTATCTTGGCAGCCAGAGCATCAGCCACTTTTTATGTGAACATCTGCCTAAACATCCCGTTTACTACACAATTCAAACAGTATTTTCCCAAAGTAGCAAAAACAGACAATGCATATGGCACTTATACAAATGTCCTGCTTGTCAATATTCAAGGTGAGCCATTTTCAAGAACAGAAAAATATTATTTGCAATGGATGCTTTTCTGCATGTAGACCAACTGGACTTCGTATTAATCCCATGGGTATTAAAGTAAATACATAAGAGCATATATAATATGTGGAAAATATCAAAACAGTGCAAATCAGCTTGAGATGGGGTACCAAGGCTTATGCCTACAGTACATGTGTGCCCATATAGTGATGTAAGAAGCATAATGTTCTCGAAAGAATAAACCATCCGTCAGCTTCCATCACACAAATGATTGAGGATTCTAACTGCAATTCCTTTGCCACACAACTTATTTCAGTACAGCAATGTTTTTCAAATGTTCTACCATTGGTGAAAAGGTGTTTTTTTTTTAAACCACACAACTTGTCCATCCACTGCACAGCTACATACCGTATTATAGAGGTTTCTGGGACGTTTCACTAGGCAATCTTCATTGGGCCGTGTCATTGCTTTGAACAAACAGGGATCACATTTTGAACATGTCCAGAACTTCCCTGCAAGAGTATATTGCAGGGAAATGGTTGCTTGCCCACCACTAGTGATCTTTCAGGGAAACGTCTCTACTGTTACCAAGCTGCCAAGGACCCCTGGATCCCTTTTCCTTCAGTCTGAAAACCAGTGCAGCTGAGAACCTGAGATGTGACTAATTCCATTATATTCAAGTCTTTGTTGGAACGATATGAAACACAACAATAAGTACAGATTGGCTAATAATGCTGCCTTCATCAAATGAAATCAAAACTGACATTTAAACTGCGGGTTTTTTCTAATAAGCTTTATATTTTACTGAAGCCAGGGAGACGATGATAGAATCCTGGATAATTTCCACAAAAACTTGGTCTTGCCTAACTGGTAGCTGTGTTAGCCTGCTGCAAAACATACAAAGCACCTAGGACACATGTAGCACCTTAAAACCAGATAGATTTATTGGGGCATAAACTTTCATCAAGCAGAGACTACTTCATCTGATGCATGAAGTGTTACCTGTGAACATCGGAGGAGATTATACGCACTGGAAGATGAAAAGATGTAAATAGTGGGACTATAAGGCAACAAGTGGAAAGAGGCTCAGTATGACAATCCTGTGCAATGTTCTGTATGTAGGAAATAGTATGGCCCCCCTATGGGGGGGAAGCGGGATATTAATCTAATAAATAATAATATAGTAATGGTGATAATTGCAACAATGTAATTTTCCTAGCTTTGCTACATACATTTAACACATTCAGTGGAAGAGAAATCTCTGGTCTTGATTAAACTTTAACAAATAAAATTGAACTTGCTTTTAAGTTATAGTCCAAACGGAGACTCCAACATGAAACTGCAGAAGCTTGGGGGCTTGAATAATAGCGAGTTTCAGGTCAACAGCAGAGTGCCCTGGAAACAGATGTGCTCTCCCACTGTTTTCTGAATGTTGCCTTTATGATATTTTATTTGTTTATTTACAATATTTCTATCCCGCCTTTCTCCCCGAAGGGACCCAAGGCGGCTTACAACAGAAAAAAAATACAATACCAAAAAATACATACATAGAGTCAAAACAATAAAAACAGTTAACAAAAACTAATAAAAAACATCTAAAATTGATTAAAAATTATTAAAATTAAAGCACATCATAAAAACAGCAGCACCCCATCTGTACCAGCAGGATGTTTAAAAAGGCAAGGACTCAGAAGACTTTTTTGAACAAGAAGGTTTTTAGGCCTCGCCGGAAAGTGTCCAAGGAGGGAGCAGTTCGTAGGTCAAAGGGGAGGGAATTCCATAAGGTTGGTGCCACTACTGAGAAGGCCCTGTTTCTAGCCGTCGCACCTCCTTGGGCGACGGCACTCGCAAAAGGGCCTTCTCTGATGATCTGAGGAGACGGGCCGGACTATATAGAAGTAGGCGGTCTCTCAAATATCCTGGCCCCAAGCCATATAGGGCTTTAAAGGTCAAAACCAGCACTTTGAATTGGGCCCGGAAACGAATCGGCAGCCAGTGCAGCTGTCGGAGGAGCGGCCCGACGGAGTCGAACCGCCTACCTCCAGTGACCACACGGGCCGCCGCATTCTGCACTAATTGCAGTTTCCGAACCATCTTCAAAGGCAGCCCCACGTGGAGCGCGTTACAATACTCTAGTCGCGACGTCACTGTGGCATGGATCACCGTGGTCAGGTCTGCACGATCCAAGTACAGTCGCAGCTGGCACACCAGCCAAAGCTGGGCAAAGGCCCCCCTGGCCACAGCCGCCACCTGGGAATCCAGGAGCAGCTGCGGATCTAGGCGGACCCCCAAGCTGCGGACCTGCTGGAGTGCAACCCCATTCAGAGCAGGACGATACTCTGGCACCTGCATCGTGGATTTCCGGACCAGGAGAACCTCTGTCTTGTCCGGGTTTAGCTTCAGGTGTATCGGAGGCAGGTGTAGATGTGTGCAGTTCATAGAGACTGATCTTTTGGCCTATGAAGACAGCAGATGAGCATTGTTGGCAGGAGATGACATATACACCTTAGAGCAGGGGTGGCCAATCTTCCACCATTAGGGCCTCTGTGTTCTTAAGAGTTGAGTAGAAGATAGAATTTTAGCAGCTGCAATTGC
This sequence comes from Plestiodon gilberti rubricaudatus, assembly GCA_026170595.1. Taxonomy (NCBI): domain Eukaryota; kingdom Metazoa; phylum Chordata; class Lepidosauria; order Squamata; family Scincidae; genus Plestiodon; species Plestiodon gilberti. Next base: position 232,889,244 of record JANXHW010000001.1, on the reverse strand, counting down.
CAATGGTGCTGCTAAAGCACCTGCTGAAATGCCCTCACCTCTACAACCATAAAGGTGCAGGAGCATTCATGTTGAAAGGTTGGCCACCCCTGCATTAGAGGATGAGCATCAATTAACATTGATAGTATGACAGATGTTTTTAGATCCTGCAGTAATATTGCCTGCATAGATACAGGGACACAATTAGTATCCAAGTTTGCTGTAGGGCTTAGTCTCTCTGCTCGATGGACTGTTGTTGCTGGTGAGTAGTCTTTTTAGGGCAGGCATCTGCCTGGAAGCAAAGAACTCTATCCCTAAGAGTCATTATTCACGATAGGTTATAGATCACCGATGATACACTGAAGTGTTTTTCACCAGGGAGCAGTAAGTGACAAATAGTGTTATTCAGCTTCTTTCCTGGGCCTCTCCTGTAGAAGACCGCTCCTGGGTAAAAACTTTCAGTGAATGTGTTCACTTCATTAAGTAGGTATTCTCATCTTATAAGATACCCAATGCAAATTCTGCAGTTGCAAGCCCATCCAAGAAACTGGAAGAAGCACAGTTGTGTACCATAAGGATTGGCTATAGACAAGAGATCTTGTGATGTGATCTGGGTTATAGCTGGAAGAGAATTGGATATGTGGCAGCCAGTGGGTTTTGGCCTTAATATGTCCATTATGTAGTTGTACAATGACACCCAGAAAGGGAACTTGCTTCATGAGCCAGTCCAGGCTCAGGTTAGTGTGCTGGATGTTCTGGTGAAATTTCTCAAGGGTCTCCAACCTGTAGGTCCATATGATGATGCCCTTGATTATCTCAGGCAGAGGAAGGAACTTTGGAGTCAGGAGCCAAGAAATTGATCTTGACAATTACTTGTTAATTATAATAGTACCATGTGAACTACAGTAGCGCCTAGATTCTTCATCATGAAATAAGGCTCCCCATTATTTGACACAGTCAAAAACTATAGACTAAGGTTTAAATACTATCAGAACAAACAATTTAAAATATGACAAAATCTTAAATGGAATAGAAATACATTTACACTTTACAAATATTTCAGTGTCAATCATGAATTCTCTGATAATCAGCATTTACATCTTCAAAAACCTTGACAGAATTCCAAGCACTCTAAAAAACAACCTTGCAAGGTAGACCAATACCCCTATGTTTTCCCCCTGACATCACTTCCACTCCAGATTTTTTTAAAAAAAGGTTTTTCAATTCTCCAGCATGTCAACAAGTTGTTTTTAAAAGTGTTTAAGTGTTTGACAATTATTTTCCGAGAAACAATCCCAATCTACCACATTGCAATTAATGACTACTTTCTCTGTGCACTTCACCCCTTACCAGTTATCAAGATATTTTTTTTCCCTTTAAGTGCCAGCGATGGGTATATTATATAGTTTCAGCTATGCTATCTTCACACAGAGAAGCCTCTTTTGCGCTTCCCAAGAAAAAGTTGTCCTACTGCCAAGAGCCTCTCTCTCTCTCTCTCTCTCCCCCCCTTTTTAGGGGAACACACAGAGATACTAAAAGCATTGCATTTCCATTCTGGGAAACAACTCCTTCCCAGCAGGCAGCGCAGCTCAGACCGCTTACAATAAGGCCTTAGAAAAGAGAACTCCCAAGACGTGCAAAAACAAGGCTCCAGTTGGGAACCAGGCCAGCTCGCCCGCCCCAGCCCGGCGAGGTCTACAGGGTCCTCCGCTGAGAACCTTGACAGACACGAGAACAGAAGCCTAACGTTGGCTGCTGCGGGTAGCCTCTGATGTCAGGGGCGGGCGGGAGCAACTTCCTAGGCCAGGTAAACGGCTGAAGAAGGAGCCCAACCCAGCAACAGAAGCCCGGAGTCCGCTGGCGGCTACAGCATTTTTCAAGCATGACGCGTTCCCCAAGACGGCGCACCCAGCCCCGCGGCCCTCATAAGCCGCCTCTCTCGAGCCCGACTGAAGGCGCCTGCTGGTTCCAAGCGCGAGGGCAGCGGAGGGCACCGCCACCTTCTCCCCCCTCCCTTTCACGCCCCTCCCCCTTCCTTTTTAAAGGCACCGCGCAGAAAGCGTGGCAAACCTCTTGGCGATCGCCTTTTTGTGTTTGTTTCGTTACCTTCTTTGGCTTTCTTCCTCCTGGCCAGAGTGCCTCCAAGTTTGCCCAAGAAGGAGTCATCTTTCTTCCGGGAAGGGGGCGACTTGGGGGTGGGCGACTTGGGGGCGGAGGGCGATTTCTGAGGAGAGGTTGCCATGGCGGTGGTGGTGGTGTGGTCCCACAAACGCACCCGAGCCTCGGGAAGGAGACAGGTTTGGAAACCCGGTCAGAGGCGGCTGGTCCCTATTCCCAACGGAAGCGGAATTATTTCAAGCATTTGAGGCTGTTCTTGCTCTCCCTCCCTCCTTCCTTCCTTCCTTCTTCCCTCCCTCTCTCTCTTGCGCACACCCAGAGAAGGGTTCTCTCTCCGCGCGCACAAGGAGTCAGAGCAGCGGCTGCAGCTCTCATCATCATCACGCAGCGCTGTTCCCCGTTCTCCACCCCCACCCCGAAATAAAACGGGAAGATGGGCAGCAGCAGCCCGCGCCTCCGCCGACTTTTGCAGGTGCTTTTGCCCAGTCCAGTGCCTACGCGCGGTTACTCGGAAGCGGTTACACTGTGTCCCATGGGGCTTACTAGTCCCCAGGATTGCAGCCCCCGTGTTCACTCGTTATGTTAAGGGGTTCAGTGAGATGAGAATGACCCGTCAGTCTAATCCTGTGAGTCTGAGAAAACATGCATTGGATCGGAGGGAGAGAGGCTTGTACTAGTTCACGGAGTTCAAAACAACAGTGCCGAACTAAGCGGCGTATGATATGCTCCAACTTCAGCTAGCCCTATTTTCGGTACCTGTGTGAATGACGTGTGTGCCTTGTTCAGAGACTATCGATCCATCGATCTAGCTCGGTATTGTCTATGCAGGCAACAGTTCTCTCTGTCAGGCAGAGGTCTTTCCCCACCTGCTATGCTATTCTGGTCCCTTTTTTAAAGTGGGGATCCTGGTGAGTGAACTGGAACCTTCTGCATGCCAGTTACACTGGGGAGCATTCGAAGGGTGCAATCCTGTACACACTCACCTGATCACAAATCCCATTGAATTTAGTGGTTTATTTCCGAGTAGACATGCATAGGCTTGTACTGTAAATGCGAATTCAGCCGCCTTTGGAAGCGCAGCAAACAGTGACTTGCAACAGGGCCTTCCAATGGTTTCCTGGAGGGGTATGGCACCATAAATGGTGCAAGGCGCTACACCGCACCTTGCAAACCGGTGTAACATGGCCCCTAACACTTGCCGGTAGTGCCGGGGCAAGTGGAAGGGGGCACATTACACTTGTTTGCAAGGCACAGTGCAGCACCTTGCACCACTTACTGTGCAGCGCCCCCTCCAGGAACGCCATTGGGTTCTTCTCAGTGGTGGCTTCTACCATATGCAACTTTCCCTGGAGGTGTGTGGTTGGCGTCACCTTGCAGATCTTGTGGCCATTTCAACATGCCTTCACAACCGCAAATCTCTCATAATTGTCTCTCCAGCTGCCTCTTTGAGTTGGGCTCTCCTTTGTTGTTATTTAGGCCAGCAGGTGGCGCAGCGGGTTAAACCACTGAACCATAAGCTGTCGATCGAAAGGTCGACAGTTCGATTCCTGCGACGGGGTGAGCGCTCGTTGCTTGGCCAGCTCCTGCCAACCTAGCAATTCCATAGCATGTCAATGCGAGTAGATAAATAGGTACCGCTTGTGGGAAGGTAAACAGCGCTCTGTGTTCCAGCCGCATGCTACGCGCTGCGGCAAGTAGAGTCATGCCGGCCACATGACCACGGAGGCGTCTTCGGACAACACTGGCTCTTCGGCTTTGAAATGGAGATGAGCACCACACCCTAGAGTTGGACACAACTAGCTTTTGACCAGTGGATACCTTTACCTTTAAGCCACCTTGAGTCTTAAAAACCATTTGAAAACCATCTATGAGAGAGAGAGAGCGCCCACCCACAACTGCATGAGGGAGACTGTTCCAATGCTGGACAGCTCTTATTTTAAACCCACCAAACAAAAAACGGCCAAACAAAAAAGATCGCCCAAATTATTGGGATGCAGTGCACTTGCAGGTCCTCCACACAGTCCCCACAAGGTTCTTTCAATGAGACTTGAAAGAATTCTTAATCACTGTACTCTGCATATGCCAAAGGTTCTCTCTCTTCTCCTGCCACGTCAGAGGCAGCCCAGTCCTGTACCTCAGAAACACTGTTCTCACTGGTATAGGATACAGTGCATGCCCTTGGGCACCAGTGCAACTACATCTGTGCTAGCAGTGATGAAACCCCACTATCATACATGCAGCTTCATCAGTAGATGTGCCACAAATGCCAACACAATGCCACACCAGCATATCTTCAGCATTGATGCAACTTCAGCTGGTATAAGCCCCCAAATGGGGTGGAGATGGGGCAGGACAGGGAGGAATTGACTTACATTCAGTAGAAGCTTCTCCTTAGGGGCAAATGGGGCTTGGCCTGACCAAGAAAAAGGGAAAGGAAAACATGCCTTTAAAGATTTAATTGCATTAAATCAATTAATTAAAGATTTCTGTGTGACCTAGGTTAAGTCACTAATTAATTTTGGTTTTCTTCTGGTTGTCCAACCCTATTGCTTCTCTCTCATGTCTGAAGGCAGTGTGAAGCGAAGCAAAGACTGCCTTGCATCACACCGCTTCCCATCGGTACAGACATGGGGGGCCCTTTGGATGGCTCTCTCTCTCTCTCTCTCTCTCTCTCTCTCTCTCTCTCTCTCTCTCTTCCATCTTCTCAGCCAATCAGAATCAAATCTTTTCAGACTTGATTCTGATTATACATGTAGATTTTCATGGCTTTTTACTATGTACACAGAAGCAATGTTTATGGGATTTCCAGCCATGTGATATCAGCTCTTAAATTGAAGAAATAAAGAATATTCTTACAACTTTGTCCGTTGAGATTCCTGTCCTCTGATCCTACCGGTATGCAGAAGCGGGCGACCAGAGCGGATTATCCAGATCAGACGCAGCAATAAAAAAGTCTTGAGTCTTCCTTGCTTAACGTTTCATCCCCAAACACTTGGGATTTTTTCAAAAGCAGAAAAAATTGGAGAACTCAGCCACAGGCTGAAATATGTTGTTAACCTTGTCCTGGAGCACTAGACTGATATAGTGAGCAGGCATCTGAAGCACAGGAGGCCCCTTGATTAGATAATTGAATACAGAAGTCCCAGGTTCTTCATTGATGATGGTAGCACATGAGCCCGTTGATTTTTTAATTGATGATGGTAGCACATGAGAATGTGGGGGAAATTGCTGGGAAAGATTGAGGCAAAAGGAGAAGGGGAAGGCAAAGGATGAGATGGTTAGACAGCATCACCGATGCAACGAACATGAAAATGAGCAAACTCAGGAAGATAGTGGAGGACAGGAAGGCCTGGCGGGATATGGTTCATGGGATCACGAAGGGTTGGACACGACTTAACGACTGAAGAAAAGCACATGAGCCTGTGGATTGTTTAATTAGACAGGCACCAGGAGTCATGGGTCTCTAGTTGACGGATAGTAACCTCTCTGCCTCATTTCCTTTCTCTGTTTCGTTCCATCTTTCAGCCTGTGGCTGAGTTCTCCAATTTTTCTGCTTTTGAAAAAATCCCAAGTGTTTGGGGATGAAACGTTAAGCAAGGAAGACTCAAGACTTTTTTATTGCTGCGTCTGATCTGGATAATCCGCTCTGGTCGCCCGCTTCTGCATACCGGTAGGATCAGAGGACAGGAATCTCAACAGACAAAGTTGTAAGAATATTCTTTATTTCTTCAATTTAAGAGCTGATATCACATGGCTGGAAATCCCATAAACATTGCTTCTGTGTACATTGATTCTGATTGGCTGTTCACTTCCTTTTGCATCCCGCCCCACAGCAGTGAATGTGCCCTATGATTAGGCAAAGTTCAAATTCTCCACCTCCTCTCGTGCAACAACACAACTCACACACATTGCTGCACTGAGGAGGAGAGTGCAGTACACACTGCACTCTTCACGCTGTTTCCCAACGCTTTCGGGCGCTTCGCACCACGCCACATGTGGTGTGTCACAGCCTTGAGTCTCTTTCAAGCTGACTTTTCATTCTTGCCTCTCTAATGCTGTCAGGGCAAGAGGGAGGGGCTGCAGATTAGAGACTCGCATGACAAGACTCCTTTACAACAGTCTTTTCCTTGCACCAGGTTCCAATTTCCACCCTTCTCAGTAACAATTGACTGAAAAAATTCTGATACTGTAATTCCTTCCTCTCAAAGCCTTCAGCCTATTGCTGCTGAGGCTGCCAGCAGTTGTGGGGCAATTTTCAAGCCAATCATGTAAATCCATTGAGCTTGTCATTGGGGTTCATAACAAACAAAGAGCCTTGAGTAGGGCCAATCAAGGTACCTCTTAGATACCACTTCCTTCCAACTAGCTGACTCTATATAGGAAGCAACTGCCATATTAGGAAAAGGCTCAATTCTAAAGATCAGACCTGCCCCCCCCTTTGCAACAGACCTTGTTCCTAATCTGACAGATGGGTAGCCCAGGCCACCGTAACTCCCTGCGCGGCTATGCAGTGGCACCAATGGGGCATCTGCTGCATCCCACAGGAGAGTTTTGGCCTCTGGAGGCCTCCTCGGGGCAAGGGAGTATTTGTTCCCTTGCCTCAGGGTAAGCCTCTGCCTGTCCGGTGGATCTACTTGGACCTGCACTAGCAATATCACTGGCGCAAGTCAGAGTGGACCCGTGAAGGCAGATTGAGCCCAGGAAAGGGGCTTGGATTCGGCAGATTTGCTGCAACTGAACCTGACCCCTTCCCAATCCCAATTCACCCTTCTCCCCATCCCTGTAATGTCACCTCATTCTGCCCACCCCCTACCTCCCCTGTGCAATCTTACCTGGGGTAGCAGGCGTCTGGAGTCCACTGCCGTGCGGAGCCAACCTCTTGCTGCTGCTCCAGCAACCGTCAGTCTATGCATTCCAGTATGTCATCTTTTGCGACAGCCAGGAAATGCTCATTCCTGCAGTGCTAGGCGCCAATAGAACTTGTGGCATGGGACTATATCTCTCTGGTTTCATGTCATGCACAGTTACAGCACGCAGATGAGAACCTTGGTGATGGGAACCATGGGGAAAGGGCACTTTTCACGACAGCCTACTCATCTCACAACATGTATGGCAAGATACTTGTCTTCTCAGAATTCTTACTATAGGGACTGTGCTCCTGGAGGACTCCACACACAAGTTACCAAGTGGAACCACCACTCCTCCTCTCCACCACCCTCAACAGGAGGAGCAAGGTCTGGAGCCCTTTGTTTTTCAGGATCGCAGCATTTGCATGATCAGCACTATCATTTCCCCCAGAGTTCCAGTGCACCCCCAACAGGGGAGGGAAAGGTGTCAGAATCAGAATGCTGCCTTTTTCTAAGAGAGAGCCTCAGATGACATTCATGACCAAAGTCATTGTTGTGAGCCCTGAACTCTCCGAGTTAAATAACAAATGTTTTGTTGATATCTTTGTTAGCCAGTTTTTGGTAGAAGTAGTTTTGCAGAAATGTTGCATTGCAAGATGCCTGTGTGTGTGTGTGAGTGGGGCTGTGTGACTGCAGGGAAAGCTGAAGAGGAAGCAATAAGAGGAAACTGGCAGATCTTGAGAGACTAATGTTGCAAAAACTCCTTGCAAGCCCAGCAGACACAAGGTCAGGAGATGGGAGGGGTTAGGGGTAGCTGAGTAAGCAGGACCCACAATTTTTTATATTGTGGAAGAAATCCAGTTTAGACCAGTCCAGAAGACCCCTCTCCAGTGGACCAGTGTGATGAGACGTGAAGGCATCAGTGAAAGGCATCATCTAAGGTTTAAAAGGTGTAAGAACATAAGCGTGCTGTGCTAGATCCTGCATGGCATTGGGCCCGCGCCGGCAGAGCTGGGGCACACCTCGGGGAACCTTTCTCCCGGGGAGAGCCCCAGCGGCCCTTATGGGCCTCCTCGGATGTGCAACAGTCAAATGGCCAGCACAAAGTTGAGGTGCTGGCATAAGACCAGGCCCAGGAAGGGTCTTAGGATATCGGCAGAGCATGCCGCCAATATCCCCACCCCTCTCCCGGACCTGGTGGCCCAATCCGGTGCCTCCCCCAGCCCCTCCGCTGACCAGCAGGCACTTGCCTGCTCGCCTAGAAGGACTCTGTGCCGGGGGGGCCTACTCGACGGGTGTCAAAAATATGCCTCACGGCACATTTACAATCCAGCACCAGTGGAGTTCTTGTTCCACTGACGCTCCGTTACACAGGATTGCGCTGTAGGTCTGCTAAGGTATTTCCCAGAAGCAATATTCTGCGAGTCATTGGAAAAGGAAAAGTTTTGTTGTAGATGATAAGTTTTAGTTAAGAATGTGTATCTGCATACTACATTGCCCCTTGTCTACAGTAAGCAGTACAGTATGTATGGAATTGAATTATCCACATCTGACTTTAATTGTGATACACCTTTAAGGACATAGGAAATGGCTTATACTACAGTCATGTTGTGTGCAACTCAAAATAGACATACATTCTAAAAATACAAGTACAAGTGACAAATTCAGATATGGGATACCTCATTTAATTTCTGGTATAATTCCATCTTATACAAGAAAGCTTTGCCTAAACCATTTTTTTAGCATTTGTTTTCTGTTTGCACAAACATTATTAATCAGCCTTTCAGTTACTGACCCAAACAGAAAAGTAAACCCCAGAGCATAAATATGCTTATAAATTACTATGTAAACACCATACAACAACAAATATACAAACGTGGTAGAAAAGAGCACAATTCTTTAGCGACATCAGAGACATTTGTATAAGGATAAGTTAATCTGGTTGCTGTAAATATTAGCTAAGACAGGGCCAGCCCAGCCATGAGACAGACTGAGTAGTAGTTGCTTCCAATGGTGAGCTGAAGGAGGCAGTGAACTGACATGAAAGAAGACCCTCCTTCTCAGCATGGTCTACCCAGCCTATGTGCTTGAAGAAGTGACTGGGTAGGAACCAGCAGATGACACAGCTAAAGGTAAGTACAGTATATTCCAGTGCAGCCCTCCCCTCTTCTCTTCTCCTTGCCCAGACTCCTTTAAATGGCAGGGCGTGCATGCTAATGTGTGTACAGAGATGACAACACACACAACATAAAAGGGGGCAGGAGGAAAATTAGGGCACATTTCAAGCCTGTGCCCACCTCTGTCCACCCACTCAACTCCACTGGTGCTTCTCCTCCTCCCATTCCTTGGGTTGAAAAAGGAAAAGAGGGACAGAGTGGAAGCAAAAGAGGAAGTGTGGAGGAGGAGAGGAGAGTGGTGGGCTAGAGCAGTGGTTCTCAAACTGTGACCCACCAGGAAAACCAGATGCGGTCGCTAACCCCTTAAGGGGGGTGGCTACTTGCGGTGACGTCCCGCCACCACCAGTGGGAAAAGGGTTTAAAAAAAAAAAACTTACCGGGGTCACACCAGCCCTCCAGAGGGTGGTAGGGCCACAGCCACTTCTGCGGGCCTCCCCGTGCTTCAGATTGGCTCTCTGAAGCAATTGAGATCCACTTCCAGTTTCGGACAAAAACTGGAAGTGGGTCTCGATCGCTTCAGGGAGCCGATCTGAAGTGTGGGAAGGCCCGCAGAGGGGGCAGTGGGTCTCCTGCACCCTCCAGAGGGCCCGCATGACCCCCGGTAAGTAAAACAAAACCTTTTTTTTCCCTGTGGCGGTACAATCCCAGGAGCGCTACTGCTACCACCGTCGGTCCACCCCCACAAAGACTTACAACTTCCTCAACTTGGGGGAGAACTTTGAGAACCGCTGGGCTAGAGCATCTCCAAGTAAAAGGAGCAGATGCTGGCATATCACCAGGCAAGGAGAGAGGTAGCATTTGGCAGGCATCTCGGGTACCAGGAGCTCTTGAACTAGCCCTGAGCATCTTTGTAAAATGCAATTAAAATTGAGAATACTCCTAGCTCAGGCTGAGCTAGGAGTATTCTCAATTTTAATTGCATTTTACAAAGGTAGATTATGTTTATGAATTATTTGCAAAACAATCCAGTTTATCCTTTACCCCTTAGGCTTTGGAGTTGCATTCATCTAAAACTTTTATCCGTACACTTCTTATTGCTCAGCCACATAGGGCAGTCGCAATTCAGCACCTTTTACATTATTAAGTGACAATTAAACCCTGCTATTTGGAATATAGGCCAGCGGGTGGCGCAGCGGGTTAAACCGCTGAACCATAAGCTGTCGACCGAAAGGTCGGCAGTTCGATTCCCGCGACGAGGTGAGCGCTCGTTGCTTGGCCAGCTCCTGCCAACCTAGCAGTTCCAAAGCATGTCAATGCGAGTAGATAAATAGGTACCACTTGCGGGAAGGTAAACAGCGCTCCGTGTTCCAGCTGCATGCTACGCGCTGCGGCAAGGAGAGTCATGCCGGCCACATGACCACGGAGGCGTCTTCGGACAACGCTGGCTCTTCGGCTTTGAAATGGAGATGAGCACCACACCCTAGAGTCGGACACGACTGGACTTAATTGTCAGGGGATACCTTTACCTTTATTTGGAATATAAGGCAATAATAGCCAGAGCAATCCCCTCAGTTGTCCTAGATTCCTCACACTGAATGTTCATACAAATGTTAAAAATCAACTACAAAAATTAATATACTATCAAAGAATACTGAAAGTAAATTGATAAATGTAGTTTGGGGAAGTTTTTTGCAGTTGGGTTGCAATCCTACAAAAAGAAGTTCTGGTGTCTTATTAACTATGCTCAGAACAGCAACCCCGACATTGGTGCATAAAAAGTATTACCTAATTGGAGATCTATGATTTGTGTATTAATTGTCAACAGTAGCGTCAACAGCAGCATAATATGGCTGTGTGTCCTCATTACAGATTTTCTAGCAAATACTGACATGATATGAAAATATTGTGGCTAATTTTTGTGTTACTGTGTGCCACAATTCAGATAATGTACATAACTGCATGATGTTGGGTATGAAATTACCTAATACATTTTACCACATTAATAAATACCTCTTTTCTTCTGTCATTGTCCTTTGCCACAAGTGTAAAGGGCTCACTTGATCCCTCTATATTTCGTTAAAGACAATCCCTTTGACATTAGGTTACACCAGTGGTGGCCAACCTTTCAACATGAATGCTGGCCCTTTAAATGGTTGTATAGGTGAGAGCATTTCAGCAGGTGCAGCTGCTTTAGCAGCACCATCAGCACTTGCAGCTGCAAAGATTCTGCCTTCTACCCAACTCTTAAGAGCACAGAAGCCCTAATGGTGGAAGGTTGGCCACCCCTGGGTTACACAGTGCTACAAACTGTAAATATTTATCACTGCATTAAATCTTCATTTAATACATATGGCACCATCAACTTTGCAAACACAGCTGGAGAACTGCAGCTGATTAACACAGCACTAATTCCTCATCTATTTGTTGACAATATACATTTATAATCTGTGATCACAAAACATATTCTTCTCCAATACAAGAACTAACATTGAAAATTAACCTAGTGCAATCCTGGTGATGGCCCATTTCAAAACTCTGAATACTTTGCTTTACGATCAGTTTGCAAAAACAAACATATACAAATACTATTCACGTATCTTGAAAGATGCCTGGAAAGTACTGTGGCCTCAAAAAGCATGCAATTCTGTGACTTGAGGCCACTCAGAATTAACCTTCCAGGAAATGAAAAACAATGAACGTTTCCAGTGTAATTTCCAAAGTGCAAGCACATCTGATAAGGCATAAATAGAACTAACATACTCTTGTCACATACATTGACAAGAGGAGCAGAAAGTCATTTTTTTATAACTCTTAATGGGAATACTGTACCACTCTTTCCCTTTGCAGCTGTAATACCCAGTTCCCTCCCCTACAATAATCTTGCATTGGTGGATCATGATTGTCATACTAGAAGGGCAACACATTTGGCCTTAATTTGGGTATTGTACTGAATTGGTTTCCCTAGGCAACATAAACTTTTCATGGTGTCATTGTTTTTTCATCCGCCTTCTGCTCCTTTAAGTGAAGCACAACCTTGTCTCTTTCTTTTTAGCTGCTTTCTTCATCAACACCACCACATCAAAAAAATGTTGTTCATCTCTAAGATCCTTTGAAATCTTCAAGCAATCTATCACAGATTTAAAGGAATATTAGTTAAAATTAGTTTCCCAATTACGGTAAGTGTTACCTTGCATTGCATTTGTGAAGCAAAACCTGGGGTGAAACATATCCAGTGGCCTGGGCATCCCAATGGAATTAAAAAAACAAACTTATTTGCATTGAATAGCAGGCTCCTATGCCGTATCACAAACTGCTTTGGAAACTCCCATCAGTTTCCAAAGCAGATTTCTGTCTCGCTGGGGAGGGGGGAGGCGGGGAGGGCAGCGACTGAGTGAGCTACATATTAAATATGTAGCTGGTTATGCAGTTCTTTGGATCTGGACAGAATGTATATACATCTGTTAAGAATGTACACCTGTTAATCACAGGTAATGCCATTTAACCAGGAAATGAATCCTATATCATTCAGTTGATGCATCCATGGCACACTGTCAGCCAAATGTAATTTCATATATCCAACATAAATATTAATATATCAAAAAAACATGCATAATGTGAGAATGACCAAGCAGGCCACATACAGTATTTTTTTGTCTTGATTACCATTTATCTCTGCATGGGGGGGGGGGGGGGAGATATCTGAAAACCAACCAAGCTGAGCAGAAATTTCATTCCCTTTCAATTCCATTCTTTTTTAATAAATAAAACTGCATAAGGAAGTCCCCAGAGCTCTATCTTTTGTTTATCCAGAATAAATCAAAGTTGGCACATACACATCTGGGATTTAGCAGTTGGGACTCAAGCTCAAGACAGATGTAAATCAAAGAGATATGTAAAGTCGTGTGAATGGGTTCTGAGTTATCTTTAACGTACGCTGCATGTCCATAACACAGCAGCAAATCAAAGTTGGTTCATTATAGTCAGTTGGGTTGCTGCTCCCTTGCTGCTCTTGGGTAACAAAGCACCTGAAGAAAACTGCTTGCCTGAAACACTAGGATGTTGTAGCTGCAACTGCAAGGAACTCTCTTTCCCAAAAACCACAACCTTCTCCCGTATCAGGCAAGTGGCTATGAAGTGCCAAGAATGTCAAAGAACCAGTGTCAAGGCTTATAAAAAAAACAGCGTCCCCTTTAAATTTGCATGAGATGGCAGAACTTACAAGTAGGAGGCCTTCAACCAACTGATATTTAACAGCTGCTTGGAAGTGCACACAGCCATTTCTACAAACTCTCTCCTTTGATCCCTGAGGAAGGCAGTTAGAAACAGTCGAAATGTTGGAAGCTTTATAGTTGTATATCTTAATAAAAACAGGAACATGGCTTTAGACCTTGGAAGCTTCTATTCTTGTTGTGGCCATGTAAACCTTGGTGTTTATGGCTATGAAGTGCTTTGTTTCACACGAAGTGGAAGCAGCAGCAGCAACGGATGTGTACCCAAATACATCTTGCATCACAGGTTACAAAAACACAATTCGTTCAACGTTTGCTTACCAGCAGTGGCCCTTCTGTCTTTCAATCCTGCTCCAATCGGCTTTGATGATCTTCTAATTCCAGCTCTTTTGCTCTTGGCACATGAAGAATAAAGACAACCGTTATGACAACCAGCAATCCTTAATCTTTCCATTCGTCATGGAGATGTTGGTTTCAAGATCCTTATCTCTTTCAGCAAGATTAATGGCCAGATAAACTAAGGCCCTTTACTTAAGTCACATACATTCCCTTGTTTGACATACATTTTAAAGCTAACACGATTGTTAAAGCCCAACACACACCGCACGAATTCCGGTGCGTCCCAGACGCCCGAGGAGCTTTGTCGAGCTATGCGTAAGTGTCTGGTTACCATTGCGGAAGCGAGCAGAGCAGCTGCGCTCTCCCGAGTTCCGGCACGAGCGAAAATGATTCTGGCCATGTTTGAGGGGGCGGGTTTGCGGAGCTACTGCACTCAGCCAATCAGATGAGAGGGCAGGATGAAAGGGGTTGTCAATCAATCGGAACTCACTTGAGTCTCTGATTTCTCTTGGATCCATTTTTCCTTCTCACAAAAGTTAGCAAGATGAATTCTATTCCCAGCACAAACTGTTTTGTAAGTTTTCTCTCCTTCCTGCCCCCCTCTCTCTTCTCTCGTGTATCGGACCGCACTTGTGCTTAACCAATCACCACTGCACTTTCTAAGAAGGTGGGACAACAGGAGGGACTATTCACTGGAAGACACTCCTACAGACGAGTTCAGCGCGCGGAGGCGAGCGGCCAGGCACCAACGCTCGCTCACCTCCGCGCCAGAGCTCGTGCAGTGTGTGTCAGCCTTAAGGTTAAAGATAACTGAATTCAAAATTCTCATCTTTGGATTCACAGATTCAACAGTTAAAAAACCATTAAAAGTTGAAAAAACCTTGACGTTTCATCAGCTGTGCTGCCGACTTCATCAGAAGGTACAAGCCAAATGCCTGCACAGGTCATCAGGAGACAGATGCAATAGAACTGGATCTAACCACCTGTCACTGTTCTAAACCAACTTAAAGAGACAAGAGCTGTTCCGGGATCATCAGGAAATTACAGACTCTATTATCTCATTGTCCAAATGCCATCAAACAAACAAACATGCCGAAAAATGCCCCTGTTCACTAGCAGAACATGCACGGGAGTCTGGGCATAGCATTAGATTTGAGGAGACACAGGTTTTGGAGAGGATCAAATTATATATTCCCAGATTAAATAGGGAAGCCCTAGAAATCATAAAGCACCCCAAGGTTATGAATAGGAATGAGGAAACACTGAGAATAAGTAAGACTTGGCTGCCAGCCATAAAAAGGAGTAGGATTCTCCCATTTGTCAACAACAGATAGTACAGGGGCAGTTTTCGGCATGTTTGTTTGTTTGATGGCGCTTGGACACTGTGATAATAGAGTCTGTAATTTCCTGATGATCCCGGAACAGCTCTTGTCTCTTTAAGCGGGTTTAGAACAGTGACAGGTGGTTAGATCCAGTTCTATTGCATCTGTCTCCTGATGACCTGTGCAGGCATTTGGCTTGTACCTTCTGATGAAGTCGGCAGCACAGCTGATGAAACGTCAAGGTTTTTTCAACTTTTAATGGTTTTTTAACTGTTGAATTGTATCACTAATAAACGATCTGTGAACCCGGAGATGATAATTTTGAATTCAGTTATTACCTTGTTTGTACCACCAATAAAGTAAAGTAGATTCCAATATCTGATTGATTGCAGGGCTTCAGAAAAGGTAAACATATACATAAGGACCATGATCTTGGGCATAAGAGCCACTCTATGCATAAAGTGATGACAGAGCCACGATGGCACAGAGTATGTAATGCTGGACCCAGATCAGGCACAGCCACAAAGGCTACTGAGTGAATTTGGGCCATTGACCATCTCAGACTAGTGCATCTCATGGGGTTATTGTGAAGGTAAATGGAAGAACTCTACATATGCTATATCTTGGTTGGAAGGATGGGATACAACTGTAAAATAAATACAATTATATTTTCCCTTGCATAGACACAAAGCAGAAGAGCACCATATTCACTAAATGTTGTTGTATGCATCAATCATTTTTGTTGAATACATTAAAAACAAAATATGTGATATGAAACTATAAAATGTTGGTCTAGACACCTCCTAATTTATCTGCTTTCCCTTGCCCTTTCCACAAGTGCATTGTACAAATGCAGATTAGTCTGCAGCAGATACACGATTGACAGGTGAATATAGTTTAGTATCTGAATATTTGTTTTGGGCACCACAAGACTTTCTACATCACTCCTGCTCTGCTGATTTGGAGACCTCCTGAAGACAAAATGAGCAACATTTGCACATGGGATACTTACGGCAAGAGACAGTGGAACAAAACAAACAAATGGAGTAAACCCTGTCCTGGCACACTTGGGCACTCATGTGAACAGAAGAAGAACTGGGCTCTCAAAAGGGGTCTTCGAAGAGCACAACTTTCCTTCTGTTTATGACACAAACTCCCAGCCACCAGAGTGCCACCACACGGGAGGTTAGGATCCAACCCACTTCCAGTCATTGGCCCAACGTTTTTTAGCACAGTCTTCCTAGAGTAACTAACTATTTTTGTCTTTTTCCCCTCAGAGTAAAACAAGCATCATTTCCAATTCTATTGGAGTAATAGGACGTTACCTCTTTTCAAGAAACTGCTTACTGAAATAAGAGGTACTACAGCTGTTTTAATGGGCACAGTTCAGGAAATATGGATACACCTAGCTAAGCTACATGAGACAAACACTGCTAATTGCTTCAGCTCTATTGATTTGACTGGGGTTTTAGGCTAACTATATTTGTGAAGTGCCCAATACCTCATCTTTGCAGGTGGTGGGGTGGGTGGGTGGGACAGGACCGGATGGGACACAACATGGTAACCACCTACTGTAGGTCTCAAAACAGCCATAGAAATGGATTGTTCTACTGATGCAAGACCCTGCATCAGACCTGAATTAGTATGTGTTTTTACAGGGCAGTATAACAGCCTCTGCACCACTCTCAAATGACACATTTATGCACACCTTTGCTTCCTCATGTTGTGACAAATTGTAAATGGTGTGCATGCAGGACAGGGAGGGTTTTGGTGTTTTTTCAGGTCCTCATCTGGCACTTTTACCAATCTGTCTTCCAGCGGACTAAGGGCTTATAGGTTCATTAGGATTCATCACAGGATAACATAATCACCACAAGGAACAGTAGTTGTAATAATGTTAGCTCCATTGAAAGTATAGGTTCAAAACAGAGGGTAGCTTTTGGTTGCATTTATTGTAAAACACTTCCAGCTGTAAAGGACAATGAGGGAGGAATCAGCAACTCTCTGTTTCTCCGCGCACTAATGGTGATATGCTATGCAAGGCATAATACAGCAATTTAGTTCAATAATGACATCTGCATGTGTCAGGAAGAAAACTCTGTGCCTGTACCTGAGTATATTCTCCCCATCTCTGATCTGACATTTTCAACACTAATAGCAAACTGAGTTTTTCCTTACATGATCAAGAGTTCAGATT
This sequence comes from Plestiodon gilberti rubricaudatus, assembly GCA_026170595.1. Classification (NCBI taxonomy): domain Eukaryota; kingdom Metazoa; phylum Chordata; class Lepidosauria; order Squamata; family Scincidae; genus Plestiodon; species Plestiodon gilberti. The sequence continues at coordinate 232,872,096 of JANXHW010000001.1, read as the reverse complement.
CATAGCGCATTAACTTATTCTTCTCCAAAACCAGCTCAAACCATTCATGCAACAGCTGAGTTTCATCTTGTGTGCTTGAATCTGTTTAAGATATAAAAAATAAATGAGTGGGTAAAATTGGGTTTTCCTCCCCATGATAAAACTGCCATGTCTGAAAACTCTCACTCTCTCAGACCAGTGTGCATTTGTAGAAGTTTCTTCCTCTATAAAAGGCCAAATGCATTACATGTTTACCTAGAACTTGTTGAATCTTTTATAGCCATCAAGCATTGTAGCCACCAATAGGCTAGATGTCCATGTTTCAGAGATAGCTGATGTAAGTAACCAGTTATTCCACCTCGTGATTCTTTTGATAATTAATTTGTTCCTATGTTTGGTATGCGTGAGATGTCAGACCAATGATCCATCAAATCCAGTAATGTCAATAGTAATTGGCAGTAGGTTTCCAACTCGGATTTCCGGATTCCAATAAGTGGAGGCCTTATTACTTAAGGTTTTGTAGCTGGAGTGAGATCAGGTTTGGGACTTTCTTCATATAAGTCAAGCATTATGTTGGCTCTTAAACCAAGAAGAAAGGCCCAGAAGCTGGAACGCACACCTGCCATTAGGCCTGCGCAGCGCTTGCATACTGGGCTCTCATGACTGCTTTCCTGGACCCTGGATAGACAAAATCAGTCAATGCTTGTGCTCATTCTCCCGCTACAGCAGCTATCAGGCACAGGGCTAGATTCCCTGCTGCTACTTTGACAAGCCCACTCTCCACAGTGGGAAAGTGAGCATTAGGACTGATTGCCCTCTGCCTCTTCCCATGAATCACCTCCCTTGCCACCTCCATATTAAGGTATGTGTCCTCTGCCTTCTAGAGCCAGCAACCTAAAGAAGAAAGTCAGAGCTGTGGGCCATTCCAGGCTCTCTCAGTCCTGCTGGATCATATCATATCTAGTCCAGCATCTTGTCCTTTCCCTGTGCATGATGTGCACGTGTGTTTTTAAGTCCTATCCCACCTTTCCAGCAAACATAAGCTTCAAGGTGGCTATTTACAACAGCGGCCAGCCCCATGCCTCTGAGAAGCCCACAGAGCATGAAAGGCAACCGTCTTTCCCACTTGTTTGTCCCCAGCATCTGTTATTCACAGTTGCACTGCCTGTGAACATTGGTGAGAGTTCATTTAGACATGGATCACTCAGGCAGCATTTTATTGGCTACACACAAAGATGTGGTCGTTTACCATGTGGGTGCTCACCCACAGGCAATTACTACTTGCTCCAAGCATGCAGCCAAATGGCAATGACAATGCTTGTCCTAACCCACCACGTTGAGACTTGCCTATTCATTCTTAACCGCTCCTACATGTAACAGAGGTGAAGAAATAAATACTTTCTATTTGGAATCCTGGTTGCTCCACTACTGATTCAGTAAGGACCTCCAGTTAGGGAAATATTAGAGCAGGGGTGTCAAACTCATGTCGTACAGCAGGCCAAGTAGTATTCAGATGATGAATACTACTTGATGATGAAATCAGATGATGGCCAGATGATGCAGATGATGGCCAGAAATAAGCACTTTGTTCTCACGTAGGAACTCATTAGCTGCTAATGACAGAAAATATGCAAAGATATGGGAGAGCCCAATTATCAAGCTGAGGGAGCCCAATGATCACATGTGTCACCTTTTCAGCAGTGTCGCTTCTGCCGAGGCATCACTTCGCAGCTCAGGAGCTGAGAGGTGTCCTGCAAAGTGATGCATCAGTAGAAATGGCACTGCTGAAAGGGTGACTTGCATGATAATTGGGCTCTCGTAGCACCTTGGCAGTGTCTCCCTCTCTCACCCTCTCTCTGTGCATTCCCCTGTACTAGCATTCCTTACCTTCTGAGGCCTCCTTCCATCTCTCTCTCCCAGAGCCTCAACAGAAGCAGAACTGCTGAAAGGGTGGAGTTGAGAGAGCCCAATTACCACGTGGGCCAGATAAAGAGCTTCTGCAGGCCAGATCCGGCCCACAGGACTTATGTTTGACACCCCTGTGGTAGAGGGTCCTAGGGGATAATCCGAAAACATCTGAAGTGATACCTCTGTTGAAACTAACTGGGTGACGACTGAAAGTGCCCAAATGGAAAACTGCAAGGAACCTCACAAAAGGTGCCCTGAGTTTTCAAAAAAAAAAAAAAAAAGAAGAAGAAGAAGAGTGGGAAATACTGTAAGTAGAATAGATAAAAATGCACCCTAAAGAAATCTGTTGAAAGATCACAGTCAACCTGGTCTGTCCTCTGATAATAGTTACCATTAGGAACAGGATTGAGATTACACCCGATTCTTCTACTGCATAAATTGTTGTTTCTCCAATTGCGAGATCCTCAAAACCTCATTTTGCTCATCAGCCTTTGTACCACTTTGTTTCACCCCCACACATGTTCTCCTCTTATTCAGTCCAGTAGCTAATGAATAACTCCCACTAACAAAAGAGGCTTTCATTCTGTACTCACACAATTATTAGAGGGGAGTTGCATTGATGTCACTGAAGACTAGTGTTTGCAGCCCTGTCTCTAAATTTGGTTATTCACAACCTTTGCAGCTCGATATTATTGCTTAACTGTGATGATTTTCTAATTACCTTAATAATACCTATTAAATCACTTGAACTCCATAAGCACAGCCCTGCTTAAATGCAGCTTAACCTAATAAGAACCAGTCATTCATTAAGCAATAATGCACATTATTTTTAAAAGCTTGACTGATTGGAACACAGGAACAGCTGGAATTGTAGATTAACAACATAAATGTTGTTAGAAGCAAAGCCCTAAAAAATAATAATTTTCAGGGGTGGTCTATGATAAATTTCTCATCGGAGTCTTATGGGGGTGAACTAATCACTATCCCTTCTAGAACACCTGAATACGTAGCTGGCTACCAATCAATAGAGAGGAAAAACCACGAACTGTAATAAAAGGAATTAAATTACTACGGAAAGAAAGGGAACAAGGCACTTCAGTCTCTCAAGACACAACAAGTAAGAGGATAACATCTTACTAGACGGTCTAAGCTTATTAAGTCTCACTGAACCATCCAGATTCCTAAAGTTGATTTGCACATGATACCTCCCACATCTGCAGCCCTTACTCATGTGGTCATCCTATATGTCAAGTATTCTCTTTCCTTCCTACCGGTATTCCAGTGGTCAGTCCCCGTCCCCCGTCCCCCAAGAAGAAGCAATCATTTGAGGATCTCTCTCGTATGGTCAAGCTACTACTCAGAGCAGGACTGTGGCAAGGATTGTGATTTTTAAAACTGATCTCATTATACGCTGAAAAATTATCTGACTACAGTTTTTGGAGCAATTAAACAATTGCTTGCCACACAGTCTCCATCTATACAGTGCACTTGAAATTTGCTCTGGGGTTACACACAATAGGGGTAGAATTCTAACTCAAGAAGAAGGTAGGCCCTATGAACCCGTTGAGGCTGGGGGAGGGATGTAACTTGTGTGCTACACAACACATGTGAGCCCCAGAATGACTGTATGGGAATTCTTATGCAAAACTGCTTGATATTAAATAGTAATTAACATTAATTATTGCTCATAGGACATTATTCAGTGTTATGTACCCAGGTCAAAAGGCAAACCAAACATACATACAACAAATATCTGAGGCATTCTGGAGCTTGCTGTAGTCTATTCAATAGTAAATACAGTATATACATACACTAAAATCTTGATAAAAAATAAATAAAAGGTTAACTGACATTTAACCTAAAAGGTTAAATACTCAGTCCTCAAGATAACTAGGTAGCCTAGGCCCATTCTTTAAAATAACCAGGTATGCTGGGCCTATCCCGGTGCGCCATGAATTCCATTTCATTGTGTGTATCAGCACTAAAGCTAGTAGAGAAATAAATTAAGAATAGTTTTCTTAGCCCCCACTCTACCCTACTCCCTTATCTATCATTAAACAGAATTAAACAGAAAGTTAAGCTCAGTGGAATGTCCTCAACAGCTCTAATATCTTCACGGAAGTGGCCATTTTGGTCAAATAATCACATATTTCCTACCCATTTACCTGATTCTCCTCGCAGTTCCCTCTCTAGTTGAACACCATGCACTTCCAGAGCCCGTTGCTTCTCCTCCACTTCTTCTAATAGCCGCTGGATAGCCTGGACCAATGAATATGGTTTTTTAAAAAAATTAAAACGATTCTATACAAGTAGAGTCTGAACTTATGAAGTAGCCATACTGGTCCAATCTAACCCAGTGCTGACTAATCTGATGGTTAGAGCTCTCCAAGGTCACCAGCAGAGGCTTTCACTAGTCATGCTACATGACATCCTTTTAACTGGAAATGCTGGGATTGTACCTGTGACCTTCTTCTACCTACAAGCAAGTGTTATGGCCTATCCCTATTTTCCCCACATCATCTTATCTATTTAACAAAGACATCCGGAAATCCAGACTATATAAAAGACACTATTTCAGTGCAGTGTTATATAACACTAGTGTAACACTAGTGTAACACTATTTAATAGTTACACTATTTAATCCGGACATCCAAAATCCAGACTATTCTGAAATCCAGATGTGGGGGGGGGCTGTGACTTAAAACAAAACAAAACAAAACTTTTTCCAGCACCTGGCTGGTATAGCGCAAGGCATGCTGGGGCACAACATTATTAAAAATATTGTATAAAATGACCTTCAGGTACAATGTGTACAAGGTGTATATTAGTTTTGTGTTTAGACTTGAGTCCCCTCCCCAAGATATCTCATTATATTTATGGAAATATTCCAAAATCCAGACAAATCCGAAATCCAGACAACTTCCCGTCCCAAGCAGTCTGGATAAGGGATACTCAACCTGTATAAAGCACAAGGGAAATCCAGTCAGAAGAAACGGGAAGGGAGGGACAGGCTTTATACGGGCTCCAGCCATGATATTTACTGTAAGTTCTTCTCCTACAATCTGGTGGGGAGGCTTTTGTTTGCCATCTAGCAGCATCATACACATTTGGCTGGGTCACCTTGTTCATGGAAAGCTGTGGTTCATTACCTGTGCTTTGTGGAGTCTCTTTAGTTCTTCTTGTTTAACCAGTTGCTTTGTTTCCTTTTCCAGCTTTCTGCTTCTTTTAAGAATTTTTTTTGTCTATGAAAAAAAGGTAATCAATACTTTGTACTTAGCCACAGTTTTTTTTTAATAGACTTTTCTTTTAATGTGAATGTTAAGTAGATTTTGACTGAGCTGGCCAGGCACATTCTGAGCCATTTGCCCTCATCAGTAGGGACCTTGTTGCAATCTTAGTTAGGCATTAGCATTTTCTGTCAATAAAAGCAAGGGTAATGCTCCATCAGTGAAGATGAAATAACACATCCCCACAGTAAACCCACAACCAATTATGCTGGTGACTAAACATTAGGGAGTGTAACGTTGCCATTCAAGTCTTGACCTACTTATTACATCTGTGAAATGCTAATCATTCTGTCTATTGTGGGTGAATAGAAACATGGTTTTTTGTTGAAAAATAAAGTCAGGGTTGGGATTACACAGTGATCCCAGGGTTACATTGGATCATAGCTTACCATGCATGGGGACCTTCACCCAGAAGTAGGAGTAGAAAGACCATGTACCCAGGAGAGAGACAGATGATTAAAAAGAATTGAAGAAGCTCTAAGGACCATGAAAGGTGCACCACCAAATCAGTACGTCAATACCTGTTTTGAAATCAGTAAGGAGAGTTGGGAAGAAAGGAATGAGAGAACAGCAAATGAAACCTGAAAAGGTGTTGAATTGAAAGTCAAAGTCCGCTCACACTGGAAATTAGCTAGAGTTCTTAAAATGATATCGTTGTTCCCAAAACAGACTGAAAGCCAAATCAGACAGGGCATTCCCATGTTTCTCTTTATGGGTCTGTCCATTTCACATACTTAAGGGCCCAACCCTATCCAACTTTCCAGTGCCGATGTAGCCCTAGGGTAAGGGAACGAATGTTCCCTTACCTTGAGCAGGCCTCCATGACTGTCCCCCCCACCGCAGGATGCAATGCATGCCCCACAGGCACGGGTGCATCAGCACTGGAAAGCTGGATGGGATTGGGCCCTAAGTGTGGGATGGAAGTACAGCATGTCTTTAACGGAAGAGGGCTCTGAAGCCTGTACCACCTTCTTCCTGTGCCATACTTCTCCCCTCTAAGGAGATTGCTTCAGGCATTTTTCTCCATTTCCGGCTCATATCTCAGTACCAAAGTATTTACGTTGATTTAAAACATTTTAACTGAGTAAACCCAATTCACCACAGCACAGATTAAGACTACCAAACAAACAAAACCCCTCACAAGCTAGGCTTACCATTCGTCCCGGTTTCGCCGGGACAGTCCCGGAAATCGGACCCGATTCCCGGTCGTGTCCCGGGGGACGAATGGGCGCCGCCATCTTTTTTTTTTAATTTTAAACTTACCGGGCAGCATCTTGGGTCACGAAATCTCGCGTGATCCAAGATGTCGGCACCCAAATCTCGTGAGGGCATGATGCCCTCACGAGATTTGGGCGCCGACATCTTGGATCACGCGAGATTTCGTGACCCAAGATGCCGGGAAGTTTGAAAAAAAAAAAAAGAAGATGGCGGCGCGGCGAGCGGGTGCTTCTCCCGGTCGTCAGCGGCACCGGGAGAAGCACAGTGCTTGCCCGTGTTGCGCGAGCCTGCTGGAGGCTCGCGCTGGCCGGGCAAGCAGGCTGTGCTTCTCCGGTCTCCCAGCGGCTCCATGCGGTGCCGCTGGGAGACCGGAGAAGCACAGCCTGCTTGCCCGGCCAGCGCGAGCCTCTAGCAGGCTCGCACAACGCGGGCAAGCAGGCTGTGCTTCTCTCCGTGCCGCTGGTCTCACAGCGGCACCGGGAGAAGCACAGCCTGCTTCTTGCCCGTGTTGCGCGAGCTCCAGGGCTCGCGCAACGTGGGCGAGCAGGCTGTGCTTCTCCCGGTGCCGCTGGTCTCGCAGCGGCACCGGGAGAAGCACAGCCTGCTTCTTGCCCATATATTTATAAGTCTTGAAAACAAATCACATGTTATTTAAGTCTTTTAAAACAATAAAACATTATTTTTCTTTTATTCACCAAAGGGTTAACTAACTTTTCCTTTATCATCTAAAAGTCTTAACTTCCACTTCAAATATCTTAAATTTATTAAGTCCCCCCATTTTTCGTCTTCAAATTTGTTAATTTTCCATCAAAATTTTTCCATCACTCTTTATATGTTTCTTAAAAACAATTCATATCTTATTTGTTTTTCTAATCATAAAACATTTTCTTTTTATACAACATTAACTCCAGTAATATTCCCCACAAAAAATTATTATCCCTTTTTAATTTTGACAGTTTGCCATTACCCCTTCCATCCCTCCCCTTCCTCCTTCTTCCTCTTCTTCTTCTTCTTTCTCTTCTTCATCCTTAAATCTTTCCCGAAAGTCCCTTGTTTTTTGAATTGTATCCACTTTACAATTTTTTCCACAGGATCATTCACGTCTTCTAAATTCCTCCCCCGAAAGACAATCCTCTTTTTCTTCAGAAACTCCACAAAAAATATATAACTCTTCTTTTTCTGTATAATTCTTAACGAAATGTCTTTTAGTAAGGTACTCTGCTTCTCTGTCTCAAGTCTTGATTTAACTCTTGGTACTTTCTCTGCTACAATCTCTTCCACTAAATCTTTCTCTTTATCTTCCTGTATTTCCAACATAGCCTTCATTCCTTGGAATTCGTCCTTTTCCTTCACCACTTGTTTCAGTTCTGTGTTCATATTCTGAAATTTTTCCTGCAAAATTGCCATTTTTGCATCAAATCTCTGTTCCCATTTTTTAAAACAATAGTCCAATTGTGTAGTCATGTTGCAGATTTTTCACCAGGTGCCGATCTCTCTTCTCTTAAAAAAAGAGGTAAAATAAACTGCGGTCGCCGACGTGAAACAAAAAGATTAATTGCCATAATCCATGAACTCTGACACGGAAGGGCTCATATTCTTTTAGAAAGAATGTCAAGAATGACAACAATATGTAGAAAAAAAAACAGACACACAAATCCCAAACAATTTTCTCTCGCCGGAACAGTCTATTTAAGAAAACTTCTTCATATCTTTCCTTCTCCTTCTCTTACTGTTTTAATCTTCCATAAGTACAGAAAAAAAAATAGCTAAAGCTCTCCACTTTAGAAACTTTTACTTTCGAACCTACACTTCGTCTTTTCGCAACGTATTAATTATTTTTAATGTTAACTCTTATCTCGGCTAATTTCTTCAGTTCATAAATCATTTCTACGCCTCTTGCCTAAGTAAAGCAAAGCATGTGGGAGGTGGCTTGGCTTACGCTTCATCTGAAGTTTGAGCTCGTTGTTATCCTTCTTCGTCACCCACCGACCCGAAACTTCAAAGCCTTTGCCTTGAAGTGTCAGAATGGGGGTGATTTAAAGAAATGTGGTTTATCTCTTTGTACACCCTTTCAATCCAGGGGTAAAGTAGTTAAGTCCATCAGATGTACTCCGTCGATACAGAGCGATCGGCGGAGTTGTCAGCCTGCCATGATCTCCCAGCCGGAAGTCCGATATATACACATTCTCATTAATAACAATTTTGATTTGAATTTCGTGAACTAAGTTTAAAGGACATAATCCCATTTCATGCATCTCCCCCAGCATATATTGAATGTATTGCGAGTGGTATTGTGCCAGTTGGCCTTGCGCCAACCGACACATGTTTAGGGGGGTTCTAAATGAGCACCGCCGTACACACATGGGCTACTTCACAAAATTTCACAAAACGGTGTGATGGGAGCTCCCAATCGTATGGAGAAGCCACATATATACAGGTGGGCACCCAGAAGCCCCTTTCACAGTTATGTTGAAAGTAGAAATTGGGGTGGGCCACTGGACACGATTCTTCTCCCCCTCCATTCATTTAGTCCATGTGGCGGGGAAGGGAATATATGAAAAATGATTTCAATAGTGTTGCTTCCAAGTCATATTGTTATCCTGTTCATAGCTGCCAGACGTAGAGGACACAGAACCAGAAACATTCCTCCAGCTGAGCCATTCTTGCTGTTAGTGCAGTTGTGTGTGTACAGGTCAAGCCTCTACCCCTCAGCCACCTACTTACCCCACACCACCTCTCAATCAGCATGTCTAAGACACTGCAAAGTTAGGAAGGCAGGATGAGGAGGTGGACATCAGACATCACAGAAAACTTGAGTGTGTGTGTACACGTACACGTACACACACACACACACACATTCATTCTGTACATACTTAAGGACACTGGTCTTAGCTCCTCCTTAAGGACATTTTTCCGTTGGTGAGATAGAAATTCAGTACAGAGACACTCATGCCTATGTGACAGAGATTTTATAAACCAAACAAGCTGTAGAGACACCAAAATCATATGATACACTTCCTCACCTAATAACATTTCTAATAAGGGTAGAAGAAGAAAAAACATTGATGAGAGAAGAAAAAAGTTCTGAAGGGAGACAGGATTAGGGATTTAGGAAGCGCAACAATGAAAGAAAAAACCCCAAAGCAAGCAAGACAGTGACAGAAAATATGAATTGACACCTGCTCCACTCATATGCTTACAGAATGGTCAAACAGGAAAATTAAGGCTCTCGTCACTCTCTCGGAACGGACCTTTCCTGCTAATCCTAAGGGGTAGCTTACATGACTGTTCCTGCAGGACAATGTCACCATGAGGCGATAACCCTATTTCGTTCTTTTATGGTTATTTGATCTTATCAGTGCAACCCCCTGTGGCAAACCTGATACAATCAAATGATTTCCTTGCACTGAACATTCACAGTGTCTTATCTGCGCTTGTATTTGTAAATCATTTTCATAGCTGTTATGTTACGTCAATGAACATGTGTTCTTGCCTGGTGGCTCAATATACGTATATGCTCAAGTCAAATACAAAATAGAGCTCAATGTATTTTCACAGTAAACACAAGTTACTTCCTCCTCTTCAGTTAAATAGCTTTCTGCCTGAGTCCAAATGAATGCTGATTAAGATCATTGGAGCATCAGACAGAAGGCATTTGGCATCATTTGCGAAGAATTGTACTGCCACCTGCACACACTATTGCAGGATTCATATGTGTTAGTGATGTGTGCAGGGAAATACCAGTACTCATTTGATTGGTCATCTATTTTCCTGATGGGGGCTCCTTTAACAGTTGCATGACAAGAAGTTGAAGACTTTCCTATCGCTGTTTTTTCATATGGGGAAACACTTCAGCTGCTGAATTTTTGATTTTCACTCCAAAAATACAGAAGCCTTGCCAAAAAAAGCTGGCAACTAGGGTGTGACTGGTGAAGGTGTAGTGTACGTGTGTTATTGCTACCTACACCTTCCCCTTCTCTGCCCTCTTCGCTAACTGCGTTTTTGTTCATCTAGGACTCTGCGGATAGCTCAAATGAAACCATCTGATCACTTGAGGAAGCCCTGTGGAAGATTTGAAGTCTTAATACCCCTTCATATTCAACACACATTAACATATTGCAGCAGTAAAAACAAACAAACCAAATCTGTTAACTTGTGACCAAAACTTGAATAATGTAAAGGGAGCTCAAATCAGAAGGGTTTGAGAACGCTGCTGCTGAAAAGATTACCTTGCGTGGCAATGAAGTCTTGCGTTCTAATTCACCCTCAGAGGACGAAGAACAATAATCAGTCACTTGTTTTCTGACAGGTAGATGTTCAGAGTCTGAAACAGGAACAATAAGCTCAGTGAAGCAGATATTATTTCCTTCCTGGACTCTGAATAAATGCTCACCCCAGCTGCTTAGCCTGCACCTGCCCTTAAGCTCTGCAAGGTATACCTAACAGCAATTTGGAAAACCGGCTGATTACATTAATTAAATTCTTGGCCACTGTTCAAGGACCTTGCTACTTGGCAATTCCCTGAACACCCCTATCCGCCCTGCAAACATATTAAACTTTATGTATGAATCAGTTAAGCACTATTTCTATGGCATGATGGCTCGAGTCTGCATTCAAAACCCCAAATCCATTATTAAAATGCATATCTGAAGTTAGCCATGTTATCTAAATGATTGTCTAAGACTCACCATGTGGCGTAATTGAATGCACAAAGTCTGAGCCAGCTCTTAAACAAATTACCCTTATGTGGCTTGTAGCATCTGGCACCCATTTTTACTCGGTGACATCTGCTCAGTGTAAAATAGCTGGCGTCAGAATGTCTGGTCATATAAAAAAAAAGTAACAAATATAATCAGAAGCAAATGGACTTTGCAATGGAGGTTTTATCACACAGCCTCATGCAACATAAATATTTCATTAATTAGGTCTAAACAAACGTCACTTCTATTTTTCTCTCTTGCAAGATTATCACACGCTTGAGCTGTAAATGCTGTATATAAAATGCACACAGCACAACAATGCATTCTTCCACAAGCTTTCCCAAGTGGGAAATTTAAGAAACCCCTGGGAGAAAATTATCCTCATAGATTCAAACAGATCTCATTTTTATGGTCTACAGTTTTATTTTTGCTCAGTTCATCAGAGTAATGTTTTTAACCAACATGAAACATTTCCACTTGTTCGTTTCAATGTATTACTCTAATGCATGTTCTTTTCCCCTCTGAGAAACCAGAATAGGTACAGGGAACATCTGCCGGTACACATAACTGCAGGATTAATGATTAACATCTGGATTGGACTCTGTTCAGGCAATGAGCGGCAAACACATGCTGTTAAAGATGACTGAAGACCTTTTGCTTGATATGAATTGGATAACTATTGATTTACTATAATAATCCATTGTGTGAATGCAACATTTTTTTAGGAAGAGACATCACACATCACATCCAACAAGTGGATTTTTCCCTCTAGAGTACAAAAGGGTTATTGTTATATGGTTTGAGACATACTAACTAGGCAACAATTACTGATGGCAATCCAGCACAGCTATTTGTTCTTGCACCAGCAATAGTGCAGGGACATCAACATTGGTTGGGCCTTTTCCCCCTTCAACTGTACACCCCAATAAGCTGCATTTTACACTAAAGGGAGTTGCAGTGTGGGCAGGAAGTTGCAGATAAAGTGACCTATTGATGAATCATGATGTCTACAGACCATCACAACAGAAAATAAGGAAGCCTGCACAGTTGACTTTACATTATCCAGTCTTGTTCCTTCGGGGACATGTGGCCATCCTTGAGGCCAACTGAAGTAGTTGTCTCAGGTAGCAGATTGGGGTGTGTGTATGTGCTCATCTCTAGTCACCTACTTGCCTCCATTGCTCCTCCTTCTCCTCCTTGGAATGGAAAAAGAAGAGGGAGACAGAGAAGAAGGGAAAATGTGGAGGGGAGGAGCGCTGAGCAAAAACATTGGAGAGTGGGAGGAGCAGAGGTTGGCACATCATCGGGTAAGGGGGGCAGCATTTGACAAGCATCTACACAGTAGACAAAGTCTCACACACACACACACACTTTAACACAATTAAAATTGGGTTCCACGTTACTGGTTGGGACTAAAAGTAAGCTCTGGGTCTGAACATTATTTTTTACTAAATTACCGTAGCTTAAACAATATTTTGTGTTCATCCTGATTCTAGTGTGCTACAAATGGAGAGCAGGAAATTCCAAGGTCTACCTAGAGCCAAGGGGTCTGTGGGTCAAGGCATATCCTGTGCAGTCACATTATGCCCTCCACAATAGAGGGGGAGGTAAACATCCATCATTCTCAGGACAACATCTTACTCTTATCTCCAGGGTATAGCAATCAATCATGAGGTTTGGGACATACAGACCGAACCTTGGCACCCCTGCTAACTGGACAAAGAGGCTCTCTTTAACATGGTGCTCCTCTTCTATTTAAGCAGGAGGAGAACAAACCTCCCTATTTACCCCAGGATAGTGTCTTTCCCAGTGGGCTGCTTGCTGGTGTTTCTACTGCATCTTTTTTAGATAGCAAAGCTTTTGGGGACAGTTAACCATTATTACTTACATTATATGTTTAGCTGTAAACCACTTTGCAAATTTTGTTGTTGTTGTTGAAAGCTAATATATTATAATTAGTAACAACAAATAAAATAAAAACTCCATCTCCATGTTTGGCTTAGAGGAAGATCAAAGCAACGGTCAACATTGTGACAAATTTTGGTAGAAAAAAATTGAGTTATATCCTAAGAAAGGTAGTTATGAATGGCACCACTGAAAGTCATGACTAATTTAAGTCCCATTCATTTCACTGTGACTTACTTTCTTTGGGTACAAGGAACCCAAATGGGTACAACTTCAAGCCATGAACCTAACAAACCTGAGCCTAACAAGCCACACCTAAAATATCTAATGAAACTCATTGTATGGTACTACTCATTTATAGAGTTGTCACCTTTTAAACTGGCAAAGGATTTATTTAATTGAAAAATTATAATCTGCTTGTCAAATGAGTTCTCAAAGTAGAGAACAAACACAGTTACATTATTAAAGAAAACACCATTTAAATCAGCTGAATTATCTTAACAGGTGGGAGACCGCTGGGAGAATACTACAAATAAGACTCCATCACTCTTCAAGGTTAAAAGCCAGCAAAAGAAAAAAAAAAGTCTTAGTAGCTAAGGAAAATAGGCCAATCTCACAAATCTAGTGCAACTCAAGCAATGGATGAATTCTATAAACAAGGAGAGACAGAGACTGTTGATTGCTGAGGACAATTTAGCCTGGAATCCTCAGCAGAGACCCTTTGCTGGACTTCAATGACCAGGAGGCGGCACTCACTCCCTTGGGTAGCCTGGACTCTGGACGTAAAAACTATGAAAGGTAAGAACCAGAGCCTTAAAGTGAGCCTGGAAACAAGTGAGTAACCAATGGAGCTCTTGGTGTATTGGCATCCTATGATCCTGGTAACTAACAACCACCATCTTCGGGACCAAAGTGAAGGAAACTGCTTTCATGGACAGCTCCACGTACAGACACAAGAGTTCAACCAAGAGATTACTAGGACATGCACAACAGTGGCAGGGGACAAGGCTGGTGTATCAACTGAAGCAGACAGAATGTGCTCCTGGCCACAGGTCCCACCACTTGAAAATCCAGGATACCCTACTTTATTTAAAAACATATTTACCTCACCTTGCCAAACACTGTAGGAATGCTCAAGGAGGCTTACAAAAACAATAAGACAACAACAACAACAACAACAACAAACCAATAAAACATCAAGCAAAACAAACACCACCAAACAATCCAAATCAAGGTTAAAAAAAAGCCAAAACAAAGTAGCCAACACACACCATCCAGAGAAGAAAACAAATACCCATTAAAGATGTGTGGAACAAAAACAGTTTTAAATCTGCTTTGAAACATCAGTATTGGGAGGGAATTCAATAGAATGGGTGCCACATAGGTAAGCCTGTGGGAAGGTGGGGGGGGAGGGCGGAACGGGGGCAGGGAGACCGTGGGAGGGGGAGGGTTATTCATCTTAATTTGCTCTGGTGTATGGTACATTAATATTAGCATTATGTAAGCTTGTCTGGTTTTTTAATCTTTTACATATCATAATAAAATAAATAAATAAGTGGGGGGGGGGAGAATCCAGGAGGCAACCTGGATCCAGAAACACACCCAAGCTGCAAACTTCGTCTTTCAGAGGGAATGTGATCCCATCTCGGACAAGCAATTCTACTAGCTCTTTGGCTTTGAGCAAGTCTGTCTTGTCTGGATTCAATTTCATTTTATTCATCCCCATCTTCCAGCCCACTGCCAACCTCAGACTACTTGTAGATGGATCCAACCACACTACTCAGCATCAGTAGGGCAAAAAGCATTTCACTAAGGGGGTTTAGTGTGTCTAAATGTTAGGGCATGGCAGCCACAGCAGCATGTGGTTCTCCTGCAGCGATGTTGGCTAAATCGATATGTGGGAGGAGCCCATGCCTTGACGGTAACACTCTGGAGCAGCTCCCATGCCCTGAAAGTTGCATCATAAGTGTCCTGAAACCAACCAACTACATTTTGAGGGGCCAGAGTTTCCTCCCACCCTCCCTCACACACAAAACTGCACAGCCAGTTAGACATAAGCTGCTAAACTATGCTGTGAAGTGCCAGGGAGGCACATGTCACAACCTGCATATGCAAAGAATGCGAGGAGTTTCACTTCTTTGCCATCTTTGGAGTTGCAGGAAAACAACACAATGGATACAACCCCTTCGAGACGAGACGATGATTCGAGACTGATGGGAACCCCACATGTCCCCAAAGGAACAAGACTGGATGATGTAAAGTCAACTGTGCAGGCTTCATGCCATTACGCAATTCCCACTGGAAACTTTTGAAGCCAGCTGGCTATATAAGTCAGCTTTGCACGGCTGGGATTATGAAGAGGTGAACAATGAGGGCAAAGACACAGTAAGAGACATATCCTCATGTGAAGAGCTGCAGGAAAAAATAGCTCTGACAAATTCGAACACCAAATTGAAAGTATATGGTTCTAGGAAAAGTGTTAAATTCACACATTAAATTTGAAATTGTTAGCTTCACTTTTCATGTTTTTACACTGAAACAATGTGTGCAAACATTTTTCAAAATTCACCTGGGGTCAACCATATTTAAAGAAAGTCACCGTCCCTAAGATACCTTAACAGTGCTCTCTGCTTTTCTGTGTGAAGCAGATATACACAAATCCTTTTCTTTGATATAGCTCAGTAATTTTAAAATATTTACAAGCAGAGGCAGCCTATTGCAATGCCACAGCACCTCCTGATGTCTTATTGCAGGGATTCCTATGCTTTTGGAGTTTTCTTTCCAGAAACCAACCACAAGCACGGAAGTAAAATAGCCAACAGTAGCAGTCCATTCCATCCAGTGCTGAGACTAGATTGCTGTGGGCTCTGGTTCCGCCTGGCTGTGCCCCCCCCCACTGCTAATGGTTGCTATCGCCACTGGGGCTTCAGGGATTGGCTGGGTGGGGTTTCCAATGGGTGTAGGCCTTTGGCCAATTTCCTACCTGGCCACCTCCTGACACCACCCCTGATTTCATCTTACCTCTTCAATGATGTTGTTCCAGTGCCATGGGGGGGGGGGGGGAGAAAAGTGGCAGAATCCTGCTTTACCCAGCAATTATTCCCAGCACTTTAATGAAAGAGGGCACACAGGCAAAACTATCAGCTATGAACGTCTTAGACTTCATACAGACATTAGAAGTAGCATTGAATTAAAAAAAAAGGTAAAGGTGACCCCTGACAATTAAGTCCAGTCGTGTCTGACTCTAGGGTGTGGTGCTCATCCCCATTTCAAAGCCGAAGAGCCAGCGTTGTCCGAAGACGCCTCCGTGGTCATGTGGCCGGCATGACTCTCCTTGCCGCAGCGCGTAGCATGCAGCTGGAACACGGAACGCTGTTTACCTTCCCGCAAGCGGTACCTATTTATCTACTCGCATTAATATGCTTTGGAACTGCTAGGTTGGCAGGAGCTGGCCAAACAATGAGAGCTCACCCCGTCGCGGATTCGAACTGCAGACCTTTCGATCGACAGCTCATGGTTCAGCGGTTTAACCCACTGCACCACTGCACACTGCGAATAGGTTTGGTAAAAGCTGTTCTTAGGACCAGAGTACATTACTGTTGTCATGGGGATGCCACTGAAAAGGGCATCCTTCTGGCAAGTTATTCTTTGTCATGATTTATTTAGTACACTAATATCTCACTTTCCTTACATAGTGAAGTTCAAGGAAGTATTCATGGGTTCCCAAGTGGTCTTTCATCCAAGCACTGACCAGACTCACTTAACTCAGTTAGATGATGCTCTCAGACCATATCCTTGTACCAACAGATAGATAACACATTTAACTGCTTCCGTTGCGTCAAGAGTCTTCCCCCTTTGGCCAGCAGCCACTCACAACGTGGCAGCATGGAGACTCAAAATGTGATGGCAACAACATATGTGCAAATAGTTGTGTACAGGTAGGATGGGAGGCATCCCTATGGCAACTGTAATGTATACTGTTGCCCCAACTGCAATTATAGATGACTATCAAATGTTTTACCACTTGCCACTGATATTACTATATAATGTCTTTGGTATCTTTAAGAGAGAGTCAAGGCAATAAAAAGGTTCAGTGAACTTCCAGAGTTGCTTAAAAGCCTCACTTGATGGAATTATGCTTATCACAACTGGTGTCTGAACTCAATGCCTTTACAAGACAAAGGATTCCCAAGGCCTGACAATATCTGTGTAGGTTTTCTGAATAAGACTCCAGTTCACATTGAAGTTGTAGCTCAAATGCCTTCAGATTTTCTCTTCTTAGTGATTTCTTCCTAGCAAAAGACATTCTCAAAAAACTGATCCACGTATTTTAAATGTTTTGGCTTTTAGCCCAACTTTACCTTTTGTTAGATAAAGGGGAAGAAAGCACTCCACATAAGCAACTAAAAAGCTTACATCGTCAGCTAAAGTATGGGCTCACCTCTTCTTGCTTTTCACTTCCTCCTTTAAATCTTTTTATCCCCAGGATTTGTCCCCAGGGGAGAGCCTTCAAAAAATGAAAAGCACTTATAATGGACCTAGATGATGAACACAAACCTATCCCAAGAGAGTCTTCAGAGTGCATAAGACCTTTGTCCGAAATTGTCTTGAAGCTTTAAAAATAAATCCAACATTCTAGAAAGGTTTTCCATTAAAAAAAATAACCCAAACAAAAAGCAGTCCAATACACAACCAAAAGACAAACTGCTGGTTTTAAACAAGATACAGGAAAGTTTCCTTGGTTGAAGTCATCCAGCACTGTTGGGAAGAGAATACAGCTAGACTTCCTTTACTGGATCTCAACAAATACACTGGAACATGAATTCAGATGAGGTGCTCCAAGAAAATTGTGGCATTCAAGCAAAAGCTCTGCCTGCCAGAACTCTCTTCCTCCAAAATACTTAACGCCATGGCTGCAAAACAGTTCAGTGCCAACTGCGTAACTTCAGGGCTGGCCTTGATAGAAGCCATCTTTACATCGCTTATATTTTTACATCTTATTTTGCATAGTTCAGGAAACTTGTATTTATTAGTGTTTTGCTATGTATATTTTATTCCATGTTTTGATAGGTTGTCCCCAGGGTTGCTCCCAGAACACCCCAGGATATTGCAGGAGATGCGGAGACTCAGGTCACAGACTACAGCTGCTAATGCCAAGGTATAGGATATGGGAATGATATCCCAGCATGTTTGGCAGTGTTGCACCTTGAGACACACCTCTTAGATCAAGTGATTTGCCTGCTTTCCTCAGCCCTCTTATTTGAAAGGGACTGTTCTTGGTGGGCCACTTCAGCCACTTTGTAGTAGGGGGCTGCATACTACAATGGGGATGAGGGCACTATCCAAAGTGATTTCTGAATAATAATAAAAACAATACTTTGTGTAGTGGTTTCTGAGTGGGCAAAGCACCTCAAATGTACACAGTTAAAATATCCGGGTTTAAGGACCACGGTCGTATGTTAAAAGAAATGTGTGAGAGACCACACACAGAGGTCTCTCACACATTCCCTGAGGAAGTTCAGAGTACACTGAACGAAACATTGGAATATGGATTCTAACATACGACCATGGTCCTTAAACCCAGATATTTTGTGCATGTTTCTTTGGGCCATGAAAATTTGAGAACCTATTTCACCTCAAATGTATTATCTTGATATAGTCATTACAACAATCCTGTAAGACAGGCGTGGGGAACCTCCGGCCCGCAGGCCTGATCCAGCCCGCGGGACAATCCGGCCCGGCCTGCGCGGGACCTGACCAATCCGGCCTGCGCGGGACCGGACCGGAGGCTCCGCCGCCACCGCTTTCGCGCGCTTCCTGCGTTTAAAAGCGGCCTTTGCACAGCGCCACTGAAGCTGAGATTGCCCTGAGGGCAATCTCAGCTTCAGCGGCGCTGTGCAAAGGCCGCTTTTAAACCCAGGAAGCGCGCGAAAGCGGCGGCGGCGGCCCCGTCCCGGAGCCGAGGTAAGGAGAGGGAGGGAGGGAGGGAGGGAGGGAGAACGAACGAGCGAGCGAGCAGTCGGTGGGAGGGAGGGAGAGATAGAGAGAGAGCGGTGGGTGGGTGGGTGGAGGGGAGAGAGAGAGAGAGCGGTGGGTGGGTGGGTGGAGGGGAGAGAGAGAGCGGTGGGTGGGAGGGAGGGGGAGAGAGAGTGGTGGGTGGGTGGTAAATTCGCGGGGGGGAATTTGCGGGGGGGGAATTTGCGGGGGGGAAACGCGCAGCAAATTTTCCCTATGGGAAAATGGCCCCCCACTGCAAATAGGTTCCCCACCCCTGCTGTAAGATAAGCACTACTCCCGTATGCAGCTGGGGAGCAAAGGTCAAGAGGCTTGAATAAGGTCACCTAGTGAGTTCATGGTACAGACAAGATTTAAATCATGAGTTGTTAACTTTGGACAACTCTGCTAAACACCCAAGTATGATCTAAAGCAGGGGCGGGGAACCTTTTCCCTGGCGAGGGCCGTTTTAAATATTAGAAATTTGCTTGAGGGCCGGCCGTAAGGCCGGTCACCATTTTTATTTATTTAATTAATTTTTGCCTCCGCCCCCCCATCGGCCTCCGGAGGCTCCGCGCTCACCGTCCGAAGCTGCCGTCGGGTCCGCGCGTCACCTCCGGCGTACCATGCCCAAGAGGGCAAGAGCTTGCCCTCATCGGCATGGTACGCATGTGCGAAATGGCCAATGGCCTGGTGAGAAGGGGTCGAGGCAGCGGCCGGGGAGGACATGCAAAGGCCCTCTCCCAGCCTCCGGAGGTGACCCGGCGGAGCCTCCAGGGGCCGGTTGGGCGGCCTCCCGGCAATCTCTCCGGGGGGTGGACCGGATGGCCTCAGGGGCCTGATCCGGCCCTGGGGCCGGAGGTTCCCCACCGCTGTTCTAAAGCATCAGTTCTCAAAGTTCTACCCATGAGTTGTGAAAGCTGTAAATCTTTGTGGAGGTGGGCCGATGGCGGCGGTGGCGGCGTTGTTCCTGGGATCATGCCGCTCCTGGGGGAAAAAGCGTTTTTTAAAAACTTACCAGTGGTTGCACTGGCCCTCTGGAGGGGAGGGCATGGCCCCCTCTGTGGGCCTCCCCGTGCTTCAGTTTGGCTTCCTGATGTGATCGAGACCCACTTCTGGTTTGGGACAAAAACCAGGTCTCATTCGCTTCAGGGAGCCAATCAGAAGTGTGTTGAGGTCTGCAGAGGGGGCCGCACAACCCCGCATCCTCTGGAGGACTGGTGCGACCCCTGGTAAGTTAAAAAAAACCCCTTTTTTCCATCCAGTGGTGGGACATCACCGACGTCACCGCACATCACCACCCCCCTTAAGGGGGTAGCGGCCACTTCTGGTTTTCCTGGTGGGTCACGGCCCACCCATTTGAGAACCACTGTTCTAAAGCATATAGTTAACACATTTTAATCTAATTTCTAGTTTAGTTTCCAAATACTCATACAAGGCTAAAACAAAGTCAAGCTTCAAACCAAAAAAGTATGTTTCCAAATGGTACTGCAATAGCTTAAATAGATCTCATTTTCCCACTTTTTCCCAAAGCAACACTTTGCTTACCCACATATTCTCCACTGGAAGAATTATTTAGTACTTCATCAACATCAAAGATGGTACAGGATGACAGAGGCACCAAAGAAGGTTTGTCATCTCTGTCATCAACTTTATTCCTGAAGTTACTGAACAGGTTCCAGATATTGTTCCTCTGAACAGGAACTCCATCAACACTCTTGTTCCTGAGCCTTAGTGATGAATAAAGATTGTTCCTTTGATTATGACTACACAAATCATCCCTGGTCGACTTCCAGAGATTCTCTTTAAGAGTAAACTTCTCTAGAAGTGTTGGCACATCATCCATGTGGGTATAAGAAGCAGATTCAGTCTTATAAGGATTCTTGGAAGAGCTGGTATGCACACTGTAAACAGGAAAATATGTGTCTGTGTCATATTCCTCTTTTGGACTGCTGGGAAAATGAGATCTCTCTGAACTTCTAGTCTGAAGTCCTTTCTCTGCACTACCCAACTTGTTGGGTTCCTGCAGCTGCAGGTCATATTCTCCATGATGCTTGCTGTTTCTTAAACTTACAGAGCGGACAAAGGTATGAGGAAAGTTAAAAAATGTGCTTTCCAAAGGAAGTTTGGCATGTGTGTCCTGGTCCTTTTTCAACCCTTCCGGAGGAGGCATAAGAGGTTCTATGAGAGATCTCTTTATAGCACTGGCAATTAGCCTCAGTGGTGATTTAGGCTGCCCAGCTATGTGTTCTTTGGGACAATTATCAACATTCTTTGGAAGTTTGTGTTCAGGAGACAAAATTGGCGACTGATTATCTGAAAACTTAAGGGACCTACAATTGGATTTTTGGGGTATGTTCTCATATCTATTAAAGTAAGCATTCTTCTGTTCTGGAATTCCTTGGCCTGTGCTGGTTCCATCTAGCTTCACATCATTCAGAGACAGTAGTTTGGACTGCTGCTCCATTGAAAAACTTAACTTCCTCATTATCTTTTTTTTAGCTTTGTTTAAATGTTCGCCATGCTGTTCTTTGGTGGATGTTGAAGCAGTTTTCTCTCTTGCATCAGAGTTTACAGAGAACGTTTCTGAATTCTTTATAACCAGTCCTGAGGTCAGCTGTGCACTATTCGCTGCTGGGTTTTTTAAATATTGGTTGTTGATGCTGGAATACTCATCTCCGCACTTGGTATAACAGGGAGTTGCAGCCACACTGCCATAGTGGAAAGATTTACTGCGTGCCAAAGGATGATGAGTGTCAGTGCTGTTGTGAAATGAATAATGAGGAACGTAGGAAGGGATTTCTCCATACACATCTGTGGCATTCGCTTTTCTTTGAAATGCTGGGCTTTGGTGTTTGAAATGTCCTCTCGGAACGTCTGCAATCTTGTCGGGAGACGTCAGCTATCAGGAATGCATAAAATGATTATTTTGGGAAGAAAATGTAGCTAGTCATGCACTTATTCAGAGAGCACTTTTAAACAAACAAATGAGACAATACACTTTCCCATATAAATGTCAAGCTGGGGATGGACTTTGAAAACATTCCAATAATAACGGAAAAGAAACCCAGTATAAGAACTGTAGGATATTGGATTTATCCAATTGCTCCTGGGAGACATTCAAGGGATATGGATATTCTAATGTCTGTGGGAGTTCTCTTTGCAAAGAATTGCGTGGACCTGGAAAATGTGTAAAAAGGCATTCTACATAAAATCTCAGACATACTGCATTTTGTTCTAGTTATATTAAAGCACCATTTCCATTCTATTTTAGTATTTCCAGGGCCTTTTTCTCACTACATGTTTTATGCTACATGCATAGAACTGGGATGGGGAGATGCTCAGTACAAGGATGTCACATGCTAGATGTTATTGAGAGAAATGGGGAAGAGATACAGCTTGATGTACACACTGGCTATCAGTCGAGCTTGGCCCTCACAAGCTTGGCTAAATCAGTGGTTCTCAAACTTTTTAGCACCGGGACCCACTTTTTAAAATGACACTCTATCGGAACCCACCTAGCTTTATGAGACTTTGATCTGTAAATAAATATATTTATTTATTTACAAGTAAAGAGTCCAGCTGCTTGCAGGGTAATTAGCAGCTATCTTGCAAACTGCAGGAGCTCAGCTCTTTGCAGGGCAATTAGTAGCCATCTGATTTTTGAATAGAACTTAGGGCTTGTGGCAATTACTTATATAATAATAATATAATATACAGTATTTATATACCGCCTTTCTGGTCATTGGATTTCTCCTCTGACTTTATTCAAGGCGGTGTACATGAGCAGGCTGTTCTAAACCCCAATGGGTTTTTACAATATAATAATGTTCTAATCTTTCATAGCACCCTTCATTCGAGATGTTACTTTCACAGTCCAGCTCTCTCTCTCTCTTTGGTGTTCGCCTCAGCACGCTTCAGCTTCAGCTCCACTCCTCCACAGGGCTCTGCAGCTTATCAGCTCGGCGTGCCAGCAGCTCTACGACAGACTTCTGGCCGTCTTGAACTGCTGTCCTGCAGATCTTCAGGCATTTGTGAGACGAATGCTCTAACCAACTGAGCCAGACGTTTATAGGTCGCCTTTGTGATTACTTAGCCAAGGCGATTTACAATATTAAAACCAAGACATCTTACAGGTAATATTTTGTGTTAGCAAATGGCGTTGTCTCAGTTGATTGTCTTTCAGTTGCTCTTGACAAACTCATCAGTTTGAACAGGCAGTAAGAAAGAAAATGCTTTAATGTCTCTGTGCGGTCTCTGTGGTACATTCCACTCAGCAGTCCATCTTCCAACCAACCTCGTCTCCCCTCGGCTGCAATGGTACTGCCCGTTTTTGTGGTCGCACAAGCCTCGCTTTTTTTCCCTGGCCTCGCTTTTTTTCACTTCCCCCTCATTTTGGGCACTAATTGGTACATTCTACCTTGCTTTTCCCCCCTATCCTCTGCATGCGTTGCGCAGGTGGTAGGTGCTGCGCGCTCCGATTGGCTTTCCATCACCTGTGACCCACCAGAAATCAGGTCGTGACCCACCAAGTGGGTCTTGACCCACAGTTTGAGAAACACTGGGCTAAATAATTCATATTCACATCCTAAATGCATTACTTGGTTAAACAGTTAAAGTCGCACCATTAACTAAGATATTTATAACAGGTCAAACCACAACTAAAAATGTGTTGTCTCCTACCTCTGCCTGGAAGAGATCATCCTCAAAATCACTTTGAATGCTGGCAGAACTCTCTCTTGGAGGTGGCCCATTTTTCCTGTTGTACAACAGAGGAAAATCTGCCACAGGAAAAACATGTTCATTAAACCAATATAGCTACACGCTATAAAGTGCATTGCTGGGCCTCCAGGACTGCACTGTAGAGCAGGTAAGTTCTGCTCTGAGCGGCATGGGGGCTCCGTGGGGGGGGCAGGCATAATGGGGCAGGGGGAGGGCATAGAGGGGGGCAAATTGGGCCTGGGAGGGAGTGGGATCAGCATCCTCATTGGACGCCATACCTTATCCACCCTTCCAGGCCTGTCACAGGGCTGCTCGGTATTCCGCTGGCTAAAGAGCTGATGGAGATCCGAGTAGCCCCATTGCGGTGGCCAGTGGCGTTCCTGCGGTAGGGGCTCGACAGTAAGTCGCGCCCTGTCCTACTACCGCATTCACGAACCGGAGCAAGGAGGCCCCGCCCCTCACCGTCAGAGCCATTCCGCACAGTGAAGCCAAACGGGCAGTTCCCATCCAGCAATTTGGGTGCCTAACAATATAATATATATTAACAGTGTGGGGCTTAGTTCTGAGATGCACAGGTCAGGCTATAAAGTATATAGTTATGGAGTCCTTGCAGTGGCGTTCCTACCCCATAATCTATATGGGGCACATAGTGGAATTGGTGCCCCCTCCCTTTGTCCTCGTCTTAACTCCTTGGCGCCGCCTTTGGCGGCGCCATGATTTTGGGGGAGGGGCGCCAATTCCACTATTTATTTATTTCCCACCCCCAGGTGCTAGAATCCCCCCGGGCGCTAAAATCCCACCCCCCACACCGCTAGAATTCTCCCCCCACCCCCGCGCCGCTCTCTTACCTGTTGGCTGCCTTGGAGGACCGGAGGCTGCCTTGGAGGATGTCCCGAGTCGCCAGGATGTCCCGAGTCACACCGAGGTGAGCGCGCGCAATCGGGGGTGGGTGGGCGCAAGATGCGCGTGCTCACCTCGCGCGACTCGAGACATCCCAAGCCGGGTTGAAAAGGAGGAAATTCAATCAATGGGATCATCCCATTGGTTGAACTTCCTCCTTTTCAACCCAGCTGGCTGTTTCTGCGCATGTGCAGAAACAGCCAGCCGGGTTGAAATGGTCATCTCGGCCGCGCGCGACTACTTTTCAAGTTGAAAAGGAGTCGGAGACTGCGCGCGCGGCCAAACTGGCGTCGGGTCCCTGAGCCACAGGGCCCCCCATCCAACGATGCCGCTGAGTCCTTGCTTTATTTAGAGCTTAGTAACGCCATTTTTTAAATATAAATTCCCAGAGAACCACCATAATACCTACAATTCAAAAAAGCAACAATAAAGCAATTGCTTAAAATAATTGCTTCCACCCTAGGGATGAAGGTGGAAAAGAAAGTTAAGTAGATATATAAATATTTCCATTTTGGTGCAATATACGTGAGAAAAAAATACTCACTCTGTGGAAAGCTGGTAATAGATTCTGTTTCCGCATAAAGGCTTAGCTTTAAAAGGCTAAGCATAAAGGCTTAGCTTTTAAAAAAGAACCAGCACTTTTGGGGAAAAACCAGTTCTACTCAGTGTTGCAGGGTGGCTATCACATTTGGATCCCCAATCTGCAATCCAAAGATGTTGCCTGATCATCATCACTGTGCCATCCAGTAAGCTTTATTTGTTTGTCTAACCAAAGAACTGTGCAACAGAATTTTCACTGCTCCGTCATTTCCCACCAAAGCTCAGCCTCTGCACAATGGAATTTGAGGCCAGCTCTTCCCTCCTTTGACTGAATGGCTGAGCTCTGCTCCTGGTGGTGCCAATTAAGCTCAGCAGGGGACAAGATCAGCAGCAGCTGTCAAAGAACTTTTATTTCAATCTTAACGGGAGGAAATGTTTTTGTTCTCTGCAACGCAGGAGACAATATTTATTTCAATATGGATTCTCGGATCACGTAACTTAATACTGAATTTGCGTTTTTGTCATCAGAATATAAATGGCGGAAATATTTATACAGCATGGGACAAATCAACACATTTATGTGTTATTGCAGCTCAGAATACTCAAAGTTGTAATCTATGCCTCACCAACAAGATATGGCCAAATCATACAGTGAAACTGCCCAAAATACACAGTTCTATATCCTTTTAATCTACCATGGTAATAACCATTTACATCTACCATCCTAGGCTGGGATGTGTAAGCAATTGCAGGTCATCCTTCATTTTCATGCTGGTATGTAGATCAGCACAAAATGGGAGTCATGCTTTGGGAGGAACCTCAAGTGAAAGTGCAAGATGGATATATATTTAAAAAAGAGGCTCCATATATTCCAAATGGAAGGTCTCCTGCTCAACATTATTTAGAAAAAGAAACAAGGAACTGTAAAAAAACAAATCGAAGACAAATTCATAGGAGAATGGAGCCCAGGTTCTGATCTTGGGTTATCAGAGTACTGAATGTTCTTAGGTATATAGAGCATTGGTTCTCAAAGTTCTCCCCTCGAAGCAGGGAGATGTGTGTGCAGGGGCAGGGACAGCACTGCAGGGAGGCTTGCAGACCACTCCGCAGGCCTCCCTGAGCTTTAGATCGCCACGGAGCGTTTACGACCACTTCCTGTTTTCACGAAATCGCCACAGAGCAGCACTCGCCAGAAGATGTCAGGGTCACCGGTGAGTTCAGAATAGACACTCCCCCCCCCGGGGGCAGCGCAATCCCAGGGATCACTGCCGTCACTGTCCCACAGTCCCCGCCCCTTAAGGGGTCAACGAAAAAGAGCAGTTCTCCTGGTGGGTTGCAACCCACCAGTTTGAGAACCATTGATATTGAGCCTTCAAAAGTATTGTATTCTACCGGTACCCATTTCCTCACCTGTTCATACCTTTATCTTGCTATACAGTTCATTTACATAATCCTAGCTGAAGTATTCCAAGTTTGGGTGCAATATGTTTGGGAAATTAAGCTGCCTCAAAAAAGTTTTTAAAAAGGCCTAGGTAGTTGAATATGACAAACTTGCTTAAATGTTGGCATCAATGCTGATATTTTATTTGGTCATTACACCACTACCTGTTTATCTAGAGATCCACATACTTAGATTAACGTTATTTATTTATTTATTTAAAGAATTTATACCCCGCCTTTCTCCCGAGGGCACTCAAGGCAGCTTACAACACATTAAAATACATATATATTTTAGGATCCCAGAAGGCTAAAATTGGAAGGGACAAGAAGGTACGCAAGACCAACCCTGCTGGATCAGTTAAACAGGTCCATCTAGTCCAGTATCCCGTTTCCAACAGAAGTCAACTGGATGTTCTGGAAAGTCAAAGTGTCTGACAAGCCTGTCCTCCCTACATTTGTTGAATCCCGTTTTAAAGAGATTTAACTCTGTGGCTATCACCACAACTTGTGACACCACATTCCACAAAGTAATTATGAGTTATGTGAGGAAGCACTTTCATTCTCCGTTCTGCACCTACTGCTATTCAATTTATTTGAGAAACATTTCTAACATTAGCATCAAGAGAAGGAGAAAAATAATAATCTGTCAACACTATGCATAATTTTGCAATCGTATCCTTCCTCGATCATTTTATTCCTAAACAAATAGTTCCCAAATGCAAAACCACACAGAGCAGATGCTCCAATTCCGTGACCATTTGGTTACAAGCCATATGACCATCACAGGTTACAAGCCATAAGCAAACTCCTGGCATTAGAAGTAGGTTCTCTCTGTGCCAGGTGCAAGGGAGTGACAACAGGTTATCTTGTTGCCTGTGTTCTCTAGGAGGCATCTGGTGGTGCCACTGTGAGATACAGGAAGCTGGACTAGATGGGTCTTTGGCCTGATCCAGCAAGGCTCTTCTTATGTTCTTATCGTTGCCCCTTTTCTGCTCCTTTCCAGCTATATGTCATTTTTCAGATGAGTTGACCACCTGAAGTCATCTTATTCAAATTTTAGTGCAACATGAGATTTTCTTTGCCTGCAAGACTCTCTGCCTCCTCAGTCCATATCATCCAGATGAATGCCCAAAGCAGGAAGCCAAAGTGACAGGAACTCACCGATATCAGATTAATTTCCGCAACTGACTCAAAACATCTGTGAAGAGCTACTTAGAATGTGTGTATATGAGAGGATGGAGCACATTGGAATTGGGTAGCAGAGAGAAGAAACAAATCTTGAATGAACAAGAAGTTGCTCTTCAGAGGGAGTGAATAAATTCAGCTGACACAAACACCTGAATCTTTGGAAATCTGGTTCACTGTAAACCAGTGAAATCTTTGTTCCTGCTTGCCTAACCCAATTTAAAGGCCCATTATTTGAATGGTATGCAACTACATTTATAATGGATTCAGGAAGAGATGATAGTTTCCCTAATCTAGAGTAATACAAGGAAACACGCTCGTTTAAGAGAAGAAATCTGGACCAAAACTGTTCATCTTTTTTTTCCTGTGACAAGTGACAGTGTTACAAATTATCGTGAGGATTTACTAAATTTTACAGAGAGATATGAAACCAGAGAGTCTTCCAAGGAACAGAAAAGCTCAAATTATAGGGCTTTGGGGGCATCATATGTGCATCTAGAGTGCACTGCAGTTCACTCCAGTCAGCATCACCAGTTCTGACACGTTCACAAAATATGGTGCCTTTTTCCAACAGGCTTTTAGCTCCCTCTGGAGACACACGGGATTAAAAATAAAATAAAAATAAAAAGCAAAATTAATAGACAAACATTTAACTACTAAAAGTAAGCCTGCAAACGAACTGGGAGTAGGGTTGCCACCTGCCTAGTTCTCTTTCTTTTAAAAGAGGATTAAAGTATTGCATGGACTCAGTAAGTTTGATGCTTTTTGCAGACAATCTAGTGTGTGTGGTTTTATTTTTGGTTTTCGCAAACAGACCATATCTAATTACCACACTCTGCCCCCTCCCCCCATGGGGGAGAAACACTTCTTGTTTTTTAAGTTGCTTTAGCCCAGAGAGACTCTCCAAGAGTTGGGCCTTTGGCTTGCCATCACATTGAGAAGCTCCTGTAAGTGGGGGTGGTGTAAAGAGTCAATCAGGCAAGCGAGTGGCCAAGGATTCATGCCCGCCACAGGGTCCACTTGGCTGGGCTGGGCTAACCCCTGAACCCTCCAGTACTGATAGTAGTAGCAGTGGTGTGAGTCAGTCAAGAGACTCATGCCAACACCCCCATCCACATCTGGCAGCCTCCACCAGAAGCCCCTGCATCACTTCCTATTCCTATTGGTTGGTGAGAAGATGCCACCCATTGCTATAGATAAGTTGGGAGAGGGGCAGCATAGGCACTGATCCTTAGAGAGAAACCCAGGGAACTGGAGACACCACAGGCCCATCTAGTCCAGCTTCCTGTATCACACAGTGGCCCCACCAGATGCCTCAGGGAGCAGCACACAGCCAACAAGATAACCTGTTTCCTGCTGCCATTCCCCTGCACCTGGCACAGTCTCTTAAGGCAAAAGTGAAATGAGCGAGAGTCATTTACTAGCCATTACTTTTAATAACTGTTCCTGGTGGTGATAATGAGAATATTGTCCTTTTATAGTGAGAGAATGACAGGAAAAATCTTTCCTGTCGTGATCTAGAAACCTGGGAATCAATGTGTCTGGAATTTTCCTCACCAAGTAAAAGTGGGCACCAAGAACCCATCTTACCACAGTTCCAAATGAGAGGGCTACCAAGTCTCCCATTCGCAGACAAATCCAGCTACAGTCAAACATGGCTTAGACCTATTAGAAAAGTCAGTAATATCTCCTTGGCAGATTTTGTTTTTTAAACAAACCATCCTCTAGATCCAAATGTTGCCTCCACCTGGCACAATCTAAAGACTGGTCTCTCCTTAATTATAGGTTGGCTCCCTTGCTTTTGAAACCTGTTAGAGCAGTGATTCCCAAACGTTTTAGAACCGGGACCCACTTTTTAAAATGACACTCTATCAGGACCCACCTAACTTTACGTGGTTGTTTTTTTTTTTTTTAAAGGTGATCTAGAAAGAACTAATATTTTATTTACAGGTAATATTTTATTTATTTGTTTGCAAAAAACCTCAATCCATTTCTCAAAATCAGGCAGCCCTAGTGAATAGCCGCAAGGCTTGAGGGGCTTAGTTATGTGACCCAGCCTTCACCTGCCCCCACTACCTGTCATTGACAGACTTGGGGGAAAAACACACCAGGAAAAAGACGCTCAAACATTTATCTCCCTATATTTACACAAGTTTGCAAATTGCAGGAGCTCAGCTCTTTGAAGGGCAATTAGCAGCTATCTGATTTTTAAATAGCCTCAGGGCTTTAGACAATTACTTATCTGATCTTTCCATAACCCAATGTTTTCATTGGAGGCTCTGCAGGACCTACCAGAAATCGGGTCGTGACCCACCAGTGTTTGAGAAACACTGTTTTAGAGGAAAGCTGCTTGGGGCAGATTTGGAACACAGAATATGGTGGGTAAAGAAAGGGTTAATCAACCCCCTCCAATGCTAGTAATGGGAGATCTCAGACTAGCTTATCCAAGGACTTCACTGAGAACTTGAACAGACATTCTTTGGCAAAGAATGCAGCAAAATTAGCATATTGCAACCAGGAAACCCCAATAGTTCCTAAACCTTACTTGACTGAATTTTCTTCTTCCAATTATGGTATTTTTTTAAAGTAGAAGAATCCCGAAGACTATGTGCTCGTTGCAAAGCTAGAGAGAGAGAGAGAATGTGACAATGAAGAGAAGCAACAAAATATTTTTTAAAAATGGTCAATTAGCAAAAAGACATAACACAGCAGAAGTCTCAAGTCTTTCACTGAGGGAACCAGCAATTGCATGTCCCCTTTTGCTTGATTTTGACTTGGAAGTGAGATCCTTGGCCAACACAACACCCTGGCTTGATAAGCTCACCTGACAAGGCTTGTAGATGTAGAACACACTGGCGAGACCAAACTCAAAGAATCCTTGGACAGCAGAACACTTAACACAGAAAGCATTATTCCCTCCCCCACCAACATCTGTAATGTTGACCTAAAGATGCATGTTTTCAGCTTTAAAAGGTATGTTCCGCTTAAAAATGTCTCCATCCTATTTTCCATCTTTCATTAACAGCATTCACACAGGCACAAAGAAGTTCAAAGCCACTTTTAGTGTCACATGTGAAAATGCCCTCATTCTAAGTAGCACATTGTACATTTACTGTGTCTGTGTCACCATGAATTTGTAATGGGCAACTTCAAGACTTTCAATGTTCATGCAGATGAATATTTAAAATGTTGATTAACCACTAGAGGGCAACGTTCACCAACCAGTGTTTCCATAGAAACAATTCAACTACTGTACTTGCAGATTGCTATTTTACTTTAAATTATTAACTTTTGCAGAATCCTACTTCACAAAAGCTCATTTGTGCCCTGCTGTTTCTATAGCTCTTACTGTTTCTCTTGTATGTGGGCTTTCACATAAAAAAGGGGGGGAGAGAAAATGTACCATTTGTCTTGGAAGAAGTTATTTATTTCTGAGTATTCCCATGGGAATAAACAGAATACAATAAACATAATTCTCTCAACTTGCTTCAGGAAAAAAGCTGGTCACATTGCTCAGCCAAACACACAATGAGAATGTGAAAGTCTATGCAACAGGGGTGGGGGTGGACACAGCTATACAACAACTAAGGAGGGCAAGTGAGGTCAAAAAAGGGGGAAAGCACATGATGTACCACATGACCCTATAGAGGCGATGAGGAGTTTTAAGATAAGAACAGAAAACTGATGTCAGCAATCTTTGAAACATAACTTTCTTTCCAAGATTCAATTAACTGCAGCAATTGTTTGGCAGAACAAATCACGGGAGAGGGAACATTTATAGCTGTTATTTCATGTGGGTGTCTTCAGCTGGGTGCCACTGTGGTTCACTGTTGAACTTCAGAAGATCATCTTTATTAAAACTGCAACTTAATGCATACAAGATTCTTTGCCTGGAGTATTTAGATTAAAATGTCGTCGTCATTTTTTCAAGTCATGGTTCTGCAGAATTTATCTTAGCAATGCACTGTCAGAACACGAAAACCGAATTTAAGCCCCTCTGAACAAATTTTGCATCAAAGGTAACAGTATCTCGAAGCCTGTGGTTGCAGAGGGAGGTCAGGTCAACTCCAGGGGTTTTGAAACAAAACATAGCTCCATTATAATGAAAGAATGAAATCTGTTCAGAATTCTGTCAATATTATTTTGTTTAAGGTTTTACACCATAAATATGCAAGTTCAATCATAGGTACTTCTGTAAAGATCAGCTGTATTCACAGTTGCTGAAGCATACTTGATAATGCTGTTCTGCATCATAACTCCTTCCTCTATTATTCAATCTTGGTTCAATATTCAGGTTTGTTTACTAACTGTGCTTTGAAACAACCCATGGTGTCCTGTATTTAGGCAAAATGGGAAAATGCCATTTGTTACGAGCTACAAATTGTTACGAGCTGCATGTGAAGGAAGAGGAAGGAAAGTGCGAAAACCTGAGATTCTGCCTGTCCATGAATATAACCACCCAACTATGGCTTGTCTTTTCATGCAAACTGGCTACTGTATCCTTTCAATATTTGCTTTTTTCCTACTTCATGTTTAAATAGGCTTACCAGATCTCCAACCAGGACTACAGTATAGGCTTACCAGTCTCCAACCAGAGTGCTAGACCTTTAGGAGAAGGAATGTGGGCAGGTGTAACTTGTTAAACCTTAGAGCACAATGCTAGGAATGTCTACACAGAAGCAAGCCCCATTGTGTTCAGTGTGTTCATCCATCTTTATCTTTTTTTTTTTTTTACTTTGTGCTACACACTGATGTATTTTTAAGGTGTCACTGCCCTCTGGCTACCATTAGTTCAAACAACCCTGATTTGGGGCAGTCTTAGAACCAGTAACTGAATGCTACTTGCGAGAAATTAGAACTGGAATCCCAAAGTTCACAAGCAACTTTTCTTAAATTAAAACCATAGCATGATTTATTTACTTGCGCATGATACCTTGTCGGTGTGGATATATGGTAAATGACTTTGGAGCCATATCAGTCAAGACAGACAGGCAACATCTGATGCTTAAATCAACCTACCACTTGCAGCTTTGGACTTTGCACAGCATTCTTCTCCTTTTACCAAATTTGTATTCGACAAAGGCCTTTGCCAAGACGGGATGCACCTCCTTGGCTCCAGTAATGGCGAGAGTCCTTTGTTAAACTCAGAAGTGGATGAATCACCACGAAAATCACGTTCTTGTTCTGAGCTAAGAGACAAGAGAGAAAAGTCTGCCACTGGAATTAAGCATGACCAGCAAAAGAGCTAATCGATATTTCACAACTGGTCTTGTTTTAGTTTATAATTATAAGCAGTGATGCAGTGCGAGTACTGGTTGGTTGCAATTTAAAATATTCCCAATAATTTAGCAACACTGCTTGAGGAGACACTAGCTATTTCAGTTACATGTAGGCTACAATCCTATACACACTTACCTGGCAAAAGTCCCATTCAGCACAACAGGTCTTTCTTCAGAGTAGATACAAATAGAATTGTATCTCAGGTTCCCAAGAAAAATTCACGCCTGAATGTTGCATGAAGATCTGGTTCATGCCTTATTTCTTTACACTAAGCTTGATAGAAGCCCAGGGGGGTTGGCCTCAGAACCAGTAGGTTTTCTCCATGTCTGTGCTAGCGCCTTGGAAATCTCTTTCTAGTCTGGTTATACTGTATTTCACATCAGCTCTTTCTTGGCCCTTTCTCTTTTAGGCCACTTACAGGAAAAACAGAGTGCCAGACTGGGCTTGGGAGCCACTGCTTTTTCCCTGCTTCTGTATTAAGATGGCACAGGAAGAGCAAACAATGATGGAACTTTCTTACAGACTGTGCGCAAGTCTCACTTGTTCTCAGTGACTCTCCACACATTGTGTTACATTTTTTTTAAAAAGACTGAAAACGAAACCCACAACTTTAACCTATTCCTCTTTATCAACCTTTGACCATTTTTAATCAGCACACAAATCTTTGCCACAAATCTGCTACCCCTCCCTTTTCATGTACAGCATAGTTTATAAGTGGTTAACAGCATCCATGAACATATGAAGCAGCATTATATTGAGCCAAACCAATGGTCTATTTAGTTCAGTACTGTCTGCTCTGGCTAGCAATGGCTCCCTCCCCAGGGTCTCAGAGGTCTTTCTTGCTGTTAATGGAACTGCTTGGAATTCAATTTTGGACTTTCTGCATGCTAAGCACATGCTCTATCACAGAGCTATGGCTTTCTCCTCCCCCACCCTTTTTGAGCCATGCTTCCTTAAACCAAACAGTTGTCATACATACGTGGAGTTAGGGAGGACTCCAGGAGTTAGGGAAGGTAAAGCAACCCAGTGTAAAGGAGGAGGACAAAGCTCCTGAAGAGTGTAGCAAAGACCATGACATATACAATATGTGCATTTTTCTAGAAAACACTAGAAATCCTTATTTAAATACTGTACTGCAATTTCTATAAGACGTATCGCTGCTCTTGGACCAATCAACCCCTATCTCCCATTTGACTCAGACCTTTGTGTGGGATGTCAAGATTTCCTGCAAGTGCATCATTTGCTTACAAAAGGTTCATTGCAGCTGTAAGAATTAAATGTTCCTGCTTCATCATCTTCCTTCCCCCATACCATGCCTTGCGCTTATTTTAATGAGTGGTTTTGTCTCC
Source organism: Plestiodon gilberti rubricaudatus (assembly GCA_026170595.1). Taxonomy (NCBI): domain Eukaryota; kingdom Metazoa; phylum Chordata; class Lepidosauria; order Squamata; family Scincidae; genus Plestiodon; species Plestiodon gilberti. Next base: position 232,837,689 of record JANXHW010000001.1, on the reverse strand, counting down.
TTCCTTGGAAGGCTTGTTTCAGTTGCCAAAATACAGTACCAAGTCTCCCCCAAATACCTGCTTCCATCACTGGTTACCATAACCCGGACAGCCAGAAGGTTGTGTTCCGTCATCTCTTCTTCTGGGACAACTCTTACTGAGGCCCACTCAGAAGACACAGAAGAGCACCTGCCTTGAAAGTCAGATTCAGGAACGTTCTTCAACTTCTTTGGAGAGATTGGCTCATCTATTTTAGGATAGTAGCAGTCTAGAGAATGTAAAGGAAATGAAAAGATGCCTCACTGTATCATAGTTTCATCATGACATTGTGCAGGTTATTCAGCGATGCTTCGGCCAGGGCGGTGAAACCGGAGACGCTGCCTGATGTTGCCTCAGGTCCGCCGCCGTGACATCGTGTGGAAAAAAATTCCTTTATGTCATGCTCCATCACATGGTTTTTGCAAACCGAGAAGTGCAGGACGTCTGGTTTTGTTTACAGGGACGACGGCATAAATGAAGGCGCTCCTTTGTGCAGTCCCAAATAAAACCAGAAGTCCTGCAGCACTTCTGGGGTTTGTGAACACCGTGTGATGGAGCACGGTGAGGAAGTGGATCAATGCAACTCACATCTATGGCAGGCTGGAGGGAAGCAGCAGCAGGATGAAAGGCGCACTGCCCTCTGCCACTGAAGCGAGCTGCACCAGGTTGCCTCGTGGCTGGGTCAGCCCTGGCTTCAGATACCACATACAATTTCAGGAGAGAGGAAGCGCAAACACTTTTCTGCTCTTCTTGCATTACTTACCCATTTCCGCTTCAGAAAGATGCCCCACCATGTGTACGGTATTGCTGTAGTGAACACAATGTGAACTGGAAACTATTTCCATGAGCATGGTAACTGAAAAACATGCTGCCATGATGACCAAAATTACTATGACTACATCTGGGGATTACCCAGGGTAAAACACTGCATTCTCTAGTCACAGATGCCCCTGAAAACCTCCAGGATGCATTGCATAGAGAAGCTTCTCAAGTGTCTGACCTAGTCCACGCTGGCCTGCAGATGACGCTGAAGAGCACATATGTGTGGATGCAACACTCTGAATTGCACTGTTTCTCTAAAGAGGGGCTGTGTGCATGTCTTGGCCACAACTCACTATTAGGCTGTATGTCCAGTTTAGCTAAATTTACACCCAATTCTATACATTTTATTTACCGTAACCAGTCTTGAACTTTATTAAAATCACAACATGGACAGCAAACAACTTCTAATGAATGGTACTTAGCAGGATGGAATGGCAAAGGTTGCACAGAATTAAATGAGATGGTAGGGAGGAGGAGGAGAGTGGATAAGGTAAAAAGTCAAAGGACAATGAAAGACCAGGCCTTTCGAGGCTGGTGCTCCGGATGGCAGAGCATAGTCCCAAAGGAAGTACCCTTGGTACTACTACCAAGACCTAACCTGGAGGCTAACCTGAGTAAGGAGAGATATTCTAGCGAGGGGAAATCAATCATAGTGTAACAACAAACAGTAAGGCCTAATCAGTTGCTATCATATGCTTGTGATATTGCCCCCTTGTTTGTACTGGCAGAAATGTCTTCATTTTCTTTCTATGAAGGCATTTCTGCCTGTACAAACTAGGGGGCAATATCACAACCATAACACGTAGTTGGGCCCAGGGGAGAACAGTGGGTTATCTCCTGTAATAAGCATCCAGTTAATCAAGCATTGGGGTTATTCTCAAAAACTAATTGTGAATTAACCAGATCAGGGGTTGTGAAATCAGATTAGTCTCTCTCTCTCTCTCTCTTATACATACAGATTGTGTGTGTGTGTGTGTGTGTGTGTGTGTGTGTGTGTGTGTGTGTGTGTGTGTGTGTGTGTACACATGCACACGCACACACACACACACACACACACACACACACACACACACACACACACACACACACACACACACACACACACACAGATGTATATCTCAGGAAGATAGTGGAGGACAGGAAGGCCTGGTGGGACACACACACCTCATTAACAAACTCTCCACATGGAACTATGGATTTATTTTTGTGGGTACTCATTCCTTATGAAAAGAGTTATGGCATTTTTAGTCAATCAAAATTTAATTACAGTGATTCATTAGTTCTGAAGCTTGAATGTGAAATTTTGAAACATTAAATTTACGGTTGTAAACGTCATCAAGGGTAATCAACCAAAGCTTTAACTCACATTAGCACATTCCCCAGACATCTTCAATGCTTCAGTAACGGTTGTTAGAATGATCCTTGCTACATAAATGTGCATCATAGTACCAAAGGGAGAAAGTTAATCTGATGCTCCCCTTTCACCACAGCACAGTGTCTTTTCTGGTGGCTGTTTGCTGGTGGTGTTCTGCATCTTTTTAAGATTGTGAGCCCTTTGGGAACAGGAAACCATTTAATAATTTGATTTTGTCTGTAATCCGCTTTGTGAACTTTTTGTTGAAATGCGGTATATAAATACTGATAACAATAACAGTAACAATAATGCCAAATAAACTTGAAGATGAATAAGAGATTCTTTCCAGCCTTCCGGTTCTAAGAGAAGCCACCAGATGCTTTTGGGAACTCACGAGCAGGGGGTGAAGGTGGTGGCCAGTCTGTTCGTCACCGTTAGCTTGTAGCGAGAGGTTTGCTGCTTCAGAACATTTAGCTATCATGACCAATAGCCACAGATAGTACTATTCCTCCATAAATTGATCTGATCTTTTTCAAATGGTACCAAAGCTAACAGCCATCACCACATATTGCAATAGAGGATTTCTTATACACAACCACCACCTGGAGGAGGTACTACTGTGCATACTTGCTAACTTTTACATACCCCAAAATGAGAGCAATTCCGCCCATGGATTCCAAAGTTGTCATGTTCACTACTTCACCAGTAATGAAATAAAAACACAATCCAGGGAAGGCTTTTAAACATTGCCATTTCTTTGCCAAACATTTGCCTAGTATTTCTACAACAAGTTTTAAAAAACAGAGACCTAAGGCTGAAAAACATTCTAATGTAACCAACTCCTGTTTAGCCACTTGGTGGCCTTAGGACAAGCCCCTCCCCCCCCTCTGCTCTTCAGCTGCAATATGGGGATAATACAGGGATAATATGGGGAATCTACGGATTGTTGTAAACATTCCATAAAGATACGACATGTGAAGTGCTTTGCACTCTCAAAATACACTATTGAAATGCAGAGTATTAGTATTCAAAGTGAAATTGGTTCAAAGCTCTCCTCACCCTGCAGAACTTGGCTACGGTTTCACAGGACTGAAAGCTGAGGACCGCGAGGGGAGCTGGCAGCAAGGATTACAGTGTGTCCTCGCTGAGCCTACCCTGGGATCAGTCAGAATGCGTCGCAGGTGCTGGTGGCCACCACACCAGCATACAGATGTAGTGTCAGGGTAGACTCCCAACCACCATTTAGGGGCGTGGAAGAAAGGTGTATTTTTATTTAAAGTAGCCCTTTGTGTATCGAATTGCTCTGGGGTATGCTTTTCAACATGGTTCATGGTTTGAGACGGTCGAAACTGTAAAACGTTTTTAGAAAGTGGGTCAAATTGCGGTATAGTGAATCAATTTGGGAATCCTTGAACACGCCATCAGTGACTAGCCGAGCAGGTCAGAACTCCCGAGACATGTCATTCTGTGAAAAAGCGACTATGAAAATGTTCCTTCTGTAGCAGCTTAAGATCCTCAAGAGCACTGCATGGGCTCATATTAGGAAATGCAGTATTAACTCATTCCTTGTGTGATTTGTACATGGAATATAAAACAGAGCTAAAGAGCAGAAAACACAAATGTAACTGGCAAAGGGCTACGTACCGGAGATTATGATGTAGCTCAAATGTTTGCCTGTGGGACAGTTTTGAGCAGCTGTTCCTTGCCTATAATTATCACAGCTCTCCCCTTGCATTCTCAAACTGCCATCCTACGTATCTTTTGGCCTGTACACAAAAGGCAGGCTCTGAAAAAGCTTTCCAACTGGCAATGGAAACATATTGAAGGACCATGTAGGTATAAGCATAGCCATCACCCAGGTCTAAACTGGAACGCTGACAATGCTTTGCCCTTCAATTGCTCTTCCCTCCTCTTGCTACCACTTTTGATTGAACTACTGGTTACGATCACAACAAGCTGTGGTGCGGCCACCCTGCCCTGATTTTCAATGACCTCATGCAGCCTCCTTGTTAAGTGTACAGAAAAATCTCAGCAGGTCACAGACCAAAAAACACACTTCTGACTATTTTGATGCCTTCTCCCTTCCTGTCCCCTGCGAGAAAGAGAGAGAGAAAGGATTCATTTTGTTCCCTTTGCAAAAGCAGGTCAAAACCGAAAGACAAAAATCAATGCTCAGTGGCAGCAGTAATTTTCAAGAAAGCTGCAACCTTTTGTTCCAACCCAATTAAGCAGTGTTGCTCACTGACTCTGAACAATGAGGCGGCACAGCATACTGTCCAGCAGTCGTTAGGTGCACCTGTAATAGCAGGATTTTAGGGTTACCTGTGCATCTCAGTTTCATTGAATTCAACTTACTTGCGCTTCTCCGATAGCAGAAGAAGCCTAAGGAAGCTGATAGCCCACTAAGCCACTACAGAATCGTGCCTGTGACCATCCAACCCATCATGCATCCCATTGATTTCAGTAAGACTAATGTTAGCACATGAAACAGAGAGATCTGGATCTGAAAGTACATTGACCAAGGGTTTCTTAAAGCAGTGGTTCTCAAAGTTCGCCCCACGAGGCGGGGAGAATATTGAGAGCTTGTGGGGGTAGGCCAGTGGCAGCGATCCCAGGATTGCCGCAGGTGCCAGGAAACAAAGGTTTGTGCACTTACCATGGTCCTGGAGCCCTCCAGAAGGTTTGGGGAGGCCTGCGCTACCCTCCGCAGGTCCCCTGAGCTTTAAATTGCTGCTGTGCAGCGATTTACAACCTGGTTTTCACAAAAAATGAAAGTGGTCGTAAATCGCTGCAGAGCAGCAATCTGAAGCTCAGGGGGCCTGTGGAGGGTAAAGCAGGCCTCCCCGAACCTTCTGGAGGGCTCCAGGACCCCCGGTAAGTACACAAATCACCTTTTAAAACTTTTTTCCCTGGCGCTGGGGGTGATATTGCTGCCGCCACCGTGATATTGTCCCCTGCCCCACAGCTTTTAGTTCCAATGGTGGGTCATGATGACTCACCACTTTGAGAACCACTGCCTTAAAGGGTACTGAAATATCTAGTTCATTTATCAAAATCAAAGGATCAGAACCTAAGTTATAGAAAAACCCACTACAATGACAATACTAGTTTCATTTTCTCATAGGAAGATTTTTAATTCTACTGATTCCAGCAATATCAAATATGGGAGTGGAGGACACATGATGACTAAGGCAAATTCTTACAACTGGTCATGAAAAAATATGGTGCCCTAACACACAATTTTTTTGCTGAGACAAATAAGGTTTCAGATTGAGAGAACTAGCTTACTGCTGTTTCAGAAAGCTTGTTGTGAGGCTTAGAAGGAGCAGCAGGTCAAGCAAACCAGTTTCATTCATTTTCTTCTTGAGTCTGTATCTGCAGCCTACTGCAGTAAAGTCCATTCAGTCACTAAAAACTGCTTGGTATGGTAGGAGACAATTAGAGCCGTGCAACTTTGCCAGCGATTGCAAATATGATAGCAGCAACCAGATAAAAAAAAGGGGGGGACGGAGCAAAGCTGCAGAGCTAACTCACAACAACAGAACAGAAAACAGTCATCAGGGTGAGAAACTGGGATTTCAGTAGCAAAAACCCATTATAATAAATAATATCTCTCTCTCTCTCTCTCTCTCTCTCTCTCACACACACACACACACTCGGAACAGTTTTGTTGAAATCGTGCCATCCTGTAAAGCATGAGATGCAAAGAATTTGGAGGCTGCTCCATGCATAAAATTACTAGGTACAGTACAGTTTCTTACAGTTGTTATACTAGAAACTGGAAATGCGATCATTACTGCTCCTGCCATAAAGTCTTCCAGGACCATAGTAAACAGTGAAAATAAATTGAAAACAACATCTGTCTGTGGAGAGGAAATTCACAATGCCATAAACATCATGGTCACAGGAGGACACAAGCTGGGAGACTAAGAAGCTATTACTTTACAAAGGAGTGTGTGGTTAACTGAAAGCCAAGTAGATTACGTATCATTCCTCGGAAGAGGACTGCATTAAATCACAGACTGGCTGAGAACCAATCTGAGTCATGTCAGTCTGCAGTCATGTCAGTTTACAGTATGTAAAAGAAGAGCAACAGGGTATATACTAATTGCACCCCTAGATTGCTCAGCATTAAATTGCTTAGATGACTTAAAATCAAAACAAAATGAGCAATGATCTCTCCTTCCCTCCACCAAATTCCTGGGAATACAGCTTTCAGATCTGTTGATACTTCAAGCAATCTGTGCCACTATCGGAAAACTAGTGACGTGGCAGGATGCAGCTGGGAATGCGGTATGGAGATATGGAGATGAGAAGATGGATGAAATTAAGTAGCTGAATGGGGGACCCTGGACTGAAGGGAGGGAGATTCTAGGATGGGAAAGAAGCAAATGTGGTGAGAGTGCTGGGAGTGCTGGGCTTTCACCTTCCTGTCTCATTTCCGGTTTTCTGCCTTTCAAGGCTTTGTGGAGAAAGGTTTCCTGCCTGCTTCTTGTATGCATCATATGTCAGGCACATCCCTTCTCTATGAGTAGAAGGAAGCAACATACATCTGGTTTGGTTATGGCTTGGAATTTAGAAGCCCTCTTCCTCCATAAAATCTCTAATATTACACATCTACATAATGCTGCCAATAAATGGCGGGATTTTTTCTTCAATGGTGCCCCCCCCATGCTATTTATTGAGGGAAAAAAAACTTATATTGAAAGTCAGTGGAAGTTATTTTCCTACTAAAAATGTTCAGAAAAGGACCACCATGAAGATCAGAACAATGGTGGGGTCAAAGTGTTAAAGACCCCTATCCCCCACTACAGTTTTGCCACAGCTCTCCCCCTCCCCCCTCCCCTCCCCCCCCCCACAGGCCCTTAAGAGTCCATCACCTGGCAGGAATCCCCACTGTTTTGATGCTACTAACATACAAATCTTGTTTCCTTACTTAAAACAGACCAAGAACCACCGAAGTGCATCCACTAATCATAAATCAAAGCAAAACCTTGCCTTCTAGAATAAGCCCAAGTGGGATAGGCTGAAGCACACATTCTAGTTTGTTCTCAGGAAAAGGTCAGATAAAAGGAATGCTGTACTGTGTTCAAACATACTTTTGAGAAGATTCATAAACCACTGGAACTGGGTGAATTTACCCCCACAAACTGAACATGAATCCTTTAAATTCAGTCACTGACTCCAGTACAAGAATATAATTTTAAATGTACTCCAGAAAGCTGCCTTTGAGCACAGAACGTCCTTTGCAATGAATGAAGGCTGCACAGTGGAACCGACTGCTGTATTACGAACAAATGAAAGTGCTTTATACCTAGTCCGACTAATGTTCGCAATGACTCTCGGGCTTTCCAACCCTACCTGAAGATGCTAAGAACTTAACTTCTGCAAGCAAAGCATGTGCTCTGCACCACTGAGGGCCTCATTTCTAAAACAGTACTGGGATTCATGTTTGCTTGGAAACCAGAAGGCATTGCTCCTCAACCTTCAGAGGGTGAAGAAAGGGTGCGATTCCCGAATGATGGCCCTCAATCTAGGAAACTGCTCATGACCATGCATAGAGGCTATGTCATGACGGAACAATCTCTTTTTTTCACCCTCAACTATTTCACTTATTGCTGCTTTTGATGGTTTCGCTGCTCTTTATTGTTTTATATGTGCTGGATGCTGTTTTAATGTTTAATTTTACATTGCAATTGTGATTGTGTGTGTGTAGATATAGTTAGCCACCATGGGCACCCACAGAGCAGGGGAAGGCTGGGGTCTAAATGTATTAAATAAATATTCCAGGACTCAACTCTGGTACAGATGCTGCAATTGAGGTCTTGTACAAACGAAATTCAATTTAAAAATGATGTGTTTTATATAGAGGAGTTTTTTCTCCAAACGTGTTTAGCCATGCTTTGGTTAAAAAAAAAAGTGTTAGAACAGAATTACTCTTGTCAAAAGACTGTTGCCTATTCCTTCCCTCCTCATTTTGTGGAAGATATAAACACACTGTACACCCCATAAAGACACGGCCAAAGAAGGATTGAAAACAGGGAGAGCTGTTGCCAGCCAGTTTAACTGAATACTGACCTAGATGGACCAATGGTGCAACTCAGTATAAGGCAGTTACATATACATTTCCATCACAGAGAAGAAGGAAAAGAACTGTGTGAACAAATTATATATATTTATTTGATGAGTCAGTTTCACAACAGATAATCACTGAAACTATGCTTGTAAGTCCAAGCCTATGTGGTCAGCACATCTGGAAAATGTTCCAGATGTACTTCCCCTTTCACATTCAGGAGCATCTTAGTTTTCTTGGAGTTCAGCCTGCCCTCTTCCATGATTTTCTTTTTTTTATCGTGACATTGCTTGGAAGAAAGTCAGGCTATTCAAGGTAGACATTTGAGTCATGTAGCAGGCAAGGGAAACGTTCAGTTCTCACGGAGCTGAAACTACATGAAGTGAGTGCAATGACAAGCAGTTGTCGGGTTCCTATAAACAGTGCAACTTGTCCAACTCAAACAAACAACTGGGTAATGCAAAGATTTGGAAGCCCTGTGTTAAAACGTTATCTATACTTTCACAGCAATGAAAATAAATCAAATTAGCTATTAAGCTGGACAACGGCCATTCCCCTTCAGGCTAACTATTGAAAGGAAAAGCATATTTAAAAGAAAAACAAATTTGAATTTGAGATAGGCTTTCAAAACACCTTGGAGATTTTGTTTTGGCTCAAGTAGTTTGGAAATATATTTAGTTCCTAGGGCCCCTGACATACCCCACACTGGTTTCCCCCACTTGTTCAAATGCTAGGGGGGAGGGAAACCAGCAGAAGGGTGTTGCTGCCCACATGAAAGGGGGTGCACCATTGACTTACAATCCTGCACATCAACATTAATAGAACAACATTCTACTGTTCCATTGTGTCTAAAGTCTATAAGCCACTTTAAGAAGCATTTGGTGTCCACTGAGCAGCATATTCACACCCCATAAAATGCAATTAAGAATTCCCTTTATTTTCAGGATCCTCAGGCTAAAGAACTCTATGAGGCTGCAAGATGGATACTACTTCATGCTAATCTCTTGCCAGAAATGTTGTTTAATTTACCCTGGAGAGGGTAAGCATGCTGTGAAGTTAGAAGGCGCTAATCCTCGAGTGGAACTTCGCAAGCCAAAGCTGTCGTTCAGGTTAATCGTGGTCAGGGCGTTTGCCAATTTGCCAGATGGCATATTCCAAGAATATCTACTCTTACAGTGTCACTGGCTGCCTTAATAGCTTGTGCTATTTCACAATAGTTTAGTATCTGCTGTTGAACAAACAAATGGTTTTGGTTGAGAGTAATTTCTAATCATCGAGAATGTTTCAGTTGCGCTTAAAGTTTGGGAAGTTGGCCGTAAAAATAAAGCATTTGATATTGTTAGCGTTAGCAGTGGATGCAAGTCTTACTATGGCATTTTATCTTCTATCAGAAGCTGGTTAATGTGTCTGGTTATATCACCCTGATCATTTTCAACCATCATTTTGCTAATAACTGTTCAACAGATGGTCACTGTGTCTCACTAATCCATTTGTCACACTGACTTCTCCTTAGTTCCTGTCTTTCTGGAAAGCTTGTAATGTTAATCAAAGTGATAACCCAGAAAACATCTGTACATAGCTGAGACCATAATACTTGTCCTGGAAGAGAAGTAATTAACTGTATTACACAAAGATGAGTAACAGCTTTGAAAAAGTGCCAGTACAACAGATGAGTACACTTTTTCACTTCAAAACAAGCATGGGGAATGCTGGGTGAGACTTACTTGAGACATGCAGGTTTTACATCCTGTTTGTGTTAATTCTGCAAAACAAATCTTAAAACTTGCAAAATTCCATGGTGCCCCTAGCGTACACGTCTAAATATGACACAATGTACCAATACATTGTACCAATTCTTTGTACATTACAAATCAGTGATATTTCACTGTCAGTGACCCTCCCGCCCTCCCGTTTTTCAGTCCGAGACAAGCTGGCTGCTCCTTTGGAGGGCTGGGTAGGAATTTTTTGCCTTCAACCTGATTGGCAATTGGATGTTGTTGTTGTTTTTTTCATCTACCCCAGACTGTCATCGGGAGGTGAGTTTTTTCCTGACTAAGGTTTTGCTTTGTAAGGTCATTATTGGTCACTTTAGGCAGGTTGCATGCGGGCTGGGTAGCCAGGGATCTTACACTGGCATATATTCTGAGGTCAGCAAGGTCAAGGGGTAAGTCAGGACCGCTCAGACGATACTTGATCGGATCAGTGAGGCTGGCTGGCAAGACCCAGAACTGGACTAAGCAAGGGCGACCTTAAGGCTTGCCTGTGGCAGTCGGTGCTGTCCAGCTGCCTCAACCCCCTTTGGAGTTGGCAATGATGAGCTCTCCCAGCCTATGATTGGGAGCAGCTTGGAGTCCAGATGTGATGCCGATTTTCAATCGGGGGAGGTAGACAGCTAGCTAGCACGGTTCCCCCCCCCCGGTGCCCGCCCATGGGGGTGGCACACAAAAAAAGTTGTTTTATTCCCCTGCTGCAGGTTTTTGTTATTTAAATAAAGTGACCCTTTACCCAAGCCTCTGTCTTGTGTGCCTTCTTTGAGGGGTGATCAGGTAACATGGAAGCAGCTCCATGTTTAGAGACAGCTCTGTCACTAAATGCCTGTAAAGTGACAAAGGGGCAGTGATGTATCTAAGTAATTAGGTCATGAGTGCGAGTGCGAGTACGAGTCATTTTTGCACGAGTGTGAGTCCGAGTGCGACTCAGTGTCAAAATTTTTGGGCAAGTACGAGTCAAGTGCGAGTCATTTTTGCACGATTGCGAGTCGAGTACGAGTAAGGCCAAAAACCATGAGTCACAAGTCACAAGTCGAGTCACTTTGGGGAAAATGGCTTTTTTCCCTGAAAATGGTGTGTGTGTGTGTGTGTGTGTCTGCGTGGGGTGTGTGTGGGGACCTCTGAGGCTTTTAAAGCACCCACTTGGCTTCCCCTATGACTTGAAAAATGACTTGGAAATGGCAAGTCGTTACCCCCACGAGTGCGAGTCAAGTGCGAGTCCCGTGGGTCACGAGTGCGAGTGCGAGTCAGTGGGTCATGAGTATGAGTACGAGTACAAGTCAGAGAAAAAGTGACTCGGTTGCACTTGCGAGTCGAGTCATTTGACTCGAGTCCCCATCCCTGCAAAGGGGAGAAGAGATGTAAGGCAAAATCTGAGTATGCAGGAGGGGCAAACTCCTGTGTTTGCCCTCCCCAGAATGGCTTCTTTTTTTAAAAGCTCCCCTCCCCCCAGTGGGCTTCAGAGACCTGATGGAGTCTCTGTAGTAGCTCCACGAGGAGAAGAAAGTTTTAATAAGCAGGTTGGGTGGAAAAGCACAGGATGTTGTTTGGCTTCCCTATTCCACCCACCCATGTTTTCAATTGCCAGCCACTATCTCCTGTTTTGTAATTGGCAGACCTGGGTTGGGTCCTGCTGACATGCTGTCTAGCTGCACCCTTAGTTACAGATGAAACCGCCCCCAGCTAGTGACATTGGGAGAGAAGCATCAGTTTTCTTTATTGCAGTTCAAAAGAAGAACTTGTGGTTTGTAACTTGAGAGATGCTTACGCAGGTAAATTCATGGAAAATTGGCAAGAGATGGCTTGGAAATCCTGCTATTCATTCATTCAAAGTCTAGCCTCTAAATTGTTGGAAGCATGGCATTGCTTGCAGGCTTTTGGTTTTTCTTGTGCCTTGCTATCAAGAAACCCAACATGCGCTTTTGACCCTAAGTACACTATCTTAGGGGTAGAATAGTCAAACCTCTCTTGCAATTAAGTTTAATGTTTATACGTTCTCTCTTAAGATACCAATTCAAATCATTTCTATGTATCTTGAGGCAAGAGGAATAGTTCCTTCCTGCTTTCCCTCTTGTGCAACTTAGGATGGCCCAGCTCTCTATTCTGTATAGACTGTGGGAGAGCTGGGAACAGTCAGCTCCATAGCTGACTGCATAGCACTTGCACTGTCTAGGAGTGTCTCCACAGTTCTAGAGTCACGTGCTCAACATTACATCAAAAAATACACATTTATGCAGTATATCACTCTTCGGGATTCTGTAAGCAAAAGAGTGAAATCTCTATTTCAGGGGTTCTCAACCTGTGGTATGGGTACTCCTAGGGGTACGCGGACCTCTTGCTGGGGGTACGCCAAGCCCTGCCCCTTATCTGCCCCATCAGCAGGTAATTGTTAATTAACATGGATTTTAAATTGTAATTATTTTCGGAGCCCTTCCGTCTTTCTGATTTTGGTTTTGGGCTTATTTTTGTACTTTGGAAAATGTACTTTGGTGGGGTGGGGGAGGGAGGAGCTGATTTTGGGAAGTGTGACTTGGAGAAAAAAAGAGATCCTTGCATATCTCTCTCTCTCTCTCACACACACACACACACACACACACACACACACACACACACACAGTTAAATAGACATTTTTCACATTTACATTTGTTTTAGTACTTTTTTATTTAACGATTAATTACCTAATTAATTAATTGATTAATCCAATAAATTAGCAATTAGCAAGGGGGTACTTCAGAAAATTGGACCGTGATAGGGGGAACCCGGGCCTCCAAAGGTTGAGAACCCCTGCTCTATTTCTTCCAACTGGAAAACGTTGGAAGAATGTTGGAAAAACCGTCTCCCACTTCTCACTCTTCCTCCTCTGCCTAACACCATCACTTTCTTGATACAGGAATAATGTTTAACACTTTAACAATACTGAATAATGTTATTTATTCTATTTTATCATGCCACACAACTTCTTCCTTATGGTTGTAGACATTTAGGGCGATTTTTAGGTGAACTTGGAATATCTTTGGAATGAGTTAGAATTTTTCTCATTTAAATTAATGTAATAATTGTACTCAGGCCAGCGGGTGGCGCAGCAGGTTAAACTGCTGGACCATGAGCTGTCGATCGAAAGGTCGGCAGTTCGATTCCCACAACGGGGTGAGCGCTCGTTGCTTGGCCAGCTCCTGCCAACCTAGCAGTTCCAAAGCATGTTAACACGAGTAGATAAATAGGTACCGCTTGCAGGAAGGTAAACAGCGCTCTGTGTTCCAGTCACTTGCTACGCGCCGTGGCAAGGAGAGTCATGCCGGCCACATGACCATGGAGGCATCTTCGGACAACGCTGGCTCTTCGGCTTTGAAATGGAGATGAGCACCACACCGTAGAGTCGGACACGACTGGACTTAATTGTCAGGAGATACCTTTACCTTTAACTTTAATAATTGTACTCATCCAGATTTTCACGATAAGGGCTATTTTCAGGAATAAATTAGGAATGGATGATGAGGGAAGAGTGTATACTCAAAGAATTCATCCATGCCCTTGCTTGCTGCAGTGTCTACTGAATCACTATTTTATGCAAGACTGTATAATCTTGCGTTTCAAGAATAGTGAGCTCCAGCAATATTTCTGCTTTCTGCTACAAATGTATCTTGTAGAATTAAGCATATTTTTAAGTCTACATTTTCAGGTGATATACTACCATCCCACCAAACATATGAAACTATATTGAACATGACAGTCAGTCAGGCCACTTTTTTTAGACCATCTCAAAACCTAACGGTTCTCAAGCAGCCCTAACACCACTTCCCAAAAACATGCGCAAATGGAGTATTTTTTTTTTTTTTGGCTTATGATCAAAAATAAAATCTGAACAGCATTTCTGAAAGAATGTTGAACCACCACCAATTCAAAAGTTGAGTTCAAAAGTTTGAACTATCAACTTTTGACTGATCAGAAACTTTACTTAGCTACAGTCCAGATTTGGGTCTGATTGAGCAGGGGTTCTTAACCTCTGGGGCCTGTACCCCTGGGTGGGTGAGTGAGAGCATGTGTGAGCCCAATGGGTCCATGAGGTGCTCCCAGAACTAAGAAAAACATCTGTCTTTGATTAGATGAGACTTTTTTTTTAAAAAAAAAAATTGGTTTGAATTTGGCCCTGACTACTGATGGGCCAACAAGAACCAATGATATATTTTCTTATTGGCGACAATATTCATTGTTTTTGACCTTCTCATTGATTTTACATATTTTGATCGAAGGCTATTATGACTGGCAGTTATACTTAACGAAAAAGGTAAAACGGGTAACAAGGTCATATTCACGGCTAAAACCGCGATCCAGCTGACTAAAACAATGACGATTTAATCCAGGCTTGACAGCAGCCAGTCCCAGACAAAACAGAGATTATTAAAAGTCAGTACTGATACACAAGAGCCCGACGTTTCGTGTCTTGAACCAGACACATCTTCTGGGGCAATACAAAGCGAATTGGTAGATAGAGTTCTCTGCGTCCTGCTGTGTTCTTTTAACTGTCAAAACGGAAATTGCCGCCCACGGAGGCAACCAGATTTTACATAGGTTTTTGATGGCTACAAATTCTATGACGTGAGCAATCCCCCCCCTGGTTACAATTTAATGCTGACATTTCACTAAATAATTATTGAAATAAAAAAACAAAGAAAGTACCAAACAAAAAACTTGGGCGAGGGTGTGTGTGAGCAGTTTGAAATTCTCCTGAGGGTGCGCGTGGCATGGAAAGTTAAAAACCTCTGGGATAGAAGATACATTTTTTTTTTTGTAAATGTTGACATATGCCAATTTCCTTTTTACCCCAGAATAAAAACCACCAATGCCTCCTCACACTTGATCACTTTCTTCTTTTCTAATGAAACCTGCCTCTTGTGGGCCACAAATCATGTCTCCTGCATGTATCAGGAGCAGCAATGCTTTGGACAGACTAGTTTTATGCCACAGCTATATCTATGTTAATGGGAAAGATTGAAGGCAAAAGGAGAAGGGGAAGGCAAAGGATGAGATGGTTAGACAGCATCACCGATGCAACGAACATGAAAATGAGCGAACTCAGGAAGATTGTGGAGGATAGGAAGGCCTGGCGGGATATGGTTCATGGGATCACGAAGGGTCGGACACGACTTAACGACTGAACAACAACAATATCTATGTTAATGGGTGAACAAGCATGAAAACAGCAATATGCACCTTACTTCTTTCCCTTATTGTTGCAACAATTCCTTACGATTAAGAGCACAGACATTTAAGATGAAAGCTGTCCTAAGCACCTTAGTGTTTGTGGAGAGATGTTCAACCCCAACTCAGCTTTGTCTGCCATCCAAATCCATGTCCAGAGTATCAATACTGCAGCAGCAAAGACATGTTAAGGCAGTAGCTAGAATAGGCTAGGAGGTGAAATCTAAACGAGTACAACTTTCTTCTGATGAGGGAGTGACCGGAAACAGTACATTGGAGGCCACACTGGAGACAATGCTGATACATGGCCCATGTTCTCAGATTTGGGGAGGGTAACAAATATATTTTACTGGCATTCGTTTTTTTCACTGGACCCGCCAAGAGTACTGTACACCTTAAGTAGCTTTTTAGGTCGCACCAATGAGCTCTCAGGTATCTTATTTGACAAGTCTTTTCACACCCACATCCACCCCCACCCCCAAATGAGAAACACATATGCAACAGTCATTAATGGAAGTCCAAATGGAAATCATGTGAAAATCTGATTAAGGTTCTGAAGGAGGTGGTCTTCCTATTCCTACTGAGAAACTATGACACAGGCTCACCCCTTCCAGCTCACTTCAAGGTTCTTTTCTTACACAAATATTACTTACCTGACAAAGAAAAAGGCAGAGACTCAGTCATAATCAGAAGCAATTCTGATTACCTTAAAGCAGAGCAAGCAGAAAATGTAAGCAGTACTGGAAATGGAACATGAGAATTTAAGCAGCAATTTGTTAAACTGTTATTAGGCACCGTAGCGAGGAGGATACGAAATGCGCATTCAATATTACGGCTGTTTTCAATTGAAGAGAGCCTGCCATTACCTAGATGCATCGGAGCAATCTGTGCTAGTCTGGTACATTAAATAGCTGTAGTCGCATTATAATCATCATGGGGATGCAATGTTCACGGCCATGACATTCAATGCTTAATAAGAAGCAAATAAAGTGAAGTAATGCATTATCACTGGGCTAAGAAATGTCAGTTCAGCAAAGTGACAGCAACGTTCAGTATAACAAGATCTGAACTTGTCAACAATGTACTTGTAAAGCTTTGGGGATCTCAAACAAGGAGACTCTGGTAGCAAAATACAGATGCACAATACATTTTGGCTGTCAAGAAGCCATTTCCATGTGGCTTATCGAGTCATTTGATATTCATTGTGAAATGTTAGAGGAATGCATTCAATTCGTTTGCTACTTCAGGAATGAGGAATGCACGGTGGAAGCGCTACAATAGGGAAGCCATTTTGTGTGGCAGTAGCTTGAACACAGCTTCATTCTTGATAAATATCTCATCAAGGCAACTTGTTTTAGCCACTCTTCTACCACGCTGCACCATGTGCTTTTAACAGCTGCCTTCAGAGCTTATATTCTGTCACTCACAGAAGGAGAGTCCACAAAAAGTACTGCATTGCTGATGCTTGGCCAATTCACACAGATGGTGGCAGATGGGCTTAATGCATTAATACCAGGCTGATGCAAGGAACACAAAATATGAAAGACAGACGTCTTCTCTTTTAACACTCAGGGATATGTGGTAGATGGATGCACAGATCTGTGGTTGGCCATGGCTCCCTGGGATATACCTACTGTCCATTTGGAATTTTGCACCTCTCCAGTCTACTACAGACCAAACGCATCCATCCATGTAAAATTTGAACTGGTTCTTATTCCTGGAATCAGTTCTCTGGAACTGAGCATAGCGTGCCTATCCTTAGGATCAAACTACATGTTACACAGGAAATCTGTAATCAGCTTGTGTGATCATTTTTTGTTTGTACTTTAACATAACATAAGAAGAGCCCTGCTGGATCAGGCCAAACGCCCATCTAGTCCAGCTTCCTGTATCACACAGTGGCCCCACCAGATGCCTCAGGGAGCACACAGCCAACAAGATAACCTGTTTCCTGCTGCCACTCCCTTGCACCTGGCACAGGGAAAACCTACTTCTAAAACCAGGAGGTTGCTTATGGCTTGTAACCTGTGATGGTCTTTTCCTCCATGAATCTGTCCAAACCCCTTTTAAAGGAATCTAGGCCAGGTGCCATCACCACATCCTGTACATACTTTAATATAGCTGTGGGGGCTCTGAATACTATGACTGATTTGCAGTGCAAGGGGAAAATGAATGTTTCAACCCTTTCCACCTTGCACAATTTTCCTTTTCCCAAGTTGCCCCCTCCCCAAAGCTGCTGTTATTAGGGAGGGAGAAATACAAATTTATTTTTCTCTCATGTGAGGTTAACAGCTTTGAGCAGGTAACTTAGATCAGGGAAATTGTGCAGTGTAGATGGGGTTAAGCACTTTCTCCCACAACCCCCAAAGCCAGGAGAGGAATATGCCAAAAACTATAAAATACGAACATCTTACACCGAAGATGCTTATACTTGCATCAGTTTAAGGTGCACTTGATGATCCCCAGTCTAACCTAACTCTCTACCCCAAGGGATGATCTGCCAGAACATTTCCCACATTAGCACCTTAAAAGGCAGCAGATTGTTCACAATATGGAACACCAAAAATGTATGGAGCACTGGGACAGAGACCAAGAGCTCCCTATTAAACTTATACAAATTTTGTTGCAGTTAAAAAGAAACTTTGGCAAATATTTAACACCACACAAAGTATGAGACCCAAACACTAAAAAGGGGGATGTGAAAACAGCTTCAAAACTGACTTGTTAGGAAAGGTGGTGTGGTGGGCGATTTCTTTTGGTTTTCCAGAGGAAAGTACCAAGATCAACAGAAGAGAGCATAGTGTGAAGAAGAAAAATATATCTGAAAGAACGAATAAACTTCAATATTAAGCATACACAATCCAAAGTAGGGCAATACACAGGTTCTATAGCGATTGTGGGTCGAGAAGTGGTGTTTTAATTTTTGATATCATTTTATGCAGATTGTGTTACTTACGAACAACTGAAACCATCTCAAGGACTCCTTGGGTTCAACAGTCAGGATTGAAAATGAATAAATAAAGTTGAAACGTTTAATGGCTGTACAATAAAAAACATTTGTTTCTCTTTTGGAAATGCTAGTAGGGCTTCTTTTTATTTTTCCCAATATGAAATGCAATGCCTCCCAAATTGCAGGTTTGCTTCCAACTGTGCAAGGGAAGGGCACAGGTTTGCACAAGCAAATGTTTGGGGTAGGGATTCAAATTATATGGAGGGAAGGGGGCAGAGAATAGCTATGGGGAAGGAATCCAGCGTATACTAGAGGCATCTTTTCTTCTACAGTGTGGTCTAGTCACATGAATGAGTCATGATTAGTCACATCAGGACTCATGATTTATAAATTACACTTCAATAAAGTCATCCAGATGTTTAACACCTGCAACACAAGCTCTATTCAGATGTTTGCCCTCCCATGGAGAATGCACACATAAGGGGCTTCTCCTGAACACACCCCATAACTCCACTCCGGTACTTCAGCATGTGTCAGCAGACACAAATGCTGACTGTGCAGAGTAGGGCCAGTTAGTGTCATCTGAGGGAATGGGGCGATGAGGCACATTCAAGAGAAGCCTCTCACATGTTTGCTCTCCTGTGGAGAGCAAATGAGTTACTAGGGCTACTGCTGATTTAAATATAATCGGTTATGACTGGACTGGACACATGGAAGCTTCGGTGAACACCAGTCGAGCCTGTTAGGAAAAATACACTAGAGGCAGGGATATTGTCAGTCAGGGATTGGAGCCAACTGGAAAGTTGAATTCTACTAGTTCTACTAGTAAAACATCTGCTAATCACTGCCTTAAACAATATAATCCAACAAGTGGAAACACACATGGAATGGCAGGGAAAAGGAAGTGGGAAAGTGACTGCATTCCATTGTCTCCGTCCTCCAACTGCAATGTATCAATTTTTGGGAAGGGAACATTGAGTTCAGAGAAAGGCAAGGACCAAGTCAGCCCAGGAATCATTGCAAGCATCAGGCTGGTTTCCTTTTGACCTTCTATTCAAATGGCAGCACCTCCTACATGACCCCACAATATGAAGGTAGAACATAGCAGAGGTCCACCAGGGTTTTGAGGGCTTGGGAAGGGACGTGGAGTGGTAATTTCGATACCTCTATTTTTCTGCAATGGTAAGGAATATCACTCCTTCATGGATCATTGCCTTGTCGTGGCGAAGGGGCTTGCGTAACTCAATGAAGCCATGAGCTATGCCGTGCAGGGACACCCAAGACGGACAGGTCGTAGCAGAGAGTTCTGACTAAAAGTGATCCACTGGAGAAGGAAATGGCAACCCACTCCAGTAACCTTGCCAAGAAATTCCCATGAGCAGTACCAAAAGGCTAAAAGATATGACGCCGGCCCGGAAGATGAGCCCCTCAGGTCAGAAGGTGTCCAATATGCTACTGAGGAAGAGCAGAGGACAATTCCAAGTAGACCCAGAAAGAATGAAGCAGTTGGGCCAAAGCCAATAGGACGTCCAGCTGTGGATGTGTCTGAGGTTGAAAGGAAAATCCAATGCTGCAAGGAGCAATACTGCTTAGGAACATGGAATGTGAGGTCTATGAATCAAGGCAAGCTGGATGTGGTCAAAAATGAGATGATAAGATTGAACATTGACATCTTGGGAATCAGCGAACTAAAATGGACGGGCATGGGTGAATTTAAGTCAGGTGACCATCATATCTACTACTGTGGGCATGAATCCCTTAGAAGAAATGGAGTAGCCCTCATAGTCAATAAAAGAGTGGTAAAGGCAGTACTGGGGTGCAACCTCAAAAACGACAGAATGATTTCAGTTCGAATCCAAGGCAAACCATTCAACATTACAGTAATCCAAGTGTATGCCCCAACCACTGATGCCGAAGAAGATGAAGTTGACCGGTTCTATGAAGACCTACAACACCTTCTAGAACTAGCACCCAAAAAAGATGTCCTTTACATCATAGGAGACTGGAATGCTAAAGTAGGAAATCAAGAAATAAACTGAACAACAGGCAAGTTTGGCCTCGGAGCGCAAAATGAAGCAGGTCAAAGGCTAACGGAGTTCTGTCAAGAGAACACGCTGGTCACAGCAAACACTCTTTTCCAACAACACAAGAGGCGACTCTACACATGGACATCACCAGATGGTCAATACCGAAACCAGATAGATTATGTGCTTTGCAGCCAAAGATGGAGAAGCTCTATACAGTCAGTAAAAACAAGACCTGGAGCTGACTGTGGCTCAGATCATGAGCTTCTTATTGCAAAATTCAGGCTTAAACTGAAGAACATAGGGAACACCACTAGACCAGTCAGATATGACCTAAACCATATCCCTTATGAGTATACAGTGGAGGTGAAGAATAGATTTAGGGCATTAGACCTGGTAGACAGAGTGCCTGAAGAACTATGGACGGAAGTTCGTAACATTGTACAGGAGGCAGCAACTAAAACCATCCCAAAGAAAAAGAAATGCAAGAAAGCAAAGTGGCTGTCAGATGAGGCTTTACAAATAGCTGTGGAAAGAAGGAATGCAAAAAGCAGGGGTGAAAGGGAAAGATATAAACAACTGAATGCAGATTTCCAGAGAATAGCAAGGAGAGATAAGAAGGCCTTCTTAAATGAACAATGCAAGGAAATCGAGGAAAACAACAGAATGGGGAGGACTAGAGATCTCTTCAAGAACATTGGAGATATCAAGGGAACGTTTTGTGCAAAGATGGGCATGATAAAGGACAAAAAAGGCAGAGACCTAACAGAAGCAGAAGAGATGGCAAGAATATACAGAAGAACTATACAAGAAAGATCTTAATGTTCCTGATGACCACACTGGTGTGGTCACTGACCCAGAGCCGGACATCCTAGAGAGTGAAGTCAAGTGGGCCTTAGGTAGTATTACTAACAACAAAGCTAGTGAAGATGATAATATCCCAGCTGAGCTACTTAAAATCCTAAATGATGATGCTGTGAAAGTGCTGCACTCAATATGCCAACAAATTTGGAAAACTCAGCAGTGGCCAAAGGATTGGAAAAGGTCAGTTTACGTTCCAATTCCAAAGAAGGGCAGTGCCAAAGAGTGTCCAAACTATCGCACAATTGCACTCATTTCACATGCTAGCAAGGTTATGCTCAAAATCCTATAAGCTAGGCTTCAGCAGTACGTGGACCGAGAACTACCGGAAGTACAAGCTGGGTTTCGAAGAGGCAGAGGAACTAGAGATCAAATTGCCAACATGCGCTGGATCATGGAGAAAGCACGAGAGTTCCAAAAAAAACACCAACTTCTGCTTCATTGACTACGCAAAAGCCTTTGATTGTGTGGATCACAACAAACTGTGGCAAATTCTTAAAGAGATGGGGGTACCAGACCACCTTACCTGTCTCCTGAGAAACCTGTATGCGGGTCAAGAAGCAACAGTTCGGACCGGCCATGGAACAACCGACTGGTTCAAAATTGGGAAGGGAGTATGGCAAGGCTGTATATTGTCACCCTGCCTATTTAACTTATATGCAGAGTACATTATGAGAAATGCAGGGCTGAATGAATCGCAAGCCGGAATCAAGATTGCCGGGAGAAACATCAACAACCTCAGATATGCAGACGATACCACCCTAATGGCAGAAAGTGAAGAAGAACTAAAGAGCCTCTTGATGAGAGTGAAAGAGGAGAGTGCAAAAGTTGGCTTGAAACTCAACATTAATAAAACTAAGATCATGGCATCTGGGTCCATCAATTCCTGGCAAATAGAAGGGGCAGAAATGGAAGCAGTAACAGATTTTACTCTTCTGGGCTCCAAGATCACTGCAGACGGAGACAGCAGCCATGAAATTAAAAGACGCTTACTCCTTGGAAGGAAAGCTATGGCAAATTTAGACAGCATAATAAAAAGTAGAGATATCACCATGCCAACAAAAGTTCGTATAGTCAGGGCGATGGTGTTCCCAGTAGCAATGTATGGTTGCGAGAGTTGGACCATAAGGAAGGCTGAGCGCCGAAGAATAGATGCTTTTGAACTGTGGTGCTGGAGAAAACTCCTGAGAGTCCCTTGGACTGCTAGGAGATCAAATCAGTCAATCCTAAATGAAATCAACCCTGACTGTTCCCTGGAAGGACAGGTACTAAGGCTGAAACTCAAATATTTTGGCCACCTAATGCGAAGAGAGGACTCTCTGGAGAAGACTCTGATGCTGGGAAAAATTGAAGGCAAAAGGAGAAGGGGAAGGCAAAGGATGAGATGGTTAGACAGCATCACCGATGCAACGAACATGAAAATGAGCGAACTCAGGAAGATTGTGGAGGATAGGAAGGCCTGGCGGGATATGGTTCATGGGATCACAAAGGGTCGGACACGACTTAATGACTGAACAACAACAACAAGGAATATCTGCTGGGACTATACCCAGCATCTGAGGGTAGCACTCGGGTGTGAAACATTTGTCTATTGGAGTAGGGATTTTTGGTGGCTGTGGAGGAAAAAGTAGTTGCTTGTTTCATCTTGGCCCAATACAATCATTTCAGTACTACCAATAGTAGAGATCTTCTCTTTAGCCTTCCCCCCACCACTCAGTGCCCACATGTGTATATATAAGAGTAAGATATGAGAACCAATTCAACAAGTGTTTTACTTGACAGTATTTTTGACAGACCATAGTTATGCACTCATGACTGGGAAGTGTTGTTGTTGGGACACTCAATCCTCCCAATCCCTCCCTTCTGGAACACAAATCCCCCCCCCCTTAACTTTGGTTATGCATCACACTGGAATCAACAGTTACCAGACTCAATCAGGGATCAAAAATGAGAGTTTGAAGCTCATTTTTGTACAAAATGGCAAACTTAAACAAAAATACAGTGGATATTTTATATGGAATAAAGAAAAGGTGCATTTAAAAACAAACTGCAGTGAAAGATTTTTCAATCAGATTCTCAGATCCATGATTTTCCAACATCCAGATGATAATAGCAGTTGCTTCAAATGAATAGAAAAGTCAAATGACTTGAGGGAACACAGTAATATGTCCGTTAACACCAGGGATATGTTCCTGAAAAACTGAGTGCTGCCTGCAACAGCAGTATAGGAGACATCATTGACGGAAACTGGCACTGATCGGCCAGAATGCACCACTCCCATTGGCTACAATAGCTGTCCAACCCGGGATAAAGAGCATTGTAGTGAAACAATGCTAAAAGGAAACAGTGTTATCAGAAGTATTATATACATTTTAAATTTACCAAATATTTGAAGCTTCTTAGAGACTGGAAGCACCATGAAGACAGGTTTGTGAGCAATGTTCTAAAATGTTACCATTTTGCAACATTTTCATTGCCTCTGAGTTACAGAGTAAGCAAGCACAAGTTGAGCAAAAGATGCACCTTATAAGACATGTAGAAGCAGCAAAGTCTGAAATTGTGTCTTTTCAGAACACAGTTTCAAGTTTAAAAAGGAAGAGAGGGTACAATAATGTTTATAGAGAACTATATTTATTTGTTTACAGCCGAACTAGAAAATTAAACATTCACTGTGTGCAAAATACAAGTTTCCACGTGACAATTTGAAATACAGATTTATTTATTTTTAAAAAACCACCCTACTAAAAATGCTCAATTCATTTTTAAAGGCAAAAACTTTTGAAATGATTCGGAGGAAAGGGACAACATCCTCACTGACATTATTTAAGAGATGAAAGATCTGCAACAGAAAGAAATAAAGTATAGAAAAGACAGAGAGACAAAGGCTTTTCCTTCACAAAGTTCATCCCGATGAAGCATGCAGAAAGTTTAATCAATCACAGCAAACAAAAGTCACTCTGTTAGAAAAACCTACACCCTTCCAAACCCCTTAAGGATTCTTGCAAGGGAAAGTAAGATAAGAAAGCTTTAGGATGTAAAATGGACTATTGCTGCACATTGCTTTCTTAAATCAGGTTCTCAGTGTTCTGGATAGCTCAGTTCTCTGGATAGTTTGGCTTGGATCCCAACTTCCACGAGTGGCATTTTGTGCATGGAATGGGGATCTCCAGCTCCTCCCTTCAAGGGGTTGTGTGACCTGGGACAATGCCCGACACCATGACATCCAGAGGGGGAAAAAGCTCCTTATCATGCTCTTGCATGGTTTTCTCCAACCTGTGGTATTTCTGGTTACAATTTAAAAGTACTGCATAAATCATTGCAGTAGTACTTCATTTCCACAGTGCCTGCCAATAAAACCGGAAGTACTGTGCTTCAAGGTTTGAGAAAATCACACGAGGAGTACGGCAAGGAGGCAGATGACCCACTTCTTGCTCGAGTGAACAGGAAGTGCATCAATGCGGCTTGGGTCCACAGAGGGAGGTGGAGGCACCCTCTGGGTAAAGGGCACCCCAAATCTACTGACATCCAGTGCTGACGCAAGCCGCATCCAGTGGTTGGGCTGGCAGTGCTCCCTTCTCTCTGCAGTCCCATGTGCTTCCCTGAAAATCTGGTCCTGATTGGTTGGGGGTCCTCCAGTAACAGGATGACACGTGGTGCGGGGGACTCCAACAGAAAGGTGAGGGGAAATCAGCAAAGGTCGCTTGCCCTTGCTTGAGTAGAAATGCTTTCTGCTCATGCAACTCCACCTTAAGTGCCAAGCTACTGTCTACAAATTGCTGCGTAGGTGCATGTGGTTGCTGAAACCCTTGTACTGGTGATCCAATTTTCTGAACAGGGCAAGATTCTCTGTTATATAAATATATATCTTGTAATACTAGCCTGGTTGCCGCAATAGTAACGTGATAATTTTGCAAGGAATAACTTTGCAGAAGGGGGGGGGGTTATGGGGACAGGACACACACACTATATTTCTCTTTTTTTAAAAAAGTCATCAAATGAAACACACCAGAGGTATTTCTTCCAGTGTAGATATAGGGGTGAAAATATTATTTAAAGAAAAAGATTAAAAGGTGGTGGTGGTGGTGGTAGTAAATATTGGGATAAATGGAGCATGGCTGCTGGAAGCAGGAAACCCTTAACTGTTTTTTCCTCAAAAAGGCGACATGAATGTTTGTCCGCTGATGTGGCTAAATGTTCACTTTCAAGCTTCTAGAACAGGGCATTACCGTATTTTACGCTCCATAGGACGCATCGGTCCATAGGACGCATGCATCCTATGGAGCATAAAATAGAGAAAAAAAAGTTTGTACTTACCTGGGCTTGGGGGCGCTTCGGGAAGGCCTATGGGGGCTTCAGGGAGGCCTGCGTGAGCCTCTGCAGACCTCCCCGATGTTTACTTCGGCCCCAAACAGCGATTTTCGGCCATTTCCGGAATGGCCGAAAATCGCTCTTTGGGGCCGAAGTAAACATCGGGGGAGGCCTGCAGAGGCTCGTGCAGGCCTGCGCGAGCCTCTGCAGGCCTCCCATTGGCCCCAAACAGCGATTTTCGGCCATTCCGGAAATGGCCGAAAATCGCTCTTTGGGACCGAAGTAAACATCGGGGGAGGCCTGCAGAGGCTCGCGCAGGCCTGCGCGAGCCTCTGCAGGCCTCCCCCCGATGTTTACTTCGCACCATAGGATGTACGCTTTTTTCCCCCTATGTTTTTTTTGGGGGGGAAGTGCGTCTTATAGTGCGAAAAATACGGTACTTGTTCACCAGGAATGTTACAGGTATTATCCAATAGGTGCTCATGAATAGCACAACAATGGGGCATTGTTACAGTTCAGCATTGCTGGTTGTAGTTAGAGGACTACAATTTTTCAATGTTTCTGAGGTTCTTCAGTAGTACTGTCTACCAGAACTCTCCGTTTGTCAACATTGGCAGTGCAACAGAAAACACACACATACCAAGCAACTAGGAGGAAAACAGCACTTCCATGCATCTGAAAATGTGTCATTTACATATGCTCGGGAATTGAATGGATAGTCTAGCAGAAGTGCTTTGATGATCAGAACATTATATCCCATTTCTAGGAGCTAGTATAGCACTGCATAGAACGGAGCTTAAAACAGTCACCTTCCATGAAGAAAAGTTAGCTCTTTAGCTTAAAACTTCCAAGATAGACAGTTTTTGTGTTAAGAAAACAATTGAACATTCTCATCTTAAGGTTTTTTTTCTGGAACATTTAGTTCTCTACTTTTTTTGTGTCAAGGGAATAAATATATATCATAGGTATGCACATCCAAATGATCTGTCAGAGATCTTTAAAAGTTCTCTCAAATATAATCCACAATTATATCATCCACAATTTCCTTCTAATATTTACTAAAGGAGGAGCTGTAGTTTAGTGATGCTCAGATGAGCAAACCCCCACCTTTCTTGAGCTAGTAAACACTTATCCTTTAACCCTTGCAAAGAGGAAAACATGGTTTTATGTGGTATTTATTTATGATTAAATTACCTAAGGCTTTTTTTGTTGCTGTGGTTTTTAAACCTGAGACGCATGGAGAAGAATAAAAAAATCCAAAGTTTGTTAGTTTAAGAAACCAGTCATATCCTTGCAAGAAAGGTTAGATGATCATGCAGAATCTTATACTTTAGTGTACCAGACACACACGATGCTCCGAATGGTCTTTGTAACATTGGCAAAAAGTATTAGGGATTAGTTACAACAAGGAAGATTTGTTGGTCATGCAGAACAATGTACCACACACACACACACAGCTCTGAATGGTCGTTGAAATGCTGGCAAAAAGTATTAAAGATTAGTTACAATACATGGAAAGAAGAAGAATCTTACAGCAAAAATGGTTCAGCCAATAAGTGGACGTAGCACTGGAATGTTGAAAAGAACTAAAAGCAATATAAAAGAGATTGGAAAAGATAGTCAGAGCAAGCTAACAATAAAGCTTTTGCTTATAGAAGAGATTACTATGCAAAGCAGAAAAAAAGTATGATGAAATGAAATTATCTTCCTTCATTGATGAGCAAGAGGAACAACAACCATATCATCTAAATTTCAAGTATCAAATATGAAACAATTACAAAAAAAAAATCCATTATTTGAAACTATAAGAGTGTGATTTTCAACAAATATTTCATAGGCTCAAAGCAAACACTTCCAAGTATCTGAAAAGGACTTTGAATATGCATTGGCAACATATGGAGTCCACATTTTTGCTTCTGGAAACCCATTTTCATCCTGTCAACCTATGCTGGTGTCACACCTAATCTTAACGGGCAACTGAAAAGCCCAAATTACATGCACAATCCAAATTATCAGGAACACAGCTTAGTGTGGACATGTGATTGTACACACAAAGCCAAGCATCATGCAAGGAAAATTGTGATCTCCTGAAGTGCTTAATGCACAAAGAACCACACTGAAATTACCCATATGTTTTGATGCCCTTTCTTTCTTCCCCAAAATGTGGATAAATAAAGGTTGTATTGTACACCACCACCGCCTTCCAGATACATTCACTGTTTTAAGACTGTGAGTTAAAAAGTTATCAGACAACTAAGAGCACTTATATCATGCACGTTTTTCAAATATGGCTTAACATATATACACAAGGCAGCTGTTTTTAAGTTGTTAAAATTGCATTCCTTTCTGCACTTTACATCAAATTCTTTTGTATGAAAATCATAGCACTTTACACCACCTACTATGGAGGTTAGTCACTGTGGTGCCTACCGCTATGCTCCAGTCTACGTTTTTCATTTATTTTCTATTAAGTGGCAAGCTTTATGTCAGGGCTTCCTCAAAGTGTGGGTTTTGACCCCCAGAGGAGTTATAAATAGCTTGGATGAGGATCACAAAGTTCTGAAGAACTAAAAATAAAATATTGTTACATGAGCGAATTGCTCGTCCACTTGGTGGCTGTCATGGCTGCACCTGCCTGCCCGCCCTTGCTCTCTACCCCTCCACGCCATGTGGACCACTCCAAGAGTATTGCACGCTACTTCTGGATGAGGTGAGTGAGTGGGGAGAACCAGTTGACACTGGCTGGGCTACTGCAAGTCAACATGATAAGAGTTGTAAAAATTCATATAATATTTTGGAGAGGGTCACAGTAAAAGTTTGAGAACCCTTGCCTTATGTGAACAGACAAATGGGTGGTTCAAATGTGCACCAACATCGTGAATATCAGTGACTTGCAGCAGAAGACTGCTTCCCTTAAAAGCATGGAGATTGAGATGATGTCAGATTATATTAAGAAACAGTCAGTGGGGCTCATTTGAGTCAGCTTTTTCATACATGCAAATTATTAGGTGATGTTGAGGTCTAGAATTGATGAATATGCATTTGCAAACTCAACAGAGTAGCAAATGTAGACAAACAATATGATTGTCTGAGAAGTAATGACCCTGTGCGTAAGGAAACGTACGCATTTGAGGGAAAACAACAAGCACAACTCATGTCTGCTTCATGTTCCCCCTGTATCTCAGTCATCTGAAACTGCTATAAAAGGCAATTCACAAATGTTTTGGGTGCACAGTAGCCATTTGAAAATTCTGAAGCATTCCCCCCCACCCAGAGAGTCTGCTTTAACATGCAGAGAATCACCCTGAAATGCCTTCGCGTCTCGGGGGGCTTTACACTGCCCCCCCACGCGCGCCGGGCAGAGACGAGAGCTTCCGGCCAGCCTATTGGCTGGAAGAGGTCATGAGGGAGGCATGCGGCTGAGGGAGAGCAGCTGGCATTTGTGCCGGCTCTCAGTCGCCGCCTGGAAAGAAATCCCCTCCCACCTCCCTTGTCATAGTTTGGGATTAGCCGGTTGCCTTTTTTGGGCCAGGTAGGAATTTTTGGCCACCAACTAATTGGCACAAAGTTGGTGGTTTTTTCGCCTACCTCAGACTGTGTCAGGTGATTGGGTGTTTAGCCAGTGGGTCACCTGGCAGGGGGCGTGCAGGTATGGGTAGGTAGGATGGAAGGGGCTCGGCGTGCATCTTGAGGTCAGCAAGGAGGTGAGCCAGGACTGCTCATAACTACGCTTGACCGGGTTGGTGAGGCTGGCTGGCAAGCCCCCTGGCTGGAACAAGTGAAGACCATCAATGGCTTGGCCAGTATGGGAATCTAAACTGCTCTGCTGTCTTGACCCTTTCGGGTTGGTTGTGATAGGCTCCCTTGGGCAGTGACCAAGGGGGCCTGGAGTCAGGGTGTTTACGCCAATTTAAAACAGGGGGAGGTAGACGGTTAGTGCCGTTTCCACCATTTAGTCCCGCATACCTTTGGTGGGTTTGAGTTGCCCAAGTTATTTTCCCTCTGCAGGTATGTTGTTTAATTAATAAAGTGACCATTTACCCAAACGTGCATTTGTCTGGCGTGCTTATTGGGGGGTGTAAGGGTAATTGAATGTAGCACATGGCAGTGAATGCATAGGAATTGCTAGCCACAAACAGGAAGCCAGCATGTGCAGGATTTTTAAGCAGTGTCTTTATGGCTACTGTGTTCCAAGTGGCCTATTGGCTCACACATACAGAAGTATGACATCTAAACTAAGGGAGCAGAGGATACTAAATTATAACTTACTGCATCCTAACTTAAAAGGCCTGAATTTTTCTTTACATGTAAACAAATCCATGACAGTGGTACAGTAGTGCTTAAAAACTAAACAACTTGACTTGAGTGGGAATTACTGCAACTCTAATTCACTTGCCACTCAATTCATTTGAATAGAATCACCTTCGAGTAAGTATGCTTAGTAATATCAAAATCTTCAAGTTCCACTGACAGCCCTGGAGCATCTTTCCACGTAAACATTGTTTAGGATTGAGGTGTAAACTGGATTGGCATGACATATGCAAGAGTCATCTCAACGTATCAATTAATCCTTAAAAAGGATAACTCGGATGAACGCTTACAAAGTGTAATAGGATATGCTTCTACTCAGCTATACAATTAGGATTGTTATGGAGGTATAGGTTTACTGTTTAATGGCAAGTAAGTTTCTAACCTTTTTGGGTCTTTTTCACAATGTAAATAAAGTTCAGGCAACTGACAATCCACAGGCAAGCTAGACCAGAGGCATGAATCAACAGTGTTACCTTTCTATCAGGCAAAAGCAAAATGGCTTCCATTTCAGATCACAGCTGTGATCCTCTTTAAACATGTGCAACACTTTGAAGACATGCAGTGGGGTTTCTCCTATGCTTTTCGTATAACAGTTCCCCACACTACCGGTACTTCACAAACCACTGTGGAAACTAATGAGTTCAAAACAATTAAACATAAAAAATAGCTTGTCAAATGACATAGGGATCGTTCTAGTGTCATGGGCTCCACTGTATGCTCTCAGCATGCTACTCTTTGCAATGTGACATATTTTCCCTATTTAAAAATAAATGCTGCAATGTACTTGTAAATATTACTTATTCCGCCATGTGCCATCTCTTTAAAGTGGATTAAACATGAGAGTACAACAAAAATGGAGGACATTTTGGTTCCATAAGACCAAGATTCCACCTTCTAACACAAGATAGTAAGGACAAAGGGGGGAAAGTAGCTCTGTGATTAGAAGTATTCCACACATGTACTGACAACCTTCACTAGATTTCCATAAGACCAAAATAGGTTTTGGAACCCTATGCTTTCAGTGACTCCGATTTTAGTCAAATATGGCTTTTAAAACCATGCACTCAATATTTCAACCAATGGGGATAATTCTGAGCGTGCATTATTACCCCCAGGATTAAACATCTTCCAAGGAAACTACTAAGTTGGTTTTATACTCTCAATTAATATATGTCCGTCTGTACATTAGTTTCTTATATTATTTAAATAGAACGTTTTTAAAAGAAGGGATAATTTGGGGAAGTTGTAAACACAAGTTTTAAACATTTTAACATGGAAAGGATAATTTGGGGAAGTTGTAAACACAAGTTTTAAACATGTTAACATGGAAGGTAAGCCTCAATCAATATCAGCTATAGCTTGTCCTTGTGGTGTAATGGAATTACCTATGATTTGAAGAAAAATAAATATAAGTATTTTTCTTTTATCTGCTCACTTTAATTAATTGCTGACGCAAACATTTTGCTCTTTGAATTTATTCATAAATATGGAAAATGCCCAATGTTTACAACAGGTATCTCAGAGAAATCTATAAAAAGGATTGGGTTAGAATTTTTTTTCCCCACTTAAAAAAAATCTATGCAAGTAAACACATTTTGTCACCCATAGCAGAGATAAAGCAAGAAGATGTGCCATATTCAGGTTTCAAAAAACCACAGTCATTATTTGCTGTTGCCCCAGAAATGTATGAAAGAACTTTCTTTCACAGTCTTTAAGAATAAAAGATAAATAAGGATAAATAAAAATGTAAACCCAGAAGAATATCTGGTCGTTGCTGGAAATAAATCCAGAAGAAAAAAAAATCTATACAAATATCCTTCATATACTCGCTCTATGGTCTGGAAATGCATCTGGACACTGACCGTCATGATCCAATGGAAGTTTGAAATGGCCTTAAGATTGCACCATAGGTTATCAAAGGGAGCACCGGGCTCATTCAAGCACAAGAAATTGAAACTGAAATGTCTGTATGCGTTATGCACACAAGTATAATCAGAAGGCTGTTTGTTTTGGAAATCTGAAAGGCACAAGATTCAGAAGAATTTCATAAACCCTAAAAGAACTTTTTCACCAATTCAAGCATGTTCTCATATGACAGCTCCACTTCCCGGTAAATATTGGCAAGTAATTCTTGAAGCGCGTAAAGGAATGGCATACTGAAGCTTAGGAGTTCATACAAGTAGGTATAGTTGTATGCATTGTCCCTGAAATGAAGTCTGGAAGAGTGCAGAGAACCATGCATCCAGTTAGAGAGGTGTCTTGGAAGGTCAAGCAGATCCCTTGTCACCTTAAGAGGCCAGCTTAGAGCTTTCTTAAAGAATGAAGGCAGGATACCTGGGGACCGATCCTCTGAGCTGCTGCTGCTGCTGCTACTGGCAGTGAAAGTACTTCCTGGGGTGGTTTCCGCTGACATGGGTTCTTCTTCCCTCCACAATCCCGTTTCATCCTTTAAAAAAAGGAAACAGTACCATATCAGGAACAATATTAACTTTGAGAAGCCAAGGGGAATTCATGGAATTGTCAGAAAGTAAATGGGAGTCCAGGAAGTGGTACGTTTTAGCTCATTGCTTCAAGGTAAGAAGAACATGGGTCATTCTTCAGCTGGGATGCCTCGTGACTAAGCAGTAGAACAAAATTCACAGTAATTATTTTGTATCATTTTCATTCATCTGAATAGGGCTTAAAACAGGGCCAACCTAGATGTGAATATTAAGGACACTGAGGGTGCAATCCGATCCTACTTAGGTCGCCGTTGTAACCAGCAGCCTAGCGAAAACAGGAGGCCCCAGAACGGAAAGGGGATTCAAATCCCCTCCAAAAGGGGAATTCAAAGGGGATTTGAATCTCCTTTCCGTTCTGGGGCCTCCTGTTTTCGCTGGGCCGCTGGTTACAACGGCGGCCTAAGTAGGATCGGATTGCGCCCATAGTACTAGATCTCCTTATAATACTTAAGTCACTGACCATCCTCAACCCCACACTAGATGCCAGTGACCACTCGCAGTCAAGAGGGAGTTTTACAGATTCTCAGTGTCTTTGGGTTGGGCTAATCTGGGGCTGGGGCTATCACTTCAACATGATTATGAATCAACACATTACTTTCAACAGGCAGGAATGAATTTTTACTCAGACATGCCCTTTTCTTCCATTGTCCGACTTTTGCAGATCAATGGAACTACACACACTTTGTAACACCACACATACCTTTTCATGAGTCTTCAACATAGCTCTCCTCTTTCTGTGCGTATTATTTGTTTTACATTGTGCAAAGTGGAGCTTGCAGTAAAATTTATCTGAAAGACAAAAGCAATGACCTGCTTTGCTTTTTTTCAAATGAAATCAAGCATTGGAAGACTGATTTGAAATTACAATGGTGAAATCCAAATGGTGTTGTACATACACTTTAATGAGACACAACCAAAACTCAATCTTTCTTGAGCCATGCTCTCATTCAGGGAGAATTTATCTGAAAGTGCTATAAAAATAACTTTCTATTTTATTAACTGCCTTCAAAACATCTTGAGTTAACAAACGGGCAGCCCAACCCTGTGTAAGATATGGCGCCAGGCCTAACAACTCAGGAGATATGGCAGCCCGGGAACAACTCCGGAGAGAGGGACAACCATCCCGTTCCCCGGTGTACGCAGCAGGAGGCCCTTGTTGAATGTGCGCGAGCTCACGCACATTCACACCGCTCGTGTAAGGCCATGCCTGGCCTGGAGAGGGCTTGGGATATCTTGCCACTGATATCCCCGCCCTCTCCAGGCCAGAGGAGGCCAATAGATGGGATTTTTTTTTAATTTATTCTATGTACTGTTTTTAAATTATGTATTTTAACTGTTGTAAGCCGCCTTGGGCATTTGCCTCGGCATAGGAAAAGGCGGGGTATAATTTTTTTAAAATAAAATAAATAGCCATCCCCCCTCTCGCCGCTCTCCCCCGCCCCTGCCAGGCATGGGGACAGCGGAATGACCTGGTAAGAGCCGCCGGTCCCTTAGTCTCTGGGTGCCATAAACATGCTTTATGGCGCGTTTACAACACCCTGCGCACAGTGGGAGCACGTGCGCACCATTATGCAGGATTGCACTGTAAGCTTCCTTCTTTTGACTGTCCATTTAGCCTTAAAATGATCCTAGAGCATGAACAAGTCATCTTCTGTAGCTTAATACCAACTTATCTTTAAGAATGTATATTAGTCTTCTGTAGCTCTAACATGTGCATCTGTAACATAGGGCACATTCATGCCGCATAAGATATGTAAACTGAACAGATGATTTAATGTACTTTGAAGTTTTCCTTGGTTTAGATATTTATGGAAATGGTACTCCGTTTGCATGGTGAAGGTGTGCTCATGTGATCTCCCCCCCGTTTTCAGAGGGGGAGGAAAGAAACATGTGACTGGTTTCTCAATATCATTAGGTATGAGGAAGAGGATACAATTTATTGGCATGTTAACTGGCAGGGCTCCATCATCATGCCACTCTTCCATCATGTGAATTTTGCACTAGCCTTTGGGAAAGTATGAAGCAAGGCTTAGGAGCGCAAAAAGAATTAACACAGCAAAGCTATGTATTTGATCCTTTATTTTCGGGCAACGTTGCTTGTGGCTTACTGGTTGCAGGTGTTTTATCGGAATCACATTTGACTTGAACAGAACTAATCAGGGGAAAATTAGTCTTGACAAGAAGGGCAGCCCAAAAAACCATTTCTAAAACCTTGGTGTTTTAAAAAACTTATTCCTTATTACCTTCTTCTGCATCGAAAGCATACATTGCTAGGCGGAGAGTGGTAGCACATATGGCACATCTGAAGCATTCCCGGTGAAAAAAGTGGCCCTCTGCACTTAGCCGCTCCATGACGTACACCCTTTTCTTGCAAAAACAGCAGATGTCACTTCCACCTATCGACTGAGGAAATTCTTTTCTCATAGAACCCTGTTGATACAATTAAATAGGTCTGTAATATTCTTATAATACTGCATATACGTAACTGCTTGATGAAACAGCTCACTAGCTTATCAGAGAGAGATTCTCACAAGGTTGCCATTCAGTTGGCCTTGGCTGTACCCACCAAAATCAAGGGATCAGTTGCAGCTTACTAGGATCATGACAAACTTCTTGTTTTTACTGCCTGTCTCGGACTATGAAAAGCAGGGCGGTAAAGCACCCAACAGGCTGCACTTGGCTTGGTGGCCAAGTTGTATAGGCCTGCAACACCATACACTTTGTAACAGGTGTTCAACGTGCAAGATCAAGGCTTTAACTCGAACTCATTCAAACTCACTAAATAGTCTTGGACAAACTTCTCCTTTAGCCTAACCTGCATTACATGGATATAAGTGAGAAGAACTCTAAGATGTATAATACCTATGGTAATCAGTACGAACATAAGCAAACACAATCAAGAATCCATGGTGTTGCTTTCCAACAGCTATACTTTCTAGATCATGGGGGAAGCTACTCACTTGCTCATTCCAAAGCTTGGAAATGTATTTGTAAGTGTGGGAATGACTCACAAAATTCTTCCCACATGTTTAGAACAGAATGGGTGCAATCCTATTCCAAAAAAGACAACAAGAAAAACTCCTATTGATTTTAACAGGGCTGGACTGTACCGTAGCCAAGCGAAAAACAGCCTTTACGCTGTGGTGTTCACATTTCAGATAATCCATGCTAAAAGCAAGCCTTGACTTCTATACTCAACCACGCATTTTAGGTTCTCTATAAATCTGACTATCCCCATTCAACTTTATATAAATGCACACAATGTATGACATTTTCAATAAATACAAGCATGCATGTTTTAAAGAGCATAGAAAGGCAACCTGCATTTGCTTTCTTTTGCAATAGTGTAGCACCCATGATCAGCTACGGTAAAACAGAACTTAACTGAATAAATGGCACATCAATATTAAAGACAAGGTTCCATAGAGGTTAAAGACAAGGTTCCATAGAGGATCATCAGTGGTCCAGCAGTACCATTTGTAGAAGATACAGTATCTTCTACAAATTGTATCTTCTACAAATGGTACTGCTGGACCACTGATGATCCTCTATGGAACCTTGTGATGAAGTTGTACCAAAACAGGTTAATTGTAGAAAACCTGCAACACTCGATCATCAAAGGGGAGCAATTGAAGGGATGTGTGGAACCATCCAGCACATGTGTTGGTGGATGACTGCAGATCCCTTAGTCAACTATGTCAGCGGTGTATAGATGCCAGTGGGGAACGTTTCGGGCACTTGGTCCAACTAATAAAATTAATTAACTAACTGAGTTAAGCAACTGCCACAGTGTGCGTGTTAATTCTAATGTAAAAAATTTGACACTATAAAGTGTGTGTACATTTTCTTGAGATGCCCTGTATAATGTTTGTCACAATAATTTATCTGATATTAAAGGGATTGACAATTCTTTCTAAAACCTAAGAACACAGAACATTCCGTGCTGTGCCAATTACACACCACGCCCCCATACATCCGTATTTCTATGGGATACCTGACAGTGAGGAGCAGATGGAAAAGCCTGAGAAGAGCAAGAAGGAACAGGGAAAGGCGCAGCAGCAGCAGCTCCATCTCCTGATTGGTTCTACATCAACACAACATTAAAGTAACTCAGAATGAGTTTATTCCAACAAAGCATTATACTAATTTGCACGACTAGATATTGGGAACAACTGCAACTGTAAAATATACTGTATGCATATTGGCTGGTATCCGTGACCTCGGTGTTTACGCATGAGCTGAATTGCATACCCTGAGGCATGCTCCTCTTCCTTCTAAAACAGCAGCCTTCACCCTCTCACGCTGCAAAGTATTATGTACCCAAGCACTTTTGAGTCATAGTCCCTTCAGAAACTATAAATTTATAGTCTTTTCTTACTTATTGATTTATTTACATTTACGTATATCCCCATCTTTCCCTCCAAATAAAGGGAGAGCTTAAGGTGACGCTGCAAGTGCCTATTAAACACACTAACTACCTTGAATTCAAGTTACAGGACATCGCAAGTTACAGAAAACACATCTTCCAAGAAAGTCTTATTTGGAGCATGTGCCTCTTTTCCACGACACAAAACTTCACTGTGGCAGAGAAATAAACACCTGAAGAATTCAGTTCATAAAGGATCAGAAACTGTGACAGAACTCTTGTAAACATTTCTCTTTAAATGCAACAACCAATTATCCACTGGTTTAAGCCTTACCGGTTGCAAAGAATCAGATGGACTGGGCCTGTGATCATTCATGTATAGATTGACTAGAACTTCTGCCACAGCACCTATTCCACGTGACACCTTCCCTACAGTCATCTAACCAGCAAAGAGAAAAAAAAGAGGGAGAGAAAAGGTAGGAGATGGAGAGAATGTATTTTTGAGAAGATGATTGAAAAGACAGTAAATCTGAGCACAGTACACCTGACAAAGCTGTGATAAGCAAGTTTCAAGACAGAAAAGCACAGAAACTTCTAGAAGAGCTGTGGGCAACTTCATGCATCATAGACCCACTAGCCTCTGCTTCTGGCCCTGCCTCTCCTGGTTTTTTAAACTCACAGTGTTTAGTAATGTAGTTACATTTCAAATGTGTTAACATACAGTCATGTCCCTTAGATCCATTTCCCACAAACACTTGTGGCAATAGTTCTGAGCTCATATGTACACAAGGATGAGCAGGAAGGGAATGAGAAAAAGGAATTGGGCTTGGTTACTTCCACCGATTGTTTTTCTCCATAATCAACACCCATCAAAACACAAACATATTGCCATCAGAAACAAAAACATGTGAACATGGAAAAATGCACAATACTATACTAATGGCTTGTGAATTATACCTATTTTGTAGCATTATTTGCAGTCTTGTCATAGGATTCTTTCAAAGTTTGCTTTGTGGGGAAGAGAAAGAGGGCATAATGGGCCGGGGGCAGCACCCCTCAGACCCCACAATGTTGGTTGCTGCATCCACTACTGGCCTCGTGGTAAGGGTGGCACTGTGGGCATATGGACGCCCAGCAACAGAGGTCCATTTGGGGCCCAACTGAGAGAGCAAGAGGACTCCTGTTGTGAGATTACTGCTCAAAGAGATCACATAATACCATTCTTGTAAGATCTGCACTCCCTGGCCTATCCTAATGTCTCCAGGGACAATTCATAGTGCTAGTTCTATTTTTGTGGCCAGGATAATCTAACCTCTCATATTCTCTGATAAGCTCTGAAATCACAAGTGATTTCCCCCATTTGCGGAGGCAGACACACCTTGGGCTTTCCAACTTGCATGTATTAGTAAGTGGAATTGCCTTCAATAGTTAAAATGTTTTTTCTGTGTGCAGTTTTTTTGCCAAGTGCATATAGTCAAATTCGCACAAATCAACTGTGCCTAAACTGACGGGCAACTATATTTTATTTTGTAATGCATGCCTTACAGAAGGCATGTACACGCATGCACACACACCCTTTTCCTGACACAGATGTCAGCATTAATACTATCTTGGCTGCATGAAATTCCTAGCCAACGTTTTTTTATATTGTCGTTAGGCATAATGGCCCCTTTCCAGAATTATTTCTGCAACACCAATGCATTTTTTGGCGCACTAAACTGAGCCCCCCCCCCAAAAAAACTGTGCATGTTCCGACGCAATGGAAAATCATGGTTTCTTGCAATGAAAAGGAACTTGGAAGAACCATGGGCTTGTGGGCTCTCTCCATTTGCCTCCTACACTGCTGCTGTTTTTTTTCCCTCCCAGGCTCACCAGATTTAAAAAGAAAGAGAAAATGGAGATGAGTGATGGGCGCTAGAGCATCTCCCTGGAGACTCTCTAGCCCATTACTCTTCTCTTTTGCTCTATTCCCTTTACTTTTCAAATTCAACAAGCACAGCAGGAGGGGAAGTGTTGGCAGCTCTTTGCACCTGCTGGTGCATCACTGAGAAAGGGTGGCAACAGCATCTGGCTTCCATATCAGGCATGGAAAGATCTTGGGTCACACTGTATATTGCATATGAACTCAAAACCATGGTTTCAGAACCTGGTTTGTGACCTATCCAGACTCATTTTCAATAAACCACAGTTCCATGGTCATACAGAACTGTAGTTTACTTCGAACTCAAAGCAGAAGCTTTTGTCTTCCCCCTCATCTCATGCATAAGGGTGAGGGAATGCAGGCTTGCAGCTCTCCCAGGTTCATTTTAATAGAACCATGGTTCCCCATTATGCCTGAACTAGCCCAGAGTCAATTCCCTATATACACTCTTTAAATGTCTCAAAAATGAGTTGAGCTTCTCATAGGTCAGAAGTTCTCAACCTGTGGTACACGTACCCCTGGGGTTACGTGGACCGCAGGCTGGGGGTACGCGGGATGGTCCCCATTATCAGCTGCTGCAATCGTGGCGTAGCTAGACTGGAGCGGAGGCAAGTAGTTCTGCAAGACTCCGTTACACCGGAGTCAACGGCCCCTCCCCCTTGCTGTTGGAGCCATTCTGGCGGCAATGGCAACATGCAGGACACTCCCCTGTTGCTGCCGGAATGGCTCCAACACCAAAGGGGAGGGGCCGCTGACTCCGGTGTAACCGAGTCTTGCAGAACTACTTGCCTCCGCTCCAGTCTAGTTTCACCTCTGGCAATCAGCAGCTGATAAGGGGGAGCGCAAAAATGGGGAAATTGCCGGCGCTAGCTTCCCTTATCTTGAATCCCGGCTGCCTCCATCTTGAATATCGCGAAAATCTTGCAAGATTCAAGATGGCGGCGGCCAAATCTCATAAGGGCACATGAGGCAGTATCATGCCTCATATGCCCTTACGAGACTTGGCCGTAACCATCTTGAATCTCATGAGATTTTCACGATATTCAAGTTGGAGGCAGCCAGGATTCAAGGTAAGGGAAGCTAGCGTCGGCAATTTCCCCATTTTTCCCGGGCTGTTGCGTGGCCGGGTGGGTTCTCCCGCTTGCGCTGCAACCCGGAGGGTAAAGCTACAGTCCTGCCGAATTGGGAGGGCTGTAGCTTTACCCTCCAGGTAGCAGCGTGAGCGGGAGAACCTGCCCGGCCGTGCAAAAGCCCGCGAAAAACGGGCTTTTTCGAGGTTTTTCCCGGGCTGCGATTGAGAAACCCTGTCATAGGTTATTTATCCAGATATATCCATGCTGCAAACTTTTAAAAGAGATTAAAAGAGATGACATGATGAAAAAGATGCCATTTAAGACAACATCATTCAGCTGAATATGCGTGAACAAGTATGTAAAGACATGCTTGACTAACTAAACAAAGGATGGGCAACTCACTAGGCAAGCCAATTTCTACCCTTTGAAGTCAATTAGAATTTGGCATGCTGTGTCACCCAATGTCAACTTTTAATCAATCATAATGGCATCTGGCAGAGCCACATGCCTACACTTATTAAAATAGTGGGGTGGAGAGAGGTTTAGAAAAACAGAGCAAAATAAGTTCTTATTAAAGAGTAAAATCAGATTTAAACCAGAAGTTAACCATATCAAAATTGGGACAAACGTTGACAAGACA
Source organism: Plestiodon gilberti rubricaudatus (assembly GCA_026170595.1). Taxonomy (NCBI): domain Eukaryota; kingdom Metazoa; phylum Chordata; class Lepidosauria; order Squamata; family Scincidae; genus Plestiodon; species Plestiodon gilberti. Next base: position 232,797,498 of record JANXHW010000001.1, on the reverse strand, counting down.
ACCCTGTTCATGACATATCCAGGGTGAGTGAACACATATAAAGGAGGAACTTACAAATGCTTAATTGAATGTCTGCACAGAGTAGGTGTGTGTACAACCATATGGACAAAAAAGGTCTCCCAGCAGCTACCTGCTTTTCAAATCATGTGGAAAGAGTTGTACACAGGAAGATTTCATGTAGGTGTTCAACTGAGTACACAAAGATTTAGGATGGGGCCTGGTTTGCTGCTGTGATCCTACTGTCTCCTCTATGGGTATCCACTAACCTGGATGTGTTATGAGAAATGGTATACTGTCATATCCTGCTCAAATAATAACTTTATCCAGTTCTATATGACAAACCTTGAGTTCTACGTTCTCTGGAAGGAGGCAGATTCTGCTAAAAATATTTTACAGTTAAATTGTGTAACTTTGCCAGGTTTCCTTCATGCAACCAGTTTGTTAAGGTTAGAAAATTGTATGCACATGGCTTTCTTTAGCATAAATTTTGATTAATGAAGTGATAGAGAAGAATGATGCAGAGGATGGAATGGAACTTGCTTTTCTGCCACCGTTTGTGATTTTGTTGTCTTTAACCACACCCAAACACACTAGCATTCCCTTTCCATCCCCTCCTATAATCCAACTAATTGCCAAACACTGCCGCATCTTCAACTTTTCCAAGCTCGATCACCATCCTGCTATTGAATTTACATCTGGTAATTCCAAGTCTACTGTTGTTAATATCTCCTCAATTAGCCTCTCATCACATATTGATGTTTGCTGCTTTTCTAATTCCAATTGTGGAAAGAAATTTGGGGAAGCAAATCATGAGCCATTAGAGCCATCTTAGTTTTAAAAAAATACTTCCTAGTTACAGTAGGACTAGTACACCACAGTTCCCAACTCACCTAGTAAACACACAGTATGTATGTTAGCATTGTTTAAAATAGAGCTTAACATTAACATTATATGTTAATGTTAACATTAAATACTTCTAAGATATATTAGAGAGACAATCTAGTTTAATACATAAAATATGAATTAGATGCATGAGAACGTTTTGCTGATCTAGGTAGAGCTAGCAAAATTCCAATCTGAGGTCATCTCAAGTGTGGAAATTGCTACATCTTTTTTTTTTGGGGGGGGGGGGGGAAGCAGCTAGTCATTCAGTACCCAGGATCCTAGACAAGAGAAGCAAAATGAGTAAGCAAACATGAGTGTTGAAAAAGTATTCAGTATCCTACAGGGTTCTTCATTGAGCTCTCTATAGCTTTCACATGACACCATTCAGAGCAAAGCCTGCCTGGCAGATGCAAGGAATATCTTTCCTCTATTAAGAGTTGTCCTGGAAAAAGACATTACACAAATTTAGAGAAGTTAGAAAAAGGGGGTCCTGAGCCGTATCTACAGTAATCAGTGGGAGGCTTTATTCTTCTGCATAGCTCCTTGCCCTTCCCCGTAGTGAGAACAAAATTATGCAAAACAAGCAACTATACAGCCATTCAATAAGGCATCCCGTACTGTTAGCTTAAATGTGTCAATTTATCCCTTGGCTGAACTGCAAGCGTTACTCTGCTGGCCTCCTGTTAAAGGGAAGCAAATGCATGTAGCAGCCGTGGCTTGACCAAAATGAAAGTGAGGGCAGCTCTCAGGAACCAGCAAACACATGAAATAATGTACTGGTACATGCATTTTGCTACAAGCAACTCAAACTAGGGGTTATCCATGTGCACCTTTGGCAGGACTCATTAGTGTCCAACTCAGTATCTCCAAGTATGTGCAGAGCAAATTTCCTTTAAACATCTGAGGGAATGGAGGTGCTTCTTCTAGCTAGTCTAGTTCCAGCAACTTTTTAAGGAAATTAACTGCTACTCAAAACTCTGGTCTTTTAAAACAACAATAAGATGGTAGCTTCATAGATTTGTAACTAATCTGCAGGAAGCCATGCTTCCCTACTCTTAACTAAAGACAAAGTTTCCTTGGAAAATTAAAACTAGATTTGGGTCTTGAGTAATGGCAGGGGTAGGTCTCATCAGGAGACAAGGCTTTGGTATCTAAGACATTGGTCTAGTAGTTCAAACAATTGAACAAATCATGATGCATGGTTTGTCTGAATGCTCTTACCACTGCATAGTAAGAGCATTCAGACAAAACCAGAATCAGCTGAATAGTCGTTCAACAATCCACAACTTTCCTGGAAAGTGAGAGTAGAAGAGGTAAGGGAACGGAGCACACAGGCTGTGGAGCTTTCATGACAGTGTTTATGAGCAAACAAGCCATCATTTGTCAGGTCATTTGAACTAGCTCACCGAGACCTTACACAGTTTTCCAACATAAGTTAATACTTGCCCACCCCATAGTTCCACAGCCAACTGTTCTGCCCTCTAGATATTGATATATAACCACATGGAGAACCTCTAGTTTGAGTTGCTTGTGGCAAAATGCATGTAAATTCTTTCATGCGTTTGTTGGTTCCTGAGAGCTGCCCTCACTTTCATTTTGGTCAAGCCACTGCTGCTACATGCATTTGGTTTCCTTTAACAGGAGATAGTCTTGATGCTTGTGTTTTGTTTTAAAACAGTGGTATAATTTCTTGTCACCCATTAATTAGTTTCACTCTTTTTATTTTTGTTAGCATGCAAACAAGCTCACTTCTTAATTCAAGTGAAATGCAGCATGGTGAACTCACATGTACCCTCCATGCAAAGCCAAGCCTAGAGTGTCCAATCAAATTGCATGCAAGTTGTTTTGGTTCGTGAAAGTATGATTTGCTATGGAAATCTGTTAACAGTATACCTTTTTAGAATGAACAGCAGGGGAAGCTGAGTCAACAGATGGTGATGAAGAAGAGGATGCAGCTGAATCATGAGATGGAAGGCAAGAGGGAGATGGGGACTGAGAATGGGAGAGACCTTTAGTAGGAAGTTTATTCTGTACAGAGTAGAAAGAGGAAAATTACCCCAGATGATTTTCATATTAATGAGTGTTAAAAAGTCATGGCACTGCATGGTCATGCACTGAAATGACTGAAGAAAAGATGACAGCCACAATCTCATCGAGACGTACGCCCACAGGCTAAAGCATGCACAAGTTGTGCTGCACAACTACATTATGATTTTGGACTCTCCCCCCCCCCCATTTCCTCACTTTTCTATTCCAGTGTAATTATTAAATGAAACAATTAGCCACAAGCCAGCTCTTTGAAAGGAAGACAGACAGACACCAACACTTCTCTGAGTGCATGTTTCTGCATCTGCACAGCAAACATGGTATTCACCTTTGGGATGTCGTCATAGCCAAACATTGAAGCAAGATGAGCAGCTTTCTCTTTAATGCTCTTTTTATGAAACTCTCTATTTGCTATGGACTGAGCTCTCTTCTGCAGCAATAGGGGAGAGAAAGCAGAGTCAAGATTTGGGTGACCAAGAAAAGGCAGAAGCAGTACTATTCAGAAATATGGCATTGCTAGTTCAAGAGCCATTTTTCAAGAACAGGAAAGGTGGTAGAGGAAACAGACAGTGGGGATGAGAAGTAGGGCAGGGCAAATTTCCCACACAACTACTCTGCAACTATGTGTAGCTTCCAAACCAGCCTTACTATTCAACAAGCACTAGGCCCATCTTCATATGAAGTAAACTATGCACCATTCCTGTGCAAAAATGGTGAACAAATGGCAAAAACACAACTGTGTACAGTATATACCCATTAATACAGGAACCAAAAACGAGCGTTGTCATATCTACTGAACATACATGGCTCAAAACTGACCTAAAGATCAACCACTGTTAGACCAGTTCTAGCAACATGAAGGTGCCTTAAGAGAAGGAGGAGGCTGGGAAAGGGGAGAGGAAGGTTAGGGAAAATAGAGGAAGAGCTTGTCACCTGGTTAATTTTTTCCTCCACGTGCTGAAGCCGTTGAAGCACACCAGACAGAGCAAATGCAGCAGGACAGGAAGATGCAAGGGACTCAGAAAGTCGGGACTCCGGTTCAGTGCGTTCTAGACACCTCAAATGCCCGGTGACTGGATGAGCCCCAGGCAATGTCTGTATGGGCTCCCTGACTGTACATTCAGCCCTAGCTACTTCCTGAAACTGGGAAACATTTAAAATGAAGAACAAAAATCTATATTCCATCACATCACATTCAGTTTTGCTAGGAGGCGCTATAAGCAGAGTGCATGTATGCAGACAAGGGCACCTCACGCACAGGAGCATTCCTCTGTATATGAATTATACTGTATTATGGTCACCAGGCACATCACTTATGCAGTTATGGACAGACTGCTAAAAGGAACAGAATGCATGCAAATCATCTTAGCCGAGGAGTTCAGTGGCCCTTTAGAATGCAACACACAGTTTCTTATTGCAGAGAATGAGTGGAGAGTCAGTAAGTCCCCAATTAAACTCTCACCTTAGCCACTAGCTTACTGGTGACCCCTACGCAAGCCACCTACCAGCCAGCATTAGCTCCTACACACTCCAGTCTGCAATGCAGGGGTATAAAAACTTACTTCCTTGCAGTGTTACCATAAGGATGACTGAGATAACGTATGAGAAATATTTTGAGTGCACAGAGTACGAAATAACCGCTAAGAATTATTATTGGCAGCTCAATGGAAGTCAGAGTCATAGGAGGAAAGTAAGTGGCTTTCTGCATAAATATAGGTTCTGCTATATAATCAACCACTATAATAAATGGGCCCCAAAAACTAAATTTAAATTCAAGTACATCATTTGTGGTGCCAGGAGGCTCTGAAGAAAAAAAACATGCAGGGAATATTAGAAATACACAGGGGATTGTGTCTTTGGGCAAGAATTGGACTAGGGAACTAAGGGTTTCCTTCCAGCTTTAAGTCTTGCAAAGATTCCTAGTGCAAATCAAAATCAGCTACAGTAATGCAATTCCTTCCTGGAGTTGCCCTGGTCTCCTCCATTTAGCAGAATGAGAGTGCAACCTTATCACCATGAAGACAGCACACAACACCCCTGTCTGCAAAGTGTAGATACTTGATCTGACATGTATTACAAAGACTTAGTTGGATGAGGAGGAGTGAGTCTTTCCAGACTTTGTCTACCAGGGCTCTTGGGTAATGCAGAAGCCACAATTGCTGAGGCGGGGAGGGGAAGTTGCAATAATCTATTGGGAACCCACCTCCCTTACTAGAAGTCCTGTCTGGCAATCCACAATGTTTGAGAGTTCGTATGTCACTTTGGAAGGGTGGGGACAGGACTGGGATTCTGTTGGTGTACAGTTCGCCTTGCTGTCCAACAGTCTCCCTACCTGAGCTGACTGGGTTGATTTCAGATGTGGCATTGGTGTGTCGTCCCCCCACCTCCTGGTATTGAGAGAATTCAATGTTCACACTGAGGCCTCATGGGTAGCTGCAGCTCAGGACTTCATGGCTGCCCTGACAACCATGGGTCTGTCTCAGAAGATCTCAGCTCCAACTCATGAGGCAGGACACATATTGAACCTGGTGTTTATGGCTGGACAAGTGGAAGGTAATCTGGATGTAGAGGTGATTAAGATCACTCCGTAGTCATGCGGACAGATAACTTCCTGGTAAGGTTTAGGCTTGTTGCAACCTCTTGTCAGAAGACTACGGTCCGCCCTCAAAGACTAGTGGATCCTAATGGTTTCCTGAGGACTCTGGGGGATTATTGGAGGTCGGCAACTAGTGCAGAATGCGGCAGTTCATGTGATTGCTGGAGGTCGGCGGTTTGACTTTGTTGAACCACTGCTTCGGTGGTTGCACTGGCTGCTATGGTTCTGGGCCCAGTTCAAGGTGCTGGTTTTGAGAGACTGATTCCTTCCATATAACCACCTATTCTCTTTGGTCATCTGAGAGGGCCCTTCTGGATGCGACGCCATTGAGAGAGGTTAGGAGGATGGTGGCAAGAAACAGGGCCTTCTCAATAGTGGTGCCAGTCCTATGGAATTCCCTCGCCTTTGGGTTGAGAACTGCTCCTTCTTTAGAAGCCTTCTAATGAGGCCTGAAGATTTTCCTCTTCCAAAAAACCTTCTGAACCCAGCAAGGTACTTTTACGGGTATATCTGCTGGTTGCAGACTGCTGCTTGGTAGTTCTTATTTAATGTTTTAAGACTGATTAGCTTTTTTAAAGTATTGTGCTATATAGTGGGTCCTCCTCATCTGCAGGTTAGCCATCTGCGGATTTGACTCAACACGGATGGCTAACCCCAGAAGTCCGGTAGGTGTCCCACTGGGGGCGTGGGCGTCATCTCAGTACCTTATTTTTCAGCTGCGTCAGCCCATCACCCCATTCCTTGACTCCCACATGTCTTCTAACTCGCCCAAACTACTGTAAAGAATAAAAAAGTGATCAAAAGCGACTTCTGGTTTTGCATCGCGACTAGAAGTTGCTTCTGATCACTTTTTAAAAGCTCTTCACAGCTGTTTGGACGAGTTAGAAGGTGCGCGGGAGTCAAGGAGCGGGTGGTGGGCTGGTGCAGCTGAAAAATAAGGTACTGTGGCGCCGCCCCTTGCCCCTACTGCAGATTTGACTTTGCGTGGGTACCAAGGGCCCACAGTATCTGTATTTTATATGTTTATGCGCTTTATAATTTAAATATGTATTTTAATGTGGTTGTAAGTCGCCTTGGGTGCCCTTTGGAGAGAAAGATGGGATATAAATCACATAAATAAAACGCGTTACAATTGCTGTTTATGGCATGACTAATATTCGCAGCACCCAAAATGTGCACGATGGTTCAACTAAACTAGTCCTCCTTCCTCAAATTTGGAAATTAAGCTCTCATTCTCCAGCAGGTTACCTTGGCATGTCTAGCAAATCAAGACAAAAAACATCCACAGTAGGAAGCTCAGCACAGGCTGAAATGCAAAGGAAACTATTTAGACAGCTTTAACCACAGGACTCTGCTTAAGGAAATTTGGAAAAATTGGATAACCATGTGGACTCCAAAACATTTCCCAAAGGTGTGCTCAGATCTTTTATTAACTTCTGAGTCAACTAACCATACCAAAGACATTCCCTGGAGCAAAAGTTCTCATTGGTATTGAGTCAGAGCATGCAATGAAATGCACACCACAAACACAGTTCAGAAATCTCTGTATTTTTCAGAAATAAAACAAAAAATACAAGAATTTGCATCTATTCCTATGAATACCAACCATGCTTGGCTAGAAGCCATGGATTTTATCCCTCATCTTTCTATGCTGTTTCTGCGAACAACTTTCCAATGCCTTTATCTAATGGCCAATTGGCATGGTCCTTTAGCATGATGCACTACAAATGTACATCATTCTGCAGTGAAGCCATTTAGCTATTAAGCACTGCTGCCAGCCATATCACTATCCCACAATACTTCTATCATTTTGATGATTTTAAGGTAAAAAGGATTCTGTCTTAGACCTCACCTACCAAGGTCTGCAGCAACAGGATTAGAAAGCACTTTGTCAATAACGAAGTATGTCCTTATGAATTCCTACCTGCCTTTTTGGTGGAGGTGGTGGGCTACAAGGTAGATCCTTGGGTTTAGCAAAGCGAGGATTGACAGGAGGATCAGAAGAAAGGTGCGAAGCTGGTTTATCTACTAGCTCCTTAAATAGCAAAGAATAGGAGGAATTCAAAGGATAAAAAGGAACACATGAAGAGAGTTAACAGGACTGTATGAGGCAGGAGAAAAGAGAAAATGCTTTCAAAATATGCCACTTTCTACAAAACAGGTTTTGAATTCACAGGTTGCATCTGTTCTTGCTCCATGTACAGAAGGAGAGCTGTGCCTGTGAATGGCATCCTCCCATCCATCTGTGAGCACAGTTCTCCTTTGGTCAACAGATGCTCCTTCCATCCATGAAGGAAGAACTTTGGAGTCTATGCACAACATCCCACAATTTGTACTTGACATCTACAAATGTAACAATATTTGGAATACAGAAATTGATATAGGTTAAATAGCCACTTAACTTGCAACACCTAGTTTAACTAAGTTATCACGAAAAAACAACCACCACAGCAATGCAAAAGAACCAGTAACATTTCAAAGCCACCATCGTCTCAGGATTTCCCCCCCAACAATTTTCAGATGTTTAAAGCGCTTGAGAAACTTTGCCAACCCTTATCTAAAGCAGGCTTGTAAAGAGCTACTTGCCTGGATACCCGCACTAAGAAAGAATTGCCTCTAGGCAGGAGAGCTTTTCTACGCTGCAAGAGAAATTTGTTTTGATGATCTTCAAGCCATCCATGTGCCACAAATTACTTGCATTATGTGCACAGACAGGTGAGGTACTGAACATTTTTATACGCCAGTAGCCTTTGTGAACTTATTTGCAGGTGTTGCTGGTGCTTTAAAGGAACAAATGATAATGAAGCCACAGACTATGTAGCCTAGACTTTATATGGCCATCAGACACTAATAGCAACAAGGGCTTAAACAGATTCAAAATATGAATGACTACATGGGCAAAGTGTGGCAGAGCCATTTCAAATGCTGAGGCTTCTTGACACAGACTAATGAAAAATGCTTCTGTGGGGGTTCTAATGTGTGCAGTCCATGCAAATGTGGTTTGGATTATGGTCTTGTCAAATGGCACCTCACCACCTCCATGGCTGCTTAAAATGTGCGGCACTGGTACCATAACTCATTATGGAATCAGGCCAATCGAAGTGGGATGCAGTTTGCAAATGTTATGGCCTTTGCATGCCAGCTGGTAAGTCCATGTGCAAGCACGGTCAGTAGTTTACACCAGGGAGTCAAAGTTTGAAGCACCCAGTAGTCAGGACATTTCCTGACATTGCAGGGTGATGAGTCTTGAAGATATTTGTAAGCTCATCATAAGAGCACACACATGCCTTCTGTCAAAAAGCAACAAGAGAACCAGCCTCAAGATCTTTGAGCAAAGCCGCATTTCAACACTGAACAAACATTTAGATAAGACTTAATCCAAGCTGGAGAAGAATTGAAGGGTTTCATAATGCTTGCCTCATCTTTGAGGAGAGCACTGCAAGCCCCTGAAGCTTGTATTCCAGGGCTTGGCAAGCTTCACTGGCATTTCTTCAGAGAGTCAATGAGCAGGCATTGAAAAGCTGGTGATGCACCTACTCCATAGAATGTTTAATGATGACAATCAAGATAGATAATTGGTTGGTGCAACTAATAGGGCTATACAGTATATTTTTTTTCTTTAGAAAAATAGTAACAACCTTACATGCGCCTTTGCAACCCCTTTCAGATGTCCTTGAATTAAACAAGACAGCTTGTGATCCAGTACAGAGAGTCGTTCAACAATTTTTTAAAAAATCCTCTACATCTGTGGGATTATAGCTGCACAGTTCTCAGGATAATGCTCCCAATGGAACAATCCAAATAACATGAGTGTTGGCTGTGCGCATAGAAAAATATAGGTTCTATTAATTCATAGTCTAAAAGGAAGTAATACAATAGTCATAAAAGTATTCATAAGCATGATGGTACATAACTGCAGAATCCCACACACAGTTCTTGCCTAAAAAGATCCATATTTGCTCGCCATTTTTGACATTGTCCACCTGTAATTCTGGCACAGAAATCATCCCAAAATCATTTGAGAGAAAGAACACTGTACCAGAACTGATCTAAAACAACATTTCCTAGAACAAGCTTGAAAAGTTCATTAAAAGGAGCCAAAATAAACATGCAACTGAACTTTTGCAGACTTATAATAAATTAAACTTAACCACCTTAGGCAGCAGGCTAATAACAAATTGCCATAAAATCTCACTATTAAAAACAATGCTAGATACAAAATCAGGCTAACAGCAGCTTACCAGACAGTACAATGTCACTTCAGACATTGCAAGCTACACAGGATGGGGAAAGGGAAGATATATCTCCCCTTCATGTGAGGCTTGCAATGTCTGAAGTGACATTGTACTGTCTGGTAAGCTGCTGTTAGCCTGATTTTGTGTACGTGTGCGTACAGTTCAATCTGGGGGAGATACCGGAGTCTTCACTTTGGACATAACACAAAAGGGCAAAAACAGAAAGTGTAAGATGGTCAGGCTTCTTCTTCTCCTACAAGTTGTTAATGCACCACCACCCATCCATAGCTTCATTCTGGCCCTGAATGAAAATTTCCTGTGCACATGGGATTTTCCAGTGCTCATATGGAACTCACTTACCTGCAAGAGCTGCTCAATGACAAGGCAGAGCCATTTACACATACTGGTATCTTGAAATTGCTGGTTGGAAGCATTATCTCCTTGTATTCCAAGAGACACTATTATTATAATACAGTGAAACTTTGATTTACTGGTAATAAGGGGATGGGGAGTCTGTTAATGCCAAAAGTCTGTTAAAAAGTCTGGAACACCCTGGTGGAGAGAGGAGCACCACCACTGATGCAGCTCCCTAAGATAGGTAATGGTTGGGAAGGAGGGGACTGAGTGGGCCAGGCTTTCCTACCTTCCAGGGTTGGTGCTGGAGCTGCCACTCTCCATTTTGCCCTCAAGCAGGGAGCTCTAGAAATGGAGAGTCCTTCAGGAAGTGGAACTCACTTCTTGAGGAACTCTCCATTCCTAGAGTGGCCTAGGGAATGGAAACTGCTCCATTCTTAGAGTGCTCTACTTGAGGGCAAAATGGAGAATGACAGCTCCAGCACTAGCTCTAGAAGGTAGGCAAGTCTGCTCTCAGTACTTTTCAACCCTCAACTATATTACAGACATCCTTTGGCATTGCCAAGGGAGCTCCATAAAGTAGGGTTAAATGGACCTCAGAAGTTGTCCATTATCTTGGGTGCATTAAATTGAAGTCAGTTAAAATCAAGGGTCTTCTGTATGTGAAGTACTCAGAGAAACCCTACAAATAGTTTTCACATTTCAAAATCACCCCCCTCCAGCTTTCCTTTCGTTTCCAAAAAGATGAATTTTACCATTTTTTCTTCACTCACCTGCCTACGTAGTGAAATGTTGGGAGCATTTTCTTCAAATTTGGCTAACAGTTGAGTTGCCATAGACTTCACCTTATTTCGATTAATTACTTCTTTCACATCCCCCAGTTGGTTTCCAGAATTTGTCCCTCGATTCAAAGAGTTTGACGACTGAAACCAAGGAACACGAGGATGTGTACAGTGTTTACATTTCATGGTAAAGACAGAGTAATGGAAAGTCTAACATAACATCTTGACTAGCATTCAACATCAACTTTGGTTTCATTTTTATAATTGCAAGCTAGAAAAGATCCACTGCTCTTATACAGCATAGAAACCCTGCTAACATCCTTAAAGAACCACCTTTTATTCCTGCTGCTTAAGATCAATCCTGATGTCATTCACAGAGCAATCCTTACTAAGTATCCGGCGGACGGCCCAGGGCCGCCTGCCGGATCCTATCCCTGTTCTGGTCAGATTGTGATTAATTAATCCTGATTTCTTCTAAGATGGAACTGACTTGGCCTACTCTTTTCGTGCCTAAGGATGAGAACTGTTTGGCATGTTTATAATTAGCCAATTTTACTCAAACTGGATTCTATTTAAAGTATATTCAGAATGAACAAAGGGACCCATAAAGTTTGAAATATATGGTTAGATGTTGATATTTTATGGATTGATGTATCCCACTCAGAGAAAGCAAGTCCCAAACAATTTGGACAAAGAAGTAAAAGTTAATCCAATATGGACAGCCACAAAATTGGCATAACAAACAGTGTAGAGGAGGAGTATGTAGCATAAGGTTTTAAAACATAATTTGTCTTTATGGTTCAGGACTTTGCTATTTAGATTACGTCCCTTTCAGTTTAAAAGAAAACAGGCTAAATTGACACCATGACTGTAACACATTAGGATTTACATGAACAACAGAACAGGAATGTTTGTTTTGGCCAGTGTTGATCACTTAAAAACACAATAAGCAGCTCACTCTCACTGATTCTTCCCCTTCATCAGGAAAAAAAAGAAGAAGTCACATTACATGTAACAGCATCAGGAATGAATACCAACCTCTTCAAAATGTATGAGACTTTTACGTCGCCTCTTATTGGTTTCATTTTCTTCTGCCTAAAAACAATGGAATCAGCAAAAATACATCAACTACTGAATTTTTCAATCAATGTATTAAAAGAACTGCAATAAGGAACCTCACCTAAGCTAGTAACGTAATCACTTACAGAAAGAACAGAAGGGACAGAGAAAAGAATCAAGATGCTTTGGATGCAGCAAGGCTAGTGTTTTAATTCTATTGCTAACCAAATCTGTAAACATTTCCACTGACCGAATAGACAGAATTAGTTCTAGTTCTAGGCCCCTCTCAGTCATCATAAAACTCATTTGAAGTTAGCTGCCTCTTTCCCACCGAGCAGAGCGAGGACTCCAGGTCTCTTCATCCATATGTCCCTTTTATTGTAAAAACTAGGCATCCCCCCACAGGGTAGAATTATGGACAACATACATGGCTGTCCCCATCACAGACAAAGTGTTGATTACCCAGGGATGGCAGAGCAGTCAATTCTCAAAAAGCAAGGCAAGGAGAGCTTTCCAATATCACAAAAAAAGTCACATCCCATAGTGAAGAGGTGAGCTCACTGGCATTAGGTTTGTTGTGTACAATTTTTGCAGTGAACTGGACCTTGTACAAATCAGTGATTTAGAGTATGTACCCTTTAGCATCTGATCCTGAGCTCTAGATCACCATAAGCGCTAGGACGGTATATAAATACTTCAGCCATTTCCCCCCTGAAAAATATCAACCTGCCCATGTCTTGTAGCTGTCAAGAACAACCACAGGTTGCTATCTTGTAATTGCAGTGCCAGCAATAAAAGCAGAGAGCAAGATCAAAGAAACAGGTTTCCTTTTTATATTTCCCCTGCTGATAATAAGTCATCATGGAAAGAACAAGAATTATCCCAACCCTAACTTCTGGGCTAATCCCAAAAGAAACAGACGACAGTATGTAAAATACTCCAGCTTCTAAGTACTGGCCTCTTGCAAACATAGCATCATGTCCTGTGTAAGCATTCGTCTGCCCAGCAAGACTAAACACTGAGGTAGCATAATTTGTTCTGATGGGATTTGTACAATCCCTGCTCACAGGACAATAGATCACTACCTTCCAAATGTTGCAATAATAGTCTTCGGTGAATAGATTCCCCAACCCCTCTTCTCCAAATAAATATGTCAACCACGTAATACATTACTCAATTGCTTTTTGACTGTCAACTGTGAAGCCTATTTTAATTGTTTTAATAACTACTACCCCAAACCACATCATCACATGAGGTGGGGAAGTCTCAGTTCCACCTGAATGTAGCTTGCATAGTAATAGGAAAACACTGGAAACACTTGTTGCCAACAGACTCATCTCAATTAGAATGGGTGGAAGCTTTTTCCGCTATCTCTAATGAGTAGTTCAGGTACTAAACAAGACTCTCACAGATGTAAATCTGTGTTTTTTAAACACACAGTGTTTGAAATAAAGCAGACGACACCACTCACTTCACCAACAATGGCAAACTGAAAAATCAGGTATGTTTGCTATGCCATCTTACTGAAAAAAATTAAACACTGCAGGCTTAGTATGCTGTTGTACAAATCAATGGTTGGGCAACATCTGGAGTACTGTGTCCAGTTCTGGTCGCCGCATCTCAAAGAGGATATAGTGGAACTGGAAACGGTGCAGAAGAGAGCGACCAAAATGGTTAGTGGCCTGGGGCACCTCCTTTACGGAAAAAGGCTAAAGCATTTGGTACTCTTCAGTCTAGAGAAAAAGGCACCTGATGAGACGTATTGGCGCAAGATTGAGACGTATAAAATTATGCATGGGGTGGAGAGAGTGGATAGAGAGAAGTCCTTTTCCCTCTCGCACAACACTAAAACTAGGGGACATCCACTAAAATTGAGTGGCAGGAGAATTAGAACAGACAAAAGAAAATACTTCTTTACCTAGCATGTAATTAAACTGTGGAACTCCTTGGCACAGGATGTGGTGATGGCACCTGGCCTAGATGCCTTTATTGGACAGATTTATGGAGGAAAAGTTCATCACAGGTTATAAGCAATGATGGGGATAAGCAACCTCCTGGTTTTAGTAATAGGCTCTCTCTTAATGCCAGATGTAAGGGAGTGGCGACAGCATACAGGTATCTTGTTGCCTTGAGTGCTCCCAGAGGCATCTGGTAGACCACTGTGAGATACAGGAACTGTGTACCAGACCACTATGTACTAGACCACTGTGAGATACAGGAAGCTGGACTGGTTGGGCCTTTAGCCTGATCCAGCAGAGCTCTTCTTATGTGCTTATGCAGGTCTTATCGGTTTTTCATATACAGTACCAAGAGAAGAACATTACTACTGACCCTATGGATAGTCCTGACCTGCTAAGCAATGGCATTGCTTAGCTTTCCCACTTAATGCCATTAGAAACTGTAAAGGTCCAAAGAACCTTCTCAAACGTAGAGCTTTCAATATTCCTTGAATCAGGCTAGATTTTGCCCAGAGCAAAATTGTTGCCAATGGACATTCAGATTGTAAGCTTCTGGGCAGGATTTTGTTTATTTTTTATCTCTTAGTTGCATCTAGTTCTGTTGGGTGCTGACAAACTAACAAATACTGTACTGTGCTGTTATTAGCTGTATTTTGTTCATCCGGTTTGGAGGAGGAAAAACTAAGAGATAAGGAAGGGAACAAGCTTAGGATATTTTTCTAAGCAAGATTCTGATTAACATGCAACACTAGCACAAAGAGTATTCCTGTTTAAGAGTGCATTCATGTTCTTGACATTAATAAAAGACTGGAAACATTCCATCTCAACTTTTTAGTAAAAAAAATCTGCTAGCCAATTTCTTAGGAAGGGTATGGGTTTGTTTTGGTTTTTGTAGGCAAATTTGAGTTTTGCCAGTTGGCCTTCTTTTGAGTAAATGTGCTGGCTCTGTTTTGTTTGCACGGCTGAGTGAAGAAATGTTGTTTCCTAAAAAGGGTATGAGGTTACTGGTTGGTAGCTGAACATTCATATGATTTGAAGCTGTTATTTATAGAATGGGCAACGTAAGAATGATCTTATACTTTGAGTTAGGAACAGCATGTTATAACTTTATTCAATGGGCTTGAGAAGGCACAATTGATACACCTTTACCAACCCTTCCCCCCCCCCAAAAAAATTACTCCCTAGTTTGTTAATTGGCCAGCTATATTTCCTATGTAAAGGATTTCCTATCCTCTTCTGCTTAATTCACAACCTTGTTTAAATCATACACATATTTGAAAGAATGAATGCATCAGAAAGCTGCCCTTTATCATTTCTACAAATATAAAAATATCTAAACACTGAAAATGTGATTTGATAAGAAAAACAGCTTTTTCCCCTCCACAAATGAAAACACATTTACAGCATAATAGTTTGTTGCAAACAGAATGAACTTCAAGACTTGAATATAAAGTTCCAAATTAACTTACTTCAGTGTTTCACAGATAGCTTGCATTATCCTATTTGCTTACTAATGTACACCCCTACAGAATTGCAGGTAGCCACTTTGGGATGGCTACAGCATTTATATTTGAACCATCAGAGACAGCCACTATTAAATTCAGAAATCCATATGTAGAATGCAAAACTGGTCAGAGACTGAAGTCTTATCTAGTTTTGTACCATGAATGCTAAGCTGACAAATCCAGCCAAAATACAAGGTTTTCCAGATAAGAATTCCTTTGCTGGATCAGACCAATTGTCAATGCAATCCTGCAGACTCACCTCCAACAGTGGCCAGCCAAATCTGGAAACTTGAAACATAATGCCTTTGAATAGGAGGTTCTACTTTTAGCTGTCACGGTTAATTAGGTTAAGAGATTTTAGCCTCTATTAATTTGTCACACTGGTTTATAACCTATTGGTTATAACTAGGCTTACCAGATCGCTGACTGGGACGGAGCGATCTACCCTTAAGGGGTGGGGCGCGGGGGGGCAGAACGCGTCGTGTTCTGGGGGCCCCCGCGCCCTGCCCCTTAAGGGTAGATTGCTCCGTCCCACGTCGCGTTCTGGCCCCCCCGCACCCCGCCCCTTAAGGGTAGATCACTCCGTCCCGGTCAGCGATCTGGTAAGCCTAGTTATAACCATGCATTTTGGCACTCAATTACATATACTAGTTATGCACGCATGAAGTCCATTTGTGTGTCCTAAACCTACTACCATAAATCTCATTAAGGAATTTAATTTCATTATCATCTGGGTCTTCTTGGAGAAAATGGTCTCTAAAAGCCATCTTAATTCAGATGTTAGAAAACATTCACACAAAACCAAGTATTTGGGGCACAAGACATTCTGTTAACTTTCTATAATGAAATGAAGCTTATTAAGTGTACAGCCTTACTTTGGGTATTCTCTTCCTTGGAAACGTTAAATTGACATAGTTATTAAAAATCAAGTTGGATGCTCTTGCTGAATCATTTCTTGCTCCATTTTGCTTGTCCAGAGCTCCTGCTCGAACGTAAAACAAATAACTGAAATGAAGCGCACTGTACAGCACATGTAATAGTCATATCAAGCTGGTAAAGTACACCTTAAGTAATTTTCCACAGAAACAGCTTTGCAAATTTACTGCTGAAAAGCAGAAAACATTTTTAAAAGCATTATTATTTGAGACAAACAGCATACTGTAATCCTATTCATGTTGAGGAAGTCAATGGGGCTTGTTCCCAGAGAAGACGACACAGGGTTGCGACCAATTACCTAGAAGGCCATCAGAGACTGACTGCGCCATTGTGTCCTAAGGGCTGATCAAGAGACCCCTTAATAGTTCATCTGTGCACCCTTGGAACTATCAAGTCACACAGATGGGAATTCTTGGTGGATACTGTATTTCATTGTTGTGAAGTTATTTGGGGTTTTGCCCAAACCTAAGAAAGACTGTTCAAGAGCAAACGAAGTGCTATGTTGACTAAATCATTTCTTTTTTGAATTCATTTGTATTCCTCATGTTAAAAAAGGTCATGCTATAGGACAAAAAAGGATGGAGTTAAATAAATCATTTCAATAGGATCAGTTAAATAAATCATTTCAAAAGCGAACAGATAAATGTGAAGCTTTCCATGAAATATTACAGTAACCTACTAAGTAGAGAGTAATGGTGATGACTGTGTCATCTTGCTCTCTAAAAACATTTTAGGTAACATAACCCATGATCAACAGGAAATATTTTCCCCATTTCCTTTTAAAGCCTGAGATAACTACAGTATACAGCTAAACAGAGTTAAACATTCCAGAGCAGTTATACTGTAGCTGCTAGAAAGAACTTGGCTCAACTTCAGAGGCTATTAAAAAGGAACAACTGACTTCTCTTAAAACTAAGAGCAACCCAGGTTGACTTACTTACCCACTGTTCTCAGAGGTGTTCCCCTAAATAGTTCGTAGAATTTCGAGAGGTACATGACCATATTGAGTTTATCAGGCTCTCCAGCAGATACCATCTCTTCCCCAGTGGTGACGGGAGGAATTCCAAACTCCCGTTCAGCAATGTCGAATGCCAGCTGGTTGTTTCTGACTGCATCTTCTTCATTCAAGGAGTCAAAGTCACTGGGAGATTCAAACAAAGGCTATAACAATGAAGAGCACCTCCATTTTGACACTTTAGCAGTTTCTTTTTCCTTTATAATTTCTTCTCTTTCTGAAACATTGTTTTAAAAGTAATCCCTGGGAAAGCTTGCTCCGATTCTCCAGAAAGATTGTTTAGTAAGTGTCAAGAGAGAAGATACACCACACACTCTGCTTGCTACAATTACTTCAAAAACTTTGGCGTACATTAAAGTTTAGCTAAATCGAAACAAATTGCTAAATTGAAAAGTGGGCTTTTTTGGCCAACTGAGGAAAGTAGAATGTGTGTGGTCCAGTGGTCAGAAGAATACTGCACTTGGCCCTCAGTGCAAAACCTACCTCAGGCTGGAACCCAATGGGTGGCCTTGGGAAAGTTACCATCTCATCTTAATTCCTCATCTGTTTAAAAACAAAACAACCTAACCTAAATTGTAACCTAACTTACCAATAATTGTCACGATGTTTTAAAAGACAGATACAATACCCACATAAGTATGCCATAACATCGTCATAAAACAGGCTTAATGGACAATCGCATAGTTCAGATCAAGCAGACTATAGTTTCTTCTGTTGTGAAGTGCAATAATATGCCATCAGTATGACTAACATATTGAAGAAGGTTTTGAATAATGAATTGCCAAACACACCCCAGGAGAGATTACACCCATGCAGCAACATTTATCACAGCTACAATAAGTGAGTAGTCCACTAATCCATGTCCATGGGTGTAATATGCCAGATGGTAATGATTCCCGGCACCCATTTTAACAGTTAAGAAAAATGCTTTTCTTCATGCAAGGTAACATTACTCTGACTTGTCCTCGGGGAGATACATGACTCTGCCATAGCCAACTAGCAAGTTAAATGAATCTGAAGCAAAATAATCCTATCTTCATTCTGATTTTCTTTTGCACAGATATCAGATTGGCCAAAGAGATATTTTCTTATGGCTTATTTCAACTACACTACTAGAGAGAGTTCTGAAACATACAGTATATAAGCTCTATACACACATGATCTGGCATCATCACAATCCAATCTCTCTCTCTCCCTGTTCTACATCAATGGCTGCTGCTACCAGGGGTAAGTTATTGGCTATTTAGCTTGGAGGGTGAACCAGGTCTCAAGACTTTTATACACATTCCAGAAGTCCTTCATTCAGGCCATTTCAAAAACTACAGATGGCACTGACTACAGGGTTTCTAGATCACTTCCAACTTTGTTGCTCTAGCCAAGCCATGTGTCCTCAAACAGTCATCCGACAAAATGAGAAAAGAGCATATGCATGAACTTCTACTCCTGTCTCTTTTTTAAAATCTCTCCAAGTCCCACTTTTGTAAAAGGACTGTACCTCCAGGTCCCTAGGCCAATTACTGTAGGAAAGTCATAAAATTATCATCGATATAGTGTCATCTATGACACATTCATAAGTGTTGGATAGTCATAACTCTCCAAGAAAGGCTACTGGCACTTCAATGTCAAGTTCTAGAAAAGGAAGGCAATTCTGATGAATACCCAAACATTTCCCAGGAGGGAAATGTGTGTGGCAGACAGGCCACTCGCTGTGTGTGGCAGACAGAAAAATACACATAGGACTGACTGCTTTGCTGGCAGTCTCCCAAAACAGAGTTTGGGCATTTAAAAAGGAAGCCAGTAATACCATGTTGGTCATCCAACACCAATTTCTAGAATTGGTAACATAGATACTCTGAGCATATTGTGTTTCAGTTAACTTTTGGTATAGAAATAATAAAGCTATACCATACTTTTCCCACAAACATCCTCTCCCTATGTTTATTTTCAAAGTATTCTAGCGGTTTCTTCCTTTTAAAAACACAACTTTGGTTTCTACTAAAGTAAGCAAAAACTATCCAGTTAAGATCTCAAGTAGCTCTTTGAAACTCTGCACCTTACATTGTTAGTAATGGGCCAAGAACATCTACCGAAAAATCTGAGCAAACGCATGCAGATGGTTGCAAAACAGATGTTAAAAAAGGAAACAAAAACCATCTTCACTGTTTTGATTGGCCTTACCCAAGTCTATATTTTATGAAAAACCTGGTATAACCTACAATTTGCAAGCATTACTCACATACATATATAAAAAACTTACATGAGGTCAGGTCTGAAGTGATGCATAATTGCACATAAGGCGAGGCCATTCCTCCATGAAGTTGTGAGATCTGTGATACTAACACTCCTGTATCCTTCTGTCTGTTTCTGGCACCAAGTTAAAAGCTTGTTTGGTCTTATGTCGGATTCTGAAGTTACAAGATAATATTTTTTATAAAAGTGTCATCAGTCATTCTAATCTACAAACCCCACCATTACAAGGTGTAAATGTTATACCATATATAACTATACTATTTCATCTCATAAGAAACCATTCCGTACCTTGCCTTGAAAGACCAATTGATCTTCTAATGGAGCTCACTCTTTGTAAAGAGCATGGCTGTAATTCATTTGTAATGTACAAATGTTTCACCTAAGGGAACACAAACAGATTATTTTATGGTATAAAATTCAATTCAGACCTCACTATGAAGCCAGAATTAACCTCCCAATTCTCTAAATTCAATATATGCATGTCATACCAATGAAGCCTTATTTATTCATTCATTCATTCATTCATTATAAGCCTTAAATTTACAGGTTATCCAAAATCATGGATATCCAAATATTTTTTAAGTCCACCCAGTTACGGTTGCGTGCCCTGCATGCCCGCACCCCACTTCCAAGTGATGAGAAGTTCCAGGGTGCATCACTACCTGGGTACTGGCTTTCTTTGGAGATCACTGGAGACTTACAATGACTTCATAATATTTGCTTTGTTTACAAATATACAGACAAGCATTTGGAAACAATTAGGTAACACACCCCTTAGAAGCAACAACAGGTTACATCCCTAGCTGGCAGGGCTCAAGGCACCCTCGTTGATGGCTGGCTGTCTTCCTTAACTTCCTTTCCAGCCTCTCTTTGCCCCCCCGCCCCCCAAGAATCTGCCAGCACATGCTATCTGTTTCATTCACTAACTGAAAGGAGAGGATCATTGTTTCAACCTTGCCTCTCTCCTCAGATCTGACTCCATGATAGTCTTCCAAGACAGAATGAAGTTGCCATCAAGGAACACATTCTGGACCATTAGTCATTAAGAAATTAATTAGCATCCTGAACGATATAGTTTAACAAAAGCAATGGTCAGTAACATTCCTGACGGCTAATCTGTTAGGGGAAATAAAGTAGGACTGCTTTTTTCTTTACATGGGTTGGTTCCTATGTATTTCTTCTATGAACAGAAGACACTTTTGTGTGTGCAAATGAAGAGCTGATTTTTGTCAATCCCCCCTGCTCCATCGTACCAGATATTGTCCTGTTCTGAAGACTTCTCCCAAACCTCCAGAACCAATCAAAACCCAGCAGGGCAATATTGGCTGCAGAGGGAAGTTTGGGATCAACAACAACAAAAATTACCCTTTCACCTTTTGAGCGAATGGAAGCATCTTCAGTTTGTAGAAGAAATAGTTAGGATTCAACCCAAAATAGATGAAATCTTCTAAAAAAAAATTCAGCTTATGCAGTCATTTCCCTCCCTTGCGAATTCAAAGTTTTAGTCAAGGGATACGTTTCTAAACAGTCAAACATCTCCATAGCACTTCTCAACATAAAAACTACTTTCCAGAACTCCTCTCATGTGCCCTTGCTTACCTGATGAGGTCGAACACAGCTTGAATTCAAGTTTGGATATCGCGTGGCAGGGTCAATGGTATACTGGTCAAAATTCTTAGTGATATTTTCAGGTGTTGTCTGGGGTAAGAGCCTAAAAAGGCTCTCTCTGAAATACACACAATAAAGGGGATGTTTTTAAAGAGACATATAGCATTTTCATTACCTTCTGTGCTCCTGCCTATATTTAGAACGTTGGCATTTCTGAATATATTGTCTGAGCATGAGAAATGTTTGGGGTGGGGACAACACAGAGACAGACATAAGTATGTCTTCCTGAGGCAGGAAAATAGCTGGGAAGAAATGAGATTACATCATCCAAAATAATCTGGTTTTTTATTTTCCCTTCACACAAGAACCAACTCCTCCTTTAACCACAAAACAACACTGGACATGAAGTCACCCAGTCATCACAAGTCAGTCAGGCTTCCATTTATGACTGCACTGCATTTTTTGTCATCCACAAACATTTGCTCTTTTAGCTCTTATATAATCTTTTTTTCCAAACTCAAACTCTTGGCTTCATCATCATTGAAAACAATACCACCCCCACCCCACACCCCCAAATTCTCAATAGGTGACGTTGCAGTGGGAAGAAAGAAGTATATCCGATGCTGGTGAGAAAAACCAGAGGTGGTGAGGAGAAAGCTGGTGGGACAGGAAGAATGTAGATGTTGTAATCAATAAGGATTGTTGGGGGTAGGTTAGGAAAGAGCACAACAGCATGGTTATGGAATGCCTGATGGGCAGGAACTTTACAAAACATGTGCAATGTCTAGCAGTTAATGACAGCCCTCCGGACCTTGTTCTTCCCCTTCCCTTTCCCACTGGTTGCTCTTGAGAGTACATGGGGATTTGGTAGGTTTCTGCAGCCATCACCAAGGCTAGGAAGCCAGACAATGAGAGGCCACCTTGGAAAATCTCTCTAAAAGGGGGTTCCCAAAATCTGGGGAATCCCACAAAAGCCAAAAACAAGCAGTAGCAAGAACTGAGAGATCTGGGGAAGTGCAGTCAACCTGCGCCCTTATGAACTGAGACCAGGCACGTACTCAAGAACAATAAAAAGGAGCTCATCAAAACGATTGAACAAAAACAAAACAAAACGAAATGGGGAGGGGATGCATAGCGTCAAAAAGAAAGACTCGCACCAAAATAAAACAGGACTGACCCATCAGGCAATGGCAAAAAGTTGTTAGAGCTTAAAAAACCAGCAGAAAACCCAATGAAGTCTCTGAAAGCATTATCAATGAGCCTCCGTGCATTATCAATGAGCCAGCGAGGATGGCAACCTTAAGAGGCTGTGTGCGTGAACTTAAAACATATCTAGGGTTGATGATGTCATAGGGTCATTTAATTAGATGAATTATGTCCACCTGAGCATCTATGTTTTCCCTACGGGTTCCGCACTGCTGTGCAGACCCCTTTGGTTGCTGCGCAGTGAAGTCGTACATCATTGCCGACTTCTGGTTAAGTCAAGCTCTGAGCTATGCAGCCACGTAGCTTACCAAGAACAATGCTGAGCACCCCATCCCATCCCACCCCTTTGGGCAGCCAAGGCTACTTGGCTACACAATCAGTGGACATGCCAATCGCAGTGTGTTGGGGGCATGGCCAGAATCCTTTGACAGATGGAAATTCAGCCAACAAGACACTTAGTCCACACAAGAGATGCCTTGTAGGATGCCATTTCACTCTTCTTTAACAGCGCTGAATTCAACCAAGACATGGACTACTGCAGGAGGCAGAATCAGCAACTCTTAGGATGCCAAGACATCACAGAAGTCTCTAGGGCACTAGACATGTCCAAAGTTAGTGAAAAACAGGGGGAATTTCAGAAGAATCAGAGATTTTTACCACAGTGACATCAAATAGATAGCATAAGAAGTTTGCTCTTTATTGCAGCAATCAAGAACTGTCTGTACAGACAATGCATAGTATTAAAATGGCTTCCAAATACATGTAGCAGCAACAGAGAACACACTTGTGCATTTTTATTTGTAAAAAAAAAAAGTTGCTTCATGTGTGAAGCATCCCAAAGGGCTGCTATATATACTGTATTAAGGTATTTCTGTGTCAATGGAAACTCCATTTGCAGATCACTACATGTTATGATTGACCACACAGCTACAGAGCACTTGCAAAGAACCATTCTGTAATGCAAAGTGGTCCTGTGCCAAGCAGCATGGGAAGTGTTGTTCCTACAAGGAGCCCCATTACCACCAGGGGTCTCTGGAAACTTCATTAGCACAGAGAAGTTGAACATAAAATGTCTCTGCTGTCTACTTTGCAGAAGTATCCCATTGCCATCACCATGAAGCAGACTGGCTCTTCATAACCATCCTACAAAATCGTTCACAGGTATTTTAATATGGCTCAAGCTCGTCATAGACCACAGGTAAGTACATACCAGCAGTGGCATCGCCAGGCGCCCCCGTGGTTGGGGCCGCCCCCCCGACGCCCCCCAATAAAAGTGTCAAAAATTTTAGGTTTCAGTTCTGAAACCTATTTTTGACAGTTTTTTTGGGGGGGGGTTAAAGGTTTTCGGGTGATTTTAAGTGTTAAAACGGCATGTTAAAGTGTATGTGTGCTTTGCCGGCACTTATCTTGAATATGGGGTGTTCCAGGACATTCCAGCGACAATCTTCTCCCTGCGCCCGGGTGCGGACTCCGTAACGCCCCCAGCAGTGGTTTCCGGAGTTTGCGCATGCGCAGAACCACCGAGTTTCCAGGGACGTTCTGCGCCTGCGCAAACTCCGGAAAGCACTGCTGGGGGCATACGGAGTCCGCGCCCGGGCGCAGGGAGAAGCTGTGCCCGGGCGCAGGAAGATCGTCGCTGGAACGTCCTGGAAGCGCCCCATATTCAAGATAAGTGCCGGCAAAGCACACATACACTTTAACATGCCGTTTTAACACTTAAAATAAGAAAAAAAAACAGAAAAAATGGGAAAGTTTAAAAAAATGTAAATTTAAGGAGGCCCGCGCCCCCCCCCCAGAGCCTCAGCGCCCCTACGCCCTGGGGCCCACCGCCCCATATCAGCCGACGCCTCTGCCCAGCTGCCTGTTCATATCATGTTAAGGTGGTGGACATCAGGAGCTTTGCTTTAGGCTGATCAACTGGCTCCAGGAAAAGTACAGTTTCCTAATTGTCATGGAATATATAGTGAAGGAGGAACAGACATGCATACCTTTCTGCAAGAATATCAGATGGAGATTTTCCTTGTGCCCAGCTTTTCACCATCCATGCTGTGTCAAACGCAGCCAGGAACCCTCTTGCACAACCCGTGCCCATTGGCCAGAATGGCTATGAAATAATAATTTAGATATTTGACACATACCATTCTGAAAAAACTATCACAAATTGGCACGACTCCACATGGTCATAAGTCTCCTTCGATTTGTAATTTAATCAACTGCTGCATTTAGGGAGCATACTGGAGAAATAAGCTGCACACCCATGAACTAAAAGTTGAGATCACTCTTAGAAGAACCCACAGATAGAAGCCCCAACTTTGCTAAATTCTATAGGGAGCATGGTGCTTGCAAAACCACCTCCTTCCCCGGTTTCCAGAATCCCTCCCTCACCCTGCAGCTCCCCTGCCACATTTCCATGTATTCCATGACCCTCAAGAATATTAGAATAGCTTTTCAGCAGGCTTTGAAGGGAGCCCTCCTTTGTAGGAGGGAGGAAAGAGCAGGGAAATGTCTGCAGTAGTGCTATTGCACCAGTGCTTCTCTGAATGCTACCTTGTGTTTCTTTCAAACTTATCTGAATAGCTAAAATTCAAACGGCAAAGGTTAATCCCCAGTGCACCATAATATTTAAACACACACCCCACACATTTGCGCCATAATATTTAAACACACACCCCACACATCTGCTTCAGTTGCGGTGGCAGTTTTCAGCCAAAGGGCCGAGTTCACTACCTACTACTGTACTCTCTTTTGTGCAGACCAGGCTCACGGTGTTCAATTCGAAATTTTCTTCCCTGGTTGAAGTAGTAATATATGATAGCTGAAAACAGGAAGGTGTTTGGATTTGCTCAAAGTATTCCACTGAACACATGCATGCGCACTCACTCACTCACTCTACCTCTAGTAAACTGTCTCCAACCAGAGCAACCAGCAGCCGATGCCTGTGCCTCTCTCGTATTAATGCAGCATTTTCAGAAGCATACATGGAAGTAAAATCAAACATGGCCACATCTGGTTGTCCATAGTGATTAATTGCAAAATCCAAGGCAGGCAGCTGGTAATCAGTGGCAAAGTCAGCAGCTTCTCTGGCATAGGACAGTAGATTGTCTTGGTTGACGTTTTCCCCGCAGAGGAGCATTTCAGTATCAATATAATCCTGAACAAAGACAAAAAGGGACTTTAGATCTTTCTATGGCTAGTACACAAAATAGATCATTTATTCTACATGGGAAGAACGACAGCTTGAGGTCAGAAGTTCTGAACCTGACAGGTTCACTTTTGCTTTACACTTTTTGAAAAACATTTGACACAGTACTTTTTAACTTGGTATAATTAAACTATGTTTAGAAACAGTAAATAACTAAGCAGCAAACTGAGCATTCACTTTCAAAAGGAAGTTATTTTCTCCTTGTCTTTTGCCAAAACAATTATTAAAAAATTATACCCTGCCTTATCCCATGCCAAAGCAAATGCGGTTCTCGCAGCGCAGCGAGAATGGAAGACCCCAGAACGGAAAAGGGATTCAAATCCCCTTTGAATTCCTCTTTTGGAGGGGATTTGGGAGGTTCTGGGGCCTCCCGTTCTCACTGCACCGCTGGTTAAACCGGCACAAAAGTTAAGTCAGATTGCGCTGTAAGTCAGCTTTAAGAGATGGAGGGAATTGGTTCATATTTTACTGGTACTGAGAGGAGAACCAAAGAACTGCCTGTAGAATGTGGTGCTCAAATATGTTGATAGAAATGGCTTAGAAGAAATTTCAATACTATCATAAGGAGCATAACCTTGTGTAAGCATTTTTCATTGCTCTTGTAGATTATGAATTTAAAAATAACTCTTTAACCTGTGGATACATACTTCAATAATTACTCCCTTATCCAGAAGGCTCTGCTTTTTTGCAGTCATCACAAAATAGTGAGTGCTATCTTTATAGTAAACAATATTTTCCAGGTCAATTCCTAGAGAAGAAGAAGAAAAAGACAGTTTTGTAAAGGGGGTGGGGGCAGAAGTGTAGACATACCCAAAAAACTTTTCCCCTGTGTGATTGATATGCAACACGTTTGGCACAGTTGTTCTCTGTTTTGAGGGGTCCAACACAATTGTAATGAGGGTAGTTTGCTTCAAAAGGTCCAATTAAAATAGTTCACAATTAAATGTAATCTTCTCACTTTTAACTCAAGTTATACTATGAATTAGAACCTGTAGAGCTAGACATCATGATTCTCCAGTCATGTACAACAGTAGCTTTGACAGGTCATCACAAGAATGACATATATTTCAACACAGTTCTTATTGATTTGCACAGGGTCATATGCACAATACTGTCATTGCGCATTTAAGAATCTATAGTGATGCCAACTAAAAATGAAAATGTGTAGCTATGATATGGTCTTAAGACACGCTTTCTAGCCTCACTTCCTCTCAAAAGATTGGAACTGCACTTTCACATGAAAGTAACTTTGGGAAGCTACATATGACTGAAATATGGCCACAATCAGGACCAAAAACAGATCAGGAGGTGGATCAAGTTCTGAAACATGCTGCTTGTAACCATACAGCTAGATGACAATCATGTAGCAAAAGAAAACACCTTGCATCAACTTCATCACACAAAATCCTGTTTTCCATCTAGTTTCCAGAGACCTGGCAATATTAGAACTGGCTCTTTTTGTTGGCTTGAAAAAAATCTTGAGTAGGCTTCCCATATAAAATATACAAATTTACCATAGCATTGTGTAAAGTTTGACCTGAAATATAATAGCATTGAATATCAATCATTAAAAAAGTGAGCCTGCCTCAAGCAAACTACGAACTAAGGACATTCAGTAAAATATATTTAAAAACCATGCAATGAGAAGTTTTCCCAGTTTAATTAAAATTGAGAAAGACACAGTAAACTAAGTAAGAAACACTCTAGGCACCAAGACAAATCTGTGCCTGCTATCTAATGCATAAAAACATTAGGAAAAAAATATATGCCGTGCCAACCCTTAGGCTAAATACACATGTGAATAAAATTTAATTTTAATCTCCCTCCACTTGTCTGAAATCAGCAGTTTGCCATAATTCATTCTAATAATTGGGACATCATAGCTGCTAGAAGGTTAGTTTCACCAACTTATCTGCTACAGTATGTTTTACTTCGCTATACTTAAAAGGAGAACAGGCGACCCACCTGTTTCTTCTTTCAGATCTTGGAAGAATTTTTGATTGAAAATGAAAGCAACGCCACTGATCTCTTCCACCTTGGCCTCTGCAGTTGTATTTCTGTTTATGAAGTTGGCAGTGATGGCAATAGCCAGTTTTCCACGAAATTCTTTCCTCCTGAAGCCTTACACAGAAAAGAAACACATCAGTTAAGCCCGCCCTAGCCAAAATCTTTTGATAAAGATTACAACTTTTATCACCCTTCCATGAGGCAACTTGGATTGCCCACTTGCTCATTGCTAGCCAATCAGAGCAGACAAAACTTTAGGGAACAGTTCCTAAAAGATTCCCAGTCCTACAGTACATATCTCCTCCCTCTCCCAGGAAACATTTTCCCCCCTCTCCAATATGGTTTGTGTGTTCACAGAGTATTATCAAGGCCTCCAAAATGCTACTATTGTGCACTTCTCTCTTTCTACTGCACATTCTTCTTGGTGCCATTATCACCTGCTTTGACTACTACAACGTCCTGTTTCCTGTCCTTTCCCTCTCTGTTGAAACTACACTTGCTACAGGTAGCCACTATGTTCTTAGACACAAAATTACTCAGCTTAATTATAATATACCTCAGTATCTCCCCACTGACATTCCTGGCATTCCTTGACATCCAATACAAGCTTAATGCTCCCCTTCCAGGCACTTAACAGTTTTACCTCATGCGAAGCGCTCCCATCTCTTGACCATTTTCAGTAGTCCACCATCCTTCTTTGTGCTTTCAAAACTGCTCAAGTACCAAAAACCTAAGAGGCAGCAAGGCAGAAGTGACAGAACCACCTTGTTCTCTCTTGCTGCCTTCGAAGGTTGCTACTTGCTTCCTGATCAATTTTGATGGTGTATCACTTTCATTCTTCAAACACCCCCGTCAAGTCTCTCGACATTTCCCTCTTTTCCTGCTAGTCGCCAATACTGCTAGCCCCTGTTGCACACCCACACCGAGGTGCTGCTCAAACTTCCAATGATGCTCAGCTGCATGATCCTGTCATAATGTTTTCTTTTGGTTTGCTTTTAAAAAAAGGGGGGAAGCATTACCAAACTTTGCCACTTTCCGCCCCTCCTGATCACAACCTCCAAGGATGTTCGGTATTAAAAATACGACAGCAACTGTGCTTCATGAGCAGTTTGCACCTTGGAGCCACTTTACATTATACAGCAGTTTAGATTTTTTCCTGTAACAAGTGGGGCAGAAGCGACAAAAACACACACTTGGGCACAAGAGTTTGACATGAAACATGAAGCTGAAATTGTCCATGGCACTCTAGTATGTGTGGAGATGCACACCCCTTCATAACTGCCTCTACTGTGACAAATGTCCAGATTATACATCCTTCTCCCTGCTTCCCCCCCCCCCGACTCTTTGACTCTTCTACCCCTCAACCCTCCTATAGGTATCTATGCATCCTTTCTACTGAGGTGGAGACTGATCCATCTGTGTAGATGTGTTTGTGCAACACCCATGCAAGTAGGCTGTATTGTGCTTGGGTAGGTGTAGTTCCGGCTAGAAGGGCTAGGCTGTAAATTCCTGACAGGCAGTCTGGCACTACTTGATAAAGGGAACTCAAAAAAGACACCTAATTAAAACCAATGGGAAAGAATATATAATTAGGTTGCTCATGTGATACGACAAGAGCAGTGTAGCTGGTGTCTCACTAAGAAAAGCCAACTCAGGGGGATGGAATTTAGCTTAATTATTATTCTCTAGCTGTTGCAACAGGATCTTCCTTTCCTCCCAGTTGCTTATTCTCTCAGATTCTTTTACCAAAATGACTGCTTTTGAAATCAGCTATCTCTTCCTAAAGAATCCCTCAGATATCTTCATTCAATACCAGAATCATGATGTGATCATTATTACAAGTACACACATCTACTGTGTTCACACACAAAATTTAACCTTGCAGAAGTGTTTTTGCCAGTCATGATACAACCTAGGAAAGCTTGAACGATGGCATAATGATATAAAACACCATCTAAAAATGCACGGCCATGAAGTTCCCTGAATCAGCACTAAAGTAATTCTTTTAATGCAACATAACTGTAATTAAAAAAAAAAAAAACATTATCCACTGTACCAATCAACATGACCCAGGCCCTTTGCTACAGAGTTGCCTGCCTCTGTAAGCATCACTTACAACATACCTTCTAAAGTGTTTCTGCGGCCATCAGCACCAATAATGACATCAAATTCAAATTCGGACAAAGGATGATCAACTGGAAGAAATTCAGCCCGCCAACCTATTTCTGAAAAAATATGTAAATCAGCCAATACACAACTGGACCGTTGTGGATAATTCAAATCATGTTAACAAAAAAAGTCAGGAAAAAGCCCCCTGCCATCTGAAGGGTTGCATGAATCAGTTCAAGGAAGTTCACACAAAGACTTTCATAGGTTCAGAGACTGCTGTCACACCGAACAGATTTGCCATACTGAAGACCACACTGCAGGGATTAACGTTAACAAGCAGGACTAGAACAGCCCGCCTTCATGCTGAAGAGCAACTTGGTCGAACTACCACTACCAAACCACTTCCTTTATGTCTAGAGGTCCCAAAGATTCACAGTCAGGAATTTAACACCCTCCTTATGTAGCAAATTAACAATTCAAGGCTTATTGCAAAACACAGGAAATATCAAAAAGGGAACAAAAGTACTACTTTAGCACATGGCGTTTGCTTACAGATAAAATGCCACGTACCAGGTTGTCCAATTTGAAGAGTCCACAAATATCCCCATATGATAAGGACTTCAGACTTGTGTTTATGGATGTTTCAATACATGAGGCAAAGATAAGAACTGCGCTACTAAAAACGCATGAGTATTTCATTTCTGGAATCATACGATTCTAATTGACTTAACTTAAGCCAGTAGTTGGAACAGGAGTGAAGAAACTCATTTCCTGCTACTAGCACTCTGTCTTCTCAATGTATGCAAAAGGTACTGTATATAATTTTCCAGTTTTGCTGCTATTAGTGCATTCCTGTTTCCAAACATTAAAGGGGGGAAAAGCAGAGCAACTTGCTCATTGCCATGTGTCCCCCAAAACTACAATATGCTCTAAACAGATTGCTTTGTTCATTTAACTAAAACCTGATTGAAATTATTTTTCCAAGTGCCTGTACTGTAAAAACAATCCCAAGTAGCAATGTGTTTTGGTCTCCTCAATTTTAGAAGTGATGCATTATGTATGCCCTCTGGATTAATTATCAAATAAGACCAGAGTGGTAGATCCATTTGTTTACGATCAGAAAGTTTACAGAAAAAATGGCTCGAGACAGTCAGCAGCATAACCCCACCTAGCTGTAAACATGCAGCAAATCATTTCCACGGAATAAAATTGATAGTTTTCTTTTACCAGCAACAGGATGGTGTAGTGGTTTGGGAGTTGGACCTAGACCTGGAAGATCCAGGTTCAAATCCCTGCTCAGCCATGAAGCTTCCTGGGTGACCTTGGGCCAGTCATTATCTCTCAGCCCCACCTACCTCACAGGGTTGTTGTGAGGACAAAAAAGGAGGGGAGGAAATATGTACACCACTCTGAGCTCCTTGGAGGAAGGGCGGTATAAAAATGTGAATAAATAAATAAATAAATAAAATCTGTTCCCTCATAACTCAGAAAAGTTGTTTACATAGAAGTTAAAAGCAGGAACAGCTCATAGGTACAGCTATGCCTCACTACTGCATGTGCTGAGGACCCTATTTGTCAACAATCTTATGCGTGTGGTTCTAGTTCTCAGGCTAGCGTCCAAATACACAATCTTTATCGATGCCAATAATCTATGGCAGACACAGTTATTCCATATCAATTGTATCAAGAATGCTGCCTCCAAGTCCACCAAAGTGGAATACAAACCAACCTTTTTAGGATGGTATATTTATTAAATGTACAAGTTCAAGAACAATTAATGTAAAAAAAGCCTGAACAAAAGTTTAGTAAAAATGTTAATGAGAACATTATACAGTAAATGAAACAAAAAGAATGTGTACATATTTAGAAAAAATGCCTTTAATAAATGCCTCTCATAACCTTTAAGATGATTTTCTGGACATTTTTTTTTAAACTAAAAGGTGCATTATACTTTGATTTTCTTGATCTTCAGGTGGTTCCAGAACTTTCACAAATTCTAAATTCACATGGATTTCCACTCCCAACATAAGCGCAACTTTGAAGAGGATAAGCTGGAGCTGCCTAATACCTGTAAAAGACAAACGAAATACGATAATTAATGCTTAGGATTTACATTAAATATATGAACATTGTTCCAACACAGTAATCTTACAGGTGCAGAGAAACTTATTTTCATAATACAATGAAAGCCTTCAGAAGCAAAAGCATCTCAACTTTGCTATTTCCTGCATAGTCAGTTGATTTTCCATTTCATTTTCTTTATCAGGTTAAGAATCAGGGGTGTTTCTAGATGGCATGCCAACTTGTTAAGGAGATGCATTAATGTAAAGATCTTATTAGCATCCATCCATCACATTAAAAATACATATTCATGCCGGGCGTATGCAATGAGTTTCCCTCAAAAGAACTGTCAGCTAGATTCAGTCATGTTACTGAGAAGTAACAGATTTTCAGCGCAATCCGCCTTAACTTTTTTGCCTGTGTAACCAGCAGCCCAGCGAGAACGGGAGGCCCCAGAATGGAAAAGGGATTCAAATCCCCTTTGAATTCTCTTTTGGAGGGGATTTGAATCCCTTTTCCGTTCTGGGGCCTCCCGTTCTCGTTGCGCTGCTGGTTACTCAGGCAAAAAAGTTAAGGCGGATTGCGCCGTTTGTGATCATAACATGTAGGGCAGGCCATTGAATCTTTGGTCCATATAGTATTTTATTGCCCTTGGTAGAAGACCTACGCACTGACTTTTTGAATTCATTACTGACCCAGTACCGTGGTCCTTGTGACGAGGCAATTTTGAGCCTTCCGTCATCTGAGGACAAGCATACTATCTTACAGCTAGCAAAATATCTCTATGCAGTCATCGTGAGACAAATCTACAATCTCTGGTAATCCTTGTTGAATTTCTAAATGATCTAATAGCTCTTTTTATATTTATCCTTATAAATGTGTGTGTGTGGGGGGCTTCCTGCTGGAATATCTTATTGGTTTTATCTGTTTTACCTGGCACGGTTGTTAAATGTGGTCATAATGCTGGTTGTTATTATTTGTATATGCCTAATAAAGGTTAATGATGATGATGACAATTATATTTAGCAACAGATTAAAAGTTTGCAATGAATATGTAACAGAGAAACCTACAGAATTGCTATACATGCAAACTTATGCTTAGATTGAACATAATTTCTATTTTTTTTTGTAATTTGGCAGTTATATGGTTAAACCAGTAGCTATTTGGCACAGCAACCAGTTTTAATGGTACTTTAATCCATGTTGATCATGACAACCCTATCTGGCTCAGTTGATAGTCTTTATATCAAAGGATACAGCAAATTGCAGTTTTAAAAACACATCAGATTACTAGTTCATATAAGAAATGGCCATATACAGTAAAACAGCCCTTGAATCACCAGTATAGTTGGCCCCACATATCCATGACTTCGGCATCCGTGGATTTGTCTCACCGCAGATGTTTCGCAGATACCGGGGCCAACATTAAAATGCTTTTAATAAGAAAAAAAGGTTAAAAAGCGGTTTGCTTACCTTTTTGCTGCAAACCACTGCGTGTTCTTGCTTATACTAGCTGAAATTGCGCTCTGGAAGCCTCTTCCAGGTCGCATGACTCCCTCCCAAAATTGCTCCAGAATGCTATGCGTTCTGAGGCGAACTTGGGAGGGGGGAGTAGCACAACCCGGAAGAGGCTTCTGGAGCGTGATTTCAGCTAGTATAAGCAAGAACATGCAGCGGTTTGCAGGAAAAAAAGGTAAGCAAACCACTTTTTAACCCTTTTTCTTTTTAAAAACATTTTGTTGGCCCCGGTATCCACGGATTTCAGTATCTGCGGGGTTCCGGGAATGGAACAGTATTGCCAAAATAAAAGTTTAGTAGAAAAAGCTCTCAAAAAACACAAACCTTTTGTTTTCAAATAAACGTTCAGCAATGGAACACAACCAGCCTCTAAGGTTTATCACGTGTAAAATTTAAAGCTAAACTCCGTTAACTTAAGCTTGATGAAATTTAAGGAATACATTGGCACCCAGGTTATATCAAAACTAAATTTTAAAAAACTGGTAGGCAATAGACTAGAAGAGACTGGGTTATGATGTTATGCTAACTACCTGCTGGTGCATCTATTCCATCTTCTCCCAGAAGAACCTGGAATTGGCTATGTTCTGTAGTGGATACTAACTTCATAGTTTGAATCCATTGTGATATTTTGGCACACTGTATAGGCCAACAGCTGAAATCCTGCACAAGCCTAACTTGCTTGCACACAACTGTGTGTTAAATGCAGCCAATATTTCTGCCATATCACTACAAAACATTCACCATGAGCCCTTGTGTAATGTGTACCCTTTCACAGAACATGCCTGCCATCCTTTTTCATAGCCACCATACTTACTAATATGATCAATAGATCCTGCACAGAACTTTCCATAAAACTTTTTTGCTCCCAGACTCCGAAGATCATGAATTGTAAAAGGCCAGAGATGAAGCACATTATTTCTTGAAAATGTATCCCGCTTCTCCACAACAACAACTTTGGCTCCAAGAAAAGCAAGTTCAATGGCAGTCCGCAAGCCACAGGGGCCACCTCCAATAATCAAACACTGCAGGAAGGAAAAAAAATTGATTAGAACTCTAGAAACAGATTCTAAAATGCATATATTCCACAATCAGTAGAGAACATCAACAATATTCTGAAACGTTTAGACAAGTTCCCCACCCTCATTTGTTTTTGTGAACGTCAAGGAAGTCAACCTTATATCCTGAATCCTACGTGCACTTATTCAGAAATCAGCGCTTCAATTCAGGCAGTGAGGGTGCCCAGTAAGATATTCTTGGGTTATCTCCTCACCAATTATGGAAGTCCTTTCCTCTTATCGATGTCGAAGCTTGAACACCCTTTGGAAGCACTGAAAGACTTCCCTGTTTGAGTTGACCTTTGCGGATCAGAGTCAAGTCAGCAAAGGATAGAAGAAAAAATCTTAATGTAATGAAGTTCTGCTTTGTTGGGGGGGGGGGGGCGTTAGCAGGCACAGATGGAAAATTTGGATTCCATCTTAGATGTTAGAAAAGAGACCAATCTTGAGGCATAAAACATACTCTGGCACGAAACTGCAGGTATGTCTTATTGCTGCTTTTGTACTACTGTCACATCTTTGTGATCACCATCAGATGCCCTCCTCATCACAAAAGAGAAGCTAGGCTCTCTTCCCCCTAGGATCATAGGCATTCATTATTACCCTAGCAAATTCTATGGCTGTGTCAACATAGATATAAAAGGAACTTGCTATGCATAAAGGAGAGGGTAAATCAATGCAGATAGAAAGGCAAACTTAAAATGACTGATGAGGCAATTTCTGTAATTAAGTGAATTCTGGCTGTAGGTAGGAATTGCTGAAATGGACAAACACCTAAAACTGTTTGTATAGTACGTCAGATATGATGGCCAGAGAACAATTGCATGTGGGTTACCAGATGCTTGATGAGTGCTGCCATCTGTGGTGGCTTGACAATCTACTCAAATCATTTGGGCACCCCATACACACCCATAAAAGACAAATGTACTTGCCTTGTGCTGGCTGACCAAGCATTTGTACTCGGGGCAAAGCAAAATTAGTAACTCATAAATCCATGCTGTCTCAAGGGCCAATAACCAATTCAAATATGCATTAGACATGTGTATTAAAATTGCTTCATCTTGGAACATGCAAACCAGAAGTTTGGCTACATGGTGAAGCAAACAGATGACTGCTTCAATTTTGAGTAGGCTTTCCCATGTGCCCTAGCAATACTCAATGAACACTAAAATGGTGTATGTTGACCGAGACTAGGTCTTAGATATCACTTCTTAAGCTGGATGACTAGTTTGTTTAAACCTCATGCTAAAAAAAAAAAAAAGGAGCATATGTCACCTTCACCCACACTAAACAAAGGCAATTTTATTTTGTGCAAACACACTCTCAGTTTTGTCAACTGTCATCTTGATCTACAGAACTGAGTGCAGCTGTGTGTGTAAAGAAAGGGGCTCTCCCCCCCCGAACAAATGAACAGCATAGTCGTCTTTGACAAGCAAGGAAATGGAAAGGGGTACATCTGGACTGAAGCCGGGAGAAGGGAGCAGCCTGGCACATCACATTTTGCTGAGTTTACGAATCTTGGAATCGGAGCAAACATCAGACATCGAAAGTCAAGGATGCAATAGGACTTCCACTTTGCCACCCAGCAGGACAGCTTGAACATTTTGTAGCAGGAGTCACAAGCAGAAATCCATTTCTGCATGTAAATAATCTGGTATTATATCAAGGAGATGGATTTAAACCAATAACTGTCCTGAACATACTTCCATCATTCTCATACTTGCTTTCTCTCATGCCTGGAGGTGAAAGTGCAATAAAAGCAAAGCTGTTCCGTTTACCACTTCTGAGACTTGGCTTAGTTCTAAAATACATCCCAATCATTTATTTTCAGAACAAGGGGCCTGCTGCTTTGCGAAGAGAATAGATCAATTGACCAAGATGAACAAGAACCAACCCAAATGCTTTCGAGGCTGGGAGAGCGGTACAGTTGGCAGGGGCTTGGGTAGTTTCTCAGTATATACTTGCTATGATTAACATGAGAACTTTGAGTTCTAACAAATGACACATTTACTCAACTATTGTACACAAAAATATTTAGCTGCTCTCAACAAATGCATACCATAAATGGCATCATGCACTTTGGGGGCCCCAACCAACAATCTATGTGTATACACAAAACACTGCCTGTCTTATACAAAGTGACTCAGAATAGGCTTTCTAAAGAACTAAACTTCACCCCTCCAAGTATGGTCCTTTATTAACAATCTCCAAAACAGGCCAAAGAGTTCTGCCTGCTTCCCGCAAAGAATGGAAGACAACAAACCTTTCAAACCCACAATCTGGGTTTACCACCTAGCGACATATTTATCGTTGCTTCTCTGCTATTTGTTTCTTTCGTTTATTTGGAAAGTTCTCATACTTTTAGTACAGTTTATACACTACAATGTGTCATCTTTGTTGAAATATTCTATGAATTATTTATGCATGGTCCTATTTAAAAAAGTGACAATTGATTGCTTAGGTGATGTAGACCAGGCACAACATAATGTGCTCATTATAGCCTATAAAGTCTTCTATGGTTTAGGAATTAGGTACTCGAACAATCACATATGAATCTGCCCACCCATTTGAAATCATCATGAGGCCATTCTGCATGTCCCATCACCCCTGGAGGGTCAGCTTGCAGCAACACATGAGAGGGCCTTTTCTGGCATGGCAACCAGCTTGTGGAACTCCCTGCCACATTAGTCGATCAGCCGACTCTTCCAATGTTCCACAGAAAAAAACAAACACCTTTCAGTTCCAGGTTTTTTACATTTAATTTAGCTGATACTCTTTGTGCTATGTTGCTGCTGCTTTTTCAATTGTTGTGCTTTTCAATTTGATTTTAAGCCACCATGGGCATCTCTGTATGGTGAGCTAGTGGCCACCACCACATTTTGTGACAACAAATTCTACAAAGTTCCACCTCCATTTGTCTACCCTAAATTTCCCATCAGTAATTTCCATTGGATGAGCCCTGGTTGTAGCATTGTGAGAGAGGGAGAAAAAATTGTTTCTCTCCACACTACAGTTGATTTTTTAGCTTAACCAACTGTGTCCATTAAATAGTCTAAATAAATAGTAATATAGTAAAATTACACAAACTGCAGCTTTGTCAGGTATTAAACCTTGTGTTTCTATGACACCTTTAGAAAACAAGTTACATTTCTATGCCATGTCTTCTCTCTCATAAAAAGAATTCACTTGTGCTCTGTTCATTTAAATATCAAGGAAAACAAAAAAGCAAGGCCAAAGTTTATTTTCTGGTTTCAGCTCAGTTTTATGCACGGGTCCTAAATACTTCCACCTTTTAAGTCAAATTATTTTTGTATTTGTGTATTCAAAAATCATGTATTTATCAAATGCAGAGCTGTTCCCAGTTGCCTATTTGGCAATACAGGTTGAGCATCCCTACCCCAGAAATCGAAATGCTGCAAAATCCAAAAACGTTGAGCACTGACATGATGCTCAAAATCGCACCGGCCGGCCTCTTCTCTCCGTGGCCTTGGAGATGCCCAACAGGTCTTCATTCAGATCTGTGGAAAGGCAGTCAGGGACCCGGTGGCTTCCTTCCCTCCCTCCTTCCCCTACCACTTACTGCTGCATCCGGGGTCGGCACAGCCCTTGTATTCTGCTGGCGTGGAGGAGCAGGGCAAGGAACAGGAGCACGAGTCACAGCTGCCGCCGCAACTGTGCCATAGCCATGTTTTGTGAGCAAGCCTGCTGGCCTGGCTGGCTGGCCGCAACGGGGAAGGGGAGCCGAACAGTCGTTATGTATATGCAAATATCCCAAAATCCGAAAAAGTCCAAAATCCAAAACCACTTCTGGTCCCAAGCATTTCGGGTAAGGGATACTCAACCTGTACTCCCAAACTGTCAAGTTTCTATGGCATACAATTATCCTGCTTTGTTGGTTTTAAAATAATAATAATTGTGGATTTTACTTTTTAATACGTCATTTTTAGCTGCTCTAAGCCTTCAGATTGAAGAGTGAGCTATTAAATAGTTATAATAAAATAAAATGTTTTATATAAAGAGACAGGGGTGAAGCCTGCCTCACTTACAGCCCAATCCTAACCAACTTTCCAGAGCCGATGCAGCTGCAATGCAGCCCCAAGGTAAGAAAACAGATGTTCCCTGGCCTGGAGGAAGCTTCTGTGACTGCCCCCCATGCCCCCCCACATAATGCAGTGAGCACCCCACTGGCACACAGCTGTATCGGTGCTGGAAAGTTAGTTAGGATTGGGCCCTGTGAGTGCGAGTGTGAGTACGCTCTCTCATAAAAAGATTACTCACTGCATGGTATATTAGTATTTCATGAAATTAATCCAATTTGTCTCCAAAGAATAGCTGCTGCAGCATCTAAAAGCAGAGACCTATGTGAAAAGTCTCTACCCTTCGGGTCCACCCCGCCCCACATACTTTAACACTACTATGTAGAAATGAAAAGTTTTTGGCAAAAGTCATATGTTCTCAGGCAAAGATTTGTGACACTTTAGTTGGCTATTTCTGTCTCAGTGGAAACTTCTATTTTAGCAAATAATCCAGTCACTGGTCCACAAATTGTAACCCAAACCCCAAATACCACTTTCACTGTGAAAGCAAAAATATTAAATGTTTCTAATTATAATACTACATGTCAAACTTTGTTTAAACACACCATAAAACCAACACAAATCTAATCAACTTATAATGGTGTTTTGAGTCCTGGTTATCAGACAACCACACACTTACACATAATCCCATTGTGGGTGGGTGGGTGGGAATCAATGAGCTTATTCCAAGCACTTACAACTGTTCACTGGATTAAGAGTAAATTAACATTTCATGTTATAATGAACATTACTCAGCTGATACTTTGGGCACAATCCAATCCTACAATCTGCTCACCGATCCAGTTATGCCGGTGCCAACAATGCTGAACCCCGAACAGAGAAGGCGGGGGTTGGAGGACTCTTCAAGGTAAGGGAACCTTTACTCCTTTTCCCGGGGGTAGAGCCCCAGCCTCCCAAATGGGTCTCCTTGGATCTGCCCTGCCATTTTGGCTGCCCGTGCCAGGAGAAATGGGCCTGGGAGGGAGATAGGATACAGCGTACCGGTATGTTGCTGCTGCCAATTCTGCCTTCCCTCCTGGGCCCGATTTGGCCACCCTACAATGTCCCCGGAATGCATTTACATCACAATTTTTTTGCAGGGGTCTTTTTTGTGACAATAATACATCAAGTGGCATTGCAGTTGCTAAGGCAAGTCAGACAGGTTTTAATCAGAGAAGACTGACACTCCTAGGAACAACATTCTTTGCCTCCAGAAGACTGCCTCTCTTACTTAAGAAACCTTAAGTTATCTTAACTGCTTCCGACCTTTGGAAAACAGGAACCTGAGAAGTCATTCCTCCCTTTTTTAATTAAGCCAGAAGACACTATTCTTCATATTCACTCAGACTGGAACATGAAGGTGGGCCAGTATCCCATACAACACTCAATAAAAGTTTCTGGAAAGGCAATGAGAGAGGTGATGGCTTCACTACTAGTGAATCCTTTATGTCAGTCACAGCACTGGTTGCATGAACTTGTAAGTATATATGCAGCCAGGCTATTCTCAGAAGTAACAACTCTACTCCTTTGGGCCAGTTCCATCTTTCCTATTACCGGTACTGCACTTTCCCAACTGATCTCCAAACAGCCCGTGTTTTAAAATTCACTTGTTTCCATAAATATTCTACTGTCCATCCTCTGAAAAAAAAAGAAACCTATCAAAAGTCAGAGGTCCTACTGACACATGCTGCCATGCAAAGAAACAGCACTGGAAATGCTAACAAAAGACTACTATGCCCCACAGTCCAGCTGTCCCACTACCACTGGCATGTAACAGGTGACCATTTCTCCTCCCTCTCAAGACAGGCAACTATTGACTGAACCCAAACTGTTATCAAACTCTTCCTAAATGCTTTAGTAGCTTTGCTTTTTTAAAAAAGCAGGCACTGGATCTTAAGTAGCTTAAGTTCATCCACATGCATACAAACTGCAGAGAGCTTCTGATTTACAAGCTTCTGATAACATGCTGTGCTTGACAAAAAACACACCGACACACTACAGACCAGCCTCTAGAAAAGGACAAGTTGTGCTCAGCGGTGGCAAGGGAAGCAAACCAGGGCAACAACTGAACTGATAGAAGGTCAACAACAGTTTTCATGTTCACAGGAGCTCTTCTATGCACAGGATAGTTCTTCTATGTTCACAGGATGCAATTCTATGCACCTTTCTAGCAAGTAAATCTCCCTGAAATCAGTGGGACTGACTTCTGAGTAAATATGCACAGAATTGCACTGTTTTGCAAAAACAAACAAAAAAGAGCAAAAAACAAACCTGCAAAAAACAGCCTAAAAGAAAAGCCTTTTAGGCCGTTTTTTGCACACACCCAGGCACGGGGGGGGGGGGGCATTTTCGGCGCGGTGCAGGGGCAACGTAACTTTAACGTCCGCGTTCGTGCACCCCCCGCACGGTGGGCGGCCAGACGCAAGGACTCAACCAGCGAGACTAAGAAAGTTAGAGAGGCTGCAGCAAGTTTGTGCAGGCGTAGCCTTGCCAGCATCGTCTTTGATACTGCCGGCCAGCCAGGAAGGACGAGTCTGGCCGCCCAGGGGTTGCACAAGCATGGTAAGAAGGAAACAAAATGCCGCCCTGGAGTGCACCACCACACGGCTTCTTTCGCCCCTGACTCGTGTTGAGCTTGGGGGCGTGTTGAGCTCCGGAGGGGGTGCACTGCTGCTGTAGCACCGCTGAAATTTGGCGGCAGCGTGGCGGCAGCGCACCCCCTCCAGAGCTTGACACCCCTGCGCCTGGGGCCCTTTGGCCCCCCACCCCAACCCTCATACCACTGCAGCAATTATCTGATAAATTTTAGTTTTGATATCCAGCAACATATGTAATGTTTGCTTTCTGTTTTTAATATGGTTGTATTTTGTTCTTGCTGGTCTTTGACCGTATCAATAAATGATGAGTCACTTCTTTGTGATCTCACAAGAACACAAAGAAGTGAATCGGTGGCCGAAAATGGCTGAGCAAAGGTGTCAACCTTCCCTGCAGGGTGTCACCCCTCACTTTAGCATGAGTAAAGTTCCCTGAAGCTCAGGCATGCTCAATCAGTATATTCACCAGACCAGTTGTGTCATGTGAATGGATCGAATTTGAGTCAAAGAGTGCAGAGTCAGCCTATTCCCCTAACTGGCAAGGAACTGGTTGAGGCACATTTGCGGCTCCTCCAACCCATTTGTTTCTATGGTGCCGGAGTTACACACCATGCCTTTCCTGCAACTGCTGCATACTGTAGTCCTTAACTATCATTCTACTCTGTCATGGAATCTCCTCTCTTTGAAGCGAACTCCTGCTGGTTTCCAATCCCTCCCATTGCCTGATCTGGCTCACCAAGCTTCCTGCCTCACACTTTTAACTATTCACCAGCCAGTGCCTATGGTTTCAATTTCACTCCTGTTTTGAAGCACTTTGTCCTTGGGAATGACTCCCTCCAACTGCACTTCTTCTGGCTGCCACTGTAAGAACCTGAAAATACTGTAGTATGAAAAAATTCTCATGTATTTACAAATTCCTCCGGTATGCATGTATTTCTTGCCATACAAATCCAGTATGAGAAACAAATCACGGTAGTACTGTATCCTGAGAAGAATGAATTCAAATACTGTACGTAGCCTTGTGGCTAACACCAGGAAAAGCTTCAGAAAATTGGGAGGAGGGGGGGAACATCTGCCCATGTGTCATTTTCATAGGAGATCAGAAGGATTTGAGTCCTACCTTTTATGTCAGCCTCCTTAGCTGTTGCTTTTATAAGAGTATGGGCGGCAAGATTTACGCCAGTTAAAATTGGGAAGGAATCACGGGGCTGGGCTTCTGAATTTCATGAAAGGTCTCTTATATTTCCCCCACCAACAATCTGAGTAAAGGTTCAGGGGGCATAGATTCAGTTTTTATTTTTTAGCCCTCTGCACAACTGACAGAACCAGAGTAACTTATGCAAAGCAAATATATTAATATTGCCATTTTTTTCTTCATAATTCATGCAAGAATGTATGTGTATTATGAAAAACATCTATGTAGGATTGCCACGTGGCTGCTGTAGTAAGAGAATGTTGCTGCGGTAAGCCTACAGCCATTGGATACATAACATAATGCAGCAGTTCCCAAATTGTGAGTCACGACCCAATTTTTGGTGGGTTGCCTGCCGCCCGAGCCTCAACTTCCAGATTACAAAGCTTTCACTTAAAAACAAAACAAAAACATGAACAGCCACCTGAGCCTCTGTTCTCTCAGCGAGAACACGGCACATCAAGGTCCAGAGCAGCCGAAGATCCGCAAGCAGAGGCTCGGGTGGCCAGTTGTTCGCATTAAAAACATGCGGAAGCACGGCAACCCGGATGTTTTGGCAGTGATGTGATAATGTCATCATGTCACTGCCAATATTTCTGGGTAGCAGAGCTCTGCGCTGAAAGTGGGTCACAGGGCAGAAAAGACTGGGAACCAACCACTGACAGAATGGATAACTCAATGCTACAGCTTTCTTTTCTTTTAGAACTTTCACCTGGCAGCAGTAAACGGTAAAAACTATTCTGAGAAAGCAACTGCAGAAAGGATACCTCGCCCCCAAGAACTGCAGAGTACAATGCAATGCATTTACATACTTTAAAATAAAAGGTTAGCTTTTATTACATCAGCCTGGCACAATTACTTTTTCACCTACTCAGCAAATACAAAAAGCAAAGTGCTTATTCAAAAAAAAAAAGTGAGATGCTCAAGTAACTGAATACCAAGTTCTGCACTTGTAATAACCACAAATGTGACCGCAGTTCACATCTCTAAAGAATTATCATGAGAAGCCCACTCCCTTTTTTCAGTGTTTTCAAGCGTTATGTTGTATACCTATGGACCT
This sequence comes from Plestiodon gilberti rubricaudatus, assembly GCA_026170595.1. Taxonomy (NCBI): domain Eukaryota; kingdom Metazoa; phylum Chordata; class Lepidosauria; order Squamata; family Scincidae; genus Plestiodon; species Plestiodon gilberti. Next base: position 232,754,189 of record JANXHW010000001.1, on the reverse strand, counting down.
TAAGCAGTTCATTCCTTTAATAAGGAGTTGCTTACAAGACTCGGGCTTGCTCCATAGAAAATGGTGTTGGAATTCAAAAAGCTACTGTAGTTCATATAAGGAGCTTGTACTAGTCCGGTGGAATTGTTGATTTCTCTTTGACCAATGCAAAGCATCTAATGCAGCATCTAACTTTCACCAATCTAACCAACGCAGCATCTAACTTTCCCTCAATTTCAAAAGCAGTGTACCACAAGTCATGGCTGGGGGGGGGGGGCTGCTGTTGAAGAAATACTAGTTCTCAACTTCCATTGAGTTCATGGATCTACTGTCACAGATCTACGGATCCTGGCTGGTGGATTTTAATAAAAAATTGCATCTCAAGAGAAATTGAACACACACCTTTTTCTCCTTTTACCATTACTTAACTGTGTATGCATTACACTGAAAATAAATACAGTTATCAAATGTGCTCAAAATACTCCAAAAGTAATTTGAGCCTGGCAGCCCATACTTGCCTGGTTTTCCCCCCAGTACGATAACACACTGGTATTCAGCTAACATAAAAGTAATAAAGGCATGCCTATATCAATTCACAACAAAATTTATATCAATAAGTTTTAAAATATTGCACACTAAAATAAAGCAAACCAACAAGAGATGATCTAGTGTATATGTAAATGTTTGCGTAACAAGTCTAGTTTAAACACCAGCAGCCTTCACGACTAACATCATTTGTATTCCGAGAACATCTTGCTTTGCTGCCTCATCCAAAAACTCAGTGTTATTTTAGACAAGCAGAGTCAACATTTTCCATTATAAAGCATGCTAGTCAACTGTCCTCACATTTTCTGTTAAACATGACTTTGTCCTAGTCATTTTCATGGAAGTAGAAGTACCATCATCTCTAGCTACACAGATAATATGAATGATCTGAGATAACAGCAGAATTCAGCACAGGCATGCTGAGCTAAGTAGCTGGAAATACTTCTTGACACTTCACTGGGCCTTTTACCTGTATCATCAAGCAAGGAACTCAATAAACAGACTCAGGCTTGCTAGCATTCGTGATTACCATCACACACAGCAGTTTTGTCTGATCAGACAACGGTTTCCCCGCGTGTCTACCCATCCATTTGGATATACCAACAACTCAAATCAAGTGATCACTACTTTAAGAGGCTCTTTCTACGTGCTTCTTATCATGGAATGGTACACAACCATCTCCCCGATTCTTTTCAGCAAATGCCGACTCCAGCCAGAAAGGTTTTCCATTGTGTTTTGGTTTAAGAAATTATGGCTCAGCCCCTTCTCAACAAACAAGCAATTAACTCTGAAGACAGAGTAATATAATAAAATAGGTTAGGACAACTTGTTTTCCCTAGATCAGCAGTTCTAATTGTTCCATGTGACAAGACTGTCTGTAATGGTTTGGAGGGAAAAAAGAAATGTTATGAGATCAGCACAGAACTAACTGTACTAGCAGACATGAGTAAGTCTCACACACTGCTTACCACCAAGTTTGGTTAGGAAAGTATTCCACACACTCTTAAGACAGCATACATTTTTACCAGATGGTAGATACTCACAGAGCAGTGCAAGAGAAAAGAACACTAACTGTCATGTTCAGGATATGAATCATAAGGCCTGATCTCATTAGAGTCATAAGAATAACTGAAGTGTTCTACAGGCCCATTTGCACAGTTCTTTTTCCTACACTTAAGTCTCTACCGTCCCCTGGAGGGGGAAATACAATGTGTGAACCAGCAGATCAGGGATCTAGCACGTACCGGTAGTCCTTTCTGCTACAGTCCTTTCTCAAGAAGCTTGAGAAACTTCTGCGGCAAATGCCTACAGGAATTTCTGCTTTCTGAAAATGCATGTTTATGCAAATGTATTAACCTGCAACATTCAGATTGCTCTTCCACCAAAGAACTTGCGACTAGTGTTTTAAGCTTCACAATTATAATTTGTATTTATAATGGTTCGTGTTTTCTCTACCACAAGACTGTATTAATTGAGGTGCTAATTTTAATACTCATCATGTTTATTTTAATACTGTTCATTTTAATTTTAATACTGTTCATGTTAAGAAGATGCTTCTCAACTAATTTTGCATAGCATCATCACAATTAATCAGACAGGAAAGGTGGATTAGGTTGTTTGGCAGGTTCAGGTGGAGATAGAAACTTATCCAAGACTACTGAGAAAGTATTTTAATCTGGCTTTCACACACCCAAGCCCAATGCTGCATCTCATTGGCTCTCACATTTGCTAAAGTGTTCGCAAGCCCATGATCTACCTGGAGCATGAGTTTGATTAGGGAATTGATCCCAGGGCACCTTGTACCCTAAAGTGGGAATTATGACCTATCTAAAAACACAAACTCTTGTTTGCCTATCAGCTTTGTTGCAGCAGCTATATGCAAGAAAAATCAGTTTACTATCAGGTATCTACTAAAAAGGTACAGGCTGGTACATGTATCCTCCCCAATACCAGCTTGACGTCAGAATAATCACCAGGGAGTTGTTCTTGTCTGGATGTGCTTCCTATCACTCATGTGCCATAGATACTGTATATTTTCACAGCAGACCATGAATCATAAATAAGGAATGCTTGCTAGATAACCACAGTAAGCCTGTCATCCACAGTCAATGTTTTCATTTGCATTCCCCAGATTAACTGTTTTCACATACACAAGCTGCTGACTCTGATAGTAGTAAAACAACTTTGGGTCTTTATGGCATACTTAAAATGGTAGCTAAGCCGATATAGTCACCAATTTATGCTTTATTAATTCTACAATTTATTCAAAACCCGACCATTGCTCACCATTGTTATTAAACAAAAATACATTATGGGGGGGAGGGGAGAGAAAAAATCCTATACACTTCCCTGAATTTGAGGGGCAGAATACAAGTTATAGAAGATAATTGCTTGAAACACAACACAAAAATACTCAAATGTGGTACAGCCTAAAGATACACACTTTGCAATTAATTTGCATTCTTCAAGTCATCATATTCACATCAGTGAGGTTACCCAGACATATGAAGCCAAATTAATGTCATTTTTCACCCCCTTAGAGTTCCAGTCTTTTGACAAGGTAAGAAGGACCATTTCCTGTTCAGGCTAACAGTGGAAACTGCACAGCTGCCATGGCTTCTTATCAAGTCAGAAATTCTCACACTCTTTCCTTTCCTGCCTTTTGATTCATTGTAATGACGTTAAGCAACACATGTTGCTTTGAAAGATTGAACAGTAGACAGGGCAACAACAGGCAGGTGGGCAGACCAGTTTTTAAAATTCTCTGTAAAACTCTTGGTTATATTTTGCTCCATCATTGTAAAAATTACACTAATTGGGAACATACAAAAATATATCAGGCATACGTTCCCGATGATGGAAGGCAGGTTCATGCAACACCTGTATTGTGGCAGATGGTTACTCTATGAGTAGCTAATGAATGTTAAAGAGCCAAGTGGACTTGACCGGCTGTCAAGAAGAACGACAAAACCACAAAAAAGGAGTGGGTAACCTGAACATACACAAGGAAAAGATGTATACTACGGTATATACATCTTGATTGTCAGAGAGATTATTCATTCTGTCTTTGATTAGTTGAAGATTGTATACTTGTTTCTGAATACCGGACACCACTTTAACTGAAAACTTGCAAATCATGCAGATTTGTTACTTTAGGAAAGAGAAGCAGCAAAGATCTAAACTTCAAAGTAGTGTATTGGAATCCAAATCTGTAGCCTTACCTTAGTGTTCACACAAGATTTTCCACGCTTATATTCCTTATGGCTTGCTCTCTTATCTAGCTTGTTCCATAAGGCTTTGGCCTTCCAACTGGTCACTTTCGATTTAAGTTTTGTATAAAAATTCCTGTTGTCCAAAGGATCTAGTTCAAGTTGACGGGTGAGGATATTAAAGGCCTGAATTGTACCTTTGCATGTTGAGGCTTGGACAAAGTTTTCAAATATATGGCCAGCTTGGCTGTATTTTTCATCATCCTTTTCCCCCATGTTCCAAGAGGAGAGAGCAGAATATCCTAATGGCATACTCTTATGTTTAGCTGAAAAATGCTATCAAGTTCTCCCAAGCACATTACACCTAGAAGAGAGAAACACATAGAACACGTTAGTGCCAACTCAGGACCACAAAATTCAATGCTTTACAAACTGCAAATTAAAAAGATGGCTGGATTCAAGGTATATATCAGGGATAACCCAAGGAATAACCTTCCAGTGAAGCTACATAAATACAGGATAAAGCAGATCTGAACAGAGTTACAGCTCTGAGGTGTGCCCTGTACAAGACCCTGTGAAACACAGAAGTTGCACAAAGACACATGTTAGTGCATCAGCTTTCAGCAGACTACGTCTCCTATGGAGTTTTCTTCATTGGGGAGAGGGTTGTTTTCAAATACAAGAGAACCGCTCTATATCATTCATAACAGCCAATGCAACCGCTGTTGCTAAATTACCATGGAAAGGGACATGTACACCTCCTGCAGTGACAACAGGTAGCTGGGGCCAGAGCCAAAGCCTTGCACTGGACCCATATAGCACCACCCACCCCCTGACAGTGCATTGGTATTACTGCTGCCATCCTTCAGGGTCATTCTGGTAAAGTGAGCCCTCTGATGAGCATAAGCCCTCAGTCAGTGCCCATCCTGACTGTTCCTCCCCCCCCTCCCTGTGACAACCTGTTTTGCTCCTCTTCCGTAGGCACTACTTATAAATGTACAACTGCTAAATCAATTGAGGCTGCTATTGCTTTTTCCAATCAACTTTATTATGAGAGTTTGCAAACATGCTGGTCTTTTAAATTATGGAAGCTGGCAAGGGTCAACAGTATACAGTATAGCTTTTGGACCTCGTTTGGGTGCTTGCTTGAATTCTGAGAATCCCAGTCTTTTCTTCAGTTAACCATTAACTAAAGTTCAAACTACTACAGTTGATGTTCAGCTGCGTTATACTTTCTCCCAAGGGCTTGCTTTTAAAAAAAAAAAAAGACACAAAGCAGCCTCAAAGGCAGAGGGGAGGGGGGAAGAGCAGCAGTGGGAGGGACTGTGTAGCCTTCACTCTGTCCCACAAAAACCAAAGAACAGCTGGATGCCTAAGAAGCTCTGCTCCTGCCAAGAGACGTGTCATCAGGAGCCTCACATAAAAGACAAGAAGCTTTATATTCTCCCTCACAAGGTGGTAATTGCAAATATTTTCCCTATCATCTTTTCACCCTTCCAATGGTCTGGTTCTAAGCGGGCAGAAGACTTAAGGTCACCATTTTAATAACGTTTGGAATGCTGCTTAAAAAAAGGGCGAAGTACTGTTGAGTCACACCAGACATTTAACTCAGGGTTTCTATATTTTCCTAAGTGTATCAAAGGTCAAGAACTTGTACTTCAGACTCCACCATTGACAAAACCAACTTGTTGGAGAACTCTGGTCTGCATCAGATTGTTATCCAATGCACTAGGGCGTTTCTGGCACAGATGTTGTTGGCTGGATAACAGTGTTTTGATGGAATGTTGCAACAGGCACCCTGAGCAAGAGTCTATACCAGACAGTTTTGTTCTCTAGGGTATGTTCTTTCCCCCCACATTTATAAAGTTTCCCTGGGGAGGGAAAACCATTAATAAATTCCTGTGTAGCCCAGTTGCACAGATCATAAGAGTAAAGCTCCTCAGTATTTTTCTACAAGTGTTTAAAAGGAACTTGTGGACAATTTAATTTTCTCTCAAGCACTGCCAAGTTAGAACAGATTTTCAAAAAAGTCTCCTGTGGCATGTATACTTCTGCAGGATATTTATTACTGAAGTAAGTCTTGGCAATTTTTTTTAAGTAAACCAGTCTGAGAACAGAGTCTTACCAAAGTACACATCTGTGTTCAGCTTTAAATAAAAAGAACTGCTATCTTTTTGCTAGTCATTGACCAGATACTCCCTATACCACACATTAGGATTGCAGCCAGGAGCCAATCTCCTTTACTAGATGCCAATAACTGTGCATATCCAACAGTACAGTAGACTTAGAGAATTCTATAAAATTAAGTGACAGCAGATAAAGGCTTTGCCAAGTAGTTCCAGGGAATTAGAGCAGTCCAAGTATTAGATTTTTCTCCCCACAGGGTAGGGCTGCCAGACAAATTGCAAATTTCTTACTTGCAACCTCATGTAAATTTAAGTCTTCAAGGAGATTCAAGGGGAATTTCCAATCTTCAAAAAAATAACTGTGACAAGAATAAACTTTTGAATCCACTAGCCAAAGTTTTTAACTGATATAGGCTGCAATTCTATTCATACTACCCATGAGTAAGCCCAATTGACCAAGTAGAAATGCATAGGATTGGGCTGAGTAGAAATGCATAGGATTGGGCTGACAGTCATTATTTTGATCCAGCCCTACAGCAGGTACAACGACCATACATGGAGGACATAAGAGTTTGGTTTTTCCCTTCTTTTGCAGTGCGTACACATGCCAAGCCATTACTTGGACTGGGAGGCCTATACATACCTCCTATATCCCAATACAGGCCTTCCACCAAGTATTTATTTATTTATTTAAAAAAATTATATCCCGCCTTATCCTATGCCGAGGCAAATGCCCAAGTATTGCTTGACCAGAGGAAGGAAGGCTGGACAGGTATATGGGAAGTGTACCAAGTGTCCGAGCATGTATACTGTGAAGGAGGGGAAATGACAAGGCTTATATTGTACAACCCCTGGAGATCCCTCAATGCACAGCCATCACACTTGCAGCAGGGCTGGACTGAGATCAATGAGAGTGTTATTAACTTTGAGCAAGCATTATGAGGAACAATGAAAGAGCCTCTGTCAAAACAGTTTGCTAAGGCCTTTTCAATCACTTCTTTAAAGTAAAAAAAATGAGCTGCTTCAACAAGTGTTTATAACACAGTAAGCAAAGCATTGTCAGCAGGCAGCAACTGTTCTGAAAATTCATTTATCTTGCTTGAGATCAGGAATAGTTTACACTGCAGGTTAATGCTGATATTGTACAATTTTGATTTGCACTAAATTTGTTACAGTGCATTTGATTCCGGTCATCTACTCCTTCCTGTGCTTCCTTTATGAACATTTTGAATAGGGAACAATTTGGGTGCATGGAACTGCTTATTCTATGGCTACCGATGACACAGTACATTGATATGCAATGTTTTCTAGAGTATTCCAGAGGCTTAGGTGCCCTACAGCGCAATCTTATCCAACTTACACCACCAGTGTAACCAGCGGGGGAGGGCAGGGCGGGAGGCTTTGGAGGGGAGGGGAGATTTAAATCACCTTTGAATCCCCCTTTGGAGGGGATTTGAATCCCCTTTCCATTCTGGGGCCTCCCGTTCTCGCTGCACCGGTGGTGTAAGTTGGATAGGATTGCACTGTACAGCACACAGTTGGGTCTTAGAAGTTTAGCCTGCATACATTGGCTGGCAAATAACTCATTAGCTGCAAATGACAGAATATGCAAATCTTGATCATATTTTCAAGATATGGGAGAGCCCAATTATCACACAGGTCACTCTTTCAGCAGAGCCACTTCTGCCAAGGAGTCACTTTGCAGCTCAGCACCAGAGAGATGCTCTGCCAAGTGACGGCAGAAGTGGTGCTACTGAGAGGGTAGCCTGTGTGATAATTGGACTCTCCCAGTACCTTGGCAGCTTCTCCCTTTCTCACCCCTCTTGGTCTGCCTCTTCCCCGATACCATTCCTTGCCTTCTGAGGCCTCCTTCCATCTCTCCCTCCCAGCACCTTGGCAGAAGCGGCACTGATGAAAGGGTGGCGCTAGGAGACCCCAGTTATCACACGGGCCAGCAGACATCTCAGCAGAAGCAGCGCTGTTGAAAGGGTGGCCTGCATAATAAGGCTCTCCCAGAGCGGCCCTTTCAGCAGTGCCACTTCTGCCAATGCATCACTTTGCAGCTCAGCAGCTGAGAGCAGCTCATGGTGATGCTGGGAGAGCCCAACCACCACGAGGGCTGGAATAAGAGCTTCCGTGTGCTGCATCCGGCCCGTGGGCCATATGTTTGACACCCCTGTGATAGACGTTTAGGAAATACTGCTCTGAAGCTTTTTGTAAATCATATTCCAGTGGTTACATATGCCCTACTAATGGTATGTATAGGCTACTGCATTATTTTTAACATTGTGCTGCTTCATTTAGAATAATCCTAACTTCTTAACTCAGTTCCTCAACATAATGCTTTTATCATGTTATAACTCTGGGATGCTGTCAGAACAACTGCAGAAAATCCCCATGTGGTACTCCAATTTCGTTGCAGTGCAAAAGCTGAGCGCTCACTGACTTTATTTCCTGCCTTTGCTTTATAACTTATCCAAAACACACAGTAAGGCCAACTGAAGTTAGCTTTAAAGTTACAATAACCTTTAATTTAAGAAAGTTTAAAATAACCTTCATGTTTACAACAAAGCTATCCATGGCCCTTTTATACTGAACCACGTTTGTCTGGTATTATTATGGTTTACATGGTAAGTACTTTGAGGATGTGTAGCCAAGACACATTAATGGAACTCAAAGTTTACTGTAAAAGCCTTCCAGTTATAAAAGTGATGAAGTCAAACAATGCTGGAACACTAAAGAAAATTCGCTTAATGACGATCCGCAAATATGATGGAGGTTACCAAAGTGTAAACAAAGAATTAAAGCTACAATACTGTATTTTAAATGCAAAAAAAAAAAACCACGTTGTCTTTAACTCTGTGTTTTTACCTCCATTGACAGGTAGAAATCTTGTTGTGCAGGACCACTAAAGCCAGCAACAAAAGGTAAAATGGGCACTTTTCATCCGCGGCAGCGGCAGGGTCAGCGCAATCCTGGACACACTGTCACCTCACCGCGGGTCGCCATGCCCCTTAAGGGTGTACCAACCCTTTGTTCCCGGCTGGGGCATTGCCACGGCCAATTTAGGAACCTCTGCCCTAAGGCCTCCCACTTGATTATCCGGTCTATATTCTGCTTAACTTTCGTACATCATAATCTGACGGCCCTGGACAGCCCAATGGTCCCAATCAATCAACTAACTGATTCAATCTTGAAGCCCTATTGAAGAACTGAATGCTCTGCTTATCAAAATGTTGTAACAACTGAAGCCCGAGTGAGAAACCACAAACAACCACATGCCATTTTGAAGTAGCATTTAAAGAAAAAGAGGAACAAGGGCCTGCTGGTATCTTTCATCATCCTGATCTCCCCAAGAGGAAGAAGAGACCAGACGTTTTGCGACTTCTCTTAAAACCAGTTAGCCTTGAGGGAGAGAAAAAGGAATGTGCAATGCGTTTATAACAATTTAGTAATCAAAACCGAGAAAAATCTACCCTTCAGCATTGAAGTGATTCACCAAGAAAAGGTTTCAGAAGCAATGTGCCCTCAATCACTCTTCTCTCTCATTATCAATGAAGTCCTGGTTTATATGTCCAAAAATAATTTTGTCAATGGTATTTTTCGCTCCATAACACGCACCGGACCATAGGATGCACGTGTATTTTGGAGCTACATGAAAGGGAAAAAAATGTCTTTTACCAATTTTCGCGGCGCTTGACCACTTACCGCGTTGTTGTTTTGCACATCCAATCTTCGTCCCGCATTGCTGGCTGCATTTCAGCTCGAAGATGCTGCACCTTTGCTTCTTCTACAAGCTTCTTCCAAGCCTCCCAGATGCTGAGACGCTAGACGCGACTGCAAAGCTCTCCGCAAACATCACAGTTACTGCGATGTTTGCGGAGAGCTTGCAGTCACGTCCAGTGCCTGCGTGAAGCTCCCAGACCCTGGACGCGACTGCAATCTCATTGGAAACATCAGAGTATCTCCAATGTTTGCAGAGGGCTTTGCAGTCAGGTCCAGGGTCTGGGAGCTTCGCGCAGGCGCTGAACGCGACTGCAATCTCTCCGCAAACATCGGAGATACTCCGATGTTTGCGGAGAGCTTTGCAGTCACGTCCAGCGTCTGGGAGGTTCGGAAGAAGTTTGTAGAAGAAGCGAAGATGCAGCATCTTCAAGCTGCTGACTGGGGGCAGTCCTGGCGTGGCCGCAATGCAGCCAGCAACGCGGGATGAAGACTGGAGGTACTAAACAACGTGGTAAGTGGCCAAGCGCCGTGAAAACTGGTAAAAGCAGACTTTTTTTACAGCATTCGGTCCATAAGACGCACAGACATTTTCCCTCTATTTTGGGGGGGGAGTGCATCTTATGGAGCGAAAAATGAGGGTAAATTAAATGTAGGATTAAGTTAATTCTCTCCTTCTGCACTTCCAAAGAGATTCTTTTTAAAAATAAAATTATGTGAATAATTTTACCAATTTTTTCCAAGTGTTTTAAAAATTACTAGCTGCCTCACTGATCTGCTTTATACAGTCAGTACTACTATAAAATATTTATATTATATAAGTGTTCAAACAACTTCTGGTTTTAAAAAACAAGCTTTGCTGTTTTATATAGCTTATAAAAACATTTCAATATCTTTCAAGCTGGGTAACATTTTTAAAATTAAATTTTCTCAATAATTAAGTCAGCTTTAAAAAAAACCCTATTATAATGATAGTAATCTAATCTTGTATTCAGCAAAAAAAATTAAAAATAAAGTTAGCTGGAAACACACAGTCAACTTTATCGAGAGCTAAACATTAGCAGTTGCAACATTGCTATATGCAACAGTAGTCAGAAATAAGCTTGGGACACTGCAGGTCCAATCTTGCCATCCATTTCATCCAAGCTCATCTCTCCAGGTTTTCCATCACCCACTGAGAGGCAGTAACAGAAGAGATGAACAGGACATAATCACTCAGATAAGGGAAGGTTCTGAAGCAGCTGTCCTACTCTCCCTTCCTTTTGAGCAACAGGAAAGCTTATCCATATATCCTGCCCAGTTCTCCTCTCTCCCCACACCTAAAGTTCCTCAAGGAGACCACAGCGGAGGAAAACAGAAACAGCAGCTGGAAAAAGAGACGGGGGGGGGGGGGAAGCAGCATGGATCATGATCAGCCTAATTATGGGTCATTTGTGTAAATGAAATCAAACAGCAGGACCTTGCCAAACAAAAGTGTAAGTGCATTTTTGTTGACTGAGGCTGATAACTTTGATGGTGAAGTGGTCAAGCAACTCAAGACAGGTGGAAAGCAAAAGCTCAGTCTTCAGGAGAGCAGAGTACAGCAAGTCCTCACAATAGGTTCCTGGAAACTGTGATGTTAAATGAAACAACGTATAATGAAACAAATTTGCACCAGCGGGCTCAGTGATGCTCCGGCGGGGGGGGGGGCTCTGGTGGGTTCGCACTGCAAAGCCGCTTCTGGGTTGCACGGGACTGCGACCCACTTTGTTGGCTTGGTTCTTGCCTCTGAATGCCTTGTAGAAGCTACCCGCAAGGCATTCTGGGGCACTAATAGGACCAGGAAGTGGGTTGCGAGCCCAGTGCAACACAGGAAGCAGCTGCGGCCACGGAGGACATTAAAACGAAACAATAGATAGCAAAACGACGGTGAGCAAGAACTTACTGTATAGACCAGCCATTGCTACAGTGGGACAGTGATAATTTATACAACTGTGAGGAAAGACAAGGCAACAGCCAAGGCATTAAGCCTATGATGAATGTAACCTAGAAACTGCATCCACACATGCAAACAGATTCAGATATTCTAATGTATCCTTATTACGGTAAATGGGCTTCTCCAATCCAGTACTGTATTCTTATTACTAAGTTTTAGTAATGTTTTCACGAACACTACACAAATTCAAAAGTTGTCAGTGTTCCAAAGATGTATTATGTAAGAAGTTGAAGTTCCTCAGTCTCCCCGTCAGGTTCTGTTGCTTAGCTCCCAAATAACCAGAAGGCTTTCCTAATGTGCAAAACTCCTTAAGCTTTATTTGCCTACCATCTGGTCCCAAACCCATAAGACCACAGCCACACTACTGTGGGTAAATACTAGCATTTATTTATCCAATTAACTAACAGGTTTAAACAAGGGCATAGCAAGAAAGGGCAACGATTGTCAGCAGCTGAAGCATCCCAGCAACAAAGCACTGAGGTACTTGGGAAGCCAAGAGGCGGGTTAAGCATTTATGCAAGTTGAGCTGCTGGATGAGAGAGCCAAGACCCTAACACTCCAAAAGTCAAACTCCCTAAATAAAATAAAATACAGAGGGAAAAAATACAAAACAAGACTTGGCTTTCCAAGTAAATAAGTAATAACGCCCGCCCCCCCCCAACCACAACAAGTGAACAATAACTAGCTAAGAAGGTAGAAGGCCAGGTGGGAAGGGGGTGCTTTCCAGTGTATTGCAGAGTGTGCCATACATATGACCATCTGCCTGTCGGGCTTAAGTCATGGGTGGGTGAGTCGGTCCTCAGAACAAAGAGTTCCAGGCACTCAGGAAAAAGTTTGGTCCCTTGAAGTCATCATCAGAAATAGAGAGGCAAGTTTGTGACAACTGTGTAGATCGCATGGTGTGAAGGTTGCAGACATTGTGTGTCATCAAGATGGGTAGTAGGCAGTGCTGGGGAGAGGATGGTGGTTGTGGTGCACACCAACATCAGCACCGATGACATTGAGAAACGTAGCCAGGCAGTCCTGGAAGCTAAAATTTTGCTTGCTGGGTAGAACGTTGAAGGGTAGGATTTCCACAGTAGCATTTTCAGAAGTGCTACCGATTCAAACGCTGGACAACTGAAGAGGGGTCTCAATATGTGGAGTGACATGGTGGTGTCAGCAGGGGGGCTTTGGATTTGTTAGACACTGGGGAATGTTTTGTAACAGGCCAGGTCAGGCCTGTGTAAAAGGAAATTGAATCAAATGGAACCAAATTGCTGATGCTTATCAAAACAGTTGCAGAGTAGCTTTTCAATGACCCCTAGGGAAAAGGTGACAGGAACTGAGCAGCATCTGGTTCAAGCCAAATCATACCTGAGTGGTGAGGGTGTTAATGTTCTAGATCAGGGGTCTCCAAAGTTTTCTGGCTGCGGGCTGGATGAGCATGATTGACAGGCCAGTCTGGCCTGCAGCCCTGCCCCTTCCCAGTGGCAGCTGGTGGGCAACTGCAGGAAACAGGATGCTGGACTAGATGGGTCTTTGGCCCGATTCAGCAGAATGTTTTTTATGTTCTTATGCACACAGACAAGGCCCAACTTCAGCTATGTCTATAAGCTGTAAATATCTACATGGAAGGATGGAGGAGGTTGAAATCTGACCTAATAGAAGAGACAGATCAGGAAGTAGTGATAACCCACAAATACATATTCAGACTTGCCCCAAATCCTCCACCGCTTAGTGAGCACATGGCATTTATGTCAGAGATAAAACCCACAATCAAAATATCCAAGTCACTGTCACGTGGCACACGAAGTTCTCTCTCCGGTTTACTAGTTGGCCCTCCTTTTCCTGGTTTCAGTAAGCTCCCAGTATCAGAAGTATCAGCTTCCCTCTTTTTCCAGTATCAGAATTCCCTCTTTTTCAAGCAATATTAACCATATATCTTGAAAATAGTTTCTACATTTGTAGAAGGCAAATGTGTGCCAGCATTCACTTCTGTCTTAAGAAGACCAACGAGTTTTAAAAAACCCCTGCCACCCCGTCACTTTGTTTCCTTGACCACTCAGATCTTCTGATTGTGTATCTTGCATCTGTTAACAGGGGTGATGTCAGTGGTCGGCCAGATTGGGCGCTGGCTGAGGGCCCACCTGGATGGGCCAATCCTGAACTTTTAGTACCAGTGGTAGTGGTCTAGTGTGCGGGGGCACCATGTAAGGCGCAGTACAGCTCTTTCCCCCAGGGCCTCCAATAACCTGACATCGACATCGCCTGTTATCCTACTATTTGCTCTCAGATTGTGCATCGTATGCCATTTGTGTTTTCAGTGTTTTAAGCTAAGTGTTTCATATAATTTCCATTCCTCCAAGAGAGAAAGCAAGAGAGAAATTGGTTCCAGTTGTGCTCTGTTCTTTCAGCACAGAAGCCTCCATACTGCAGCACTGTTTCCTCTCCACCAAACAAGTTCTGTAATATTACAAATCCATAGGCTAACGACATATAAGGAAAATGGACAGAATTTAAGATAGATCAAGTCTGGGTTCTTTTTGCACAAGAAGAACCAAAAGAATTGCAAGTCATACGGTTTTGTTTTGTTTTTAATGTTTCCACTATAGCATGCAAAATAGGGAAGTCATGGATCCCCTCCCTCATGGAGAGATCTGTTTTTCAGATATAGGGACAGCTAGCACCCTTTGCATATTCCTGAAGAAAGAGGAAGCACATCTCACGGATGCTTCCTGTTTCACTACCTCTTACAGGTCCAAAGCATCTGCCTCCAACATTATCTGAATCCTTTGCTGAAACGCCTAATTTAAAATACAATTAGAAGTTGTCCGTTTCAACATTCACTTCCTCCCACAAAGCTCATGAAGGTTGCGCACCTGCAGGTACAGTGAACATTCCTGTTTTTAATGTGATAATGATCAGAAGTTATGGCAACTGGCAATTTTACTGAAGACGGAGAGGTCAGTTCACAGTGACTGCAATACGGCCGTGCCAATTTCAAACCTCAAACTGTTAAAAGGACTTAAAAAGAAAACCTTGAATTTCTGTGGCGTTGCTGAATCCAGTAACTTGGAAGCGAACTCATTTAGTTGCAATGAACATACCTGAAAATGATCTTTTTTCATCTGCTTACTAGTTGAGAGACGTGTTTATACCCGTTTTCAGTGCTTAACTGACAGTATATTGGCACTACCACATTGCACCATTGTAAAATAATCTGTCTGTTTTTAGGAAATCTGCCAATTGCCGTTACTGCATGATTGTTCTTAGTTTAATTTTTCACAGCAGGATCTTGCAATGCATCATTCTATTTATTGAGTACCTACTGCAAGGCACAGTGGAAGGCTCTTGAGACCAAAGACAGTTGTCACATCCTGAAATTGAGTTGTTTCTGCTTTTATATGATTAACAGCAGTTTACAAGGAGCACATTGTCTTCTGCATAACAAAAAGTCCCAGGAATTTGTAATAAAGCTCTGAATAAAACTACAGATGGAGAAATCAGACCCTAATCTGTAGTCACATGACTCCATACTGCAATCACTTCACTTGTTGCTCAATATACATTATTTTATTTTATTTATTTTTAAAAAAATATACCCCGCCTTTTCCTATGCCGAGGCAAATGCCCAAGGCGGCTTACAACAGTTAAAATACATAATTTAAAAACAATACATAACAAATTAAAAAACAATAAAATCTACTGGGGGTAACAATGTGGAGCAGAAGAACAACAAGGCACTGGAACTGAGGCACTGGAGGCAGACAACCACTCATCACCCAAATGCAAGACGAAACAGAAACGTTTTGAGCCCTCGCTGAAAAGTCATGAGGGAGGGGGTAGTTCTCAGATCCCCTAGCAGGGAGTTCCACAGTTGTGACGCCACAGCAGAGAAGGCTCGCCCACGTGTTGCCACTCCACTAATTTGCAATAGGAGGTGGCACCCACATGAGAGGTCCCTCAGATATCCTGGACCCGAACCGTGAAGGGCTTTAAAGGTCATTATGAGCACCTTGAATTGGGCCCGGAAACGAATGGGCAGCCAGTGCAGCTGCTGAAGCAGCGGCTCAACAGAGTCAAACCGCCTAGCTCCAGCGACCACCCTGGCCGCCGCATTCTGCACTAATTGCAGCTTCCGAACAATCTTCAAGGGCAGCCCCACGTAGAGCGCATTACAGTAATCCAGTCTTGAAGTCACTAAGGCGTGGACCACCATGGTCAGGTCCGATCGACTCAAGTACGGCTGCAGCTGGCGCACCAGCCGAAGCTGGTCAAACGCACCCCTGGCCACAGCTGCCACCTGGTTTTCCAGGGAGAGCTGTGAGTCCAGAAGTACTGCCAAACTGCAAACCCGTTCCTGCAGGGGGAGTGCAACCCCATTCAGAACGGGCAGGTGACTCAGTACCTGCATCGAGGCTTTCCTGACCAGTAGGACCTCTGTCTTTTCTGGATTCAATCTCAAACTATTAGCCCTCATCCAGACCCCCACCGCCTCCAGGCAGCGCTCCAGGACTTCCACAGCCTCCCTGGAGCGAGATGGCAAGGAGAGATAGAGCTGGGTGTCATCAGCATATTGGTGACACCCAACTCCAAATCCCCGGATGATCTCTCCCAACGGCTTCATGTAGATGTTGAAAAGCATGGGTGACAGAATAGAACCCTGTGGCACCCTACACTGTAAAGGGCAGGGCGCCGAACAGGCGTCTCCCAGCATCACCATCTGGGACCTGTCAGCCAAGTAGGAATGGAACCACTGCAGTGCACTGCCCCCTAGTCCCAACTCGGCCAGCCGACCCAGAAGGATACCATGGTCGATGGTATCGAAAGCCGCCAAGAGGTCCAAAAGGACCAGCAGGGATGCACTCCCCCTATCCAGTCCTCGGCGAAGATCATCCAGGAGGGCGACCAAGGCTATCTCCATCCCAAAGCCCAGCCTGAAGTCAGACTGAAAAGGGTCCAGATACTCTGTTTCATCTAGTATTCCCTGGAGCCGAGACGCCACCACCTGCTCAATCACCTTACCCAAGAAGGGCAGATTGGAAACTGGCCGATAGTTATTTAAATTGGAGGAATCCAGAGATGGTTTTTTCAGGAGGGGGCACACAATTGCGGTCTTCAAGATGCTAGGCATCACTCCCTCCCGCAAAGATGAATTCACAATAGGTTCCAGACCAACCCAGACCAACCCGTGCAGATCATATTAACCAAGCTGGGCAAGGGTCAAGCGGGCAGGAAGACGATCTCAAACTACAGAGGACCCTATCCACATCCTCGGGCTGTATAAGCTGAAAAGAATCCATAATGATGGAATTGACAGATGCCGTAGGGACAACTTCTGGAACTGTTAAACCAGACTCCAAGTCATGGTGAATCTGAGCGATTTTATCTGCAAAGTGCCATGTGATCTCATTGCAGCGGTCCGTCGAGCACTCCAACTCACTCGCTACAGGTGCCGAGTGGAGCAAATCCCGAACAACTCGAAAGAGCTCCGCTGGTCGGCTGCTCGCAGACGCAATGGTGGCAGAGAAAAACACCTTCTTTGCTGTCATCACTGCCACGGAGTAGGCCCTAAAATGGGCTCTAGCCCGTGTTCGGTCAGATTCATCACAAGTTTTCCTCCACCGTCGCTCTAGGCATCTGCCCAGTCGTTTCATTGCCCGCAGCTCCTCAGTGAACCAAGGAGCTGCCTTGGCTCGACGACAAGGCCGTGGCCGTTCGGGAGCGATCTGATCCAAGGCTATAGCTGCCTCCCCATACCACAGGGCAGCCAGAGCATGACCCGGGAAGCTGGGAAATCCCCCAGAGCCCTCAGGAAACCATTCGGATCCATCAGTCTCTGGGGGCGGACCATGCAATTCGGTCTCCCAGCTCTACAGGGGTGATTAAACGTTGCCAGTCTAAAGCTCACCAGATAGTGATCCATCCAAGACAGAGGAGTGATCTTAATCTCCTCCATGGGCAGATCACCAACCCCGTACCCACCAGTGAACACCAAGTCCAAAGTGTGCCCCGCACCATGCGTTGGGGCCGTGACCCACTGAGACAGGCCCATGGTTGTCATAGCAGCCATGAAGTCCTGAGTCGCCACTGTCTCAGGAGCCTCGGCATGAACATTGAAGTCCCCCAGCACTAAGAGATGTGGGAACTCCAATGCCACTTCCAAGATCACTTTGGTCAGCTCAGGTAGGGAAGCCGATGGGCAACCAGGTGTACGGTACACCAGCAGCATCCCAATCCTGTCTCGCCCCTGTAGTGTGTAGTGCGATGCAGAGACACTCAAACCCAGCACACAGTGAGACAGGGTATCTATCCGGTGAGGGAGATGTAATCCCAATAGACCACAGCAACACCACCCCCTCGCCCTTGTAGCCGCGGCTGTTGCATTACCCGGTAACCCTGTGGACACAGCTGGGAAAGGCTCACGCCACCAGTCGCATCCAACCAGGTCTCCGTGATACATGCCAGGTCGGCACCCTCCTCCAGGATTAAATCCAGGATTAGGGAGATCTTATTGTACCACGGAGGCGTCTTTGGACAACGCTTGCTCTTCGGCTTTGAAATGGGGATGAGCACCACACCCTAGTGTCGGACACGACTGGACTTAATCGTCAGGGGTCACCTTTACCTTTTTTATTGTTAACCAACCTGGCATTTAATAGCAGCAGTTTAAGGCCACAGGGGTTTCTCCCAGGCACTCTCCAGGCTCCAGGGTTGGGGAAAGGCCTAGAAAGAGGGATGGTCTGCCTATGACCAACCCTCGTTCTCCTGGAACTGCCAGGCCAGCCCCCACCGCCATATCACCCTTGGCCCATTACACTTTTTATAGTGGCGCCACTACTCCCTCGAACATCTCTACACATCTTCCCAGAAAGGGCTCACACAAACACCCACTTGGACAAATACAAACCCAACACAAAACACTGACTCTGCCTCCAGTGTCTCTATAGCAGATTAAGGGGCAGGATAAACAGCAGGGAATCCCAACAGACAAGAGGCACTCTCACCAACCCCAAGTCCAGAAGAAGTCCCGCTGCCCCCTATGTCTCCCAATACTCCTCACCCACCTCTCACCAGGGTTACAGAGACGGAGAAAAACAGGGCCATCCCCTTGTCGCTCAGAGGGATTAGTGTCAAGTCTTCAGTTGTGCAAGCTCTGAACTTATGAATTAAATGTAGAAGTCAAACAGGAAAAATAAAAACAAGGTAGCACGTTCAAACTACTTTCATAAACCTAATGAAGGGTAGCCAGCTCCCCAACATGGGCTCTGTGCTTTCAATAGCTATGTGACAGGCAATACAATTTTTCCTTCACTATTTTTTCTTTCCCCAAGGAGAAAACCCTCTGTCCTTAGTCACAGACCACATTCCATCAACTATTACTTCAGTTTATCAAATAGTTAACCTTCTGGAATTCCTCACTGAGATGAATCCACAGAAAGTGACTGCCATGTTAACAACAGGTTCACTGCACACCCAGAGAAGCAGCACATCTGTCAGCACCACCCCCTTTGATGGGTCATGCTGGGTGCACAGCCAACCTCCTCACACAGATGGCCACAAACTCAAAACACAGGTTTATGCACAAAAATTAGGATCAATTTAAAATAGCATTGCCGTTAATCTCCAGAAATGGAGGGGTTGGGGTGGCTAGGCTCTTTTTCTTCCCTAAAAGAAACTGAAATTCCCTCTATGAAACTTTCCTCCCCCTCCCCATGAAAAGCAGAGCAGGAGAAAATTTCCCCAGCCCTTTCTAGAACGTTTCTGTGTAGCATAGATAGAATAGTCTGAGGCACATAACATAGGAAGCTGCCTTATACCAAGCATAATGTCCACCTAGCTGAGTATTGTCTTCTTGGACTGGTTGGCAGATCTCCAGGGTCCCAAGCAGGGGTCTTTTCCAACCCTAACTGAAGATGCCCGTGACTCAAAATGTGCAACCTTCTGCTTGAAACGCAGGTGTTCTTACCAGTGAGCTCTTGGCTTCATCCCAGAATGGATGACTACCATAATCCCATTGACTAGAAAGAACAGAGCGAGGGACTGCAAGTTGTCCTCTCACTCATTCACTGAACATGATCCTTTTGGGCAGAGGTGGAGAATAAAAACTCTAAGCAGCATGTGAGGCACTGCCTTCTAAATTACTCCTACGGCGTTTCCTAATGCTGCTCACCTCTGTCCACGTGAACAGAGCCTCACTGCTGCATGCCAAATGTTAGTCACCGACAGGTTAAAAGGTTGGATCTGAGATGGGACTGGCAAGCACTTTAATGAGCGTGCCCCCAAGGCAAGGCTGGTATCTAAACTAGGTCATCATCTAATTAGGACTTGGATATGAGCTAAGCTTCTTTCTTTTTTTTTCTGCAAGAGTTGTTTTGACAAACCATCAAGTTCAGTGTGTCAACATCTTGGAAACAGGGTAGATTGGTGCTGCTGTCACATGTACAGTTGGGCAAAACATGACTGATAACCAATGATCTGCTGTAACTTGAGAAGAAGCACGCAAGGGCAGTGTGCCAAGCAAGCACAGCAGACTGATCATGTTTACATTTCCCAAACAGAGACTTGAATTGTTAGTGTTCATCATTGCCTTATCCTAGGATACCGCCTTCACTCACACAGGACAGTCTCCAGTTCTATCCCCGTGTATCCCTCAACTCATCCTGGATTCTCAGAATTGCACCTGTGAGTGCTGCTGCTCATCATCACACATAGCTGGCATTCTCACTCTGAGAACCTAATCCATGGTTTTGAGTAACTAAGTAGGATCATGACAGACTGTATCAGCTGGAAAGAACATATACACCAGGGGTGGCCAAACTTGATTAATGTAAGAGCCACAGACAATAAACTTCAGATGATTGAGAGCCGCAATATTTAAGAAGCATTTAAATTCTGAAATATATTTACTCACCATGAACATTAAACTTATGTTTTAATCCAGTGGACTCTCAGTTTATACCTGATCAATAATTATAAAGTTTGAAAATGTCTTATTTACCTTTTATGTTAATTGTGTTGCAAAAAAAGGTGCTCAGTCAACATATTTCCAAGAGCCGCACATTATACGTCAAAGAGTCACATGTGGCTCAGGAGCCACAGTTTGGCCACCCCTGATATATACAAACAGTAAAATGGAAGCCATATTTTCTTATATGAAAAGGTTTAGTTGGAATGTCCGCTCAAAAAAGCAAGCTGGATACTAAAGTGATAATTATACTCACGGGCGTCACTGGAGCGTGGCGGGGGGCGGGCCGCCAGGGGGTGACGCGCATCATGGGGTGACGCGCGCGTCACCTCCGTGACGTGCGTTGCCCTCCGGACGCTCCGAGGCCGGCCCGGGAGCCGGCCTCGGAGCGTCCGACCCCGTCGGCGCTCCAGGGCCTTCTGAAAGAAGGCCCAGGCAGCGCGTCAATCCGGGTATTTTCCGGATTTTCGCGCATGCGCAGACCCGTTTTGAGGGCTTTTTGTCCGGTGGGGGGCGACGCGACGCGGGGGGGAGCCGGGTGGCCCCCTCCCCCCGCGCCTATAACGTCGCGCCACTAGGGGGGGGTGACGCGCGTCCCCGCACCAGGGTGACGCGCGTCTAGTGACGCCAGTGATTATACTACCATTTAGTAAAAATGCCGCACAGGCCAGCTGATCAGGACTGGGTCACGGGCAGCAACCATGGGGGTCAAAGGGTGGAACTGGGAGGCAACTCAGCCATCAAACCAGGAGCCAAGATAGAAAAAACAAGCTAGAGGCCAGGAGCCACTGAAAGATAAGTAGGAGAGGCAAGGAGACCCTGTTGCTCAGGCAAAGACTCCACCCAGGAAGGAAGGTTTTACAGTCCTTCCTATTGCGAATTACCAGCCTGGGTAGGTGCAACAAGTTCAGAGCTGGCTATAGTTCTGGCAGCTCACTACACTGGACAGCTGCTAGCTCAAGCCCAGGCAGTACCTGACACCAACACTTAACACTACACAACACATGTTCAAGTTCTCCCATTTCCTTGCATTTTAATTTCCTAATGCCATCTTGTAACACCCTTATTAAGTACTTCCACAGGAATAGCTGCATTAGTCTGTTGTACTTAAGACTCCTATAGCACCTTAAAAGACTAACCCATTTAATTCAGCATAAGCTTTCACAGACTACAGTCCGTGGTCTGTATGGTCAGATGCATGAAAAATGTCATCTTCTGTTGACAGGTATGCATATTAAGGACAGAGGAAAATAGGTGGGGTTGTAAACGCTGGGGGCAAAGGGCTCTGGGATGGGAGAGGTACAGCTCAATGACCATTATTATGTAAACTACAGTGATGATTCACAACAGTAATAGGTAAGGCAGCTTCCCTGGCTATGCAGAACTAATTGACTAAAGTATTGAGGATGGAACAATAGTTTCCTTAGTGTGCCTGTGAAGCAAGAGACCAAAAGGCAAGAGATACAGTGGGCAGACTATTCTTTTGAGATGCTAAATGCATGAGATAAGTACAATAACACAGCCTTCCTGACTAAGGTTATTTAACAATCTAGCAAGATAATAAACTTTTTCATCATATCACTACTTCATCATATCCCAGAAATTAAGCAGCATTTAGGAGAAGTTGTGAAGTCTGGGGGGGGGGGGGGGAGAAAGGTCCCTATATCAGGTGAAGTTAGCCAATCATAAATTGGAGGTAAGCCTGCATCCCAATGTTTCTGTGTATTAACACAAGAGAATGTCTTCTGCAGAATACCCAATACAGGCGATAACCTACTCTGAGCCTTGTATAATCAAACCATGTCCCTGAAGAGCTGAATAATAATAATAATAATAATAATAATAATAATAATAATAATAAAGAGAAAGATTACGTAGGCTTATGTTTTCATTGGTACAAAAAATGCTGTCAGAAGCAGCTCAGTCGTTACCGTACATAGCTAAGCACAAGGAAGCTCCCCCTTCTGGAAGTGATTTGAATAAGCTGGCTCCATTAAGAAGGCTGAAATGTTCTCACCAAGGATTCAGTGAGCAATTACCGGTACATTGTTATAGCTCCTAAATGCTCCCTTGGACCAATTCTGACCAAGCCAAAGGAGTGAAATAAATTTTCTTTCCTGCCCAATAATTAAAACTTAAGCCTTGTCAAATTAAGTTGTATATAGCTGATTTGGAAAAGGTGCAGAAAAGAGCAACCAACATGATTCGTGGGCTGGAGCACATCCCTTATGGGAAAAGACTACAGCGTTTAGGGCTTTTCAGTCTAGAAAAAAGGCGCCTGAGGGGGGACATGATTGAGACATATAAAATTATGCATGGGATAGAGAGAGTGGATAGAGGGAAATTCTTCTCCCTCTCGCACAACACCAGAACCAGGGGACATGCACTAAAATTGAGTGGAGGGAGAGTTAGAACAGACAAAAGAAAATATTTCTTTACCCAGCGTGTAATTCATCTGTGGAACTCCTTGCCACAGGATGTGGTGATGGCACCTGGCCTAGATGCCTTTAAAGGGGGGTTGGACAGATTCATGGAGGAAAAGACCATCACAGGTTACAAGCCATAAGCAACCTCCTGGCTTAAGAAGTAGTTTCTGTGTCAGGTGCAAAGGAGCGACAACAGGAAACAGGTTAACTTGTCGGCTGTGTGCTCCCTGGGGCGTCTGGTGGGGCCACTGTGTGATACAGGAAGCTAGGCTAATAGGTTGAGATTGAATCCAGAAAAGACAGAGGTCCTACTGGTCAGGAAAGCTTCGATGCAGGTACTGAGTCATCTGCCCGTTCTGAATGGGGTTGCACTCCCCCTTCAGGAACGGGTGCGCAGCTTGAGAGTACCTCTGCATTCACAGCTCTCCTTGGAAAGCCAGGTAGCGGCTGTGGCCAGGGGTGCATTTGCCCAGGTTCGGCTGGTGCGCCAGCTGCAGCCGTACTTGAGTCGATCGGACCTGACTCCACACCTTAGTGACTTCAAGACTGGATTACTGTAACATGCTCTACGTGGGGCTGCCCTTGAAGACGGTTCGGAAGCTGCTTCAGAAGCTGCTTCTCTGCTCCATACCGTTGCCCCCCTCCCCTAGTGGATTTTATTGTTTTTAAATTTGTGTATGGTTATGTATTGTTTACACAAATTTAAAAACAAAATCCAATAAGGGAGGGGGGAGAAAACGGAAAAGGGATTCAAATCCCCTTTGAATTCCTCTTTTGGAGGGGATTTGAATCCCTTTTCCGTTCTGAGGCCTCCCATTCTCGCTGCGCCGCTGGTTAAACCGGCACAAAAGTTAAGTCAGATTGCGCTGTTAATGTCTATATATCAACATTTGAATGCCTGAAAAACATCTTTGTTACTTTTTCCTTCATTGTATCGGGAAAGAAACTAGGGATTGGATGAGGTAATGCTGGCTGAAATGTTAAGGGAGAAGGGGGTACTTTTCATTCTGTCATGGTCATTTGAGAAGTGGCAGCAGATTGCAGAGCTTGCTTCTTGAAGTGTGTGACCTTGACTGCACCGACACCTACTTCAAATTCTGACCCAGGTCTTCTCCAGAAAGCAGCATCCCAAATCTAGCCTGTTCAGCTCTGCCGGTCTCGGTAAGGAACAGTAAAGATAACTGGAGTTTATGGGCTGAGATGCGAGCGAGCGTAGGTGCCTGGCCGCTCGCCTCCGCGCGCTGACCTCGTCTCCACAAGGGTCTTCCAGTGAGTAGTCCATCTTGTTGTCCCCCCTTCTTAGAAAGCACAGCGATGATTCGCTAAGCACAAGTGTGGTCCGATACACGAGAGAAGAGAGAGGCAAGAAGGAGAGAAAACTAACAAAACAATCTGTTCCGGGAATAGAATTTATCTTGCTAACTTTTGTGAGAAGGAGAAATGGATCCAAGGGAATCAGAGACTCAAGTGAGTTCCGACTGATTGACAACCCGTTTCATCCTGCCCTCTCATCCAATTGGTGGCTTCAGTAGCTCCGCGTACCCGCCACGAAAATCATGGGCAACAAACAATTTCACTTGTGCCAGAACTCGGGAGAGTGCAGCTGCTCCATGTTCAGCTGCTCTCTTCCGGAATGCTGACCACACAGCTCAGCACAGCTCTGTGCACGTCTGGGACGCGCCGGAAATGTGCTGTGTGGGTCGGCCTTAAGCCAACCTGGGCACTCGCCAAGTGTAAAGGAGAGATAAAAACCTCTTAATTAAAATATAAGGCAAGAAATTGTAGAAATGCTTGTCATGTAAAGTGCATAAAATAAAAATTTGCTGTTTGTTGACTTTCCTTTATAAAACTAGGGGCAGTGACAGGTTGTGCACCTACTAACAATCTACAAGCCAACCCTTGAACTCACCAGTACTGACGGTAGTCATGGGGCAAGCCAGTCAAGACACTCATGCTGCCACTGACCCCAAGCATTCCCCATCTACAAAGCAATGACGGCCCTGCAGGGAATACTCCCATTGGCTGGTGCAGGGGGCGGGAAAAGGAGCAGCAGCCACTGATGAGGGACTATCTTCCATGCAATTGGCAAATGGAGATGGGATGCAGCAGCAGCAGCTCTTCTTTTTACCCCTGAGGAAGGGGGGGGGGAGCTGTGGCCATCAAGATTTCCCCATTCACCAATGGGGACAAGATAATGCCCATCATTCCAGTGACAGGTTGCTGGGCACCCCTCAGGCAAAGCCCTGCACAAACCAACCAACCAACACCCCCCCCATGGTGACTCCTGGGATCAGAGGTTTGCCTGGCCAGGTATGCCTTCTGATAGGTGTGGCCCTTAGTCATCACTCAACTTAGTCAACCCGATTGCCAGTCCCCACCACCATTGTCACTGTCTGCCATAGGAGATTCAGTGGAGGGCTTTCCCCCAGAACCTCTAGCAACTTGGCACGGGCACCGTATAGAACTACGAGTTGTATTTATCAGTTTCAAACGTGTACACAGGCATAGTACTCCATTACAAAAAGCTGCCTGAAAAATGGCCTGTCAAAACAGGGGCATGGCAGTATGTACTATGTTAGTTCATGTCAAGCTGCACCTTGAACCTAGCCTTAAAAACGATAATAAACATCACTGTTGCTCTTGAAATAGTTGAACGGTCCTTTAAGTTAAAAGGCTGGTTTCCTGATCAATACCACAGATATCAGAAACTTGGAAGATCAAACTGGAAATTATAAGTGAACTTAATAAAGAATGAGTGAGCTGAAATTAAAAGAAATGATCAGGGCTAGAAGGAAGTGGGTACAGACAGAATATATGGTAGAAAACTATTTTATCTTAATAGTTTTACCAACTTTTAGGATACAATGATGTAGAGCCAAAGGGTTGCTGTACAAAAACATACTAATATTCTAATATGGGAAATACACCCCTGTCTTCCTGCAAGAAAAAGCCCCGAACCTATTATCTTTACATTGTCATAAATAATAGGACAAACTGGTCCAAGTATACAATTATTGGGGATCATTTTCTCTCAGCAGAAATACAAGTGTGATCTCTAATATAGCCTGAACCCACACATCAGCAGCATAGCCTATGGGCTACAACTAATCCACAAAGCAATCATATTCAGCCTCAGAAATTACCAGGTAGAGTTTAAAAGTTAGCTCAGGTTCTTCTCAGGAGGAAGGAAAAACTGTTTCAAAGCAGAGATACATTAATGCTTGAACTTTACATCTTTGAGGCTTGTACTCTCTCCCACTAAATAGCTAATTGAAGACTTTATAATGGAGCCCTACCACCTATATGAGAAAATGGCAGAGCAGACCTGGATACTACTAGAGTGAACTTTGAGAGCACAGGGGTGGACAGCTTCCATTTTGGTATGGTTTATCAGGACATGCACCTAGCTGCAAGTTCCTTTTGTGCATATAATCACTAACTACTTTGCTCTTCAGTCCAATCAAGACTCCAGAATTCTCACAATTCTGCCAGGCTCACAAGGATGTATTTATTTAAGAAATTTATTTAAGCCATTTAATCATTTGATTTTGTCTGTAAACTGCTTTGTGAACTTTGTTGAAAAGCGGTATATAAATACGGTTGTTATTATTATCTTGCCTTTCTTTTGCCAGGGCAAATAATAATACCAGTAATTCCAGTATTTATATACTGCCTTTCTTGGTCATTGGATTTCTCCTGTGACTTTAATTCAAGGTGGTTAACAACAGGCAGGCAATTCTAAACCAAATAGTTTGTACATTAAATAAATGTCCTAATCTTTCGTAGGACGGTTCTTTCCAGGTGTTTCCTTCCACAGTCTGGCCTCTTCGCTGGCATTTACCTCCCACACGTTGACTGACAGGCAACTCCCTCTCACAGAGCATTGGCTGCAGCTCTCTCTCTCTCTCTCTCTCTCTCTCTCTCTCTCTCTCTCTCTCACACACACACACACACACACACAGGGCTTCTGCAGCTTTGTCAGCCGTGATGGAGTCTCGAACTGCCGTCCTTGATCTTCAGGCATGTAAGGTTACTGCTCTCCCAACTGAGTCAGACCTCCTGCCCTACCAAGCCCAAGGTGGCTTACTGCCTGGCTCACAAGGATTTGTTTTATTTTTTATTTATATCTTGCCTTTCCTTTGAGCAAATACCCAAGGTGGCTTACAAGTTACATAGGAAAACCAACCCCCCCCCCCCACACACACACACACACCACTGCCTCCTTTCTAGGAATTAGCCCTGCCAGAATATTTTCTCAGAGCCCATATTATGGAGGAAGTGATCTCCCTGTTCTAAGCACACATAAAAGATTTTGGCCTATCCCTAGATCCATTAATTCACCACGCCTTCTTGTCTCTTAAAAACTATAGACTCAAGAAGGGAGTTTAAGCAGTTTCATTAAAGAATACCTTTCAGGTTGCTTGCATTACTCAACTACCTAACAAAGACTTTCCCTTCCCTACTGCGCGATGCAACCAGTTCTAGTTCAAGAAGTCTTGAAAGCAGGCAAATATTGTTTTAACTACCAGTGATGGGGACTCGAGTCAAATGACTCGACTCGCAAGTGTGACTTAGCCACTTTTTCCCTGACTCGTACTCGTACTTGTACTCATGACTCACTGACTCGCACTCGCGACCCACAGGACTCGTACTTGACTTGCACTTGTGGGGGTAACGACTTGCCATTTCCAAGTCATTTTCCTTTAATGGCCGGCATCAACGCAGGCAGGCAGGCAGGCGCAGTGGAGACCTCGGAGGAGGAGGGCAGCAGGGAGGAAGGGTTTTCAAGGGGGTGGGAAAGCAAGCCTGGCTCTGAGTCCCCCCCTTTTGCTGCTGTCTGTTTGGCATTGGCCACAACTCCGAGCGCGAGGGGTGGGGAGGAGTGAGGGAAGGCGAAGCTGCCGCAGCAGTTCCTCCTCATTGACCAAAACTCCGAGCCCAAGGGATGCTCGGCTCAGCAAGGGGAAGGTGCAGGGAGGGAATAATAAATGGTTTGAATGTAGACACGCTTGTTTTTCCCAAACCAGATGGGTGGTGACAAGACTGAGAGGTGAGGGAAAGGGCATAGGGGGAGCCAAGTGAGTGCTTTAAAAGTCTCAGAGGTCCCCACACACACCCCATTTTCAGGGGGAAAAGCCATTTTCCCCAAATTGACTCGACTCGTGACTTGTGACTCGTGGTTTCTGGCCTTACTCGTACTCGAATCGCACTGGTGCAAAAATGACTTGCACTTGACTCGTACTTGCCCAAAAATGTTGACACTGACTCGCACTCGGACTTGCACTCTTGCAAAAATGACTCTTACTCGTACTCGCACTCGTGACCTAGTTACTTAGATACATCCCTGTTAACTACAACTTCAGCATGAATCCATGACAGTGAACACAGAAAAAAGAAGGTTCTGTCACTTAAGGGGATACCAACATATCAAGGACAGCAAATACCTTTAAATTGGGACTTGGTGCTGGCACGCCAACTATTTCCTGTACAAGACCATAAGCTTTGGCTTCCTACTGCATAAATCTCAGAGACTAGCTCAAGCAAGGATTCGACATCTCTCTTCCTGTATTTTCCTATTACAGCCAACCGAGGAGAGAGAAGAGAGCTAGAGGAGAACTTTTGCAATGTGAATATCTTGCAGTCTCCAGACCCAGTGGCAGAACCTCAGAGAGGCAGTAGTGGTGTGTGGGGAGCATCAAAGATTCCATTGGGACCCTCAAGCACAAAGCTCATAATGTCTCATTGCCTGCACAGGAGTTGCCCAATTCTGAAATGACAGTTGTACAAAAAAGTATGCCCTTCTCTTGAAATACAAGAGCTTCTGTCTTTCCCCTCATAGTCAATTACCTTCTACAGAAGACACATAAAGACTCCTATACCTGCCTAGCTGTGCTAAAACCTGTCCTTTGCCTGGTTGCCCCACCCATACAATATTAAAACAAAACAAAAAACAAAACAAAAACCCTCCCCTCTCTTCCCACAGCACACCCACCCTTCATGTTAAAACATTAATTGAACCCTGCTTATTAACCCTTTCAATAGAGAATGTTCATGCCTTCTGTAGCATCTTTTGAAATGCCAGTTTGTACATGGATAGCCAGATATTTGAACAAACCCACTGAAGTGAGTTATATTTAAATCACTATAGTAGATGGAGATTGGATGGCACACAGACATATACCTGGTGGGGCCACTGTGTGATACAGGAAGCTGGACTAGATGGGCCTTTGGCCTGATCCAGCAGGGCTCCTATGTTCTTACCTGGCACTTAAAACTGTAGTCCAATACTTGGGAGGCTTGCCCACATGTGTTAAGATAGCATATTTCTAATATATTATCTGCTGGGTAAGGTTCCTGAAAAATCCAGTGGATACGGAAACCAGTTACTGACTCATTCATCCTATGGGATTAATAGGGTTAGGTTCCGCAGACCCTCTAAATCTATGCTATACACACTAATATAGGTGATAAAGGGACTGCCTACTGTCATGTTCATTTCTGTCCTCCCTTTTGCTGGATGGCCACAAGGGAGCCAAGAGTGTAAAAGAATAAAAACAATTTACAGTTTTTAAAAAAGGGCACTTTTGAAGGTTCATTTATTCCAAGTTGCAGCCCGAGCAGGCTATGGAGCCACAAAGCATTCCGGGGCGCTACTTGACTGGCTGCAGAATAGCTGTGGATAGCTTCAAAATGGCTTCAAAATGGCCACAAATACCTTCAGAATGGCCACGGATAGCCAAGAACAGACTGCAAATGGCAAGAGGTAAGTGGCACTCCTGCTCCGAGCGGATAAGCTGTGGGTAGCAAGAATTGACTGTCTTTATTCGGTTGATTTAAGTGTTCTAACACTTAACAGATGGGACAGAGAAGAACATTGCTGTCTTTAAGTAAGGCAAATGTGGACATGTCTTGGAAGCACATGTTAGGCTGGATGGCCCCTTCCTCCCCTTCATCAGGGATCACAGGGACTCAAAACTAGATGCAAGATAGATAGCGGATTGGCAAAAAAAGTTCTTAACATTCCTACAAATGTTTAATTCTGACCTGAGCCCTCAAATTTCATCTTGAATTCTGTGTTCAAATTTCAGCAACAATCCTAATTTGTTCACATTGAGATTCTGAATGAACTACATACAGTATGCTCTTTTACATAGCTCTGTGCGTGTGTGCGTGTGTGCGCGCGCACACGCATGCACCATAGCTCTGTCATACCCACTTAAGTTATGGGTAGCAGTGTTTGTTTTGTTAACCACATAAGAACATAAAAAACACATTTTCAAACCAAATAAACACAAACCACCACATTTTGCATTTTAATTCAACAAATTCTCAAAAACACACCATTTTGAAACAGCTCTAGTTATGGGGATTGTGTGTATAGTACACTTAGCTTTACTCCTCCATAACAAAGATGAGAAGGATGACTTTGTAAATAGCAATTGGGCAATACTTGTATGAGATGTCTGCTGTCTTCCACACTCCAAGGTTCATCTCATGCAAGCCACTGTTCAACAATGACCAGGAAAGTATTGCAGGATAAAGGTGAAGAATTCTTAGCCAATCAAAAAATACTTCTCAACAGGCTCTCAGATCTCCACAGACTGCCTCTCCTTTTGATCTTCAATCTAACACATCTGTTCTACCCTATGTGCATGCAGAGTGAGATAGTTGCATGGGTGTTGAGGGAGGAAACCACATTATTCTCTCAACAGATGGACAGGGCCGAGGCATTAATCAGGGATTACCAAAGTACAGTATGCAGTTTGTTCTTATGTAAATGAAGAGTTCCTCCTACCTAGTCCTAGAAACTACCACTTCCCTGGAGATATCATCTCGATACCAACACTCTTTCCAACTAATAATTCCAAGGTCTTATTTCAAACCTTACATACCTCATCTGAATTTGATTGGCTAAAAAATACCAGTAAGAGCAATCATCTTGAAATTGTAAATGCGTGCAAACAAGGGAGCAAGAGAGATCCATGCAAATCCATTTGTAAATCTAAGACTTAAATTGATCAATTGACGTTTAAGTACAGTACCAGGTTTAACCACCACCAGCAATCAACGTTCATGACAACATTTTCCTCTTCATCTTCAATGCACATATTGAAAGTGCAACAGAGGAATGCTGAAATATAATTAAACTGGGAAAGCTCCTTTAAATGTTATGCCAGCGCAACCAGGCAATAATCTGCAGGCTTACCGTAGGTAGTCTGAGTAGGTTTTATCTTCAATCAGTAAATCCAAGTAATTTGCTTGTTTCACACACACACACACACACACACACACACGCACACACACACCCTGATGACATCTTAGCAGTACCAGATACCTTATTTTAAGCTCTTGTTTCCATGTTGATTTCACAACTCTATCATCCAGCTGTTTCACAACCCCCACTTCAAGGTCCACACACATTTGAAACATGTATAGGTGCAACTGAGCATATTTAACAATATATTTTACAGGGGGGAAAACATTAAGAACTCATGCCTGCAATTTACAAAGATAGGAGCATGCAAAAATTTATTTAAACACAAGAGTCCAGACCAACAAGTTTGGTGTAGGGTATCCTTAAACTCTTTCTTGTAGGAAAAGACTTGGAGCATGCGGCAACAGACCCTGTGGGCACTCTGGCCATAAGGCAGTACTAGGTACCCAGAGGTTGGGTGGGTTAGTGAAATTCGGTTCCCACAATTTATTTATTTATTTATTTATTTATTTATTTATTTGAATTTCTACCCCGCCTTTCTCCCACGAGGGCAACCAAGGCGGCTTACAATAAAATTTCCATCTCTAAAACTTTTCATGGATGAAAACTACTGAAGCAGGCCGACTCTAGCATAATGCCAGCTCTCTCATGAATACAGCATTTGAACGGGCAACCTACAAGACAAGCTAAGTTCTGATTGGCTGGGGACCCTTTACAGTGCAATGATCCCTCTCGCTAAGCATCATAGACAGGAACATTTTAGATCCAAACAGCTCTGCAAGTGTTACTTGTCCGTCACAATTTAATGGCAATTTGAAGAAAAATTATAGTAATGCTCAATTTGAAAGGAAGTGCATGTAAATTTGAGGCAGTAGAAACAGAGGTATGGGCAGTGCTATGTACGTGTCACAATCCCAAATGAAGCACAGAAGTGGGAGGTACAGCTGAGAATCAATGGCTTCATTTGTACAATTTAAACAGTTACAGATTTCAGTTTTTCTTGATGCAGAATTTGGATTGACTGGGCACAGAATACAGAGCACTAAAATGCCCTTTGATTTCCGGGTTCTCAGTAGATACAGCCCATACAACCCTTTTTCCAAAACCATGAGGACTAGAAACACAAGGGTCATCCAGCAAAACCGAATGACGGAAGATTTAGGACAGACAAAAGGAGAACCTTCACGCAGCATATAATTACTGTGAAATTCATTCAGTGGCAACATACCTCTGAATACGAGTTGCAGGGGAGCAATGGTGGAGAGAAGTATGCCTCTCACTCGCCCCACCCCCCCCAAGCTGTGGGCTGGAAAATGGGGGTGCTGGACTAGATTAGATGGGCCTTTGGCCTTATCTTAATATGAAAGTAGGTAAGAACCACAGCCAATGACCATTGTATGCCCCTGAATACAAAGAAAGTCAACAGCTAAACGAATTTAGCTAGTCATTGCCATTTATCCAATATCTCGTCTTATCTTCCAAAGAGAGGGGATAGAGAACAATGGAAATCCAACCATGCATTGGATGAGCCAGCTAAACTGTTAATTTTGTTTCTCTCAAAATATGTATCATAATGCATATATTTTATCCAACAGGCAGACCGGGAGTCAATTGTCACACCACTGTTTAAAACCAGCACCAAACCATTTGCTGCCTGCCTGAAGAGGTAAATGGATAAAAAAGAACCAGGGCAGAAGTCAAGAAAGAGTAAACAGACTGCTTAAATAAAGCTTTCAGCTTTACTCCAATGGATAAAGCAGTTGTAGATTAAGAGAACAATCATTTTATTATAACCAGATTTACCCAGACAATTGAAAAGGCCATGCATGAGGCATTTGGCTATAACCATCTCATTTGTTCTTCTTTCAGGAAACTTCACTTTGATAAGATTATGCCAGGAAACTGGGAGGAAAAAAGATAGTCCCATTTGCCAGATTAGGCCGCCTGCAAGTGTTGAAATGCATCTATGTAGCAGGACATTTTACCTGTCCCTTGCAACCTCCCAAGCAATTTGACAAGCTGCTTTGAAACTTAGCAAGGAACAGAAGTAGTTTGTGATGTAAATAAGGCTGTTATGGGGTAATAGGGTTCAGAAACTTGCACATACTTGAAGGTGGTTTCTGTATCCTCATTCAAGTTTAAAATTGACATCCTCAAGGAAAATGCTATCAAATAAACCTAATTTTTATATAACTTGCCTAAAGCCATCAGCGATTTCCAACCTTTTCCATCTCATGAGATACTGAGAGGGCCCTAAAATTGTCAAAGCACACCACCAGATTTTTAAGGATATATTTTATCATTTAAAAAACGAGTATTAAGATTGTGTTTAACGTTCAATAGCTAACATTTTAATCATTGTGTTGATGAGTGTTTCAGTCCTCTGTTATTTCTGATTTCTGACAGCTCATCTTCTTCTGCAATTCTGCTGACTTGCATGCACTTAACACAAACGGATCTCTCACCCAGTCCAAGGAAGATACATCAAGTAACAGGAAATACTTGTCAATGTTGAAGATACTTAATGTTTTTTGTCAGCAGTGATCAACTTTGTAGAATTAAATCACTGTGCTAAACAATCTATAAAAGGTAACAGAAAAATGCAAACGACATGTCATTTTTGTCATATCTCTGCATTGTTCTGGAAGAGATACCTCAACAAACATGCATACTTGGGAAGTTTGTTCTCATTACAGCGCAATCCTGTGTAACTTTGCACCGGTGTAACAGCAGATGCACCAGTGTAAGTGCCATTACACTGGCTTAAGTGCACTTACACTGGTGCATCTACTGTTACAACGGTGCAAGGTTACACAGGATTGCGCTGTTAGTCTCATTTATTCAGGAATTTATAACCCACTACAGGTAGCACTGCCATAAACTCAACATACAGAAGCAACAGTAAAATCCAGCCGCATCACCAGATTTTTATAAACAGCTCAAATATTTGTTCAACATATAACGTGGAACATAGCAGGAGATGTATAAAAACCTGGTATAAAGGCTGGCTAAATTGTTGAAAGATTGACAGTATTTTTTCCTCTGGAGTCACTGAGCTATGGCCTCATAAGATAGTAATTTAAGTTCAAGGTAACAAGTAAGTAGCCAGCAGATGTATTTGAATGGTTTGTAACACTGCAGGCACAATCCCTCTAAGCATGAGCACAGCTATATCTGCTTTGAGGAATGACCATAGGGTCAATGCTCTCTCCCACCACAAGGTTAAATACATTCTTGGCTAGAGCCCTGTACTGGAAAACAGATAGCAGACAAGCTCCCATTCGGAGTAATGGCTGGCACACTCCAAACACGCACCAGAGAGATGATGATGACTACGCTGGAACCTATGATGATGGCTTTGCGAGAGTGGCTGGGTTCACCATGGGAGTCATTTACCCTACAATTACAGGAAGGTGTATGGTGGGGTGTTTTTTTTTAAGATAGTTGTTGCCAAATCTAGATGGAACATTCATTCAGTAAAATTACTCTAAAAATAAAATGCAAGAGCAGTTCCAAACTAAAGAAAATATCCGTGTGCCAGGGCTCTGCGATGGGTGCCTTTAGCTATGCTTTTATAAATTTAAATAAGTATTTGCTTATAATTTGTTTCTTCATATAGGATACATTTCTTTCATGCAATTACCACATGGTTCAGCCTGTAAGGGCAATAGAATACTTTTATAGCCTCTTTCATCAAGGTAACAATACTTTGCATTGTTAATTAGAGCTTAGCATCCCTGAGAAGCAAGCCCTGCAAGTCTTGTTTTCATATATAAAAAAAATCAAGAACCAAGTCAGACAGGTTAAGAAACTTCTGCAAGGTCAACAATAAAACTGGTAGAAAATGCTGGAAGAGAGACATCTTCCCTCGACGATTTCCATTTCATAACACTCCGCTTTCTTGCTATATAAAACATTGGAATAAATAGCAAACAGTCACTCAGTTGGAACAAAAAGTTTTCTGCTCCCATTAATATCTCTCAACTCTGACCTGAAGTGGCCATCTTTAGTAGTGAGAACGTCATTCAGATTTCATACTCAAATTGCTTCTTGGCTGCGATTATTGGCCTGGGTGCCAATTGTAAAGGGAGTTTATGTACTTGCTGCACCAGCATGTAAGCACTTAGTATGTGGGTTTTGAGCATATTGACAGCTATGGCTGCATTGCGCGCACACACACGCACGGTGTTCTGGAACTGCAGGCAGGCAACACTGTTGCAGACCCCTGGATCAAGATGCAAGGACACAATCCCAAGCATATTTGACATATTAGTCAATTTCAGGATGAGCATTTAGGATTTTGGTGTTGAAGGTCATTTCACATGATACATAGCAGCAGACTCTGGTTCACCACTAAGCAGGCACATGGCAGGGAAATGCAGCTGATCACAGCTCCACAAAGAGTGTACTTTAAATACATTTTCCAAACATTGTTTCACAGTTTACTTTTTTTAAGTGGACAAGAGCATCATAAAAACAACCTTAAAAAAAAAAAACCAGGCACAAGCCAGCCAAAGTTAAGCAATTTAATAGCATAAGCCTATGCTTGTCTATTCAGAAGTAAAATCCATTGTTCAGTGGGACTTACCCAAAGGTAAGTGTGTAGGTAAGTGGTGCTGGAGAAGACTCCTGAGAGTCCCTTGGACTGCTAGGAGATCAAATCAGTCAATCCTAAATGAAATCAACCCTGACTGTTCCCTAGAAGGACAGGTAGTGAGGCTGAAGCTCAAATAGTTTGGCCACCTAATGTGAAGAGAGGACTCTCTGGAGAAGACTCTGATGCTGGGAAAGATTGAAGGCAAAAGGAGAAGGGGAAGGCCAAGGATGAGATGGTTAGACAGCATCACCGATGCAACGAACATGAAAATGAGCAAACTCAGGAAGATAGTGGAGGACAGGAAGGCCTGGCGGGATATGGTTCATGGGATCACGAAGGGTCGGACACGACTTAACAACAACAACAAGTGTGTACAGGATGACAGCCCAAGTCTCACAGATTTCATTATTTCATTATTTATTTATTAGATTTCTATCCTGCTTTCTCCCCCCCCCCATAGTGAGAGGTTTTCTCCCCCCTTTTTAACAGGAAAAGATAATCACATGGTCTCTGAAACCAATAGGACTTAAAATTGCTTAACTAACAGCGCAATCCTGTGTAAGATGCGGCGACCAGCCTAAAGGGCCGGCCGCCGCATCCTGTGCAATTCCACGTTCATCCCCTTCCCCAGCTGCAAGCTGGCCGGGGCACCATGGGCCTCCTCAGACGTACGCCAGCTATGAAGCAGACATACATCCAAGATGGGGGAGTAAGGCCGGCCAGGCACGGCAACAGGTCAAGGCTATCGGTGGAGCTCACTGCCAATATCTCCTTCCTCCCCCAGCCCAGGCCGGCTGACAGCCACTTCGCCCGGCTGCCCTGTTCCGCCCTCCCCCTGCCCCGACCGGGTCTGGAGAGTGGCGGAGTGAGGGCTGCCAGACGCCTCCCTTACTCTAGAGTCATCACAAAAGTGCTTTACGGCACGTTTGCGATGGCTTAGAGCAGATCGCACTATTAAGCTCAGTCATGCCAATGTGTGAAATAGCCCTAAGATTTTCAAATATCTTCACTCAGTTGGTCAGAAAGCCAAGGGCATTCATAGTCAGTTCAATCCACAGGCTAGTTAAACTGAAATTCTAGGATTTAAGCCAATTATAAATGCAATTCCAAACAAAGATATGCAAGCTCTATTAAGATCAGTGTAACTTACTCCCACACACATCTAAAGCCAGTACACCAATCCCAAAACACACTTTTTTTAATATACCACTTTTCAACAAAAAGGTCACAAAATTGTCTCTATAACTAAATAAATGGTTTCCTGTCCCCAATTATCTCACAATCTTCCAAGTACAGTCCAACAATTCAGATTGATCTATTACCAAATGTGGATGCAACTATAAAGCTGCAACTGAAGTCCTTACTGGAGAGCTTGTTACTTGAATTCATGGAGACATTCCATGGATGTCAACCCAATGGAGACATTTAAGGAAGAAGATGTGAAGTCAAGTATGATCCTACCTATGCATATTTATTCAAATACATCTTGCACTCCAAGAAGCAAACCCCACTTCTGCATAATATTACTGCAAATTCCAGTTCCTCCAAGTTAACTGGATGGTGGATCAGACTGTTAGTAACTGATGATGAATTTGAACCAGCAATCTAGAGAGATAAGAGTTTATTCTACTAATCTTGGTCCTCCAGGATATCCTTGACCTTACAGTCTACATTTTGTCAACACTCGCTTTCAATTTAAACACACATTGTAACAAGACAATAATACTAATCCAGACTTCAAAACTACGATAATAATGGATGCCGTATCTAATTAGGGCCAACATAGTGGGGAAAGATGAGCCAGTGAATGAGAGTCATTCCCTCCAAATATCACACATCTGAGTGACAAGTATTTTGCACATTTCTCCCCCCCCCAAAAAAAAAACACCACAAGAGATTTACATGCCTGATGCTGAGCGAGCAAAATTCTGACAGAATTACCGTATTACTGCTTTCTCAGTAACCTTTCCTATCATGAAAAGAAAATGGTACCTTTCTATCATGCTGAGAGGACGTGTAGAGGACAAAACAAGATTGGTCGATACAAGTGAACAACACTTCACTTGTATCTCATTCTATTCCATTGGCTCAGAGCAGCAGACAAAATGTTTTCTACGTGTTA
This sequence comes from Plestiodon gilberti rubricaudatus, assembly GCA_026170595.1. Lineage (NCBI taxonomy): Eukaryota > Metazoa > Chordata > Lepidosauria > Squamata > Scincidae > Plestiodon > Plestiodon gilberti. Next base: position 232,716,321 of record JANXHW010000001.1, on the reverse strand, counting down.
ATAGGTCTGTTCCCCAAGAGGCTCATGGTCTTAAAAAGTGGTCAAATTAAAACAAAATGTTGCAAACACAAATTCAATTGTTAAAAACAACACTCAGTCTTAAGTGAAATGAACTTCCTTGCTCTGTGCAGGAGGAAAGCAGATGTCACCCACCCAACACTTGTTCTCCTAGCGGCAGCGCGGCCGCAGCAGCAGCACCAACTGCCAAGACCAACAGTTGAAAAAGCTGCTGCAGGACTGAGCTGGGGGGGGGGGTAGAGAGCTCAGTTCTGAGCAAGGAGCAGGTCCCTAGACTCTGCCCCAGACTTCACAAAAACAACAACACTTGTCTATTTTCCCAAAGATTTGAAAAGAAAAGAAAAAACCAGTGGCAGCAGTCCTATGTACACTTACTTGGGAGTGAGCCCCACTTAATTCAGTGCCATTTCCAAAGTAAACATGAACAGGATTGTGCTGAATATCATTTAACACAAGAATAAGATGACCTCTCTTTGGAGCCGACTCTATTTTACTCTTTTACAGAGACAAAGGAAGGTGGATTTTGCCTATTTAAAAGTCACCTTCTCCAGCAGCTGCTGTTAGTCTTTTTTCCTACAGAATAAGGTTGTCAGCAGATCTTATTTAAGAAACTGGCAGGCGTAAAGGAATACCAACCTGCTGAACATTTTGTTAGGATCTTAATCTATGCTTTCTTTACAGCCTCTAGAAAGAACAATGATGAGGTCATTAAAAAAATAACAACCCAATAATTACATTTAAAACTGATGAAAACAGAAATACAAAAGACAACCAGAGACGTCCAAGTGCTTGAAGTGGCAAGCCAAACGTTGCCCCTCTTACCAGGTGATGTGCCAGCCTCTGCTCTTCCCACTGAATTAGAAACTGGGGACAGAGCAGAAGCGTGGGGCAGCAAAGGAGGAGAAGAGAGTGGTGAGCTAAGCACAGCTAAATGAATGAAGACTTCAGAGGGGCTTGAACTGTCTATTCAACTCTCCTCCACCCCAGAGCACAGGCACACACCTCCTTATATAGACACAGTATTTCACGCTATGTGGAGCACACACATGGCAAAGAAGTGCGCTGATAGAAAGCGTCCAGAAATAATGTATCCGTGAGGGCGGCAGCAGCATAGGAAATGCTGCTTGTGGTCTTTTGCTTAAAACTTGCAAACCACAAGTTGATCTACAAATATGAATCGTACACTGTGGCACATGTCTGCCAGCCATTCTGCTTGGAGCACAACAGGAGCTACACATCCTCCCTCACCATAGCTTTTTATTATAGCCTAGGCATGCGCTACTTCTGTGGCTTTTTATACCATTAGGTGGTTCTTCTCCTTCACCCATAACAAGGAGCAGCATGCTCACAACAACAGTTGTAAACAACCTCTGACTTCCCTTCCACAATCCACACCCAGTCAGCTTCTATCTACATTCCTGATCTACCACACCTCGTTTTCCCTTTAGGTTCTACTATTAACAGCATCAATTTGCTACCTGCTGTAGTAAAACTTCCTAAGAGTACTCTCTAGTGTGCGTTATTCACATGGAAAACCCAAGGCCAGCGTCACTTTTAAGGCACTAAAAAGTGTGTCACCCACAATGCAGGCAGGCTTCCAACCATGTCATGCAAGGACTTCAGACTTGTCCAAAAGACATACACAAGAGGAAGACAACTCCTCACACAAAAATGATCAACATCCCTGTAGCTTTCTGTACTGTTTTCAGCCAGGGGAAACAGTCTCTGGTACAACTGAAAATTCCTTGTAGAATTAAAAAAGACACAACTTTTCTCTGGTTGTAACTGGGAGGAGAGAGCGCGAGAACAAGCGAATGGTCTGAGAAGCGCAGGCTGGAAAGGGGAGTACATCCACCTGCGCTAACCAAGAACCTGCTGTAGTTAATTCAAAGCGCCCTGGAAGTTGCGGACTGAAAGCGATTTCACATGAGAGAACCAAAACACAGGCGATCCGCTTTTGTTTCCGCCTCTGCCCCGGCTGCGGCTTTGGCGCTGCGGCTCTACCACGTCCTGTTGTTTTTTTTCAAAACCCCTCATGAGAGCACATGCGACGTTGGCAACACAACCCCGAGCGCGAAGAAGCGCAGCTCGCCGCCCTGTCCGCCGGGCGGGTGGCTTCCTGGGACTGGGGTCTCTTTCGGAGAGACAGAGGCGAGGGGAGATTGTTTAGCGGCGCTGCCCCGTCGCCACCTGATGCGCCCCGGCCGGAGAAAGCCGTGGCTCATTGGCTGCCTCGCGTGGCGCTCGCCAAGCCACAAGCGTCCCCGCCGCGGCCAGCTTCCTCCTGCCGCCCCGGGGACGTCCCAGGACGCCGCCGCGTTGGAGCAGCGACCCGAAGAATCCGACTCGCTCCCGCGACTCACCGAGGGGCCCGCTCCGCATGTTCGTTCAAGAGAGCCGGCAAGCCCGGGGGCCGGTGGGAACGCGCTCCTGCCGCCGTCCTTCTCTTTTCCGCCCCCTGGGACCCGTGCACATCCCCGCACGCTGGGCGCTGCGCGAAGCGGCTCTGGTTGCCCGGGCTGCCCGAGAGCCGGAGCTGGGAGCGCTGGGGTGGGGCGCGGCTTCAGCCCCGCTCTTGTAGCCAATCAGGAGGAAGCAGAAGGGAGTCCTGTCACAGAGAGCTCGCACGTGGGAGCGCCAGAGGGGAGCGCTGAAGCGGCTTCCTTTTCCCGGGAGCTCTTTGGCCAAGCTGGACGCTGGAGGGAAGCGGCGGTGGCCTGGAAGTAGAGCTGCCGCCCTCCGTTCTTCTCCAGAGGGAGGGCTTCTTTCAGAGCAGCGCAATCCTAAACATCTTCGTGAAGAAATGAGTTCAGTGGGACGTCGCGTCAAGGGATACATTCAATAGCGAAGCTTTTCAATAGTTGCTTGCTCTTCAAGTGGGAGATCACACTTTTTAATGTTCTGCCCTAAAAAAAAAAAATCACAAAACCACTCCCTGAGCTCAAAAAAATAGCATGTCAGTGGCTAAAACCTTTCTCTCTGTCATTTTAGTTTTCTTTTTCTTTTCCTCTGTGGCGGCGTTCAGACATGCTGCAACTCTTTTCTGAATTGTACAATCCAGGAAAAAGCTTGGCCACTGGATTCTGCTGAATTATACAAGTGTTGTAGTATCTACAAGTCAAGTGGTAGTATCTAGAGCATAGGTGGCCAACCCACAGCACGTGTGCCACTTAGTGGCACTCCAAGCCTTTTGAAGTGGCACGCACTGCCGTTCCTGCTCGAGCCAAGCGCTGAAGTCCCTCTCTCTTTCTCGACCCCAGCGCACCTTTCCAAGCCTGTGACACTAGAGGAGGTCTCTGTACCCCACTGCGCCTCGTTCTTCTTGCACTGTCACGGTGGTTTAAATATTTTCATTAGCTTAGGTTTATTTATTTATTTATTTATTTAAGTGGCATGCTCACAATTATCTACATAAAATGTGGCACATGGCGTGCCACAGGTTGGCCACCACTGATCTAGAGAGTATGGTTAGGAGACTGGAATTGTCCAGCCAGATCCTATGCATTTTTACTCAGAAGTCAGGTCGTCTACTGAATGCCATGGGGCTTCCTCCCAAGTAAGCATGAATGTCCCAAGTAAGCATGAATAATAAAGTAGACTTGAATAGGTGCTAGTGATCAGCCACTGTGTCTGCACTTCAATTCTGTACCATGGGGTGAGGGAACATACATGAGCTATTGGAAACCATAGCTGAATTATTTGAGAGTAGACCTTCTGAAGTCAACTGAAGAACTTATTGGTTGACCTACTAGAGCTGAACAATTCTGCAAATGTCGCATCATCAAAACCCCACATTAAGGAATATGAAGTGAATGATGCAGCCAGTGTGTGCATATATGAATTCATTTAAATATATACACACTTAAAATCATCCACTGAATAACATTAAGATGAAGTTAGCTTGTTAGTCAGATAATAACCAATCCTAAATGTAATCAAGAATGTTTATCACCTGTTTCTCAGCATTGTTTGCAGTGAAAGAGGGTGATGCTGCTGTAAATGTTATGATTGAGGCCTGATTCTTGATTACATTTAGGATTAGTTATTATCACAGGGTGTGACAAATCCATTCAGATTTGAAATATTTAATGCCGCAAATATGTGCAAAATACTGGTAATTTACAAAATAAATTACAAAAATGAATCTCGGAACTCTCAATCTCCAGAACCCTTGCTCAAATTTTTCCTGTTCTTAATGCTATTTGGATGGTGGTCTAACCTTGGACGGTGTCCATGGTTACAGGGGGCAAGCCCTACCCTCAGCACCATCATGCTTTGTAGCCCCACCCCAACTGGATGTTCAAAATCGCAGGGAGGATCGCAGCCTCTGCAGACACACGCAATACTCGAGGAGAATGGGGGAGCAGGGCTATGGAGCACTCATCTTCCAGTAACCATGGTCTGTCTGCAGTTACAGTAATATCTGCACAGGGCTCATGTGTTCCAGTGAAACTGATTTATATGTTCCCTGAACTAGTAACATCTGCTTTCCTGCTTTGGACTGATTTGGTTTTGTAAACAGCATTACATTTAAGGACACTTAGTAACTTTAGCTGGATTCTGGAACAAGGTTGTTAATTGTAATAATCTATATCTCTCTTTCACTGCAAACAATGCTGAGAAACAGGTGATAAAAGTACCCAAGTATTCATGGAATGTTTCATATTATCTTCCTAGAAATAGATTAGAAGCATTTGTACTCAATATCACTTTCAGTCATAAATAACCATTTTGTGAACACAATAATCAAGGCTGCTCTCCCAAGACTGGTTGCATTGAACAATCAACACAGTGTCTAATATTAATTTTATCTCCACAAATGTACAAAGTAGCATCCAAAATACAGTCACTTATACGGCAGCTAGAAAACCAAATCAATATTGCTTCTACCCTTAAGATTTTGTTAAACAGATTAAGACACAAGGTGAATTCTTATATGCACTTTGCATGTTAACCTGCATCTTTTCACTATACACATGAAAGCAATTTCTGCCCGTACTGTGCATTGACCCACATATCTACATGTGTTGCTGGATTTCCATTTATTTTGAACTTCTGAACTAAAGGCAGCTTAGGGGTGCAATTTGGAGGTGGAAAAAGGGCTGCGTGGAAAGGGTTAAAATGCACATATGCATGCACATACAGTATCAGTCTTCTGGCAGTCAGAGACTGAAGTCTCGGCAGCAGCTATATGTAATAAAATAAAGAGAGCATATGGGGCAGGGGACTACACATAATTAATAGCATGTGTGAGCCAGAAAGTGACTGTAAGGCACTGAGGGTGGTCTCAAAAAACCAGGACTTCCAACAGTCACTCTTCACATCTTACTTCCTGTACCACCCACAACCAGGCCTTCAGCAAGCCAAGCAGAGTAAACCTCCAGGGAGCAAAGGACTTCCTCTAGGCTGCAATGCTGGGCTGAGCATGGTCAGCCTTGGCCTTGGCCAACTGGCAATTCTACTGAACCCCTCGTCTCCAGGCCAGCCTGGCAGTCTGGGTAACTCTACAGATTTTCTTGTCCTGTTTTGGGTACCCAACCAGCAGCTTGCCTCTGGCTCTCCGTTCTTCATTGTCCTGATCTGGTACCCACCCTTGACTACCTTTTCTGCCTCTGGCCTTCCAGTCCTTGCTGACCTACATCCAAACCAGACCACTCTATTGTGGCCTCTCTCAGTGGTTGCTCAAGTTACATCAGTGACATAACAAAAAACATGCTTCTGCCTAAAGGAGCTTACAAAGAGAGGGGGGGGCAAGCTCTAGACGAGAGGTGTCAAACTCATTTCATATAGTGGGTTGAATAGCTTGCTGAGGGTCAGAAGTGACATCATTAAGCAGGAAGTGATATAGATGATGGCCAGAAATAAGCACTTTGTTCTCACATAGCAAATGACATAGCTGCAAATGACAGATGCTGCAAACCTGTGCAAATCTTGATCATATTTTGAAGATATTGGAGAGCACAATTATCATGTGGGCTGCCCTTTCAGCAGCACCATTTCTGCCGCAGCATCACTTCGCAGCTCAGCAGCGAAGAGGTGGTCTGCAGTGTAAACACCTTGGCAGAAGTGGCGCTGCTGAAAGAGTGGCCCAGCCCGCATGATAATTGGGCTCTCCCAGCACCTCAGCAGCATCTCCTTCTCTCGCCCCTCTTGGTCTGTCCCTTACCCCATAGCTTTTCTTGTCTTCTAAGGCCTTCTTCCTCCTTCTCTCCCTCCCAGAGCCAGATTAGGGCATAATGGGAAAAATGGCAGAAATAGGAGGAGACAAGGCCATTAAAAGCTGTTGTTAAACAGATATTGGTGCTGGACATGGAAAGGGATGGAGGAGTTTCAAGAGAGGTGCCACATAATAGTACAAATGATGGCAGAGATGAATAATTTTTGGCAGCAGAGTCTGGTCAGAACTGAGTTACAAAGGAAGAACAGAAAGAAGAAGACTGCATACTCAAGGTGGGAGACGACTAGAGCAAGACTGGGCCATAGTTTTAGCCAACGTGTTGGATTTTGAATGTTGTACTGAAGTGGGTTTTCTCTGTGCCAGGTGCAAGGGAGTGGCGACTGGACACAGGTATCTTGTTGTCTCGTGTGCTCCCTGAGGCATCTGGTGGGGCCACTGTGTGACACAGGAAGCTGGACTAGATGGGCTTTTGGCCTGATCCAGCAGGGCTCTTCTTATGTTCTTATGTTCTTATGTACTGGAAAAAGTGAAATGATTTTGTGAATGTATGAGGTCAAATAAAAATATAGAAGCAAGGCTTAGTTTGTGCCTGGTCAACAGGATGGACAGCGACACTGTCAATGGGTACAGAGAGTGACTAAGGTTATCCTTGTACGGAAGATTAGAAGGTCAGTCTTGAGACATACAGTATTCTTAATGGTGATGAGACATTAAGCTGGAGTATAATAGAGGCAGTTGGAGATGTGGTATCGGGTAGAAGGAGAGAGATCTGGGTTGGAGAGGTACTGGATCTGAAAGCCACAGTATTTAATGAAGTCACCAGTGACAAAGTGTAGACTAGAGAAAGAGAACAGCCTAAGCTACGGTACAGAACCTTGAGGAATCCCCTACCTTGAGAGAAGGCCATGGAGGAGTTTCCAGTAGCTGAATGAATTACCTGCCAGGCGGAAGACAACCAGTTGAAAAGACAGTCATGGAAATATATGGCATTGAGATGTATGAAGACAGAGAGCTTTAGATTTGGGAGGGAGATTAATTCGTCATTTTCATTTAGAAGTTTGAGTTGAGAAGACTGCAGTCAAGAGAGGAGCTGGAACATTAAACCCATTGTTAGAAGATGAGCTTAATGCAGAAGTGGACCAGAAGTAGTCCTTTTATCTCTATTAGCTGCAGAGGGGCCCAATCTGGTCCAGAAGTGTAGCATGTGACAAAGGGGGGGCTAAACACTTTCCCCCTGTGCCATTTTCATGCTACCTCCCCCCCCTCCAGTGGCAATTTTGCTTTGGAGGAAAATCATAACATTGGGGGGGGGGTGGATATGAAAATGATGCAGGGGGAAGGTGCATCACACACCACACACTCAAATCAGATAGCTGTGTTCCTCCCATACACACGCTGCGGTTCACTGTTATAAATTAAAGAAATGCTTCCAGTCCACTTCTGCATTAGACACATCTTCTAACAATGGGCTTAATGTCATATGTAGTAGGGCCCTAAGTCAAGGCAGTGTGAGTAAACAGCATATTTCAAGAGACTGGCACTGAAGCATAAACGGAATGTGAAGACAACATGATAGCCCTCTCTTTAAGAGATACAGAAGAAGAATTTACAAAGAAATAACCAATTTCTTTACAAGAGTCTCTAGCTGATAAATTTTTACGTCCATGGGAGGTTTTCTACTGGCTTCAGTAGACTTTTCTGTTCCTGTTCCAAAAGAACTCACAGCTTAGACTGTAAAACTGTAGTGACTGTAGACAGTTATGCTGTCTTGAAACCATAATGACTTTTAACTAGCCTCCAAAGATTCCTTTTGCAGCACATACCCACAAAGATATAAATGAAATATGTAACTAAAAAGAGACTCAGAAAAGGTGTTAAGATTGGGTATTTACTGGTGACTGCAAAGTTTCTGCTTGCCATCTTATGTGGAGGAGGGTATTATGACGCAACTGTGTCAAAAAGCTGGTATCTGTATTGTCAGGCCACACGGTGAAGCAATATCGAAACTCAGTGTGGTCACATGCTACAAACCACTGAGTTTTCATCTGGTTGTATATTCCTGAGGTAAAATAAGTAAAGCTGCTTCAAATAATCCCTCTCTTTGTTACAAGTCAATGCTGCACATTCAGTTTAGGAATGACAACAAAGCTGTTTGTAAGAATAGTTTGTAAGGTGGCGCAGTGGGTTAAACTGCTGAACCATAAGCTGACAATCGAAAGGTCGGCAGTTCGAATCCGCGACGGGGTGAGCTCTCGTTGCTTGGCCAGCTCCTGCCAACCTAGCAGTTCCAAAGCATGTTAATGCGAGTAGATAAATAGGTACCGCTTGCGGGAAGGTAAACAGCACTCCGTGTTCCAGCCGCATGCTATGCGCTGCGGCAAGGAGAGTCATGCTGGCCACATGACCACGGAGGCGTCTTCGGACAACGCTGGCTCTTCGGCTTTGAAATGGGGATGAGCACCACACCCTAGAGTCGGACACAACTGGACTTAATTGTCAGGGGTCACCTTTACCTTTTAAGAATAAATTGTTTTAAAATTCTGCCTGCTATCTGTCTAGTGGTTCTAGGCAAAGAGGCATTCACAGATCTGTGAAACAATTTACATGCAGGCTACGGAAACTTTTTATTTGTGTAAATTCTTTGTCGGATATTTGTAAACCACAGGTTGGGAGTAGTCTAAATATGTCACTCTGTCATGCAAACTGAGTGGTCCTCCTTTGGTTTAGTGTGGCTTGGTCATAACAATGAGCACAGATAGGCTCGGAGCATAGATAGATTGTTTTTTCTACAACTCACCTTGAAAAATGTTTTCAGTCATATCTAACTGCTATGATAGAGATGTCTGTGTACTTACTTTTGCCTCACCAAAAGATTTGTTCATCCTGAACACTTGAAATAAATCGTTACAGAAACTCCGTATGTCTCCACTTCCCTCTCCCCTCCAAAGGAAACTGGCTTTGTAAAGGTTTCTCTGAAAGCCTTACTTGGTGAAGGGTGAACACAGAATGATGTCATTAATAAAACCCTGACTGGTGGCATTACAGCTTTATAAACATGACAAATCCAACAGTATAATGAAGACTCGTTTGTTGTTTCGAAGGATTAATGCCATCTAATTGCCACTGACAGTGTTTGCTGTAATTTATGATTAATAAAAATCTATCTACAGCCAAGTTCTTTTAGAAGTGCTGCCACCAGAAGTAGAATTGGCAGTCTCACCTCTGGCTTTCCCCATCCCTGAGCACATTGGTGGAGGAGACAAAGGGGTATTGCAACTGCACTCTCTCTCTCTCTCTCTCTCTCTCTCTCTCATGCACACACACACACACACACACACACACACACACACACACACACACACACACACACACACACTTGCAGAACACTTCAAATGTTTGCTCAAGCAGTCAAATGAGGAGTGAGTGACTAAGCAAACAGTTCTTAGCTCTCCTCGTAACTGGATGGCCCATCCACGAGGCCAACTGAGGCAGTCACCTCAGACAGAAAAAGTGAGGGGGATGCCCCCCTCTGCCCACTCACTTGACTCCACTGCTCCTCCTCCTGCTCCAGGATTGGAAAAGGAAGAAAATGATGGAGTGAAAAAGTGTGGAGAGGAGAGTGGTGGGCTAGATCGCCATTCTCCTATCCTCCATACCTCCACTCCATGCCCCTTTTCCCTTTCCAATCCAGGGAGCGCTGGTGCACTCCCAAGAAGGTGCAGCATTTGGTGTACTGCCTCAGGCACCAGGAAGTCTTGGGTCAGCCCTGCCAGATGGGCCAAACTCTTTTAAACACAAGAAAAAATGGCTAAAAAGAAAAATAGGCAATGTGCAAAACAGGAAATAGAAGATACCTGTGGTCAGAGGCAAGGCCAAAAGTAATTGAAAGCAGTTTCTGACCCATTCCTTGTACTATGAAATCCACTTACACAGGAGGAAGAAACAGAATCTCTTCCATCGCCATTCGCCAGACAAAGTGGGCTCAAAAACAAGCATAGATCCTTCAAACCATCTTGACTTTTTTAAAGTTGTACCTGGACTTGGGTTTCAGTCACTTTCATTAGCTGATTCTGGGGGGAGGGACTAGCCCACCCTCTGGGTTTCTCTCTAAGTTATGGTCAGGTGTGATTTGAATCCAGCATGGTGCCAAACAGGCAACTTGTTGCCCATTGTTCTAAAGGGCAAAGGTGCTGGACATGATATGACACATCTTCACATACCTTCTAGATGAGCCATCTATAGGTGTTACCAGGTCCTCTGGCCTTGACAGGGAGATGTGGGGGGTAATGAGTTCATAATGGAGAAATTGAACTTTACAGACCTGAGCCAGGCTGGTTCCATTTTAAACCCAGGCTATGGCTTTGACAAAGGGTGAAGGTTTCCCTCTCACGACAGCCAGCATGACTGAATTCAAGCATTACTACTGCCATTGATAGTACACTTGGATTTTATTATACATATGATTTCAAGTAATCATCTGTTATTGCATCATCACCTCAGGTCACAGAAATGAGCAAGGCCTCAAAGACAGTTCATTGCTTGCTTATTGCAATTGTACCAGTCTCAGTTTTTCCCTGGATATTTCAGAGAGTTTGTAACAAATAAATAGCTCTGAGTTAAACCCAACAACACCTCCTAATCCCACATTATAATATCAAGTATATCACATAATAAACCCTAATAGGCTAAGATAGCTGAACACTGCTCTTTTCATAGTCTTGTATCGCATCTTGCCTCTGTACATATGTCAACAGAGTGACCGGCATATCTCTTTAATACTTGTGCTTGCTAAGTTGCCATCTCATATTTCCGGATGGAATGAACAAGGATCCCACTCTGTAAAAGAGTTGCCCTGCAAAAGAGCAACCAAGCTACTTGGAAATTGTGAGAATGGTCATAATAGCATTCTATGCTGAAAATCAACAATGGGAGCAAGTGGTGTTTTTTTTTCCCTAACAGCTGAAATAAAGTTCTCTGGCAACTGCCATATGGCTACATTCCCAGAGGAAGTTCTCTTGAGTAGGAATTTAGGATATTAGTTTGTTGAATTATCACTGTATTATTTGCACTTCTGGAATCTATTAAAATATCCTTCAGGCATTTCAAATTTAGCTCTAAGCCCAACTTGTTAAACTTTACACTCTTAATGACCTGAACTCACTCCTTTCTTCATTTGTAGTTTAACTTCTGTAAACACAGGATAATTCTTAGCCTATGTTTGGCTATTATGACTGAGTTAATTGTTGCAAGGTTCCCATCAAGGAGAATATTGTACAGTACAACCAATTGTTAAGGATGCTGTTCCCCTAAGCATACTGTACTTGGAAGAAAGTTTAACCAAAATCAATCCAAGTAAGTCCAACAAAGAGTCTTGTAGTATCTTAAAGGCTAATCAATTTACTTCAGCCTAAGCTTTCGTGGGCTATCGTTCACTTCATCAGCTCCATTAAGTGAAACCCTCAATGAGCAGGCATGCACAAGTATGAAACGCATACTTAAACACAATTGATAGGACTATTTGCCTTATTTGGGGTAGAAAAGAGCCAAGTTCCACCTGGCACTGAAAGCTATTAGGTCTGAGACAGAGCTCTTTTAGATGATGGAAGCAGGGCCACTCAGAGGAATTTTATCAGGGGGTACAACGTTTCTTTTGGGCCCCGCTTCCCTTCATGTAAAATTGGCTCCTGGGGCCCCCTTTTTGCTGCTGGGCCCCCTTTTTGGCCCTGGGCCCGGGTACGATTGTACCCCCTTAACCCCCCTCTCAGGATGGAAGAGACTCCAGGCAACATCCCAACAGCCACTCTAAAAGTATCTTGATCGTTGTTGAGTGAAAGGAGCCACAGGCAGAAAGAGGATGAAGAGTTCTGTAGAAGCAAGTGGGCCAGCCCAGCTCCATCCACGCTGCCTCTGTATCATCCAAAGCTCTCACTACCAACTGAAGAGATGATATAAGTTTGCCGACTATTGACCTGGAGAGCATGGATGTTCTTTTCTTGCATCAAAGCAGTCCACAAGGATGCAGTCACTCTTAGCTCGTCCACCCACTCAGTCTGTTATGGGGAAACATAAGTCCTGCCTACAAGAGCAATGTGGGAGTGAGTGGGTGGTTGTTGTTGTTCAGTCGTTAAGTCGTGTCCGACCCTTCGTGATCCCATGAACCATATCCCGCCAGGCCTTCCTGTCCTCCACTATCTTCCTGAGTTCGCTCATTTTCATGTTTGTTGCATCGGTGATGCTGTCTAACCATCTCATCCTTGGCCTTCCCCTTCTCCTTTTGCCTTCAATCTTTCCCAGCATCAGAGTCTTCTCCAGAGAGTCCTCTCTTCGCATTAGGTGGCCAAAATATTTGAGTTTCAGCCTTAGTACCTGTCCTTCCAGGGAACAGTCAGGCTTGATTTCATTTAGAATTGACTGATTTGATCTCCTAGCAGTCCAAGGGACTCTCAAGAGTCTTCTCCAGCACCACAGTTCAAAAGCATCTATTCTTCGGCGCTCAGCCTTCCTTATGGTCCAACTCTCGCAACCATACATTGCTACTGGGAACACCATTGCCCTGACTATACGAACTTTTGTTGGCATGGTGATATCTCTGCTTTTTATTATGCTGTCTAAGTTTGCCATAGCTTTCCTTCCGAGGAGTAAGCGTCTTTTAATTTCATGGCTGCTGTCTCCGTCTGCAGTGATCTTGGAACCCAGAAAAGTAAAATCTGTTACTGCTTCCATTTCTGCCCCTTCTATTTCCCAGGAATTGATGGGACCCGATGCCATGATCTTAGTTTTATTAATGTTGAGTTTCAAGCCAACTTTTGCACTCTCCTCTTTCACTCTCATCAAGAGGCTCTTTAGTTCTTCTTCACTTTCTGCCATTAGGGTGGTATCGTCTGCATATCTGAGGTTGTTGATATTTCTCCCGGCAATCTTGATTCCGGCTTGCGATTCATTCAGCCCTGCATTTCTCATAATGTACTCTGCATATAAGTTAAATAAGCAGGGTGACAATATACAGCCTTGCCGTACTCCCTTCCCAATTTTGAACCAATCAGTTGTTCCATGGCCGGTTCGAACTGTTGCTTCTTGACCCGCATACAGGTTTCTCAGGAGACAGGTAAGGTGGTCTGGTACCCCCATCTCTTTAAGAATTTGCCACAGTTTGTTGTGATCCACACAATCAAAGGCTTTTGCGTAGTCAATGAAGCAGAAGTAGGTGTTTTTTTGGAACTCTCGTGCTTTCTCCATGATCCATCGCATGTTGGCAATTTGATCTCTAGTTCCTCTGCCTCTTCGAAACCCAGCTTGTACGTCCGGTAATTCTCGGTCCACGTACTGCTGAAGCCTAGCTTGTGGCTAGTAGTAGTAGTAGTAGTAGTAGTAGTAGTAGTAGTAGTAGTAGTAGTAGTAGTGGGTGGGCAAAGTAGTTAATAAAGGCACAGGTATTGCAGCTGCATATGTTCTTGGTGTCCTGGGTCCTTTAAAAAGGCAGGCAGTATCATTGGGTTAACAGATGGCAATTGAGTTGTATGTTTAAGAATGTATTGTTTTTGTTTGAGATTACCACTGCCTGTATCAACTGTCGCCTCTTCTCTATTTCCCCTCAACTTCTCACTACATAAATAACTTCTGATGAATACCTGAGACATGCTTTTTCTCTGTCTCCAAGTCGGCCAAGAAGTCACAGAAAAATTATGGTGAAACATCGTCTCATGGTCAAGTGTACCATATATGTACCTTTACTTGGGATCAAGTTGGGAGTTAAGTGTTCTTCACGCTCACCTCTTTGCAGCACGGAAGCAACTTCAGCGCGGTGCAATCCTCCACTGCAGCATTGGATGTGTGAATACTGTGGCTGTGTGGGCAAGGACTGATAATGCAGGGCCCTTTCCAATGAATTGGCACAATCCTTTCCCAGTGGGGGTGCTGATTCCATGGGAAAGACCCTTACAACCAGCTTGGCACGAGTGGTCACACTATTCAAATGTGTGCCCCTTCAGTGTAGAAGTGCACTCTGATGGCTGCAAGAGAAATACATGAATGGAACCTGACAAGGATTTCTTAAAGATGAAGATCTGTTCTGTAATATGATGGTACCTAATGTCACATCTTCTTGTCCTGATTGCCCAAAGCTGTCATGGGGTGCACTTTTTTTTAACACAAATGCCAAGAAAAACCCACCCATAATATTTAATCAGAGCTAGTGTCCAGTTTTCAAACAAAGGTTCTTTTAAAAAAGGATCGAAGACTGTTATAACCAGTTATGATGTACACAGAACGAATCATCTCCGGGATTCAGGTTATAAAATGGCTTTATAAAATGTAACAACTGTATGCTACTGATGATTTCAAAAGTCAATTCAAACACATACGTGTATAAGCACCTTTAAAATTCTACAATACAATAAAACATTTTTAAAAGGCTTCTTTCGCATGACAAAAGGTTCTTTTATCTTACAAAATTGTTAAATTGTTAAATTTCATCAGAACGTCTTTATCAATCATTAAATAAGGTTGTGCTTTTCCTTTATGATTACTAGGGTTACTTTATCCATTTACACTAGATACTAAAAAAAACTTGGAATTTACCCAATGTAAGTAATAAATGCTTTGTTCTAATATGTACATTTCATTCTGAACTTAGGCAGATAATGTTTACAGAGACTGTAAGACCATTTATTGGAAAGCAAAGTTTCCTTTTATTTCAACTGTATGTCAACAACATGTATTTGCTGTAACAAAATACTGTAGATGTTTCTACATCATAAACAAGCAGGGTTGTCGTGTGTATTCTGAATCTGTGATCATGCAATGCAGGCACAGAACTGGACAATGGGCACGGAATCTAAAGTGTTTATTTTAAGCCTGTGTTTAGCCCTTCTATGCGTGGGCTCCTTGTTTGCTGCTGAAGTAAATAGCAGCTGCAAGAGACATGCTTTAGAACAGGATGGTGATCTGGGGGACTTTAACCCTTTACTTCCACCATAGCCCTTGTTTGGCTTGAAGCAGGCAGGTATCCAGTACTGAAAAGCATCCAGGTTTTCTACACCTTTTACACAGCTATTGCCAAAAGCAAAAAGGATAGATCAGGAAGATGAAAGCCAACTCATTTTATAATCTCATCAGAAATTGCCTGGGTTGCCTAATCAGGAAAACCTGGCAGATGTCATTTGTAGATCTTTAGAATTCCTTGAACAAAGAAGTTGATGTAATAAAAGGGTACACAGTATATTTAGGCAGAAATCTTTCCTGTAGGGAGCCAGATTAGAAACGCTCAAGAAATATTTCTAAGCAAGCCAACACAAAAGTTGGACCCATGCACAAGATTCCTGTAAAGTAGATAACATTCCATAGGGATTTCTTCAACTACTACAGAGCACCAAGCATGGGAGAGCTTGACATCAGGGCTCCTAAAGAAAGCCTGGATGGAGACAGGTGGAAATCCTCGGAAGACAGGAAATCATTTATATTTTATTAGCAGATCATTATTCAGAACAACAAGAAATGGTGATGAACGTTTTGAAGAACTAGGACAAACTGCAATGAAGGTTTATGATGATATCAGAGCTGGACATTCCAAGAGAATGAGGCAAAGAATAATGTTTGCTAGCCGCTCATATTTTTTTTCCTTGTGACTCAAGGACTGAGCTAGAGACATTGGTAAACATCATCCTTCAGCAGGACCATTGGCTAAGTGACTCTCTAAAACTCTGTATCAGTTGGTGATATGGGCAGGGCAGCCATCTACCAATTCAGTAATATTCCTGAAGCATAATATTGTCATAAATGTATGCCTGCCATTGAGTGAATCTGTTCCTTAAAACTGTATATACATTTGCCTTGCTGCAGCCATGCCATAAACATAGGACACACAGCTGCATCACCCAAACTATTATCTCCCAGCTTCCCCTTCACCATCCTTGTTCCTAGATCCTACCTCACCCACCAATGTGTCTGCAGTCAGCTTGGTCTGGGATGTGGCCAACCCCAAGAAGGGTGGCCGCCACTTACTAGATTGTTGTTCACATTCATGAACAGGAGTGGCATCCCATTGACCTGCAGAAAGGTGCAGCCTTGCCTAACCTTGTGGTTGAATGGGAAATGGGATGATACTGTACTTGTATATAGTGCTACTAACTAACTCAGTTGGGTGAGCACCTATCATTAGATTGGAAGCAAGAGGGCCACCCCCCAAAATAGAGGAGGGGTTTCTACATACTCAAGGGATTCTCTAGATCAGCAGTTCCCAAACTGTGCTCCACGGAGCACCTGGTGGTCCGTGAAGCATCTTCAAGTGCTCCGCGAAGAGATTGGAAAGAAAATAAATAAAATAAATGTGACAAGATCTCAAAATTGTGAATTTGTGCGGCCATAAAGTATTGGATTGAGGGGGCAATTAGGGAGGTGAGCGAGAACAAACAACCCTTACAATTGGTTGCCTTACGATCATTTCACTCCCTTTACTCTATGAACCCAAAATACTGTTAGGTTAAAAACAGCTGAAAATGTACCTAAGTGCCTTTGGCATAAAGGCGACGATAGTGTTCCGTGATGAATTTCTATCCTGAAAAGTGCTCCACTTTTGGGAACTGCTGCTCTAGATACACAGAAGTAAATACGTTTGTGAATTAAAAGAAAGGATGATTTAGTGGTTTGGGAGTCGGACTTAGACCTGGAAGATCCAGGTTCAAATCCCCGCTCAGCCACGATAGTACAGTATTCTGAAAGTAAACATGGTTGGGAAAATTGCATATTTCACTTGTCTATAAAAAACAGTTATCAACAGTTAACACACACACACACACACACACACACACACACACACACACACAAAGAAAGAAAGAAAGAAAGAAAGAAAGAAAGAAAGAAAGAAAGAAAGAAAGAAAGAATCCATTCAAGCTCTGTGACTGAAAAATAGTGAATTAGTG
Organism: Plestiodon gilberti rubricaudatus; assembly: GCA_026170595.1. NCBI lineage: Eukaryota > Metazoa > Chordata > Lepidosauria > Squamata > Scincidae > Plestiodon > Plestiodon gilberti. The sequence continues at coordinate 232,699,209 of JANXHW010000001.1, read as the reverse complement.
AGAGCTTCAATCTCACTTGAGAAACTAGAATTTGTTTTCTAACTTCATTCAAATTGAAACACTCTTGAAAATCCAAATGTGTGTCTGTTTAGGACTGCAAGATACAATTAGGGACAACATGAGCTATGGAGATATGGTGTTCTTCCTATTGTGATTCTTCTATTGCAACAGCAGCGTAGGAAAGAAGAGGTAGTCTTTTCAGATAAGATCTGGTAATCCCAGCTGTCTTCTGTGAGTGATGTTATACCACCAAGGAAATTTGTCAAGTCCTTGTGTGTCTTGGGAGATAAGGTCTCAGGGTTGGGGTTTTTGGGATTATCTTTCTGAGTAGAATACGCTGTCTACCATCTACTCCAATGCTGTTATATTTGGCTATGCTGGAACAAGTCACAGGACAGCCAGAACCCTATTCTTTATTTAGTCTTATTGCTAGCCCCATCCAAAGTCGACTTCAAATTTTTTCAAGTTCATATTCACAGAACAAGACAGTGGCGTAGCTAAGCAGGGGGTACAGGGCCCCAGGTACCACGCTTTGTGGGTGCAATGCAGTGGCGGAGGAAGGGGGTGGAGAGCAGGCACATTGCCGCCTTGTTCAATAAGAGTCAAAGCCCAATCCTACTTAAATCCTACTTAAAGATCGGGCAGCCAGCCAAGGCTGTCCGCCCGATCCACTGCTCTGCCGTGGGCTACCTGCAGCAGGCAGCCCGCGGCGGAAAGTCTACTTGAGGAAGGGGATGACTGTCCCCTTCCCTGAGTGTAAAGTCGGCTGCCAGCAAAATAAAGCTATTTTGCTGGCAGAAGTCGGAGGAGGCTGTGTAACGGCCCAGCCGCCCTCCGGAGCCCGGTGGCGACTGGGATATGGCGGGTGCCATGTCGCCGCCCCCTCCCGGAGCAGCTGGGCCTATGGCTGCTCTTCCACTACCGCCCCAAACGCTCGCCCACCTGACGGATCCAACCTTACCTGGGTCCGCTGGCTGGTTGAGTCCTCGGCTGGCGGTGCAGGACTCTAAAGTAGTCCACAAACGTGCTTTACGGCAAGTTTGCGACTACTTTGGGCTATTCTGGGAGGCGAATCGCTAGGTCCGCCGCCCACAAGGTAAGTAGGATTGCGCTCTCAATTAATTATCACAGACTTATGTTATACATATGTAGAGGGAAATATAAGAAAAATCACTCTTTAGTTTCATCATCTCTACAACTAGGAAACCCCACTTTTTTGTCTCTTCCAGACCTACCCTCTGTCAGTCTTTCCACACTTGGTAAAATAATCTATCTCTCCTGCCTACCTCATCAATCTACTGTTCACTAATCACTATATAAAGGTTGCAGTTCCTCAAGCCATCCCAAATGACTAAGGGAACAAGCACCCTTTTGACACTGTCACTGGATAGCTAGCTGTAGTTGACTGGTTTAAAGTTTTTGACGGTCCACAAACAGATGGATGGATGGTGAGCTGCCTGCAGGTCTCTCTTTATCCACCAGTGCTTAATAATGTTCCAGAATAAGTGTTTCAAGTTAAAGCAGTACCATATTTGTTTGTTTTTCAGTCCAATCCTAATGACGGTTTACACTGGTAGAACACAAGCTCCACCGGTGTAAACTCCTTTACGGCTGTCACAAACACAACTAGGCGAGTGTGTGGGGTCTGGCCGCCGCCACAAGTGGCAAGTGGCCAGGTCCACACTCCAATGGACCAGGGATGCCCGTCAGAGGAACTAAGGCCACGTAGGGGATGGATCGGGGAGGGGGTGCTTGGAACAGGGCGTTGATGGGGTGGGGATGAGGGCAAATCAAACCCAGGAGGGGGGTGGGTTTGGCGGCAGCAGCCCACACAGTATCCTAACCCCCTTCCCAGGCCTGAACTGCCTTCATGGATCAACTCGGACTTGCACCAGCTATTGAGCTGGCACAGGTTCAAGTTGACCATATGACAGCTGTTGGGGGTTACCCCTGGCCAAGGAACTAATGTTCCCTTACCCCGAGGAGGCCTCTAGTGGCCAAAAAATTCCCATGGGACACAGCAGAAGCTACACTGCATCGCTGCACGAGGATTTAGTGAGGACTGGGTGGTTAGACATGTATATGTCACTTTCCTATCATAAAGGCAGCTTACAATATAAAACCAAAACCGTAAAATTAATATTAAAAAGCAAATAAAACAAGGAATAAAACAGCAGTGAGGCAGCAATAAAAAAGAGCATAATAAAAAGAGAGCAGATATTTAAAAACAGGTAAAAACACAACATCTGTAAGTGAAATGCTAGTTGGAGTAAAAGTGTGTTAACCAACGAGTGCAAGACCTGCAAGGATGAGGCCAGTCAAGCATCTCTAGGGAGGGAATTCTGCAGCACTGGGTGTGACAGCAGAGAAAACGCTCCTCCGGGTCCCACCAGCCAGGTGTCTGACAGAGGTGGGACACACAAGCGGGCCTTTCCACTTCAGATCTCAACAGCAAGCAAGTTCATAGGAGCAAAAGTGGTCCTTCAGGTTTCCTGGTCCTTCGTAGGAAGTCAGAGCCACAGCCCTGGATCTCAGGTGCTTGGAAGTGGGCTGGTGATGAAGAGACACTCTTCAGGTAGTCAAGACTGCCCTTATCTTGATGATGATGATGATGATGATGATGATGATGATGATGATGATGATGATGATGAATATTTATACAGTGCTTTTTTTAAAAAAAGTAGTTCACAAAGCAGTTTACATAGCAAAATAATCAATAATTCACATGGATTACACAGTGCGTCTTAGGCATTATGGCTGAGCCCCGACATCATCGGCGGTGAGCACATACAGTATATTCTGGGACTGAGCCTTGGTTCAAGTGAAGGGTCCTATTGGCAGGGCAGCCAGCAGGCACACATGGTCACGGCTACCAGTGTTTCCTTTCTCTATAGTCACAAGATAGCCATTAATGTTGTTACTATCAGGGAAAGAGGACGACAGGACAATCTTGATAATCCATCAACAGATGCCAAGGTTATTCACCAAGCAGTTTCCACCTGCCACATCAACACTGCACTAGGTGTAGTGATCAGATGGAAATGAGCTCAGGTCTCCTCAATCACTGCACAGAACAGAAAATGTTGACAAGTTCAGCTGGTTTTCACCCCTGCATGACAAGCTAGGCTGGTTGAAATTACCTCTTCTACGTGACTATTAAAGGCACAGGAACCCTTTTTGTACTGATCCTGTCACTCAGTTAGTGTTGCAGCTTACATAAGCCTTATGTAACGTAAGGTAAGGCACAGCCAATATTATCATTCTGAAGTGTCCAGATTTTGCTGCCATAGTCCATTTACGTGGCTAAAAGAGAGAGAGAGAGAGAGAGAGAGAGAGAGAGAGAGAGAGAGAGAGAGAGAGAGAGAGAGAGAGAGAGAGAGTTTATATGAGCCAATTTATAATGGAATGCATTTTGAATCAGGACTTCGGATCTTATGTAACACAACAAGGATGGGCTTCAAAAACATCTTCCTGGAATCCTTAATGTAAGCCCAGAAAAGAAAAAGATCAGCTGCCAAAATAAATTAAAGTCTAGCTTTCATTACAGTGTTCCTGGAAGTTTAAATTTATACCTTAATGAATCAAAAGGAAAACCATCTTTTTTTCCCCTCAGATAAATTCTAGTCTCACTTTGCCAGCCATTACCTATTTTTTTGTAATAGTTCAAGAAGCCCATGAAACGTATTGTCCTGACCTGAAAGAAAGCCATTATCAAAACATGTGCTATTTATAGTCCCCGTTCCTTAAGTTTTTTGCAATCTGTTTCCTGTTCAGACAGACCACTAGTCATCAGAAAGTATCACAAGCGGTATACCCAGTCACTTCCTGATCTCTGGCAAGCTGGATCCGATACTAATTATGCAAAGATGCTGCATTCAGAGGATCGCCTTTATAAACTGTCTTAGCCTTCAAAGACACTCTCATGTGCCTACCCCATATCAGACCATTTGGGCAATTTAGTTGTTGAGCTCAAGCCCCGGCTTTTCAGGTTACAGGAAAAGCATGTTTACGCCTACACTTAAAAGCAGTTTCTAGTTTTTTTCCTGCTCACATTCACTGGGGGCGTATGTTTATTTTTGTTTGGGTTTTTTTAGTGTCATGGAAGAATACTTTAGCTCATCACATTTTGGCTCAGGCATACAACGATTTTCCTTTCGGGAGCAATTCATTCCAGATAAATGGGATGTATTGTGGTTCTGAATCATGGGAATTCAGACAGCCACTGACCATGTGACCCTGTGCTGTTCCTGACTGGCCTGGATTGCACTTTGCTCATAGCGTGGATTTCACCAGGGACCCAGATCATGGCTGGGTGTGGTGCTGGTGCTGCTGCAAAACTTCCAAAAGTGGGTTGGGCCAAAAGAGCAGCCAACTACAATCTAGGCCTGTGATGGAGTTTTCACATACCGTAATCTGTTCAACCCAAGTAAATACAACGCAGACCAAATAATGGACCAGATGCTCAGTACTTGTAAAAATTGGATGTGTTATTATGTAAAACAGATCTGTACAGCACTGATGACTAAAGAATGGGCTGTAGCAATGTTTTTCAATCTAGTCAAATAAATAATATTTGATCATATTTTTCACATTACAGTGAGTGAATCCTCGATTTAACAGACGAATGAGCAGAAAGTCCGCTAAAGCTGAATGCATTTAACTCAATGGACACACACATGTGCAAAATGTATGTGACTAGTTTAAATGGAGCAGAAACTGTCTCATTGTTTCCGAAGCCTGTTAAATTGAAGTCCATTAAATCGATTGTTTGCTGTAGTATACAAGTATATGCGGTCCGATTCACAGTTGGGAACGTTAAATAAAAAATGTGTAAATGGTCTGCAATTTGCAAAAGACTGCAAAAGGTCTCATGCAATTAAATTCTGGCTGAACTATGAATATAACTTAAATAAAATAACCCCAAATCTAATTTTGACCTCCATTTCTAACAGTCATCCTGTATCCTGCCCCTGATGAACCTTCCTTCATCATGAGATGCAATTCATGATGCGGGGAGGGGGGGTGTGAAAGGAAGCATGTGAAATGTTATCTTGTTAAGGTGTTATATTTAAAACCTCTCTCAGAGCTATTGCTTTCTTTGTGAGTGTGCACTTTCCATAAGCAGAAATGAGTAAATCATTAATGCTATAATCATTTACAACTTGCAGACTAAGGTCCTGCTCAGCAGAGAGTATTTTAGTGTTGCAGCATTTTAGATCAGCTTCCATCTATTTATACTTCCCATCTTTTTCACTCATAGAACATACATCCCATGTAGAAGGATTGAGGTTCACCATGAGTTGATTCATTTAGTTTAAACCAGTGGTTCTCAAACTTTTTAGCACTGGGACCCACTTTTTAAAATGACACTCTATCGGGACCCACCTAACTTTACGAGACTTTAAAAAAGGTGAACTAGAAATAAATATATTTATTTACAAGTAAAGAGCTCAGCTGCTTGCAGGGTAATTAGCAGTTATCTTGCAAACTGCAGGAGCTCAGCACTTTGAAGGGCAATTAGTAGGTACAGTATCTGATTTTTGAATAGCCTCAGGGCTTGTGGCAATTACTTATCTGATCTTTCCATCACCTGGGACCCACCAGAAATCAGGTCACGACCCACCAAGTGGGTCCTGACCCACAGTTTGAGAAACACTGGTTTAAACTAATGGAAAAAAATGCACGCAATCTGTTCTATATATCAGGTCCCTTATTACAAACAAAACATGAGGTTAATTAAAGGAAACTGATGGTAATTCATATGGCACTCTTATGGTGTGTTCCTGAGACTTCCCTTGCCATCAAGTGTACCAAGCCAACAGCCACACCAGGACAGTCTCAAAAAATTCTCTTTCTATAAAAACCTGTTCTCAGTGTTCCACACACTACTAAGGGAACCAAAAAGTGAAAAAGAAGCAAACAGGATTTGGTCTGGGACACACTTTCACCCCAGACACTAGAGTCACTCACCATGGGCAAGGAGCAGGTTTAGCCTCCATTCCAGTGGTGTCTCTGAGTTTGATGCCAGTCACTTAGAGCAGGGGACTATATGACCACAATAGGCATGCATGCAGTCTCATGCTGCACTCATAGATCTCTGGATTGGGGGACTGCCAACCATACATGTTGGGCTAGTCAGATTCTTAAAATATACCATATTGTCCCGAGTATAAGACACACCTGATTATAAGACGCACCCTTAAAGTTTGGTGCTATTAAAAAAATTTAATTAAATCACTGGCATTAAATTGCAACAGCCTGATTATAAGATGCACCCCTAGTTTAAAAACTTAAATTAGGAGAAAAAAGTGAGTCTTATACTCAGACCAATACGGTACTTGTTTCCACATTCAGATGATCGCTTACTAAATTGGTAACCGTGGATATTACTAACAGAAAAGCATTCTGGTACTTTAAATTGTATTAAAATCAGTGGAAAATTATTGGGACTTAAGACTTATGTTGTCTTACAGAAGAACAGAAGAGTCTGGCTCAGTTGGGAGAGCTGCCATCTTGTAAAGCCCGAAGACCGGTGAATTTGATAAGTTCAAGACATGTCACCGACAAAAAGCTGTGAAAGCCTCCAGGATGAGAGATAAGAGCTCCCAGCTGCGTCGGTCGAGTGTGGGAGGTGCCAGCCAGCAGAATTGTCAGACTGTAAAAAGGATACCACCTGGAAAGTAGCCGTTCATGAAAGATTGGACATTTATATATTGTAAAAAAAACCAAGGGGGGTTAGAACAGCCTGCCCATGTACACCACCTTGGATTAAAGTCGGAGGAGAAATCCAATGACCAAGAAAGGCAGTATATAAATACTGTATATTACTGTATATTATATATTATATATTATATTATTGTTACTTTGGGGCGAGGGGTAGGAAGGGCTATTGAAATTCAACCACAGAAAACATGCACGCATTATTCAATCTTCAGGATCACTGCCAGTGTGTGCAGTAGGAGATATTGTCCAAATCTTGAACATGCTTAATAAATGGATACTCTGGTCCTAAGCATTTAAAATGGAAATAAGGTCTGTGATTTACGTACTTCCAAGTCATGAATTTTAATTTAGCACTAGGGTGTAAAAGAGGCCTTTAGGCTTTTCAGAGCAGTCATATTAACTAAGAAAAATATGCCATCCACAGGGATACTTTAAGGAACCTAGAATATGACTAGAGGCAGAGAATTAGGTTTAGTAGGAGATAGTGAAACCTGAGGGTAAAACCAGACACAACGTAGGGCCTATTACTTTTTTCTCAGCAAAAAATGTACCAATAATAGGCCGAGACCACCATAATTCCAAAGCATAAGTAACAGAAAATCCAATACCTACCAAGCTGAGCAACAACAATTTCACCTCGTTCAAAGCAAATAAAATAAATCCTCTTCAGTGGAATACAAAATATCTAAAACTCAAAAATACTACTAAAATGGCAAATATCAAATTAAGATGATCAAGAATACAGAATATATAGTAATTATCTCTATACAGTATCTAATCTCTATACAGCGCAATCCTATCCACACCACCGGTGTAACCAGCAGTACAGCGAGAACAGGAGGCCCCAGAACAGAAAGGGGATTCAAATCCCCTTCAAAGGGGGATTCAACGGGGATTTAAATCTCCCCTCCAAAGCCTCCTGCCCTGCCCTCCCCTCCCCCGCTGGTTACACCGGTGGTGTAATTTGGATAGGATTGCGCTGATAATCTTGTATGTGCCTGTACAGAGTTCAATTTTTCTTTGTTGCCAAGACAAGTTTTGCAATGCTCAAAATGAAATGGTGACACAAGAAGAAAGGAACTGAACCATCCCACTCCTCCACATTGGCTTCCCATGCTCTGATGCTTCAAGAACTCTTCTCCCCAGCCCAGATCACTACCAGTATCAGAAGCAGACTGGGGGAAAACCAGAGTGCTTCAGGTGAAAGAGTGCGGTGAGGGAAGGGTAGAATTACTCTTTGGTCTACTGTGCATGCGGACCCCACCCCACCCCGTTTTACGTTTTACGTGCAAATATGTGAGGAACAAACATAGCCACCTGACCTCTCCATCGTGCTGCTTTTTCCAGGATCAGATTCAAATCTAAGCCAAACATTGCACTTACTACAGGGCAATCCCTTTGTTGTCAGCAAGAGCTACTGAAAGAGAACGTAGCAGCTTTCAAATTCCAAATGGCAGTGTGACGGATGATATCAGACTGAAAAATGTTTGTCCTGGACTATCATTAGACTAACCTTTTGCCCACAACAGCAGCTTTCAGTCTCCCCTCAAAACCCACCTTTTCCGTGTAGTGTCTTAGCCCTTTAATCCTCTCATTCTTATCATCACATTTCAGTATGTGTAGCTACATTTGTCCATAGTCATCCCTCTTTTGTTTTTTCCATCCCTCCCCCTGATTTCCTCATTATTTGAGTGTAAGCTCCTTGAGGGTGGGGACCTGTCTATTTTTGCATATGAAACTCTGTAAGAATCCATTGCACACTGGTGGTGAAATAACAACAGTAACAGTATGATGATGACTGTAAAGCCAGCTGACTCAAGAAGAAGCTTCCCCATAAAAAACACACATGAAATAATAGATTAGTATTCACCACAAACACAGGTTTTATTCACTGGGTATGTCATTTTCTCATCATAGCACACTACCGAACTGTTTCCTTCCAGCTTTCAAAGGACATTGCAGTTGGGCTCAGTAGTGCCCATAGGACTGTCAACTTTTTTTCTGGTCCTGCTTTTGTGCTTTTAAGAGCAGCCTGGAACACATCAATTAAACAGGTGAAGCTTTTCAAAATTGTACCAGGAAAGGCCTCACTTGCTAATTTTCTGATGCCGAGCTGCTGTTAAAAGTACAGAAGTATCAGAAAACTAATTCTCAGTTCTGTGTACTCATCATAAGGTCTAGAGATAGAACAATTAAGGGCCCAATCCTATCCAAATTTCCAGCGCTGATGCAGCTGTGCCAATGTGGTGTACGCTGAATCCTGCGTTGGGGGGGGGCAGTCATGGAGGCCTCCTCAAGGTAAGGGAATGTTTGTTCCCTTACCTCAGGGCTGCATTGTGGCTGCATCGGCACTGAAAAGTTGGATATGATTGGGCCTTAAGTTTCTTGTCAGGAATTCTAAGTAGATTCATAATAATGCCATTCTGTCATGGTACTGAAGAATTCACACAATGACAAAATGTTCCCTCTTTCTTTGATCATTTAAAAAGAAAGCACTGTTTGACTCCATTAGGGTGAGACAACAAGCTCTGTTCCATGCCTGGGCTTCCGTTATATACAGAGCTGTATGAGGTACAATCTTTTCTGAACCTTTCCTGAAAGAACCTTGATGTTATACAGCAGCTGTCTACAAAGAAGACTAATACCCACTGATAACACCTCCAGAGAAATTATTCTGGGTGTGTTGCTATTACAGGCACAGAAACAACTTCCAAAACTCCACATTACATTACATTACAGGGCTAAGTTTCAGAACCTAGTTTCAATAGCAGCATTTGCTCTGGAAACTGTGAGGTAATAAAGGGGGGGGGGGGAAGAGGAGCTGTGGCACTGTGTCTTGTTCTGACCACTGAAACCATAAACAGTTCCTACACATTAGGAAGAAAGGGGAAGAATGCTCAAGGCAGAGGGCATAACTTCCAGGCAGGCATGTCTCGTTTTGCAACTAAGCACTGAATACTGTACAAGTGAGGATTTTATCACTAAACCTGCCAGCTCCTGAGAGACAGGCTTGTTGCTTTAACAACATCCCCATTCAATGTCCCCTTAAGGGGCGGGGACAGCATGGTGGCAGCTGCAGCGATCCCGGATGGTGCCCATCAAATCCTAACCCCCTTCCCGGACCTGATCCACCTACAAGGGTCAACATGGACTTGCGCCAGCTCTAGAGCTGATGCAGGTCTGAGCTGACCCATAGCAGCTACTGGGGCTTACCCCAGGGCAGGGGAACAAATGTTCCCTTACCCCAAGGAGGCCTCAACATGCTGAAACACCCCTGTGGGATACAGCAGAGGCCGCGTTGGTGCCGCTGCATCACCACCACATGGGAATTACTGTAGTTAGGATTGGGCTGCCCATTGTGGATTGCACTTTATTAATAGAATATGTGCTCTCACTCCCTGGACTGCTGAGCCTGACATTCACACAGTTAGCTGAATTACAACTAATGCAAAGCAAAGGAGATACCAGGCTACTATTTTGTAGAAAAAGGAATTTCAGGAGGTGCTTCACTCCTGCAAATGAGCTGCACCTGCCAACATTTCTGCTTCACTACGATTCTTAGACAAATCGGGTGAAGCATCCGGGCATCCTAAGAGTTAAAGGAATCTGTCCAGATTTGCTGTACAGGTCAATAGCCTTTACATGCTATGGATTCTGCTAACGTATATAGTGAAAGGTAGGTAGTGAGTGGTGCAGCCATTAGAGTAATTCATGTCTTCTCAACCTACAACATGTTCTAAGACAAGACTGTTGGAACAGGCTGTCCTCCAAGATATGTGAGGAGGAGAGAGAACATAAAGGCGCCAATCTGTTCTGGAGTTCTCTTGTAAAATAAAAGTCTCTCATTTTTTCCTCCTGTGTGAGTCTTCCGTGGAATGGAAAATGTATGACAAACACTCCAATCACATTATCTTATTGATATTGGACAAACAGTGGCTACAACACCACAGCTCAAGACGTTTGTATTTAAAACGTTATTTTCTATTAGGTTTGGAAAACTGCCAAACTGTAAGTGCCTCAGGTGGTCTTATGCTGGAAACAAAAAGGAGAGAGACTGGGATATTAACACACACACACACACACACACACACACACACACACACAACCAACTCAAGTTCTAATAATAAACACAAGGTGAAATAACCGAAAGAGCTAGGCAAACCTTAGCTTATTTTAACTATGTTAGAAAATGAGGCTTTGGATCGGTATGTGAGCTAATCACATTGTAATTAAAACATTCAACAATGCACCTTTTTGTTCAGTGTGCCAGCCCATAGCCAGGATGTTGGCCTGGGAGAGGACAGACTAGTGACCAGGGGAGACCTACATTTAGATGTTAATATCCTTTGTTTCAGCTTTAAGGTTTAGCCCCTGGAGCACAAAGAAACCAGTGAAAGGATCCTGTTTACTTCACATTTATACAGCACTTTTTGAGTATGCAAAGAACTTCACATGTATCATCTTGATGTTGTCCTTACTACAACAACAATCCTGTAAGTGAGAAAATACAGTATAATCATTCCTGTACTGCAGCTGAGTCTGAGAGGGGAATGCCTTGCCTAAGGCCACTTTCTGAGTTCAAAGCAGAAGCGAGATTCAGGGAAATCCTGATTCAGTGAGCAGTCTTGTCACCACCCTACACCGGCTCATGAATGACCCTTGCAGGATAGGGCTGAGTTTTTGCAATGTGTATCCCTTTGCACATTGATTCCAACTGATTCACAACCCTAAAGTGCTATCTGACTTTTTAATTGTTGATAAAACATGGCATTTGTCTTTTAAACATTATTGACTGGAAGAAAAGTGGAATATAAATATATATAAAAACAACAACTGTGCATATTCAGCCAATTAGAAAGGAACTGCAATGAACAAGCTTGGTGACAAGAAAGACGTCTAGTATAAAAATATCCATGGAATTGACATGGGCAAAGTTCAGCATTATTCCACAAATGGCAAAAAAATGCTGAAATATTTGAAATATGGTTCACAAGTAGAATCCAACATGAGAGTCATGTTCTAGATGAGACAGGGCATAAGTAGCTGTAGGAGTAATTCCAAATAAAGGAAGCATAAAGATCAGTAAATTTAGCAAGATTATATTTAGCAACTCTTAGTGCCGCCAGTACTTTCCCCCCATATTGAGTAAAAGCCATGTCTCTTCTAGCCAGAGCATCAAAACAGACTTTTATTTGTGGTTAATAAAAAAAAGCATCTCAAGCAGAATTTCCCACTTTCTATAAAGAGTTGTATTGTTATGAAGTTTAATGGAATATTTTCACAGCCCATCCATGTACCTCTTGGCAGATATTAGGCATGATGCCTGAATGGAACCTCCATGAGCAGGGATAGAGTACCAGACACTGGGGTTGATCAACATAACTTTCTTTGTACCCTGCTTGAGGGCTTCCAGAAGCATCTATCCTGATTGGCTGACAGCCAGCATCATTGTTGGAGTTCCAAAGTCCTGCACACTGGCCCACCCCAGGTTTACTGGCAGGGGCAGGCGATGAGTGGAAGCTACTTTCACCTCAGCTTCTGGGAGAAAGTTCATTGGCTAGTACGGAAGAGGAGCTGCCATGGACATTTTTCATGTGGCAGCTCTTTCCGTCATCCAACTTCCAAAGAAAATATGTCCTAGAGTCCTCATGATCATGTAGGGGCTTTTGGGGGGGGGATGGTCCACTATAGAGGGGAGTTCCAGGCATAGCAGCAGTCTGAATCTCTTCCTCAACTCATGCCACTGGAGAGTTCAGGGCCATCAGCACAGCCAGGTGGGCTAGGCACCAGCCCTCAGCTGGTCAATGTGGCCAACTCCTGATGCTAACTCTCCCCCTGCTGGCCATTGTTGGAAACAGAATGCTGGACTAGACCAGCTTGGTTTGATCCACTTCTCTTCAACCTTGGGGTTGGGACCCCAATGGGGTCATGAAGCCTCATTTGTGGGGTCGTGGCAACTTATGGGAACCAAAATGGCCACTGGGGGGAGTAATGCTGGGGGGTGGGGAACCTGCTGGGGTGGCTTCCACAGGGATTTCATCCCCTCCCGCTCCCTCTTTCAATTTGCTGGGGAGACAGTGGGGAACTGCGGCTTGGCTCTCCTGTTCCGGAATGACCCAGCCACTGGTTGTGTGGGCTGGGCGGGCTCGGTAGGACAAGGTTGTCAGTGCCAGGGTGGGGAGTGGTGACAGGGGCGGGGGTTAGGCAGATCGTGTCCTGGGAGGGGGGGTAGGATCAATGGTGGGTCCCCAACATCATACTTTATTTCTTTATTTCTTTTGGGGGGTCATGGCATGAGAAAGGTTGAAGACCACAGGACTATTCTTACCAGTCTCTTTTATGACCTAGAGGAGTTTTAGCAGATGCCTGTACCGATTTCTGATGAATCTGAAGGACAGAAGGAGGCCTTTGTGATTCAGATTCGTTATGGTACTTTTTTCCAGTCAAGACAGAAACACTTATTGACCTACATCAGTGCTGAAAGACCTATCCTGGCTCCCAATCAGTTCCAAGTTACAGGTTAACACTCTGGTTTTAATTATAAAACCCTCAATGGCTTGGAGGATACCATAGGCCAGGGAAAGCTCCTTCCTGTGTGTAGGAGATAGGTGCTATTGTCACCAGGTAAGACCTATTTCTGGGGTAGGTTGACTAGTAAAAGAGGCAGGTGCGTTTTTAGTGAGAACACCTTAATTATGGATTTCCCTCCTCAGACAGGCCATGCAACATAACCTTTAGGAAGGGAACCAACTACAGTACAGTACTTTATTCTAGAGAACATTTGGAGTTAGAGTACCTTTAGTCATACTGCGCGTTTGCTGTTGTTTTCTATTAATTTGTTAACTGATTAACAATTAAAGTAATTGTGGTGTTTTCATTCATGTTTAGATATTATAAACTGTCCTGAGAGTTTAAAAAAAATGCATTCTAATTTACTGGACTTGAAGGACAAAACTCAGAATGAATTTCAGCTTTCTATTCTTCAAATAAATAAGCCATCTCTGGGAAGCTTTCTTTTGCCAGAGGTATGGTACTGACAATTAGAATCGCTGACATATAGCAAGAGCAGGCATATGAATGGAAGTTTCACAGAATTTGGCCTTTAGGGGATGCGTGAGCAGTGATATGCCATTTGCATTGCTAGTATCAGTTGTGACAAGTGAATGAATCATAGTATGCAAAGTTACTCAGCCATTCAAATAGAGAAAACCTGAGCCTTTGAATTTGAAGATTATGGGCATCTATGACTAGGCTTCTGCTCTGACAAAATAATTATTATTAAAGCAAACAAAAGGAACCAGCAACGTTATTGGCACAGAAATAAGTACTGTAACATGAGGACAAACCAGTAGAGTCCCTATGCAACTAGGCCTGGAGGCAAGTGCTGAAGGCATTTCAGAATTAGCAACCTCTAACACAGGTGGGTTCTAGCAACACATTGACATCGGGCTAACAAAAACAGATGATTTAATAAGATAGAAAAGACATGGAAGCTTATAGTCATCTGGAGTTGGGTCATACAAACGGAACCTAAAAGTCTTTAACTGGGCTTCTGTGACTGCCAGTTCAACAGTAGGCCTCACAGGTGCAGCAATATAATAGGCCCTTATTTTCCAGGGATTCCCTAGCACAGGGGTTCTCTCAACCCCTTCCTGGCTTGAGTACCACCTCTGGCACCACTCTCCTGCTGTGTACCACCGGAAGTGACTGGCGAAGACATCGCCAGTTACTTCCAGGTTTTCGAAGACCAGAAAACACAGGTAAGAAGCTCTGGGTAGGTGGGATAAGGGCCCTTCTCAGAGTTCACGAGAGAGGCTTGGTCAAAGGCAGGAGCCTCTCGGGAGCGAAAATGCGGCACCAAAAGTGCCGTGTTGGAGCGAGTTTCTGGCATTCCAGCGGTCCGAGTACCACCGGCAGTCGCCCGAAGTACCACTGGTCATACGAGTACCACTGGTTGAGAACTCCTGCCCTAGCACATCCTGTGCAACCCAGAAGTACCTTAGTTTCTCCTCTGCAGTTCTCCTAGTCAGGCCTGGGTTGGAGTTGAGCACTGAGGAAAATCAGAAACAGCGGGCCAGGAGCAGGGGAAGAGTGTCTGTTGCTACTTCCATTATGTTGCTCAGGCCACTGGGCTGGCTTGGAAGCATAGGTTTTATATAAGGCATAGGAGTCAGCAGATCACATTCAGGCTTGCAACCGTAGAGGACACCCTTCCAGTCTAGGATGTCAGTGAGTCTAGTTTGCTAAGGGGCCAGGGTATAGGTGGTGCAGGAACTAAGGCATCAGAAGCCTGGTTCAACTCTGTGTTTTACACTGGCTGGCTACCAAGAATAGTAGTGACCACTCCCTATCAGAGCTGTTCTACAAAGTACTTCAAGTTGAATCCAGGATAACCTGACTCCTCTGATGGGGAGTGGCTCAATGTGCATGAGTGCATGTTGGTGTGTTGGTGTACTGTTTAAGGCATGGGATGGAGGCGGGGACCTTGCTAATTGTGTGTGTGTGTGTTTATGGGGGTGGGGTGGTTATCATGACGTGGATACCTCATGAGTTATAGTTCGACTACTTACAATATAGTCACTTGAAACAGATGCCAATAAACATTTTATAGGGTCCCACACTCCACAGCATTGTCTGACGTCTAAAACCCTGTGTGCGTTTATTGCTAAAAATACATTATTAACACATAAACTCAGAGGCAGCTACTGGAGCCATTGTAAACCATCAGAGTTATGTTTGTGCAAAGAGTAGGTAAGTAATAACACATGCTGCCGCACTTGCTCCGTTTGCTTGAGCAACACTCTGTACTTGAGAGAAACAGTTTATTTAAGTCGCTTATAAAACAGCAACTTCCTTTGCTATTGAAGACTTATCCAATAATTCCTTTGACTTAAAGAGATTTCAGATCAAGCCTTGATAGTCACTTAAGGCTTGTATTTGCAACCAGTACTTCACTCCTCTTAATCCTTACAACTGTACAACTTTGTTTTCATTCTCTCTTCAAGTGTGTTTGAAGTCTGATAAAAGCAGAATTCTGTATCTCTTCTTAAAGTTGTTGGTTGGTATTTTGTACTGCTAGAGAACAGCTTTTGTATCATGAGACTAAGTAGCCCCCTTGCAAGGGGCTGCTCACTGTTTCTTGCATCAGGTACTGGTACTGATTTGTCCTTGACTCTTTCCAATCGGCCTCCACTGTAGGTTGTTCTGCTATGCCTCTGCATCATCCATTCTCAATATAGAGGTGCCCCAGATTTATCTTGCCTTAGAGCAGGGGTCCTCAACCAGTGGTACTCGTACCACCAATGGCACTTCGGCCGACTGCTGGTGGTACTTGGACCGCGGTACCGCCAGAACCCCACTCCAACACGGCACTGTTGGCACTGCATTTTCGCTCCCGAGAGGCTCCTGCCATTGGCCGAGCCTCTTGGGAATGCTGAAAAATGCCCTCCTACCTGCCCAGAGCCCCCTACCTGCTTTTTCTGGTCTCTGAAACCCCGAAAGTAACTGGTGATGAGGTCATCACTAGTCACTTCCAGTGGTACGCAGCAGGAGAGTGGCACCAGAGGTGCCACTCGGTCAGGAATGTTCTTATGAGAACCCCTGCCTTAGAGGAAGCACATCTAGGATAGTGACTAATGCAGATGTATACCTGAGGTCCTTTGAGTTCTTGGTCTAACAGCTTCTTGTGTAAGAGTAAAGACTACCCCTGGGGAAAGCGATTCTTGAAGAGACACAATAGCTTTGAGTACCTATGCTTGCAGAACATGCCAGGTTGAAGCCCTGGCATATCCAGGTAAGCTAGAAAAAAATGTTCTTGCCTGTGTCCCTAGACCGCCACTTCCAGTCAGTGTGGACAATATTGACCTAGATAGACCGCTGACCTGACTTCGCTATCAGAAATCAGGGGTACACATTTTATCATATAAGAATAAGAACATTTGAGAACATGTCAGGCGGAACGTTTAAGTGTTTATATCATGAAAGAAAGATGTGTCCTCAACATTTATTCAAAAATGCTTTCCACAGTACTAAAAAGAAAAAAAGACCAAGGTAAAAAGAGAGGACACCATTTGATAAAGGAGTAGCAAGATTGGAGGAGAGGACAGTTCACTGGTAACAAATACAGGGTGTCTGGGGGGGGGGAGGAGAGGAACACCAATTCCTCCAGGAAAGGCTTTGCGGAAGACATTACTGGTGATGAATTTGTAGAGGAGAACATTAAATTGGCTTGACGGATAAAGAAAAAGCTGATTCCAAATATAGGAAACAGATTGACAGGAAGTTTGAGGGTAAAGATGGAAGCTGGAGGGAAAGCAGTGGATGAGGTGAGGAGTGATCTCTCTCTCTCTCTCTCTCTCTCTCTCTCTCTCTCTCTCTCTCTCACACACACACACACACACACACACACACACACACACACACACATGAATATAAAGAGTGAGAAAGGAAATATAGGGTGGAATCACATAGCAACATTTTTCTGTTTTTTTGCTTTATTTTCACAGAGGTTAACAGTGCTGGGGTTGCAATTTGAGGCAAATTCAGCAAATTTCATGAACTGGTTTTGCTGAACTTTTGGAGGGATGAGCTATGTGTGATGAATGGCTCATTTCCATAATGTTCATCATGTGCAATACTTCCGTTATCTAGTATCCAACGGAAAGCAGAGCAAGGAGGCTTTTTTTTTTCCTGCAGAAGCCTTTTGAGTGACCAGAGACAAAGGAGGATATTACGGTACCTTTTAACCATAGTGTAGAAGAGGGAAATTCAGTAGGGACAGCTTTTTACTTGGCATAACAACAAGCTGCAAAGGCTGACGTTCTTGTTTCTACACAATAGTTAAATTCAGTTCAGAAGGCTCCCCCATAATAATGGGGAAACCCCCCACCACAATTATATGAAGGTGACTTCCTACCCCTCTGACACACATAGTATTGCTCTGGGGTAGCAAATCTCCCTCCCACAACCCCAGTTCCAATTAGAAGATCAAGGTGCCTGTTCTCATCCCCTCTCATCTCACTGCAATCGTCTGGCAATTGAGAGGTTAGCAGCCTAGCTGTGTGCTCCGTGCTCCCTACAAGCAGGTGCCTTGTGTGAGATTTGCTGAGTCATGGTAGTTCAGCTTGGATCTTGCTGGGGGCTTTGAATAATGCTAAGAATTAACTATAGTATATTACCTTCTATGGCCTAAAGGTCTGCTCCTTAGAAAACAAAAATGCAAATACATTATTATAAATTCATACAATGAATGAGCTTTAAAAAGCATGCATCTGTATTATGTCTCTACATGCTGTGGCATTACCCCCAACTTCCCCCAGTCCCAAGGGGGCAACTGTGCATCCTGGAGTTGCAGACGAACATTCGGGAACAAATGCAGGCACCAATTCTTTTACTGAGTTGCTTCTTTAATTGAAAGAAGGCTAAAGCCTACCCAGGCAGCTACAACTAAACATACAGGTTCCGTCACCTTAGCTCGAATGTCCAAATGCTAAAGAGCTCAGGGTTGTGAGTCCTTGCAGGCAGAGGACCCTCATCTTCCCATCATGCCCCTCAGGCGCCAGTTGGCCAAGTGGACCATCAGGAAGGGGCTGCTCTCCCTCTGCTTTGTGTCCAACCCCCAGGGTCTCACTTCTTGGTGCTTCCTTTCTTCTCTGCCCCTGCCTGCATGTTACCTGGTTCTTCCCTTCTCTGTTCAGTTTTTCCTTTCTACCTCATTGCTCCAGCCCTTCCCCTCATTGCTTGCTCTCTCATTCTCTCCGCTCACCTCTTTCCTGCTCTCCCCTGTCTCGCCCCGCCCTCATTGAGATGTTCCTTCTTCTAGCCATTCTCAACTTGCCCTCGCCCATTTGCTGCTTCTCCAGCCCCTTTTGAGGGCTTGTACCAGCTTCCAACTGCCATCACTTGCTTCTGTTTGCAGCGGGTGAGCTGGCCTAGCAGTGGAGGTGATGACATCATCACCAGGCATTTCCACAGAGGCTTGTAACAAGCCTCGGACAGCGGCAGCTCGTCCCACACCACAGATAGCCATGGTGTGTTGTACATGCACAGAGGCAATTCATATGTTATACCAGCAGAGCAAAGGCACCTTATGGGATATAAGGAAATGTTTGTTTTATTTTATTCCTCAAATTATCAGATCTGGTAAACTCCAAAGACAACTCTTAACAGTTTAAAACTTTTTGAGAGGCCGCAATGCAATAGTGCTTGTAAATCGTACGTTATGAAATGCAAGCTATTTCACAACATGTGCCTGCTAGCGGAAATTCGCTTCAGCAGCAAATTCACATCTAAAAATGTCTTCTGAATGTGTATATATTGATTTCACTGCTGCTACAGAAGCAAGCTTCTATTGCATGTTACAGAGGTTCTGTTGGGGTCGAAGCCAGACTTGGCCTTATGCTCTCCTTGCCAAAATCCTCCTGATATTAATCAACTACTGTTGAGATATATTATGCATTATTTTTTTCAAAATAAGCAAAGAGAAATGGATTATAACAGAAAAATCATTTTTTTAATGAAGTGTGTATGGAACTCTGCTCGATTCCCTCAGTTCCAATACAATTCATATATTACACACATAAGAACAGCTACAAATAACAAATGATTTGCCACAGAGATCAACAACAAGAAAGTGACTGTGGCTGCAATCCTATGAACGCTTACCTCGGAGTAAGCTCCACTGACCATAGTGGGGCTTACTTCTGAGTAGACATGTCTGGAATTGCTGTGTGTGTGTATGTGTGTGAGAGAGAGAGAACTTTTCATTGACTGCTTATGGTCTGCACAGTTTTAACCTTTTTGTTTGTTTTTTGCACATTTTTCATGTGTAATGCAACATTTTATGATTAGCCACCACACTGTTAAGTATTGCTTAAAATATGATACTTCTTTGGCCTGATTTAAACTGGGTGGAAAGTATACTTCCCCATGTGCGCTCAGGCATGGCCAACATCCTATTGAAACCATGCAATGTTAGCACACCAGGCTGATATGCTCCTAAGGCTGTATCCCTGCTAATGCCATATGTCTGGACAGGCAACCCAGTTTCAATGGGACACCCACCATGTGTAACCTTGTTGAGTTTCTTTTATACTGATCAACACTGGTTTGTATGCAAGCTTCAAACTCATCATTGGAAATAGATGGCATAGAAAACTTCACCAGCACAATATGAAACTCGCCAATGAAACTCACCAATTATTACCCCTTGTTGAAGGAAAACGTGTTCCTCTCTGTTCTGTGTTCACAGCAACGACCAACGAGCCTTGGCTCAGTTACCAAACAAGTCAAACTAGCTGGTCTCTCTGAGCACTCATGAATAACCTGCCTGCCGTGTTTGTGTTCTGTACGCCTGGTGCTTTCCTCCAATGGTCCATTGGTTTGATTGAGAAACATTCAGGAGACAGTCAGAGTCTGCAACTCATCCTTAAACATGAGGAGTATGACAATCCACGTATAACTTTGAAAATGTTAACCATGCTATTATGTATTTTCACTTCCATAAATATGTGACTGTGTTTGAGCCCAATAGCATATTCTAAACTTTATAAGGCTGCCCTTGTAAAATGTTCAGAAACTGTGTTTGATGCTGAACAACATGAACACTTGTTTCTTAACAAGAAGTGGGCCACTTGGGAGGAGGGGCTGTAGTTCAGGGCATGTGCTTCCTGAGCAGCAGGTCTCAGGTTCAATCCCTCAGATCTCTAGGTGGGGCTGGAAAAGCCTCCTGTCTGGAACCTTAGAGGGCCAGTAACATAGACAATCCTGAGCTAGCTGGACCAGTGGCCTGAGTCGTATGTGTTCGTATGTGAAGACAGCTTCATGTGTTCAGCCGGTCTACATCACACATCTCCTCTAGTATCATAGGAACATAAGAAGAGCCTTGCTGGATCAGGCCAAAGGCCCATCTAGTCCAGCTTCCTGTATCTCACTGTGGCTCCACCAGATGCCTCCGAGAGCACACAAAACAACAAGATACAGATGGGCCCCCATATCCATGGATTCGCTACCCATGGTTTCAGTTATCCACAGATCGCGGGGGGGACCCCCCCATGCTTTTACTTTTTCCCCAGTAAGCTTTGTTTCTTCCTTAAACAAATAGGAGAAGCAACCTCTGGCTGCTTATTGCAGGCAAGTAGAACGAGACTAAGTCCTAGAGAGGCTCTGCAAGGTTATCAGAAACTTTGCAGAGCCTCTCTAGGACTTAGTCTCATTCTACTTGCCTTCAATGGAGGCTGCTTCTGTTTTAAGGAAGAAACAAAGCTTGCTGAAAGAAAAATAAGAGCCGGGGGTGCGCGTGAACACCTGCTCGTAGGGGAGGCAGGGCAGGGGGCCCACAGGAAACCATGGAGGAGGTGTTTGCTCCTATCCACGGTTTCAAGTATCCACGGAGGGGCCTGGAACATATCCCCAGCGGATATGGGGGGAGTACTATACCTGTTTCCTGTTGCCACTCCCTTGCACCTGGCATACACAGAAAACCTACTTCTAAAACCAGGAGGTTGCTTATGGCTTGTAGAACATAAGAACACAAGAACATATCAGTGGTCACAACTGCTGCAATTTCTCTGACTTGGTCTCCTGTCCAAGGAAGAAATGGCAGGATCTGGTGGGAGATGAGGGGGAAATGGTAGCGGGCAGAAGCAAGGGGGAAATGGTAGGGAGAAATGGTGAGAAGCTGGAACAGTGGTGACCAGCCAGGTCATTCATGTTTGCCCAAATTCTATAGCTGCAGTGTCATCCTGCTTGCAGAGCTCTTCAGTGAGTGAACATGAAGCAGGGTGTGAGGCTTGACTCTTGGGAGTTTTCTCTTGAATGGGTCTGTCCAAGGTGTACGCCTGCCAGATAAAGCCAGCACTGGGTGAAATCGAAGTTTATGTAAAATAACTGTCCATAGGAATTGGTAGGCAAACGAAAATGTGCAATGAAATGAATCTGTGCATCCATAAAGAGTGAATACAGATATTTGTTGGCCAAGTGATAACTTACTGTGATGGAACACAGGAAGCTGCTTTCTGCTGAGTCAGACCATTGGTCAATCTAGCTCAGTATTGTCAATGCTGACTGGTAGCGGCTGTCCAAGGTTGCAGATAGGAATCTTTCCCAGCCCAACCTGGAGATGCCTATTCATGAGGCTGATGAGGCAGTCTCCTCAGTCAGCAGATTGGCAGGGGGTGCCTCCTCTGCTGCTCTTCCTCTTCCCACTCCTCCTTAAAAAGGAAGTCGGGAACAAAATGGAAAAGGAAGCATGAAAGAGAGGAGAGTGGTAGGCTAGACAAGACAGCAGTGGTTCCTAAACATTTTAGCACTGGGACCCACTTTTTAAAAGGACACTATCAGGACCCACCAATATTTACACAAGCTTGCAAACTGCAGGAGCTCAGCCCTTTGAATGGCAGTTAGCAGCTATCTGATTTTTGAATAGCCTCAGGGCTTGAGGCAATTACTTATCTGATCTTTCCATCACCCGTGTTTTCATTGGAAGCTCTGCAGGACCCACAAGAAATTGGGTCGCGACCCACAGTTTGAGAAACACTGGGCTAGAGCGTCAATGCTCAGTCTAGCCCACTGCTTTCTGCACCTCCACACTTCTTCTTACACATCCACTCCATTTCCCTCTTTGAGGACAAGTAGTGAAGGCATCTGCTGGTGCGCTCCCAGATAAGGGGAATGGCATATGGTGTGCCACGTCAGACACCATGAGGTCTTGGACAGGTTCTGACGCCAGGGATTGAATCTGGGACTTCTCCATAAAGAGCATATGCTCTTCCACTGAGCCACAGTCTCTCCCCACTTGGGGACATGTGCATGGATCCATTTGGTAAACTGATCATCTGTTATTGTCTTTCAGAGTGGTGAAGAAAACCTTATTACTCTTCCAGCTGGGAATGTAGGGGGTATTGCAAAAGTTTCCCCACGTTGTGGAGCAAAAAAACAGACACCCAGTTTCTCAAGTCGCCGCATGAACACCCTGGTAAGTAACTGCTTTGTAAATGTTTATGTATATTCACACCTTACGAATGGTAAAAATATGGAGAGCAGTACTACTTTCTGTGCTGTTTTTCAGCTAGTGTTTTCTGAGTGTTTTTCACTCATGTTGCTCTCAAGCAAGATATGGCCAAGCAGAGGCAAAGAGCATGAAGAGAAATAGGGAATGAATCTGATCAGGTGGCATTTTTATTGATAAAAATTACTGTGAACCATAGTCACTCGGTATGTCTCAAGTGATCTAAATAAACCGGCTTCATCAGATGGCAAGCATCCAGTCGTCAGTGAGCGTGCCAGTAGTACTCTCCCACCAGCCAAGGTTGGAATGGTGAGAGAAGAAACATGCCGATCTGAGGCTAGGGAAAAGGGTGTTGGGCCCTAAGTAAAGTCCCTGGAGTCTCCCCCCCCCCTTCTCCTTGGAGGGACCCAAAAATCAGTCAATCGCTGCAACAAAGCTGCTAGCAGGCTGAATAATTTTGGATGGTGAAACTATTCAGTCTCTCTGTGAGTTCAAGTTGTCCCCATGCCATGGAGATAACAGATATAGTCCCCTTTGAATTGACCACAAAATGCTCAAGACTCCAGGATAAGCAGACATGGTGGCAGAGACCATTTAGTCCCTCCGCAAAATTGCTTCCATTGAGTGGGATTGAACCTGCCTAGAGAAGGTGAACAGTAGAAAGCAAAGAGACAGTATAAAGAATCACCTTCCTCATTCTGTTCTTAGGGTTATGAACAGAAGATACTTTGTTTTATACAATGGGGGTGATTTTTTTCTCTGATTCCCCCTTCCTTTTGCAGCCTGAGCAGGGAGGTGGAATGCAGCACAAGGACCTTTCCTACAGCAGAAGCACTAATGTCTTAGGAGGAGCTCAGGTGCTATGTTTAAGCTTTTCCCTAAGGCCCTGATCTGAGAAGAAGCATCAGGCTCAACAAGAGGCAAACTGAGAAATTTGCTTATGGGCATTTGTTAATATCTTGACCATTGTCTTTACCAAAACCTGAGAGACAGTATGCAGCTCATGCTATATTAAGGCTACAGTCCAATGCAAAATTATTTGGGAGTAAGGCCTACTGAACACAATGACTTACTTCCGAGGAAACATGCCTAGGCTAGCACTCTAATATACCTTTTATATTTATATGGACTATTTTTAATTCCATTTTTCATTGTTCGTACATTTGCTTTATACAATTGCAACCCACTCCAAGAGGCTGGGATGAAATGAGTGGCATCTTTAAATGAAGTATAGTAAGTTTCAAAGTAGATATAAGTCAAGTGGCAAGAAAAGAGAGCCAAGTTGATTTTTGTTGTCGGATAGACTTAATGGGGTGTAGTTGTGGGGGATGTCATGATGAACTCCAGCACTTCACAATTTACCACTATACCACTGCTTCTATGCCCTCCAAAATCAGCTACTGAGAGTTGGGGGACCTTTCAGAACAGGATGGTATGTTACACAAGGGCTGCAGAGGGAAGGGAGAGATCCCTCTTTTGTGCAAGTGGAAGTGCCTTGCATTTGTGGAAGAAGTGAGGCGACAACCCATACTTTTTTTTACCCATTGTAAGTACTACAGATATCTGTTTGTAATGTCCTGGTCTGCTAAGGGTTAAAACATGCTGGAGTTCTGAAGAAATACATAATGACTACAGTACTTTTTTCTGTAAAAAAAGGAACCCACCCATTATTTAACTTTGCACTTGCCAGAACTCTGATCAAAGTTGCTATTTTGACAAGCACAAATGTATTTCAGGGAAGCATAATCCCTGTTAACTGTCTTCTGTTTACAGTTCAGGCTCTACTTGATCTTTGCTTGTTTAGCCTGCACAGTCAGTGATATATCCTATAAAGCAACTTAGGAAAGTGTCAGTCATTGTGCACCGGTGTGATTCCATTAGTCACTGCCTATGTGCACACATGGCTCAAGTTCCAAAGTCAAAAGAAATCACACAACAACTTGCATTGACACTCCACCCTGGACTGTGTCTTGGGCTTATTCTTTGCCTTTCCTGCAAACAGGTAATCTCACTGTTCCATCTGACCTGTTTTTATCACAGCAAAGGGCAAGCATTGCGCAATGCACAACGTGATGTAATTGGACTATGGAAAACATGAAGTCAAATGGCAAGCCACTCACCAGGAGGTGGGACTGAAGTGACCTTTATAAAATTATCACACCTGTGATCAAGCACCATATGAAAGATGGGCTCATTTATGGAGCCAAAGTTGATCTCCTACAGAGACAGACAGTTCTTGTCACCAGCAAGGAGCTCAGCCATTCCAAATCCATATAACTGTGCTGGAAACAAGCCTAAAAAATAAAAAGGACAGGCAGGCTTGTTCCTCTGCTCTAGCCTTTATAATCAAATATAAAAGAATAAATAAAGTTTAAAAACAATGCATTCAGGTTGTCATGTGCATGGAGCATGAGCTGGGGGAAATGGAATGCTGCACCTTCCTCCTCCTCCCCTTCTTTCTTTCACATTTGATGAGTGGAGATGTCTTCTTGCAAAACAAACAGCAGAAATGAAGGCAATAAACTGACTCATACAGGCAGGCAGTCTCATGGGCCAGTTCATCTGATAGTGGAGCATCTGATATGGCACAAGAAAGACCCAAGAATGCAACATATGTACAGTATGTGCATATTTTCACTGTTCCTTAAGGCCCTATCCAGCAAGAATCAAATCTTGAGCTCATAAAAAATTGTCTTTCTGGATCAGGTCAATTGGTTTTCAACACTATCTGGCTAAATGCCTTCTAGGTGTTCACAGCACAGCATTCCCCTCTCATTCATCGTCAGGTCTTGGTATCTGGAGGTATACTAGCTCTAAACATGGAGGTTCCAGTTAGCTGCCGTGGCTAAAAGCCATTGATAGCTCTATCCTACATACAGGGGTGGCATCGGGTTGGCCTGGTCAGGCATTAGTTGACAGCCCATGCCTATCCATTCATTGCCAGTCATAGAGCTGTCCCACGGCCTCGTGATGCCTGAGGTGGCATGACAAATGCTTCCCCCTTACCCAATGAGGTGCCAGCCTCTGCTCCTCCCTGTCTCCAATGTTCTAGCCCAGCGCTCCCCTCCACATTTCCTCTTCCTCGTCCTTGGTCAATCCAGGGAGTGGAAGAAGGAGGAGTGGTGGATGCTAGTAGGCAAACAGAGATGGGCGACCCCCCCCCCAACCTGCAGCCTGAGGTGACAGCTTCAGTTGGCCTCATGGATGGGCCGGCCCTGGCCTATCAACTTCATTGGGTATTTGCAAGTTCTAATATTAGACAAGAGGGAGAGAAATGATTCACACTGTTCACATGTTTATAAGCCTTATCATATCTCCTTTTAAGTCCTTTTTTTTCCTCAAATAAAAAAAGCCCCCAACATGATTGTTGTCTTTCAATCTCAATTATTGGTGTGCGTCATAAGAAAAACCAAAATAATCTCTTAGGATTTTTCTGAGGACCAGGGAGATGACAGTTGTACAGTTTTTATTCAACATGTAAAGAACTATTTTTTTAAATTTCACTTTGTATAAAAAGCAGTGCTGCACAATATGCCCGATCAGAATAACAGAAGCACCTTGTCTGTTTTTTACACACACACACACACACACACACACACACACACACACACACACACCATATTTACATAAGACAAAATGCAGTGCAGAACCTAACAACCTAAGATATCCGTCAACTAAAAATGGGCACAAATGATTGCAATGATCTGAGGGGGAGAAACTGAAATGGAAATTGTTGCAAAAAGAATGCAGAATAGGACACATTTTAAACATTCATTCAAAAGTGCAGCTTTCCAGTTACGATTTGGCACCACCCGCTGGATACTCGGCAGAATGAATACCGGTAGTCTCCAGAATTTTACTATTTAAAACTTGGAATGTGAGCAAAGGCTGGGTCCTTCTCATGTTTTACAGAGCTGTATGTCGGTATCCTATGGTGTTAGTGTTGAAGTGTCAGCTGTAAACACCAACAGAGCACTTTCTAAAGTCAGATTACTGGGCCACATGTCATTCATTGTGCTGAATTCTATAGGTGATTGAACTCCTGGAGATCTTTAAGAGGATTGCTGCTCTATCTATATCTGTTATGTGCCAGATGAGACCTCATGTTTCACAACAAGATCTGGTGACTTGGAGATTATTCTTGACTACACAAGTTGTGTATATTAGCATAGCTAGTGGCCCCACAGAAGGTGAGGTCAGGTCACAGGATGCTAATGCAAACTGGCTACCTATGTTATGTGCTCATTTTCTTCCTTTTTGCTATTCTATTAATCCGAATTTTGCTCTATAAAGACCTTAGGCTTTTGCAGCTTCTGCTTCTACAGTCTTGTTGGAGGTAATGTGTTCTGCTTCAACATTTGCTGGTAGCATGCACCTGCTGCTGAAAAACATCCACTAATTTAAGCCTCCAATGCACAACCATATTTTGTCAGTAGTTGAAGTATTTTTGGAATGCTGCTGGTATTGTTTATGGAGTGTTTCCATGGCTTCAACCATGTGCTTCAACCAAGTGTTTCCTACTTCAACCTATTGCTATGAGTACCAGTAGCAGAATGCTATGATAATGTAGCAGTAGCAGAATGGTGATTTGCCCTGCACTGTCTTCTCTGGAAATATGTCCCTAGTCTGACACTGGCTATGCAATGTGGTCTCTGGCCCTTTGGATTCTGATCTGCTCACTCTGGCCTTGACCTGATCTGTTTAGACCAAGCTCTTGTCTCAGTAGCTGAAAATTGAGAGCAGACCCCTGCTGGCTTGTCAGAAGCTTATGAGCAGAGTCGTAGGTCTCTGTATCTACCTTGGCTTTTCTACTGAATAGCTTGTGTATATAGAATGTATTGTGCACAACTAGTATCGGAAGCCTAAATACAGACATAAAACCACTGTTGTTCTATGTCAGTGCCTCCCTTCAGAAGGACAGGATATCAACATCTGTCCATCTATTGTGGTTCAGTTCCTGCTGAAGAAATTATCTCTAGATGTTATTTTAAGAAATGTTGCCATGTCTCTAAATGTTGCTTTTGGGGTATGGTTATTGAATGGTTGACCAGCGCATCCAGATGAGTCAAGCTGCAGCTCCAGTGCATCACCTGGACAACATTAGGTCCTAGATTCATGCTGGACTAAACTTTTGACCTGGGTATAGCACAGAGACAACACTGGGTCATGATTGACAACCTACGCTTGACGATTGACAGAGAGAAACTGTACCCTGTTGATCTTATTACATCTATCAGCTGCATTTGATACTGTTTGATCATGAGGTGTTTATGACGTGTTCAGGATCCAACAGGTGTTGGTGGAACTGCCATGGAAAGATCTGCTCATATCTGCCAGGAAGATGCCAAAAAAGCAATAATGGGTAAATGGGGGTTTGTCTGATCATCCCTGAGGTATGTCTCTTGTTGGGGTCACAGGAGTCTCTTGTGCTCCCCTTTCTGTTACTCATGTATATGTAGCTGGGGAATGAAAGTGTAGCCGCAGGTCTGACTCCATGTTTGTAACTGTTAAATAGAAACTCCCCCCCCCTTTCCGGCTGTTCCAAACTTTGTCTTTTCTTCAAGGTGAAAAGCAGCTCGTTAGAAGGAATGTAGCTAGAGATAAGACATGAGACATACAGCTGTGTGTGGGGGAAAAGACATCACTAGGGTGACGCGCGCCCTAGTGACGCCACTGTCTCTGAGAAGCCTCTCTCCAGCCCCTATCCAAGGATGGGAGGGGGCCTGCTTGCCCCTTGCTTTTGGGCTTTGCTTTCTTGTTTCGTAATGAATTATGTTAATACCTATTGCATATGCAAACGTATAAAAACTTCACACTTGCTTTGAGTCTTTGTTCATCTCTCTTTGATCTGGAGAGCTTGAACCCCTGCACGTTAAATAAAGTCCTATCTCTCCCTATGGCTGGTTATTCAATTCCTTTCAAGCAAGAAGTTTCAACCTCCTGAAAGCTGACTGGCTCGCGGTGACAAAAGCATCTCTCTAACATTTACAACTAACCTTGGTCCTGCATCTTTAGGCTTAGAGAGCCCTAATAATATATACAGTGGTGTACAAACGCTCTGATTTTTTCCAAGAGTGGAAGTCCAAGGTTAATATTTCTCCCTCTTGGTGTTATACTAATCCTAGCAACATGTAATAATATATCCACCCACATATAATGTAGAAAGTGGAGCTACTGGGTTCTTATTCGTCTGTGAGGGTGTGATGCTTTTCATAACATGCATTAGACCAAAAGGACCATCAAGTCAATGAGATGCTTCTGGGAAGCCCACAAGCATGAAGACAACATTTTTCTTAAAGCATGTGAAATTTTATTGGCAGGTCATTCCAAATGGTATGTGAAGGAGGGGCTTGTACTTAGTCTAGTAGTGATGTCTTTGGCACCATTCAGTGCCCAGCCTTAACACTAGGGCACACTCCACTTCTTGGGAAAAATGTTGTTGTATTTACTGGGGCCAGCAACTGCAATAGTAATTTCCAGGCTGTGGGAGCACTTGCTTGAGCAATAGTGTCTGGGCTGATTAGGTATGGTTGTCAATGCCTACAGCCTTACTCCCCAAACCCAAAGCAGAACTAGGACATGAAAAAGAACTCTGACTTAAACGAGTTACAGGCACTCCCCAATTTATGTAAGCATTCTGTCCCAGGCTACCACCCTCACGTAAATTGATGTTTACATAAATTGGGTCTCTTTCTGTGCATGTGCAGCTCCATGGAAGGGATTAGGATGAGAGGGGAATGAGCTGTGCAAAGAGAAGACAGGCAGCCATGGGTTATTATTATGGCTTATGGGATGCTTTGCATAAGTTTGGCATTATGTAAATCAAGGGTTACATAAGTCCATTATGTAAATCAAGGGTTACATAAGTCCATTATGTAAATCAAGGGTTACATAAGTCCATTATATAAATCAAGGGTTACATAGGGAGCCAGGATGGTGTAGTGGTTTGGGAGTCGGACTTAGACCTGGAAGATCCAGGTTCAAATCCCCGCTCAGCCACGAAGCTTCCTGGGTGACCTTGGGTCAGTCACTATCTCTCAGCCCCACCTACCTCACAGGGTTGTTGTGAGGACAAAAAGGAGGTGAGGAAATATGTACACCACTCTGAGCTCCTTGGAGGAAGGGCGGTATAAAAATGTGAAAAAAAAAAAAAAAAAAAGTCCGGGGCCATCTGTACTAGTTCAGATCTGAAAACAATAAAAAGTGTTGCAAGTATAACCAGAGGCTGGTTGGGAGATGGAATAACCATATGTCCCTTCCGTTCTACTGAATGGCCAGTTACTGTCACTCAACCTTGTGAGCTTCGTTCAACAATATCCACGGCCAATGGAACCCCCTTCCTTGCATGTCAAGCAACAGTTTTCAGCTACTGATCAGCTTTGCAACAAGCCGCTGCTGATGGTGCCATTCAAACATGTGTAAAAAGCACAGGCAGTCATGTTTATTTCTGATGTGATGGCACTGGAAGAAACACCATTTGGCAGGGGAGGGGCTCAGGAGACACAGAACTGCAGGAATGTCACAGTTCGAGGGTAATGTGCTTTGGCAGAACTTAAGGAGCAACGCTTGCAAAGCACCTGCCTCTGTCTGCTGAATGTACATCTGTCATGTTCATCCCCTCGAAATTCCCAGTTAAGATTCTAGAACAGCCACTCAAATATAACATTTAAGCTGCTGCAAGTAAACTTGCTGGAGAGCCTGTCTTGTCCTCTCATATATTTATTTATTTTTAAATTTTATACTCAGTCTTTCTCAATAGAATCAAGGTGTCTAACAACCAAGAAAATTTTAAAAAAGCAACTCATCACATAATAGCATGGTCACCCATAGCAATAAAAGCAGCAGTTGACTATACTGTACCAATATATAATAAATACAGCATGAAAAGAAGAGGGATAAAATACAGCATCAAGATCTCAAATGATTGGACAAATACAGAAGACTAATTATACTCCACCTAGATCCTAGCTATAGGGTTAGTTTTAAGGAAGGGCAAAAGCAAATGCAGAGCTCAAAAATAATTTTTTTATCTACTGGTAACAGCTGGTTTGTGATGTATTTCTTAAGAACCGCAGTAGCTGACCCATTTGGAAGCCCTGTAGCAAAACGAATAGCCAATTCCAGAAACCATTCATTAACTGGATATTATATTTATTGCATTATTGAATTGCAAATTATTGAATTGCAGAATTTCTTTATAGAGTGGGTTTTTAAAAATGTCCTTTCCCAAAATGCCACTATCACAGTTGTTCCTCCTCTACTGCCCATATCAAAACCAAACGTTAACCCCTTATAATAACTTGCTTTTTCTTTGGGGGGAAAATCCACTTCAGATTAGCACCAGACATTACAGGAAGATCTCGTGAAATCAACAATCACAGTTCTTACTCTGTACAATCTCCCGCTGGCACTGGACATTAGTCTGCAGATTAGTCTAAAAGCATTAGGACCGTAGGACGTGGAATTTTCTATAATCAAGAGAGATGTTCAATATACTCTGGCATTAACAATTCTGTATCTGCTACTGCTGCTGAAAATGAAACATAATATGTCATATATCTAATAAACAGAGAGGATTATTTCATTGCAGATAGTTTTACAGTGCAATCCTATGCATGTCTATTAAGAAATAAGTCCCATTGAGTTCAATGGAGCTTGCTCCCAGGTAACTGTGTATAGGACTGCAATCTCAGTTAATATTATGAACTGAATGTTAATGAATACAGTAAATGCCTTGGGCCATCTGCTTAATTTTCTCCATTAGTGCTAACAACCTCATTCATGGTTTTCCTTAAAGCAGTGTTTCTCAAACTGTGGGTCAGGACCTATTTGGTGGGTCGCAGCTCAATTTGTGGTGGGTCCAGCAGAGCCTCCAATGAAAACATGGGTGATGAAAAGATCAGATAAGTAATTGCCTCAAGACCTGAGGCTATTAAAAAATCAGATAGCTGCTAATTGCCCTGCAAAGAGCAGGGTCCCAATAGGTGGGTCCCAATAGAGTGTCATTTTAAAAAGTTGGTCCCAGTGCTAAAAGGTTTGGGACCACTGCCTTAAAGTAAACAAGACGATTGCATGTTACTGGTTAGCAGGAAGTCAGTGCTAAAGTTCAAGAGGCATTTAAACCAGTTACACACATAATCCGCCAGGTGGCACTGCAGTCATAAAGCATTCCAAAAATGGCAAGAAAAAACACCTTTATTTCTTAGTATTAGCGTGTTCATTGATATAGTGTCTTCATGTTAGTACAATATAGGGTTGCCCTGTTAGCACAGTGGTGTTGGTGGTGAACGGTGGGAATGACTTTCCTCCTTTATATTTGTTCATTTTCCCTTGTTTCCAAAGGGCAAGAATTCAAGAAACCAAAGGGCAGTAGTATCGGTAACTTGTTCCCTTGAGTTACAGAACTTACAAGCTATTTGAAACAAATGGACCAGTCAATTTGGACCAATCTTTGGACACTGACTCTTACAGCAGGCGGCCAAGTCTTTTCTCGCTCCCATTGTTGTGAGCACCCCAAGGTGCAAGTGATTTCAGCTCGTTTGATTCGGTGAGCAGACACCTGACTCCGCAGGCGGAGAGGGTACCCAAAAAGGAAAAGAGAGAGAGAAAGGGAAGAGATCTGCAGTTTGCAGAGGCGCCAAAAAAATAGAGCTCAAAATAGACCAACGTTGTAAAAAGAAGATCTTTTACTCGGCTAGCCAAGGACACGATCAGCAAGGCAGAAAGTGTAACATATACAATCAATACAAAAGTTTATATACATACATTATTTCATACAGAATCATGGAGTTCATTGTTACAAGAATACATAATAAAGGAGAGCCAATGAGGGAAAGGATCCAAGAAGTTGCACATCGATACAGCCAATAGGAAGTTGGATTGAAACTTTACACCAATGAGAACAGCAGCAGCGTGTGTGAAACTTTGAACCAATAAAAGATAAACTTTATTAAAAGAACCAATGAAAAGTGTGGTGCTTTGTGCAACTGGGAACCAATGGTATGATGGGTGGGGGGTACTGGGTGGCAGGAGGTAATAGGATTAGACCCCCACTTCAGGTGAAGCGAGGTTTTCCAGAGTTTTATGAATGAGTCCTTTTGAGAAGCCTGCTTAACACAAAAGGCAGTATTTCCAATTAGATAGCCAAAAGTGCCACACAATAGGTCCCTGCCCCATGGCACCAGGCATACAGTTGAGGACATTTGAATTGTTCCTGTCAATCAGGCAAGAGCAAGGCAGGTAACTGGATTAGCATTTGAAATACTTGTAGCCAGGCAAAACAGGAACAATGGGAGGTGAGATAGTGGTAGCATGCACAGACGGACAAGTTGCAATCAGGGAAATGGCAGCAGGAGAGAGGCATTTGAATAATAGTAACAAAGGAAGGCAGAGACAATGATTCCAGGATGTGGGGGGTGGCGGTGATTGACAGAGGAGAGACACACAAAGAGTTAGGCTGGAAGTTTAGGAAATGGTGGCAGCCTGAGTTCTCATGGCGCATCAGGAATTCCCTGGATTCCCTGCCCCCATCTAGCTCCCCAGGTAGAAGGAAGCCATTTGAGAGCAGCACAGAATTGGAAGCTGTTGCTGACTAGCTTGGGTTATGTGGTTTTAAAATGGTCTCTCCTACTCCCTGCAGTACAGATTTGACAGGAGGTGCCCCCCGGGCTGCCTACGTTTGACCTCTTGTGTACTCGCTGGAGGGGGGTGGAGGGCCTCGAACCGCTCCCCATGGTTTCCGCTCCCCGATACCCCAAGCAGGACGCTCCGCCTCGAACGGAACTCTTTAATGGCTGTAAATCTATTGTACCGCTGCCAGGAGCCTCTCCGCTCAGCGTGAGACTAGCCCCAGTTGAGCAGGAGGATCGGGACCATTCCGTGTGGATCCCATCCCTAGAGAGAACCACAATGACCTCCGAGAAGATCCGGGCACATAACCCCCAAGGGAACCCCCAAATAACCAAGAAAAACTTCAGAATCCTCATTCCACCGAAATAGAGTAATACCACTTTAAAGCTGTCAAATGGAGACGAGTTAGCGAAAGCCGGCTGTCAGTGCGGAAAGGCAAGAGGTCAGAGCTGGGTTAGTTAATAAGCGGCACACGCCGTCTAAGAAGGTTGGCTGAACGCCCAGAAAGAGGATTATAGGCTTAGTAGGTCAAGAGGTTTAATAGGATTAAAAGGGTACAGAGTGAACTTTTGCTACTGCCGCTTCTCTTGGGGCTCTGGAGGGCTCGTGTTAGGCGCGTGCCGGTGAACTTTTGCCCTCGGCGGGCACGCGCCAGCTGTCAAATAGTGCGCAAAGCGGAAAGAAGCCGAATTTAAAATGCGCTTTGCCTTAAATGGCTGTATCTCAGTGATCCTTGGGTGGATTTGGATGGGGTAAAAGGCAGGGGGTTCAGGAAGCAGTGGCGGAGGACATAAAAATATATCAGGGGGGGTTTGGTGCTCACATCACCATCACTCTGGCACTCTGCCATTCTTCCTCAGCCAAGGTCAGGTCACATTTAGGACAACCCCTCACTCTAAGATTTTCGTGTTCAAATGGCAGAAGTAGGTTCAACTGTGTTGTTTTACGGCGCAATCCTGACTAGGATCCAGCTGGCGGCCCATGGCCGTCCGCCGGATCCTGTGCACCGGCAGCCAGCGTGGCCACCGGGCGGGAGGTCTACTTGGGGAAGGGGACGCTCATCCCCTTCCCCGAGTGTAAACGGAGGCTGCCCGGATCGGCCTCCTCGGATTTCCGCCAGCTATTTTGCTGGTGGAAGTAAGAGGAGGCTGTGTAAAGGCCCCAGCACCTGGCGGGGGTCAGGATACAGCCAAAGGTCGTCCCCTGCCCCCTCCCGGGCCGCCTGGGCCAATGACCACCTTCCCCTGCCCGACGAACCACCCCCTAACCGTTGGATCCTGACTTACCTGGGTCCGGTATCAGGGGGGTCCTCCAGGTGCCGGAACTGGGAAGCCCAGCCTTGCGCTGGCCTTCCCGGCTCTCAAGGAGGCACAAACGTGCCACTGGAATGCTTGTTCTGACGCTGGAATTTTCGTCGGGATTGCACTGCCCGTGTCTGTAAAATGGGTCTCTTTTGAACAAAATGCTCTAATGTTCAAGTTTTCATTTCCATCTTTAGGCATCAGAGTGAACAGCTAATGAGAGAGAGAGAGAGAGAGAGAGAGAGAGAGAGAGAGAGAGAGAGAGAGAAGCATTTACATGCCAATCCTATTTAGATGCACTGACTTTTAACAAAAATATGTTAATTTGCATGAACAGCATCTCATTTGTGTTCTTATTTTCTTTGTGTCTTTTTTTGTTTGTATTTTAGGATATTTAAGTACAGTATTTGACAGACATTGTCGTGGTAAGAAACTATACCTGGGGAAAAAGGAAAGGATTGGTGGAATAAAATAGCCACAACATAGAATGAACCTTCTGAACCTTCATCAAAACCTATTCTCATATTCTCAGTGTGCTCTCCACTAGGGTTACTAGATATAGAATCACAGAGTTGGAAGGGACCCACAAGGTCACCTAGTCCAAACCCCTGCCTATAGCAGGAAATCCTCCTAGACTAGAGCATCTCCAGCAGGTGCCTGTCAAGCCTCTACTTGAAGATCTCCAGTGAGGGAGAATCCACCACTTCCCTTGGCAATCTGTTCTGCAGCCAAACCACCCTTACCATCAAGAATTTCTTCCTGATGTCCAACCGGAATCTTCTCTCTTGCAGTTGGTAGGTATCCATTGGATCAAGTTCTACTCCCAGAGACAGTTGAGAACAAATTTGTTCCTTCTTCCATATGACAGCCCTTCAGGTATTTGAAGAGCACTATCATATCCCCTCAAAGCCTCCTCATCTCCAGGCTAAACATACCAAGTTTCCTCAACTCGAGGAAGCAGGATTCAGAGTAACTTTGTTTGTAAACAGAACCTCCAGTTAAAGCTGCACTAATTGAGTCTCTGAGAAAATGAATACATTGTATGGGCCTTAATGCAGACAGATTGTTCTGGGACAGAGAGGACTTATCCTAGTGCAGGAGTGGTGAGGTCATCAGCATGACTTTTTTCTTCCCACAGACAACTTCAGTTGCACTGAAGGGAGAATTTCACTAGATACACCTTTTCCCCCTTGAGCACTGCATCACCATCCAGCAGAATTTTTCCCTGTGATACAACTCTTAAAGGTTCAAGAATGCTCTCAAGATTTAGACTTGGCAGCCACATTCCCCAGAACCACAAGGAGTAGAAACTTCTTCTTCCCTGAAAGTTGAAAATGTTCACAATTCTAAGAAAGCCACAAAGATGTTCCATTTATGAAACCAAATTCCATAATTCATGCCTAAATCTTCCAATAAAGCCATGGAATAAGTAACTAACTGTGCAAGCCTAACTGTGCAACTTTCCGCAGCCAATATCCTGAAGCCATTCCTGGGCCGTACCAGCGCGGCCCGGGAACATCTCAGGAGAAGGGGACTTTCGTCTGAAGCTGGCGTACATCTGAGGCGGCGGGATAAGGCCAAACCGGGCCGGAAAAGGACTGGGGATATCGGTGGAGTATGCTGCCAATATCCCCGCCCTCTTCCCATCCGGTTCAGTCAATGCCCCCCCTCCCTTGCCACCTGGTCTGCCCTCCCCCCACCCCTGCACTGGTCGGTGCAGGGCTTACCTTCACCGGCGGATGCAGGGACAGTCCACCAGGTGAATGAGGGCTGCCTTACTCCTGATTTATTGCAAACGTGTGTTATGGCACATTTGTGACACTTTAGAGCGGCGGAGTGCGCATTCCGCCCCTCTAAAGCTAGTGAGGATCAGCCAACTCAAACGTTAAGTCCCACTGAAGTCAACAGAATTTGCTCCCAGGTAGATATGCATAAGGTTGCAGCTTAACCTTAAGAAGACAGACATATAGCAGCCCAGTGAACCTTTCAAAAACACTGCGTTTTCCCACATAAATCTTACTACAATCCTCATATCCAGAATCTAATGCTCATATCCTCTGTCTGTGTACCTGAGACCTGTTTATCTACTTGTAATTCACTGATTGCAGCTTGATACTCTTTCTATAAGATCATTCTCTATGCAGGGCGCAATCCTGAACTAAAATTGGCCGGCGGAACAAGCATTCTGCTGGCTGAAGATGTCGCAAAAGTGACGTAAAGTACATTCGTGATGACTCGAGAACAGGGAAGGATGGTGCAAGGCCGGCCTACCCTGCTCCGCCGCCCTGACAGTCTCCTGCCCGCCGCCAGACCCAGGTAAGGATCCAGTGGAGAGGGGTGGAGAGGGAGCAAACAGCGGGGCCCAATAGGCCCAGCCAATCAGGGAGGGGGCGGGGATCGGCCTCGGCCGAATCCTGACCCCTGCAGATTGGCTGAGCCGTTACACGGCCTCCACTGACTTCCGCCAGCAAAATAGCTGATATAAATCCGAGGAGGCCGATCGGCCCCAGCCGCAGTTACACCCGGGGAAGGGGACGAGCATCCCCTTCCCTGAGTAGACTTTCCGCCATGGGCTGCCTGCCCATGGCGGAGCTCGGGAACCTCAGGATCCGGCGGGCGGCCCTGGGCCACCCGGCGGATTTTTATGTTAGGATTGGGCTGCCCATCAGGTGCAGAAATACACTTTAAGATCTCCAGCACTTAATGTTTTTTTTTTTTTTTAATATCTGTCAGAAAGATCAATGGCATTTTTGACAGGAACATTGTGACCTCTGTTTCAATTGGTCATGAAGCTACTGAATAGTAAACAGACACAATGATGCCTGGAGTACTATTTTTAATTAAAAAACTAAACTAAACTAAAGGTTTGTAATGAGACACAAATGGATGGTCCAGATGTATTAAAACGCCTGTCTTTAAACTGCAGCTTCCTTAGGAATGAAATTTACTAGACCAGCTTGATCTGGTTCAGTCAATTTCCCATCTCTTTTGAATTCTATGAAAGTGGCTAGAACTAGGCATAAGAGCAAATAACCTTTTAACTTCAGCAGTGAGGTTCACCCCACCCTAAGAGTGCAATCCTGTGCATCTTTAGGCCAGTGGAGCAACTGCTCCACCGGCCTAGGGTGTTGCGTAAAGCACTTTTGTGGCACCCTAGGAGTAAGTGGTGGTGCCAGTGCTGAGGCCTGCACCTCTCACTTCGCTGCCGGCCCTGGTCCCAGATGCAGGTAAGTGCTGCGCCAGATGGCAGGAGGGCATGGGGAGGGCGGACCGGGTTGGTGGGGGAGGGGGTGATTGGTCGGCCAGGCCAGGGAGGGGCAGTGGTATCAGTGACGCCTGTTCCCAGGTCTAGCCTGCCTTACATGACCTCCCTGGGTGTGCACCTGCAAAACAGCTGGCACGCATCCGAGGAGGTCCATTGGGGCTGCGGGGCTTACACTGGGGGAAACGGACAAACATCCCTTTCCCCCGAGGTGAGCCCTGGCTTCGCCGGTGCAGGCCACATCCTGCACAGGATGCAGCAGCCAGACATTTAGGCTGGCCGGTGCATCTTACCCAGGATTGGGCTGTAACAAAGGTGGCTCGGGCTACTTTGGCCACACCATTCTCCGAGAGACAGGTCTGACTCAGTGGCAGCTAGAAGGGGGATTGATGGCATGCCATATACAATGCAGATGATACTCCCTCCTGGTACAGGAGGAACTGCGTCCTATACCACAGGGAGATCATGATCATAATCATTCATATTTTAATTTGCCTTTAATTTGTTTCAAGCATAGTACTTTCTAGAATGATTTTAATATCCTGTGAGCCATCTTGAGGGCTCTATTTGAGCCATAAAGGCTGCAGTAGCTCTGCATACCTGCCCCCTCAAAACATGGGCAACAAACTTTCTGCACGCGCCGGAACTCGGGAGAGCACAGCTCTCCCGCGTTCAGCTGCTCTCTCTTGAAATGGTGACCACACAGCTCCGCGCGAGTCTGGGACGCGCCGGAAATCATGCGGTGTGGGTCGGGCTTAAGTGGGAGAGACATGCATTTTTAGAACAAATACAATAACCATGGGTCTCTAGGCATCACTGTGTAGTCTGACTGCTGACAATGTCTTTCTGTTGTTTTTTGTTCTTGGTCACAAAAAATTAGGCTAAAGATTGCATTTGTTTTTTTTAATAGGGTAGGGCAAACTGAGCTATATTCGGCAACAACAGTGATTCAGACTGTGTGAGACACACCATTTAATTGAAGGTACCAAATCTCAACATGTTCCAAGCAAAACAGTTCTGGGACTTAAAACAAACAAGTCATGCTATCAATCGTTCATGTCTGTTCTTGATAAGAAGCTTGCAGGAACATTCTATTGCAGTGAAGTAGTAGATGGCAAAGGCTGTTTCTGCATCCCAGTGGAAGAGCAATTTCACTTGAAGCACACTATGACTTGAAAAGTTCAATTAATGTTTATGATACCCACTATTTGGATCAGTAACGTTGCTACTTTTTAGAGAATGAAACGTAAACCTAGCTAGTGGTTTTCCCAAATTGCCCGATATGCAAATTTCATTGCCAGCTTTTATATCCTAATATTTTAAAATATGCAGCCCAGATGAATGACTGAAGACACATCTTGTTAATTAACAGTCTGATCTTAAGATCCCTATCCTGACCAGTAAGAGGATAGGATGTACCAATACCGTACCTACATCAGTCCATGATAGAACATGAAATTCTCCAACCATTATGTTACCCTTACAGATAGTCCCCAAGATACATACCAGTTCCATTCTGGAGGACTTTCCAGAAGTTGAAACATATGTAAATTGATGATTTACAGGGAGATCATGATCATAATCATTCATATTTTAATTTGCCTTTAATTTGTTTCAAGCATAGTACTTTCTAGAATGATTTTAATGATTATGATCATGATCTCCCTGAACAAAAAAGAGGCTTTTTTGCGGGGCCTTAAGACGTTTTTATTCAGGACTGCTTTTAATGTCTGACATGGTGGGCTGACTTTTTAACTTTTTAACAAATGGTTATATATGTAAATGCTGGTGACCCACTGGGGTTGTTTTTAATCTCAAGTGTTTTTAATTATTTTAATGTGTTTAATTAATTGTTTTAAAGTTGTTTATATGTATTTTAATATGTTGTAAGCCGCCTTGAGTGCCTTCGGGAGAAAGGCGGGCTACAAATTTTTTAAATAAATAAATAAATAAATAAATTGAAACAGCCGGCTCTTGCCTACCCAGAGCTTTTGCACCTGTGCAAAAGCAGCACAATGGAACATTCTAACATTCACACACGGACTGTGAAAGTGCTGACACGGCCGTCCATAACTTGGATGTCTGTAACTTGGGGATCCAGTGTATTGTATATTGCTGTGTTACAGTGGCAATACGGGCAGAACACTGGACCAGATGTGAACGTTTATATTTTCCAAATAAGTTGTTAAGCAGGAACTGTCATGCTTAAGAATTAAAAGCCTAGGAAGATCTGCAAATTGATACTTTCAGCTTCAGCAATATTTCTGTTATCACCAACAGAAGGGGAAACGTTCATTTGACAAAGGGAATGTTGGAAGAGAAGTACAGTCAGCCCGCATCATACGCACACTTGCATGAATTCAAGTACAGTATATGCGCTCGGCAAACAAACAGAAACAACAGTTTAAATAATGCGAGCGATTCCGCCTGCCATTCCACTTACTATATGCCCTGGAGTGAGAGTGAGATGGGAGAATGAATCTGCTGTTCCCTCAGTCATCTTAGTTCTCGCATGACTCTTGTAATGTGATTTTCATTCTTAAAGAGACAGTACACACTTTTTCAGATTTGCGGCAGTTTCGACTACACACAATTCCCCCCTTACGCATTGACTTCAGAACCTAACCCTTATGTAAAATGCAGGCTGCTGTCATTGATTAGCACAGTTTCATTTTCCATTACTCTTCTGCTTGTAATTGAGAAAATGACAACATTGCTGTGTAATTAATTTCCTATCAGTGTTTGCAGGTAAAACAGGCTGCAACCCTAGCCATACTTTCCTGGGAGTAGGCCCCACTGAACACAATGAGATTTACTTCTGAGTACATATGCATAGGATTGGGCTGCTAATCTCTGACAGTTTTCCCATGCAATACCAAAACGTACCTTTCAGTCTTTCGGGTACAAACACCCCTAGGATGCATAGAGGTGAACAATATTTAGTGGTGAGTCTGCTGTCGAAATGTACTCGCTGTATTTGGGGCACATGTACAACATTCTCTACCAGATTGACCTGAGGAAAATCTTGTTTGTCTGGTTTGCAGCAGAAGTCAGATCTGTACAGAGCTGATTGCCTGGTTCCTGTGTCAGTCCCACACACATCTTGGCAGAGGATTTTTAAAGTGAGGATTTTAACAAAGTGCTGACCAAACATTTGAGCAGAAAAACATGCAAGACTTGGGGGGGGGGGAGAATAACAAAGCAAATCATGGGGGACAGTATTTCATCTGGAGACTGTATATGCAAGTAGGAATGAAGAGGCACAGGGGAGCCCACAGCCCACAGCAGGAAAACTAACAAACCCACTACTGTTTGAACTAGGTACTGTATGTGTGTACATAGTTAAATATTCAACAAGTTTCATTGAAATCCGGGGCACTTTCAGATTAATGAGTGTTTGAGCATGACTTTTCAACACATCAGTACAAAGGGGAATGTTCATTACTATTGCTTATGGATAGCCACAGTTGTACACAGTGCAAAGCACACAATGAATGAGAGGGATCCTTGCGAAATGCTTACAGCCTAGACAGTAAACAAAGGAAGTCACAAGAAAGGAAGGCAGTCTCTAAAATGTAGTTATGGGAAATGTTCTGTAAACAACTAATGCAAACAATATGTCCTTTGGGAATGGGAAGTGCATTGTTGGAGTTCAGATGGCCACATAATGGAGCAGTGTCTGTAACAACCACAACACACACACACAGAGCCTTGTCCAGATGAGGTTGTTCCAACAGAAGGGTTCTGGGACCAAGCCTGAACCAGCCTAGGTTGTGGTGTGAGCATTTATGTGCTTGTATTTGGTGCACTGGTAGGAATAGAAAAGGGAATGACTTTCAGGGAAGAAGGATTAGGAAAGCCCTGTACTGTACTTGTGTCCCCACCAGTATGCTGGAGGCAGGAGAAAGTAAGGGGTG
This sequence comes from Plestiodon gilberti rubricaudatus, assembly GCA_026170595.1. Taxonomy (NCBI): domain Eukaryota; kingdom Metazoa; phylum Chordata; class Lepidosauria; order Squamata; family Scincidae; genus Plestiodon; species Plestiodon gilberti. The sequence continues at coordinate 232,657,371 of JANXHW010000001.1, read as the reverse complement.
AGACAGAGGGATGGGAGGCTGCAAAAGGGAAAGAAAAGTTTCAAAGCACAATTAAAGCTACCTGATTCTGGAGAGCTTTGCCCATGTTCAGAGGGTTCCAAGCAGCTTGTGGAAACTCTGTCCTGAGGCAAAACAAACAGGGGTTACCGTTGTTGTATCAGATAGAGAGACAGCTTGCTGGTCAAAATCCTCCATGTTTTTTGTGTTGTTGTTTTTGAGTTACTGCTTACGTGCAGCTCTGGTGGTGGGCAGATCAATCTTGTTATCAGAGTGAGAAATGAGCCCTGATGTCTTCTACAGTAGTGTGTAAACATGTAACTTGGTGGGTGACTCGACTCAGGTGCTGATGTGCCAATTCCTGGCACACAAGCAAGGGAATCAAATCAGGGGATGTTGCGGAAGGGGCTAATGGTAGCAGCTAAAATGCAGGTGCAAAAGAAATACCACACAACCAAGAAGCAAATACAGTTTCACGATGTAGTTGTGCCAGGGAGATGTCAGGTGGGGTCATTGAAAAGGCTACATGCAAATTGCACGTTCAAGCGTGAGGTTACACAGTGACACTTAGAATGCAGATTCTTGATACAGAATTGCAGGCAAGATAAAGAGTTGTATAGGCATACAGAAAGGCTGCATTTAGTGGGGACAAATACAAAATATAAATACAAAACAGGAGGTGTACTCAAAGGTGACACTGGAAGGAAGCAGGAGGTTGCGTAATGAGATGATCTTCCTTTCCCAGGGTCTGAGCAGGCAAACAGAGTTCTTGGGCTTGACCTGACTTTCCAGGAAAGCAGTGTCCAATCATGGATATGATAGTCCTTAATAGACCATGATGGCAGTGCCGGAGGGCAAATAGTTGGCATGGGCAGGCAGGTTCGGCTTGAATGGTGCTGCCTGGCAACAAGACATGATTGCCAATGCATGCATAATACCAAGGACAATAATTCACGATGCAAGTAATGATGCAGTTTCCACAGGTAACAACTGGTGCAACTTTGGGGTAGTTGTTACTTGTGTAGGGAAATCACATGTCAAGTTACTGGCAAGTGCAGTTATTCGCTCCAGCAACTGGGACTGCAGCATGTCTTTCCCTGTGGGAAAGCAGGTATTCCAATGGCTTGTATGCTCTAGTACAGTGATGGCGAACCTATGGCACGCGTGCCACAGTTGGCACGCAGGGACCTCTCTGTGGACACGCGAGTCATAGGTCGACAGATCGCGAAAACGTCGGGTGCAGCCGTGGGGGGGGAGAGCGGGTCACAGCCCTCAGGCTCCACCAATGAATGGCTGCCTTTCCTTTCCGCGCGCTCCCTGCACGATCATGCAGAGAGAAGGAAAGGCGCGTGGAGGCAGCCAGGTCTCCGCGGGCGGGCCCACCCACTCTCTGCATGACGTGCGCCGCTGCCTGGCTGCTGCTGCTGGGCTCCCTCATCTTGTCCTCAACCAGCTCTCTCACCCTTCCCATCACCCCGGAGAGCCAGACCCAGGCCAAGAAAACGGTAGGTTGGGGTGAGATTCTTCACACCAGGCAGGCGGGCGGGCCACTCTCCCTGCCGCCCGCTGCCCAGCCAGAGCATCAACCAGAAGCCATCCTTCTTCGACAGCAGAGTCACTTCGCTGCCTGGCAGCGGCTCTCCAGGGCTTCGGGCAGCGGGGAGGACGTCTTTCCCCAGCCTTCCCTGAAGGTGCTGGCAGGGGACCTGCAGAAAATGCAGGCACTGCTTCCGCCTCTGCTCCCCAGAAACAAAGCGAAATTGTCGGGGGGGGAGGAGTAGCAGCCCGAGAGCAGGTGAGTTCCAGTGGACAGAGAAAAGGCAGGGGGCCAAGCTGAGCCTTGCAAGGCCTTCCTTTGGAGGGGAGGCCTCAGGTCGGGGCGGGGGGCAGTGGGGAGCGTGCAAGGCCAGGGGCTCCATGGAGCAGCCCTCGGGTGACGAGCTGGCACCCTCCTCAAATGAGTGACCCTCCCCAAATAGGTTTGGGCACTTGGGCTCAAAAAGGTTCGCCATCACTGCTCTAGTATATGTCCCTGACACAGGTGTTCCCATTGAGGGATGCCTTAGTATTACTATTACTATTACTATTATTACAGGTTTATACTGTGTGTTGCTATGGTCATCGTTCAGGGCTGAGGTCCCTCCCCGGGTTCTCTAAAAATTTACGACCCAATCCTGTGTAACTCTTGCACCAGTGTAACAATAGATCCACTGGTGTAAGTGCACTTATGCCGGTGTAACTTGCCGTATGCCGGACAGAGACCGGCATAAAGCCTGTGACACACCGCATGTATCCTGCGTGCGTCGCATCCCGCGAGCCCTGTGTGTTGCCTTACATCAAGGGTGGGGAACCGGCGGCCCGCGGGCCAGATCCGGCCCCCGGAGCGATCCGGTCCGGCCTCCGTGAGCCTGGACCCGATTCCATCAGGTCCGGCCCGCGCGGGCTTGGACCGGAGGCTGCTGCCCCCTCGCCCGACACCTTTTCAAAGCCGGCTGTTATACACATGCGCAGAAACAGCCGGGTTGAGAAGGGGTCACGCGACTCCTTCTCAACCCGGCTGTTTCTGCGCATGTCTATTGGGAGAGCAGTGGGTGGGAGGTAAATTTGTGGGGGGGGATTTCCCCTATGGGAAAATGGCCCCCCACCGCAACTAGGTTCCCCACCCCTGCCTTATATGATGGACATGAGGGGGCTGGATGGGACGTGACCACGTCCCACCAGATCGCAGCCGTGCTGTGAGGGTTGCTTGCTTGTCCCCAGTGATTGGTCGCTGGAGACAAGGAGGCGGAGAGTTCTGAGCAAGCAAGCTTGGGCGGGGGGAGAAGAGTCCAGGACTAGCCTTCCACTCATTCCAAGTGCCCTCCTACCACTCCCCGTGATCGGCAACGTGGATTCCAAATCGCAGGTAGCAACAAAATGCTTAATGTTCGGCTGCAATGTCATGTGTGCCCTGCTTGATGTGATATGACCATCTCAGGGAAACAAAGGTAAGTGCAGTCAGGAGCCCTTAGTACAGTGGCTTTGATGGAGCAGCTGAGGCTAGCATCGCCCATGGCGAAAAAGTGTGTGGGGGAGAGAGAGAGAAAATCCAATCTGGGAACGAAGGACGGGGGAAAAATAAACGTTTTATCATTAATAATATTTTGATCTCTCCTTGCAGGAGAGAATTGCAACTCAGCGGTTATTAGACAAACTTGGGCTGCAGTTCTGGGCACACCTAGTTGGGAGGCTGCTTCGGTTGCGACCCATTGATTTCCACGGAGCAGTTACAAAACACATGGGTTGATCTACCCCACTGAAACAGAAGCGGCACACTTGAGAACACAAGCCCTTTTTAGCCAATCAGAATCGAGACGCTTCCGAATCGATTCTGATTGGCTCCCAGGCTGCTCTGCATCCCGCCCCCAAGGACTCCAAAGAAGGGCTCCAATTGGCTGATAGAAAACGCGACGCAAAAAATGCAGGGAAAACTTGGCATTGGGGAGAGGAGGCGTTTCCCAGAACATCCCTCCCAGCAGCTCCTGGCGGGCCTGAGCATTACAGCCTGGAGGACGTCACACTGCAGGAAAGCAGCCGCTGCTGGACACACCTTGCACGACGCATGCGAAGGTGTGTCTCAGGCTTAACCCCTTGGATGCCACGCATGCGCAGTTTATTTTTATTTTTATTTATTTTTCACATTTTTATACCGCCCTTCCTCCAAGGAGCTCAGAGTGGTGTACATATTTCCTCCCCCCTTTTTGTCCTCACAACAACCCTGTGAGGTAGGTGGGGCTGAGAGATAGTGACTGGCCCAAGGTCACCCAGGAAGCTTCGTGGCTGAGCGGGGATTTGAACCTGGATCTTCCAGGTCTAAGTCCGACTCCCAAACCACTACACCATCCTGGGACGGGACCAACATGGGACGGATGCCGCTGCAACTCCGCCGGTGCAGGGGGCATTCTGGGGGCGTTCGGACACCCCCAGAATGCCCCCTGCACCAGTGGAGTTGGGCTGGCGCCTGTCCTGTGTCCGAACTGCGCATGTGCGGCATCCGAGGGGGGGTTACGCCGGTGTCCATCCTGTGTCCGGCGAGTTACACTGGCATAAGTGCACTTACACTGGTGGATCTACTGTTACACCGGTGCAAGAGTTACACAGGATTGGGCTGTAAATCTCTGAGTGGAAAATGAATGCCTCCTCTCTCTAGTGTGCATCCATGTCAATGCACCTTGCACTGCACAGCCTGCCATTTTGCACACTGCAGCTGTTGGGATACGTATATTTTGAGCTGTTGACAACCTAGTGTAGGACAACAACCTAGTATTTCTTTACCCAAAAGAACAAGCAACCTCCTGGCTTTTAAATAGGAAGAAGGTGAGTAACAGAATACATGAATATGGCATACAGAAGGTGGACTGGTGCGCTCGGTGTGTGATAGTGACTTTGACAGTGATCCTTGGTATAGGAATTGGGGGTGTTGTGTTCCTATTTTCATCAGCAAAATGTTGGAGGGTATGGGGGGAGAGCTGTCCCTTTGTTACAAGCTCTCATTAGACACTGTAAGTGACACATGATCCAAGGCATCACAAGCATCACCTCTATGCCATTGTGACCGTAACAAAATCCGATTTTCATTGTCTTCCAATTTCTCTCTGTCTCTCTCTCTCTGTCTCTCTCTCCTCCCCACATAGAGGCTGTGTGTTCACTCTGCAGTACTTCAATCCATACCTCTCAGAACTGTTTTTTCAAAGGCTATTTTGTGAACCCAGCAAGGCTCTGGCCACACTTGCTTCCATAACACAGCAATATACAGTAGACAGCACTGCAAATGGCCAACACTATCTAGCAATGAGCTGACCTGAAGGAGGAAAACCTAACTATATCAACACTACATTCGTTTGGTCTTTTTCTCCCTACTCTTTGTGGTTTCACTTATAAATCCCATATGGATACACAACCAGGGCCAGCCCAAGACCTCTTGACACCCGAGGCAGCTTGCCAAATGCCCCCCTCCCCAAACTGATGATGTGCCGGCCTCTGCTCCTCCCACTCTCCATTGCTCTAGCTCAGCACTCTCCTCCCTCCACATTTCCTCTTCTTCGCTGTCCCGCTCTTCTTCCAAACCAGGGAGTGGAAGGAGGAGCAGCAGCGCAGAGAAGTAAGCTGACAGAACCTACCCCACCACCACCAATCTCCTACCTGAGGCTACTGATTCAGTTGGCCTCATGGATGGACCGGCCCTGTGCACAATACAGTTGTAATTAAACACCACAGGAATATCACCAATATCAACTATGATCAAGTGAGAGGAGTTACTCCTAGTTGTAGGAAGGCATCTACATTATTTTGGCAATGCATCAAAACACTGAATGTGTTACAAGGCAGCTCTTAAAAATGGAACTACCAATCAGAGAACAATGTATCATTGTGCGTATACTTAGGCTTACCAGATTTTCCCGGGTCCAAACTGGGACACCTCCCCCCCCAACAAACAAATAAATAAATAATCAAAATTAAAATTTAAAAATCGGGGGGGGGGGGGCTGTACTGCCTACAGTACCCTACTGTACTGCCTTCATGCCCTCATGGGATTTGGGCGCCACCATCTTGGATCTCACGAGATTTCGCAAGATCCAAGATGACAGTGCCCAGAAAAAAGGTAATTTTTTTCATTTTAAAAGCAACAGTGGCGGAGGTTTCCATCGGCCCGGAACGGATTCTGGGACAGATGACAAGTCTACTTATACTATCTATGAGGGTTGTCTTTATTAGGCCTACACTATGGCAATGTTCATTCTGGATTATGGTATAATCTCTGAACAATGTTTCTTTCTATTTTTTTACTTCAATGATGAGGTGCCTGGCATTGCCCTACTTTCTCTCACTCTACAACGAGAGAGATGTTAACAAAGCTGCTGCCATCAGTGAAGTCTTGGCTGATCTAGTGAGTCATTTTTTTGCAACTGGAGACAGAGATATCACTTGGATGTCATAATTTAAGCCTGTTGTTAGAAATAGTGCTATGACTCTGTAGGGGTCATTTGTCATTCCTAGATTATCCAGAATCCCACTGGATTCATTCATATATTTTATTAGCTTTTACATCAACAAGAGATAAAGTCCTGAGACCACAATCATATCTGAAAGTAGTTATGAATATTCACATTGTTATCTGCTTATTCTTCAAGACTATAATAAACAGAAACCAGGAAGACCTCTTGACCATCACAATTTGCTTTCTACCTTCCCTCAGTCAGATGTTACCAGTGAGCTTTGCCATTCTAGTTATTTTCAACATTTTACCTAAACATTCTTCTAGAAGAAATTTGTGGATTTCTGCCTTTTTACTGGCAATTCTATTTTTGCTATAATCTGTAGATTCAATATTAATCTACAGATTATCTGTAGATTCAATATCTGTAGATTCTATTTTTGCTATAATCTGTAGATTCAATATTGGCATTCTTCTTCTTGGCATTCCCATTGGGGGGGGGAGATTAACAGAACATTTCACGAGATCAAAACAATATGTAGAATGTTTCATAGATATAACAACTTGAAGTCCCTTTGTCCAAAAATGAATGAAGGAGCATTTCCACCACACATAAGAATAAGCAGCATTCTGTTGATGTCATATGAAAGAAAACTGACTGTATTTTCAACATTTGTTCTGATCTTTTCAGCTGACATGATGCATGTAGCAATATGCATGTAGATGTATATATGACATGCCCTTTTAAAATAGGCACTTCCATGTTTCATTAAGTATTTTAATAGCTAATAACTTTATCCCAAGACCAGCATTTTAGTATTTGATGGGTTTTTTTCCTTCCTGTGGGGGTTTGACACCCCCTTCCCCGGGTGTCACCCGGTGCGGTCCGCACCTCCCTAGTGACGCGACTGCTAGGAAGAATAGTTCATCTCAGGTTGCACATTTGTAGGAAAATAAAGGCCACCAAACTCTCAGTTATTTCAAGTATTGTAATATTTTTACGATCATTTGGATTTTCTGCCTCAGGTACGTGTTGCAATGGTGCCATAGGAGCTGTTTTCCACAGGTTTATTTCATGATACCACTTAACACGTAAATGCTTGCAAACATGTGGACACAACAAATCGAACAGTTCTGTTTTAGGGTTTTGCCTAGGGTTGGAGATGATGATTTCATGGTAAAGATTCATGTGATGTGGGCCTTTAACTGTTACATCAGTGCCACAGGGTGAGCCCATTGAAAAGCAGCTTCCACGGTGCTGCTGTAAAGTTTAAAGGGTAGCCACAGAGCTAAAAGAAAAAATGGGACTCCCAAGTGTAATCACAGCACAATAGGTCTACTCAGAAGTAAGGTCCATTATGTTCAGTGGGACTTACTCCAAGGTAAGTGTGCTTAGGATTGTAGCTTTAGGGCCCAATCCTATGAGGGCCTTGTGCTGCCAGCACTAGTGTTCCGGCAGTGCAAGGTCCTTTATAGCTATCACAAAACGCAAGAAGCCATTCAGCACAGCCAGGCCACAGCCACAAGAGGCAAGCAGCCATGTGCGAGCAGCCTGGAAAGGAGCCCTGGCTCAGTGTGTGTGTGTGGGGGGGGTAGGAGTGAGGCAGAGTGGGTGGAACAGGATGGGGGGGAGGAGATTGGGGGGGAGGAAAGCAGATCAAGGCTAGGAAGGGGGGGTATTGGCGGCAGCAGTACTGCCGATATCCTATCCTCCTTTCCAGCCTCGATCCCCCTTCATGGGTCCACTCAGCCGTGTGCCAGCCAAATAGCTGGCACAGGTCCGAGTAGACCCAGCAGGGCAATGCGTGCTTACCCTAGATCAAGAGAACAAAAGTTCCCTTACCTAGAGGAGGCTTCCAGGAATGCCCCCCTGAAGGATGCAGCACACATTTCTGTGGCGCAGCTGCATCAGTGGGGGGGGGCTTTTCGGGATCGAGCTGTTAGGAGTATAAGCCTTAGGTAAACCTAAGAGCTTACTTGTGGGATTTGGCCAATATTCACATAGTACAGTATACTGTTTTCAATAGCTATTAATTATCAAGAATATTTATACTGTATACAGCTTTTCAACAAAAATGTTTACAAAGTGGTTTACAGAGAACATCAAATCATTAAATGACTCCCTGTCCCCAAAAGGCTCACAGTCTAAAAAGATGCAGAAGAACCCCAGCAACAGACACTAGAAAAGATACTGTGCTGGGGAGAAGAGGGACAGTTACTCTTCCCCTGCTAAATAAAAGAGGCGCACCCCTTGGAAAAAGTGCCTAATTAGCAGGGTAGTTGCTAGCCATACGCCTCTGAAATTTCACAGGTAGGGCATAAAGGCCACATTTTAGTGAGGTGCAGAATATTGTGAAGTGACAGGAAAGCCCTGGGATTGTCTTCCAGTTTTGGAATGGACTACTTAGCTGTTTACACTATTTTTTTCACTGCTAAGATTGCTGCTCACTCTGACCCCCACTGAAATATATCTATCTAATCCCACCTGGGGCACTGGACTCGCATGTTCTGCCTCCTTTTCACACTCTGTAAAATGGAACAATTACTGGCCTACTTCACAGAGTGCCAGAAGATGAATGATGAGATAATTACTGTAAAGCCTTATGCATGCTATATAGACATTGATAATAGCAATAATCACTCTGAATGTTACACATGGGGTTTTGTCTGCATGGGCTGATGTAAAATAAAGCGTTCATTAAAATTTATATAAAAATACTGTTTTATAACTCTTTTGGCGTCTCAAAGCCAGACAGTGTCAAATTTCTCCATATTTAAAAATCACATTAAGAGAGAAACGTTTTCTTATGTCCAAGGTTGAAGTGCCAGGTTTCCATGGTCTGGCAGACAGAGAATGATTCAGAGGTTTAATGTTTCCTTGCAGTTAGTTACATAGCTCTTGCAGTACATAATGGGTGACTCACTACTTTGTCTCCCCATTTTGCTTTTATGTCCACGCGCAGAGAGAGGGGGGCGGTTTCCTCTTTTTAAAAAGCAGCATGTGATTTAGGAAAATCCAGGAGCTCTTGCAGAAAGCTACAGAGCTAGGAAGAGAGAATGTAATTCTTTCAGTTGAAATGGAATATCTACATTTTAAACACATAACAGATACTGCTTACTAAATCTTTTGCAAACATTAGATGAGCCTTTGAAGTTCTGCATGCTAATTATGTCTGAATAAGGTTACATATTAAATTATACTGGATGACACGAAATTGGCCCTGAAATGGAAAGAGCTAATCGTTACTAATTTTGACATGCTGAAAATGACAACGGCAATAAAATCTGTCGATTGGCTCTAGTTTAGGAGAAGCAGTCCGCATTGCATACATAAGTGTTGTAAGTGATGTCGGGCATTTACCAGTACATGTCTATGGAACTATCTGTTGCAAATCTCTCACAAACCATAGCCAATTTTGCATGTTCATTGTCATATTCTTGTTCAGCACCTCAAAATCTATGGCTAATTTAATCTTGGGATCATGACCTTTGTTAAAATTTGTTGTCCAATGTCATTTATTACTGGGTAAACTTGTTCATCTGTTGCAGCAAAAAGAACAGAGTCTTGTAGTACCTTAAAGTCTACCAAATTATTTCAACATAAGATTTTGCATGGACTACAGTGCACTTCATCAGACCTGTGAAGTAAAACCATTTATAGACACACACACACACACACACACACACAGAGGAAAAAAGAAAGAAAGAAAGAAAGGTGGGATCAAGGGGCTATGGCAGTGGTTCCCAAACTGGGAGGCCTGGGAGCTGCAGAAACTAGCCAGGGGGGAGCCGCAGAGTGCCGCGGAATCCTCTCAGAAAACAATGCAATGCCAACTGGCACGAATCAACATAATGTAATGGGGAGCTGCAGCCAGTGGTCGCCAATGGTCAAGGGAGCTGCAGGTCAAAAACAGGTCAAAAACATTTGGTAAACACTGGGCTATGGGATGGAAGGGGTACCATCAGTGACCATTATTATATACTGCAATGTACAATCATGATTCATAAATCGTACAGTAGATGGGCAATCTCCCTGGCTATGCTGAGTGAACTATAGTACTGAAGCAGAAGCAATGCTTACTTATTAAGAGCCTAAACCAGTGAAGGAAGGGACCAAATGGCCATGAAATGCAAGAAAAGCAGTGGATTAATTCTTATGTGAAACCAAATGCATGAGATCTGGCTGAACTATGTCATTTAACAACACAGTGAGACAGAAAAGCTTTATCCTTGTTCATGCCAAACTGAATACAGCCAAGAGTCCTTTGTTGTAGAACAGTGACTCAACTCTGAGGGCAGCAGTGGAGTTCCTGGGAGATTTCTGTGTGACTCCTAAAACCATTATGTGATATTGTATTAATTCATTTCAACAAAACTGGGATAAAGCTCAACATCTGAGTGGTATACTGTACAGTACAAAAAAAGATGATGGTAATTAATATTTTTTTTAAAAAAAATCCCTTTAAGACGTCTATAACTTTCTCTTCAGGTCAAAATGACAGTGAGCCAAAAGCTCTACCACTGTAGTCCCTATTGACACTTCTGATTTAAAACTGAACCAGTTTCCCACTCTAGCCTTCAATGCAAAGTATACAAAGCTTTCACCATAGTAATACAAAAACCTGGATCAGTGCCGTTCTGTGCCCATAGGAAAGAAAGGAGGCTTTCAGTTTTTACTAGAACTTCAGGTAGTGTGTCACTTTAGTTCTTTTCTATCTCTATGTTCAAAACATGCAAGATGGCCCACTACTGTAAACAAAATATTATAATAATAAATCTTCCTAGCTTTAGAACTGCAAACGTAAATATAATTACTTAAAAGTAGGTCCCATTGAAATCAACGGGTTTACGTCTGAAACAGGTTGTGTAAATCTGGTTTTAGTTGCAGTTCTGCAACCATAAGGCACCCGTTAAACCTCATCATATGCATGCATGTCCACTGTGGAGCTCACTCTTGGATCAGTGAGTACAGGACTGCAGCAATTAATTTTCTTGATTTCAGTGAGAGTTTAGCATTTACAGCTTACATTTCAAAGTCACTCACATGGCTCTCTTTGGACAGAATGCCAGAAGTGCACCAGGGAGCCTTGCTGAGTACTCTTGTTGCGGGAGACAAACATTCTCTATGGGGAGATCTGGATCCAACGATACAGAGTGTAGGGGTGTGGGGCTTGCCAGCATCCTCACAGGCATTGTGTAACTCCAGAACATACATTTGGAAAAATGTTCTTATCCTATCTAACTCTATCACAATTTAAAATGAAATTAAAGCTACACATTTAACCTACTACCACTCCTTATAAATTCAAATTCAGCTACCTAAACTGAAATTGGAGGGTTTACTCTTCAATTCACAGGACAGTGCATAGTATAAATATTTCCAGGGGGTAGTCGTATTAGTCTGTTGCTGATAATTCCTGCAAAAACAAGAATCTTGATGTACCCAGAAGACTGACCAACTTATAAATATTGTTTTACTATTTTGTTATTTGTTAATTCAGATATATATTATGCCTGATTCAGGTATGGTGCGCAAAAGCCGATATGTGAACTATCAAGATTTGACCAAACTTTCCGTCTCAACAAAGGTGAGTCTTATTATGCAGATCTAGGGGTCATGGATGCAGCATGTTTTCATATGAAACATCCACACCGGATTTAGATGTATGAGAAGAATGCTGCTGCATTACTATGCAAGGCGCAGTAGTGCTACAGCCAGTAATGCATGAACCAGAATAACTCCCATATCACTACCTGAAGTAACGCCCTAGTTAGTGGTGAAGTTACCCTATAAGCTCAGGCATTTTTCAGCATATTTCACATACTCCAGGCTTGAACCCTGACCTTGTAAAGAGGTTCTTGGATGAACTCTCTCTCTCAAATGAAGTTCTGTTTTTAGCCCAGCCCAGCTTTAAATGCTATTTTAAATGTGCAGTAGTCTTGTGCATGCTTACTACTTGGAAGACGTCTCACTGAAAATAGGACAGCTTACTTCGGAGTAAACACAGCTAAAACAGGGCTTTTTTTTTCCAGACTCCAATGTTAATCTGCCGCCATAATTACATTTTCCCCTTGTGTGGGGGTGAACACTGGAAGCCGTCTTCCTGGGCACACTTGGGCGCAGACCCCATTGACGCCAATGTGACTATCTCCCAAGAAAATACGGAGAGAGGAGAACGCTGCACTCGCTGCTTGCTTCCTTTCTCGACTTTCCTGGCACGCAGCGTGGCCCCTCCAATCGCAGCCTGGCCTGGGGCCGCTCCAGTTTGGGCCACTTGCCCTGCACAGCGCGTGGATGCAGCCGACCTTCCCTCCACGTAGCCGGGAGACAGCTGCTGCAAGCGGGCCTGCTAATGAGCCCGTTACCTGGCCCCTCCTCCTTCGTTCCGCTCCCGTTGGCTCCTGGCGCATGTTTGGACTTCCGCGGCGCGCCTACAGCCAATAGCACTATAGCAGAGAAAGTTGCGCAGCAGCCGGTTGCTGGCGTCGGGCTCGGGCTAGGAGTCCTTGGTGGGTCGGGTTGCATTCGAGGTAGCTGGAAGGAGACGGCGGCGCGGTAGCAGAGCATCTCTCTGTCTCTCGACTCCGGCACGACACCAGGTACCAGCCGAAGAAAAAGGCCCCCCCCCCCCCACGCGTCAGTCAACGCGCGCTTGCTCGGACAGCGCCAGGTCACGAGAGGAGCCGGCTTCTTCAGGGGTTCCACGGAACGGTACGGGGGCCTCTGGAAGACGGAGGTCTTCGGGTAGCTGGAGCAGCGTTCGAGGCTGTGCTAACGTGAAAGAGCTCCGCGCTGGGGACTTACTTTCGAGTAAAGGAGAATAGGGTCGGGCTCGAAGGCTGGGCAGGAGCTCCTCGACCTGAAGGGGCTGCAGTGAGAGCTCTTGTTTAATTATGGCGGAAAGAGCGGGTGGGGGAAGGATGTGCCCCCCACGCCTCAGGTGGACGCCTGGACGGGAAGCCTGTCTTCACCTCTGCAATACTGTATATATATTCTTGGGTTGATGTATTCTTCTTGGGTTGGTGTGGCTCAATTCATTCCACGTGTAGGGGGCTTTTGAGCCGCTTCTCTGGTACATCCGCACCAGAGTGCCTCTTTTCTGCAAGTAAAATTCACTGGCACGTGGGCTTATCCGGGACTTCAAGAAAAAGTTGATGGGACCGAAGTCTGCCTGGAAACACCTCCCTCCCATTCTGCAAGTACTTTCCCCTCATCCACGATCGAGGGGGTGTTTTGTCCTTTCTTGATATATACTGTACTTAGTGGTCAGGAAAATGCACTCTTGAGTTTGTTTAGGGGCACTTTAAAATGTATGAAATATGACATAGTTAATGTCCTAGGGTTGCAGGAAGGGGGGGGCATTGCAAGGGCTTAGTCCTGGCGCAAATTAAGTTCTAGGCTTCCTTCCAAGCAAATGTGTTTGGGATTGGGGTGTGACTTGGGGCTGGTTCACACATGTGACAGCAGCAAACTTCCTAGATGTGAATTACTTTGAGGTTGTGCTTGCTTGCATTCATGTGGAAGAAATGGCGTATGAGGTCCTGGTAGTTGACAGTTACTGTAGTTGTAAGCTGTCTTTGGGGTCACTGTGGTTGCAAGAATCATGACAGTTGCATGTAGCCTTGTACGTGTGTGTTTCTGAGTTCCATGCTGCTGCTTTCAGGCAAATGTAGGCAAGTGTGCAGTCGGAGGACAATTTGCAGAGAAGTAAGAGTCGGAGGACATTTACGGAGAGCTGATGTAGGGTAGTAACTAAGGGTCCAATCCTATCCAACTTTCCAGCGCTGATTCAGCCCATCAGTAGCGTTCCCTTACCTTGAGGAGGCCTCCATGACTGCCCCCCTTTCACAGAATGCAGCGCACACCCTGTTGGCACGGCTGCATCAGCACCGGAAAGTTGGGTAGGATTGGGCCCTAAGAGTTTGAGCTACAAACCAGGGTTTTCTCAGTTTGAAGCTCACCTTTGCCATGACCTCACTAGGTGGCCCTGAGCAAGCTGCTCCCTCTCAGCTGCAGCTGCATGTGGATAATAATATTTACAGCCCAATCCTATCCAAATTTCCAGTGCTGATGCAGCTGTGCCAATGGGATGCTTGCTGCATTCTGCAGGGGGGGGGGTTAGTCACAGACCTCCTCAAGGTAAGGGAATGTTTGTTCCCTTACCTCGGGGCTGCATTGCAGCTGCATTGGTGCTGGAAAGTTGGTTAGGATTGGGCTGTTATTTACCTGACAGGTTTGTTGTATGATGTAAAGATAATGTATGTGAAGTGCTTTGCACACTTGAATTTGGATCTTATTTATATTTGTATAGTGCTTTCAAGTCCCCTCTCATCCATGAAGCTTCCTGGGTGACCTTGGGCCAGAAATGATCTCTCAGCCTAACCTACCTCACAGGGTTGTTGTGAGGACAAAAGGAGGGAAGGAAATATGTACACTACCCTGAGCTCCTTGGAGGAAGGGTGGTATAAAAATGTGAAAAATAACTATAAAAATAACTAACTTGATGATGTGTAGGAAATCTCTCACTGTTTCCATGTGTGTGAAATTAGCCTTTAGATTTAAGCCCCCTGGATAGGAGCTGTGTCATTTCATTACAGCACCTAGTGTGCTGGTTGGGCTAAATAAAATGTGAAATACAGTAGTGGGTTAGTGGATTCTACCTTCTATGTAGAATCCTGGACTGGAAAGGCCCAGAGGGGTTCTGTTGGAATTGAGCAGGTTTATGGGAGGATGGTAAAGGGTTGGACTGGAAGGCATCCAGTGACATGGTGGCCCTACACTTCGAAGCGGTAATCTTTCTGCTTTTACACCAGCAACATTCTGTACCTATAATGAGGATGTTGCTGTTCTTTTAAGGAAGGGAGGGGCATGTGCTCCCTTTCTGTCTGAAAGGAGTCTCAATTTTGGGTGTTGGCATTTTTTTTCAGGGGCTTTGTGCGGCAGAGCTGAGGATGTTCCGTCTTGGTTCAAGGCTCCTGTTCCTGTCCATCCTTCTGGGGTTGGTGTCTGCAGCTCCTGCCTCTGATGGAGGTGCAGAAGAGCACCCTGAGGAGGCCGTTCTAAGCTTTCCCAGGGATGAAGCTAGTCTGAATGAAATGTTCCGTGAAGTAGAAGAGCTGATGGAAGATACTCAGTACAAGCTGAGCAATGCAGTCAAAGAGGTGAGACTCTCTGTCCAAACGAACTGGTTTGCCTTCAGGTATGATTTAGGAATAGACCTGTTACTATGGGATGGGGAGAAATCCTAGTGCTTAAGCTTCAGAGTGACTTTTTTTCATGTCCAGAGGCGTTCTGTTGGAATTGAGCAGGTTTATGGGAGGATAGTAAAACCAGACAAAAGCAGTTTTGTTGGGGTTACCTAAGGGATTATTGGTGGAAGTTTTGTTGGGAACAGACACAACCTGTTTGGTATGTGTAATGCTTTACTCATGATGTTGATGATGATACTGATGATAATGAAGAGGAATACCTATATACCACTTGGTGTAGTGGTTTGGGAGTCGGACTTAGACCTGGAAGATCCAGGTTCAAATCCCCGCTCAGCCACGAAGCTTCCTGGGTGACCTTGGGCCAGTCACTATCTCTCAGCCCCACCTACCTCACAGGGTTGTTGTGAGGACAAAAAAGAGGGGAGGAAATATGTACACCACTCTGAGCTCCTTGGAGGAAGGGCGGTATAAAAATGTGATAAATAAATAAATAAATTCTCAACAACAACAAAAGTTTACAAAGCAAACCAATATGGCCCATTCCTCCAAAAAGGCTCAGACTCTAAAGGTTGACAGGTTGGATTCTGTTGAGCTACTTGTCTATAATGATGAGTGTCCTAAATGTGAACCATCTGAGACACACACTGGAATAATTTTTCTGGTGTGGTTACTTGTGCTCTGTGTTTCTGATGTCCCCACTTTTCAACATCACCCCCATAAACAATTATTTTATGCCCGCTGACATTCACTTTATTTTAGTCTTCTATAATTGGAGGAGGAGTTTCTGTGGCCGATGAGACTTTATATTTACACTGGGATTCCCACCCACCCGCAGGCAGCATAGTTTCAAATAAACAATGGGATCTCCCAGTCTTACATTTGTTGATGGAGGTCTTGTCAGAGCCAATGGGGGAAAAGAATTGAACAGGAGAGAATAAAACATCAATTCTAAAAGGACATACATACAAATACTGTATATTATCCTTAATTCTAAGATGTCTACACCATGAAAATGGCAAGATCTTTCTTACAGAGAAGGTGTTCATTGATGTTCACATGAACTCAGGTGCAGGCCTCCAAGATGGCCTATTCCAGTCATCTACAAATCACTGTTTTCACTTTGCACAAAGGAGAGCACATTAGCTGCTGCTTCTGTTCCAATTTCTTTTCCCTGAAGTTGCATGTGAGCCTTTTGGCCAGTAATAGTAGGATGGGATGTGACTTGAACTTGCTTCCTAGTGTCATTCCACATCTTGATACTTATTGTACTTTCACATATTGGAAAATTTTCCCTGGTCAGCCCAGCACATGCTGTGTCTATTTACTGCTGTTTAAAATAATTGAAAGTGGAAAGATGACGATCAGCTTCTTAAAATAATATCGGCAGGCTTGTTGCACAGCCTGCATTTTACATAAGCTTCTGAACTACCCATTCAGTTGTGGAGGTTCTAAGTGGTTTTCCTTCTGCTGCTATAGAAAAAAAAAATCTTAGGAAACCTTTTTTCTTCTTCTCTTGAATTTATCCTCCACCAGTGTCACTTGATACATTATCACACTAGGAAATGGTCATAGATGTCTTCTAATGGCTACATAGGACATTTGGGGTCAAACTAGGTAGATGTGGTACAGGAGATATGTGAATGGCAATGTTTTGTTTTTAAAAAAAGCTTAAGCCAACTATGGAAGCCCCCCAAATCAGATTGGGGCTGGGAAGAAGGGGATTAATCTTTTCACTCTTGCTGTTTTCCAGATCTGAATGGCCCTTCTGATGTTGCTCTTTGCCACCCGGGGGAAAACATAAGTGCATGCCTGGTTTCCCCCCACAGGGCAAATGTCAGCAGCAGCAGCAGGGGAGATTAAGATAATCTGAAGAGTCAGGAGGAGGGCCAGCATCTTGGCCCCCATCCAGTGGGCTCTCCAGCTGTTTTAGTTTAAGAAAAACACCCAACTACTGGATATTCTGTTCATAGATCTCCCAGTTCATGACTATTATGACCTTAAAATGTGGTGGGTGGAGTTCAGAGCAAGATTTTACTTTTCTGGGCTCCAAGATCACTGCAGACGGAGACAGCAGCCATGAAATTAAAAGACGCTTACTCCTTGGAAGGAAAGCTATGGCAAATTTAGACAGCATAATAAAAAGCAGAGATATCACCATGCCAACAAAAGTTCGTATAGTCAGGGCGATGGTGTTCCCAGTAGCAATGTATGGTTGCGAGAGTTGGACCATAAGGAAGGCTGAGCGCTGAAGAATAGATGCTTTCGAACTGTGGTGCTGGAGAAGACTCCTGAGAGTCCCTTGGACTGCTAGGAGATCAAATCAGTCAATCCTAAAGGAAATCAACCCTGACTGTTCCCTGGAAGGACAGGTACTGAGGCTGAAGCTCAAATATTTTGGCCACCTAATGCGAAGAGAAGACTCTGACGCTGGGAAAAATTGAAGGCAAAAGGAGAAGGGGAAGGCCAAGGATGAGATGGTTAGACAGCATCACCGATGCAACGAACATGAAAATGAGCGAACTCAGGAAGATAGTGGAGGACAAGAAGGCCTGGCGGGATATGGTTCATGGGATCACGAAGGGTCGGACACGACTTAACGACTGAACAACAACAAATTTTACATGCAGTAATTGAGGAGCAGTGACAAAATGTGTGGTTTGGATGCTGGCAAAATGTAGTAATCTTGCAACAGAAACACTTCTGTAATGTAAGAAATTGCCTTATTTTCTATTGTCTGGACCCCCAACAGCCAATGTATAATAACTGTCTGTACTAGAAAATGATTGTTCAGAAAGGATCTTGCTGAATACTAGCCTTAAATGTTAATCTCTGCACAACATCCAGTCACTGTGGTACCATCTGCCACATACAGTATTGTGTTTGAAAAAGTATCATATCTATTTGTTTTTATGTTGCTTTTCTCCCCCACTGCCACCCACCTTTTCCCTTGTTTCTTTGGTGGTTGTGTGGTCCATAGCAATCAGTTTGACTGTTCAAAATTGGACTTAAAAAGTAATGTTTGTTCCTCTGAAACAAGTCCCCAGGCCTGCATTACAGAATTTGGGTTCCTTACAATTTAAATTTTAAGTTTTTAAAAAGATTCAGTAAGCAGTTTGTGCATTTTTCCCCACATTGGCCTTAATCCAGAGAGGCATGAGGGAAATGCTCTCCATGAGTTTTAAAAGCACTTTGTGATTGTGGGGATGGGGAGGGAGGGAAGGGTCTTATTATGCTGACCTAAAGGACTGGAGTTGACTTTTAGGACCTGAATTTGTCGGTTTATTATAAGCATGTGATCGCTGTGTGACAGGCTTGTGGAACTTGGTTGTTTGATTTTCTTTATTTGGTAATGGGGTGGTGGTGGATGGAAAACAAGATTTTTGTTTGTATAGTTAAGAGTAATCCAACTGTCTCAAATTTGTTGTCCGGGAGACTGAAAAGAGAGCAGTTGTACTTTTCTTTGTGCTGACTTTACACTGGGATACTGTAGTAGCATTTTGCTTCTCTGAACTCGAATTGGTAGTCTTGTCCATAGTTACTCAAATATCAAAACCCTCTTTCTTTTTAAAGATATGTATTGTTTACTTGAATAAACAATATTTGTTTACTTGAATAAACTGGAATATGATGAGTGCTATTGACCATATTTCTCCCTCTCTGGAGTCTGGAATCATTTACAGCCCCGTATCGGGAATTCAGAGAAAGCACGTCCATCTCCAAAGACAAGCTTGAGCCTTGGCACCTCATTCTAGACATAACCACTGACCAGAGGCGTCGTCTGATATGGGGCGGTGGGCCCCAGGGCGTAGGGGCGGGAAGGCTCCGGGGGGGGGGCGGGAGCCTCCTTAACTTTCGTTTTTATTTTCGCTTATTTTTGGGGTTTTAAAACGTTTTTTAAAAGGTTTTTAGCGCTAACGGGGCTTCTAACAGTGTATGTATGCTTTGCGCCTACTTATCTTGTTCTAGGACGACGTTCAGGGGCGACGAGCTCCTCCTGGGCACTTGAATTGCAGAGTTAACGCATGCTGAGAGCGACTATGTTTCCAATTGTCGCTCTGCGCATGCATTAACTCTGCAAAACGCTCCTGGGCGGAGCTCCTGGAGGAGCTCGTCGCCCCTGAACGTCGTCCTAGAACAAGATAAGTAGGCGCAAAGCATACATACACTGTTAGAAGCCCCGTTAGCCCTAAAAACCTTTAAAAAAACGTTTTAAAAAAACCGAAACTCATTATGCAAATTAATTATTTAATTTGCATAATGGGGCAGTGGGCTTTTCCACCCCAGTAGCAGGGGCGCCTGGCTACCCCCCTGCCACTGACATTAAGCATTGTGCCAGAAGCACCAGATCATTTTGTGACAACGTTTTCTACCTGTAAACAATCTCTATGTGACTCTGCTTCTGGCTTTCTCACAGCATTCTTAACTGACAGGTCCTTGCCTTGTTGCTTTCTGTTACTGGCACCCCGATCCTAAATATACTGCTTGAAAGAAAATGCCACTGGAATCATTCAGAATTGGAGTAATGGCTCCTGCTAGGGCCTTTCATTTTGCTTTAGTAATATAGAATTGAATCACGCCCCTTCTCCACTATTTTCTATAAGGGAGAACATCTGATAAAGAACATCTTTCTGCCTTGTACACATTTAACATGGCATAAATTAACAGCCCAATCCTATTAAGTATCCGGCCGGCAGCCCAGGCCGTCCACTGGATCCTATCCCTGTTCCCTGACCCTGAGGTCTCCTCCGGTGTAGCGCGGGGAGGCCCCAATGGCCCTCCTCTGATTTCTGCCAGTTATTTAGTTGGCGCAAGTCCGAGGAGGCTGTGTAATGGTGGATCTGGCCCGGGAAGGGGACGGGGATATGGCAGCCACCATTCCTGCCCCACCGGGCTGGATCCACCAACCCCCTGCCTCCCTCACCACCTGGACTGCCCCCGCTGGAGCTGCACTTACCACCTCCAATGGCCACATGGGCGATCTGGTGGCGGAGTGAGGGTGGCTGGCCTCCGCGCTGACCGCCCTTACTCTAAAGTTGTCGTGAACGTGCTTTATGGCATGTTTACGATGGCTTAGAATGGCAGAGGGCTCGCGCCGCCATTCCAAGCTTAGTCAGGATTGCGCCTTAAGTCATATTGTGGCATTGATTAAGTCATATTGATTTAAACAGTCTGAATTTTGATTCATTTTTTTAGCACCTTATATTTCTTCATTTTGTAACTTCCTAATATATCCTAACTTTATAGTTCTTGCATATAACCTTAAATTTGATTCCTATTTCAGATTACTAGTTAAATACAGTAAATACACATAAATAAATATTTTTTTATTCAAATGCATTAGTGATCAGCACTAGAATTTGATTACTCTTCATGTTTTCTTAGACAATGTTGGAGCATATATTTTATTTACTGGATAATTTTATTTACTGGATAATTAGTATTTATACATTGCTTTGAAATGTATTGAATTATCCTATTAAGAGTATTGGAAGGAGTTTGCATATTGTAAGTAAATAGTGTTTATCTTTAGAACAAGCTTGGTAACAGAGCCGTCTTGAAAATAACTGCACTGTAGTGAAATCAAAAGGATGAGTATTTTAAAGTGTGTTTAAAATACTAGTATGTGACCCAAAGTAAGGCTGCAATCCTAAACATGCTTACAAGCGAGTAAGCCCATTGAGTACAGTGTAGCTTGCATCTGAATAGAAATGCTTAGGTAAGTCTTGGTATGACATATACCGTATTTATCGGCGTATAATACGCACCGGCGTATAAGACGCACCTTCCTTTTGGCCCTGGGTTTCAAGAAAAAAACATTTAAAGCATTTTTGGGCCACTTGGCCACTTACCGCTTGGCTGCTTAATTAGCTAATTTACATAAATTGCACAAAAATACCAGGATCTCTTTTAAAACACACAGCAATAAGACACATGAACGAAACGCACCAGAACATAAATCCCAAGTACAAAAAAAAACCCAGACTCAACTCTTACCACCTTACCACCCCCAGACTCAACTCTTACCACCTTACCACCCCCAGACTCAACTCTTACCAACTCTTAAACATAAATCCCAAATACAAAAACCCCAGACTCAACTCTTTTCCCCCACCTATGCAGTTTCCAAAGCCTCCCAACTAGGCCCAGTTCAGAAGCTTACCCATGCTGCATTCATTCTGCATCTGGAAGAGCAGGCCCTCAGCAGCTCAGGTGAACTGAACTGACCACAGCGCCCTCTGCTGGCTGCTGAGAAGCTCAACTCATGCACGTGCATAAATTAAACCCGAAAAACATCTGTAGATCGGATAGATTAGTCAGGGAAGAAAGCACAAGGGAGCTCTCCGGCTCCGGAAAAAACCGGTAAATTATGCTCCACATAAAATACTTTTCTTGATAATGTGCAAATTCTTTCTCTAGAAAACAAACTTCTAAATGTTTCTTGTAAGGTGGGAACAGTTCAGTATCACTGGGTATATGCCAGGGTTTTTTTAAACTGGAGTTGCAGGATAAACCGATTTTTAAGAAATGAAGGACTGAGAAGTAGTCCACTGGCCCATGATCTCCCACTAAGCTTCATTGTTGATCAGGAATTTGAACTTAGTCCACGTCCAGCACTATAGCCACTCTATTGCATTAGCCCATGGCATTCATAGACGTAGCTGCCTGATATTTGAAATGGTATCTGAGTGAGGCACTACACATTACATGTTGATGTGAGCATGAAATCCTTAATGACCACTTCTGACAGATAGATATGTTGAGACTGACTGCAACCTTACAGATGCTGTCTTGCTCACAATGTACTTGTACGCAAGTATTGTTCACACACTGTTCCCACCCACACGTACATTGTTCCCACCCATGGGAAAAATGTGACTCTTTTATTTGGAAGATTTATCTGGCCTGTAATATTCTTGGCAGCCCATAGGATCTTCTGGGTGGCTGCACTATTTATATTCAGGTCCTGATCCCTGGCAGAGTGACATCTCCCTGGACTCCACTCCACCCTGAGCAAATGTGTTTGATTGCAGTCTTGTATGTCTAGTTGCGAGAAGGGGAATAAAGGCAACTCTGCTGCTTTATTAATGAATGTGGGGTGACTTATTAAGCTCCCTTTACTTTTAATACAATTCTTGCTCACAAGTTCCAAATTCTGCTCTGGATTAGCCAAAAGTGGGACCAATTTGTGACATGTGGCTAAAACGAATTGGCATGGTATCTGCTGGTGAGTGGGTAGTTAAGTTGTCTGTGGAATGCATTTAAACAGCTGCTTTGACCAAATTAGGGGCTTGCCCTGTCTTTGCTCAAAGCAAATAGGACACTGTTTCCATCCTCCCATATTAAGATTTTCTAGGTATCAATCTTTGGTAGGTGAAAGTAGAGGAAAGTAATTGAAGACAGGGATGGATTATTCTCTCCTTGTTACAAATGAATAATTGAAACATAGCAAACAAATTCTTCTTCTAGCATTGAACAAAATGGTGCAGAATTCACGCTTTGAAAGTCTTTACAATGCTTTTATCAATCAATGATCTCATTCTTATCCTTTTTTCCACCATAATAACCGTGTGTGTGTCAAACATATTTGGGTGTGTATTTCCACTTGCCTGTGTGTCAAACATATTTTCCTCTTCTGGGAAAAACATTGTTCCAGGGAGCTTTTCAATTACTTTAGGTTTCACAGTTTCTGAGGTTCAGATAGGCAACGGGTATTATGTCAGAGTATATTTGTGCCCTTTTTTAAATGTAAATTTAACTCTCAAGTGGAGCAAGAAAATGTCTGATAATAATTAATTCTTGCACTTTATTTCTAGTATACAAAAACGGACTGTAGAGTAACTTGCCTTCTGACCTTGTTGTACATCTAAAGGAGAATTATGGTGAAACTGTCTTCTTTTTTAATTACCGTATTTCTTCGATTCTAAGACGCATGTTTTTACCCAATTAAGCATTTCCAAAAATGGGGTGCGTCTTAGAATCGAAGGTCTCCAAAAAGCACCCCAAAATGCAATTTCCTTACTTACCGGTTTTCGCGAAAACTGGAAATGGCCGAAAATCGCTGTTTTTCACCGAACTGAAGATCGGGGAGGCCTGCAGAGGGTCGCGCAGGCCTCCCTGAAGCTCCCCCAAGCCCCGGTAAGTAAGGAAATTGCATTTTCTGGCGGATCGCAAAGGCACTGCTCAAAGGCAGTGAGGAGATCGTCAGCTGCAGCACTGGGGCAAGCTCTCAGGTTCAGGAAGAGAGAGCTCGCCGCTGAGCAGAGGGGGCAAAATGGCGCTGTAAAAATCGGATCGCTGTGGCAGGCAAGCTGGGGAGAGTCGGCACTGAGCAGGAAGGAGGTGCGTCTTGCAATCGATGGGTTTTTTTTTTTTCTGCTGGTGTTCCTGAAATTAAGATGCGCCTTAGAATCGATGGCGCCTTAGACTCGCAGAAATACGGTATTGAAGTACAGTATGTACTCCTTTCGCCTTAGAGAGAGAACAACCCCCTGGAAATGGAATCTCAGGTGGGGTCAAGTCAAGAAATACTGGAGAAAAATGTTTGGTCAGATACATGTTCAGGGTCCTTGCTCAGCTTAACATTTGGATGTAACTGAAACATAGCATGGAGAGAGAAAAAAACAGTGTCAGCAGCTTCAAAACGAGAGCTACAGTAGCCAGGACTAGAACACACAGAGAAGTTTGGTTTGGGGGTCTAATTCGTATTTACTGCCAACCATCTTCTCTGCAAAACTGACATCTTTTCAAGAGAATCTTCTGTCTCTTTATCCCAGGGATGCATAACTCTCCGTAACTTATCACTTTGTATAGAAATATTGATGTCCCCTGGTTAACGGATCAATATTGTTACTATCATGTCTTTATATGGGGCTGATTGACAGGGCAACATTGCAAGTACATATTTAAACAGATGTGTGGCTTTCTTGATGGCTTTATGTGGGTGATGGGACCAGTCTCTAGTCCCAGTGTACAATACTTTTTAAAAATAAATAAATGTGTATATAGTGTATGTGACTAGCTGAGTGTTACCTGGAATAAGACTGCATAAGTTTATATATAAAATACGAAGTTTATAACTTCTTTTAATTTTCCAGATGGAGGCAGAGGAAGAAGGTTTCAAAAGGATAGGTGGCATTGACTTTGAGAAACTGCCACCAAACTATCACAATAAATCCCACACAGATAGAAAAGTTGGAAATAAAACTATACATACTTATCAAGAAATTAATAAGGTAAGACCTGCCTTTTATATGTACTAATTTTACAGAATATAAGAGTGTGTGGTAACAATCGCTGAAATTTGTAAAGTTGCCACAGAAGACAGTTTGGAAGTTTAGAAGGTCAGAGTTCTACTACCCACCTCCCGGTGACATACTAGGTGAGTTTTTGCCCATCAATATTGTTTATCATTGTGCTTCTGTAGTAGTCTATCAAGCCATTAATGACCTAGTCCCAGAACACCTAGCTGTTAGAATTAGATGGCAGATTAACGGCCCAATCTTATAAAACATCTCCTCTGCTAGAACTAGTGTTCTGGCAACGGAGCACACATTATTGTGTTGCAAATGCCATATGTAGTCGCGTGCTTCTGGACTACAGGCAGCGGGGAGAGGCCCCACCAACATCGGTAAGTCAGCAACAGAGGCGTACCTACGTCCCGCGGATATGGGGGCTGCACCCTGTGACACCCCCTGTGATGTCACAAGCCCCCCGCCCTTGCATGTGTTGTCACAAGCCCTGCCCCAACCGGAAAATTAAAAAGAAACCTCTCCCGCCATTTTTCGGCAAAAAAGGCACACTAGGGGCCCGGGCGGCCGAATCCTTTTACTGCTGCCGCACCGCAAAAGGCCGTTTTTGCCACTGCCGCCGCACTGCTGAATTGCCGCCAAAGCAGCGGCTTGTGCACCCCTGGGACCACGTGTCGCCCCTGATGCCTGGCCCCCCAACCCCTCTGATTGGCAAGGTGGACAGAATGGGACAGGGGAGTGGGAGGATTGGGGATGGGACAAAGGCGTGTCGGAGGCAGGAGGGGGTATATCCTGGCACAAGCAACTTGTGCTGGATGCTATCCCCTTTGGAGCCTCCTGACATGTCCCTTTGTCTTGAACTAAAGAGCTGGTGGAGGTCTGAGGAGACCCATTGGTGATTGAGGAGCTTATGGAGGGGTTGCCACAGTATTCCCCCCCCCCACCCAATGGTTTAACTGTTTTGAGGCATTGTATTGCTTGCTTCATACATTTTACATGGTGGGAGAAGGGTTGCATACCTTAAATCAGGGCTGGGGAACCTCTGGCCCGCGGGACAATCCGGTCCAGCCCTCACTGGACCAGCCCGATCCGGCCCACGACCGGAGGCTCCGCCGCTGCTGCCGCCTTCCCACACCGCTTCCTTTTAAAATCGGCCTTCCTGGACCTGCGCAGAGCGCGATGCCAGCCAAGTGGGCAATCTTGGCCTCAGCTGCGCTCTGCGCAGGCCCAGGAAGGCCGATTTTTAAAAGGAGGAGGCGCCGATGTGACACGTTACCTCGGTGCCTACTCCTTCTGAAAGTGGCCTTTCTGTACCTGCGCAGCTCGCCGCTGAGCCCAGCGGCGACCTGCGCATGTACAGAAAGGCCGTTTTGGAAAGGAGGCGGCGCGGGAAGGCGGCGGTGGCGGCGGCCCGGAGCCTGGTAAGTTGGAGAGTGGAGGGAGGGGGCTCGGAGAGGGGTGGGTGGGTGGGAGGGAGCTGAGCGAGGGGAGGGAGGAGAGCGAGCGCGAGAGCGAGCGGGAGCGGTGGGTGGGTGAGTGGGAGGGAGGGAGGAAGGAGAGCGAGCGAGCGCGAGCGGTGGGTGGGAGGGAGGGAGCTGAGCGGTGGGCGGGCGGTCCTGTAAATTAACCGGGGGGGTCAAATTTGCGGGGGGGGGGAATTTCGGCCAGCCTCACGGCCGGCCCGCAGCCAATTTTCCCGATGGGAAAATGGCCCCCCACCCCAAATAGGTTCCCCACCCCTGCCTTAAATAGTCACATCCCTTAAAGCAGGTGTTGGCGACTTTTTCCTTTAAAGGGGCCAGATGTTCGACGGTGATGTTGTTGCATCACCGCCAAAACTCTGGGTTGCTGAGCATGGTTGTGGAGCTCGGCTTGGGAGGCTTTGCCTCCTGCCCAAGTTGCCATGTGGCGAAGCTTCTCAAGCCAAGCTCTGCACGAGCCGGACTTGGGCAGGTGGGTCATAGTTTCCTGTTGTTGTTAAGTCGTGTCCGACCCTTCGTGATCCCATGAACCATATCCCGCCAGGCCTTCCTGTCCTCCACTATCTTCCTGACCCCTGCCTTAAGCTTCCAGAAGTGGGGAGGGGGGGGGAAGAAACTATTTTGAAATACACTTTTTTCTGAACTGTGACAGTGTTACTGTCCCTGAAAGTAAAATGTCTAGATGCTTATAATATAATAATTTAGATGCTTCTCTAACACACATGCTTTGGTCATGCCCTGTACTAATGTGTTTCTGGGGAGAAGTTACATTGTAAATGTTGTGCTACAACTATCGTAGGTATTTGCTGATGCATATGTTCTCCTGAATTATTTACCTGTAACTTGGTTAACTACGGGTCAGCAGAAAATGGACTTTTTGTGCCCTTATGATGGCTAAAAAAAATGATATTAAAAAAATGAGGCCTCTTATATTTGTTAAACTTTGAGTGAATGGCATACCAATGATGACTACGACTGGACGTTATTGAGAATATTTGGAAGCCTTTCCTTGAAGTACGTGTCTAGCTGTATGGAATTGTGTGAAGTATGTAATAATATTCAGTGTTTTTGATTGCTTTGATATCCAGGTTTTTTCTTTCTTTTCAACCTTACTTGTTACGTTTTTGTTTTTCTCTATATATCATTTATAATCATTGCTTTAATATTTTTATTATTTACTACATTTGATGTTTTATTAACTGCAAATATATTGATACATATAGATAGGTTTTTGTTTCCTTTTCTCATAAAATGAAAATAAAGCATTAAAAAAGGGAAAAAACCCACCCAAAACATATGATTAACACTAAAGTACTGTTGAACTAAAATGAAGCAAATGTGCTAAAAACTGATTTAATGTACTTCTCTGCAATATTAGGCAGTGGATAACAAAACTGGATCTACTAGCTATTCTGAAACCGTTATTACGTCAGTACGAGAAGGAGAAGTCAAGAGGAGTAATGTAAGTAACTTCTTGTGTTGAAAAATGAAAAACTAGCAACTTGCTAGAAGAAAAGAGATAAAGCTGTACCTAGTATGACTAAAAGGTTAGGGTTGTTTGAGAGCCCATTTGTGGCAGTGATTGTTTACAGTTTATTCTGTGTCCTGTGCAGAAAATGGGAATGTGTGTGCCTGATATTGGAGGCCCAGTTCAGACATTTGCTCCTGCAGTAACGCTTCCCTTGTGCTTCCAGAAATGGGGCCTTGTGAGTGTGTATGCCTGGTGCCATCCAAACAATGGGTGAACTGGGCAGTCATGCATACAAAAATGTGGTTTATCCAGTCTGTGTGCTTTGTCTATCCCTTTTGGGAGGGGAAGGATCACGTACCTCTGGAGAATTGTACATATGTTGTAGAATGACTTGCCCAACTTGCACAAAGTGTCCGTTTGCATGGGTACAGGTTTGCATGCTTCCAAGGCCCAATCCTGGTCCTTGTTACAGGAAAGGTGGTGTTGTGGGCGTCAGTGTCCAACTAGGTCAGAGTTGAAAGCATCCAGAAAGTTCAAGGACATGAATCAAGTCATACAGTGCTGAGAGAGGCAAATCTTTTTATTTATTTTTTTCATTTTTCTGTAGCCGTTCTGATCAGCCAGAAGATTTAAGACTCCAAACTATGTATGCAACTTTAAAATATTTATATGCAACTTTTGTTACAAGTTCTCAAAGCAGTGTACTTTTTCCTCAATAACCTATACAATCTCAATACCGTAAAAAGAGTAGCAGTTTGTGCACTTCTAATATATTAGTCTAACTAGCAGAGGAGAGGCAAAGTCTGATTCTAGCTCTGCAGCACAAAAGAGCATACTTCACACTGCAGTCTTGGTGACAGCTCAACTGATGTCCTTCTGGCCTCCAAGTGAAAATATGTTTCAAGTCCTTAGAAAAGGACCTGGGCTTTTTGCCAGTACTGGCACCAAAGTCCAGTTCTTGGAAGGTGCTGTGTTGTTGAGAGGCGCCATTTACATACTCAGACTAACTTTTCCTTTCTCGTATTTCAGCTAGGATTGATAGGCACTAACATAGACATAAGACTTTCATCCAAAACTGTTATGTCGGTTCACAGCTCAAGTTCAAAACAGAAATAAATGGTGCCTGTCCACTTAAGGGGGCCTCACTTTCTCTTCCCCTGAATCTGACATTCTAATAGCAATACAAAAACATAACGTGTAGAACTTAAGATCTATAACCAATGAATAACATGCAGGGGGGGAAACACAATACAGTGCTGACAACGTGTACAGGAATATTAATGTCTCCTTGCATTTACAATGAATGGGGTGTGTGCGTGTGCGTGCGTTACTATTGCAAAATCTGAGAACCCCTCAGTTGTATCTTAAGCTTCTTCATGTATTCATAAAACTGCATGTTTGTCATCTGTCACTGGCTTATCAAATCCAAAAATACATTTGGCAACTTCTAAGCCTATTAAAATTTAGCTCTGATCTGTCATCAGTAAGATAAGTCGTTAGAGTTGTTTTTGAAGAAATTACTCATATATCAAGAATCAAAGTCGTAGCCCCTCTCTGTGTAGGCATATCCTCTAATCTCGAGTGTTGTTTAATTCAGTAACTCCACTAGGTAGGGTTGAACATGAATTTGGGGTTCTTGGTTGGAGTATCATGAGTGGGATGATGTAGGTAAGTCCTGGGAACTCTTGGCTAGAGCACTGTATTAATGATGTGGTGGAAATGGATGTGGGAAAGTGAGACTTCAGTTTCCATATGCTCATCACTAAGTTACTGCTGATGACACCATATCAGGTGTCAACAATATTGACAGGTGTAAACAATATTGAAACTAGCAGCTGTTGGAGCCTGTCAAAAAGACTGTTGGGACACTAGAATTATAATAATATCATAATATGCAGTATTTACTGTATATACCGCCTTTCTTGGTCATTGGATTTCTCCTCTGACTTTTATGCAAGGTGGTGTACATGGGCAGGCTGTCCTAACCCCCCGTGGGGATTTTTACAATATATAAATGTCCAATCTTTATGACTTAAGATGTATGTTGCTGACAAAGAATAATCTGGACATGTATCCAGGGTTATAGTTTGGAAATGGGAACCAAAGGTAGGTAGGTAAAATAGAGTATAATATGCAATATTTCTAGAATTACAGCATACTGTGATTATAGATTAATACAAAATAGTTCCACGGACTTTTTTTTTATTATATTGGTATACAAATCTAGAATAAACAAGGGGCATGATGCTTTTTCTTAAGGAAACGATATTATAATTAGGAGGACTCGTACACTTTCCCCAAAAACAGTTGCATTATTTATTTATTTATTTAAAAAAATTATATCCCGCCTTATCCTATGCTGAGGCAAATGCCCAAGGCGGCTTGGGTCTGTACAGTGGGCTCTTTCTAGCCACGGATTCAACTTACCGTGGGTCCGCATAAAAACTGCTGTTAAAAGAAAAAAAAGGTAAGTCTGTTACTAAGCGCCCCCCCCCCATTCCTATTTCCCGATCTCTTTGCCCTTAGTTGATAGGAATGGTGATGATTTTGTAGAGCAAACCTTTTCTGTCTAACTTGAGAGGCATCCAATCAGTGATTGGTTGCTTGAGATGACTCTGGTGACATCATTGGTGCCTGATAGGTTAGAGCAGCAAACGCAAGTTCTTGCTTGGTTAAAAATTCCCAGACTTTGTGCAGACTTTGTCAATTTTAATGGGTTGATCAAATGTGCATGAAAACATCTTGATTTTAATGAGAACTTACCTTGCCTCCCTTCCTTCCCACCCGCCTCCTGGCTTAGCCCTGTCAGTTTTAATTCAGAAAACAAGTGCAGCTCGGGTATCAGAAATGTAAGAAATGCTGTATGAAGGGCAGCTCACACACAATTTTTTGTGTTGGAAATTCCGTCCTTGAAGTCGCTTGCTTACAGAGAATTGTGTGGACCCCATAAGTTGGTTGGTAGAGGTGATAAATGCTAATGTGTCTATAATGAAGGAAATACATGTAGCAGAAAGCAAAGCTGATGGTCCTACTTTGTGATTTGTGCATTTGTTAGTTTGGGTGTATATATATATAGATCATGCTTTGAAAAATTTTGGCAGCTGCAGATAACCTTTCCTTAGATGCTTGTGATTCCATTCTGTTAATCGGGTTTGAAACAGGCAGGGGAAATGGAGAAAAGACTCCTCTTAGTGGTCAAAACAGAACACTTAATCTGGTGTCTAACCTTCCTTCTGTTTAAGCTGGGGACAGGCAGTCATTTGTCAGACTTGAATGAGGCATTCTAGAAGCATCATCACCTATGATGTGGTGATGTATGTCATCCTATTTTCTTCTCACCACTGTTTTGCAGGACTTTAAAATCTTAATGGGCTGAATGTACACACCACAGGCATTGGTAGGTCCTCTCATACCACCGTCAACACTCTTGGGCAAGGGACAATTCTTGTCTATTCAGTAGTAGCATAAATCTGTATATTCAGCACTGTTTGAGATTTAAAACATCTAAGATAAAGCAGTCAATTTGGAAAGAAACCACAACATAATTTTTACAGTCTCATTGCAAAATACAGTAGTTACTGAGCAACTTTTATGCCATGCAGAAAGCCCTAATGTCCAGACACATTTTTATGTTCAAAGAAATACTCCATGAGAGTGTAAGTTATTAACTGCTACAAAAACTTACGGTATTTTAAAATTTCGTCCTACAGAAAGGGGGAAGGCAGCCTGTATTAGGAAATACAAAAAGCATTGCTTTAACTGCAGTGCGAGACACTTGAGTTTATATCTGAAAGTTTTATCTGATGGTCACTGAAGATGTAACATCATCTGGCCTTGAAACTAGGGTTAAAGGAGCATATACAGAAGGATTGGGCAGTCCTGTCCCTTCCATGTGCTAATTACCTTTCCCACTATCTTGACTCTGGTTGGCTGGTTCTGGCTAGCCAACCCTAGAGTCCATTCAAGCCTTCAGCGAGAACAATGTACTGGCCCAATAATCAGGCAGGCCATGATGTCGCTTCGTATTGAAGTGACATCATGGCTCCTCCAGCAAACTCCTCCAGCAACCTCTCCAACAAGGTCATTCTTGTGATTTGTGATGTTCAAGTCCCTTGGGAATCTTGCATGGAGGAGAAGAAAACATGGACTATGCTGAGAACAGCCTTGTAACCTTGAGGTGTGGCCTGGAGGTTTGAGCCAGTGCCCTGCCTGAAGAAGCTAAGCAGGGTCGACCTCAGTTCCCGCTTAGATGGGAGACTGAAGCTGCTGACGAACCTCGCAAAGACACTGAGAAGGCATCGTGAGAGGGTGGATTGCGGAGGAATCCGCTAGAGAGAGAACATTTAAGACAACCGTCTGAGGGTGAACTGCGGTGAACTGTGAAGCTTGGAAGTGCAACGCACAAGCCAGAAGGAGGGCTGCACTCGGAAGGGAAAACACCTTGAGCATGGAAGGTTCTATATAGGAATAGAACAATATTGTAAAGACTCTTATCAGGTCTAAAGATAGCCTGCCTATGTAAGCCGCCTTGAATAAAAAATCTGATGAGAAATCTGATGACGAGAAAGGCGGGATATAAATACAGAAAATAAAAAAAAAATCCACAGAAATGACCAGTTGACACAGTGGTTCAGTAGCCTGCCTGTCCACACATAAGAACAGAAGAAACATAGTGAGTCAAACAGTTGGTCCACCTGGCTCAGTTTTGTGTACATTGACTGGCAGCAGCCTTCTAGCGTTTTAGATGGCTATTTTCCAGCCTTACCTGGATAGGCCTGGGATTAAACTTGGAACTTTCTGAATGAAAAGCATGTGCTCCATCACTGACAGCGCAATTCTAACCAATTTTCTAGCACCAGTGTAGCTGTGCCAAAACAACGCACACTGCGTTTTGCAGTGCAGGGGCAGTCATGGAGGCCTCTTCAAGGTGAGGGAACATTTGTTCCTTTACCTCGGGGCTGCATTGCAGCTGCACCAGCGCTGGAAAGTTGGTTAGGATTGCACTGTGAGCTATGACTCCCCTTAAATACATGTGGATAAAAACATGTTTGAAAGATCCTTTTAGTCTCATGCCCTTAAAAGGAATGTTGCAATCCTGCACACTCTTAATTGGAAACATGCCCTATTGAACACAGTGAGGTTTTCTTTTGAGCAAAAAAGCATAGGATTGGGCTGTGTAATAGATTTTATTTCAACAACTTGCTGGCAACAAAGTTGAAGGTGTGTTTCCCTGTCTTTTGCTTTCCTTCCCTCATTGTGGACCAGCTTCTACAATGCTTTTCAGTTTATTATCAGGGAGGGGATGCCTCATGTTGCTTTTAAGAAATGGAAAATATACCGTATTTATCGGAGTATAATACGCACTGGCGTATAAGATGCACCTTCCTTTTGGCCCTGGGTTTCAAGAAAAAAAACATTTAAAGCATTTTTGGGCCACTTGGCCACTTACCGCTTGGCTGCTTAATTAGCTAATTTACATAAATTGCACAAAAATACCAGGATCTCTTTTAAAACACATAGCAATAAGACACATGAACAAAATGCACCAGAACATAAATCCCAAGTAAAAAAAAAACCCCAGACTCAACTCTTTTCCCCCCACCCCACCCATGCACAGTTTCCAAAGTAAAAAACATAAAAGTACAAAAAAAACCCCAGACTCAACTCTTACCACCTTACCACCCCCAGACTCAACTCTTACCAACTCTTAAACAGAAATCCCAAATACAAAACCCCCAGACTCAACTCTTTTCCCCCACCCCACCTAAGCCTCCCAACTAGGCCCAGTTCAGAAGCTTACCAAAGCTGCATTCATTCTGCATCCAAGACTAGGCCCTCTGCAGCTCAGCTGAACTGAACTGAGCACAGCGCCGTCTGCTGGCTGCTGAGAAGCTCAACTCATGCACGTGCATAAATTAAACCCGAAAAACAGCTGTAGATCGGATAGATTAGTCAGGGAAGAAAGCACAAGGGAACTCTCAGGCTCCTGAAAAAAACAGGTAATCCCAAAAATGCTTTAAAACGGGCGGGTGTGTGTGGAGGAAGGATTTTTTTAGTATTGGCGTATAAGACGCACCATACTATTTTGGGTCACAAATTTAGACAAAAAGTGTGTCTTATACGCCAATAAATACGGTAATACTTTCTATATACAGTATAGGCCAGCAGGTGACGCAGTGGGTTAAACTGCTGAACCATAAGCTGTCGATCGAAAGGTCGGCAGTTCGATTCCCGCAACGGGGTGAGCGCTCGTTTCTTGGCCAGCTCCTGACAACCTAGCAGTTCCAAAGCATGTCAATGCGAGTAGATAAATAGGTACCGCTTGCGGGAAGGTAAACAGCGCTCCGTGTTCCAGCTGCATGCTACACGCTGCGGCAAGGAGAGTCATGACGGCCACATGACCACGGAGGCGTCTTTGGACAACGCTGGCTGTTCGGCTTTGAAATGGAGATGAGCACCACACCCTAGAGTCGGGCACGACTGGACTTAATTGTCAGGGGATACCTTTACCTATATACAGTATAGTGGCTTTCTGATTATTGTAGCTCAGATAAGTCTTAGTTTTGTCTCTCAGACAAACCCTATTGCTTGTCTTTGAGTAAAACCGAGAACTGCTTCTCATAGCATTTTTTCACCAGCGTTCCACAAGACTGCTGTGGAACTTCTTGTTTTGTTTTTAGAGATTCCTGATCATCCCAGTTCAGTGGTGAATCATGGAAAGTTCCTATGCCATTTCTAACAAGGGAATGTAAGCCAGGCTTTTAAGTCTTTTTATATTAAAAACTTGTTACATAAAGGTGGTAATGCGTGGATAGTTCTTGCATGAAAATGGTAACTTGAAATACATAATTATACCATAAATTTTAAGTAGAATATCTTTATATTAAAAAAGCTCTTGTAGCTTTTTCAGTCACAGGTTCAAAATTGTGGTCCACTTCTTTAAAAGATAGCCACTGTGAGTGCACTTCTGTAGAGAAAGGCAGGGTCTAAATTAATAATGTAAAGTATATTTGTAAATGCCCTTTGGATAAAAGAACTGATCTATCCACTACATTTGATATCTTTTGAATTCTTGTGTGCAAAGGTTCTGTGGTATGATTCTGCTGCTCTTCTTGGGGTTTGAGACTCAAATGAATGTTCTCAGGCTGCTTGGAGCTTCCAAAGCTGTCCTTCGTTCTGCCTTTCCCTCCCTTAGTGGTTTGTTGAAATTAAATTCATTCATCTGTGCTGAGTACAAGAGCTAGCAGATGTCAAGCAGAACACTTTGCAAACAATGAGACTCTATCTTGAGCTAACTGACGTTTGCACAAGGGTTATTTGAATAGTGACTGCTTAGCTGGGAAAAAATCCTGGTTTGAAGAACTCCTCATGATTAAAACAAGACTTCGAAACAGATTAAGAAATTACAAAGTGCAGACTTGCCAAGCCAAAGTGTTTTTCGCATCAGGTGTGTCCTGATAGTCCCTCCACAATATAGTTGTATAGGACATGGTAAGAACATAAGAGCCCTGCTGGATCAGACCAAAGGCCCACCTAGTCCAGCTTCCTGTATCTCACAGCGGCCCCACCAGATGCCTCAGGGAGAGCATACACGACAACAAGATACTTGTAACCTGTCACCACTCCCTTGCATCTGGCATTAAGAGAGAGCCTACTACTAAAACCAGGAGGTTGCATATACCCATCATGGCTTGTAACCTGTGATGGACATTTCCTCCATAAATCTGGCCAACCCCCTTTTAAAGGCATCCAGGCCAGGTGCCATCATCACATCCTGTGGCAAGAAGTTCCACAGATTAATTACCCGGTACATGCTGGGTAAAGAAATATTTTCTTTTGTCTGTTCTAATTCTCCCGCCACTCAATTTTAGGAAAGTTTTAATTGGGCTGCTGTTCCCTAACCTGAATGCACTCTGAATTCAAAAGTCATAATAAGAGCACCCATGATCCCAACATGAAGGATAAGCTCCAGAGTGTTTGAGACAATGCCTAAAAAAATAGAGAAGGGCAAGGAAAAGACTTTAAACAATGAAGAGCTGACAATATCCAGCTGTAAAAACAAGTTCTGAAACGGGGTGGGTGGAAAACTTGGAGCTAGCAACAGGAGGCTCTTGAGCGAAGTGCTGCCGAAAGTTTACAAATGCGATAGGACTGTCCCTCTTCTGTGTGAAGAGACAGTTGGAAAGACTGACAGCATGAAACATAAAACGGTGCCTTTGCCACAAACTCATCTGGGAAGGAAGTCGGGAAGGCACATATTTGCTGCTTTGTGACAGCAGAGCTAGAGAAGCCACAGAAACCCAACCGCGTCTAAATAATAGTAATTGATATATCAGAGGACAGAAAGCAAAGTTGCAGAAGCACACAGGCTCACACACAGGGTGAGATGAAAGATCCCTTATATCGGGGGTGGCCAACCTTTCAACATGAATGCTCCTGGCCCCTTTAATGGTTGCATAGGTGAGGGCATTTCAGCAGGTGCAGCTGCTTTAGCAGCACCATCAGCAATTGCACCTGCCAAGATTCTGTCTTGTACACAACTCTTAAGAACACAGAGGCCCTAATGGTGGAAGGTTGGCCACCCCTGGCTTATATGTTTAAATTTCCACCAAGATGTCTGGGCACAACCAATCCACTGGCTTCTCTTTTCTTTTTGGCTTCTCCAATGAGTTCAGCTGAATTTTTTTAACTAGTGATGCTCATGTAGGATAGAGCAACTCAGATTCTTTTTAACCCAAATATTGAGCTAAGGGAATTCATCTGTCTAGTTCTGTCTCTTACTAGTATATAATTGCCACTTGTCTGTCACCTGCCCTGGGAGGTACTTGTAACCTAGAGATGGATCCTTACTTACCCCTTGAAATTGCCCTCTTGTTTGGCATGAGCAGCCGAAACATTTCGCTCCCGATATAGTTGGTGTGCGTGCAGGGAGTGCCGTGCATCCAGGGGCTGTTTTGCTGCTTCTGTGATGGAGCACTGTGCCTGCAACAGGGCTGTCAGTGCAGCAGAGAAGCGAGTGCGGGGCGAGGCCTGGGAATGCCTCATGTACGTGTTGCCTTAAAGCAATTTTGGCCACTTAAAGCAATTTTGTACCACTAGGTTGGTACAACTGTGTTACATAGCTACAGAGAGACCTTCATAATTTTTCAGCAACAAGACTATGTAGCAGTTGGTGTAAACTGCCATGTGCACGATTGTGATTATGTGTGTCTATAGAGTTGTGGCACCAGGTATTTTTATTAGTAAATGTTTAAGAAGTTTCCATCAGAAATGTATTCTTGGGGCCAGGCTACACATTTTGTTATGTTTGGCCCAAGGTTTTCTTTTTTCAGCTGGGGTGTGTGTGTGAGTGGATTGGGACCTGTAACACTTTCATGTTGCGCCGCAGTCCCAGCAGAACTTGTGTTGCCAAAGTTCCAATTATTAACACTGCAAGTGAAACTTCCTTCATGGGGCTAAAATCCGCTTCAGGGGGCGATTTGTTGTTGTTGGGACTGCAGGATGCCAGGGTTAAATATGTCTTCCCCGCATACCACAGTCCTGTTCTCTTTTCCCCATTCCTCACCCTCCTGCAAGTGCTGCTGATAGTAAACTTTAAAAAACCAGAGAGATAAAAAAAAGAGCGGGGCCAAACCATACATTTAATATAATGGTACTTTTGTCCTTAGCTCCACACAGCCTAACCTTCTACATTTATTAAAACGTATTAAGATATGTTAATTTTTTTCTCAGGAGTGTATTATTGATGAGGACTGTGAGACTGGAAAATATTGTGAATTCTCAGGTTTGGAGTACAAGTGTCACGTTTGCAAAACCCCGCACTCCGTGAGTATTGCATATTTTCCCACTCACTTCACCATGTGACAATTCATGACTAATACAGTGGGCTGATGTTACTTTACATGTTCCTACCTAGAGGTACTTCTGGATGACTTTCCTCATACCATTTCCCCATGATCCTTCTATTGTACCTGTACAATGGAGTGTTTGGTAATAGTCCCTTGCTTGGGAATGCAGAATCCATGCTCCATTCGAGTTAAATACAAGAGGATTGGGGTGAATTAGGGGAAGTGTTGATAAAATGTCTGCTGAGCATTTCACTGGAATCTTGAAAACCTGGCGCATTTGTTGTTTATAAGCCTTAAATGTATTAGTAAAGAATGTCCTGGTCAACACATTAGAATGTATAACTTTCCTGCAGATACTCACTGGATCAAAACTATGCAACTTACAGCGCAATCCGACTTAACTTTTGTGCCGGTGTAACCAGCGGCGCAGCAAGAACGGGAGGCCCCAGAACGGAAAAGGGATTCAAATCCTCTTTAAATTCCTCTTTTGGAGGGGATTTGAATCCCTTTTCCGTTCTGGGGCCTCCCGTTCTCGCTGCGCCGCTGGTTACACTGGCACAAAAGTCTGATTGCGCTGTTAATTTAACACTGAAAAAATAACAGGAATTTCTTCAGATTTCTTTAAACAATAATGGGGTACAAGGCAGGATATTCTTTATTCCCCTTACTATTTGGTGACTGATCCCTGGCTGGTGCCACAAGACAGCATGGGGATATTAGGAGGCATTAATATTAATGTAGATAAATAGGTACCGCTTGCGGGAAGGTAAACAGCGCTCCATGTTCCAACTGCATGCTACGCGCTGCGGCAAGGAGAGTCACGCCGGCCACACGACCACGGCGGCGTCTTCGGACAACGCTGGCTGTTCGGCTTTGAAATGGAGATGAGCACCACACCCTAGAGTCGGACACGACTGGACTTAATTGTCAGGGGATACCTTTACCTTTTACACATGAATATAACCACTTTTATATGAGGGATAATACTCGACCCTTGATTTTTTTCCGTCATGATTCTTTAGATTTCTCAGGGCTGCAGGGCTAGAGAAGGTTTCCCTGCCCAATCATCTGATCGTTGTCAATTCCAGTGGGTCTCAACTCTTGTCAAATATTCAGGCCATCTTAGCTCTAGGCATTCCAGAAGGAGAGATGCAGGCAAGGTTCTTGCATTGCTAAAGTCTGAGCTGAGGTGAACAGGTGGAGATCTTTAACAGTGAGATTGCGGAGAACAGTGAAAATATTCAAAATGAGCATTATTCAATCTAGGACATGTATTAAGCCAATTCCTAGCCTACAGAAATAGTTTGACAGCTAGTCAATATCTTTAGGACATTTAATTGAAACCTAGGGTAAGCTTAAAATGTTTTTTTTAGTCTAAATGAGGGTGGAAGCAACACTTGACTGCAGCTTTTTCTGTTACAGCAAAGATCAAAATGACTTCTCTGATTAAGCCAGGAGGAAAGCCTGGCAGTGGCAATCCAGTCATCAAATCTGCTTTGCCATCTCCAGTTAAAAAAAACAAAATGCCTTCATGCTCTTTGGGGTTGGCTTCCTAGGCAGGCTGCCAGGTTTTCATTTACGCTTTTATAACATTCACATTAGTGAAATGATCTTGTAGTGTTAAATATTTTTTTCCCCACAACTGAAGTACACAGTACCGTATTGTTTTGGGTCAACATGGTTGTACTTATGCAGTTTTTTGTATTTTCCTGCTCTACATCTGTTTACTATAATAGTGTTCTGGTTCCTCAATGTATACCTGTTCCTCTGGTGATCAAGATGTTAATTGTGCATGTTTCATTATGCCTCCAAGCATTGTTCTCGAGATGTGGAGTGCTGTGGACACCAGCTTTGCGTCTGGGGGGAGTGTATGAAAGCTGCCTCGAGAGGAGAAAATGGAACAATTTGTGAAAACCAGCACGATTGCAATCCTGGAATGTGCTGTGCTTTTTCAAAAGGTCAGTCCAATGTTTCCACATTTTGTTTTTCTGTCTTGCCTATTCTTTCCCATGGATGAAGGACCAGCCAAGCAACTATACCAATGTGTAGGTCTATTTCTACTCCATTCTAATGTGCATATTAAAACTCCCTTAAGGAGCCTGTAATATGGAACACCAGTACATGTGTATGTATAAGTGCAGTGGACATAAAATGCACATCTTTCCATATGCCAAAGGGTTGCACAAATGGAAAAGCACCTGCTGTCAAAACAGCATGTTTTACCACTTAGCTCCTACGAGACTTCCTAAGAGCAGCAGTTTCCTTAACCACAAACTACCTTCTGCTTTCTTTGTACTGGAAAGGTTGTCAGCGTGGGAGAATGGCATGGGCTTGTAGCATCTACTTCAGAGCTTTACTACGCAGTGTAGTTGGAATTATACACTGGTCTTATAACTTGAGTTCAAAGGAAAACCCAAGCCAAATCTACAGGTAGTATAGATCCATGAAAATTGAGGTAATCATACTGGGGAAAATTCTTTAACCAAAAGAAATGGTGTGGTCCTGTAGACTTCCTCCTGAATCCATATCCCTACCTGCACATGATCTTACTGGACTGAGATCTACACAACACATGATCTACACTACATTGCTGTGTAGATTCAGCTCATAGTGGGTGTTGATGGTTCTGAGGCTTTCATCCCATAGCTGCTTACTATGAAATAGAAATTGTCAATGGAAATACATGTTCAGTACTATCAACATATGGTGGGTTGCTAAGAGGGCTGGTGGGAACACCTGTTAGAAGACACATGGTGATTTGAGGGCTTGTTCCTATAGAGAACTTGGAAAAAATCCCACTTGAGATTAGTACTGGCATCTTATTTGAAGAAAGCAAGGTTTTTACTCTGTGAATCTTCATTAAGGATATTTTACTAAGGAGCATGTGAACAGAAATACTTAAAGGAGTTTTATGCTCTACACACATACATATTCTTCATGGAATACTGAAGGCATAATTAGTCTCTGACTTTCACCTACAGATCTTCTATTCCCCGTGTGCACTCCATTACCTGGAGAGGGAGAACCCTGCCATGACCCTTCAAACAGATTCCTCAATCTAATTACTTGGGAGCTGGAGCCAGATGGAGCCCTTGACCGCTGCCCATGTACACATGGATTGATTTGTCAGACACAGAGGTAAGCACAAGACAGGGACATGCAGTGCAGGTGAGGCAACCCCGCCCCCTTGTAGTTCATAGAAAAGAGCTGCAGCCTGAGATTGCATGTGCGCTAC
The DNA here is from genome assembly GCA_026170595.1 of Plestiodon gilberti rubricaudatus. Classification (NCBI taxonomy): domain Eukaryota; kingdom Metazoa; phylum Chordata; class Lepidosauria; order Squamata; family Scincidae; genus Plestiodon; species Plestiodon gilberti. The sequence goes on along the minus strand of JANXHW010000001.1, from coordinate 232,616,907 downwards.
TTGCTTACTCAGGTACAAAGAGTACACTTACTATGAGGGGGTGTGGTTGCCTCACTTGCTGCGCCTGCACCGCACGTCCCTGGAACAGGATGTATTCACTAGTTTACTCACAACTACTGAATTTGTGACCAGAACAAGCGAGTGTCTGAAGTATGAATGGATGGTTTAATTCATTTCCTGATTCCAGAGATCTTTGTCTCTGGTCATACTTCTTGATCGCACAAGTACAAAGTGTAGAAATCTTGTTAAATGTATACAAGATGCAACTGCAAAAAGAGTAATACATCATACAAGTATGTGTCACACTTTCTTCCCTCCAAATAACTGCAGGTATAGAGGCTCATGTGATATGACATAGGGTCTGAAACTCCTTCATTCACATGCATGTTCACAAACGTACTTGTGTACAACTGATCTAAAAAATGTGTGATTACTAACAGCCAGAATGTTACTTTCTCCACAGCCACAGCATTGATTCTCTCTGTGAACTATCCTCCAACAAAACCCAAAATGAATATAAGGGGAAAGAGATGGTAGCGGATAAAATACCACTTCTGGATTTGGTAGCCCAGGACATTCTTGGTGACTATGAAGAGAGACTGGATGGCTTGGAAGGCCTAGCTGATGAAACTGCTGACTCAGAGGACTTGGATTTGGGTAGAGATCTGCTTTTTGGAGATGAAATGTGAATTAATGGAGTTACAGCGCAATCAGACTTGACTTTTGTGCCGGTTTAACCAGTGGTGCAGCGAGAATGGAAAAGGGATTCAAATCCCCTCCAAAAGAGGAATTCAAAGGGGATTTGAATCCTTTTTCCGTTCTGGAGCCTCCCGTTCTTGCTGCGCCGCTGGTTAAACTGGCACAAACGTTAAGTCGGATTGCACTGTTACTCACACATACAATTCTAGAAGTTTAATAGTATCTTGGCTTATAACAGTCCCAAATACAGCCTCCCCCCGTGCTGCTTAAAAGTGCAATACTTGAATATTTTACATAGTTATCTTCCTCTGCCCTGCATGATCAGATATTTTTTTTTAAGTTCACCTGAATTCTACACCAACAGACAATGGCTTCCTTTATGGATAAGTGATTTGAGTTTCATGTTTTGAACTTGTTAATGGACAAATTAATTTAAGTCTATTTAAGAGTGGTGGTGGTTTGAGCCTTGTTTTTTCTGTATATATGGTATGTTTTCCCTAAAAGTTCAGAGGAAGAACCATGTTTTTGACTGGGTATTAGCTTTTATGTATGCTTTTGTTTATAAGTTTCATTGTGATTATAATTTTTTAAACACAACTATGTACTTTTCTTGAAAAACTAAGGCACTATTTTTTAAACATGACAAATGGCAAGAATGCCATGTTCTGCCCTTGGGAAACTAGTTGTGAGCAGTTCAACCAAATTCTGCTATGACCTTGGACAACCTTGCTTTGCCTTAGACCGAGTTTGTATATTGTGTCTTCAGAGAGACAAGCATTAAAATTTTTTATTTGCCTGTAATAGTAGCTGCTGTTCAAAATACAGCAATACCACCTGGCAAGGGCCATGTCTAACCCAATGCATATTGATATGTCCCCGTTCCCCCCGCCCCCAGAGTTGCACTGTTGCAACTGTTGGGGAAAATAACTTTTAGACTGGCTCTGGCAACATCAACTGAAGAAAACAAATGTATCTGAGTGGGTAACTGCTCCCATTTGCTTCTCTAGCAGGCCCAAATTTCTTTTTGCCTTGGTCCTTTTTGAAGGGACTTTGCTACTTCTGGGACCTTACACAGTGGAGAAGAAACCTTCAAAAGCATATACAAACTTTGACAACTCTCAAACTGCAATACAGGGTTAAGAGGCAGCTTTACAAAAATGCAGAAAGAAGATGAGGTATAGGCCTCAAATTACTCTTCCTAAAATCCCAAGAAGCCAGAGACCCCTGCAGTCCTATTTCCCATACAGCAAGCCTACACTTGCTCTGGGCAGGTTAGAAGCCTTCATCCACTGACACAAATGGACGTAACATATCTTCAAGGTTTTTCTCTTTCTCTCTAGGCTGCCCTCTTACTGTAGCATTCCAATTAGGACCAACCAGACAGTAGCTTCTTGGGTCCTGTGAAAAGCCAGGAAGGATTGAGGAAAGGTAGGGCCAAACCACAGAATGATCCTGCCAGAATATATGATGCAAGGTCTTGAGGCCCTGTCTTGAACTCTTCTGCCAGAAATAGTGGTCACAAGAAAGCAAGTTTTAGAGAGAGGCCATATGGTTTCACCAATGCAAGGGGAGAGTACAACAGCCTTCCTCTGGGGGGGGGGGGGAGCTTTACACCTTGGTCACAATTAAGCCATCCTTAATCCATGCTGGAATAAGCCCACCTTCCCACACACATGCAACACCTTCAGGTAATCTTGCAGATTTGATTTGTGGGTGTGTGTATAGATTGAAGCTAGGACAGGAGTTCCCAACCCCTTCCTGGCCAAGTATCACCTCTGGCACCACTCTCCTGACTACCAGCAGAAGTGACTGGTGAGGACATCACATTACTTCTGGGTTTTCAGAGGCCAGACAATGCAGGGAGGCAGCTCTGGGCACGCGGGAGGGCCCTTCTCAACATTGCTGAGAAGCTCAGCCAAAGGCAGGAGCTCTTTGGGAGCAAAAATGCGCCACCAAAGGCACCATGTCGGACTGGCGTTCCAAGTACCACAGGCTGGAAACCCCTATACTAGGATGTTTTGCTCTTATCTTAAACCTGGAAATATCTTCTGCCTTTAAGCTTCCAGGAAAAGGGGTGTAATCAGTGTGGACAGAGAAGTCCATCTTCATGGCATCCTAGCTCCTTTCTGGGCCAAACTCTTAATTGAAGCAACTACTGAAAGTCGTACAGCAGAAAGGTTTCCTCATCAGAAGTCTGCTTGGTGCTCAAAGTGAAACCCTAGTTGTGGGGGAGAGCAGATCCTTTTCCTTGCAGTAGCCCAACATTATTCAGCTCTTCCTTTTCAGAAACACTGAGCCACCTCTACTAAAACAGATTACAGCTCTAGAGAATGGGGCAACAGAACTGGTGTCTGCCCAATTAGTTTTGCCAGAAAGGCTCTGCTTCTTTCCCCACCTTAATGGGACAAGAGGGTAGAAAACAAAACGAATTGGTGTAATGCTGAAGACCCCTCCCCTCCCCTCCCCCAGCAGTGAAAGTCTAACAAAGGCCTAATGGCTTAAAGAAGACAGGACCAGAGCTGGGGGATAGGAGAGAAGATACCTGGGAAGTTGTATCTGGCTTGCTTTCATTACTTGTCAAAGTCCATGCTGAACACAAAACAAATAGCACAGGAATCTGCATTTGTCATTCTTTCTACAGTCAGACACAGCCCCTCAAGCATGTTTTATACTTGCTGTAAGCTCTGCGCTTCAAGTAATCATTTGGACTGGTTCAGGTTTAAAAATTAAATCCAAAAGGGAAAATTTTTACTATTGAAGCTATACCACGAACACTAAAAGCAATATATTCTTAGTTACCTTTCCATAAACAATCTTATTTTCAGTAGTCAAAGAAGTTCAGAGAACTATAATTAAAATAATAGAATGAACAAATGTTTTATTGGCATGTTCATTGTTGTAAACAGCATCTGGCATGGAAAAGTTTACCAAAACTTTTGCTTGATATAAATTAGATGGTATTTTAAAAAAGAACCCTATATAGAATTGTTTGTAATTGATCTTATAATGCGGTAAAGCAAAATCTTACTGTGTTCTAAACTTTTGCAATGAAATCCTGGTTTACTGCATCACTCCGCACCACATCCTGAACTACTGGAGAGTTTGTACTGGGACATCTTAAAAGGAGGTCAACTTTTTTTTTAAACTACATAAACTATGAATCAACTCCAGGAAAAAAAAAAGTATGACTTGCAATGGTAGTAGGAGATGCAAACTTGCAAGAGCCCAAAAACAAAAATGTACAAAAAATGTAGCTGAACAAAAACCCAAAACTCATTAACAAGGGAAAATTACAAACATAAGTACCCAGCATTGCCAAACATACAAATTTAAATAGGCAACTATACTTTTAAATGTACACAGTGAATATTGATACGTGAAGAGAAATACCGTAGTAAGCAGCTGAAATGTAGTTCTGCTAACTCAGAAGGGCAGAGCTGTATTTACACACACTGAATGGAGCAGTGAAGTTGATGGTGTTCATAACCTAATAAAAATCAGTCACCTTAAAACACTTCTGAAAAATAACACAACACCTGCTGGTAATGGTAATTTTTTCTAAAAAATACTTTCTCAGACCTTCTGCTTTCTGGAAGAGAAATTAATGCGATACAGCTAAAAACATAACTTTAAAGGGTTGGGGTGTGCCAAATCCACCACACTTTCAGTCCGTCGCCATTCCTGTGCTTTTCAAAAAGCCAGGTACATTTACTTCTGAAATCTTCCATGAGGTAATGTGTGTATCAGTGAAACAAACAGAAAAGAATTCATTCATGGCCTTTACACAGCTTTTATTATCAAGCTATGAATCTCCTGTTTGAGGCTAGTTTACTAGCTACTGCTCTGTGCACATTGTCCTCAATTTTTGCTCACTACCCTCCCCCACCCCTCGGTTGTATTTTTTTTTATTTGCACATCCCTTTTATCTTTACAGTACATTTGACTATAGTGCACAACATGATTCCAAGTAGAACAGTGACCTAACTGGGCACTGAGCTTCTGATTGGTAAAACTGCAGCCCAATCAGTGCTGGTGTCTTCACTGTACACCTAATGTCCTGCCATAATGGCACTACACAGTAGTAGTGAACCTCTCTCACTTAACAAAAGAATTCCCCAGGGAAAATGCTGAAATAAATATCAGTCTTGAGTCAAATCTTTATTTGGCGCTCCGTCCAGATATATTTTTAGTGCTTTTTCTTTACGAGGAGAGTAGGTCACACGGTGTCCAGTTTTCTGAAGTCTGCTGCTTTCTTTTTTCATTAACTCATTTCTCTGTTCTTCTGTCAATTCCACCACTTCTTCAGTTTTATCCCTGGTATACAAACAGCACAATTTTAAATGCCATAGTAGCAACTGGTTTTTTAAGTGAACTTCTTTATGTCTCAGCTTACTACTACTTAAGTGTCATCTTATTTTTAATTAACAGATGCTGACAAGAAATATCTCTTTTGCACAATGCAGGGCATATGGTGATGGTAAAACTGTGTGCTGGATAAGATCACAAGACCACCCCCTCCATGTTGTCACCCTGTGGTAAGGATCAGGAAGAGTCAACCCCTTTGCTAAATCCAGCTGCAGAGAGTTGGGCTGTCTGGCTATGAATGGTCAGACCAGAGGCAAAAGGAGAGACTACTTTTGTCAGCTCCAGGTCAAAGGAGAGAGTGCAGGCTCAACACCACTTTCAATACACTTTAAAATTAAATGATGCATTAGCGGATCAAAGTTTACAAGAATAGACAATGCTGGATCTACAGCATCTGCTCTAAATAACTCTGCTCTATATGCATAATACAAGATATAAGAGGTCAAACTGTAGAATACGGGGGGGGGAGTATTTAGTGAGGGTTTTGTCCTAAATTTAGGGCACAATCCTATGTATGTCTACTCAGAAGTAAGTCCCACTATGTTCAATAGGGCTTACTCCTTAGTCACGCGTAGGAATGTTAGTCATGACTAACTCCCACTGAAATCAGTGGTCATGACTAAATGTGGAAGACAATGCTGGCAATATGTGAAGTAGCACAGCCACATAATCTGTATGCTTGGTTAATTGAAATGGCCGTTACTGAAGATGTCACAATGATGCTAGTCAAAGAAGCATATATACATATAGGTCCCTGGAAGATGGCACTGGTTCACACAAAAGGTTGCTCCATATTATCCCTGCCTAGATTCAAGCCCAGTGGTAGTTACAAAAGCTTCCAAAATATTTGCACAGAATTGCTATTAAAGACAAACCAGCCCATAAATGTTCACACCTGGAAGCAGCACATCTGGATATATTTTAACCAAAACAAGCAAGGTCACACCAAACTAATCAGCTTTGCTTATGATTCTATATACACCAATTACACTTTTGGGGAAAAAAACTATAAAAACTATTGTAAGCACAAGAAAAAGGTATACCTATAAAATATCACTGCTCCATCATCACAAATGTAGAGAGGCCATACATTCAGTGTAGAAACCTTAGGATTCCAGTCCAAATCCTGATGTATCTCTAGAACAGAAATCTCACATGGAAATGTTCCTCTGCCCTAGAAAGAACAAAATACCTTGGTAAAAGGAGCATATACTAAGGGCATACAGTATGGCCCCAATTCCACTGTACACAAGTACATGTAGTCTTGGTAAGATCATTGATGATAATCCACATTATGCAGCCCCTCCCACTATACAGATGACAGGGCTCACTGTTGCTTGAGATCAAAAACCATGCAGCATGGCCCGTACACATTGATGTGCGTTCATGTATGCATAGATTACACACTATAGTCTGAAGAGGTAAACCAACTCACCTTTGCAAACTCAATGTTTTCTACAGAGATTCCACTTATTTCACTAAGCTGTTAAAAACAAAACAAGAAATTCAGATTCTTTTTTTTTCTTAAGAAGATGCCGTTATTCATATGAACAGCATCACAAATACCTGCTGGCAGTTTTCAGCATATTTTATGCATAAAGTTCAATGCAAAATTTGGCATCTAATGCAAAGATGCATCAGAACTCACACGCAGGGTTTCTAAAAGGACTCCAATCCAGCACAACCACCAGTCCACCCTTACATTTTCAATTCAACTTCCATCACTTCTACTTTTGCCATCGCACAGGTTTTTGCAATCATGTTTTTAAAAAGCCAAAAGTCAAGTACTAGGAAAATAAAGCATGCAAATCATTGTATATTCATGTGTAGATATTGAGTAAAATTTGGGCTGCATATAATCATTGATCAGTCTTCTATTAAAAGTGAAATGTTTTAGTACTCAATGTTTCCTGATTTACATCATCTCTTATCTTTGGCTATTACGAAAAAAACACAGTTCAAAATTTGTACTATTATAGAAAACTGTACAAAAGTGGCAGCTTCATAGTATGTGGCATCAGGATGATTTTGGAACAGAATACCACCTGCCCTGCATAGACAATTTCCTTCGGAAAAGAAGCCGCCTCCCATGAACCACTTCGGGGAGAGAAGCAAGAAGCAGAACTACAGCAATGCTAATAGTGCCCCCCAACTCAAGTCCATGCAGACAACCCAGAAGGAAACTATGGTTGATAGTACTGAAAACTGCTGAGGTCCCAGAGAAGTGAATCATCCCGCATCCACTACCACCAGCTTTCTCTCCTGGTATCTTGATTGCCGGGGGGGGGGGGGGGGGGGGAGGATATGAACAGTTTCCATTATGAATCCTAGACGTTTGCACTCTCCAAACTTAAACAGAATTAAGGGACAAATATGACTTCCAGAACATAAGCCTGCTAACTCACCTTTTCTTTTAACTCATCAACGCTGCTGCTCTCCAAAACAACTTCCTGAAAAGGATCCAGCTTCATCTCAGATGGCCTCCACTTCCTTGACAGAACAGCAAGCTGTGACATAGATTTCATCTTTTCTGCTCCTACAAAATTAAAGTTGTATGCAAAGACAAGATAATGAAGATACAGAAAGATACAGAATGAAGTGTATGTACTCTAAATGAAAACTATTCACAAGCTCACTATTCAATCTGCCATACTTAGTTGCTCTGTCCAAGACATATTGCTTGCAGTCAGGTAATTTAATAAACTTCAGTCATCTTCAGTTCCCACATGTCTCTCCTACTGTGATTTTAGTTCTTAAAGAGATAGTATTTGTTGGATTTAAGGGAGTTTCAACTTTATGTGATTTTTAGCTTTACACACCAACCTCGAAGCCTAAACCTTGCATAAGATGCGGGTTAACTATACTTCCATGAACAAGAGTTCTATTCATATGGCAGGAGGAGGAGTACTTTTGCCAAATCGCCCCCCCCCTGCAGCTCCTTGTGCCCTCATATAACCCTGGGAGGTTGGGGGGCTCAACTGATTATACTAATTTTTGCTACAAAAATGGGCTCATATTTCTTTGCACGTACGCTCAAAGGCTCAGGCTTGGGGTGTGTTTGTGTGTGTGTGTGTGTGTGAGAAATACACAATACCAACTTCCAGAGGTTGGAACTACAAGAAGAAGATGGACCATCATCATTAGGACTCAAAAGTCCTTTTGAGCTCAAATGTACACATGGAGCAGTTAATTCATGCCATACACAAATTTGCGTAACCACGAGCAGCAGATGTGAGACCACCTTGTGCCATTTGTGAGGTGTATCTCACTTTTTGTGATCCTTGTTGCCTAAGGAAGCCTGCAGAGACTTTCCTTTGGCAGCAAGGATTGTCAAAATGGTGCCCACAATCAGCGCGGAGCGTTTTGAAATAGCCCGGGGGAAGCGTCTGAGGCTTCCTCTGACCACTTCAAAGAGCTCTGTGCTGATCATGGGCGCCATTTTGAATGTCCCTGCAGAATGCTGAATCCATTCCTGAATGCTGCAGGGACATTCAAAATGGTACCCACGATCAGCGCGAAGCGCTTTGTAATGTCTGGGGGAAGCGTCTGAGGCTTCCTCTGGCCACTTCAAAGCGCTCCTCTGGAGGCAGCAGGTAAGGCACCCTCCAACCCCCTTAATCCTGTAGGATCAATGGTTCCATATCTGCGAATTAGCGACCTGCGGGGGGGGGGGGGGGGTTAGGAACCTAACCTCTGCAGGTAGCAAGAACTGACTGTATGCACATTGCAACACACACAAAATGTCACATTAACTGTACTGCATCATTAAAACGGGTTTTTTAATGTCTCATATTGTGAATTGCTATCTTGATAATTGTAATAAAAATTTAATCCCACTGTAGTGTATAATATGAATGTTATTAATAAGTGTATGTACAGTGGTCTCGCTTTATGATGGTAATCCGTTCCGGAGACACCCGTTGTATTGTGAAATTATTATAATGTGAATCCAACACGTTGATTTTAGGTAATTCTTTCCAAGACCTCAACTTCTGCCACAGAATGAAGCTAATTCCCTATCTAAAAAGTTATTTAAAAAGGTGCCTACTGCACTCTTTAAGGGCCATAGTTATGTTAAAAATGCTAGTACGAGCCTTACATTCTATTATCTTCTCGTCTCTCCTTCCCTCAAACACTCAGAGCCTCGATGTTAAACCCTGCTGCTATTGACTGAGATGCTACCAAAACGTTAGCATTCATCGATTGGCTTATCTATCACGCATGAGGGTCTGTTGGAGGAATCATAAGCCCATTCTACAGTGATTAACCCATTGCATAGCAAGCCTTGTTTTAATCATAAAGTGATGTCATTGCATTGTGAGCACATCATTAAGTGGGGATCTACTGAATTTTATCCTGCATCTTGTTATAGTTTATGGCCAATAAGGAAATACGATTAAACACTGCTAATCTTAAAATAATGAAATGGGTAAATGTGATACATTTTAAAAACATTTTTAATGATTAAGCTAAAATGAAAATATTACCATCAAGTATTTCTAGGAACACCTCCCAGTTACTTGAAATATTAATATCTTCTTCATAGACATGATAATCCAGAAACACAGTGCCAGGATTTTTCCATGTCTTCTTTCTTAGGCGGAATCTATAGAAAAAAATGCATCTTTTAATAAATACTAGTTTAGTCTACTGGTAATCTTAAACAAGCCATGATCAAAGCTAAATTTACAACATTTAATTTGAATCTACAGTCTCCTTTATATTGGGGAAAGGGCATGTTTTCAAGTGGAGGAACTAAGAGGTTAAAAGGAGCAAACACAACCTCGTAAGCCCTACAATTCATACAGAACCATTTTTAGAAATCCAAGTTTGAATTTTATAGAAAATTTTTATAGATTTTTTTGATAATTTTGTCTATATTTTTTTCTAGGATTTTTTTCTATAAGATGCTTTCACTCCATGATTTAAAACCCAAGGTGCAATGATAATAATTGTATACTACATTTAACTACACAGAGAAAAAAATGTTAACTACAGAGCACTGCTATATTTCAACCACCAGAAACAAAGTAAGAAATCTGCTAACCAATGATGATGATCAATAGAGCCATTTCTCACGTGAACTAGAGATTTAGTTTACTTATGCTAATGGAAAACAAGTGGATTCCACCACCCCCACTTATTTTATCTAGATAAAATCAATAGCTTGTATGCATCTTGTAGGCAGGCACCTTAAATTGCCAAACTATAAACACACAGGCCAATGCTCTTTACCTGTCAATGGTCAGATTTAGTCCACATTGCTCCCTGAGTTGAGGAAGTAACTCCTCTTTTGACTGCCGAACAGTCATTCCTTTAGCAAAAACAGAATCAAGAAGGAACTTGCAGGGCTGCAAACATAATTTTTTTAAAAAGTGTTAGCATAAGTAACTGCTCTTTTGGGTAGAAACAGAAAGGGAAAAGATAATACTACCCTCCAGATGGAGAGACTATGACAAACAAAGTCTGCTACCAAAGGAGGCAGTCCACTGTCAAGTTCTTCCCTTCTATAAATAAAAATCACCTCATGTCCCTCCACCACCACCAAGATATGAAATGGAGGATGGGGAAATGCATGACAACATCTGGATGTAAAGACGGAATACTACGCATGGAGCTGTCATTTTCAGTGATATTTTCACATTTATCATGTGTAGTAGTTCTTCATATAGTGGAACTACACCTTCATCTCAGGAAAATCTAAGATTTCAAGTTTATTCAGGACTGATTCTCCTCTCTCCCATTAACAGCGTCACCTCGGCGCCTCCTCCTTCTGAAAGTGGCCTTCCTGTACCTGCGCAGAGCGCCGCTGAGGCCGAGAGATGCCCTCTCAGCGTCATCGGTGATCTGCGCAGGTACAGGAAGGCCGCTTTCAGAAGGAGGAGGCGCAGGAAGGCGGCGGCGGCCCGGAGCCAAGGAGTCTGAGGTAAGGAGTGCGAGTGGGTGGGGGTTCGGAGAGCTGTAAATTTGCGGGGGGGGGGGGAATTTGCGGTGGGGGGGCCAAAATTGCGGCCGGCCTAATGGCGGGCCCGCAGCAAATTTTCCCCATGGGAAAATGGCCCTCCACCGCAAATAGGTTCCCCACCCTTGCTCTATAGGGTAAAACTATCAGCACTCTAATCCTATGCATGCTTATTACTACTTGAGTTCAATGGGACCTACTCCCAGGTAAGTGTGTATAAGATTTCAGCCTCAGTGGCCATTAGTAGTGTCCAGTAACAACACACACACACACACACACACACACACACACACACACACACACAGAAATAAGTAAACTGTAAAAGGTTCACCTTTTAGATATGAAGCTAATGAATACATTTTAAGTGGTTTCAAGCATTCCTTACCTCTGGATCATTTACCAACAGCTGATAAACCTTGACTCTGTACTCCCCCTTCTTCAGTGCTCTCCCAAGCCTAATTGTTATCTTTAAGCAGAAAAAAATACATATATTAGAATCAAAACTAGAAGCTACTTCTCTGTTCTTATCAACACAGAACACTGTTAGTACAGCAAGAATCCCAAATACGGGTTCCATATATTTTATATTCCATATATATTCCAGAATATATATTCCATATATTCTGTGACAACAGAAAATGATATGGGATGCTTTAAAAAGGTACAACTGATGTCATCCAAAAAGCCTCAAAGAACACATGGCAACAAGAATCCTGAACATCTCCCTTGATGTGTGTGCACCATACTAAGCTTTCTAAGTCAACATGAACATTTTGCAAGACACATTCAATGTAACAAAGAAAAAGCACAATACGTTTTTTAAAAGGAGGTTGGACAGACCATAATCAGGGATGTTTATATGGGACAGATCCATATAAGATATCCTGTCCTGGGACCTAAGTCTTGACTTAGATGACCCAATGAACTTTCAATTCTTCCACCTCACCATGATAGTATCTATGAAACAAAGTTCCAATTCTTCAATACATTGGCAACTGGGGAACATCAGGAATGTTCGGCAAATTGCATAAATTACTCTAGCGTCATCGTGAGCTGTGGAGGCTACAGCGCAAGGGAGGCCTTGAAGGATGCTGTGGCCAACGGCCAGCGCCTGCAGCACTCACTGATGATGTCTTTATCGAGTGCCTCCAAACAAAGAGATACTATCCATCTCTCAGTCTCTCTTTGATCGGGGGCTGGTTGCCTGGTATTTGCCCACGGAGAGGGATGAGGCTGAAGAGAAAGCAAGAAAGGGAGAAATTGAGAAAGAGAGGCAGTGGAGAAGGTTGAGTGAAGAGAAATCGGAGGCCAGAGGGTGAGAGAAGGCAGAGCAAAACAGAAAGGGAACAGTTAGAAAGGAGGAGAGCGACTCTGGAAGTGGGCAAGGGAAGGAGGGCAGAGGAGAGACAAGGGAGGAAAAAGCAGGAAAAGAAGCAGGCAGAAGCTACTGGAGAAGGGTAAGGGAGACCAAAGAAGAAGAAGGGAAGGACACTTCCAGGGAAAAGAAGAGAGACAGAAAAAGAAATCCAGGGGGAAACCATGGTGAATTGGTCCAGTGAGGTGTGGGGCACTTTACTTGGTCACCAGGGCAGATCCAACAAGGTTATGGCTGTGCCTCCCTGCGGCATCCCCTCGTTGGCTGGACTGATCCCATGAACATGGGTAGGGAGTTGAGATTATCTTGGCAGGTGAGCTGGGCCTTACGGCACCATTTACCAAGGAGAAATTTGGGGTGCTAATCATCAACCTAAAGGAGACTTAACTAGGCCTAGAGTGAGGAAACTACCAGACCACAGGCAGAGTAGCCTTGTTTGTGTCCCACCTCTGTTAACTGTTCTTAAATAAACCCTAAGAGCATCACTTCCTGCATTCTGACCTTGATTGAAGCACCTGAATCTCTTACTCCTATGCCCTGGCACTTCGATGGTATACGAGTAAGACATTCAGGTGCTTCTCGAATACAAAATGACAGGTTTAAAAGCCATGACCCAAGTAAAATCTTTAAAGTGTCATGGCTTTTAAACCTGTCATTTTGTATTCGAGAATCACTGCTGGCCGTGAAAGTTTTAACGCATACATTCAGGTGCTTCAATCAAGGCCAGAATGCAGCTCCCATCCTGGTGGGAGATAGCAGAGAACAGCATAGCTGTATACACTAATGGTGCAAACAACAACAAAAGTGAATGTTTTTTAACTCAAAGTCCAAAACACCTACACACAGAAATAAACCTCACAAGCATCCAAATAAATCCCTCTATTTTTGACCTTTCAGTAAACCAGCAGGTTTACTAACCTTGTTATCATCCGAGAAAGATGAAAGGGTTTCATTCAGCCGAACACTCTCAAATTCTTGATTGCTGGCATATACTCGAAAAACCTTAAACTGAGAGGACGGAACACCAACAAATGGCTCCAAGTGTTGTTTGAAGGCAGAGAGTGTAATTCTTTTGTCAACATGAATCAACAACCCTAAGCCAAGAAGAAAGGATTTTTCAATGTGAAAACCAAACCTTCCTGAAGGTTTACTGTGCCATCCTTGTAATGTAGTGCTCACCTGGTCACTAGTGGCAAACAGACTTTGGGTACCTCTCTTGCCACATAGATAAAGATATGTATGCAGCCATCATAGGGCTGCTCTGCGTTTCTATACTACAGAGGATCTAGAACATTGTTATTTAACAAGGAAAAAACTCCACTGCTGGGGGGGAAGGGGAGGAACGGGTTCAGATGAAAACCATTCTTTAGTATTAACTTAAGAGGGTACACTACAGAACCTACACCCCCCTTTGTTGAAGATTAGTTCTGCAAGCCTTTATATACTGCTTTTTCCAAGATAAAAAAGCTTACGTTTTAAAAAAAAATCAGTATTTAAAATCATATGACATGCTAAGTACAAGCCCCCTAGCCTGGGCATCTTTTCCCTTGCCTTTTTCTCAGGGCACACAGATCTTTAAGCACTCCCTGAAAGGAGGCTGAATTATCTCAGGCTATTGGTGAAGTAAATCTGTAAGATAGATACCTTAGCCTAGTGGATAGATACTTGATTATAATATTGTTAAGTTCATTTCTGGTTTAATTCTTCCTAAATTTGCATTAAAATGAACGACGTTTAGGAGACAATAGACTGTACAAGACAACAACCTTCTGATTTACCTAGTTTACAGCTCAATCCTGTATAAGATACAGCGGCCAGCCTAAAGGGCTGGCCGCCGTATCCTATGCAGGTTCAGGACTGCCTTGGTGCACCTCGAGGGAAGGGGACAATCGTCCCCTTCCCCGGGTGTAAGCGGCAGGAGGCTCCAAAGCTCACGTACATTCACGCCGGCCTGATTTACAAGTCAATCTCCCATTTTTGAAGTGTTCACTTAGGTTAGCCCTAAATTTTTCCCTAATATTTTGAGACTTCATTTTTTCCTGCTAAAAGACTCAACGTCTGTAAAGTATGTAAATGTCTGTAACAGTTTCCCAATTCACTGGCTCCCAAAACTCATTTATCTTCTGCAGTACATACTGGGCAAATGCCAACCATTAATCCAGACTTTAGTTTATACTTATGAGCATCTCCGTGATATTCAGAAAGCAGAATGATCAGTCACATGATGAAAACTACATGAGACATCAGAAAACTACAATGGTTCTATATCAACTAGAGACAGGCACCTGCCATTTGCATATGGACCATGCAAGTACTTTAACATATATAGATTAGCCTTGCAACCTTCCAATATGATCTTGGGTAGTAAACAATCTTTCTCCCCTATATCCTTTATCATTAAGATAATACATAATTGTTCAACATCTTGAAGTGTCTCTCCCAGTTTAGTAATAAAATTTCTTCTCTGTCAAAAGGTGGTATACAAATGTTTTGAGCAGATGCAAGTTTCTATTTTTGAGGTCATACATTATGTCCTTCTCCATACATACATTTTTGTCCTTCTCCTGAACCTTCATCTGCAATGTAGGGCTCTGCCTTGAAGTACATATATTGCATTTCTCCCCTGCTCTTGCCACTTTCATCATATTCACTGTCGGTTCCAGAATCCTCTTCAGCAGTATCCCAGGTTTCCTTTTTCCCTTCATTGGCTTTGGATCTCCTACTGCTTGTTATGCTGTGAGAGTCAAGTCCATTAGCCAAAGGCATAGGAGCATTGTCTACGTTGCACAAGGTGTCACTACTGTGGCTGGAGCTAAGAATATCACTGTCCACTGAACTTGTACTCCTGTCATTATTCACATCAGAATCTGACCGCTCCTCTGACTGGAAATTTTCTGGATCAGAAACCTGAATTTGGTTTTCAAGTTCTCGATTTTCTGCTGATACTGACGAATCTACCTCATTTGAAGGCGATTCAATGTTTTCAAAGTCACTTGCCTCTGTACTCTTACTGCTGTCTCCATTATCCCCCTCTTGCTGCTGTTGCTGTAGAGACAATGTTTTAAGTTTTTCAGTGCTCTCTTCCAGGATAGCTTCTACTGATTTCATATTACCTAAAGGTCCTTTCACTCTTTCACAGATTTCATCTAAATTGCTGGAATCTCCACCAGCTTTCTGAAAAACTGTTCTTCTAAACTGTGATCCAGGAGATTGTTCTGGCAATGAAATATACAGTCTGATTGTATTTGCATGACGATCCAGGAGTTTCCATAAATGGGAATCCGTAAATGCCAGCTGCCGATCCTGAGACTCTGAACTTTCTACAAATACCTGAACAGACAAAGCAGAAAGCCAGTTACACAGGAAAACTCTTTTGAATTTAAGAAGTCACCTAGTGCATTCAGTCATGGAAATACAAATCTGTCAATTAAAATATTTCTGCTTCACAAGTGTATGCTCTTAATCCCTATTTGCTGCTGAAATCCAGAAACACCACACTTCTAGAAACCATTTAATTAATTCAATTAGTTTTCAAAATTATTTTTTCAGAAGCAATCTGAAACAAAGTTTTTAAATGTTCACTGTATTTAGCACATTGTAAAATCTGTAATGCAATATTAATACTCAGACTTTCAAAAACAAATAACTGGAAGGAAAAAATCTTACTTTATTGCTCCTAAAAAAGCCTTCCGCTTTCAGTGTTTTGTTGGCCACACTGAGAAGACGCAAATCATTGTAGCAACGTTCCAGCACAATTCTCATGGTTTCGGCCGGCAAGTGGACAGCCTAAAGTGGTGAAAGGAATATAAGATGTCCAGTTAGAAATTATTTTTGAACACTAACTGCAGAAGTCAAACTTATATAACATGTGCACACACCCAAGGGGGGAAAATATCATGGACAGCAGGTCAATCACGCCACTGAGACTTAAATGTCAACTTTACAATACAACTGGATGATGATGTTATTGATTTACCTTTGAAATGAGATACTTGAATTCTGTAACTGTCTGATTCAAATAAGCACGGACACTAATGGGAGAAGCCACAGTTTCTTGCTTTAGGTCAACGACATGAACTTTTACCATCACTTCTGTCAGAGAAAGGAAAAAAAACAATCTCTTAACATACATCAAATGGTGAGGTTATCATCTCAACAGTTGCCACAGCTGTTTAATAATAAACATCGTTTGAATGCCTCTTTAGATAAATTATAAGTGTATGTTTGGAAAGTACAGTAAATAGTATAGCTAAGCAATCTCTCAGCATAACCAATGAACATCCTTAAAGTCATTTATCCTTTCCATTTATAACACTGAAATATTTCAGGAAAATATACTTACCACCAGGTTTATAACACTGAAAAACCTGGTCAGGTCGCCTTGTTTCCAGAAGGAGATCAAACATATATGTGGATTTGACACCTCCAAGTAGTATACCCATTGGAGTGTCCTCTTCTCCTTCATATGATCTCTCCAAATAATCATGGAATTCATCATACTTAACAAGACGACAACAATCCAGAGGAATTGCCTCTTCTAAATCTATTATCTATAAAAAATGCAATATAAACATTAGAAATAAAATGTTAATTGTGCGTGCATGCTCAATGGTCTGAAAAAAGTCGCAATGATTCCCCCTGGCCTGCCCCCAGGGAATCAGGGCACAGTTTCTAGTTGTAAGGTTACCAATGCTGAAATAATCCTTTAGTTGTGTTATCTTCAGGTTTAGAAGCTGTGACCACATTGAGTTTCACAAAACAAGAGAAGCAATTGTCAAGGTAGCATCTTAAAAACAAACCAGCTTTAAAAAAAATCTTTTTAAATTATTACTAACTCCTACTGGTTCAATAAAATAAAAGTCAACACCATCTATTGTGCATCTTAACACAATAGCGATTAACTAAAAAAAAGATGAGTCCTTCATGTCAATGGAAAGCACTTCTAAACGGGGGGGGACGACAAATCAGTCACCAAATTCTTTCTTCTTGATGCAGACCATCTGTAAGATTCCCCAATTCTCAGGAATCGCTTTCAATGAGATGGTGGAAGGGGGCAGACTGGAAAAGGTGCACTAGGCACAGAGAACACCACTTGTAGTTCTGTGGATCCTGGCCAATATATCATTTATCACTGAATACATATATGGTTCTGTACCTTATACGCTATCTCTACAGCTTCCTTAAGAGTCTTGTCCTTGTGAACCTCTAGTTTATTTTCCATCATTATTTGTTTCACAGGATGCATACAAAACAGTTTTATCTGTATAGCAAACAAAAAGGAATAAGTCAAACAGACTGAAAGTACAGTTGATAGATATCGTTTGATAAAGGGTGAAATCCACCCTAAACTTCCGGCGCCGGAGTGAGTGCTCCGGTGCCAGAAACTGTCGCAAACGTGCCTCTACTTTAGAGGAAGGGGGGACGGCACAAGGCCGCCCTCCCCTACTCCGTCGCCGGACAGAGGATGCGGCTGCCGGAGGCAGGTAAAGCTCCTGCCGCTGGCCGCATGGGCAGCAAGGGACGGGGGCCATTGGGCGAGCCAGCCCGGGAGGATGCAGGGATGGCGTCTGCCATATCCCCGTCCCCACCGGGCTGGCTTGGCCGTTACACGGCCTCCTTCTACTTCTGCCAGCTGTTTAGCTGGCGGAAATCCGAGGAGGCCGATAGGGCCAGCCCCGGTTTACACCCGGGGAAGGGGACGAACGTTCCCTTCTCCGAGTAGACCTCCAGCCCGCCACATGGGCCGCCTGCCGGATCCTCATGCTGGATTTCATGAGCAGAAGGAGCACTGCACTGAAAGAAAGAAAAAAAGCCCCCCCCCAATTCACCATGTTCTTTCCATTTACAGAACAAGCCTTTGTGAGCGCAGGGATAAGTTTTGATTCAAGCCACTGTCTGTGCAAAATCATTTTGGAAAGAATACAGTAGTCAAAATTTGCAAAAAACAAAATATAGGGCAGAAATTGCTTTCTTGTAGGTTTCATATATGTAAAAAATATTCAGATACAAATTTCATATTGCATCCTATTAACACAGGCATCATAAATCACACCAATGAGTATTCAAAGTGTGATGGCAGACCCAAGCTGGAGTGCAGACCTAGTCAGCTCTTTCATTTGTTGTCATCAACATTGAGAATTGTTAGAATTCACACACGAACAGGATTCATGATCAAAGTTTCAACATTACTCTTCCAGGTTCTCAAAATATGATTTAATAGTTAAAATATTTTATAATTTAAAATGGTATATTAAAAATTCCAAACCTGTCCCAAAACGCTAAGGAAAAGGCTGTTTTTGAATTTCTAACCTCATATACCCCATAACATTTTAAGGACTTAACCAGAGTCTAAGCTTTAGGTATTAGCAAAGTTGGAAATTCTCCTATTAAGATGGACAGGGTCCACTGTATTTTCTCAAAGTACAAAGTGAATGACATTTTATATTCGTAACTCCCTAAAAACTTACAGTATAATACGGTAGCACACTGCCAAGTGAGGATGTGTGCACACAACTGAGAAATTAATCAGCTCTGATGTATCTGAAACAGAAAAGGTATAACAAAGTTATACCTCTCCTTTATATCAAACCAATGCTGCAGTACAGTATTCAGAAAAGCATCTCTATCTTACTCTAAGCAGAAATTCTGTGGAGATTAAGCATGCCAAAACAAACCTTGCAAGTATTACGCTCTATTTCACGTTGTCTCTTTTCTTGCTCTTCCAACTCTTTTTCTTTCTGTACCAATTTTTTAATGTGCTCTGGATATTCATTCACTTCCAAGAACTCTACCAATGCAAAGTGACAAAAATTACATATGAGCAGCTTTTCTACAACATTCAGCACTTTGTAACCTTCCCTTACATTTGCAACTTGTTCCTCCTCTAGAGCTCAGACCACCTTACATATGGGTTCCATACGCTGTATGGCATACAGCTGATTATGCAGAATTACCGGTATGTTTTGCTTTGTTGTATCGTTATATGTGCAACTTTTAGCTTACAAAAACCAGCACAAAAATGAATGGGTTGTATCCTAAGTTGTTGTTCCATGGAAGTTTGCAGAGGAGCCTCCTTGGAGTTTGCAGAGGAGCCTCCTTGCTGCAGCCCCTGGACCATGCATCATCCTAGAGGGTATCCCAGTGATCAGTGATCAGGTATCCCAGTGATTCAAGTGGCACAGCAGACAGAGTCGGAAGGAAATAGCGCAGTCATCCCCTTTGCAAAAAGAAGTTTTTAGATTCACGGAACAACTTTGGATACAACCCAAGATGTTGATGTAATATTTACCAGACTTGCATACTGAAGTCCAAGGGAACACATTGAAAATGCATCTTTTTAAAAAACCATTAAGTATCTAGCTCAATGAATAATATTTATTTCACATTTTTATACTGCCCCTCCTCTAAGGAGCTTGGTGTGGGGTATATGGTTCCTTTGCTACTTTTTGTCCTCACAGCAACTCTGTAGGAAAGGTTAAGCCGAGAGAGTGACTGGCCCAAGGTCACCCAGGAAGCTTCATGGCTGAGCAGGAATTTGAACCTGGATCGTCTAGTTCTAAGTCCAACACCAGAACCATTACGCATCTTGGCTCTCTGCCATCCTGGCTCTCATTTACAAAAATCAGAGAAAAAGACATGTACTAAATTAGCCCATCTCTTGTTTAGTTTTATTTTTAAATTTAAAAAACACACACTCATGCATGAAGTATGACTACGTCCAGGGGGCCAACTACCGCAGATCGGAGAAAGAGGGCAAGACTCCCGACGAGCCAACGAGGAGCTCACACCTGTGCCAGCAGGATTGCGGGACTCCTCTCTGGCCACCTTGCAAGAGCAAACCAGATGCTTCCTGGGGCACTGAAGACAGCAGCCATGTTGGCATGCACATCAAATGGGACCCTTAACAATGGGGCAGAGCCCGGTGAACTGCCGCTTGGAACAACAAACAGCCACCGCCCCAAACACCAAGCAACCACCGTCCCACCCACTCAAAAGCCAAGCTTCCCTCACACAGGTGACGGCCCCAGGGAGCACTATTCTGTGACCACGCTGGGTGGACTATGAAAGTTGGCAGGGTGGCGACAGGGAGCTGGGGATGGGCGCTGGGAGGGCTTTAGGAAGGGGGGGAGAAGCAGGAAGGGGCAGGCTGTCCCATTGCCCAAGGGAAATGCGAAGTTCCACTGCAGGCTAAGGAGGTGGACGATCTCCACCTGGAGAGAAAACTGCTTGAGAAGTTCTGTGAGGAGCTACTGGCCATCCCTGTGTCCAGAGGAGCACCCCCGGAGAAGGGTTAGGGTGAAATTTAACCCCCTGTTCCCCAGGACATATTCTGAGCACTCACAGGAAGGAGACGACCCCCCCCCCCCAGAAAGGACCTGTACGACTGCCTGTGGTGAGCAACTTGGTGGCAGAAAGCAAGGATGTGTGGGAGCAGACCCCCCCCTTTTGGGGGCGGAACAGACAGACTATTTGATATTCTATTTCAATAATACAGTTTTCTTAGCTGTGCATTATGAAAATACTTATGCACTTACTTGCATTTCTTGTTGGATCCTTCAATCTATAAATAAGCATATATGCGTTCGTAGAGCTATTAGAAAGACATTTTTTATAAAGTCAGTATCTGCATATTGAATGTTAACACACATATTTGCATAGAATATCCAAACTAAACAAACATATATACATGCTTTACAGCCTAATCCGAGCTGGGCTGCCTGCCAACGGAATGCAAGTTCTGCCAGTCTAAGTGCCAGCCCACTGGCGGAAGTGACGTTCCACTGATGGGCCAGCACTTCCGCCGGCAAGTGCAGAGAGGCCCTGTCCGTCAGAGCCAATAAGGCATCAGAAAGGGCGGAGGTTGGGAGGAGCATGGCAGGGGTGGGCAGATAAGAACATAAGAAGAGCCCTGCTGCATCAGGCCAAAGGCCCATCTAGTCCAGCTTCCTGTATCACACAGTGGCCCCACCAGATGCCTCAGGGAGCACAAGACAACAAGATACTTGTATCCTGTCGCCACTCCCTTGCACCTGGCACAAAGAAAACATACTCCTACAACCAGGAGGTTGCTTATCCCCATCATGGCTTGTATACTGTGATGGACATTTCCTCCATAAATCTGGCCAATCCCCTTTTAAAGGCATCCAGGCCAGGTGCCATCACCACCTCCTGTGGCAAGGAGTTCCACAAACCAATTACATGCTGGGTAAAGAAATATTTTCTTTTGTCTGTTTTAATCCCCCCTCCACTCAATTTGAGTGGATGTCCCCTAGTTCTAGTGCTGTGTGAGAGGGAAAAGAACTTCTCTCTACTCACTCTCTCCATCCCATGCATAATTTTATACGTCTCAATCATGTCCCCCCTCAACCACCTTTTTTCTAGACTGAAGAGCCCCAAACGCTGTAGCCTTTCCTCATAAGGGAGATGCCCCAGCCCACTAATCATTTTGGTCGCTCTCTTCTGCACCTTTTCCAGTTCCACTATATCCTTTTTGAGATACGGAGACCAGAACTGGACGGAATACCAGATGCGGCTTTACCATTGATTTGTACAATGGCATAATAATATTGGCCGTTTTATTCTCAATCCCTTTTTTTAATGATCCCAAGCATGGAATTGGCCTTCTTCACAGCTGCCGCACACTGGATCGACACTTTCATCGACCTGTCCACCAGCACCCCAAGATCTCTCTCCTGATCCGTCACAGATAGCTCAGGACCCATTAGCGTGTATGTGAAGTTTTGATTTCTTGCCCCAATGTGCATCACTTTACACTTGCTTACATTGAAGCGCATCTGCCATTTTGCTGCCCATTCTCCCAGTTTGGAGAGATCCTTCTGCAGCTCTTCACAATCCCTGCTGGTCTTCACCACCCGGAAAAGTTTAGTGTCATCCGCAAACTTGGCCACCTCGCTGCTTATCCCCAACTCCAGGTCATTTATGAACAGGTTGAAAAGCACCGGTCCCAAGACCGATCCTTGGGGCACACCGCTTTTCACCTCTCGCCATTGTAAAAATTGCCCATTGACACCCACTCTCTGTTTCCTGGTCTTCAACCAGTTTGGAGTTTTTTCAGGAGCCTTTGATGAGGAACCGTGTCAAACGCCTTCTGAAAATCAAGATATATAATATCCACGGGTTCTCCTGCATCCACATGACTTTTTCAAAGAATTCTAAAAGGTTTGTGAGGCAAGACTTACCCTTGCAGAAGCCATGCTGAGTCTCCCCCTCAGCAAAGCTTGTTCTTCTATATATGATCTGGGCCTTAGGGGGTGTGGCGGGGCAGGTATCGGCAGCGATGACTCTGCCAACATCCTCCACTCCGTTTTGGCCCTGACATGCCCCTTTGCCTCTACTTGGATTTGTGCCAGCGAAAGAGGTGGTACAAGCCTGAGAAGACCCAAGGGGGCCCATGCAGGAGCGGAGTCAGGTAAGTAAAAGAAACATTTACTTATCTCTCTGGCCACCTGCAGGATGCAGTAGAGCCTATGCCAGCACCATTGCACCCTGTGGGCAGCCTTCAGTTAGAACTGGACCCTTAATAAATTATCCAAGCACTTTTCAAAGTATTAAACATTAAGCCTGCATTGCAGAAGGTTTGCACTAATGCCACTGTTTTCCAAAATTTTGAAGAAAAAGAAAACATTGGAATCCAAGTGTTTAGACATCAGAAAGAAGCCTGAAGACTAAAGAAATTACTTTATTTACAGGATTCCCAAGACAGAGCTTAGGAACAAAAATCTATACAGGGCACACAAATGTTCAAGTTAACTGAACACACCGAGAAACCTTTGAAACCTGAATAAAAATAATACTAATATAGTAAAGAGAATTGCCTACTAGACTATACTAGTATCAGAATATTTGAAAGTTTCCTTGCCTTGCAAAAGCACTGGAATAATACCCTCTGCTTCCAGATGTTCCACCATAAGTTTTCTTAATATCTTCATGAGTTATCTAGTTGGAAAATAAAGAGACAAACACATTCACACACACAGTTTCATGTGGCCTTATTATTTTACATAATATACAGGCCTATATATACAGGCCAGCGGCGTCACAAGCCGGCGCGTCACCCCATGCGGGGTCGGCCAGCTCAGCGGTGCATCACCTCCCCACCACCCTGTCGCGTCACCCCTCCTGGCACGTCACCCCCCCACTGCCGCATCACCCCTCCACACACACTATTGGGTCTTCACCCCCCCACCCCCGATTGGGTCTTCGTTCGGCCCTTCCGCGGTCAAGGCTTTGAGCGGCGTTGTGCACATGCCGCTCGAAGCCTTGCCCGGCCCATTCAAAAGCGGCCAAACCGCCGAGGAAGATGCGGCTCGGCCTGCCGGCTCCGGGGGTGATGCGCGGGGATGAGTTGAGTACCAGGGGGTGTGACGCACCGTGACTTCCGGCGCGTCACCCCGTACGCCCCGCCACGCTGCAGTGACTCCACTGATACTGCTGATTTCAATGCATTCAGATTTACAGATGTTTTGACTCCCCTTCCCAATTAAATCAAGGGTCACTGTACAGTACTGCTAAACAGATTATTAAATCCAGTTCCTTCTCACCCCCTGCTCTTCAAAGTTTTCACCTGTGGGAAATGAGCGCATCCACAGTTATATAGAATGAAAAAGACAGACCCTCATATACAGTTAAGCATGGAATGCTAACACGGTATAAAATAACTTACCTTGCTAACATGCTGATCATTGAAGCTGTACCACTGGTCATCACTGAAAGACTTTATACATGCATAATAATGGCCGCCAGCTGCACTTCCCGAATGGACCATAACAGAAAACAGTTCATACAATAGTGAATTCTGTGGGACAAGAAAAATAATGAATCAATATATAGACATCAAGTAAACAATTAAGAATTTCTCATATCATTTTCACTTTAGGGTCATTCCATGTGAAATCAACCAATGCATGAAACCTTCATGTCATGGATTTTGTTCATTTTTGGTACATTTGTACCTTACCATGAGATGTTTAAAATTATTTTTTTCAGATTTTTTTGTCCACCCGTTTTTGAGATATTGAACTTTCAAAATTGCCTAAAAAGGCCAAATTTCACTTGTCACCATACCTTCAAATGCCATTTACAAGAAAACTATGAAAGCTACAGTTTACCACATAATTTTATTTACATAATTTATAATAATAAATGGACTCGAGGGGTTTAATTCCTTGTCACTGCCAACAAGAAAATTTAATTTTTGTATGATACCACTGAGATACCACCCTGAAATTTTGACTGATTGGCTATAAGACATATACCTTTAAGTGTGCTCTTTTTTTGAAAAAATGTAAAAATCCTGTTTTCCCAAAGATTCAAAATAAATATTAATTGAATATATTTGAATTTCCTGAAAATTTACAATTGTGTCATGTTGTATATCAAATGAAAGCCCTATTTGTTAGCTTTAAAATGTCACCTGTCTGTAGCGTTCATAGCTCTCTTGTAAATGGCATTTGAAGGTATGGTGACAAGTGAATTTTGGCCTTTTTAGGCAATTTTGAAAGTTCGATATCTCAAAAACGGGTGGACAAAAAAAATCTGAAAAAAATAATTTTTAAACATCTCATGGTAAGGTACAAATGTACCAAAAATGAACAAAATCCGTGACATCAAGTTCCAAAATGGATTTTTCATTGGTTGATTTGACATGGAATGACCCTTTATATAAAATGAAGTTCTGAAACTGGTTGCAAAGCATTTTCTTTAATCATTTCCCAGCCACAATTTCTCTACCCAGTCAGTCCTCTGCTGCCACTACCTCCTAATCTGCAGGGTTGTGCAATTTCCCCCTCACACATTTTAAACCCTGCAGGACGAGGGAGAAGACATGTCTGAAATGGGACAGTTGATATCACAAAGTGGCAGACAGGGAAAACATTAAGTACCCCCCTCCACACAAGAGGCTCTGAAAATACTTCTGAAGTCATTTTTTACAAGTCTAGTGTGACAGCTGAAGGCACACTTGAGTCAGTTGGACCTAATCACAAGGGTCAGTGCCTTGCTGAGTTCAAGGCTTGAACATTGTAACACGCTTTATGTGGGGCTGTTCAGAAACTGCAATCAGTATGGATCATGGCAGTCCACGTGGTGGTTGGGGCCTTGTGGTCTGATTCTGTCACGTACATATTAGGGTTGATGGATATTTCATAGTGCACTTTTATTGAACCAGTGGTGAAACGGTATCTTTGGTGTAGGTTATATTGATGTCTGTTCTTTTACAATATATTTTTTTATTGGAGGCTGTCTCTCCCTCCCCAGTCTATTCTTTAAGAGTGGGTGGTTCCCCCTTCTCTGCATGGTGCTAATCTGCATTCAGTTAGATTCCCCTACCAACAGGAGCTGTTCTACATTAGCCTTTGCTACTTTCTTCTTTGAGGGCACAGGACTTGCCATCCTGTGTTCTTCTCAAGAGAAGATATTTTTTTATTAAATAATTCCCCATGGGAAATAATTCCCCATACCAAAATACCCTTGGTTACATACTGGCTGCTGGTTCGCTTCTGGGCACAATATGATGTGCTGGTTTTGATCTTTAAAGCCCTGTATGGTTTGGGTCCAAGGTATCTAAAGGACCGTCTTCTTCTGTATCAACCAGCTCACCACCTAAGGTCATCAGAGGGGACTCTGCTGCATACGCTGAGGCCAGGTTGATGGGAACAAGAGGCAGAGCTTTCTCTCGAGTGACACCTCAACTCTGGAACTCCCTCCTTTTTGAGTGAAGCTCAACTCCCTCCTGTTAGCCTTCCAGCAGGGATAAAGATGCTCTTCTTCCACTTGGCATTCCCTCCCTAAGCCTTTCTTGCTGTTTTTAGATGTTAAAACAGTCAAAAGAACTAGCAGCTCAAAAACACATAGTTATCAAATATACACTTAAAAATACCTTTTCATTCCCAACCTTTGAAATCCTTTCAGCACTACTGTTGTTCTCAAGACATATTCCTTCATCAACTCCATCATCATTAGAAAAATCATTGCTCATCTGATCACTGTGACAACTGCCTTCATTCTCTGCTCCACTGTCAGTGCAACTTTCTGTTTGAGGAGACTTCTTAAAATAAGACAAACATTCATTGTGGAATTATTATCAGCACCTACACATGTAATGAAATTCTTGAAACATTTTATGTAAAGCCAACATTATGCACTTATACACTATGTAAGATTAAACCTGTTTGCGAAACATATGTTGCCCTCCAATAGTAAACATTAATGGGCCCACTCCAGTCCAAGTACAGGCAAGCTCTCACAGGGTTCAGTAAAGCCCGCCCTCCTCCACCTGTGCCTATGCACAGGGCCTCTGCAGGAAACAGGAGATCTGAATGTCTCTCGCATATGTAGGCAAGGAAAAAGAGGCTTTATTAAGCTCCATAAGAATCCTCTGCATATGGGTGCTACATACATGCTTGGGCTGGGTTAGATCTACAGTCGGACCTCGGTATCCGCGGGTGTTCCGATCTGGACCCCCCGTGGAAGCCAAGAATCTGGATACTGGGGTGCCTTTCCAATGCTGTAAAAAGTAGAAAAAGCACCCCCAATCCCCGTTTGTACTTTTGAGTGGCCAAACCGCTCTGTTTCCAAGCCTCCGTAGGGCTTCTGCAAGCTGAACAACACACTTCCAGGGCACACAAAGGCTCTTCTCTCCTTCCAGGCTCATCCCAGAAAGCATTCTGGGGAAAGGCTGGGAGGAGATCGGAGCCTTCGCATGACCTGGAAGTGGTTTGTTCAGCTTGCAGAAGCCCTACGGAGGCTTGGAAACAGAGCGGTTTGGTCACTCAAAAGGTACAAACAGGGATGGGGGGGGGCTTTTTCCTACTTTTTACAGTGTTGGAAAGGTGGACCCCGCGGATCCAGGATCCGCACTAAGTCGGATCTGCGGTTTACATGTTTAAGCTAATAATTAACACAAAAACTAAATTTGGCAGACTAAAGAGTTATTTTACATAGTACATAAGTTAGCACATAATGCATAAGTTAGCACAGTTAGCACATAATAGCTAACTGTCTAGCACAGAGCCTTATTGTACATTTTGCTGTGACCTTCATCAAGCAAAAGGAGCAGGTATCACTAGTTTCATATAAAATAAGAAATTAAGCAGTCACTGCTCTTTTACAGCCCATAAGAGTGTAGCTGGTGCAAATCTACAGAAAGCAATGTATTAGTTTATTTAAGAACAGAACAACATAGTTCAGCTTCCTGTATCCCACAGTGGCCCACCAGGTGCCTCTGGGAGCACACTAGATACCTGTATCCTGTTGCCACTCCCTTGTATCTGGCATTCAGAGATAGCGGCCAAGATGGCGGCCACCATAATGGCCGCACGGCACCATGCCAGAGCCCGAAAAGCAGTGGCTTGAGCTCTGCCAAGCTGGCAGAGGTCAAGCACGCGAGCTGCCAGTGCAGGGAATGGCCTTCCTGCCCTCCCTTGAACCTTACCTTGCTGTTCTGCTCTCCGGTTGCAGCTGTGAACCCAGAAGTGCCGATGACATCATCAGCACTCACGTCCAGTGGTACACAGCAGGCCGGAGGCCCCTGAAGGTGGTATGTGGTGCGAAAAGGTTAGGAATCTCTGATCTAGAAGGTTTATTTTGTGTTACCATTAGCTGTCACCTTAAGTCACAGGCCTATATTTTCAAATATGCATGTTTTCAGTTGGGATTCTAAAAATCCCATATATTTTAAGACCCTAAAAGGCCTCAATGTTTGACTGTTCTTTGAACAACAAGAAGTTTGGGGGTAGGGAGGAAGGAAGCATCTAGGACCCTTGTATTGGGAGTAAATTTCAAACTGATTTGTGTATGATACTCTTGGCAACAAAATTACATTTGAGAAATGGTAAAGATCATTTTTAAATACAACCAGTTGCATGTTGATCATTACCTCATCTTCAATATCAATGAATGAGCCCATGTCTAGCTCTTCAGGAAATGTCATACGGTCATTAAGTTTTATCCTGTGCATAGTGGTATAATCAAAGTCAAACCTCTTTAGCTGCAAGGTCAGCAGATAAGGAAAATGCAAAAAACGCAAGCCCTGGAAAACACAAAGGCAGTTCAATAGGCAATAATGAATTTCAGAGGGACAGATGCAGCCACTTCAGAGTTCAATAAAAAGGTGTGCATTAAATACCTTTCTGGCATCACACTTCTTTTTACACCGTTCACATAAATACTGATTGGGGCCATCAAGAATCTCAGGTTGAATGAATGCATGTAGCGCTTCCTCCTAATTTAAAAAGAGAGAGAGAACTTTAGCAACTGTTACAGACAGGTAATCTGAAAATGCACAGCAAGCAAACTCATGACAGGTGATTTAAAATTCTGATACCAAAATTCCTTGAATTCCATGAACAGAAAATAAAAAAGCACAGTGAATGAAAAAAAATCAACACTGCTATTTGCTTATAGGTAAGCAGTCAAATCATGACCAATAACACATCATATATTACGTGGCTGATGCTTTCGTCAGGTTCTATGAATAATCTGAAGCAAATAAGTCTGTTATCTTGCACATCACATTAAGTCACAGTGACACATTCAGTTGCTTCTGAACTGATGTCATGAAGGTAGACCAATTTCATATCCTTTCCCTCTCAGTTTAAAGATGACTTTGTTCCTTTGCAAAGAAGTAGAACATTAAGCACAATAAATAAAAAAGGTAGGGTTTAGTCTTACTGGAGTTCCAAACCTCTGCAACGGTGAGAGACTTATCAGGATGGTCTTCCCTAAGAGACTTATGAATCCTAACGGATTATTGAATGGTTCTGGGGGATTTTTCATTTAAGATGGCTGTTGATCCTGTTAAAGCCCTGTTTTACCTCTGGGATGGGGAAATAACTAAAGACTTTAACATGCCTGCAAATGGGGAGAGGATGCTCAAGCCAAGATGGTTCCATAGTTTTCCTCACAGCTGTAAGCAACAAAGCAACTAGGCAGGCAACTGGTGCGACTGTGGAAGAAAATTTGTGATGAATCTGATCAAACATGGGTTAGAGCTAATCTTCAGGCCTATTCCATGGTAAAGACGACAGCAAAGAAACCTTAATTCTCTGCCACCATTGCATCCTCAGAGATCTGTATAGTTGAGCTATTCCAGATAGGGCAGGACATGTTAGTTCTTGATCCACAAGGTGGAGCAGAAGATACCTTGGCTGCCTGCTGTGACCAGTTTGCAAAGCACTTAGCAAATAAAATTGCTTGCATTCACCACAATCTGGGCTCCATGTTAGCAGCTCCAGATGACGTGCATTTGGCATACCATGTCCTGCAGTTATGGATGCCACACCCAGTTTGTTTAGTCTGACAACATAGACAGGATTCTTGCATGTATGAGGTCACCGACTTGCACTCTTGATCCTTGCCCCAGTCCGGCTAATAAAAGCTGTGTAAGTGGTCATTGTGCACTCCTGCATGCAATGGAGAGCCTGAGATTTCTGGAGGAAACTGATAATCTAGACCCTTTTCAATTTGACGTGTGACCTGAGTTTGGAACTGAAACAACCTTGGTTGCCTTACAGTGTAATTCCACACCTGTATATTCAGAAGTCAGTCCTACTGTACTGAGTGGGACTTGCTCCCACAAAAGTAAGTTCTCAGTGGATGGTGCAGTGTCAGTGAATGATCTGTACTGGGAAATGGACAGGGGGCAGAACCACCCCTGTTAGTTTTGCTGGATCTCTCAGTAGCTTTCAATACCATTGGAGATGGTATCCTGGACATCCTGGCGAGAATGAGGCTGGGGAACAAAGAGTTGTAATGGTTGCAGTTGTTCCTGAAAAGAAGGGTCCAGAAGATGGTGCTAGAAAATTTCTGCTCAACGTCATGGCCTCTGGCTTATGGTGTCCCACAGGACCCTGTTATGTCCCCCATACAGTCGAACATGTATATGAAACTGTTGGGGAAGGCTATCTGGGTGTATTGTGCGAGGTATCCATTCTAGATGGGGTTGCACCCTCCTTTAAGTAACATTGTCAGTAGCTTAGGAGTGCTCATGGACCCACCTTCACTCCTGGATGACCAGGTAGTGACTGTGGCTTCAACTGCTTTTGCCCAGCTTCAGCAGATACGATGAATGCGTCCATTTTGCTCTTGGGCAGACCTGGCCACAGTAGCTCATTCCTTCATCCTATCATGGCAGGATTATTGCAATGCACTCTGGGTGGAACCACCCTTGAAAACCTTTCAGCTGGTACAGCCACTCGGACGTTGACAGATTTTTTTCATGTCTTGTTATGTTTTAGCAGGATTGGTTACCAGTTTGCTTCCAGGCACAATTAAAGGCGACATTATCTTTAAAATTCTACATGGCTTGAAGCCAAGAGACCGTAAGAATTGCCTTCTTCCATATGAAACTATCCATCAAGATCTGGGAAGGAGGCTCTCTTGCATGTCCTGCTGTCCTCCAAGGTTCAGTTGGTGGTGACACACGATGGGACACACCATGGCAGCCCCCAAATGTGGAACTCTCTGCCCTCTAGTGTACGATTGTCTTCTTCCTTGGTGGTGTTCTGCCAGAAGGTGAAGAGCTGGCTATTTAAACAAGGATTTCCTAAACTCCCTTGACTCACCATGATTCTGTTTAGTTTGCTGCGGCTTCTTTCTATTGTATTTTTGTACTACTTGTGTTTTCAACAGATAACATAAGCCATCCTGAGTCCCCCAAAGGGAGAAAGGGAAGGCATTTTTTAAATAATAAAAAATAATCATCCTACTCTGTCATCCCTAAATAGTATTGCCATATCAGCCTGAAATCTTAGGTTTCAGACCTGCACGGAAGTAGGGTGTGGAAGTCCTATTTAACACAGAGATGCAAAAATACCTCACCCTTGAATTATGCCCTTCTATGGCTATATAGGAGGGATGCATTATACACGACACCCGACATTACAGGTGTTTCTACTGGCAGGCATGAAATACAGCATAAGAAGTTATTTTATTCTCAAGTCCAAAGCCACAGACAAGACAACCCATCTAATTTCTGCTCCATTCACTGCTCCTTCTAATTAGTTCTTGCTGCAGAAAAGTAATTCTGTAGCACCTCCACATTCAGTATGATTAGATCATTCAACAATTCCATATGAAAAGGTGCAGCAGGATTATTCACCCTCAGAGGAGGCTACCAATTGCATCATCTCTGTCACAGGCTTGCCGCTTTCCAATTAGGAAAGTACACCCAGAACTATGACTCATGCAGAAACATGGGGTGTACCGTATATACTTCCTGAGGAAAAGTAATTCTTACTCTTACACCCAAAAAGAGCTTGCATCTAAAATGGATAAGAGTGAAGTATGCTTCCCATTAAATCAGAAAAGAAGGTATTTCAGCTTTCAGAAGTTTGGAATACACTGCTTTAGTTGGACTTACAAGTTGGATCTGACAAGGCACTCTTCTGGACTGTGCCTTCAGGGTAATGTAGTCTGTTATAGCTCCAGGGCATTTGTGCACACATGCTGGAGCACACATAATTCACCCTTTTGTTTGTTTAAAATGGGAGAGGAGAGAAGGAGCAATCAGGACAAGGGCTATTTGCAAAAAAGTGAAAGCCTGTCCATGCATTATATACTGTATATTATTGCCTTTGCAGTGGGACTTGCATGACTCTCTCACAAAAGCTAAAAAAACAGGGGCATGCTGCTTTGAACGCATCACATGGATAAGCCCTAGGAAATACTTGACATGTTGGAGATTTCCATCTTGCTTCTCAGTGCAGCAAGTCCCAATTTTCTCTTCTTTTCAACAATATTTTCAATAATAAAAAATGAAAAGTCTCAACAGTTGTGTGACTAACACCACTGGCATGTTATTAGATGTATAATTTAAAAGGCAAATAAGGACAAATTAAAAAGAAAAAAAATCTTGAAAGTCAATGTTTCTCATGACCAACAGTTGTTCCCTGATATCTAAATAAATAAGAGGGGGCTTAGTTGGGCAGAAGACTCACCAATTGTAAATGGCTGGTACACAGCTTATAAGATTACTATCTAAAGCATGTTGTTTGATGGATCCCACTTTGGGAGGAGATCAAGGATATGGGAAGGTCTTCAAAAAGCCTCCAATTCATCCCTTCTCCCTCCATTTCTGAGAGCTCAGGGAAGCACTAAGAACAAACAGAACAAAAGTTTTACAGCCTCTGCTTTTCCACATGAACAAAAATTCTGTCACTGTTGAAAGAGAAGAGACTCTTTACAAAAGGACTGTTCTCCAGACCACAAAGGCTCACCAAGAAAAAAAGGTAGAAAATGTCAAGCAGCACAGAGGAATGCATTTTCACACTGCTCTATTTTATTTTGTCCACATGCCTTAAAAAAAAAGACTCATTCCCCTAAATATTGAAGAATCCAAATTAGTTTTGTTATCAATTAAAACAAAATTTGCATCAGAAGGAGAGTTACTGAAAAGTATGAAATGGATGACCAATTCTGTACTTTGACTCTGTATAAAATACAAGACAATCTGAAGTATGCAAGTCACCTAAAAAGTGTAGAATTGTGGACTACCACTGGTAATTTCAGGGAACAAATGCTAACTAGAATTCTTAAAGACTGCACCAAAACATTTCTACGGTATGCAATCTACCCAGTAATTTCTAATCATTATGAGAGAAGCAATCGTGTATAGATATATGTAGTACAACAGAAAAATGTGACGTCTTTCATCAACAAAATAAATGACATGTAGATGATTGAAAGCGGTTATGCAAAATTTATGTAGACTTCATGTGATGTGCAAGTCAACAAGGAACCATACTATGCTATATCGCTATATATATATATATATATAAAAAGATATGATGCTCCAATGGATCTTTAAAAATTGAATGAAAAACCATGAATGGTAATGAGTTATTTAATGACTTCATTGCTTACCAAGGAGGAAGTGATGCTTAAAAT
This sequence comes from Plestiodon gilberti rubricaudatus, assembly GCA_026170595.1. Classification (NCBI taxonomy): domain Eukaryota; kingdom Metazoa; phylum Chordata; class Lepidosauria; order Squamata; family Scincidae; genus Plestiodon; species Plestiodon gilberti. Next base: position 232,583,602 of record JANXHW010000001.1, on the reverse strand, counting down.
AATTCTTTTAATGACATTTTAAAAGTTCACCTTTTTGATAATATGCTTGCTCTCAGTGTATTTTTCTTAACATGCTATTGTTCACCTTTTTGTTTATTTCTACAATTTTCTAACATGTTGCTCTTGAACTGTAATTTTTAGATTTATTAATATGAACATTCTCTAGTGGAAATAATTAACCATTTCCACCAAAGCATCTCTATAGATATAATCAAGATCAAAGATTGATAAATCATGGTGAAATACCTGCTCTCTTAATTCACTACAAGAAATTCCTACTTTTCATGTGGCGCATTACCAAAATATCTACATGTGCAAGTTTACCAATATTTGCTGACACACTACAATTGCCAATACTTACCAATATGAGCTGCAGCATTTTCTAAAAGATTTAGTTGCAAACACATGAGGAAGCAACCTTTGAACTATGTTACTCAATAGCAAAAGCAAAACCATTTATTTTACTCGCATGTTTTCATAGATAATAAATTCCATCAATTACTGCTGTTTTAATTTATCTTCCAAATATCACAGATTTCAAGCTTATATTTATTGTTTCAGGTGGGAGGGTAAGACAATTTGCATGTCAGCAAATGTGCCAACTGCAGGGCAGAGAGAAAATTACCTGTGAATTTTGCCAGCAAGTTCAATGGAAAATGGCTTCTTATCCACAGCAAATTGCTATCAATATTAGTTTTATTTCAGGAAACATGTGAAGGCTTCTTCAAAAGGTGGGATGAAAGCACAAGAAGTTGGACTTAAAAATGGCACAGAGTTGTCTACAAATGTGTGACCCATCAAGCCAATGAGGCCTGCCAGTATGTACAGGGCCCATAAAAGACTCACAGCACAATCCTGTGTAACTCTTGCACCAGTGTAACTGTAGATCCACTGGTGTAAGTGCACTTAATGCCAGTGTAACTTGGCATACACCGATGGACGCAGGACGTACACCAGCGTAACCCCTCTCGGATGCCGCACATGCGCAGTTTGTACGCAGGACAGATGGCAGCGCAACTCCGCCGGTGCAGGGGGCATTCCAGGGGCGTGCGGACACCCCTGGAATGCCCCCTACACTGGTGGAGTTGCTGGCATCTGTCCTGCATCAGAACTGCACATGTGTGGCGTCCAAGAGGGGTTACGCTGGTGTCCGTCCTGCGTCCGTCGGCGTATGCCAAGTTATACTGGCATTAAGTGCACTTACACCAGTGGATCTACTGTTACACTGGTGCAAGAGTTACACAGGATTGCGCTGTCAAACTTATTTTTGGTGCCTGCTTGAAGCTACAAAAACAGGAATTCCAGCATATGGTAGATCACAATATATGGATGGTAAGTTACATTCAACTTGACTGGCTACAAATTACACAGGTCTGGGCTAGGGCCATTTGTACTTCAGCAGTGTATTGTTAATTCTATTTTGCATCCCAATAATTTTGGGTGAAATTTAAGGCTACTTGCATAGGGTTCTCAGGAAGTACAGTATATCATCTAGACTAGATGGACATCAACTGAACCAAGGTGGATGCATCATCAGCCTTCAAGCAATGCCTTTATTTTATTTTAGAACAACATGTCCAAACGCTGATCTCAGTTAAAACAGTACAAATATATTAAAATACTGTATGCTAAAATGTCATTCAGAAATCTTGTTTTGTACCAGGGAAGAGGTTGCCAATAATGCCTACCCCTCCACCATAAGTAGACTGTGCAGTCAGTCTTCATTTTTATGGGTTCTCAAATAACAGTCTGATCATCCATTGGCAGACAATACTGAATGTACTGTAAAACTGGTATTAATGTGAAGGCCAGAGTTCCATAATAAAATTATATGATTTCAAATGTCAAATCATATATACAGGGTTGTATCTGAAGGACTTCTTCCACAGATATGACTCCTCTTTAGAATACAACCCACAGACTGCAGTTGAAACATGGTATTTACTGAAATGGTTTAAAACAGTTTAAAACTTCACTAATATGAGAACTGAAACTCATTAACGGGACTGCAGAGAAACAAACAGTGAAGGCCTACCAACATTAAGCGACGCCTTTAGTCAAATTGGCTATGTACATATGTACATAGCTAGATAAATAAAATCATAGTATCTCTTGTCTGTAAACAAATATTATGACAATCTCCCTCTTTAATGTTTTCTTCTGGATGTACACGAGCCAAAAAATCATTAGGTTAACCAAGGACTTTATTCCCTCAAAAGGTATGTCATCTATTTTACTAAAGCTTGCATTTACACATGCCCTTGAATACAGTGTAGCCAAAGTCATTTTAATCTCAACGAATGCTAACAAGGCTAAGGCTATATGATGTGAAGTCAATAAATAAGAGATCAAAAATACTTCACGTTACAAACAAGAACAAATAAAGTTTAAACCTAACATTACTAATTTAAGTTCCTGTCTTGATTTGAAGAGTCAATAGTAAACAAGTACCATATTTTTCGCTCCATAGGACGCATCGGACCATAGGACGCATGCATCCTATGGAGCAAAAAATAGGGATAACATATTTTTTTTAATAAAAATAAAAATAATAAAAAATGTAAAGAAAAAAAATACTTACCAGAGCTTCGGGGAGGCCTGCAGAGGCTCGTGCAGGCCTCCCCGATCTTCATTTCGGCCAAAAACGGCCATTTTCGGCCACTTCCTGTTTTCACAAAAACAGGAAGTGGCCAAAAACAGGAAGTGGCCGAAAATGGCAGTTTTTGGCCGAAATGAAGATCGGGGAGGCCTGCACGAGCCTCTGCAGGCCTCCCCGAAGCCCCGGTAAGTATTTTTTCTTTACTTTTTTATTATTCGCTCCATAATACGCAGGCTTTTCCCCCCTATTTTTTTTTGGGGGGGAAGTGCGTCTTATGGAGCGAAAAATACGGTAGATACTGTATATCCTTAACTGTATAAGTTCACCCAAAACTCCTATCTTTAAAATGCGACAACAAATATAATTTGAAATGTAAAATTCTGAAGTACACAATGGCAAGCAGTGGCAAAACTATCTTTCTAAAAAGGTTTAACATACAATATCCACCTCTGTCACGTTTTAAAGAAATGGGAAATCACTTACCTCTAACCAGAGTTCTTTGAAGGTAGTATCCTCCTTAGATTCCCTATCTTGGGTAACACCGCCTGTGGCAAGCCCCGTCAGGAATTGACTAGCAAGATCTGAAGAGCGTTATATTCCCTTCCACAAGCCCTATTAGCGCATGTGTTGATCCCATTATACGACTGTTACTGACCTTGAGCCCACACCTCCTTATTTTTCTCATCTGTGGATCAATGGAGGATACTACCTTCAGAGAATTCCATTTAGAAACAGGCGATTTTTCCTTTCTCCAAAAGCAAGTATCCTCCATAGTTCCCAACTGTTGAAGACTAGACAACTAAAATATTTTCTACCACCGAAGAACCAACTTTGTAATCCAATGTAGGAAAAGGTAATAAGATAGCTCAGATGAATGGAGTATCAACACAATTTCCAACAAAATTAATATATATTCATGAATGCTTCTTCCTTCTACTTCAGAGGAAGAGTTTTCAAAAATACAATTTTTTAAAAAATACAATAAAGGCAAAGAAATTTATTTAATTATCCTCATCTAGTATCCTATATGCTTCTCCATTAAAATTTTTGAACTTTAATGATGTGTTGAATATTAATCAAAGTATGGGAAGCATTTTAAACAGTCCTTTATTCTTACCGGCTCACTTCAGATGTCACTACAGACAATGGCTAAATCATGGTTTAGCATGCTCCTTCCTCCTCTTCGCACACAAGGAGATAACTCTTTCTACCACCATTGCTGATTTAAAACAAGTCGGAATTTCTTGTAATGTCCAGACCCAGAAATTCCCAGGTAGTTTGTTCTAATTAGTTTGTGAAGAAACCAGGATATGATTTAACCAGGATACGACTGGGATTTAATTGTACGCAAAGGAGAAGGAAGCGTGCACAACTCAGAGGACTGTAACTCTATAGCTAAGGCATAATTAAAGTATGGTTTAGGGCCCAATCGTATCCAATTTTCCAGCACTGATGCAGCCGTGCCAATGGGGTGCGCGCTGCATCCTGCATTGGGGGGGGCACTCCTCAAGGTAAGGGAATGTTTGTTCCCCTACCTCAGGGTTGCATCGGCACTGGAAAGTTGGATAGGATTGGGCCCGAGGCCCTTAGTGCCTGAACCAGGTCTCTGTCATTTTCATATGGCCACAAACTATCGAACACACTACATAAACTGCTGTGTGATTTCAATTAAGTGCACATTTCTAATTTGCTCCTTCCTAAATTGCAGGTTAATATTACAAACAATACATGAAAATGGAAAAAAAAAAGATACCAAACAGCTTTCAACTAACATTTGACTTTCTATTAAAATAGGAATAATGAAAAAATAGGAAAATAGAAATAGAAGATGAAAGAATACATGGTGTGAAGATTAAGAAAGAAATATTCAAGTTAAGAGCCTTTGCGGACGACTTGGTACTAATGCTGGAAAATCCGTTAAAAGATATAGAGTTGTTGATGAGTAAATTAAAAGAATTTGGATCTCTTGCAGGATTTAAAGTTAATAAACAGAAGACAAAAATAGTGACTAAAAATATGAAGATTCAAGATCAACTGAAACTGATGAATAAAACAGGATTTAAGGTGGAAAAAAAAGTTAAATATCTTGGAATTGTATTGACGAGTATGAATTGTACATTTCAAAATAATTATGTTAAAGTATGGAATGAAATTAAGAAAGATCTGTTAAGATGGGAAAGATTGAAATTGTCTTTACTAGGAAGGATATCGGTGATTAAGATGAATGTATTGCCAAAAATAATGTTCTTATTTCAAACGATACCAGTGATTATATGTGATGCACCATTTAAAGAATGGCAGAAAGACATTTCTAAATTTATTTGGCAAGGGAAAAAACCAAGGGTGAAATATAAGATTCTTCAAGATGCAAAAGAGAGAGGAGGATTAGGACTACCGGATCTGAAAGTATATTATGCAGCATGTTGTTTTGTGTGGTTGAAAGAGTGGGTGTATTTACAAAATAGAAGATTATTGGAGTTAGAAGGCTCTGACTTGAGATTTGGTTGGCATGGGTATTTGTGGTATGATAAAGTGAAAGCAAATTTAGAATTTAAAAATCATTATGTTAGACATGCATTATGGAGAATTTGGAATAGATATAAAATGAGGTTTTATGAGAAAGTACCATTATGGGTTGCACCATATGAAGCACACTTTGGTGGAAGTAGCGTGCCAAAAGAGAAAGGACTACTGTACAGAAATTTATTATTTTTTTTCACAAGGAGACTGTACAATGAAGTCAAGAGAAAAACTAATGGAAGAAGACTTTAATTGCCAATGGTTTATATATGCTCAAATTTTGGAGAGATTTAACGTGGACAAGAAGGCATATGGATTTGTAGAAGAATCAATATTGGAGGTACAATTAAAATCTGAAGACCAGATAATTTCAAAAATGTATAAATTGCTTTTGAAGTTTGAAACAGAAGAAGAACAGGTTAAAGAACGTACGATTCATTGGGCGAAAAATGTAGGTCATGTTATTTTAATGGACCAATGGGAACAACTATGGTTAAAACAGTTGAAATTTACGTTAAATGTTAATATTAAAGAAAATATGTATAAAATGATATATAGATGGTATATAACCCAAAGCAAATTAGCAAAAATGTATGAGAAGGTGACGAATAGATGTTGGAAATGTAAAAAGCAAGAAGGAACTTTTTACCATATGTGGTGGACATGCCCCCAAGCAAAGAAGTACTGGACTCAGATTCATAAACAGATTGAGTTGATTTTAAAGATCAACTCAATTCAAATGAAACCAGAAACATTTTTGTTGGGTATGTGGGAGGATCATGTAGGCGAAAAATTTCAAACTTTGTTTTTATATATGATAGCTGCGGCAAGAATTTTATATGCACAATATTGGAAGAATTCGGAGATACCTTCGCTGGAAGATTGGTGGCTGAAAGTTTTGGATTATGCTGAAATGGATAAACTTACAATTTTAATTAAGGAAAAGTCAGTTAACCTTTTTGTGAACAATTGGAAACCATTTATTGATTTTTTAAGAGAGAGAGAGAGAGGAATGATGTGATGATATGCGGACTTAATGAATAGAATGTGGGTGTTATTTTGGCTTAGTTGGAAATTATATGTAGAAAATAGTGAATAGTATGCTAGTAGGATGTATTGCTTCGCGCTTGCTATAACTTTATGAAATATGTATTGTTTTTATGTTTTAATATATCAATAAAATATAAATATAAAAAAAAGAAAAAATAGAAAATGATCCACTGTGGATCATCTAGTGCCTTCTGAGATTCTTGGAAAGAACTAGATGGGCCCTGATCTGAACTTATAAGGCACTTCTTATGTCCATAAGTATTCAAACAAACCAACAAAAAATAAAATAAAAGCAAGAATGCACACTTCAGATCACTGTACCCAGATTAGTTATGCTTTAACACTGAAAAGATCTGAAGAATGCATGCATGCTTGCTTTTTAAATTTAATTCACATCAGTGCACCATGACAATTCTAGATTTGCTTTTAAAAGACTGAAGTTGCGGCCACACACTGACATTTTCTTGTTTTGTGAAGGATGTTTAACGGGTCATTCCATGTCAAATCAACCAAAAAATCCATTTTGGAACTTAATGTCACGGATTTTGCTCATTTTTGGTACATTTGTACCTTTCTATGAGATGTTTAAAAATTGTTGTTGTTTTTTCAGAATTTTTTGTCCATCCGTTTTTGAGATATTGAATGCTAAATTCAATTGAATTTTGAATTTTCGCCTAAAAATGCCAAAATTCACTTGTCACCATACCTTCAAATGCTATTTACAAGGTAAAGATGAAAGCTACAGACATGGGACAGGTGTCATTTTAACGCTTATGAATAGGGCTTTCATGTGATATACAACATGACACAATTGCAAATATTCAAGAAATTCAAAAATATTCAAATATTAATTTTGAAATTTTGGAAAATTGAACTTTTTTAAAATTTTTGAAAAAAATCACACTTAAAGGTATATGTCTTGTAGTCAATCAGTCAAAATTTCAAGATGGTATCTCAATAGTATCATACAAAAATTAAATTTTCTTGTTGGCAGTGACCAGGAATTAAACCCCTCAAGTCCATTTTTCTACAGTTTACATTGATAAAATTATGTGGTAAACTGAAATGAATCCAAGAATTTGTAACAGGACTTACATAGATAGATTTAGAGAGAATGAATTCACTTTCTATTCTTTTACAGGATCAGCTTTTTGCTAAAACTATCAAAATCATGAGCTTTTTACTTCTGTTTGTAGTTTTACAATTTTCCTGTAATTGCTGAATAATTTCTGAATCAGCATAGTGACATTTTTCCTCATCTAAATCATCTTCAAAAGTAAAAAATAATAATTCTTTGTAGGTCCCATGTCCCATGTCTGTAGCTTTCATCGTTATCTTGTAAATGGCGTTTGAAGGTATGGTGACAAGTGAATTTTGGCATTTTTAGGCAACTTTGAACATTCAATATCTCAAAAACGGGTGGACAAAAAAAATCTGAATTATTTTTTTTAAAACATCTCATGGTAAGGTACAAATGTACCAAAAATGAACAAAATCCATGACATCAAAGTTTCATGCACTGGTTGATTTCACATGGAATGACCCTAACCTCTCTCCATTTTATTAGCTTCTACCATCATTTTACAAAAAGTAGTACAATAAGAAAGCTCCTCTAGCTGTTTGCAAAAAGCAGTCACTCAAATTTTATGACTTTACATTGTGTGGGGGCATGTGCATACATGTTGGGGGGAAATAAAAGAATCGGCAACAAAAAAGGGGGACATGGGAAGGATTGTCAAGTCTCAAACTTGAATTGCATGTCAGAACATAATATTCTGAATCTTTCCATGATGGTATAAACTGAAAGAACTGTTGGTCTTAAGAAGTATTTAAGACCGTGATGTCTAGGGATGATACAAAAGATATGTCTAGCTGAGTATTAGTCACAGAACCAAATAAAACGAATATGCTAAACTATCAGATATCAATCTTGAAAGCTAGGTGGTAACCCACCTACCATACTATATGGAAGAATTATATGGAACAAAAACTTATGTGGATATTTATTACTTGGCTTATCTTATCCGGTCTTATTAGGTCTTATATCTGTGCATATTGTCTGCTTTTGAATTCACCCCTTTTAAAAAAAGTTTAGAGTTCAAATTCTAGCAAGAATTCCATATTATTTTTTGTTTGTATTATAATTGCTACTACTTTCAGGATAACTATGCCAAAAAGTAAGATCCACTTCAACTACTGTTCCTCACCTTAAAATTTCCTTACTACAGCAGAGGATAAAATATCACTACAGCAGAGGATAAAATTTCACTATCATAAGTTTCTTAAGCAGCTGCTCTGCTTTAATGCAATTGTCAGCAACAGTAAGAAATTCTGTAGATGTTCACGAAAGACACACCCATCAGCAGAAAAAAAATACCAAACTAACAATTTAATGAGGAAGAACACAATTGTATATTGTACCCATGAATTTACTTAACTGCATTTCTTTCCCCCTTAAAACATGCACCAGTAGGACTCATTGAAGGGTTAAAAACCTTCTAGAACTTGCCAGCTGGTTTACTGCACAAAGACGGACAACCCAAGATGGAGTATCTAAGAAAATACTTGCCTTTCAAGAATGCTATACCACTGTCGTATTTTGTATGTAATGTGTGTATAGATGCACTAACAGTACACACCACGCTTGCAAAAGCTTGGTTGGAGCCATAAGGACGAATGACCAATGGAATATCCAGGTATGTGTCAATTCTCCAACTCTCGTAGCCACATTCCAGACATCTTACATAGTCCTTCAGCTTGCCTTGATACAGCCGATTTATGAGATCAGCCTGAAATTCAGAGACACAATATTGTTTTAGCATATCCCAGAAGGATGCAAATAAGATCATTTATCTGCTCAATGCAATATTCCTTCCTATGACATTTAAACATAGAACATTTATTTACTCTGAGTTGTTCAAAGCAATATTTTACAGAAAAGAATTTAGTTCAGGGTATGTGTGTGGAATCTGTCTATATCTTTCCTTTACTTCATTAAAGGTGTCCTTTACACAATGCTACAATAAAGCATATATGTAGTTTTTATCGCTGATCTTTCTATCTAGCACAACAGTCTTTTGCTGCAATACAGAGCATCAATTACTGCATCTTATTTATTTTAGGAAACAGTCACCTGAAAATAAGGGTAAATATAATGCTTCTTTACCCAATACAACATAACCATAGTTTGGCAACATAATTATTTCCATGCTACCCAAGTCTGAAAGTGTGGTTTTCCCCAGACCACCACAGCACATCTTTGGCTCAACTGGTCTTTGAAGCCAGGTCTGATTCCAACACTATCCACTGAGCCATTCAAACAATATTCATTACAGGTTGAGTATCCCTTATCTGGACTGCTTGGAACAGGAAGTTGTCTGGATTTCAGATTTGTCTGGATTTTGGAATACAGTATTTGCATAAATACAATGAGATATCTTGGGGATGAGACCCAAGTCTAAACACAAAATTCATTTATGTCTCATATACACTTTATAAACATAACCTGAAGGTAATTTCATGCAATATTTTTAATAATTTTATGCCCCAGCATGCCTTGCGCTATGTCAGCCAGGTGCTGGGGAAAGATTTTTTTTAAAAAAAGTCATAGCACCAAAAATGTCTGGATTTCGGAATAGTTTGGTTTTCAGATGTCTGGATAAGGGGTAATCAACCTGTATTCTTCTTTATCCCATTATTGCAAAGATAAAAGGCATACCTGTTCAGTTTGTTTCCATTTTTGTTCCAAAGCATCAAACATGACTCTACAAAGTTCTTGCACATCATGTTGCTGCCATGCTGTTGCAAAATAAAATTGATCTCATTTAGTTGTCTTACATACAGCATTTTGCTCATGTAGCTAATAAATAAAATGGCTCAAATAATAAAACAAATAAAATGGCTAGCATCCAGAGAGGCTGACCTGAAACAAGCACACAGGGTCCCTTCACCCCTACTGAAACTTCCCAATTTCCCCCAAAAACTGCTGCTAAGGGTCAGGGACCTTCGGCAATAATGTGGGATGTCGCATGTGTGTGTAATATTCAGAAACCACATACACAGGCACTGCTTGCCATTTCCAAGTACTTCCCCCTTTACCCCCCTCAATGTCACAATCTATATTGCTGCCAAAGGTCCCCTGATCCTAGAGAGTACTTTTGGGGGCTCATGGAACTGCAGCACAGAAAAGAGCATGAAAAAATGGCTTGCACTAGTGCAGTTGTATGAGCACCACTGTGGATGCTATCTGATTAGGTGTGTTTCACTAAAGTTACTTTTGTTTAGGATCCTGCTATTTCTAAAGTCAAAGTCTTGTAGGTTTCATGCTGGACTAAGATGCAATAATTCTTTCCAAACATATTCATGAACTGTTCATTTGGATTAAGCATTTAAATCATCATTTATCATTGCAGAAACCACAATTTGGATACAATGAGATGGGAATTATGGAAAAAGGGCACTTGGTGCACAAAAGGGAGCTCTCTGCACAAACAAGCTGTTGTCTCTTACAACATGTATGGCAAGATATTTTATTAATATTTATGTTCTTATTGTAGGGACTCTGCTCAGGAAGACCCCAAAGACAAACAATCAAGTGGAACTTCCAGTACCCGAACAAGGGAAGGACAAAGCACCCCACAAAGGAAAGGAAAGGAGGGAATCTCTTGTCGCAACGCACTGATGCTGCATCTCTTTCATGTCTGCCCCCCATACTGTCTCTTCTGCATTGTCAAATGCTATAAACATTGCTATAAACAACCATCCCTTTCTTTTGCAACAGTTAATAGCAAACGAGTGTCTGCTCTCTTGAGAAATGCCAGGTACTCCAACCTTTGCCTCTGCTGGCGGAACACTCATCTGCTGCTTTTCAGGATGACAGAACAGTCATTTCTGGGGGGAAAGGTAATGCTTTGAGCCATGATGCCCCACTCTTCACAGGGTACTACTGCCCAAGTCCTCTGGTGGCACCAATCTCCCCCACAAGTACTAAGTATGCATTTTGCTCCAGAGAACATGGGTTAATGATGCTGCTGGCTATTCCTTGCTCACCACAGGCAACTTTTCCACAGGCCACACCACTATGGGAATGCCCACAGCCAGCCTGCCTGCCAGTGACCAGTGTGAGCTCACCTACTGTTTGGTAAAGTTGCTGTCCTACTTGTTCCAGACAGGCCTCTGTGGCTTTGCAACTCCATGATGAACCGTGAACCAACCAATGCAGCCAGACCTGTTACTTGGCTGTTTGTCAGATAACTTGCAATGACACAATAGCCCTGCTCAGAGGAGATGGTTGGCAACCTCATTCAGATTTCTGCTGCTCCATTTTTGAGACTATGCAATAAAAACTTTGACCTGATCACGCTTGTTGTCATTTTGTTAGTAGAAAGTGATCCCTTTATCCACTCTAATCGTTTTACAGCTCAGCTGGCCTTGGTATGGGACTATGCAGGGAGGGGGATGAAGAGGCTTCTCTGCTATTAGGGTTTGCAGCACCCTCATTCTCCCACTCCTTGGGCTCCAATGGTGGGGGGACGCTCCTCAGTGGCCATGAGCCCCCTGTTCTCTGCTGCCTGGCATATATGGCAGACAGCTGCAGGGAGGAAGGGAAGCATACTGAGGGTCATGCCAGCAAGTGCCATATGTCGATGCAAAGAGCACAGAGTATGTGTGGGTGTGGCTAGGTGGGTGCGCCACTGCAGTAGGTGCCCTGCGTCACCTGAATGCCGAACAATTAGCCCACACAGTGCTTCCTGGGATAGGTCCATGTACTATAGCCTCCTAGCCAAGTATGCCTGTTTGCAGTGATGCAGGATGATAAATGTTGCATAAGGTGCTCTTCGTCTGCTGTGCCTTACAGTTAAGAGGGCAACTTTATGAACTGGCCAGTGTGAGTTCTGGACCTGCCTCTACCTCTTCTTTTGTTCCTGCCATGAGTGTTTCTCACCAGTCATGCAAAAGGTGAGTGCCTTTCTGAGTAAGGCTAGGCCCTTTGCTGGATTCAAACCTGTCTCGCCTGGCTCCCAGCCTGTGTCCCTATGCAGTTGGCTACCAGCACCCTGCCTTATGAGAGTCCTGTTCAAGCTCCCCTTGTGACTTGTGTCCCAGTCCCTCCACTGCTAAAAAAGTTCCTTCCAGTTGAGGGGCTCAAACCCATGCCATGAAAGACTTGTCTGTTTACTTGCCATGGTTGCCCTCTTCCAAGAAAGCTATCTTCCCTCTTTTGCTCTGCTGTGGCCCAAAATGTATTTCTTGGACATGAGCTTTTGTACAATTGCCATAAGGGGACTTGAACCTTGGGTGATGAAATTCCTAGCAATTCTCTGCTTCTGCCCACAGTAGCTGCTGTAGGAGGGTGTGTGTGTGCTGTGGCATCCTTGCATTGTGTGTACGTGCATGTTCACGGAGTAGTGGTTGTTGCTATGGTACTCATTCCTATGGGCTGCTGGGAATGCGTCATCCCAGCTGCTCATTGTATCTGTGCCTGTCCCCATCCCCTGCCTGGATCACCCTGGTTGTGCTACTCTGGCCACTGGCATTGAGGCTGGCTCCTTGCATGCTGGGCCAATGCTGCCACACTGACCAGGCCACCACTCCATGAATGATGGGCTGTGTCAAGGTTTCTTGGACACTGACAGTACTACTGTGAGGGCTACATCAGTTTGGTACTTCCTGGGCTCTGGTGTTCCTCCAGCACAGAAGAGTAGAGGCACTGGATATAGAGCAGTGTCAGTATAGGATTGGGCTGTAACAGTGCAATCTCAAGTGTCTACTGAGTTTAACGGAATTTAAATTTACTCTTAAGTGTGTATAAGATTGCAGCCTAAGTAATCTAAATTTCCATCTATAGGAAAATCAACAAATATTTTAAAGCAACATCAACAATTCTTTACTAAGGTCTGTAATTACCTTATACCTTTTAGAAGTTTCTTCATTTCCTGAGAATGTTGAGCAGCTTTTAAAAACCAAACTTTAGAAAATGATGGGACATTTTGAGTTCTTGGTACAGAATATGTATATTTAACATAAAATGTGGGTCAATAGCTAAGCTAACATAATTATAACTCAACTAAGCTTATATTACAAATAATTACCCTCACTACTATCCCATCCAAAGCTTCGTGTAACGTCTGTTGTTTCAATTGCTCTCTTTTTGCTGGTCTGTAATAAAACAAACAGCCTTTGAAGCTGGTAAGGGATGCTTGTCACTGGATCTTCTTCAGATTCCTCAAATTCCCATCTATTAACAAAATGAGGTATTTTATCACCATCATACATACAAAAAAAGTTACAATGCACTGTTTGAAAAAAGAAGCTCTAACACACATTTCTAAGTAATAAGCATTTAATTAGTTTTAAAACTGTGTCCTAAGTATCTCTTGGAAATCTGTCATGGCTCAGTGAAAACAATCTTTCAGACAGTTTACCTACAGTACCATCACTACTGATCTTCCCCTGAAATATGGAAATGAAGAGCAGTGTTGCATGTGTTCATAAGTTCACACATGGCGACAGTGAGGCCCAGCAGACCAGGCTAGCAAACAGCATAAAATGACCCCAGATCTCAGAATTCTTTGCAAGGTGCAGAAGTTTTGTGGAAGACATGGAGGGGTTCCTTGGAAGACTAGCTAAGGTGGAAGCATCATGCATTCTCCCCTGGCCCTCCTCTCTCGATCTAGTACCTTCATTGCTATTGTGATGGGGTCGCTACTTATAGCTATAAATGAGCTATAAATGATTATTTTATACTGCTAAAGCAGTAAAATAAATTTAGGTCTATATGACAATAACCCTTGCATATATTTCAATTTTTCCCAAAACTTCCTTTTTTTCTCAGGATAAAAATCAGAAACACACAGTTTTTTCCCCCATGGCTTCAAAATATCCAGAAATGTTACATCTCTGTGTTTAACTCAGACCCTAGTAGCTTCTGGAGAATCCAAGAATATTAGCTTCTTTTTTACAGAAAGATAAACATTCTAGCTCATATGAATGAGAGCCATTTCTACTACAGTACAGTCTACTACAGTACAGTTTGGGCTGTCCCAACTCTAAGTTCTTCTGTACAGCAGCACAAAAGTGAACACCAGGCTCCTGGGTCAGCATAAGGGGACACCTTTCCAAGTGCCAGACCCAGCAGCAATGGGACCCTGCTGAATAAGACACTCCCGTAAGGGCAAATCCAACAGCACAATAGGTTTTCAGAACTGTGTAAGACCACTCAAAATTTGTGCTCACCAACAAGCCCCAACATTGTCCTCAAACAACAAGGGAGCTCTTTGGGCATTCCATTGTCCATGATGTTAATACTGAGCCCTGGAGGTGTTCAGAGCACCTTGGAAGCCTCATACAACTGAGAAGGGGAGGGTCCTACCCTCTTCCCCACCTCCATACTTGGTGGGGAGAGATGCTAGTCCCTGTTGCACTGATTTGAGAATCTCCGGAAAAGCAGTAATAAATCTTGCTCTTTTCCAAACCTCTCCAAAAGGCTCCTGTCACTCTCTAGAGCCTGGAGAAGGGGAAGAAATTTCCCTTGTTTCACACTGGACCTCAGAGAACAGTTAGAGTGAGCTGACAAGTGTATTTGTGAACTTCTGCTCAATGAGATATTAATATAGGTACAAACTTCTCTGAATGACAACTGAATGACAGTCTGCAACTGCAAAAGTCTTTTAGGTGTGTTCTAGGGCACATTGTCAGCTAAGGGAAAGCAAGTGAGGATTAGCAAGTCTGGTCCATGTTCTGTTTGGACTATGCACAATCAACCATACCCCTGAATCCTTTAATGATGACTTGATTTCATAAGGGTTTCACAGTAGACACATTGATATCTATGAATGTGAAATAGGTTCCCAAAGCAGCTTAAATTCATGCTAACAACTTGACATCTGAGAAGCTGCAAAGCTACTGAAAACATTTCCTATGGAAATGAAGGAACAATATGCCTTTTTAAAAAATCTCAGCTGTTTGGGGAAATTCAGTTTTGTTTTATATTAAGATTACTACTGAGAGGAGGTGATATTTTTCTCTGGAGATTCTACTATTGTTATTGTTGAAAGAAATCTGAACAACTACTGTATTCTGGTCTCATTTGAAGAGTATGTTCCAATGCTGTCAGCCTGTTGCCTAAAAAATAAAAATGTTCTGCTCTCTGCACAACACAATAGGAACAAGGTCATGCTACTTCAAATAGGTGCAGCTATTATAGGAACACGAATATGTTCTCGCTCAGTCATATTCACTAAGTTTCCATAGCAGTAAGAATCCACTGCTGCCTTATCTAGGGGGAGAAATCAAGTCAAGTCAGAAATAAAGCTTAAAGATTCATTCTGACTGTTTTCAGGCAGAATGTGCACTTTTAGAAAGCCTTGTCAACTCACATGCACACAACACAGTTCTCTCGTCCTTAGCAACTCATACTTTTGCCTCATTTTGTCACAAGTACTGTCAAGCTTTTCATGTACTTTTAAATCCATCACAAATTCATATATACTTTGGAGATGGAACACTTCTGAAGTGCAATGTACAACAAATACTTACAACATTAACATGCATTTTATCTCAAATACTTACTTGTATAATGCATTTCTAAATTCAGGAGTCATGAAAAGGGTTTGTAGAAGGCTGTTCAAATAGCAGGTCATCGCTTGATTTACTAGGCCCACATATCCTGAAAGCAATAGTTGGAGACAGGATTAATAGTAGTTCCTGCTATCCCCGAAGAAAGATTAAGTCAAAGGGAAGGTAGCAACATCTTCTGGTGTCATCTATGAAATCCAAGCTCAATAGGAAAATAATTCTTATACTGACCAGTGATACACATCTTCTGCTTCCTATTGCAAATATTAGAAATCCACAAGTCATCAAGACTGCAGATTTCCACCCAGTACAAGTCCAAAGGTGTACAACACTCTCTGTATACAAGAATTTCCTTGAAATTTCTAAGCCAGGGGAGATAACAGCATCATATGTATGACTATTTCTGCCGATTTTCATAGTACAGGAGCTTATTGAAAAATATTTCACTTCAGGCTCTTACATTGGAAGTTTGCAAAATTAGAAGACACCACACTCAAACAACCCAGATAGAACATGTATGTCCCACTGAGGTAAATGGGACCACTCATGAATTGATTTAAAATTTCCCTGTATCACATCAAGCTAGGGAAATTCAAACACATCTTTCCAAAGATGCACACTAGACAGATGCCATCTCCGACTGCCATACTCGGACTGCGATTGTTGTTCCAATGTCTTCTTGTGAAGGTGATGTGAGAAATCTCGGACTCACTTTTTCCAGTTTGAAGCTGGGTAGAGGAAGTTCTCTCTACAGTTGTGCTAACCTTCAGAGGGAACAATGCAACTATAGGGAATATCCCTTCTACTTTTCCAACTCCAGGCTGAAAAAGAAAGCTGGAGAAAGCTTGGCCATTTTATTACTAGACAGCTCAGGCCTCTCACAGCCAAACAATCTCCTGCTCTCTTCCCAGCTCCAAGTTTGGAATTAGAGAAGGGAAGTGGGTATGGTTCCCTACAGTTCCACATGTAAAGTCCACCACTACCTCACATGGAGAAGCAACACAAGGTCAGGAACTAAGATTGAAACCCTACGCAAACGTGCCTGAGAGTAAGCCCCTTCTAAGGAAACTTGAGTAAAAAGGTAAAGGTGACCCCTGACAATTAAGTCCAGTCGTGTCCGACTCTAGGGTGTGGTGCTCATCCCCATTTCAAAGCCGAAGAGCCAGCGTTGTCCGAAGACGCCTCCGTAGTCATGTGGCCGGCATGACTCTCCTTGCCGCAGCACGTAGCACGCAGCTGGAACACGGAGCGCTGTTTACCTTCCCGCAAGCGGTACCTATTTATCTACTCGCATTAACATGCTTTGGAACTGCTAGGTTGGCAGGAGATGGCCAAGCAACGAGAGCTCACCCCGTCGCGGATTCAAACTGCCAACACTGCGCTAAAGGGAAGGGACAGGTTTCCCCACATTTTGTATTCGTTATCAAGACCAACTGACATTTATGGACCCTGGTACACTAATACTCCTGGAAATAGTTGTGGCACTGCATTTCCACAGCAATACACACTGGGGCTCTAACTGCACTCTGTCACTAATGAACTAGGAGTTAAAATATTATTATCTACCCTATTTTTTATTCAGCAGGAAAGGATAAAATAGACCACAATACCCGTTTCTGATTTACTGAGAATTGATGAATAGGAATAGTTCTGACTGACGGAATCACCAGAACAACCAACTGAACCTTCTCGTGGAAGAGGGCCTATAAATCGGTCTTGACTATGATCTTCTGCTCCACCAGACTTCTCCTAGAAGATTAGAAATGCATTAACAGACATATCCAAGGAGGTATCCAATACAAATACATCAACAGAAAGCATGAGGAAATCAGAACGACCAGATTATGCATTCAAATAACACAATAGGAGCATATATGAGTCCACAAGCATTACAAAAAGCCTCACACAAAAGTTTCCCTTCAAGAGACCAGCTGGGGGAAAGAGTATGAGGAGCCAGTACACTTGTGTATTTATCACCTAACCGCTAGGTGCAGGTAACCCAAGCAACAGCCTTTTAGATTACCAGCTGGGGGGTAATCATTATGCAAATTCATCTTTCTGCACTCAGAATGCACCGGCTGGATGGGAGAAGCTTTTACCTGCAAAGTTGTTTAAAACCTTAGCATACATTTTCTCCTGAGTGCATGTTTTAAAAATTTAAGGGTGTGTTAGATTCTTAATGAGATTAGTGGTTTCGGGAAGAGAGCTGGGGTTGGCTTACTTGTGTCAGCAAAAGGCAAGGTCAAAGATTAGCAAATTTAAAAGATGTCATAGTATTCTAAAAATGTTTCCTAATGGTAGGAAAATTTCTCAGTTTGCCATAATATAACTAAAGTCTGATAATCTGGCATTGTCGATACCTAGGTGGTGTCAGACTATCGGATTTGTCAGACTATTTGGTGGTACATATCTTAATGCATACATTTAGTCAAAGAATTGAAACACCTGGAGAGAACAGAATCACTCTCCAGTGTCACACAATGCCAGTGGCAGACTAATCTGGGCCTGACTGGATCTGTACGGTTCAGCTGCAGCATTAGGCTGTATTGTTAAAATTCTTACAAGACCCAAGCTTATAAACCGAGTACGGTTATAAACAGAGTACAACTATTAAGATGCCAACTCACATAATCTTATCCATTATACCATATTCTATAACAAGGTATCTAGCCCCAAGGTTGATAATGGCAAGTACAGCAAATCAACAGTATACCAAAAAGATACAAATGAGTTTTCTTACCAAAACTATTTGAGGTTGTTCTCCATCTTTGTCTGTCAGATGCAGAAAATTCTTTTTCCCAGGTTCAAAACCAGTATCAACCACAGATTTATCACTAGACTGATCCAATGGTGTCTATCGTGACAAAACAAATAACAGTTTACCACAAATTCAGAAACTGCTTGTTTTGAGAATTTAAAGATGGCTGTGAAAGATGGCCGTTGTTCAAGCAGGCCTCATGTGGAATCTCATAATCAGCTACAACGTCCCTGCTAAACAGCATGGTTTAGCTGCATTTAAAACTTATACAGGGTAAGTTTCCTTAATATGAAATCTAGATTTCCAACAAGAGCCAACAGACACACACAGCAGCTTCATATTATACTACCTGTCCAGTCACTTCAGGAGCAGATAGGCCCATGGTCAGCCTACCAATACATTTCCAGCAAACTGGCCTGTTAACGCAAGTCCTCATTTAAAGTAATTTCATTATAAGTCGTTTCATTTTAAAGTTGTTGAGAAAAAAAAAATCGATTACCGGCCGGGGCCACTGTCTGTGTGGAGTTTGAATGTTCTCCCCATGTCTCAGTGGGTTCTCTCTGGCCCAGAAAGTTCACATTTATTTCAAGGTTTAATATTAGAAGTGTTTTTGGTCTTTATTTAGAAGTTTGTTGATTTTTTGTGACCAGAAATATGCCGTAAACTCTTGTTTATGTATATAAATTAGCATACAGTAAAGCTGGTTTCGTTATAAGTCGTTTCACTTAAAGTTGCAGTTTCCAAGAACCTATCAACAACTTTAAGTGAGGACTTGCTGCACAGAGTTCTCAGATTCCAGAACTGCCATAGTCATTATTTGGTACCTATAATATATACACAGCGCAATCCACCGTAAGGATCTGGCCGGTGGCCCAGGGCCGCCAGCCGGATCCTGTGCATGGGCTGCCCGGCACGCGCCAGGCTGGAGGTATACTCAGGGAAGGGGACACTTGTCCCCTTCTCCAGGTGTAAGTCCAGGCCAGCCCGATCAGCCTCCTCAGATTTCCGCCAGCTAAATAGCTGGCGGAAGTAGAGGAAGCCGTATAATGGCGTGGCTTGCCCAGCAGGGATGGGGATATGGCCAATGCCATCCTCCGCCCGGGCCGGCTAGACCAATAGCTCCCCTTCTTCGCCTGGACCACCCACGCGGCCAGTGACGGAGCTCTTACCTTCTGCCACTGTCCGCATTCTGGTCCGGCGCTGGAGTGAGGGAGATCGGCCTTGCACCGGCCCCCCTTACTCCCAAGGCATCACGAATGTGCTTTACGGCACGTTCGCGATGTCATCCGGCGACGGAATGCTCGTTCCGCTGGCGTAGGAATTTCCAGGATTGCACCCACAGTAACACACTTAAAACCAATGTGCTCTGATGGAATAAAGAGAAATATTGTTCCTCCGTTACTACTAGTATATAGCCCACATTTTCTACTTCTCATGCTCAAAGCATAGAGGGGGCTAACGCACATACCATCCTGCCTCTGTTCTGAGCAAGATATAGGGAAATAGTACCACTTGTGGTCTTTCTTCAGTATTAATCAAATCTTATTTTTAACCCCTTTTCTAACAGATAACACTAAAATGTATACCACATATAAGAAAAAAAATGTATGCACTAAAAACCTGGGTCGACTTATACATGGAGATTCTAAGAACAGTTGCTTGGTGAGGGGAGGGAGGGGGACTGGGCTGAGAAGCAGGATGCATGGGGGAGGGTAAAAAAGGAGAAATTTTACTTAGTTCTGAAGCAGCAGAAATGGAGCTCTTCTCCCAACAGGAACAAAGGTGAAGGAGCTTATGGGAGTTGTATGTTTTCTGAGGAGTACAGTACTGTACTTCCATAGCAGCACGAAGACTACAACTCCCATAAGCTCCTTCATCTTCCTTTCTTCCTGTTTGTAGAAGAGCTCTGTTTTGTGCAGCTTCAGAACAAAGTAAAATGGCTCCATTTTTTTTTTACCCACCCCAAACATTTGTTGCTGCCTCTGAAAAATTACTGGTAAGTCGTTTTCAAAGAATTTCATACACCCCCTAAGTTTTACCCTCTATTTATCCATGGGTCAGAGGAAAATCCATGATTTTTGGCTTAAAACGTGCCCTTGACTTATCCATGAGATCAACTTATACTCGAGTATATGGTATATCCATGAGATTGACTTATACTCGAGTATATGTAGTATCTGCTCGCTCGCGCACACACACACACACACACACACACACACACACACACACACATATATATAAAGCACAGACACAAAAAATAAAAATCAGATTATACACTTTTAGTGAGTTTATGTCGAGAAATATTTAAAAAGTAGAGAGAACAATAGCATTCAAGATGTCTACAAGTAATCCACAAACAATGCATCAATTTCTGCTTGTCAAATAGCATTTTTACCGTATCAGCAACATTGACTCCATTTCCCCAGACTAGATCGAATGTTCCATTAACATAGCCCACTTTCGTAGCCACATCCTCAAACAGTCTTTTTAGTGGAGTGGAAGCTGGTAGGTTCAAAGTGATGCGTTCATTCACCGTCTTAGAATTAGTTGTATCTTGTATTATACAAAGCACTCTAGGTTCATCAGCAGCACTTTCAATCTATAACAAAAGAGAAAACAAATTTGGAGTGTTTGTTTGTCAAGTTTTAAAGCCTCAATACATCAGTTTCTCTTGGCATACATTTAACAGTGTTTGCACTATGTGATTTTTTTTAAAAGTTTCATTTTTAAATAATAGAAGAAAATTAGGCACAAATAATATCCCATTACATAGCTCAATTTCAACCTTGGATTTTTACCTCCTTGTTAAAAGCTGTAACACCTGTGCTACATAACCTGTAGCAAAATAGTCTGGAAGCCATCTTTGTTTCTTCATGTAATCTTATTAATACATTCCAATTATTCAAAGATATTTGCAGCTTTCTATTTTGATAAATAAGATTGTTCTCTTGGCCTTTAATTCAGCTAACAGTGAAGGATTAGTCCCATCTAAAGTAGGAGCCATTTTGCTAGAAGGCTAACAATGTGTCAAACCTTTGGACAGAGAGCAAAGTTTTGGCAATAAAACAATCTTATAAGATCTGCCAGTTAAAAGGAAACAGTTATTATATTTACCTTCTGGACTATGAACTTCACTAAAAAGAAGTGATAATATTCAAGAAAATTTAAGCTGTTTTTCTTTAACAGCGCAAAAGGCATTGATCTGAAAGACCAATTATCGCTCAGAAACCCATCTTTTTTTGTTTTGTTTACAACTTCTGTAAAGTACCGGGTACAATGATAGTGCTGTATACTACTCTTGAATACTCTTCCACATTTACTCTTCACAAGTTTTCCTTTTAAATCACTCCATCATTTCCCCCCACCAACTCTTTTCAAGCTAAGAACCTAAGCCCTTTTTCATAAGAACAGCAACTGGTGTACAAGCGTATATTGCCTCTTTCTACAGTCATCATGACTAATAGCCAGCGATAGGCCTCTCTTCCATGAATTTGTCCAAACCCCTTTAAAAGCAACCTAAGTTTAAACGGTCATCACTACATCAGCATATTCTACCAGTTAAATTTGGAATCGTGTGAAGCATTTTCTGACAATAAATTTTACGAGTTCTAGTATTATGGGAAAAGGGAAACTTAACTTCTCTCTATCCACTTTCTCCATACCACACATAATTTTATTAACCTCTATCATGTCCTTCCTTTTTACAAGATGCTCCATCGCTTTGATCCCAGTAGCTGCTCTTTCCAATATCTTCTCCAGTTAAGCTACATTGTACTGGAGGTGGAGCAACTTGCAGTACTCTAAAGAGACTCCACCACTTGATAAAACCACCTTATAATTACTTAATGTTTTATTTTTAACTCTTTTTCCAATTATTCCTATCATTTTAAATGTCAATGCATCAAAGTCACAGCATAATATACTGGCATTTAAGGCAAGCATTCTACTAAGACCCCAGATTTTGAGGCTGGGGAGTTAAGTTACAACAGAAAGACACAGTGTGACAAACTCCAGGAAACAAAGCTATTATGGTGCAGGTGTGACATTTCTAGTCTTAGAAATACTTTTTTATGTCAACACCTGGTTATTTTAATTCTAAAAATGGAGAAGTATCTGATCCTGCACCAACTGGAAACATCACAAAGGCTCATACTCTCCCTCCCCTTTCTTCTATGCGAATTCTTGCCACCCTTCTCTTCTTAGTGTTAACTATGATGTAGCACTATGCTTGCACCATGTTTAATTCTAAGAAACTGTTTCAAACCATGGTTAAAATCTAAATGGTTAGCGTTAACATTGGTGCAAATGTAGAGCTATACCACGGTTAAGGTTGAAAAGGGAGGGAAGAAGAAATTCATGTAGGACAGTGGAAGACCAGCTCTCACTCCCTGAATCGAGGTGAAAAAATTGGAAAATGCATCCATGCCAGAATAGATTTATTGAACACAAAGATGAGCAAGGCTTGCTGAGGAACACTCAGTTCAGTAAAGCAAAGTCTTGCCTCACCAGTCTTTACGTTTTTACATCACAATTCTATCCATGTTTGCTCAGAGGTCAGTCCTACTGTGTTCAATGGAGCTTGCTCTGAGGTAAGTGTGTATAGGATTGCAGTATTAGCATGTCAACAAGCATACACTTCAGTTTCCAAAAGGTTCTGACAAAGTTCCTTGCCAAAGACTCCTGAAGAAAGGGTCCACAAAATGTGCTCACCAACTCACCACTGCCAAGTACATTTTTAAGCCTGGCAAGAGCTCCGTCGTCTCCATCTCCTCCTCCCTCACAGAGGGAGCTCCACTTCCAGGGGGGGTTGGGAAGCTCATTGGTACAGCAGCTGTGCCACAAAGGTTATGCTCTCACAGTCCAATGCTACTCAACTTTCTGCCCAGAGATCCAGCAAGGCCGGTGCAGGCAACGGTGGATCCTGAGCAGAAAGTGGGAGTTGGGAGGTCACCTTGGGGGAAGGGAACTTTTGTTCCCTTACCCTGGGGAAAGCCTCAGTCCCCGCAATTGGTCTCCTTAGATCTGCACCAGCTATTTTGCTGGCACAAATCTGGGAGACCCACGTAAGGAAAAATAGCGCAGGAAGGGGGATGGAATTCAGCGTGCAACACTGCCATCGATCCTGCCCCCTCCCAGGTCCTATCTGCCCCTGCCCTGTTACATCCCTGTCCTCCCCCCATTCCGCCTCCCTCCCCCCCCCCCGTACCAGCTTACTTGGGCTGGAGCAGACCCTACCAGATTGACTATCAATTAATCTCAACATTGAATCAAATTTATAAGAACACTGTTTTCTCCAGTACTATATGATCACATATAGCAAATGTCATGATTGTGAATAAAATTAGCCACATGAAACCCATATCATATCTTTTAAAGTTTAAACAAATACAACCTTTGAGTACTACCATGTAAAATTCCTTTCTCTAAGCAAAAGTTCTGAAAGTTCAGTGGCTTCCAATCCTATACGTTTTCCCCCTCCATAGATTTCAGATAACTGAACTATTGCATGAACTGTACTGAAGCAAGCTGCTCTACTATTTAAGACTGTCTGCTTCTTTATTTGGTGTGTATATTTTCAGATCTTTCACGTGCTGCAAAAAATGGAGGAATCTGAAGGAGGAAAGATGATTTGATTGTTACAAATGCCTCCGATATACAAACACTGTAATTGCCTACTACCTTAAATGGACTGACATACTTATCAGAAAGCAATTTAAGGGTGCAAAGGGCAGCTAACACAACAGTGTACATCCTTGCCTTAAAAAGCATTTCACTCACCCGGACAGCCCAATCCAGCATAGAGCAATGCCGGCAGAGCTCCCGCTGGGCCAGGGATGGGGGAGGATTATCAGCGGTACGCTCCGCCAAATCCTATCCTCCGTCCCATGCCTGGCCAGCCTTATACCGGCCCCTCGGATGTGTGCCAGCAAAATAGCTGGCGCACATCCAAGGAGGCCCATTGGGGCCGCTTGGGCTTACACCGGGGGAAAGGGACCAACATCCCTTTCTCCCAAGGTGTGCCCCAGCTCTGCTGACGCAGACCGCTTTCTGCTTAGGATGCCGCGGCCGGCTGTTTAGCATGGCCAGAGCATCCTACACAGGATTGAACTGTAAAAGAAATATATCCTCAATTCAACTGACTGGAAACAATGGATGCTGTCCACTTTCCAATGTTCACAGAGCTCCATTAAACCCCTACCTTACAGAGCTCCTTTGGAAGTGTTGAGGAGTGTACGGGAGGAGATTCGGGGGCAGATATACCTACCTTCTAAGTCACCCTCAGTTCTGGCGCTCTTCTCTCTGCTCTCAACCAGGGTGCTATAAGAATAGAGACATTTCTCCATTCCTCAGGCCGTTCTAGGAACGGAGACATTCCTCTACTTCCTCAGGAGCATCCAGAGGAATGGAGAAACATCTCCATTTCCTAACCTGGCAGAGGGCAGACAGGAGAGCACCAAGGGCACCCTGGAAGATGGGTAAGCCTGCCCCCAACCTCCCTCCCATACGTTTCTACCTTAGAGAGCTCCCTCTGCACTGCCACTCCACTCTCCACCAGGGCATTCTAGAAATGGAGATGTTCCTCCATTCTACAGGGTAACCTGGCAGATAGCGAGGCAGATCAACAGTACTGAGGGATATTTTTAAGGTAGGGGGTTTAACAGACAAGTGGGGGGGGGGAGGATATCCAGATTTAAATGACTTCTCAGCATTACCAGCCATCCCTTTCCCCTATTAGTTCGTTAAATTAAGAGTACACTATTTCATAAGTTTTTTTAATGTTTTCAAAAAATTCCTTTTATCTGAGACTTCATCTCTGCTACTCAGTAAATCTGGTAGTCCTGAGATGAGTCCTCTAATGGATCAATAACTAGTTAATCAACAAGAAGCAAAGGATAGGGGTAAACAAACAGTTCCTGCAATGGAGGGAAGTAGACCTTGGGAAGGTTTCCCCAAGAATATGAATGGCGTTTATCTCATTCATAAATACTCTGCAGTTAGGTGGCAAGTGTGTGGATGATACTGAATTATTCAGGATCATGAAAACCCAAGTAAACGGTGAAGAACTTCAAAAGGATCAACACTAAGTGTGTGCACACATGCCTACTCTGGGTTGCAGTGTTTACCAAAAGACCTTGGGTAGAAAAGATTAATTTAGACTGCACAGTCAGGAGGAACAGGCAAGTCTCATGATCTACCTTACCCTATCCAACTTATGGCAAGAGACAAGGTGTTCGAAGTTAGTCCCATGATGAAATTGTTTCCTTCAAGAGATTAAGCAATCCACTGAAAAACTTTGTGCTTCAGAAAACATAACCATGATAGAATATACTACAATCAAGGATCTTCTATTCTTTCAAGGATTTTAATCCATGATATTAATCGTGCTATCAAGATAGACACTTGAGATGGACACTTGGTACTGGTATAAGTGTATAGTACTGGTACTGGCATATAGACACTTAGTAGTACTGGTACATTTTAAGGTACTTGGTACTGGTACATATTAAGGAAAACGACAGTTATCAGATACACAATCAAGCAAGAGTAATCCTCTTAATTACTGTATAAGTTTCTATAAATAAGCAAGAGTTATACCCGTTTTCATGACCCGTCCAGATTTCAGAGTTAAAAATATTTACGTTCACCGGGTTTCCTGGGCGTTTATTAAAAGAATGCATTAAAAACAATCCTGACGTTTCGCCAGACTTTACTTCTGGCATCTTCAGAGATTAGCTCAGCTACTAAGAACTGTCCTGCTCCCCAGCAGTTTGATCTATTTAAAGCTGTGGGCTGCTGCCCAGGTGCTCTAACGAGGTGCTAACAAAGTGGTTAGTAGTCACATGCTGCTGTTTGCAAGGACCTTTTCATCTGTTTTTTCCCCATGATATGGTGTTACTGAGATGTGAAGTGCCCACACTCTCCTGGGGGATTTCTCTTCTTTTTGTTTTCATCTGATTCGTTCCAATCTGTGTGCTTTTCAGGATCGGGAGCCAGCTATTGTTTATTTTCATGGATTCCTCTCTTGTTAACAGCATTCCTATGTTTATATATTCCGATGGCTTCTCTATGTAATCTGCGCAACTACTGTTTACTTTTCACAAGTACCTGAGTGAGGTCAAAGTCAATCTGGTGTCCTTTTTCTATTGCATGTTCTATAATGGCCGAGGCTCCGAATAAATAGTTTTAGCGTTTTCCGGCTCAGAGTAATGAGTTAATTACTGTCTTGCTGCTGATCTGCTCTATTTCCGGGTTTGTGTACCCCCCATGACCCCTACCAACCCAATCACAGCTCGTCTAACTCTCTCGGAAACTATGAAAACTTAGAAGCCAATCAGAGTTCAAGCAAGCCAATCAAAGTTCACTTGTCTCCGGTAGCTGGGAGCTGTGCTATATAGTGCTTATGAATGATAATTCTCAAGTGAGTAAATTCCATCATGGTTTTATATTTGTTAAATCTATACATTGCAGGTGGGATGGCATGCAACAATATAATGACAGTGTATTATGGTGTACTTTGGTATTTGTTAAGGTTGCTTTTTCTTGCTCCTTAGCATATGTGAATGTGGCTTTCCTTTTCATTTATTTTTTATTAGGGTTTGTGTGTGTTTTTATTAAACACCCCCTGGAGTGATGACTCCGGGGGGGGGGGAGATGACGTCACTCCCGGGGGGGGGGCAGGTATGCCACTGTGTGGTTGTACAGCAAACTACCAGCATGAGTGTATACCCAGACTCCTACTGAATTTGAAAGCAAGGGGTTCTCAATCCTAACTATGCACCATGAAGCTACGCGATAACTATTATGAAAGCCAGCATCTACGCAAGGATATTTCTGACTCCTTGATATTTGGCTACAAAGGCAGCTCTCAATTCATGCAAGGGCTACATTCCTGGGAAATGGTGCATATTTCAAAAACGCGTAAATAAAAACTAGCTTTCCCATAGAAAATGATGGGAAGGGTTTATTATTAATATAACAGCATTTATACAAAAAGTTCACAAAGCGGTTTACAGACAAAATCAAATGATTAAATGCCTCCTTGTCCCAAAAGGGCTCACAATCTAAAAAAGATGCAGAACACCACCAGCAACAGCCACCAGAAAAGAGACTTGCTGGGGTGAAAGGGGGGCAGTTACTCTACCCCTGCTAAATATAAGAGGAACACCAAATGAAAAAGTGCCTCTTGCCCAGTTAGCAGGGATAGGGTAGGGTACACATGAGCACTCATGTTGACAATTGGTGATTGCGGAGGCAGGTTACTGGGAACAAGGCTGTTGATGTAGATAGCTCACTAGCCCGGGCAATCAAGTTCGGTGCTTGGGGAGGGGGGAGGTTATGTATGATGTTCTTAAACCCCAAGAATGAGTCTCCCCCTCCCAGCTCTCCTCAAAGCTGTGAAACCTCCCACACTCCTACTTGAATCCTGGAGGGACCTCCTGGTTCAGAATCCAGTGACACAGATATTACACCATCGATGTATCCTGGATGGGGGCTGCATTCCCTTTGAAGGAGCATCCACAGCTCCTCCTGGATGAGCCAGATACCAGTTGTGACCAGAGGGGCCTTTGCTCAGCTTTGGCTTGTGCGCCACCTGCAGCCATACTCAAGTCCATTGGATCTGGCTATGGTGGTCCTTGCCCTGGTGACATCCGTTTAGACTACTGTAATGTGCTGGCCATGAAAATCTCAGAACTTATCTGTAATGTGTTGTATGTGGAACTGCCTCTGAAGACAGTCCAGAAGTTTGTTTGTTTATTATGGCTTTTTTCTGTACAGACTCAAGACAGTTTACATAGGCAGGCAATTCTAAAATCCATTTTTTCAAATGGAGTTTTTACAAGTATTGTTACGAGAACACAGAACCCTCAATTCCCAGATGTTTTCTTGCAAAGTGCAGTCACATCCTAGCTGTGCTTCTCCCCTCCAAGCTTTTCGCAGCAGCCGCATATCTCCCTCAGTTGGTTCTCAAGGTGTTAACCATCTTGCCAGCTGACTCCTACACATTCCACACACTCCACACTCACAGTTCCGCCTGCTTAGCTTTCTTCAGGCAGGGCAACAGCTCAACTTCCAGGCCACACCTCCTGCCCTAAGTTGCAGTTAATGCAGAACGTGGCAGGTCTGCACTAAAATTGAGTGGAGGGAGAGTTAGAACAGACAAAAGAAAATATTTCTTTACCCAGCGTGTAATTCATCTGTGGAACTCCTTGCCACAGGATGTGGTGATGGCACCTGACCTAGATGCCTTTAAAAGGGGTTTGGACAGATTCATGGAGGAAAAGACCATCACAGGTTACAAGCCATAAGCAACCTCCTGGTTTTGGAAGTGGGTTTTCTCTGTGCCAGGTGCAGGGGAGTGTCAACGGGAAACAGGTTATCTTGTTGTCTTGTGCTCCCTGAGGCATCTGGTGGGGCCACTGTGTGATACAGGAAGCTGGACTAGATGGGCTTTTGGCCTGATCCAGCAGGGCTCTTCTTATGTTCTTATGTCTGTGTGGTCGTGGGGGCCTGGCAGTTTGACTCAGTCAAGCTGCTGCTCCAGCAGCTGAACTGGCTGCCCATTCATTTCCAGGTCCGATTCATGGTGCTGGTACTTATCTTAAAAGCCCAATATGGCCTGGTACCACGGTATTTGAGGGACTGCCTACTCCCATATAATCCTGGCTGCTCTCATAGGAGAGGGCTGTGTTGCGAGTTCCACTGCTGGTAGAAGTCAAGGGTGCAGGAGCAAGACTCTCTCAGTTGTGGCACCACTTGTATGGAATTCATTACCAGAAAATTTAAGATCTGCCCCCTTGGTGGAGAGTTTCCGGTGAAGCCTTAAAACATTTTTATTCACACTGGCTTTTGGGGTTGAGTAGGGGTGAGATACCTTTTATCTTATTAAAATATCTATTTTATTTTAGGGGTGAGTACCGGTACTTTTAACTTGTTGCGTGCTGCTATTTAATACCTATTACTGACTGAGGGGTCTTATTGGAATGTTGCTGCTTTTTATTGAGTCATCTTTTATTTGTTGCTCTGGCTGCGTAATTATGTTTTGTAGTTTAAATGTGTATGCTTCTAAGCTTATTTTTATGTAATTTTGTATTTTTAGATTGATTTTATTAAGTATTGCAAGCCACCTTGAGCTTTTGGAAAGGCAGGGTATAAATGTTCTAAATAAATAAATGCTCTTAGAAACACACCTCCCATCATTTACTAGTACAGGAGAGGCCATGCACTCAGTAAACCAAGAGAGACATCATCCCTTTCTAGAAACGATGCTGCTCTACAGCCAAGAACATCTCCAAGACTACATATTGTTTATAGGAAAACATGTGTCTACTGGAAAAAAAGGGGAGGGGGTGTTCACTATCTACCAGACAATCCACACAAATACAGAAATGGTAGTGTGAACGACACACAAGCCTACTGCTTTTTGAAAAAGATTAAACACACCGACTGATTACTTTATAAATAAGAATTATCACCTAAGACTGCAATCCTATATGCACTTACCTGGGAGTAAGTCCCATTCCATTGAACTAAGTGGAACTTATTTCTGAGTAGACACACATAGGCTTGCACTGTAAGTGACAAAACTTCACATAAAAACATCAAGTAAATTATCTTTATTTCAGGTTTTATGACTACCAAAGCCATACTTTTAATTCTTGTGGATGCTATGCCACACAAAACCAGACAAGCGTACTACTATATTTTGTAACACATATAGACATATACAAAACTCACAAGTTACCATTGTTAGAACTATGCTAAGAAAACAGCAAACACATGCACAAAGCATTTACTTGCTCATGCACATGTTAACATTTGCTAAAGTCCCATGCTGTCACATCTGGTCTACTTTTAACACAATTACTTCATCTATCTACCTGTGAAAATTTCTTCTTCATTTCATCAAAGATACTTTGTCTGCACCTCCAAAGCACATCCTAAGATATATAAACACAAAATAGTAATATTATACTACCTTGAAGTGGAGAACAATCTTTTTTTCATTAAAAATGAATTTTTTTAAAGCAAGAGAGAGACCTTAATAAGCCAAGACCAATTTGAAATACTTTCCTGTACAACAGTGTACACTGGGGAGAGTGAAGATTTTAACAGAAAACATAGTTCACATTCTTGTTGGTTGAACCAAGAGCACTACTGAACCTATTATTTATCTATCTATCTATCTATCTATCTATCACATTTTTATACCACCCTTTCTCCAAGGAGCTCAGAGTGGTGTACATATTTCCTCCCCTCCTTTTTGTCCTCACAACAACCCTGTGAGGTAGGTGGGGCTGAGAGATAGTGACTGGCCCAAGGTCACCCAGGAAGCTTCGTGGCTGAGCGGGGATTTGAACCTGGATCTTCCAGGTCTAAGTCCGACTCCCAAACCACACCATCCTGGCTCACAAGAACATAAAGCATGGTTATCTCCCACATTTCCTAGGATCACAGGAAAAGTTAGAGCAAGGAATCTCTCTCTTTAACAACAATATTTTCTTAAAGTGTTATGGGGCAATCCCAAGGATCTACACTGAAGGAATATTTTGGAAAAGTATTTCTCTTAACTTAAAAGTGTGAAACAGTCAAAGAGAACACTTTCAACCATCAGACTTCTCTGCTTACAAGTGCTTCATTCCTGAAGTCCATGAATACTTCAAGGACTATGAACAAGTAATCTTATTTTTATTTTGTTTACCAGGTTATAAACAGAGACTGAGGGCCCAATCCTATCCAACTTTCCAGAGCCGATGAAGCCCCAAGGTAAGGGAATAAAAGTTTCCTTATCTTGAAGAGGCCTCCGTAACTGCCTCCCCACTGCAGGATGCAGCACATGCCCTGTTGGTACGGCTGCACCAGCACTGGAAAGTTGGATAGGATTGGGCCCTGAGAAACTAAGGCCCCAGGAAAGAGACAGGGAGCCTCCATTCAGCATCAACATTTCTCTGCACATTTTCTTATTTCTTCCCCCTCATCTCAAATACTTGAAGAGCGATTTCCTTTTCATCACTAACCATTAATTAGCAATCTAACTAACCATGGTATATTTTAAATCAGTCTTGCAATAATTCCACAAAAGAAAGTGCACTAACATGCCTTTCTCAAATTTCTCTCAATTTATGAGACAAATCAAAGAACAAACAGAGCTTTGAAAAGCTTTCCTTCTTGATCACCATGAATAATTCTTACCATAGGCAACTAGGCAAAGGCTATGTACACACCTGTCAAATTTGAACCCCACTTCCATATCTAGTTTAAAACCAATCCACCTGTGCTTATATAAAATCTAATCTACATGATTTTATTCCACATGGGAAAATATTGCAGAAATACCATAAAAGGTTACTGAAGTAGAAATAAATTTGTTTACAAGTCACATAATCAGAAGAAATGGCATCTTACCACTGCTGAAAACCAATAGCTCATTCAAAAAGCATTTACCGGGTATGAGAATTCCAAGAAATTTAACACTACCTAAAAGTCAGAATACTAGAGAGACTTTATTTTCTTGCCGTCAAATTAAAAATAGCAGGTCAGATTGAAGACACCAGCAAAAAATTCAAACAGAAAGATACTCTAAATGTCAAAGGCAATTGCTAGATCTTCTCTGGCCTGCCACAACCATGTCAAATGCATTTCACAGACAGTATAGAAACTGCATCTTCATGCTTCAAACTATGGATTCATTACAAGCTTTAAATAAGGCCCTCTCATATGTCTGAAACCATATTCCAACTGTCCATTTAATAAAGACTCCCTGAGGATTATTTATTAATAAATAAATTTATTATTTATTGTGTGCTCCCTGAGGCATCTGGTAGGGCCACTGTGTGACACAGGAAGCTGGACTAGATGGGCTTTTGGCCTGATCCAGCAGGGCTCTTCTTATGTTCTTATAAGACTCTTAAGAGGGATGCATTACAAGACACTATATTGTAATGCATTACAATATAGTGAACAAATTCATAATAAGATATGGTTAGAGAGGACTACTAATTTACAGGAGAAGAGATTGAATAAGGAGAATAATTTACAGGAGAAGAGATTGGTGGGGAACCGCCGGTTCCCCACCCCTGCCTTATATTAATAAAATACAGCATAAAGCTTGATTCCATAATACCTTAAGAATATTTATGTAACTATACAGTAAATGGTTTCCGGACTTGAAAAAGAGTCAAGAAATACCACATAGCATTCATGAGTCATACCTGTGAATGTTAGAAGTCAGAAGACTACAGATTTTATAATATCATCCCACAGTACACCTGAAGGTCAGAGATCATCTACATGCAAGCAACTACTGCAGCCTTATCCAACAGACATATAACTGTATATTCAATCCAGTGTTTGCTAGCATGACTCACGCACACACAGTTGGAGGCGATGCGATGCTGCTATTGGCATCTGTTTCTGCCTCTGACTTAAGAGTTTATTCTTATCCTGACAAGCTTTACTTGTCAACTTTACTTTGGACAGTTGAAAGTGCAACATCATGAAACAATGTTCAAAACAGTACATAATAATATGATCATCTCAAAATCTTGCAACAAGATTCAGGACATGTAACAAAGTTTCAGAAATTACTTATCAGAATTTTCAACATCAGAGTCTATAGATAAGCACTTACCAAAATGTATTTATTTAAAAATATTTATTAGTTTATTTAATAAATGTATTAATTTATTAAATGTGATCCATATTGACAAACTAAAATATATTACACAGAAGAGAATTACAAACACACACCCATCCTAAACATATTACATAATGCACTGTGAGCACAATCCTATCCTTTACCTCCCCCGCCGATGCAGCGGCGCCAAAATGGCAGCCGCTGCATCCTGTGTGGGGAGTGGGACCGGGAGGCTTCCGCAGGGCAAGGGAATGCCTCTAGGCCTGCAATGGGTGTCCTCAGACCTACACTAGCAATTTCACTAGCGTAAATCCAAGGAGAGAAAAGGGGTGGGGAGGCTGCAGGGAAGGGGAACAGGATCCGGCTCAAGACTTCTGCAATGGATCCTCCCCCTCCCACGGCCTCCCCGTTCCACCCTCCCCACGTCTTCCCTTTCCCAGCGCGCGACTGGAGGTCCTCCGGCACTGCTGGGAAGGCAGAGGCCTTCCTGCCGACATCCCCAGCAGCACACTGATCAGCACGGTCGGGGAGGCCTTTGCCACTGGCGCCGACTGCTTTACGCTGACTGCTTCATCGGGCGGCACGCATAGGATTGGGCTGTGTGTTTATGTTATAGTCTCTCTCTTTGAGAGGCAATACAAATAAAAAGACCCAAACACTTATTTTGATAGTTACAGTATTTCATAAGACACTTTTGCTCCTATGTCTTGGTAGCAGTTTCAGAGAATTTTTGACCCTAGAACAGGAGTATAGATAAAAAAGTAAACCAGTCAGTGACAAGAATGAGAAGCAGAATATTAATGAGAAACAGAATATAGGACACTCCCACTTGGCACTCTAACATTTTTTGTAATGAAAGCAGCAGCAGTCACTTTCTTTTATGCTAGAATCTCCAACCCAAGGAACAAAGCTTTATATTAAAGCTCAAGCTATACAACTGACCATGAAGACATGGTGACAGACCCACATCTTCAAATGTGGCCCTGCCTTCATCACATGTAAAGTGCAGGATGGAGGCGAGATCTAAAGCTCCAGCTAGGAGATTTTGAATGCTCTCATCAACGGCCACAGCAGGGCTCTGGCAGGCAGTGGCGTTCCTAGGGTTTGCGTCACCCGGTGCGGGAGGTCAGTGCGTCACCCCCATGATGGGCCTCCTCCCATGAAGTCACATCATCACCCCACCCCCTGCGTCATTGCCCCACCTCCTGCATAATCTACACCAGTGGTTCCCTAACTCCTGGGAAGACCCTTTGCTGCCCTAAGTGGCAGTGGGGCCTTCCCAGGAATAGCGACAGCGCTCCAGGATTGCACCGCCACGGACAAAATGTGTCCATTTTACCTACTTTTGTGGCTTTCGATGTCCAGCGGGGTGTGTGGGGAGCCTGCGGACCCCTCTGCAGACCTCACCAGGCGTCGGGACGGCCCTCCGACGCGATCGCAACCCACTTCCGGTTTTACGGCGAAACCGGAAGTGAGTCGCAATTGTGTCGGAGGGCCACTTCGATGCCTGGGGAGGCCTGAAGAGGGGTCCGCAGGCTCCCCACACACCCCCGCCGGACATACAGACACTTTTTATCCGCAGTGGCGGCTGTACAATCCTGGACACACCATCGACATCACCGTGGGTTGCCACGTCCCTTAAGAGTGTAGCAACCCGACGCCCCAGTTTGGGAACCTCTGATCTACACCTTTAAATTACAATATTATATACAAAGCCTAAATGTATGTTTGCAGCCTAAACAGAGGCGTCACTAGGGTCTGCATCACCCAAGCTCAACATGTCACCCCCATGATGGATCCCAGAGGTAAATAGGGAGAAACAAGGTTGTTGGGCTGAGCTGGGTTCTACAATAGATGCTCATCATGCAGGACTATGTATTTCTACAGATTACTCCTGGTCAGTGGTGTCACTAGGGTTGGAGTCACCCCCCACACCACTGTAGGGACGCCACTGCTGGCAGGCCTGGATGTAAGCCTGTACTGGAGACAAGCACCTTGAAAACAGCTTGCAGAGGGACATCATCCGCCTATATATGTTTCTTTGGGGGACACCCCCCCATACTATGTTCGAAGATACAATCCTGTGGAGTTGAGAAGGGAGCAGACATACTCGGTTCTCAATTGCTGGATGGATCCACATGTCCAGTCAGAAGCAGGGAAACTAGAGGCTGGTTGTCCTTGGCCATAGGCTCCAGTACAATAGGCAACCAAGAGAAACACTAGCAGAGATATGATAAAGAGAAAGCTTGGTTTGGGCATCCTGTTAAAGAGAGCTTCCATCCCCACTACACTATCAATGCTAGTATAGTGAGGATCGGAGTTCTCTTCAACAGGATGCAGAACCAAGAACAATGCAAGTTCCCTGTCAAAGACTTGGGGTAAGCTTCATGGAGAGTCACAGACAAGGTGTCACACTCTTGTCAGCTGTCTGCCTCTCACCAGGACTAGCAAACAAAAAACTAAACACAAACCCTCAACACTGAGTGGACATACAAGGCTCACTAAGGCCAGTCAAGATCGCCCCAACTTTCTCCATCACAATAGCACAGAATTACACACACACACAGCTGAAACTATTTGTCCACTACCAGAATTGAAGGCTTCAAAATATTTGATCTTATCACCAGTGTTTAAAATACATTTCCAAACTTTGAGCTACTCTCAATTTTTTTTTAAGCCAGCCTTACATTTTAGGAGCCAGCCATGCACATGACTGGAAAAGAAAAAAGATACTTCCAATTCCTAACCAGCCAACCTTTGGCTATATATGCTAGTTCCAAAGAGAAGAGAGGCAGAAGAGTCTGGCTCAGTTAGGAGAGCTGCTGCCTTCAAAGCCCAAAGACCGGTGAACTTGATAAGTTCGAGACACACCGGCGGCAAAAAGCTGTGAAAGCCTCCAGGAGGAGAGATAAGAGCCTCCAGCTGCGTCGGTCGAGTGTGGTAGGCGCCAGCCAGCAGAACTGTCAGACTGTAAAAAAGATACCACCTGGAAAGTAGCCGTTCATAAAAGATTGGACATTTATATATTGTAAAAAAACCCAAGGGGGATTAGGACAGCCTGCCCATGTACACTGCCTTGGATTAAAGTTGGAGGAGAAATCCAATGACCAAGAAAGGCGGTATATAAATACTGTATTTATTATTATTATTATTATTATTATTAGTGCAGGAGAGTATTTTGTGTATCACATCCCTAGTTTCATGATACCTAGTTATGAAGGATGCTTCTATTGAGACAACAACACATCCCAGAATATCCAAGTCGGAGAACCCGCAAGGCAACTTATAATGCCATGATTATCTTGGCAGCTAACATGAAACTATGTAAGAAAAACAACATATACAACCCTGTAAATGTTCAGGTTCTGGGGGTAAAGCTTGCAGAAGATTGCCTTAAAAACAATAATTCCCCTAAGACACAGCCATGACTAAACCACAGTCTGCTACTCACCTCAGTCTTGATTAGTCACTTCGTTTCCAGGCCAGGCTCTAGTTCACTGGCTGTAGAAACCACCAGCTGTTGGTTTTGTTTATGTACTGTGCGCTTCTCATGCCTTTTATTCAGGGGAGGGACCACAGCTGAGTGGCACAACACA
Source organism: Plestiodon gilberti rubricaudatus (assembly GCA_026170595.1). Classification (NCBI taxonomy): domain Eukaryota; kingdom Metazoa; phylum Chordata; class Lepidosauria; order Squamata; family Scincidae; genus Plestiodon; species Plestiodon gilberti. The sequence goes on along the minus strand of JANXHW010000001.1, from coordinate 232,546,868 downwards.
TGCTTTGCATGCAGGAGGTTATAGGTTCATTTCTTCCTGGAATCTCCAGTTAAAGGGAGTTCACATAGCAGGGCTTTTGTTTGAAACCCTGACTATCTACTGCTAGTCAAGGTAGAGAATACTGGGATGGATGGACCCATAGTCTAATTCAGTATAAGGCAGCTCAATATACCTATATTACCTTCAGCTTTCTGCATCTTTCCAAATCCTACAGCCTCAATTTGAACACCAGTTCCTTGGTCATCGCTAGTTCAGCTCCTGGATATCTCGGTATACTGGCTCTGCGGTCCAGTATGTATTTCACTAGTAAGCAATTTCTTAAATTATTTGGTCCCACATAATATTAGCTGGCATTCAGTTATATAAAACTACTTTGAAAAGTTTAAATATCACCCAGTTGGGATAACCTGAAATCTAGCAATTCCTAAAAATAATCAACTTTCATTTTTATGAACAAATGTTACAGAATCCTTATTGGAACTCCCAGTGGATTTACTATTTCCTTGTTACAGCCATTAGATTCTAGTACCATAATTCTTGATTGTACTGGTATTAACGGGTAAAAGGCCATGGCACAATTTTTTTTAGAAAAATAGCAAAATAATAAAAACTCAGAAACTTGGTCAATAACATACTAAACTGTATTGATTAAAAATATTAAGCAAAAACAACATACGTTAAGAACCTAAAGTAACAAGTTTAAAAAATTAAAACCATCATCTAAACAGCAATGTTTCGCTTGAATTTCAACAAGCATTTTCAAGCTAACCCTCGTACAGAACCTCTTACCCGTTAATACCAGTACAATCAAGAATCATTGCTGGCCATGAAAATCTAAAATCGTTTAAGTACCATAATCTTTGACAAATTTTCCTAATTGATAAAAACAAACAATCTTCAAATCAAAATAGCTCTGCTTACAAGACAATACTGCAATATTTTGGCTTAATTACTGTCTTGTAGTCTACCCATGTCATGTCAATATGAGCAGCTCTCATTCCCCAAGTCTTATTAATGAGTTTTCTGGTACCTCAGAGTTTGTTGACTCAACCATTTGCTTTAATTCACCTTCCAGAGCAGTAACTATTCAAAGTTTAACATATACACTGTGAATTATTACTTGGGGATTAACTGCAAGTGATTTATTAAATAAAAGTCTTCTTGGCTGTTAGAAGCTGTTTTAAGTTGCTTCTAGTAGGATCTTACAGCACAACTTCAACTTCTACGTAAGTTTTTCTGCAAGAAATGTTTGTATTAGAGGATCATAGTAACTCAATGCACTTTATGTAGTGCCGCTAAAATCAATGCAATTTTGCAACAGGGTTAGAATCTTTATAGATAATTACTTGGGAAATCAATTCATCTAGCTAACCCATTTATTTAGAGACAAATTGGAAGTGAACCTCTTCCAATCACTCTACAGAAGCAATTAGTGAACAGTTCTGTATATTCCACTTAAATACTTGATTTAGGCTTTTAAAGTTCAGAATTCTATACTTTTTTACTGTGATACTTGCCTTATGAACATGACTGCAAAGCTATGGCACAGGAGTTTGTGAGGTACAGTACATTAAATGGGAAGAAGGATTCCAGCAGCAGCCAACTAAAAATATGGGACTGATCAGAAAATATTTTATCTACAGCATATCGAGGAATCAGAACATAGGTTTCACCCATGAAAGCATTCATTAGCCCACAAAATATAAAAGAGATGCAAAGGGCAAACCTGTTCAAGTACAGACAAATTAGAGCAGTGGTTCTCAAACTGGTGGGTTGCGAGCCACCAGGAGAACTGAATGCTGTCCCCTGCCACCTTAAGGGGCAGGGACAGCATGGCAGTGGCGATGCCAGGGATCGCCGGCACTGCCGAGAAAAAAAGTTTAAAATGCAATGTTTACATTTACTGGGGGTCCTGAGCCCTCCAGACGGTGCAAGGAGGCCCGCGGCCCACTTGAGCTTTAGATCACCACTCTGCTGCGATTACAACCACTTCCGGTTTTTGTTCAAAACCCGGAAGTGGTCATAATCACCGCAGAGTGGCAATCTAAAGCTCGGGGAGTCCTGCGGAAGGGGTCGTGGGCCTCCCCACACCGTCCAGTGGGCGAGGGCTCCAGAACCCCCTGTAAGTGTAAAACGTACTTTTTTTCCCCCGGTGGCAGCGATCCCCGGGATTGCCACTGCCACCACAAAGACTTAAAGTTCTCCCTACCTTGTGGGGAGAACTTTGAGGAACAGTGAATTGGAGGGTCAAAGAAACTGCCTCAGTGCATCTATAAATTCTGTAAGTCTGTCAATTTTGAAACCTTAGCAACTTTCAAAGGCATCCTACACTACTATCAAACAAGTACAGGTGGGCCCCCATATCCACTGATTCGGTATCCATGGTTTCAGTTATCCACGGATCGTGGGGAACCCCCCCCCCCCAGGCTTTTACTTTTTTCCCAGTAAGCTTTGTTTCTTCCTTAAAGAAACAGGAGAAGCAGCCTCTGGCTGCTTATTACAGGCAAGTAGAACGAGACTAAGTACTAGAGAGCCTCTTGAAGGTTAACAGAAACCTTGCAGAGCCTCTGTAGGACTTAGTCTCGTTCTACTTGCCTGCAATGGAGACTGCTTCTCTGTTTTAAGGAAGAAACAAAGCTTGCTGAAAGAAAAATAAGAGCTGAGGGGGGGGGAGCATGCCTGCCTGCAGGGGAGGCAGGCTGGGGGGGCCCTCATGAAACCATGGAGGGGGTGTTCGCTCTTATCCACGGTTTCAAGTATCCACGGAGGGGCCTGGAACATATCCCCAGCGGATATGGGGGCCCACCTGTATTGTGTAATGCATTTCTTTCTTACAAATAAAACATTAAGGCTGCAATTTTATGCACACTTACAAAGAAGTAAACATGCATCACTGCAATATGACTTGGTTCAATGCAAGTGAACTGTAATATTTCTGTTACTTATTGTGATCTTGTTTGTGTTCAAGCAACACCACAAGGGAGAGAGAGAGAGAGAGAATGTGTGTGTGTGTGTGTGTGTGTGTGTGTGTGTGTGTGTGTGTGTGTGTGTGTGTGTGTGTGTGTGTGTGTGTGTGTGTGTGTGTGTGTGTGTGTGTGTGTGTGTTGCGACTATAAAAATAATACAGTACAAAAGCAAAGCGAGGAAACACACTGCATACTAAAATGGATGAAGGTAAGAAAGTCTGTTGATATGCATGACTTAGTAAGACAACAGAATTACCTTCTGCTGTTTTGCCCTTATATCCAAAAAAGGGAGAGGAATGGACCTCTGAACAGCTCAAGCAGTTAAAAATAAGCTTCTAAACGCATTTTAATAAGAAGAATGGCAATCAGAGCCAGACTCTTCCATTCGTCATTCCAATCTGTGCCAGTTATCTGCCATTACTGCCAACGGCCTTCTGCTATTGGTCTCCTTTATTTATTAGATTTCATGTGACTTTACAACATTGTTCATTTTATTACAGATTTAATGTTGTTCATTTTTAGAAGCACACTCTCTCATTCATACACACATTATACAAATACACATACACAAGTGGCGGCCAACACGTGGCACACCATGTGCCACATTTTATGTAGATAATCTTGAGCGTGCCACTTAAATAAATAAACTAACAAATCTAAGGTAATGAAAATATTTAAAGCACAGTGACAGCGCAAGAAGAATAAGGCGCAGTGGGTTGCAGAGACCTCCTCTAATGTCAGAGGCTTGGAAAGGTGCGCTGAGGTCGAGAAAGAGAGAGGGACTTCAGCGCTTGGCTCGAGCAGGAACAGCAGTGCGTGCCACTTCAAAAGGCTCGGCCTGCCACTAAATGGCACCCATGCTGTGGGTTGGCAAACCTATGACATACACATACACCTCCCTTACATTATACACAGCTATGCAACTCTGAAAAATCATTCTGCATAATTAGTAAAGGCCTTCAGCTTTATAATCCTTCAGCCAGGATGGTGTAGTGGTTTGGGAGTCGGACTTAGACCTGGAAGATCCAGGTTCAAATCCCCGCTCAGCCACGAAGCTTCCTGGGTGACCTTGGGCCAGTCACTATCTCTCAGCCCCACCTACCTCACAGGGTTGTTGTGAGGACAAAAAGGAAGGGAGGAAATATGTACACCACTCTGAGCTCCTTGGAGGAAGGGTGGTATAAAAATGTGAAAAAATAAATAAAATAAATAATAAGCAAGGCTACCCATTACCCAAAAACACACTGCCACCAAAAATGACTGCCCCATGTTTTGTTCTTTTTCTTTCTTATTACGTAGTACAACCAACCTTGTAGTGCATTTCCTCACTGACAACAGTAAATTATGCTAAATGAAGATTAAGAAAACACACTACGCTGTGATGTCAAGACGTGAAACTTTTACTGAAAATTACAGAGAAGAGGGAAGAACAAGACATGCAGATAGTGTTTTGGGCAATGTGGGTGTTCTCTGTGAAATTCCATGTGTGCGCTGACATACAAGAGCAGCTTTGGATAAGGAACTATTTTGAATGCTTCATTAAACAAATCTAGGAACAGGATTCCAATGTAGAAATATAATTTACTACATTTAATACTAAATTATTGCCTTATTTGCAATTACTGTACCATAATTTCTCCACTGGCTTAATACATTCCCCCCCACCCCCATCCATAACTAGAAGTTATTAGAAGAGTTATTGCAAAACATCATAAGACCAGCCCTGCTGATCAGATAAAGGGTCCATCAAGTAGCATTCTGTTTCACAGCGCCAACCAGATGCCTCCTGGAAGCCCACAAGCAGACTACCCTGCTGTTGTTCCTTGCCAACTGGTAATCAGAAGTATACAGCCTCTGAAACATTCAGCATTTGTGACAAATCAGTGACAGGCCTTTCTTCCAGGAATTTCGCTAATCCCAATTTAAAGCCATCTACCGTGGCTATCATCACATCCCATTGCTGTGAATTCTGTAAGTTAATTATGCACTGTGTGGAAAAAGTACTTTCTCCTGTCTGTCCCAATTCTCCAGGACTACTCACTAGAAATAATGATGGGACTCCTTTATCTTAGACGGTCATCTAGCTGCTCCTGAAATATCAGGGCTGCTATTTGTATTATTCTAAACCAGTGTTTCTCAACCTGTGGGTCGGGACCCACTTGGTGGGTCGCAACCCAATTTCTGGTGGGTCCCGGATGATGGAAAGATCAGATAAGTTACTGCATCAAGCCCTGAGGCTATTAAAAATCAGATAGCTGCTAATTGCCCTGCAAAGAGCTGAGCTCCTGCAGTTTGCAAGCTTGGGTAAAGGAAGATATGTCTTTTTTCTGGTGTTTTTTTCCAAGTCTGTCAATGACAGGTAGTGGGGGCAGGCGAAGGCTAGGTCACATAACTATCGTAAGCCCCTCAAGCCTCGAGGCTATTCATTGGCATTCCTTGGAAGTTTTTCAGAGGAATCCTCAGCAAAGACCTGCTGGTGGTGGATGAGCTGTCTTAACACATGTCCTAGAATCTTTACTATACATCTTAAAAAACATGTTATTCTGCAGCACACCGGAGTTCAGCAGAAGACAAACTGATGTAGAAAAGGTTCCTTCAAGGAAGACAGGTTGAAATCCACTGACCTATGCAGACAAACGTCACGAAACCCAGCGTCTCCTAAAACAACTCCCCTGTCCAGCATTATTTGCATATTGTTCCTGCACCTGTCAAACAAATCTAACAGACCCACCAATATCCAGAAGGCCATTACTCCCAGAACCTGCACGACGGGAATGTGCCCATCATTCTCTCAAATGAGCCTTCTATCCCAGCCCCTTCACACAAAACCAAGATTAAAAAAAAAATAAAGATTCGACGCAATTCCCCTGAAGTTCCACTTGTTGACAAGGACAGGTGGGAAATCCCCGAGGACGCCCTCTTCCAGGGGAGGGCCAGGGAAGAGCCAGGCTTCCTTTGACGTTTCTTCTCCCCAGGTTTCCCACAGTGACAGCTCGTCTCCCGACACTCCGGCTCGCTTCCTTTCGGCGTCCCGTGTGAGCTATTTCAACAGCCTCTCCCCAAGTCTTCCACAACAAGGCCCCAACTCTCCCCATTCGCTGCTGCGCGCGAGCGACTCACACTCGCCCACCCCGAGCTTCCCAGCGAGACTTTCCCGGCCGGCCTCTTGCCCTACCCGCGCAGCGTCCTAGGCGTACCTGTACCACCTCACCAGGCCTTCGCTCCGCGGGCCCCGAGGCCTCCGCCTTGCCGCTGACTCAGGCGGAGCAGTCGTCGCTGGCCTCCCTCTCCGCTGCCCCGAGTGCGCTAGGCCCGCCCGACCTCCCCACTCCCTGCGTGCGCCAAGGGCCGCTCACCTCTTTGGGGACCAGCTGGTTCTCCTCGCTGGGCACCATGGCCAGTGGCGCAGCCTAGGGCCCGCGGCGGGCTCGGGCGGGGAGTCGTCGTCAGCAAGAGCAGCCGCCGGAGGAGGAAGAGGGGGGTCGCGGGAGGCGGCTCATGATTATTACAGTTATCTGCTGCCGCGTCTCCTCTTCCCTCCTCCTTTCTCTTTCTGTCTGTCGGCCTCTCTCCCCCGCCCCACTCAGCAACGCCTCGGCTCCCTCCCTCCACCCGCCCCAATCAATGGCAAAATGGCCGACGACAACAGGTCTCTCGCGAGACCGTTTCTCACGGCTCCTCCAGCGACCTTTTCCCCTCCCCTTCGCGAGGAAGCAGCCGCGTTAAGTCTGCTACAGGCAGGAGCACACAGTACCGCCAAGCTGCTACAAGCTCCCATGGCCACCTCACAACGCGCCACTCCACTGCCCGCTGCCACAGGCGCCTGTTGTGCGCCTCTCTTTCGGGAGTGGACGGACGACGATGAAGACAACTTCAAGTTGTCAACTTTGGCCTCGTTTCTAATATAATACAAATCACAACCGGCCTCTCAGTCTCCTGGACAGCTTTTTTAAAAAAAGTTGTACTGTAATAGAGCCCTTTCAAACTGACATGCACCCTTTTTTGTTTCGGTGGAAGGCTGCAATCTGAATGGCCATTCATTCACTGTCTGGGTTAAGCCCGATTGAAGTGAGTGGGGCTTACTTGCGAGTCAACATGCACAGGACTTTCATGTTGCATGACTGCGTACCAACCTGAGACCAGTGGAACTAGGTGGTCGCGACAGTTTTAAGTTGCTGCTTTCGATGGGACGTGCAGTGTCCCATTGCAGGCTTGCTCAGAACGAAAGTAAGTCCCAGGGACGGGAGTTAAATGGGATTTACTCCCAAGTCAGCGTGCAGCAGCAGTACTGTACATGCGGGTACATCGGATTGCAGCTTTACTACAGCCAACTTTTAGATGAATTCAGCAAAACTCAGTCATGCATTGGACTGAGCTGCATGTGCAGTTTTCATTCCTCTTTCTCCAATTAATTTCTATGCCACCTTTCAATCCAAGAGGATTACCTCGAAAAGGAAAACAATATTTCTTCTTTAAAACTGATTCTTTAAATATTGTTTTAAATACAATCATTTATTGCACATGTTTTGAAAGTGTTACCACTTTTTAAAATATAGGAACTTATGCTTATATGTTACGGTTTGCAATGACATTTTTGGGGGGTGGCCATTCAGACAGAATTTTGACAGGCCTATCAAAATTTTGTTTACTTCATTTATCTTCCATTTTTCTTTCATGGAATTCAGATTTGCCAGGCATGTGCTCAGCCTCAGGTGAACTCCCATCCAAGCACGGACCAGACTTCTCTTCAGAAAGCTGGTTGTGTCATGTGTCTTCAGACTATCCCTCTTTTCCAATTACCCTGTTCCCAGAACAAGAAGATGCAAAGCCAGCCAGGCAAAACAAAACAAACTACTTTTTAAAAACCATTTATGCCGATGCATGGACTGTCACAGCGCATTTAGGCATTATGTGAGTGATGGTGGCTGTATTTATAATGTTCTGACTGCCCACATATATTGTGACTGTATGCATACTATGCTGCCATGTGGAGACTTGCCTCTCAAGAAGTGTGTGGTGTCATTTGTAGGCATGGCAAGACTGCATGTGTGTATTGTGCCCCAAAATGGACTCTCTGTTCTTTGAAAAACTTTAGTTTTTCAAAGAAAAACTGAGCACATGCCTGGCAAAAACTTTAGTTTTTCAAAGCTTTGAGATCCAGGATGACATAGTGGTTCTGGTGTTGGACTTAGATCTGGAAGATCCAGGTTCAAATCCCTGCTTAGCCATGAAGCTTCCTGGGTGACCTTGGGTCAGTAACAATCTCTTAGCCTAACCTACATCACAGGGTTGTTGTGAGGAGGGAACCATGTACACCACCCTGAGCACCTTGGAGGAAGGATGGTATAAAATGCAATAAATAGCATGAAGGCCAAAACTGGCACCTACTGTCAATACAAAGCCCTCCAAAGCATCCTTTAATAGCCAAAACACACCTACACTGTAACATTCCTGTCTGTCTCCTCTTTCCTGTCAACAGCACACATACCTTCTCTGCCATTCCTTCTTTGGGGACTTCTGCCTATTCTGTCAGCCTTTATTCAGCATCCACCTTGCCTCTTATCTTTCTGCCTCAGAGAAGGCTGTGTCTGACTACTTCAGAGTCTTCAGCAACCCTTGCTCACGTAGCACCACTGCCTCTGTTTCCTATCTTGTCAACAGCACATTGTTCTTCTATATCTAGGACAGTGGTGGCCAACCTGTGGCATGCCATGTGCCACATTTTATGTAGATAATATTGAGCGTGCCACTTAAATAAATAAATAAATCTAAGGTAATGAAAATATTTAAAGCACAGTGACAACGCAAGAAGAATAAGGCGCAGCGGGGTGCAGAGACCTCCTCTAGTGCCACAGGCTTGGAAAGGCGCGCTGGAGTTGCAAAAGAGAGAGGGACTTCAGCGCTCGACTTGGGCAGAAACAGTGGCGCGTGCCACTTCAAAAGGCTCGGCGTGCCACTAAGTGGCACCCGTGCCGTGGGTTGGCCACCTATGATCTAGGACCTGCATACTATTTTACCCAGCCTTATTTGCCTTTCACATCCATCAAAGAAGCTGCACTGAACGATTGATAACATTCTGTTGCTGCTACTTTCTCTCTGAGCTGTCAGAATGGTTATAACCATTCCATGGCACAGCAGCATCTCAGCCAATAGATGGGAAATGTCTCAAGTGACATCCAGTTCACAGCCTGCAATAGACATGCATAGGATTGTGCAGAGAACTTGATTTACAGCATAATCCTATGCATGTCTAGTCTACTCAGAAATCAGTCCTATTGAGTTCAATTGGGCTTACTCCCAGATTGTGTATATAATCGCAGTCTTAGATATTTTCTGTATTTCTGTTCATAAGTGTTTAAAGCTGCAATCCCATGCACACTTATCTGAGAGTAAGCTCTATTGAATACAATGGGACTTCTAAGTAAACATATATAGGATTGGGCTGTAGGCAAATAATTGTTTATAACGTTTTCTTACTTCTTTTCTTGCATATATACTTTATTTTCTGAAGCATTGTTTATAGCCACTTTGGGATCCACTGTGATGAAAGACAAGATATACTGTACATTTAAATAATAATGAATAATATTTACTTAAACACTACACTTTAAGCAAATTTCACAATAATTTCAAATGGTTTTACTGAAATGCCAAATGTCTGAAGGTGAGTAAAATTATGATCAGAGCATGTTTGGTTTTTTTCACTAGAGATTTGAAGTAATAAGAGAATAAAAACAGCCAACATTACTTCTGCCATTAATATAACAGTCACATTCTGTACACGTTACTTTGGATAACCTTGACTTGATTATCATAAATGAATGACAGGTACAGCTATCTTAATGGAAGAAGTACTATTCTGTAAAAATAACCTATAAAAGAAAAACGTGAGAGAATGTTGATGTATATTTTTGAGTGAGGCAAGATGTGATATAGGGTTCCTGCCCCTCAAGCTTCGGTCCGGCACAATCCAAGGCCACACAACCTCAGCACAAGGGGCTTGACCCTATAATGGGTGTTTTTAGTCCACTCCTGACCAAGGAGGGCACTCCTGAACCACAGGAGAATGATACAACTACCCCTGACCAAGGGAATAGTATTTGGTAGAATCTGCCACCAGCCAGGGCACCTCCTAACCCTTCCAGTCCCAGGCTACTGAGAAGGGGTGCAGAGTGAACCGTTGGTCCACTGGACTGCCTGACCAAGGCAGCCAGGGATACAACGTGCAAACACAGGTAGTACGTGACAAAGCACAAAGGCTTCCAGGACTTAGACTCCTTGGTTCCAAAGAAACACTCTCAGGTAAAATAGATAGGTGTTTATTTTGTTTAGGCTACGCAAACCAAGCATAGTAAGATAGTTAAAAGATACAGGCAACCAGAGACGAAACTAGGGCGGAGCACCCGCTCTGGGCGCCATCGCCTGAAGGGCGCCCCGCCCGCGAGTCCGAGTTGGACTTGGGGACTCGCGTCTCCGAGTCCGAGTCGGACTCGGGGACTCGAGTCACACCGCCCCTCGAGTTTCCCACTGTTACTGAGGGAAAAAGGCTGCCCTTTTTCCCTCAGTAAGTCTGAGCATGCGCAAAAAGAACGGTATAAATACCATTCTCGCGCGCCTTCCTTAGAAGGCCCCGGGCAGCTGGCTGGGAAAGACGTGCCCGAGCCGGCTCTCCCAGTTGAGGGGGGGGTCGCCTCCTCCCGGAGCGCGCCAGCCGCCTCCTCCCGGAGCGTGCCAGCCGCCTCCTCCCGGAGCGCGCCGCCCCCCCTCTGAATCACGCCCCCCCTCCGGATCGAGAGAATGAGAAGACGACCACAAAATGGATTCCTACAGTGTAGCTTAAATAGACTTTTGGGGTAAGATGAGTGATGGAGGGGAGCAGACCAGTCAAAGGGTGACACGTATAGAAAGTTCTCGAAGATGAGCTCACTCCTCGCTCCCCCTCCCAGACCGGAGAAGTGCGTGATGGCCAGCGCAGGTGTCGGTAGTTAATTGGGAGAAGTTGCTGTACCACTGTTCCCATGAAGATAAGGGGTAAACAGGGCTGCTCAAAGCAGGGCTCCCAAGGGCCGTGCACCAATCACTAGGGCTCTGCAGCAGGCAGGCAGAAAAACCAAGAATGGAAATCCAAAATGGAGACAGACCAAAGATTTGAACCTATATGTTACACAAGATTCACAACCCAATCCTACTGAGGGTCTATGGCAGCAGATCTCGTGATCTGCTGCTGTAAGCCCTGGCCAGTGTTGTAAAAGCCATGCCACTGTCGTGTGCTGTGGGACTGCCAGAGCAAATGGCTGGAGTCCCCGCATGCACGTCAGCAGCTCACCCAACCCACGCCGGAGCAGATGAGGTGGTGGTGGTGGCAGTTTCAGGGAGGATTGGGGTGGGGACTGCTGCAGAGATCTACCCCTCCCACCCCCAGTGGATTGAACTGGGGGTGGGAGGGGTAAATCTCTGCAGCAGTGGCAGGGGGAGCCAATGCCCCCGGGTGACAACTGCAGTCTCCTTGCGAGGAGGAGCCACGGCAAGGTTTTTGGCTCCACAGCTGCTTTTTGCAGCTGGAGGACTGCGGTTGCAGCCGCGGAGCTGAAACACGCTGAAATTGGCGTGTTTTGTCGGCCCTCCTACCCGCCCTGCCTCTTGGAAGGCTTCAAAAGCCTTCTGGGAGCACAGGGGGTGGGGCAATGACGTAAAATGCATCATCCCCCCCACGTGACCCTGCTAACAACGCAACTGAGCAGTGGTGCATGCCAAGATCCTATCCCCCTTTTCCTGGCCTGACACGCCCCCTGAGGCTCTTCAGAGTTACACTAGCTAAATAGCTGGCATTGGCCCAAGAAGACTCATTGGCAGCCACGCAGCTTACAGGAGGAAGATTTTTACTTACCTCTCCTGCACAGTCTGGTTGCCCTCCCCACCATAGCATGCAGCACACACATGGTCAGCATGCTATGGGCTGGCGGGGGGGGGGGTAGGATTGGCCTGGCATTTTGGTCCCGTTTCCATTGAAGAGAATATTTCCCTATTACAGTTTGGTAACACATATGATGCCCACGGATAGAGTGTGTTCATATATTGCAAATTCAGTAGTTTGTGTCTGCTAATGGCTCCCTCCTTCACCATTCCGAGCTGGAACTTCACTGCAAACATTGTAGCATGAGGCTGATGCAAAAGTTCTTCTGTGTTGTTTTGCAGAAAATAATCATGATTTGCCTCTATGATGAAAGCAACATTTATACAAAACATTGCATTTTTTCCCACCAATAACCAGTTAAACTATTCCAGCTGTAGTTCAGCAGCAAACAGACTTAACACTCATCCACAGGAGAAGTACATTTCCCTGAGTAAACAAGGCTCCTACAAAGCTGTGTTTTACCAGACATTCTGTGCCAAGAAGACAAGTCAATAATTGATTCCACATAATGCACCCAGCAATCCGTAACATTCTTTCCTTGCAGCTGAATGACGCACAGCAAAGTGTGAAATTCCTTCCTACCTTCATAAACATCAAAGAAGGCTCTTCTGTTCTGAGTCTTACAACAGAAAGCTCAGCTAATTAGTGCAGGGAGGGGTGAACATAATCCCACAGACAAGAGTATACACAACTGTGCAATGAAGATGAAGCAATTTTTGATTGGTATAACTGAATTTTTTTCTACAAGCAGTGTTGCTGAAGCCAAATTCCTCCATAATCCTGCAGTTGGAATTATGAGTCTGATGGCCTAGGAGCTGTAGAGCAGGATGCAAGTAGCAGAGATTATAGTGATTAAGGAAAAACAACAAAATCCAATTATTAATGGTTCCCTGAAAATATGAGAGAGCTGTCTAAACAAGAATCGACAGGTAAAAGTCCTCAGACTATATTATTAAAAGTAGAGAAACCCGGGCCAAGCTATCCCAACACAATAAAACATAGGAAGAAACTAGTATTGCTGAAGTTGGTTGGCTATAATATATATAAGGATAGAAAGATCTTTGAGTGTTGTAGTTTGACTTGTTTGTTTTCATTTCCAGGCAGGAGCCACCCAGCTATATGGCTGGCTGAAATGGCTGCTTGAAGGGCCAGATTGGGAGAGGCAGCAAGGTAGTGGTGATGGATGCCTGACAACCTGTGCACTCCCACCCCCTTCCCTGGCCCACCTGCCTGGCTACTGCCCCATCCTTTTCTTGTCACATACTGTATGAGACAAGGAAGAGGTCAAGGTTATCTCCTCTTCCAGCTGTGCTATTGCTGCTGCCGAGTCCTTTTTTCTCAAGAGCTTGAGAAAAGGGTTGCTGCCGTGCCTCCTACACTCCTTCTTGTAATGTGGTTGGATAGGGAGGGGAGCAGGGAGGAACAGGAATCTCTTGGCCCACACTTTACAAGAAGTCGAGGAAGAAGAGGTGGTGGTGGTGGTGGTGGTGGCGGCGGCGGCGGCAGCGGCGAAAGAGAAGGCTGAGGAGGTGACTCCTGGTGGTGTGTGTGCTGCCTGGTGCAGAGGATGCTGTCGCTGGCACCCAGCAGGGTTTGGTATATTGTGCTCAGAAAAGGGAGGAAGAATTTGGGAAAGTGGCAGATCATCATCAGCTGCCTTTTCATCAGCTGTGGTGGACCAGCCTGGGCCTCATCTGTTTTCAGGTGCCTCAGAATCAGCAAAACTGCCTAAAAGTCATTTATGGTTAGGCTTACCAGATCTCCAACCGGGACAGAATGCTAGACCTTTAGGAGAAGGAATGTGGGCAGGTGTAGCTTGTTAAGCCTTAGAGCACAATCCTAGGCATGTCTACTCAGAAGCAAGCCCCATTGTGTTCAATGAGACTTGCTCCCAGGAAAGTGTGTATAGGATTGTGCTCTAAGGGTTTAACAAGCTTCACCTGCCCACATTCCTTCTCCTAAAGGTCTAGCACTCTGTCCCGGTTGGAGATCTGGTAAGCCTATTTATGGTTGACCAGTATACATAAGAACATAAGAATATACATGAGCCCTGCTGGATCAGGCCAAAGCCCCATCTAGTCCATCTTCCTGTATCACACAGTGGCCCCACCAGATGCCTCAGGGAGCACACAGCCAACAAGATAACCTGTTTCCTGCTGCCACACCCCTGCACCTGGCACAGAGAAAACCTACATTTAAAGCCAGGAGGTTGCTTATGGCTTGTAACCTGTGATGGTATTTTCCTCCATGAATCTGTCCAAAACCCTTTTAAAGGCACCTAGGCCAGGTGCTATCACCACATCCTGTGGCAAGGAGTTCCACAGATGAATTACACGCTGGGTAAAGAAATATTTTCTTTTGTCCGTTCTAACTCTCCCTTCACTCAATTTTAGTGCATGTCCCCTGGTTCTGGTGTTGTGTGAGAGGGAGAAGAATTTCCCTCTATCCACTCTCTCCATCCCATGCATAATTTTCCATCCCATGCATACATATCAACATATATCATGGGCAGCCCAATCCTACCGTAGGATCTGCCGGGCAGCCAAGGCCACCTGCTGGATCCCGTGCTCTGCCGTGGGCAGCCTCCCCTGCGGCGGAAAGTCTCCTCGGGAAGGGGACGCTCATCCACAAACACATACAAATTTCAAAATTCTCTGCACGTGTACTTTTTACACGTGTTGATGGCAGGGCTTGAATGAGATCTAAGCCTTCGGCTCCCTCAGCAGGTAGGGACTGACAAGTAGCCAAGAGCAGGCAGACAACATCTGCTGTAATGCAGGAGTGCAGCCCAATCAGCAAGCTGCGACAATAGAAGCATGCCCATCAGGATGTCTACTTGATAGAAGAGCACCATTTCTCTGGGGGATAGGGCTGTCTAGACAAACTTGATGTGCAGACATGTAACTGATGCCTCTTGGTATTCATGAAAATAAGTAAAGATGTGCTTGGAATACATGCAGAGAACTATGACTCTTCCTTGCCAACCTTCTGCCTGCTCACAGCATACAATAGCCGGCTATAGGCTGAGTTTGGAAATTTAACCTTTGGGGGGTGGGAGAAGGAAATTATGTAGTTGCTGCCACAAGATACAAGATGATGCTCACAAACAAAAATACATAGTATGTATATAGTGTGGAGGTAGAGGCTTGCTGGATGTGATGTTTATAACAATTGTGAAGACAAGTTGAAAGGGAAATAGCACATGTTGCTACATTCTGTAGCTCTCTCCGTTCTCTGGAAAAGAAATGGCTTTTTTTCATTTGGTGAAATTAGTGTTGGGCTGTGTAGCAACTTGATCAGAATGGGTGAATGGGTTTGGAGGGTTGCCCCTGTTGTTACATGTGTCAAGTTGGGAAGGGGAATAATTGTAGGCTGTATTATATTGGCTGTAGGAAAGTACAGTCCTTGGTATTATATTATGGAGCTGTTTGTGTTTTGCAACGCGTGCTGGAACTGTGATGCCATTAGATACAAGAACATCTAGGATGTTATGGAGTTGCAGAGAAGCACCAAATGAGGATTTAACTGATGGGTTTGTGTTGGGGGGAGAGATGTTTATTATTCTTAATGTGATGCTTCCCTTCTTTAGTAGAGCTGGAGCCATTGAGGAAGGCTCCTAGGATTTTCCACTAGGTACAAAAATGACTCAGGCTGGCTCTGATCCCATTTCTTTCTGGCATAATGTGTGAATAATGCTAAGGCACAACACAACAGTATTGGGGGCCGTGGTGGTTTAGTGGTTAAGTCGCTGAACTGCAGACCGGAAGGTCGGTAGGACAGCAGTTCAATACTCGAGTGCTGCATGACGGAATAAGCTCCTGCCAACCTAGCAGTTCAAATGAGCTCCCGTCTCCTGTCTCATCTCCTGCCAACCTAGCAGTTCGAAAACAAGAAATTGCAAGTAGATAAATAGGTACCACTGTGGCGGGAAGGTAACAGTGTTCCATTAGTCATGCCAGCCACATGACCATGGAAGTGTCTTTGGACAGTGCAGGCTCTTCGGCCTTAGAAGCAAAGATGAGCTCTGCACCCTAGAGTCGGACATGACTGACTTTCGAGCAGGGGATACCTTTACCTTACAACAGTTCTGCAGATGAGGGTCAGTTTGTGAGATAAGATAACCCATTGTGAATGTACTGCACCCTTTCCTTGTTTCCCCTTTTTAGTACTGGCCTTCAATCTCCATAGCAATTCTGCATCAGTCATGGAAGCTGACACTAATTCTCTAATTTGAAAAAAAAAAAAAGAATTGCTTCCTGCTAAACTATTCAAACTTTTCTGCTAAAATATAACAAATGAATACTTTTTGGCAATGATGATGCACTTGCTGGTAAGTGCTTTCACAGTTGCCAGCTATCTTATTTCAAGATGACAGGTCCAGGCATTTTTCAATCAGTTAATTCCTGAGAGGAATTATCAGTTATGACTTTGATACTTTTAAAATTCATCAGCTTTCATAAGCTGTCTTTGTTTTCTACATTTGCTGTCTTACATTCTTCTCAGAACAAGCTTTCTGAAATTGGCCAATGCAATTAGCTCAGCTGTCTGTTCTATTACAACATTAATATTACCTAACAGTTCCCTAATAGGATTAAGCTAAGCTGCAAATACTATCAGGAATTTTTTTAAAAAGTTTGTTGATTAGAACACATTTTATTAAGGATATGTCCTATCAGCTTGAGTTCTCTTCCCTCCTCCAACTTCATGGCATCATGTAGTTAAATGTATGGAACTTTTACCGGTGATGTCACTCAAATCATACTTTTGAGGTTATAGTGTCCCTTTGATGCATTTGTGGAAATCTTATTTATTGTTGCTATCCGCAGTTGCATTATCAATTTTACTGAGTGGAAAGGGAATTGGAAATATTCACTGATGACACAAACCTTTTTAGACATTCCTAAAAGTATTTGATCACATCAAACACTTTCTGATATAGGACCAGGTTATATGGTAGACTTATACCACTTTTGGAATGTGTTTTTCTAGTCTGAATATTGCATGCAACCTGATCCTATGCCCTTGGAAGTAAGGGCCAAATGCGACATGATGCAGGATATCTGTGATTAGGCTCTCCTGTAAGGTAAAGGTAAAGGTGACCCCTGACAATTAAGTCCAGTCGTATCCGACAATAGGGTGTGGTGCTCATCCCCATTTCAAAGCCGAAGAGCCAGCGTTGTCCGAAGTCGCCTCCATGGTCATGTGGCCGGCATGACTCTCCTTGCCACAGCGTGTAGCATGCAGCTGGAACACGGAGCGCTGTTTACCTTCCCACAAGCGATACCTATTTATCTGCTCACATTAACATGCTTTGGAACTGCTAGGTTGGCAGAAGCTGGCCAAGCAACAAGAGCTCACCCCATCGTGGATTCGAACTGCCGACCTTTCAATCAACAGCTCATGGTTCAGCGGTTTAACCCACTGCGCCACCCGCTGGCCTAGGCTCTCCTGTATTTGAAGCCAAATTAGATCAAGACTGCAGTGTTGGCAGAGTTAACCCTTTCCCTGTGCAATTTTCAAATTTCAACCCTTCAAGTTGCTATTTGCCTAAGGGAAGCACTTATAGGTACCTGTATGATAACCATAAGTTTTCAACTGTGGGGCAAATAGCATCAGAGGATCTTAATGGGGTAAACAGTATGGGAATAGTTAAGTTCCCCTGGTACCATTCTTGATTTGCTTTGGTCCAATTAAAGTACAATCAAGAGTAATTTTGAATGTACTGTACGTTTTAATGGGAGAAATGGAAAACACGTAGAAAGAAACATATTAAAATACAGCAACTATATTTAAAAACAAATATTCAGTGCTCCCCACATCTGCCAGCAAGCAGTACAAAGCCCCAGGGCAGACTGTTACGTGGGTCAGTTTTCTTTTTAAGAGAAAGCAGTACTAGAGACAGGGCCGTCCCTTTGGTAACGCCTTGGGCCCTGCACTTTCATGACCAACATATGACCATAAGGGACCTCCACACTGGTTGAGTTGCCCTGGGCCCACACCCTTCTAGTCACGGCTCTGACTAAAGACTTACAGTGATCTCATAAAATCTGTTTATTTACAAATATAAATACAAGCTGAGCAGGCAAGAGCATCCAAGCACACAAACTGGCAGCATAAGATCTCCTAAATCAATGAGAAACCTCTTGCAGGCCCCCCAGTCTTTCTTACCTGAATTTTTAAAATACACTCAGCACTACTTTGCACTTTATGCAGCAATCACATTACCTACGCAGCACTTGGAGGTACGAACCAGGTAACCCTGACTGGCTAAAGATCCCTAGTACATAGTATACCCATGACATGTTTAAGAATGTACAACAATGCCCTTCACGCAACGTTTTTACTATGGGAAATACTGGTGCAATATCTGTGTAGCTGCCATGTGAAATGGCTGCCATGTGAAATGTAAAGTGGTTCTCAGCATTCCAGATCATGGGGAGAAAACTGCCCCAGATACAATGCAAACAAACAGTGGCTGCGTTTGTTTTTCAAATTGGAAATAACAGGAAGTGACGTTCCAAGACCATGCTTGATATCGTTGCTACTGGGGGCTCCCAAAATGAACAGAAATGACCAAAATCAGAATGGCTGCTGTTGCTCCTCGTCCCTCCCACTACATCTCCCAAGAGCCTTTGCAGTCAAGCAGCCTTCCTATTGGTCATGAGGCTGCCATCGTTATTTCCTCATCCCTCGTACTACATCTCCCAAGCTCCTTTGCAGCCAAGCAGCCATCCTATTGGTGCAGGAGGCCACCATTTTTTCTAGCTTCTAGCTCAGAGTTGAAACTTTTAGAGTGGTGAGCAGGCTGGAGGGGGAAAAAAACACGACCCAAGCATGCTGCAAGGTAAAAAAAATGGCTCTCAAGCACTCCTAGCACTAGAAACCCAAAAACAAACACAGCCTGAGTAAACATTTGAGCGGGGCTTAGGGAATGCATTGGCCTGCAGGGGTCTCCCCATTTCAGGAACACATCCACATGAGTTTAACTTGTGAACAGGATTACTGACTGGTCTGACCCCAGTCAGAACACTGGCATTTTCCCCCGGCTCTCTTGTATACACACATTTAAGGCAGAGCACTATCAGCGTGAGATCGTGAATTATAAATCCCTAGCACAATTTAAGAGAAAGGAACTTTTATTATTATTATTATATTATTATTATTATTATTATTATTATTAACAACAGTATTTATTACCGCTTTTCAACAAAAAGTTCACAAAGTGGTTTACAGACAAAATCAAGTGATTAAATGGCTCCCTGTCCCGAAAGGGCTCACAATCTAAATTACAACTCCTTTGGCATTCTAAGGTATACTGTATATGATCAGCAGTATAAGAATGCAAAATAATATAATGAATATTATAAAGATTCATTAACAAATATTACTTTGAATAAAACATAATATACAGTAATATATTAAATAATGTAATACTTAATTTATATTTATATTATTAATAATAATAATAATAATGTATGTTAGACAAACACAGAAATTAATAAACTGCTACCAATAAACCCTATTGCAGTCACACTGACGCCCACTCGAAAGCCCCATTGCTATTGAACACAAAGAGACTGATTTGATTTCCGAAGAGACACACGCTTTTTTGTCTCTTCCGAAACGTGCTCGAGCGTCACTGAACGATCAGACCCCCCCCCCAAGCGAAAATGAGGCAGTTAAAAAAAAAAACTCCACGGCGTCCGCTCTAGCAGACAGACGACGTCAGCAGATTTGGCCGGAGAAGCAGCTGCCTGTCTACCTGCAGCCCTTCCCCTTGCCCTCGCTCTGCCCTTTCGATGAAAGCCGAGTGCACGTGCAGGCGGAACGCACAGAGGCTTCGCGCGCGCTCTTCAAACCATGCAGCCGCTGGGCTGGAGTGCAGCTTGCGGGAAGCAAACCTTCTAAAGCCAGGGGTGCAGCCTGTTGGGAGGCGCGAGGTAAAAAGCAAGGTACGATAATGGTCCTCGTAGCTCTTTCCAAACAAGCGAAAGGGAACCAGAAAAATGCGCCTCATTCCTGTTCTCTCTGTGCCCGGGGGTGGGTCTCTTCTCTGGAAGAGGTGGAGAGTGGATGGTGAAAAATGCTCCTTATAATAAATTCCACCTTTAAGGTTGCAGTCGATAGCATGCAGCTCATTTGGAAACCAGCAGAACTTTCTTCCAAAGAAAGGTATTGAGGAGTTAGCATCAGGCCCCATTCACACTTGACTGCGTTGTCCCTGCTGTGCGCTTCACGGACCCGCTCTGAGCTGTATTTGCATATTCATCATGTAATAGGACACCATTCCGGGGCACCAACGCTTGAAACGCTTCAGGGGCAAGCAAGTAGAGCCGGCCCTTGAAAAGTGTGGGCCTGGGGCAATTCAACCAGTCCCCCCCCCCAATGGCCATATATTGGTCATGAAATCACCCTAGTTGCTCTACCCAAGGGACATTTCTGCCAGCAAGGTAGGCATGTGCATGTTTTACAGTACTTAATGGATCTCTCCTCAAGTTGTGCTTGGACTGCAGTCCTAATTTTTTCTTTTGTATCTTTGTTTGACAATACTGTAACAAGAAGATTGTTGCTCTTGGTGTTTGGAACAGCCCTTTGTGCGCTGCCTTGCTCTAGATAACATCTACTTTGGAATACAGGTGCATTGTGCTTTACTACTGGCTATGTCAATTCCCACTGATAATTTCCACAAAAAATCAAGGAATGGTCAGGAAGTGGTGTGTGTGTGTGTGTGTGTGTGTGTGTGTGTGTGTGTGTAAGCATGTTTATGCATTTAATCTTTATTCACACCTTTATGCTTAATTTTATACTGAGAGATTTAATGGTCTCTACCCTATGTGCAGAGACCTAAAATTCTGAAATAAAGGCATTCATGTTCTGACTAGTAGAAACATTGTAGGATTGCTACCTAAATAATTACGTACACATGTCCAGAAGACTTGCACACAGTTGTCAATTCAATTTTGTATTGTTTAGTCATTCGCATGACCGAATAATAGGCATGCTGATGGAGAAGTAGTTTGACTGTTTTGGCATCCAGGCGGCTGCAGCAGGAACTTTGAAGACACAACTGATAGCAGCTGCTGCTGTGTCCTGGTTCTTTGAGCTTGATTGCAGAATTGCAACCACTCCATTTTTGAAAATGCTGGTATTCAGTCTTATAACAGCTGTTATCTGCATCAGAAAAGTGCTGAATCAATGGATAGGATTGGATAACAGTAGTAATGAATACACAGCCTAGGTATTTAATAGGCACCAAACCCTAGTCCTGCTTTATATGTGCCCACAATTTTCTTAGCTGTGTGCAAGGACATAGTGAATCAATGATACAACCGGATCCTATGCATGTTTATTCAGAAATAAGTCCCACCAAGTTCACTATCCTGTGTAACTGTGCGTAGCCTTGCAACCTTAATCAAATATTACTTGCATGACTGTATGGTGTGAGAAGTTTAAAAACGAATTCTTTTAAATATTTAGTATAGTGACACCAGCCACATGAATGAAATGGCTCTAAAGAGTACTAAGAAGAAAAAGCATCAATCCTTCCCTGGTTTGCCATCATCACCATCTCTGCAGGAGGATGTTTCTGGAGAGCAGGTATCTTTTTGTTTATTCATTCATTCTGCATTAGGATGGGGCAGGTATTTTGCTTTACCTGGACTGGAGCCCAAAGGAAGGATGAGAATTGGCTTCTGGGGTATCATATTTTCTTAGCCCAGTTCTCCCTGGAAGTTGTCCCGGTACGCTGTAAATGCCAGGATTAGACAGGGGTGGCCTCGGGTCCTTGGGATTCCCCAACATGAAGTTAAAACCATCTTCAAACCTACCCATAATTGGAACAAATGTTGGGGAATCCCAAGGACCCGAGGCCACCCCTGTTTAATCGGTGTTCCTGCAGGAGATGTTACATCGTGGTGTATATAAGAACCAGGTGCTATAAGAACCAGGATATCGGAACATGAGAGATCGGTCTGGTTGGAACACCCGGACCAATCTGCTCTTGCAGAACATGCGATGTCTTCTGGCCATAGGATTCTATTTGAGAATACTAGATGTATAAATAATGACATAAATAACAGAACACGTCTTAATTTGGAAGCAATAGAAATAAGTAAAAGACCTACGCATAATCTTATTAATAGACAGCAGGAATGGACTTTTATTAACAAAATTTGGTTTCCAGTTTTGCACAGAACAATGAACGAGGGCTCTTTAAGAAGATCGCTGGTAATGAATGCCCGTAGAGGCCAGCTGGGGCCAATGTAACAGATGAACTCTTTGCTTCTGTTGCAGGTGCCGGTGTTAATTGCCTGGGTAGTTTCCTGTGTGCTTTGCCAGCATTTAAATTCTTGTGTGTGAGAGGGGTTTGCTCAATGACATCCGCAGCCACGCTGTCCTTGACCTAATCAATGTCCTATGTGTAGGATGAAACGTCAGTCTTCTGTTTGTTATCTATGTGTATTTTAAACAATTTTTACTCATTGTTGCTAATTTTAATATCTTTTTTTAGCACAGTGAATTTTGGTGTTGTTTTTAATGCAAGTTTTAGACTTTTTGATAAATACATGGCTTTTTTACCTACAAATCCTTTGTCCTGGAAAATGTTTAATTTTATGAAACCTAAAATTTTAAAGTGTGAACACAATAGATGTGTATTTGCAAATGCATATACAATGCAAGCTTACCAAGGAATGTATTTGAGCTGTATCACCTCAATGAGTGTATGCTCAGTAGCAACCAAGGGATACAGTCCAGTCACATTTAAATATTTTTGAGTGTGGTTTTTTTTAATTAGTTGCTGGGGTAAAATACATGGGCCTATAGCCTAGTCCTGCCTAATGGGCCTCCTTGGATTTCCGCCAGCTATTTAGCTGGTGCAAGTCCAAGGAGGCCATGTAATGGCTGATCCAGCCCGGGAAGGGGATGGAGAAGTACTGAACTCTGGTAGGATCATGCACAAAGGGTTTGTTGTCATATAAAATGAGGAGAAAGAATTTTGACAGCCCAATCCTACTAAGTATCCAGCGGGTGGCCCAGGCTGCCCACTGGATCCTATCCCCATTCCCCGAGGTCTCCTCGGGGGAAGGGGACGTTCATTCCCTTCTCCCGGGTGTTGCACTGGGAGGCCCCAATGGGCTTCCTCAGATTTCCGCCAGCTATTTAGCTGGTGCAAGTCCGAGGAGGCTGTGTAACGGTGGATCCAGACCAGGAAGGGGACGGGGATATGGCGGCCGCCATCCCCACCCCCAGACTGGATCCGCCAACACTCAGCCTCCCTCGCCGCCTTACCTCCTCCGGCAGCCGCATGGGTAATCTGGCGGTGGAGTGAGTGTGGCCGGCCTCCATGCCGGCCGCCCTTACTCTAAACTAAGTAATCGTGAATGTGCTTTACAGTACATTTGTGATGGTTTGGAATGTCGGAGTGCTCGCTCTGCCATTCCAAGCTTAGTCAGGATTGCGCTGTCAGTGGCATCCAGGAATATATCTATGCTTTCAGAATTCAATTTGTATTTACTGGTATTAAATAATATTCATTGTCAACATGGATGATACTCAGAAAATGCATAAATAATACCAAAAATGTTTTTAACTCTTATTTTGATTCAAAGGAGATGTGCCTATTTGACAGCTATCTCAATTATTTGGAAACACCTACCGAAAGTCAAGAAAAAGTGAAAGTTAAAAAAAAGAAGCATAGAAAGGGAAAGGAGAGAGAAAAGAAAAAGAAATCTAGCATCTTAATGGAAAAAGAAAATGTAGTCCTGTGTGCAGAAAACATGAATGACCCAATTTACCAAAAGGATAAACGTCTCGGAGTCAGTAAACATCATCATTCTAGGGAACCAAATTGCTTGGGCTCCAACAAAAGAGAGGATTGCAAGATGTTGGACGCCTCTTTCCTGGAACTTCTCACTAAAAAGAGAGACAAGAAAGCAAAGCAACGTCACAACTCTGCATGTAGTAATGGCACTCAAGAGACAAATGGCACTCAAGGGACAAAAGACAAACATTATTTTAAAACGTTTAAAGCTATTCCAAAGAGTCAGAGCAGAGAAACACCTATCTGTTTTCCCTTATCCTTGGATCCCTATGTAAATGGGAAAGGGGGACAGAAGGGATTAAGTCAGAGTGAAACACCTGGGCCTCTGGTGCCATGTAAAAGTGAAGCACTTGATTCAGGGCATTCTTTTACAGGTAGCACCATCAAAGGCTTTCAACAGAACAGGAAGTTGCATAAGGAAGTCCTGCATGGAGCCAGAATCAATGAAATTAGCAGCTATGCTAGCACAGAGTCCCTTTTGTTTTCGACTCCAAAAACACTGGAGATTAAAACTTGGGACTCCGAAGAAGAGCTTGATATGGGAGACCGAGAGGACAACTGGCCTTCTCAAATGAGTTCAGATCCTGAAGCAATAAGCAGTGGCATTGTTAGTCAAGAGCTGTTTATAACTCAGCAGTCTGTTTTTCCACGGCCGGTTCACAGCAGCTCCTTGCCTCTTCACCCTTCAAGCAACGCTAAAGAGGATGTTTTAGAAAGGAGCTACAGTAACAGCAACTCTTCTTCAGCTGCGAAGGAAACTTTTGAGAACACTTTTCTGTTGACTCCATGCAGTCTGACACCAAGTAAGAGAAGAGAGCACTTTTCCGCGACACAGGAATGTGGAATTCAGACAGATGACTTCTTCAGTTCCTCAGCAGTGGCTTCCTCTTTCATAATTAAAAAGCCTATAGATTGCCATGAGCAGCCACTGGATCTCAGCTTGCCTTACAGAATCAGATCTGGTGCTCCCAGTGCAAAAATGTCCAATTCCTTGGAGGGAGCAGGGGATGGTATTCCTGTATCCCCTAGGTCTGAATTAAAGAGAGCCATCAAAGTGCTGGATGAGGAAAGTGAAAGCCTTATGGGTTCTCAGTCTCAAAAGTCAGATGATATAAAATACATTCAACTGTATCTTAACTCATCTTACTACTTTAAACTGAAAGGAGATAGAGATACAACAGTATCTGGAACTCCATTGGTGAAACTGAGTAGTCCAGATGCAACAAAATGTGGAACTCTAAAAGAAAAGCTGACATTGGAAAAAAGGAAAAGAAAAAATAGGGCAGATAAGAGAAACATGAAAAGGCCTGACGGGTGTTCTCCTATCTGAAGCTAGCGTGGATCTGTGTATAGATGAACATGTTGGGAAAAGATTAGTGACGGGCCAATTTACAGCCCTGTCTTCTGAGCTCCTTGATTCTGATCAGAAATTCACAGAATGCAGTACATGGCTCCCAGTGTTTGTGCAAGGGGAGAGTCTGTCCCCTCACTGGAACCCAACTCCAGCCTAAGAGTTGGTATAGCAATAGCTATACCATGCAGTGAGGTAATCTGGTAGAAGGTAAAGAGAGTGCCTAGGATAGATATCTTTCTTTTAAGCTTGCTGTGGATTCCTTATTAAACAATAGTTCCTGCTTCCCTTATGATGTCCCATGCAGTGTCCAGATAGCTATTGTACAGAATCTTTGATTTGCTCTTGATAAATAGTTGCAGCAGATACACTGGTTGGCCCTGGGGAAGACTCTGCTATTGGAGTGTCCTGCATTCTACTCATGAGTAAGCATCCAGCTTACAATTAGGCAGGATTGCGCTGTGACTGTTTAAGTATCCGGTGGGCGGCCCAGGTCACCCGCTGGATCCTATCCGCGTTCCTGGATCAGCCCAGAGGTCTACTCGAGGGAAGGAAATGTTCGCCCCCTTCCCCCGGTGTAACGCAGGAAGACCCCAATGGGCCTCCTTGGATTTCCGCCAGCTATTTAGCTGGCACAAGTCCAACGAGGCTGTGTAAAGGCTGCGCCGGCCCAGGAACAGGTCGGGGATATGGCGGCTGCCATCGCGATCCCCCCAGGCCGACTCGGCCAATGGCCCCCTCCCTTACCGCCCAGACCACCTCTGCGGCCGCTGGTGCTGCACGTACCTTCTCCGGTAGGCACAGGGATGATCTGGTGGCGGAGTGAGGGTGGCCGGTCTCCGCACTGGCTGCCCTTACTCAAAAGTCATCACAGGATTGCGCTCTAAGTTGTTGCTTACAAAGGATTCTCTTTAGTTGGAAGTGCCAACCGACAAAAAACAGCAGGAATATGTGTCAGGAGGAGGAACAAAAAGGAAGGACAGCTTGTCCTTTCAACAACCTGTAAAATCACTTGTCCTGGAAACATACTCTTCCGCTATCTTACTGGTTGATTAAGATGACAGACTGCATTAATTTGTTTTAAAAAGTTTCACACTGATCCAGTTTCGTAAATTATAATGACTACAGTGCAGATTATAAAGTTCTTTTAATTTGCCTTTACCTTCATTGCAGGATTTGTGATAACATTAGCTTTCATTCATATTTTCTATACTGTTCTCAATGCCATTTTTGGCTTTACATTTATGTTAAATATATCCCTATATTACTGTTATGATAGAAGGCATCTAGTTAAAAAAATTGAAATTGAAATAGTTTAATCCATACAATTATTCATATTTGACTCGTATTGTTCAAATATATTATGTTTTGGGATGCAGCTATGGTTACACTGCTTAGTGGTGCTGAATGTTTGAGCCCTACAAGTATGTACACCTTTATAGAAACCTATATTAAACTATAATGTGTGTTTCACACCATGTTAGTTGTGGCCCCCATCTCAAAGTGCTTCTTTAACACAAGCCCTGGGCATTAGAGTTCTTTAAAAACTGAGCTGCGTGTTGTTCTGAGGCTCAAGCTACAGTACATGTGAATGGCAGCAGAGTTGCATCTTCAGATGTAAGCCTTGGCTCATTCATGTATTGAAGTAGGAAGTGGAGTGTGATTTAAAATGCAGGCAATGTTTGCTTACCTTCATCTGCCACTTTTAGCCTCCAGGTGCTTTTTCTCCTAGTTGGGAACTGATGCTGGAAGCAAGCCCAGCTGAGAGAAAAATTGGGACGGACGGAGGGGTGGGTTGTGGGGAGAAACGCTGTTGATGGGAGGAAGATCCCCTTGGCCTGTAAATTACTGTCCCACTTAATATGTCAATAAAGCAGATTCATCGTTTATAATTTAGACTTAATTTTACACTCGATTCAATTTCAACATTCATACGGTGCCCAAAGCATGCCAATGGTAAATTAAGATCTTGTTTAAATAAAACTATGACAGGAATCATCCAAAGTTTTGCATAACCCAAAAGTTTAGATAATGAGGTTTTGAATCCAGCCTGATGACAACACAGTTTGCATCATCTTTGCTGTTCACTCACAGCCAGTCCTGTGATTGACCTGACTTTGTTGAGAAATTCAACCTCTGCTCACAAAACAGCGTGAACAGCTTGTATGTATGACTCTGAGGAAACATTCCTACTTGTGTGCATACATAAAGCACTTCAAAAATTCCATCACTTGCATGCAAAACAATCATTGATACTTGCTCTTAGTGCTGAAACATTTTGTACAAGATATGCAAATATCAGTTACTAGTAACTGAATGGAGGATACAGTACATGTCCTGCTTATCTTTAACACCTGACTTGATCGGACTGGTTTCTGTCTTTCCTTAACATCCATTGCCTTGTTCCTATCCTGCTGCATTGCAGCCTAGTTTACCCAGTGGTTATTTTCATTAACAATATCTTTACCTCTGAATAAAGACTTGAATTTGTAACAAGACAACAAATGGGGATAGTTTTTTGTTATAGTGCATAGCTTCACCAGCAGTAAGTGAGTCCTATTGTGTTCAATGATACTCTCAGGTATAGGATTATATAGGACTGCGGCCTAAAGGGGTGGGAAAAATTCTGTTCTCCAGCCATTGTTATTGTCTTTGTTGCTCCTCATCAATGGTGGCTCAAGGAGTTCTTTACTTTTGAAGCAGCCTGTAAGGGATCCTCATATGTCACTGGCAGAAGTATTCTGGGATGGAACTAAGAATATCATGCAAGGTTACACAGTAGCAGCCCAAAATAGATTATCTGGCTCCTGTTCAGGGGGAAGAACTAGCAGGCAATACTTCCTTCTTGATTACACCTATATGAAGTAACTGCTGTTGCAAATGTAAAATTGGAAAGGAAGAAGATAACCAGCTTTTCAAAAGGGAATCGCTCAGGAACTTGCATGACTTGGTGATGCCTTGGATGAAGAAGGATTTTCATCTTGCATAGATAAAAGTCTCAAAGCTAGTACTGTAATGATATAAACTATTTGTTGGTGTGTGTGTGTGATTTGATCATAAAGCAAGCTGACTAATTTGGGCCGCTGCGTTGTGAAGAGGGAGAACAAGTTGTGTGTTGTGTTCATCTACAGTACCACCTTTCTGCCTGGGCCGGGCACCCAAGGTAGTTTGCGGTTTTAAAAAAATACAAATGTTATGGAACATAAAAACCAGAATTGTCTGAGGCCGTGGATAGTCTTCACAGCCAGAGCTCTCTGGTTTAAGGTTTCTCTTGCTTTCCCTCAGAGCACAAATCTTTCCAAGGCTCTGGGAAGCTGGGCTGGGCTGGGCTGTCTCCACTGTCCCCTCGGACCCTTGATCTTTAACCTGGGCTGATTACAAGAGCTTCCTGGCCTGGGCACCCTCTCTCTCACCTTCCCTCAGGGTATACATATATGTTCCATAAGTTAGTAGTAGGGGACAGGAGCATAGGAAAAACTACATTTCTCTATGCCCCTTGCATCTGGCATGCAGCCATCATTGGGGGGGGGGGAAATAGCCTTCCATTTTCATTTTGTTGTTGCTGAAGCCATGGGATAGGGAAGTAGTGGGAAGGGACAAGCTGTCTTAAGCTGTTGTGTATTTATGGAGGGTTGTGGAAGGGAAAGGATCAGACCACGTTATGCTCCCAAACACCAGGCAAGCTACAGTCTGAAACAGATTTGAAATTGGATTCAAAAGAAGTTTTTGAGGGAGGAAATAGTTCATTGTTTACGAGAACAATTCTGAGGCTGACTGGGAGGAGTGCACTCATCACAACAACGTGGAGATTGTCTCCCTACAACTAAGCCTTCATTTAAATTATAGTTTGCTCCCATTACTATCGCCATGTTGCTCTTCTCATTATGTCTCTGCACTTGCTCCCCCTCATTTGATGATTTACAAATTACTGCCTAGTACTTACATTTAGCATACTCCACCTTGACTGTATCACTTCTCCCTAATTACTTTTTCATTCTCTCTGTGCAAAACAAGCTCATCTGCTATTATCCCAATTATTTTTTTCCTTGTGTAGCTTCTGCCATGATGTTTCCTTTGTGTTTCTTTATCCTAAAGTTACTCTTAAATCCTCCTTCCACAGACACTTTCCTGAATCTCCATAGACTCACCTTTTCTAATGCCTTAAGTCAGACCTCCCACTTAGTGCCAAAACACAGTGTGGGTGCACCACGAGCCAATGGTCAAAGATCCCTGCTGTGGAGTTAGAGGCATTTGCAGATCCCCATGCAAAGCACTCTCAGTAAAATAATAATAATAATAATAATAATAATAATAATAATAATACATGCACGCATGCACGCACATACGTGTTCAGGAACACATGACCTGAATGTTTGAAAAGGTAGGATAAGTGTGGACACTGAACCATGGTGAAATGAAGCAGCTTGCTCATAGTCACACTGCAGACTAGTGACAGAGCAAGGCGTAGCCCTATCCTGTCTCATTGCTGCTCTGCAGCCATTGTGCCATACAATGCCTGGGGACTACTTGTGCTGCCTTTTAGATTTAGCATACCTTTTATGAAATGTTGGCATACAAAACAAAAGTGGTAGGCATAGATGTAGTCTGACTGAAATGTTTTCAGACTGAACACATAATTGGTTCTAAAACCTGGTCAACTTTCCTACTTAGATCATGTTTCATCACTAGGTGGCACCAATGCTACAGGGAAAAAATGTTAACTGTGGCAGCCCTGTTGATTGCACTGTGCAAAGAGAGGCAAGGGAGTGACATTTGCAGGACCAAGTATGTTGACGTTCTGAAAGCACTAGCTCTTAAAACAGCCAAGATGCTTTATAGGCTCACAATAGAGCTGAGTATATCAAGAACACTGAGACTTGAGTTTCTACTGTAATTTGTTAATTCATCCCTCCGCCCATAATGCTGTCCACATACTTTTGGCAAGACCAGCTAGATTTTTCATGTATCATTCTTCTGTCTTTTGTCCTGAAAACTAAATTTTTGGGAAACTGGAATGCCTCCAGTTACAGAAGTGCTATGGAAATGCCATCATAGCTATCAGACTCCCGAATGACTGTATATGAATGCAGTGTCGCTTCATCCTTTCTGGGTCTACTTGGAATAGTCCTCCACTCTTCCTCAGTAGCATATTGGACACCTTCCGACCTGAGGGGCTCATCTTCCGGCGTCATATCTTTTAGCCTTTTGGTACTGTTCATGGGATTTTCTTGGCAAGGTTACCGGAGTGGGTTGTCATTTCCTTCTCCAGTGGATCACTTTTAGTCAGAACTCTCTGCTACGACCTGTCCGTCTTGGGTGTCCCTGCATGGCATAGCTCATGGCTTCATTGAGTTACGCAAGCCCCTTCCCCACGACAAGGCAATGATCCATGAAGGGGGTTGGCTAGCTTAGCTAAAGGTAAAGGTGACCCCTGACAATTAAGTCTAGTCGTGTCCGACTCTAGGGTGTGGTGCTCATCCCCATTTCAAAGCCGAAGAGCCAGCGTTGTCCGAAGACACCTCCGTGGTCATGTGGCCGGCATGACTCTCCTTACCGCAGCGCGTAGCATGTGGCTGGAACACGGAGCGCTGTTTACCTTCCCGCAAGCGGTACCTATTTATCTACTCACATTAACATGCTTTGGAACTGCTAGGTTGGCAGGAGCTGGCCAAGCAATGAGAGCTCACCCCGTCGTGGATTCGAACTGCCGACCTTTCGATACACTCCTAATATTGTCGTTGTGACAAAGTTGTGACACAAAGTTGTGTTGGGCTAAAGTTGTGACAAAGGTGGGAAGAAATCTTAGCTGAAGTGAAACATGCTTAGTTGAAACCAGGCCCAGCAGAATCCTGGAGTGGGAGGGGCTGCTGACACCACTGCCCATCACCACCACCGCCTCAGCTGTTTGGCTGCCAGATAGGCAGGGAGAGGTGGAGCACAATGATGCTACCCCTGATCTCACTTCCTTACCTTTAGCTCCCACATGGACTCCCTCCACATTTGTCCTTCAGGTAAGAAGATGGGCTTGGCCTCTCCCTGCCTGCCCTGCTGTTTGCCAATCTCTAGAGAAAGCAGGGGGCTGCCGCTGGCCCAATCCTTGCTCTCAGCAAGTGGGATAAGATTGGAGAGCTGACTGAAGCTGCTTCATGAGCAATGAGTGGGGGGGAGGGTGGCAAGCAGATGTGCAGTAGTGTAGGATGGGATGGGGCAGGGGGGACTGCCCCCAGGCAGTAGGTGGGAGGGGATCAAACTGGAGGCAGGGGGGCATCATACCGGCAGCGGCGATCTGGGTAGTGGTGGTGGCAATCCGGGCAGCGGCACAGCTCGGAGGAACCTGCAGACGGCTCCTGCCATCTCTGTGCCGCGTTGGATTTGGCCCCCTTCCTCCTGCCCAACTCCTGAGGGACGTTTGGTTCCGGCTGATGTCACTCGGGTCGGGGTGAGTGACGTCAGTGTCATGAGGGGGTGGCTGGCACGACATCAGCTACACTACTGCAGATGTGGGGCGAAACTTGAGTATTTTAGCTCGCTTCATGGATGGGCTGGCCCTAGTTGAAACGTGTTTCTATTTTAAGCACAGTACTTTAGTCTTAATTAAGCCTTGTTCTCACTGAGAGGGTGAAGCTATGTTTGGATTCTACCACTTCAGACTGTAGGTGAGAGTTCACATGATGGAATGCTCCCCCACAGAAAAAAGTTCCTATATGTAGAAAACTAAAATGTTAGTTTAAAAGGTTAGTTGTTTTCTGTTTGAAGGAAGGGAAAAATTATTATTATTTTTAAATGGTATGAAGGAACAATTGGTCACATGAGCTCTCACTTGCAGTATGAAGTGGTATAGCCCAGTCGCAGATTTTCCACCCACCTCACTGAGAACTAGGCCTGTATAACAGAAGATCTGGATGTGGGAACCCGCCTCAGTGATGAACAGATGCAGCTCTGTAAGTATATTTGACACATCATGGTGAAAAGTAGTTAGGAGGAGTTGGTTGCAGGGAAACATTACCAGGTTGTGGAAGAGTTAAGCACCGCATCCTGCCTGCTGCTTCTCTATTGCAAACAATATTTTCCTCCCTCCTCTTTGCAGCTGTTCAGTTGTGATCTAGATTTCCAGCCCAGGTCTGCTGCCCAAACATCTTGTTCAGTTCTTTTTATACGATTATTCAGTTCCAACTGCTACTTTTTTGTTGTTTATTTTTTTTACTTCACTCTCTGTCTTGTTGCATTTTCTCAGTCGTTTTGTATTCTATTCTGTTTACCTTCTCTATGATCTCAGTGTACTGATTATTTTATGTGAGTCTTTGTTTCCCACTGTTCTAGGTATTCTTCACCTGACTCATCCACTTTCTATTCTCTACCTTTATTGTGTTTTATCATAATCTCTGAATAGCCCCCCTTCAGGGTCACACAGTAAGAAGTGCTGTACCCAGCAGGCTGCTTCTATAGTTTGATTCTCTCTTCTCTAGATGCAGGAGTGCCTGAGGTTAGAGGATATAAGATTCGTAAGTTCCTTGAAACAAAAGTTGCAAACATTCCTGTATAGCAATTATTTCAATAATGAAGTTCAACATGGATAGAATGGCTGGCTCCTTGCAGGGTTATGTGTGGTCAAATGGCTCGTGTCGGCACTTCTGCTGCTAATTGCCTTGAGCAAAAAAAGCCTGCGCTTTCTTCTCTTGGCTTTTTCCATAAAACCCCTTTGGCTGCTATGCGTCTGCAACATCTCAGCAGCCTGGGTTGCTTTTTTGCACCTGAGGAAGTTTATAGATATACTGTATACGAAACGGATCATGGATCCGTTCTTCATGGATCATTGCCTTGTCGTGGCAAAGGGGCATGCGTAACTCAATGAAGCCATGAGATATGCCGTGCAGGGACACCCAAGACGGACAGGTCGTAGCAGAGAGTTCTGACTAAAAGTGATCCACTGGAGAAGGAAATGGCAACCCACTCCAGTAACCTTGCCAAGAAAATCCCATGAACAGTACCAAAAGGCTAAAAGATATGACGCCGGAAGATGAGCCCCTCAGGTCGGAAGGTGTCCAATATGCTACTGAGGAAGAGCGGAGGACTATTCCAAGTAGACCCAGAAAGAGTGAAGCGGTTGGGCCAAAGCCAATAGGACGTCCAACTGTGGATGTGTCTGAGGTTGAAAGGAAAATCCAATGCTGCAAGGAGCAATACTGTTTTGGAACATGGAATGTGAGGTCTATCAATCAAGGCAAGCTGGATGTGGTCAAAAATGAGATGATAAGATTGAACATTGACATCTTGGGAATCAGCGAACTAAAATGGACGGGCATGGGCGAATTTAAGTCAGGTGACCATCATATCTACTACTGTGGGCATGAATCCCTTAGAAGAAATGGAGTAGCCCTCATAGTCAATAAAAGAGTGGGAAAGGCAGTACTGGGGTGCAACCTCAAAAACGACAGAATGATTTCAGTTCGAATCCAAGGCAAACCATTCAACATTACAGTAATCCAAGTGTATGCCCCAACCACTGATGCCGAAGAAGATGAAGTTGACCGGTTCTATGAAGACCTACAACACCTTCTAGAACTAGCACCCAAAAAAGATGTCCTTTACATCATAGGAGACTGGAATGCTAAAGTAGGAAATCAAGAAATAAACGGAACAACAGGCAAGTTTGGCCTTGGAGCGCAAAATGAAGCAGGTCAAAGGCTAACGGAGTTCTGTCAAGAGAACACGCTGGTCATAGCAAACACTCTTTTCCAACAACACAAGAGGCGACTCTACACATGGACATCACCAGATGGTCAATACCGAAACCAGATAGATTATGTGCTTTGCAGCCAAAGATGGAGAAGCTCTATACAGTCAGTAAAAACAAGACCTGGAGCTGACTGTGGCTCAGATCATGAGCTTCTTATTGCAAAATTCAGGCTTAAACTGAAGAATGTAGGGAACACCACTAGACCAGTCAGATATGACCTAAACCATATCCCTTATGAGTATACAGTGGAGGTGAAGAATAGATTTAGGGCATTAGACCTGGTAGACAGAGTGCCTGAAGAACTATGGACGGAAGTTCGTAACATTGTACAGGAGGCAGCAACTAAAACCATCCCAAAGAAAAAGAAATGCAAGAAAGCAAAGTGGCTGTCAGATGAGGCTTTACAAATAGCTGTGGAAAGAAGGAATGCGAAAAGCAAAGGTGAAAGGGAAAGATATAAACAACTGAATGCAGATTTCCAGAGAATAGCAAGGAGAGATAAGAAGGCCTTCTTAAATGAACAATGCAAGGAAATCGAGGAAAACAACAGAATGGGGAGGACTAGAGATCTCTTCAAGAAAATTGGAGATATCAAGGGAACGTTTTGTGCAAAGATGGGCATGATAAAGGACAAAAATGGCAGAGACCTAACAGAAGCAGAAGAGATTAAGAAGAGATGGCAAGAATACACAGAAGAACTATACAAGAAAGATCTGAATGTTCCTGATGACCACGCTGGTGTGGTCACTGACCCAGAGCCGGACATCCTAGAGAGTGAAGTCAAGTGGGCCTTAGGTAGCATTATTAACAACAAAGCTAGTGGAGATGATAATATCCCAGCTGAGCTACTTAAAATCCTAAATTATGATGCTGTGAAAGTGCTGCACTCAATATGCCAACAAATTTGGAAAACTCAGCAGTGGCCAAAGGATTGGAAAAGGTCAGTTTACGTTCCAATTCCAAAGAAGGGCAGTGCCAAAGAGTGTTCAAACTATCGCACAATTGCACTCATTTTACATGTTAGCAAGGTTATGCTCAAAGTAGTACAAGCTAGGCTTCAGCAGTACGTGGACCGAGAACTACCGGACGTACAAGCTGGGTTTTGAAGAGGCAGAGGAACTAGAGATCAAATTGCCAACATGCGCTGGATCATGGAGAAAGCCCGAGAGTTCCAAAAAAACACCTACTTCTGCTTCATTGACTACGCAAAAGCCTTTGATTGTGTGGATCACAACAAACTGTGGCAAATTCTTAAAGAGATGGGGGTACCAGACCACCTTACCTGTCTCCTGAGAAACCTGTATGCGGGTCAAGAAGCAACAGTTCGGACCGGCCATGGAACAACCGACTGGTTCCAAATTGGGAAGGGAGTACGGCAAGGCTGTATATTGTCACCCTGCCTATTTAACTTATATGCAGAGTACATTATGAGAAATGCAGGGCTGAATGAATTGCAAGCTGGAATCAAGATTGCCGGGAGAAACATCAACAACCTCAGATATGCAGACGATACCACCCTAATGGCAGAAAGTGAAGAAGAACTCAAGAGCCTCTTGATGAGGGTGAAAGAGGAGAGTGCAAAAGTTTCCTTGAAACTCAACATTAATAAAACTAAGATCATGGCATCTGGTCCCATCAATTCCTGGCAAATAGAAGGGGCAGAAATGGAAGCAGTAACAGATTTTACTTTTCTGGGCTCCAAGATCACTGCAGACGGAGACAGCAGCCATGAAATTAAAAGACGCTTACTCCTTGGAAGGAAAGCTATGGCAAATTTAGATGGCATGGTGATATCTCTGCTTTTTATTATGCTAACAAAAGTTCGTATAGTCAGGGCAATGGTGTTCCCAGTAGCAATGTATGGTTGCGAGAGTTGGACCATAAGGAAGGCTGAGCGCTGAAGAATAGATGCTTTTGAACTGTGGTGCTGGAGAAGACTCCTGAGAGTCCCTTGGACTGCTAGGGGATCAAATCAGTCAATTCTAAATGAAATCAACCCTGACTGTTCCCTGGAAGGACAGGTACTAAGGCTGAAACTCAAATATTTTGGCCACCTAATGCGAAGAGAGGACTCTCTGGAGAAGACTCTGATGCTGGGAAAAATTGAAGGCAAAAGGAGAAGGGGAAGGCAAAGGATGAGATGGTTAGACAGCATCACCGCTGCAACGAACATGAAAATGAGCGAACTCAGGAAGATAGTGGAGGATAGGAAGGCCTGGCGGGATATGGTTCATGGGGTCACCAAGGGTAGGACACGACTTAACGACTGAACAACAGCAACATACGAAACGTTGTGCATTTTATTTATGCTTTAAATGTATTTTTTTAACCTCCCGTTATTTTAATGTGTTTTTAACTATAAATATATTTTTGTAAAAAAAAAATCACATGGCATTTAAACCTGTAAAAATCCAATTGTTGCAACTAGTATCCGGCCACGAAAGTTAACATAACATAAGAACATAAGAAGAGCCGTGCTGGATCAGGCCAAAAGCCCATCTAGTCCAGCTTCCTGTGTCACACAGTGGCCCCACCAGATGCCTCAGGGAGCACACAAGACAACAAGATACCTGTGTCCAGTCGCCACTCCCTTGCACCTGGCACAGATAAAACCCACTTCTAAAACCAGGAGGTTGCTTATGGCTTGTAACCTGTGATGGTCTTTTCCTCCAGATCCTTTCAGGTCGTTTTTAATTATTTCAATGGCCATTCCTTATGTGGTGGTGTTTATTGTTTGAACTTCTTCTCAACTGACCAGAACACCAAGAACTTGGCTCAGTGGATCACAAACCCCAACTGATTTCCAAGAGTGGGAAATTCAGGAACTCAAATGACAACCCTCCCATTACCCAAACCCACTGGTGAAGCCTGAATAATGCCCAAAGGCTATAAAAAGTGGGGTCACACAACCCCTTTGCACATTTGCTCAGATTGGATGGAAGCACCTGATGCTTCTCAGGGGCTTGCCTGCTCATCTTGCTGCAAGTGTGTCAAGTGTGCTGGAAGAGTATAAGGATCAGGACTCTGAGACAGCATGAGTAAGTAGGACAGGGCAATTACCCAGAGAAGTCATGACGATTTTCTGCTGGCATTTTAACATCTATGCCAACCCCTTTTCTCCTTTTGCTAGTTGATCAGTGCTTTGCTTGTATCTCATGCAACTTCCTCTCAACAAGCCAATACACTTCTTTCACTTTTATTGATTACCTGCCTGGTCTCAGTTCTCTCAGGGCTCAGTCCAGCCCAACTCAGCCCAACTCAGGCACAATTGAGGCCCAATAGTGGCACAATTGTGGCCCAAAACAGGACCGAGTTAGGCTGCAACTGTGCCTGACTTAGGCAGGAGGCAAGAGCAGTGGGCCAGGATCGAGGCAAAACTTACCGCAAAAGCAGGCAGGCCCCTGTGGGGAGCTGTCCGTCTTGTGGAAGGGAAGAGCCCCCTCCTGAGCTCGTCTGTGTGCACCTACCACAGCTGCTGCAGCGTTCACAGCAGATGGGCAGCCACAGGTGGGCCTGCAGGCACTGGGCGTGAAACAGGCAGCTGAAGGGCTGAGGTTGTGCCAGTGCCAGCTGCCCCAGGGCACCCTGGGCATTAGCCACCTGCCGCAGGGGGGAGTGCCACTGCCCTCCTACCTGCAGAAGGCGATGCCACCCCCAAGCCACGGTGAGGCTGCACGTGGGAGTCATGGGGGGGTGAGCGGGGGAGAGAAGGGAAGGAGGGGGTGGGAACGGCACGCACAAGGGGGGTCTCATGAGGTCTGGAACCGCCTCTGCCATGACATGCCCGTGCGCTGCCTGAAGCCCTGGACCACCAGGGCCGTGGCTATGCCCACAAAGAAGGCATCCCAGCATGCCTTCTGCTCCGTGCCCCGGCCAAGACCGAGAGATGCCTTGGGCTTGTCTGCTGCGAGCGGGAAGGGCTCACGCAGCTCATCACACTCCCAGATGGGGCAATGTTGGCGCCTCGCGGCAGGCGCTCTGGCGGGGTGGGGGGTGCCAGCGTCCATCATCAGGGAATGGGAGGGGAGGCAGGCACACAGGCAGGCGGACAGGGGGTGCTGGGGAGGGACACGGGTAGGTCAGAAACAGACAGACAACAAGGCTGGTGGGAGAGGGATACAGGGAGAGGGGTCTGCAGCGACCAATAGGGACACAGGGACACTTCGCAGATGGAGGCAATGAAGGAACGGGCGCCTCTCATGCAGACGGACCAAGGGCGGAAACGGACGCCATTGACGGGCGGAAAAGGACGCCGTTGACGGGTGGACTGAGGGCGGAAATGGACGCCGTTGACGGGCGGACACGGACGCCGTTGACGGGCGGACCGAGGGTGGGTGAGAGCCCCGGTTGCTGAAAGGGCTCGTGGCGGACGTGTGCCATGTCGCCTGTCAGTGGTTGCCTGCCTGAGAGGCCCCCCAACTCCCCCCTCCCCTCTGAGCCCTGAGGGTCTGGCAGCCCCCCTGCTGTGTTCGCCCTGGGCTGGCTGTAGCAGGCCCTGGCTGGGATTCATGCAGGGCCTTGTGTGCTGGGCGCTGTCTCTGTGTGTGTGGGTCAGTGCTTGTGTAACATTGGGGTCATGTTGTTCAAGGGGCCTTTGCCCAAGGGGCATCTTTATTGTTCTGGAACAGTGGCAGAGATGGCCAGGCGAGGCTTCCAGGGGTAGGCACAGCAGCCCCTCAGAACGTAGCAGCAGCAGCAGCAGGCGTGCCCCATGGACCTGGAGACGCAGGCTCTTCCCCTGTGGAACCACAGCCTGCTCCATAGAAAGGGGAGGGACAGCAAGTAGGCAGCCAGGGAGGTGGAGCAGCAGCAGCAGCTGAGGAGGGTTGCAGGGCAGGCTCCCAGACCTCTGGCAGCATCGAGGCAGACGACCATGGGGCAACCAGACTGCAGGCCCAGGGGTGCTCCCCAGAAGGTAGGTGGTGGTGGACATTCCTGGGGA
Organism: Plestiodon gilberti rubricaudatus; assembly: GCA_026170595.1. Classification (NCBI taxonomy): domain Eukaryota; kingdom Metazoa; phylum Chordata; class Lepidosauria; order Squamata; family Scincidae; genus Plestiodon; species Plestiodon gilberti. The sequence goes on along the minus strand of JANXHW010000001.1, from coordinate 232,508,137 downwards.
GACATAAATCACGGGGGTGTTCCATGGCAGCTGCTGTGTGGTAGCAATCGCCACTGAAGGAATGCCAGTGTGCCAGTTGCAAAGGCCTGCAGGGAGAGAAATCAAACACAGCTGAGTGGTGTGTGACACATAGCATGGTCTGCGCTCGTTCCCTGGGTGTAAGGTGAGCATGATCCTGTAAGGGAAAGGGGTCAAAGAGAGAGACAACAACACAACTTGGGGGTCACAACCATGGCAATCCTAGCAATACTGACCTGTCAGTAGACCCTGTGGAGAAAAGAGGGGGGGGAACAGCTGGTGTCTACATATGGGTTACAGTTCCACACTCATGGCATTGTGTGCTCACATTAATACAGGCAGCTATGAGACAAGACATTGGTAAAGAGGCATATCATGGCAGGCATTGCAGGCAGACATGAGACAAGACATTGGTAAAGAGGCATATCATGGCAGGCATTGCAGGCAGCTATGAGACAAGACATTGGTAAAGAGGCATATCATTGCAGGCTATGCAGGCAGCTATGAGACAAGACATTGGTATAGAGGCATGTATCCTACCTATATTTCTCTATGCAAAGAGGCAGTAGTGAGACCACATGTCAGCACGAACCCTGCTCTTACCTGCACTTACCTGCTGGTGTTGTTGCCTGTGGGGGGGGGGAGAGAGGGGCTGGGAGAAAGACATGGGTTAGCAAACACTTGCATGGAGACAGCTGCCCAGGCACAGCAGTAAACAGTTTGGCCACAGGCAGAACAGCCCTCTCTGCCCTAGAGGGGGGCAGAGAGGAAAAGAGAGAAGTGGGGTGTTAGAAAAGTTTTCAAAGTCCCACTTTGTGGCTGCTGGGGGACAGAACCCCACGCCACGTGCTCAGAGAGAGAGAGAGAGAGAGAGTGAGTGGAGGGCTGGGGCTGGGCTTTTGTGGGAAAGAGGCTGGGTGGGGCTGGGTGCTGATAGGGTAACTATTTGGTCCGGTTCCAGAGTTAGGCCACAACTGTTCCGTCCTAACTCAGGCACAACTCGGGCCCAGGGTGTTAGTACTTTTTCAGGAGAGGGCTGGTGTGGGTAAGGTAAAATGGCTCCTATGGGTCTCCTCACATTTGAGTCCACCCTTTTTGTTGACCCAAATTTTGTGCCTGAGTTGGGCTCGAGGGGGCGTGTCGGGGGCTCTCCAGTGTCTGGAACCGGACCAAAATTCGTAACCGCCCCCGTCACGCCCCCGACACGCCCACTTTTAGGCCGCAATTGTGCCTGAATTGTGCAGTTGTGCCTGAATTGTGCCGGAACCCAATTCAGTCACAATTGCAGCACAAATTCGGCCTCTCCAGCACAATTCAGGCACAACTCGGGCCTAAAGCGCTTGGGCTGCAATTGTGCCTGAATTGTGCCGCAGAGGCCTTGGGCTGGACTGGGCTGTCAATCTACCAGACCATCCATGTTCTGCTACTGGTTGGCTTGAAGCTGAAAAGTGTGAGAACAGATATGCACACGTGGATTTTGAGGTTTTTTTTTTCTTTTATCCTGGAGGGAGGTTTTCTCACATTGGCCTCCTTCTGCCTGGGGTTTCTAGCTTTGGGTGATGGCAATGAAAACTAACTTTCCCCAATCTAATCCTAGTTTCCAAGAATGGAGTGGGGAGCAAAGAGGTACTGTGCCTGTTTTGCCCTCCATCTTCCCTTACAGCAACAAATTATTAATTGGTGGCATTAAAATATGTGCTGGGGGTGTTACGATTGACATACTTTGGGGTGGGATGGAGTGAGGTCTGTGCTAGAGTGACAACTCGTGCCAACTGGGCGAGAACTTTTAAAAATGTTTTACACAGTATAACATACTTTATGGACAGTTCCTCTTGGAAATAAAGCCAACATATGCACACCACCATACAGATACCAGAACTAGGAATTAGGCACGGTTAAAAATAAAACCAGACATATCGCAGGGGAAGGGAAATATAGGTTGATAAGTCGAACCTGTTTGCAATTTCCAGGTTTCATACGATTGAAAAGAAAAGGTCAATGTACTGTGGAAAAAAGATATACATGAATTCGCCATATGTCTCTCCTGGGAAAAGACAGCTTAATGTCATTTCACAGCATTTCCTTACAGGATTATAATGCAGAAATGATTGGTTCCCAAGGGAACTGGCTTTGGGTTCTTTTCAGATAAGAAAATTTGAAGTAATAATGAAGGTCTTCAAGGTGAACTGGAATTAAAAACCTGAAGAGAGTGAGAAGACCCCAGTATTCTGCCACGGATGGAAAAGAGCTCCCCAAAGGGAAATGCTCCCAGTATGTCTTCAAAGGGCACCGTTTCATCCATGGGCAAAAATGGCAACATCATTAACCACAAACTGAAGCATAGGATGTTCTAGCCTCTTTGAGTAGTGTGCTTCAGAATCTCTGCTTGGCAACAACACTAAGATAATGCATTGTGCACACTTTGCACAAGATAGTGTTTTTCAAAAGAGCTTGGAAAATTGTCTTTTTCTTTTTAAGATAGTGGAAATTGGCTACAAGATCCAAGAAATGCAAGTATCACTATTGTCTCGGACAAACCGAGTGACAGCCTCCTGAATTTCAATCACAGGCTAAATTGACTTGGAGACATGTATGTTTGACTTCTACACTTTATGTTGCCAGAGAAAGGCATGGTCTGAACTGAGCAGCAGCAGGAGAGACTCCTGAGGCAGTAGAACGGCCCGTTTAGACTGCAAGGTTAGGAGGTGTGTGTGTGTGTCTTCTATTTTTTAATACCCTTTCATTGGAATAGTCCTAGAAAATAAACCAACAAACATTGCACATCAGCAAGAGAGATTTTATCCCAGCTCACTGTCTTCTATACTAGATTTCGACTAGTTAGGAGATGGTTACATGGAAGAGCATTCAGAAATGAATTCCCCCATGTGCAGTCTGATACAATACAGTGCAGTCTATACCAGTGGCGTAGGAATGGGTGGGGCAGACCACCCCGGGCATCACAGGGGAGGTGTGCACAAGCCGCCAGGGGGTCTGACGCCCGGCATTTTCAGCGCTTTTTCATGCTTTTTCACACACACACACACACACACACACACACACACACACACACACACACCGGCTAGGGTGGGTGCTTAATGGCCATTTTCTGGTGAAAAAACGCTGGGGGTGTTTTTTCACCGGAACCCATGACATCATGAGCGAGGGGCAGTACTTGTGATGTCACGGGGGATGTCACGCAGTGCCGCCCCCCAAGGGGCTAGCTATGCCACTGGTCTATACTACCCCATCAGGGCTCTGCCATCTCATTATTACCTCATTTTGCTGCTTGTGTAGAATACTCCTGCTATTAGTCATTTCCTTGTAATGTGTTTGCTCCTTTAAGGTAGCTCTGAACATACCAAGGGGCAGTGTTGACCATGAATTCTAGTAGATTGATGACATAGGGAAACTACTGCAGAAGGTAGTTGGGAAAAACCTGTTATTTCTCTTTCACTTGTCGTAAGCATGGCATCAAGTTTGACTCAATGCTTGCAGGGAAAGAGAAGTAATGTCCAACAGAAGAGAACTGTCATATCAAGGATTCATGACTGGGAGAAATCAAGGACACCACTGCAATCTTGAGTTGCTATGTTTTAAATCAAAACATCAATCCAGGCTAATATTTTGAATGCCTTGAGTTAACCACAGATCAGCAGTGCAAGTATAAGCATGTCTACTCAAAAGTAAGTCCCATTGTTTTCCATGGGGTTTACTCACTTGTATATGTGTTTAGGATTGTAGCTGAATAGTCCATTATTCCAGGGCCTGGACAAGACTGAAAAGACAAGGAGGATTCTGAAGGACTGGCTAGGTATCTACTTGTGGCTGTATGCTGTGCAAAGACTAAGAAAGAACCTCAGTAATAAACCCTGCCTCTTTTTAAGACCGTTCTGTGTTGTTTGACTTAGGCTGCAATCTGATACATGCTTAACTGGGAGTAACGGCACAATCCTGAGTAAAGATCCACCTGCGGAGTGCACGCTCCGCAGGCGGAGGGTGTTGTAAATGCACCGTAAAGTGCATTTACGATACCCAGAGAGTAAGGCCCACTGGCACAGAGGCCACAGGCCTCTCTCCACCACGGAAGCCTCCTGCAGCCACCGGCAGGCGGTAAGGCATCCTCTGGCGGGAATAGGGGCGGGGCTGGCAGTGAGGGAGGGTAGTGGTTGGCCGAGCTGGCCTGGGAGGGGGCGGGGATGTCAGCCGCGATATCCTCGTCCCCATTCCCGGGCTCGTCGGCCATTACACGGCCGCCTTGGATTTCCGTCGACTCGATTTCCTGGAGGACATCTGAGGAGGCCCATCAGTGCCTTCCTGCCTTACACCGGGGGAAGGGGATGATCATCCCCTTCCCCCGAGTAGACCCCGTGCCACGCCAGAGCAGCCCAGGAAGAGCATAGGATCCTGCGGCCAGCCCTATGTGCCAACCACGGATCTTTGCGCAGGATTGCGCTGCCCGTCCCATTAAGCTCAATGGAATGGGGCTTACATCTGAGTACATCTGATGCATAAAATTGCACTGTTATTCCTGGCACTGTTACACCACAATATATTGAATAAGTCTGAATCCCAAACTTCTAGGTTTGCATGATGTTTACACGCTGCCTGGAGATCTCTCCTCAACGTTCCTAATTTCCTCTGAACTACCATATATTGCACCGTACTAGCGACTCTCGGAGCCTACAGTACAATAGTATCATATTCCAAGGCATGAGCTGTCTTTTTCACTCAGCAAAAACCAGTATAATACAGCAAACGTTACCTTCTGTGCTTCTACATGGAGCTGTTTGGCTGCTAATATGTGTTGCTTTTGTAATATACTGGAATACATGTTTTTAGAAGAAGAATTGTACTTATGAAGAGAGTAAAGAAGTTCTATCTTATTTCAATAATGAAGAAACAGGCGGAAACATCATTGATGGCAGCAACTCCAGTACAAATGCTTTCCCCAGTCCCTGTGAATTGTGCTACCTTATTTTTTTCTTCATATTTTAACCTCTCCATTATCCAAGGATTTATGTTGCTATTTCAAAGGTTATTCTTCTAAGACATTTGCCACTGATATGAGCATTTAAATTTAGATTGGTTTATTTTTCAACAGAGGTGCAGTATCTGAAAATAAGTTCTGTGAAAACCTGCATTATGGTCATAGAAGGTCACATAAGGTTAATGAAAATGTCTTTCAGGATCTTGGCACACACCATGCTCCCTAGAGGTGGATCTATATTTGGCCTTTTAGTGCCAATAAAAATGTATGAATGGCAGAGGCTTCTATTAAAAGCGCCTGACCATTTTATTATGCGAACATATTTCTTCAGAACAAAATCAGAACAGGAGAATCTTAAATGTGTTAAGATTTCTTGATTAAAACAAGAATTAGAGGGTTTTATGCTATGTTTATGAGCTCTTGGACTCATGTTTTTTTCGTTATTCAGGGAGAGGAATGTTTTTTAAGAAGGTAACTGGAGCAGAAATTGATTACATCCCTGCATTGCAAATCCGGCATACTACCAAGACATCCAATAGTGAAGGCCAACTGTTGCTTGATTACAATTTCCATTTAAGAATAATTATCACAGGTCTTTAAGAAGCAGTTTGGTTCCTGGTTTTTGCTCTTCTAGCCTTTCCAAAGATACACATGACCCAGTAATTCCAGTTTGTGTAAATGACCAATATTATATGCCTTCTATAACTCTGATGGTGTATGTATCACAGTATGTATCACACCTCATACTATCTCAGCTTCTGTTTTTATTGATGTGATGCCTATGAGATTGGGATTCTTCAACTGCGTTTTTCACTCAGAGGCAGCCTTAGGCATTTTGGTTCTCAAGGTGAAATACTAATATGTCATCTACTCCTCTCCTGATTTGGGATTTCGACTCTATACTAATCCATCCATAGGAATGAGTCAGATCTCAGTGGTAGTGCATGCAGAAGGTTCCTGGTTCAATCTCTTGTATCCCAGATATTGCTGGAAAAGACCCCAATGAAACTTTGGAGAGCTGCCGCCATTCTGTGTACCATACTGAGCTAGATGAACTGACTCAATATAAGGCAGATTCCTATATGTATGTTCATACTCATGAGTCATGCTGTATTGGCCTGTGGCCTATTGAGACCCCTTTTGAGCTCCCCTTGCTTACCTGGTGGTAATGTACCAGCTGCGGCTTGCTTCTCCTCTCACTGACTGGATTGAAGAGAAAGGGGGGGAGCAGGCGCGTTGCGACGACGCGCGTCACCCCAGAGCGGGGGCGCGCGTCGCCCTTAAGGGGAGGCTCTGCCCCTGCGCGTGACGTCACGCGCAGGAGCAGAGCGCCCTCCCCGCTCCGTTTTCGGCTCATTTTGGAGCCAAACGGACACAGGGGAGGGCGGGCGGGCCCACCCTCCGCTCCAAACTGTAAGTGGGGGGGTGATCGCGCGTCACCCCTAGACGCGCGACACCCCCCGGCGGCCCGCCCCCCCCGCCGCCCCCTGTCGACGCCAGTGGGGGGGGGAGTCCCGAAGTCCCAAAGCCTGACCACTGTGAAAGGTGGGTCTGTTTGGGCACCAGGACCTCTGGCCTCTGGACCGCAGACAGCAGAATAGAGAGGACCTTGAGAATACAGAAGTCGGCTACTGCTAATCTAAAACATACAAACATTAAATCAAAGATGGCATTACCAAAGTCACAAAATGGAATGGGTGTAGGGAAAGAAGAGACTTACAATGAATTGCATACCATCTGATAACAGCCATGACAGGCAGTTGTTTTTTTTTTTTTGAAAGTGTTACGTGATCCCCCATGTTGTGGGTACCCAAGGGGTACCAGATGGGACCAGTGATTTCAGCTCAGTTGCCCAGCGGGCAGGACGTATGGACAGGCTCCGTGGAGCTTTGGGATGCAAAAAAGGAACAAAAATAAAGCCACAAAAAGTGGAGGCGCCAAAGAGTGAGCTCAAAAGATGGTAAAGATCTTTTACTTTGCCAGCAAAAGACACAGATTTGACCGCCTAAGTTGTGTAAAGTACAGAGGAAATACAGAAACTTATATACATTTAGAATTACATTGAAGCCATGGACAGTTTCGAACACATGAATGCATTTGAAAGGAGAACCAATGAACAGAAGGATCCAAAGAAGATTCATAGAAGCAGCCAATAAGATCTTGGATTCAAACTTCCCACCAATTACAATTGTACATTGCAGGCAGAAGGAACAACCAATAAATGGCAAGATCCTAAAGTTAACCCAATGAAAGTGTGTGCTTTGTGTAATTTATGAACCAATTAGGTCTTGGATGCAGATGTGGTAATGTCCCATGCATCCCCTGGTCAGAATGGCGAGGGGAGGTGAACAGATGAGTTACATTTGGGACACAGGAAGAGACATTCAGTTACAGAATAAAATGATGAAGTTATGCTAAGCAGTTTGTTGTTGTTCAGTCGTTAAGTCGTGTCCGACCCTTCGTGATCCCATGAACCATATCCCGCCAGGCCTTCCTGTCCTCCACTATCTTCCTGAGTTCGCTCATTTTCATGTTTGTTGCATCGGTGATGCTGTCTAACCATCTCATCCTTGGCCTTCCCCTTCTCCTTTTGCCTTCAATCTTTCCCAGCATCAGAGTCTTCTCCAGAGAGTCCTCTCTTCGCATTAGGTGGCCAAAATATTTGAGTTTCAGCCTTAGTACCTGTCCTTCCAGGGAACAGTCAGGCTTGATTTCATTTAGAATTGACTGATTTGATCTCCTAGCAGTCCAAGGGACTCTCAGGAGTCTTCTCCAGCACCACAGTTCAAAAGCATCTATTCTTCGGCGCTCAGCCTTCCTTATGGTCCAACTCTCACAACCATACATTGCTACTGGGAACACCATCGCCCTGACTATACGAACTTTTGTTGGCATGGTGATATCTCTGCTTTTTATTATGCTGTCTAAGTTTGCCATAGCTTTCCTTCCAAGGAGTAAGCGTCTTGTAATTTCATGGCTGCTGTCTCCGTCTGCAGTGATCTTGGAACCCAAAAAAGTAAAATCTGTTACTGCTTCCATTTCTGCCCCTTCTATTTGCCAAGAATTGATGGGACCCGATGCCATGATCTTAGTTTTATTAATGTTGAGTTTCAAGCCAACTTTTGCACTCTCCTCTTTCACTCTCATCAAGAGGCTCTTTAGTTCTTCTTCACTTTCTGCCATTAGGGTGGTATCGTCTGCATATCTGAGGTTGTTGATATTTCTCCCGGCAATCTTGATTCCGGCTTGTGATTCATTCAGCCCTGCATTTCTCATAATGTACTCTGCATATAAGTTAAATAAGCAGGGTGACAATATACAGCCTTGCCGTACTCCCTTCCCAATTTTGAACCAATCAGTTGTTCCATGGCCGGTTCGAACTGTTGCTTCTTGACCCGCATACAGGTTTCTCAGGAGACAGATAAGGTGGTCTGGTACCCCCATCTCTTTAAGAATTTGCCACAGTTTGTTGTGATCCACACAATCAAAGGCTTTTGCGTAGTCAATGAGCTAAGCAGTTACAAAGTCACAATGGTGCAGAGACAGACTCTTTTGAGTCTTGATTGATTCATAGGAGAAGGCTGGAGATAGTCCTAGATTTCTGGCTTTGTCTTCCCATCCCGGTCCTCCCTGAAGCCACCGGGGCTCCAGAAGACAGTCACAGGATAGTTTTTACACAAAAGATGACATTTTGTTATGTTTCCACAGCATACAGCTTCCCTCAGTAAAGCCCTAATTTCCAGGAATGTCCTTGCCCTGACGAGAGAAGATTCTCTCCTACTTGTGCCCCCCCCCCTGGATTGTACCCCAGGGAGGAGTCCAGACTCGAACTGGTCCTTCTTTCGCCCTGCAAGCAACTCCACCACAATCTAGCTTCTCTGCGCAGTTGGGATGAATCTGGCCCGTTAGGCTAAATCTCCGTTCTATGCAGGAGGATCGGGTCCCATGTGAGGATCCACTCCCTGAGAGACTCTGATGATCCATGGAAAGGATCACGAAAACACAACGTTGACATTTTGCCAGAATCCAGTAGAAACCCTCAACACATTCTCTTTGGCTTGCAATAGAGCGATGTACCTTTAAGAGCCTTGTTCTGCCGTTTGCCGAACTCATCTCAAGTGCGTTTTAATTACTGCCACGTCGGCGTCTGCAGCAGATATCTCGGTCATTTCTGAACGGATTTTGATGGGGTAAAAAGTATTGTATTCTGTGAATTCTGCTCTCTTTAAGGTACACAAAATTTGGCTATTTTGATGCCCACTTTACCCACCCACCTTCAAGGGGGCTGTCTCAAGTTCGTTGTCTGACTGCTAGCTAGGTCAACCAGATCAACGCCAGCAAGCTCTGAAGTAACTTTATCAAGCACAAGCATCAAGTCAAAAACAAATCAGCAGAGAAGCCCTCACCCAACTGCCCAGATGTCTCTTTTATAGCTTCAGTGGCTCCACCTCTTTTCTCCTTATTTGGGCATGTTTGGTGCACTCTTTTCTTGAGTCTAGATGTTGCCTCAGGCTGATTCAGCCAGTTTTTCAGCAGATTTTGGTCAGCTTAGTTATGCAAACAGTAAGATGACCTTACATATCCATCTTACTCGTACATAACCCAATATGGCTCTTCAGTACAAAGTGGAGTTATTCTTGCTCTAACAACAGGTATGTAATTAAGTAACAGTCCCCGCTCTGCTCTGCAGAGCTCCTGGGTGTTGTAAATGTGCTGTAAGGCACATTTCCGACACTCGGAGAGTAAAGGCCGATCTACACTGCACTGTGTCCAGCACTTTGCGGAGATTTTTACAGTCTTGTGGAGCATTTGCGCACTCCCAATGCTACGGCATGTACAATGCGTCAAACATGGTTCTGACCATGTTTTGAGGGGTAGCTTCGCCGAACGCAATGCAGCCACCAATCAGATGAGAGGGGGGAGGAGAGTGCCAATCACAGCTGCGCTTACATAGGAAGGCGGGACAACAGACACTCCTCCGACCTGCTCGGTGGAGGCTGGGACAAGACGACTCCATGCTGGACGCAGCTGGACGCAGTGCAGTGTAGATCGGCCTTAAGTGCTGCTGGCGGCAAGGCTGGCACCGCTCACTCTTCAGTGGAGAGAGGACAGCGCCGGTGGGCGCAGGTACGTCCTGCGCCAGGCAATGGGGGACAAGGGGAGGGCAGAATGGGGTGGAATGGGAGAGGGCGATTAGCTCGCCAGGCCCGGGATGGGGGAGGGATCCTCGGTTGCATACTCCACCGAATCCTATCCCCTGTCCAGGGCTTGGCTGGCATTACACAGGCTACTCGGATTTGTGCTGGCCATTTTGCCGGTGCACATCTGAGGAGACCCATAGGGGCAGCTGGGGCATTACCCGGGTGAAAGGGACACATCCCTTTACCCGAGGCAGCCTCCCTCTGTGCAGGCTGGCCCAATCCTGCCCAGGATCCAGCCCAGTATGGTTTTGCATGCTGCGGCAGCCCTGGACAGGATTGGGCTGTAAATCAGTCGTAGCACGTAACAAAAGCAATCTCTTGGCTTTGATGTGATGCAGCTCAGTTCAGTTTGCTCCAGCTCTAAGGCTCCATTGTACTCACTGACAAAAGTTAAGGTATCACTTTATCTATTTTTGTCTCTGTTGTTAGCAACTTTGTCACAGAAGCCTCCTGAACTTGGTTTGTCCAGATAAAAAAAAGAGTTTTGCTCTCTGTCGTCAGCTCCAGGGGACGTGGTGGGGGAATATATTATGCTTGAATCACAGATATCTGTGATTCATGTGCTTGCTATTGTGTAATGTGGCTATTTAGTACTGCCAACAAAATCAGATTAGCTTGGAGGAGCCACCTCTGTGAAGGAGGTTTGAAGAAATCTGTAGATGAGAAATAAAAATCTGTCCAGTATTTTGTTCATGCTGACAACACAAATAACTTCATCAGCTTACAGTACATCAGAAGAATCTTAATTATAGTTATATGAAATATTTTGAGTGCATTTGAAATTCTTTTTCTTATCCTATCGGAGACCAATGCTTGACAAAAAGGAAAGTTTCTCACAGAGGTGGCATTTCTGATGAGATCAAAATAATTCTGCCACCAACATTGTGGTAAGCCACAGTATGAAAACTGGTCAGCTAATTTAGTTTTTCAATATTCATGTATTTATTTTCCCACTTTGCTTGCATCATGGAACTCAAGAAGGCATACATGACGCTTCCAGGAGGTCACCCATCCAGACACTAACTAGACCTAGACTTATCCACAGTTACAAGCACTAAGACTTTCCCTAAATTAACAGCGCAATCCTATCCAACTTATACCACTGGTGTAACCAGAAGGGGAGGGCAGGGTGGGAGGCTGGGGAGAGGAGGGGAGATGTAAATCCCCTTTGAAGGGGATTTGAATCCCCTCTCCGTTCTGGGGCCTCCCATACACGCTGCACCGCTGGTTACACCAGTGGTGTAAGTTGGATAGGGTTGTGCTGTTAGAGGAGAGGAGAAGTCAACTTCCAATATGGTAACAGAAAGCAGGTAACTTGGTCACTTAAGGTAGCAATATGTCTAATTTACCTCACCCATTCAATTCAAATTTCATAGTATATGAAGTTGATTGGGTTCCAGTGTAACAGCATGCATTGTGTTTTCGTCTTTCTTATTGACATGTAGATTAGGGACAAAAACAGCACAATTCTGTGTAACCTTGCACCGGTGTAACAGCAGATGCACTGGTGTAAGTGCACTTACACTGGTGCATCTACTGTTACACCGGTGCAAGGTTACACAGGATTGCGCTGTAAGGCCGCAATCCTCTACAGTGTGCATACACACTTACCTGAGAGTAAGACCTATTGAATACAATGGGACTTATTTCTGAGTAGGCATGCATAGGATTGTGCTGTAAGGGATTGCAGTGGGTAAATCCCTTTCTCAGTGTTTCAAATTAGAAGTGCTTTGAAGTATCCTTCATGCGATTAGGTCTCAGGAGCATCTATATTTCTGGCCAGCTTGCTGATTTAATGTACCATTGTTATAAACAACTGAGTGAGTATTTGGTCTGTGTTGATAACATTGTTACAGTTATTAGGAGGTTGAGAAAAATAATCATGACAAATGCTCTTAAAACACACTGTATTTTTGCAAAATAATCAGGAACATATCCAAAAGTAGGGCTTTGCATCTTGCTGAAAGTCTGCACCATCCCCGAAATTTCTTTATTTCCCAGTAGTGCCTGGGCCACCTTGATTGATGGTCAGGACTGGGAGAAGGCCAGGAGAAGTGTGACCTGTTAAGCTACACCTGCACCGCTCACATTCCTTCTCCTAAAGGTCTAATACTCTGTCCCTGTATGGATCTGGTAAGCATAGGGTTAAGTGTCAGGAGGACACCTTGGGGCAGCTCTGTTTGCTCCAGAGCTTCCAGTAACCTGACTGTTTTGTGTGATCTATTTTCATGGAGATGCTATAGTTTGGATGAATTTGAGTAGAAAAATGATGGCAGAGACAGGGTGATGCAGCATCACCCTCCTCCAATCAAACCCAGTTATTCCTCCAATCAAACCAGCAGCTTCCCGGGAATGAATGTTTTTCATTCTCAAAGAAACTCTCTCTCGGAGCTTTGTTATACACATTTGTGAGCCATATGTAGTTAGCCCCACAGATTCAGCGGGCAGCAATAACTGTGGTCACAACAGCTGGAAAACGTGCTGCCGTGATCTGGGAATGATTGATGGCTGAACTGATGATGAAGGCTAAGAAAAAAAACAGATGATGAAGGCTGGAAGCAAAAAACCATACAACATGGTTACAGCCTCAGCTATGTTCTTAGAGATTTCAGTTATTTGCTCTGGTTTGGTATATTGTCCTTTAACTTTCTGTGTAAAAACTTATCTAGAGTGAAATTTTAATTAATTTCCCAGAGATACTTTCAGCAGCAGCAGCAGCAGCAGCAGCAGCAGCAGCAGCACTGCTTGGTTTAATTAACACTGTATCTAGGGCCGAATCCTTGTTTTGTTGTAAAGGCCTGAGGGATAATTTTTTCTCTCCCCACATTTTCTTCTGAAAGGCTTTGAAAGCCCATCTAATTTTCATAATTGTAATGTTTTCTTTGTGCGATGCATTTCTCCCCTCTCAAATTCTTGCATCACAGAGTTCTTAGAAAGAGTTGAATATAAACTTTTGGGTCTATCAGGCAGCTGGGTTGTGGATGCCATCCCTGAATCTAGGCTGGCAGAGTTTGCTCTATGCTCAGGACTCTTGAAGCCAGTTGCTAGCGTTGAAGTAGTGGGAAAGTGGGCTAGAGCTGAATCTGAAGGCAAGGGAGGTTCTGCCTGGATCCTAACACTTCGCCAGAGGAACACGCGTTCCGCTGGCTGCCCATTCCGGATAGGCCTGGGCCATAAAGCACACATATAGCTACCTGGATCCAACGTGGTTGGGAAGCCTGTCAGGGGTTCAGAGGTTTTGTAGCGTGGAGACACTGACTTGACACATCAACTTACAAAACGAGTCTCTGCACAATTTACTAGTTGAAACAACCCTGTATTTATTGGAATTTTTGGGAAGCTGACTACTGTGGGGATAGGCATTTCGTGATGCTAGCCTAATCCTATTACTAGGGACATGATGGGTTTTTGATGGTTCACATTTTGGTGTGTTAATGTTTCATCCTCTGTGTGTGTGCAGGCAATCTATTGCACATTGATAGGACTCATCCTGGTGGTGCCATCAGGAAGGGTACCCTACGGAGAAGATCTAAATGCAGATGAGATGTTTGACTATCTTTAACTCCAGACCGTATCACAGCTACGCAATGGCATGAGTTACTGGTCACAGCCACAGATTTTAAAACCTCTCTCACACACACCCCTCTCCCTGGGTCCATGACAAGTTGTTCAGATGACTTGGGACAGGCTGAGTTCAAGGCATGGTTTTCAGCTTGGCTTGGATCTTTGAGAAAGCAGTGCCTAGAGTTCATAGTACAGTCCATGGATGTACATAGGTTCAAGAAAAATAGCTCAAAAATGTGTTGGGTGGTACAAGGCTTCAGGATTTATTCCAGACCTGCCGAATCCGGAGACTTCATAGTGTCTGCTAATCACAGGGACTGATGTTGCACACCTCTATTCTGTTTCCAAAGAAAGCTCTGAGGCTGCTTGAGTACAATCAGTTCACCATTCCAGACTCAGACCATGAAGTTCTTGCTTCAGGCCCTGAAGTCCCTGCTGCATTAATCGGGAGTGGGGAGTGGGGTGAACCAGCATGTCAGCAGAGGCGCACACAAAAAATTGATTTAGGCCCGAGGTAGCCAATTTGTTCAGCATTGAACAGCACACTGAAATTACATTCTTCAGTGCTGTAGAAGCAACGGAGGTGGGAGACGGTAAGAGAAACGACTCTGGGTCACATGTGAGAAGATACTACCTAGAGCACAAGTCAAACTTACAGTGGAATTGCCAAGGACTGGGCAAATAACAAAACTCATTTATTTTTAATTCAATGCAAAGATTCTCTTCCCCCCCCCCCCAAAAAAAAAACACTCCATGAATATGCAACAAAATGAGTATGTATTCTTGCATGGACATGAATTATAATACCAGGTAGAAATGGGTCGTGAAAAATGAAGCACAAACATGCCAAATTCATTTTAAAATGATGAATTGTTTCATCAGCTGCTGCTGCACAGATGTAACTAAATTTGTCCTGCAAAATCTTTGTTGCTGCTGATTATGTGTGACCCAGATAGAACTCGATTTCTTATTCTGCTATCAAACTGAGTTTGTGGTTTGGTGGGGAAAAGACTCCATTTAAACTGAAGAAATGGTATGTGCAATTATTTCAGCTGAAATGCAAACATAAAACCCCACAAGTTGGTTTCTTCAATTACTTTTCTGATGAAAGCAGCGCTGAAAGTCCAATTTTTATGTGACCAATGAAAATGTGCAATAAAAGTAGGTTATCTGTAGAGGCATATCATGCAAAGAGACGTACATTATAATGATCTGTCTTGCATTCAAGATATACCTCAATGTATGCAATAACTTATTTAAATTGGCCAGTGCAGGTTTAGCAATGCTAATTAGTGTAGTAAAATGCAAAGGGAACATTTTTGTAAATTCTCTTTGTAAAAATCCTGCATGTCTGCATATGCAAATGCATATCATTTTGCTACTTAGAAAACATATATGGCTGACCATTCATAATAATGAAATGAACTTTTCTTCATTGTCTATGATTAAAAAACAATAATGATAATTAAGATTCTGTAATTCTAATATTTAATATTGTTGAAGGATCTTACTTTTCTGTAAAAGGGGACAAGAATAAATAAATGTGTGCATTCAAATTATCTTGGTCACTATTTCTTAATTCAAACAAAGCAGGCTTTTTATAATGTTGGTATACTAATGAAGTAACGGGAATTAGTTTGTTAGTATAAGAGTCACAGCCCATTCCTCTCTCCCCCCCCCCCGCTGGTGCAGCAACACCAAAAACGGGTGCACTGTATCCAGCGGGACGCACTGTATCTAGCAGGAGGGGCAGCAAATTGGAGGGCTTCGGAGGGGAAAGGGGATTTAAATCCCCTTACACCTCCATAAGCCTCCCACTCCGCAATGGGTCTCCTGGGACTTGCACCAGCTCTTTAGCTGGTGGAAGTCCAAGGAGAGAAAGGGGGTGGGGAGGCTGTCCACAGAGGGGATAGGATCCAGTGCATGCCATCGCTGCCGGATCCACCCCCTCCTACAGCCTCCTTGCTCCCCATTCTATCCAGTTTCACCCTCACCCCGCCCCCGTTCTGCCTTCCCTCCCTCCCTGCCAATCCATCCTCCCTGCCTCGGTGGGTCCAGCGCGCTCTCCCAGTGGCCATGGGAAAGCTCCGGCCTTCCTGCTGGTACTCCTGTAGTGCGCTACTCTGTATGCAGCCAGAGCACCCTTTATGGCTACTTTGCAGCAGTCGCCACCAGCAGAACACACATTCCACTGGCGGTTGGGTCCAAAAGGATTGGGCAGTAAGTTTTATTTGAGTCTGATATATATTACTAAAGTATGAAACACATCAAAAACATAAGAAGAGGCTAATGAACCAGACCAAGGGCCCAATGAGTTTAGCATCCTGTTTATAACAGTGGTGATCCAGATGCTTTGGAGAATTCTTTTTTTTTTTCATCTCCGGTATAATCAGAATATTATTTATCTAGACCTTTCCTATCTTGTTTATTCTAGACGTGCTTGATGACAGAGGAGGATGGTTTTCTCCTGCTCCCAGCTACACAGCTGGCATTTGGGAAGGCCTTAGGCATGCCTACAATAGAATTAGGGCCAACCAGTTCGGGTTGTAACTCCTAGTATGTGCCATTCTGTTGTTCTGTTGAGGTGTACGGGGGATGGGGGGCAGTATTACAAAACCATTCTCATTCGTCCCTGGAGTCTACTATTAACTTGGTGATGCATGGATTCATAGTACTCTCTCCAGTTCATACCTCCCACGTGAGCTACAGCAGAACGTCTGCTGTACGTCTGCTGTACAGCAGAACGTCTGAGGTTTTCCTGTTAACTTCAAGCTTGCTACTACCCAAGATTTGTCTCATTACTTCAAGTCAATAACCTTCAGTTTTCTACAATTTTCTAGGTACTGTTTCTGTCACATCTCCTCTCCACTTAGCCTTTTCGATCTTTCTTGCAGATTCCTCTCCCTTGCTTTCTCCTTTTGCTCTCATTTCTCTAAGCCAGTCCCAGTCTTCTCTACCTAACCTTGCCTTGCTCCTGTTTCTTTTGACCTACATATCCCCTTGGTCTTTCATAGATCATTGCTTCTATCTTCTCCTTCCATTGGCTCTTCTACCTGCCCTGCCCCTCTGTATAATTCAGAGAGTCACTATCAGAAGTTTTCCTACCTCTGGGGACATGGTGATCTCAGCCTGACCTCCTCCTTCAGGTACACATACAGCTGTGTTCCTAGCACTAAGGGTGCAATCCTGTGCAAATCTGGGACGGCGTAAAGCACATTTGCGATGCCTCGGGAGTAAGCAGCCGCTGGAGGAAGGTAAGCACTCCCCCAGCGGCCGCATGGTCTAGCTGGCCCAGGAGGGGGCAGGGGGTGGTGCCCGTCATATCCCCGTCCCCCGCTGGGCGTCTAGGCCATTGCACGGCCTCCTCCAACTTCTGCCAGCTGTCGCCTCCTTCTGCGAGGAGGCCTATTGGACCAGCCCTGGCTTAAACCCGGGGAAGGGGACATACCCTTCCCCAAGTAGACCTCCGGCCCACCATTCAACGGGCAGCCTCAGCTCAGGATCCGGCGGGTGGCCCTGGGCTGTAAATCTATTTTGGGATGGATTCTAAAGAGCGTAGGTAGTTGTCTAGGAAAGGGTGAAAGAAGATATAGGCCAACAGAAGCAGGAGTAGGTCAGGACAAAGTAAAGAGGATTGGGACTGGTTCAGAGGACAGAAGGTCAGAGGACCACACCACTTCTCCATGTGGTTAGACCCAACACACAGTTGGATTTTAGGTAGAATGCACAGTGATCAGTCTGCTGTTTCCTTTCAAAGTGTCTGAATGAAAGAGGCCTTACTATTATGAGAACCCATCAATTGAACAAGTACAGTATACAGCTTAAAGTAAGAGTCTGTAGAAAAGAACCCAGAGGCTGCAGGAAATTATCGTGAGATCAGTAATGTTAAAGCTACTTCTTAAGGAACCTTAATATCTATAAATGAGTTTCTTACAACAAAAGCTGTTCAAAGAAGACACCTCTGTGAATTAAAAAAGCTCAGTTCATTAATATATGTAAGCACAGAAGTTTTAGGCTAATTGAATATTAATTTCACTCTTAATGCACAGATACTGGATCGTTTAGAATTAATATAGCAAAATTAGTAATAAATGAATTATGGCCCCTTTTGAACATATTGCAAATAATGAGCTGACTCCCTTTTCCTCCTTCTGGCCCCAGGATGGTGGAGGAGGGGGAGAGAAGAGGAAAGATTTCTTGCTTCTTTGGAACTCACACAGCCTGTACTTCCTGTATCTCCTATGCAAGAACCTTTTAAATATAAACCATGCTTTCCTGAGGAACCATCCTAACGTAAACCATGCTCTCTCAGGATTTTTCCCACAATCAAGTGTTAGTGGGAGTTAAGGATGAGAAAAAGCTGCTACTGCCATTTTTGATTTATATTCACAGCAGGAATAATGGCCGAGGATTAAGACATCCCATTGGGTTGTACCTGGAAAAACTAGGTACAGGTCTCGGTGGTGGTGGTGGTGAAGGCAAAGATATACGGGAGAAGTAAGGTTTACGGTAAGTAAGATTTTCTTCTGTGAACTCAAGATTAAATTGCAACAACAAAAAGAGGCATACTTTTATCAGCATTTGGGGGGGGGGCTATTTGTTGTGCTCCTGAGGAATAAACAGATCTGGTCTGAAACACAAGGTGGTGAAGACAACTGCCTCGTGTCCCCTCCCTTCCAATTGGCATTCCTGCTGGTGACATTCTTGCTGGCATGCAAACCACATCAGAAAGAAAGACAAGAGGCACTATCTGGTATGTGCCCATATTTACTGGGTGTGTATATTTCTTCTGCTGGAATTGTTTGGAACGTGCTTCTTCTTCTTTGTGTCCTCTGTGCAGCCATTTAGATTAGCACCTGCACATACATGGTTTGCAGTGCCACACCCCTCACAAGTGCTATACGTGCTGTATTAGCTGGAGTGAGAGCATGTTCTTTTCTTCTGCATTATTAACTTTGTCAGTATACATTATACAGTGTAATTATCAGCCAAATGGGTCCATTGAAGCAGTCCATTGAAGCAGGGCATATTAGTGTGTGAAGGAGCACAAGTTGTGCACATGTCATGTTCACCACATCACAGACCCTTACTTTACCCAAAAGTGTATGTGACAGGATTGCACACCCCTGACTAATCCACCTTGTGTCCAATCAATAGCACATGTGCTATTGCATTTGAGCAATTGAAAGTTCCACATATGCTGAAAAAAATAGTTTTTATTTATTTATTTATTTATTTATTGTTTAAAGCTCAGATCCTGCTTTTTCTTCAGTATGCAACCCAAAGAAGCTAACAAATGAAAGGCAAGCAAACAACAGTGCATGAGCAGAAAAGAACATACGATAAGGCCCCAATAGTTTTCCCCACTACCAGTGTTGATGCAGCCACGCTGCATCCAATGGTAGGGGGGACCCGAGGGCAAACGGGACTTAAGTAAAAATTATTTTTACTTATACCTGTGTAAGCCCTGGAGCTGCCTATGGGTCTCCTCGGACATATTCTACCTCTTTTGGTGGCATCTGTCTGAGGAGAGAAAAGATCTGGCTTGCACCATTGCCACTGGATTCACCCCTTCCTGCCTCCTCCTCTCCCCCATTTTCTCCCCCTCCCTGCCCAGTTATACCCCCAGTCCTCCCAATCCTTCCCCTTCCCTGCCTGCTCCTGCTGCTGAATTCTTGGTGCTGGGGGCTCAAGGCAGGCCACTGCCATGCGGCTGGCACCACTTGCTGTTTCTGGCAGCAGTCCAGCCGTGCACTGTACGGTGTTGCATTTTGTGACACCATAGGTTGGGCTGTGCTGCCAGAACACTAGTTCCAGTAGTGCAGCCCGATCATAGGACTGGGCTGTAAGAGAGTCCTCAGAATGCCATACCTACCAAAGGGGGGGGGGGAGCAAGCTCACAACAACAAGTGCAGTGCCAAAAGCTTCCTGAAAGGCTTTCATTGGCTGCCTGAAGGAGTTCGAAGCCAAGGGGCTGAGCATGTCCTATTGTGGTTTGTGGCACCCACGTTGCCTACTTTCCGGAGTTAGGTCAAACTTGGGCTAATCACTCATAATAAATATCCAGTTTGGATGGAGCTTCTTCATCAGCCCCATTGGCTGAGGCAATACGTAAGCTCCATTGGGTAGTATTATGTATGTATGTTTTAACACAAAGGGTTATGATCTGTGAAATATGTTTTCCTGTAATAAAACAGGAATGTTGGATCCAAAGACTAAAAGCATGAGTTGATTAAATTAATGGACATGAAGACAGTGGAAAGAAGCCATTGAAGAGATGGAGAATGTGTGCTAGAACCATGCCACGACGAAGCTTATAGCAAACCTTTGTGTCTGGATGAACAAATACTATACATACGTTTTTACATGAAGCATACAAAATATCCTAATTCAGTTGATTGTATGTGCTGGGAGCTTAATGTGTGTGCCAGCTGGCTGCTTCACCAGGCAGTCATCTGATTTCATCCTTGCACATTCAGATTGGTTTTCAGGTTGCAGTGAGGTTTCCATGCGCCTTATCACAAACCGAAAATTATCTGGCCATCTGACAAAGCAATCAGATGACCGCTGAGCTGCCGGGCTAGCTGCATTAAAGTTGCCATGAAACCAAGGCCAGTTTTCATTTGTGTGAATTCTTGCTCATAATTGCAGAGACAGTCATGTTGTAATAGCATCACCTCCCCAAAGAACACTTTGGTCATAAATCCCAAGCCAATTTAAATGAAGCTATTAAAGTGTCATAAGTGCCTTGTATTGGTGTACTTTCCAGTCCCACTATCAGACAAGACGGGAACACAAATCAGCCCGATCTTAAGCTGAAAGAGTCATTTGCTAATATAAAACATGAATTTCTTTGGCATATCGTGAGGAGACACAGTATCAATACCTCCTAGGACTTCTTTGTGCCTGCTTGTATCTAATATCTCATGTGGAAAATTAACCAGCAATTTAATAGCACACATTGCTCTTTTGAAAAGGACTTTTTCAATCTCAGCTATTATAAATCTTATCACTACAGGTAGCAAACAGGGTGAAGGTGAAATAAATATATGTAGCTCTAACATGCTGTTATTTTACTACACTATATGGGCTCAATCCTCATGAGTCAAGGAAACTCATGGAAAAACAAGGGTCAATTATCTTTGGAAAATCAACGGACTGCCCTAATGTCCATTCACATATCATCAGTCTGTTGATTTTCCAAATAGAATTTACTCTTCCTTGTTTTGGGCATGTAATGGATGTTCATTTTCCCACTATGAGGATTTTGCAGACTTGTGTGTTGGGCTCCACATAGCAGTTTCTGTGACTGAATGATTGAAATGTTTCATTTTAGACCCTGGGTTTATGAGGCATGGGTGAAGCCAAGCCATTCCTCTGGGAAAACTAACAAGCATGGACTATTACTACGAGTTTTTATTTCCTTTCCAAAGCTTAACACCCCCCTCCCTCCCTCCCACATCCATATATATTGTCTTCCTTCATGAGCTGCTCTACATGAGATTGAATTAAAAATGACCCTGTACATTGTTGTGAAGGACTGCTTCTCCATGGAACAGGATATTGCAACCTGATAGACTGTTTCCATGGAATGCGCAGTTTTGCTCAACATCTGTGTCAGAGCCAGAGGGGAAAACATCCTAGTTAGGTTCTGTCAGCATTTATTGTTCCTTTTAAAAGAAGTAGGTTGCTTTCATTTTGAGTAATAGCTTGGTCTCATTTTCCTCAGAGCCAGGGTGGGCCCAAGACCTACTGTCATGTGAGGCAGCAGATCACGTCAACTGCTCTCCCCCTTACGGTTACCCAACTGTGCACTAACCACAGTCTCCACCACCACCACCACCCTCCTTGCCTGTCTCCTGGATTCAAAAAGGAAGAAAAAATGGGAGAGGAAGATGCTGTAGCCCTCCGTCTCCCCTCCTCCCTCTCCTCCTTTTTGAATGCAGGAATGGTGGAGGGACCGCCTCAGTCAGCCTCATAGATGGTCCAAACCAGTTCTGAAGCACAGGGTTTGGGCGCTTCAGACCAATGTTGTTTTTGCACCAACACTGCCTGTGTTCCTGATGCTGCACCTCTTTGATACCTGCATAACTTTTACATTTGTAAATAAATAGATATTTTACAGTGAGAGTATAACTCTCCAATCCTCAGAAGAATTAATTCTCTAAATCCTACCCTAAATTTCCTATCACTCAGAAAAGGAAAGCAAAACATTACTCTTCAGAAAAAATTGACTCTCTCCCATAAAGAGACTATTCCCACCAAAAGGTAGTTAAGTGGAGTCATGGACTGATGATTGATGTTTGCTTAAAAACAAGCAACACCCTAGAGGTTAACTACTGTATACGAGGAGTCGGAATACAGGAAAACAGAAATGCAAGGCCGATAAGAGAAAATTCAACTGGAAGCTGTCTTAACAGTTCCATTTCCATGAGGGACCTGTCCAAAGATGTGTACACTTCTCAGTAAGTACCATTCCACCAGACACTCCTTTATACTACTGACACTTTCCTAACTGTCTGTATCAACCAGATGGAAAGAGCCTGGTTTCACAACAAAAAAAAGGCAGGGGTTTGCTTCTCTCTTTAGAGCCCCTCTGCCAAATACTGTATCAGTGGAAGAGGCTCTGGTCAATGGTCCCTACCTATGAGAGGGGTCACCGGTGAGGATTAGGAGCAGGGCCTTTGGGGTAGTAGAACAGGGTTGGTGGGAACGCTTTGCTCCTGGAAGACTGTGGCATGTATGTGTATCCAGGCTTGGAAGCTTATCAGAATCTAGTGCAAATGGTATACTTCAGGAGGGCGTATGCTTTGGTCTGAGTAGACACTAGAGGCATGCTTTAAAAACTGCAGTAAATACCGATAATACGTTTTTCCATAAACACACTCAGACAGCACTGCATCAAAAATATGCACCATATTTTCCACCAAATATGATTTCCACCAAACCTGATTCTTGTGGACAGGAGTCCCTATTCAGAGGGAGCCTTCTGGTGTGTGCCAACCCTTGACTGAAGTCAGAGGGGCAGTGGTAAGAGGGAGGGCCTTCTCTGTGGTGACACCTCAACTATGCCCTTTGATTTGAGAACAGCTCCCTCCTTAGAAACCTTCTGGCCAGGCTTGAAGAAGTTTCTCTTTCAATTGGCCTTTTAGTGGCTCGTGGGGTGCCATGGGAGGCTCAGTGTAGGGCTTTGACCCAGGGCCCAGCATCCTGATACCTGCACTGCCTGTGACTTTTATAATACTAGCAGCCTAAGTATTTTTAGACAATATGAACTAGGCTTTCCTCCTCACTATACAAAGGGGACATTAAAGACCCTTCTAGCAACCTACAGATTTTAGATAGAGGATGGTTACTGCACTCTTGAAAATAACTATATATTTTGTGTTATTTGGGTTGTAGCATTTATATAGTCTCTCTTCTCCAAGTAGAAGTGCACTTTAATTGCATATTACCTGCCACATTATCCTGCCTCTAAGAGGAACTGAGCACAGGCTGCTTGGGATTGATTTTATTCAGGCTGGTGCCTTTGTTCTTTTCTTCCCAGAAAAAAAGGCTATAAGCATTTCCAGACTAAAATATTTAAAATATCATAAATAATTTCACAGGGATGCATACATGTTTGCATTACAACTTAAATGTTTGAGTTATGAATGTTGACTCTGAGCTGTAGCTGGTATGATAATGAAGCAAAGTACAGTTTAGATAGAAATAATTTGCAGGCTAAGGCTGTTTTCTATTAAATAATGATCTCCCAGGCTGATGTCAAAAATGGGCATCTCATTCAACTGGGAAGCAAGAGAGGCACAAAGCACGTAAACTAGCATGTGTGTTAAATAATGGATCTTTGCATCTATGATGAATCATCTGTGGTAGATAGTTATTTTAAAGAGATGCCAGTAATTTCTGAGAAAGGTTAGAATTAGAAGGACCATTATAGCAGCCATTCCATAGCTTGTGTCGGGGTACAGCCACAGTCTCTTCAGAACAGGGTTTCCCTGGCACAGAGATGTTACTACCTCTGCTAGGTACAAACCACAAAATCCAGTTGGCATAAGTAGCAAGATCTGGGACACTAGACAGATCTACCACCAAGACCAGATGCCAGTAAATGACAACTGCCCATCTGGCTAGATTAATGATGTCAGTTTGGCACATAAAATAGGGACAATATTTTGGGCCCTTGGAATTGGTTTGTTGCCATCTAATCAAGGATGGATTGTGTTCCGCCATCTCCAATCAATACAACTAGCAGCCCAATCCTATCTAGCTCCCTGCCCGACGATGCAGTGGCACCAACTGAATCTTGTGGTTCGCTGAATCCTGTGGGTGAGTTTCAGCATGTTGAGGCCTCCTTGGGGTTAGCACCTGCTGGCCCATTGGGTCAACTTGGACCTGTGCCAGCAACATCACTGGCACACGTCCGTGTTGACCCATGAAGGCGGGTCAGGCCCAGAAAGGGGTTTAGGATTTGGTGGGTACCACTGCTGTCAAGCCCACCCCTTTCCTGGTCCTGATCAGCCCTCCTCCCCACCACCCCCATTTTCTCCCTGTTCCACCAACCCCTGCCCCACTCACCCCTCCCCGCCTCCCTCCGACCCCCTATGCTGCCTTACCTGTGGTGGTGGATGTTCTTGGTCCATCATTGCATGGACCTGGCCACTCACTGCTTCCAGCAGCAGCCAGGCTGCACTCTCCAGCGTTGTCTCATTTGTGACTGTCAGAAAGCACATTATGGTACTGGAGCAAGTGTTCCAGCAGCGTAACCACTGGGTAGGATTGGGCTGTAGGTTAACATCTCAGAGAATATCGTGTTTAAGCATTCACTCATATACACCCTTGTTAGGGAAGCCAGAGGCTGACCAAGGGGAATAGCATCTAGTGGTTAGCACTCTGGGAACACCCTCTCTGCTCCACTGATTTACTGGTTAAGTGGTTGAATGGGGAGGGGACTTGGTAGATATTTGCTGCCACCATCCCAGGTTGAGGAAACCAGTGGGGGGGGGGCGCTTCTGTGAAAAAAACACCCCTCCCAGGAAAGCACAGAACCTAGACGTTCTTCTTTAAAATCAAATTGCGGTAGCACCCATGAGCAATCAGTTGTGGCAACCCGCTGAACAACCAGTAAACATGGTGGTTCAAGCCATGCAGCTGCATGGCCACACAGCTTACCAGGAGCACTACTCTGGAGTCTTCTGTACTGGTGTGTTAACTTGGTGTAACAGCCCAATCCTAAACTGGCCTCTACCGACGGGTGGGTACAATACTAGGGTCAAGTAAAGCACAGGTAAGTCTAATATACTCTGAGGTCTCTTGTGTGTGTTTTTTCTAATAGTGAATGTAAATTGGGTGTTTATTAAGTTGTGTCATGCAAAACAATTGCTGTAAATAATATGTAAATATGTTTAATATAAACATTAAATTACTGTGCCAAGCAGAAAAAAGGATTGCAGATCTATCAATAGGGCCTGTTACAGCTAAGAAGTAAATTTCAAGCAATGGCAGGTGTCTTACTGCCCAATCCTGTGTGAGCTTGCCGCCAGCAGTGGTGGTGACTGCCTTATGGCAGTCGTAAAAAACGCTCCAGCAGCGCATGAACTCGCACACTGCTGGAGTTCTGGCAAGAAGGCCGGAGTCTTCCCCCGTGCAGTCGAGGATCTTAATTTTATTGTTTAATTAAGTTTTCTTAATTTTTACTTTAGATTTAATTATTATTTTTTAGTTTAAAAACATAAACAGTAACCTAAGGCAGCTTGCAAGCAAGATTAAAGAAAAGAAAATCGAAAAGCAGCTTGTCTGCTGTCACAGAGTGCCACATCTGACTCTGCTGCTGGTCTTTCTCAGTAACATGAAATCTTTGGAAACACAGCTGAAAATGTGCAGCCCCTACACACTACAGGTGTGGTGTTTTGCAGACCTTATGCTATGCGCATTTCTCCAGCGGAAGCGCCATAGTGTGATGATGCTGGCGGACGTGACATTTGTCTGTTGCTAGGTTTTGTTTTGTTTTTTTACCAGCTTTGCCTGGTGCTGGAGAAGACAGAGCCAACTTCCATCACACAGGCATGGGTCAAATCCAGACTGGACTACTGTAATGCAGTATATATAAAGGTAAAGGTAAAGGTGACCCCTGACAATTAAGTCCAGTCGTGTCCGACTCCGACTCTAGGGTGTGGTGCTCATCCCCATTTCAAAGCCGAAGAGCCAGCGTTGTCCGAAGATGCCTCCGTGGTCATGTGGCCGGCATGACTCTCCTTGCCGCAGCGCGTAGCATGCAGCTGGAACACGGAGCGCTGTTTTACCTTCCCGCAAGCGGTACCTATTTATCTACTCGCATTAACATGCTTTGGAACGGCTAGGTTGGCAGGAGCTGGCCAAGCAATGAGAGCTCACCCCGTCGCGGATTCAAACTGCTGACCTTTCGATCGACAGCTCATGGTTCAGCAGTTTAGCCCACTGCGCCACCCGCTGGCCAGTATATATAGGGCACCTTAAAGATGGTTTGGCAATTTCAACTGGTGAAAAATGTTGCTGTCTGGATGCTGACAGGAGCCTGGTGGCCTGATAGTGTAACATCCATTTTGTATGATCTGCCCTGGTTGCCAGTTCATTTCCTGGCCCAGTACAAGGTGTGGCTTTTCACCTTGAAAGTCATGATCATGAATGGTCTCTGGGACCTGATTGCTTTAAGGACTGCCTCTGCTCATATGAAACTACCAGGGCTTGACAATCAGTCTCACAAGTCCTGCTGTCGGGCGCAACATTAACAGAAATTCATTTGGTGGCAACCAGGGATTTCCTCTGGGGTGGCAGCTTGCGACTGTCACTGGAGGGAGGCTACAGATTTTAAAGAGGCAATCATAACTTATAACTTCAGCAAGGCTTTTAGTTACAGGTTTTAGTTTTGACGTTCTAGTGGCTACTGTTTTTCCTGGATTTTTGTTTTTCTGGGTTTTTAAATTGTTTTTCTCATATTTGAATTAATTATTGTTGTGAGCTGCCTTGTGAGGTTTTTAATCTGAAAGGCATGGCGTAAATCTTTTAAATAAAGAAAGGAAATTCTGGCTCCAGTTGGTACAAATGCACACTGCTTATTTTCGATTGTAGAACTTTTCAGTGCTGTTAAGCCTTTAATTGCCCAAGTGACCCTGGGCACTGGCAGCTCATCAAGTCAAAAGCAGATGTTATTATCATCCCTCACTTCTCTAGCACATTTCAAAATATGATACGTTTCTATGCAAGTTGTCATTTTTCTTCCAATTCTCCCCCACCTGGCAATGATAAATAAGGCTGGCCTTTCCCTTTCTACTGTCCTTGACTCTGATCTCGTGCTTGTAATCTTTTCTCTCTCCATTGACTTAAACAACTGTGAACAGATGAAAGTGTTGATCTGTTCTGGTAGAGTAGTTGGTATCGTTTACAACACGATGGCTAGTGAATCCTTGAATTATTTAGAGATTGACGGGGAGGAATCGGAAAAGAAAAAGTGAGGTCAGTTTCTACATCTCTTGTGGGCATGGAGAGTAAAGGCAGAACAAGATAAGAAGAGGCCGCTTTCTCTATTCATGGCTTTGAGGAGTAGCATCTGTAGTGCGTATGGGGGGGGGGGATATGCAGTTCTGTCAATCATTCCTCAGTGCTTGTCGGTTCAGCTACTTGCAAGACATCGTATCCCACATTACCACCAAAAGCAGGGTATTTCATTTCTACACTGTTTACAATGCGTTGCTTCAGTGGAAGCAGGAGTAAACTGGTGTACTACTCATCTCTGACCTGACCCCAAATGGTGTCCGCTTTTTCTTTCAGATAGTAGCCTATGGAGAACTTCTGCAGGATCTTCCAGCAGTAATTCAGTGTCAAAGAACTGTTTGTCCGGTAGAATTAGACAGCAGAAGCAGCACATCTGTCAGCAGACCTGGCAGCGAAATGACAGTGTGAAGCTCTAAAACAAGGGAGGCCAAACTGCAGCTGCTGAACCACGTTCTTTAACATATAATGTGTGGCTCTTGGAAATACGTTCGTTGACTGAGCTCCTTTTTGCATCACAATTCATATAAAAGGTAATTAAGAATTTTTCAAGTTTTATAATTATTTACCAGGTTGTATAAACTGAGAGTCCACTGGGTTAAACATAAGTTTAATGTTCATGGTGAGTAAATATATTTAAGAATTTGAATGCTTCTTAAATATTGCGGCTCTCAAACATCTCTCTTCTGGCTCTCAAACACCTGAAGTTTATCGTATGTGGCTCTTACATGAAGCAGGTTTGGCCACCCCTGCTCTAAAATATCAAAGGGAGCAAGCTGGCAATTAGTTCCTATTTATCTCCTGTTTGGGATTTTTTCTGTGCGTGAGCAATGGAATGTGTAGAATGGAGGGAAGAGAGAATAAAAAAAAACCAACCATTTTCAAAGGCTTGCATGGAGAGGCATATCTTAGGAAGGAACAGCCCACATTTCTGGAGGAAACCTAGCTACACTTTCTGAACCCTCAGCAAATTCATTAATTAATTGCTTTTGATTGTATTTTAGGCACTTCTACTCCATTCTTCAGCCAACAAGGCTCCCAGATTGACTGACATAAATTAAGTAAACACAAGAACAATAAATAAAACCATAGTTGTTGATCACATCAAATAGCATGAAAATGAGATGAATGAGACAAAGACAAAATAAGGTTGGCCTCCTTGAATAACAAAAACAGACGTGTTCCTGTTTACATTTTGCTGCAAAACGACATTCTGGAGCTTATATATGTTAAGGAGGTGACACCAGTTTTCTTCAGGTAATGGAAACGACTATAAATCCAGTGGTGCCACCAGATTCGCTGGAGTTGCATTGAGACAGATGCCAATTTTGAAGGTGACTGGCTTAGCAGTCATTACCAGTCATCCCGTTAGCATCCCAGAGTGTTACTTTCACTGTCTTTATACAGCCACATTTATTATTCCTTTGTTTCATGCTGAAAGCACCGAAGTGCTCAGTTTTCTACTGAAGACAAGTCAAGCAATGAAGCTCAGCCATTGTTTTCTTTCCCTATTCTTTTGATGTTCCTGTCACCATTGTTCTTCTGTGTCTGCTGTTTGAATAAATGTGCACTGAATCATGCCTGTCTGATATTGTTGTAGTCAAGGGACAGGGAGGGATAGGTAGAAGAGACAATTGCAGAAATGTTCATGCTCATTCAGATTTCTGACAATCCATTGAAAAGACTAATTGCCATTTCTGGATGTGCCAGGGCTTGAATTGGGAACCTCAAGGCCTGGGCCTAGGACAAAGCCATGTGAGCGACCCGGGACTTTATATCCCTAGGCTTCAGGGTCAAGGCTGTCCTGTCCGTCCATGATGTGACTTGAAACCATCGCATGGAGCAGCAAGTTGGAGGGGTGGCAAAGTCCCCAGCCCCCCCGCCCCCTGTGCCCAGCCCCCTTTCTTGCCTGCTGCACTGGTGGATGCTGCAATCCTCTTCCAGTTCTCTGAGAGCAAACTCGAAGAGGATCATGTCAGTGGCAGACCCCTTCCAGTGCCCCTGGAGGAAGAAGGGGAAAGGGGAAAAAAAGCCAAATGCAGCAAGTTCCAGCCTCTTCCCTTCACTGGGGCTCAGTATGTACCCTCCCTTCTCCATGCCACTCCTATTTCAAAAGAACAGGAGAAAAGAATGCTGGCTCCATTCCCAACCTGCTCTGTTCCTGTTCATTTGAAACAAAGAGAGGTGCAAAGGAGGGAGGGTGCATGCTGAGTTCCAGGGAAGGGAACGGTGTGTGTGTGTGTGTGTGTGTGTGAGTGAGAGAGAGAGAGAGAGAGAGAGAGAGAGAGAGAGAGGCACCCTTCTTCTTCCCTTATTAATGGAAGGGCACGTGTGCGTGTCTGCCTGCCTACCTGCCTGCCCACTGCGCACTGCAGGAGCAGCAAAGTTGGGAAGGGATTTGGGCAGTGGGGATGCATGGGCCGCCACTCTTCAGGGTGCTCCAAGTACAGAAAGGAATCAGGCTGTGCAACTTTCGTCCCTGTGACTGGCAGGGAATGTGAACCTCAGAATTATCTTGGCTTGGCTAGCTACTAGGAGCCTCACTGTCCCTCTTGACTTGGTCAACTGAGCCACTCCAAAATGTTATCTCTTCTTCCCTCGATGAACTTCCACTCAGCCAGTCACCCCTTATTGCCTTATATCCTCCCATGTCTCGGGTCAGCTATGGTACAGTTAATGGCCACAGAGCGGCTGATGTGATGGAATGCTCTCAAAGGCCAAGCAAGGTCTCCTTCCATTCCAGCAGCCTTGAAACTGGAAACTCTCACGCCATCTTCAGACTCATCAGAATATATATAGTCTCTCTCTCTCTCACACACACACACACCCTCATATCTATATTCACCGAACGTCTATTCAGTAATCAGAAATCCAAAATGACTCATGACAGTAGCAGGGAGGGTCCAAATGCTCCTCACTCCCCTGGTTCTTTCCTTGTGTGGATTATCACATCCTGCTAAGTATGTACAGTATATGAGATTCATTCTTAAGAAAATACCAAAATAAGGAATGTGCTGCAATGAATTGGATGATGATATGCAGCTCTCACTCACTCTTCCATCTGACCCAGATCCTGTCATCATGGTACATAGCACTGGTGAAGCAAGTTCTGTGAACAGCCGCAAGGTGAGAGGGAAAGAATAGGTCACCTTTCAATAAAGCCGTCATGGCCATTTGCCCCTCAGGCCGGGGATGCTCCTAGATTCCTCACTGTAGTTAGACCTGGAATCCCAGTGTGTGGAGCTGGCATAAACACTTGTTACTAATTTTATATGTCGAGAAAGATGCAAACCTTTTTATCTGGTCCAAAATCAGCAACCTCAGGGCTAGGTTACAACGTGAAGCTGTCTTGTTGACCTCTTGGCAGAATGAGCCAGTTTCTCTCGGCACAGATGGGCTACTGGGAAGAGAAGGCAACACATTAATCCCCTGACTAATCCCACAGCCATCCCCAGATGTGGGCTATTGGGAGCATCTTACACCAATGTTCCAATATCTGCACTGACTTCTTATTGCCTTCAGGGGAAAACGTACAGTGTTGGGTTAGCCCTATAAACCTTTAATAACTTGAGTCCACTATGCCTAAGAAACAGACTCCTTCCTTACATCCAGTTAAATTCCCTCTAAGAAACTAATCAAGATTATTTTCTTAGAAAATCTGGCTGTGCACTGTGTGTAGACAGAAGGGTTCATAGGCACTCGGAGGTCTCTCCATAATTCTGCAACTGTAATCCCCCCAGATTTGCCAATGCCTAAACTTGTCCATCTTCTGGAAGCACTGAAGGCTTAATTTTGCTGACTTCTGGCTGGCCAGAGCAGATGGTCATGACTGGAAGGAAGTTTATGATACTTTAAACTTCCACTCAGTGCTCATTTACGAGGAAGATGCTCATATTACAGCAAACATCTGAAACTGCTTTTTGGAAGTACTCCAAGTTTGATTTAATCTGCATTTAAAGACTATGTCTAATGCATTAACGATGAGGATTTAGTTTAGCCCTTCAAGAAAAACAATTAATATTGGCATCATTGTAAGTTCTGCTCTGGGACAAACTTTTGCTCTTTTATTTTTTTTCTTGCCCTTGGTTCTGTAATTTTCCATCATGTAATGGCACTCTGTTTCTATGCCAATGCTGTAAGACACCTTCTAGGCAGCTTGTCAGAAACTCAAGGGACTTATCGCCATTGTCACGCTGATTATCTGACAGTGATGTTTGGCTATCGGATAATTGCATCTCTTAACATTTGGAAGATCAAACTGGTTTTGTCAGGCTCTTCTGTGTTGTTCTTCCCTCCGATTTGGCTTGCATTATTATTTTGCATCCCAAAATAGCTTGTTACCTTGGTATTGCATTGGAACATATTTTTATTTCCTCAGATCCCCAAGAACTAGGGTCCCCAAATGACATCTAATCAATAGTCCATCAAGGCTTTATTTCTTTGCTCACCTCCTAGATTTATGTCCTCCTAGATTCACCTCCTGGACCCGCTTTCCTTCCTTCCTTCCTTCCTTCCTTCCTTCCTTCCTTCCTTCCTTCCTTGCCATTCAGGTGGTCATGCTGTATGTGGGAGCAATCCTTCTGCTTGCACTTGGCTCTGAGTAGTCTGCACTGGGGGGGGGGGGCAACAGTAGTGGGTGCGAACTTTCAAAATGGCAGGATTCACTGAAGCTGGCCCCAGGGGGTTGGCCCAAGTTCTTCAAGCACCTGAGGTGGGATGCCAAACGCTGCCTCCTCTACATCTCCAACACCACCTGGCTCCACAACATGAACCCCTTCCCCTCCCCCCAGATTGCTGTTGCTACCTGGCTCAGCACCTCGAGAGAGCCTGCCCACCACTGTCTCGCTGGGATTTGAAAAGAAGAAGGGTATGGTGTAGAAGAGAAAGTGGAGGAAAGGAGAACAGTGGGTTAGTGTCTTCCCAAGTCTATCCTCCACTCCACTCCACCCCCTTCTCCTTTTCAAATCCCAGAGAGGCAGCAGTGAGCAGTTGTTCTCAGGCCACCAAACCAGGCAAGTAGTTATAGTACATACCTTTCATCAAACTTGACAGGTCTAAGCCCCTCCCCCAGTCCCTGGGGCCTTGCTGTAGCAGTTGCTCCTACCCCTGGTCCTTTGGGGGCTATTTTGGGGTATTTTCGGGGAACTTTGGGGTGCCTCGGGCCCCGTGTTGAATGTTGGGGATCGGGGCCCTGTGGCCCCCGTTCCCCCCTTGGCCGTGGACCACTGGGCGTGATTTTCGTGTCCGCCGGACGAACTTTTGCGTCGGCCATTTTGTTGTCACTTTTTTTGATTTGGGGGTTCATGTGACCCCTCAATCAACTCAGCCCGTCGCCCCGGACCCCCGTGTCTGGTTTTCTTGTTCGCCGGACGAACTTTTGGCGTCGGCCATTTTGTGGGCGCCCCTTTTGATTGGAGGGGTCCCCTCATTGTCCCCGACCCCCGGAGCCGTTTTTGGGAGTCTTGGCCCCCCTTTTTTTGTCACCCCCGTAACCGGCGCCCCGTGTGTATTCGGGGGCTGCTTGCCCCCCTCAGCCTGCTTGCCCCGCCGTCCCCCTGCCTCCTAGCCTAGGTTCTGAGACGGCGTGGTGTGCCTAAGTCCCAATTTGTAGTGTGGGGGGCTGTGCCCCGCCCCTAGCCCCGACCAATCGGAAGGGGGCCTTTGAGAACATGCCCGGGCATGTCCAGGCTGCCAGGGGTGAACCACGCCTCCAGGGTCCCCGACCAATCGGAAGGGGGCCTTTGAGAACATGCCCAGGCATGTCCAGGCTGCCAGGGGTGAACCACGCCTCCAGGGTCCCTGACCAATAGGAGGGAAGGGGCTTTGAGAACATGTCCAGGCATGCCCCGGGCGTACTTAAGCCAGAGGCGCAAGCGTTCACGGCCAGCCGAGATGGAATCTGAACGCCAAAGCCCTCAGCCTTCGGAGGCCGGTGATGATGTGCCCCCATCCCCTCAGAAGGCTAAGCAGCGCAAGCGTTCACGGCCATCCGAGATGGAATCTGAACGCCAAAGCCCTCAGCCTGCGGAGCCCCCAGCCCCTCAGAAGGCGAAGCAGCGCAAACGCTATCAAAGCACGTCTTCAGACGATTACCCTGCGCCGTCCCTCGGCCTCCTTTACAAGCTCGCGTGGGATCGCCATGCTAGGGGCTTTCCCGAAGACCGGTGTCTTTACTGTAGAGACAAGGATCCCCCCAGACCTCTGCTCAAGGTAAGTTACGCTTTCACGGGGGGCGAACGGGTGTGGGGAAAAAATAATGTGCTTCCAGCATGGGGTATTTCTAAAGTAGCGCTTTTCTTTTTCTCCCTAGGAGGACCATGGCACTATAGAGGGACAGCATACCCAGACGACTTTAAGGTTCCTGCTGGGCTTACGCCAAGTTCCGGTGGATGTATCTGCTTCGGCACGAACCTGGAGGGCGGCCACCAAATCTCTCATGAGAACCTCCTTGTATGTAATTGCGAATTACTGTCTAAGTGAATACCTGCGGAAGTACTGTTTTGGCTGCGAGGTACAATTGCTAACTCAAGAGAAACACCAGTGCACGAAGTGGCAGCGTGCTGACATAAACAGGAGGCTGAGTGAAATGCTAGATAAAATATTTCTCCCCGGTATTTTACATGTTGTTCTGTCTGTGGGCTTTTCTCAGCATTGTTTGAAGCTAGATTTACACACGATTGATTATTTTCTGCGCCTAATCGCACACATGCAAGCTAGCACTGATCCTCAGAAGGAAATGGAGAAACTCCTGAACCCCGCAGACAAAAAATATCTCGCGGATCTGCAGAGCATCGTTCGGCAGAAAAAACATACCCTGTATCTGGGGGAAAGGCGTGAGAATTTTGATCGCTGGTCTGAAACACCAATAGAACCAATGTACTGAAGTGAAATAAAAAAACATTTAAACATACTTGTTGTCTGAAGGTCTTGTGTGTGGGGCACCTCTATAAGTCCAGGACCAATAGGCGAAGGGGTGGGTGGGAGGAGGGGGCCAATAGGAACATGGCAGGGCGTGTCTACAAAACGGAGGGGTATATAGGCGGTAAACCTCCCGCACTCCTCGTGACTTACTGAAAATGGATAGCCCAGACGGACAGTGTTTGGGGACAACTGTTAATATTTATAACAACGGTGGACCAGAGACCCCAACCTCCCGGGGTCATAACAAAGAAGAAGAAACGCCCCCAAAATGGGTTCCCAGGCGATATCGTGCTTTAAGAGGTAGCCTAGAATCGCTGGCTGATACATCACCCTGGTGGGCAAATTCCACGGTAAATATGAAATGGATGTGTTTCTGGCCGGGGTGGTGGTGGTGGTTTCGGCAATATTCATATATTTTTTCAATAATCAGGGGTCGGAGTTAAATACAGAACAAATGGATGCTCTGGGAGTTGAACCACTGGAATGGGTGACACGATGGGCTGAAGTAGAGGACATCAGCGATCCAATCTCTGGGGATGAAGGCTTAAGCCAAGTAGAGACGGATGCCGTACCCTGCTTTGATGAAGAGGCCATGGCCGGGGTTATTTCTTCGCTAGACAGTTTAAGCATGGCCGAAGCAGAGGAGGCCGTTCCCTGTTGTGCAAATAATAATGGTGGTGAAGAACTGGAAGAAGAACCGATGAGCACCCCTGTTACTGGGGAATCAGGAACGCTTGCAGAACCCCTGTATTCAGAATTGCAGGTAAATTAGGGCGGTGGGGTTTGTGAGGCTCTTACCACAGAACCGTGGGGGGGGGGCTGGCTTATAACCCCACCTCCTTTTTTTGTAACTAGGATTACTATTCAAAGAAGTTGGAGGAACTGAGGGTGTCGCCCCTGAAAGGTTCAGAATATTGGAAACGCGTTGCAGAGCGTATACGCCGAACAGGAATGCATGCAGCCCCCCTGTATTTAGCATTACAGGTAAAATAGGGTGAGGGCCTTTTAGCATAGAACTGCTGATGAGGTGCGTGTTTATAACTCCGATTCCTTTTAACACACAAAAAAACTAGGATTTCTTTTCAAACAAGCTGGAGGAACTTGGGGTCCCGCCCCCGGAAAGGCCGTCACAATGGGAATTGTGTAGCGTCCCACCTCTTGAATGGCCGACATATTGGAAATGTGTGGAAGAAGGCTTAACCCGAGCAGGATTGTATGCAGCAACCCTGTATTCAGATTTACAGGTAAAATTAAGAAGGGGGGGGGGGTTATTGATTTTTTTTTTTTTGCAAAGATCTGTGGATGGGGGCTTGGTTATAACCACAGCTTTCTTTTTTTTTAAACCAGGTTTTCTTTTTGAAGAAGATGTTGGAACTGGGGGTTCCACCCCTGGAAAGGACGAAATATTGGGAACTGATTAACGTCAAAGGCCTGGATTGGCCAAGATATTGGAAATGGTGAATTCCTGGAGGCTGTAAAATAAAAATGTTAACGACAAAAGGGTGTGTGTGCATATGTGTGTTAGCAGGCGCCATGGCGGATCATGAATCTATTTTAAAAAAAATATATTATACGCCGGAGGCTGTCGGGAGTTTTGGGGGCGTGAACACCCTTTTTCAAGAAGCCAAAAAGCATAGTAAAACACTGACAAGAAAGCAAGTTAGTCGGTGGCTTTCGGACCAGGATGCTTACACACTACACAAACAGGCAAGAGTCCGCTTTAAGAGAAACAAGATGATTGTTTCAGGGGTGGACGCGCAATGGCAGGCAGATTTAGTGGATATGCAACAGTTTGCAAAGTACAACAAGGCTCACAAATACATTTTAACGGTGGTGGATATACTCTCTAAATATGCTTGGGCTAGGTGTCTGAAAGACAAGACAGGTAAACAAGTGGCAGCCGCTTTTCAGAACATCTTTAAGCAGGGGAGAATACCACGCAAGCTGCAGACTGATGCCGGGAAAGAGTTTCTAAACAAAAATGTGCAAGGGCTGCTAAAAAAACACGGCGTACACCACTTCGTCACCAACAACGAGGTCAAGGCGGCTATTGTGGAACGGTTTAATAAAACACTGAAAACAAAAATGTGGAGATTTTTTACGGCTAACAACACTTTCAGGTACGTCAATGTGTTGCCGAGACTTATGAAGAGCTATAATCACAGCTGGCACAGGACTATACGTGCACGCCCCGTGGATGTGAACCAAAGCAATGCTCTGGCTGTGTGGAAAACGGTATACGGGGACTGCGTTAGCAGGAAAACAGAGACTCCTCTGCTCAGAAAAGGGGATCACGTGCGTATCTCTAAGCTCAAGGGGTTTTTTGAAAAAGGTTATGAGCAGAGTTTTACTAGCGAGATTTTCATCATTAACCAGGTGCGCAACCGGGGAAGAAGGCCGGTGTACCTGTTAAGAGATTATGAGGGGGAGAGCATTGCAGGGACTTTCTATCCTGAAGAATTACAGAGGGTGAGCGACAAGGAGGACAGGGTTTACAGAATTGAAAAAGTGTTAGCTACGCGGGGGAGGGGTAAGACAAAGCATCACCTGGTAAAATGGTTAGGCTGGCCTGACAAATTCAACAGTTGGATTGCGGCAGAGGATCTGCGTGAAGCTACGTAGGGGAACATGGGGGACAGCGGGTTTTACATCACCCTCCCCAGCAATGCCAGTGCTAGAGTATTTCCTCGGAACACCAGCGCCGCTTTCACCACGCAGCTGGCACGCCCTATTGACCTGCCTGGGGACTGGGAAGTTGGCCTGACAGAAATTCAGTACCCACACACTTGGTACACACTCACAGAGAGCGCGAAATTTGAAATTAACCATTTGCAGAGAACATGGACCTGCGGTCTACGGCCGGGGTATTATGCAACCATACCTGAACTGCTGGTTGAAATGAACAGGCAAATGAGAACGCACCACTAAATCCCCCGTGAAATGGAACTGGCCTATGACCCTGTGGATAGGAATTGAAAAAGTGTTAGCTACTGGTTGTGGATCCACTGGTTGTGGATATAGATCAGATAAATGCCTGGGCTGATGCTGGATGCTGCACAAAAGATCCAGTACTAGGAGCTCCAGTGTTTTTAAAGTGTTAAGAGCAACCATGGGAGAGGGATGCAAGTGATTCATGTTGAGACAGCAGTGGGGGGGAGGGGTTCAAAGCTTCCCTCCACAATACTATCCTAATGACAACCCCCCCCCCCATCAGACACTGTTATTTGTGCCACAAGCAAAACATACAGGTACCTTATTCACAGATCTTCTGCATCACTTTCTAGTTCCTTTTTCAGTGTCATGACATCAGGGCAAATGATAAGCTGAAGTACATGTTACTGAGAGTGTGCAAAGGAAAGACACATGGCAACTCTTTTGTTTTTGTAGCATGCATAATTTTGTTCTCTCAGCCACGGATTCACTAGGTGGCCTTGGTCAAGTCACTATTATTACAGCCTCAACCATTCACCTTCTACAATATGGGGGACAATGCTATCCTACTAAAATAATGTATGTGAACCATATTGAACATCTGAAATGTGCTGCATAGATGAGGAGGAGGGAGGAGGAGACGGAATCACAGATGTAAAAGTGGTAGTAAACTCTTGGTATCCTCCTGGAAATTTATAAAAATCAAAAGACTAAATAACTGGGAGTAGAATAGACAATGTGATTTTACTGATATGAGGTTAAATGGGATACATATAACCCCGACATAATGACTAGGAATTTCAGAGACAGGATAATAGAGCCACTCATATACACAGTGTGCCAGCTGGTTAAAATTAGGTTGCTGCCAATAACCTTTAAAAGTGGAATTCATGCTGAAATTTAAGGTTTGTCGGAAGAGAATAAGGTGCTCGAAGTATGCACAGACTTAAGGAAACCTTTTGTTTTGCTTGCTTTTGTTGTTTCACGGTCCTCCAGGACAAAGGTTTTCAGCAGTATAGCCAGGAGCATTCTCTATTCTTGCAATGTTGTTATCCTTGCAGTACTTCAACATTTCCTTTTTAAAACTACCTCCTGTAATCTCGCCAGTTCCCCAATAACCTTTCTGCAACCAAACTGATGAATTAATCCCCAAATCAGTTCTGTCCTATTGAGCACAATGGTCCAGAAATAAGCATGTGCAAGAATAATTGTTTCCATACAAATCCACAACTAAAATGCCAGGATAATGAAATAGGCAACATAAGTTTTCCAGTGGGTTTCATACATTTGGTAGCTGAAATCTGTTTTAAACAGACTGATCCATTAAGAGCATGGTGAACGCTTAACTAACAGCTTTAACGCTGGCGGAAAGATCATTCAACCAGCATTAACTGCCTTACGGCAGTCGCAAAAAACAACAACACTCTGACAGCGCCCGAAGGCACGGGTTGCCGTAGCACCAGCAGGAAGGCCGGAGCCTTGCCCTGTGTGCTGGAGGATGATTGCGGACCTGCTGATGCAGGTAAGGGAAGGCGGCAGGGGAGGAGGGACACTGCCTAGGAGGTGGAAAGCCAGCATACATTTACCCAGAAAAATCAAAGATTAGCGAATGGTTTCAGTGCACTCTTCTGGGGGAAAGCAAAGAGGATAAGGTTGCAGTGAGGGCATAACACAAGACAACACTGGTTGCCTCAGCCCTCCCTGAAAGAATCTGCAGGGGGAGCCATGCATTCTCTGGGCATGTCTATGGTGCTGCACATGAAAAGGTATACTGTGTCACTCAGCAGTCCCTGCACTGTAAGACCCCTCCCTCCACATGTATCCTACCCATCATAACAAGTGGCACTGTACCAGTTCATAATAATGCTTAGCACATTAAAATATTCATTTATTGATGTCGTTCAACAAGCCCTGGATTAACCATTAAGCAAACTAAGCACGTGCTTAGGGCATCAAGGGAAAGGGGGCACCACAGAGGGGTTTTTTTTCCCATGGACCAGGGTGCAAAACAACAACAACTTAACCAAAGCAAAGTCTGGGGGGGGGGGGGGGAAACACAATCACTGAACCCAGAATATATTAATTGAAATATATTTTAATGATTTTTTTTTAGATTGTTTTACTAATTTATAATTTATAATTATAATTATTAACTAATAAATATAGATGGGGCACCATAATCTTTTCAGTACTTAGGGCCTCTAAAGTTCTTTATCCAGACCTGGGTTAAACGACTCATAACCCGGCTTTCCACCCTTCCAGGAGCTCCAGGTAACACTTCCTAACCATGATCACATTGGACGCAATGAGGGTGCCATGAGGCAATTCTCCTGACATTGAACAATTAGTCACATTTTCTCCTTGGTCAGCACCTGCACAGACTCCATCTTCTCTCTCCATTCTGAACTTTCTGTATAGAGTAGGCAAGTTCCACGCAACTAAGAATATACCTACAGTACTACTTTTTTGGTCATGGAATAAATGAGCAAATTCCTTGTTATACAAATTTTAAAAGAGCCCAAAGGGAAAAGCAGAAAGAGGCACTCTTGCACAATTAGACTACAGCAGAGGCTCTAGGGAAATTAGGTCCCTACTCAATAGCTAACTTAGCATAAAAGTTAATCCAGCCCCGTTTCTGTTTCCGCCATTAATCATTTTCTCCTCTGAGAAAAGATGGCACAAAGGGCATAAAGGAACATTTCATGGACTCGGGAAGCATTTTTTAAAAAACCCTATGGGGTTGGCATCTCCTGACTCTCATGAGACTTTTAGACCTGCAAAACACAGGAAAGGTTGATAGCTGAGGCATCTACCATTGTGGAGGGGTAGTAAATTTTAAGTGCAGGAGCTTGTCATGACAAAGCATCCCATTAAGACTAAAACACCAAACAACAAAATAACTTTAAATTTCTTCATTGGAGTGTTTTATTCTCCTGCTACTTATTTCAGTTTTGAAAATGATTGTAGCTCATTTTAAGAACTAGTTCATTTCATCCCAACCTCCTTGAGTTGGTTGCTATAGTTTTAAAACAAAAGTAGAAAATTGGATTTTAAAAATCCACATGAATATAAAAGGTATGTTAGAATGCTAGGCTATGCACATTGATAGCACA
Organism: Plestiodon gilberti rubricaudatus; assembly: GCA_026170595.1. Lineage (NCBI taxonomy): Eukaryota > Metazoa > Chordata > Lepidosauria > Squamata > Scincidae > Plestiodon > Plestiodon gilberti. The sequence goes on along the minus strand of JANXHW010000001.1, from coordinate 232,467,875 downwards.
ATCCTATGCATGTCTACTTGGAAGTCCCATTGTGTTCAGTGGGGCTTACTCCCAGCAAAGCATGTACAAGATTGCACCCTTAGTCAGAAGGAAGTTACACTGTGTTCTACAGGACTTACACCCAGGAAAATGATTGTAGCCTGAAAGCAGAACCCAGTCTAGGTTTACACCGGTGGAGCGACTGCTCTGCCAGTCCAGGGTGTCGCAAACATGTCGTAAAGCACATTTGTGGCACCCGGAGCGTAAGCGGCACCAAGGCCGGCGCAACTCCTCTACGCTGAGAACAGTGCTATGGCCGTCAGGGAAGGTAAGGCCCCCACAGCTCGGCGGAGGGGCAGGGGGAGGGACTGTTCCAGGGGGGGGGTGGATTGCCCCACCAGAGGGATCAGCAGTGACAAGCTCCACCGAGTCCTATCCTGAGTCTGGCTGGCTTTACACGGCCAGCTCGAATGTGTTCCAGCAAAATAGCTGGTGTACATTCGAATAGACTCACTGGGGCGGCTGGCGCATTACTCACGGTAAAGGGATAAAAGTTCCTTTTACCCAGAGGAGGTCTCCGGCTATGCCGGTGCAGGCCCCATCCTGCACAGGATGCGGCGGGTGCCTTATTTGCACCGCCACATCCTTCCAGACAGGATTGAGCAATTAATGTAACATGAGACATACTACCTCTCAGATTGCCCTTGGGAAAAATGATAGCTGCCCTAAACATTAAGATGTGCTCCTAGCCAAATATACCTCCTGCTGAGCCTGATGCTTCTTCTCATCTAAAGGTCCTCTGAAAAAGGTTTCAAAGGCAGATGACATCATTGTTCCTGCTGCAGGAGAAGTCCAGGAGTTCCACTCCCCCTCGACTACACTCCTTGGCATACTTACAAAACAAAAAGGAGCCTTTAATATATCATATTTAAGCTGGGCGCTGACAAACGTGTTGTCCTAAAGCAGCAGAAGTGACTGGTGATGACATCATTGCCAGTTACTTCTGGGTTTTCAAAGGCCAGAAAATGCAAGTAGGAGGCTCTGGCAAGGCCCTTCTCAGTGTTCCTAAGAGCCTCAGCCAAAGGCAGGAACCTCTCGGGAGCAAAAATGTGCCACTGAAAGCACCGTATCCACCATAAGGTTTCCAAGCTCAACACTGTCTCGAGCAGAATCCGTGTGTCGCTCCTTTCTCTTCTTCTTAGTTCCAGGGGCGTCTTCACCCTCAGGGCTTGAAAAGCCCACACGTTTTCTCCCATTACCAGGGGCAGGCCCCGGTCTTCCTGTAGGTGTTTCAGTTCCTCCTAAAATGAGAGACATGTTTTAATGTACATACAGTGATTACAGGGTGTATGTGGGGGGGGGGGGGGGGAGGCTGGTGTTACATTAGAGGGCCAGCATATACCTCTAAGGAGGGGAGGGGCTGATGGTCCTGGTTTGGGGGAATTTCCTTTTCCACGATACTGAAACAGATCATCCTCAGGGCTTCTGGAGACCCCTCCTGAAGCATTTCCAGCAGCAGCAGCCACATTTCCAATGGGGTGAAGAGCAGCCGCTGAAATTACATATGTTTTTTTTATAATTGTACATGGGTGTGTCATGTCTGAAATAAGTTCTTTATTGTGCATGGGTTGGGGGGGTTTATTATACCTCTTTGCCCCGCTGGTCTTCCAGCATTTCTAAACAAGCTAGGCTTTTGCTTCGAAAGCCTTGTCCCCTTCGGAGTGTTTATTTCCTCCTCCATGACTGAGACAAAAAGAACTAAAAAACAAACATGGATAACTTGTGATTAGCATGGTCCTCTTCAACTTACTATTCATATTTTTAGTATTGCTGTTATTATCATCATTCACATTATTATTTATTGTCTTACCATCAGAATCTTGGCTATTATTTGCAGACTCAGCTGCTGCCTCCATCCTCCTTTTTTTCCTCACTCTCCTATAATTGTATAAACACTCCTGTTAACATCTCATTAAAAAAACACCCTGCAGCCTTACAAAATAGGCAAAGGTTTGCTTTAACTGCTCAACCTTTTGAAAGTTAGACCCCCAGCCACCTCCGTGCAGAAATCATGCATCTTTACACCACAAGAGAGAAAACCAAGCAGTACAGTCTAACACAATAGGCTGTGGCTTAACTTGGTCAGTAGCGGGTGTTCAGCCCCAGCCAAAATGCATGCCTTTCCCTGGTCCACGAGTCAAAAACACCATAGCTTGGTATTGGCATAGGGCCCCCCTCTCCTTTCACATTCAAAAAAAAAAAATAATAATATAACATTTAGGACAGCACAAAGCCAAACATTCATTTAAATACCATCAGACAGAACACTGGATGCTTCCCCTTTTGTGGAGGAAAAAGACAAGTTTGTGTCAGAGTTCATACAGAATTTGGCTGGAAAAAGCTGTACACCATGAGGTCCAGGAAAGAAAAAACAATTATCCTTGATTTATCTACATCAGAACTCCTTCATTCCCCCCCCCCCTCTTCCCCTTAGAGTCCATAGGATAAAATGTTTTTTGCCTGGGCTTTATGTACAGCTAAACCTCAGGTACATGCATACATTTAAAAGAGCCCTCAGACAGAGAGTGGATGCTTTTGTGGAGGAAAAAGACAAGTTTGTGTCAGAGTTCATACAGATTTTGGCTGGAAAAAGCTGTACACCATGAGGTCCAGGAAAGAAAAAACAATTATCCTTGATTTATCTACATCAGAACTCCTTCATTTCCCCCCCCCCCCTCTTCCCCTTAGAGTCCATAGGATAAAATGTTTTTTGCCTGGGCTTTATGTACAGCTAAACCTCAGGTACATGCATACATTTAAAAGAGCCCTCAGACAGAGAGTGGATGCTTTTGTGGAGGAAAAAGACAAGTTTGTGTCAGAGTTCATACAGAAAATTGGATGGCGAAAGCTGTATCCCATGAGGGGCTAATATGCAGGCAACATTTTCCTTGATTTATCTACATCAGAACTCCTTATTCACCCCACACCCCGGAGTCCATAGGATAAAATCAATGCCTGTTTCTCTGTATAACTTTGGGGGCAGAAATATGCAGGCAACATTTTCCTTGATTTATCTACATCAGAACTCCTTATTCACCCCACACCCCGGAGTCCATAGGATAAAATCAATGCCTGTTTCTCTGTATAACTTTGGGGGGCAAATAAGAAGGAACAACATCCTGGTTTTATGTACAACGATTGCCTTCAGAAAAACTTAAGTGTGCAGTCATGCTTCCCCCCCCACAATACACAAAACCACAATAGCAACTCCTTCAAACTGTCTGACATACACATGCCCCAAATAACTGTAGCATCCAACATATAGGCAGGCAGGCAGAGAGATAGAGATATTGTTACTCATTTGTGGAGAAAAAAAATTCCACCACACCAGGTCTTTCTCCTTATTAAACTCTTACACAGAGTTTAACAGAAGTGGCTGCCCCAATTAATGGCATTAGGTGTGCCCAAAAACTATGAGTAACAGGTCTATACAAGACAACATTTAGACAGCAGGCAGAGAGATAGAGAAATTGTTACTCATTTGTGGAGAAAAAAAATTCCACCACACCAGGTCTTTCTCCTTATTAAACTCTTACACAGAGTTTAACAGAAGTGGCTGCCCCAATTAATGGCATTAGGTGTGCCCAAAAAACTATGAGTAACAGGTCTATAAAAGACAACATTTAGACATAGAGAATACTCACCCTTCCAATAGGCTTGCTTCAGAGAGGTTGAGGAGGCTCTGATCCTCAGTTGAGGATGGGTTTCTGTGCCCCTGCCCATGCCTTTTTATAGGAAAAACCACTCCCTGTGGGCCGTACATCAAAGCCCCCACTGATTAGACCCCTGTCTCCTGCACCCAAAATTAATGGCACAATCTATCTTACACATATCCTGACATTTGCACCCCTAAATTTCATTATCTGACAACCACGCTTGGTGCTATCGCTGGCATGTGCCCCCTGACCCCAGCCAGAGTTTTTCTCACAGGCTGCTGGGGTGCACTCTCTCTCTGGTATTACAAGCACCCCCCCCCCTTGGAATAAAACTTAGAATCTTAAGTTAGCACTCTTCAATAAGCAATACATCCCTATATTAAGAACCTGTAAGATGGCACACCTCAAATGTTTTTCTCCAGAGTGACATAGTAGTTCTTAAAAGCTTCTGAATGAATCCTTTATTGGCATAAAGATAGACATACAAAAAATGGACCGTCTAGATATTAAGATATATTAGGGACCCCCCCCCCCCCCACAACTGCCATCTATAGCCAAATGAATATGTGTCATATAAAGGCGAGATCACTTTGACGTTCTATTACTAAAACCAGATAGTTAGCTATCTGTTTGGTGCGTAATTCATCCTCACCAACCAACCAACCCATAGGTAATATATGACTTCTGAATCAGAAAATCCTGTGTGTTTAATCAAACTCGGTCCTATATGGGATAAACGTAGGTCTTGGTAAATATCACAATATAACAACATTTGTGGCAAGGTATAGCCGTGCTTCATGTGGCACAATTATATATTATAAAGAAAAGGCTGCTTGCCCCCCCCCCCCTTCCACCATTGAATTAAAAGCAGACATCCAGATGGGTGACCCAAACAGTAGCTAAAACCTTATGTTATATGTTTTCCTTAACGAAAAGCTTAAATGGAACATACAGTTTTTGGGATTGGTCTGCCTTAATGCTGGAGAACAAAATTATGTGTACATAGGCATCTCCCTAAAGTTGGCTTGTGGGTAAATTTTCCAATATGATAAGAAAATGCTGTGTTCTTTATTGTGGGGCATAAGATAGTCATCAAGTTTTTTTTTTCACCTTGTCCTTCACATAACCTTTTCTTGTTTGGACATTTTTTTTTTTTTACTGCCAGGGTGAAATGGTTTTAACACCCCCATTCCCCAGAGGTAATGTGTGGGAAGCAGTATCAGTTCCACTAAACATAACATGATATTTTTCTTCAATTCTGAAAACCACGCTTGGTGCTATCGCTGGCATGTGCCCCCCCTGACCCTAGACAGTGTTTTTCTCACAGGCTGCTGGGGTGCACTCTCTCTCTGGTATTACAAGCTCCCATAATCCTGTGTTTTACAGGCCAATTGTAATTTACAAACAAATCATACACCACGTTTGCTGTGTTGTAACTTTTATTCTGTTTTTTACATTACACACAATCATAGAGACATCGCCCATTACAATGTCTTATGTATTTTATCCTGTTTTTTACATGAACTGCGATACATCTAGCCCCTTGTGAAACCGTGAAAGATAATCGGTATATTTGCTGTGGTTCAGAATCCTCTTAAGATCAGAAACATATTTCTGATCTTCAGGTTTCAAAATATTAGCCAATTCTTTCTCAGGCTCTGCAGCTTGTTGGAGATGAGACAGTAAACTGAGCAGATAATCCACACTGAGACAATCAAGTTCAAGAATGTACAAGCAATATGCAACAGATGTAATCATATGAAAAATTTTTGGAACAAACAAAAGTTGAAGCAGTTGATTCAGGTGTTTCGATTTATCAGCAGGTGTCCATTCCAAGCAGTGATGTTCGCTGCTTTGCGCCTGGCCTTGAGAAACACATCCTGGGCACAGGTCGTGCAAATACCTCTCATAGCAGTGGTTAACAACCTCATGAATCGTGGCCCTCATAAGAGATTTGGTGGCCGCCCTCCGATACGGTGCAGACAGAACTTGAACATCAGGAGAAAGCTCTATTCCCAGCACTGCGCGGAGGTGTGCCTGAGGCGTGTCTCCCATGTTCACATCCCCCCTGTAAGGCTGTAAGAAATAAGTTTTTAAATATCCAGGGAAGCTTTTTTCTTTTTTTTTTTTTCCCCCATTCGCCACCCCTCTGAAAAACATGACTTACCACGAGCGGAGGATCTAGGTGCCTCTTCACTCTACGGCAATCACACCAATCGTCATCCGGTTCAACAATCATGTTTTGTTCCCACGCAAGCTTGTAAAGGAGGCCGAGGGACGGCGCAGGGTAATCGTCTGAAGACGTGCTTTGATAGCGTTTGCGCTGCTTCGCCTTCTGAGGGGCTGGGGGCTCCGCAGGCTGAGGGCTTTGGCGTTCAGATTCCATCTCGGATGGCCGTGAACGCTTGCGCTGCTTCGCCCTCTGAGGGGATGGGGGCACATCATCACCGGCCTCCGAAGGCTGAGGGCTTTGGCGTTCAGATTCCATCTCGGCTGGCCGTGAACGCTTGCGCCTCTGGCTTAAGTACGCCCGGGGCATGCCTGGACATGTTCTCAAAGCCCCTTCCCTCCTATTGGTCAGGGACCCTGGAGGCGTGGTTCACCCCTGGCAGCCTGGACATGCCTGGGCATGTTCTCAAAGGCCCCCTTCCGATTGGTCGGGGACCCTGGAGGCGTGGTTCACCCCTGGCAGCCTGGACATGCCCGGGCATGTTCTCAAAGGCCCCCTTCCGATTGGTCGGGGCTAGGGGCGGGGCACAGCCCCCCACACTACAAATTGGGACTTAGGCACACCACGCCGTCTCAGAACCTAGGCTAGGAGGCAGGGGGACGGCGGGGCAAGCAGGCTGAGGGGGGCAAGCAGCCCCCGAATACACACGGGGCGCCGGTTACGGGGGTGACAAAAAAAGGGGGGCCAAGACTCCCAAAAACGGCTCCGGGGGTCGGGGACAATGAGGGGACCCCTCCAATCAAAAGGGGCGCCCACAAAATGGCCGACGCCAAAAGTTCGTCCGGCGAACAAGAAAACCAGACACGGGGGTCCGGGGCGACGGGCTGAGTTGATTGAGGGGTCACATGAACCCCCAAATCAAAAAAAGTGACAACAAAATGGCCGACGCAAAAGTTCGTCCGGCGGACACGAAAATCACGCCCAGTGGTCCACGGCCAAGGGGGGAACGGGGGCCACAGGGCCCCGATCCCCAACATTCAACACGGGGCCCGAGGCACCCCAAAGTTCCCCGAAAATACCCCAAAATAGCCCCCAAAGGACCAGGGGTAGGAGCAACTGCTACAGCAAGGCCCCAGGGACTGGGGGAGGGGCTTAGACCTGTCAAGTTTGATGAAAGGTATGTACTATAACTACTCAGGCAGAAGCCTGCTGCAGATGGGCACTGCCATGCTGCCACCTCCCAATAATCTGATACCTGAGATGATTGCCTCAGTGTGAGTGAGGCTCCCTCTGGCTGGTTCAGCACCCAAATGCTGTCTGGACAGTGAAAGGTGTGAAGGCTCTATAGGCACACAATTGCATGCACATAAGATTCCCCCCCCCCAATAATTAGGCATGCATCAGTTATATATGCCTCGAGCCCTGTTCTTACCTTCCACTGAATTTATAGAATTTAGGGGGGAGCCTGCTGGAATAATCCCCCCTCCCCCTCCAATGACTGTGGTTTTGGAAGTGAGGACAGGGCAACAATTACAGACCATTGTCAATAAGAACATAGGACAAACGTGTCATCCATCCACTGAACAGAGTGCCCTTCCAAAATCTGCCCACTTAGCAAAGGTGGCCTTGCCATCAAAAATATGCAATTAGAATTTGAAGACAAATGTCTTTGTGCTTCCTGCTTGAATTATGTTTGTTTCATTCAGTAATTAATTGCATACCAGGTTGTTGGGAGAATACTTCTCATGATCTGAAACTTTTGCTTAATGATTTCTACCTGAGAGGGCTTTTAGTTCACAAGATTATTTTCAAAAACAATTATATCAAATTTAGAGAGGCATCCTGTTTTAAATTAGTTTCACTTTTTGTAGTGTAACAATTTTTAATTAATTCTTTGTAAATTAATTGCTGATCCTTAGTCAATCTGGACTCCTTTTTCAGCTGTTTACTGGCTGGGTTTTGATCCTGTACAGTGAACGCCAGCAGAATGAATGCAGTCTTTTGGGCGGTTTCTTCTTATGGATGTAACATCTTTCTGCTCTTGGATGTGTTCACCCCCACAGCTTTCTCTGGATTCCTTGAGATGCAATATTGAACATAACTGCTGGGGAGTAAATTATGTTGAAATCAATGGGACGTACATTTGAGTAAACACAGGACTGAACAATAAACTCACAAATGCTGAGCTCAACTGTTCCAATAGCATGTCAGGAAGAAAGATTTTAACCTCACCTTTCCAACAGATTAATTTTCCATGGAGTCAAAATAGGTTTGAGTTGTACCTAATTGCACATGTGGCCCAATGGAGGGAGGGTGCTGGATTGATTTATGAATAGAAAGCAGGGGGGGGGAGCACAAAATATGACATAACTGTGGTGGGTGTAGGAGGGATCTTTGTACTCGGCCCCTGCAGTGCTTTTGATCCCAATCTCACTGCCCCCCCCCTCTCCGTTTGCTATTTTTAGTTTTTAAAAAATTGGATTGAAAGACAGTGGAAGGTTTTTTTCCAACTAAACATTGCATGTGGGGGATCTGCGATCAGGATCAAAACCTTGACACTAGGGTCCCCCTTTCCCTGCCATGGTTTTGCCACATTTTGTGCCCCCACTAGTTATTTATAAATAAAACCATCCCCTCAATGGACCACGTTGCATAATTAGGCATCTATTTAGTTTGACACTTAACTGTGTGGAAGTATTCAAGCATGGAACCCCTCCCCTCAAGGTACAATCTGGAGTGATGCAGAAGGACTGTATCATGCACTTCAAGTGAAATAGACCCTAGTTAAATACAATAATGTATATTTCTAAACAAAACTTCTAACAGCCCAGTCCAGCCTAAGGCCTCAGCGGCACAATTCAGGCACAACTGCAGCCTAAGCACCTTAGGCTCGAGTTGTGCCTGAATTGTGCCGCAGAGTCCGAATTTGTGCTGCAATTGTGACTGACATAGGACGGGTTAAGGAAAGTTGACCAATTCAGTCCTAAGTTCGGCATAAGAGCTATTCCGTCCTAGTTTGGCCTAAAAGTGGGCGTGTTGGGGGCATGTCGGGGGAGTGACGGGGGCAGTTACGAAATTTGTTCCGGTTCCAGACACTGGCGACCCCCTGACACGCCCCCTCGAGCACAACTCAGGCACAAAATTTGGGTCAACAAAAAGGGTGGACACAAATGTGAGGAGACCCATAGGAGCCATTTTACCTTACCCACACCAGCCCTCTCCTGAAAAGTTCTAACACCCTAGTCCCGAGTTGTGCCTGAGTTAGGACGGAACAGTTGTGGCCTAACTCTGGACACGGACCCAAATAGTTACCCTATCAGCACCCAGCCCCACCCAGCCTCTTTCCCACAAAAGCCCAGCCCCAGCCCTCCACTCACTCACTCTCTCTCTCTCTGAGCACATGGAGTGGGGTCCTGTCCCCCAGCAGCCACAAAGTGGGACTTTGAAAAATTTCAAACACCCCACTTCTCTCTTCTCTTCTCCTCTCTGCCCCCCTCTAGGGCAGAGAGGGCTGTTCTGCCTGTGGCCAAACTGTTTACTGCTGTGCCTGGGCAGCTGTCTCCATGCAAGTGTTTGCTAACCCATGTCTTTCTCCCAGCCCCTCTCCCCCCCCCCACAGGGAACAACACCAGCAGGTAAGTGCAGGTAAGAGCAGGGTTCGTGCTGACATGTGGTCTGACATCTGCCTCTTTGCATATAGAAATATAGGTAGGATACATGCCTCTTTACCAATGTCTTGTCTCATAGCTGCCTGCAATGCCTGCCATGATATGCATCTTTACCAATGTCTTGTCTCATAGCTGCCTGCAATGCCTGCCATGATATGCCTCTTTACTAATGTCTAGTCTTATAGCTGCCTGCAATGCCTGCCATGATATGCCTATTTACCAATGTTGTGTCTCATAGCTGCCTGCAATGCCTGCCATGATATGCCTCTTTACTAATGTCTAGTCTCATAGCTGCCTGCAATGCCTGCCATGATATGCCTCTTTACCAATGTTGTATCTCATAGCTGCCTGCAATGCCTGCCATGATATGCCTCTTTACCAATGTTGTCTGATTGCTGCCTGTAGTAATGTGAGCACACAATGCCACAAGTGTGGAACTGTTAGCCTTATGTAGACACCAGCTGTCCCCCCCCCCTTTTCTCTACAGGGTCTACTCACAGGTCAGTATTGGTAGGTTTGCCATGGTTGTGACCCACACGTTGTGTTGTTGTCTTTGACCCTTTTCCCTTACAGGATCATGTTCTCCTGACACCCAGGGAAGGAGCGCAGACCATGCTATGTGTCTCACACCTCTCAGCTGTGTTTAATTTCTCTCCCTGCAGGCCTTTGCAACCGGCACACTGGCATTTCTTCAATGGCGATTGCTACCACACAGCAGCTGCCATGGAACACCCCCGTGTTTTTTTGCCTCCCCAGGAACGTCCCCTACCACCTACCTTGCTGGGAGCACCCCTGGGCCTGCAGTCTGGTTGCCCCATGGTCGTCTGCCTCGATGCTGCCAGAGGTCCTGGAGCCTGCCCTGCAACCCTCCTCAGCTGCCAGAGGTCCTGGAGCCTGCCCTGCAACCCTCCTCAGCTGCCGGCGCTGCTGCTGCTCCACCTCCCTGGCTGCCTACTTGCTGTCCCTCCCCTTTCCATGGTGCAGGCTGTGGTTCCACAGGGGAAGGGCCTGCATCCCCTGGTCCATGGGGGCACGCCTGCTGCTGCTGCTGCTGCTGCTGATGTGGTCCGAGTGGCCGCTGTGACTACCCCTGGCAGCCTGGCCTGGCCATCTCTTCCACTGTTCCAGAACAATAAAGATGCCCCTGGAACCACATGTCCCCAATGTTACACAAGCACTGCCCCCACGCACAGAGACAGTCCCCAGCACACAAGCCCCTGCATGAATCCCAGCCAGGGCCTGCCATAGCCAGCCCAGGGAGAACACAGCAGGGGGGCTGCCAGACCCTCAGGGCTCAGAGGGGAGTGGGGAGTTGGGGGCCTCTCAGGCACGCAAACACTGACAGGCGACATGGCGCACGTCCGCCACGTCTGTGAAGAGCCCTTTCGGCAACCGGGGCTCTCACCCACCCTTGGTCCGCCCGTCAACAGCGTCCGTTTCCGCCCTCGGTCCGCCCGTCACCGGCGTCCGTTTCCGCCCGTCACCGGTGTCCGTTCTGCCCAAGGTCCGTCTGCATAAGAGGCGCCCGTTCCTGCATTGCCTCCATCTGCGAAGTGACCCCTGTGTCCCTATTGGTCTCTGCAGACCCTTCTCCCTGTATCCCTCTCCCACCAGCCTTGTTGTCTGTCTGTTTCTGACCCACCCGTGTCCCTCCCCAGCACCCCCTGTCCGCCTGCCTGTGTGCCTCCCCTCCCACTCCCTGATGATGGAAGCTGGCCACCCCCCACCCCGCCAGAGCGCCTGCCGCGACGTGCTGACGTTGCCCCATCTGGGGGCGTGATGAGCTGCGTGAGCCCTTCCCGCTCGCAGCAGACAAGCCCAAGGCATCTCTCGGTCTTGGCCGGGGCACGGAGCAGAAGGCATGCCGGGATACCTTCTTTGTGGGCATTGCCACGGCCCTGGAGGCCCAGGGCTTCAGGCAGCGCACGGGCATGTCATGGCAGAGGCGGTTCCAGACTTCATGAGACCCCCCTTGTGCGTGCCGTTCCCACCCCCTCCTTCCCTTCTCTCCCCCACTCACCCCCCCATGACTCCCACGTGCAGCCTCACCGTGGCTTGGGGGTGGCATCGCCTTCTGCAGGAGGGAGGGCAGTGGCACTCCCCCCTGCAGCAGGTGGCTAATGCCCAGGGTGCCCTGGGGCAGCTGGCACTGGCACAACCTCTGCCCTTCAGCTGACTGTCGCACGCCCAGTGCCTGCAGGCCTACCTGTGGCTGCCCATCTGCTGCGAACGCTGCAGCAGCTGTGGTAGGTGCACACAGACGAGCTCAGGAGGGGGCTCTTCCCTTCCACAAGACTGACACCTCCCCACAGGGGCGTGCCTGCCTCTGTGGTAAGTGTTGCCTCGATCCTGGCCCACTGCTCTTGCCTCCTGCCTAACTCAGGCACAGTTGCAGCCTAACTCAGCCCTATTTTGGGCCTCAACTGTGCCTCAACTGTGCCTCAGTTGTGCCTGTGTTGGGCTGGACTGAGGCCTAACACTCTCTAAATTGACACATGCCACTTTAATTCTACAACTCAGATAACAACAATTCTAGTTTGACAGAAGAAAAGCATTTAATGTTACATGTAAGTTTAAATGTGCCCTATGAAAAAAGCTATGAATGTCAGTAAACAGCAGCAATTTAGAGAATAATGAAATAATTGAAATGAATTTACTAGTCACATTTTCGACATCTGACAAATAACTTTGAGAGTATCTTAATTTCTGATGAAATATTACTGAAGGCATTTATGCCCTTATTTTATGACTGAAAAGATAGTCTTGATTTCTGAAGTTAATGGTAAGTGCAATAGAATCAAATGCCTCTTGCTCATGCATATTGATCATGTCTGCCACATTGGATAAAGTGTTGAGTGATGGTTTGGCAAGCCAAATATCTACCATTTATAAGAGGAACCTTACAGTTGGTCTTTCCTATGTGTTTTCAAAGTTCAGAGCTGCCATGAATCACTGGCAAGTAATTCCTAGTAGAGGTGCAGGATAATAGAGCCAAAAATTACTCATGTTGAGAATTCATGAGAAGGTAAGAAGCAAAGCCCACCAGAGCCAACATCCTGTTGCCCAAACAGATGCTTCCGGGAAGCTCACAACCAGAAAGCACACCCATCTTCTGTCATTGCTCCCCTTCAATTGATGGGCAGTCCAATCCTGTGTAGGTCCGCTGCAGCGTGCAAACGTACACTGCACCAGATTCTAGTCCGGATCAGGCCAGCACTGGCGGAGCTGGGGCACACCTCGGGAAAAAGGGACAATCTGGGGAGGCTGTGTAAGGCTGGTCAGGCCCAGGACAGGACATCCTGGCCCCTCTCCTGGGCCTGGCGGCCTAATCCAGAGCCTCCCCCCACCCGCCCCTACCCCGACTGACGCAGGACTTACCTGCAACTGCCAGCGCAGGACCAGTGGCGTCACTCCCGTGAGGCGACGGAAACAGGCCGCTACGGGGTGACGCGCGCAAAGGGGTGACACGCGCACCCCCCACGCGCATCACCTCCGTGACACGCGCCACCTCCGTCGCCCTCCGGACGCTCCGAGGCCAGCCCGGGAGCCGGCCTCGGAGCATCCGACCCAGGCAGCGTGTTAATACGGGTATTTTTAGAATTTCCGTGCATGCGCAGACCGTTTTGAGGGCAAGAAGCCCTCAAAACAGTCTCTGTGCATGTGCGAAAATGGTAAAAATACCCATATTAACGCGCTGCATGGGCCTTCTTTCAGAAGGCCCTGGAGCGCCAGCCGGGCTGGACGCTCCGAGGCTGGCTCCCGGGCCGGCCTCGGAGCGTCCGGTGGGCGATGCGGGGCGGGGGGAGGCACCCGGGGCAGGGTGCATCCGGGTCGCCCCCCCAAAGAGCCTCGCTAGGGTGACGCGCGCCCCCCCGCCTTGGGGTAACGCGCGTCCTAGTGACGCCACTGCGCAGGACCTAGTCCCGGGTGGAGTAAGCGACACCGGCTTCTCTGCCAGCACTGCTTACTCGGCTGCTGGTCTCTCTGCCGGCACCGCTTACTCTCAGGTGTCGAAAAAGTGCATTGTGGCACATTTACGACACCTGGCACCGACAGGGCCCCGCCGGCATTGTTTTGCATAGGATTGCACTGTTAGACCAAGGGCTCTGCCGGTGCTGAATGTGTGGCACAAAACGGGACATGCTATATACACAAAGAATAATGTTAATTATTTGGTTGGTTACATTGCAACTTATTTTAATTTTGAAAGGGCTGCCACCTGATTAAAGAAGACACCTCTGATTATATGAGCTTTAATAGATTAAATTTGTATATGAATAAAGCAGACATTCTAAAGGAAAAAGCACAGTCTGTGTTGGCTTTTTTTTTTTTTTTGGGAACATTAGCAAGTCATTATTAAAAAAATTAACAGGAGTACAGTGCTGCAACCTTTATCTGTCACTCTACCACCAGAATTTCAAACAAACTAGAACCATCTTCAAACATGAACATGGAAATATACACACATATGGGTAGTCGAAATGGCATTGCTGCAGCAGTCTCTTCATGCAACCTATGCATGTTTATTGTAATATGTTACTTGTGTTGCCGGCCTCAACAATTGTTTTGGTATCACAGTAGATAAATTGTGGATTTCCAGAATTAGAGACAGCCATTTGCAGAATCTCCTGCTTGATTTTCTTCCCGTGAATCATACTTGGCCGGTTAATTTTCCAGCATCTGAGGAGCCAGTGTGTAGGATAATTCAGAGCAGAGCATGTGCGCGCATATTACATTCCCAGTGACATTCTGAAATCGCATTCAGCAAAGAGTTCAGTTTAGGAATGGGTAGTGCCATCAGTTTAGCGCTGCTGTTATGGGAGTGGGACTTTATAAAGCTCCACCTAATAGTCACTTTTATGTTTCAGTTTCAAATTGGAGAGAAAATGCTTCAACCTGAATAAACCAGCACAACAGCCGTTCGAGTCATATCCTGTTCAGTGAGCAGCAAAAGATGTAATAACAGGGTGGATGAAGCATTATATAGAAACTATGTACAGAAGAAAGAAAGAAAAACCCAGCTAGCATAAATAGAAATGTTTCCGATTCCATTCATTTGTTCCTCTCTCCTTTGTCACAGGAATGAGATTATAACTTGCACACCTGAGCAGTCCAATTTTAAACCCATGAAATTCCACCGGAGGCTATAGCATTGTTTTTAACAAAAGCTTTGTGAATGTGAATTAGCATTCCTGAAACTCATGCATCACATTTAAATGCTACGAAAACAGCAATTTCTTCTTTCCCTGTGGTTAGTCAGCAGATGAGGATGGGGACTTCGCAGAAGCAGAAATAGGAGAATGTGATATTTTTTCCTCCTCCTCAGATGCTTAGCATTTCAATGCTAGTTGAAGCAATGTTAAATCTTCTTATTGCATCGCTTCAGAGGCATTCCACTGGCTTCTTTGACAATGCACAGCAGTCTCTTCCTATCAGGAATTTAATCCTCTGGTGGTTTCTGAACCACAGGTGTCAGATACATCAACATCCAGGTCTGATCAAAGGACAGACCTGAAAAGAGAACATCTATACCAGCAAGGAAGCCTCTTAACACAGTGGGTCAGGTGATATACCTTGACCAGTATGAAGGCTATTAGCTTTGCTTGCTGGGATGAGCAAATAAGAGACAATGTTGCTCCTGCTTCTTGATCCAACAGAGCAGGGAATAGAAGAACCGTGAGCAGAGAAACACAATAGATGGAGAAAATCTTAAATCAGCAAGCAATTCAGTGGAACAGGAACAGTGTAAAAGGCTGAATAAAGGATAACACATGGTTTATTTCAGCAAACATTTGGGGAGGAATTTGCTACACATATAAGCACTCTAGGTACCGCATGTGTAACAGTTTTGTGCATGATACAGCTGCATCTATCTCCTCCCCCAAACCTATTGTTGCAAAATTGGAATTTGACATGTGAAGGAGCTGGACACCCAGACTTTGCTCTGGAGCAATGCCTGACCTAGGATTGAACAAAAGGTTAAGATTTGTTGCGGGTCAAGGAGATGCTCCTGAATGAAAAACCCCATTGCGAAGCGTGGTATGACCCCAGGTAGTCGGGAAAGGGTTGGGGTTGAGAGTGTCAGGTGATTGACGTTCCACCATTGTATAGTTAGTGTAAGGAGAACAAAGGGAAAAAGCAACAGGCTGGCTGTTTCTGGGTGAGACAAAGACTGGGTTTGATCTGTGTGAGAGGAACACACTAAAATGGAATTGCTGGGCGAGAGCAGGCCAGGACCCAGGACAGCTGGGTTCAAAGTTGCCAGTTGGAGATGTAACCTGTAACTGCTTGTAAAGAACGGCCACCTTTCTACCTCCCTCCAATGCTCGACCTGTATATTTCTAAATAAAACCAATATTAAAAAGCCTCCAAAGCCTCCAGTGATCCGTGCTCCAAAGAAAAACTCAAACTTAGATAGTGCTGTGACCCCTGGAACTTCTCATTGCTTGCAGAAGTGGGACCTGGGCACATAACAGTATGCTTGGGGTCAGGCCCAGCCCAACGGGAAATGGTGCCTGAGGTCATCCTCCTGATCCATCTTCCCGCTGCTGCTGCTGCTGCTGCCGTGCCTTAGTTCAGAAGTGGACGAGAGGCCTCAGCATGCCGATCTCCTCTTTGTGGTGGTGGAAGAGGAGGAGGTGGCAGGTGGGCTAAGAAGGCTGTTGCCACCACCATCACCTCATTCCTCTTCCTCCTTCTCAGAGGAGGAGGAGAAGAACAGGAAGACAGGAGGTTTGCTATCACTGCCCCCACCACTGTCACTCCCTCCCTCTCCCACTCCCTCCCCCCAGCTTACCTGCTTCCTCCTCCTGGCTCTGCCACATTGCTTTGAGATGGCGCTGCAGAGCAGGGCAGAACAAGGAAGCTGGGACAAGTGGAAGTAGGATGGTGCTTCTACCAGTTTCCTTGTTCTGCCTTGCCTGCTGCTCTGTTTCAAACCAGCGAGCTGTGCGGCCAGGAGGAACAGGTCAGGAGGAAAATGAGGGGTGCAGCCACGGATGTGGCCCACAGACACAAGGTGCCTCCTGTACCCACCACCTGAGGCAGCCTGGTCACTGAGCTGGCCCTGTTATGTGCTTCCAGTTGAAGGGAGCATTTGGAATCCTCTCTTTCCAAACAGGTGATTGCTGCTGTTAGAATGAACAGGATCAACATTTGTTTCGTAGCGCCCATGCAGCGACAGAGCATCATGTGACATATCTTGCCCACTCCTCGGATATGTGGATTTCCCCTCCACATAGTTTTCCTTGCCTGTGTGGGACCCGATCCACAAGGGCAATCTACATGCAGAAGTCTGCTTCTGTATGCGTCTTTCAAAGAGTGCCTTAAATGCCTAACTATAGTTTGGGTGAAATTGTGCTAAATATGACTCTTTGGCAGAGACTCTGAATGCTTCAGTTTAGCCCGGAGCACATTTTTACAGCGGAGTTATAAACCTGTGAAACAATGTTTCTTGTAAAGCAAAGGCAGTGATCTACAACAGCTGAAGGGAGACTTTATAGTCTGAAACATCTTAAAATTGCTTTGAATTACTCAATGCATATTTTATGCACATAAATTTTAAAACTGTGCTAAGTCTCTCTGGCTCCTGCAGGGGACTTGCTGTGGGTGATTGAAGACTATTTGTTAAACTCAGCAAAAAATATATTCACCTCATAAAAATCACTTCTGGTTGAATGGATCCAAAATCATCTTGTAAAGGGCAATTCCCCCCCCCCCCTAAAAAAATGAATGGTATTTTAACATTTTAAGAATCTTGCGTTGAACAAATATCGCAATATTGACTGTTGACCCAGAGCCCCTTGTGTGCTGCAGTGTGTCCCCATTCAATGTAGTGGACAAGCCATTCCTTTGAAGAAGATGCCCTTCCCTCATAGCAAGGCAGTATGATCCCATGGCCCCTTCTGCTCACAAGGAATGAAGGATGTTGGCTTAGGGTTGCCAACTCTGACTGAAGCTATATATATATATATTCAACAGTAACTGGGAGTCATCTGAGAGGGTCGACAACCTTGACTTCTGAGCAGATTCTATGGGCCCAGAATCACCCAAGGCCTGTGCAGAGCAGTGTGCACAGAAAAGCATTTTATTTTAAAAATACATGTACCCGGCTTTTCTGCTTAACAAGCATCTGAGGTAGCTTACAGCAGAACACACAATTAAAAACAGCCAAAATAACATTACCACATTTTTCACTCCATTAGACGCACTTTCCCCCACCCCCCAAAAATAGGGGGAAATGTCTGTGCGTCTTATGGACCGAATGTAACTTACTGGGGCTTGTGGGGGCTTCGGGGAGGCCTGCGCGACCCTCTGCAGGCCTCCCCGATCTTCAGTTCGGCAATAAATGGTGATTTTCGGGCATTTTCAGTTTTCACGGCTTGCTATCACCCGTCCTGGGCCTGGCCGGCGTTACACAGGCTCCTTGGATTTGCGCTGGCTATTTTGCCAGTGCACATCCGAGGAGACCCATGGGGCGGTTGGGGCAATACCCAGGGGAATGGGACAAATGTCCCTTTCTCCCGAGGCAGCCTCCCGCTGTGCTGGCCTGATCCTGCCCAGGATCTGGCACAGTGTGTTTTTGCACACTGCGGTGGCCCTGGACAAGATTGGGCTGTAAGTAAATAACATGAGAATTCCTCTTGACTGGAGAAGCCATTGTGTACTTAATGTGTGGGAAAATGGGTAGCCTCGGATGGCACATTGTGTGGGAAAATGGGTAGCCTCGGATGGCACCATTTCTGGTTGATTAAAAGCCCACCTAGAACTGCACTGCAATGCAAGTGCAGTGAAAATGCCATCAAACAGGTGTTACAAACACACATTATTCTTAGGTGTGACTCATTTGTTGTTCTATCAAATGAAAACATTATCAAAATGAAGACGAAGAACTAAACATTGAATGATGCTCAAATGCCTGAAATGCCAAAGTGTTCCATTTTGTGCTCTGAACGGTAGCAATGCATGCAGGGGGGGGCAGGGGGCACTCCAGCAGCCACTGCGGACTGACCCTCGCCCTTACCAGAAGGGCCCACTTGGCAGGGGCAGTAAATCCAGGGATAGGGCTTGCAAGGGCTATGCCTCAACACAGTGGCTAGCAGAGCCAAGCAGAACCAATAAGGTCATTGGCCCTTGATGGGTACTACTGCTAGCCACTCG
This sequence comes from Plestiodon gilberti rubricaudatus, assembly GCA_026170595.1. Taxonomy (NCBI): domain Eukaryota; kingdom Metazoa; phylum Chordata; class Lepidosauria; order Squamata; family Scincidae; genus Plestiodon; species Plestiodon gilberti. Next base: position 232,449,183 of record JANXHW010000001.1, on the reverse strand, counting down.
CTGGGTTTAGAGCTTGTACCATAATCCCAAACTCCCTGTTTCCACTGCCACCAGCAATGCTTTTTCTTAGGCAGCAGATCATGTGTTCAACCCTTCTCCTACATGAACACTGCATTCTGTGGGTTTACTGTATGTTTTTAATACTATCAGCGCAATCCTGTGTAACCTTGCACTGGTGTAACAGTAGATGCACCGGTGTAAGTGCACCGGCATACTTGTACTTACACCGGTGCATCTACTGTTACACCGATGCAAAGTTACACAGGATTGTGCAGTGCTGTATATCTTATTTCATGATAGAACTCGGCAAATCACAGGGTGTAATTCAGAAAAAAAAGTCAATTCAAAGTCCCAATGAAATAAAAGTACATTATGGTCATACCCAAGTGCTAGATTGCCACTCATTTCAATGGAATTTAAGTGCAGCTACCATTCTGGGCTCTGAGAGCCTATAACTGAACAAACAAACATATACTTTATTATTAAACTAAAAATATTTTATAGATGTAGGAAAACTTCTCTGTGAGTGCTGTGGAAATTTTATGGATTCAATATTGTTCGACGAGAGTTAGAAATACTTCAAAGGGATTTATTACATAGTGGGATGAGAATGAGTTTTCTTTCCCCTCTTTCACCGCTCAACGGTTTAAGGGGCACCACGGGTAGGGTGGTACTGTTTCGTGATCTTTGCCAAAGGCATTTATTGTCCTTCTATCCTCTCCATGAACGTGTTAGTTCCACACAGCAAAAAGCATTGCTAAGAACTCCACGTAACCACAGCACTGAAGACACTTGCAACTGAGGTTTGCAATATTATGTTCGAACCAAATCTTCTTGACCAATATCTGCTGAGCAAGTTCTGTTCCATTAAGTAGTAGTTTTGACAACTTTTGCAGCTAAAATAGGGGCCATGTGCACTCCAGGCAATCATTTGCTGCTGCTTGAGACTACTGGCACACAAGGGAAGATGAAGTTAATGGATTGAAAAGGGCTTACCTGGGAATCCTGCCTGGAAAGGGAAAGGTCATGGTGCGGGGAGATGCTCATTTTCATTTATTACTTAACAGTGCAAGCCTATGTATGTTTACTCAGAAGTAAGTACCACTGTGTTCAATGGGACTTATTCCCAGGAAAGTGTGTATAGCCTAAATCAGTTTGTAAATTGGTTAGTTCCCATGCACAACAATTAAAATTTGACAACATTGTATTTTCCTTGTGCTTTTCAGTACCTAAACAATGATTGTACCATACAGCAAGTAGCCAACAACAACAACCATCAATACAGATAGTAGCAACCTCATTTTGTGGATCGTTCTTGAGCCAGCAAACTAATTAATGCAGAACACTTTTCAAACAGGAATACAGATATGGATTAATGAATTCATTATCTTAATTATAACTCAAAGAAAAAGTCTCTCTACTGCATTAACTACTAACTAAGAAGAGACTGAATGCCCCATTACTCTTAAATATGCTGTACCAAGAATGCTTCTTATGTGACTGACAAAATTATGGTTACTATAATATCAGGCGCACATCTAAGCCCAAAGAAAATGTGAGGCTCTTATTTGCATTTGCTATTATGTGCATAAGCACATCATGCAAATACTTCTGATCCTTTAATCAATGACAATAAAGGTTCAATGGCAGATTAATTTCTTGTTACTCAAAGTTTGCTCACATGTTGTGTCTGTACAATGCTAGAATATTACTGTATTTGTTCACTGCCGCGAGACTTCAGCCTGCAACTCAGCCTTAGTTCATGAATGAAACAAAATTTTGTATCAGTGGAGAAGTCATGTTTCTAGTTTAAGACTGAGAGACCAGTAAGCCAGAGTTTTCTCAATAAATTGATATACCTATTGAGCGATATACCTCTCAAATACATATACCTTAAAACGGGTTCTCAACCTTTGGAGGCCCAGGTACCCCCTATCACGGTCCAATTTTCTGAAGTACCCCCTGCTAATTAACTGCTAATTAATTGGATTAATCAATTAATTAATTAGATAATTAATCATTAAATAAAAAGTACTAAAACCATTTTAAATGTGGAAAAATGTCTTATTTAACGTGTGTGTGTGTTTGTGTGTGTGTGTGTGTGTGTGTGTGTGTGTGTGTGTGTGTGTGAGAGAGAGAGAGAGAGAGAGAGAGAGATATGCAAGGATCTCTTTTTTTCCAAGTCACACTTCCCAAAGTCAGCTCCTCCCTCCCCCACCCTACCAAAGTACATTTTCCGAAGTACAAAAATAAGCCCAAAACCAAAATCAGAGAGACAGAAGGGCTCCGAAAATAATTAAAATTTAACATACATGTTAATTAACACTTAATTAGCTGCTAATGGGGCAGATATGGGGCAGGGCTTGGAGTACCCCCAGCAAGAGGTTCGGGCAAGGGGGCAGGGCGTCTGCCCTCTGCAGCCAATAGGAGGGCGGAGGGAGGCAGCTGCGCGCGCAGCATGTCTCCTATTCCCCCCCCCGTCGGTTTTGCTATCATTTTGGAGCCAAACAGGCTCCAGGGAGGGAGAGCGGGCCGAACAGAAGACGGCTGAAGCAACCGGTAAGAGACAAGGTGGGCGCCTGGAGCAGCTGCTCCACGTGCTCCGCCCTGCTTACGCCACTGCGCATACCCCTAGGGGGTACCTGTACCACAGGTTGAGAACCCCTGTCTTAAAATATACCCACCTCTTTAATAAAAATCTGTAACTGAGTGCCTTTGTGGGCCGTCAGCTAGATTCTACTGGATGCACAATTACAGTTTTCTGTTGCGTTTACCAGCATTTGACCTTGTGACAACACAGGTCAGGATTTTTCCCTTTCCGTTTAGGCCAAGCAGAAGCTGAATCAAGAACAGGGCCAGTCAAGGAGGAGCAGAAAGTGGGAAGCGAGTTCCAGAACTTCCTGTACAGCAGGACTGGTGAAGTCATCAGTTGCTCATGTGCTGCCCTTTTACACTTTTTTCAAAAGGACCTTTGCCAAGAAAAAGCATCAGGCTCAGCAGGAAACAAACGGTGAAATTTGCCTAGAGGTGTATGTTAATGTCTAGGCCAGTGGTTGTCAAACCTTTCTGTCTCCAGAGTCATTTACGCAACTAACGGTGAAATCCACAGTAACCTTCCGGCACCAGAATGAGCGCTCCAGTGCCGGAAGGCGTCGCAAATGTGCTGGAAGGCACGTTTGCACCTCCTTTGGAGTAAGGGAGGCTGGCCTCCCTCACTCCGTTGCCAGACCGAGGATGCGACCAGCGGCGAAAGGTAAGTCTTCCTCCGCCGGCCGCATGGGCAGTCCGGGCGGTGAGGGAGTGGGTCCATTGGGTGAGCCGGCCTGGGAGGGAGTGGGGATACTGAGTAGACTCAGTATATTTGGCAGTAAGTTAATATACAGTACTTGCAAAGTCTATGGAGAGACTGAAAGGGCACCTTTTCTCAGCAGCATACACACACCTATGACCACATAAATATCATTTTGATAATATGATCAACAAAAGCTTGTATGTCTCTCTAAAACTGAAAGCCTCAATCTGACAGGTTCCTGGATCCAAAAACAGAACTGAAGGTCATTCTTGCAGCAACCTGAAGATCTTGTATACAAATTCACTCCGAGTCTCCCAAGTTTTTCTGTGTGGGTACAACAATAGCACGTTAACTTATTTGTATTCTGCTATGAAAGAGAGCTTATTGGATTTTTCTCACTCATCAGTCATGCCCTGAGGGTTTCTAGATCATTAATGATCAATAGATCCGTTTAGATAAGAATGATAATTCAAGCAATTGAAAAACACATAAGCTTCCCTGATGGGTCTAGGGCACTGAGAGGAAATTAATTCACTGTTTCACCCTGCCCTAGGTAATAATTTTTCTTAATGATGAAAGATCCTGTTTTAAAGAGTGTATCTTAGAATCATGGAGCTTCTTAGTCTTTGTCAGCTTCTATAGCATGGCAGCCAATTAGCATTTCAGATTATCTGCCAGAAAGCATTACAAAGCATCTCTATACTTTTCTGACAACCTACAGCTAAGCTCTTATTGTGAACTTTCAACCCTCTTTTGTGTTTGGGGTGAAGGCAGAAGAGAGAATGTGCTTTCTACGGTGTGGTGGAAGCGGAAGGACCACATATTCCCTGGCACTTGTTTTCAGACCAGATACTCCATCCAAACTATGTCTACCACCATTTTGAGCTCTGTTTTAAGTCAGACCGTTGGTCCATCTAGCTCAGCATTGCTAATCCTGACTGACAGCAACTCTCCAGGATTTCAGGCAGGAGTCTTCCGGTCGTTTCCCCCCGTCTTTCTGGAGATGTCAAAGATCAAATCAGAGACCTATTGCATGTAAGTAAATGAGCTATCATCGACCTGTATGTTTGGGGCCACTCTGTTTTCTCTTCAGTCTGCTTTTTCCTTGATAACATGGCTCAATCAGAGCAGGGACACACATTTGAAGCAAAGTTCTTCACTCAAGTTATCCTGACTAGCAAACTCAAGGGGGGTTGACAGGTCAAGCTTGATTCACTGGATGAATAATTACAAGGCTTGTGTTTTTCAGTATGTAGCAGCCACACGAAGCCATGATTCGGACGCTCCGAGGCCCGGCCCGGGAGCCAAAATGGGGCAGAATGGGGGTAGGTGGAGCTCCCGGGCCGGCCTCGGAGCGTCCGGAGGGCGACGCGGGGGGGGGGAGCCGGGTCGTCCCCCCCGTGCCGATATCGTAGCGTCACTAGGGTGACGCGCGCCCCCTGTCCTAGGTTGACACGCGTCCTAATGACGCTACTGTCTGTGAGCTGTCAGCCTCAATGGAAGATGCAATTCTTCACCTCACTTTTTCACCATCAAGAAGTGGATCTGTTTAATGAAGCACAAGTGCAGGACTCAGGTCTTCCTAGCCACTTATGGAGTTTGCATGTTGCCCTGATGCAAAAAAAAAAAGTGATTTAATTTTACATTGCAAACAAAATCTTCAGACATTAACAGCTCTACTGTTAAGGTAGTAGCACCTTTACGGCTGTCACAAACGGCGCTCCGGAGAGACTGTGTGCACGATGGCAGGACAAGGAAGGTCCACTTACTCAGGTAGGTTGACAGGGAGTGTGGGATGGGGGGATGGAAAAATGGGGCAGAATGGGGGTAGGTGGAAGGCATGTCGGAGGCAGGAGGGGATGACACCCAGCAAGGGCAACTTGCTTTGGATGCTATCCCCTTCCTAGCCTCCTGACATGCTCCTTTGCCTCCTTGGACTTTCACCAGCTAAAGTGCTGGCACAGGTCCAAGGAGACCCATTGGCGATCTGGAGGCTTACATAGGGGTAAGGGAATATATTTTAAAGGGGTTTTTAAAAATATTTTTAAAGGGGTAAGGGAAAATATAAAATATCTTGCTTATAGTCAAGATTAGTAGCAATCCTGGAAAAGATGCCAAAAATGTTGGCTCATGTAGGCCAATAGCCTATGAAAGTAGGATGGAAAGTGTGTACTGCTGTTTTTTCAAATTTGTTGTCTTTAATCATCTCAAATTACATAAATGTAGATCAAATGGGCTTTGTATCAAACAAACAATTATCACCTTGCTAGGAAGAATATTGAACACAAACTATTTTAGCAATTCTGCCAACTTGCCTTTAGCAGTGTTATTTTTCTTTTTTGACACCTGCAAGGCTTTTCATAATTTAGAATGACCCTTTTGAGGGGCAGAGGTTCTCAGTCATGGTTGAACAGCTATACCAAGAAGAGATAGCAGTGGCCAGAGTGAATAATCTAGATTCAAGGATATTTTTGGTATATTCTGGTACAAGCAGGGATGCCCGCTCATCCCATTGTTGTTTATAATCTCTGTGGAACCACTGGCAAAGACTAGCCAATCCAATCTCAAGATAAAAGCTATAACTATCAGTGAAAACCATCATGTTGCTCATTTATTTGCAAAAAATGTTGCTCTAACAGGCCAATCCTATTGGGGCTGTACGCTGGTGGAATGCGTGTTCCGCCAGTACAGACTGCCTTACGGCAGTTGTAAAAAGCACTTGTACAGCATGCGAAGTTGTGCTCTGCAGGAGCGCTGGTATGTTGGCAGATTGTCCTGGCGCCACTGAATGAAGGTAGGCTGGCGGTAGAGGCAGGATGGGGTGGAGGAAGGCAGAATGGGGGCGAAGGAGGGCGGAACAAGATGGAGTTTGATGGAGGGCGGAACAAGATGGAGCCATCATGGGGGACCCCGCATTGCTACGACTCTGCCCTCTGCATCATTTTAACGTTGCATCGGTGGGGGGGGGGAGGATAGGATTGGGTTGTAATACTTTCAAACCCACTAGAAGCACTTCCAGAATTGCATGCTCTCATATATGAATATGGAGCAATGACGGGTCTGCGTGTAACCAAATGGACAATGATGGGTTTACATCTTCCATTTCATGGATATACCTCTTTACAAAATATCACAAGGTTATATAAAAATACCTAGTTATCAACGCACCCAAGAAGTTGTCCCAATTCAGGAAACATAACCATATTTTTGTAATTTCAAAAACTAAAAACAATTTCAAGCCCTGGGCCAAAAATAAGATCTCCTGGTTAGGGTACATACTTGCTGTGAAAATGGCAGCCCTGCTATCCACAGCAGTTTGTTTTCAGACAATACTAATATTTACTCAGTATGAACCCAGTATGAACCAACTGATTGGTTCAAAATTGGGAAGGGAGTACGGCAAGGCTGTATATTGTCACCCTGCTTATTTAACTTATATGCAGAGTACATTATGAGAAATGCAGGGCTGAATGAATCACAAGCCGGAATCAAGATTGCCGGGAGAAATATCAACAACCTCAGATATGCAGACGATACCACCCTAATGGCAGAAAGTGAAGAAGAACTAAAGAGCCTCTTGATGAGGGTGAAAGAGGAGAGTGCAAAAGTTGGCTTGAAACTCAACATTAATAAAACTAAGATCATGGCATCGGGTCCCATCAATTCCTGGCAAATAGAAGGAGCAGAAATGGAAGCAGTAACAGATTTTACTTTTCTGGGTTCCAAGATCACTGCAGACGGAGACAGCAGCCATGAAATTAAAAGACGCTTACTCCTTGGAAGGAAAGCTATGGCAAACTTAGACAGCATAATAAAAAGCAGAGATATCACCATGCCAACAAAAGTTCGTATAGTCAGGGCGATGGTGTTCCCAGTAGCAATGTATGGTTGCGAGAGTTGGACCATAAGGAAGGCTGAGCGCCGAAGAATAGATGCTTTTGAACTGTGGTGCTGGAGAAGACTCCTGAGAGTCCCTTGGACTGCTAGGAGATCAAATCAGTCAATTCTAAATGAAATCAAGCCTGACTGTTCCCTGGAAGGACAGGTACTAAGGCTGAAACTCAAATATTTTGGCCACCTAATGCGAAGAGAGGACTCTCTGGAGAAGACTCTGATGCTGGGAAAGATTGAAGGCAAAAGGAGAAGGGGAAGGCCAAGGATGAGATGGTTAGACAGCATCACCGATGCAACGAACATGAAAATGAGCGAACTCAGGAAGATAGTGGAGGACAGGAAGGCCTGGCGGGATATGGTTCATGGGATCACGAAGGGTCGGACACGACTTAACGACTGAACAACAACAACAAATGAACCCAGAATCTCAACACAATTAATGTATAGCCCTACTTAAGGAGGCTGATTACACAGACATACCACATTTTACATAGTATTATGGTATTATGAAGCATATCAAAATTTGCCTCATAATCAAATTTTAAAAAGACCTTTTATTAACAGTTACCCAAACAAACCATGGATATCAGTGGAATGCAGTCAAGTAGGAGCATCCCTTTCTTGTCTGCAACATTATATATGGTGAAATCCACCGTAAGTTTCCGGCGCCAGAGCGAGTGCTCCGGCATTCATCGCAAATGTGCCGTAAGGCACGTTTGCACCAACTCGGGAGTAAGGGAGGCCGGCATAAGGCCGGCCTCCCTCACTCTGTCGCCGGACTGAGGATGTGGCTGCCGGAAGAAGGTAAGGCTCCAGTGGCCGCCGCATGGGCGGTCCGGGTGGCGAGGGAGGGGGTCATTGACCGAGCCGGACCAGGAAGGGGTGGGGATGGCGTCGGCCATATCCCTGTCCCCGCCGGGCTGGCTCGGCCGTTACATGGCCTCCTCCAACTTCTGAGGAGGCCCATCGGACCGGACCTGGTTTACATCCCCTTACGTCCCCTTCCCTGAGTAGACCCGCCGCATGGCGGTCTGGACAGCCAAATCCTGTGTAAGAATCTGGCAGCGGATCCTTACACAGGATTTGGCTGATAATCTTGCAGGGGGTGCAGATACAGATGGGCGGTTGCATGGTATAGGTTCTTCTATGATTGGAGCCCAAATCAAAGAACAATTTTTAAATTGTCCAGTTCCTTGATTCCAGATTTTTCAAATGTTACATTTTGCATAAATATAATAATTAAAAGATACGTAATCAGAAATGTTATTAATTGAGAATGTATTAACTTCAGTTAATTCACTCTCTCTCTCTCTCTCTCTCTCTCTCTCTCTCTCTCACACACACACACACACACACACACACACACACACACACACACACACACACACACACACACACACACACACACAAATTACGTTATCAGAATCTTTGGGCAATTTAGATGGGCTATGGGGAAAAGATTTGTCCAGAAAAATTCCTCAAGAACTTGGGAATTAATTATGGTATAAAGCACCTTATTAAACTATTTCATCTGCCCTAAAGGAAAACATTTTGAAAATAAATGCAGATGGTATGTAATACCTGTTGTATTATATGAAACTGCCTCTGATCCTGGGCTGTTGGAATGGAAGCAGAACACTTGGAATATATATTAATACGTGGTGGTAATACTTGGAAATAAAATAATTCTGGACTTTAGTATTTGGGGAAATTTCACAAATCTCCAGCCAAGATATATTACCTAATGCAACCGTTGCTTTCTTACCTATACTTGATGGTCTGCATGAGTCATTTTTGCATAAAACCTAAAATATGGTAATCACCTGAAAAACCTACTTTACAAATATGTACTAAAAATGTGGACTTTGGATCTTGCTCAACATATACAACCCTCAAAATACCAATTAGGTACGCATAGGCTTGTAGATGAACAGGCAGAATTCTCTTGCTTCATTCTGTGTACTGAATGTGTACTGTGTGTACTTCATTCTGAATGTGTACTTCATTCTGAATGTGTACTGAATGTGTACTTTATTCTGTGTACTGTGTACTGTGTACTGTCACCCTATCCCAAGCTCTGAGTATTAGGATCAGGCTCTAAAAGTGTATTCTCTTTTTTCTTGTTAACCTTAATTCATAGGTATTCAATCACACATCTCAAGTATCTCTTGTTCTAAAAATCCATTTCTTCTTCCACTGACGTTCAGACACTATATTAAACAGTATTGGAGAAGGAAGAATTAATGGATGACACCATTGGAATGAATGTTCTCATTAAAGTTGCTTCCCTGCAGTCGATAGCAATACAGCAGCCAGAGAGTTTGGTTGAGCTCCCAATTTTGTGATGATACAAGAGACAAACTGGTAAGGAGGTACTTTGTTGGCCAAGCAATCAATAAGCAATTTATTCATTGTTTTAAAGTACAAGTTTAAGGTATCTCCATTGAACTAAAACACAGTAGTGAAACAGAACTTATGAAAGACTGTAAGGGCTAACTATTCTGGATGAGTAAGACTAATGCTTGGAAAAGATATAGTGATTTTCCAAAGTAGCTCAATCACTAACGTTATCCCAGTGATCCTTAGAACAATGTACAGTGGATGAATATTATCATTCCAGTACTGGAAGACAAAGGAAGGCTAGTGACTTCTTTAAGACCACCTAATTGGTCCACGACTGAGTTGATTTGAACTGGACACTTCCAGGTTATAACTCATGCTTTTAACCACTATAGGGTATCGGAAGAGGATGAATGTATCTCCAAATATGTACACATTATGGGCTACTGTGCAATGCCAGGGAAGGCAGAATTAGGTATCATTTTCCTCTCCACCCTGTGTTTCTTTTCCTCTGTATTGTACACAGACAGCAAGAGAAACAAGGCAGGGACTGAACCAGGATGTGCCAGGCCCTGGGGATCACACTATGGCAATCCTGCATACCTTTAGACTGGTGGAGCTCCCGCTCTGCTGGCCTAAAGCATCGCATATGTGCCATAAAGCAAGTTTGCAACAACTTGGGTGTAAGTTCCGCAGTGCCAGTTACTAGGCCGCGGAACTGAGTCCACACCGGCCGGGGGCAGAGTCCACACTGCCCCCATTTCCTCTTCCGATGTGATGTACTTTCACTTTAATGAAGCACATGAGAAGACTGGCAATAGTGGTGGTGGCGGCAGCAGTAGTGTGCTTGTACATGCGCACAGAATTAGCATCACTTTGACACCATCTGGGAATTAGTTTAAATTCTACAGCTCTTTTTGAAGTCTAATTAGCTTTTCTGTGAGAAGAGTAAAGAAAGCCTACCTTGACCGCCTTTAATAAGCTCATCAAGACTATGAAATGTTTTGTACAAGATACTTCCACAGTGTCTCACAGTATCTTTTTGGAATTCTTCTGCAATCTGCATCATACATTTCCCTTCATACTTAACTAGAACTCTAAGGCCTTTCTGCCAAAGTCAAAACACTGTCATGAGAACACAACACCTCATTAGTTTTAAAACAGAACTGGATAAATGTATGAGGCCCTATTGTATATGGTGTTTTAACCTGACACCTCAGCGGGGGCCTACTGGGAGCAGGAAAGGTTTTCTTCCCTAAGCTTATGTGAAGGGTTTTCCCCTCCACTGGGGCTTCAGCACATTAGCCACAACTCAAAACCTGGCATTGCACAGCAGGTATGTGCAAAAAAGATGCCAAGTACTTTCTTCATTTTCAGTATTTGTGAAGTAGTATTAACACTGAGGATATGATTTTCTTTACTAAGACCAGAACACTTCTGTGTTATAGACTCTCAAAGGAGCCCCTCTGTGGCCCAGTCCAACAAATGTTAGATGCTACTAAATCCCAGATAAACTTTTGGAACAAGTTAGTTGCACCTACCTTGAGACTGCAGGTCTTAACACACTCACCCTGAAGTAAGTCACTGAAACCAATGGGACTTACTGCTGAGTAAACAGGCATAGGATTGTGTTATTGGTCTCATTCCTTTTAATGGGAATCAGTCATGATTAACTGTAGCAAGATTGGGACCTGCTATCTTGCTGTGTCTTTAACCATATTTCAAATATATCTACATAGAATTCCACCTCCCTCCAGGCAGGCAGGGTCAGATGATCAAGTCTTCCTTGGGGGAGGGGCCCCATGTCCCCCAGACTAGGAAAGCCTCTACGGCCCCTAAAATGAACCAAGGCAATTCCTGCTTAGCTTCCTTAAGAAGGCAGAGAAGAGAGAACCAGCTCAATTTGCCATAAGAGCTGCCCCCCAAATTGAATTCACTTGAAGTGAATGCTTAACTCCGTCTGTGTCTTTGACCAACTCTATCTCTCAGTGAGGATGAGAGCAGTTGATCGAGGCTGATACGTCGAGCACATGGACCTGCGACAGAGAAGAACCTCCTCCATCTAGAGAGGAGTACTGTTACACTACCAAAATGATAGCTGTAGGGCTAGGGTTCTTATGAATAACTAGTGCTGAAACTTCCCTCTTGGTCACAGAGAGAGAGAGAGAGAGAGAGAGAGAGAGAGAGAGAGAGAGAGAGAGAGAGAGAGAGCTCAGTTCCATGGGCAGGTCACTGACCCAGCCTGGAACCACCGAGAAGGGGAGTTCACAGGTAAGCTAAACCTTCCCGTTCTCCGGTGGTTCCAGGCTGGGTCAGTGTTGGCACCCGGGACATATCCAAGTCATGCCCCAATCAAGGGTGGGAACTTCCTGAAGCTCCGGACATAATGCCCTGGAGAACTCGCCTTCCTAATGCTTCATCCTCTGATGTACTGCCTTATGTGCCCTCATGAGATTTGGGCGCCGCCATCTTGGATCTCGCTAGATTTTGCAAGATCCAAGATGGTGCCGCCGGAAAATAGGTGCCTTTTAAAAGCAGCGGCGGTGGCAGCGACAGCTTCAGCAGGAGCAAGAGTCCTGGCCGGCCCAGATGCAGCCGGCCAGGCTCCAGGCGGCGGCGGTGGTGGCAACAAGGAGGAGGAGGGCGGCGGCGGTGGTGGAGGGCGGCGGTGGTGGCCTGTGACTGGCAGCGGCAAGGAGGAGGACAATGACGGCAGTAAGAATGATGGCGGTGGCAGCAATATGGCGGTGAGGACGGAGGTGGCGGCTAGGATAGCGACGGCAATGGCAATGGTGGTGGGACAGGTAAGTGGCAGCGGTGGTAAAATAGCCATTTTCATGGCCACAAATAAATAACAATTTTGGGCACCCTTTGGGCGGAGACTGGGCGCTGTGCCCACACAAAAAATATTTACTTACTTACTTACTTACTTACTTAATAATCTGGGGGTGTCCCGGTTTAGAACCGGGAAATATATGGTAAGCCTACTTATTCTAATACCTTCAGAACTGAGGATGGCTTCAACTAGGAACAATTCCCAACCCAGGCTCCATCTCTTCAGGTTTTTCGAATGCTGGTGAAGGTTTCTGAAAGCTTTTGGGATTATAGATAGCTGTAATTTTTGTCTCAATTCATAATCCTGAAGGTTCTATTCAGATGTTTTCTTGCATGTTGTTATTTTGCTGTCTGATTTTATTGTAGTTCTTGATTTTATTGGAAACTGCTGATCATAATTGGTGGCAAAAATCCTTGTAAAAACAACTGTGCGTGCCCATATTTTATGCCAGTGCCACATGTCGTTGTATATCACACACAGGGCATACAAGATTCAATGGTTGGAGAGGAAAAATACTGTGATGATAGAAACCCTTTCAAGCTGAGTATTTTTCCCAGTCTTTCTCTTTCGTTCAGAAAATGTGGCTTGTGCTCACCCCATTCATTCTACGGAGACAAAAATGAAATCAGACTGAAAATGAGATTTGATTCAGTGAAGACAGATGTGATCGATTTCATTGGGAAAACTGTATCCCATGAAATTAAATGTGCATACTTGCTTTTAAGGAATTCTTGAAGCCTGAAGATGCCAAAGTCAATTTGCCAGGCAAACAGAGGCCATTCAGATGTGATGCTTATGTTCCTTGGCTTCAGCAGTGTCATGTCTGACATCTTGATGGATACAAAAAGGCAGGGTGTTGTTGTCAGGAGGCATTCCTTCAGTGTTGCCAATAGCAACTGCTCTCCTGTGCCTTTCTTTTGTCTTTAAGGGCATATTTTTGAAATAATTAACTCATTGATTTGGAGGAGGAGGAGAGCTTCATTGGCAATGCAATATATTCTACTGGTAAATGGATTGATCTGTGGCTGGTTGTTGTTTTTTTCCAAATACTGTTGGTCCCATCCTTCTGTCAACACACACACACACACACACACACACACACACACACACACACACACACACATACACACACACAAAGAAGGCCAATAAATAAATGTAGATGTGTAAATACATTTGACATTCAAACTTCGGGGGTTTATTTAATGAGCAATGCTGTTTGGGACAACCAGTAAATATCAGCTTTAACCACTTTTCAAATCCATTTTTGCAATTCTCCGTGCAGCTGTTATACTGCTGGCCAACTATAGTGCAGTGACTTTCAAACTGAGTTCTGGAAAATACAGCAGTAAAGCTGCTGATGGGGGCCTGGGAGCGTAGAATACCACGATTATATCTGGTTCCCTACTTGCTTCCAGTCCCAATTCAATTTATAAGATTATTTATTTACCACCCTTCCTCCAAAGAGCTCTTGGCAGTGTACATGGCTCCTTCTCCTTTTATGCAGTTCACTGGGTGACATTAGACTGAGAAATCATAACTGGTCCAAAGTCATCCAGTGAACTTGATGGCTCAGCAGGCATTGAACTCTAGGTCTTTTTGATCCAAGTTCAACACTTTAACCCCCACACCATACTACCGTATTTTACGCTCCATAGGACGCATCAGTCCATAGGACGCATGCATCCTATGGAGCATAAAATAGAGAAAAAAAGGTTTTCACTTACCTGGGCTTGGAGGCGCTTCAGGGAGGCCTGCGCCAGCCTCTGCAGGCCTCCCCGATCTTCATTCAGCCGAAAATCGCTGTTTTCGGCCGAACTGAAGATCGGGGAGGCCTGCAGAGGCTCGCGCAGGCCTCCACAATCTTCAGTTCGGCCGAAAACGGCTGTTTTTGGCCATTTCCGGTTTGGAAATGGCCGAAAATAGCCGTTTTCGGCCGAACTGAAGATCGTGGAGGCCTGCACTAGCCTCTGCAGGCCTCCCCAGGGAGGCCTGCAGAGGCTCGCGCAGGCCTCCCCGAAGCCCCGGTAAGTATTTTTTCCCTGCTTTTTTTAGGCGTCGTACCATAGGACGCACGCTTTTCTCCCCCTATGGTTTGGGGGGAGAAGTGCGTCTTATAGTGCGTAAAATACGGTATGTCTCTAATTTGAGGTACTAGCTGTCGCCTTTAAGGCTCTAAGCTAGTGGTTCCCAAACTGGGAGACATGGCTCCCAGGGGAGCTGCGGAAACCAGCCAGGGGAGCTGTGGAGTGCCACGGAAACCTCTCAGACATCTGTGCCAATGGGCAGGCTTCAGCATAATGTAATGGGGAGCTGTGGCCAACGTCCACCTATGGTCAAGGGAGCCACAGGTTGAAAACGTTTGGGAAACACTGCTCTAAGCAGACATAAGAGAAAGCCCTGCTGTGTGTCCAAGCATGACAGTTCCTTGTGAGGCGGGGAAGGCAAGAAAATAGAATCTGGCCTTCTCAGTAGTCACATCTAGAGTATGGGATTCACTGCTTGGGAAGTCCGGCAGGCACCCTTGCTTTACACATTTGGCAGCAAAATTAAAACAGCCTTGTTTAGAAGTCCTTTCCCTACTCTTGTTTCTGCTTCTTAACTCTATTTTCTGTTGATGGTTTTGCTGTGAATTGTTGTTTTATATGTTTGTATACATGGGCAACTTTGCCTGCAAAACAGCCTGGCCATTGCTTCTGATCTTTCCCTACAATGTGAACCTGAGACAGAACCTTGGCAGTGTTCTAGGGTGGACTCTCTGTTCAAGTCCATAGGTCTGGCTGGTCACTGGTATCCCATTTTCCCTAAAACACTTCCCAGAAATTATCCTTTGCAGCTTGTATGGTTTGTGTAGCAGATGCATAAAGATTCCTTGCAGACAAACTGATGTGGACAGAGTTTCCTGCAAGTTTGAAAACTAATTCTTAGTTTGATACAACCATATTTCATGTATTCGCATGAATGCAGTTTTTCTCCCAGCATGGCTTGCAAGGTTCATCATCATGCCTAATAGTTTCTTTGTGAACTAAAAGGGAGCTTGTCAAGGAATGATTGGAATACTGCATGAGGGCTATTTTTAATACACTATTTCTCATTCCTGAAGAATGTTGTTCAAACCCAGCTGTCACAAGTATGTCACGTCACTCTATGACAGATTCATTCTTACCGCTTTGTTTGCTTATTCTGGGAACTGTGGCAGGATGAGAACTAAAGAGAGGTAGGAATTTTTAAGATGTAGTTCTCAAAGAAATATACGGTACTTTCTTTGCCAGAGAATATGCCATCAACTAGGGATCTCAGACAATACTAATTATCTTGTTTTCTAGTGAATTCTCAAAGAAGAGCTGTGTTTGTGATTCTTCCATTGCTCACCTACACTACAAATTTAGATCATTTTCTGAAACCAATTTATTGTCACAGCTTCTCCCCAAAGGGCTCCGAAAGTAGTTGTTTTGCAAGGCTGGGGCAATTTCTGTTAGAAATTTCTAGTCACTTCATAAAACTACAATTCTCAAGGTTTGAGCCATGACACACTAACAATTTTAATAGGTTTGATGCGGGTTTGGAACTCCTGATGCAAAGGGAGACTTTTTACGGGAAGAATATTCAAACGTTCATCCTCCCCCTTACAGTCTAAGTGGTACATTCCAGAAAGTGCTGTACCACATGCTTAACAGAGATATGTCTGAATAAACTCATAATGAATAAGAAGAAGCTTGATTCTTGTTAACTATACTATAATTCTGTTTACCTCATTGGTTGCAACACAGTGATGCTTTGTAGGTAACCTGTGATGACCAAAACATTTATTATTATTTACTGCTAATGAGCCTCAAATGAAAGTGCTTATCATTAGTCTCCATTTGTCATTAAGAGCTTGTAATCTGTCTCACTACCAAATACAAAACCCACCAATTTGTTAACACCCTTTGTAAAAATTATCCTTGTTACAAAATATCTCTAGAATCATCTTTTTTTACTGCAGAGTCAAATATTAGTTAGGTATTTGTAAAATTCTTTAAATGATGTTCCCATCCTAAACCCAACTTCTCCCTTTGTGTTTTCTTTCTATATAATTCATTATAAGACTTCATACTACTAGTTATCATTTGTGTGTCCCATTCATTCATCCAGGTAAGTGGCTTGCTCAGTGGTAGAACACGTCTTTTGCATGAAGAAGGTCCTAGTTCAATTCAGGGCCAGCCCATCCGTGTGACCAACTGAAGTGGTTGCCTAAGGCAACAGATTGGTGGGAGGTGCCCATCTCTGACTGCCCACTTGCCTCCATTTCTCCTTCTCTTTCCACTCCCTAGATTGGAAAAGGAAGAGGAGGACTGCGAGGAAGAGGCAATGTGGAGGGGAGGAGAATGCTAAGCTAAAACATTGGAGAATAGGAGCAGCAGAGCACATCATCAAGTAAGGGGGCAGCATTTGGCATGCTGTGTCAGGCATTGGGGAGTATGTTTTGGGACGGCCCGGGTTCAATCTCTGGTATCTGCAGATAGTAAGAAAGATCCCTACATAGAACCCAAGAGTTAAACCAAGACTTGAGATAGAGAAGCAGAGTACTTTCGGGAGAGGAATATAGAAGACATGAATGATTTTGTGGAAAAAATTGCAAAGTGGATACAATTCAAAAAACAAGGGACTTTTGGGAAAGATTTAAGGATGAAGAAGAGAAAGAAGAAGAAGAGAAAGAAGAAGAAGAAGAGGAAGAAGAAGGAGGAGGAGGAAGAAGGAGGAGGGATGGAAGGGGTAATGGCAAACTGTCAAAATTAAAAAGGGATTATAATTTTTTATTTTTTGTGGGGAATATTATTGGAGTTAATGTTATATAAAAAGAAGAAAATGTTTTATTATTAAAAAAACAAATAAGATATGACTTGTATCATAAGAGTGATGGAAAATTTTTGATGATGAATTAACAAATTTGAAGACAAAAAATGGGGTGACTTAATAAATTTAAAATATTTGAAGTGGAAGTTAAGACTTTTAGATGATAAAGGAAATGTTAGTTAACCCTTTTGTGAATAAAATAAAAATAATGTTTTATTATTTGAAAAGACTTAAATAAGATGTGATTTGTTTTTAAGAATCTTATATAAAAAGGGGATATAGATTATTTAAAAAAAAATTTGGAAGGTTTTTATTTCAATACATTTGGAGAAGAATGGGGTGGCTTTATATATTAAAATATTTGGAGTGGGAATTAAGATTTTTAGATGATAAAGGAAAAGTTAGTTAATCTTTTTGTGAATATTTGGATACCACTTATAGATTCTTTAAGAGAGAGAGAGAGAGAGAGAGAAAGAGTGATGAAGTGTGAATTTAATGAATAGTATATTAGAGATATAGGCTTAGTTAGATATTATAAGTAGAAACATTATATTATTATTATTATAATTATATATTATTATTATAAGTAGAAATATTATAAGTATAATAGTATATAAGTAGGAGTTACTGCTTCGCGCTTGCTGTAATTTTTCGTAGTATGTTGTATTGTTTTGTTTTATTGTTTTGTTTTGTTTGGTAGTTTATTAATAAAAATTATATATATATATATATATATATATATATATATATATATATATATATATATATATATATATATATATATATATATATATATATATATATATAAAAGAACCCTAGAAAACTTTGTTTGAGTTTGATAGACCAATGGGCTGTCCCAATATGAGGCAGGTTTATGCGACTATAAGCCCAGTCCTAACTAAACGTTGCTTGCAATGTGCAGTGGTGCCAGCACAGGCTCCGTTGCATCCTGCAGGCTGTTGGAGACCCTGTTGGGATTGAGAGGTAAGTAAAAAAATATATATTTACCCTACTCCACACTTGCATGACCTCCAAAGGGTCTACTTGGATCTGTGCAAGCTATTTCGCTGATGCAAGTCCGAGCAGACCTGAAGGGGCATGTCAAGGGGAAAATGGTGGTCAGGATATCATTGGAGAGGGGTCTGCCAATACTGTCCCACCACCCACCGACAACCCCCCCCCGAGGCCCCAATACCTGCCCCCAATCCTCCCATCTCCAACCTCATTCTACCAAGTCCTTGCCCCACTGGTGGTCTAACTGCTCCGGCAGGTGCAGCAGGTTCCCATGGTGATTCTGAGGCACCACTGCCTTTTGCAGCAGCACGCAAAATGAAATTGGCAGCCATTTTACGACAGCACATCACTGTTCCATTGTCATAAAAGCCTCTGAATCTGGTCCAATCCTAGTTACGATCAGGCTGTACATCAGTTAAGTGACACATTTTGTGTAAAATGACATGGAATAGCTCTTAAGAATGTGGGTTGACAGCTCAACATTTGTGCCTCGGGATAAACTGCTGAAATATCCCATGGGAATGAAGAGGAATTAGAAGCTATGAGCCATGGTAGGGATTTCACGCATCTGATGAAATGGACTGTAGTTCATCTGATGAAATGGACTGTAGTTCACAAAAGCTAGGCTGAAATGATTTGGTTAGTCCTTAATGTGCTATTGGACTCTTTACGGTAGGGACTAGGGCTGGTGTCCATAGGGGAAAAGAATCCCCACTCACCATCTCCATGCATCTGCCGCCACCGTTCTCATCCTCATAGGCTGTTTCACGAACTGGGTGGCTCACTTACCCTTCCGCTCACTGGGACTTCCATGCCAGTGGCTAAAGCTCCATCTACCTCGGCAACAGTGCTTGCCCCAGGCAGACTTGTTTCCTCCTTGCCTTCTGTAGTCATCTACAGAAGTCGTCATCTATTGTTTCAACTCACAATGTCCAAAGTGCCATTATGTCCACTAAGGGGCATGGCTGGGTCAGAAACAAATGATGGGGAGCTGCCTTCTTTGACCCCAGAGAAGCAAAGTGAGTGACACCAAAAGCCACAGGGACATCGGGTTCCTTCCTTCCATCATAAAGACTTGTAGGGTTATGCATGTATTTATCTGAAGAATTTGTACCCCACTTTTCTTCCGGTATGGGCAATCAAGGCAACAGTATTAAAAACAATAAAAAATGGAAAGCAAATGAGGTTTCCAGAAAAAATTGGGGCCTCTGAATTGCTTCCAAAATGGACCTGAATGAGCCTGAAACAAATGGCAAGAACAAGCCTGAAAACAAATAGGACTCCCAAATGAATGTGTTTTGTGCACGTACCCCAAGAGATTTGTACCAGAAATAGCTTTCTCCTGCCATTTAACATGGTTGCCAATGGCTAGGGATGAAACTGGAGCCAGCCAGGGAAGAGATTGGGGCAAATGTGAGCACTCCTGCTATAAGAATGTTGAATATCCTCGAATATCCATCAAATCCACAGATCCTCAGGAATTGCTAGGATTGCCAGGTTGCAAACCAGAGCACATGCATGTCATTTTAAATTTCTCTATGAGCAGAAAAAGAGGCAAGTATCCCACCCATCCACTTCTGACCCCATTTGTCCACCCTCTGTCCCTCCTGATTTAAAAATACAGTGACTGACACAGTATTATGCTCGACATAACAGTATTATGCACACAGTATAGTGTGCAGTATTATAGGGGAAGGGTGGGAACAGACAGAAGGACTGCAAGAATGGGAACCTTCATTTGCTCAGAATCAGGAAACCTACAGCTACACATCATGCGCAGTCTTCAGGTCACAACCTGGCAATCTCATGTGCAGCGAGCACCAGCTCTCCTTCATGTGCTCATTCACTGACCTGTGTGAGCAGAGAAGGAGAGTAGACCTCGGAGGTGGAGTTGAATGTAAGCAGTTTGAGCTCGTCTAGCTCTGCTGTTTGGGGAGAAAGTGGAAATCATGTTTTAATTTGAGTTGGACTCCCCCCCCCCTTTCCTAGACATGGGCTGCACTCCTATGCACACTTACCTGGGTGCAAGTCTTAATGAGACACTCTTTTGAGTGGAAATGCATAGGCTTACACTTGTACTTTTGTACTGTAGTTACTCAAGATGAAGGAACACTTCTGACAAAGTATGTGGGACATGCACAGCAACCACAGAAAGTGGCATGTTCATAACTTGGCATTTCTGCAATGAATAACTAAATCCAGCTCTGATGCAAAGACTTTTGAAAGAAACTGGAGCCCAGCATCATATCTTTACAAATCCTTCCTGAGTGCGTCAGCAAAGCACACGTATGGCAATTATTTTTCACAATTGAAGAGGCTTTCCAAGCTTCTAGTGAACCCCCCACCTTTTTTTTGCCGCAATACAGGTCTCAGATTGACTGTTGCTTAAAGTTCCCCAGTGTGCTTTTTGTTTCCTTTCAGAAAATTTTCAGTAATCCTCCCCCCCCCCTTTCTCTGGCATCTCACATTGACTAAGGCATTGAAAAAATCTTCAAAACTGCAGCAGAAAACAATAAAGTCCAGGCAGTTCCCAGCTGGGATTGCTATGGGACCATATGTCCATCACCTCCATGAAAGCTGTATTAGAGAACTAAATGAGCAGCCTGTTAAAGTAGCACATTGTGCCTCTGTTTTGTAAGGACTCATGACACTTCCCATCATTAACTGTGGATTTAGGGCCTGAGATATTCAAATGCAGCTCATTTGTTTTAAAACAAACTTCCATTAGCATTTTTTTGTCTCAAAAATGGGGCAAGCATCCTGCCTTTATTATTACAAAGCAGTGTTCAGAGGGGGGAAGGGAAATCCAAAAGTTCCATCTCTGATTCCCCCCCCCCCACTTTTAGCCAAATCATTTAGCTTATAACCTTCAAAAACAGTAGGGAGTCATCATGAAAGATATTATTTTTAGAATATTTAAATACCACTTTTAAATAAAGTTCACAAAGTGATATACATAGCAAAAGAAATGAGAAGATTGTTCCTTGTCTTAAAGGGGCCCACACAATCCGAAAAAAGACACAATGGAGACACTACACCAGTATGGCGACTGTAAATGAACAGGGACAGTTGTTCTCTCCCTACCTGGTATAAAAAAGCCACCACTTTAAATGGTGTCTATTCATCCAGTAAAGAGGCAGTCCAAGTAAGGGGCCTGGAAGGGCCAACCCAAGACCTCTTGTTGCCTGAGTTGGCATGCCAAATGCTGCCCCCCTTACCTGATGATTTACTAACCTCTGCTCCTCCCACTCTCCAACGTTCTAGCTCAGCACTCTCCTCTCTGGTCCCCCTCTTCCAATCTAGGGAGTGGGAAGGAGGAGGAGTGGAGACGAGTTGACAGGCAGAGATGGGTGCCTCCCACCTATCTGCTGCCTGAGGTGACTGTATCAGTTGGCTTCATGAATGGGCTGGCCCTAAGGTCTGGGATCCTTCTGCCCACCCCTCATGATTCAAGCACCCTGGCAAAAGATTCTTCCCAATGAATTGTTATATTTGAGCGTCTGTTTCAGTTGCACTTAGACAGAAAAGGTAAAGGATTTTTAAATCAAAAAGCTAGATCCTGGTACTAAATTGGCACGATGCCACCTGAGCAAGTGGAGGGAGAAACATGTACGTTGTTGACTGAAGATCTGGCCCTCATTTTAATAGCTTATTTGCTGAGCGTCATTTCTGCCAGGAGTGAATTGGGCGACTGAGCTACAAACTTTGGCTCCGGAAGCCTCTTCCCGGTCGTGCAACTCCCTCCTCCCCTCTCCCAAGGTCACCCCCAGAATGCATTGCAATGCATTCTGGGGCTATTTGGGGAGAGGGAGGGGGAGTCGTGTGACCCGGAAGAAGCTTCCAGAGCACGATTTCAGCAAGAATACACAGCATTTTCACTCTAAAAGGTAAACTCCCCTGCTTCCCCCCCCCCTTGTTTACAGTTTTTAATGTGGACCCCGGTATCCGTGGATCCTCGCTATTGACAGGGAGTCTGGAATGGATAGCGAGGTCCGACTGTATAATTTTGGTTATAAAATCACTTTTGGCATTAGAGCCTTGGTTTCTCCTGCTCTCTGCTTCTGGCTTTATATACCAGTAAGGTTGTCAACTCTGACTGAAGCTATTCTCGGAGGATTTTTCCTAACATGACGCAGTACTGGAAATTCCTGGAGGCCTTGTTAAAATCTCCAGGATTGTTTTCAGTAGTCATCTGGAGATTGATGCTAATTTCTGGAGATTCCAGGACAAGCCTGGAGGAGTGGCAACCCTTCAATACCAGAGATGACTTCTGAGCATGACATGTGTAGAGATAGTTTATCATTTAGGGACATTCCCTTCTTAAGTAAGCATCTTTAAAGCATAGGAAGGCCCTGAGACTGCTGTACAAAGCTGTTAAGTCACTCCGCTTCTTACAGTTGCATTTGATGCCAGTGTTTCTTCTACTGTGAGTACTTATGGACAGTACAAAGAATTTTGTGTGTCATTGTAGGGACTTAGACTAGTGTGCTTTCAAGCTGCCATGGATGCCAGAGCTGGTGTTGAAGCCTCTGATACAGCGGCTTGGCTGTTGGACATGAAGTGAGTAGCCCTGCTTTCACTCACTCAACCATGAAAAATTGGGTCTACTCTATTCATGTCAAGTCTTAATGGCCTTGAGCAAATCATGGTCTCTTAGTCCAACCTACTCCACAGGATTGTTTGAGCCACCCTGAACTCCTTAGAAAAATAAATTGGATAGAAATTGGATAAAATAAGTGACTGATTAAAAAATTTCTATCAAATCAGTCAGAGGCTCCATGAAGAAGAAAGACAGCTATGGAAATGATTATAAAGTTCCCAAATAGACTGTTTATCTTAAGATATTTCTCAGTGGTGGAATAAAGGTTGAATGCATTACTCAGCTGCAATTGCTGGCAGCTATGGCAAGGGAGGGAATCCCTGTCATTACTGTGACTTGGAGGAAACAGAGGCTGGGACCACGTTGTGGAGATGCCACAGCGGGGCTGCAATGAC
This sequence comes from Plestiodon gilberti rubricaudatus, assembly GCA_026170595.1. Lineage (NCBI taxonomy): Eukaryota > Metazoa > Chordata > Lepidosauria > Squamata > Scincidae > Plestiodon > Plestiodon gilberti. The sequence goes on along the minus strand of JANXHW010000001.1, from coordinate 232,425,979 downwards.
ATCACACTGACTTGTTCCCTACTGGACACTGATAGCATGGTGCTTATGCTATGCAGTCTGGATGCCCATCCCATAATATTACAACTGTCAACCAACACCTTATAATCATGGCATTTGGGTCCCTGAAGATGTGCTCCCCTCTCACCTCCTCAGTAGCCACTCTGTAGTGATTGTCTAGTAGTGCTTTTCGCATCACCCTTCCTTCCCAACCGGTAGTCCTGTTAGGAGCTTTGATGGTTTCTGCTTCTGAGTATATTCCTTATAGAAGGCACCTGAAATGAAAGTTCACTGCCTCCTGTATTGACAGCCATATTGCCATCCATTGAATTTCTACAGAATTAAGGTGCTTGTAGGAGACTAGGTGGTACCCAGAAAGGTTGTGTAGAAGAGGGAATTCAGCAGGGCATGCAGTGATGAGAAACACTCCACCTGCTGAGAGTCCCTTTTTTGCGCAATTTTACAGAATTAGCCCTTATAGAAAGAAATGCCAATACAGTAGTTATGCTAGTTGAGACACTTGACATAGAAAGTCATTTAGCAATAAGGTGATCTAGAGAAAAGCCAGCAGGTGGCGAACCAGGGCAAACCATCAAGCTGTCGGCCCTAATAAGCCCTGTTCATAGATAGCAAAGGTTTTGGCGAATCTTTGTTACTTGGGGCCAAATTGTTCATGGTACCTGGATGTCTGACATTGATCTCCTGACATTTCCCCCCTTTCTACTAAATGAAGGGTGTGTGTGAGTGTGTGCGTATGCACGCACACACATGGTGGTATGGGGTAGAATGGTGCATTTAATCTGTTCCCACCTGTCATGTCCATGCCCCCTGGAGTTGGAAAAAGGGGGCGCCGTTGGCAGAATCGGGAGGAGCAGGTAAGTGAGGTGGGTTTCCATAACCCCAAGGAGACTAAAGAGGCGACATACGTTTGGTTTATTGTAGGCAGTTTAATCGCTAGACAATACCATGACATTCATGGGGCCGTGTTTACAGCACAGGTCCCCAAGCGATGTTCCACAATAGTAACACGATAGGGCTATGCAGTTGTTGCCCTCCTAGGGAGGCCTGTGAGGCTTTCCAGTTCTGGAGCCGTCTCCTCCAGCCTCCTCCCTCAGCCCCAGGCAAGCTTCTTATGAGCTTGCTGCCCTGTCGCTCTGACCCCGCCCCTTCCAGTGGTGTGTCCATCTCGAAGTCTTGCTCGTGTGAGACCTTCCTCGTTCTGGCGGCCGTAGTGCTATAAAAAGCCATGCTGGGACGCCTCGGCCCTCCAGCCAGGGTTCGTTGGGCTGCCACTGCTTGGAGCGGCGGCCGCCTCATGAGCCCGGCCTGGCATGGTCCGGGTCGCATCGGGTTTGACCCGCCAGGCATTCCCATTGGGGCCTCCCCTCTCCCAGCTCTGAGTCAGTGCAGCATTCTCTTGGTAAGAGGACCCCACGGCCCCCAGCAACCAGGTGACACCATCCTATGATGTTTTCCAGCTCTAATTGGCCCCCCTCAAGTCACTATTTGCTTGCATGGTGAAAATACAGACACTTGAGCAAACAGCAACTCTCTCTCTCTCTCTGTGTGTGTGTGTGTGTGTGTGTGTGTGTGTGTGTGTGTGTGTGTTTCAGGACAATGATATGGATGAACCTAGTCAAATGCCTCTACCCTACCTTTTCCCTGATCAAATTAATAATTCTCCTTCCCCACCCCCATCCTGGCTTTTAATAATGTTAACACTGTAACACAAAAATTGTTTATGTTTATTTTTAAATGTTTCTTATACAATTCAGAGGCGCTGATTCCAATGGTACTCTCGGGGGGGGGGGGTTGTACCATCAAAACGTTTTTAGTTATCTTAAATATTGTGTTGGTATCGAAACACTGTCATTCCCCTTCACACCAGGGTAAACATGGCCACCACAAGAGGTTGTAGGCTCTCCCCGAGTAGCGTAAATTGTGGCTGAACTGAAAATAGCAGGGCTACCCTTGAAAATGGTTCGGAAGCTGCAGTTGGTTCAGAAGGTGGCAGCCCAGTTGGTCACTGGGGCTCGGTGTGCCGAGTCTGGCTATATTGGCTGCTCATTCCCTTCTGAGCCCAATTCAAAGTGTGTTGGGGATTACCTTTAAAGCCCTATACGGCATAGGACCGGGATACCTCAAGCACCGCCTTCCCCCGTATAATTCTGCATGTCCTCTACGGTCATCAGATAGGGCCCAGCTTAGGATACCACCGCAATCTGAAGCCAAGGAAATGGAAGCAAGGTGCAGGGCCTTTTCTCTTGGGGCACCATGTCTCTGGAATCAGTAACCAGAAGACTTGAGGACAGCCACCGACCCCCCACCCCCGTTACAGATCCCCCAGATTCCAGTGGGGTTTAAAGACTTGGCTTTCGAGGAGGGAGGAATCTTCTAGGGACCCATTTTTAATTTATGTTGCTTTTATTATTATTATTATTATTATTATTATTATTAATTATTTATTTATTTATTTATTTATTTATTTATTTATTTATTGGATTTATATCCCGCTTTCTCACCCCAAAGGGGGGACCCAAAGTGGTTTACAAAAGTTTAAAATTACAAATTTGATACATATAAAAATATAAAACTCTTAAAACATTAATACACTCTAAAAATACAGTACAAGATATGTACACAGTACAGGAGTAAAAACGTTCATGTAAAAAGGGACTGGACCACTTAAATAATGTTTTATGTTATGTTATCGCTGTTTTATATTTTAATCTGCTCTTGTATAGTTTTTAATTGTTATAATGATTTTATTCTAATGTTTCTATTTAAATGTTTTTATCTTCTGTATGTTTAACTTTTATTTTGTACTGTATACTGCTTTGAGTACCAGAAAAGCGGTATATAAATTCTATAAGTATGAACAAACAAATACCACAATTGAATCTTCTGACCACAGGTCCCATTACCCTCTCTCAAACACCACCATAATTATTACTGCTGCTAATAACTACTGCCATGCTTGGTTGTGTATCCAATGTTAATAAGAAGTTCAAAGTTTGAGTGTTGAAAATCTAGATCAGCTCTGCTGGAATTGCTTTCATCCTAGCAAGGCACAGGACCTGACTGTATGAGAATTAAATGCTATAACCAAGATCTTAATTAGCATTAGATATGTCAGATATAATACAAATGCTATTAACAGGGAGAGAGCAATTAGAAAGATTGGCCTTGCTTCATCGTTGGGTTGTTTGGAAAATAGATAAAAATTAGCTTTCCCTAGGCAAAGGATGAGTTTCTCCAAGAATATCTAATTATGGTACAAGTAGTCTATTACATGTTAAGAAAGCTTATCAGTTCCCAAGTTTTGCAGTCAGGGTAAGGTATTGAAATCATAGTTTCTTGTGAAAAATATGATACAGGTGGGCCCCAATATCCGCTGGGGATATGTTCTAGGCCCCTCCGTGGATACTTGAAACCATGGATAAGAGCAAAAACCCCTCCATGGTTTCCTGAGCCCCCCCACCCTGCCTCATGCTTGCCCTCCCCCCAGCTCTTATTTTTCTTTCAGCAAGCTTTGTTTCTTCCTTAAAACAAACAGAGAAGCAGCCTCCATTGCAGGCAAGTAGAACGAGACTAAGTCCTAGAGAGACTCTGCAAGGTTTCTGTGAACCTTGCAGAGCTTCTCTAGTACTTAGTCTCGTTCTACTTGCCTGTAATCTGGCTGCTTCTCCTGTTTAAGGAAGAAACGAAGCTTACTGGGGAAAAAAGTAAAAGCCTGGGGGGTCCCCACAATCTGTGTATAACTGAAACCGTGGATAGCGAATCAGTGGATATGGGGGCCCACCTGTATACAGGTAAGGATGCCATGTAGTTTTTTCTTTTAGAAGCCAAGAATAATTAAAAACTATTTCCACAATAAGGGCTGCAATCAGGACTGAAAATTACATTAAAAATCAGAAGCTGAAGATGTTGCAAGAAGCCAACGTTTCGTTCCTATCCAGGAATTTTTTCGAGGTAACAATCTCAAGGATTGGAAGATGGTTACCAGCAGCACGAAGAAGCCCAGGTTTTAAAGCTTAAATGAGCACGGGAGAAGCTAATTAGAGGCAGAACTCGAACCAGAAGCAGCAGGCTGGTTAACCCCGTATAGCCTCCGATCTTGATTGTTCTCTCTTGAACCTGTCAAACAAGACTTGTGAATGATGGGAACCCAAATTTTATTAATAAATGACAGGTCTTGCTGTCTATTCATAAGATCTTTTGTGTTTTTCTTACTGATTTCTAACGCTTCTAAATTTCGAAGATCTCTGGTGTTGTTTTCGCCAGTGACGTCGTCTGATATGGGGCGGTGGGGCGGTGGGCCCCAGGGCGTAGGGGCGCAGAGGCTCTGGGGGGGCGCGGGCCTCCTGAAATCTGCATATTTTTTTTCATTTTCCCATTTTTTTTAATGTTTTTTTGGTTATTTTAAGTGTTAAAACGTGTGTGTGAAAATGTATGTGTGCTTTGCTGGCACTTAACTGTAATATGGGGCGTTCCAGGACGTTCCAATGACAATCTTCTTCCTGCGCCCGGGCACAGCTTCTCCCTGCGCCCGGGCGCGGACTCCGTAACGCCCCCAGCAGCGCTTTCCGGAGTTTGCGCATGCGCAGGACGTCCCTGAAAACTCCGTGGCTCTGCGCATGCGCAAACTCCAGAAAGCGCTGCTGGGGGCGTTACGGAGTCCGCACCCGGGCGCAGGGAGAAGCTGTGCCCGGGTGCAGGAAGAAGATAGTCGTTGGAACATCCTGGAATGCCCCATATTACAGTTAAGTGCCAGCAAAGCACACATACATTTTCACACACACGTTTTAACACTTAAAATAACCAAAAAATATTTTTAAAAACCTCAAAAAACTGTCAAAAATAGGTTTCGAAACGAAACCTAACATTTTTGACAGTTTTATTGGGGGCGTCGGGGGGCCGCCCCATTAGCCGGGGCGCCTGGCAACGTCTCTGGTTTTCGCTGATCAGACATCTCGTATTTTCAAACAGGATTCTATGTCCCATGCTCAGAGCATGTTCGGCTATAGAGAATTGTTCTGCAATCCTGATAAAGCATTGTTTGTTCCTTCCCATACGTGACTGAGTAATATGAGGAGCTAAAGGGAGCTTGTATCACACAGAATGATTTTGCACAGATGCTGAAAAGGCAGGTGCATTTTTATTTATAGGCTTTTATATGTTCTTACTCACTCCTTCAGTAGCACTTCAACCCCACTCCTATGAAACAAAGAGGCATACTTATCTTTATTGAGGGATAAGATGTAGGGCTCTTGGATGTGTATGATAGTTCTCGTCTTTTTAGGCATAGTTTAACTTTTCCAGATAAAATCTTTCAGTCTTTTTCAGAATTGAGAATCTAGAAGAGTAATTTCAAAATTTATATTTATTTAATTCAACTGCTTCAGTCCTATTACCATATTGTCCCGAGTATAGGACGTTCCTGATTATAAGCCGCACCCTTAAAGTTTGGTGCTATTTTTTAAAAAATACATTTTTAACTTAACTTAAAGAAAATATACACATTAGTAGAACAGTAAAACAGTACAGCTTTAGTACAGTTAAAGGCATAGCACCCTGTCCCTTATTGAATCTGGGCACCCTAGTATAAGTAGCCTTCCCATATCCAAAGGGGGACAGAGTGCCTACCTTTAACCTTTGGAATTTGGGCAGGTGCAGCTTGTTGTACCCTTCCATGATGATGAGCTGCACCTGCTCAAATTTCAATGGTTAACAGCACAATCCTATGCATGTCTACTCAGAAGTAAGTCCCATTGCATTCAATGGGGCTTACTCCCAGGAAAGTGTGCATAGGATTGCAGCCTAAAGGTAGGCACTCTGTCCCCCTTTGGATATGGTAAGCCTATGCAGGAGCTCTTGCTCTCAACTTTCAAACTGTACTCTCAACTTTCAAACTGCAGGATCAATAAATATCTTAGTTTCCACAGAGTCCTGGGGCTGGAGCTTAAGGGTTAATTTTTTCAAATGCTTCCATCCTGAGGCTAGAGGTTGCTAGAGAGATCATTGTTCGGCCATTTAGCAAGTGATTAAGCGCTTTGCAGTTTAAAGAAAAAAAAGCCCCATTTTACCTTTGAAAGAGACTTGGAGAGAAAACAGAACGCTTTGCAGAAAACTCTAGCAGAAAATGCTAGGCTTTGATTGTAAGCCGCACCCCTACTTTAAAGACTTGCTTTAGGAGAAAAAGTGAGTCTTATACTCAGGTCAATACGGTAATTTCATGGGAAGGATTTGAAGCACATTATTAATTTCTCCAATTAACAACAACACTGGATCCACCCACTCCTGCAGCCTCCTCGCCCACCATTCTTCCCCCCTCCCTGCCAGGTTTTTCCCCTCCCTGCCCTCTCCCACCTCCCCTGATGTCCTACCTGCCTCAGTCGATCCAGTGTGCTCCTCTAGCAGACATGGGAGGGCTCTGGCCTTCTTGCTGGTGTCCCGGCAGCATACTACTCTGTGCACTGCCAGAGTGCCTTTTACAGCAGCCATAAAGGAGGTAGCGCTGATGGAACTCTAGTTCCACCAGCGCTACGAGCCCATAGGATTGAGCTGTAGGTTATTGGACATAATAATGGGATATGAGCTGTTCAAATTCAATTGAGTTTAGTGGGTTCTCAGCAACCTAATGCTACAGAATACCTGCCATTTTCTTGGATCCAAATTTGCCCTTCCATGCATAGAAATGCTGTTTCTCCGACCTAGACAAAGAGTATTGGGTAAGAAAACTGATCCCGAGACCTTCTTCTGTTAGTGCATGTTTGTTTTCCAAGTCATTTTTATGGCTCACTAAAGTTGATATCATAGACCTACAGCCTGCATTTTCCATATCCATCATGTTTCTCATACTTGTAAGCCAGCGGGTGGGGTGGCGCAGTGGGTTAAACCACTGAACCATAAACTGTCGATCGAAAGGTCGGCAGTTCGAATCCGTGCGATGGCTCCTGCCAACCTAGCAGTTCAAAAGCAAGAAATTGCAAGTAGATTAATAGGTACTGCGTCAGCGTTCCATGCGCCTTGGTGTTGAGTCATGCTGGCCACATGACCATGGAAACGTCTTCGGACAGTGCTGGCTCTTCGGCTTTGAAACGGAGATGAGCACCGCTCCCTAGAGTCGGACACAACTGGACTTCATTGTCAAGGGATACCTTTACCTAAAGTTGATATCATAGACCTACAGCCTGCTTTTTCCATATTCATCATGTTTCTCATACTGTAATACTACTTACATAAATAAAATCATTGTCTGTAGTTCCTTTAAAAGGGTGAGAAGACAGAGCCTTCTCCTAAAGGGCTGACATTCTAAAGGTTTTCTGCTAGTGTTTGCACAAGAGTTGAAACAGCACCAATGTATGTTCTTCTGCTTGGTTCTTTGGATTCAAGCCGCTGTCACCTTTATTTCATAAAAACGTATTTACACACACACACACACACACACACACACACACACAGAGAGAGAGAGAGAGAGAGAGAGAGAGAGAGAGAGAGAGAGAGAGAGAGACCAACCAATCCTGCCTAACTCCCCCCCCCCACGTAGCCATGCCAATAACATGCCTCTGCCTCTCATTCCCTGTTGCTTCCTTAGTCTCTTCCCTTCTTCCTTACACACACATGTCGAACAAATACGGGAATCAACGCCATGGAATAAAAAGAATGATTTTACTGACTTCCGACTGCAGCGGGTTTCCTCAAGGGCAGCCGCTGTAGAAAATACAATAAAATCCAAGGAGAATGTCCAACGTTTCGCTCTGGCAAACCTCAGAGCATTTTCATAGGAACAATCAAGATGATCATAGATGGTATTGTCCTCAAATCACCCTTCCTTCAATTAAATACACGAAAGCGCGGGAATCCAGTTCTTCGAAAGCGGAAATGACCTACTTTCGCTGTCCGCTCGTGACCGCAGCAGCTGTCTCTTCCCTTCTTCCTTCTTTGGGTTTTACACCCTTCTCTTCCACCCTCCCTATCCTCTGCTCTTCCCTGCCCCTCTTCCTCCAAGTCATCCACTCCTTTGTCATCCATCCTCATATCCCACTATCCACTCCTTTGTCCTTCCCCCAGCAGGGTTTGAGGACTAGTGCTAGTCACTCACCCCCATTAGCAGTTGCCTTTGCTCAGCTGTGCCTTGGCCTGCTTCTGGATATCTGATGGTGCTCAGCAATGACATCACGAGCAGGATGTTGTGGCCACCAATGCCATGGGGCTCTCGCCACAGTGTGGCAGGTGTGATCGCTCCAGAGGACACTATAGTTATAACCATGACCATCAGGTTAGGAACCTCAGTATTTCCTATGCTTCTGCTACCTGAGGTACATTTTTTTTTCTGTTCTGAATTAAAAATTGGATTGAAAATGCATCTTATACTCCAAAATGTCTGTCTGTAAGAAAAAGAATAATTATTCACCCTCACACGAATGTCATCCTTGTAGTTCAGTATGAGTCACTTATTAAAAGATGGCAAGTCCAGAGCAGGGAAAACAACATCCAGGCTCCTGCGAGGGGAGGTAATGACGCTGTGTCTCTCTCTGCATCAGGAGTGACTGAATCCCCCAGACACACTTGATGCAAAGACAGGATAGACGTTCCTCCTCTCAGAGGTTGCCCCCTTTGCCCCCAGCAAAACGTCATTGAAAGGAGACAAAATCAGAGTCGCCAAGTATAATGAAGAGTGACATGGAGAGTCTCCTTTATAGATGGGTTGCGTTGGGTCCCCAGGAGCCTCTACGTAATAGCTTGTGGCACACAAACAGTTCTCTCCTGGCCTTGGCACACAGCTTGGGAATTACTCTAATGAGCTCCCAGTAGCCACAATTCAACACGCGCTTAAAAAAAAAACCCATTGACTTCAGCAGGCTTAAAGATGTGTAACTCTGTTTTGGATTGCAGCTGTTATGTTTCTGAGGGATCATTTTGGCTACAAAGGGAAAGATGATTGACTAGGTGGAAAGACTCAAGCAAGCCTAACCAGCTGGGAAAGAGAGAGACACACAAAACTCGAGGATGACAAAACTGCCATGGAAAACAGGGTCCCGTTGTCTTGCTTTATGCATACAGCATACAGCTCCCAAAGGAGCTGAGCATCTGCTGCCGCTGATTTGTTCAGTGCAAGAAAGGAGCAGCTCCCTTTCACACCTGAAGCCTGGGCTAATTGAGGCCATCGGTTTTAGTCTGTGTTTAGCAGCACATTGCAGACATCCCTGCTCCTGAAGTTCTAATGATCTCTCGTAGTGAAATGTGCATGTACAACAGTCATTTCCTGCTTTATTGGACATACTCAAAAGCCCTGTCGGGAATTCAAAGCAGCAACAAGTTTATCAAATGCTACAGACCTCTGCACAACTAAAAATCACAGAACTTGGCAGGATTGACTTCTGGTTTAACACACTCGGGACTGGGCTTTGAAAGCACCAAAGCCAATAGTGTGTGAAATATTGAGAAAAGTGACACTTGAGTCCTTGCATGTCTGCTCAGAAGTAATTCTCACTGTAATCCATGGGCCTTGCTCACAGGCCGCCTAAGGGGTACACGCCAATAGGAAATCTCAGGGCCAAACTAGGTAGCATGAAAGAGTTCTGTGACGGATTTTTCTTTTGTTTTTTCAAAAAGCATTTGTAGGGACCCAATTTGGGTGAGGCCAGGGGCGTCGCTAGCCCTCCCGGCGCCCGGGGCACGGGTTGCCCGAGCGCCTCCCAGAAGGGCCCGAGCGCCCCCACCTCCCAGAAGAGCGCCCCCACCCGGCCCCCGCGCCCACCCCCACCACTCTCCTTACCTTCTTCAGCCTCCTCGCCGCCGCCACCGCCGGCCCCGCGCTCACCTCGACGCAGCTGTTTAAAAGTCGCGCCGAGGTGAGCGCGGGGCCGGCGGTGGCCGCGCCGAGCAGGCTGAAGAAGGTAGGGAGCATTGCCCTCTCTTGGCCTCTTAGGCGTTCTGCGCATGTGCAGAACAGCCAATTTTAAAAGGAGCCGACTCGCGCCGCCGCCGAGGTGAGCGCGGGGCCGGTGACGGCCAGGAGGCTGAAGAGGCGCCCCCGGGAAGATGGCGCCTGGGACCGAGGCCACAGGGCCCCCGCCCAAAGAACGCCACTGGGTGAGGCCCATATTATGGGAGAGGGTTTATTAACCCTTTTGCCCCCATGCTAATTCTCCAAATTAAATCCCCCCTCCAGTGCTATTAGTTGTGGATGAGTACAGACTCAGCTTTGTTGTTGTTGTTGTTCAGTCGTTAAGTCGTGTCCGACCCCTCGTGATCCCATGAACCATATCCCGACAGGCCTTCCTGTCCTCCACTATCTTCCTGAGTTCGCTCATTTTCATTTTCGCTCATTTTCGTTGCATCGGTGATGCTGTCTAACCATCTCATCCTTTGCCTTCCCCTTCTCCTTTTGCCTTCAATCTTTCCCAGCATCAGAGTCTTCTCGAGAGAGTCCTCTCTTCGCATTAGGTGGCCAAAATATTTAAGTTTCAGCCTCAGTACCTGTCCTTCCAGGGAACAGTCAGAGTTGATTTCATTTAGGATTGACTGATTTGATCTCCTAGCAGTCCAAGGGACCACAGTTCTCCAGCACCACAGTTCAAAAGCATCTATTCTTTGGCGCTCAGCCTTCCTTATGGTCCAACTCTCGCAACCATACATTGCTACTGGGAACACCATCGCTAGAGGGACAAATTTGCTGAAAGCCCCGGAGACAAACCCAGCACTGGGCTTCGCATAACACTATTGGGTGTTCTCAAATTAAAATGATAAGTATTTTTTACATGATGGTACGTTCGACCGCTTCGACCAATAGTTAGTAATATAGGAGCACCTACACAACACCTGGCCAAAATCCTACAACCGTACATTGGAAATACGTACCATCATGTAAAAAATACTTATCATTTTATTGATTTGTTATACACAGCCAGATTGACACATGGCTCCATTCTTGTCAGTTTTGACGCAGTGTCATTATTCACAAGGGTACCCCTGACAGAAGTTATGAACCTCATAAGTGATCTTACACTACCTCGGGATTTAGTACCATTATACCGGCACTGTCTGACCTCCACTTATTTCACCTGGAATAACAACTTCAGAGAACAAAGGGAAGGTGTAGCAATGGGAAATCCCCTAAGCCCCATTGTTGCCAACCTATTCATGGAATTTTTTGAGGAAAAAGCCCTGTCATCAGCTGAACTCAAACCATCAACATGGCTTCGCTATGTTGACGATGTATTCTGTGTTTGGGATCATGGGGAAGAAAAACTGGGCCCCTTCTTAGAACATCTGAATAGCCTGCTCCCTGAAATACAATTCACCATGGAGGTAGAAAAAGAGGGGGTACTACCTTTTCTGGATGTGAAGGTGACAAGGAAACAAGATCTATCCTTCAGTCACACTGTTTACAGAAAGCCTACATTTACAGGTAGATATTTACATCATTCTTCAAATCATCACCCGGCTCAAAAAAATTCATTAATTAACTCATTGATCTATAGGGCCATGCATGTATGTGACAGGGAATCTCTAGCTGAAGAAAAAATAACAATCACAGAAACCTTGTTGTCCAATGGGTACACAACAAGACAGATAAACCAGGTATGGGACAAACAGTGGGAGAAAGCCAATTATATTCCCACTCCAGAGGAAATTAATAAGAAAAACAGGGAATTAGAATTAGAAAGATTAGAAAACAGAGAGCGCAAATGGCTGTCTCTACCTTATTTACGTGGGGTAACGGATAAGATTGCTTATGTGTTCAGGCAATATGATGTGAAAACAATATTTTTGCCTACAACCAAAATTGAACAATTATTTGGTAACCCCAAGGATAGGAGACCAGAACTAACTAACCCAGGGGTCTATGAGATTTTTTGTGAAGGATGCCAAGGCTCATATATAGGGAACACCAAAAGACCCATCAAAACCAGGGTACAAGAACATTTGCGAGCTGTCAAAAATGACCAGGAAGAGAAATCAGCTGTAGCTGCGCACGTTAAAGGAACAGGACACCAGATTGACTTTCAAAGAACTCGATCTTTATTTAATGAACAAAGAAACAGACAGCGCTTGAATCTTGAAGCGATCTCAATAGCCCAACGACAGCCCAAATTCCTTCTTAATCGTCAGCAAGAATTATCTTATATCAATAAAATATGGTTGCCTTCTTTGAACAAATCCTTCAAGCAGCGGAATGAACAGGGAGAGCGAAGCGCGAAGGAAAGGTCATTCCCGGTCATCGAGGAACTGACAGCTTCCGCATTCAATTAAACAATCAGCGGTTTCCCACGCTTCTAACGTTTGCTCCTATTTAAACAGAGAACATGCAAGACAAGGTTATGGACATCTTTCAGCCTGTGGCTGAGTCTCTTTTGCTTCTGAAGAAACCCCAACTGACTGGGGAGAAACGTCAAGCGGGAAGATTTCAAGACTTTTTACCGTTCTGTCAGCCTTGGATAATCCGTTTGCCCGCTCTGCATTACTCTGCAGAACTGAGGAATTTCAACTGACAACATAAGATTAATCTTTAATTCTTCACTATAAGAGCTGAACTCCTTCATGGATCATTGCCTTGTCGTGGCGAAGGGGCTTGCGTAACTCAATGAAGCCATGAGCTATGCCGTGCAGGGACACCCAAGACGGACAGGTCATAGCAGAGAGTTCTGAATAAAAGTGATCCACTGGAGAAGGAAATGGCAACCCACTCCAGTAACCTTGCCAAGAAAATCCCATGAACAGTACCAAAAGGCTAAAAGATATGACGCCGGAAGATGAGCCCCTCAGGTCGGAAGGTGTCCAATATGCTACTGAGGAAGAGCGGAGGACTATTCCAAGTAGACCCAGAAAGAGTGAAGCGGTTGGGCCAAAGCCAATAGGACGTCCAACTGTGGATGTGTCTGAGGTTGAAAGGAAAATCCAATGCTGCAAGGAGCAATACTGCTTAGGAACATGGAATGTGAGGTCTATGAATCAAGGCAAGCTGGATGTGGTCAAAAATGAGATGATAAGATTGACATCTTGGGAATCAGCGAACTAAAATGGACGGGCATGGGCGAATTTAAGTCAGGTGACCATCATATCTACTACTGTGGGCATGAATCCCTTAGAAGAAATGGAGTAGCCCTCATAGTCAATAAAAGAGTGGGAAAGGCAGTACTGGGGTGCAACCTCAAAAACGACAGAATGATTTCAGTTCGAATCCAAGGCAAACCATTCAACATTACAGTAATCCAAGTGTATGCCCCAACCACTGATGCCGAAGAAGATGAAGTTGACCGGTTCTATGAAGACCTACAACACCTTCTAGAACTAGCACCCAAAAAAGATGTCCTTTACATCATAGGAACGGAACAACAGGCAAGTTTGGCCTTGGAGCGCAAAATGAAGCAGGGCAAAGGCTAACGGAGTTCTGTCAAGAGAACACGCTGGTCATAGCAAACACTCTTTTCCAACAACACAAGAGGCGACTCTACACATGGACATCACCAGATGGTCAATACCGAAACCAGATAGATTATGTGCTTTGCAGCCAAAGATGGAGAAGCTCTATACAGTCAGTAAAAACAAGACCTGGAGCTGACTGTGGCTCAGATCATGAGCTTCTTATTGCAAAATTCAGGCTTAAACTGAAGAATGTAGGGAACACCACTAGACCAGTCAGATATGACCTAAATCATATCCCTTATGAGTATACAGTGGAGGTGAAGAATAGATTTAGGGCATTAGACCTGGTAGACAGAGTGCCTGAAGAACTATGGACGGAAGTTCGTTACATTGTACAGGAGGCAGCAACTAAAACCATCCCAAAGAAAAAGAAATGCAAGAAAGCAAAGTGGCTGTCAGATGAGGCTTTACAAATAGCTGTGGAAAGAAGGAATGCAAAAAGCAAAGGTGAAAGGGAAAGATATAAACAACTGAATGCAGATTTCCAGAGAATAGCAAGGAGAGATAAGAAGGCCTTCTTAAATGAACAATGCAAGGAAATCGAGGAAAACAACAGAATGGGGAGGACTAGAGATCTCTTCAAGAAAACTGGAGATATCAAGGGAACGTTTTGTGCAAAGATGGGCATGATAAAGGACAAAAAAGGCAGAGACCTAACAGAAGCAGAAGAGATTAAGAAGAGATGGCAAGAATACACAGAAGAACTATACAAGAAAGGAGGCAGGCAAGGAGCCAATCACCACATCTTTAGTGGTGGATGAACTTGGCGACGACGATGGTGGTGACCGCAGCCACAGCTGGTAACTGTGGCTGGCGACGAAGACAGTGGCAGCAGAATGGTGGCAATGGCGGCGGCAGAATGGCGGCGGCAGAATGGCGGCAATGGTGGTGGGGCAGGTAAGTTAATTAATTAATTCATTAAAATAAATAAATAAATAAAAATTTGGCTGCCCTTTGGGCGGCAACTGGGCACTCTGCGCCCAGAAAAAAAATTATTTTATTTTATAAAATTAATTAATTAAGTAGTGTGTGTGTGTGTGTGTGTGTGTGGGTGTCCCGGTTTAGAACCAGGAAAATCTGGTAAGCCTATGTATATATCTTAAGATAATGCTACTATTTTGCACTCTCTTTTTTTACCCTGAATAAAGTACAAGTTCTTGATCAACGACCACTCTTCGTAACATATTCTGTTGTGGGTTAGGACATTGGTCTTTTCAACGGGAAAGTTGGGACCCCCAACTGGATCATGATGCCATCATTCTTCTTGTTGTTTTGAAAGCGAAAGAGGAAGACAGAGTGGGAGAGAGAGAAGTGAACAAGAAGAGACATAGAAAGAGAGAAGAGATAAATGTGCATAATGCAGTTTCAAAAACTGTTGCAGGCTGCGGTTGATGTTTGGTCCCAGGTCTGAAAACATTGGAAGGTTACTGAATTAGGAGACATGTTGATGGCAAGTAAACACGTATATGGGATCTTTGGTCATTAGGAAACCCATTGCATTCATTAGCAGTAGGTTCTGTAAAACAAAACAAAAAACACCCACACACCACAATGCTGCCTTGAAAAGGTTGCCATATGCATTTTTGGGTTCGGAGAAAATGAAAGAGAGTCCAAATTTGACTGACATAGCCTTTGCTATGATATCAATAGATCTGTAAGGTGGCAACGAAGCATAAGAAACATCAAAAGCAATTTCACAAGATGGAGAGAGTGAGATTTTCACCTTCCAAAGTAATCAGTCTTTCTCAAAGCCCATTCAACAAGCCACCATTTTCTAGGTAAGGAAGAAGAGCTGAATTTCAACAACGGTAAATGATGCGGAGTCAACTGCATTTACTCCTGAAAAACTGCTGATGGGGAGATTTCAGGTGATTCGGTTTGAGTCAGACAGCAAAAGCTTATCAGGCTTTCTGAGGCAATCACTCAACTCTCAGTTACTTAGGCAATTGATCTCCTTCTCTCATAGGGCTAACTCAGCATTTAAAAAAAATACTCCTTTCTAACTTCCTTCCCCAGGCAACTTTCCCTCTCCACCCTCTCTTAACTTGTATGTTGTTCCAGTGCTCACTGACACTGATAAATACCTTGTGCCCTCAGCTCCTTTGACTTCTAAGTACTGTACTACTAAATCTGGGTGTTCACAGTTATGAGATAACATTGGTCAAATATAAAATGAGAATGTTTTTAGTGAGAATAGTGAGAAATAGTGATAATAGTGAGAAAGCTAGCTCACCAAAACTGAGAAGTCAAAAGAACATGCTGGAGGATTTTGTACCTTACAGTCTGTCATCATGTGGTGTTTTTCATATGTAGTTGACCTTCTCTAAGAACCCGATTCCCTCAAAGATGAATACAGTACATTCTTTTCTTTTGCAATACTTGTGGCGCGATCCTCCCTAACTTTGTGCCTGTGGAGCGTGCACTCCGCAGGCGCCAGGTGCCATAAATGCGCCATAAAGTGCATTTTTGGCACCTGGGGAGTAAGGGCCACTGGCACGGAGGCCACCAACCCATACTCCACCTCCCCCAGAACCCTGAAGCCACCGGTGCAGGTATGATTTGCAGCAGTCGGTGCAGGGGCAGGGGGAGGGAGGGCCAGTTGGCGAGGGAGGGTGGCCGTTGGCCGGCCTGGGCCTGGAGAGGCGGGGATATCAGTGGCGAGCTCAATATTGGGGCAGGCAACCCAAATGTCCCTTTCTTCTGAGGAGTCCCCGGGCCGCGCCAGAGTGGCCCAGGAAGGGTTTAGGATACTGCTGGCCAAACAATCCTTCCTCTTTCAACATTCCCAATTCATTTTGGCTCCAGATTTATTTCCAAAGCAGTTATGCAATCTGTTGATTGGACACACAAATTTATCCAAGACATACAAATTGTGCGTATCAGGTAAGGTGTGGAAACCCTGCATCAGGTGAGCTGGCACTTCAGTCCTGTTCTTCTGTGTAAATATTTTGATCGCACTGACACTGGGCCTTTTCCCCCCTCAAACTCTTGTAGAAACAAAAGTAGCTGAAATATCACATTGAGCGGTTTGCTTCATTCGATGAATATGTAATTTATTTCTCCCTTTCTTTTACAATTTTCACTGTCTGCCAAATGGCGGGTTGGAAGCAAGGAGCGCGTGGACCATCCAGTCACCCACAGAGCACGTTGGAGACAAAGTAGCATCAGGGAAAACGGGAGTCAACCTCATAGGCGGGGTGTGATTAAAATGTGTTTCTCAAGCAAAGGGAAAATATCAGTGGGTCCCATTGGTAGGAAGTTTGGAAATCATTGCTTTACTGATCCTTTGAAACGTTGATCAAATAGTTTGCTTATTCAGTTCGCACATAAAAGACACCAGATACAGAAATCCATGTGGTTCTTTAATGTTTAATTTATTATAGGATAACATATTTCAAAGAAAGAACAAAACCAGTCCACAATCATGCAAAGGGAAAAATAATCCACTGTTTCAGAATGCAATGAATACTGTGGAATAAATATTCATTTTCAATGTGTTAAGTAGCTATTACCCAGTGAGTTATCCACCTCCAGGATCACAGCTAGCTCTGATTGCCTTTCTCTATGAAAGCTATAGTTTATCTTGCTTCCCATAGTGCCATTTTTAAAGCAATAATTAAGAAAACAATGATTTCATGAACTCCAGGCTTTTCCTTCTCTTCTGAAAAATAAATTTCTGAAAACTTGGAATTAGGCACAACCGATATGAATAAAATGTGGGGGGAAAATAACTTCATGACAAAACAAAAAAGGTCATGTATTGTCTTAAGTGGTATATTGAATATAATAATTTGAATCTACATTTGCTGCAAGGGTGATATAAAGTGGGAGGTATAAACAAGAGGAGGAAAATATCCAAAGGTGCTGAGAAAGATTTTGTTTGTTTCAAAAATGGCCTGCCTTGTTTCAGCCTTTATAGCTCTTTTTCAAGTTTTTTTTTGTTTCACCCCTTTTAAGGGAATGAAAAGAAGTTGGATCTTTTTCTCATGCACATTCTGTCTTTCTACTAGTGATGCTGCCAGAGTTTTTAATTGGGGAAGTACTATATGTTGTCTGAATTCTCCAACTTGGAACTTCTGGCCCAGTTACAAACTGGCCCTAAACCTGTCTGGTTGAAATCAACTGGCAATGTTGATTTGTTTGCCCATGACACCAGCGCTAACCCTTGCCACAGCCAGCTTCTCATTTTCCTGTTGAAATGTACCTGATGGTGCTGCCAGCAGTACTGTAGATGTTAGGATCCTTGGGAAATGTATTTTCCCCATGGCTTCAGAGTCTCAAAGGAATCTCAAAAGCTCTTGGAAATTACACTTCCCAAGATTACTGGTCCCTGGGACACAGTTGATGCACCATTCAAGGACCAAAACCCCAAGAGCAGCCCCACTCATCACAGCTAGCAGGTAGGTTTGGGGGAAAGAGGAGTTGGGAGCAAGGATTCCTTGAAGCCTTATCATGTTCCTGATGATATCATCAATAATGCACATGTCCAATCTTAAAATTATCTAATTCCAATCTCATCTCATACTATTAGCTATGTTTAGGTAAAGGTAAAGGTGACCCCTGACAATTAAGTCCAGTCGTGTCCGACTCTAGGGTGTGGTGCTCATCCCCATTTCAAAGCCGAAGAGCCAGCATTGTCCGAAGACGCCTCCTTGGTCATGTGGCCAGCATGATTCTCCTTGCCGCAGCGCATAGCATGCGGCTGGAACACGGAGCACTGTTTACCTTCCCGCAAGCGGTACCTATTTATCTACTCGCATTAACATGCTTTGGAACTGCTAGGTTGGCAGGAGCTGGCCAAGCAACGAGAACTCACCCCGTCGCGGATTCGAACTGCCGACCTTTCGATCGACAGCTCATGGTTCAGCGGTTTAACCCACTGCGCCACCCGCTGCCCTTAGCTATGTTTACATAAGCCTATTTCAAACAGAGGCTGGGAAAGGTCACTATGTTTCAGTTGTTGGTCATTTCTAAACTAACCAGATCCAAAGATGTTTGTAGGCATGCCCAGCAGAAGTGGAATTTTTGACTCAGGTCTGGACATGGGGTAAGTCTTGTCACACACTGGGGTGGGGTGAGACTGAGAGAATTCAATTTGGCCCTATGTGGTAACCTAGAGGTTTTTTTTTTATAACATATAGTTCCATTCTCAAATTTTGAGTGCTGAGGAATTATGGAAGAATGGTAGATCCTGATAATGAACAGACTTGCATATTTATCCAGTTATGGGATGTTCGTATATATACATAGCCAGCTTGCTTTTGGAAAAGAGGTTTGTGAGAGAGGAATTGATGGTGGTACCATATCAAGGTAGTCAGCAGCCAGTGCCAAACTTATGTTAGGTTAGGATATCACATCGGCAGCTGCATGCGAAGATCTCCTGGATCAAGGCCATTGTGTGGCCTTAAGAGAGCCCAGTTTTCTCAGGTTATAAATACTTTCTCAACAATTAATCCCATGAAAGGTGTTTCACATTACTGCACAGAACACTGAACGCTCTCAAATTTAACGTAAAGATCTTTCAATCATTAGTTTTATTAGATTTCAGTGCAAAGGTGAAAGAAAAACTATGTATATTAAAAAATAATACTTTCTGATCTATTATTGCCGGTGAAGGAAATAGTTCAAAGAAACCTCTATTCAAAAGGAATTACTGAAGAGGCATCATCCGTTCCACCCATAAGACCATAATTGGTTCAGAACACAAACCCTGGAATACAGTCCTTGAAAATGACTTTAATGAGTTGTTCAGCTGACAACATGTAAACATTCCATATAGTGATTGACGTTGCAAGAACTCATTTAGCACTACTAATGGGTAATTTTCCTCTAATTTGAGATCAGCGACAAGTATTGTTCTGAAGTATAATTTGCTCATGATCTAAGATTTTGAGGGAATGGAAAGGAAAAAAAAAACACATTCACATGCTAATTAATATTTTTTTATGATTTAGAAAACGTATTCTTTCAGGTGAAGAGCTCTAAATGAGGTAGTCGATCTATGAGTGGTTCTCCTTGGCAGAATTTCAAAATGTAGTGTAATAGCTGCTGGCGTTGGTCACTAGCTATGCCAGATATTTCATCATTCTTAAATATGAGGCCAGCAAGAAGTGGATGTTCAAGGGCCTTGCACTGCTGTTTTCTTGTGTTTTTGCTGAAATGAAGGGGAACTCATTCAGGAGAGAGACGCAAGCTTCGGACTTGCATGCAACTTGCTCATCTCACCTGGGATGAGATGAGAACAGCAGAGTAGAGCAACAAGCAGAAGGATGGAGCATTCAGGCCCTTGATTTCTTATGGGTCTTCCAACATCCAAAACATAATCAGTGCCCTACCTATGTGTCCCCCTTTAATGGATTAAAATTAATCCTTGTGCGAACATCATTTATACACTCAACTTTGGAAAACAAAAAGACAAAAAACGTTATCAGCTTTGGAAGACAGAAGGCATGGCAGTAAAAGAGAAGCTAGCACTCTCAAACCTAAATCAGTGGACTTCAGCCTTTTTTGTGCCACGACCCCCTAAATAAATAAATAAATAAATAAATGAGACTGGGAACCCACCATTAATCCTGCCCCCCTCCCGGAACCTGATCCACCCACCCTCTGCCCCTGTTGTTGCCAACCCCACCCTGGCACCGCCAGCCTCGTCCTGCTGAGTTCGCCCAGCCTGCACCACCAGCGGCAGGGTCATTCCAGAACAGGAGAGCTGAGTCGCAGTTCCCCACCGCCTCCCCAGAAAATCAAAAGAGGAAGGAGAGGAGGGGGATGAAATCCCTGTGGAAGCCCCCCCCAGCAGGTTCCCCACCCCCCAACATTACCCCCAGCGGCCATTCTGGTTCCCATAAGTTGCCGCAACCCCATTGGGGTCCCGACCCCAAAGTTGAAGAACAGTGTTTTAAACTAAACTCAGTCACTGTACACAGAGATGTGGCAACACTGGAAATATGCTAGGGGGGCTTCCCAAGGCATGGTTGCTGAAGGTTTGGACAATTTTACTCACCCACCCACTTGGTCCTCCATAGGTAATTCAGGCAAGGGTATGGAGGATTTCATCCATAGAGGCTGATGCTGCAAACCAAACTGTTTGTGTAGAGCAGTAAGTTGTGAGGCGGCAAAATCTCCCACCGTGTTAATCTTGTTTGGTCTCATCACTGTTCCCAGCCTGGCCATGTCAGCAACAACTAAACTACCCTGCTGCCCCGCCAGAGCCTCCTGCACAAGACAACTGGGAGCTCTGCATAAGCTCTGAAGACAGCAATTGGTGGCGGCGGCGCCGCCGCCACTTGCCGCTGGGCAGACCTTGCTGTGGGGCTTTGTCACTGTTTTCTCACCTTTTCCCCATGATGGACAGCAGGGATGCTATTAAAAGCCCAGCCTAAATGAGCAGCACCTGATCTTCCTGTAAGTGAGTGGGTGGTCGGACAGGATAATTGCTCTCTGTCTGTCTTTCTCTTATGTGTTGCCTTCTCTCTACTTCCCCTCTTTTCAGCCCCATTTCCCCAATGTTGGCCTCTCTTCTCTCCACAGTTTCCTCCCATTTTGTCCTCTTCCCACCCCACTCCAGTTTTTTTGCTTTATTTTTTTTCCTGATCTCTGCATTTTAAAGAGCTTGTTTGCTTCACGTTTGAACTGGAGGTTAGACTAACAGCACAAGCTTATGCATGTCTACTCAAAAGTAAGTTACTGAATTCAATGAGACTTACTCCCAGGTAAGTGGATAGGATTTCATCCTGAGTAAATGTACAGGGTTCATATTTCCAGAATGGGTGGGAATAGGATGTAACCATTTCTGGCTTCCTTCCTTTGTCCAAACAGCCATGTGTGTGTATTAGAACAATCCCATTATAATACAATGCTAATACAAATCTGCAAGTAAAGTGCTATGTTACATTTACAAACTGCAGACTGTTGGGGGCCCTGTGACATGCTCTCCCCCAGTGGCATCACTAGGGGTATGTGGACCACATCGGGTGACACCCGCGAGGGAGTAACACCACTAGTAGCCAAAATTGTGGAAACCTAAATGTGTATTTAC
The DNA here is from genome assembly GCA_026170595.1 of Plestiodon gilberti rubricaudatus. Classification (NCBI taxonomy): domain Eukaryota; kingdom Metazoa; phylum Chordata; class Lepidosauria; order Squamata; family Scincidae; genus Plestiodon; species Plestiodon gilberti. Next base: position 232,404,510 of record JANXHW010000001.1, on the reverse strand, counting down.
GAACAATACCATAGTGTTATATATCATTGGAAAGTTAATTCAATGCAGAATGTAATAGAATAAACAGTGTTGAATTATCTGTATTCTATCAGACATTATGGCCAAATAACCAGAAACAGAAAATATAGGTAACTGCCTTATGTAACAAAAAGTGGATTTCCTTAACTCAAAACTGACCAATGAGACTGATTGTTCTGAGAGCCAATGACGTGTTGTTATGACGCAGCATGGAATCAATAAGGTGTTAGTATGAATCAGCTCTCATTTCTATGTATCAGAGCTAATACTAGAACTCTTATTCAGTTGTGTGAGTGTCATCAAGTTGGCCACTGTTTTTTGTTGTTGTTGTTGGTTACTGATTTGTGGGTGACCTGTACTGTTCTATATTAAAATAAAGTTAATGGGTGAGTGACACCAATGCAAGTGACACCACTGGGGTGACACAATGATATCTCACACTGGGTGATGGTGATGCAAACCCTAGTGACGCCTCTGCTCTCCCCATGTCCTCTTGCTAATCATCTGCTAGATGAAGAATTCTGAGAACTCAAAACCTTGCTCTTTGGTACTTTATTTAGAACAAACTAAAAGTATCCTCCTCCTTTGAACTGTTGATATTTCTTTTTGTGGACCAACATCATCATTCAGAGATGTAGCTAAATCTTCTGCCACGCAGGGTGGTGGCTCCCTCCTGGTGTCACTGAGAGTCCAGAAGTGGAAGTAATTGGCGTCGACTTCACCACGTCACTGCCAATTACTTCCAGGTTATTGCTGCTCCCTCATGGTTGCAATGGGCTGCCCTCGCTTTCGGCTGGAAACGCAGCGAAAAAAGAGGCGAACGGCAGCCCATCGCGACAATGAGGGGGCAGTGCACAGAGGCGCAGCTGTTCAATCTCGATGAGGAGGGGGTGGCGGAGGCAGACTGGTGATCCAGCTCACAGTGCTCTCCTTTGGCATACCACCCTGGGCAGATGCCCCTCAGGCTCCGCCCTTGTTACGCCTCTGCCATCATTGATAATTTTATGTTGTCTTTGTACCCACCATCTCATCCTTTGCTTCAGGCAGCAGAATATCTTGGGCTGGCCCTGCATCCATAGTCTTCAATTCAGAGTTCTGGATTGCTCAGACATACACGTGATGTTTCTTCAGTGGAGAGAGAGCAAAGGAATCCACAAGCAGCGCTCCAGATGCATTGGAGTTCCAGTGCTGCATGCCCACATTGAATTGCTGAGTCAGTGCAATAATCCATAACTATCTCTGAGGCCTCTGCCTCTTATTAGGGAGGAACAATCTCTGTCCCTGTTCCCTAATAAGCTCCCAGCCACTGTCTGATTGGTTCAGACTTATAACTATTTGCTAGCACATGTGCTTTGTATGTGTGTCTATATGCTATTGTTTTATTGGATTTCAGCTGTCATGGCCCTGTGTCCTTGGATATTTGTGTTCTCTCTCTCCCACCTCCGATGTATATTCATATTCAGAGATAGTGCTGTAGTGTGGTGGGTTTGAAATGGAGGCTTTGCTACCATCTGTCGTGACAATCAGTGAGAAAACCTTTATACAGCATCACACGTTTAGCAACATATCTTGTTCAAAATGCAATCAACTATTCACAATAATGTATCAATGGACGAATTAATCAAGCATAAGTTGAAATATGTCCCTTTTGATTCCTTCCCATTGAAAACAGATTCCCCCATTGGTCTAGGTAATTATCTCATAATGAGATTATCTCCAGTGTTTATTGTTTGTGGAGTCTGGCAGAAGAGAAGATACAAAATGAGCAGTGTGTGTGTGTGTGTGTGTGTGTGTGTGTGTGTGTGTGTGTGTGTGTGTGTGTGTGTGTGTGTGTGTAGGGGAAGAATAGAGATCAAGTAGTTTTTGTTCAGGTGCCGCAGTGGCTCAGTGGTTAAGACGCTGAACTGCAGACCAGAAGGTAGGCTGGTCAGCAGTTCGAGACCTGAGTGCCGCGTGATGGTGTGAGCTACTGTCTTTGGCCCCAGCTCCTGCCAACCTAGCAGTTCGAAAGCAAGAAATTGCAAGTAGATTAATAGGTACCGCTTCGGCAGGAAGGTAACAGCGTTCCATGCTCCTCAGCGTTGAGTAATGCCGGCCACATGACCACGGAAGCGTCTTTGGACAGTGCTGGCTCTTTGACTTTGAAACGGAGATGAGCACAGCCCCTAGAGTCGGTAACGACTAGCTTTGAAGCGAGGGGAATCTTTACCTTTACTAGTTTTTCTCCAGTCCATATCCAGGCCTATTGCAAAGCACAGACAAACAAGCGTGGTAAATCTTAACATCTTCTGAAATGTATGTCATTCTATTACATATCACTGTTTATTAATTTTGGTTAATTTTTCTAAAGTAAACTGGTTCAATATAATATTATAATATAAAATAAGATTTTACAGTTCATTATAATCAAGGCTTTAGAGAAATTCTACTCATAGTGAAAAATATAGACTAGGAAAATGAACAGGAGGGAATATGAAACTGTTCTACTGGTTTTTATCCTTACATAGCAGAAGGACTACAAGTGTAAAATTAGCGGTGTGTTTGATTTTTTGGTAGAACAGTGTTTGTGTTCCTATTGCTCTGCTTACATGGAATAAGGCACTGCTGGGACTAATTTGGTTTCTCTGCCATCACTGGTCTACTACTGTCAGTCTCTGAACCACCCCTTGGAGTCATCTCTCCAAAATGAATCCGCCAGAGGCGACGGTAGAGTCTTTGTCTTGTTTGGCACAGCTTCACGGCAAGTTCTTTGTTCCTCAACCTATCCTACCTCCTACCTGTTTTGGCTTGTGTAGACCCTCTCTGGACCCTTCCCTTCAGCATACTGCTATCTCGGAATTGCTTCCCAGTCCTGCCTGAATTCTACCTGTCTGCTCTGATGTTCTTGGACAGGATTTGCACTGCCTTCATCTTTGCTGGCAGCAACATAGAGAAAATATTGTGCTGATTACATTGGTAGAGGTGAAAGTCTGTCAAGCGTTATTTCATCTCGTTCCTGATGGTCTCTCAGGGCTATGGGTACCCAGCTTGTAGCATGTCATCAGCCTCCATGTGGCAGCAAGGCATGGCAGCCACTGTCGGCCACACAACAAGGATGGCACCAGCAATGACATCATCTCTAGGCTTCAAGGGGAAACAGGCTGCCGCGGCTGAGCTGGGTGTGTGTGTGTGTGTGTGGGGGGTTAAAATTGAATCCACCTTTAAAACTGGCCCAGAACAATGAGGAGGTGTGGAGAGAAAGTAGGACAGAGGAGACAAGTGAAAGGAAGCAAAGAGAAAGGGGGAGAAAGAATGGAGGTGAAGGAAGCAGAGGAGGAATAAGAGGGAGGTGGTGGGAGAAGGAAGAGGGAGACAGGAAGGGGAGAAGAGTGAGATCACACGTTGGATGAGAATGAAAGAAAGGCAGAAGGATAAGACATGTGGAGCAATAGTAGAGACGTAGAAGAGGATAGAACAGCTCTGACCTGGGAAGCCCTAAAAGTGAAGAGCTTGGTCCCTGGAACATCTTTGATCCCGGAAAGGCTGGGTTGGAACAATTGCTTACAACTTGCAGGCCCCAGCTGGGTGTCACTTGGGCAGAATGCCCTGCTTAGAAAGAGGGGCCTGCCATTCGTGCAATGGCTGCCTGCTGCTCCGAGCCCTTCCAGTCAACAGGGACCCAGGTACAATGCCTTGGAAGGGGAGCACTCCATTACCTTTGCCCTATTCTCCAAGATTGGGGCCCCCTAGCATCTATCTAGAAAACAATGTACTGTACATAAGAAGCACATCAGGGTAACCAGGATCTAGAAACGACTGTTTGCAGGGCTAGGAGTCCCATCTGGGATGAAACTAACCTCCAGCACCACCAGCTGCAGTCAGGGAACACCTGAGCTGTCACTAGGGAAGGACTCTCCTACTTAAATCTTTAGCCATCACTTAAGCAAGAACACAGTAAATGGCAGGAAACCATTACTTCTTAGTGTCTTTTCTGTCGCCCTCTATGGATATGGAACTCCTCCTATGGGATGAAGCAGAGATTGGGACTACACAAGGCAAGTGTGTGGGTTTAGGAGGTCAGGTTAGCCTATAGTTGGCTTCCCAGATCGCACCTACGGCAACCAGCTTCTGGGCTGAAACTCTCAGTCTTTGGGGGCTTATCATGGGATGCAGGGTGAAGAAGGGAGGCCCAGGTTCCCCTAGTTTTGGGAGTGCAGATTTTCCCTCCTGGTGGCAATATTATACCAAAGTTTTTGTTTGGGGGTTCCCTTTCCTTGGGAAGTTTTTTGTTGGATTTGGGGGAAGCAAGACTGCACACCACTGGCGTCGCTGTAGTGTGATGGGCAGGTCGGGTCGCCGGGGGGGGGCACGTGCAGAGGGTGACGTGGGGCCTCCTCTTCAGCCTCTTCGGCCTCCGGTTTCTTCTGCACATGCGTGGATTTTCCACACACGCGCACTCCGTCACTGCGGGTCCGCCATGTTTGCGCATGTGCAGACTGCAACTGAGGGCAACCGGGAAACCTTGTACCCTCAGCGGCGGTCTGCGAATACGCCAAAATGGCGGATCCGCAGCGACAGAGTGCATATGTGTGGAAAATCCACGCATGCGCACAACGAGCCGGCTCAAGGTAGGTGACACGCGGGGGGTTGGGGTGGCGGGAGGTGACACGTGCACGCCCCGCTACGGGGTGACGCGCGCGCAGTGACGCCAGTGCTGCACACTGAGACAAGGTTTTGGATTAAGGATGGTTACAACACAGATAGTAAAAGAAGCAAAGCAAATTTCTCTTCAGTCTCTGGGAGTCCCTCAGGCAGTGATGGACGAACGCCTGGAGGCCTATTCAGAATTACCAGCTGCAGATTATAGTCCATGGTGAGACTCCCAGTGATTAATCGAATACCTTGTCTCAGTGTGCATTCTTGCTTACAGTTTGGTGGTGTCATAGTGATCTCTGTGCCTGTTCAAATATCAGTGTTTTGTACACATAATTATATTACCACCACGAGCCCATATGCCACACTGTTGTATCACAAATGCAGCTATTTGGGGTTGACAATCTGCATCTTTTAACACCCTGTCTGATCTCAGGAATGAGAAAACCCATATCCATCAACTCATTCTAAGAAATAGGTACCTTTCTAGGAATTGCTATTTAATTAGGAAGCCATTGCATAGGGCAATGTGTTTCCCAAACTTTTTTGACCTGCAGCTCCATTGACCATTGGTCGCGGCTCCTCGTTATGTTATGTTATGTTATGTAACAGGTAGAAAACCACCAGGTGAAGCTTTCTCCCCAATTTCACCTCTTCTGTAAATAAAAGCTGCATCAGTTGAGGCTCTGACTTTGTCACACAAATACAGAAGTCCGGGGCAAGGGGGGGGGGGAATCCCAAGGAAAAAAAGTGCAAACTACACCCTGAACAGCTGCAGAAAGGAGAGCTGCACCTGGTGAGTGGCCACGTCTTCTCTAGGGGACCCCTTGCACTGAAGCAATCCTGAGCATTTAGGAGAGGGTGTGGCTGTGCACTTACCAGCCAAGCAGGCCGTGGTGTCAATCCATTTGAGGAGCTGACCAGTACTCAGTTCTCCGTGGCTCCCCTGACTGGTTTCTGTGGCTCCCCTGGGAGCCGCGCCTCCTAGGGAACCACTGGCCTAGGGTGTCAACCATAATCACGAGTCCAGACCATTGTAGGAACAACAGTGCAGCTGTAGCTTCGTGTGAGAAAGGCCTGGCACACATTTCTCTTAAAAACTGGTTTGCTTTCATGTGTGAACACGTTTCATTAAGGCCTCAAACGGATTATGTACAGATATTTCTTCTCATACCGAGGAAGAAAAAGAGTTGCTGTCAGAAAGCAGACCTATATTTTCTTGAGCACAGAGGATTCAATTTAATAAAGAATCGGGAGCAAGCTGATTTTAATTGTTTAAATAATTTTGTTACTCTCCCATTTCTTTTGACTGCTGTCATGTAATGTGAATCCACATTTATGTTCCCCAGAAGGAGGCAATAACCAAGAATATGTATTCTGTGCTTTGTTTCCTTTGTGGGATTATATGAAGGGGAAAGGGAGAGAAAAGAGCCATCATTTCACTTTATAACACAATTCACTTTTTTCTGAAAGAGGGCATTCTATTAAAATAGCTTAGCAGCTCCTCTCTGACAGAATTTCAGGTTTAATAACATTACACTTCTATAGCTGTCAGACAATCCTATTAGTTTAAAATGGGGACGTGTAACATTTCTAGTTACAAATAGCATGTGGCGGGAGAACAATATTTACTCTGGAAGCTGTAGAAGAGTTTTATACAGTACATTTTTTACCATGTCAGCGAAATACTTCCTTTAAGAAAGTCAAGTGATGTGGAAAAGACACAACTGATAACTAATAAATGACAAAGACATGGCCTTTCTGAATGCTGTCTACTCCATTTTATCCTCCATCCATCCACCCAGTTCTTAATATTCTGTCACACTTTAACATGACTAACAGTGCAATCCTAACCAACTTTCCAGCGCCGGTGTAGCCATGCCAACAGGGCGCACACTGCATTTTGCAGTGCAGGGGCAGTCATGGAGGCCTTTTCAAGGTGAGGGAACATTTGTTCCCTTACCTCGGGGCTGCATTGCGGCTGCACCGGTAGTGGAAAGTTGGTTAGGATTGCACTGCAAGAAACAGAAACTAGGGCAGGGATAAGCACATACAGGCTGGTTTGAATCTCAGTGGTTTCCACTGAATTCCAGCAGAATGGCTGGAATAGGCCTCAATCTGAGAAACAAGTAAGATGGTTGAAGGTGAAACTTTCTTCTGACATCAGACACTGGGACAGAGGGCAGGCATAGCCCTCACCCTAATGGTGTTCCTGAGTCTGTGCCATTACTTGGTAAGAAACAATAAATGAGTGGCTGTCTGCAAGCACTGTTCTTGGGGTTGATGTTGCACTGGGGGGAAATCTGTCCTCACCCCTCACACTGGGTGGTCCAACAATGGGTTGGGCAGCAATGTCATATTTCAGAAGGCAACTTAACAGTTGTGATGAGGCAATGTTTTCAATGTCCCTTACCCCCCCCCCTAATAACAACCTCCAATCAGGGACATGCGGTGCAGGTGCGGGCGGTGAGGCAACCCCGCCCCCTCGTAGTTCACAGAAAAGAGCCACAGCCTAACTGTGAGATTGTGTGTGCTACCCGCTTGCACCTGAGTAAGCAGGTAGCGCACGTGCACGCAATCTCCCAGTTCGGCTGCAGCTCTTTTTTGTGAACTTTTTTGTTGCCACACCTGCTGCGCCCGCACCGCATGTCCTTGCCTCCTATCTGGGTTTAGGAGCTAAGGGAAAAGAAAAGGCAGTGCAGATATCTCCTTTTCTCCACCTCCTGTCAGACTTGATGAGCTAGCCATCAATAAATCACTGTGAAACATTTTTTTTTGCTCATTCACTGACACAAATGATTCATATTGCTATAACAACTGACGGTCTACAGTCTGAACTTTGATATTTTACATTTATTCATTATGAGAGTTCATTGTATATGAATTTTGCCAACCAAGTATTATGTCATGTTAGCCCTGTACAAATAGCACTCCTATTTATCTTTGGATAAACTTTCCATTATTCAAACGTTTCGCCACAGCATTTAGCTGAATAATATTGTATTGTAAAATGGATTTTTTTTTAAATTTGCAGGCCAAGTTTATTAACTTGTGGTAACTCCATGTCACTGTTAACTTCAAGTAAAGTCACACAGTAATTATGGAAGGGAAAATGGCACAAAGATTAGATTTCCCCACTGATTCAGAGCATGTGGTTAGATTGGTATTTGACATTTTCTTGGACACAATGAAATATTGAACTGACGATGCTCGGAAGCCTTCAGAAGAAAGTGTCACCATAGGAGGGTTCTATGGAGGTTCTATGGCTCCAACATTACAAGGTGGTGATGTCTCCCCATCTTAACTGCGTGTGAGAAAAAAGTGCTGTATGAATGCATGTATGTTTATCCTTGCAGTTTTGTTCTTATTTGGATTTTATTACATTATTGATTGTTGTAAGCCATCTTCAGGACATTCATGCTGAGGGGTGGGATATAACTCCTATCAAACAAACAGTCCCTGAAAAAGGAGGTGTGTGTCCCCCCCCCAAACACTCTTATGTCCTAAAAGACATAAAAGAAAGACATAAAAGAGCCAGGATGGTGTAGTGGTTCTGGTGATGGACTTAGACCTAGAAGATCCAGGTTCAAATCCCCGCTCAGCCATGAAACTTCCTGGGTGACCTTGGGCCAGTTACTATCTCTCAGTCTAACCTACCTCACAGGGTTGTTGTGAGGACAAAAGCAGGGAAGGAACCATGTACACCACCCTGAGCTCCTTGGAGGAAGGGTGGTATAAAAATATGAAAAATAGATAAAAATAAAAATAAATGGGAAGGCAACTGTGCCAGACCCCCGTCTGTGGACCAGTCAGTCTTATCACATGTTGAAACATGCTACATGATTGTACCACACGGATAAGTGTGCTGTAACAGAATATTCTGTTCTCTAAACCATAATTGTCTCTCATTTCCTAACTGCCAAATTTCTTCTACATTTTGTGGACTAGTCCATTAATGCAGGATTTGATTAATCACCAAGCCAAATGGTATCTGAAATGAATGACTCGCACCAATTTGTGCAATTACTTGGGAACTGTATGCATAGTTTCTGATGAGGGGGGGGGGAGTATAGTAAGGGTAGCTCAAGGTTTCTTTTGGAGTGCAATGGATTGAAACCATATTTCCTTGTTCAGGTTGCTTATGCAGCTCTTTGTCCCTGTGTCGAATAAGGAACCTGCAACTAGGAACCAGTTTCAGAATCAACCGCAGCTTTAGAATATGGTGCTTTGCTTTCAGCACAGGACAGAAGAGCAGGAACCAATTTTGTAGTTGAGAGGGTCACCGAAGATACTAGCAGCATTCACCACAGCAGAAGCTACTTCCTTTCTTTTCCACGATACATGGCGGAAGGAAGCCTCAGGCCTCTGTCTAACCATGTGGCTTATGCATCAATCATGCACATGTGTGAGCCTAGAACGTGACCCTTTGTAAGCTCCTTAGCTCAAAAGATGGTATGTCTCCAATGCAAAATTCATTGTGTACTGCAAGGGAAGAAAAGCATTCTATCCTATTGCTCTGCAAAGCCTAACAGAACTGAAGTGATAACTAACAGGAATTAGTGGTGTTAAGCTTCCTTGAGTTGCCATCTGTGAGATTCTTGTTTCAGCTGTGCTCCAGCAAAAAGAAATAAAGCCCTAATTTGCAATCTTAAGTGCATGGGGTACAACAGAGGCACTGTGAAATTATATGAAGAATGTATGAATCAGAAGAGATACTTTTGGTGTCCTTGTGTTTTGATTATGAAAAACATGGGGGGGGAGATGAGATCACTTTTCTTTGCTCTGTTAACACTTTATTAATATTAATGCAATAATTCTTTATTGTGACATGGTAATTGTTATCTGTAATTGTTATCTGTTATCTAAGTAGATGTTATCTGCTTAGTTGATGTTCAAGTACTCCTTAAGACTTTTTAGAACGATTGTTGGTAACATTTAGAAGTACACAGAATAAAATGGAAGGGAGTTGATGTGAGAAGGAGGGAGAGACTCTTTTTTATTCCATTTGCCCCCATTTACTCTCTCCCTCACAATGAGTCTAGCACTGGAAGCCAGTCGGTGGATTGGGCAGCTTCTTCTGAGCCCAATTATGGGCCTTTCTGATCATTTTCATGGCAAAGAGAGGCTGAGACACTGACACGATTATCCAAACAATTTGGATAGATTCATGGAGGAAAAGTCCATTACAGGTTACAAGCCATAAGCAACCTCCTGGCTAGAAGTAGGTTTTCTCTGTATGCCAGGTGTAAAGGAGTGACAGCAGGAAACAGATATCTTGCTGTCTTGTGTGCTCCCTGAAGCATCTGATGGGGCCACTGTGATAGGCTTACCATCGTCCCGGAATCAAGCCTGGCTTCGGCCTAGACGGGTCCCGAGCCACTCCCAAGCGTGCACTGCGGCTGCCCAATAGGCTTCCGGCACTTCCGGTCGACGACACGACTGAAGCTGGAACCCCGTTGGGCAGCTGCAGTGCACCTTTGGGAGCGGCTCGGGCCCTGTCTAGGCCAAAGCCAGGCTCGATTCCGGGATGATGGTAAGCCTACACTGTGAGATACAGGAAGCTGGACTAGGTGGGCCTTTGGCCTGATCCAGCAGGACTCTTCTTATGTTCTTATTTGTAGAAAATTGGGATCAAATGAAACCATAGAGCCCAGTCCTTCTTCCCCTCACCCCAGGAAAGAGCGATTTCCTGCCCAAGTGGGTAAGGATCTGCTGCCAAATATATTCCAGGTGGCAGTGTGTGCCTGCAGCAGGGGAGGAAAAGCTGCCTGTAGCCACCACAGGGCCACTGCCTCTCCACAATTACAAAAGCAAAGCCAGATACTTACCACACTCCTCTGCAGAAGTATTTGATTTAAAGGGACCGTGCAAAGGAAGAAGCTCCTTTGTTTTACGGGTTCCTGTAAATTAAACTGGAAGTCTTGCACTTCTGTATTCGAAGAAACTGCACCAGGATCAAGGTAAGGAGGGGGGTGATTCACTTTCCACTCACTTTTAGCAGGAGGAAAGCTGGTCAGTGCAGGCTGCATCTGTGATAGACTGGAGGGAGGTGGTGGTAGACTTGGGGTGAAGGATACCCCAAATCCACCACCCTCTTGCCCCCTGTAATCTGCTGCAGATGCAACCCATATCACCTTGCTTAATCACCTTGCCACTCCTGTGCGCATGTGTAATCCATGCCTACAGCAGTTTCAGGGACAGTGGGGTGTATGCCTGCTATTTCAACCCCCAACTCTTTTTCTGCAAAGGTAAATGAACTCTACCATGAGAAGAAACCCATTCAGCCCTTGCCACCAACATACATCCCAGTTTGCAGCCTTCAACATCTGCATGTGAATGCAGAAACATGCATCATTTATCCAAACAGCAGCAGCGTCGCTACATGTGGGTGGTGCCCCCACATGATGCAGTGGCACACACACACATACCCGGCGTTTTCACCTGATTTTGGAGCCGTTCAGGGCCAAGGGTGGGCGGGGGGTCAAAACACGGCCGTTCTGCCTGCGAAGAGCCAGCGACACATCAAGACAGTGCTCAAAACAGTGAGTTTGCGCCCTCCTGAGTCTGTGACTCCGCCCCTTCAGGGGTCCATGCCCTGGGGCCCTGGGCACCACTTGGTGCCCTGGGCACCAAGGCTCCACCCCCTTACGACGCCTCTGCTAAACAGCCATACTGGGACAATGAAAACCTTGAGGTTTGAATAAAAGGGAGATCTCTTTATACAGGGTAACACTGATGTAGGTCACCTGCCACAGCAATGAAGTCACCCACTGTCCCAAATGGGGACTGGAAGGTGGAAACCAGAATCTAGATCTGTCATCTAGAACAGCTTGGAGCTGGGCTGCCAATCCACTGTTAATCTTGCCCAGAAACGGGCAGAGTGTTCACTTATTTTCATGCACCTCATGCAGGCCAGTACATAAGCACTACATTCTAACATTTGGTTTTTCTTTCCTTTTTATTTTTAAATCTTGAATGAACATGAATTTGCTGAGAGGAATGTAAATGAGATTTACATCTGGCTCCAAAATGAATACCCAGAAAAGGAAATTAAGTGCGCAATCCAAACCTACTTAGGCCGCCGTTGTAACCAGCGGCCCAGAGCAAACAGGAGGCCCCAGAATGGAAAGGGGATTCAAATCCGCTTTGAATTCCCGTTTTGGAGAGGATTTGAATCCCCTTTCTGTTCTGGGGTCTCCCGTTTTCGCTGGGCTGCTGGTTACAACGGCGGCCTAAGAAGGTTTGGAGTGCGACCTAAGACCTCCTTTTACTTGAGTGAATGTCAGACATGAAAAAATGGTTTTGGATATGAGATGTTCTCTGTTGACGTGTGGGGTATTAGATTATTTGAACTTTGTACCCTATCTGTATTGGTACGTGGCTCTTTTCAGTTAAGAAGGTGGAAGGTGGATAATGCAGTTCTTGTCCTCTTCTTTTCCGTTTCAGAATGAAAGTGTGAGACCCTAAACCTGCTGCTGCTGCTGCTGTATTGAAGCAATGGTGCATAGCAACAGGCAGGCACAGGGGCTCAAGTGCCCAGACAAAAAGATGCCTTGTTCTCTTCTGCTCCACTGAGATCCAACCCCAAGCCCAGCGCTGCAGAAACAGCAACCACTGTAAATGCCACTGAGCTAAAATTCCCTCTCAGTCTATATGTGTAACAACTATGCAGCATCAGGGGCTTGGGGGGGGGGGCAGAGATGCAAGTATAGGAGATGGCACCACTAATAGCTTTGCAGTGGAATCGAAAAGGCCACTGAAGGTATCCCTGATGTAATACTGTGCCAAAATAGCAAAAGGCAAAAAAGGTTTCAAGTTTTCCATTGCAAGCAGGACAGAGCTACATGAGCTATACCTCTGCCTATACATGGAGATCAGAGCTGGCCCAGCCACAAGGTCAACTGAGACAGTCGCATCAGGCAACATATTGGTAGGGGCACTCATCTCTGTCTGCCCACTCACCTCACTGTTGCTACTTCTCTTACTCCCTGGATTGGAAAACTAAGAACGAGATGGAACAGAAGAGGAAGTGTGGAGGAGAGAAGAGCAGAGTAGTGGGCTAGAACTTCAGGGAGTGTGAGGAGAGAACTAGAGGTGTATCATCACATAGGGGAGGGAGCATTTGGCATGCCACCTCAGGCTCTAGGAGGTCATGGGCTGGCCCTGGGTTCAGCCTCTTCTTTGCAATGTTGTGACTGAGTTTACTATAATGGAAGAATTCCATCCCTTTTTAAATAGCAAATTTGCATTGGTAAAACAGGTAAATAAGCCATCATTGTATGCATAACTGCATAAAGTTGCTTTTTGTAAGGGGTTTTACTGATGCCTGTGCATGCTTGCATGTCTTACAGTCCAATCCTAGTCATGGTTACTCAGAAGTAAGTCCCATTCCCCTCATGGATCATTGCCTTGTCGTGGCGAAGGGGCTTGCGTAACTCAATGAAGCCATGAGCTATGCCGTGCAGGGACACCCAAGACGGACAGGTCGTAGCAGAGAGTTCTGACTAAAAGTGATCCACTGGAGAAGGAAATGGCAACCCACTCCAGTAACCTTGCCAAGAAAATCCCATGAACAGTACCAAAAGGCTAAAAGATATGACTCCGGAAGATGAGCCCCTCAGGTCGGAAGGTGTCCAATATGCTACTGAGGAAGAGCGGAGGACTATTCCAAGTAGACCCAGAAAGAGTGAAGCGGCTGGGCCAAAGCCAATAGGACGTCCAGCTGTGGATGTGTCTGAGGTTGAAAGGAAAATCCAATGCTGCAAGGAGCAATACTGCTTAGGAACATGGAATGTGAGGTCTATGAATCAAGGCAAGCTGGATGTGGTCAAAAATGAGATGATAAGATTGAACATTGACATCTTGGGAATCAGCGAACTAAAATGGACGGGCATGGGCGAATTTAAGTCAGGTGACCATCATATCTACTACTGTGGGCATGAATCCCTTAGAAGAAATGGAGTAGCCCTCATAGTCAATAAAAGAGTGGGAAAGGCAGTACTGGGGTGCAACCTCAAAAACGACAGAATGATTTCAGTTCGAATCCAAGGCAAACCAGTCAACATTACAGTAATCCAAGTGTATGCCCCAACCACTGATGCCGAAGAAGATGAAGTTGACCGGTTCTATGAAGACCTACAACACCTTCTAGAACTAGCACCCAAAAAAGATGTCCTTTACATCATAGGAGACTGGAATGCTAAAGTAGGAAATCAAGAAATAAACGGAACAACAGGCAAGTTTGGCCTTGGAGCGCAAAATGAAGCAGGGCAAAGGCTAACGGAGTTCTGTCAAGAGAACACGCTGGTCATAGCAAACACTCTTTTCCAACAACACAAGAGGCGACTCTACACATGGACATCACCAGATGGTCAATACCGAAACCAGATAGATTATGTGCTTTGCAGCCAAAGATGGAGAAGCTCTATACAGTCAGTAAAAACAAGACCTGGAGCTGACTGTGGCTCAGATCATGAGCTTCTTATTGCAAAATTCAGACTTAAACTGAAGAATGTAGGGAACACCACTAGACCAGTCAGATATGACCTAAACCATATCCCTTATGAGTATACAGTGGAGGTGAAGAATAGATTTAGGGCATTAGACCTGGTAGACAGAGTGCCTGAAGAACTATGGACGGAAGTTCGTAACATTGTACAGGAGGCAGCAACTAAAACCATCCCAAAGAAAAAGAAATGCAAGAAAGCAAAGTGGCTGTCAGATGAGGCTTTACAAATAGCTGTGGAAAGAAGGAATGCAAAAAGCAAGGGTGAAAGGGAAAGATATAAACAACTGAATGCAGAGTTCCAGAGAATAGCAAGGAGAGATAAGAAGACCTTCTTAAATGAACAATGCAAGGAAATCGAGGAAAACAACAGAATGGGGAGGACTAGAGATCTCTTCAAGAAAATTGGAGATATCAAGGGAACGTTTTGTGCAAAGATGGGCATGATAAAGGACAAAAAAGGCAAGGACCTAACAGAAGCAGACGAGATTAAGAAGAGATGGCAAGAATACACAGAAGAACTATACAAGAAAGATCTTAATGTTCCTGATGACCACGCTGGTGTGGTCACTGACCCAGAGCCGGACATTCTAGAGAGTGAAGTCAAGTGGGCCTTAGGTAGCATTACTAACAACAAAGCTAGTGGAGATGATAATATCCCAGCTGAGCTACTTAAAATCCTAAATGATGATGCTGTGAAAGTGCTGCACTCAATATGCCAACAAATTTGGAAAACTCAGCAGTGGCCAAAGGATTGGAAAAGGTCAGTTTACGTTCCAATTCCAAAGAAGGGCAGTGCCAAAGAGTGTTCAAACTACCGTACAATTGCACTCATTTCACATGCTAGCAAGGTTATGCTCAAAATCCTACAAGCTAGGCTTCAGCAGTACGTGGACCGAGAACTACCGGACATACAAGCTGGGTTTCGAAGAGGCAGAGGAACTAGAGATCAAATTGCCAACATGCGGTGGATCATGGAGAAAGCACGAGAGTTCCAAAAAAACACCTACTTCTGCTTCATTGACTACGCAAAAGCCTTTGATTGTGTGGATCACAACAAACTGTGGCAAATTCTTAAAGAGATGGGGGTACCAGACCACCTTACCTGTCTCCTGAGAAACCTGTATGCGGGTCAAGAAGCAACAGTTCGAACCGGCCATGGAACAACTGATTGGTTCAAAATTGGGAAGGGAGTACGGCAAGGCTGTATATTGTCACCCTGCTTATTTAACTTATATGCAGAGTACATTATGAGAAATGCAGGGCTGAATGAATCACAAGCCGGAATCAAGATTGCCGGGAGAAATATCAACAACCTCAGATATGCAGACGATACCACCCTAATGGCAGAAAGTGAAGAAGAACTAAAGAGCCTCTTGATGAGAGTGAAAGAGGAGAGTGCAAAAGTTGGCTTGAAACTCAACATTAATAAAACTAAGATCATGGCATCGGGTCCCATCAATTCTTGGCAAATAGAAGGGGCAGAAATGGAAGCAGTAACAGATTTTACTTTTCTGGGCTCCAAGATCACTGCAGACGGAGACAGCAGCCATGAAATTAAAAGACGCTTACTCCTTGGAAGGATAGCTATGGCAAACTTAGACAGCATAATAAAAAGCAGAGATATCACCATGCCAACAAAAGTTCGTATAGTCAGGGCGATGGTGTTCCCAGTAGCAATGTATGGTTGCGAGAGTTGGACCATAAGGAAGGCTGAGCGCCGAAGAATAGATGCTTTTGAACTGTGGTGCTGGAGAAGACTCCTGAGAGTCCCTTGGACTGCTAGGAGATCAAATCAGTCAATTCTAAATGAAATCAAGCCTGACTGTTCCCTGGAAGGACAGGTACTAAGGCTGAAACTCAAATATTTTGGCCACCTAATGCGAAGAGAGGACTCTCTGGAGAAGACTCTGATGCTGGGAAAGATTGAAGGCAAAAGGAGAAGGGGAAGGCCAAGGATGAGATGGTTAGACAGCATCACCGATGCAACAAACATGAAAATGAGCGAACTCAGGAAGATAGTGGAGGACAAGAAGGCCTGGCGGGATATGGTTCATGGGATCACGAAGGGTCGGACACGACTTAACGACTGAACAACAACAAAGTCCCATTGAGTTCAATGTTTCCTACCTAAGGATTGCAGCCTTAATAAAAAAAAAAAAAGAAAAAAGGCAAAATTGATATGACTGTGAATATAGTTGTATCAAGATTCTTTTTGCCTGGTGTTTTACCAGTGTATGGAAGCTCACTTATAATTCAGTAAAACACTGCACAAAACAAAGCGTAATGCAATCATATGTACAATCCCATCAATCTCTGGTGTCTTTTTTTAAACAATGTTCTATCAATACACAAGTGCATATCAGCACTTTTTCTGCAAAGGTAGAGGAGAAAACCATATGCAAGAAAACTGGAGAAACTGACAGCTGCAACAAAGTGCACATGCTCCAATTTTTTCAAAATGAATTTTTGAAATCCTTGGAGTTAAAACTGAATTCAGGAAGAATTCCCAAAGCAAAAGCAAGAAAACAACATCAGAGGAACAATAAAGGACCAGGATAAATTATTTCAACTTTCATGTTGACTCACCAGTGGCTCACTAATTCTAGTTTTTATGGCCTAGGACTGAAGAAAAAAAAAGGGTCGGAGATGTTGTCAAGCACTTGGCAGGGCCACAATTTTTAACTGGTAGGCTGTGTGGGCCACAAGTTATGCAGGTCTACTTTATAGTAGCTTGGGACGATGGCAATTTCCGTACAAGAAGAAAATATTCCATTTCATTTGACAGTCAGAAGACAAATCCTTTCCCCATAAATATAGATTTGTTTTGAGATAGTAATGCGGTTCAGAACCCTTATCATTTCACCTGTCAGCATTTGCAGGTTAACGTAATGAGTGGTGAATTGTGAATTACACACCTTCCAGGACAGTCAACTGTGAGATGATAGACATGGGTAAATATTGGCTGCATAGAATGCAAGAGTTCAGACTGGAAATGAAGCGTATAATGATAGTGATTTATAACAAGCTGAAAAGACATCGGGCCAAATGCTGCCCCTACCAAAGCCAGTGGGAGGAGCAGCAGTGCTTCCCAGAGCCAGTTTTGGCTTGTTTTCTTAAACTGATGAGGGTCAGAAAGCAGCCTTGGTGGCAAAGAATGTGCTTGAAATATGTGTTGCATAAACTGTATGCGGGAACAGCTAAGTAGGAAGACAAAAACAGTTACGTTGGTCCCTGTAACCCAGGATCCAGAGTTTGGGGGGTTGGGAGGAAATGAGGAAGATCTCCGTCTACCAATGGAGGTAACTACAGATTTATAATGTTGTCTGGTGTGGGGTCAGAGATTGACTGGCCAAGGGCCTTCACCCATATGGTCAGGCCAATCTGTGAACCCTCACTATTAGTGGCAGTGATAGCGTCCAATGCCCCACAGGGCAGGAGGTGTGGTCTGAAGTGTTGAGCTGCCGCCTTGCCTGAAGAAGCTAAGCAGAGTCAGCCCCGGTCTCACTTTGGAAGGGTGACTAGAATGCCGCTGATGGAGTTATCGGAGCTGATGGAGCTTCGTGAAGGAATGCAGAGTGTGGACTGTGGAGGTATCAGCTGGCAAGAAATGGATAACAGCTTGTGAACCCATCTGAGGCTTGATATGCGGTTGCCTGTGAAAGCTTGGAAAGGCTGTGCAGTCAGAATGACAACTGCACTATGAGGGGAAAACATCTTGAGAAATGGAAGGTTCTATGAGCTTCACTCATAGAAAAACATTGTAAAAACCCAATTTGAAAAAAATGGGGTTTATGATTGGTCTGCCTTTGTAAACCGCTTTGAGTCTATGAGAAAGGCAGTATATAAATACTGTAATAAATGAAATATGTGGGGGTGCAATGAGGATTCCAGTGTAGGGCTTTTCTCAAGATCCCTCAGCAACCTGGGGCTGGCACCAAATACTAGATATGGAAATAAATGTAATTCATCCAGGAGCTTCAGTTTCATATGAACACCCTGGAAATGAAATGTGTCTGTGATCACAGACGTTTTCTTCCCTTTATCTTTTCTCAATCTTTATCACTCCCCTTCTCAATCCCCTTTATCAATTCTTAGTTCTCCCCTTTATCCATTCACACCAAATTAATCCACATCTCTAACACCCATGTTTCTCATTAATGACCTGAGCTTCCTCTGAAGCGTTTCACCTTCTATGTGCTGGTTTCTGGTTTGACCTTCTCAATCCATTAAAAAAGGAGGGATTTTTTCCCCGTGGTTATTTCTTTCCGTTTTGTGCATTTACACAGAAATAGGAAAACACACAAAAAAACCCCCAACCCTGACAATTGTACTAAGAATTACGATATCTTCTGTTTCTGGTGAAAAATGTTTGTGAGGATAAATTGTTGATAATAACAATGGAAACGTCTTTTAGGAACAACATAGTATTGCCATATCCTATTGCGAGCAGTTTCTCTGTACTGTGTACGGTTGTGGACAGATGCAGTACAGGTGCACATGTAGGCTCAGCAGGTACAATGCAGATCGAAATGAGCATCAAGCAGCATTTAGAAGACAAAAGCTTCCATAAGAAAAATTGTGCCTCACGTCCAGCATTTTGTCTCCAACAATACCACGCGGATGTGTCTGTGAAACGCACACGAGGGATGTGACGTGGATAGCTAGTCCATGTTTTCTTTTGTCCGCAGTAACTGCTCAGCAGATACTGGAACATGGCAGTTCCATTTACATATTGTGGCTAATAGCAGCTGGCAGATATATCCTCTATGAATTTGTATAATCCGCTTTTCAAAGTCGTCTAAGCTAGTGATTGTCATCATTGCATCTTGCAGGAGTGAATTTCATTAGCTAATTATGTATTATGAAAAGAAGTAGTTTCTTTTGTTGTTCTGCATCTGCTACAAATCAGTTTCACTGGCTGACCCTGATTTCTAGTATTATGAAGGCAAAAGATAGAGAAAAATCTATTTACTCGCTCCATGGAATTCATAATTTTATAAGCCTCTATCTTACTATTCCTTTGTCATATTTTTTTCCAAAACTACAAAGCCTAAAATACCTTTTCCTTAGAGCAGCGATCCAAAAAGTTCTCCCCATGAGTAGGCGAGAACTTTGAGTGCTTGTGGGGGGTGCTTGCGGGGGGTGATGGCTAGGTGAACCAAGCAATCCCAGGATCACTGCCACTGCCATTGCAGGTCGCCACTCCCCTTAAGGGGATATAAAACCTGACACATCTGGAGAACCACTGCCTTAGAGGAAAGGTATTAAAGATCATATTAGATGCCCTTTTTGGCACCTTTTTTTTAGGTCTATTATTAAATCTGCTGTGTTGTTCTTTTATTGATTTGTTCTTATTGTAACATACAAAAATAAAACAAATAGTCCAATCCTCTCCTCTCCTGGTGTAGGCGATTCAGCATGGCCCGCACAGTAAATGCGGAATCCAATCCAGGGAAGGGAGAGGCTGGAGGTCTACTCGGGGTAAGTGAACATTTAACCGCTTACCTTGGGTAAACCCCCAGCTGCCCAAATGGGGCTACTTGGTTCTCCGCCAGCTCCTTAGCTGGCAGAGAACCAAGAAGCCCCATGTCGGAGCTTGTGGCCTGGGAGGGGAGATAGGATATGACATCTGACACGGACGCCGTTCCCACCCCCTCCCAGGCCTGATCTGCCCACTCCCGCCCTCCCCCACCTTGTTACGCCCCCTGCCCGCCCTCCCCCAGGCCTTGCACCGCTCAGAGCGCCATCTACTCACTCCATGGCGCAGGGTCTTCTGCCGCTTGGTGGGCAGTGCAGGCCTCAGCACCGGCGCCACCTTCGCACTGGGTGCTGCAAACATGCCTTATGGTGATAGGATTGTGCTAGGTGATGCGAACATGCCCAAGCCAGTGATAGGATTGTGTCAAAAGAGAAAGAGGAAAAAGCCAGAGGTTTTCCATACATGAATAACAAAAAAACCCCGCACCAATCCATTAACCATTACATATCCTAATTCACAATAATGGCACATATCAGTGCTAGATTAATGCACAAAGCATATAGCTTATTTTTATAAAACATTGTGAGAGTTACTAATATGATATATATGCATTTGTGTGTGTGTGTTTGTGTGCACGCACGTGCACATGTGTATTTGTGTGCAAACACACATAGACACACATGAATGAATTTCCTCTTTTTCAGTTTTATATTGCATTCTAGTGACTTTTCAATATGATCCCAACCAGGATCCCTCCCTGTGGAATTTCCTCCCATGGGCAGTTCTTTGTGCTCCTTCTCTCTTACATTTTCAGAGGATCAAAACACATTTGTTTCAACAGACTGACCCTGATTACTTTTAATCATTGCATTCTTTTATTGCTGACATCTCTCTCTCTCTCTCTCTCTCTCTCTCTCTCTCTCTCTCTCTCTCTCTCTCTCTCTCTCTCTCTCTCTCTCTCGGTTGTTGGTAATTGGATGGGTTCTCCTGGTTGTGTTGCTTTCTGATTCTTCTTCTTTTGCTTATATTTTGGTTGTTGTTTTCTTACTGTGTTTTTAAGTCTGTGAGCCACCTTGAGACCTTGGAGATTTAGTGGGATATAAATATTTTAAAATAAATAAAACAATGACATCTCTTTCTTGTAGTCAGGAAAGCCAGTCAGTCCCGGCTGTAGTCAGAACCAATGTAAAGCTCAGCAGCATGTATGTGAAGTTATACAGCCCAATCCTTCCTACCTAAGGATTTGCTGGGCAGCCCAGGCCACCCACTGGATCCCATGTGTGTGTGTCTCCCGAGTCCCGCCCAGCGGAAAGTCTACTCGGGGAAGGGGACGCTTGTCCCCTTCCCCGAGTATAAATGGAGCTGGGGCTGATCGGCCTCCTCGGATTTCCGACAGCGAAATTGCTGGCAGAAGTTGGAGGAGGCCGTGTAACGGCCCAGCCGAGTGGCGGGAATCGGGATTTGGCCGAGGCTGATCCCCGCCCCCTCCCAAGCCGTCTGGGCGTATCGGCCCCCGCTGTTTGATGCCAAACTGCCTCCTGTCAGCTCGATCCTTACCTGGATGGCATGCGGGCAAGGGCTCGGTTGGTGGAGCAATCCCTGCTCTCGAGTCATCAAAAAAGTGCTTTACGGCACTTTTACAACGGCTTTGGGCAGCGGAACGCTCGTTCTGCTGACTGACCTTAGGATTGTGCTGATAGTGTTTTTTTTCCCAATGCAGAGAAGTTTTTTTTTCTCCCAGTGTAAATAACTTTGCATTTACTTACAAAGAACCTCACCTGCCATTTTCAAAAGTTTTTCATTTCTGACAGTGCACTGAACTCAATAGTATACTAATTGCAGGATGTGCAGAGAATCTTGGGGCACACAGAAAGTTGTTCTTCATTGTCACTCCTGTATATCACCTATGACCACTTCCTTCTTGCAGCTTGAGAATCTTCTTCAGCAGACATTTTGGGCTGGGCATGAGCAAGGAAGGTCTAATATCGTTTGGTACCACCAGATGCCTTTAAATTGAATTTAAGTGTTTTCTGTCTGTTTTAAGTCTGTCTGTTTCTGTCTGAATTTAAGTCTGTTAGTCACCTGAGCCTTCAGAGAATGGGAAGAATAATGAATAAAGTAAAGAAATAATCCTCACAACTACTTTAGGCTGAGATACATCAATGTGGCCAAAGCCGTCCAATGAGCTTTATGTACTTGGTGTGGGGGATTTAAACCTGGGTTTCCCTCATTTCCTGTCACTAACATATCGCAAATGAAACAGCAAGCAAATCCCCTCATTTCTAAGGGTTGAAAAACTAAGAACTTCCAGACTTGCCCACTAGGGGGCTGGAAAACCAGATATGAGTTATTAGAGGGAAAAATCAGTGCATTTCTCTGCAGGGATCAGAAGGCTCACCACAGAAGGACTTGAGAGACAGCCTGTTTAATTTTCTTCCCTGGTGAGCCGATGTATAATCAGAAGTACTGTAAAATCACCTTCTTACAGTGTCACACAAATATAACAGCTTGGAATGTGAGCATGGATCAAGGCCCCTCGAGATCTGTGCTATGCTGGGGAAATTCAATGTGTGTCCATTGCAAGTGGAGGAGATACATACTACCTTTAACAGACCTGCTATTTGTCTCTGGGGCAGCCTACTTCTATTGGTCAATGAGCTAATAATCCTATTGGCCAACAAGTGTTCTGCCAGTGTTGGCAGCCTTATGGCAGTCATAAACAACCCTCCAACAGTGCACAAAAGGTGCACACTGCTGGAGCGCCGGTGGGAAGGCCGGAGCCTTCACCTGTGCGCTGGTGGATCCCCCTGGACCTGGAAAAGCAGGTAAGTTGGCAGAGGAGGTAGGATGGGGTGGGGGAGGACAGAACGCTGGCATAGAGGACGGAACAAGGCAGCAACGGGGGCAGGGGAGGGTGAAATGGGATGGTAACAGGGGTGGGTGGAAGGCAATGGAGGGTGAGTGGATTAGGTCTGGGAAGGGGGTGGGTTCGGTGGCAGCGGCGACTGCTGAATCCTAATCCACTTCCCAGGCTCAATCCACCATCCTGGGTCAATGTGGACTTCACCATGGAGGCTTACACCTGAGTAAGGTAATGAATGTTCCCTTACCCAGACCAGACCTTCTATGACTGCCCCCCCCCCCGCAGGATGCAGCAGTAGCAGGATACAGGATGCAGCGGAGGAAATTGATAGGATTGGGATCTAAGTTACTCTAGTAGGGCAACAGAAGAGACTCATCTTGGTTGGTTCAAATCTCACCTCTGCCATGAATTCAGTAGATAACCTTAGGCTACCTACTCTCTATCTCTCAACTACTAGAAGATACTGTCTCTCAAGCCCAATCTGCCCTCCCCCCACTGGCAATATGATATAAATTATACTGATCTACTTTACAGGGTTGTTGTTGGGGTCATATAAATATTATTATCAGCCTGACTCTACTGTTCTTATCTTTCTTCCATAGTAGAGACTCATTCTACATTTTTATCCAAGCCCCCTAAGCATGTTGCTTGCAGGTAAATGTGCTTAAGAACGAAGGCTCTGTATTGTAAGGCGCTGATCCTTCTGAATTATGCCTGGTCTCAGAGAACTGGGCGGTGAGCTTTTGTGAAGTTCCCAGCACCAAGCCTTGGTCCGTCACGAGAAGCTTGCCATGCTTTCCGTCATACACAGCCAACTTCCGCATCACAACAGTCTAGAACCATGAGAGCCTGGCAGTTGGGCTGCTTGCTTTCATTAGCAGGTAACTCAAACCAGAAATCAATGGCTTTGGAAAAGAATCAGATTGTCATTTATATCACTTCTCCTCCTTGCAGCTTGTTCGGCTTTAAAACAGACACCATCCATAGGCATTCTAGAGCAAAACAACACAGGCACCTCATGCCAGTCTGTTGAATATTTTATTTGCCATCTGTGGATCAGAATACAAAAACAACAGATGCAGTAAAGGAATGAGGTGTCTTTTTTTTTAAGCCATATTTTTGCTCCCAATAAAAAGGGATTCTAAAGGACAGTATGGAAGACACTTTAGTTTTCTTAATGTCGATGTGATTTTTTTTTCCCCAACAGCATCAATGGAATCAGGAGGCTACTTTGTGCTACTTGTGAGATGGCATATACCGTCCATAAAAAATTAATAACACAAAGTACTGTTCATGGCCAAGTCAAACAGAAACCAGGGGATGCTGATGCTGCTGGTCTCTTTTGTCAGGACCCAAAGTGATTCTCACTGCCATCAGGGCAGCTGTTGCAGCTGACAATCAAGAAGCACAAAAATGCTTCAGTGATGGTTGAATCAACCCAAAACACAAAGTGTTCTTTAAAACCAAAAAACAACTATTTTTTTCCAGTGCAGTATACATAACATTCAGTTCCAACTTCACATGTACACTTCACAAAATAAATACTGAACGGAGTCTTAATAGTCTCTTATGTGATGTTTTTGCATTCAGCAGAAGTAAGAAATGGTAATCATCTTTGACGAAAATCATCAGCATAGATGAATTACAGTCTCTGCCTGACGTATTAATTCGTTCATGAAAAGCCCCTCGTAGGGCAAATTCTCGTCAGCTAAAAATGTAAATGCTATTAATTTCAATGGGAACAATTCGTATGTTCTGGAGATGATATGCACAAAGGAGACCCGAAATTGATACCCATTTATGCTACAACACCACCAAATCCCATGAACAAGACTCCCATGTTTGATTTAAAGGGACCATGCAAATTGAGGAGCTTCATTTGTGTGGTGCCTACTGTATAAATCAAGCCAGAATTCCTGCACTTTTGAAGAAACCAAACGAGGAGCACAGTAAGGAGGCTGGTGATCCACTTTCCTCTCACTTTGAGTGGGTGGAAAGCGAATCAGTGCGGGTTGCATCCATGGAAGGCTGGGGGGAGGCAGTGGCAGAGGCAGACTTGGTGTGAAGGGCACCCCAATCTGCCACCTTTGCACCTCCCTGCAATCTGCTGCTGATGCAACCTGCCCCTGCATGGGCTGCCCCTAATGAATGGGCTGCCCCTGATCACATGTTTGATGTCTTAGCCCTTTATTTGTTTTAAACAATTTTATAGCGATTTTCGCTAAACCCCTAACACAAACAAAAATTAAAACAATTTAAACAGATTAAACGTCTAATACAATAAAATGATGTATTTTCACAGAACCTCCTGGCACCAGCTGTTCTCAAAGTTCTCAAAAGTCCAGTGGAATAGCCTTGTCATAAGTAGACATTAGAAGGCCAGAAGAGAGACCTTTATTCAATTGATTATCTCATTGTCAATGGTATGAATATATCAGCAATTACCGGTAAGCTATTTTTTTTTTTTAGCAGACTCGGGTTATAAAACAAGCCAGTCAGGCTTCACTGTCAGATTCAGATTTCACAAAGAATTTCACTGTTCTGGAGATGATATGCACAAACGTCGCTATGGGCAAAACAGTTGCCACACATGGCAATATGAGTCCAGTTCGGCTGCCATCTCACCGGGACAGTAAGAATAATTAAGGAAATTGCATTAAGAGATTAATTTATTTAAAAGATTGATAGCCTACCTTTCTTGTACTGGAATCAAGATGACTCAGAAGTTAACCAAACATTTAAAAAGTATTACAATACTGTACCAACGCAAACAGTTAAAACAACAGCAAAACCATTATTTTAAGCACAATGAGAAGGGCCTGGGGTGGGGTGGGGAAGAGAGAAAAACCGGACAGCAATAACACATCGAAGGAGGGCAGAGAAATAGTTATTCCCAAATGTATCATCGTTTGAAAGTAACAAGGGCATTTTTGCATCACTAGCCCACATCTGGAATATAACTGGGAGAGAGAAAAAAGTGAAATCATGTGAATACTTAAGTGTTTTTATGTTAAAAGTTCCTTAGATTACTTGACCCAAAAAGTTACAGTAATTTTTTTTTCTGGCATGTTTGTACATACAGTTGTGCTAAAAGAGCAACTTGCAAGGCTCAGCACCATTCCAGGAGCAAAAATGATGCTTTTGCACGGTTCCTTCACCTGTCTCATCACTAGCACAGAAGCAGCCATGGCTTGTCCCCCTACTTGCTGTAACCCAGGTGTGTCATTTGACACGAAGGCATTTTTATTGCTCTGCAAAGGAATGACGAAGAGGCAGGAGGAGGATGGCTTTGTTTTGTGGGCCTCTTCTTGAGCTCAGGAACCATGAAGCGCAGCACAGACATGTGCAATTCACTATAAGTAAGATCAAAGAGGAAGGATTCTGGCAATTATTACTGCATTATTCTCTGCTTGTGAGCTTCCCAGAGACAGCTGGTTGGTCACTGAGAAAAGAATGCCAGACTAGATAGACTAACACAGCAAGGACTGATGTACTTTTCAACTGTCCTGCACAGTTTAAGCCAAATAGCACTACAGCTGGCAGCATGTGGAGCCAGAATGGTACCTACCGGTATATCTGGCAGTAGTTCCAAACCTGGAAATCTATTGTACATGATTTTCATAAAAATGAACTGGCATATTATTTGCCTTTATACTGCTGCCAAACTAAATCACAAGATACACCAGTGCCCTCCCCTGGCTCTTCTACATATTCTGAGCAAAGCCTTCTTCCAAATTGTGGACAACAACAAGTTCAATGGTCTTCTACGGTGCAATCCTGTCTAACCTAAGATACCAGTGGAGCAACCGCTGGCACGTTTGCGGCCATAAGGCGCCCAAAGAGTAAGCAGCGCCAGCAGAGAGGCTTGTGCTGCTCCTCCAGCACCGCCAGTGGCGTTTCTGAGATTGGGGCCCGACCATAAGTCGTGCCCCGTCCTAGTATCGTGTTCAGGAACCGGAGCGAGGAGGCCCCACCCCCTCGCCGACGGAGCCATTAGCGCAGCGAAGTCGAACGGGCAGGGGGCCATTGTTTCATTGCTGTCAATCAATGTTGGATGTGATATGATAATTTCCAGAACTGTAACTAAAACAGAGGATAAAAACTGGTCAAAATCTTGCATGGTAAATGTAGCTAATCCAAGATATCTTACAGCACAAATAATATAGACCGGCAGAACATTGGAGCATAGTAGTATACAGTCGGAATGAGTCACTTTCAGAGCCCCACCGTACCTCTTTATCTGTGGTGCACTCGCACTTGCACACTGAAGACTATCTGCTAGGCTAAAACATGTCGATGAGTACCTTTCCTTTTAATTACCTTGACAGAGCTTCTGGGAGTTGAAGGCTTTGTGAGGGGTACAGTACAGTACCTCCATAGTAGCAGCCCTCACAAGGCCTACAACTCCTGGAAGCTCCTTCACCTACCTTTCCTCCTGTTTGGAGAATAGCTCCAGTTTTGTGCTGCTTCAGAATAAGGTAAAATAGCTCTCTTTCTTCCTGTTTGGAGGATTTCTGTTGCTGCCTCAGAACAATTACTGGTTGTTTTCAAGAATTCAAAGAATTTCATACATCCCTATGTTTTACCCTTGACTTATCCACAGGGTAGTTGTAATTAAAAGGAAAGTACTCGTCTACATGTTTTAGCCTACTAGCTGCTACTCATCAGTGCACAAGTGCGAGTGCACCACAGTGCCGTGTGCCAATCTAAAGAGCTTCGACAGAGACTCATTCCGACTGCATCAAGGAAAAGACATTACTACTATGTTCCAATGCACGAATTAAATATTCATAGTTTGTTGATTGTTTAATAAACATTTTTAAACAAATACGTTGTTTGCTTCTAAAGAGAAAACAAAACAAATCACGTCGTTTACAAATCACGTCGTTTACACGTTAACCTAGGCTGGTGTGGCCTTTACAGTCATAATTCAATACCTCCTCATTATATGTGAGTATTCTTCTGTGTGGGCATTTTTCCGTGTGGGCATTTTTCCGTGTGGGCATTTATGACAGTGGGGTTTTTTCTGTGTGCAATTTTCCTGTGGCCTTTTTCATGTGAGCTTTTTTCATAGAACCGTTCAACTCAGCAACATTAGCTGCGGCAATTGTTAGAAGGAAGAAGCCACACTGATTTTACCCTGAAATACAAAATATTTCGACCCAGGCTAGAAAGGAAAGCCAAGAATCTTGTTCATTCAATTGGGAACAGTTGAAGCAATTAATTAAATTTTAACTTGCAACCAAAGGTCACATTGATACATCTACCAATGAAATGGACTCAAGATTGCAACCTTGGTCAAAATAGGTCTTCACTTGGTATTTTTACATCACATGCTGGTTTCTGATCACCAGTTCTTTGTGTATCATAAACCTAGCTCGGAACGTTAGAGGCAGATTGTCTTATAATGAAGGTATGATTTGACAAACTGGGATTATACAAGAATGCGGGCAAAAGTAAAATAAGAAAAAGTTGGGTAAAGAGGAGAAATCTTTGCAGAGATGGGGAGAAGGCAGCTGAAAGAAACGGAAGGGAAAGGAAGAGCAAAGCAGAGGAGAGTAATTCTCCCACCATGTACAGTGCTTGTATTTTTCCCTTAGTCCCACAGCTTTTGCTGTCTGTTTCAAGAATCCCTTCTTTGAATCTTCTGCTCAAATTCTAATTAGTCTTATTATTAGCTCACTCCAGCTGTTGTATTACAACAGTGAATGGCCATGTACAGTGGAAGAACATGCTGAGCTAATTGCACTGAGGAGTGAACTTCTGACCTCCACCTTCAAAATCCTGGAAATGTTTTCTGTGGCTTGTGGAGCAAGCTGAATGGCCATTATGCACATGCTATCCATTATCATGCGCTGATGTACCTCAAGGCAGACAGCAGCGTGTCCCACCCAGTGGCCCCTGTAAAATCTCAATATCGAAATCTTTACTTATTCAGTGAGAGTATCTCAGAATCACATTTCACTGACTTTAGGCTGTGATAAATGGAAGGATGAGCTCTCACTCTTTTTCGGTCTCTGCCTGCTTCTAACAGACCAGAATAGAAACATGATGTTATTTACTGAAAAGCTCTCAAAATCCATATCTTCTTTTCAAACAAAGGGTCTGATGGGAGGGAAAGAATGGCAGAAAATCTATTTAAATTTTGTAATCTTGAAAGCTATATGCGTGCAGTTCCACCTAGGAGACTGTGTCTGCAATCTGATGCGTACTTATCTAGGAGTAAGCCCAATTGAACTCGGCTGCATTTACTTCTGAGGGCTTAGTGGTTAAGATGCTGAACTGCAGATCGGAAGGACAGCAGTTCGAGACCGGAATGCCGCGTGACGGAGTGAGCTCCTGTCTCCTGTCTCATCTCCTGCCAACCTAGCAGTTCGAAAGCAAGGAATTGCAAATAGATAAATAGGTACCGCTGTGGTGGGAAGGTAACAGCGTTCCGTTAGTCATGCCACATGACCATGGAAGCGTCTTTGGACAGCGCTGGTTCTTTAGCCTTAGAAACGGAGATGAGCACCGCACCCTAGAGTCGGACACGACTAGCTTTCGAGCAGGGGATATCTTTATCTTTTATATATGCCTGAGACCACACCGTAAATGGAAGAGAAAGGTGAAACAAATTATAAAAAATTATTGTAAGCTGCTGGGAAGAAGAGCTATATCCTGCTTACTGTGGCGATACATATACCTAGCCAAATGCTGCTTCACCACAATTGCCATTCCAGGGCTCGATGGCTAAGTAAAGACATTTCGATGTGTGTGTAATTGGGAGGGGGAAAATCATAGCAAAGGTCAAATGTCTGCTCTTGGATATGTTCTGTATTTAACTGCAATCAAGCCGTGCACTTTAAGAGTATTTGTTGTAGTTCCTTTTTATGCTTCAATAATATTTTCTTTTCTGACCTCCCATGATTTGTTATTGCTGTCCTACTTTTCTGTCTTTTTACCCTTCTTGTTGTGTTTGAATTGGCTGTCTTGCTGCTGTTTTGTTTTTCTTGTTTTTATGTACCGGCATTGTAACATGTTTTTCAAGTTTTGACTGTGAAACACCTTAAGTCCAATATGAGAAAGGCAGGACACACATTTTTTACATAAGTCAGTGGTGGGATTGTAGCAGGGGTGTGTGCACGTAAGGGTAAAGGCTCCCGACCTGAGCCTTGCAGGGCTCAAACTTCATAAAATCAGACATGTACAGACAAGGAAGTGGTGTGCATCTGTGTGTGATCCGTGAGGACCAGAACGTTTATTCGAGAGCTGTCAGAAGGGAGCGAAGCACGGTGATATAGTCTCAACAAACTGAGATGTAAAGATTCCGCTCTAACTTGCCTGTAAGTATTTATATCCTGGCATCGAGCCACTGCTCTCTATATCATGTGTCAAAACATGATATAGAATACAGTGTGTGGAACCACCCTGCCCTGAGGCCATGCTTGAATTAAAGCTGCAATGCTATGCACATTTACCTGGGGATAAAGCACATTGAGCTCAGAGGGGCTTGCTTCTGAGTAGACATGAGTAGGAATGTGCTGTAAGTGTGGTAGTCATGTTCAACTGATTTTTTTTTTTTGTATTCCTCTGATGCAGATATTTGAAGCTGTTTTTCTCTGATAGGCACCTTTTCTTTCCCATTAATGGGGGTTTAGTTTTTTTTTTTTTTTGCAGCCCTTCACTTTCAGTTCTGCCATCCTTGTTCAGTTATCCAACCTTGGTATATCATTAATCGTATTAATCCCAACCCATTTACTTCAAAGTATATACTACTGTTTATACAGCCTGTAGCAGGACTGAGTTCTGGGATTGAAAACGGGTTTTTGGAGCAAAGCCTGAATAAACCTTCGCTCCAAATAGGCCCAGTTTCCTTTATTCACAAATAGAATATGACAGCGCAAGCATGTGCATTTTTACGCATGTGTTCAATGGGACGTACTCTTTATCAAGGGTGCTTAGGGTTGCAGCCTGAATCAAGTTGCAGGTGTGTAGCACCTGGACACGTGACACAGCCACAGACTTGTTTTGTACATGCTCTTGATCACATTTTATAGTCCTTTTCAGACCATCCCCTGCTGACCACTCCCTCCACCCAGCAACCACACATTAGTCTTTGGAAGAGGCCAAGGTGTCTGTGTGGAGTCAGGGCTCCTCCTTTCCCTTCCATCTGAGTTCACTGAAAAGCTTATGTGACTCTGGAGTTCACACCAGTTCTAGTGTTTATTTATTTTATTTATTTATATACCGCCTTTCTCATCATCAGATTTCTCATCAGATTTATTCAAGGCGGTTTACACAGGCAGGCTATTCTAGACCCGAAGGGTCTTTACAATATTGTTCTATTCATATATAGAACCTTTCCATACCCCAGATATTTCCCTTCCAAGTGTAGTCCTCCTTCTGGTTTGTGCTCTGCACTTCCAAGCTTCACAGTTCACCACGGTTTGTACTCAGACGGTTGTCTAGATGTTCTCTCTCTAGCTGACTCCTCCACATTCTGGAGTTTATGAGAATATGGAGATCACATTTTTATTGTTTTGACCATGTGAATGTGACTGAAAATGTTTCAGTGAGTTGGAAGTAGTCCACAGCTCACACAGCATTGGCTTGCTGTCTCTGATGCTCTGCATGGGTGCAAAAAAGCTAGACTTTCCAAACAGCACAGTTTGGTCTGCACAGTTCAAGTTAATGTCATTCTCGCAATACAATGATACAGGCCAAGAGCTCATATATTCCATTGGTTAAAAGCTATGGAAGACTAGGCACATATAGTACAGTGTATGCAAAGACTAGATACCAATAGAACAAATGTGGCTGCTGGGGTTAAGAATGTTTGATTTGGACCCATAAAACCTGCACTTACTGGATGGTCATAGGACTGTTCACACATTAAACTATGCCCAGGTACAATCATTGTTATTCTGTACATGGGTACCTTGTTATTCACACATTCCGTTCAACAATCTGTATACAGTGTACACAGAATGTTGATCTGTAAAAATGAACCCAGATATAGTCATCCACACAGGGCAGAGAGGCATACAACATAGTGTATGAACTGTCCTCATATTGCAGCTTCCCAGGCTCATAGTCCTATCATAATCCAAACCAACCATGTTTACCCAGAAGTAAGTCCCAATGACTTACTCCTGAGCATTGCAACTTAAGTAAAATGGACACATAATGGAGCACGTGCTCTCTCTCAATGATGGGACACACAGGATTGCTGTGTCAGCAAACAGGGTTGAGTTTGCAAACCCGTTCTTTTCTTTAAAAATACACATTATTATTACTATTATTGGGATAGAAACCATAGGTAGACGTTTAGAGACACCTGAAGCACAATGTATTGCAGCTTGGGAAGTGGTTGCAGATTTGCAAACAAAGAACTAAGAGGGTGGTACAGCAGGAACAAACGACTTTCCTTGGCTTCAACAAATCAGTGAGGTTCTCGATGAGGAGATCCGTTATGAGGTGCCAGCGCAATAACCGCCTTATTTGCTTCAAATTGCTTTATTGATCTCGTCATGGTAGGGTAATAAGCACGTGGAGAACAGGAAGGCAACTAGCAGCATCGCAGTCTGAAATAATAACGATCGGGCTAGGAACCATCTTTCTTTTTTATTCCAACGCGCATGGAAACTTTGGCCACCCATATGCCGTCAATCAACTTCTGTTCCCACCCGGAGAGCTGGCGGCACACAGCAGCGAGCGACCATATATGTGGTGCGCGTCTGACGAGAGCGAGGGGCTAGCAGGTGGGCCTCTGACGAAGCTCTGCCCTTCCTAGGTCCCCGTTGGTCGAACGAGTGGTGATACAAACCCGCTCTGGGCTGGCGTCTCTTCCTTATTGGTGGAAAGGGCTGTCAATCTGTTGCCTCACACGCCCGACTCACCAGCTTGCGGCTTCCAACGGCTGGCTTTGGAGCTGTGGCTGCTGAGAGCCTGTGGGAAGCAGCGCGGAGGAGAACAAAGTTTTGCAACACTTGGGCACCTGTCTCCGCGTCTCTTTCTTGGCTCGTGGTCCAGAGCGGAGTCTCTCTCGCGGAGCAGCCTGGCCTGGAAGCGGGTGGCGCTTGTGCTTTGCTGTCGGAGCGGCTCTGGAGAAAAAGTTTAAGCTGCTTTTCGCGTTTTCCCTCGAGTTTCATGCTTTCAGCAGTCAACTCTCTGCTCGCCTCTTCGGCTTGGTAGGCGAGAGATGGTCCTCAGCTGTGCTAGGGTTCTCGTGTTGGATGGAAACTCGCTGGCTTGAGTGGTGGACTCCAGTTTTCCGAGAAAGGGAGGGAAGGAGAGCTTGCATATAGCGAGAGAGCGTTATCATACATTTTCATTTTATTTTTATTCTCGTACTGTATTGCAATTTTGTTTTCCTTTTGGTACCGGACCGCAGGATTTCCGTGGAGCTATATGGAGGGATCTCAGAATGGTCTGCACCAGGAAAACCAAAACTTTAGTGTCCACCTGCGTGATCTTGAGTGGCATGACTAATATCATCTGCTTGCTCTACGTGGGCTGGGTGACCAACTACATCGCCACGGTCTACGTGAAAGTGCAGCAGGAGCCCATCTCGGAGAAAAAGTTGGAGGAAGACAAAGGGGACACTTTACGGATTATCGAGAGGCTGGACCATTTGGAAAATGTCATCAAGCAGCACATACAAGGTACGACGACTGCTCTCTTTCCACCTCTCCTTTCACAGAACTCCCCAGCCTCTTTTTATTGCAGGGCGTTGGAAGGGATTTATTTATTTTTCTCGCGTGTGTTTTTGAGGTCAGATTCCTGCTGCCGTAGGGCGGGGTGGGGGAGAAGAGAGATCCATTCAGCAGAAGAATTGGGGGCTTTGTTAAGATAGACGGACTTCTTGGCCAGGCGAAAGTTCCTTCCTGGCTGCTGCCTCCTCTGCCCGAGGAGCCGCCGGCCGGGCTGAAGGAGGAGGGGAGGAGGTGGGAGTAGGCGGCGGCGGCGGCTGCAGCCGCAGCGGCTGGCTTGCAAACCCTGCAGCGCAGGTTCCGGAGCTTGCACGTTGGCGCGGCTGAGCGACACCTTGTTGGGTTAATCGTGATCGCTCGTACCCGGGCTGGAAGAAGCTTTGGGTGAGCGAACGAGCGGCAGGGGGCTCTTGGAGGCTGCTTGGTGCTGGCTGGATCCCTCGTTCCCCCCTCCCCTCCTCCTGGGGAGCCGGCTATCGCGAAGAAGTTAAATGTGGCTGATGATGCCCTCCCGGAGCCTTGGAGAAGCGGGCAGCTTTGGGTTGGGTGTTCACCCGAGGCTGGGAAGGTGATGTGCCCTGTCCGATTATGACTATAAGATCCTGGGAGTAGACCCCATTCAGCAGGCATCTTCTATCCGAGTGGGTGGTCTCTGTCTCTGCCCGCAACTGTAAGAAACCTGCTACGAGCTTGTTGTGTTAGCTTCTGGGTGGGAGCGGGTGGCAGAGCTTGCTTCGGTAGGGAGATGTAGGAGATTTTTCTTTAGCTGCACCCTGTTAGCATCTGTTTCTGTGTAGTCGTGTTTAGTTTTTATGGGGCTTGTGCTATGGCTTGTCCGCTCCCCCCCCCCCCTCATCCCGTGACCTGAAGTCCTGGCCTGGCCTAGCCCGTGTTTCAACATCTTTCTATGTGGACTGTGTGTGTTTTGTTTCTTTGCATCTTGTTGGAGTGTTTTGACTTTCTGGTAGGTTGAGCCAGTTGGAAACATAATCCTGAACAGACTCTTAATTTGTGTAATGGCATTTTAATTTGATCTCATTCTGACTGCACATCTTGCCAAGGAAGGTGTGAGTTGAGGGGAGAATAATTAAAATGATTTTATTACCAAGGTATTATTTTTGACCTGCACGTTAATCTCCTCACCCCAGAATGTGTGTTCACATCTTTTTTCCCCTATGCACCAAATGTATATATTTTTTTGTTGACATGCTGTTGATTGAAGGGTGAAATAACATTTGGGAACTGCTGGCTAAGGGAAGATTAAATCATCTCTCTCTCTCTTTTTCTTTGCAAATCTGCCCGGGAGGGGAAAACTGTTGGCACATTTTAACAGATTCCACTGTGCTTTAGGACCCCAATACGTTAGATTGCCAGGTAAAAAAATTAGGGACTCTGCAGCAGTCGTTCAGTATGTGAGAATAGAAGGTCCATGATGGGGTGTTGGGTATATCAGTCCTCATTATGAGCTCTGGAGTTGTGATGTACTGGAATAAAAGAAGTTGCCTGTCCGGATGCTTCATCAGTTCACCACACTTGGGCAGGTGTCCTGTGCTTTTCAGGCTGCTGCTGCCTCCCTGCCCCAACCTAATAAAAGAACTCTGCTATTTTTCTCCAGCTGTTTACCAGCTGGTAAACAGATCTCCTTTCTCCTCAGTGTGTTTTGCCCCCAGGACTGGAATGCCAGAGCTGTGCGGATGTGATGTTTTGAGAAGATGTGAAGAGCACACAGTATATTTTAGGTGAACTAGATTTCTGTGGGTAATGGTGACCTTACGAGATCCTGCCGATGGGCATGGTTTTATGCATTACCGCAACTGTACATTACGCGTTTCTCCTCCTCCCTCTGAACCTGGGCAAAGTTAGTTTCCTTTCTGGAGACAGGATGATGTCTGGATCAGTTGATTCAAAACTTTCTCGGTATCATCCAGGTCTCTCTGGAATCCTAGAACTAAGTTTAAGGAGAAAGAATAGTCATTATTGTATAGTGATGATGCTTGTCTTGTAAAGTCTTGCTTGTCAAGCTAGAATTGTTTCTTACAAAAAAGTAAAATGCTCAAAGATACTGAAATTCATGGATTTGGAGAGTCTGCTTCACTTGGGCCACAATCCTATGAACTTACCTGGGAGTAAGCCTCCTTGACTACGATGGGGCTTAATTCTGAGTAAACTGAGTTTGGATTGGGCTGTGGGTCTCCTTTCAGTCCTTGGTCTAATACCCCATCCAAAGTAAATACATTCGTACAAACAAACTTCAGAATCATTGATAATGAGATTGTTTGTGCAGAAGTTGACACCGGAAGGGCTCAGGTGAAAGAATGCAAGCTTTGCATGCAGAAAGTTCCTCTGGCAGTTACCAGATGACTGTTCCTTTGGTAACACAGCTGAGAGACAACTCTGGCCAGAAATTTTAAAGAGATTAATTTAATCTCTGCCAACCAGAGATTAGATGACCTGGCTTTTTATATAAGACTGTTCTTTATGAGGGTGAGAATAACTGATGCTGCATATAAGCAATATAGTCAGTCATTTAATAGAACTTAACTGTGCAAAGGATTTATACCTTAAGGTCTACAATCATAATATTGCTTTGGCCTGAGAGCCTAAATCTATATCTACTAATGAAAGGATAAGCTTTGGTTACAATCCTGTAGCAGTTCTGGATCAGTTTACAGGATGCCACCGTAACTTCTTGGTACACAACTCTGGATGCTACAACTCTGGATGAACTTTGGTACAGAAGATGTCTGTCAGAGGGAACTGATTAGATGAATTTCAAGTGATTTGTCTTAATGTAAGTTAGTAATGTAGCACAGTAGTTAAGAAGGTGAGCTGGAAAGCCCCCAGTTCGAATCTTACCTCTGCCGTGAACTTGCCAAGTGTCTGTATAAGCAGTTCAGCACCTGTCTCTTGACTTCAGCCTCCTCAGTTAGGCTATTAACAGTGGTTCTGGCACCGGATCCCTACACAGGATTTTGACGTCCGGACCGCCATGCGGCGGGCCGGAGGTCTACTTGTCGCCTTCCCTGAGTGTAAACCAGGGCGGGCCCAATCGGCCTTCTCAGATTTCCGCCAGCTAAATAGCTGGCGCAAGTCAGAGGAGGCCATGTAGTGGCCTAGTCAGCCTGGCAGGGACGGGGATATGGCTGATGCCATCCCCCGCCTCCTCCCAGGCCAGCTTGCCCAGTGGCCCCCTCCCTCCCAGGCCAGACCACCCATGCGGCCGGCGGCGGAGGACTTACCTTTTGCTGCCAGCCGCATGCTCATCCAGGCACCAGAGTGAGGGAGGCCAGCCTTGCACATTTATCCTAGCACGTTTATGATTTAGGGGAGATCTGAACTGGGGACTACCATGTGAGGATTAATGCCCTTAATGCCTGTGAAGTGTTTTGAACATTCTCAAGCATTGGATAAACGGTAAATATGCTTGTTGGGCTTTGTCTGCAAGTGGAGAAGAACGGGGTTGTAGTATGCCCCGTAGGTGGGTGTGACATTTTGTGCATGCTCTTCTCTGTGTTAAATGCCCTGCAGCTTAAAAAAACCAAACCAGCACAGGAGGCAAAAAGCTGGGCTAGACCAGAGGTTCTCAACCTGTGGTACGGGTACCCCTAGGGGTACGCAGACCTCTTGCTGGGGGTACGCCAAGCCCTGCCCCTTATCTGCCCCATCAGCACCTAATTAAGTGTTAATTAACATGGATTTTAAATTTTAATTATTTTTGGAGCCCTTCTGTCTCTCTGATTTTGGTTTTGGGCTTATTTTTGTACTTTGGTGGGGTGGGGGAGGAGCTGATTTTGGGTAGTGTTGCTTGGAGAAAAAAGAGATCCTCTGTCGGTCTGTGTGAGAGAGTTAAATAAGACATTTTTTTCACATTTAAAATTGTATTAGTACTTTTTTATTTAATAATTAATTACCTAATTAATTGATTGATCCAATTAGCAGTTAATTAGCAGGGGATACT
The DNA here is from genome assembly GCA_026170595.1 of Plestiodon gilberti rubricaudatus. NCBI lineage: Eukaryota > Metazoa > Chordata > Lepidosauria > Squamata > Scincidae > Plestiodon > Plestiodon gilberti. The sequence goes on along the minus strand of JANXHW010000001.1, from coordinate 232,367,358 downwards.
TCAGAAAATTGGACTGTGATAGGGGGTACCCAAGCCTCCAAAGGTCGAGAACCCCTGGAGGCTCGGGTACCTTTTGCTGTGCTAACTTCCTATTTGTGGAAGGGGCTTTTCCTGTAGGGAAGCATCCAAAAGCTATTTTTCCTTCAACTAGTCTGAAGTGGGTACAATCCATTTTACCTCCTTGGCATTCTATTTCCTCATTTTGCTTCATGTGTATTCTCGGCCATAATCTCTCCTGTGAACAGTTCAAACCTTTTCCTGCTAGAAATGTATTCCTTTGTAGAATATGCAAGTGATTTTGGAAAGAGTTAAAGGAATATGGAGGGGGGAGGGAGATATCAAGGCTTGTCAGAGGACCTTGTGCCGGCACCCAGAGTGAAATACTGTATGCACAACTGCCGGCTGCCTAAATACACTGCACTCTGCCAAACAAACAGTTCTATGAGCAAGCGGCAGGAAAATGTAGCTGGCAGGCTCTGGCAATAATATCAGGCAGGAACACAACATTGCTTTGGCATGACATAGGATCTGCCTGACTTTTGAATGGCTGCACACCAACGCTAAAGTGATCCAGAAGTTGAGACCATATTTTCAAGGTAACGTTTAGAAGTTGTCAAAGTCTCGTATTTTGACACAACATTCAAATTCACCAGCACCAATACCCAGAAGGAATTTGAGAGCAGTCTGGAAGCAGGAGCCCAGTGGTAATCAGTATCATCACAGTTTGTGGGCAAAGAATGGACCCCTGCTGTTCAGAATTCCAGAATTAGGGCTGCGTGTGTGAGAGAGATAAGGGGAAACAATCTGTGTCTTTTGGAATGATGACGTTGGTGCAATACATGATGCTAATATAGTGAATAAAAATTGGCAACAGGTTCAGGGCAAACAGTAGGAAGTACTAATGAATGTTGTGCCAACTACTAGCATGAAAGCTTTTAAAGGATTAGACCAGCAGTTATCCCCAAGAGTAGGGGAATTTGTAAGTCCTTGTAGGCGTAGGCTGGCTGTGGCACTCCCGGTATTGCCTGGCCGGCGGGGATTTTTTTTTAACTTACTGTGGTGTGCTGGCAGGGGGATTGCGACCCTCTCTGCTGGCCTCCCTGCACTTCAGATTGGCTCCCTGAAGCGATCGAGACTTCCGGTTTAACTGGAAGTGGGTCTCGATCGCTTCAGGGAGCCGATCTGAGGCGCAGGGAGGCCTGCAGAGGGGGCCATGTCCCCCTGCACCCTCTGGGCTGGTGTGACGCCTGATAAGTTAAAAAAAACAACCACTACTTTTTTCCCGGCTGCAGGACGTTGCCGCACGTCGCCAACCCCCCCCCCCTTAAGGGGGTGGCTGCATCTGGTTTTCCTGGTGGGTTGTGACACGCCAGTTTGAGAACCACTGGTCTATGTTAATGACTACAGCTCCTCAGGATTTCAGACCTGGGTCTTTCCCAGTCCTTGCTGAGACCATCACCCAACCCCTGAGCTTTGGCTGTAACATCCCAAAGATGACTGCAGGTCTCCGATTCAGGACAGCTTTATTTGGCACAATGTAGCATTGAATGCTTCTGAATTAGTACTAATAGCTCTATCTATCAATCTCGTGCTGATATGAAGGCTTCAGAACCACAATAGCTATGAAGACACTAGCAGTGAAGGACTGACTAGTATTTTGATGTATCTACCAGTAAATAGCAAATTGGTTTTCTTCTTTAGAAGTCTGGTTCTAAACCAAAAAAACCTGTTCACTGTAAGAAGCTGTAACTTCCTGCTGAGTTTGCAAGCAAATGAACTCGCTGCTTTTTGATGGGCCTTTGTGTATGTATGGAAATGAAGGTTGATAGGGGTGTGTGTGTGTGTGTGTGTGTGTGTGTGTGTGTGTGTGTGTGTGTGTGTGTGTGTGCTATGAAATGTGTCAAATTTTTGTCATTTACTGTATTGTGCTTTATTAAGTCATGTACTTTAAAGAGCCGAGGTTAGTTAACGTTGTATGAAATGTCAAGTGACTTCCAATGGAAAGCTGGAAATTGTATTCAAAATGTCTACATTTCCAAGACAGGCAGTCATTCTACCAAGACAGGCGGTCATTCTACCATGTTTACAAGCAAGCATAGCTATTGCGGAATGTCTTGCAATGATGACACATTGATATCTGCCTAAAACCTCTCTCTCTGTTAGCAATGATACTGAAGGAAAAGTTGCTACATTTAATGTCGCATTGACATTTTATGCTCTGCGATATTATTGCATTGGAGGTTCCTCCCACCCTAGCTTTGAATGACTCTGGTAATGGCCTACAACACAATCCTATTTGTGTCTACTCAGAAGTAAGCTATTGTGTTCAATGAGGCTTACTCACAGGAAAATGTGTATAGGATTGCAGTCCTAATGCATGAACTAGAAAACTCTTCTGTGGGTCCTGTATATTTATTGTACGCATTTATTTCTTGCCCTCTATTGTCCTGAATTTGTAGAGTTTAAAAGTGTCTTAATCTTCTAATAGGGTTAGGGTCCCAGAATCTTAGGTGAAGACTGACTTTTACTCAAATTTATGGAAACATTACTATTTCATGACTTGAATACTCAAACGAATATTCTGACACCACCCTACTTTTGTGTTCTTTGGAAATTTTTTACTATAACAAATTTGAGGGAAAACAAACCATGTAGTACAGCGATTTGAGACACAATCCAGGCAAAGGTAGGTGAGCACTTTTTAAAAAGTTAAGCACATACTTAGCTTTCCTCCATTGAAATAAACTGTATTAAGAATACTTTTGCCTGGTGCATGTCTTCATTTATAAATCTACACTTTGGGATGGATCCTAAGAATGACTTTTAAGAACGGCAGAAGTTTTGTTGTGTAAGTAGGGGTGGGGTGACTTTCGCTCATTTTCACTGAAGCCCTCTCAAAATATGTTCCTCTAAGCCACTGTGAACCCCCAGGAACAGATTTTCAGAGGGCTGTAGAGAGGAAGGGGGATCAACAAAAATCAGCCCTTATCCCTTAGGATAAGGTACCAAAGCACACGATTTGCTAGTTGGCAAAGGTATACCATATATATAAATGGTAACAATGTCGTGTTTCTTTTAAAATAATGATTTTAACTTAACAATATTACAAACCACGTTATAAAGCAGAAAAAAGAAACTCAAGGTTCAATTTTCCCCAAAGTTTCAATATGTTCATGTTTGGGCTTTAGGAGAAGAATGTTTTCCCCTTAATCCTTTCTCTACCCCCATCGCAGGTCTTCCTGTCTCTACTTGTACCTGTCTAGTCAAAATAAGTGTCAGAAGTCTACATGTAGTATGCAGTGAAATCTGAAACGGGACTTGTTAGAACATGACAGCGCAAAACCTATTAAACAGCAACTGTTAAATACTTGGAAGCTTGCTCACAAATGCCGAGTCAGTTTGATGTGACTGGTTTCTAATAATTTCTTTCATTAATCTTGCTAATATGGCATAGTTTATATCGGGAAAAATAATACAGTGAATTCTCAATTTAATGGACCTCTATTTAAAATACTAGGAACTACTGACATTTTCTTCATTAAAAACTATGAGTTATACGAGCTCCCCCGATATCCCCAGCCCTCCCCGGCCCGGTTTGCCCCAACACCCAGCCCTCGACTGTACACCAGCTCCAGAGATGGTGTACATTTGAGTTGGTCCATTGGGCCAGGTTGCACAGGCGATTGTTCCCTTCCCTCGAGGTGCACCCAGGCTGCCCTGGGACAGCCCGGAACCTGCCTAGGATACTGTGTCTGACCCTTTAGGCCAGCTGGGTATCCTTACACAGGATTGGGCTGTTAGTCTCCCTCCTCTGCTGAACACCATTGCCCCGTCTTTGCCTTACTTAAGCCAGTTGATGTACATTATTATGGTACGTTGACTTCATTATTACCGTAAATCTTTTATTTTATTTATTGATATGTTTAATCATGCCACACAACTTTTTTCTTATGGAATTAGGCATTTAGGTTGACTGTTGGGTGAACTTGGAATGGTTTTGGAATGAGTTAGGATTTTTCCCATTTAAATTAATGTAGTAATTGTACTCGTTTTCCAGATTTTCACTATAAGGGCCATTTTCAGGAATGAATTGGGTATGGATAGTGAGGGATGAGTGTGTAGCTTTACCTCTGAGCATGTTTCAGCATTCATTGCTTGCTTTACCACTTTCATTGCATAACAAGGCTCTATTGACACTATAACAAAAGATATTCATTCGTTATGAATCCTCAGTCTGGAGCAATGAATCATGTTACCCTAATTTCATGGAGAGCTGGCATTAGTTGAAAGCTTTCATCCAATTCATCAAGTTATAACTTGCCCTAGACTTGAGAGAAGGTTTGAAAATCCCAGCATAAAAAGAATGCAGTGTCCTTGGGGCTCTACTCATGCATGATGGAATAACGTGTTATAACACCCAGTTCATGTTATAACACCCAGCTCATCCTGATTGCCCAGGAAGCTTCATGGCTGAGCAGGGATTTGAACCTGGATCTTTCTAGGTCTAAGTCCAACTCGAGAACCACTACACTTTCCTGGCTCTCCAGGATAGCAGGTGGGGGAATAATTTTAATCTCTAGATAAATCTTGGAGCAGGTGGAGGTTGAGCTGTTGCCTTGCTTGAAAAAGCTAAGCAGGATCAGTTATAAGTTCATGTTATAAAGATCAGTTATAAGTTCATGTTATAACACCCAGCTATTAAAAGATTATTTGGTTGGCAAACTATTTGCTTTAGTCTGCTGATAGAAGTGCAGTGAGACCCTGGTGAGACGGCTTCCCCCATCCTGTTGACCCAGGAATTCTTACAACCAGTGTATTCTTAAAGGTGTGTAATCCAGATTATTTCATTCCAAGTGGTTACCTTAATACTCTGTAATTGAGTTGAGAACTGGTCAGAGAACTCTCTCTCCACACACACCTGCCGTGGCCTGCTCCTGTGTCTTTAACTGAGAGTTTGGCAGGTGAAGCTTTTCATTGCATGGAGATAAATGTTGTTGCTGTAGATCGTACTCAAATGAAGAGTTATAGGGCTTGTTCATAAGTTGACAACCCTGCTCTTTATATCTTTTTTGTGTTTCTTGCATTCAGAGGATATAACTTCCTATTCGTTCAGTGCATGCTTGAGACACAGTTGTAGCACAGACTGTAAAAAGAAACAAAGTTGTGCTGTTCAATAGTATTTTACCAGCCCTCAGAAGGTACCCTTGCAGATTCTACTCTACTGTTGGATACAAATTTGGAACGCATTGACAACTTCCACATATGATATTGGAATAGGTATCGTTCCCCCCTCCCCCGCATCTTCCCCCCCCTCCCCCGCATCTAACATTGCATGGGGCTCCAAAGGGTGCATGGAGGCTTGTGCACGTAGGGTTAATTGAACCCATGGCTTAATTGAAGGGAAGACATGATAGCAGCTTCTTATAATGCTTCAGACTTCAGGCAGGTCATTTAAACTTTGAATGCTCCTTCATGCAAAAGATTCCTGCTCTTTCAAAATCAATGTTCTGAGAAGACTAGACTTGAATCTTCTTCCTGACTTGTGTGTGAGAGAGGGGGAAGAAGAGCATTCAAACATGTGATTTCCCCTACCTATATTCTGAAGTGGTACAATCCAGCTACAGATACATCACAGAGAACTGCGGATGGTGTCTGTGGATGTTTATCTCATTGCTTCCAACTGTGCTTATAAAATAGATACACAGCCCAATCCAGTGGCTCTGTAAGAAGCATTATTTGTGCATCAGTTAGCGCTGAGGCATGTAGTCTGTATATCCTGAGCATATTCCCAATACTGGACTGATGTGTATGTAGCAATTGCACAAGAATATATCTGTTGATGGACTGTACTAATTTGTTCACATTTTTTATATTGCCCTACCTCCAAGGAGTTCAGGGTTGTGTACATAGTTCTTCCCTCTTTTTGTCTTCACAGCAACCCTGTGAGGTAAGTTAGGCTGAGATATAGTGACTGGCCCAAGGTTGCCCAGGAAGCTTCATGGCTGAGCAGGGATTTGAACCTGGATCTTTCTAGGTCTAAGTCCAACTCGAGAACCACTACACTTTCCTGGCTCTCCAGGATAGCAGGTGGGGGAATAATTTTAATCTCTAGATAAATCTTGGAGCAGGTGGAGGTTGAGCTGTTGCCTTGCTTGAAAAAGCTAAGCAGGATCAGTTACTTGGATGGGAGATCAAGGCTGCTGGTGTGTCTTTGCGGAGGAGTGGAGTGTGGAGGAGTCAGCTGGCAAAAAACAGAATAACATCCTTGAGAAGCTGTTCTGAAGTTTGGTTGCAGCTGCCTGCGAGAGCTTGGAAAATGCAAGAGCTGGCTGCCAGGATGACAACTGTACTATGAAGGGAAACACCAGGAGAAATGGAGGTTCTATGAGATTTGTCTCATGGAATAATACTCGTAAAAATCTCATTGAAAAATGGATTTACATTCAGCCTGCCTATGTGAACCACCTTGAGTCTATTGAGAGAGGTGGTATATAAATATTTAATAAATAACAGGATTTAGAAAAGATCTCTGTCTTGGACCTTGGAGAGCCACAGCCAGTTGTCCAGCATGATCTGCTCCTAGACGATGGTCTGACTTGTTATTCCTTTCATGAAGCAAATGCAGCTTCATTTGCATTTGTTCAGCCATGTTCCAGTTCCCTGATGGCTTTTATACAGTATAATGACTTTAAAAGCAATTATTCTCTTCTTTTTATCATACTTTTTTTTAACAAAATGGAGGTAGTTGCCTTGAGATGGATTGTAACCAAAGCAGTCTCTTCCTGTTATGGATTTTTTTTTGTAGAAGAATATCGTGGGCTACATTCTGCAGAGAGCCAACACTATGTAGCCGTCCCTTGGTATCGCGAGGGGCTGGTTCCGCTCCCGCGAATCTGCGAATGTTAAAACCCAGCACATACCAGATCCTGCAAAACGGGGGGGGGGGTTCTGGAGGCCTCTTCTGCATTGCGCCTGGCCTGCAATCCCCTCCATAGGACTCTGCGGCCCTCAGAATGCTTCTCCAAAGTCACTTCTGGTTTACCCGGTGAAATCTGCGGATGCCGAGCCTGCGAATACCAAGGGAGACCTGTACTACTCAGTGTAAGGTTAGGAATTGTGTAGTGTATGTATAAAAATCCACTTCAAGCTTGCTGTTGATACTAGCCATAAAGGTCTGTCGAATTTATTTAGAATGATTGCTGCTACTGGTAGATGTGCCTTCATTTATTAGATCTTTCTTTCACCTGTGTTGTGTCAGAATCTCAGTGTATGGCATTGGTTTACCACAGTGGTTTTCAAATTGTACTCCTGGAAATCCTAGGGTTCCTTAGAAGCTTGTCTGGAGTTCCTCAGTAAATAAACAAATCCTTCAAAGACAGCTTGCTCACCATTGCCAATCTGTAGGGTGCACTTGTAGGAGAGTCTTGGATAAGTTCTAGACCAGGGGTTCTCAACCTTTGGAGGCCCGGGTACCCCCTCCAATTTTCTGAAGTACCCCTGATAATTAATTGCTAATTAATTGGATTAATCAATCAATTAATTAGCTAATTAATCATTAAATAAAAAGTACTAAACAATTTTAAATGTGAAAAATGTCTTAACTGTGAGTGAGTGAAAGTAAGACAGACAGACGGCCAGACAAGGGGGATTGCATTTGTTCTAATTAACAAGTAATTAACTACTGATCGATGCTGATAAGGGGCAGGCTCTAGCGTACCCCCTGCCATTGGTCCACGTACCCCTAGGGGTACTCGTACCACAGGTTGAGAACGCCTGTTCTAGACAGTGGGGTCCATGCATTTTTGCTGTCCTTGGTATCCAGCAAAAACTGGGGGTCACCACGATCTTCCTCTGAGTTCAGCAGTAGTGACCCTGAGGCTTAATGGCAATGCCAGCACTCTATGGGAACTGAGTGTGGAATGCTTCCCAGAGCTGTCTGCAATGTGCATTCAGTGGCAGATACGCAAGGGTTCATCGGCTGTCAAGTCAGTGTAGAAAGATATTCTTCAAGTTGGAGAGTTTGAAAGCCACCAGTTGGAAAAGTGTTGAAATGATTGGTGGCCACCATTAGGAAAAGGAAGTTCCTTTACGTTTTGGTTTTTAGAGTTTGAGCAGGTATGAATGCAGGCTTATTTGTAGAATAGTTCCTACGTCTCAGTAGTTTCATATTTGCACATGACACTCCTTTGTCATAATTAAAGAAATACATTGGTGTTTGTGAGGTTGCTAACAAATAAAAGCAAAATAATATCATTGTGAACCACAAAGTCTGAAAAATAGCAGAAGCATAAAATGAAAGATAATGTAGTCATAATGTGTCAAACAATTCTCTTGCCATGTGCAATAACGGTACATCAATATGTTTTTGTCTGCTTGACAATACCCCAGAAAAAGGCTTTGATTTTTTTTATATATACATAGAGAAAATATGCATATAATTCCTTTGCATTTTTCTTCATTGTATTGATTAAAGCTTTTCTGCTTTGCCTGGAGCCATCAAATAGCAAACCATCTGCTAAAAACAGATTGGCACATTTCTGGCAATTTTTTTTATTTTTAAAAAACTACCCAGCAAAATTCTTGTCTAAATATACTTCAAACGGTAATAATGTCTTGTTTTGTGTGGAGATGATTGAGGGAACAAGAACTTCTGATGTTTTAGCTGCAGATGCTAGAATGGTGGACCCAAAAATGTAGAGCAGCTACAACAATGTTGTACAAAGGGTTGTTTTCAAGGCTAGGCTAAATGCAGGCGAAAGATGCTCAAATGGTCTTCAGACAGTGCGTCATAGACTAGGGCTAGCTCAAAGGCTACTTCCTGCTAGGCTGTGACTACTGGGTGGAAAGCTCTGTTTACTTTTTCTTCCAGCATCAGCATCACCCTATTCTCCTAGCCATTAAATTTTCATTTTTGGTCATGAGAGGTTCTGAGAGTAACACTGAAGAGCATGCCGAGTGAGTGTGGCTGTTAGTTCAGGGCAGCACAACAGGCCATCTCTCATTCAGCAGTGAGAGACTTGTTAACTTTAGAGAAGCCAAATAGAGCCCTGGGCACCTCCATCTTTTACACACGTCACGTGTGTGGCCTTTCCTACCAGCAGTATGTGCATATACGTCATTGGTTAATGTATGCACAATGCAAGTATTGGGTTTTGCCTCTCGCACAATAGAAATAGATGTGTAATGTTAGACCATAGTATCCGACCATAGTGCAGTGGTTCCCAAATTGTGTGCCGTGGCATGGCATACTCACAGGGATTCCTTGGGATGTCCCCGGTGGCTTCGTTTTGCTGGCTGTCCCAGGTGCCGCCACCTTGAATTGTGTAAGATCTTGCACGATTCAAGATGGCGGTGCCTGGGAGAGCCGGGCGATGGTGCCACAGTGACAGGGCACTGTGCAAGAAGGGTGCTGTGACTGCGTTAAGTTTGGGAACCACTGCCATAGTGTGTTCAGAGTGCTGAAGCTGGTCCCACTATTGTTTGCCTTCTCAGGCTTTGCAGGTACTCTTAGTGCTTTGACCAGGGGCAACGAACACTGAACAAAAGAACTTGAGTGTGTACCACGCAGGAAATATACCACTGTCAACAGAATAAAACTGTTTTAAGTCACTAAGAACAAAATCCTACGCATGTCTACTCAGAAGTAAATCCCATTGAGTTCAGTGGGGCGTAGTCCCACGTAAGTATGCTTACGATTGCAGCCTAACCATTATCAAGGACAATGAATCTAAAGATAGCCTTTTCTTGGTGGATATTTGTCCCCTGATCCTATTGCTATTGGGTTGTACCCTAAGGAGTGTATGCAAAAATAAGTTGGCATTGTGTGCTGCAACAGCACACTGGGGTATTAGCAAGTTGATATGTGACGTCTTGCACAATGTATCATGCAAGCAGAAAGTCAAAGCAGGATTTCATTTGGATTTCTGTGCACAAGAAATTTGTGCTATCACTACCAAGTGCACAAGCTGCCCTTACGCGAACAGAAGTTGGAAGTTGACCCATTGAATTCAGTGTAGCTGATCTCCGAGAGAGGCTGTAACCTGGGCATCCATACTTGGAAGTAAACTTCATTCATATCAGTGGTATTTATTTTGAGATCAATGGTGTTAGGCGTCTTTGTAGGGTGCAGTCCTGAAGTCCTTTGATGGGAAGACAGAGTCACTGAATTTAGTGGGACTTCAGAGTAAATACATAGGATTCGGCTGTATTAGTGTAACTTTGCACACAATTAAGATACCTAATACTGAATTGACAGGTTGGCTCTTGGTTGTATGTAGTCTTATACCTCAAGCCTAAATATGTCAGTTGGAGTTTGTCCTATTGATGTCAATAGAACTTGCTTGCAAGCAATACCTTATTGATGATGATGATGATATCGGTTGATGATGATATCGGTTGCTAGTGAGATTAATTGTCCTGCAAGTCAGCATGTTGATATTACTTGAAACATTGATGTGAGCAAGAACGTCAAGCTTTTTGTAAGAATTCTCAGGACTAAGTGCACGACTCTTTCCTTGCCTGTTGATGAATATATTTTGTATAACATCTGGCTCTGTTATATAAAATAATGCCTGGAAACTTGCATGATACTCTCCAGCTCAGAGGCGTTGTTACGGTGATGATGATATCGGTTGATGATGATATCGGTTGCTAGTGAGATTAATTGTCCTGCGAGTCAGCATGTTGATATTACTTGAAACATTGATGTGAGCAAGAACGTCAAGCTTTTTGTAAGAATTCTCAGGACTAAGTGCCGAGTGCACGACTCTTTCCTTGCCTGTTGATGAATATATTTTGTATAACATCTGGCTCTGTTATATAAAATAATGCCTGGAAACTTGCATGATACTCTCCAGCTCAGAGGCGTTGTTACGGTTGTGGTGGTGGGCCCCAAGCGGTGGGTTGCAGGGGATATACCTGCCTCCGGATCTGGTGCTCCATCCCATGCTGGCTCCTCCAAGTTTGGCCCGCCCTTCCAGGCACCATTTGGCTCCCCGAGGGGCGGGGCGTATTGCGTCTCATGGGGGGTGTTGCGGCAGCCTTGTGTGTGTGTGTGTGTGTGTGTGTGTGTGTGTGTGTGTGTGTAGGGCTGCTAATGCTCTAGCTTCCCCCAGGGGACAGAGTAGCATCAACTGTTGCCTGTCGTCTGTGGCGACTGGGGACAGAGCAGCATCAACTGTTGCCTGTCGTCTGTGGCGATTGCACCTTAAGTAGTTGGTGGAAAGTTGTTTGGGTTTCGTTGATCCTCTTGGAGTGGCTGAATGATTCCACCTCCAGAAGAACTTCATTTCCAGAGTTCTAAGCTTGTGCATATTTTATCTGTGTTGTAAAAAAGCTTTACTATTTAAGAAGGAAGAACTATGTAAAGTAAACAAATCTGTTTATACTGATAACCTAAACACATTTTAAATACGTGCAGGACAATCCTATGCCTGTTTGCTTGGAAGCAAGTTCCACTGTGTTTGCTTTTTGGACAACAAGTCAGGTCTGTTGTCCAAAAAAATCAGGTCTGTTGTCCCACATGCTTTGTCTTTTCCCCATGTGCCTTATCTCCACACCGTTTCCACCATCTTTTCCTTCTGCCGTCGTCCTTGTGTAATTTTTTTTTTGAAATATGCAAAAGTAGAAAACTCAGATTTCTTCAAACAAGCAAACTGCAGTACTTCGCAGAGTCAGACCTGATGCAAGCATAATTGAAACATAGTTAACATTTGTTCCTTTTACTTCCATGTTGGGTGGAATTGGTTTTTGGAAAGTCTCTTGCTCCAGTGAGTTTTGTCGGTTGGCTGATAATTGAGCAAGCTTGGGGAGTTTTGCCAAATCCAGGTGTCTGGGCTTTTGCGAAAAATAACATCTGTTCCCCTCTCATGGCGGAGTGGCAAATTACAAATTGCAAATCACTCTTAATAAATGTTTGGAGGTGGGATATTTAATATAGAATAATGCAGGCATATCAAAAATATAACAACTTGCTTGGAAAGCAGTCATTTTGCTAGTTTAATAGGCACAGCACTGCCAAATTGCTGGGTCTGACCAATAACTGCTTATTCGTTCAGAATCTCACCAGAATTATATTTCTCAGTTATAGCTTTGTCTAACCTATGTTCATTTTGGACAAATTGTAGGAAAAAAAATGGAGCATTTGATGTACCTATATCTGGCCAGTACCAGTTTAAGGCAGTGGATCAAAATAAATATGTTTATTGGTGGCTTGTACTTAATTTTGTTGTCGTGCTTCTGGGTGGGTTCTCTACTGTATTCTCTCTGGTGTACACATTTTTGAATATAGCTTCTTTTAAAATACAGCTTTTGAAAGAGGATGCTCTTGCGTGACATACTGTGGTTACAATATAATCTCATCCTTGATTGAAATTTTTTCTTGCATTTTCCTCAAAAGGTAGGAAAATGTAGGCTTTGGTAGGCTGACAGTAACTTTTTTTTTTAAAGCTTGACTGAGAGCTGTCAACACCGTCTGTTCATCATGGTGGTCCTGCTGTTCTTCGAAAAGCTAAAATCTGCTGCCTTTGCCTCATCTGTTCATCTGCTGTTGGGGCAACCTATTAACTAGCTAGAGAATTCAAAAAGTCATTGGAGACCTTCAAAGTATATTTTCCTTTGGCAAAAGTCTTTTACTATAAAGATGTGTGAGAGCTAAGAAAGGGGTCTTCATGAATTGGGCTCATGCAGATGCCTGGATATGGTTAGGCTACGATCACCTGTTCCCTGCAGTACCTGAAGAGGGATTTAGGGGAGGTCTGCAGCTCACTGGTAGAACACGTGTCTCGCATGCAGAAGATCCCCCGTTCAATCAACAGCATCTCCAGACTGCGCAGAGAAAAAGCTCTCTTTGAAAACATCAAAGAAGCACTACTGATCACAGTTGACCATAGTGAGCTAGATGGCGAAATGGTCTGACTCACTATAGGCAATTTCCTATGGTCCTGTGTAATTAGGCATAACGACCCTGGGGTGCAGGACTATGCAGCAGTTGTTGCAGACTTCTCCACATTGAGATCTGTGAGATTTGATGGCTCCTATAGGTCCAGACTTCAACCGAGTGAGGTCCACATCATCAGGCATGGGAGAAGAAAGACCTGCAATTTGATGCTTCTCTGTAATATATGAGGTGCCTAGAGCTACAGGAAAAAACACAAGAAGACAGCAGAGGTTATTTATTGATATTATGCAAGTGCCATCGTGTAAAAACATGCATAGTAAAGAAGTCGTATCCCTTTCTGCAAAAGGTTTATAATCCAGAATTCATCCTAGGTGAGGGAAGTGCAGGTGGGGGAAATGGAAGGAAAATATGCATTTATTTCAGTTCCAATTACAACTAATGTTACTGTTTAGCCTGTAGTGGATTTATGCAGCTGGCCTCCTTTTTATTGCCACTCCCCCAATAACTTTTATTAGAGGATGAAAGCAGAGAGCAGTAGATAGAACAGGAATTAGGAACTGTCTGCTTGACTGTATTGTCTTGATTGATACTCCTTTGACTCTTCAGCATTTTTGGAACTAGCCTGGTATTAAAGTATTATGCAGAAGCGTTTGGGTGGCTTAAGCTAGCTTGATGCGCTCTTCTTGCTAAGTGGACGAGGAATAATTTCCCCGTTGAATAAATTGGGCTTTTTGACTCCAGTTAACCAGTCCCATCCAGTGATTATATAGGCAGCCCTATACGGTGTATTTCACTGTGCGACTACAGCTACCTGAACCCTGATTCCCATGGCTGAGTTTTCAGTCTCCATGGCAGCTCAGCCTTGTGCTTCTCTGAAACAGACAGTGATGCTAAATATAGCCTGTAGCTCCTCCAGGCCACATCTTGACTGGCTGCCAGCATGTGGTGGAATGCCATTGTTCTCCATGTCACTGAGCCCGGTTCCAGCAGAGAGTTCCTGGGTTTTCTGTAGTACCGCCATCAGCAGCAGATACAGTTTCTGAAGCCCTATATTTTGGGGGGTTCCATGGCACTTGGATGACAGCTTTTGCATATGTCGGATTGGGGCAAAAATGGGCTGGGGGAGCAATTGGCAATCTAGAAAGTGTGTTGTGTCACACACAGAGGGAGGCATAGAGAGAGAAATTGAAAACTATGGTATCAAATGACGAATGCTATGCAAGAGGTCTGCTGGCAAATTATATAGGAGCCACAGCGCTAACATTTCGTATTTCTGCCCAAGTGCCCCCCCCCACTTTAAAGGCTTCTAAATATTCCAGCTTCGTTTACAATACAAAGAATTACTTGGAGCATTTTCTCTCGGCTTGCCTGAATCGCCATGGGCTCAGTGAAGGCAGTAAAGCTATTCTGAATTGTGCTGCCAAGTCAGAAATTGGACATAGATACACTCTGCTGTACTGGTATTTCAATTACAGTGATGTAATTGTCTAAAATTCACTGGTGCTTAAAATACATCCAGGATATATAAAGTTGTCCGAATATACAAGCCAGTATTACTTGCAAGTATGTCACGCTGCTAACATTTAAAAAGCTTTTGCAACTACAGCTGCAATAGGAGTCCAAATGCTCTGCATTGAAATCTGACTCCAGAATACCCGGAAAGCTATTTGCATGCCACCTCCTTAACACAGGCTGTTCTATCAATGGTTGGTGACTGTTAAGCAGGTGTGGGTGGCCACTGGCAGGAAAGTGTGATGTGGCCATAAATATGTTGCCTTGTATTTCCTGGACTTTTAAAATATATCCGTCCAGTTTACTATGTTAAAGTCTTATGATTTCCATTGCATACAATAATAGTCTTTGCAGTTGCTTGATTAGGGCCTGGAAGATCCTAGGAATGAGGCAGGGGTGATCAAAGGAAGGGAGTTTGTTATTGCTTCTCCCTAGAGGGGAATAATCCTTTGCCTTCCTGGTCCCTAGGAGCCTCCCTATCACTAGCTACTTACTTTGTCCCAGAAACCTTTTGTTCCCTATGCTTACTGGGGAGTAAGTGGGTAAGAACATAAGAAGAGCCCTGCTGGATCAGGCCAAAGGCCCATCTAGTCCAGCTTCCTGTATCACACAGTGGCCCCACCAGATGCCTCGGGGAGCACACAAGGAAACAAGATACCTGTATCCTGTTGCTACTCCCTTGCACGTGGCACAGAGAACCTACTCCTACAACCAGGAGGTTGCTTATCCCCATCATGGCTTGTAAGCTATGATGGACTTTTCCTCCATAAATCTGTCCAATCCCCTTTTTAAAGACCTCCAAGCCAGGTGCCATCACTACATCCCGTGGCAAGGAGTTCCACAAACCAATTAAATATTTTCTTTTGTCTGTTTTAATACTCCCTCCACTCAATTTTAGTGGATGTCCCCTAGTTCTAGTGTTGTGTGAGAGGGAAAAGAACTTCTCTCTATCCATCCCATGCATAATTTTATACGTCTCAATCATCATCTTGGTCATTTGGTCTGGAGAACTGTGATGCAGGTATTGGACTATCAGCCTGAATGGGGTTGCATTCTCTGTGCATAAGCAGGTTCACAGTTTGGATGTCCTGGACTCTTCTCTGCTCCTGGATAATCAGGTGACTGCATTTGCCCAGCTTCAGTTGGTGCATGAACTTCTACCCTACCTGAGTTGATCAGACCTGACTACCAGAGGTTCACACACTGGTGACATCAATTATTATTATAATACGTTCTAGGTGGGACTGCCCTTGAAGGCAGTCTGGAAACTGCAATTAATGCAGAATGCAGCGGCTTGCGTTGTCATGGTGGTGTGACTGTTCATCCACTGCTCTTGCAGCTGTATTGGCTGCTGGTTTTGGCCTTTAAGGTGCCAAGGTGCTGGTTTTGGCCTTTAAAGCCTTTCATGGATTGGGGCCGGGTTGAAGGACCACATCCTCCTGCCGTGTGACGACCTGTCCCTGAGGTCACCTGGCGGAGCCCTCCTGCATGTGCCACCATTGATTGAAGTTAGGTTGACGGCAATGAGGGGGAGGGGTGTTTCTGTGCCAATGCCACAACTTTGAAGCTCCCTCCCAAAAGAGTTAAGAACGTCCTCCTCCCTGGTGACCTTTTGACAGGGGCTGAAAACCTTTTAAGTTAGCCTTCTCCCTCTAGTGGTCTCCCTATAAGTTGCTTCCCTCATTTTGTTCTGCTCTTTTATATGCTGTATTTTTTATGCTTTTGTATCCTTGGTGTTTTTTTTTTTTTTTACTGTTGCATTTTATCCATTATATACAGTATGTATTGGTTGTGAGCCATCTTGGGCATCTTAGGTCAAGATGGCTTAAGAGAAAAGATGGCATATAAATCTCTTAAATAAACAAATTATAAGGAAAATGGTTATATGAAGACTTACATTTAATGGATGTACTTGTATTAGCTTTAATGTGACAGAGGTGGGCAGCTTAATTATAGTACTTTTCATTTTCACAAGTACTCTATTAGCAGGGGAGTTTTTTTTTTTTTTGCAACAGTTTGTGGTACAATTTGTCTTATGGAGCTAACTAATGGCTTTGAATGATGGTTGTATGTTTTTTAGAAAATACTGTAGATACATCAGGTCCAGCTGGTTGCTGTGTTTCTATAGCGCACTGTATTCAGGATAATTTGCAATAGAACATGAAGTGAAGTGAAATTTTGCACAGTACTACACTCTACAAAAATGATTGTGATTTGAGCACTCCAATGCAATGCAAGTGTTGGAATGAGCCTGTAATATTGCAATGAAGAGCATACTTGGAGGACCCAATCCTATCCAACTTTTCAATGCTGATGCAGCCATGCTAACACGGCGTACGCCGCATCCTGAGGTGCTGGGGGGCAGTCACGGAGGCCTCCTCAAGGTAAGGAAATGTTTGTTCCCTTAGCTCGGGGCAGCACTGCAGCGGCGCTGGAAAGTTGGATAGGATTGGGCCCTGAGATAAAGGGACATGTCTTGTGTTGGGAAAAGTGTTTTTCGTCTGGTCTTCAGTTGAACGATGGCAGCTTTTTTTGCCATTTGCATTAATAGCTGTGTCTGTGGTACTCTGGGATTTGCCCTCTTGAATGTTTGAGAGTTTCACTGACCTGAAAATCAAATGAATAATTTTAAAATTGGAGTGGGGTGAGGGGGGGAGGTTGAAAATGTCATCCACTCTGATGAGTATGGTTCATGTATGTGGCTTTAGGTAAGACGCGAAATGAACCATTCTGTGCTAGTTCAGGTTTTGGATGACTATAGATTCTTTTGTGGAATGAGGCTTGCTCATGTGGGGTGTTCACACTTGTGTTCTGCATGTGGTAAACTGTGGTCTTGATCGCAAGCTACTAGGCCTGTGTTTCTCAAACTGTGGGTCGGGACCCAGTGGGTCGCGACCTGATTTCTGGTGGGTCCCAGGTGATGGAAACATCAATTACCACAAGCCCTGAGGCTATTCAAAAATTAGATAGCTACTAATTGCCCTTCAAAGAGCTGCGCTCCTGCAGTTTGCAAGGTAGCTGCTAATTACCCTGCAAGCAGCTGAGCTCTTTACTTGTAAATAAATAAATATATTTATTTCTAGATCACCTTTTTAAAGTCTCTCAAAGCTAGGTGGGTCCCGATAGAGTGTCATTTTAAAAAGTGGGTCCCAGTGTTAAAAAGTTTGAGAACCACTGTACTAGGCAGTTTGAAATGTGTGTTGTCTCGTGTGCTCCCTGAGGCATCTGGTGGGGCCACTGTGTGACACAGGAAGCTGGACTAGATGGGCTTTTGGCCTGATCCAGCAGGGCTCTTCTTATGTTCTTATGTTCTTATGTTCTTATGTTATCATCTCGTTGGAGCAAGCTCTAGTTTTTAATGGTTTCCTAAAATCCATGTTTGCAATATCCCTAAGAGACTCCTTGCTGTCATTGAGAAGTACCGTACTTGGCTTCCAAATGTGAGATCAAGTGTCTTGGATAGCAGTGGAAATACCTCTGGTGGGTAGTAAGAGTCTCCTGTCAGACTTAGGATGCTGATAGTGTGTTTGGCCAGATTTCAGAAGAAAATGTTAAGAGTCCTTTTGATCCCATCTCTGCTCCTACATAGAAATAGAAGGGTTCAGAGCATGCCAGGATTTTCAGAGGCCTGGAACAAAACTAGCCAAGAAGCCTGAGCTCTGACACAACTATTTATAATAATTGAAGGCCACCTTACAGCTTTTTAGTAGAATACTAGAATTGGAAGGGACTTTGGAGGTCTTCTAGTCCAACCCCCTGTTTGGCACTGGCAACTACACCATCCCTGACGGATGGACATGTAGCCTCTTCTTGAAAACCTCCAGTGAGAGAGCCCATGACTGCATGGGTCAGGCTGTTCCAGGGCCGGACAGCACTTACAGTTAGGAAATTCTTCCTCGTGTTTAAATCTGCTTTCCTGTAATTTCAACCCATTGGTCGTACTCCTGTCCTCAGGAGCCACAGAGAGGAAGTCTGTGACAGCCCTTCAGATACTTGAAGATGGCTATCACAACTCCCCTTACTCTTCTCCAAGTTAAATATACCAAGTTCTTTTAACCTTTCTCTTGGTTTCCATACTCTTCACCACCCTAGTTGCCCTTCTCTGAACTTGCTCCAGTTTCTCAATTTCCTCCTTAGAACATGATGTAAAAACTGGATGCAGTATTCGAAGTGAAGTCTGACTAGTGCAATACTACAGAAATGCAGTACTACTATTTGTGATCTGGACTGTGTGCCTCTGCTAATGCAGCCCAGCAATGCATTTGCTTTTTTTGCAGCCCAGCAATGCATTTGCTTTTTTTGCAGTTGCATTATACTGTCTCATGTTCAACCTATGGTCCACTAGGGCTGTGATCCAATACACACTTTCCTGTCAGTAAGCCCCATTGACTACACTGGGATTTACTTACGAGTAAATATGCATAGGATTGGGCTGTAGGACACCTAGTTCTTTTACACATGTTTCTGCCAAGCCACGTTTTTCCCCATCCTATTGATGCCTCTTATTTTTCCTACATGGAGGATCCATTTTCCAACAGCTAACATAACTCTGGTCATGTTGTGGTGGCTACCATGTATGGATAGCTCATTGCAGGCAGACTTCCTGCATCTCCTTGCACTACCTCCTATGCATTTCTTTTTAGTAATTTCAACTGGCAGTCACCAGCTATACAGTAAGGCTGCAATTCTAGACACACTTACTTGGGAGTAAGTCCCATTTAAGTGAGCAGGACTTCCTTCTGAGTAGACATACATAGGATTACATTAAACATGTAGAGAAATCATGTGATGCGTGTGTGAAATCATGTGATGCGTGTGTGAATCAGGACGACATAGGACTATCATATCTATATAAAAGAGTGACATACTAGAGGGTCACTATGATGCTTCTGACTGCCAAGTTTGTAAACAAATAGCTTCCATTCCTTAATCTAGGCCAGTTATTTTAAAATACTCTGGGCAGCCTATCCCAGGATTTAGACTGGACTGGAAGAGCAAGGAAAATTCTGGGAAGAAGGATATGAGTTTGTTCATTACTGTATGCAAGGAAGGAAACCAGATCATTAAACCCTGCATGTTTTAAGGCTGACCTGCTTCCTGAGTATTGTTCCTAGGGTTTATGCCCCATTAATAATAATAAATAATAATAAATTTATATACCACTTTTCAACAAGAGTAGTTCACAAAGAGGTTCATATAGTAAAATAACTGGTACTAATATTACAAGACACGTCCTCAATACAGTCATCCATGATTCTTATTCTTCCTGCTGTCAACAGTAGAGCCTGAGGCTCAGCTCTATGTCAGAATTTAGCCCCAAAGGACCATGAATTCTGAATATGTGTGATGGAGAAACTGACTGTGTTCCATGTAACCAAAATCCATCCTACCCTACCTTTTGGTCTTCTGCGTGACATTCTGAGTACGACTACGTTACCATGCTGTGCGGTTTTCTGTCTTTAATGAGGCTTAGAGAAGATCAAGGTCAGACTTTTAAAGATTTGTTCCATAAAAATCCATAGTTCTTTTCTTTTGACTGTTTTTCTTCAACCTGCCATTGACTTTTAAAAATGATGTTCTTGAAAGATGATGAAGAATGAGTTGAGCGCTTTTGCGTTCACGCACCACTTTATCAGCAGTGCGCCACATTTTTCCCTTCCTTTTTGAGCGATTCTCATCAATTAAATGGGGCAGAGTCGAGAGAGAAAAATAATGCGAGGTATTTCAGAACTTTATACACAACATAATTCAGATTCATCAAATGAATGCCACTGGGATTATTTGGGTCCTATTTATCAGGCATATAAAACAAAGTGGATAGCATTTGTCAAGAGGTATTCATTTTCCCAATATGCAATGGCCCATTAATGTGCAAGCATTTCAGTAAAATAGCTGTTAAGAAGCATGCTTGTAGTCGGAGAACAAATATTTTTCCAATTTCTCTTGTAGATCAGTTTATTTGCTTATGCAGCAAGAAAACTCGAAAGAGAAATGATGCATGAGAGTTCAAATTTTGTGTTGCAGCAGAAAGACAAAGTTCTGTCAGTTGTTGTCTTTCCCTCGTAAGTTAAGATTTGGAATAAAGTTAATGGGGAAAAGTTAGACATGCAGGTCATATAGGGTAGAGAACTAGTACAGTACTTCCATAGCAGCAGCTGCCGCTGCCACCGCCACCCTCCCACAGCCATAACTCCCAGAAGCTCCTTCACCTTCTTCCTGTTTGGAGAATAGCTTCAGTTCTGTGCTGCTTCACAACAAAACAGCTTTCTCTCTTCCTGTTTGGAAGGTTTCTATTGCTGCCTCAGAACAATTACTGGTTGTTTTCAAGAATTCAAAGAATTTCATACCCCCCCCCCCCCAGTTTTACCCTCGACTTGTCCACGGGGTAGTTGTACAGTAATTAAAAGGAAAGGTACTCATCTACACGTTTTAGCCTATCTGATAGTCATCAGTGTGCAAGTGTGAGTGAGTGCACCACAGTGCTGTGTGCCGAACTAAAGAGGTCTGGTGGTGCCCTGAAAGACTCATTCTGACCACATCAGGGAAAAGATGTTACTACTATGCTCCAATGCACAAATTTAATATTCAAAATTTCTTTGTTTAAAAAAAGTTTGTAAACAAATACGCTGTTTGCTTCCAAACAGAAAACAAAACAGATCACGTCGTTTACACAAACTAACCTAGGCTGAAGTGGCCTTTACAGTCATAATTCGGTACCTCCTCATTATATGTGCATATTTTTCCGTATGGGCACTCTTCTTGTGGACATTTATGACAGTGAGGTTTTCTCTGTGTGCAATTTTCCTGTGGGCATTTTTCATAGAACCATCTCAATACGCACATCCTGTGTTAAGGCCCTTTAGATATTAAGTTATTTTGCTTTTTTTGTTTTATAGGAAAACAAAGTGGATAGCTTTTCCATATCATAAGGAAAAAACAACTTCTATAGAGCCAAATCCTTGAGAATATTGGTGTTACAATCTAGGTGAAATTGCACCCTTTTTATTTCACGAAATCAGTCGAACCATGTTTCTGCACCTGAAATCTCTTGCAGTATACATACAGCTCAATCCTATAACTCCCCATGCGGTAATGCAGTGGCGCCAACGTGGCTTCTGCTGTATCCTGTGGGAGAGTTCTGGAGGCCTCCCTGGGGGTAAGGGAGCATTTGTTCCCTTGCTCTCGGGTAAGCCCCAGCAGCTGCCATGGGTCAACTTGGACCTGTGCAAGCCCTATAGTTGGTGCAAGTTTGCATTGAGCCATTTGTGTTGATCTGTGAAGGTGTATCAGGCCCAGGAAGGGGGTTAGGATTTGGCAGGCAACACTGCCACCAAACCTGACCCTTCCAGAGCCCGATCCACCCTTCTCCCTGCCCTCCCCATTCTGCCACCTCCCTCCCTCCCACCCCCTGCGTGTCCCTGGTCCGTCATTGCATGGACCTCTTGTGGCAGCAGCCAGATTGCATCCATTGGCGCTTCTGTGACAGCCATAAAGGGGTTTATGCTGCCAGAACGCTCGTTCTGGTGGTGTAAATTATTGGATGTGGAATTCCTTTAAGTATTACCTCGGGGAACCTCCCTCACCCAGGCTGAGTGCTAGCAATAAAGCTAAGTACTGACACGAGGCAGTGGTGAAGTTACCAAAACATAAGTTGACTCACATCTGTTTCTGTTCACATCCTAATCTGTTTAGGATCAGAGGTTCAACTAATACTTAAGATAAAAAAGGTAAAGGTGACCCCTGACAATTAAGTCCAGTCGTGTCCGACTCTAGGGTGTGGTGCTCATCCCTATTTCAAAGCCGAAGAGCCAGCGTTGTCCGAAGACGCCTCCGTGGTCATGTGGCCGGCATGACTCTCCTTGCCGCAGCGCGTAGCATGCAGCTGGAACACGGAGCGCTGTTTACCTTCCCGCAAGCGGTACCTATTTATCTACTCACATTAACATGCTTTGGAACTGCTAGTTTGGCAGGAGCTGGCCAAGCAATGAGAGCTCACCCCGTCGCAGATTCGAACTGCCGTCCTTTCGTTCTAAAGCTGGCTCGCCTTGCAGATGCTCAAAATGGTGGAGGTGTCAGAGGCCTTGGTCTGGACATCTTGTCTGATCAGCAGTCAGGAGAAGGGCAGAAAAGGAGGGGGAAAAGAACAGTTATGCCACACCCCTCAAGGATCACAGAGAGAACAGACGGGAAGGGTCTGGTCACTGGGGATTAGTTGCCCCCTTCTGGATACAGACAGAGTTGTGTCAATTCCAACATAAATGCCCCTTAGGATTGGGCCGATAGTTCTTGTATTTCTAAAAAGTTACTTTGAGACAAATTCTCATTAACTGATTGCTTTTAAGGAATACTTTTCCAGACACTTTGTAAACAGCAATCTAGTGACTGGAAATGTCAGGTTACCAATGTCTCAATCAGTCCCTGTAGCTTTCAGTTGAGCAGCAGCTTGACTTGCAGGAATTAGTTGCAGGTGACGTTATCTGCATGTTACGAACAGATTCCTGTACATCAGTCGAAGGCACATGCAGCCATAGTGGTATCCTCCTCCCTCCATGGGTACAACTCTGTGTCAAATGGGTTTGACATTGTAGAGCATACTTGTCACCAACAAGAGTTGGAGAGACTGAAGTTGCGCTTCCTTGGTTTTGTTTTATTTAAGTCCAACAATAGAAGGGGAGTATAACAGAATGAAAACATGGTGGGCTGTTTGGACTATGCTGAAATGGATAAACTTACAATTTTAATTAAGGAGAAGTCAGTTAACCTTTTCGTGAATAACTGGAAACCATTTATCGATATTTTTTTTTGAGAGAGAGAAGAACGATGTGGTGATATGCGGATTTAATGAATAGAATGTGGGTGTTGGCTTAGTTGGATATTATATGTAGAAAATAGTGAATAGTATGCTAGTAGGATGTATTGCTTCATTCTTGCTATAACTTTATGAAATATGTATTTTAATATATCAATAAAATATAAATATATGGGAAAAAAACATGGTGGGCTGTTCTTAGGCTTCCTGTGGGTTCCTTCATCTTGTACACTCCCCCCTGGGCAACGGTCTTGTCTGTTCCCTTGTTCCACTATCCCCTCCGGGCCTTTTCATGGAGACTTGCTGGCCTACTCTTAGAAGCAGGCTATGGCAGTACTGCAGTGCCCAGCCTACTTGCAACTCAGCCGGAGGCTGGGGTCCCTTAGAGGCAGGGAAGGCAGTCCTTCCCTAGCCTGTTGGAAGCTGGTCGGGGTCTCAGCCTGGCAGCCTCTCGTGATCCCTCTTGGCCCTTGGAATTATGGACCAGTCCTCCCTTTGGCCTGAATCTGCATCTTTGTTCGCTCCTTGTTTCCCTCTACGGATCCCTCTGCTTTTGCTTTTTTTGACCTCCCTTCCTCCTCTGCTTCTTTCAGTTTTCCACCTCTTGTCCCCTCACTCCTTCTGTCCTCCTTCCTACCTGTCTGGGCTGGTACCAGGAATCCTGAGCCTCCCAGGGTAAATGTGTCCAGCTGGGGCCTTTCCAGCACTTGAACGGTCAGCAGCAGCAGTGGTCCGGCTGGTGCTTGGCGATGACACCAAGTGCCATGACACCTCGCCAACTGTTGTGTCTTCTTCCACATGGCCCCGGTTGAGCTGCAGGCTCACGGGTCACAGCACTCTGCAGAACGTATTTGAACTATTTTGATGGTTGCTGGCCATTGCCATGCAGAAAAATGAGCAAGTATTTGTGTAAAAAGCAACATTTTGGTGATTTGGGCCCAAAATTGCACAATACCTTTGCAACTGTGAGTGTGTGAGTGAGATGCAGACATTTATTTTTGGATCTGGAATACAAATTGTATTGAAAACAAATACATGGTAACAACTTTATGTGATCCGTATTTATTCCTCCTCAAAACAGGAATTTGTGGGAAGGAACATTTTGATAGCTCCTGCTCCGAGAACATAAAAATGCATTAACATAATGGCTCAGTGCTTAGTTACATCTCTGTTAATCCCCTGCCTTGCTAGTAATTAATTATAGTCATTGTAATGAGCTGTGGAGTCAGGGCACCAAGACTTATATAAGCCCCTCTTAAGTGTTAGATTTATGATGTGAGGCTCACAGTTGTAATAATTCAACAGGCTCAGGACAGGGCTATGATGCATAAAGTGGTATCATCCAAGTAAGCAAACAGGATGCTTCCACACAAGATTGGGAGTTATTAATTTGTGTGCTTTTCAGTCTATAGAAGTCGAGCAAATGATTCTTTTACCACTTGGGAATACTGAGCAATAAACCATTATGAGCGCACAAAAAAGCAATTTATATGAACACTATACTTCTCGCCTTTCCTTCAAGCCCCTGGCTCTGTTGGGTATTGGAATATTAAATTGGCTTCATTCATTTAGTGAAGATTTCATTGAGCTCTCGCAGAACTAAAGCAGGCTATCCCCAGCCTGCCCTTGCAAGCGTTTGCATTTCTGTGTAAAATGTTGCAAATGGGATTGGAACAACTTTGCCTTATTTTCACAGGGCCCAAATTGGTTGAGAACAATTTGTGACTGTTCAGTAAACCTGAAGCAAGTTGGTCAAATGAGTGATGGAATTTTTTTATTATTTTTTTGCATTGTGACTCTGTCCTGATGCACTTCTAGTAGGTTGGGATATTTCTCACTGATAGAGCATTTATCATGTTATACGAGATCAGGGGGTTCATTTCCTGGCAATGTCAGTTAAGGGAACTTGGTAACTGGCCATCTATTTTATATATACTATAATGCTGCCTAGGAAGAGAATTGGGAGTGGGCCTTCTGCTTGCACAAGTCCCATGCCCACTCCTCCCTAGTTACTTCACTTACATGCTTCAGTATGCACAGAAGTGACTGTGTGAACTAGGGAGATCCTGCACTAACAGTGTGACTCTCTTGCTATAGCCAGGCCTGTGGACCTTCCTGCTCCTGAGCAAGTGTACCGTTAACTCCTGCTGTGCCTGTGCCACACATTGGCTGCCCAATGATCTAGATATACAGTACTGTCAAACTAACTGGGCCCAAATCTGCCACTCTAGGTTTTTGAAAGAAAACTCATCCTTAGGAGTATCTGGGTGGGAACTAACCTTTTTGGCAGGTTACGTCTCGCATCAAATAACTGTAGGATATTCCTGGTTAGACCATGGAGAGGCAGAAAGTGTGCAAACGGAAAGACTCTTCTCTTTTTCACCCTCCAGGTAAAATCCTAGGGGCAAAAGCATCTTTATATCGGAGTATGGTCATATTCTGCCTGTTAAGTACTCTGAACACAAACTTCTGATGCATCTAAAATATGTATGTCATGTGGTTAGCTCTTCTGCTCTGTAAGCACAAGACGTTAACCTAAAATGGCTTAACTATGAAAAGAACTGAAGTTTAATGTGCTTGCTCATCAAAGAAGCTTTTCTGGATCACAGAATTCCATTCTAAATTTAAGAATCCTGCTAGATGTTGTGGAATGGCTACCTACGATGAATTTAAGCTGAACTAGTGGTCCTCGGTCGGTAGGGATCGCCAGGATTTGACTTGCATGAGCAGAGGTAGTAATAGTGAAACTAATGGCACAGAAAATAGGTACTGCTAGAAATAGCCAGTTGCAAGCTGTATGGTTAACAGATTATCACTATTTTCAGTGAGTTGCTACTTAGTTGTTCGTTACTACTTTTGAAATCAAACATTTAGGTGGGAAAATACCGCACTTGGGATTTGTGGTTAAATATACTCTGAAGAGATTATCTGTTGGTACTGGTATTTTCTGTTTGTGAAATCTCTGATTGTTGTTGAAACAAATCTCTATAACTGATTTTGTGGGCAAAGTACAGTCTACCCATTTTTCATCGGTGCAGACCTCATCAGGATTACTTTTTTGGTGTGACACTTAGCCATCCAGAGGGAAGTTTCCAGTGAGAGGCAGAAAAGTACACTCGGAAAAGTACACTTGTCTGACACTCAGACAAAAGCACCGTAGACAAGAGCCCAACTTAGAAGCCAGGAACCCAATTAAAACAATCGGTGCAAGGGTAACTGTTGCCACACCTGAATGAAGACCAAGTATCTCTCTTGGGAAAGTGAAGACAGAGAAGCAGATATTAATTACAGGCTGGGTAAATATTTCGTTATTTGCCAAGTCAATTCTGGTGGATGACCCCCTGGATCTTGTGTTGTGCGAGCAGAGACGATCCTGCTCCCCCCCCCGCGGGGGGCCCCAGATTTTCGCCGCCCCCAATAAAAAACAAACAAACAAAAAAACAAACAAAAAAACCACCACCACCCGGGTTTTTCAGATGTCTACGGGCTTTTTTACTGTAATGTTGATGTGTGTATGCTTTGTCCCACTTAGCTTGTGTATCCCGGAGCCTTCGTTCTGCCTGCTTTCGTTCTGTCCGGGCAGCAGAACTCCTGAGAAGCGCCCGTTCGCTCCGGAGCAGGGTGCTCTGTCGTTACAATCTTTCTGCGCATGTGCTAACTGAGAGGAACGACGACGCAAGCGCAGAACGACAGAGCGCCCTGCTCCGGAGCAAACGGGCGCTTCTCAGGAGTTCTGCCGCCCGGACAGAACGAAAGCAGGCAGAACGAAGGCTCTGGGATACACAAGCTAAGTGGGACAAAGCATACACACATCAACATTACAGTAAAAAAGCCTGTAGACCCCCGAAAAAACCGTAAAAATACAAAAACACAAATCGAAACCTAAGTAGTCCCCCGCCCCCCCAGGAGCCTCGGCGCCCTCCGCCCGGGGGCCCTGGCCCCCCCGCCCCCCCGTGAAGACGTCTCTGTGTGCGAGAGGGAAAAGAACTTCCCTCTATCCACTCTATCTACCCCATGCATTTTGTGTGTGTCAATCATGTCCTCCCTCAGGTGCCTTCTTTCTAGACTGAAGAGCCCCCAAACATAGGCTTTCCTCGTAAGAGAGGTGTCCCAGCCTGCTGCTAATTTTGGCTGCTCTCTTCTGCACCTTTTTCAGTTCTACTATATCCTTTTTGAGATGTGGTGACCGGAACTGGACACACTACTCCAGGTGTGGCATTGCCACACCTGGAGTGGCATAATAACTTGTACAACGGCATAATAATATTGGTCATTCTCAATCACCTTTTTAACTATCTCAAGCATGGACTTAGCTTTCTTTACAGCTGCTGTATGCTGGGTCGATGCTTTCAGCAATCTTGTCCACCAGCATCACAAGATCTCTCTCCTGATCTGTCAGACAGCTCAGAATCCATCATCGTAAGTGTGAAAATTTGATTTCTTGCCCTAATGTGCATCACTTATTTACCTTGAAGTGCCTCTGCCAGTTTGCTGCCTTTCCTCCCAGTTTGTAGAGATCATTCTGGAGCTCTTCACAATCCCTTCTGGACTTCACCACCTGGAAAAGTTTAGTGTCACCTGCAAACTTGGCCACCTTGCTTCTTATCCCCAACTCCAGGTCATTTATGAACAAGTTGAAAAGCGGTTGTCCCAAGACCAACTCTTGGAGCTCACCACTTTTCAACTCTTCCCATTGTGAAAACTGCCCATTTACACCCATTCTGTTTCCTGTTTTTCACTCTGCTCTGGAAGTGCCACACATTGTGGGAGCTGTCTTCAGTGTAACTGCTTCTCAACCCCAGAGCAGATGGGTGTCACAATTCTCTGTCAGGGAGGGCAATGCATTCTTCCGGGGGAATTAAAATGTCTGTCTGCTGTGGCACTGTTTCATTTTCGTTCCCTAGTCCCAGAATGCATTGCACCCCGATGCAGCATTACTGGGTCAAGGGGATAAAGAATTCTGGTGATGGGGGGTTAAAATGGAGCCCCTCAGTGCCAATCCTGAGAGGGAACACCAGCGAGGACGGGAACCCTGAGTCAGTGCAGGTGACAGTGTCGGCTGCAGCGGACCCCCTCTGCGCACTGGGGCCCAGGTGTCTGCCTGAGGTTGCTAAATCCTGCTGTCACCCTGGTTGTGAGAGAAGGAGAGGGGTTGCAGGAAAGTGCTAAGCTTTCCCCCTCCCATATAATAGCTGTGAACAAGCCAATTTTGTGGTTCTGAGGTGAGGATTCCAAATTCATAATCTGGTAGCACTAAAATACTCTGTATTTCTTTTGTGTGGGCAAACTGCCAGTAAATTGAGGGGTTTCTAAGAGGTTTAAACATGTCATCTTGTGGGAACTCTTAACTGAATGAAAGATGTTGTGCAGAGTGATTTAAGTAGGATAATGTTGTTACACGACAATGGACTCTACCATTCTTGTATACGTAATCTTGCACCCCAGCTAGACAGTGACCAATACCACAAACTTATCTGGGGGATAGAGGGATTTTTCAGTAGATTAATACCTTATCTCTTTTCACCTCTTCCACTACTCATCTTTCATCCCTTCTGAGCTGCCGTTGTGCTGAGATAGCTGTAGTTGATGAACCTTTCAGGCCTTTCCTGACAAAAAGTCCTAACTGACTGTAAATTATAGTCCTTGGGTTCCTAAATGTGTGTGGAAAAACATGCCCTGCGGAAAACGTGGGAGAAAAAAAATCCTCCGTGAGTGGTTAGGGCTTCACCTCCTATTTTCTTTACTGGATGTTGTGTTGCAGTGTTCTCGCTGTGCGCCTGTATACTGGATATATTAACTGTAGCATGCAAAACCACAAAGCACCTGCCATTTCCATACACTCAACTTAATTGAACAACTTGAATTCATTCACAGGCCAGGACAAAGTCTTCCAGTATGACAGACTGAAAAAATTCATTCCTAGACAAATGGGCTCAGCAGAGAAGCTATCTTCTAAGAGGAAATCACTCCAGGCCTGTGATGACAGAAGTGTTAGTGTATTTCACATTGATTATTACTAAAGCGAGGCAAGTAAATAGGGTAATTGCATTCAGATTTCATTGGGGACGGAGGTTATTTGTTGCGGAATGTCACACCTGTCCTTATGATCAGCAGGGGTGCTATCCTTCTGATAGCTTGGAATAAATCTGCACAAAAATGAAGGCAACCTATGCATTACCTTTATGAGAAAATGAAGGCTGCCCAACCCAAACCCGTCCCGCTCCTCTGTTCGTAGAATGCTGATCAAAGTAAATCTGTACACTGTATAGTATCTGGATTTAATATCCAACCTGCATATTTTTATTCACTTACTTCTAAAAGAGCTTTGAAATGGAAATCCCAAAGCCATTTTCTATTGAATCTCATTTCCCCCTTTTTGTCTATTACTTGTTTTCCATTTAACTCGGCACCCTGTCAATCTTTAGACCTGTCGTACCCTCTGAGGTAGAAACTGCTTTTGGCATTAATGAAAACTCTGCTTGCATAGGATGATGGTAAAAATCTTTAGGGCACATAACACCTTATCCTAACTTGTTCTCTTATAAAATTGCAAGCGAGTTTTTGGTTGTGAAAGAGCTGCCATTTAAAACTTCTGATGCACAAGAGCAATGTGCTATCGGGCTTTCTGGCAGTTTCTCTTCTTTAGGACTTCTGTGCCTCACATTTTTGAAAAAACAGACCAAAACTCAGAACAGACCTTGGGGCTTGCACCTGATCAACTACTGTGCAGTTCTGTAAAGAATAAAAATTCAATCCCCGTACAAAAACACCAGTAGCCCCTTGTTTTTGCATGCAAGGAAAAAAAAACAACTATCATTCCTTGAGATGTGACTTATAGGGGGAAAAATTCCAAGGAAGATTTTATTTATTTTGTAATATTGCACTTTCTTCAAATGGTTGTCAGAAGAATGATGCAAGTGGAATGACTTGTGGCTGAAGTGCAGATCAATAAGAAATTACTGCATGTGTAAATTTTAAATGGTGAGAAATACACTAAAAATGCAGAGCGGGTCCAAGGGAGGAATGAAGTTGTATAAAGTTGGATTAAGCAACTCCTAACATTAATGACTTATAGCAAAAATCTACACTCTCCATGCTCTGAGGAAGATGGCATGGGAAAGCTAGTTTGCTGTACCACAGATCTTTTTCTAAACAGTGGTGTACTGCTCAAAGCTTGAAGTAAGTCAATAATTCATCCCAGGAAGCCTTTACATTGCTACCAAAGCTGAGGAAACACAGTACTGTGGCCATAGGGCATCTGGAAGGTTCCCATTTGGAAATCTTCTTATTTTGCTTCTCTTTCATTCAGTCTCCCACTGAGGAAATGTAGAAGGCCAGACCTGTTGAGGCTCAGCAATACAATGCTGTAATATGTCTTCAACACTATTCTAATAAAAAATACGTTGCTCATTGACATGTGTGTTGTACTTCCATTCATCACATTCCTCCTTCCTCCAGTTTGGACCACTGATGCCTTATTGCTATAAGTTACTTATATGCCTTGTGAAGGTTACGGTGCTTATGGTGAATCATTGCAGATTGCTCCCCACGCCCTTACTTGACACAAAGAGTGGCATGAATAACCCTGAGTAGTCTGAGGAAATCCATTTTGGTGTGTCTGTCCTGACTGACTTTTGGAAGAAAGAGAGACATTATGAAAAGGTGAGGAAGATAAGTAAGGAAAAGTTACCAGGTGACCAGAAGCAAAAGAGGACGAGGGCCTTTTGGCCGTTATGCTGGTGGAAATAGCTGTTTTCTCTTGTCCAAGTTGGTAGAATACATGTACTATAAATGGTACATGAGCCTTGCCCTCCTCCATTTCCTAGAAAGTCAACAGGCTCTGCAAATTATTGTCCATTCTTGCAGTTGGCCACTGCCAGAGAGTGACAAGTCCTTAGAAAATAGCTTTCTGATTTTGCCAGATCGGTTGCATAAGCTGTACCAGTAGCACAGATGTATGTGTGGGTGAGCAGACTGATAACAGTTTTTTGGACACATTCTCTGTTGCAAGGCCATGTAATTACAGTCTATCCCATCCTTGCAACAATCAGTGCTGTAGTCTGCAGTATGAAGTTTAATCTATGAATGTTTCTAAGATATCGAGAACAGGTTATCTTCTGTTGCTTAAAAGTGTAAAAGGAGGCTTGTATTTGCAAATCGGTTATAGAATTTTGACATTAATATCAAGCAAGGAAATAAACTTTCATTTCAATCTTGCCTATTTGGTCAGTCAAGAAAAAGCTGCTGTTCACCTTGACTTTTGTAAGGTGCCCAGAGGCCAAGGTTTCTTTAATACTGTAGAAGAGAAAATTTCAACAGATGCAAAATCCACTTTTCTGCACATCTGTTAACAATAAGTCTTACAGCTCAGTCCCATGCCTGTCTACTCAGAAGTAAGTCCCACTGTGTTCAATAGGACTTATTCCCAGGAAAGTGTGTGTGTAGGATTGCAGCCTACATGTCTGCGATCCTATACACAAGTGGGTCTAACAGCCCAATCTTATGCAGAATTGGGCTGCCACACACAGCCTGTTATGACAGCGGAAGTAACTTCTGCTGTCATAAAATGGCTGCCGACAGAGTGCACAGCACCCCATTGGCAGCCATTCTGTGAGTGCTGCTGCCTTGCCACCGGACCAGGTTAAGCCCGTGGGGAGGGAGCGGACTGGGGCAAAACTGGCAGGGAGGCAGCGGGAGGGGGTGGATATGGTGGCAATGGCGCATGTCACATCCTATCCCCTCCTTTGAAGCTCCTTGTCGCTTTTCTCTTCTTAGTCTTGCACCAGCTAAAGAGCTGGCACAGGTCCAAGGAGACCCATTGGCGAGTGGGAGGTTTATGGGGGAGGTAAGAGGAAATATGTTCCCTTGCCTCATCTCTCCCAAGTCTAATGGGGGGGGGTAGAGAATAGGATTGGGTCCTAAGTCCCACTGAGCTCAGTGAGAGTAGACAGGCATGGGATCATACTACTGGTGTTCTCGTTTGGCCCCTTGTCGATTCCCTAACAGATGTTTGCTGTGTATTCTGTGTGTGTTTAGATTGTAAGCCTGAAGAGTGTAGCTTTTTGTTACCTAGCAATTAAAGTTAAAACTTGTTTTCACTTGTACATCTTCCTGCAAGAGTGCAGAAGCATCCTTGCAATACTGGTGAACTAGTACACATCTCCTTTGCTGGTAATTACTATATCCTACTTTGATGATGATTTTGTTTCTGTTGCTGGTTGTGTTTTCCTTTATTGCTTCTTCAGTTATATTTACTGACACATTGTTCTTTTTTCTTTTTCTTTGAACGTATTACTGGTATTGCATAGCATGCTGCCTTGAGGGCCCTTTTAGTTTGAAAAACAGCCTATACCTTGAACTATAAATACATGTTTTGTGGGCCTTGTAGCGGCAGGGCAAACTTCAAGACTGGGCTGCCTTGTTCCGAGTAGGTCCAATTTCTTGCACTGGGACCTGATTCCATCATTTCCTGTTTCTTGTACATTACCTTGGCATTCAGTGGAGGGAATGGCTCTCGCATCATCAGTTCCCTGTACATACAAAACTTTGTCTGGCTCCAGTTTTTGCTGGGCATGAGAGAGAGAAGGCAGGAGAAGGAGCTGGAGAAACAGGGAGGAGGAGTAGCTGTTGCCATCTAGCAACAGTTGGGTGGGTCAGGTGAGCGTTGTGGCTGCTGCGGTGTGGACGTTGGCGTGCCTGATGATACCATCGCCTGACACTTGGCCTGGGTAAAATGAATGCGCATGTTAAATATTTACATATTACTATTTACATATTAGCTATTCCATGTGCAGGGAAATGTTTTCATGTATTTGAACTTCTGAAGCCTTTATTCTCTTCCCCCACCCCTGCCCCCAGCACGTGCATTCAGATATGGTCCAGTACTATGGAGGAGTATATGCGTGCCTGAATGTTCATTTGAATTGGCTCCTAAGGCATGACAATAAAGCTGGTGAGCAAGTAAAAATTGAAGTATGTCATAGGCTGGCAGATAGTGCCGTATAGCCACTTCAGCAAAAATTGCTCTGTAACCTTGTAAGAAACTTGCCTGCTAATCTCGGTGTGTAGTTGTCAGATAAGGGCAATAGAGGATGGTTTTTTTAAACCCATCTGAGACCTAATCAACAGCTCATATTTGGTAAAGTGCAGTGATTGAGTTGCAGTGTGTCTTGTTACCAGTAAGCTGCACAACCAGCAGGCAATCAGTGTGCTACAGTTCTGTTTCCAAGAGTTACTCTTATCGAAACGATGTTGCAGGGCTGTCAGATATAAAATACAGGAGAGTGAGAATATTGGCAACTCCTCAAGTGGTGAGACTTTTAGTTGCTGGTCTTTCGATGGTTGCAGTTCTTTTCTTCTATACCAGACACGTGTGCGCATGTGCGCACACACAAACCATTATATGTATAGATTTGGCCAATACCTTTATCCGAAAGAGGGAAATGTTAGCCAGAGCGCTTACCTAAGCTAATGCCCAGGGCCTCAGCCAAATGTGTGCCTTTCTGCTAACCAAACTATTCCTTGTGATACAGGAAGGATTAAGCAATGACTTTACAGTACCAATACCTGCCAAAAGTTAAAGGAAATGACTCTGTGTGCTGTTCAGTTACCTCTAATGCACTCTAACAGCAAGATTAGGGGTATAGTAGAATAAGGAAGAGGAGTCAAAGAATTCTTCAGCTCAGTTGAATTGCATGAATCCAGAATAGCCAAATCCAGAAAAAGGAACCCCACATTTCCCACTTCCTGGACACTTAAAATGTTCCCAATTCCTAAAAATGTACCATTTTCTTCAGTTCTGTCCAAGGTTGACTCTTAACTATTTGATGTTGCTTTCTAGGAACTTGCTAACGATCACCCCCTTTTATTGTCAGGACTGAATATCAGTTTGTCTGTGACTGTTTTTGCCATGAGTACAGTTGAGTCTCATCTTATGCAAATAGAAGACTCGTATTGCCAATTAGTGCTGAGTGCATCCGTAAGGGGTTGTGTGGTTTGCCTGAAAATGACCAGCCACCTAGTCTATATTATAGGGGCCGCCACCTAGTCTATATTATAGGGGCCACAAGAAGGATCAGCCATAGGTCCTCTGTCACAGCCTGATGCCTTTTTAGAAGGTTATACTGTATGTGCCCGCACCCTAAGCAAACAACGCAGCTGCCCAGTACCATGACCCTCCCTCCTGGTTGCTTGTGTGTGTGTCTGTCGAAGATGTTTTTCTTTGTCGAAACAGTGTTTCAAACCACAGAGATTGCCATCTTTCATTTTAAAATACGAAGCTAGGAACAGGAATGTATTTTTAGTTGTTTGTGAACTTAAGCAATAAAATGCGTATTTGAAGAAAATAGAGTGGTAAATTGTTCTCAAAGAACTTGACTCTAACGAATTCTTCCTATTCCTTTGAACTTCTGGACCTCTGGGTTTCAGGCAGTTTCCTTAAGGGACTGCTCATGTTTGATATTAATTGACCGTGTTGCTCCTCTGTGGCTATATATAAACTGAACCTGTTATGTCCAGTGACACCTCAGATTTCACAGTATGGAAAAATGCAAGAAACTTTGAAAGTAATAAAATCTGTACTATACAACATTTATGGGAGCAATTTTCTTTTAATTTCCACTTTCAGTGCTGCAAATTTAAATCCTTCTCTCCCCACTCCCAAGATATTAATGGATTTGGTTTGTGCACAAGATGAGAGTGAGGGGCAAAAAGACAGCTTCTGTTTTTTTCCTAAAGGATGAGCAATCAACCATTATGGAAAAAAGTAAGCTTCAATAAAAAACCTCATACATTTTCTAACTTTTCAAAAAAATGCAAACATGCAAAATCGGAATCTATGCACTATATAACAGAATTTTAAAAACGGACTGTATTTGCAGCCAGGAATTCAGTAGTTCCAACAAGTTTACTCAGGTTAGAAATGTAATGCAGAGAAATATTAGTCACACTAATCATAGTCATTAGTCATAACATTAGCCTGTTATGAAGCTTCTATGGTCTGTTGTGCAGGTGCACACCAATGATGCGTTCTTAGTGCCATAAATGTTGTGAGATTGATGCCAACCCCTGAATCTGATTTTTGCCATTTGTGGTTTAGGACGAGTGCCAGATGCTGCACAACAATTGGAAAAAGTGTGTGGTGGGGGGGGGGAAGAGAGGAAAAAAAATTGAACAAAATATTTTTCCAGGGCTGGGTTTTCCAAACAGAGCTCAGTGTAGTACTGTTGTGTCTGCCAAGAACAACTGGAACAGTGCTAGCTCTTTCAAGTCCTTGTACTATATGTAATAAAACTGCTTTTTGGTGCCTGTTCAAATGACATTTATCTTGGCTGACAAAAAGGGCACTATCACAAATAGAAAGGGACATTTTCCTCTTATAGTGTTTATAATAACATTTTTGATCTGATGGAACTTGCATTGGTCCTGTCCTCGCACTCCCCCCCCCACCTCCCCGCCACAAGACCAAGACCAAACCTGCAGTTGTTCTGTGGCAAAATGCATCCATGAAAGTTGCTCCAAGTGGGATTTGCAGTGCAATCTGGGGTTTTAATCACAAAATCATAGTGGCTACAGCCACGCTGCCAATCAGACTTCCAATATCTGCAGCTATAAGGGGCGGGAGTTTCCCCCTGAGGGCTTAACCTTCTGAGGGTAGAAAATTCCTTGGTTCACATATATCATGCGATTTGCTACTCCAACTTTCGCAGGGAAACATTTTTCTCTTGTTCAGCTCCGTTTTGTTTTTTAAACCAAGAAAGCAGGGTTCACTCAAGCTGGAATGCCTATATAAAATTTTTGGCACCCCTCTCCACTTCTGAACAGGGAGGTTACCCATGAATTGGTTGTCAATGCTCACCAGTTTATTGCAGATACCAAAGCTGAGCATAGTTCATTGCATCTGAATGGCAGGCAGCTAAGTACACTCCCTATGTTATTACCCTACACTTTAGGTTCTGGGGGCTGCAGCAAGACTGAGGACACTTTCAAGGGGTGGGTGGGTGGGAAAAGGGTAGAAAGAGGGGGTGGAAACCAGACATTCCACATGTCTGGGAGTCTTAAAAGCAAAAATTTCCAAGGGTAAGCTGTGTCCCAAGATGCTCCAGTACAAATATTTACATACTGAATTGGCAAAAACATCTAATTGGGTGACTAATCAACTCCCTGGAGTAATGTTCTCCCAGCAACTGTGTGACATGGGTAGAAAATCACTATTGTCTGGCTTCAGCTTGGTGAATCTGTCCAGCACCAGCTGTGCCAGATACAAGCATAGCAAGCAGTTGGCTGGGCCAAGTTTAACAGGGAAGATCTTCCCCATTTTCTGTTGTCCCCAAACACTGGGTTCTCCCTAGGTGTTTCCCAAACCTTTTTGACCTGTGGCTCCCTTTATGATTGACCATTGGCCTCAGCTCCCCATTACATTGGTATGTAACAGGCAGAAAGCCACCAGGTGAAGCTCTCTCCCCAATTTCACATCTGTGAATAACCTCTGTGAAGGTAATTTCTCTCCCTTCTATAGGCTTGCCCAATCAGAAGTGGGGTGGGGGTATGTTGACTGGGGCTCCCCCTTCTTCCTTCCATATTCCCTCCACAGGGAACCTGAAGCCACCCTTCTGCAGCTCCCCTGGGAGCCACACCTCACAGTTTGGGAACCACTGCCGTAAGCCTATTGGTTGCGGATCACCCTAGCTGGAAACAGGGAAGGAAGCTGATGGGTTGTCAGGCCGGGTGGGTAGCACTGGTGGATCTGTGTGATTTCTTCCAAAAAGATCAGGGACACTCTGCAACTAAAGAAACAGTGAGGGGCTGGATTAACTAGTGGCTCAAATAAAGAGATGAGATGTTTTTCTTCTTATTTGGAGCAGGCAAAGCTTTATTGTTAGAAAAGTTTACTGCCTTGTTACCTGTTAATACACATTCAGAAAAATTTAAATGGTGTACTTGCTGTGTTCCAGTGCAAGAATAGGTAATACAAATGATCTCAAAGCAAGTGCTGTGTTCCTATGTAACAGCAGGTAATCACAACCACAGCTACTTACAAATGCACAAAACATAAGAGCCGGCCAGTGGGCCTGCATAAAGGTGGGTCACATGGCCCCCTCAATGACATGTCATGTTCACAATCCAGGTGGAAAATTTTGAGCTTCTGGAATAAAAAGTGGAAAAGGTACTTGGATATTCTGTGGTAAAAACCGCATGGGTGTTTCTCAGATAAGGAAACCCATGTGGGCTTTGCATCAGATGGTCACTTATTCTGTGGCAAATGCCCATTTCCACATGGGTTTTCGCACATTTG
The DNA here is from genome assembly GCA_026170595.1 of Plestiodon gilberti rubricaudatus. Lineage (NCBI taxonomy): Eukaryota > Metazoa > Chordata > Lepidosauria > Squamata > Scincidae > Plestiodon > Plestiodon gilberti. The sequence continues at coordinate 232,329,846 of JANXHW010000001.1, read as the reverse complement.
GTCTGGGCCTGAGTTCAGTTTTCAGATGTTTACAGATCCAGGGAAAAGTAACAAAAAGAGTTGAGCAGACAGTTTATAAAGATATCCCAAACAGGCAGTATTGCCAGTTCCAGGAACTAATAACGCACCCTGCTGTGCGTCAGACCACAGGAGCTCCATAGCAGGCCTCTGTGTTGGCTTCTCACATTTATAAAAGCCCTGGCTGCGAACCTAGCATACTGACAGCGCAATCCTGTGTAACTCTTGTACTGGTGTAACAGTAGATCCACCGGTATAAGCACACTTATGCCAGTGTAACGTGCTGTACGCCAATGTACACAAGACAGGCACCAGCGTAACCCCCCTCAGATTCTGCGCATGCACAGTTCTGATGCAGGACAGATGCCAGTGCAACGTTGCCAGTGCAGGGGGCATTCTGGGGGTGTCTGAATGCCCCCTGCACCGGCGGAGTTGCACTGGTGTCTGTCCTGTGTCCAAACTGTGCATGAGTGGCGTCCGAGGGGAGTTACACTGGTGTCCGTCCTGCGTCCGTCGTACGGCAATTTACACTGGCATATGCGCACTTACACCGATGGATCTACTGTTACACCAGTGCAAGAGTTACACAGGATTGCGCTATAAGAGAGGAACTCAAGGTCACCCAATTGAATGGATTGGAAGTAGCTCCAGACAAAAGAAACACTTACTGCAGAACACAATTAATAACTGCTGTTGATTCCTGTCTAGTGGGGACCTAAGCCAAATCCTGAACACCCTGGCAGCAGAATCTAGAGCACAGGATAAAGTATGAAAATTGGAGCACTTTAGAAAATGGATGGTGGAATGAGCACAGTTCTGCCGCATTCAAAAATACGGTATTCCTGGAGTTTACACTTTTACTATTTCTCTCACAAGTCTGCCATTTAGCGAGTGGGCACCTACCACAGCAGTCATGTACCCAGTTGGTAAGATGGTCAACTTGAACATTCTGCCAAGAATCTTTTTACCATGCCAGTGCGTCTCTGGATTCTTGATTTGATGCAGAATCCATTCTCTTGCGAGAGAATTCAGTGCAGAATTGAGAGAGTATGATGAGAGAACTGCTCCTTGACTGGCCGTTATCGATGATGGACTTATGAAGCAGCTACATGCACACTGTGGGGAAAAAGCGACTTATAAACCTTCATCCGTATCTATTCAACTTGAAGGTTGGTGGTTGGGCAGTGGTAGGAACACATTTTTCCTTCAAAACGTTTGACTTGCCAGCTCAAAAATATTATATGATGCGTGGAACTTGGGTCATTGGTGCATTCGCTGATATGCTCCAAGAAAACCTTTAGCTTTTATGCTCTGTACTTCTCTCACAAAGCTCATTCAACAAGTATGTGAATCCGGATTCCTATCAAAGAGAAATATTTTTGTAATACGCTGAGACAGTGTACTCATAATGATTATGAATGAGTAGAATAAACGCTTCCATGCTTATTGAGGAAGGGATATTCTTGAAATTAAATATTAAAAGCTGCCTTAACACAGTAAAATAACACAGTAAAATAACAATATGAGTAGAAACTTAATGAGATCACGAAGAAGGGCAATTTGAGAGTCAGCCTGTGGAGAGAGTGAAGAAAAATTAAGACAGATTTCACTAGTTAAATAAAATAGGAATTTTAATGAAAACTAGTATATTAAAGGTTGGTTGTTTTTGGAGTAACCCATCAGAATTTTTTTTAGTAAACAATAATTCATAACATAGTTATCCCAAATAAACCCACATTCTGGGAGCTGAATACGATATAAAACACTGAGAACCAGCTAGTTGGTTGGAAGGATCTGGCGGAGGCATTGGAGTCTTGGGAGTAGTTTAACAATCTGCCATTAGTTGGTGTCAGGAACAATGTTGCCTTGGGGTGCAGAAGGCTGTTCTCTTCCAGTGGTGGTTGAAATGAAAATGTTGGCCTTGAATCTAAACAATTCCTATTGGCATGTGAGTGCTTAAGGCAGCCAGCTTCCTACTTGCTGGGTTTGGGACCAAAGATCGTGAATGTGAGGCTTTCCTCTCGGATACAGCTGGAAAACTGGCTTGTTAGGGTTTACACAGCCTGTCTTCTGGTCTTGCCCTGATCCATGTGGACTGTGAGAGGACTAGCAAGAAAATCACAGTCAAAGCACTCCATGTGTTTGGATGATGGTCACTAGGGGAGTAGAAATACAGCACCCCATCCTGTCTCTTAGATCCACCTGGAATGTGCCATTAATAGAGTATCTGAGAACAACTAGTCTAGAATGGTGATGCTGGCAGATTTTTCACCAGATGCTTTTGAGTAAGACACTGTCCTATTTTTGTCTGCTGCTTCTGACAAATTCTGTTCAATTTACCTTTTCACATTAGTCAGCAGGTGGAGACAGATTTAAGATTGGCATCGATACTGTGTATATATATTTTACAGCCATTTGGAACCTTTCTCAGATCTGTATCTCCTTCAGCCACAGAGGGAGAATTGCTTTGTTGACTGCTGCTGCCTCATGCCTATAGAAATAGCGGGAGGTCAGTTGTTTGTCTTCGTTCTGGTTTGGTTTTAGTCTGTGCCGTGTGGGTGGCTAGCTGAGCTTGGCAGGCCGTGTCTTTCTGGAGGTGCTTTGAATTCCCAAGTAGCCATGGTTGTCTCTGATCACTATTCTCTAGCTCTCCTGACACAGCAGGCGTCTCTGAATGCAGATAGTCAGGCAAAGTGTGCTGGAAAGAACAAGGAGAATATGTTGACGGTGTTCTTATGCCTGCATTTCTATTTGCTATCAATCTTGCTGCCCAGGATTAGTGGTTTACAAACTCAGTTCCTGCTTTGGCCTCCTAGCTCATGCATTTTAGTAGTATTCAGTGATGTAGACTTGAGTCTATTGACTCAGACTTGAGTCGAACTCAAGTTGCATCAAAGACTCGACTCGATACTTGGAGCCTTTTATGACAAGTCCAATTTTATTCAGGTTTAAACCCACTTTCCCCATTAAATAGATAGGAACTCGCAACTCAGGACTTGGGGGCAAAGACTTGGGACTTGACTTGAGACTTGGAGTCAGACTTGATCCACATCCCTGGTAGTATTTGTGAAAATCATCTCCCGATACTTGTGATAGAGAACTTGGCCAGTTGCAACGTGACACTTTTAGTAAACTAGATTTTTATTGCAATTCAACAATACGGTTGATGCAAGTACTGATTTTGAACCCCGTAATAAATAAATAAGATATAGGAAGATATTTATATCTATATATTGAACCCCGTAATAAATTGAGAAGATAGTTTGCATGCTCTCCATACAAAGACTAATAAGATTGCTGCTATATGCAAAGGAGATCTTTCTGCTAGTTTGGTGAAATAATTTATCAAAATATATTGCTAGATGAGACTGCAGAGATTTTTGCCTTGCTCTCCCAGGGAGCAAACAGTCAGAACCCCTGAATGGCCTTCATTGAATGTCCTGAAGTTAACAGGTAAAAGGCCATGACAGATGCAAAAAACTGACGTAAATTAATAGGCTAAAATGGCCAAAATGTAAAAAACATTGTATTAGTAAAGGTTTAAAATGTTACACAACAACACAGTTACACGTTTAAAAACACAAAGTAACCAGCATTTATCATTAAAATCAAAATCTACAATGCTACGTTTCACTTGAATTTCATCAAGCATTATCAAGCGAGCCCTCATGCAGCAGAGGGAGGATGTTACCCAACACTGGTATGTGCTGCGTTAAGAGGAGGAGAGAGACCACATGATCCACATCTGGTAATTAGCTCACAATCAAGAGAGGAAATTGGAGACATCTATTATACACTCAACAGCACCTCTAACTAGCTAATCAGGCTAAATAATAAGCCCATAGTCAAGGAGGAGATTAGAAGCAGCCTGTAGTCCACCTAATGACGTGCCTGACATCTTAAAGGTATAAGCAAGCAGGTAACGAAACATGTGCATTTATACACATGTACAGCACCTATAAACATGACACATGAGTAGACCAGTAACCATAAATTGCAGGCGCAATCTATATCAAACAGCCAAACCAAACATGATAGTCAACACAAAAGACCCTAAAAAAGACTCAAGTGAGGAGCCGCCGTATCCCCTCACTCATCCCAGATAGGGATGTAAATCACCCAAACCACACAGATTGTATTGTTCCACAAGAAGAAATACTGTATTATGCTTGAGGTGCTTGTAGAACAATTAGGCTGCAATCCTGTACACACGTACCATTGTATGTACCATTGAAATCATTGGGACTTACTTCTGAGTAGACATGCCTAGAATCAGGTGATTAGGTCCTTGAGGAAAAACAGAGAAGACTTGCCATACTGCATTCTTGTGAGATGTTCTAGAATTTTTTATGAAGATGTATTTTTTATGATGATGTACAGTATTAGTCCTTTCCGATGGTAATTAGGGATGTGCAAGATCCCTGAAACATGGAATGTCTGATTTCATTATTAAAAAGCTCACTTGTTTGATCACTTGTTAAAATCACATTTGTTCATGAACGCATTTGTTGTTGTTCCATTCATTTACATTTCTTATTGCTTTCAATAGGAGACTGGGCTGTTGGGGCAAGAAGAATTGCCCACAGGCCTGTAATGAAGCAAAGCTGGTTTTAGTCTGCTTGGCCATTTAAAGATGCAGACCTGGAAAATGGCTGCTGGGAGCAAAAGTTCGCCGTTGCCCAATGCAATGAAGATTTCTAATTCTAATTCTTTCCCACCTGAGCTTCCCGATGTCTGGATGTTAGGCAAGGTGCAAAGTGAGAGGGAAGTGAAGCTGGAGAAACTGTGTCTTGTTTTGAACGTGGCATTGGATCGGCTCGTGTCTTGCCCACCAACCAGACATGAGGAAGCCGAGAATAAGAACGGTAAATCTTCCTTTTTATGTGGTCAGCAGTTCAATTGCATGGTTCCTGAAGAGGGAACGGGACATGCCGACGCATCTTTTGGCTGTAAGTTATCCCTAGTTCTCACTGTATCTGGATTGTACCATTTCAGATGGCAAGTGAATTATTGCAGAATTAAAAGTTCTACCATATTTCACCCCTCTATTCATGTACTGTACGAAACAAAAAACCAAGCCCCCCCCCCGATATCGGAAAAGAGAGGAATCCTTCTCCCAAAATCTAGTTTTCTATATGCGGGTTTTTGTTCTTTCTTTTGTAGGCAGGGACATCTAGTCCTCTGAGCTCTTATCTGCAACCTCAAGTCTACAACAGAGAGGGCTGTGTTACTCTTTCCTCACTTGCCCTCTATTCAATATAAAAAATATTGTCGGGTAGCACTAGAAAAAAATCAAGCTAACTTTAAAAAAAATCCGATTTGAAATTTGGAACAGTTTTCTAGCGATATGCTTTTATATGAGCTAGGATGGTGTAGTGGTTTGGGAGTCGGACTTAGATCTGGAAGATCCAGGTTCAAATTCCTGCTCAGCCACGAAGCTTCCTGGGTGACCTTGGGCCAGTCACTATCTCTTAGCCCCACCTACCTCACAGGGTTGTTGTGAGGACAAAAAGGAGGGGAGGAAATATGTACACCACTCTGAGCTCCTTCGAGGAAGGGCAGTATAAAAATGTGAAAAATAAATATCACAAATGTCTGTCATTAAAAAGATCCAACCAATTTTGCTTATCTCCTTCTGCACTGAGAAAAATCTGTTCTTGCCATGTTCTTTTTATTTTGGCCAGTTACTTAAAAAAGTCTTTTTAAAAGTGTCTTGCAAACACCACAGGAATTGGCATTGTAAAACTTAAGTTCTGTTGTAGGATTTATTTCCATGTGAACGTATATAGATTAAGGCTAAGTCTGAGTAAGCATGGATATGATCAACCTACGTAATTGAAATATCCCGTTTTTACTATTTCTTAACTTCTGGCCTTTCTTCCTTACGTTGTTTTTTTTTGGTAATTCTTTCCTTGGTCACTCTTGGGTAATATGAATTACCCCGTATTGTCCCGAGTATAAGACGCACCTGATTATAAGACGCACCCTTAAAGTTTGGTGCTATTAAAAACTTTTAATTAAATCACTGGCATTAAATTGCAACAGCCTGATTAGCCTGATTATAAGACGCACCCCTAGTTAAAAAAATTAGGAGAAAAAAGTGAGTCTTCTACTCAGACCAAAACGTTTAAATATTTTTGAAATTAACCACCCCACACTATTTTAAGTTAGTCATGACTAAAAACACCATGTATAACAATGAGGCAAGTTAGTCATGACTTACAATGCAAGCCTGTGCAAACCTATGCATGTTTGCTCAGAAGTAAGTCCCATTGTGTTCAGTGGGGCTTACTCCCAGGTAAGTATGTATAGGATTGCAGGCTTAATTTTTCTTTGGATGAAGCCCTTTAAATATATCTCACAGGCTGTATTTTCTTCATACCCTGATACAGCATGTTACAGAATGTGTCACGATAGTAAATCTCAGATCTTGAATGACTCCTCCCCTTTGCTGTCTGTCAGTAGAGAGTTCTCGTTTTGAAATTGGGTGAGAGAGGCACTGTTTTGCCTGTACTGTGGTTACGTTTGCTGCTGTTAAGCTTTGCTCAGAATTGCAAGAGGGAGGATCTGGATGGGAGGCATGGCCTAGGAAGAGGGAAGGTTAGCCCTTAGCCCCACAGTCTGGATCGGGCCCCTGCAGCTGCTGCCACTCTACAAAAGAAACCAGCTCAGAAGGGCTCTTTGTGACTTCCCATGCTGTGTAGTTTGACGCTCAGAAATGGTTGCCTCAGAATGACTTCTCGTGTGTAGTTTGACCTAGAAGTGGTTGCCAGGCAAATTGCCTTGAATTTCTTTGAATTGTTCCTCCCGTGGTACATAATCTGTTCTTTAACAGACAAATCTAGAAAGTCTTCAATTTAGTTCTTATTTGAAGGTGAGGATTGGGCTTCCAAACGGACCATACAAATTGCTTTGCTGCCAGCGACATTTGGGCATAGCAGTCTTTGGAAGCACCCAGATCATCAAGACGTATCCCAGGACGAGGTTAATTTAGATGCAAAGAGAAGACCAAATTGATACTATCCGTGAGATCTCTCTAAAAATATTAAATAACAGGGCACTTTGTTTCAAGTTGCCTGGGAACGCTGCATCTTCAGCATCTGTCATTTTGTAAAATGCTCGCGTCAAAATGGTTTTTAGGAGGCCAATGACTGTGGAATATAATTTTCTGGTGAATAAGCCTAAATTGGAGGGCAACAGATGATGATTGATTTCAGGGCAGCGCTTCTTTGTGGCTGTATCAGGTTTCTTTGGGTTCTTCTGCATTTTTTTTCCTCCAAGCAGCTTATATTAGTTGTGATTAGTAAATTAATCATTAAACAAGCAAGACTGTGTAACAGTAACCGTATTTATGGTATAGTTTCTAGACTGAGGAGCATGTCGGTCAGTGACTGTTCACTATCTACAACATTCAGAGCTGTGTATTATTTCGGCAGCCTAAACCTTCAGGGAATGAAGCGTTGACTGGGGAAGACAGCAGACTGTACAAGCCAGCCATATCAGCTAGCTGATCTATGAAACCTCTAGTGTTAGTCATCTGCTGTTCGCTCTCTTGGGCATACATGGCAGAGGAGAGGGCATCTCAGAGGAGCTGTCAGTTTTAGTGGCAGGTGTTTATGTTGCAGTGATTGCATTATAAATGTACAGCGGCGTGGTCACCAGTTTTGAGTAGCTGTGATACTAGTAAGCCCTAAGGCTAAAGAGACTGAGAAGGAGTTAAAACATAGCCGCACATTCTTCCCAAAGTGCATTCACAAGAATGAAAATGCAGTCTATAGGAACAAGTGGTATGCTTGCTCTTTTGAATTCTTCAGCTGAAATTCCACAAGCAGCTACCAGCGAGGATTGTACTCTGGGTTTTGTCAGTGCAAGCAAGTACCAGCAATGGGTCTCTCTTCCCGGGAACTCTGATTCTGAATGGAGTCGAGTGCCTCTTTCGGCGTGTTTGTTTTTTAAAAGTTCCTCTTTACTGCAAGGCTTTAACACACCTCGTAAAAAGGTACGCCTTTGCCAAAGAGAATATTTGGTTTATATTGAGTGGAGACACAATTTTTTTTTAAAAAAAAACTTCCTTTCAGAAAATAAAATTAAGACAGCTTGAACTCCTTGGAGAGGCTGCTAAAGTTTATTGTAGGGACACAAGAGTGCCTGTGTTGTTATTGTGAGATGGGCAAACAATGTTATGCTATTATAAGCCCTTGAATATAAGCTCAGTCATCAAATCTGAACGTTCCATCCAGGTCACAGTCTCTACCATCAATCCAGATTTGGTACAAAACTTTTGAGAAAGGAGGAAGACAGAGAAGTTTAAAATCTTCTCTGAATTTTGAGGAACCCCCAAATATTTGTAACTTTTTCATTTGTAAATTGTAACAATTTCCTTTCGGTTTGTATTCCGGAAGTTGTTTTCAAAAATTCAGGGTTGTTTTGGAATGCATTCTTCTGTTATTTTGAAAAAAATAAAAATGAAGTACAGTTCTGTACTGTCAAGTAGGGTTTGAGTAGTTAGCCTTTAGGTGAGTAGTTAGCCTTTAGGTGCCCCTTAAGTGACAGATTTTACTAGCATTTATAATGTGATGCATCTGTTTATCGTGTTTAGACCTCTTGTACTTTCCTCTTGCCAAACATGGCTTTTGTCTGCAGAACTGAGAGTAGCCTCATTTAGAACGTCATTTGTTCATAAAAATCAGCATTCCTTGTCCTAACATCCTGGCATTTGAGATTAACTAGAGGCCATGATCACCCACCTTGCAAAATTCAGTCCCAATTTGTGGAGAAATGAATGAGATACAGCATTTTCAAACTTGACCATGTCAAAAGTCAAATTTGTTTTTCATATGTTTTTCATATCTTCTTGAAATTGGTTTTGGAGTATTGAGAGGTCGAGCTCTCCCATCTGCCAAAGTTTGGTGGAAATCCATTGTGAAATGACCCGTTTGCAGGTCTTTGAAGTTGTTTCTCATTAGGAATAATAGGGTCCCATCCCATTGCAGTGGAGCCTTCAGGGGGGCAGGAAGATTGGTGAACACAATTCATTATTTATTTATTTAAATAATTTTTACCCCGCCGTTCTCCCAATAAGGGCAATCAAGGCAGCTTACAATAAAATATGTTAAAACACATAATACAATACAATACAATAATACATAATACAATACAATACAATACAATAAAAATAATTAAAACAATTAAACAATTAAAACAAACAAACCCTAGTGGGTCACCTTGTGATTATATTTATTAAAAAGCCAGCCCACCATGTCAGCCATCGAACACCAACCTGAATAAAAACATCTTGAGGCCCCGCCAAAAGGTCTCTAAAGAGGGAGCCATTGTTAATTCCAGGGGGAGGGAAAACCATAGTTGGGGCACCACCACCGAGAAGGCCCTATTCCTCGCCGCCATCCCCCTCACCTCCGTCAATGGCGGCACGGTTAACAGGCCCCCCTCTGATGACCTCAGAGTATGGGTCGGATTATAAGGAAGGAGGCGGACCCTCAAATACCCTGGTCCCAAGCCGTAAAGGGCTTTAAAAGTCAAAGCCAGCACTTTGAATTTTGCCTGGAAATGAACTGGCAGCCAGTGTAGCCGCTGAAGCAATGGCCCGACTGAGTCAAACCGACAAGCCCCAGCAACCACCCGGGCAGCCACATTCTGCACTAGTTGCAGTTTCCGAACAGTCTTCAAAGGCAGCCCCATGTAGAGTGCATTGCAGTAGTCTAATCTAAATGATCGGTCACTGTGGCCAGGTCTGAATGATCCAAGTACGGGCGCAGCTGGTGCACCAGCTGGAACTGGGCAAAAGCCCTCCTGGCCACAGCCGCCACCTGGGAATCCAGGAGCAGCTGCGCATCCAGGAGAACCCCCAAGCTTCGGACCTGCTCCTTCAGAGGGAGTACAACCCGTTCAGAGTAGGGCGATGGTCCAATACCTGAATTGTAGACTTCTGGACCAAAATAACCTCAGTCTTATCAGGAATTAATTTCAGCTTGTTTGCCCCCATCCAGCTCCCAACTGCCTCCAGACAACGATTCAGGACATTGACCACCCCCTTGGAGTCAGGTGGAAAGGAGAGAAAGGGCTGGGTGTCATCAGCATACAGATGACTCCCTACCCCAAACCCCCGGATGACCTCTCCCAGCGGCTTCATATAGATATTAAACAGCATGGGGAATAGAATTGACCCTTGTGGCACCCCACACCTCAAGGGCAAGGGTGCCGAAGAAGCATCCCCCAGCACCACCTTCTAGAATCTGTCAGCCAGGAAGGAGCGGAACCAGCTCAGAACGGTGCCTCCAAGCCCCAACCCAGCCAACCGACCCAGAAGGACACCATGGTCAATGGTGTCAAAAGCCACCGAGAGGTCCAGCAGGACCAACAGGGACGCACTCCCCCTGTCCAGTCCCCGGCACAATGAAGAGACAGTGCAGGCACACAGACATTGTGTGAAGGAATGTTTCAGAACTAAGTCCCGAAGTGTTTTTAATGGAGCTTACTCCCACTGTGCCTTGTAGATATGCATTGGTCAGACTTTCATCAAATGTAACTCAAGCAAGTGAGTGGAAAGCTTCACCTGTTGAATTTCTGCCTTGACACAGCCCTCTCCAGCCCAATGTCAAACTGAAAGATGAAGGCAAAGTGTGGGTGTGGAGCTCAATTTCTAAAGTCAACACTGTGTACAAGACCGTACAAAGACTTTACTGTTTACATGGCACAGAAATTAAGCTGACTACCTTAATTTCAAATTTCCTTTTAGGAAATTTTCCATAAGAAAAAAAATGAAAAGCACCTAAATACTGATTCAACTGAAGGTTTGTTTGTTTGTTTTTGTTTGTTTATTTATTTTTAATTCTTGAATTTAGCAGTATGAAAAACTGACTCCTGATCATGTTTGGCCTTTACCAGTAATAAAGTGTGTTTGTCTGAAACTACAGGTTCAAAGAAAATTACTTTTCAGAGAAATAATTGGATGCGTTGAAAACAAATGCAGGCATCTTTAAGCAGTAATCATGGCATCACAGTATTTGACAGAGGGTAATTTTAGCTTTAGCATGAGAAAAATAATATGGGCATTGTTTTTAGCCAAGCTGATACTATACCCTCCCGCTTGTATATTAAGGCTGCCTGAATCCTAGGCTATGGTATTCAGAATGCCAGGAGATATGCTTGCTTACTTTTGTAGGCTCTGAGGCTGATCATACTACTAAAGATGCAACACCTTCCTGGGAGTAAGCCCCAGCCCACTGAACACAATGGAACTTGCTTCTGAGCAGATGTGCGTAAGCATTTTTGAGCAAACCCAATTTTGGATCTGGTTTGCTCCGAGTCTGCTGTATCCCAGGTTTTTCATGCACAAGAAAACAGTTTGGTTTAGTTCCACTAAATATATCATGAGCCTCAGCCCCCTCTCTGTTTCTGAACACTGACCTGAGTTTTATGGTTTACATTGTTTTCCAAAAGGCCTCTCTCTTGTCTTTTCCTGCCTTCCAGCATTATGCTGAAGATCATTTCTCAAAGTTTTGATACCTGTGGCACAGTTTTATTCTGGATAAAAAATGAAAGCAGATGTATTAAAAAGCGCGCGCACACACACACACACACACACACACACACACACACACAGAGTTCTTTGCGCAGTGAGCAGGCAGAATTTGCTACCCTCTTCCACATTGCTCAGTCTCATTCTGACTGGTTTAATGCTGTCTCAAGAGACAAATGTTTGTTACATTGTGGCTCCCTTGCAACATTCCCACCTGGCTCTTGGACTGCAGAACGAGTGGATTGGCTAAGGTGGTCCGACTTTGAGCACATTGCAAGGACCACTCCATGTTTTTTTTCATGTTGTGCCCCTCTTTCCAGTTTTACCAGTGTTGTTAACTAAGCAACAGGGAGAGGCATCGGCATTGGATAGTGAAGGTAAGGCGTTGATGATCAGTTGTTGGGGCTTTTGGAGGCTGTTTCTGCTCCTAGCACACAGTAATCAAATCAGTGACTAGAGCAGGGGTTCTCAACCAGTGGTACTAGTACCACCAGTGGTACTTTGGCCGACTGCCGGTGGTAGTACTCGGACCACTGGAACCCTGCTCCGATGCGGCACTTTCGGCAGTGCATTTTTGCTCCCAAAAGGCTCCTGCCTTTGGCTGAGCCTCTCAGGAACACTGAGAAGGGCCCTCCCACCTGCCCAGGGCCTCCTACCTGCATTTTCTGGCCTCTGAAAACCCGGAAGTAACTGCCGATGTCATCACCAGTCACTTCCAGTGGTACACAGTAGGAGAGTGCCGCCGGAGGTGCTACTCAGCAGGGAGGGGTTGAGAACTCCTGGTCTAGAGCATTATAATGTTGAAGGTGTCTGTCCATCTCTTTCAGGGCCAACTCCCAGGAGGATGTATTGCTTATCCAAAAGATATACCAGACTGCTTCTATCACTGCTACTATATCACTTTGACCCCCTTGTTGCTCAGATTGTGACTTTACAAAAATATGCCCCTCTGACTTGCATTACAGAAGTGGTGTAGAGATGAATAGCTTAATTTGCGGAGTGTTTTTCCAGGCGTTAACAGCTTCATTTGGATCCATCGCTGTTTGGTAATAAGCGTTATTGCCTGTTTCATACTCTCTGCTTCTGTAGGAGAATCTTGTTTTTCTTATTTGCAGTGGCTATGCCTCAAGGTGATGGTTTCATCAGCATCCTGACATGAACTTCCATATCTTTCCCCTGATGTGAAGGGTGCCTGATGTGTTTTTTCAGGAGAAGATGAGGGAAACTCTAATGGTGTAAGGTTATAGCAACTAAACATGAGATTGATTTAGCTGACACATTTCAGTGAAATCTCTTTGTAGTTATTAGGGGATCTGCCAGGAGCCAGTAATGAAAAGCAAGAGTAGTAATCAATGTATAATTATAAAAAAGTATTGGGTGGCAAATGTCTTTTCTGGTGTACAACAGAATTCTCAAGAGGTTCATCGTGAATTTGCTAATGCAGCCTGTGCAGATAAATGTGTTCTGAAGGAATATTCCGGACAGCTTTGAGAGCATTTCTGATGCGACAGAAGCGAAAGAAAAAGAGAATTGCTAAGAGGTGATGTTTTTTTCTGTTCTGTCCAGGACTGTCTTTTAGTTAAAAATAGCTGTTTTCTCTGAAGAGACCAAATTTGTGTAGGCAATTTCTGCCAAAGCATTGCTTGGAAACAAGACTACATATTCAATTCAAGGCATATTTCAATAGCCGGGAGCATAGAACCGAGATTCCATGCCAACCTATAAGAATGCACAGCTTGGCTATTCCATGATCGTTCTGCAGTTCTGGAAGGTATTGCCGATTCTATCCCTTGACATATGACAACATGGAGCCTTGCAGTTAGCCGTAGGCTGCAGTAGCAGAACGGTGCAAGCAGCTTTTCAGATCTACTACTTACCGGTATGTTATTCCATGACACACAGATTGATACATGTGGGTGGAGCCACTGGGGTCAGACTTGCAAAGGGAATGTGACATACAAATCTCTGGGAGAGAACAGTGTAAAGTGAATTTACAATCCAAATGTAAATCATATGGGCCTGAGCATGGCCTGAAGCATGTTACGAAGTTAGTTCGGTTGATAATGTTAAACTGGTCTGGCCATGTACAGTGAATAGATAGAGAGTACATGTGAAACCTGTTCAGAAGTGTCCTGGCAAGCCCTCTCCCTGGTGCTGATACACTTTATAGCTCTGACCGTGGGGACAGCAGGAAGTTGTAACTGCAAATGCTGTCCACAATTACACCACTTCTGAATAGGGCTGTGGGTGTCAGGCAAATTGTGAGTCCTCTGAAGGAAGAGCAGGTCAAGAAAAGCTCTCTTTGAAAAGATAACACCACAAGACTTAATCTTCGCATTATGAATGTTACAAATGGATAAACTGCAACACGGCAGTACCGTAGGAGCTAAAGGACGTCCTTGGTTGTTTAGGCTGAGTGGGGTGATGTACACAATGCCTTGGATGAGAGAGAATTGCAATCCGGAATTGCACTGCAGCCTCTACTATGCCACCAAGCCTACATTTTAGTAACCGAAAGGAAGATATCTGGCACATTTGGTCCAAATAGCGCACTTAAATATACAGTATATCTGTAAGTGAACTAATATAGCATGGAGCTGGGTATCTTTCTTTTCTTTTCTTTTTAAGTCTCAAAACCACAGACATTAGTTTAGTTGCACATTTCCTGAGGCTTTGAAGTGAGCTAAGCTTATTTCCCTTTCACTGTCAGTTGTTTAATAACAATCTGTCGATTTGCTTGGCTAAATAAAAAGGGGGGGGCTTTTTCTTCATTCTGAGGTAAATGGGCAATTACTTAAGCTTGGATAGCAACTGTAACTAAATTCTTGAATTCTCCATTTTATAAGCATTCTGTTATGGGCTGCACAGTGAAGACTGCAAGTGCCACAAGGCAAATGTAATGGCTGCGTTAGAGCTCTCACTTTGTCGTTAACAAAAATTAAGCTTCTTCAGTTCAGTTTTGGCATGCCACAGCGAATTCCAAATTTAATGCTGAAAACCTGCACCTACGTTCCAGGCATGGCTTGTCTCTCTGCTGTTTTCCTCTTGACCCCCAAGGGTTGTGGTTTCTAGTATCGAGAATAAACTTTTGCCCTCAGCCAGCAAAGCTTCTCTTGTATTATGTGTTACATGAACCAGATGAGAACATAAACCTCTCCCTTTAACCTTGGTGAATGTGCCCTTTGTGCGGACACAGGTGTTCATGTGTGTAAAGCTCAGTTCTTCTAGTTTGTGCTTCCATATACCATGTTCCACTGAACTAAGGCAGCCACTCAGTGAGATAAAGCCCGAGCTACATTGTCCACGGCTGCGTCGCGGCTGCGTTCCGTGCGGGTCTGGTGTCCCGCCCCCAGGTCAAACAAAGGCTCTGATTGTCCGGACGTAGCGCGAACGCAGCAAAAGTCGAGCCGGGCTCGATTTTTGCTGCGTTTGCGCTACGTCCAGCCAATCAGAGCCTGCTGTTTGACCTGGGGGCGGGACACCAGACCCACACGGAACGCAGCCGCGACGCAGCCGTGGACAATGTAGCTCAGCCTTAAGGGCTGGGGAAGATTTTCTTCCTCTTCTTACCCAGAAGCAAGTTCTACTATAATGTTTGGTCATGTGACAACTTAAAAAAAAAGATTTCACAAGAGCTCAACTTTGAAAAATTATGCTATAGTGGGAAGATTCCATAATAAGCAAGATAATAATAATAATAATAATAATAATAAGAGAGATTCCTTTCTGACTGGCTCGCTGAACTTCCCCCAGCAAGCTTAACCATTTAAGGGTAATGTAACTCTTGCACTGGTATAACAGTAGATCAACCGGTGTAAGTGCACTTATGCCAGTGTAACTTGCCGTATGTTGACGGATGCACGATGGAGACCGGCGTAACCCCCTCAGACACCGCGCATGCGCAGTTCGGACGTAGGATGGACGCCAGCACAACACCAGTGCAGGGGGCATTCTGGGAGCGTCCAAACTGCGCATGCGTGGTGCCCGGGGGGTTACGCCGGTCTCCATCCTGCATCCGTCGATATATGGCAAGTTACACTGGCATAAGTGCACTTACACCGGTGGATCTACTGTTAAGGCTGTGACACACCAAGCACATCCGCATACGTTGCGCCCAGCGGTATCCGCATTCGTCTGTTGTGTCTGACCTCCAGCTGGAACGCACAGAAGCGCCGGAAGGTACATTCTGGTGTGCGCTAAGATAACCCATACTCATCTTTTGCTGACTTCTGCCGCGTTCAGCCATTCAGAGCCCGTATTTGGAACTGTGGGGGCTAATCAGAATCGAGTCTCTATTCTGATAGGCTAAAAGAGAGGGGGCGGGGCAGAACGTCTTCCCTTCTCCATGCGGCTTTCTTTGATGTGCCTGGGGTTCATAATGTTGCATTTTGGCACATCGGCCGCTCAGGCAACACACCAAACAAGATGCACATGGATGTGTTTGGTGTGTCACAGCCTTACATCATTGCAAGAGTTACACAGGATTGGGCTGTTAGAGATCTTATCTGGGTTAAACTGTGCAGATGATGCTGTTTTTAGATATTTTATTTTATTTTCCCAAAAATGTTGTGGATGCAGCATCATGCCAGGGCATTCTGGGGATAAAATGGGGGCTGCTATTTTTTTGTGGCAGCAGCTATTCCCCCCCCCCCGAATGCTCCAGTACAATGCTGTCCCAGTACAAACTGGCTTGCTTTACACCATTGAAACTCTACTTAAGAATATCAAATTGAGAACTAGTAGCCATAATTATAAATTGGTAATAAAAAGCTGCAATTGAATTTCTGAAATAAAACTGGTGTGCATAATAAAACTTTTTTAAAAATGCATAGTGTCTCTTTTCAGATTTGTAATGAGCAAATTTAGCTGCATTTGTTGTTCTGTAGTTATAGAGGGCAGAAAAGGTTAATTTGAAATGTCAGGATTTCTTTTTCTAATGCAGTTTTAGTGATGAAAGTCTTGTTATATAAATGAAAAGTGTAAATTTGTAACTGATGTCTTTAGATTTAAGCTTTTTGTATATAATAGTACTGCATGCTTACTCATAAAAATGCATTCGGGAGTACCACCAACTAGCTATACTAAAAAGGTTTAAATTTTTAGAAACCATGTCCAAGGTAAGAAAGTGTATACATAAACAATTTGACAGGTTTTAAAATTAATATTTTAGCTTATTGTTTGTTTTTAACCTGCCTAATCACAATTGCTCAACTATGTAACACAAATCCATATAAAAAGCATATGAAATATTATTTCATATAGAATGACCAATTTTAAACCATGTCCTTACCCCCAACAGCCACCAAAAGTCAATCTCAGCATAAACTTTGATGCTCAAATCCAGAAAACGTTTCTCCCACTTTCTGATGAAATATTTCTGATGAAATATTTGGTGCTAGTTAGTTGCAATTAAATTAAATTCCATTGATTTCAATGGAACTTTCATGCATGCAGAAGTGACTTTAATTGGTCTTCCAGAAAAAGGGCTGGTGAGCCTCTATGAAAAGAGAGTTGACTTTTTTGTACTTTTCTACGAGGGTTATTCCAGGTTTGCACAGTGGGACATGATGAGGGGCTAGAGAGAATTAAAGTGTAAGCCTCAGCTTGCTTTAGTAATCCTATCTGGGTAGATTTGTGATGAGCAAATCTTGAGAAAGTGGCTGTCCTACATTTGTTTTAAGCACATAAAAGCTACCTCTGCTTGATGAGTGTCCATCTCACCCAACGCTTCGTGTTCAGTAATGCCCTATAGAATCTCATATGCAGAACAAGATGGAGATAGCAGCATCCCGTTGTTTTGTTCCCACCGTATGGCAATGGGAAGTATCCTGCACCTTAATATGGAAGTCACATTTAACTATTATGCCTAATACCCTTGGTGGATAGATTTGCCTATACAGGACTTGTATTAGATGTTACAGATGGGGAAGCAGGAGCTAAATTGCCATTTTCAATGGCACTCATGCATTTGCTATAGTATCTAGTGTGTGAACCCAGCATTTCTGTTTCAATAATCACAGCAAGTTTATAGCTAGTTATACAGTATATGTGAAGTTTGTTATTTCCCCAGTTGCATTTCTTTATATATATTACATTAACAGCGCAATCCTCTTTCTTCGGGTGGCGGAACAAGTGTTCTGCTGCCCAAAGACGTCGTAAAAGTGCCGTAAGGCACTTTTTCAATGACTCTTGAGCAGGGAAGGCTGGCGCAAGGCTGGCCTCCCCTGCTTCCCCACCCGGACTGTCTCCCGCCTGCTGCCAGACCCAGGTAAGTATCCAGTGGAGGGGGGCAGTTCGGGAGCAAACGGCAGGAGCTGATAGGCCCAGCCACTCCAGGAGGGGCACGGGGATGGGCCTTGGCCGAATCCTGTCCCCCGCCGATCGGCTGAGCCGTTACACGTCCTCCTCCGACTTCCACCAGCAAAATAGCTGGCGGAATTCTGAGGAGGCCAATTGGCCCCAGCGCCATGTACATTCGAGGAAGGGGACGAGCATCCCCTTCCCCGAGGAGACTTTCCGCTGCGGGGGAGGCTGCCTGCGGCAGAGCACGAGATTCGGCAGGCGGCCTCGGCCGCCCGGCAGATCCTACAGTAGGATTGGGCTGTGAATCTGTGATTTTGTTGTCCTATTTAAATTTTTTAAAGGGCCAGATTATGTGTGCACAGTGCACAAGAGGTATGTTTCCAACTGCATGCAAGGGTTCTCTTTCTAAACAGGCCACATAGGAAGTGATTCCAGTTAGTATTGGGGCACACAAGGGGGGGAGCATGTTCATTCTTTCCTTGTGCACCATACGCCTTCACTTCAGACAATTGCCCCCTTGCAGCTTCAATTTGCTCGGGCAGCAGCAATTTGAGGACATTTATGCACAAATCTAGCGTGGCCTTGAGTTCTTGTCCAATCTTGGATCCATAAATTTTAAAGCTCTCCATGATTTAAAAAAATCTTCTCTCAAAACCAGGTAGATACTGCAGGAGCACCAGCAGCAACAAATGCGAATCTGCATGGCAAACTTTACTTATTATATAAACTTGATAGCTTCTCTTTCTAGTTCTGTTGTCACATGTCAGAAGACGGAAGCGCTTGGCTGTGGAAATCAATTTGAAGTTTTTCACACCACTAATCTAGTGTGACAGTGTGAAATGCGTTCCCTGAGCTGTTCTTTATGACTCCTAGTGCTTAGAATTAATGGCTATTATCTCTCTACTTTATTGCTTGATGATTTCTTTCTTAACTTGCAGTAATTTTCACTGGTACCTTCAGTGATGAAAAGAAGTGAATGCAAAAGTAAGGTCCTTTCTGATTCTGAATGCATTTGGTTGTGACCAGTTAGCATATCTCATCAGTAAATGTGCAGCTGAAGACTTCTTTTGAATACCAACTTGAAAGTGTGCTTCTTTTACGGTGGATGCGTGCGCGCGCACACGCACTTATAGTATCATATAAATCTATCTGTCAGCAATAGTGTATTTGGAATTCAGCTCTTCAAGTGTCTGAATGACTTACTGGAAGAATGTGCAGGAGATTGGTTGGAATTAAAATCGAAGAGTGCTCCTGAGAGCTTATGAAACTAGCATGACCAGTATCAGATTGCCAGGATCGTAAGTTATGGGTTTGTTTGTTTTCCAGAAGGACTGTAAAGCTCTATGATGCTTTGATTTAGTGCGAGAAGCCTATGAAGATGTAGTAACTATTTTCCCTTTTCAAAATCTGTTTCCTGCATCACTTGGCAGTGTACAGATGGATGAGAACAGATTTCCCCCTTTAATGCTACTAATGCTGATTTAGTATTAACACCTGTAAATATGATAACCTGGGTAGTCCCTCATTCAAGTTTCACTTCAATCAAAGCTTGCTAATTGAGACACATGTTAAACCAGAGTGTCTCTTGAGTGTGTATTTAGTACTGTAGGGCAGGGGTTCTCAACGTTTGGAGGCCCGGGTACCCCCTATCACCTTCTAATTTTCTGAAGTACCCCCTTCTAATTAACTGCTAATTAATTGGATTAATCAATTAAGTAGGTAAATAATTAATCATTAAATAAAAAGTACTAAACAATTTAAAAGTGAAAAAGGTCTTATTTCTGTGTGTGTGTGTGTGTGTGTGTGTGTGTGTGTGTGTGTGTGTGAGAGAGATGCAAGGATCTCTTTTTTTCTCCAAGTCACAGTTCCCAAAATCAGCTCCCCCCCACCAAAGTACATTTTCCAAAGTACAAAAATAAGCCCAAAACCAAAATCAGAGAGACAGAAGGGCTCCTAAAATAATTACAATTTAAAATCCATGTTAATTAACACTTAATTAGCTGCTGATGGGGCAGATAAGGGGCAGGGCTTGGCGTACCGCCAGAAAGAGGTCCACGTACCCCTAGGGGTACCCGTACCACAGGTTGAGAACCCCTGCTGTAGGGCAAAGAAACGGCTGATGGCAAATGACTTGTGCCTCTTGTGGCGGCTGCTCCCCTGTCAATGGCACCTTCCCAAAGAAGCAGCTTTTAAAATAGCAACAACAAAGGATCATTAGGCTACAATTGCACACATTTACCTAGAACCTGTACTTTGGCTCTTTAAAGCCCTATTCTCAAATCATGCATCCTCAAGAAAACCCTTCCTTCCTGTATATATAATGTTGTTACCACCTGAGTAAGACTGGAATAAAAGTATACCCTAATAGCTATTTGGATTATTTATTGTGGCTGCTGTGACTGAATTTTGGAGTAAAGCTGGTGATCCTGGCAGGAGAAGTACAATGTAGTCATTACGATAATTTATTAGAATTGTCTACTTGACAAATACTCATGGAACCAGGCTTGTGACACTCTACAACCATACGGCAGGGAACTGGTGATCCTCTTAGTTGATTTCACTTGTTTGGGGCCTGAATCTGCTGAACCATAATGCTCTGCGCAACCAGGGCTACATTCTGCTTCCTGCTGCACTGCTTTTCTGGCAGGCTGACTAGGCTGCTTCTTCCTCAGACGCTTCTGCTACTGAATTAGGCAGTGGGCAGATGGTGCCGGTTCCGTTTCCCCCTAGGCAGACAAGACAAGCTGTACTGTCAGCTAAGCTTTCCCAGATGTTTTAGGCAAGTTTCTGCTCAGTGAACATGAAGATGCCAATTTCTTAGTTGTTCACTGGTCCTGGCAGGCTACATTCACTTAGGGCAGCATCCCAGGGTTTCTGTAGCAGCATGAATATACCCTGGAGAATACTTAGCCGAGGGCCCCTGAATACTAATCTCAGTCACCACTCGGAAACTTGAAAACACCATAGTGGGCTGCTACTTCTTCAGATGGGGAACGACACACACACACACACACACTCACACTCACACGTGCTTTGTTTGCCAATTCCCTTCAGAGATCACAGGTGACATTAAAATAGATGAGCTTCTGTTCTACTTTAGAAATATTGCATGAATCTAGAATTTCAATAATTCCCATTGAATTGGCTTTGTGGTTTTTCCTTAAGAAGGGTGTCCCTAGAGCAGAGGTTCTCAACCTGTGGTACGGGTACCCCTGGGGGTACGTGGACCTCTTGCTGGGGGTATGTCAAGCCCTGTCCCTTATCTGCCCCATCAGCAGCTAATTAAGTGTTAACATGGATTTTAATTTGTAATTATTTTCGGAGCCCTTCTGTCCCTCTGATTTTGGTTTTGGGCTTATTTTTGTACTTTGGAAAATGTACTTTGGTGGGGTGGGGGAGGGAGGAGCTGGTTTTGGGAAGTGTGACTTGGAGAAAAAAAGAGATCCTTGCATGTGTGTCTCTCCCTCCCTCTCACACTCACACACACAGAGTTAAATAAGACGTTTTTTTTCACATTTAAAATGATTAATTACCTAATTAATTGATTGATCCAATTAATTAGCAGTTAATTAGCTGGGGGTACTTCAGAAAATTGGACCGTGATAGGGGGTACCCAGGCCTCCAAAGGTTGAGAACCCCTGCCCTAGAGCAACTTAAGTCATTATCCTTGGTATTCAAGGTGAGAAAGAAGCGCTTAACTTCCCTGCTATAGAACTGCTTTACAGAGATGGAAATAGAAATACTGTGTTTATAGTGGGCTTGGTTGTGTACAACTGTTTGACGTACTGTACAACATAACGTTTGTTCTGAGGGTACCTGTGTACATTAGTAGGCTTGACACACCATGTTGTGCAGATGTATATGCACAGATGACTGTAATTACACAACCTTAAAAGTTAGACCCTATTGGGTGTATTTGGGACGCTGATTCAAAAATTGTCACCGGTTTTGCCCTATCAGCTCTAGTTTTGGAGATACGGCATAGTCACCTTACCGATTCAAGCAGCTTCCTCATGAGGAAGCAGACACCATGCCTTGAATTGGCAAATAAGTTGACTATGCCATACCTCAAAAGCTAGAGCTGATAGGGCAAAACTGATGCCATTTTTCAAATCAGCGCCCGAAATACACCCAAGAATAGATCTAACTTCCGAAGCACTAGGAAATTTGGGTTGTGTTATATGCACATGCCTATGTCATACTGTGCATAATACATAATACGTATATTACGTATGTTACTATGGAACATAAGAGGAAGGTGTTCCTTGTTCTGTTTGGGATTTAAAAACCCCAAATAAACAAAAAACAAAAGGTAGTTTGAACATTAATGTCAAATGGAGACAATCCACTTTCTCCGTTTTGAAAATATAAAACTTCAGATTTCTTTTAGATTGTTTTTATCTGCTATTTCTGCAACTTAGAACCCAATCCTATTCTCCCCCCCTGCCAATGCAGCTGCACCAAAAAGGCATGGGCTGTATTGAGCGAGGAGACGTGCTGATTGACATTATGACTCCTTCGTTGGATTGAGAAAAAACAGCACACTGATATGGCCATATCTGTATCACAAACTTCACCTAGTGTATGGAGCTTTTTGTTTTAGTTCAAATGTAGGAAATATCTAAGGCCTATTACTTTTGGTGGGATCATTTCCCAAGTGTATAGCCTGCTAGTTGATGGTGAACAAGAGCCTGTTGGACACAAGGAAATACCATAGTTCATCTTTTGACAAGGTTCTTAACTGTATGGGTTCTGCAGCCATGTCAATGTAAAAATAGAGAAATAAAATCCTTTACCGCTTTTGTTGTTGTTTGTTTAGATTTCTTTATATTGTGTAGGTGTCACATACACAGAAAAGGTTTTCTTACAATAACAACAACACGGGATCCTACTTCCAGGTGTTGTTGTTATTGTAAGAGAACCTTTTCTGTGTATGTGACACCTGGACAATATAAAGAAATCTAAACAAACAACAAAAGCGGTAAAGGATTTTATTTCTCTATTTTACATTGACATGGCTGCAGAACCCATACAGTTAAGAACCTTGTCAGTTACCCACAGCCATGAAAATCTGCATGCAACAGTTCATCTTTTGTTTGTTTAAAAAAAATAAAAGCCTTGTGGAAGGTACATAAAGCCACACATAACTGGTGTGGATGGGGCTGAAATGAAGATTGTGGGATTATAAAATTAAAAAAGAAGTTTGAAGCTGGCTGAGAAAAAGTTATTAAGAGGTCGAAATTGATGTTTTACGGTGCTGTAGTGAATGACTGATGGTGCTACTCCTGCCTGCCTGCCTGCCTGCCTGTTGGTGTGCCTGCTTGCTTTCTACCTGCTGATAAATAGATTATCTGTCAATAAATAGATATGACAAAACCACTGCAGATCTTCAGTTTTCTTGCTTTAGGAAACCAGTGCTGTGCAGCTGCCCTAGAATTGTCTCTCACTAGGAGAAGTGGGGAGTGTGACTCGCTGTGTCGTCCATGTAATGGACTCATTGAATCAAACATCTCGCGTATAAGCGAGCATCTGGCACTAGGATGGTGCCAGAAGTTTTGCCATTGTAATCAGTGGCAAGGAGTGCTGTAATTAACAGCCCAACATAAATCCCTGTGCTGCGATGCAGCAGCGATGGCGCGAGCTACACTACATCCCATGGGGGATTTTTGACTGCTGGAGGTTTCCACTGGTTACGTGGACATTTATCCCCTTGCCCCTGAGTAATCCCCAGCAGCTGCAAAGGGCCAACTTGGACCTGCACCACTGATATTGCTGGTGCAAATCTGCGTTGATCCATGCAGGTGGATCAGGCCTGGGAAGGGGGGTTGGATATGGCGAGTGCCAGAGCTGCCGATCCTTCCCCCTCCTGGGCCTAAGCCACCCACCCCTTCCCCCGTTGCCTCCCCATTCTGCCCTCCGTCCACCCTGTTCAACCCCCTTACCGCTCTCACCTGCCAATGTGCTTACCTGGTCCAGCGGGCCTCCTAATGACTGCTGGTGACAGCGGCAAGGCACCCGCCTGTCGCAAAGAACTTTATGGGTTTTTTGTGACAGTGTGCGCTGGTGGAACATGCGCTCCTCCAACGCAGGCCCTCATCGGGATCACAAGGCTGCAGTCCTATACACATTTACTTGGGAGTAGGTTCTACTGAACTCAATAAAACTTCTGAATAGGCTTGTGCTGTATCGGTAGGAAGCATCCAAAGCAAGTTGGGGAATAACCTTTTGTTTTTTGGTCCTTTATCTAAATAATGAGTGTGTGTACACTTACATTTCTAGAAATTACCTCTTGGAATCCTTAATTTGCTCCAGCGTAAACTTTGTTGTGCTATAATTTGACTTTACCATATGATACAATTTTGTGTATCTTAAAATCATGAAGGGAAATTAGGAACCCTGGCATAGCTATGCCAATGTAAATAGACTGATGCTTAATGTGCTTGTATGTATTTCGTATTAAGTATAGATTAAGCCTGACAAGCACTAGCAAGGTCGCTAATTTGGGAACCTGTGTGATTGGACAAGGCTTGTGATGCTTCAGGAAATAGCTGGTAAAACCGTTTAATTTGCCTTAGGCTCCTGCTTAATGATGTGACCGCTCATTTCCTTGTGAAGAAAAGGGAATGTCTCGGTGTAAATGTTTATTTATTTATTTACTTATTTACAGTATTTATATCCCGCCTTTCTCCCCAAAGGGAGAAACCCTATTTAATTCAGAGGTGGCAGGTTGCTGTGCAGTCTTCTAACATGAGAGATGCTGCACTATGATATTTGTAGAGGACATGCCCATCCCCCAGGGCATCAATGTGGGATGGCATCTTTGCTCTTTCACCCTTATACAAGACAAGGCAGGGAAAATGGAGGCAGATAGTCAGGGAGCCAGTGGAAGGAGTTAAAGTAGACATTGGGGCAACAGACCAGGTTGCTATTTAATGTAGTTTGAGGTTAGCTGGTTACCTTTTTCTGATCTAACAAAACGTTTTGCTCTTTATGTGGTTGACTTGAGATGAACAGGGGTGTTGTTGTTGTTTTGCCTATTTTATACTTATGCTTTCAGCTTTATGCTTTTTGAGACGAGAGATTGGTGTGCATCCTGTGGTAAGGGGACTGGTGAAGGAGGGCCCAGGATCAATTTCCAGGGGCTGCTCACTTTCGGAACCTCTTGGGCAAGGATTGCAAAGTTGAACTCAAAGGCTGATAGACGGGTGGGGTGGGGAGGGGAGGAGGGAGGGAGGGAGGGAGGGAGGGGTTTGCAGTTCCGATCTTCCTTGACATGGTGATAAACGTGGATCAACTTCTGATAATTTACAGCTTTGAGTCAGGGTGGAAACACTCGATAGCGGGAATAGACAGTAGCTGACTGTCCAAAATAAGAGCCTGCAATAAAAGGGGCTGGAGTGTCTGAGTAGTTAATCCAAACATCATGGGTTATTATGTGGGCAAGTCTCTACTCCAAAGTATTGTATTAATACAGCAGTACCTCCTGTATTGGGGGAGGGGGGCATGCATTCCCCCAAAGTAAAGCACAGCGTGAAACAGCAGTTTCAAACCGGAGCTAAATGAAGCTACTTTATCCAAGTTACACCTGTAACTGGTAAACAGAGACAATGCTGTCTTCAATCTTGGAGGATCTGTGAGCTTTAAGAAGGCAGAGATTGGATTTTCACAGCTTCCTTCCTTCATTATGAAATTGGCATTATCCTGACAGGATATTGGAGGTCTCCAATAAAATTAATAAAACTGGAACGTGGCGTCTGTTGTCCCACCACCACCCAAACAGCACTACTTGAGAAGAGAGGGCCACCCAGCTGCAGTGGGAATTGCTACCATGCCTTTTACTCCGTATAATCCAGCATTCTGTGTCTGTTAAACTGGGGTGGTTTTCACTGAACATAAGTCATATGGGTGAGGGAAATAAAACATTTTTAAGTAATACGTGAATTGATTTGGGCAGTGAGCCATCAAACCTCTTAAGTGTTTCTTTAATTCAAAGCACATGAGTTGTCATGGCAACTTCAGCAGGGCTGCTCTTGTGCTCAGAGAGGGAGAGTGTGTAAGTGTGTGAAAGTGCATCTAGGTGGGATCTTGGACAAGCACCTGCAAACAAGACTTGTTTTCTAATGCAGTGTTCCTTAGATGTCCTTCCATTAGCAAACCCTTTTCATACCAATTTGTCTGACAGGGAAGCTCTGTATGTTTCTAGGTGCAGGAAGCACCTTGTTCAGGAAGCTTCTGCAGACTACTGGGCTTACCTGTTGGCCCACTCAAACTGATAGCACACCCTAGATTGTGATGCCTCGCCCTCATTGCCATCCCCATTCTTTATGGTAGGAGCCTAGTCATCCTGGCCCCAATATCCCCCTTATCCCAGACCTTATCAGGCCAGAGGGCCACCAAGAAAGCACACTGACTGCTATTAAGTCCCAAGGAAGTGTACGTGAACAAAAAAGATCTGCCCCTCACTGTTCACCCTGCTGCTGCAACAACAAGCCCCCCACACCTCAGGCCTCGCAACTCTGATGATCCTTGCAGCACGTCCTCTCCTCAGCCAATCCAATATGGAATGGTTGGCAGCAGTGGAGCCCTGGAGCTTCACGCCCAACTTGATCTAGCAGCCAGTGAACTCCGTCCTTTTCCAACTTTGTCCTGTGTAAATAAGGATGCGTCTCAACCCCATGCAAGGCACTAGTCACAGAATCCTCTCTCTGTTATCCCATAGTGAGACTTGTCAGGTTGCTGATTTTAAGCCAATCTCTCTGAAAGGAAGCTAGAAACCCTAATTGGGTGGCTACTTGTTTGGCATAGCAACAGGCCTGAGTGAATGTGTTTTTCCATTTAAAAATGGATTGCTACTTTGCAGTGGTCAAGTTTGTGTGGCTGCCCAGAGTTGGGAAATGCCACCTCATTTCCAGTGCTGGACTATTGACCATTAAGTCTCCGGTTGAAGTGTGAAGAAGGCAGCTGTAGCTCCTCAGCCACTCCTGCCATGCTTTTGCAGTCCTGTCATCTGGAGAAGCAGCAATCCAGGTGTGCTTCAAATGAGGTGAGATAGGGCATGGGCAACAGGACCAGGCAGGATGTGGCCAGAATAGCTGCAAAGGCGCCATGCCAGCCTATTCTCCTATTTCAGTTGAAATATGAAGGTCTACACCTTGTGTCTGGTGTTTGAAATCCATAGCTCT
Source organism: Plestiodon gilberti rubricaudatus (assembly GCA_026170595.1). Classification (NCBI taxonomy): domain Eukaryota; kingdom Metazoa; phylum Chordata; class Lepidosauria; order Squamata; family Scincidae; genus Plestiodon; species Plestiodon gilberti. Next base: position 232,302,804 of record JANXHW010000001.1, on the reverse strand, counting down.
AGTTCAGAGACTGGCTTTCTCTGTCTCGCGTATTGCTCATACCAAGGGCACCAAGCATTGTAGAGCAGAGTCTGGCCAAACCTGCATCGTCAAACCATCATTTGGTTGTGTTTATCTAAGCTGCTTGCTGTTTCAGGGGCTGTTTACCTGTTTTTGAAACAGGGGGAGGAGACCGCTAAATTTTATTGATACAAAGTAGGTAAAGTGGTATCTCTTTTATTGCACCAACTTTCATATAGGAGTACCCTTGCTTTCAAGCTTCGCAGAATTTGAGGAGGAATGGGAAAGGGAGCTCAATTTTTATATGCACATGGTCTGCTACGTTTGGCTAGAACCATTTGCATTTTTACAGTGCACGATGCATTTAGCATTCAGATAGAAAATACAGCTGATCTATATGAATAGTAAACGGTTTGAGGCGGCCACAGGAAATGCTAAAGGTTTTGTGAAAGTGATGGGAAAAGGACAATGGAAGAGGACATAAGTCCTCATGTATCTTTAATCTGTGTACTAATTGTGAACTCATTAGAGTTGGGGTGATACTGAATTTTGTTGCAGTCCCTAGCTTTTACCATAACATGTGAACAAGTTATATCTGAAAGACAAAAATTATAATCCCCAATCCAAAAATATTCAGTTGTGCTGAAGTCCTGTTTGAAACAATGAGACAAGCTAGTCACAACTAACAATTGCAATGAGAGTTAAGCCCAACTTCGGTAATATTCGGGGACCAATATAACTGAGTTAGTTTTATTGTGATTTGATTTCCAAAACGTTTCCCCTATATAGCATGATATCACTAAACATGCAAAAATGGTGAAAAATTCCCAAAATAAGTTGTGTTTTTTTAGTTCTTTGTCTCTAGCTATTGATGTTTCAGAATTCACATGTCAGACTCTCTGTGAATTTGCTGGCAGCTGTTGCGGAGCAGCCCAGTGCTAGGATTGTCAGCAGATATCCTCAATTCCGAACATACAGAAGTCAGTGCTTGTTTATGTGCCTAGTGCCTGATCACCACACAAATATGCAAGAGGCTCCTGGCCTGTCTTCTGTGATGATGTATGTAGGGATGCCACATCACTGAAAAAAAAAAAAGGCCCTGTTTGACGTTGCACTTGTGCGCATGGAGAATGTGGTTCTGTGTGAAGTAATCCATCCTGGAGTTTCTAAAAGAAAATACTTTAAAATTTCCACTGAAAGTGGGACTTGGCATTGCAGGATCTTCAGAAGCAAGGTGGACAAGTAGTGTCAGTTGGCAACCTTGGCACCATTCGCAGACCTCAACCCCGCAGCAGCAGCAGCAGCAGCGAAGCTGTGGCTTCTCTGGCCTGTTCCCTTCTTATTTTCTAGCCCTCTTCTTGCTGTAGTAAACAGTACTCTGGGTATGCGGCAAGTGTGAAGAGGAGGGTCAGGGCTGGGGAGGCAATTGGTAGGAGGCAGCTGCCTTATTCCCACATTGTATTGCGGGGGGGGGGGGGCAATTCAAAGGTATGGGAAAAGTGTCTAAATGGGACATACACAGTTTGACCAGGTTACCTGAGAATGTAAGCTTTACAAAGCTAATCTTATTGGGATTCACAGTGCAATCCTGTGTAACCTTGCACCAGTGTAACAGTAGATGTACCGGTGTAAGTGCACTTATGTCAGTATAATTGCACTTACACCGGTGCATCTACTGTTATACCGGTGCAAGGTTACACAGGATTGCACTGTCAGAAATGTATGCTAACATACTGCACCAGGTAATTCCTGCTGGATTGATACAGCAGATAAAAGGTTTTAGCAACAAACAGTGACTACTTGAGAATTACCGTATTGTCCCGAGTATGACACACCTGATTATAAGACGCACCCTTAAAGTTTGGTGCTATTAAAAAAAAATGAATTAAATCACTGGCATTAAATTGCAGCAGCCTGATTATAAGACACACCCCTAGTTAAAAAACTTAAATTAGGAGAAAAAAGTGAGTCTTATACTCAGACCAATACGGTAAATATCCTGACATTCTTTGATGGACAACTATACAGTAATACATTCGGTGCTTAACTCCCAAACGAATCTCCTCTTGTAATTGAGATCATGTTGTTTACCGCATGTCATGTCAACAATATGAGGGTCAACCCAATTAGCAGTGAATGACTTCCCCCTTTTCCATGTTTTCCACACTTGTCACAGCAGTTGGGCAAATCTTTTTCTCTTGAGATCCAGAGTCTCTTTTTTCATGTAAATGTCTGGACGTGAATGAGGATTTTGGAGAGACAAATGAGCCTGGCGAAGAACGCAGGATGGTGTCATAAATAAGATTCCTCTGAAGAGAGTCGGCTTATTAGGAAAAGAGCTAGTTTTGTTTTTTGTTTAGGTTTCCAGTGGAAGTTGCTACCACAGTGATAACATGCTAACAGAAGAGTGGAGGTGGAAACAATAAGTAGCCTAATATGTGAAGAGATGTCACTGGAATATGTGCACATCTGGGAGGTGTTTAATGTCTTGTGCATGGCTCTTCGCTTGGATTTAAGCTTGTGAGATGGGATTCAAGGGCAGTCAACAGCTCACAGACTTACAACCCAATCCTGTGTAAGTTTGCACTGGTGTAACAGTAGATGCACCAGTGTAAGTGCACTTAAGCCAGTGTAATGGCACTTACACTGGTGCATCTGCTGTTACACCGGTGCAAAGTTACACAGGATTGCACTGTAATTAAGGGACTTTTGTTGGACATTACAGGTGAATGATTCACCCGTTCTTGTTTCCATGTCTGTCCTGATGTTTCTTCACTGCACGTTGTGCCTTTTAGCGATGCTGGGGAGAGAACACAATAGCACAGCAAGTATGTGTGCGCCAATGCAGCCTCTCCTTTCTTTCTTTGTTTCTTCTTGAGTCTGTTCTTATGATATCCTGAACTGCCTCTCCTCAGCAATGTTCACATAAAAAATTTCACAATTAGGATGTTACCACTTAGGTGGTCATCTTGGTCTGCTCCTAATGAATGTTCCATGCCGAGCAGCAATGTGCTGTGGCTTTCCTGCATTCCGTAGGCAAAGAAGCATGGTGGACGCTACAACTGAAAGGGCCATGGTGCCAGATACTCGAAGGATGGAAGCAAATCTCTCCATAGATGGACGTCTCATGCAAAAATGGGTCAATATGTAGAGGATTTTGCCTTAGGGCATGTAGTTGGAAGTGAATTTTTTGGATCCCTTCTAGGTCAAGCTCCCCAGAGTGTTCATGCTGTGAAAGTTAATGCCACTTCCTTTTAGATTCTGGCCAGACTATCCAATGACAGCTACTTGCTTAGAATACCATCCACATATAGCAGTAGAGGGAGGAGCCCAGCCCAGTCCTTTCTTGGTGATCATTGCTGCAGTGCTGTAGCTAAAAGAGCTTCAGCTCTCAACGATGAAGAAGACACTGTTGCATCTGCCTCTCTCCAACTTTCTGTCAAGAATATTTTTCCCATCTGGTTATTTTTGTGGGTTTGGTCCCTTTTTGTGCTGGGTGGTGGTTGTTTTTGCACAATGATGATTTTGTTAGCTGCCTTCAGCATGCCAGTCAGTAGACAGGTGGGATATAAATCTGAATAAGTAATCCTCTGAGCTGCTAGTGTGGGATAAGGGATTAGAGGAACCAGTGCCAGCACTTGATGTCTGGCTGAGTATCCTTCTCTCCTGGCTAAGCAGAGTGATGCAGCGCTCTTATCCGAGGCACACTTCGCTTGCCAGCTGGGATTCTGTTGGGACTTTTGTCCACAGGAGGGGCAGAGGCTGCCACACAAACATGGGTGATGAGGGGTGGCGGCAGTAAGAGACGCCAGGGCAGAGCAAGACGACTCACTGCTCCATTGACCAGGCACGAATTATGTGCCAGACCCGCAAGTCATAACCAACCTATAGCAGCAGAGCTGGCATTGTAAGTGTCAGTGTTAGCATGAAGTTGGTGACACAAATGCAACCTGTACCTGGCAGGAAACACGACAAACTGCTGGCTTTGCGGTAATGGTAGCAGTCCATGATTTGAAGCATCCACGATTTTGGAACACATTGTGCTGTGTTTGAATAGAGTTAATACGTTTGTTACCCAGTGCACAAAATTCAGCAGTTCCAGCGACAACGAACGAGTGGCCTTGTATTTCACGCAACTAGCAAAGGTGGCAGAAGAATTGTAGAATCTGTAGAATGATATTGAAGGAATATTTAATGGTGTGCTTTTTTCCTCTTAAGAGCAGACACATGAAATATTGCACTGCAGAATATTATGTGGTTGCGAATGTATTTATAGCCTGCCTATTGCACATGTTTCATAGTGGCTATCAGTGTCCTAAAACAATGCAAATAAAATACCATAATATAAATAAAAGCAGCAATTAATGCACCATAAAATCATGTAAAAACAGAAAAACTAGTCTAAACCAATGCCCCAAACACCAAGCGTTAAAGCCACAACATTCCTGATCTAAAAAGCTGGGTAAATAAAATCAGTTTTTTCTTTTTCTTTTTTAAACTGGTGCTGAAAGCTCATAAGGGTTGCCACCAGGTTAACAGCTTTGAGGAGGGCCCAGTCCTCGGTCACCATCCACCTTGCTTCAGTTAACAGGGATACATGGAAAAAAGATATCTCCAGATGACCTTATGGCAGTGGTTCCCAAACTGGGACGCGTGGCTCTCAGGGGAGCTGTGGAAACCAGCCAGGGGAGCCGCGGAGTGCCATGGAATCCTCTCGGAAAACAGTGCAATGCCAATTGGCAGGCATCAACATAATGTAATGGGGAGCCGTGGCCAATGGTCAAGGGAGCCGCAGGTCGAAAAAGTTTGGGAAACACTGCCTTATGAAATGAACAAGTTATTGAGTGTAAATTCAGTTCAATCCATTGGGTCTATTACAGACAATATAATGGGACAAATGCTGAGATCATTTTTTCATGCTGGCTAAGATTGCTTACATGATCTACTTTTCAAACTGTACGGTCTTAAACTATACAAAATGGATTTGCCAATGCCTGTCTTATGTATTTATGGACTAGACATGCAGTGCTTTATTATTAATCTTTTCTTTCACTGGGTAGTTTTTTTGTTTGCTGTTGCTAAGAAATGTAGTTATTCCCCCTTCAAAGACAAACTGTGGTGGACGTTTAGCTATACTTGTCTTGGGTATGTACGGAAGTCGGAATATGGTATGTGTTTTCTAGATACGCATGGAAGAGAATACATTCTGGGACTGCTTATAGTAGTTAGTTAATGTAGGGCTAAATTTTCTACTTGAGAGTATCCTCATGAAAATGCTTATATTTACTTAAAAATTTCTCCTTTCGTTAACTTGGGTATTTTCTTTCCTCCTGGTATGACTCACAATTCACAGCACTTTTCCTTTGAAAGGAAGGTCCATTCCACGTTCATGGGGCATCAGAAAGGAAGCCAAGAGAAAAGTAAATAAATTGAGACAAAAGGTGAGAGCATTTGGAAATGCCCAGGGAGCCCAACGTCAAAAGGAAAAAATAGCTGTCAATAGAATTTCTCTACCTCCTGACTTCCTACATTTGTCACATATTGAAAATCCAGTCATTACTCAGGGTAGGTCCTTGTTTGCTCCAGGTGACCAGCTGCTAATAATTTAAAAGCTTGTAAGCGGATAGCTTTTGATTGAAAACATTGATTCTGTGTTTCTGTGGTCTCTGCAGCAATACTGAGCAAGGTGATACAATACTTGGCTGTACACAAGTGTAGCTGTTGCAAGCAGGTGGTAAAAATCCTGTGGTGAGCATGTGTAGCATCACATTGGTCATAAGCTTTGAGTTTTATCAATTCATATCCCAGGAAGATTTAAAAAATAATAAGGGGACTAGTAAAAAGGAAGCTGCAAGGGAAAGTTGAGAGGGTCCAATCTCTCTGGAGGTTGTTTTAAAACACAGTAACAGAAGCTCAACTACAGCGTATACCACTAAATAGGGAAGACACCCTCTGGTCCAGGAAGATGCCAGTATGGCTTGTACATGGAGTCAAGGAAGCTTTAAATGGCAAGAAGGCTTTCTTCAGAAAGTGGAAGCCTTGCCACAATGAGGAAAGTAAAAAGGAGCACAAACGTTGGCAAAATAAATGTAAGCTGACAATAAGGGATTCCAGAAAATGCTTTGAGGAGTGCATGGCTAAAAAATCAGGGCAAACAATACAAACTTCTTTAAAGACATCGAAAGCAGTGGGAGTTGTACTGTTAGATAACGAGGGAATAAACGGGAAGGCTAAATATGGAGATTGCAGAGAATCTGAATGGATTCTTTGCACCTGCCTTCACCACATAAGAGACAGAAGGTGATACCTGTGTCTGAACTGACCTTCTCAGGGAGGGAGTTTGAAGAAGAGAGTCAAGTAAGAGTAGCAAGGGTTGAGGTTCTAGCATACGTTGACAAATTAAAGGTTAACAAATCTCTGGGTGTAGCAGCAGTAAAAAATTCATGATCAAGGTCATTAGGAAAGGGATCAAGAATAAGAAGGCCCACAGAAGGCCCCCAAAGATGACCTCAGTGTGTAGACAGGTTTATGTTGAGACAGGTGGTCCTTCAGGTACCGGGTACCAAGCTGTACTGCATTTTAAAGGTAAGCACCACCAGCCTAAATTGTGCCCAGAAACATGCCAGAAGCCAGTACAGCTGTTGAAGCACTGGTAAGAGAGATTGTCATCAACTGGTCTCAGTTAGCAGCTTATTTTGGACTAGTTGCAGTTTCTCTTTAAAGGCAGCCTCATTTATAAGTTATACAGTATAACGTGTTACAGTACTGTAATAAGCTGTGACTCATTATTTAGTGAGCACAGTGCACTGACACCCACCATTTTGGAAAACAGCAAAAAAAAATCCTTAAAAACCAATGCATGTGTATAGTCGGCACATACAGTATAAGGCTCTGCATTGGAGCTGGTGTCAGTGCACTGCACAGGAGCATGGAAAGTGCTTGCAGTGTTTGCTCCTCTATCTTAGCTTTGAGTGCTTCATGGGCTTCTGAACCATGGCCCAGTGAAGGACGATGTGGTGAACAGGAACCTCTCACCCTTGTGATAAAGCTCTTATGCGTACGTAACATGGTGCTGGCTTGCCTTAGTATACTATAGGTAGTTCACCCTGCCATTATGAACCCTGTAGCCATGATGCCCATCAAAAGGACTTCTACTAACACCTGTCCATTGGTTAAATCCACCCACGTAACCATGTTTTGGTAAAGTTCCAGACCAGCATGTACATGCACTTCAGCTCTTTGCAAACGATGGAGTAATTTGATGCATAACTGTGATACCTATTAGCATCTGTGTCTGTTATACAGACTGCCCTTCCGTCATTTGATCTGTGGTCTGAGACTTTGCTCTGTTGTGGCTTATAATTGGCATTCTAGAAGTGTGCATCCTTGACTTGGAGTGTATCTGTTTCCAACTTCAGCTGTGAAACATGTTAATTCATTTCTGGATAGGTCTTTGACAATTGCAGAATCCTGGAGAGTGTGGTTTCTTATAGTGATAGTTTGATGCCAATTTAGGCACAAACTCTACTGTGCAGTGTTGAATGCATTTAATTGATGCATGTGTTTGTCTCAGGCATGTGCACATGGGTGTGCCTGCATATTCATATGCATGCATAACTTGTGGAAGCAAAAGGTATTTGAAAGGCAGCTGTCACCGAGAATCTAGACAAGTTCAGTTCCAAAGTGGATAAGAGTCAGGGCTGAATAAATCTGACAAAAGGACAAGCGGCAAATTGACTAGATTCATCTTGAGGCTGTGCTTCATCGTGAAAGACGGATGAACGAGAAGGCAGACGTGCAGGCAGGTTGTGTGTTCAATCTGGCAGACAGGCTCTGTCATTTCATCACAATTAGGTGATGGATGAAGATCTCAAGCCTTCCTGCCTTGTCAAAGAGGCAAGAATTCCTTGCAGTCTTTTTCTAGGCCTGTTTCACTTCAGGTTTTATTCAGTCCGGCCACACACCATGCTTCTTAGTTCTAGCCTAATAAGCCATATTTGTGTGATCAGTCTGAGACTGTCAAGGGACTCACTGAAGGATGGTTGTCTGGGCTGCTAGACTCTCACCTGCAGGAGGCCATATGCTAAATATGCATGAAGTCTTGCCTGCTTGCAGCATCTCAAGCATTTTGACTTTGTTTCCACATGTGCAGCCGTTCTGAAGCACCATTCAGTGAACTGGGCAGCGTAGACGTATGTTACTTCTGTAGCCCACCAGCTCAAAAGGATTTTTTAAAAACGTATATGCTGCCTTTTCATCAAAGTTATCAACAAGGCAACTTACATTAGTTGTATAGTGTAGGTCATACCAGTTTAAAGTCATGGTATACTTTAAGCCGAGACAGAGCTGTTTAGCACTCATTTAGTGTCTAGGGCAGGCAGCTCTCAGCAGTGAGATTTCAGCTTCTTCAAGCAATAAATCAGTATAAACGTGCAAATCATCAAGCACATGTCATTAAGCACCACCTTTGGGAACCTATTTCAAATTTCTAGGTGCCAGCTTCAGGTTTTTTTTTTTTTGATTGAGTGTAATATAAAATATTTACGTAATTAGCACTGCACACAGAACTTAATCAATATTTCAAATGCCTGGGGAACTGCCTTCAAATCTTCAAGTGCCCAGGTGTTTCTCACCCTGCCTTTGGCCGATCATGACCTGTCCTGCCATGTAATATCTTCAAGTGTGATGCCCCCCCCCCCCACAACTGTCTCTGGTTCATCTAGAAATCTCCAGCTGGCTTAGAACATTACAGCCTGTGTGTCTTTGCTGAAGGGAGAGGAAATATGGGCAGCTTGCACTTTCTGTTTTTTGAGTGTCCAGTGTAACATGTGAAGAAGAATGAATGCATGCTTTTTGCTGTAGGGGGGAAATATGAAAGCTGTTACTGTGTTGAGAGTACCTGCATCTACCCAAGATGAAGTTTCAAGAGTCCTTCCTTTCAAAGAGGAAGTCTAAGCCTTGAATGCTTTCCATAGTAGAGCATCTCTTTAGCTTTCCCCCTGCTGTGTATTTGCAATTGCTATACAGTTAATTCAGACCGATATGTCTCCCTGTAAGAGCACCACCAAGGTATGTTCTTTCTGAAAATTATTCTTGCAAGCCTTGCTTCTCTAAGAAAAATTCAAAAGCTGTTTCCTGAATCTTTAGTACACATATGCTGTACTCAGCGGCAACGTAGAAGCCAGCAATCCAAGGACATCTTGTTGTTCACAAAACAGAAGATGCCTGAACATGAATCAAACCTTTCTATTGTGTAATTCATTACTTTCAGAAGGTTAACTAAAATGACAACCTTGTGTTTTCCAGCCATTGAGTTACTGCTTTTACCTTGGACGGCTAACCCCCCTCGCTGTTTTGTATCGTTTCTTTTTGTATGCACTGTGCAAGAATTGTATTGGCGCAGGTGGGTAGGGAGCAGGGCGCGAAGGAAAGCTGTTTGTTTGACCTTTAGCTCTGATCTTGAATATCATTTCTTCAAATCTAATTACTAAGTACATTAAGGTTTCCTATTTCTCGAACACTTGCTGTGATCTGCTTAAAATGTGAGCAGAGGACAAAGACTCTCTCCCCCCCCCCCCGCCCCCGCGCTCTTTTCACTTTGACTTGATTTATACTTCAAAGCAGCAGAGGTGCTGACAATCCAGGCTGTTTTCATTAAGTCAGAAGCTATAGAAGAAGATACTGCAGTAATTACAGCAGGCGTTATTTGATGGGAGATAAAACAGCATTTTTATCTGTCCTTTCAAAATGATGAAAGATAGGAAATGGTCTTTATTTCCTTTACTGTTTTGTCATTTGGGAAGATCGTATATAGATTTATTCCTCTCCTGCTTGACTCATCTGAAGATCAATGTGCAAGAACACTTAGTACGTGGTGGCTACTTAAAAACTCAGTGGCACATCTGAGGTGTGGCTTAGACAGAACTATGTGATTGCCTACGCAAGTGTGCAAGGTGTGCGCTGCAGGCTTAAAACCCAGCGGGTTATGTTGATGTGCCAGTTGGATGAACTGCTGTGTCCATGTGTGCCCTGCATACATGGCTGCTGTGATTTTGCATGAAGATAATAATTATTAAGCTCCTCGACATGCATAGCATTAACAATGACAAGTTCCTGACCTCAAGGGTACAAGCTAAATTGGCAAAGAGGAAGGATGAAGAGCTGAAGAAGGACGATGGAGGCAGAGAGCCTAAAGGTATTAAGTGATGATTGCAGCAAATTAGGGAAACTTGGGAGGAAAAAATACATTTTTGGGTTGCTTCTTGAGGAGCAGGAGAGACTAGATCACTCGCACCAGGAGGCAATGAATTCCAAAGATGAGGTCTTGCCAAAGAAAATGGACAAGTAAAGTTCTTGGTCCAGTTAAGAGATTGGTCCAGTTTGAAGAACATCGAGCTCAGGAAGGAGAGTAATGAGAAACTGGAGAAGAGCAATAAAAAGGAGCAATAGGGTATAGGCATTTAAAAGTAAGTAGTCGAATTTTAAATGGACCCAATAAGAACAAGAAAACCAGTTTACAGAAAAAGAGGAAAAAACGGCCATATGTATGGGCAAGAAAAACCAGATAATCTGTGATCTCGGCAGTTTGAACAGTGGCAGCCACAGCGGTCAAATGTTGATGACTGCGTGTATAGACCTCCTATAGAGATGCTAGTTCACATATCTGGCACGCTGACATGCACTTGACTGGTCTATACTTCCACTGATCTCTATACACTTCCATAGGTGATGTGTTTGGCAACTGCTCAGTATCAGCCAGACCTAACAATGGAAAGAATCATCAGTGATCACTGAGGTAGTGTAGTGTAGTGTGAACTAGTGTAGTGATAGTTGAGAGAATGCAGTGTTTGGTTGAAAGGTCAGCAGTTCAAATCTTAGCTCGCCCATGAACCAACTGATTTGGCTTGATGCAATTTACTCTGTTAGTTGACTTGTTGTGATTCAGGTTCATTTCTCCACACTCACCTCGATCTGCAGTGTGGGGATCAATAATATTGACCCATCTTATGGGGTTGTTGTAAAGATTACTGAATTGAATGCAGGTGAAGTGCCTTGGGTATGTATGCTGAAAGGTATGTATGTGGTGATGTCTTCAAGCTCCAAGCCATGGGCATGCAGAGTTACTTGCAATGGGGATCAGGATTTTTCTTTCACACCAGCATAAGGGTTTGTGGTGATGTAGGGAAAATGCAGGGGTTCCCATGACTAGGTGCTGTGTGTGAAAGACTTGTTGAGTGGAGACAGGGGGGGATGGAGCGCATTCTAGTGACCTTCATGAAGTGGAAATAATAAATGTTTTCATAAAGAATGCATTTATATACTGCTTTTAGAACCCTAATAATTTCACCAAGCAGTTCACGATCCTGACAGTGGATTTGGATGGCAAAGTGCCATAGCTTCATTGCTTTCATGAGAAGGTCGTCTCCTGAAGTCCGTAAATGTGCCATAAAGCTCAGTTTCCTTTGTTAAAAGGTGTCTGGCAATGGATCTGTCAGTGACCAGCCAGGTAGTGCTGTGTTCCCTGCATTTTCCTTCAGACCCATTCTGCTGAAGTGCGAAGGCAGGGCTTCTTTTTGCCAGGAGGTTGGTTAGCCTACCTCTTCCGATCAGAAGAGAGTAGAGAACTGGATGAAATCTCTCTCAATTTGTAGATAGGGCTCATTTAATTAAGGCCCTTAGTGATTTAATTACAGTTAATTTAACTTTGCTTGCAGCTTTAATGCAGGCTGCCTGTAATTGCAGTTTTACCGCAGTATAGTTTGTTCACATGTTACAGCTTAAGGTTTAATGCTCTGTGGTTAAGAAACCCCTGAAGGAGGTTGCGCTAGTTTGCAGTTATTTTCCTTTCACTCCTTAGGTAGCGCTTGGACACTGATAAGTGGGGATGGCGATGAAGAGTGCCTGCTGTCTGGTGGTAATGCAACACGTGTCCCTGTCGTACGCAGAGGCTTCCTCTCGTCCTTGAGAGGAAAATGATGAGTGCATGCAATGTAAAATACCTGAGCACGTGCAGAGCCATTTCCTCTCATATAGGAGCGAATGAGAAGCACCTGCATGTGCAGTTCTTGCCTTTCCATAAGCCTGTAGTGATCTTCTAACCAGCCTTGAAGCCATGGTGGTGAGAGTAGGCAGGACATGTATTCTGGGCCGTTCCAGTAACCTGTGTGCGTTGGGGAACAGACAAAGCTGCCTTATCCGGAGTCAGACCATTGGTCCATCTAGCTCAGTGTTACCTAAACTGACTGTCAGTGGCTCTCCAGGTTTGAACCTGGGACTACCTGCACACCGAACATTTTGCTCTACCATTGAGCTATGGGGCTTTCCCAGAAATCGTTCAGTTGAACTAGACAGAGTTAATCACTGTTTATTTGGTTACCGCATGTACTTTAGGAAAGATTGGCTAATTTTTTGTTTCTCGAAAGTTCCTTTATATGCACTGAAGTGGTAACTTCATGTGAAACAACTGCCCTCATAAAGGCTGTGACACGCCGCAGGCGACACGGTGCAGTGCGAAGCGAGGTGAAGCTGGCCTTTGTTTTGTGCTGCATCATGCCACTTCCTGTCTATACTGAAGGAAGCCACACGGAGAAGTGTAAGACATCTTGCCCCGCCCTCTCTCTTAGCCAATCAGAATTGGGTCTTTTCAAACTCTATTCTGATTGGCCGAACGTTTCACTTCACATCCCACCCCACTGCACTGATCGCGCCGCTCTGGTTGGGCAAACTTCAATTTTCCCAACTTCTGTCACACAGCAACACAGCTGTGTTGCTGTGTGATGTTAGAGAAAACAAGACACACCAAACTCTTCATGTCACTTGGCGATGCTTGTTTGTGCACTATGCCACAGCGCAGCCGGTGTGTCACAGCCTTAAGACTGCTTCACTGCCACCTGAAATGTGCCTTCTCTCAAGATTTGCTGAATTTTATGGACTAACAATGTTGAGTGTGTCACTTGTAAGTGGGTGACATTGTGTTGTGCTTTGTTCTGACATAAATTCCAATGTTAAATGCCCTTCAGTGTGTGGCATAGACTATAAAAACTATAGAGATTACTTTATATCCAGAAGGCAATTAGGATGATAAAAACAAAAGCAGGCCTTTTGAGATAGATTTCTTTTTTTATTATTGGTAATTCTGATAAGTTCACAAAGCACAATGCACAGTAAAACCAGCAGTTCATTCTAGATTGTTTTGTGGGGAATGCATTAAACTTTTAACTGTACGACATCTAATCACTTCTCAGAATGGGGTAACCTTACGATTAATACTTGTTACTTGCATTCTTGAAATGTGATATCTAGAACAGGGATTCTCAAATGTTGTGAGGTCTGTCTAATTTATGAAATGCAATGCTGTTGTATGTTCCTCAAGAATAACACCTGTTTTGTGTATTTGCTGCTGTCTTGTCTGATGCTGTAGAGTGGAGGTAGTTTGTAATTGTAGCTCAAGAGACAAAGGCTTTCTTCAGACACTGGTTGGCAACATATTTTGCATGGAGATTTTGGTGGAGAGTGGATGCATCACCTTTTCACCATCACACAGGAAAACCATATGTAAACAGTCCATGCAGTACACAGCTCTTTAGATTTCCCACCATTTTTTGGTCAGAGGGGGGAAATTGCACAAATTGCAAGACCATGTGGAAAACCAATGAAATTCTGAAGGTAACCTGTGTGGTGGAGGTTTGGAATATCATGCCTAATCTTTCATCATATTAAAACCGTCACCATTCTGTGGGCCTTCTAGCGGATGCAAGTCTACTTTTGCTGGAAAGGCAGGTTCCATAGATGGCAAGAAAGAAGCAGATAATGTAGGCTGTTTCGGACTGTTGGGAGAGAGCAGGAAATAATTATGCAGATAACGTTCAATCTGAAATAAAAATCCTAGAGGGTGAGGGTGGTGGATGGCACAGGAAATATGTAGGCAGGGCAGAATAAAGTTTAATATCAAGATCTTGAAGAACAAGGGATATGGGCTTCTCAGGACCCTGGACAAGTCATGGGTAGCTGACTACTTGTTCTGATGGAACTCTGTGCTCTGAGCTCCAACTGAGCCCTTATATCCCTTCTGACCTTGGGCAGGATTCAACAATACTACTCCCACACAGGAAAGGATGTGTGCTTATATCCTGGCCTCCTCCCACCCTGTCTGGGGGAATTCAGGGCATATTCTGTAATGGCGAGGATGGAGCGGGGGGTGTCTTCCAAATCATCCCTCTTTGCACACTGATAAACCTGTGTGGGTTTCTCAGGGTGCACAGTGTGGTGGTTTGGATGACCCCTCCCATGTAATTACAGAAAATGCCCCAAATTCCTCGAGACAGAATATGTATACTTCATAAGCAAGCACATCCTTTAGCACGTGGGGTTGGTTCAGATTACAGATATTTTCTGAACCAGCCCCCTGACTATCCTGGCCACACTCTGCCCTCTTCCTGAGGAATGTAGAGCTGTAAAGGGGCAGTTCTTGAAGCTGGAGCCAAACATTCCATTAATTCCTCCCTGTTCTGTTGCCTATGTTGATGAGCAGACATGAGGACCTTGATGCCTTGGGTGTGGAAAGCTTGGTCCTTGAGGGGAACCCCAGTTAGGATTGTTGTCTCTGGTGGTCCTGGTTTGGGGCTCTTGACTGTAAGCAATGCTACATTTCTGCCCTGACCAGCTCCACCCCTTTTGTGAATCTAGCTGCTGCTCAAGGTTGAGGTCATGACCACACAGGTATCAATTTGTTTCTTTACATGAGAGAGAAATGAGTGGTCTCATGCCACCTCTAGCAATCTGTCATGGAGGCCTATCTCTGACTTCAAAATCAGTGCCTTTAGAAAACTTCGGTGTGATCCAAAGAGTCTTCTGCAGTCGTCTCTGTGCTCACTGGCATTTTTCAAAAACTCTAATTTCAATGTGGCCTCTTGTGTCCTACAAAGAAATGTAGACAGGGCTCTTTGGATCCTGGCCCTTGGAACTAATAGTGGATGTCGGCCCCTTACGGATTGCAGTGTGGGCTCTTCTTCCTTTCCTGGACCTTTCCTTTCGTTGGCAGTCAAAGCAAATTTTGAAAATTATTTTTTTTCATTGTGGGTAGAACAGCATAGCTTAATTAAACCAATATCAATGAAAATTAATGAGTGTAATCTAGTGTAGAGTTCAGCCTGTTAGGGAGCAATATTGTGTAGCTTCCACACTTTTCAGTCTTGGGTCGAACTTCCTGGTAGATATTGACCAGCGTGTGGACTTCTCAAAGACATCTGGTTAGCTACTGTGGGAAACAGGATGTCTGATTAGCTGGAGCTGTGGTCTGACCCTGCAGGGCCATTGTGCATTTTGGTTTCATTTAGCTGATTTAAGATCTGGGAACACCAGGCATATAAATAATACTTCATGGTGAGGTTGCTTGGCATATCAAGCCAAACCCAGAGAATTTGGAGAATTGGGGAACTAGGATATTTGAATTTTGGAGGAGGAGGAATCAAATTTAATGGTGAAAACGGATGTAACATTGGTCAAATTTGGCTTCAGTCCTCGGTTGCTGCTTTCAACAGCAGCTACTATGTGTTGACGCAAAAGGGAAAAAGGAATTCTATAAAAACGTTTATTTAATGAAAGTAACTACAGACAGAGAATTAATCTAGAAGGAGTGGCAGTAACACAGAGGGGAAAAAATCAAAAAGCTAATTAATAGACAGCAAGAATTATCGTTCATGGACAAGATATGGTTCCCTATTTGAAGCCAGAATTTCTTCACAAATAAGAGCACCTCATAGGCCAGATCAACTCCACAAACAATTAAAGATACAGACGTTCTCTGCAGTGCTGACAGCCTGGAGGTCAGCTTCGGGCAGCCGGCAGTGGCCTCTTCCGTTGATAAGTGACAGTTGGCTTGACAGTTCCTTTGCGCACTTTAAACCCTGACTTTGGCTTTCCAAGGCATTAACTCGTAGTGCTGTCGTTCACTTTGATAAGGTCCACATAAGAGGGACTAAACGTCAGTGATTTTATTCGTTTAATGCTTTTGGATGTTTCATCGTGTTTTAATTCCTGTGTGTTTTAACTTACATGGAATGTTTCATTCGTTTTAAAGAATTTTCTTGGACATGGCTGTTAAACCCATATATCCTATTTCGTTGCACATTGTTCTGAGCCATGTCTATAATACTTCCAGTCTATAATACTGTATCTCTTTGCATACTGTATTCCCAGTGCTCATTGTCAGCTTGTGTGTAGGAAAGCCCACAGCATCTTTCTGTTAGCCAAACCGTATGCTCTTTCAGTCCTGTAGAATATTGCTTTAGGAATCTCACAATTTTTTTTAGTAACACAATTAATTAAAGGCTTACAGCTCCTATTATGTATAATTGATGATGCCACAAGTTCACCGCAAACTTCCAAGAGGACAGAATAGTTGGCTGAGTGGGAAATATATGTATATATGAAGGAGCTTCATAAAGCTCATTATGTTCTGCAGCAGGGAAGGTAAAATAAACATTTAAAGGGCAGCCATGGATTTTAAGGGACAGGCAGCAGGAGTTAATGTGTATCCATTGTTCCATTTATAAACATGACATTTTAGAAACTGGAGAGGAAAAAAAACCTGTTGCTTTTTAGATGATAAAGGAAAACAATAGGGGGAAACTTCCAGTGTGAAGAAAATATGAAGGAATGAGACAGGGATTCTGATTAAGGGAGATAATGTTATTTATATTTATAAAAAATTTCCCTTTCCCTTTAGTTAGAAAAACAAAACAAAATACACACAAAGAAACTTCTTGGGGTAGCTTAAATTGAGATATATTGATGATGTTTCCACTTGAGATCAAGGTTTACATTTTTTCAACCCTATAATTTTACATAATTATCTTTCTCAAGGTTTACAAGATGGTACTTGAAGATGGGGAGGGGGTATCAGATGTGTTTAGCTATTGCTTACTGACAGCCACAAAGCACCTGTTAAACATTTCGTGTTGCCAACAGGACCCGAGGACCATGTACAGAACATTCAAACAATTCAAAAAAAAATCTGTATGTCTATCTGTTTAGCTTAACATCATGATTCAGAACTAGAAGAGTAACACAATACAGCTGGCTTGCTGGCATTTTGGGCTCATGCTAGTCTCTGACATATTCTTTCTTATTCAGAAGGGTGATTGTGAGCCTGGGCTATGTATACAACCCAGTACGTGCTTCTTTATGGGGAAAAAAGATTCCTGCTTTTTCGAGGAACATGCTTTGTACACTTCCTACATTTCAAGTTTCATAAACCATGCAGGTATACCCCTACAAGTCTCTCCATGAGGTTTTGTTCTGTTAATGGGAAATACCGGTAGTCATTTATTGAAAAAGGCAGTGGTAGTGCTTGGACAATGATAGCTGCAAAGTGGGGCCGGGTTGCATTATGCTATAAAAAGTAGCTGGAAGATATCAGTTGTTGTTGTTGTTGTTGTTGTTAATGTTAGAAAAAAAACCTTGCCAGGTTTAGAACACCCTCTGGAATTGTACCTGTTCCACCTGAGTTACTATTATTTATTTACTGGAATTCTTGAGAATCCAGTTGGTCCTTTTGTGCACAGTAGCTTGTGCTGCATGGAGCTGTAGCAAAATCATTTTATTGCCTAATGTCTGGGACTCTTAGAACAGTAAGGGCGCAATCCTATCCTACTTACGCCACTGTTGTAACCAGCGGCGCAGCGAAAACGGGTGGCCCCAGAATGGAAAGGGGATTCAAATCCCCTTTGAATTCCCGTTTTGGAGGGGATTTGAATCCCCTTTCCATTCTGGGGCCTCCCGTTCTCAGTGCGCCGTTGGTTACAACAGTGGCGTAAGTAGGATAGGATTGCGTCCTAAGTCATGGAGGGATTAAAGAAGAGTTCATGGGTTAAAAAGAGAATCTGAAGGTCATAAAGATTCAACTCTTGTCGAGGAAAAGTCTATTGGGTAGTCTTACTGTGGAATCGAAGGCTGGTTTGTGTGTGCTTGTGTGCCCTGGGGTGGGATGGGGGTTTTCATCATAACACACAAATTGGATGGTACAGCTAGCAAGTCACCACTCCAAGCAATAGCCTTCTGTAAAACTATTTTGTAAATTATTGTCCTGTGCTGTGCAACCCAATGAGGCTCTGTCTTGGAGATGTGTAAACACATTTCGGCACACATGCATCAGTGATAAAGTGTTTGCTAAATCACAGAAATTGGGTGGGCAGAATAAACTATGTTTTATTTCTGTTTAATATGAATGCAGTAGAGCAGCTGACAAAACCTACCTTTGTTTCCCACATGGTGGAAGTGAGATGAGCTGTTAAACACAGTGAATGTAATGTTTATGTAGTTGCTGAAATGCTTCTAGTGTGTTTTGCCCCCATAGGTCATAATATCCTTTAAAAGCAAATACTGTAGTTTGTACAAAGAAAAAAGCCCATTTCAAGCCTGTTGTAGAAGACATTTGTAGAAATGCATATCTTTAAAGCCAGCTGTGCATCTTTGTTTTTCTCTTATCTAGAAAATTAAGCTGTGGCGAAGATGTTAATTTGTCCTGTGATGGTATTTTTGTCAAGGATCTGAGCATTCTAAAATGGATGTTCATCCAAACAGAGCAACAACAGCTGTTGCTGCTGCATCTGAAGGAAAACATTCCAGTTTCAGTTAATTCTCCTCCTAAAAGCAGTTGTTTTCTCCCGTTTTTGTGTTTTTCAAGCCAAATGAACGTGGACACATTACTCCTTTTTTTGTGTGGAGACCTTAAGGGTTCTAAATTATTCAGATTCCAAGTCCATTTTATTTTCTGATTTTGAGCAAGCCCCTTTAACTCCATTTTCACCTGTAAAACAGGAATAATTTTTCTTTATGTAAAAGTTCTTTTGAAGTGGGATTGTGTAGGATGTTTCACCATATCCAAACAAGAAGAGCCCTGCTGGAACAGGCCAAAGGCCCATCTAGTCCAGTTTCCTGTATCTCATAGTGACCCACCAGATGCTTCTAGAAGCACACAAGACAAGATACCTGTATCCTGTTGCCTCTCCCGTGCATCTGGCATTCAGAGAGAGGCTACCTTTAAAACCCAGAGGTTGCATATAATCACCATAGCTTGTAACCTGTGATGGACTTTGCCTCCATAAATCTGTCCAATCCCTTTGGTGCTATCACCACATCTGTGGTGATAAGTTCCACGTATTTATTACGCGCTGGGTAAAGAAATATTTCCTTTTGTCTGTTCTAACTTGCATGTCAATTTTAGTAGATGTTCCCTGGTTCTGGTATTGTGCGAGAGGGAAAAGAACTTCCCTCTATCCATTCCATGATGATGTAGTATGTCTCAATCTTGTCCCCCTCAGTCTCCTTCTTTCTAGACTGAAGAGCCCCAAATGTTGTAGCCTTTGCTTGTAAGGGAGGTGCCCTAGCCCACTAATAATTTTGGTCACTCTCTTCTGCACCTTTCCAGTTCTACTATATCCTTTCCAAGATCCCACCAGACCTGGACACAGTACTCTATAAGAACATAAGAAGAGCCCTGCTGAGCCCCACTGGATCAGGTCAAAGGCCCATCTAATCCATCTTCCTGTATCTCATAGCGGCCCCACCAGATGCCTCAGGGAGATGTAGTCTTACCATTGTTTTGTACGATATAAAAATATTAGCTATTTTATTCACAATCACCTTTTTAATGATCCCGAGCATGGAATTGGCCATCTTCACAGCTTCAGCACACTGGATTGACATTTTCACTGAGCTGTCCACCCCCACCCCAAGTTCTCTTAGTTACACAGAAGCACACCTGCCATTTTGCCACCCATTCTCCTAGTTTAGAGAGATCCTTCTGGAGGACAGTTTGCTTAGGATCCCCACTGCATTATAGAAGCTTTCAGCCAATAACTGTTCCTTCAAAGTGCTCAGTTGCTCTCAAATTCCCACTTGGCTGAAGTGAGAAGGTCAGTTCAGATGTAACAACAAGCCACGGTTTGATGTTATATGAGAGAGCCTCACACTCCCTCCTTCCTTTGTGTGCTCAGAATTGATTAGCAACATTCAGATTTCTTTATATTGTGCAGGTGTCACATACACAGAAAAGGTTTTCTTACAATAACAACAACACGGGATCCTACTTCCCAAGTCGATGTTTCACTCCATTCACGGAGCTTTCTCAAGGCAATTTGGCAGTAAAAAACTGCTGGATGAAAAAGAATGTTACGGAGTGGTGACAGTTAAACATCAGTCTGTTGCTCAAAGTTAAAGGGACCCACTACTTTTGTCCTCAGAGTTATTCAACACTTATTACTTTGGTTATTCAAAATTGGCATCCATATCCTATTAGCATATGTCATTTCCTGCTGGCGGTTCAGTAACTTTGAAGATTTCGTCTGGGAAATCATTAGAGCCTCCAAATTTAATCTATGTTTTAATCTGGGTTCATGAAACAAGGCTCGTGCATGCTCAAACATTATCCTGTGTCCTGATTCTTTCGCGTGCAAAGCTACTGCTGATTTTTCTTCTTGCTTTGCATCTGTTGCTCTTTGATGTTCCCGTACCCGGACCCTTATTGGTCTTTTCGTTTGTCCCAGATAAACTTTCCCACATTTGCAGCCAATTTCATATACTCCGGGGTTAGATAACGCTGGTCTGGGGTCCTTGGGATTGTGTAGCAGTTGCTCTATTTTCGTTGTTGGGCTGAAAATAGTTTGAAATCTAAACAAACAACAAAAGCGGTAAAGGATTTTATTTCTCTATTTTTACATTGACATGGCTGCAGAACCCATACAGTTAAGAACCTTGTCAGTTACCCACAGCCATGAAAATCTGCATGCAACATTGTAGCAACATTCAGTTAACACAAACTGTACCATCTAAAGCTGGTTTTCAATCCTAACTTGAAGGAAAAGTGCAAGCCACAGTGTGCTCATTCGGATATAATGGCAAATTATGATTTGCATTCAAAACTAATTGTGGAAGAGAGAAGGGGAGTGGGGTATATGTGAGCACAAGGTTCATATGCAGAGCCCCAAATGTGTGACCGATCCTAGAAAAAAAGAGACGTGTAACATCTTTCTGAAGAGGAATTGCATGGGACAATTTCAAAAGTCTAGTCAAAGTGCAAGGATGATTTTGTGCCACTGTTGTGAACAGGTGCACATACCAGGTAATTTTTGTTTTAAATCTGAAAGACACAGACTTTGATTCCTCCTCCTGTCCTTAAACCCCTTTCCTCAAGGTGCCTGAAACCTCAGTCTCTGGCCTGGACCTAGATATAGTTAGAGAAGATTTTATGCACATGTTTCAGAGGTACTTTCCTTTCCAGGAACCCAAAGATGCAGAGAAGAACAGTCCCAACTAATGTAACATAAGGAACATACTGGCATTTTCTATCAGCATCTGAAAGATACTTTTGAGTCTTGCATGGCAAAGCCCTTTCTCAGATTAAGCATTTGATTGTTCCCTTATGCTGATAGTGAAAATGATCTGCCACATAAATGTGGCCAGAAGATATGTGATTGTTATATTATGATATTTTAGAATCCTTTTTTCCTCTTATGTCTCTGTGTATCCATAGAAAAGGGATAGCCGTATTAGGAATATGTGCTAGAGGAGGTTGGCTTAAGGTAAGGATGGATGTCTCTCTCGGAGCTGCTCTGGGATTACTGTTACCAGGCACAAATCATGCTAACTCACCTGCATTTGACAATGGAGCCTGATTCCTGGTAGCTACCACTACCCTACGCTTTGCTGCAAGCACGTATCAGCTGTTGTGGATCCACACCGAGTCAGGAGTTTGGTAGGTGCAGCTCCATGCACATCTTTCCTATTAGTTCACATGGTGTTCAATTCAGTAGTACATCAAATATAGCACAAATCAGGAGTAGGTAACAGGGGCATCGCTACACTCCCCAGGGGGGCAGTTGCCGTGACAACCCTGTGATGTCACAAGTCCTGCCCTGGGGTGTGACATCACAAGCCCCGCCCCTTTTGGCGGCAATTTGGTGGCGTGGCAAAATTGCACACACACAGCGCTTTTTTGGCTGCTTTTGGGCCGTTTGTGGCCCGGGCGGGTGGGCAAATCCCGTCACCACAAACGGCCTAAAAGCGACTGAAAAACCGCCGAGGTGTGTGTGTGCGTTTTTGCCACGCCTTTGCTGAATTGCCACCGAATCTGGTGGCAAATTACAACCCCCCCCGTTGCCCCGCCCCTCAACGATGCCACTGGTAGGTAAGGAATTATGGGTAGCGTTTTCTAAAAATCAAAACAAATACATTATTAACAGGCAGTTTTATTCAGAAAATCCCCATTACAGTACATAAAAAGAAATACAAAATAGTATTCTAATGAAGTCCTACTTTAGTTTAGGTGTTGAAAATTAAGAGTTCTTCTTACATGGTAGGAGTGGGAGGACTCTTCTGAAGCATCCCATTTAACAATTACTGTATTAATCTGTGGCTTGCACATTGACCCAGGGGGAGGGGGAGGAACAAGGAATGACCAGGTAGACATGAGTACAAGATTGCCACAGAAATTGACTTGCGGTAATGATGGGAAAGCTCATGTTCACTTTAAAACCAAAGCAGAACATGGATTGCAATTGTTCCAGTATACATTCCAGGAACCTTTGGTAGCTCTGAAAAGCTCAAACTTTATCCTCTTCAAGTTTGCAACAAAATAAATAGGTAGGATATGTTCATATTTCTTTCACAAATGGAATGTAGCTCCAACTCACATTATTATTTCTTGGTGTACATAAGAAAATTTAGATACAAAATGCAAGAGAGGAGGGTTGTATTAATTGGTTTAATGCACATAAATATAAATTCTATTGTAAGGGCCATTAACTTGGTAGTTAAGGTTTCCCTCCATTTTCATTTTCACTTAAGCAATTTGCCTTCTTATTCTCCTATGAATAAATGGAGAATTGAAGAGGCTTTCTACGCAGAGCCTTTGATCAGGAAGAGAGCCTCACTAGGCACATAAAACTGAGTTATTCAGGCAACGTTTGTGTATATATAGAGGGACAACAGCATGTCGGGTGAGACAATAGCATCCCTCGAGAGATGCTGATACAGCATAGCGAAGTCTATTTCTCCACTGCAAGATGCACAGTTATGCAATTCACTTTATCTGTATAGATCTGGCCAGCAACTGATTTTTGTCTTCCAAATATTCAAAATGGCTTTGAAATTGCTGAAATGCTCCTGCAGCTTTTAATGGGCCTTGGATTTGGCTCTTGTTATGCGGGATGGAATTAGCAAGCATCCTGCTGCCTCCTGGTTAATTGGCCAATTTCATTGAAATCCTGCTTTGCCCTTCATCTGCTACAGTCAAGTTATCTGGGCCAGCAGTGACAGTTGCACTCTGCTTCTTCCCACCCACCATCAGGATCTTGTGCTGACTCTTCTTCCTGGGAACATATGTTGGTTTGAAGAGATTTGCTGCCTACACACATGGCAACAAGTCATTGTACAAAAAGCTGATTACTAGACTCGGAATAAGCAGCAGCTTGGTAAAATGTCCGTAAAGATTTAATGATAACCATAAAATGTAGTGCCTATACTTTCTAAAGCACAGCTTTCCAGTATGGTTGGACTGAAATAAAGTGTGCAGTTTCTGTGCTTGAGTTCCTATAAAT
The DNA here is from genome assembly GCA_026170595.1 of Plestiodon gilberti rubricaudatus. NCBI lineage: Eukaryota > Metazoa > Chordata > Lepidosauria > Squamata > Scincidae > Plestiodon > Plestiodon gilberti. Next base: position 232,279,207 of record JANXHW010000001.1, on the reverse strand, counting down.
GGCTTTAAACACTGAGTTAGAATTGGTACAAAGCTACCAGTGAATCCCATCACTTCTGTTTTGGAGCTGTTTCCATAGCCCGTGCTATTAGATTGCAGCATCAGTGCTTTCCAAACATCCTGTCTTTTGGGAACTGTTCCTGTATGAGAGTGCCCATTGAAGACCACTTGCATTACCTGTGGAAGACTCTGTGCATTGCTGAAGATCTTGGGGCATGTTCTGGGGTGCACAGTTAGCAGCCCATATGGACTGCTGGCCAGTCAGGTCTGTGGGCTTCACTGTTGCTTAACAATTGAGACTGTATGTACGATTTGAGGTTTTCACGACTAGTGTAGATTACTGAGTTAAACACTTCCATATTCTGGGGAATACGTCATTTAAGAGAGGTGACAAGTTTATTAAAACTTTTAAAACAATTGACGTTTCACCACCTAAGTACTCGTGGCTTCATCAGAATAACAAGAGCAAACAGTTGATACAAGCGTCCGTTGGGCTTAGAGCATGAACTGCCAGCTTTAGAATCTGACCAGAGATGTCATGGATGCAACCAATAAAGCTCAAAAGAGGGGTGCAGATTGACAACACGTGGATGTCTCGGGAGCAACTTGCTGGTCAAGACTTCTAGCTAAACAAATGTAGAAATTAAAAGCTAGAATGTAGAAATTGAGACTGTGTCTTAAAACACACCCAACACTTTGTGCCTGCATGTTGCAGGGAAAAGTCAGTAGTGCTGAGAAGCTGTCTCTTCACCTGAAACCCCTAAGAAACTTCCAAGGCACTCCGAGGTTTCCCTGAACACAGGTTAAAAACCTGTTGATACAACTATATTATATAATGATGGTGGCATAGTCATAATTTGATTCTATTTCCTTGAATATGGTGCCTATACTGAATGTGATGATGGACTGAGGGATAGATAACATGTTCTAAAAATAGGTCTCTGTCATTTTTGTAAGGATGTTAGAAGAGTCTTAAGTAGGTAGTAAAGGAATTGTAAAAAGAATTGTAAAAGTAAAAGAATGTAAAAGAATTACCAAGGCTCTGCCGCTTACCAGAAAAAAAATGGAAGTTAAGACCCAATTGGTCCATGCCCTAGTTGAAGGCCAGTGACTGTAGCCTGGTTTGACCAATCCCTTCCTCCCCTACATTCCTGTTCAGTGATAATCTCTTATGCTGTCATGTTCTCTTAGTTGATCATATGACGCCCAACTGCATTTGTGTTGTGTCCTTTTTGGAGGCATGCTCTTTGTCTGACTTCTTCTTAAATCATCAAGACCTGCAGTCCAGACTGATGGATTGACTATTACTTCATCCATCAGGAAGGCAGGAACAGCACAGCCAAGGGATAATTAGACCTTTTTGTTTGGCACCAGTACATTAAAGCACCGCTTCCTGTCTTCCCTACCAAGGCGCAGATTTGGGAGTCATTTGCGTTGCTTCAGATCTGGAAGAACTTTGTCAGCAGACGTGCAATTCATCTGTTTTCACATCATTGCCAGAAATATTTTAATTTCTTTACTTTTGGAAAAAAAATGCTCTGTGATGAACAATGAACAATAAGATTGTTGTGGAGATTGTGTCGAAGGGTCATGTTGTTAGTTCTCTCTCTGGGTATCTGTTTTTAGTGGTCGATTGTATTTTGTCTGTCTGCTAATTATTGTGTTTTTCCATTTGTTTTCCTTGCAACAATAATTCATTTGTTTCTCACTTGTTTCTGGCCAATTTCATCTGTACTTGCATTCATTTTCATTTCCCACTGCTTTCAGCCAGGGACCCAGTGGGAGTGTCAAAGCACTCAGGCGAGATGCTGCTTGGGGGTGGGGAGCAGGGAACCCAGTTGATAGCCTGCAGATCCCTGGGTTTCCTGGAGATTAAAGGCTTCCAAATAGTGTCCGCAAAAAGGAACTGCATTTGTTGTTCCCATAGCAAGGGTTCCAAGAGGGCACTTTCTCCCCCCCCCCCCCACACTGATCTAATGAAGATCATTCTGCAGAGAATGATGCTGTAGCTGGGGAAGCCCTTGGTTGGAGGACCAATGCAGCACTCAGGAGGTTCAAGAGTCCTCAGAAAGGTTGCATATTTGTCTTCTCACGTTACGAGTTTTGGAGGGGGCAGAAAGAACTCTGATGATTTGCAAGCCACCGCGTCCCTTGGATGTCAAAGTCCTTCTGTGTCCAGGAGAGACGTCTGTACTGCTCCTGGAAGGCTGGTCTCTCTGAATGAGGCCTGAGCAAAAGAGTATGAACTTATAATGTGTGACAAATGGGTTATAAAAAGAAACCATTCAGGACTTATTCAGAGCTCTTATAATTTGTTTTACAGTGAATGACAACGGAGCCAAAGGGGCCCAGTTTGGTTTAATTTTCATTTGTTCTGAAACCGACCCATCCTTTACTGTCCACTCAAAAATGTTGCGTTAGGATAGTATTTCCAATACAGATTTATGAGTGTGATTGGGCAATAATTCTGATACTGACGTTTAAGAACAGGCAAGGGTAGTAATTGTTCCGTTTTGTCTTTATATTGGATTATCCATGGGTTTACAGAAAGCCTCCTTGAGCTCTTTTGAAGGCAGGAGCTAATGAATTAAGTCACTGTCTCCAACTCATGTTAGCACCAAGTTTTTAAAATAATTGTGTCCAATTGTGTCCAATTCAGGTGTGAGGAAGTGGAAGGGGAAAGGTTTGGCCCCATGAGCTCCTTCCCTGGGGCAGCCCCAGCTGTTCTGCTGCTTCACAAGGCAATGGATGTGCTGCCCCAGCTCCCAAATTCTGCCTTTCCCTTCTTCCAGAACATGCAAACACCAGCTCCCTTCCATGCAACTCCTAGTGCCAGGCAGAACATGTGCGCGTGCACTCACCCCCCCCCACCCCCACAACACATCTCTTTGGAGCTTACTTCTCCCAGGGGGAGAAGAGCTGGGGGTAGCCGCTGCCTTCAGAACTGCTGACACCATGTTTGGCAGCAGCATGGGGGGCAGGTCCTCCAGCCCACCTGCTGTTCCTTCTTTCCTCCTCCAAGTCTTTACTCTGCTGCCCTCTTTTCAAACAGAGCAGCAGAGCTCGCTGGGAAAAGTACTGCCCCACTTCCAGGAATGGAAAAACACTTCCCTGCTCATCCTGTGAGAGAAGAAGGATTTCCCACCCCTTTCCTTCTCTTCCAAGACATCTAACCAGGGATGGTCACAGAGGGCCTCCCTCATTTGCCTGTTATTTTTATTTCCAGGTGCACTTATTTCCTGCTTCTCTTGGACTTTCATCTGTGAGGAGGTCTCTTCTTCCCCAGGTCAAGGGAACCAGCCAATGTCCACTGCCTCTTCCTTTCTGATCTCTCCCCTCTCCACTCAGCCCCTTCTACCTTTTCCTTCCTTCCATTACTCCTGCCTCTGGTGGCTTTGTGGCAGGGTGAGGCTGCCCCCTGAACCCCAACACAACACCGCATTATGGTTCTAAGGGTGGTTGGGTGTAGACTTCTTCTTTTTAATCCCAAGTGAAATTTGATCAAACCTTATCATAGGGACAGACTCCATTTTAAAATTCGTTTCCTTGTGGGAGTGACTCTTCCTTCGTAAATGTGACAGTTCCCATTCTAACCTCTGAGTGACAGAAAATATCACATCCGTCGGTTCATCATAACATGATGTGGAGAAACCGTTGTAGCTCTAGGGATACAAAAGTTTTTTGGAGGTCAATCCCAACTCACCTCACAAGTTGAAGTAAAACATATTGTTGCAGTAAAACTGCAAAATGCAGAATTGCTTCAGTATATTTATTTTTTGCATTTTTTAGGCACCAGCGTGCTTCTCATTTGGTTTCAGTTTGCCAGTGACCTGACAAATTTTCTCACATGCCCGTTTTTAAAGCTTATTATGAAAAAAACCCACACTTTGTTGTAGGTGTCAAGCTTTCTAGATACAGGTGTCCCCCACCTTAATGATGGATCGCTTAATGACAATCTGCATATATGATGGAGCAGGTTGTATTTTTCTATTCCAGCTGGGCAGTGTAATAACAAAACTAATGGACGTGACCTTCCAGAGTGGCCGTTGTCTATGCCTAACATGAATTACTCTCTAGCAGTGCTTATAGATGACAGTTACGAGTTGAGCATAGCCTCCTCCTTTTTTAAAGTTGTTGGAATCTGCAGATGAAAGAGCTGTTTAGCACTGTATGTCTGGCCGGCTTAATAGCTGAGCTAATCCTGCCCACTTTGAGGCTACTGATGCCAGCGTTCTTAGTTTCAAGAGCCATGTTGTTTTCCAAGGCATGCTCAGTCGCAAGCATCTCATTATCCTCCCTATTTTCCCCCACCCACCCCCAGTATATCTTTCTTTGCTTCACCCTCTGTTGTTTCCATTTCGGATGCAGAATTACTCCCATTAGCAGAAGCAGTAATTCACTGAGCATAAGATTTACTTACAGTACAGCTGTGCTGCTTTGATGATGCCATCTGCCTTGAGCATGGACAAGCCGGTTCCCTGCAGCCAGTGCGCTGCTGGAGAAGGTTTTCTTAAGACACCCAAACTTTCATGCATGCAGCAATACATGCCTCATAAAGCTGCAAGAGCAAAGAAAACGAATAGTACACATTTTGTAATCGCTCTGGGCCTGTATTTCCAATCAGTGATGCTTGAATTTTGAAAGGGTACATATAATTGTGATCGTATTGTAATTAGCAATTCCACTCACCAATTTTATTTCCCTTTCCTTTGTAGATTAACGACCTAACTCAGCATTTTAAGGTACAGCCAACAAACTCTGGGCAGCGCTTGGATGGCGTAATGAATTGCTCTCTCTTTCAACATGCCGTCTTAATTGCTGCAGCTCTTAATTCATGTCTGATATTTTCGTGTGTCGCAGCTTAATCAAAATGCCAGTGGAACAGATATTTTTGCCAGTTCTTACGTACTCTCCCTCTCTGCGGGCATTTTATTATACTGCCCATGTCCGATTTGAAATTCTGATGTTGTAAAACAAATATGTCACATTGGCAGTTTCCTCCATCTCGAAACTGAAACATCGCAGTCGTTTTCTCCCTGTTTTCTTGGCAAGGTCAAACTGATGGCAGAGAATACTTGCTCATTAGCTTGGCACTTTCTTTCAACCATAAGCAAGACTCCCAGAGAGTCGGTCTATCAGGCCATGGGTTCATAGGATTCATAGAGCAGATGTGAGGTCAGAAAGGAGTAACTTCTATAACAGCCAGGAACATGCTCATGGCTATGTTCTAAAGGAGCGATGGAATCCTTCTCATCCATGACTGACTGGGTTATGACACAATTAATGTAGTGCTCAGACGCCTCTGTCTTATTATAACAGCTGTTTTGAGATTAATTTTAATATTGACGGCGTCGACTGTGTTTGATTTGGAGGTGTTTATCCAAATGCTAAGTGTCAACAACTTGGGGAATGCACGGTGGCTGTTCTTGGTCATAGTGGTCCATTGATGTGCCAGGCGTAGGCATACTGAACCACTCTGTAATTCTGTCCATGAGAGACACATTGGTCTCAAGCTATGACGCTTATGTCACAAGCTAGTGCTCTGTTCTGAATTTACATAAACTCTTCCAGGCAGAAGGGAGGTTTGTAGGAAAGAGTCTGACTGGAGATGATGGATAATGGAGAGAGCTGGGCTTTGTTTGTGTGGTGAACCCACAGCATATGTTTCAAACTGGAAACAGGCCTATATATGGAAGGCATGCATGTGAATTAGACAGGTAAGCGAAACCAAAGAGCAAGACAAGAGTGAATAAAAACCAAGGCCAAATGAAAGTAGCAAACAAGAGTATTCAGATGTCGCTGTGGAAAGGGAAAGATCCACTTATACCTTCAATGTGAGTGCGGACCTTTTTCTTTTTGTTTCACAGAAACATGATTGTATCGAAAAGCCAGGTATCCTTGTAAGTAAATAAATGGGTTAAACCATATAAGAAAAAGCTTCTAAGTGCCTACTTATTGTGCAAGCCACAGGACAACGAAGAGAATCCATCATGAATGTCCGTTTTCATTTATCACATTTGCTTCGAGAAGCGCAGAGTGGGACAACTGGATAGTTATCCCATTTTACTATTGCAGCCCTATGAGCTGTTGTACTGATAAAGTGACTAACCTGAGGTCACCCAGTGGATCTGAGCCTAGCTCTTTCCAGGCCCAGGTCAGTCCTCCAGCTATCACACCACTCTGGTTTTCTGAACAGGTTGCGTGAGTTAGGTTACATGTAGAGCATAATTCAAAACGCGTGCATCCGGTAGGAAAAAAGCCAATGTCCTGTTCTGGAAGCAAAATGTTGCCTCGGAACTGGGCTTACCATCCACCTGCCCAGGATAATCTGGTCTTGATGCTCAGCGTTTGGGTGAGACGCAGTCCTGATGAGAGCCGGCATCCCAGAACATCTTTTCTTGTTTTTTTCAGGTATTTGGAAACGGTGTTAACAGCTAGTAGCCCATTCCCCAGCACTTATTATTTCATTTCATGCATTTATAGACTGGTTTTAAAAATTAAGACCAAACCAAGGTATTGTGCAAAAGGTAAAAACCGAAACAAGAACTGCTAGATAGAACAGCAACCATGAAATTGTGTGCCGGTTGCACTCCAGCTTGTATAAATGCCAGTGTTTCATTTTCTATTTGTTTGCCGTGGCTTCTTATATACTCTCTATCGAGTCTCCTCTGAAATGTCAAAACAACTGTAGCCTGGTCCACCTGGAGCATGCTCTGTGGATTTTTTTTTACTTTATTTTGCACCTTCAGGCAATTTCTAGCCTTCCTGGCTTACTCATATTCTTTGCAGTTGTACAACAGACCCCAATATTTCCTTTTTGCTCCAGGATTTTAACTTAATTCCCTTTTAAGCACAAACACACACTGCTCATATGGATGCAGACAGAATTGCGCTGTGGTGAAATAAGTCTGCTTGACCCAAACAGCTGTGTGGTGGCAGCTAAATGCCAGAGGTTTAGTAATATGAAGCAGGGATGTGCAACGTACTTAGATTCCTATGACTTAAAATCTATATGGAGTATCTGAGAAACCAGGGCTAAGCAAACAATAATTTTGCTGGGAAAGAGATAATTGTTAATTGCTTTGATACTTGCTTTGTGGCCTTGCATCAGATTCATAAATATTCCTCGGCAAGTGGCAGGGAATTTTATGCAGTCTTCATAAGCTAGAGATCAAAATGTAAATATATTGACAGGAATGGCCTCTGGATGAAATTGCTGAAATGTGATATTGATCAAAGAGCGTCATATCTGCCGAGAGCCCTTCACTGTCACCATGAGGCAAATATCAGAATGAAGCTACAAAGGCACAGCTAATAAAGAACAATGGCAAATATTCCACAAAGGTTCCTTGTTGTCCCCCTTCTGTAAAAATTGTGCAGCTACTGATTTAAATGGAGGTAAGTATCTCCCCCTCTAAAGTGTTGGATGGTCTCCATTGTGAGGTGATCTGTTTTATTATTTGGTGGTACTTTCTCAGACCTGGGCGTTTACAAACAACTTACTGGGGTCATACAGACTTGGTTCAAGTCAGAGGGATGCTTAAGAAATTCCTGCCCATCCAAATTTCTGCCTTGGTTTTTGGGGTCCTGATTTACCTGAACTTCTTTGCAGAGTGGCAGGATGCATTAGCAACCACTCTTGTTCTCTTTTTGATTTCTGGACTTCATTTTGGGTGCACATGTGCATTGATTAAACCTCGGCACAAGAAATAATCCTGATGTGGTTGTGCAATTGCACCATGCACCATGCAGAATGAAAGCCAATGGTTGCAGTTGAAGTGGGGCAACAGATAGTAATCATCTGCCTCTGTTGAGTAGCAGCTGGACTACGTCCCTTACTGATGGATGTTGCAAGGCAACAGAGGTTGACTGGTCAGCAGTACCCTGTACAGCAGTGTTTCCCAAACTTTTTCGATCTGTGGCTCCCCTGACCATTGGCAACCATTGGCCGTGGCTCCCCATTACATTATGTTGGTGCCTGCCAATTGACATTGCACTGTTTTCAGAGAGGATTCCGTAGCACTCCATGGCTCCCCTGGCGGGTATCCGTGGCTCCCCTGGGAGCCACGCCTCCCAGTTTGGGAACCACTGCTGTACAGGCAGCCTCTGCAGCTGGCCAGCCAGCTGCTGTACCTCCACAGTGTTGCCCTAGCTGTTTTCACAGCTCTGTGATGATTGCTTGCCAGTGAGTTGGACCCCCCCTCCCACTTTGTTGATGAGGGGCTATTCCATAAGAAGGAAAAATCCTTGCCGGATCAGACCAAAGGTCCAGCATTCTGCTGCCCAGAGTGACTGAGTAGATGCTTTCATGAAGCTCACAAGTAGGATTCCTGCTGTTGTCCCCAGCAACTATGTGCTGCCTCTGAACATGACTGTCATAGGATGACCCGGACTTCTAGTACTGCAGGAAGGGAAGAAAACCTTTTCTCTATCAATTGCTTGCATAATTTTATAAATCTCCATTATGTCCCCCACCTTGTTTTGTCATTTTTAAGCTAAAGAGTCCCCTCTGGAGGGAAGAGGCTGTAGCTTAGTGCTTCTGTTTTGCATGCAGAAGGCCTCCGGTTCAATAACTGTCTCCGTTCCTGGGAAAGACCCCAACCTGAAGCCTGGGAAGCCTCTGCCAGTCAGTGTAGAGACAGTCTTGAACTAAATGAACCATTGATGTGACTCAGTAGAAAACAGCTTGGTCTGTTCAAACGCTTTAGCAATTTCTTAGAGGGGAAACTCTTATCACCTTGGCAAGGGTGTGACAGATGACAGTGCTAGATCCCTTTCCCAAAGCCCCCCTTGGCAGTCTAGGAAGCTCCTTTGCACACTGTTCTGGGCAGCCAAACAACCAGAAAGGGTTGAACAACTTGAATGAGACCTGTGGTGGCTGACTGAGCACTGCCCGATTTCTTCCCTGCGCCCCCGCCGAGCACCCACTTTCAATGTGTTTGTGGGTTTTAGCTTGTCTCTGTGAATACTAAACTGAGAGTTTGTGTGTGGGAGCTATTTTAAGATGCTTATCCATCACTGTAAAGATAAGAATGAGGTGTCAAATTAAGGCACAGGCAATGTACGTTGGGTATTAGCTTTTGTCAATTGCCAAATAAAGTTAAAGGAATTTGAAAAGGGACAAAATCTTAGGTAAACAACAGCTGCTGCCTGTTACCATCTATCATTCGACAAACCTTCCCTAGTACCTGTGATATCACAGGAACGTGGGGAGGGGGGGGCTGATCACATGTTAAAAATGTGGTTGCAGCTGGGGCAAAGGGGCTGAGAGGAGACAGGGAGATCTGAACACCACAGATAGGAGGATAAATGAGGGCCTGCACAGAATATTTATAAGCTGTCAGTTGAGAAGAGCAAAGAGAGGAAAGGAGGACTATGTTTCTGAAGGTGCTTCTGAGGCGCTTTCCATGTCCCCTCCTGTTAGCCGATATCATTAGAGCAGTGTTATGTTCAGGGGAATGTCTCAAAACATGCTGATGTGCTTGGTGGAGAGGTGTTCAGAGAGGTGATGAGGGCTAAAGATTAAGCCAGTTTGAATAAATCAGGCAGCAAATATTCATAGCTATCCGTTTATTGGTGTGCTCCGTACTTGTTTGCACTGTGTAACTGGTTTTCTGCATTATGGATATGCACTTTCCGATGTCCTAAGCAAGCACTTAAAGTTCTGTTCTATTATATTTACATAACTAAACCACAGAGATGGAAAGGGTAGGCACTGAGCTGGTGAATGATTTCCAAATTGCAGTGCATCGTTGGTGTCAATTGTGCAATAGCGTGTGTGTGTAAGTTCATGTTCAAAGATGTGCAGAGATTATCTGTTGGCTGACATTTTCGGAGCTCTCTTGTTCATTCCTGTGCAGTTTTGCTCCTCTGAGACCATCATACTAGTGTTAATCAGAGTTTGAGGCTTCTGTGCTTAAAGTTCTGTGAGAGGGGGAATAGTATTTATCATTTGTGTAGTGCATTTTGAGTGCCAAATGCTCCACATGTATGTATCTTGATGTAATCTTTGCAACGGCTCTGTAAGGTAAGTATTAATATACCCATATTTCAGCTGGCCAACTGAGGCTGAGAGGGAATGGCTTGCCTAAGGCTACCTGGGGAGTTTGTGGCAGAGGCAAGCTTTGGACCAGAGAAGTTCTGATTTGCAGGTCAGCCTCTTAGCCATTGCACTGCATCCGCTCCATTAATTATACTGCCCTGATGGTTCACATTCTCCTTTTTCTTCTGCTACGCCATCCCTTGTCAAAAAATTCTGAATTTTTATGAAGCCTTCAATGTTGCAATTAAATTAAATTATGTAGATTCAGTGAATTTATTCACATGTGTGGTTTTGAGCTTAGAATTTGGATTTCCATTTCACATACTTTTATTGGTGCAGTGTATATCATGACATCAGGATTCTCATCTAGTACTTCCAGCTCTCCTGTGATTGATTCAAAGGGTTGACCTAATTTAAGTAACATCAGTAAAGAAGAATCGCTGTGCTGGTTATATTTATGGCATATTTGTGTGAGAAAGGAGGAATTGGAATAGAATCCTATTGAATTGCGTGAATGCAAGAAACAACACTTTGTGTTGCATTAGCATGTTGTGTGAAGGCATCAAATGAGGAATTTGTGCGTGCGTGCGTGCGTGCGTGCGTGTGTGTGCGTATGCGTGCATGCATGTATGTACTCTCCACTTCCCTGAGCAGTGCTACTGGGTTTTCTTTCCTTTGGGTCAGAAAACATTGGCAACTCATGGCATCTTTATAATATTTGCTTTATTTACAAAGATGCAAGCAAAGCATATACAAGAAGAGCATATAGGCACACCTGCAAGGTGGCAGATACCACAGATAAACCGGGAATCCCTGGATTCTCCACTTGCAGCTCTCTTTCTCTTTGACTCTTCCAAGTACAGAAGCTGTTTCTCATTCCAGATCTGCCAAGCACTCAACCCCCACCCCCACCCCTTGCAGGTCAGTTGCTTTTACAGGGGCACATTCATGCCCACTCAGGAAACATGAACATGTTTGTTATAATCCAGGCTCCATTCCAGCAACACTTTCAGGCAAAACCATAGAGCTGTACCCATCAGACTGGGAAAGCTCATTAGAATTAACTTCAAATGAAACATGATCCCAAATATGATTGAGCTTCAGAACGTTTTTCAGATAATTAAAAATATAAGCACACCAGTGATATTCCGAACAGCCCAAGGAAGTTGAAATGTTTACAGACTTACTAGGTAGAACCAGCCCTATTTTTTTTTTGCGCAGGGGGCAATAGCCATGCCCACTCAGTGGCTGCCTACCCCATCGTTGCTGCTACTGTCATTCCCCCCCCCCCCCCTTACTCACTAAGCCATGGGAATGCTTATGCAGTGTTGTGGTGAGGCATCCAGGATAGGTAGTTAAAATAGTGTTGCCTGGAAATAAAAGAGGATGGTTTGCTTGCCCGCCCCCCCCCCCCAATCACCCAATAAGCATCTCTATGGCTAACTGGGTAATGTTGGAAGCAGGAGCAGTGGCAGCAGTAAAGCATCTTCTTTCCTATACAGCACCATTTAAAAATTGGCAAACATCCTGTCCCTGACCAGTGCCATCTAGAGCAGCAGGCAGAGTGTCCCCTTCTCTCTCCACGATCGATTCTGTCTCTCTCCTGGTGCTATAGCAGAGGGTGGAAGGAAGACTCCCGTCTTCACCCCAGTTCATAGGCAATTTGGGGGCTGGCTTGCTGAAGCATGCATGCATAGTCCAAGGGGGGGGTGAGTATTGTTGGAGAGCCCCTCAAAGGGATTTTGCCCGAGCAGCCTTCAAAAGCTGGTGCTTGCCCCTGCTTGGTGCTGCCCCTGCCGTGAATTCACTTATCTGTGAGGGGCAAAATTGCTACCTCCTCCCAGTATCCGCGGTCTGCTCTCGCTATCTGCGATCCCGTTGAGGCCATTGTTCTCACGGGTGTGTACTTAGCTTTTTCCACGGGTCTCCATGTTGCTCTGAGAGCAAATGTCCCGGTCTTGCTGCATTTACTGAAAAATATCATGATGTTGTTAGGAAGGAATAATAATTAATTTGCTAGAGTTAGGAATTGTTCCATAACAAAGAGCCAATGTGGTATACTGAATGCTGCCCCCGCTATCACCTAGGCCATAGACTTGAAGGTAAGATTCAGGTTCACAAAGTTCATATAGTGTATGGTGAAGAGGGTCCCCTGGAACCTAACCCCATTTTTCCTATAGACTCAGTGAATTCGGTATCCACTAGGTATGAAAATGAGCGAACTCAGGAAGATAGTGGAGGACAGGAAGGCCTGGCGGGATATGGTTCATGGGATCACGAAGGGTCGGACACGACTTAACGACTGAACAACAACAAAACCCTAGCGGATAATGAGAACTGACTGTATTTGCTCAGTATGATTTTGCTGTAATTTTATATGTACTGTGAACTGTTCAGAGTGTGTGCTATGGGATGGTACAGAACTATATTAAACAGATAAAAATAGGAAAAATACACACAAACACTGAGACCTCTCAAAGAATTTAGGTCACAAAGGAACCCTTTTTCATTCTAAAGCTATTCCAAGATAAATCACCTGTTTTGTTTTTTTAAAGGAAAATGAATATTTAATAGTTAATAAGGCTGGAGGAAAAATAGATGTCAAACAGAGAGCTTCCAAGCTAAAGAGAAATGGAAATGGAGTGGTGGAAATGTTTGCAGTTCCATTTGCAAATGGAATATTTGCAGTTTGTCTGCCATAGTTGACCAGTGAAGAAACATGCTGGTTAGCATCAAAGGGGAGAAGTCCCAGCACTGTGAAGTGTTTTTAAAAGCCTTCCTGCCTGAGTTTGTAGCCCATTAGTCTCAGCATGTATTATCAGTAAATGTAGGAAGGAGGGCATCGACAGGTGAAGGAAGTAGCTACAGCGAGTTCACAGTAGGAGCCTGTTAAGCTTCCTTCTCTGTAATTACCACAGTTTTCTCTGAAATAATGATCTTGGAGAGTACCACTGAATTTGTTTGGAATTTGTAGTGCTACCTCCCTGCCCTCTCCAAATGAATAGATAAATATATTTGCTTATTTAAAGTAAATACAGTTGGCGCTTGGCATCTGTAGGGGTTCCGCCCCCAGTGGGTTCTCTCCCTCCGTGGACGGCCATCCGCAGATAGTCAGATCTGTGGATGGCCAATATGTGGATATGAAGGGCCCACTGTATATTAATAATCAGTTTGTGTGTATCTTATTTTTTAGTAAATTAAAAATCACTGATGTGTAAATTACTTCAGAGGACTACAAGCTCCAGACAGTACACTTGCTCCTGTTTGCTTAAGAGTTCAAAACATGTATACTGTATTGACCTGTAATAAAATATGGAGAAACTGAGCTAAGTGACAATGTACAAATGCCCTTCTTCCCTGGTACAAGGTTTGAAACATTTAAGAAAGCCAAGAAAACTGTGATCAATTAATAATTTTGCAAGACAGTTCATTAAAACAGGTAAGTACTTAACTAAATAAAACCTTAATTGAAACTGTCAAAAGTGATCCACAGCTACAGTACAATTTTCTCATTCGTGCATCATTTCCTCTGCAATTTAGTTAGATAACAAATACGACTTTCTCCAGTCTGCTACTTGGCCTGTTCACTCTTGAAAGCTTTTGGTTCTTTCTTAACTTGAAGGTGATTCCAATTGTATAGAAACTATCCCTGGAACTATTTCTTGGAGGCTCAGCGGGGTGGCCAACCCACAGCAAACCACATGCCACTTTTTATGTAGACCTGTTGGCCAGTAGCACTCCAGAATGCCGTGCAGCAGCCGGTTAGCACCCCAGAATACCTTGCGGTACCATAGCCTGCGACCCACTTCGTAGGCTGGATAGTGCCCCAGGATGTCTTGCAGTGCCACAACCAGTGGCGGCCTGCAGCTTTTTCGCGACCTGGGTTGGGAACCGCTAGTTTAAGCCAGTTTGTTTAATAAATTATTAAAATATTGCGACTTTGCACGTGCCACTTAGAAAGTTGTCCACGTACCACTAGTGGCATGTGTGCCACAGGTTGCTCTATGCTCTATGCTCTTCCTCTACTGAGCAACCTTGAGGGACCTCTCAAAACTGTTGGGACTGCTGCATGTGGATAAGCAAGGGTCAGGGCAGTGTGAGCATCTGAAAGTCTGCTCCTGAGCAAGTAAGTGCAGCTTGGATTGTACCCCAAGTGTGCATTGTGGGTGTGTTTTCCATTCTTCCTTTCCTGAGTATTGAAAGGTACACTCTCGTGACTTAACTAAATAGTGCTTTTAAACCTGGACATTGGCATTGTCGTTGCGTTTCATGTTGGAAAAACTGCCGACAGCAAACACATGGGGGACAAAGTCTTGTACAAAATCCATGTTCCGTTACCTTTTCGCCACTGCAGTGCATTGTATAAAGTCTCACTTAGTTGAGAGAGAGAAGCTGTAAGGATAATTCAGGCTGATAGCCGGATGTAGTTCCAGACAAAGTATTGGGACATTTCGACTTCAGTTCTTTTACATTATGCCTTCAAGTTCACAGTGAAATTGACTGACAAAGAACACCTTGGCACAGCTAACTAGGCCTTAATCCAACTTGCCTAACCACACTGTAGATTCAGAGTGCTAAAGACTCCTCTCTGAAGAGAAAGAATTAAGGGGTATTCTGAGCATTGTCTCCCACCCCAGTCTGAACCCTCTGGTATAGTATAGTAGCAGCATTTACGGAAAGCATTAACCTACTTCAGTGGAAGCTGACGTAATCTGAATATGGCCTCACTGGCATTGGACGTTACGCGGCAGTGTGAAGGGAGTAGGAAGCGCAAGTCAAAGGTGGTGAACTGTAGTGGTTAAGAGCAGGAGCTATGGATTGGGAGGTCCCTAGTTCAAACTTTACCTCTGCCAGAAATTCACTAGTGATCAAACTACACATAACTTAAACAAGTGTTGGCAAGTCTATGCTTATTTTGTTAAGGATCAGTCCTTCCAATGGAGCATAGCAGAGGAAAAGGGGTACTTAACTTCAGATCTGGATTTCACTATCTCTGGCTGCTATTTGCCATAGAAAAAACCTCCTGTGGGCACCAATTTTTTTCTTGGCAAATAGGTGTGTGTGTGAGAGAGTGAGAGAGAAATATTTGGATTGTGTGCTATCTGGATAATGGCAGAAGATGGGGCCATTAACCCTTAGGGTTATCTAAGCCATAGTCCCTTGCTATAGTCCCAATTTTCAGGCACCTGATCTGCCTGCTAATTAACATTAAAAAGCCAAGTACATGCTTAAAGTAATGTTTTATTTGACATTCAGTGGCCTTAGGCACTATTCTCTCTGCCTCTGGCCATCATCTATCTGCAGTGGGGGATGATAGTACTAGCCAAACAGGACTATTGAGGTGACTGAGTTAATACAGTATAAGTCAGTGCACTATATGCAGTACATGCGAAGTATTCTTATCGGTGTTTTTCTTCATGCAATAGAGTCATTCTGGTTGTGGAAATATCATTAAGACAAATGTGAGTTAAATGACCAATACCATGTAAAAGAAGACCCAAGTAAAACCTTCACACATCTCATAGTCATTCCATAGCTTTTTTTTTAAATGCCTTCATATGCCGGTGAGGATTTGCAGAGCCTTAGAGCTGTAGCTTCTAATGAAAATGAGGGGTTTAATCATCTCTCTTTCAAGGGGTTTAATTATCCTACATCTTCCAAGTAAAAAGACATGCCATGTGGCTATATTAATAATAAATGGACATATGTCACAACAACTGTCTGTCCCACCTTTTATGTGTTTGGATTTGAAGTAAAGCTAGAGGGTGGAACCACAAAAGAAAAAAGAACAGCTCATTTAATTGGATTGCTAATCATTAGGAAAAAATATGAGGATGTTGTGAATAGTCCTCCAAACTAAACAGAATGGGAGGGCCTTAATTTTCTGAAGGCCAGGTGGGGCACATTCCTGCCAGGAAGCATCATTGTTAGAAGCGCACCCCATTGAGGCTGGCATTTTCCTGCATTAACCTGCATTCAATTATTCCCTGTTTTGGCAATCTAATACACCTTTAGAATAATGGAAGTTTCACCACTCAGAAATCGAGGTCAAGCCCTCTGCACATTTCTGGCGAGTTTCAAGCAGAGGTAATTCTCGACTTGTAGAAAATAGCTGTAATCAAAGCACACAGTTGAAAGATGAAATACACAAGTGGATTCTCTGTATTAGAAAGGTCAGCAGTGCTAAAAACTAGAATACAATGGGAAATTAAGTCTCCAAACTTTACAGTTCTCCGTTTAAATTATTCTTGAAGAGACACAAAAGTTGCCCTGAAAGAGTGCAGGCCAAGGTCCACTCCTCAGTCTATTTTGTTCACTTGTAGCCAGTTGCAGAGTTGCCCTAGCAGTGCCTTTTTCTTATTTGTCCCTAGCCCACACAAAAGGAAGCAGGGAGTAGCTGCAGGCAGATCAGTCAATAGATAAGTATGAGGATCTGACATTGACTCGAAAATAGTTTGTTCCAGACTGGAGCTTGCCCACCCACACCCACAATGCCAGCCCAGGGTCAGCTGAAGCTATTGGGCTGTCTGATGTAGCCAAATAGTGCCACCTCTGTGTTGCCACTCCCCCCCCCCCCCAATCTGCCGCTGGTGAAAAATGCCATTGTTTGCATCATGGATGGGTTGGCTGTGGTACTGGCGCCATGTTGCTGAAAGCCTTAGGGCGAAATTCTTTTGGGACCAAATCATTCCCATGTGGTTTTTCTGAATTCCAGTTAAAACTGCCTGTCTACCTTCTCTGGTTTTCTTATCCATGTTCTGCTTGCCTTCCCAAACTGTGTTCCTGGTCTTGATTATTCCTTAGACCTAATCCTAGCAAGAAGCCCCGCATAGAAACAAATCTGCACAGTTTTTGGCTTAGCTGCTGACGTCTGCCCACATGTCATGCTTCTTGACTTTGTGCCTGACAGTATGACACAGTGACTCAGCAGTCTGAATAATATAAGAAGAGAAAACGGAGTAAAGCAGAAATAGAAAAAACCATGATTAATGGGATGCTATACATAATCACGAAGGTCGGAAGGAAGGAAGGAAGGAAGGAAGGAAGGAAGGAAGGAAGGAAGGAAGGAAGGAAGGAAGGAAGGGATCACAAAGGGTCGGACACGACTTAACGACTGAACAACAACATACATAGATGGGGGATTATCTTGTGTTCATGTACTTGTGAGTGAGCAGGCTTCCCACCAAGTTGTACAAGTTTATGAAACTTTATTTTAAAGGAGATATTTCCTCTACAGCATCATTGCTGGACTGGCAATGACTGCTTCCTGTGAACCACTGAGAAACTTGGCAAATATTTAGTAGGACAAAGCAACACAGTCTGTCATGGAAGGAAGGAAGGAATTCAAATCTGTTTAAAAAAACTATTATGAGAATTCTCCACTTAAATTGCGTATGTATGTGTTCCCATAAGAACAGGAAGGAAGGCATTTAAAAATAAAATCACTTGCAAAAAGAATAGATTTATGGATGTGTTTTTGCAGGCGATGTGAAAATTGCATGTAGTTGAGAATGAATTTTGAATACCTTTACTTAAGTACCTTAATTTGTATAATTTTGTTTCCTAGTGATCAGTTATTAATGTTCTTTGATTACGCTTGAAAAACTCTAGCCATTGAGGCCCCTCACGTTGACTTGGTGGGGTGCTTAAAGGGTTTGGTTACTTAAATTGAAATAATCATTTCTGGTGGTATAATGGCAACACATGGACTTCACCCCCCCCTTCCCTTAGTTTTTGGCAACCCCAGCTCCACCTCCTCTGATAGGTCTGCTGCCTAGATGTGAGGAAAGTCGTCTTTTGCGTGGTCACCACTGCTCTCAAGCTCCCTCCAAGCACCATCCCAGTCGCTTCCCCTGGGCGTCCCTCTCAGTGCTTCCCCTCACGATGCACGGTGAGAACGTTCCAGAGGCCTCTCCTTTACTGCTATGTTTTCTTGGGTCTCCTCTGTTTTTGCAGAGGACACTGCTGGGTCCATACGAATGCCTTGCACACTGCAGGAGGACGTGTTGGGTGTTGCTTTTATGATGCTGTGAGCATCAAATGTGAAATCACAGACATTCTTGTATAGGTTGGGTCAAGACTGCTACCTTATGTGGTGCTGCCTCTTCTAAGGGCCCCTGTGTGAAATGCAATACTGCGGAGGCCTCTGGGGCACCCTCCTATTGCTGCTGGGAGAAAGGCTCTGGGCAGGAAGATGCTGTTGGCAGGGCTAGTCCAAGACCTCCTGACACCTGAGTCAGCTTGCTGCCTCAATCCCGCCAATATCGCCTCTGCGCATGCACAAAGCCCGCCCCTTTACTTACCAGGAGCACAGTCTGCAACCTGTCTGGTCCACACCACTTCTGTTTGAAATGGGAGTGGTGTAGTCTGGGTTCCTAGCCAGCACCGCTTCTGCTCATATCAGAAGAAGCAGTGTGAACCAGGCAGATTGCGCTCCTGGTAAGTAAACTAAAGGAAAGGGGGGAGTGCTCAAATTGTCTGTTCTTGGCTACTTGGTGCTTCATAAGCAGCACGTAGGTGGGGAGGGGTGATCCAGAACACAGCAGTCGTCATCCCCCCATGTCGTCGTCCAGCAGCACTGGGAGGAGAATGGGGAAAAAAG
This sequence comes from Plestiodon gilberti rubricaudatus, assembly GCA_026170595.1. Lineage (NCBI taxonomy): Eukaryota > Metazoa > Chordata > Lepidosauria > Squamata > Scincidae > Plestiodon > Plestiodon gilberti. The sequence continues at coordinate 232,260,564 of JANXHW010000001.1, read as the reverse complement.
TTCCCTCCCTCCTTCACTGTACTCCATCCTTGCATGGGGTTTCAAGTTTATAGGGAATGTGTCCCTGTTACCTTTTAAATGCTGTGCACGTATGGAGCATGGTGGTGGTGGGGAGTAGCGAAGTTCTCTTTCCTTACATGGCATTTTAAAGTTTAAAGGGAAATGTTCCTTTTAAACCCCACGTGAGGACAGAGCACGGTGGGTGAGGGGATGATCCAGTTTCTGCTTGTGTTTAGTGAATGGGGAGTGAATCAATGTGACTCGTATCTGCAGTGGGCTGGAGGGAGGTGGCAGTGGACTCAGGGCGACGGACACCCCAAATCCGCTGCTCCTTCCACCTACCTCCCTGATTCAAATCTCATCACATGGCTTCATGATTGGACCAGCCATGCAGCTGGGGGGAGGGCACTGGGAATGAAGCATTGAGGTGCTGATTGGGCAAAGAGCACAAATGATCAGAGTCCTTCTCGTCTTCTACTGAGCTGGACATCACTGGCAGTTGGGACTAGATCCTCCCTGGTAAATTTGCAGAGGGCATGAGGTGGGGATATCATAGGTGCAGGGCTGCAGCCCTAAAGCAACACCTGAGACTTAAGTGATAATGTTGTGGTTACAGCAGTTGTTCTGCCACCTCCTAATTTCGAAATGGCAAAAGTGTGATACTGCAGTAGAATCTGAGCTTTTACACAGTTTTGAAAGTAGCTTTCCTGCCACATTCATGCAAACAATTTCATTTCATCATGGTTAATTGCATAATTTGTGAAGTAGTTCCTTTTCTAGATTATTATCTGGCTTGTCAGCTGTGCATTACAGACAAGCAGAGAAAATTCATATTAATCTTTCCTTAGTGCTCTTCATGTTCATCAAGGCCTTTTCAAGATATCAAGCAAACATGAGAGATTTTAAAAGGACTAAAATTTCTTGATGGCCGCTGATAACCACCATCGCAAAAGGAGAAGGTTGCGTTCCTTTTTAAATTGCTAACTGAATTGCATCACAGCCCCTAGCCTACTTTCGAGGTTTTGTTTTATTCCTTTCCTCGGGATGCAATTTCAGACTAAGATGCTTCAGAAGTCCACAAAACGGATTGTAACGCACCATTGCAGTACCTCCTTTTCTGGGGTGTCATTTGGTAGAAGGAAGCACCCCAGCCTGTTACTAGATCATGCATTTCAAGATCTGATGCTGTGACTCAGTGGTTTTATAGTTTATGTTGTATGACTTAGCCTTCCTGTGACAGGGTATTGCTGGTGCTGTTTAGACTAGACAGCTTCTCTCCCCCCCCCCCCCCATGTATTGAACTGTTTTTGAACTCTAGTGAGTGTTCATATTATTGGTCACCTTTTGGTGCTTTTTGGCAGAGAGGTGAGTGAATTTTGCTCCCTTCATTGCAGTCTCTTTGCTGTCATCCTAAAATCTCACCTGTGTCGCTTTATGTGGGCCACCTGACATTTTCCAAACCCACTTCCACACTTGTATTCCACCTTTCCCACTTTCCTTTCTTATCTGTCTAATGTAGACTGAAAGCCTTCTGGGCAAGAACAGACAGCTACTCCTGTGTTCCATGTCGTGCTTGGTGATGACTAAAATTAATACATTAAGAAGTCAGTGCTGATGCAGATTATTGGGGTTCTGGAGCAAAGCACTAGACTCTTTATTGCACCATCTCCCCATCTGCTGATGGTGTATTCGGTGTTACTAGTGCCACTGGTTTTGAAGGTTCAGGGTGGGTGTAGTCGGAGAGGCCTTCTGCTGGGCTAGAGCCCTCAGACACTGGCCATCCCCTAACACCACCCCATAAAGAGTACTGTAGCAGTAAGAGAAGCAAGCCCCTTCAATGTTGGGGTGTATCTTCTTCACCTCTTCCTCTCCACAGCAGCCCTCTGAATCCCCCCAAAACTCCTTTCACTGAAGGTTTATCTGAATGAAAGTTCTGGCTGTGTATTTTAAGTTTCATCCCTATTTTTTTCTTGTTTTCTCTCAAGGTATTTCACCAGCCAATCAGCTCATTCAGTTGCAATCTTGCAGAACTGTGTGTGGTTTTATTTTTAAGAGTTCAATTCTTAGGAGGAAAGATATGTTTAGACTGAAACCAGCGAAGTAGATTCCACTGCTCTAGAAATGTTATATCTGTCTTCACCTAAGTGTTAAATTTTGGAATGTATGCCAGAGATTAGATTTGTCACATTTCATTCCAGGTCTCTATCCATAACTCATTTTCAGGTCTCTGTTTTCACAGCTGAGCTCTGACTATGCAGGCTTTTAAAAGACTATGGATTTGGGGTAGAGCGTATGATTATATAGTTTTTCTAGGTGAATGGTGACTTAGTGACCTAAGTTTGACAGATAATGCCCTGTTAATATTATCTGCTTTCCGTTTCAGGTATGAATGGCTTGCAGAAAAGCCTCTTGGGGTTTAGTTATACCTATACATTGCACAATTTTCCCTGATTGGGGCTTAGATTTAATTATAAATAGCAAATGTGTGCTGGGGTCTCACAAAATGGGGTGAAACTGTGGGCAGGGGGCTTTAGTACTTGGCCCCCACCATGTTTTGATCCCAATCATGTACCCTGTGCCCCATTTTTAAATGAAAAAAATGTGTTGAAAGCCATTGGATTTTTTTTTTCATTTAAAAATGGCATGCATGGGGTATGATTTGGATCAGAGCCTTGGTGAGAGAAATATCTAACCATATGTTAGATGTATCGTATTGATGTCAGTTGTAGGTGCTGAAGTAGCTGTGCTTCCCTTCCCTTCCTCTCTTTTGAGAGGAGTATCTCTAAACAGTGTGCTTCTGAGTTCCAGTTGCCAGAAAGCAATGGCAGGAGAGTGTAGTTTGCCTACATGTCCTCCTTGTGGGCTTCCCAGAGCCATCTGGTTGGCCACCATGGGAACAGGTTACTGGGTGAGATGGTTTGATCCATATATATATATATTCAAAATACAACAGAAGATGCACAATTTATTACATTTTTATACCAAGGCGCTCACGGTGGTGTACATACCGGTAGTTCCTTCCCTCCTTTTGTCCTTATTTTGTTTTAAAAGTGCACAGTTGTATTATGCACACTATTCACATTCACACAAACTTAGAAGCAATAGCTGTTGTTGTTTTTTACTTGTAGAGGCAGCAACTCTGTGTAGTCGGATTTGCCTGACTCTTACAGCTCGCATCCTACATCTGAAGATATACAATTTGCATTTTTGTGATAAATGCACAATTCCTATTATCCAACTCCCCAGGTTTCATTTGTACTTTATATTTTCCAGCATTTATTTGTTACCATGAAAAGCACACTCAGCTAATTCATATAGAGGCTGCCTTTCTCTAAGGAAGAATACTTTTGAAAACCTACAGAATAAGCAATTTGAGAGTTTGCACAGGTGCATAGCAGTGAGATTGCTACCAGGTAGAAGGAAGGTGCCTTGCTACTTAGTGTGCTTGTTTTGCTAAGAGGATTTATGCAATTTTGAAAAAAAGAATCCTATCCATGGTTTCCAGAGTGCTTGCTACAGTAAAACTCCATTAGTCTAGCACCTTTGGGACCTAGGTGGTACCGAATTATTGTATATGCCGGACTATTGGGAGGTGCTATCCCGCCCTCGATGATCTCTCAACCTAGTGTCCTCATCACTATAGTGAAGGGGTTGCTACTTACGCCACTGCCATGCCACTTAGGTTGTCCTCAAGCAGCTTCTGTAGCTGTCTTGGTGACATCATGGCCGAGCTAGGCGCAACTGCACCAGCACAGGGGTTGGCGAGATAGTGAGTCCACTCCCGAGCCAGGAGTTCTCCTGTACAATTTTGATGCCAGATTATTAGGCACGCCGGATGATTGGCTACTGGATACTGCGAGTGTTGCTATAATTGGAAACCTTAAACTCCAGTTTAAATTTAATTGTGAAAACTCTGGCACGAGAACCAACACCTGGCACTATCCATTCCAATAGACAGAATCAGCTCTCTAGGTGTATGGAATGGGCCAGCCATGTTCTTTTTCTCTCCTTGACTACCTTCAGAGGTAACCAATTCATTCTCTCACAAGCCATTAAAGTCAGTTTCTGTATATTAATTTGATGCGTTGTCCACAGAGAGACTTTGATCTTTTCACTGCAGGGTCTGGTTGTAAATTAATTTTTAAGTGATTTTGATTACATGTTAATGAAATAAATTATGCTCAGAATCGTTTTAAAAAATATGAAATGTGCCACCATGAGATTTCTAATGGACCCTTGCTAATATAGTTAATGCAACAGAAAATCTCTTGTCGTCTGTGATAGGACATAATTAGTCTTAAGTAGCAATGTTGACCTAATTAGCTGTTGTGGTCACATTTTTGGTGGACAAAAAGGAAGAGTGCCTTCGTTCTTTGGGACTCCATGGCGAGATCTGTTTGTAACGGAGGCCTTGAAGGTTTTGCTCCTATGCCTTTGCGTCCTGGGTCTGGCTCCTTACACTTGGTGAAGTCCAAAGCAATGAAGAACATTTTAGTGCCAGTGACCAGATTGGAATGCACATGCTTAATTCCTGCTGAACTGGACTCAGGACAGCAGCCGCTAGGAATGATCCACCACACAGTGATGTGTGTGTCATTTTTATACAAAAAGTTGTAACCAACAACTAGAAAGAAACTAACTTTTTTGAAGGTTGTAAATAGCACCACAGCAAACGTTATCCCATGAAAGCATCTTTTTATTTTACATTAAAAAGGAGATACGGTATCAAATGATTTTGTTAGTAGTTGAATAAAACATTTTGGGGGAAGGAAAAGCTTGAGTTTGTTTCCCCCCCCCAAATGTTGACAGTTTCATCATTGTCAAAAACATAACTTTTTCATTTATGTAGTTTGTGTTTTAGGGTCATTTATTTCTGTCATAATTAATTATGTCCTTTGTATATTCTTGCACTGCAACATTGCTAGTGTTAAATTATGTATTTCTAATGATCCTGGCTTTGTCAAGTAATCACTACCTCAATCTAGAAGACCATTTCAAAGCCTGTATACACAGTTTACATATAGTGCAGATTCCTGGCGAAAAATTCTATGTAGAATATATCAAACGAATGTAACCAGTTCCAGAGTGGTAGCTGTGTTCGTTGGTAGCAGCATCTGATGAAGTGGGCTGTACTTCATGAAAGCTTTAACTGACATTTATGTGTCGGTCTTCAGGGTGCCACAAGACTCTTTCAGCCCAATCCTGTCCCCCAGTTACACTGCCGGAACACGCACTCTGGCAGTGTAACGCACTTTCCGGCTGTTGCAAATGTGACACGCCAAAAAGGGACACACCAAAGAGTGCAAACGTGACACGCCTGACCACTGCCGGAAGATACCCACCGGGGATACCCATTGTTGCAGGTAAAACTGTGGAGGGGGTGGGAGGGGGAAGCAGAACGGGGCGTGGGCTAGGCAAAACGGGCCCGGGAAGGGGGCGTGTTCAGGGGTGGCAGTATCTGCCAAATCCTCACCTTCTTCCTGGGCTCGATCCACCTTCAGAGGTTCACACAGACGTGCACCAGTGATATCGCTGGTGCAGGAATGAGTAGACCCAGTGGGCTGCCATGGGCTCACCCCTTACCCCAGGGCAAGGGAACAAGTGTTCCCTTACCCCAAGGAGGCTTCTGGAGGCTGAAACGTCCCCTGCAGGATATAGTGGACACCATGTTGGCACCCACTGCATCACCATGCAGGGCATTAGGTTGGATTGAGCTGTTTGTTGGATGAATGTGTGACTATGAAAAGGAAATAAATATAATAAAATACAACAAGCTGTTGGTCCTCCCTTCAGGTTTAGATTACAAGGTGAAATACATGGGGATAGAATCATTACAGAATAATGGTGAATATGATTTATAGCTTTTTTGCGATTGTCAGAAAAAATATCCTCTGAAAATCCAGAAGTAAGAGAAATTGGGCCATAGTCATTTTGTAGTTTCATTTAACTAATGCATGCAAAACCAGGCTAAAAATAGGTCTATGCAAGATTCCCCAAGCCTAGAAATTAAATCCCCTTTGCGTTTAATGCCAGTGCTGCCAATGGGCTCCGTTTTGAAGGGATGCGAGTGCTCCTAATACTCAGGTTGAAGGGATTATGTAGCGAAACAAATGAGCTGTTTCCAATTATCTGTATCTTGTAAAACTGGAATATTTCCTCTTTATCAAGTTATAAAATCTTCACATTCAAAGGAACCACAAGACTCTGGATAATAACCTTTAGCTACAAGGCAGGACCATTCTCACATCACCCATAGATTAATCCGCTGCAAAATCGTCTACAAACCAGGCATAATTATAGCTGTCAGAATGCAGAATGAAACCTCTGGCTGGAAACAGCCTGGATATGCCACCTGGCATGGTGCAGTGGTAGCAGACAAAGATTTCATCGCTATTACTAATACTATATTAAAAACAACAACAAAAACAAATACCCCACCCCCATCCACGTCAACTTTGGCTGACTTGAACACTAGAGTCTTCTATGCTCTCATGATAACCCGCTTCCATTATCAGTGTCGCTGTCCATGCTCACCTGACTAATTACAGAGATGAAGAGAAACAGTCTGCCAGTCTATTTCTGCCCACTTTCATTTGCTTCTAGATCCTGTTCAGCACAATCTTACCAAAGAAAAAGTCGACAGTCGTCTCTTAACGGTCCAAGGGGTGTCCAGGTGTTCTTTGATTTTCATCTTTTCAGTGTCTTTTCCATCTTATGACGATTGGGCTCCCTTTACTCCCTTCTTTCCCCCCGTTTGTCTCACTCTGAGGCACTTTGACTTCTTCATCTGGGTCTGCCAAGAACAGCAGCCCTGGCCAGCCCACCTGCTAGGATTGACATGCACTCTGCCGATTGGGCTTCCAAGGCCACCTGACCGGGTCACAGGACAGGTAGGGATGCTCAGGTGGCTGTGTAAACTATTCAATTAGGTGGACCTGTGACATAATGGAACCTAGTTTTTTTTAGGGTCAAGCCCAAGAATGGTTGTGTGCGTTGTGCAAGGTCAGCTCTCCTTGCCTCACTGGGGATCAAAGAGTAATGTAATGGGGTAAAGTGTAATGGGGTGGAAAACCTGAGTGAGTTGCTTTAAAATATTTATACCCTGCCTTTCCCCATCCTACCAGAGATGTTCTAGAGATGGTTTACAATGACAATTTAAAAGCAACAATGGATTAAACTACATCAGAGCACTTGGAATTCTGCATCCCTGTGGGTACCACATTTAAGGAGGATAAGCTAGAGCCGGTTCAGAGGAGGGCAACTAAGATGGTGAGGGTCTGGAAACTCACATCTGGACACTTCCAAATCTCATGCCATTTTCCAATCCTGCTTATTGTTTTGTCCTCCTTATATTTCTCTCTCTCTCTCTCTCTCGTGTGTTAATACAATCTTTATATGTTTTAACTTGTTGTTGATTGACCTCAGTTAGTGATTTTCCCCAGTTCTCCTGGATTCTTGGGTACACACGTTTTGAGGAATTATCCACATAAGTGAGAGGAAGGCCTCTGCGAATGGTCTCTGCCTCACTTTGTCCTGATGGTGGCAGTGGAGTGTTTGGTCCTGGGCAAAGGGGCAGATCTGGAAGAGGAGGGAGATACTATCTCCCCCTCCCCTCGATACCAAACATCTCCCTTTCCAATCTTCTCTGACTTGGTATAAAGGCTGTCAAAAATAGGGCTAAAAATTTTCCAGTGTTTTTGGTTTTGATTTTCATTGAGCAAATAATATTTTTTAATACATTTAATAAAACCATAGAGTTTCCAAGCCACACTTAAAGGAGCCTTGGCCAGAGATGCTCTTATAGCCATGGCTAGTAGAACTGTGTGATATTTGTGTGAATCTTGAGTGACCTGGGGAAGCATTGCAGCCTTGATTGAAGGCTGTGAAGTTGTCAGACTGTAAAAAGGATACCACCTGGAAAGTAGCCGTTCATGAAAGATTGGACATTGATATATATTGTAAAAGGCCCCAAGGGGGGTTAGGACAGCCTGCCCATGTACTCCGCCTTGGATTAAAGTCGGAGGAGAAATGCAATGACCAAGAAAGGCGGTATATAAATACTGTGTATTAGTATTAGTATTAGTATTAGTATTAGTATTAGTATTAGTATTAGTATTAGTATTAGTATTAGTATTAGTATTAGTATTAGTATTAGTATTAGTAAATGGCCATGCCCAAAGAAGCTGCACAGCTTTTCAAGGGGAAGCTCTGCTCTTTCACATAACCATGTCTCACACAGGCTGTGCAGTTCCTAGTCGGGCAAAAGGACGCAGCTCAGCACTCCAGCCCAATTGCACAGAAGCACAGTGAATTTCTTAGAGTATCTTGTCCGAGCCCTCCCCTTAGCCTGAAGGACAGGGATGAGACCATTTACATGGAAGGCTTACCGGGTCTATAAAGAAAAATTACTGTAGTTGAACTCTAGCCTAGTCGGGCCAGGCAAACTCCCAGGACTTGGCTCTTTTGAACTCTATGTGGACCACACAATATTTTAGCCAGGGCCAGCCCATTCATGAGGCCAATTGAAGCAGTCCCCTCAGGTAGCGGGGGGATGCTCATCGCCTACTTGCTTCCACTAATCTTCCTCCTCCCCCACTCCCTGGATTGGAAAGGGGGGGCAGAAAGGAAGAGGAAATGCAGAGCAAGGAGGAGAGTGTTGAATTAGAACATTGGAGAGTGAAAGAAGCAGAGGCTGGTACATTGTTGGGTAAGGGGGCAGCATTAGGCATTGTTGGGTAAGGGGGGCAGCATTTGGCATGCGGCCTCAGGCATCAGGAGGTCTTCAGCCAGCTTTGCTTTCAGCTAAGGTGTGCAGATTTCACAGCTTTTCTAGTAGAGGTTGCAGAGATTATTTGAGCATATTGCTTTAGGGCTTTGTTGGGAACTTTATAGCTCCAAAGCTGGAAACTCGCTTTCCTTAAAACTGCCTCAAAACTATCAATACTTCACATAGACTGCCTCCTTTTCTGATGAAGCTTTTGCTTCATTGAAAGAGCAACTATCAATGCAACAAATAAAAATTAACAAATTTCCGTGTTAATTTTAGGGGAAAAACACTTAGGGCAAAATGAGATTTTGTGCTTGCTTTGAGAAACGTCATGGCACCAGATCAAATGGTTATGCATCACCTTCCCATCTACAGTACTAAATGTGGAATGAGGCTAGACAGAAAAGAGAATATGAGCTGGAATGTAGAATTTTACAGGTTTTTTTACTCTGTGTATTGGCTTTTGAGAAACCTGCTCCCTGAGCTTCTCTCTCTCAGCAATCCTTTGTGACGGAATTCTCCTTTCACCCCGAGTTCATTTTGCCAGTGGGAAGGATGTGCACAGAAGTGCCTTGTATGATAATGAAGCCCCAAATACCGAGTTATATTCCTGTTCCTTGAAAAACCTTGGCAGGTATTAAAAGAAAAAGAAAGGGCTCAGTTTAACTGTCAGGCAGAGCACCACAGAGGGACTGCAGATTTATTGAGTGTTAAATGTCAGTATCGATGTAATAAAGATGGTACACAGTAAGTAATAAGTGGTTTCCAGATGAAGAACCACTTTCAATAAGTTGTCAACCTGTCTGGTGCTGTGAATTATTAAAAAAAAAAAGGTTGGGGAGGGGAGGGCACCAATTCCTAGTTAGTTGGGTAACTTTCAAGACCAACTGAAGAAGCTTTCTTTCGTTTCCTGTCTTCTGCTGTCTTGATTGCTATACTATTTTCAGGGAGTTGGCAAGCAGTGAAGGGATCTAAAAACCAAGCCCTGTTGGCTTCCATCAGCAAAATGGCTTCTCCTTCTGAGGGGAATGTTCTAGATATTAATTACGCGACTTGTGTATATAACTGTTGAGAAATGTCGCATCTTTATAGAAACTTGTCATGTCCCTTGAAAATTCTCAGATATTTCTCCTTGGAACAAAGTCTGAAATCTGCTTTGAGTTTCAATTTTTCAAAAAATTCAGTGCCGACTTTTATGTAATCTTTAGATATCAGTAAGAGCTGGTGTAGCACCGGGTGGGAGATTATGAGTCAGGAAGTCCCTGGTTTCAGCCTCGCCTTAGCCACACACTCAGTGGTAGAGCACATGCTTTGCAATCAGGTGGTCCTGGGTTCCGTCCCCTGCATCTCCAGGCAGGGCTGGGACCCCCCCCCACCCCCCATCTGAAACCCTGGAGTACTGTAGCCAGTCAGCGTGGACAATACTGAGGTAGATGAACAATGGTCTGCCTCAGAATAAGGCAGCTTCCTAGGTTCATAAGGCGGCCTTTGGAAAGCCATTTTATCTCAGGATCATCCTTTATGAGAAAAATAACAGGCCTACTTTACAGAGTTGCTGTAAGGATTGCAACTAATGTGTGAATCCTCTTGGACATCCCAAAAGCCCTTTATGCATGATGATGATTATTTGAAAAGTCCCCCCCCCCCCAGGCCATACCTACAGCACAACTGTATATAATAGATGAAAGAGAAGGGAAAGGATGTGGAATTAGATATGGTTTTCATATATCTCTTTTGTGTTTTGCACCTCGCTTTCATCCATCCACAATAAGAATGTGAGCAGGATGCAACACCACTGTTTCACAAGTGGGTGGTGAAAGCTTGAGTTGATTCTTTTGGCTTCATTGACCCAGTAGCGTCACTAGGACGCACGTCACCCTGGGGCGGGGCGCGCGCGTCACCCTATGTATCGCGGCGCGGGGGGCGACCCGGCTCCCCCGCGCGTCGCATCGCATCGCACTCCGGACGCTCCGAGGCCGGCCCGGGAACCGGCCTCGGAGCGTCCGACCCCGTCTCGCAAAGACCATTTTGAGGGCTTTTTGCCGGGGTCGGACGCTCCGAGGCCGACTCCCAGGCCGGTCTCGGAGCGTCCGAAGGGTGTTGCGCGTCACGGAGGTGACGCGCGTCACCCGGGGGCGCCCCGCCCCACCCGCCCAGCTCCAGTGACGCCTGTGCATTGACCTCTGGATTTGATTACCTGACTTTTAAACTTCACTTTGAGTCATGGTTATGTGGAAAGGAGATCAAGTAGACGTGTTTGCCTAGGTGTGGATCCTGTGTGGTTAGCATTCACAAATATGTGTATATTTGTGTGTACAAGTGGGCCCGCAGCAGCCAGACATTCATATTAGTGAGAAAAGGAGCCCTGTATTATTAGGTGTAGTTCCTCTACAGACAGTTCTACACTGCGTGGAGGAATCCTGGGCATGTAAAGCTGTAGGGGCCTTTTCTCAGTAATGCTGAATGTGCAGCCACCAGGGAGGGTGACAAGTGGCATGGCCAGCAGGGGCAATTCCATTCCCTGACTGCAGATGTTGGCGTACTTCTCATTTCTGGCATTTTGCCGGTAGTGACAAGAAATTTAGGAGCACCAATCCAGCTTCCTGTCTGGATTTTAGAAAATGTTATGCTGTGGTGGTGTTTTTAAAGGTTAAATTTAGGTTTTCAGCTTGAATGCTAAAAAGGTTTTTAAAAACACCCATCATTTCCTGTGGCTTATTAAAGCCATCATTTATCTAGAAGTTTCCAGTTCTCCTGCGTACGCTGCCTTATCAATGCCATGGCCAAACGCTGATTGTTAATCAGCTGGGTGGCCGCTCCAGGCAAAAGTAGTTCTTCCAGGGTTGCATGCGTTTTGCCACTCAAACATGAATCTATTTCTCATTCTGAAGCCACTTTAATTAGGGTTTACTCTCCGCATTCCAAGTTTGATACAGAAATGATTTAGTATTCTGACCTAGATTGATATCGAGCACGAAAGCATGCATTCTTTAAAATTGCCTTTTAAAGTATATCCTATGAAGTTACTTCTTTAGCCAAAAAGCTGCATGCAGGCATCCAAGGTGTGTAGAATCTACATGCAGTGGGCAAGTGTGATCACCTGTCTTCTGGGTCAGTCTTGTATCCATGCTTTGGTGTAGTGACACTACTCATGTAGTGTCATGGCTAGAGTATTGACTCGAATCCGGGAGACCTGAATTTAGAGGGGGGGGGGATCACAAAGTTTACTAGGTGACCTGCGAATAGTCACCATGCCATACCCTAACGTACCTCATAGGGTTGTTGCAAGGATAAAAGAGAGGAACTATGTACCGTGTTTCCCCAAAAATAAGACAGTGTCTTATATTAATTTTGGCTCCAAAAAGTGCACTATGTCGTATTTTCAGGGTGGTCTTATTTTCCCAACCTGTGGCGCGACCTCCCCGGCACTCGTTTGTTCTTTATCTGTGTGAGCCACCACTTGTGCGCCAAACCAGAGATGTCACAATAGGTGCAAGTCTGGTTAGCTTGGCAGATTTGCCAGTTTTCTTGTACCTGTTCTTTGCAGCTGCTTTGTTGGAATATCTGCTCCTTCTGCTTATCCCACCCAGAGCTTACATTTCCTATGTTCTCAGTTTCCCTCCTCTTCATCTTTCGCTTTCCTTCTTCCTTATCTTCCTAACCCAGTTGTGTTCACTGCAATATCCGTTCCTGTTGCTGTTGAGTCAGAGCTTCTGCATCTATAATTTTTTATCTATATCGCCAGTAATGAAAAATATCCTAAACATAGTAATTTGGCTAAATTGTGCACACCACTCGAATTTGAAAAGAAATTAATTACAGTGCCTTTAGATAAGTCAAATTTCTTGATCTCAGAATCCGGGACTGCTAAGAGCAGAAAGCAATCACAGTTGCTTTAGACTCTTCTTAGTAAAAGGATAACATCTGCTGTGGCACATTTGCCCCTAGTGAATTTATTGTGGCTTTCATAAACAAAAGATGTGTGAACTGTGAAGGCAACTGAGTCTGACCCTTAGCCCACCTACATCAGCGTTGGCTGCATGGCCTGGCAGTTCTTCAGGGTTTCAGGAATCTTTTCCCAGCTCTACCTAGAGATGCCAGGGATTGACCTTCTGCATGCAAAGCAGGGTCTCTGCCCCTGAGCCATGGCAGCAGTTAAGGGTACGCAGTGCGGAATCCACCACCAACTGAAAGTGAGCAGCAAAGCAGGAATACCTAATAATTGCTGCATCATGGAATAGGGAGAAATAAACTTTGTAAAACATAAGAAGAGCCCTGCTGGTTCAGGCCAAAGGCCCATCTAGTCCAGCTTCCTGTATCACACAGTGCCCCCCCCCGATGCCTCAGGGAGCACAAGACAACAAGATACTTGTGTCCAGACGCCACTCCCTTGCGCCTGGCACAAAGAAAACCTAGTCCTACAACCAGGAGGTTGCTTATCCCGTCATGGTATGTAAGCTGTGATGGACTTTTCCTCCATAAATCTGTCCAATCCCCTTTTAAAGGCATCCAGGCCAGGTGGCATCACCACCTCCTGTGGCAAGGAGTTCCACAAACCAATTACACGCCAATTACAAAACCATCCACATTCAAAGAAATTTGGTTAGTTTTCTGAGCGAATTTCTAATTACAGTCTCTTGTTCCAGCTCTCGTTTGATGATTGTTTGAAGTACAACAATATCAGCGTCAGAGATGGACTCAGAAATTTCCCACTAGTAGCTTCTCTGTGTTAATGTTGTTCATGCCCCATTTGAAGGGAATTTTTTGGAGAAGTTTAACCTTCAAAAAGGTCTTCAACCTGTGACTGAGAGAGGTACAGTATTCAGTTGTACTGATTTGTCGGCAGATCTCCCAGCCAAGAAGAGTGCTTCCTTGGGCTGCTTCCAGTTAAATGTCTCCTCTCTGTGCCACCCTCTCTACTTTGCCATTTGGTAACACAATATTCCCTTTTTTTTTTCCTAGTGAAAGTGATTTTTAGAAGCTGAGCAGAAACCTAAATAGGTGGCGATAGATGAGCATTTTCTTTCTCTCATCCTAAAATGGCAGTAAATTTTGAACATGCTTTAAAAGCTGCCAGCAGTCAATACAGGATCCTGAGCACAATGTCCCAAGGTGTCTTAGTGGGTTTTTATGCAGTGCTATATCTTGTACAGTAGGTCCGATGATGATACTCAGCTGGGCTGAGTGTTGAGAGCTGCATGTTGAAAGGGGCTGTAATTGCTGGGATATTGGACATTGAGGCAAGGGAAACAGGATTGCTCTTCTAAGGTGTGTAGCTCTGTATATAACCTCAGAAAGATGGAAGCTGGTCCGTTTACCACTAGGCAGAGTGAGGCAGCAGAACTTGAACATCATTAACTGGTGACAAATTGTCAGGTATTTAAAAAATATACAGTAGTTATATTTTCACTCTGTGTGTACGTGGGGAGGGATGATAATAGTAATATTGAATATAAAGCTATCGGGCAGCCCAGTGTTGTCTAGGACCACCACAGCGTGCAAAAGCTCCTAAGCTGGATTGGGCCGGTGCAGCTGGAGCACACCTGGGGGGGGGAAGATCCAAATTCTTGGATCTCCTCGGATGTGAACCAGCAGAATAGCTGGCGCAAATCTGAGGGGCTAGTGTAACACTGGCCAAACCTGGGATGGGGGATAGGATTCGGCGGAGTGAGCCACCGAGAATCCCTTCCCCCTCATGGGCCTGGCAGGCCAATCACCCCCTTCCATTCCACCCTGTTCTGCCCTCCTCACGCCCCCCTTCCGCCCGGCGCAGGACTTACCTGCATCCACCGGCAATGTGCTCGGTCGGGCAGAGAGTGAGTGGTGCCAGCCTTTCTGCTGGTGCTGCTTACTCTCTAGGTGTCAAACGTGACTTACGATCATTCCGCTGCTCCAGCGCTACACAGGATTGCACTGTGAGTGTGCAAAATACTTCACATGTATGGTAGTTCTTACACCAACTTACTCATCTAAGCAAGTACCTATTATTATTTCCCCCCATATTGCAGCTGAGGCTGAGAAGGAGTAACTTGCCTAAGGCTCTCTTTTGAGTACGTAGCAGAAGCAAGATTCAAATGATAGCGGTTGTGTCTTTCAGCCCTGCCTCTTAACCATTATACTACAAAGTTCCCCACTGGTACAATTTGGATTTTTCACATCAAGTGCCAAGTGCTTTGGAGAGAGAGACGTGATATCTGGACTGGGTATGGGCTTTATTAACATAAGCATCACATAAACTGTATTTTAAATGGTTTAACATAATAATGTTACTGTTTGTTCAAATTTTAACAGACAACTGAAATAAGAAGGGAAAAGCATGTTTCTTGTCCAATCCAGAAACACAACAAATGTAGACAGGGTGAGCTAACACGAAACTCATGACATCACAAACGTTAAATATAGTTTACTTTTAAAAGAGTGTCAGGACAGAGTAAGATACATGCTAGATCCATTGGCAGCCCAATTCCATGCATGTTTATTTGGAAATAAGTTTCAGTGTTTGGTGGGATTTTTTCCCACGTAAGTGTGTAGGATTTTGCAACCTTGGGGTAGCAGAAGGGACAATCAGTTTGTTGTAAACAGTTAACTCCAACACTCTGACTCTGTGATTCTTTGTGTGATGGTGTGGTGAGGACAGATCACTGGGTGATAGGAACCAAATCTCAGCACTTCTGTAATGTGATGACTTTGGTACAAAATAGGCATCGTTCTCAGTGTTGTTTGAACATCCACTTATAATGAGAAAATGTGGTGTCAAAGGACCAAGCCATGGTTCATTAGGACCACACAGAATAAGGCAGGGTTGGTTAATATGCAAAGATAGCTTTTAAAAACCCCAACGGCGGTCTTGAACTGAAGCCTGAAATGAAAAGCAGCATTAACAGTTTTTTGTAGAGTCTTTTCATTTGTAGTACCCCTGAGATTCGGATTTTCATAGCATTGTCTAATTATACACATAAGAAAGAAGCGGGGGGATCACAGAAACTGCAGGTGCCTGGTCCTTGTTCCTGAGCATCCGAAATAACCTAAAACCTAACCCTGATTAAAACGAGGGTTATCATATGGGGGTCCAATGCTGCATGCTGTTGCACTATCATAGTCATGTTTCAGATGGAATATGGCTGAACACAATTTAGCTTTTACCAAAGCTAAACAGAGTCAGTGAACATGGGAAAGAGAGAGGGATTTTGTGTTTGGTGGCTGTTGACAGAGTAGTTTCCATGGACTCTAAATCCTTGACCCGCTCAGCTCCAATATTGCCTAGGCCAGGGGTTCTCAACCTGTGGTACGGGTACCCCTAGGGGTACGTGGACCTCTTGCTGGGGGTACGCCAAGCCCTGCCCCTTATCTGCCCCATCAGCAGCTAATTAAGTGTTAACATGGATTTTGAATTGCAATTATTTTTGGAGCCTCTCTCTCTCTCTCTCTCTCTCTCTCTCACACGCACACGCGCACACACAGAGTTAAATAAGACATTTTTCACATTTAAAATTGTTTTAGTACTTTTTATTTAATGATTAATTACCTAATTAATTAATTGGTTAATCCAATTAATTAGCAGTTAATTAGCAGGGGGTACTTCAGAAAATTGGACCGTGATAGGGGGTACCCGGGTTTCCAAAGGTTGAGAACCCCTGGCCTAGGCCACTTCAAATCCACCCAGCCGTCCCTATTTAGCCAAGTCATTCTGATACTCAGCAGCAGCTGATATTGCCGCGTGTCGTAGAAGAAACATTGAACAGTGATGTTGAGCAGAGATGGTGAATATTGGGGAGGGTACATAGGCAGCACACCGCATAGATGCATGTTGCCAGCTTCAATGACACGGCTGGACGCAGCTCATATTTCATAGTAACTTTTAATAACAGGATTCGGGCTAATACGCAGCGCAAGAGGATTGATCTCGCCTGTCATGCACCATCACCACAATGCATATGTATAGATTAGGCGGCCAGTGTAGTAGAAAGTTATTTACTCTGCAAGGATGTTTTGTAAAATCACACCAATTTAAAGATACGCAAAGTTTATAGAAAAGATCTCTGCTTCTTCAGATGTTGCGTGTTGTTTTTTTAAAGAGTTCTGTCGTAAATTCCAGTGGTTTTGACAGTTGTGGATTGGACATTCCATGGAGACCAACATATACAATCCACAGATATGGATAAGGAATGTGGTATTAAAGATAGAGAAAATTATTCTTAGGTAAAAATCCTTGGAAGAACTATTTAATTAAGCATGGTAAATATTAAACATGTGTCCTATTCTTCACTTCCAGTTATTCAGTTATCTTAATTGTACAGAGGCACTAGGTAGAAAAAAAATAATGCAAGGGGTAATTGGATTGCAGAAGATATTCTAATTATAATGGTGATGTGTCAGCACCTTCTCAAGCCTGATCAATACTCAAGTCCAGTGTTTCACGAGTTTCTTTATGGACTTTTTAAAAAGGGCATAGATTGCATAATCAGACTCTGGGAGAATATATTTTATACCTTGTATAAATCATCGCTAGTTTCCTGGAGTCCAGAGTGGAAGCCTCTTTTAAGGTTTCAGCTCATTTCCAGTTTTCATTCTGAGGAAATCTTGTTCAGACAAGCATGTTAATTGCTTGATGACTTCCTTGTGTGAATAGGCCATCAGAGATATAATAGCACAGGTAGAATTTTAAGAACTCTTCCCATTAGTTCAAAAACAGTGTATTTCAGTGGAACTTGAGGTCCTCAAGAGCTGGGTACTCAAGTGATGAATGTGAATGAGTGAAGTGTGTAGAAATCCTATCATGATGGGATTGATCCTGTTTGTTATCAGTTCTAGGGGCCAGTTCACCTAGCACATTTACGGCGCAATCCTGCGTAAGTCCAGGGTAGCAGAACGAATGTTCCGTTGCCCTAAGCCGCCGCGAACATGCCGTAAAGCACGTTCGTGACAACTTGCGAGCAGGGAAGGCCAGCGCAAGACTGGCCTTCCCTGCTCCGCTGACCGAGCCCTCGCCCGGCCGCCGCCGGACCCAGGTAAGGATGCAGCGGGTGGGGGGGATTGGCGGACTGGTGGGGGAGGGAGGGTGCCGATAGGCCCAGCTGGGCTGGGAGGGGGCGGGGGACGGCCTCGGCCGTATCCTGATCCCCGCCGCCTGGCTGGACCTTTACACGGTCTCCTCTTACTTGAAATTCGAGGAGACCGCTCGGCCCGAGCACCATTTACACTTGGGGAAGCGGATGAGCGTCCCCTTCCCCGAGTATACCTCCAGCCGAGCGGGAGCCTGCCCACGATGGAGCATAGGATCCGGTGGGCGGCCTGGGCCGCCTGGCGGATCCTTACGCAGGATTGCTCTGCCCCACAAAAAGCGTTTTACTTCAAAACTGCTTCCTCAGAAATCAGAATAATTTCCCAAATCCTTCTGTCCTGGTTCAGTAACTAGGTGACAACCCTCTGAAGTATGTACAGTACTATGGAACAAGCCCCATTGAACTCGGTGCGACTCAATTCTATGTATGTTTGGGATCAACTTGTCAGTTTTAGGAAGTCAAACTTATCTAACTTTAGTCAAGAGCTTGCCAAAAAAAGTGTCAGGAAATATTTAGATTTAAATTTTGTTTTCATACACGGAAGGGCACAGGATATATTGAAGTGTGTTTCTTGCCCCAGTTTTAAAACTGGATCCTCAGAACAATTGTAGAATTTTAACATTGTGTTACAGAAATGAATTCAGTGGAGTTGCAAGAAGAGTGGGGAAGAAGATGCAGGAAAAATAATGTCTTAAAGAGATGTCAGAAGTTTATTCATGTCAGTCCACTACATGCTACTTTCCCCACAGCCCTTTGAGATAACTGGTTCTCTGCGGACCCCTAAGTGTTCACACCCAACTTAGAGCATTTTCCTAGACTACTTTACTCCATGATAAGTTCTCTGCAGTAAAATACTCCAAATGGCTTTTAATTGCTTCCATAATCAGTAAGTGAAAACGCTTACTGGTATTAAAACCCTTTAAAATGTTTTAAAAGAGTTTGAATACCAGTGTCCTAATGCGAGTACCTCTACCCCTACTACTGTACTCGGTGTTCCACTCTTAATGGAATTCCATCTGCGAATGCCAAGGAAGATGCTTGTGACCCAAGCGCCTTGTTACATTTGCCCCAGGAGGGTCTTTCTTTTGCTGTTGTGTAGCCGCTGCTCAGGGCACTGACGGTTCAGGTTGGGGCTGTAAAGCTGGGGTGTGTGGAGGAGAGAGTATTTAACCCCTTATTTCTGTGCCATTTTCCTGCTGAAAATTGCATTCCTGACGTGGCTATTTAATCCTTGAGATGCTTTTCCTACAACATAAATGTAGCTAAGTAGTTCAGAACTGTAGTGGCTTCTCCCTTTTAAGGCCTTTTTGCCAAGGGTATATATACGCAGTGGTTTGGGAGTCGGACTTAGACCTGGAAGATCCAGGTTCAAATCCCCGCTCAGCCACGAAGCTTCCTGGGTGACCTTGGGCCAGTCACTATCTCTCAGCCCCACCTACCTTACAGGGTTGTTGTGAGGACAAAAGGAGGGGAGGAAATATGTACACCACTCTGAGCTCCTTGGAGGAAGGGCGGTATAAAAATGTGAAAAATAAATAATAAATAAAAATAAAATACACCTGTGGGCTGGGTGGAAAAAAATGATCTCCCCTAGCATTTTAGTAGTAGAGGAGGATTACACGTAGAAGCCTGTTGGCCAGTATTTCCTTCCCTCTCAAGATGACTTCAAAGCTGGCCCCTCCCAGTGTTTCTCTGCTGAGGACTGTCTGAAGCAGTGGTTCTTAACCTTGTTGGAGGTACTAAACCCCACCAGTTTCATATGCTGGTCGTTGTCTGGAGGCAGTTGGGAGCTGGATGGGGGCAAACAAGCTGAAATTAAATCCTGATAAGACAGAGGTTCTTCTGGTCCAGAAGTCTACAACTCAGGTACTGGATCATCGTCCTGCTCTGAATGGGGTTGTACTCCCTCTGAAGGAGCAGGTCCGCAGCTTGGGGGTTCTCCTGGATGCGCAGCTGCTCCTGGATTCTCAGGTGGCGGCTGTGGCCAGGGGGGCTTTTGCCCAGCTTCGGCTGGTGCGCCAGCTGCGACCGTACTTGGGTCGTGCAGACCTGGCCACAGTGACCCATGCCCTAGTGACATCTAGACTAAATTACTGCAATGCGCTCTACCTGGGGCTGCCTTTGAAGACTGTTCGGAAACTGCAATTAGTGCAGAATGCGGCGGCCCTGGTGGTTGCCGGGGCCTGTCGGTTCGACTCAGTCGGACCGTTGCTTCGGCGGCTACACTGGCTGCCGGTTCGTTTCCGGGCACAATTCAAAGTGCTAGTTTTGACTTTTAAAGCCCTTAACAGCTCGGGTCCAGGGTATTTGAGGGACCGCCTCCTTCCTTATAATCCGACCTGTACTCTGAGGTCATCAGGGGGAGCCCTGTTAACCGTGCCGCCATTGACGGAAGTGAGGGGGATGGCGGCACGGAATAGGGCCTTCTCGGCAGTGGCGCCCCAATTATGGAATTCCCTCCCCCTGGAATTAAGAACGGCTCCCTCCTTAGAGACCTTTCGGCGGGGCCTCAAGACGTTTTTATTTAGGTTGGCATTTGATGACTGACATGGTAGGCTGGCTTTTTAACAAATGGTTTTTAATAAACGTAATTATAGGTGACCCACTGGGGTTGTCTGTTTTAATTGTTTTAATTACTTGTATTTAATTATTTTTATTGTGTATTATGTATTTTAACATGTTCTTAACTGTAAGCCGCCTTGATTGCCCTTATTGGGAGAAAGGCGGGGTAGAAATCTATTAAATAAATAAATAAATAAATAAATATGCGCATTCACTGAACCCTTCTTAATTGGAAAAATAAAATATGATTTTTTCAAATTCAAAACAGGTATATATTTAGGTATATATTTATACATAGGATTTTTTTTTATAGGGAAGGGATTAAAATATTAAGAAAGAAATCACACGACGTACCATCACGACAGTTACAATTCGACTACTGGGCGCACCAAATTCCCTGCAGCACAGATAGACCAATCGATGTGGCGTTATCACCTGCAGCCAATGATGGACAAGCGGGGCGTGTCATCACGAATCATATGAGTCGGGCATTGGCGTCACTACAGGGGGCGGAGCTGTAAGTTCTTCTGTGATCGGAGGCTCCGTTACATGGAAGAACAAAGCGCCCCGCCCCCGCGCCTTCAGACCCAGTCAAAGTGGTGAATGCACGTTGTTTTCACCACTTTGACTGGGTCTGAAGGCGCGGGGGCGGGGCGCTTTGTTCTTCCGTGTAACGGAGCCTCCGATCACGGAAGAACTTACAGCTCCGCCCCCCTGTAGTGACGCTAGAGGAGTCGGGTGTGTGTCTTGACCTCCGCCGAACCCGCGAGACTGACTCACCGAACCCCTGGTGTTCGATCGAACCCAGGTTAAGAACCACTGGTCTGAAGGATTTTTGGAATGTTCCAAAGGCAAGGCCTGGCTGCTTTTCATGTGGTGAGCGTAACATACATGTAGCCAGGATTGTCTAAAAATTGTTAATGTAAGCAGGAATTGGGAGGAAAAACGAAGTACATTCAAGCCAATCAAGATTTTACGTCAGGAGCCGGTTTACGTCATCTCCTGTGTGATATTCACATTTATACAAATCTATCATTTTCATCTTTTTTGCTGATATAACAGATTTATGATTTTGAGCGAATGCGAATGAGTGGATGAAGGCATTTTGTTGTGTTAGTGTGACACATGAGTGTTTCCCCCCCATACTTCTAATCCCCTTTTAGAGATGTGTCACCAATATATACTGCATAGCTTCATTTTTTTTAGACTCTGATTTTTGAGAGCTTTTAATTTCAACTTTTCCACACTGCAATAATTTAAGCCCTGTAATCAGCATCCACTTTGGAAAATGGAGAATTATGTTTATCTGTCATTTGTCACAACATCATAATGGCTCCAGGAGTGATTACTGAATATCAGCAGAGGATGGTAAAAATGAAAAGTGTTTTGCATTTTTAACTGCCAGCCATTGTTCCTCACCTACCCAGGAGGCAATTTCTTCTTCAGCAATGTTATCAAAAGAAAAGCCACAATATTGCAAGGAATAAACAGCGATGACATTATCCTCGCTGAAAAGGGATTTGCAAATTTAGCACATACATCATTAGTTTTTCTAGAGAGGTTTGTTTACAAATGAAGAGGATGTTAATGGAAATAAAAAATTAAGACATGCAAAGAAGCATTAATTTAGAAACTGTCATAGATAAATGAGTAATCCTTTCAACATTTTAATAAGAATATATAATGGATCAAATGTAGCTACATATTTTGTTTGTGTTTTTAACTGGAGTACTTGTTAGAGGGAAGGAAGACAACAACAACGGAAGAAAAAATTGCTGCGAAGGATGCAAAATAAATTGTGGAAAATCACAATTTATTATGCTGCGCTACAATGGGCTTTAGCTAGTAATAAAAGTTTAACTGCATTTCTTGCTTAATATAGAGTTATAGATCTCTCAGCGGATGAAGTGCAGTTTGATTTTTAAAGCCATTGTTGAAAGGCTGCACTCAAGCCCCCTAGTATCTTTGATACTTTAGACTAGGACAAAACAAACCTACCCCCGACTTATTGTCCATATTTGGTAATGTAATTTCTTGTGACACAAGGTGTAAAATATGCAGATCTCAGGGATGGCCCAGCCATGAGGCCGACTGAAATGACCACTTGGAGAAATGGGTTGGGGAAGATGGCAAACCTCACCTGCTCAACCACCTGTCCCCCCACTCCTCCCAGTTGCTCTATCCTCTTCTCATTCACTGTGTGGGGGGGAGCTCTTTCAGCTCTGCCACTGGTGAACGCTTAGGAAAGAAACGCTGCCTTTTCTCCTACACTGTTTCTCAGGAGGAAGAACAGGATCTTCCCGACCTGGCACTTTACAAGACGCTGTGGAGGAGGTGGAAGAGGATGAGCACAAGGTGTGTGTTGTTGGAATTGGGGTGGGGCGTGTGTGGTCAGCTTGGAGCACCCAAACTGATCTAACCAAATACTCGTGTAGTTTTTGTATACACAAATTAAATTTCATATGAACATCCTTGTACCTAGAACAGCTTCGTCAAACCCTCTGTTGTTGTTGTTGTTGTTGTTGTTTGTTGTGTGGAGTGCCTACAGGAACTGGACAGTGGACACAAACCATAAGTCGCGCCCTGTCCTAGTACCGTGTTTACCAACTGGAACGAGGAGGCCCCGCCCCCTTGCCTTCGCAGCCATTCCGCGCTGCGAAGGCGAACGGGCAGGAGACTCCCTGCTCGTCGAGACTCCCTGCTCGTCACCTTCGCAGCGCGGAATGGATCCGCCGGTGAGGGGGCGAGGCCCCCTCGTTCCAGTTGGTAAACACGGTACTAGGACAGGGCGCGACTTACGGTGCGGCCCCTACCGTGGAAACGCCTCTGCTTTCACATTTGGAACTGGCGTATGTCTCAGTCCTAAGCCTATTTACTTGGAAGGAAGTCTCAGTGATTTTAGGGGGGCTGGCTTCTAGAAAAGTATTATTATGGTTTTGCTTTTAAGCTATGCTCGATCAGGGGCTGCCATTTGGCAAATGAATGTTAGTGTTCCTTAATGGTCAGTAGATGTTTCCTTATGGAAGCAGTTAATTGTTAGGAAATAGTGTCTGGATACAGAAATCTCTCTAGAGTTTGTGGAAGGCGACACATCCCACCCCTCTCCAGATGAGAGGAGGGGGCTATTGTAAGAGGTGGCAGTATTTATGTGTGTGAAGAAAGCATCAGTTTTAAAACAAGAGTAGAAAGATCAAACTGAAGGCCAGGAAATGTGTTGCGCTTAGGGACTTTTCTTTCGCCGGATCTGATGTAAGGTTGCGCTCGGATGCCGTGCAGGAGTGCTTATGCTATCTGCCTCCACTGATGCTCAACTTGTATATTTGTAAATAAAGCATTACTAAAATGCTATAAGGCTCCAGTGTTCTCCCGTCCAAAGAAAACCAAACCTGAGTGGTATTAACTTAGTGCTTCTGTCCATTCAGAAATGTGCAGAGTTCACGATGATATATTTAGGAGTGCAGCTGTAATCTCTGTCTTCCAAGCAAAACATGTGTTAACTTTTTAAAAAATGTAGTAGCTGTAAATAAGTAATTTTAATGCAGACAGGCTGACTGAGAATGCACGTTAGCGTGCACATGTTTATATTTAGGGATACTCACGTGTGCATTGACATGGCAATTTAGTTTAAATAAAGCCGTATATATCGGGAGCTTGTTCACATTAGAAAGTGGTGCAGCTTGAGATCAGCAAGATGCTACAGGATTTTCAGAGATGTTCCCCTTTTAAACTGCACCAGTGGACAACAGACACCTTCATAATTTTATCCTGTTCCATCTGCAGTGTAATCAGTATCTGGGCTGGCAAGTGAGCTGTCATCGTGGATTGGTCACCGGGGAGCTATTTATGCAGTCAGAGATACAATACTGGAGAGATAAGAGGGCTGGTCGAGAAATAGTGTAGGCAAAACTTTCTTTGTTCTGTGGGCTACTCCAGGGAATGTAAACTTGAAAAGCCCTCAGATTGCATGCCCAGATCATATTGTATGAGACATGACCCCTTCTATCTAGCATCCTTTTATCTAGCATCCTTTCAAGTTCTGACCTACCGCTTGCCAAAGTAAGCTGCTGATGAACAGAGCTCTGTAGTGGGTTCCCCCCCCCCCCCGAAAAGTAATCAAGTATTGGCAAATCAGGGCAGGGAGAAAGCCTTTGCTTTCATTCTTCTTCTCCCTTTCAGTTTCAAGGACAGATCACCAGCATTTCCAATGTGTGTGTGCAGTAACAAATATACAGTATTCACAATCTACTCTGCAGGATATTTCACGTTTGCATTAACGTTAAGTGGGTTTGGGGAAAAACACATTTTATCCCCCTCCCCTTCCGAGAAGCAAGCCTGTTGGCTTAGGGCTTTCATTACAAATATCAAAAAATGTGTAAAACGCTAAAAATAGAACCCAAACTTCTGACGTTAGAGAGGTACCAGTCCTCTAGAATCTCTGCACTCTGAGAAACAGGCTCGGAGGGGGTGGGGGCCTCAGAAGTCCCAAGCTCAGAAGTCCCAACCACCATCAAAAGGCCTCCCTAATACCCTTTGCCTCAACAGCACAGTCTTCTGTCTAAAGCTATGGGGAATTTAAACTATCGGGAGTTATACAAATGAATAAAATAGCAGCAAATTATTGAGCATGTGATTCTAATGAACAAATTACTAAATAAATGAGGCTTTAAATAACAAAACAATGGACTAATGAAATTATATTTTTCTTCCACATATTACTGATAAATGTTCAATAATAGATTGATTAATTCAACTATATGCTCAGGTGAGTCCTTGCTCGCTGCAGAGAGTCCCATGTCTCCTCTCCTTGCAGGGATCAACTATTTCTTGTGTGAGTTGCTTCTCCCTCTTCTGGACCTGTTATCTGGAGCTTGGCTTGCACCAGACTTGCACTTGGCTTGCTTTGCTTGCACCAGAAATGTCTGGCTCTGCTGTTCTTTGGCTCCTTGATCCACACCAATGTGTCCAGAACAGAGCCTGGCAGAACTGATGGTTTATTTTTTGTTTGTTGCACTTCTTTATTTGGATTTATTTTATTTGCACCTTAATTTATGTCTACCTGTCCTGAACTTCAGGGATGGGTGGAAAGTTAAACGAAAAATAAATCTGTTCTAATGCCAGTCATTTTGGGTTGGCCTGTAGTGAATTTCCGGCCTGGGATAAGTACTTGTGTTTAATGACTGCTTTGATGTTTGGCTGTACTTTTCTGGCTGGCTGTTTCATTCCATTACCTTCTCAAACAGGGGCTCCCAGGAACTAGGCTTCACCCTTTTTGTTGCAGTGAATCAGCCGCTCCCTAGGAACCCATTGCCATTAAAGTCAAGCTTGAAAGGTTTGTGTTATTTAGCAAACATCGCAAAATATCCCTGGAGGTGGGAGGAATTTCAGCGAATGGCAACTTTAAGTGTTGAACCTGGTAATTGCCTTTTAAATGTTTGTTCAAAGACTAAAGTTGCTAAAAGACAAACATGCTGGCCATGACTATGCCTGTACTATTTCCCAGACTCAACGTTTAAAAGATTCTCTTTGATTGAGTATCTTGCTTTTAAGTACCGGTATGTGTTGGAAAAGAAACAACTCCTCCTTGTATCAAAGCCACCTTTGATTTTGGAGCACTTGGACAAAATTCACTTCTCCCTGTCTTTGGAATATAGCCACTCCTCATCAAACAGCATCTTATGAGGCAAACGTGGGGTATCCAACCCCTTGTGAGCAGAATACAAGAGCCGTGGGATTTTGCAGGGAAGAATTGGTGGGCAAGGAGGGCAGGGGCACTTCATTCTTTCACAGAGTCTTCCCTGCAACCTCTCTCTGAGCTATGGCACAATCCTACCTAATACAGTGCCGGTGGAGTGAGCGCTGGGTGTCACAAAAGTGCCCATTCTTACAAACAGCCATACTATACAGTATATAAACAGTATAGGAACTAATTGACTCCTACATTGGATTTCATTTGGCATCTTCCTTTTCATCACGTCATCATTAAGCACTATGTATAGCCATGTAAGCAGAGATATCACCATGCCAACAAAAGTTCGCATAGTCAGGGCGATGGTGTTCCCAGTAGCAATGTATGGTTGCGAGAGTTGGACCATAAGGAAGGCTGAGAAGGCCGAAGAATAGATGCTTTCGAACTGTGGTGCTGGAGAAGACTCCTGAGAGTCCCTTGGACTGCTAGGAGATCAAATCAGTCAATCCTAAATGAAATCAACCCTGACTGATCCCTGGAAGGACAGGTACTGAGGCTGAAGCTCAAATATTTTGGCCACCTAATGCAAAGAGAGGACTCTCTGGAGAAGACTCTGATGCTGGGAAAGATTGAAAGCAAAAGGAGAAGGGGAAGGCCAAAGGATGAGATGGTTAGACAGCATCACCGATGCAACGAACATGAAAATGAGCGAACTCAGGAAGATAGTGGAGGACAGGAAGGCCTGGCGGGATATGGTTCATGGATCACGAAGGGTCAGACACAACTTAACGACTGAACAACAACAACAAATAGCCTTTATTGCAAACTTGCCCCCTCCAAAAAAGGGGTACAAATCCCTTCTCCTTTCTCCTTGGATGAATCGGAGTTTCAACAATCTTCTCCTGCAGCAGTTGTTTAAGGAGTTGCATGTATATGTTGGGTATGAGCTGGGCGAAAATCAAAATAAGCTGTGAAGAAAGTGAGCCTATTATTCTGCCAAAGTGGTCCCTTAATCTGGTTAAAATTGATGTGCGAGTTATTGCTTTGAAAATATCTGTTCGTGTCACAGGAGCACACCACCATCATGCAGGCTCCTTTATAATGCCACTCAGACCGTTCTGGAATGCTGGCATCTATGTTTTCCGATATCTTTTGACAAAACTTGCTGTTTACCAAGCTGGAATACTCTGCAGTTTGATCCTTAACGTGATTAAGGCACAGTTGAGCAGACACAGAGTGCATTAACAAGGCAAGGTTCCTACGTGAACCATCCTGCCTCATTCATTTGACAGTTTTCTGGTGGAATTGATTGGATTAGCAGCATAGCCTGTTCCGTGGAGTTGGAAGGGAACTCAGAGACAATCTAACAACTCAACCCTTTTCAGTGTAAAGATCCTAAACTGAAACCATTCTTGTGTAATGTATATTTACCTTTTCCAGAATACCCTAGCGAAGGATCTTTTTTCACCAACTTCCCTAGCATTGTTCTGTTCTCTATTAATCCATTTGCCTTCTAGCTAGGATTTTTCGCTCCATAAATCTATGATGCATCAATCCATATTCATTGGCAATGATTCACCAAGGCCCTAATGAGTGCAACCATAAGGCTGTTTGCACATTTGTTTGGATTCCCCATCTTTTTGGGGTTTTGCTCCAGCAGGATTGGTAGTAGCTGGAGCAAAATTGACATGGGTGCACATAACCAGCTGTGAAGCTGTATGGCCCTGAGCAATTCACTCTTGCTGAGTCTGATCTGTCAAAGCAACCAGC
Organism: Plestiodon gilberti rubricaudatus; assembly: GCA_026170595.1. Taxonomy (NCBI): domain Eukaryota; kingdom Metazoa; phylum Chordata; class Lepidosauria; order Squamata; family Scincidae; genus Plestiodon; species Plestiodon gilberti. Next base: position 232,232,717 of record JANXHW010000001.1, on the reverse strand, counting down.
AGGCTGACCTACTGATTTATTCTCTTATGTTCTTTTCCATGTTGATTTGATATATCAACATGGGGTATTTGATTTGAGAAGTCATTTGACTTGAAAAAGCACATTTTAAATCTTAAATTTTAAGATTACAAATTAACAGGTGTTGTGAAAAACCTTGTGTGTAGTAACCCAAACATTATTTTGTGCAAGACTGCAATCCAATACACACTGGAAGTAAATCCCATTGAACTCAATGGGATTTACTTCTGAATAGACATGCCTAGGATTGTGCTGTAAGTTTTGTCTCAAGGTTTTGGGGTTTTTTGACGTGCTTCTGCCTTTTTTGGGGGGGGTGTCATTACCTTTAATCTGACTTCATGATATTATGAGCAAAACACAAACTACTAAGAAACTTGCTTTACTTGCTGTTCTGTATTAAAATGTATGTGTTAATTTAAATCAGGGGAGGGGAACCTCTGGCCCGCGATCCGGATCCGGCCCGCGTGGCCATCGGCTCCGGCCCCCGGGGAGATTGCCGGGAGGCTGCCCAACCAGCCCCCGGAGGCTCCGCGCGGAGCCTCCGGAGGCTGGGAGAGGGCCTCTGCACGTCCTCTCGGGCCGCCGGCTCGGCCCGTTCTGAGCAGGCCCTCGTCGGCGATTTTGCACATGCATACAAGGCCGATGAGGGCAGCTGGTCGGCAAAATCGCCGACGAGGGCCTGGTCAGAACGGGCCGAGTCGGCGAGCGGGGAGGACGTGCAAAGGCCCTCTCCCGGCCTCCGGAGGCTTCGGACGGTGAGCGCGGAGCCTCTGGAGGCCGATGGGGCCCCCCCAAATTAAATAATTAATTTAAAAATGATGAGCGGCCTAGCGGCCGGCCCGCAAACAATTTAAATATTTAACAATTTAAACAATTTAAAAATTTAAATATTTAAATGGCCCTCGGCGGGGAAAAGGTTCCCCACCCCTGATTTAAATGTACCCATTTAAAGTATCTTGTTACAGCAATGCCTACTTATATGAGTCAGGCTTTCGATGACTTATATTACATATTTCCATACTTGAAGCAGAAAAGTTAGTTATTCCTTCCATTGTGTGTGTGTGTGTGTGTGTGTGTGTGTGTGTGTGTGTGTGTGTGTGTTAGAGAAGCAGGAAATGATTGTCCTCTTTCGAACCGTGCAAAGAATGATTGTTCCCTGTTTCCATATCCATAGTGAAACCAGCCCTGTTTTGGTTGTGCTCTTTAGCACACTTAAAGTTGCCAGCTTTTTGACTAACTAGCATATCTGTGCTGTCAACCATATCTTGATGTGCAGACATTACCAGGTGATGATAGAATATGCTGTGGAAAGCTTCACCTGCTGATTTCTGCTGACAAAGGTGCTGTTAAGATCACAGGAGCAGGTCAGCCCTGTTTTTTTCTGGTTAGTTGGCACTCGGGCAGCGCAATCCACCATAAGGATCCGGCCGGTGGCCCAGGGCCACCCACAGGATCCTGTGCCCTGGCAGCTGTGCTGCCGCCGGACCAGAGGTCTACTCAGGGAAGGATGTCTGATATCTATTGACAATGTCCAGGATGTCATCACATCACTGCCATTACTTCCAGGTTGCCTAGCTCCATGCTGAAGGTGGGTCGCGGAGCGGGTACCACTGCCTTAAGAACCACTGCTTCAATGTAAAGGGGGTGGTTTTTTGCTGAAAATTTAAACCAGTCTGTACTCTACAACCTGCAATATTTATCATGCACCAAAGTGCAGGGCTGCCACAAGCCATTATCTCTTAACCACAGGCTCCCAGCTTGCAATATTGGCAAAATGGACTGTATTGACACACTGGCATTGCAATGACAATTTTTAAAGTCTCTCTCTCTCTCCAGTTGGGCATATGTATTCTATCTGCAGCTCTCACGTTTGCCCCAGGGAAGGAAAAAAATTATTTTCAAGAGCAGGAACTTCTGTCTTTGCTTCTGTGTTCTTGGGGGGAGGGGGGGTTGAAACAGGCTTCCAAAGGATCTGGGAAGTGTCTGAGAGCATCTAGTTATTACAAATCTATGGTCTGATGATCAATAAGAACCTGTCTTCTTACCTATTGGAACTCTGTTTTCGCTCTCCTAAAGACCTTAGCTTAGGGGAAGCAATAATAGGATTGTTTATGCTAACTGGTGGACTCTACCTTGATGCTTCTGAGACCTTAATTAGCTTCTAAAACAGAGTGATTTTTCAGAGAAATATCACATGCCCTCTTGTGAATATCCAAGTTAGTCTGGTCTTTCAGTTACCTGAGGTAAGCCTGTGGATGAAACTCCACCCTTTCCCCAGTCCTCCTAACTTGAGATTTTAATGCTGTCATGATCCTGATCCCAAACCTACTCTTTCCCACTGTCCCTAAGCCAAAGTCCAGGGTACGAGGGAGAGCAAATAGTTCTGTCTGAGAGGTGTCCTAGTTCTGTCCTAGAGAAGCACTCCCAAACTGCGCACCTGTTTCTGCAGGGGGTGTGCACCCCCATTAAGAGTAGGCAGATGACTCAGTACCTATGTTGAGGATTTCCTGCCCAGGAGGACTTTTCTGGATTCAATCTCAGTCTATTGGCCCTCATCCAGACCCCAGTTGCCTCCAGACAGTGTTCCAGGACTTCCACAGTTTCCCCAGAACGAGAAGGTAAGGAGAGAGAGAGCTGGGTATCATCAGCATATTGGTAACACACTGCTCCAAACCCCTGGGTGATCTCCCCCAGCGGATTCATGTAGATGTTGAAAAGCATGGGGGACAGAATAAAGCCCTCTGGCACTCCGCACTATAAAGGCCAGGGCGCTGAGCAGGTGTCCCCCAGCATCACCATCGGGGACCTGTCAGCCCAAAAAGTAACGGAACCACTGCATCGCAGTGCCCTCAAGCCCCAACTCAGCCAGCCGTCCCAAAACCTGGCCTGAAGCCAGACTGAAAAGGGTCCAGATTTTATCCTCCACACTTCAGCAAACCAGTATACGGAAGTGGTGAGCTACTCGAGTATGTGTTGGGGGGGGGGGCTACTCATGCACCCAACGGAGAAAGCTGTGTGTGGTGTTACCCAGTCTAATGGAGAATGAGGGATATTCACCAGCCACCATGGCCAGGATTCAGCTTTCATCCTGCACTGCCATGTAGTGCAGGAGAAACAAGTGCTTCCCAGCACTCGCTGAACTGTGTGTGGCACAATGGTGCAACTTGCCATGCATGTGAGCTGTGGCCTGGCATGCATGAATAGACTGCAAGAGCATGAGAGTCCTTGGCTTCTAGCCAACTTTACTCTTAAAGGAAATTATAGCCCACTGTGGATTTTATTACATTTCAGTGACAAGACTTTAGGTATAAAGTGCTATTTTAAACCAGTAGGTAGCTATGCATACATTTTTATTCACAAAACACTTTTTAAAAAATTTCCTAAAATGAATTTTAAAATATTTATATGGTTGATGGGGAGCATAAGAAGTTACAGCACTCAGTGGGTCCTTACACAAGTTTTAATGAAATCCTTTATTTGACTTACTGTGACATATGCAGTGGTGGTTTTCGTTGTTGCTATAGTTTTCATGAGCTCAGGAAGTAGAAATATAGATTTAAAAATAATTGTAATTAAGTAAATACGTGAAATTGTGGTGTTATTCACCGTATTTTGTACACAGAACCAGCTTTTGTGCAAAAACAAAATAAGTAAATGGGATAGCGACATGTAAACATATGGCTCTGCCCAAAATTATATTATTTCTAACAACGTTTTGGTTAAAGGCAACTTCAGCACCACGATGTCTGAGCCACCTCTGTTGAGACAGCATGGTAGTGGTCAAAGTAATGTTTAACTTTTTCTGGTGATAAGTCTTGGTATCTTTGGAGGTCCACCTAAAGTGGTGACACAGGAAGCATCAGTGACAGTTTTTCCATTTCCAAATCTTTCATGAAGACAGGGAGATGTGTATAATATATCCCTCGATTGGCAAGAATGTATATCTTGGCATACCTTTACCTTTATATGTCATATCCCCTGTCTAATCACTCACACTCACACTCACACTCACACATGAGAGAGAGAGAGAGTTTGAGATATATGCATGTTCATCATCTCTTTATCACAGTGAAAGACTCTAGTTGACATTAGACACCTCCACTTACGGTGTTTGGATTTTGAACTTTTCAAAATCAATCACTGAACTTTTGGACTGTATTGAGTACATAGGTTGCAACCGAAGGAAGCAGATTGTTGTGACCCCTCTGCAAGAATGTGTTTAAATTTCGAAGGTTTCATAAGATAGTGATACTTGGTTATTCATCTTCCTGTGAGATGCTTAAGAGGTAGCCTTGAGGATCACTTCCCCACTGGTCTTTTGTACATTTGAGAAGTTATGAATTTGACCTTTTGAATCTCATATATTTATCTGAGGTTGCAAATTGAGGTAGGAAGGGGCAGAAGCACATGGCAAGATGGGGGAAAAAACTGATGGCCCAATTCTGTGTAACGATCCGCCTGTGGAGCACATGCTCCACAGGCTGAGGGTGCTGTAAACGTGCCGTAAAGTACATTTTCAGCACCGGTGAGTAAGGGGCCACCAGCACCCAAGCCGGCAGCCCTTACTGACCTTACGGCTGCCCTTACTGCTCCCGGATGCCCCTGCAACCACCAGAGCAGGTAGGATTTGTACCAGCGGGGGAGGGCGGGCGGGCCAGGCAGAAAGGGAGGCCAGCTGTTGGGCAAGCTGGCCCAGGAGTGGGTGGAGATATCGGTGGTGAGTGTCGGTGATATCCTGCTCCCGTTCCCGGGCTCGGCGGTCCTTTCCCCACCGCCCCAAATATGTCGGCTCAAGAGCCAGCGTACATCCAAGGAAGCCCATTAGGACCAGGCAGCCCTACACTGGGGAAAGTGGACAAACTTCCCCTTTCCCCGAGGATACCGCTGACCATGCCAGAGCGGCCTGGGAAGGTCACAGGATCCTGTGACTGGCCCTATGAACTGGACGCGGATCTATACACAGGATTGGGCTGTAACTACAATATTTATTTATTTATTTATTTAAAGAATTTGTAGCCCGCCTTCCTCCCGAGGGCACTCAAGGCGGCTTATAACATATTAAAATACATAAAAACACGTTAAAACAATTAACACATTAAAATAATTAATTAAAACACTTAAGATTAAAAATAAACAACCCCAATATTTATGCAATTAAGATGGTGGGGGGGGGAGGAAAATAATTTCTGCTTTCCCAAATTACTACTTTTGACATGAAAAAAGAAACGGGAGACTATTCAGCATAATCCTATTGCATTTTGAATCTCAATTGTGGCACCTCCTCTTTTGGAATAAGGGTAATTTTCTCTAATGAAACTGGAGGACCCCTTTTTGTAAGCACAGAACAATTGACTCCCCCCCCCCCGACTCTAAATTCTATATTCTTGTTCTTCCCATTGTTTTCTGTGGCAAGAAGCTGATGCGAGGTGGGAATTTGAAGGTAGGCCAGCGGGTGGCACAGTGGGTTAAACCGCTGAACCATGAGCTGTTGATCGAAAGGTCGACAGTTCGACGGGGTGAGCTCTCGTTGCTTGGCTAGCTCCTGCCAACCTAGCAGTTCCAAAGCCAGAGGTGAAACAAGGGTGGAGCGAACGCAAGTAGTTCTGCAAGACTTCGTTACGCTGGAGTCACAGTCCTGTGTGTTGCCTTTGCTGCCAGAATGGCTCCAACAGCAAGGGGGAGGGGCCGCTGACTCCAGCGCAACAGAGTAGATAAATAGGTATCGCTTGTGGGAAGGTAAACAGCGCTCTGTGTTCCAGCTGCATGCTACGCGCTGCGGCAAGGAGAGTCATGCCGGCCACATGACCATGGAGGTGTCTTCGGACAACGCTGGCTCTTCGGCTTTGAAATGGTGATGAGCACCACACCCTAGAGCCGGACACGACTGGACTTAATTGTCAGGGGTCACCTTTACCTTTACCTGATATCTGGTGTACCTAGTAGCCCATCATAAAGTCATTTTACCCTATGATTTTGTCTAATTATTCTAGCTCAGCAACATCAAACATAATTCCCAACTCTCATCACTGGCCTTTCTGCTGTGCATTTGTAATCTATAAGGGGGATGGTTTCCATATGATGAATATTCAAAGTGAAATACTGGTTCTTATTATGGAGACATAATGAAGAACACATCAGCATGATGAACCAATTTAGCCAATGTAATATCCGTGGCAAAAAGTGATACACTGTGCAGTTTAAGCAAATAAATAAATAATCGCAGATTATTGTTAACAGGGGAAAGGTTTATTCCATGTGTTAACCATGCACAGCCTTGTCAAGTTTTTAACTTGCTTATTAAATGTAGTCTCTCCCCCCCCCCCAAAAAAAAACCCTATGCCACAACTCTTTCATTAAGCCAAATAACGATTTCTTTCCACATTAATTTATGATCACCAAGTCTGGAGTTGTGCAATAACAACTCCCAGACTGTGGATTCAAAAGCTCAGCATTTGGAATAAAGAATTAGAATGTGCATTATTGTAGTTGGAACGGGTCTTCATTAAAAACTTACCCGAAAAGCCGCCTCCTTCACTCCTTGCTTGGCTATTTATGTTCAGTGTGGAGATAATTTAGTTTGCTTTATTAGAAGACTTGTACTTGCATTTCTGCCTCCAAAATGGAGGCGCTCAAGGAGGCTTATGTAACAGGCAGAATAGTAATAAAAGAATGCAAACAAATCCATAAAATCTCAACAGCAGCAGTCGGGAGCTTAAAGAGCCAAGACTCGCCAAAACCAGATCTACATCACTGACAGATTAAAGGGTGGCCAGGAAAAAAAAAAAGCATCTGTTGATGGCAACAGAACATATAGAGCTGGGGCAGGCAAGTCTCCCTGGGTAGGGAGTAACGCAATACCAGAGTAGAAACGTCCTTCTATGTCTCCACCAGGTGTAACCAGAAGACAAAAGGAGTTCTCAAGACGTCCTTGGAGAGCAGGCAGATTCATATGGCAGGGGAGGAGGTGGTCCTTTAAGTATGGTGGTCCTATGCTATTAATTTTACTAGTGGGACTTTGGAAAACAGCAGCTTCCTCAACATAGTGGATCTCTTTAGTCTCAAATATTATTAATAGCTACCTCTATCTAAAATTCTCATACTTTGATGATGCGCTATGAGGAAGTTTCTAGAATTTGTCTGTTCTTTTAGAGAAAGCTCCATTCATACAAATTCTGGACACATCGGTGCTATCCCTGCTAAGGCAGACAGAAATCCCCTCATCACCTGGGGTGTATTACCTGGGCACTGTGCAGAAAATTGAGAGTGGAATCCCAGCCCATCTGCTGATTTGACGATTCCAGTTCACATTTCCAAACAGCAACCTTGGGGCCTAGTTGACTAAGAAACTACAAATTAGTCATGGAAAATTAGAACTACCCAAAGAGCATTAGCACAATAGCACTAATAGGTAAGAAGACGCAAATTAACGCTCTGCGCAAATGTGCTTTCTGAATGCAGTTTTCACTGAAACAGGCAACATCTGACAGGGTTTGACCTTATTTTAAAACAAAGTTAATTGTGAATTAGGAAGCTGCTGGTCACCCAAGAGGATGAAGCTTTGGATTCTTCCTGTTTCTTACATGGTATTTCTGTTAGGTACTATGCAGGTCGTAATTTCAGCAGTATTAGGCTTACTATATTTCCCCGGTTTCAAACCGGGACACCCCCCCAATTTTAATTAGTTAGTTTAATTAATTAATTAAACAAACAAACAAATAACGTTTTGTGGGTGTAAAGTGCCCACTTGCCACCCAAAGAGCGCCCGGAATGTTTGTTTATTCATTTATTTGTGGCCATGAAAATGGCCGTTTTGCTGCCGCTACCACTTACCTGTCCTGCTGCCATTGCCGCCACCATCATCCTTCCTCACTGTGTCCTCGCTGCCGCCATCTTGCTGCCGCCCTCGCCGCCTCCATCTTGCCGTCGCGACCGCCGTCCTCGCCGTCCTGTGGTTTTGATCCTAATCGTGGTCCTTTCCACCTCCTTTGTGGCTTTTCCCACTAAAAATAGTATGCTGCAAGCCTGTGATTAGGATCAAAATCCCAACAAGGGCAAAATTCTAAAGCCACCCCACTACAGTTTTGTGCCCTCCCCTCCTGCACGCACTATTGGTTAATGAAACAACCCCTGCAATCGGGCAGTGTTACATGTTTATAGGCATGTCTGGTTTGTAGTTCAAACATTTTCCTCTTCACGATTAAAAGTAGCCTACCTCTGAATGGGAACAGTTGGTGGGGCAGGGCTCTTGCCTTCATGGTATCCTGTGGGCTTCCTAGAGACACTTGAATGACCCCTGTTGAGCACAGATAGAATCTATTAGATGTATCCACCTTGATGGCTTGTGAGAGTGTGATGTCCAGCTGAGATAAGAATGAAACAAATGGAAAAACAAGACAGGTGTTTAAAAAAGTTGTACATGGACTTGGGCATTGGTGGTGGTGGACAGGCAGCAGAGAAACTTAACGTATGTAAGGTCAGCAAAGTCCCATCCCCATAAGTGGCAACTCTGCAATTTGATGTTGCCTCATAGCAAGTATATAAAAGAGCAATTTTTCCATAATCTTGAAATTTGCATAAAACCATTGAACATAATAAAATGCTTTTTTTTTCATTTGCCCTGGTTCTCTCTCTCCCCCCCCCCTTTCTAGGACAAGCTTTTGCACTATACAGTAACTTTGTTGTTATGATCTCTTTTTTTAATAAAAGTAAAGATGAGCTTTTTATTTACTGGATTAAAATTGTCAGAACATCGAGTACAGCTGTGTTGTGGTGCTGCCATCCTTGTATTTAGTTGTAGGAATCCGTAGACAAGAATGTGCTGTCTGTAGCTTGCTGGTCTTGGGGAACTTTACTGCAGTCAATAAACAAATGAGTCACCCTGATAGTGTCCGGCGTATACATTGCAGCTGGTTCACAGAAGGTAAGGGAATGAATGCAGTTCAGGCCACAAACAGTGGGAGCAATTTGCGACATGATTTTTGTCAGCCGCTCAAGATTGTGTGAGATAACATTCCTCTTTCAAAGATATTTGAGTATTAGGCTTGGCAAGGCCTGTGGGTTTTGGCATGCATGTGCTTGTTTCCAGCAACATATCAATCCCAAACAGCCCTATGTATAGCACTACACATACAAAGAAAAGAAAAAGTACAGACTTCAGCATGGTCAATGCCTATGTGAAGCTGCCATAAGAAAATTGGCTGTATTGTGGTCTGTAAGAAGCAGTTTCAGTTGACTTTGAAGTATCGTAATGAAGTCTGTCTATCTGTCTCAGTGAGCCTCCAGACACTGGCGTCTCTCGAGGTGGGGCAGAAAGCTAAGTTCTGCAACTTTCCATCCCACCGTTACTCTCCGGTACGAGGCACTCTGCCCCCTCGTCGTAGGAGCCCGTCAGCGGAGAGAAAGCAACGCGCAGGAGAGTCCCTGCGCGTTGCTTTCTCTCCGCTGACGGGCTCCTACGACGAGGGGGTGGGGCGCCTAATACCGGAGAGTAACGGTGGGGTGGAAAGCTGCAGAACGTAGCTTTCCGCCCCACCTCGAGTGACACCAGTGCCTCCAGATATGACGACTACCTACAATGACTACCTGCCTTTTCCCAAACTCTCCGTAATGAAGGTTGCCAGTGGTAATCCCCAGTAGCAGAAAGCAGTGTGCAACTTTAACTGAGGGCCCAATCTTATGGGTGCATTATGCCAGCAGAATGCGCGTTCCACTGGCATAATGTGCTTTGCAGCTGTTGCAAACATGACACCTCCAGACCGTGTGGCCTGACTGCTGTCACAAGCATCTGGGTTCACGTGAAGATGGACCAAGGATGCCTACTGGTGCAGGGGTTGGAAGGGAGGCACGGAAAGGGTGGAATGGGGTGGGGGCTGGGTGGAATGGGGAGGAGATGGGGCGGGGGAGGGTGGATGAGGCCCGGGAACGGGGTGGGTGCCGAATCCTAGCCCCCTTCCCAGGCCTGATCCACCTTCACAGGTCGATGTGGACGTGCACCGGAAATATCACTGGCGGAGGTCCAGGTTTACCCATGGCAGCAGCGGGGACTTACCCTGGGGAGAGGGAACAAATGTTCCCTTTCCCCGAAGTGGCTTCAACATTCCAAAACTCCCCCGTGGGATACAGCGGGCGTCACATTGGTGCATCGCCACATGGGGAGCTACGGTGGATTGATCTTGTGTGTGTGTGTGTGTGTGTGTGTGTGTGTGTGTGTGTGTGTGTGTGTGTGAGAGAGAGAGAGAGAGAGAGATATTGTGCTGGCTGAAAGCACAATTTACTATGCCAGCATAGGGCGGAACTGGGAGGAATGATTCTAGAGATGTCATCCTACAGCTTCCTCTTGGCATATTCCAATGTCATCTCCAGGATCCTTTTGCCTGCCAGTTCTCTGGAGCCATTCAGCAGCACAACTCCTTTTGGTGGGAATCTGATCTTTTCCATTGCTACTGAAAGGAATTTGGCTTGGAGGTTTGCATCCCATGGAGCCCAGTTTCCCCAAAACAAAGATTGCAAAGGGTGGAAATGTATATAATTGGCCTTGCATGTCGGCTCCCTCTGAGCCCCTTTCCTGCCTTTATTTCACCTACGAATTTTCACAGGTTCCTGCTTATTAGTTACTAGCTTTTACTCTTGACTGAGTGCTGAAATGAAGAGTATATATTTTGGCAAGCGATTAATGAATATTTTGAAGGTAGTGTTGCTCTGAAATCTCTAGTGAGTTGACTGATTTAAAGATGGATAGTTTGCAGGTGCCATAGCTGACTCGTAGAGCACGTGGCATATGTCTTAAGGTCCCAGGGTCAGTCTCAGACACCCCTGGTTCAAGGATATTGGGTAACAGGGACAGATTCCTATTGGAGGTTGCAGCCAGCCAGTTAGGATAGACAGAAGTGGACTAACAGCACAATCCTGTCTACTTCTAGACATCCTGAGGATGTGTTTAGTGGCCCTGGCCTTGGTGGGGAATGTCATGGTCTCTTCCATTTCCCTGCCTCAGTCTAACGTCTAGCTGGAAAGCTTATGTTGTTGCAAAATATATTGTAGTATTACAAACAGACGATTAGGAGAAATAGGAACACTGCAAAACAAGAAACTCATTGATCTACTTTCTGGAAACAATGGTGAGCAGTGTCTAGACTACCCTTCTGGTGTGGGGTCTCATGAATCTTCTTTCATACGAAAACATTCTGTACAGTACATATACTGGATTACCTAGATCTAGATCTTGTTTTAAATGTAATCTTTTAAAATCAATTTTTAGATGTTTTTATTAGTTTTGTTAATTATTTTTTACTGTTTTAAAAAGTGATTACTTTCTGTATTGTATTTTTTATGTTGTAAGCCTCCTTGGGTCCCTTCGGGGAGAAAGGCGGGGTAAAAATACTGTAAATAAATAAATATAGAAAACTTGAATGCCAGAGAGTTGCTTCTAGCCTAGCCCACCTCCTGACATGCTAGTTTTCTATAAGCACGAGTGGGTTATTTTTTTCCTCCACAGGGAAATATTCAAGCATATACATCCCGCACCTGCGTCTGAAGCGGTCTGGTCCTCGACCTTCAATTTATATCCTCAGCCACTGTTTGTGAAAACTAGACCTTAGTCAGATGATTAAAGAGTAAAGGAACATTTCAGTCCTTCATTACAAGCTCAAATCTGTGTAACTGAGTGCTGCTGTATGAATTAAAGATGTCCTTGTCTGTGGGCTTGAACACTTCATATATATTCAAGACAGACAGAGTCTAAATTAACGCAAAAGTATTTGCTGCAAAAGAGTCAAAGGACAGAGCTCCAATTGCTCTTGCATGTGGCCTCCACAGCATATTGAAGGGAGTCTGATTCCCATTGGTACAGTGACTTAGCCTGGAGACAAGAAAATGGAGGCCTCTTCAAGGCTTTTGAGTATTCCACTTGCGTTGACTTCACTAAGCAATGGACACTCCTTGATGTTGTTCAGAGTTCAGATATACACATATCGGTACTTTCCCTTGTACTGAAAAATAAACCTAAATTAATTTAAATTTCCCTCAGTCTGGGTAAAAGCTTCAACTTGAAAATGCTTTTAGTGGATTAAAAGCACACTTTTACATTGCAATCCTATACATGTTTGCTCAGAAGTGTCCCATTGTGTTCAGTGGGGCTTACTCTCAGATGTGTGTGTACAGGGTTGCCTTACTAGCTCATCAGACTGGGCTCAATGGGACCTACTTCTGAGTAAACATGCTTAGGCCTTCACTTGCTGAATTTCTAAGGAACGTGTTATGGTGCTAATAAGACTTTTAGATTTGTGACTACTAAGGAAATAGAGCCATTTCATATGTTGCCTCAGAGCACAACAGTTTCCCTTTGTCTTTTTGCCATGCTGCTCCAGTAACATCTAGATGGCAGTAACATTTGGATTACATCGTTGCTCCCCATTCAGATATCTCCCTCAGTACTTGATTGTGTTTATATGGGAAGAAGAAACCACATTATTTGTCCCACCCATGTGGTTCCTCCGTTGCATTGTGGGAAGGAGCTGTGAGGACATGGCCATGGGAGCATATGAATTGGTCCAAAGTTTAGCCAGCAGTCTAAGGTAAGAGTATGAGAACAACAGGAAAAAGTATTAACAATGCTAGAACTAGGGCCAGAGGGTAGAAAGCAGCAGATGTGTAGGAAAATACAATATATAGTATTCTTGACGTTTTGAGTAAAACTCGGAAGCTGTCTTTACAAGTAAGAAAAGCTGCTAGATCTACTCATCCTCTAGGTACCCATAGCCATCAAACACCTTCATGTTTCTGAAGATAAGGCAGTAGATCTGCTCAAGCCCACCTCAAAGAGTTCTGCACAAAATTAGTCAGAAATTAAAATACCTTACTCCACAGCTGCTCCTGCTGCTGTTTTCCTGCATGTTTTTGTATCTGTCTTGACCCTTCTTGTTGCTTGTAAGAAGCAGTTGTGCAGCAGAAGACCACAAGCAAGGTGGACACAAATAGGCCTGACTCTTACAAAAGGTTGTAAGAAAGCCCTTCTGGATCAGGCCAGAGGTGTCACAAGCGCAGGGCCAGGGGGAGCAAATGCCCCCGGGTGCAAACCGCAATCTCCTTGCAAGGAGGAGCCGTGGCAGAATTTTTGAGCTCCGTGGCTGTTTTTTTTGAAGGCAGAGAACTGCATGAGGGAGCACAAGCGCACCGAAATCAGCGCGTTTGTGTGTCCCTTTCGCCCCCCCCCCCGAGTTCTATTAGGCTTCCGGGAGTGCAGGGGGTGGGCCGATGATGCATAACGCATCATCACCTATTACGCAAGTATTACTTTGACTGACAAAAAGCATTCTTTCGACTTAACATGCTTTTAAAATGAATGCAAACTAAATCTTGTGACTGTCTAATGTAATCTTTCTGGACCAAGACATGAAGTTTGTGATTGTTATTGAGTATAATTTCTGGGTCACAGCGGGCCCACAACCCACTCCATTGGCCTCTGCGCCTCCCAGCCTCCCAGAAGCAACCTCAGAAGCGACCTCATTGGCCTCCGAACGCCCCTCAGAAGCGACTGGAAGTAAACCGGAAGTCACTTCCAGTCGTTTCCGGGAGGCATTCTGAGACCCACAGAGGCCAATGGAGTGCGTTGCGGGCCTGGTGTGGCTCCCAGAGGCTCCCAGAAGTGCTTTGCGGGTGAAGCATTGAGCATCGGGTCACGACCCACATTTTGGGAAATGCCAAATTATGTACTTCTTACCATAGAAGAGAAGGGAAAGGGACTTGCAGGTCAAACTAGATGGTCCTTCTGTATCTCTAGATTGCTTACTTCAGAATTTGCCCATCTGGGATGTGTTGTTTCACGAATGCCTTATAATACAGGAAGAAGCAGGCAGGAAGAAGCAGGCAATCTGTTACAGATACACTGTGGCCACCATGAGCCCAAACTGTACAAACCAAAGCAAGTCGATGGAATCGCCATTCTTGTGTATTTCTGACTTGCATGTTATTGACATGCTGCCTTTTTCAAATTAGCAAGTTCTCCTAGGAATCCTCCTAAGTAATGTGCATTAATAATAATTTTGATCTGTATGTTAATAGGTTTATCAAGTCGTTTTTCTCATCGTAATGAGAGCTTGGCGTGATTGATTTTGGGATTTAAGCAGTAGGAAAGTGTCTTGGCAGATTAAGGAGTGCTATGTATTTTGGAAGACTGAAAGCTAGCACAAGAAACCTGCCCTTCATTAGTCTCTTGTCAGAGGTTTTTTTTTTTTGGGGGGGGGGGTTGTGAGGTGGAGTTAGAGGAAGAAGAAGAGCATTGAGGAGGAATCCAACAGCTTAATCTTCTCAATTTGTTAAAAATAAAGATAAAAGCACAAGCTTCTTGACACAAGTCAGGAGTTATGATCCCGGATGGTGGAGAGTGCCATTACATAAGCTGTTTTCTTCAGCTATATTTTTATCTTGCCAGCTGGAGCTGTCTTTCCGGCCTTTGGGTGATAGTGTAGGAGTTGCTTGTGGCACTGTTGGTCTCTGGAGATGGCAGAGATAATCAAAGGATTCTACAGAAAGACTTCTAGAAGGACATTGTGTGGAATTGCGCTAATAAAGAGGTATCTATTACAAGTGCATCTATGGTGAAGAATGTGTTTCTATTATTTAGCTAGCTACTAGTTCTGTGTGTTTTTGCAGGCTGTCTTTGATGCCTAGTCAGTTCTGTAGCGTGACATAATTATCCGTAGACCAATAACGTACTGAACGCTCACTTGCTCACTCGCTCATGTTTATTTCAGAACTATACTGAAATCCTAGTTCTTTTTGTGTGGTGACAAGTGAGTGAAAATGCCAGTAAGAGCAACCCTGTGGCCTGATGTTCCAAAGCCACAATCCATATGACTTGGCGTGCAAGTGTGAATGTGAGATGCCTGGGCAGAATCACCTCACCGCTCCTAAGCGCTAACTTAGCGGCAGAAATGGACACTGACACACTAGAGTTCTTTACCTTTTCCTATGTGGCACAGTTTTAGAGTCCAGACAGCTTATTTGGGCCAGGCTAAAGACACAAGTGGGTGGCGCAGTGGGTTAAACCGCTGAACCATGAGCTGTCAATCAAAAGGTCGGCAGTTCGAATCCGTGACGGGGTGAGCTCTCGTTGCTTGGCCAGCTCCTGCCAACCTAGCAGTTCCAAAGCATGTTAATGTGAGTAGATAAATAGGTACCGCTTGCGTGAAGGTAAACACCGCTCCATGTTCCAGCCGCATGCTACGCGCTGCGGCAAGGAGAGTCATGCCGGCCACATGACCATGGAGGCGTCTTCGGACAACGCTGGCTCTTCGGCTTTGAAATGGGGATGAGCACCACACCCTAGAGAGTCAGACACGACTGGACTTAATTGTCAGGGGTCACCTTTACCTTTTTAAAGACACAAGTGAGGGTGTGTCTGTGTCTGTGGCAATGTTTACATTCTATCCTGTTCACTGTTTTTTTCATCTCAACAACTGAAAGATCAATTTATTTAGAATTTTCACTCCAAGGAGCTTCTGGGGCAGCTTTGACCAGATGGCCACAATAAACAAAACATATTGAAAATGAATCATTTTAAAAGAGAACAGTAAATAAAAAATCTTAAAATGGCATAAACATCACAAATAGCAACATCAAAGCAAGCAAACAAACCACCAGACACACACACCCCAACAGCAGAAAATACAATTACAGATCCAGTATAGTCTCCCCTCAAAAAAGCTTGGTAGAAACACACACACACACACACACACACACACACACACACACACACACACACACACACACACACACACACACACACACACACACACACACACACACTTCCTTGCTTGTCTAAAGACTGTGTCCCTCTATGATGTCATCGTCGAGTACTCCGGAGCTGCCCCCATGCAGCTCCATGCAGGTGCCCTGCACTCCCTGCAAAAATTACAGGGAACATTGAGCGCTAGCCTGATGAGTTTTCCAGGAAGAGAATTCTAGAAGTTGGTGCCACTACTCAAAAGGCCCTGACATCAGGTAACCACTGAAAGTCTCTACTATTTCACCTGACTCTGCTAAAAAGGAGATGTTGAGTGTGTCATCCTACTTACTGGAAGGACATCGGGACCAAGCCTTTTGCAACCTCTTCTTGCAATTCCATATAAATATTAAAAAACATGGTGGACAAGATCAAACTTTGTGGATATACCACAGGATAACTCCATGGGGAGGAGCAGAAATACATACTTAGAGCAGAGGGTAGGAAGTGAACTAGTGCAAAGTGATGCTTTAAACCCCTTGTCCAGAAAGCAATAACTGTTGGTAGCTTTGAAGTCCCACTGCCCAAACCTGTCTCCTGGAGAAGGTCAGCCACAAGGGATATTCCACTACTACACATGGGTACATCGGTTCACAAGGTATGAGGTGAAGTCGTGACAAATGAGACAGAACAGAATGTCTCTGAACCACTTGCCAGTGTTACTAGGTGACAGCACTTCAACTGCCTTGGTGCAGTCAATTAATACTAGTCCACAGAATCCGACTGTGAACGTATGATGTCCCTCTTACAAGGACCACCAGACAATGCCACCGTAAATGGTTTTAAAGTACCGGTAATTAGCTTAGCTGCACATGGGGGTGGATGGGTGATTGATTTTAAGAAAGATCCTATCCATGCTTGTTATAGGGAAATTGGGAATATCACAGCATTAATATAATTTCCCTTTACATATTTTCATGTTTTACATGTAGAGAAGCTGCCTGCAAGAAACTGTACTACATTAACATTATGTCGAATGCTATTCAAGGTCCTGGAGGTTCTTGTAATAAATTATGAGGAAGGGCTCGACTTGTGAAATGTCAAGTCACAGTAAAGTGTTGCATCTGAATGTCTCATTGATTATCCATGACCTGACACACTGTCTAGCAGCTCCTGCATTTCAAAAAACCCTCATTGTTTGTTGGATACATCAGCCATTTATGGTAGCTGATACATATGTTGTTCTCACAGGAAGGGTTTTGTTCGTGTTTTTTTTTCTTTAATTGGAAACAAGCCACAGTCTCAAATTAAAAGTAATGCAGTCATTACTGCTGATGAGGAAAAAAGAATACGTTGCGTTCTTGGAGACAAATACTCTTTAAACTACTGTATAGTAATCACTGGTGTTCCGAGGGTGGTGCGGAAGCGTACGCATAGCAGGATGCCGCTACGCGTGTGTAAGCGCCCCTCTCCCTCACCGGTTGGAGCCATTCCTAGCGGGTGATGGCTACCGCATGGGCAGCTGTTCCACCCACACAGTAGCCGTCGCCCACTGGGAATGGCTCTGACCGGTGAGGGGAGGGGTGCTTACATGCACGTAGTGGTATCCTGATATATGTACACTTCCACACCACCCTCGGAATGCCAGTGATAGTAGTTTATAGTATTTGCTATACTGTATAGTATTTGCTGGGTTCCTATTGAAGCAGTTTCTTCGAGGGGAAAGGAAGCTTCACCTGCAAACTCCTTGTTGTATCCTCCCTCTTTAATGCGACATACCCAGAAGGCCTCGCCTCAGGATAAGACAAACCATGTAAGTCAACTGAAGGAAAGAGTTTCATTTTGCAGTAAAAATCAATGTGATTGGTCAGTCTGGTGTGATCTCCTTGGGACCAGCCCTATCCTCAGAGGCACCAGTAAGCTGAGATAGTTGTCAGTTAATATGTTCTTTCTCCCATCTGTGGTTCTTTTGCCCTGGGCCTTTCCAGTGAGTTGTAAGCAATAAATAGTTGAGTTATTGGAAGAAGTCTGCTGTGTGCCGCTGTTCTCGCATACCCAATACGCATCAAATAGTATCCTCCATTTGGGGTCCCTATCCTTGCTTTGGGCTGGTCATGTGCAATGTTCTGCCTTTCTGTTATGTTTTCTTCCCTGTTTGTTCAAGAAAGATACCTGTTCACTCTTTGATCTTCAGAATATCCTAGTGGGAGCTACGCATTTCTTTTTGATAACCATTAAGTCTTAAAAATGGCTCCACTGATTCCGCCTCAAATCGATATTACATTTAAAAACAATGCCTCTAGTTTTGCATTTTGATTAAAGTTCTTGAGGGAGAGGCATCAGACATCAAGAAAATCCAGAGGATTGCTTGAAAACTAAAATTCCGATGCTGTAATTGGATTTTAGGAAGCCATTGCCATTGAGTGGATTAAAATGAGATTGGGCTGTCATCCTCAGTTTGCTAGATAGTCTTAATATATAGTTCTAGGGGCTTCAGGTGACTGTAGATTTATAGTGTGTTTTGTGGTAGCTTTAGTAGCAATGTAAAAGTGTGTTAAATATCTCCTATTTTAATTTGGTGCACGCTCTCTCTTAGCAGCGAGTGAGTGTTGTCCTAACTCAATGTATTTCTCGCAACACTGATAAAGAGACAAGTATCACAGCCCCCTTAAGTTCCCTTAAGATATAAGGGAAGTTATAAATTCCCTTAAGATATTCCAACAAATAAGTGCTTGGTATGCACAATACAGTATAGACTGCTGTATTAATTTAAAACATTTTTCCTTTCAGTACAAAAATTCCAAGGCAGCTTTCAAACATAGTTAAAGAAAACAGTCACATTACAGCGGCAGTCTGTTCATGCTGAATGACGAGTCAAAGCCATAAAGGACCTTGCGCTGCCGAAACGCTAGTTCCGTCAGTGAAAGTTCCCATTAGGATCGAGCCGTTTGTAGTCCTCTGAATGGGACTTAAATATTTTAAAATAAAGTTAAATAAAAACATTAATGCCAGCTTTGCAAGCCAGTATAGCAGTTGTAATAGTTAGGGTGTGTCTCAGAACTTAATCCTGGCAATGTTCTGGATGGACCACATTTGACAGAATTTGGTTGTTGATAAACACTGATAAGATTTGTCCTGGGCATTCATATTGTGTCTTTCTGCAGTGAATGTCGTAGACCTACGTACGAAACACTGTGGAATGCCCTTCTGTACTCCTTCAGATGCTGGCAAGGACATTACTTTTTCATTGGCATCTGGTGGTGGCTAGGTTGTGTTGTTTCAAGGGGGCTGTTCTAGGTTCTTTTTAAGCTGGGTGATAACCTTTCTTCTTCTTCTGATGTACTGTCTAATGATAATCATTTGTGCTGCTATTTATGTGTTGTGATCTGATTGGTTTTTATGATTATATTTTTTTTAATGTGTATTGTAATTCTATGGTTGTAAGCTTCCTTGGATCCTTAATGCGAAAAGTGGGACATCAGTTTTTAATAACTTCGTAAATAAATAGCAATTTAATAAATAGCAATTTTTAATAAATATTATGAAAGGCTTCAAGCTTTCAGGAACCAGCATGGGTCACTGTTGTATTTAGTGAAACAGCAGCTAGCCTGTCTTGATTTTGTGAGACATAAAAGTAGCATTCAGTGAATTTACCCTGTTGATTTTCTTGTTTGACTAAAATACCTAATTCCACCATTTGTTTTCTCTCTTATAGAAGCACCACTGAAGCCAGAAGAAAATCCTGCAGAAGCTTTCACGGATTCATCTCTCTTTGCTCACTGGGGTCAGGACCTGAGTCCTGAGAACAGACGTGTTGCCCTGAAACAGTTCCAGTATTATGGCTACAATGCTTACCTGAGTGATCGGCTTCCCTTGGATAGACCATTGCCCGACTTCAGGCCTAATGGGTAAGTAGTAGCCTTCAGTGGACTTGTTTTACAGGGCAATTCTATCTACTCAGAAGTAAGCCCTATTGATTTCAATGGGACTTTCTCCCAGGTAGGTGTGTATAGGATTGAAGCTTTAGAAAGATTTTAAATATGTAGGGAAGTCCAATATGTTTTTAAGAGTTATGACATATTGGTTTCCCTGCCAGGAGAAAGGCGGGGTATAAATTCTTTAAATAAGTTAAATAAAAAATATATTAAATAGGCATGATCCAGCCAAAATTAGGCATGTTCAAGATCTGTTTATTTCAATGGGAGAATTGCGACCTTCTGCCACCTAAATTGAAGATGGGGGCATCCTTGCCCCATCCCTCCTTGCACAAGGCAAGGTAGGAAATCCCTAGCACTCTCTTGGGTGGTTAGGAAAAAGGGGGCAAAGTGAGCTTGGCTGTGCATCTGCTCATTTTTCTAGACTCAATTTGGCCGAGCCTGTCAGTGATCCCTTCCCACCATCCCATTGCCACTGAGGAGCAAGGTAGGAATTATTATTATTTTTTGGTTCCTCACTTGATAAACCTTTGGTGAGGAATTTTTTCTCCTTCCCCAGACTGTTCTGTGTGGTGGTGTTAGTCAGGTTGGCCACAACTAGTGCATATAGTGTTGTATTGGGAATAGAGATTTGGTGTGCATCCTGAGATAAGTAAAAATCGAGGGGATGGGGGGAAGCAACAGGGTAAGTACCAATTTCAAGAGGCTATCTGGTTCAGAGACGCTGGTGAAACTTTCCAGCTTGGGGGTTGGCATAGAGAAGTATGGATTGGCAGTAGCCGATTTATAGCTTTGAGACAAGGTGGGAATGCCTGAAGGGGGCATAGATGGTGTTTTGCTATCTTCTCTAGGTTAGTTGCCCACACTAAAAGGGGGGGGGGAGGAGTCTTTGGAGATAGGACCCACTGTAGGGTTTACTCAGAGTATTGATCAGCATTGATTTCAATAAATGTGGCCTAGTTTTAATCCAAACCTCGTATTGCGTCTTATTGGGGGGTACACAGCATATATTAATTAAGCATGTACTTAAATCTCCCAGTGGAAAAAAATAGGACTAAAAAGTGCTTAACTTTGGCCTTCAGACTCTTCAGAGTTCTAGTCTCCAAAGTTGTCCATAATGAAATGGATGAAATGTCACATAATGAAATCAGCATTGTGTATAACTTGGTTTTAAGGGCACTCCAGATGGAAATAAATGCCATAAACCTTAGCAACAGCTGCTAGTTTATCTTTTATAACATTAAAGTTTTAAAAACCTTTTGGACGCCTTTGCTACTTGGAGCTCTGTGAGAAGACTGCATGCTTTCTACAGAAGAACAGCCAATAGCAGTATTGTGTAAAGACTGTGAAACTTGGCTAATGTGTCCCTTCAGTGGAAAGTCCTCATGACTTAAGACCAGTTCAGAAAATACCGTCTGCATCTTTCATACCGTCAACCTAAAGTATACACTACTGCATCCTGTTTCAAGCTGAACCAGATTGTGAAATGGCATGAGCTACTTTTGGAAACCATGATTCAGTAATGGGTTCCTTTCACTAGGCTGACCTGGATTAGTTTCAGTTAGTTAAAGGTAGCGTCTTGATCTGAAAATAATATAGGTATTATTTATCATTGTTGTAATTACAGCGTTAGGAACCTTGACTGAAAGATAGGATGAAATAACTTAACCTGGAAGTAATTTAATGTACACTTACTAAACTTAAAATAATTTTAAATAAATATTTTAAATAAATAAATACTGGGTGACTTGTTTATATGGCTAGTGGCAGTAGCATCGCTGCCATGGGGGTATGCGGTCTCCTCGCGAGGAGTGGCCGTGGCGTTATCTCCTGGCGTGAGCCGGGCCCTTCTCTAGGTTCCCGGGCACTTCTGTAAGGCTCCAAATGGAGACTTTCCAGGAGGGGGGCAGAGCAATGCAGGGACATTTTACTGCGGGGGAGGGGTGGCGCAACGTCTCCCGGCCCCAGGAGGCGGGGGGCTAGCAACACCATTGGCTGGTGGTATGAGAATAACAGGTATAACCCCCTGGTTTGCAGTGATCTACTCTTAGAAGACTATAAAGTGGGATTGCCATTACAAAGCATTCTCCCTGTAACAAAAAGCTTAATATAATTGTATCACTTCACCAGAAAACTATTATGCTGACTTAATTTGTTTTAATTTGTCTAGCGTGATACCCACACTTCGCTATGGGATGTAAGTACTCCAATAAACTTTCCTTTGATTGCAATGAACCATTTAAATGTAGCACAACTACCCCATGTTAGGCAACACTGTGCAATTATTAAAAGCCATGGTTCCATTGAATGATAGTTGTCCCCTCGCTGTCGTGGGACATGGATAACTCCTCCCTGTTGTCCACCATGTGCCTTACGATTAGCTCACACACCTCCCTAGCCATGAGGTGAGTGTCATACATGAGATAGGAGAGGGACCCAAACAGGTAGACTCCCATCTCCTGTGATGGGGACAATTGTGTGAGGCATCATCTCCCCATTAAAAACTCAATGGCCATACCAACTTAAAAAGCAATAGAGTGACAGCACAATACACACTAACTTTAGACCGGCAGAGCGCGCACTCCGCCAGTCTAAACGGTCACAAACATGCCGTAAAGCACGTTTCCGATGACTCTAGAGTAAGAGCCACCGGCACGGAGGCTGGCAGCCCTCACTCCACCGCTGAAATGACCCAGCTGCTGCTGGAGAACGTAAGTCTCCCACTGGCAGGTGCAAGGGTGGGCCGGGCAGCCAGGGAGGGCTAAGCCAACCCGGGGGGCGGGGATGTTGGCCGCTACATCCCCATCCCAATTCCGGGCTAGGCGGCCATTACACGACCGCCTCAGACTTATGCCAGCTCTCGCTCATCTTGGTATTGTTTATACTTCACCAGCCCTGTTTAGGGATGATGGCATCCACCTCTCTATGGCTGGTGCTGACATTTTCCTCAGGGACCTGCAGCAGGGACATTTGATCCTTCTGGCTGGTTGTGGGGCAGTTTGGATCTAGTGCTAGGCTAACCCCACCATGTGGCAGGTTGCGTGCAGGATGGGTAGGTAGAGATCTTCATTGGCGTGCAATCTGAGGTAGCAAGGTCAAGGGGTGAGACAGGACTGCTCAGACGATACTTACCCAGGTCGGTGAGGCTGGCTGGTAAGCCCCTTTGACTGGGTAAGCAAAGACCACCACATGGCTTGCCTAAGGGTAGTCTGCGCTGCCCAGCTGCCTCAAACCCTTCAGGGTTGGCTGTGATAAGCTTTCCCAGTCGATGAATGGGCAGAGCTTGGAGTCAGAGTGTCACACCCAAGGGTAGCAGGGGGAGCACATGGGCAGCACTGTTTTTCCTCACCTAGTGCCCACACACTGGGAGATGTTATAGTTTTTTCCCTGCTGCAGATTTTATACGTTTAATAGACTTTAATAGTGACCCTTTATCCAAGCCTCTGTCTAGCGTATTTATTTAGGGGGGGGGGGAGGTTCACAGGTAAGAATTGAAACACAAAGTAGTCCCAAGAACAAATAAGCGTCCTCTATCATCCTCCATATGCCAAAAAAGAATGTTACGGATCGATTAGGGCAAAATCCGCAAATATGTTTTTAAGCATTTGTTTGGGTAACCTTTGTGAGCAAAACCCAAGTCAATCTCTCGTTGGGCCTAAGATATCTTGAGGAATCTGTGAAAACACATGGCGAGCCCAAGCCTTGACATGTCTACTCAGAAGTAAGTCCTGTTCTAGTCAATGCGGCTTACTCCCAGGTAATGGTGAATAGGATCGCAGCACCCCTTTTCACCCCCTTAGGGGTGGAATTTCTAAAAATCCCTTCTTAGCGGGTGCTTACGTCACAGAAGGAACATACTCCCCGAATTTCATGTTTCTCGGCCCAGGGGTTGGGCTGGGCGGTGTCACCCCTTTTTTCTTTTACCCCCTTTTTACCCCTTTAGAGGTGATACTTCAAAAAAACCATTAAAACAGTTTCTAGAGATTATACAAAGACAATTGCCTGCCAAAAAGGAACGTTATAGCTCCACAAACACAGCAGATATGAAGGGTTCTATCATTGACCCCCAAATTGAGATTCGCCCCTTTCCGGGTCCATTAGGGCAAAATCCTGAAATATGTTCTCAGAATTTGGATGGATGACTTTTGTAAGCTGAAACCAAGCAGATATCTCATCGGGCCTAAGAGATATCAATGAATCCCTGAAAACGCATTGCACTCCTTTTCGCCCCCTTAGGGGTGGAATTTCTAAAAATCCCTTCTTGGTGGGTGCTTATGCCACGGAAGGAACGTGCTCCCCGAATTTCATGTGTCTAGGCCCGGGGGTTTGGGCTGGGCAGTAATGAGTCAGTCAGTCAGTCAGGACTTGTTCTTTTATATATAGAGATGTAAACAAACAAGTATGAACTGTACTTGAACCCTGTGCAGTCTCTCCACAAGTACCTGTACAATCACATTTGAGAAGCATAGAATAGGAGGAGCACTGGCATCGCTGGAGGTGGGGCGGAAAGCTAAGTTCTGCAGCTTTCCGCCCCACCGTTACTCTCTGGTACGAAGCACACACACCCTCGTCGTAGGAGCCCATCAGCGGAGAGAAAGCAATGCGCAGGGACTCTCCTGCACGTTGCTTTCTCCCGCTGACGGGCTCCTACGACGAGGGGGTGGGGCGCCTCGTACCGGAGAGTAACGGTGGGGCGGAAAGCTGCAGAACTTAGCTTTCCGCCCCACCTCCAGCGATGCCAGTGAGGAGGAGATCATAATGCTTTATGAGCATAGAAGTGATTAAAAAAAAAACCTCTACTGCACAATGGCATGTGGAGAACTTGAGTGATGTGTCTCTAAAAGACATATCCAGAGGTATGGATCAGATATGCTGAAGAGCACCATATTTATACCCCTCCGCACAAACACACCCTTATGATCAACATGGTTACAGAATCCTGGCTGGTCAACAATGACATAGTTTCTGAAACAGAAGTTCTGGCCAGACTTTAAAATTTCAAGTAATATATGTTTGGTGTCTACTCTACAGCATTGGTTGCACTTAGATTTTTTATATCTGATAGAATTTCTTTTGCGGTCCATCACTCAGGTTCTTCACATGTGCGTCATTCATTAATTTTTTGATGATATACATTCTCAGTCCTGTATAAAGCCTTCTCTGTTTCTATGATCTGTCCCTACTCCATGCTTCTCAAGTTTGACTGTAAAGGCTCTATGGTGAGGTTGTACAGAGTTCATACCCAGCCCATCATATACTAGTTTTGCTAGAGTGGGAACTTCATACATTGACATGAATGGTTTTATACCACAACCATGCTTAGTGGGTTGTGTGCCAGAGCTCTCAGAGTAGAGTTACCAGTGTACACGTACAGTATGTATATGTGTACTGTATATTAGATTGGTTATAAAGCCAAGGTATCAGATATTTGAAGCAGTCTTCTATTAAATCTTCATTCTAGTTTTAATCTATTAAACATAATTATGAAAAATCGGTCTCCTTTTTGAAATTGTAAATTAATATGGTAGGGACGACACTTCTAGTCTTAACAAGACATTTCTGCCTGAATGTAGACCTGCCTGTTCTTATTTTCTTTATGAAATTATGCTTTTCCCCACAGATTTTACTTTAATTTTTTATAGGTCTAAGTATAAAAATTTTAAGAGAGAGAGACTGAACATTATTGTAGCTGGGAAAAGTGTGTTAATGAAATCCCAGCTAGTAGGGATTTTGACTGTAGTTTTCATGAAAACATCGACCTGTGTTAACACAGTGCAAGGGCAGTATAGTGAAGAGCAACTCTGCTCTCTGACCCAGCAGGGACAAAGTAGCAGGGCTTCTGCATGTGAAAAATCCCTTGCTGGATCACAAACCAGGCACTTGAAAAGGTGCTGTGAGCACAGTTCCTGGGCAGTGTCGTCGCTCTAGGTGGGGCGGAACGCTAGGTTCCGCCCCGCTCTGAACCCTCCATTACTCTTGGGCATGAGGCGGCCCCTCCCCCTCGCCGTCTGAGCCATGACTCTGACAGCGAGGGGGAGGGGCTGGCGAGGGGGAGGGGCTGCCTCGTGCCGGAGAGTAACGGAGGGTTCAGAGCAGGGCGGAACTTAGCGTTCCACCCCACCTAGAGCGACGACAGTGTTCCGGTGGTTGCATGGGAATCACACATATAGGACCAAATTGATAGTCAGAGGTGTTTCAAGCAATGGCCCCATATGTTTTTGCATATGCATGCTTTGCTTGGAATTGCATTGCACCATGGATTTCATAGGTCCAAGAGTGCCTTAACTTCTGAATAAATTTCACATCTAGTATGTTTCTCCGGCAAAATGGTTAAAATATTGTGACAGTGAAGTCATGCTGTTTATAAAAGGGTTGTATATCAAGCCATTGCAGATAGTGTGGTAAACACTGAAATATCAGAATACAGGCATCTCAGGAATTTATTGTGCAAAATCATTTAAGTGTGTGACTTGTAAGCTGGTTCGTTAAAAACTTGACAGACTTGGGAATGTCCATCAGACCATTTGGATAGAAAAGTATACTGTACCTGAAAAAAAAAAATGCCTAGGCCATTTGGCAGAGGTCTTATGTCAACTATTTGCATTGTCTTCCATGCATTTTACCCGTCTGCTGGATCATGTGATGGGGCACACATTGAACTGTTCACAGTAGCAGCTTGAGTGCTGAAATCCACTGGAAAATTCACTTGTTTCAAATTCACCACATCGTATGAATTGGCTTTTTCTTTCCACACAATATATGACAGAAAGATAATGGCAGTAAAAATACGACCTTCTCTTCCCCCTTATTTCTTTGTCTTATTTTCTGGCTCCAGAATGTCATTGATGAACTGTTTACTGTCCTACCTTTACCATTCCCATCTGTTATCCTGCACTGTGCCAGACTCGGTGAATAAAGAATGCCATTGACTAAGCACTAGGTTTGGTATGCCTGACAGTATCTTGAAGCAAGGTGTCAGCCTCTTTCTGTTTTATGAAATGGGATGTTGCCTCGACTGTGTGTGTGCTACTTCAAGTTTTGCTGCTTGTTAAGGCCATAAGAAAAGCCTTGCTGGATCAAGTGAAGTACCCATCTAGTCTAGCATCCTGTTTCCCACCGTTGCCTTTGGGAAGTCCACAAGCAAGTGAGAAAGTCATACTTCTCTCCTGCCATTGCTCCCATGCTACTAGTATTCATAGGCATACTGCTGCTGAACCTGGAGGTAATGCATAGCCATCCCCGTCCCTGCCGGGCCGGCTATGCCGTTACATGGCCTCCTTTACTTTTGCCAGCGGAAATTCCGCAGAAATCCGAGGTGGCCGATAAGGTGCCCGGTTTACACTCTGGGAAGGGGACGAGTGTCCCCTTCCACAAATAGACCTCTGGCCTGCCGGTCGACAGGCAGCCCGGGCTCAGGATCTGGCGGGCGGCCCTGGGCCACCGGCCAGATCCTTAGTCAGGATTGCGCTGCCCAAATAGTATCTTACTAAACCAATGTATGTCTAAAAACCTAGTTTGTTCGTAGATGAGAAAATTCTCATGAGAAAAGGTGAAGCGAAATTTGCAGGTAGAATCATAGTACAAGGAGGTAGCCAGCCTGAGCTTTGCTTAGTTCTAGTACACTTTTAAACTAATTTCAAAAAGATGAATTGATGATACAGAAATATCAACTGTTATCGACGCTGTTCAGCACCCATTCTGAAGATTCATCCCTAAATAACCTGAAAATAGAGGGCTGTAAGGAAGAATTTTGTGTAAGTGGGAAATATAGATATATGTACAGTTTTTATAATGTATTCTTTTTACCAATGTTACTACTGGCAAGGAAATAGTTAGACCTTGAAATACAGTACTTAGCATTAAGTTTTGTGGAGCTTTCTATAGAGAGGCTGCTTCAACTTTTCTTAGCAATGAGGCATAAAGGGTTGCTTATGAAGATGTAATCCACTAGAAGTACAGTACTTACTTTCTGAATGTTATCTGTTAGGCTGCGATCATAGATATATCCTTAGGAGTTTGCAATATGTGTTCATCTTTTTTTTTTCTCATCCTTATCAAAAAAAGAGAAGTTGCTCCTGTAACTTTAATAGAGTTTTGTAGACAGAAATAGTATACTGCCTAAGCAGTACAGCCTAAGCAATGAAATTTTCATTCACAGGAGGAGGAGTCCCAGTCTTTTCAATCACACACATAATGTGGGGAAAGTGTGACGTCTGTTTCTTGTAATTATGAACAGTAGTCATTCCTAGGATCATACTAGCACTGTAGGAATTGCTGTTATCTATATAAGTTATAATATGGTTCACAACTTCACACATTATACTTCCATGAGTGTGTACCTAGGTGAGAATGGGTCTGCACCTACAAAACTATGATTGTGAATTGGCCTATACTTTTCCCACTAACAGAGCTGCAAAACTCATAGGCCCGTGAAATTGGGGGAAGAAGCATCAAAGAATATGTAGTTTAACCTTGTACTATGGACAAATTGGCTCCAGCTATTCCCAGTTGATGCCTCTCCAATCTTTTCTTTAAAACTCAAGGGAAGGAAACTGTACAATTCCCTTGGACAATTTGTTTCATTGTCGACTGCTTTTACACATAGGAGGCAATTTTATACATTCAACCTAAATGTGATGTGCTGCAAAGTATTGTTTCTGTCTTACCCCTCCATAGCCCAGCCACATTGTTCCCTTTCTGCTTTATGGTATGCTTTTAAATACATTAAAGCCACGATCCCATATCCTCATATTACACCTATTTCCTTTGACCTTTCTGCATATATCAGATGCCACCTTTGTTCATTCTACAATGTGTGCAATTTCACACAGGCCTGCAAAATTGAGGGTCAAAAAAACTTTTTTTCAAAATTTATGATGGTTTTATATGAAATTTTACATGAATTTGGGGTGCTGACAGAGGCGTTTCTGCAGTAGGGGCGGTACCGTAAGTTGCGCCCTGTCCTAGTACCATGTTTACAAACTGGAACGAGGAGGCCCCGCCCCCTCACTATCAGAGCCATTCCGTGCTGCGAGGGCGACGGGCAGGGAGTCTCCTGCCCATCGCCTTCGCAGCACGGAATGACTCCGACGGCGAGGGGGTGGGGCCTCCTCGTTCCAGTTTGTAAACATGGTACCTGGACGAGGCGCAACTTACGGTACCGCTCCTACCACAGAAACGCCTCTGGGTGCTGATTCCAAAAAATGGCATTGGTTTTGACCTATCACGTCTCGTTTTGGGGGTATGGCATTGCCACATAATGCCACTCATGCAGCTTCCACATGAGGATGCCATAGCGTTGGATTACTAGATGTGATAGGGCAAAACCAATGCCATTTTTGGAAGCACCCCAAGGATATCCAAGAATAGGTCTCTCTTTGAAGGAAGCAAAATGTGCGCTGGCCTGTGTAATTGCTGGAATTATTTGTTTTCTTAAAGATGGTTTCATGTGCATATGCTTGACTTCTGCCAGTCACCCAGTTGGCATGAGATCTGCTATCTAAGGTTTTTGAGCAAACTGCACCCATTAGCCGTAATCTGATACACCTGGATTTTTGTGAGAGCTTTTTAAGAACCTTTTGGCCAAGAAATTTCCAAGTTGTATTTTAAACTAGAAATGTACCATTTGTCCTTCCACTTCAGAACCACTTCATACTAATTCTGTATGCATATATTATACACACCTTAAAATTACACCTACTCCATGCTGATAAAGGGTTTTTTTCCCTCAAGACCCTTTACTATATTCTCGACACTGTACATGGAGATCAATAAAACTTAAATTTATTGTGGCTGTAAACCCCAGTTTATTTGATTCTTCAATTTCTTCACTCACAGAAAATTCTGGTTCTTACCCTGTAAGGAAAACTGTTAACATTTAAGTGAGAAAAATTTAATTTTTATTGTTTAGAGACTGCCTGAATTCCATTTTGTTAAAGAAAAAAGAAATCCACGTGCCGCCATGAAACCTTCCTAGTTTAAGAAGCTTAAACGACCAAGAATCTTAAACAACCATTATATTTTATTATGACTCTGAACTTTTTAAGAGTGTGCCCTATGCTTCTTAATCCTTTACTACTTTTGTTGTTTGAAAATCTTACCAATATTTTGTTTATGCGCTTTTATTGATATACAGAGGCAAATTAAAGGCATGCTCCTTACACTGTACTCCTTAAGCTGTACACATGATGGGGGTCCAGATTATCGGTTTCAAAGAATCTTATTCATAAGTTTACAAATATTAAATTGCTAGTATAATACCTAGACAACATTAAGACCGCAATCCTTCTTAACTTCTGGGCAGCGGATCTAGCATCTAGCATCCGCTGTCCAGAATAGTTGCAAACGTGCTGCAAGGCATGTTTGACAACTACTTTAGAGCCGGGAAGGCTGGCGCAAGGCCGGCCTTCCCAGCTCCGCCGGCCGAGGCCTTGGGTGGCCGCCGGGCCCAAGAAAGGTAGGATCCGGTGAATGGCTCAGAGGCTCAGCAAATGGGGGGAAGGGATGGTGGAGCCGGGAGGGTGGCCGTACGCCCAGCCATCTCAGGCGGGGGTGGGGACATGGCATCCGCCATATCCTGGTCTCTGTCGGGCTCCGCAGGGTGGCTGGGCCGTTACACGGCCACCTCCAACTTCCGCCAGCAAAATAGCTGGCGAAAATCCGAGGAGACCTACCGGCCCCAGCCGCCGTTACACTCAGGGAAGGGATGAGCGTCCCCTTCCTCGAGTAGACTTTCCGCCGCGGGCTGCCTGCTGCAGGCAGCCTGCGGTGGAGTACTGGATCGGGCGGCCAGCCTCAGTCGGCCGGCCGATCTTTAAGTAGGATTGGGTTGTAAGTTCCTTACAATATATTAACCGTTAATTAACACAGTATTTTTTCAGAGGTGAATCATCTCATGAGCTTCATTGTGAAGCACTGATTTCCTTGCAGTAAGCTGAACCTTAACAGTAGAGTGTCTTTAAATTACTGTAATTCATCTCAAGGACATCTGTTGTAAATTTAAACTGTAACACAGAGGTGATTGTTGCTTCCGTGCTCGTCTAAAACACTGTGGATATAAAGAAATTGCACTCCCAATTACTCAGGAAATTTCACAGGCCTCCTCTGTTAACTAGCAGTACTGTTACCAATATAATGAAGGCTTCTGCTCTAAAGCTGACAAACACAGAAATTGTATTTGAATGCTCCAGAGTATCTGTTCGTGCAGCGAAGATAGCTGCATTATTTTGACGGTCATCAGAGCTTACTTTCCTGTTCAGATGGTAATGAATATGCAGCTCAGTCTTATGCATATTATAGTGAGTTCAGTGGGACTTGCTTCCAAGTAAATCTGCAAAGGAGTGTAACCTTGCTCACTTTTTTGCAAGTACCATCTAATTGAGATTCACCAGTGCTGAGGTTTACACTGAGATGTAGGTAGAAAAATATGCTTTTATGAATCTGTTGGCATTCTCTGGGTGAATTATACAGTAGTTAGACAATTGGACATTCTAGGGTCTATTCTTGCTCCTATTTAGAATGTGGTTATCTTCAGCATTGTCCTAGGAATTTTATAGAACATATGATGACACAATAGCTACTCAAGACTTTTATACTCTGGCATCTAGGTAGTAGGTCCTGTTTGTCACAGAGCCAGCTTGTACTCTTGAGACTGTTACAATACTTACAAGTAGCTTGCCTCTGCACACTGCAGAGATTCCTTGAGGCTGGAAGATATCTCTACTGTTACATATAATGTGCTGTCAGGGAAGGGTACCCTGAGAAGGCAGGGTGACTGAAGGGAGTAGCACCTAGTGGTTACACTTTGTGCTCTCTGCTTTCCCTTTATTGGATCAGCAGCTGAACGGGGGTGGAAACTGGTGGTTTCTATTTGTTGCCACCATCTCAGGCTACAGAGAATAGACTTGGGGGGGATATTAGAGCACTGAGCCCCAGGAGTTCTTATTACAAATCAAATCTCACTAGGGGCGCAATCCTATCCTACTTACGCCACCGTTGTAACCAGCGGCGCAGCGAGAATGGGCGGCCCCAGAATGGAAAGGCGATTCAAATCCCCTCCAAAAGGGGAATTCAAAGGGGATTTGAATCCCCTTTCCTTTCTGGGACCTCCCGTTCTCGCTGCAACGCTGATTACAACGGTGGCGTAAGTAGGATAGGATTGCGCCCTAGGTCTGCTTGGACCACAAAGCAAAAGCTTGATCAAATGGATTCAATAACCAGTAATGCCCAGCCGGTGGATTTGGGGTGCTACTCAGGAAGAAAGCACATTTGTTGAAAAGTGGTATATAAATACTGTTGTTAATAATAATAAATAACCACACCACCCCCAACATATTGCTAAAATGGTGAAGTTTGCAGGCATCTTGGAGGGAAAATGGCAAACAAATCAAAACACATTCCAGAAAAAGTCTAGCTATGAATATAGTCCTTATTGCTAGCTTCTTGCATTGGTCCAGGAATGCTTGGTCCCTTCACTTACTGGAGAGTAAATGGGTGTGTCTTCTGTGTGTCTTCTGCCAGCATTTCATGGCAGACCAGGCAGAAAACACACACAGCATCCCTGTCCTTGGACTTATGTAACTTTGATGCGGACATCAAGTTACCTGATTGGAGAAGTGGAGCCCACCTAGCCTTCATCCCACCCCTTTACCTAGATAGACAGGTATGGCTGTCCAGTAGATAAGAACATGCCAATCTTACTACTCCAGATAGGGAGAAGGACTCAGAATCCACAAACACTCATGGCCTGTGGATAATGGAGTTTCAAACAAAGAACAAAAGGCTGCTTTCAGAAGGATGCCCTAGCCTTGCAGGTTTTAGGCTGCTGAACCTGCACAGGCAATTCTGGGCAGAAGGGTGGTTAGTAATGTCCAAAATAAGGACAAATGGGAGGAAACGGTATTCATCATACAGGGGCAGCCCAATCCTGACTAACTATCTGGCGGGCAGACCAGAGTCGTCCGCTGGATCCTAGTCCCGTTCTGGGCCAATCAAGATCAGCCCGTAGGTCTACTCGGGGGGAAGGGGATGTCCGCTCTGCCGCCAGATTGTTCGGTAGGATTGCGCCGGCAGTCTTGGAAGCATCTTGCACATGGCAAGGGCTCTGACTCTGTCTCTAATTCTGACCAACTGTTTTGGAGAGCACAGTCAGAGTCTCGACTTCTCCTCACATACCGTCTAACATTACAGTGCTTCATAGACCAATGATTGGAACTTCTGGCCATGAGAGACCACTAAGCTGCAGAATGGGTACAGTGAGCCCTGTACTGACTTCCTGGTTAACATCTGTTATTCCAATGGTACAAATAGAACTCCTGTTCCAGTATCTTAAAGCATCACCTTCCTGGGAGCCATGTCACGAATTGAATTGGATTGCCAATGAATATCTGATAGCAGGATTGCACCCAGAACTGTTTGGAGATTTCTATGATGAAATGCAAATCATTATCTAAAGAAATGCAAATCATAATCCAATTTATTTATGGTGGAAATATATTTGAAAGCATATTACAAATGTATGTTTTAATAAGGAAGACTAATTTGTCATTTCTCTACTAATCTTCCTTTATGAGTGGGGGGGAACCCCTTTCTCCTTCTCAGTACCCCTGTGAGCACATTTTGTCATTGTCTGAAAAAAAACATGGAGCAGCTTCTCCTTTGCTGTCTAGCATGCTTGAAATCGTATACATCGGTAGTGCACTTTTACATGTACTACATGTACCGTACTTTTCTGGTGACCATGACAACGGTTACGTGAGCTTTTCACATTCGTTTGAGTTGTAGTATAGCTTGACCATTGGACACAGGTTTTTGAGTCAGCAATATGAATCTTAAATATTATATTTTTAATCCCCTGCTGCAATAGCATACCAGAACCAAAATAGTCCCTCCCCCCCATGTGCCTTTAACTCTCATCCCTCATTGATTCAATGAAAGTTTTAAACTGATTAAAGCTTGCAGAGATCAATTTAATATTTTGAGTGAGAAATGCTGTGACAATAAAAGCTGGTAGATTTTTAATGCCTGAATGCATTTATGCACATCCTGGATTGTAGGGAAATGTGTGAAATTAATATTTCAAAAATTCCTTGGCACAGGATGTTACCAGACTGCTAAGGGCTTACCAGCGTTGCCTGACTGCTAAGGGCTTGCTCATTTTGTTTGCCCTCTATTCAATGAAATATCCTTTGTTCATTTAACATTTTAAAACCCATATCTGTTTCCCCCCCATCACATCCGTGAACTACTGTATATGCTCAGCCCAGAAATTCACTTTGGCAGGCGACTCTCAGTAGTCTTAAGTGAATTGCTGAAGACAAACATTTATCAGGATATGAAATTTTAGAAATTTTGTATCATTTCAAGCTCAATATCAATAAAAAATAAAGTTTATGACCAAAGACTGTATTGATGACTCTGGTAAAGCTGGAGGGAAGGACCATTGATTTGCTCAAGTAAGTGTCACCTGAGATATTGATAGGAGGTTCTTCCTTTTTATTTTATAGGTGCAAGAACCTCACATTTCCAGACAATCTTCCAGAGGTCAGCATTGTTTTCATATTTGTGAATGAAGCCCTCTCTGTGATTCTACGCTCCATTCATTCTGCTATTGATAGAACGCCTGCTCACTTGCTCAAAGAGATTATTTTAGTGGATGACAACAGTAACAATGGTGAGTAGTGTGCACGTAAGAGAACTGCCCCTTCCCTGTGCCCGATTGTAGCCTTTAATGATGAACGAAATGTGTTAGTGATTTGTCCTAACTGTACAACCAAATCCCCCTTCTGAGGCCACATGAAAATAGGTCTCATTCATATGGAAAGTACCCTCACTGTGACTAATTTAAGTCTCACCACGAGCATCTGAGTGCCCGATTCTATCCAACTATCAAGTGCTGATGCAGCTGTGCCAATGGGGCGTGCATTACATTTTGTGGTGGAGGAGCAGTTGGGGAGGCCTCCTCCAGGTAAGGGAACGTCTCTTCCCTAACCTCTGATCTGCATTGAGGCTACGTTAGTGCTGGAAACTTGGATAGGATTGGGCCCCTAATTGTAGGGCTTTTTCTTTCAAGTGGGCTTCGGTCTCCACATGGATGGTTTAATTCTGGTCACCTCACCTCTAGAAGAATATTGTAGAGCTAGGAAAGGTGCAAACGAGGGCAACCACATGGATGGTTTAGTGGCCAGCAAAGGTAAGCTAGTTCCCCCCCCCCTCCACAGTACTTGCTCCTCCCTTTACACCTGCATCTCAAAACATCATTTTCTTAGCAGTTAGGAGGAATTCTATCTTTCCTGATCAGTCTTTATAGTTTCAAATATTTGTTCTGCTGTTACTGCTGGACATCCAGGTTTAAGCTGGAATTAATTAACTGACATTAGATGGGAGGTGCTTAACCAAATTTTAAACCTTAATTGTTTATATGTTAGATATTGTTTTCATGCTTTGAGGGTTTTCTTTGTTGTAAACCATCCTGAGGGTTTTGCAATAGTACTGTGCAGAGGTGTTTCTGCAGTAGGGGCGGTACCGTAAGTTGCGCCCTGTCCTAGTACCATGTTTACAAACCGGAACGAGGAGGCCCCACCCCCTCGCTGTCGGAGCCATTCCGCACTGCGAAGGCGACGGGCAGGAGACTCCCTTCCCGTCACCTTTGCTGCATGGAATGGCTCTGACAGTAAAGGGGCGAGGCCTCCTTGTTCCGGTTAGTAAACATGGTACTAGGACGGGGCGCAACTTATGGTGCCCCCCTACCGCAGAAACGCCTCTGGTACTGTATCAAGAGCACTTCACTGCAACAGGCTACCGTAAATTGCATTTTCAAATGTGAACAAACTTCAGTTTGAATGTGAATTTCTGGCATCTGTGCCTGAAAGAGATGTTTTGACATCTTCACTTGGCAATTATTTATTCTCTTCTGTTGCTTTTATTTGTGTCCAGATTGTGACTTCAGATTTGTGCTAGCAGTTACTGTTTAAGGCAGCACCCCTTGTCAGGTACAGAGTTACCGTATGTTGTGCCACTTAAGTCAGTAGGACTTAGGGATGTCAGTCCTAGAAGGCAAGAAGTGCTTGGACCTCAGGAGCAACAATAAGGGAAAGAGGAGCATGTTCTTCTTATATCAGCAGAGTCATCACGAGAAACCTTTTTTTAAACCGAATTTTTAGTCCCCATGACTGGAAAAGTGTGTGGGCAGCATTTCCTGAGGCTCAGAAACTAGAGCATATTTTGTGCCTCTTAGTCTTGCCCAAAGGCAAGATTTCAGGTAGGCTTCTGGGGTCTTTCTCCCCATAGAATAATTCTGATTATACTATACTTCATATATGAAGATAGTGTGTTATTCCTTATATTTTAATTATTCCCTGGTTAAAATATTTTAGCAGGATTAAGGACCAGATCTAGCTAATAAGATTGCAATTAAAAAGCAATATCCAACACTGGAAGTAGTATATAAATGTGTAATTATTGCTTTAATTTGGTAAATTGTCTTACATGGTAGTTGGTTGAGTGGATGTTAATCAAGAACCTAGTTTTCAGTTTAGGACATAATGGATTTGAGAACCACTCTGTGC
The DNA here is from genome assembly GCA_026170595.1 of Plestiodon gilberti rubricaudatus. Classification (NCBI taxonomy): domain Eukaryota; kingdom Metazoa; phylum Chordata; class Lepidosauria; order Squamata; family Scincidae; genus Plestiodon; species Plestiodon gilberti. The sequence goes on along the minus strand of JANXHW010000001.1, from coordinate 232,196,478 downwards.
CCTACTGTCAGAAGACATCTGTGATCTCTACTGCTATATTTATGGTAACTCTTATTTGGCACCAGCACTCTGCAATGTACTGTACAGAATTTAAGAGGTGGCAAATGCCCTGTTTAAAGAATTTACAATCTGTGCTGGAGGTCTATAATTTGTGCAGTTAGCATGAATATATGTCATCACAACGTTGAACAGTATTTTGAGAATGTTTAGTGACTGGAATGGTTTCCATTATGTAGACTCACTCTCTGTTTGATTTACCATTGATGGGCCTTTGATAGCAGTTGCCTTCTCATCATAGCCACCCATGACTAAGGACTGCTACTATTTTAATGCCATACTCATATCTAGAACATGACCATATTTGGAATATCGTGTGCAGTTCTGGTCACCACACCTCTAGAACAGGGGTTCTCAACATGTGGTACGAGTACCCCTAGGGGTACGCAGACCAATGGCAGGGGGTACGCCAGAGCCTGCCCCTTATCAGCATCAATCAGTAGTTAATTACTTATTAATTAGAACTCCTGTCTCTCTCTCTCTCTCTCTCTCTCTCTCTCTCTCACACACACACACACACACACACACACACACACACACACACACACACACACACACACACACACACACACACACACACACACACACACACACACACACACACACACACACACACACACACACACACAGAGCGAGAGAGAGTTAAGTAAGACATTTTTTCACGTTTAAAATTGTTTTAGTACTTTTTTATTTAATGATTAATTAGCTAATTGACTAATCCAATTAATTAGCAATTAATTAGCAGGGGTACTTCAGAAAATTGGACCGTGATACGGAGTACCCGGGCCACCAAAGGTTGAGAACCCCTGCTCTAGAAGAATATTGTAGAGCTAGGAAAGGTGCAAATGAGGGCAACCACAATGATCAGAGAACTAGAGCACCTTCCTTATGAGGAAGGGAGCTTTATCAGGATACAGATACCTTGTTGTCTTGTGTGCTCCCTGAAGTATCTGGTGGGGCCACTGTGAGATACAGGAAGCTGGACTAGATGGGCCTTGGCCTGATCCAGCAGGGTTCTTCTTATGTTCTTAGCTTGGAAAAATGTGATTAAAGAGGGACATGATTGAGATTTATAAAATTAGATGCGGTTTGGAGAGAGAGAAGTGTTCCTCTCTTTCTCACAATACTGAAACTGGAGATTTAGGACAGCATGTCATTAGTCTGTGGAATCCATTGCCACAAGTTGTGGTGATGACCACTACCTTGGGCACCTTTCAAAGGCAATTGGATAAATTCATGGAGGACAGGTCTATCAAGATCTGCTAGCCATGATGGCTATGTGCTACCTACAGATTCAGTGGCAGTATACCTCAAAATATCAGCTGAAGGGAAGCAATGGCTTTTTCTTCTGCTTTTTTCTTCTGCTTCGCAGAGGCAGCTGGTTAGCCACTGTGAAAAACAGGATGCTGGACTAGACAGACCTTTGGTCTGATCCAGCAGGGCTTTCATTATGTTGTTATGTCAAAAAGAGGATAGTTTGAGGCAACAATGTTGGGGAAGGGGTGTGTGTGTGTGTGTGGGGGGGGGTACCACTCTGGCCCCTCTGCCCTGGCTACGAGTACATATCAACAGACAGTGTTGTTCTCTACTGCTTTGTGCTATTAATCCTTAGGTCACATCTCAGATTAAATTTCAAATGAATCGCATAGGGGACCTTGGTAATTTGACATTAAAAGGGAATCCAAACGGTTTCGGCTTTAAGGAGCTACTGCACAGACAGCCTACCTTCCATTGTTCCCTCCTTGATCGCCATTGCATAACCTCTGGCACTGCTTTTGCAAAGATGCACTCCAAAATCAGTGATGTGCATTGAATTTGTGTAAAAAAAATGTAGTGGGATTAAAAAGAAATAAGTTTCCTGTACTATATTTCTCTGCCTGCTGTTGTGTTTGTCAAGAAAAGCCCGAAATCAGGCATTAGCAGATGCACTTAGACTGACACGCACACACACAAAATATATGAGCTGTAAGTCAGTCCGTGCCTAAATCCCCTGAAAAATGCTATATTTAAGAGCATCCAGCCTTGGCCAAGTTTTCCTTAAAACACCATCTCAGGGTAGCATGGGAACGACGGTATGCAGGATTGATATGATTTATCTTCCATTTACAGGACATTGCAAAGCACTGGGGTGACTGAAAATTTACCTCTAGTCAAACTACAAATCTTCAGGCATAGCTGAGGGTGGAGGCAGATGCAGATAGTGAATTAAGCAGGTTGCTGAGGCTAGTGCTATATGATCTCACCGAGGTATCCAGTCCTTTTATGTAGCATAAACGTTTTATTGTATAGTTGGACTTTTGACCGATGGATGACTACCACTCCACTGCAATTCTTGCAATTCCAAGAAGCATTTGTGTGTTGACTTAAATATCTTGCCAAACAAATGTTGTTGTTCTGTACTGCTACTTCTTCTTCTTTACTATTATAACATTATCTTAAGGCCCAATCCTATCCAACTTCCCAGTGCCGATGCAGCCCCGTGGTAAGGGACTAAATGTTCCCTTATGTTGAGGAGGCCTCCGTGAGTACCCTCCCATTGCAGGATGCAGTGCACGCATAGTGCATATGCAGTGCATACACAGGATGCAGTGTAGTTGGCATGGCTGCATCAGTGCTGGAAAGTAGGATAAGATTGGAGCCTTACTGTCTCCTGTTGCTGCCCTTTATCTTTCAAAGAACACCTATCTCTATTAGGTGCAGTGCAGGAATGTGTATAGCCAAAGTGCAGGAAAGGTTTATAACCTATTAAAGGTGCTGATTTGGAAACAATGCCTCTCGTATGTTAAGGCTGCCACTATTTGTTTCAAACGCCACTCAATAAAAATTAGGGAAAGCTGATAATACTTGGACTGTGCATTATAGAGATAATTGTGGTTACACATGGTTCTGTGGGCTTGTGGTGCGTGTAAAGCACACAGCCCGTGTACCTGACATTCTCATGGACCTCCTGAGGATCTCCTAGGTGACCAAGAGCTGTCTGAAAAAGGAGCAGAAGCTGCCACCAGGAAGGGAAAAGGCAAAAAGAGAAAAAGGACACCACTCTGTACTCCTGAAATAACTATCAACCACTAGCACCTGGCCCTTTCTACATAGGAAGCATCTTTTACTGCCAGACTCCTGCTATCGTGCCATGCAGGATTACAAGAAATCCATTAACACTTGCAGTCCTTGTCATGTCCAAAATTTCTGTTTGAAACGGGGAAAAAAACCCAAAACCTAAAGACCGTTGTTATTAGCTGTGAATAATATGAATCCATACTCTTAAGTCATAAATTTGTGTTGTATTTCAGATACTGTATCTAACAATGTGTATTCAAAATAGTATGGGAGCCACTGTTATCATTTTTAAAATTTGCAATACTTAAGCCCATATTAATTTTTTTTTCTTAAAGGACATAAGTTGTATTCTGATGACCCAGAGTTTTATCACAGCCTGAAAATATTACATTTTGTAAAATGTGTGAATCCTAGCTCTTTTACTAACCCAATTTAGACAGGTTTATTGTATGGGTTAAAGCTATGTGCAAACCTTTTGGACTGTGTAACCAGCTATTGATTTGCTATAATTTATAGCCTGGTTAGAAAGAAGGATTTTGATTGTGTCAGCATTACTTTAATCAATTCTATAGCCCAAGAATCTGGAAGAAATGTTACATAATGCAGTCATTGCATGGAGCTGAGGTGTGTGTGTGCGTGCCTGCGTGCGTGCAAAAAATGGCATGAGTTGAAACACTGGAGAACAGGTATGTGTATGTCAAACCTGGTATCTCAGCTTGGTGATATTGGTTGTCCAAGGCTGTAAGATCAGCAAGCCTAGAGAAATATGCTTTTATTTTATTTTATTTTATTTTATTTAAAGAATTTGTATCCCGCCTTTCTCCCGGCAAGGGCACTCGAGGCGGCTTACAACATTAAAATATGCCCACTATCCTTGCACTCCATGAACAGCATGGTGAATGTTGGGACAGCAATCACCTGCAGATGAAAACCTGTAGTTCAGGTTGATTACCCCTTATCTGGACATCCAAAATCCAGACTATTCCGAAATCCAGACATTTTTGGGGCTATGACTTTTTAAAAAAAAAATACTTCTTCCAGCACCTGGCTGGCATAGCCCAAGGCATGCTAGGGCACAACATTATTAAAAATATTGTATAAAATTACCTTCAGGCTATGTGTATAAGGTGTATATGAGACATAAATGAGTTTCATGTTTAGCCTTGGGTCCCATCCCCAAGATATCTCATTATATATATATGCAAATATTCCAAAATCCAGAAAACTTTCCTTCCCAAGCAGTCCGGATAAGGGATACTCAACCTGTACCATTTTCACAGAGACTATTTTCACAGAGACTATACATGTACATAACTTAAATAACATCAGAGTTGCTTCATTTTGCCCAGATTCATCATACGTAAAAGGCTTTGGGCAAGAACTTCAGCTATTAGAAATGGGCAAAGCTCTCATAACTACAGTGATGATATGAAAGTAAAAGCATTAAAGCATTGTGCACTATTTAAGGTTCCGGCTGTAGTTTTCTTTAAAAAAAGCACACTGAATTAGGTGATGGTGAGAAAAGAATTGCTGGTTTCTTGCCCCTCATTTAATGTAATGGAGCTTCAAAGCTCTTTTTGAATCCAGGGAGTTGGAGGAGGCAGCGGCAATGGCTGGTGTGCTGCCAGGTAAGGTGGAGTGACAGTTTACATGCTGCCTCAGGCAGGGCCACTCAGACGAATTTTATCAGGGGGTACAAAGTTTTTTGGGGGGGCCTTCCCTTTATGTGAATTTATTTATTTATTTAAAGAATTTTTACCCCGCCTTTCTCCCAATAAGGGCAAGCAAGGCAGCTTACAATTAAAACATGTTAAAATACATAATAAAATACAGTGATGCCTCACAAGACAAATGCCTCGCACAACAAAAAACTTGCAAGACAAAAGCATTTTGCAAGTTTTTTGGTGACTCGCAAGACAAATTTTCTTGCAAAAACAATTTCGTCTTGTGGAACACTCAGCTCCTAAAGCCACAATCTATTCAAATGTTAAAGTATTCAAGAGGGTTAGCAGACTGCAAACAGTACAGCCCGAGGCCACACCGATTATCACCCGACAAATAGGTAACACCAGCAGAGATAAAGGCAAAGCAGAGATAAAACTACCATCCTGAAAAACTTCCCATCCTAGTAGGTGTACTGATTAAGACTGATTAAGACCCTACCCATTCTTCGTTTTGGCCCGGAAGTGGCAGCAGCAACTCGGCACAGGCTGTCTGCCTGCCTGCTTCGAGTCTCTTACTGACTCACACAGGAGCTGCCCTCACGCCGAGGAAAGCCTCTTCAGCTGTTGCACGGCCGAAAGGTAATGGTGCATTTAGTGGTGCCTGCTCCGCCCCTTAGCCTGGCCGGCACCGCGGCAGGAGGATACTGTAGGCGACAGCTACACTTGCCATTTGAATAAAGTATTCAAGAGGGTTAGCAGACTGCAAACAGTACAGCCCGAGGCCACACCGATTATCACCCGACAAATAGCTAACACCAGCAGAGATAAAGGCAAAGCAGAGATAAAACTTCCCTTCCCTTCCAGAAACGGTGTGCATTACTAGAGCGGAGCTCTGGGAACTGTGAGTACTGTAAATACTTAAAAGTAAATAGCACGGCAGGGGAGGTGACTCACAAGACAAAATTATTCGCAAGACAACATGACTCACAGAACGAATTAATTTTGTCTTGCGAGGCACCACTGTACAATACAATTAAAACAAACAAACCCAGTGGGTCACCTTATGATTGCATTTATTTTAAAAAATATTTAAAAAAATTGGCTCCTGGGCCCCCTCTTTTGCTTTGGGTCCCTCTTTTTGGCCCTGAGCCTGGGTATGATTGTACCTCCTTAACCCACCCCCCTCTCAGGGGCCCTGGCCTCAAGCACCAAAAGGTCTTGGGTCAGCCTTGCTTAGAATATGTGTGAAATTATGGCTGTATATATGTCCAATATCTTTACATTGGTCTAAAAATAGAAGCAGCAATCGTTTTATTTCACACACGTTGGAATATGTCAGGGAAATTATCTGTGATTTTTGCTAAGCCCCAGTGCAGCTTTTCCAAGTTTCCAATTATAGTTTAGAAGCCCTCAATTAATCTCCTGTGAAGTCTCCCCCTTTTTAAAACAAATATTTGAAGTGGAAAAACTGTGAAGACGTTTCACTGCACGTATCACATTTTTAAGTTAGTAGAAAGTCGATTTAACACTTACAAAAACTTGGATCTTCTGGGTTAATGAAGCAATTTAGGTTTGTTTAGTGTAAGCACCTGTCAGCCTTTCCTTGTGAATTTCGATAAGCATATTTTGAAAATGAATGTGTTTCACCCATGTTTCAGAAGGTTTGTATACATTTTGGTTACTGCTTAATCCCCTAATATTATATAATGTGTGTCGGAAATCAAGCTAATTTTATGCTGGGATACCGACTGCAGGCAGTTTCCAGTATTACCTTGTTTTAATCAGAAATATTCTCAGCACTGCTGTAATCATTACGTCGACACCGCAGTCCTAAACATATTAGTTGAAGAAAATACCATTGAAATTGCTGTCTAAGCCCAATTTAACTAAAGATAATTGTAAGGCAAAACCACATTTTGATAGAATTGTTGCTGCCATTTTTAGTTATCTCCTTGTTTTTGTCTCCAGTGTGCTGCAACTCATGTGTCTATAATTAGAGTTAGGAGTGGGGCCAGGTGGGGCTTTTCTAGTCCCATGGGATAGGGGAAGATTTAAAGAGTGTATATATAAAGGCACTCTGCCTGCCTTTTAGTTCAGTTGGTTCGGAGAACTTCTCTGAGTTTGGCCAAATTCAGAGATTGCATTGTTCCTTCATTCTCAAGGTTTGGGAGGGTCCCTGAACTGTGTCATGTACAGTTCCCACTGTGCAGGTTTAAAAAAATCAGACTTTAGGAGTATACAAAAAGTGTTCAGGGACAGTTGAAAACTCAGTGAAAAACCAAAGTGTTTTCTGAAAATAACAAACATGAAACCAAAATTTCACAGTTCGCTTCAGCTCCACTCTGGTATTTGGGCCAGTTCTCTCAATTGTTTCTGGTGAATGTGAGGCTGCTGTCATCCATCCAGGTCTAAAACATTATGAACTGAGAGAGAACTCTTGGAAAGACAAGCTTTTTCTGAACACTTGCCATGAAAGCTTGTATATATGGAGCCAATTCGAATGGGATTTCTCCCATCACTGCTTGCAACTGTATATTCTCCCATCTTCTTTCTGATTTTTACAGAGCCATAACAGGACCTGTCCCCTTATCCAAAGATTTACAAGTTTTTTTCAGTGATTCTATAGTTTTTGATAAGGGTCTTTTGTTGAGCGATCGCAGTTTGACCATGCAATTCTTGTTTTGTTCTGATTTGGAACGTATGAGCAATAACAACTAACAGCCCAATCCTGTCTAGCAGGACGTAGTAGCGCAAATAAGGCACACACCACATCCTGTGCGGGATGGGGTCTGCACCTCCTTGAGGTAAAGGGATGCTCGTCCCAAGTAGAGCCCCAGACACCACCAATGGGTCTACTTGAATGTGCGCCAGCTATTTTGCTGGCACACATTTGAGAGGCCCAACAGGCCTGGGAAGGGGGATAGGATATGGTGGAGGAGGCTGCTGCTGATCCCTTCCCCTTCCTGGGCCTGGCTGACCAATCCCAAATGCCCCATTCTGCTCTCCTCGCCCCTCCTCCATGCCACAGGCACCTACGTCTCCACCGCAGCGTCCATCTGTTCCGCAGCGCATCTGTCCCATCTCTCTGCCAGCACTGCTTACTCTCTGGGTGGTACAAATGTGCTTTCCGGCACATTTGTAACACCTTAGACCTGTGGAACGACCACTCCACTGGTCTAAAAGTAGACAGGATTGCGCTGTAAGTCTACGACCCAATTCCAAGCTAAAGCTTAATTCACAAGAACGTGGTTTACAATACACATTTTTTCTCCAATTACTTCTGGGTATTCCTCTTTGGAATTCTGTTGCATGCCAAACAAGACCAAATTAATCATTGTTATTTTCAATTGTCAGTTGAGACCATCTTGATGGAATTACTAAGTGTTATCAGTTCTCTCAAGATTGCTTAGTACCAGCTGCTGCACGGCACCAGCGCTCTTAAACGGCACAGTCCTTTGGCCCAGTGCCTGCCTAATCATTGTTTAATGCTTCAAAAGATTGCCTCAAATGTAAGATGCTATCTTTCCAAGCAGTAACAATACTAACAGATTTGCATGTAGTTGAAATAATTGGAAAAATAAAAAAGAAGGGGTGAATGATGTGCAAACAGCATTGTGCTTTATGAAGCTGAAAAAATACCATATACCTAATCGAATTACAGCTTGAATTTGAGGAAGCTTAAAAATGTTTATACAGCAAAGTCTATGATCTGTCAGATTCACATTCGAGGGAGTGATTATATCCTTTGCTATTCCGTCCTCAATTTTTCTGGCAAATATGCACAATATGTATTGAAAATGGGAGGGAAAAATGTCTTCAAATAACAAGAGCAATTGGATTCATCTTGCTGCCTCTAAGTCACAAGTCACAAGTTGAAAAAGCATGAAGCTATCAAGATGAAAATCTGTACATATTGTCTTGCCATAGATCAACTTGTTCGATCCATACATTCCCAGCACCAATGTGGGAGTCGCCCTTGTGCGATATTTCATAAGACTGTTCAGTCATTCTTCGTCTGCATGTTCAGTGAACAGGTTGATGGGGAAGAGGGACTGTGGCACCTCAAATGCCATCACACCCAGTGGCTATGCTCCCCAATGGCTTTGCCTTCAATTAGTATAAATGGGCTCTATGAGTGTGCAGCTGTATGCTTGTTCGGTTCCTCAGCACAGTTGGAATCCCTGACTTCCCAGGATTCCAGTTTGCATGGAGGACCTCTACAGGTGTAGAGGTTCCTCACACTAATGTTAAATGTGTGAACATCAGTGGATGTGCTGACATCAGAGGGCATGGTCTCACTTCTCCTGCATGTCCCCTGCCTGCATGTTCTGAACATGGGGGGGGGGCACGTTAATGGTTCTCATGTGGGTAGAGCCAGCAACTTGCTTACCTTCCACACCAGTGTGACCCTGCTGCAGTAGTTCCCATGCTGCTGCTGGTACTGTATTAATTAGATCACAATGCGCCACAAGCAGACATACATATTGACTCCAGATTATCCAAGTGAGCCAAGCCACTGGCTATAGAGCAAAGGAAAAGTCCCCTAGTCATGAGCTCAAATAGTTTGAAAAGGTCAAAATCCTTTTTTATTACTATTAAAAACAAAAAGTATAGCATATTCACTGCTTGAATTTCTTAATGAGGCATAGAGCCCAAGGCAATAGGCCATTAAAAGTATTGTGAAAGTTCCACAATAGAACCCTGAAGATTCCAAGGTTTGGTTTTAAAACATCACCTGCATTTGAAATCAAGCACTATAATGTGCATTAAAGAGTAGTATACGGACCATTTTTAGACTAACAGAAGGACCTCATCTATGAATAATGTCCATCTGAAGTTATTTGAAGCTTGCCCCAAAAAAGAGACCCACTTCTTTAGTTTTTAACGAAGGTACTTTTTGCACAGTTCTGTTAACCTGATCCTGCGCTATTTACTCAGCGTAAATCCCACAGAGTTCACTGAGGCTTATTCCCTAGGGTGTGTGGATATGAGTGCTATATTTACTTTTTAAATTAATTTGGGCATTTCTGTAGACCATTTGAGACTTGGTACATGCTGTGGAGCATGTTTTTTTAATGCCACCCCAAACATTTTTTAATGTTTTTTCTGTGTAAAGTGCTTTGTGAATGACTTTTGGTTGAAAAGCGGTATATAAATAGCGTTAATAAGGATGATAGTTTTATTGTGGTTTGACACTATGTGGAGAAAATGACCACCCTCCGCACAATGAGCTGCTGTCCTCTGACGAGACCCGGTGAAGCAGCTGCTTGGTGGGAGGTAGCACCCTTTATATGCCACCACCCGCCCTATGCTATGAGGTTCCACCATGCTGTCTGCTGCTTCTGCTGGACCGAGCTTCACCTCCACTGGCCTGGCTTACCCCACTCCACCTGATCTGCTCCTTGGTTGACAGCCACCACCGCTGCTCTTGTTCTCCTGCTGCAGACATTCTTAACCCTCTGCTGTTAAACATTCAGGGGGAGCCCGACTCAGACATCCTCCGGTTCTTATTTTCATCCTCCACCAAACCAAGCATCAATCTCCTATTGATTATGCAGTGGAGAGCTGCCATGGTGGCTGCCACTACTGGGCCTACTGCCTAATGGCTGCTAATGATTATTTTGGATAGGATCTTGTTTATTGCTCTGTGTTTATGTAATATTTATAACTGTGTGTGTGTGTGTGTGTGTGTGTGTGTGTGTTTGATTGATTGATTGATTGATTGATTGATTGTGTCTATGCCAATAAAGGTTTCTGACTGGCTCCTCCTGCTGCCACTATTTTAGAAAATATTTATTTTCAAAAGACGGGGAAAGGAAGAGTTTGAGGCGAATGAGCAGCAGGAGGAGGTGAAAGAGAAAGTGTGTTTCCTTTCCTCTTCCGCTGTCTTTTAACAATAGCAGCAGCAGCAGAGGTGGTGCTAATGCGCAACTGGAGAAGGCAGGAAGGAATTGGCCCAGGTCGCCTACTGCTTAGCATAGGCCAGGGGTTCTCAACCAGTGGTACTAGTATCACCAGTGGTACTTTGGCCGACTGTTGATGGTACTTGAAACACTGGAACCCTGTTCCAATGCGGTGCTTTTGGTGGTGCGGTTTTGCTCCCAAGAGGCTACTGCCTTTGGCCGAGCCTCTCAGGAATGCCCTCCCACCCGCCTAGAGCCTCCTACCTGCGTTTTCTGGCCTCTGAAAACCCAGAAGTATCTGACGGTGATGTCATCGCCAGTCACTTCCAGTGGTACACAGCAGGAGGGTGGCGCTGAAGGTGGTACTCGGACGGGAAGGGGTTGAGAACCCCTGATATAGGCCATGGGGAAAGTTAGCATTTGACTTTGAACCTCAGATTTCTCCATCCATTTTGTGTGTATGGGCCACCTTTTAGAGTCGGATCCCATGGAAATTGAGGCTCCTCTCTGAGTCAGGAGAAACTGCGAAAGTGGAGAGGATGTTCTTTAAAAATCTACCAAGAAGCACCTCAGGGAGATTGAGTTAACAAAATGCTTTATTAAACTCAACTTCATGTCATGGCCGTAAGCAAGCATACCAAGAGGGGGACTTGAGTTATGATTTAGTTACAACAAATTGGTTGCATGGCCTAATCAGTGAAAAGCTTTCTATGTAATGGAAAGTACTCTAGGATAATATTCCATTTCATCTTTAAGTATCAAACTGAGTTTAATCAGCTGCAGATTACTTTACAATAGCTCAATCACATTTAAAATGTTGTTGAGAAGAAAAAAAGGTAGAGAAATGACTCAATGAGATTGCAGTAAACTCTGGCACTCAGTAGTCCACAGGATTGTAAAAATATTTTCAACAATTTGTTTTGGTTTAAAAACCAGTGGGGTTACTTCCAGGAGAGCAGATATGTAATTTGGATTTTCTGCCAGATTTGTTTGGTTATTGCAAAGGTGTGATCCTTGATTGATTTACTTTTGTGACATTTTTTTGTTGAAAAGTGGTATATAAATATTACAGCCCAATCCTATGGGCAGAGTCCACTGCTGGAACTAGTGTTCGGAATATGCTTTATGGCATCACAAATGCTGTTGCATTGGAGTGTGTTGCCGCATGCTTCCATGCTGCAGCCAGAGTGGCACCCTGCGCGCAGCACGGCCAGGAGAGGCTCCTCTGGTCCTGGAACATTTCATGGGTGGGTAAAGGGTGTTCCTGGGAAGGCAGACCAGGGGGATGGTGGGAGGAATGTTGGAGGTGGGAGGCGGTTATTCTCTCATGTGTCTTGCCCCAGGATGCTATTCCCTCCAGAGGCTTCCTATAATGCCCCCTTTCTCTCCTTGGGCTTGTGCCAGATACATAGCTGGTGCAGGTCCGAGGAGACTCATTGGCGTTTGGGGGCTTACGGAGAGGTAAGGGAAAATATTTTCCTTGTGTCTCCGAAGCCTCCTGATCTCCCTCCCCCATAGCATACAGTGCTGCCTGTTTTTGGCCCACCTGCATGCTGTAGTGGGGGGGGGGTAGGATTGGACTGTTAATATCCTGGAACCGTCATGATCTGTGATAAGAATAAACTTAGATTTATTGGATTCAGGTGCAACAACAAATCATGTTTTCTTTCAGGAAGGGAAGCAGCAAATTTCATCACCTTGAGTACAAAGGGGAGGGGGAGAGCACCTGAGCCCACAGCTCATGTTGGTAATGTTAAACCATATTTTAATAATTGTTTAGTGCTCTGTCTGAATCTGCCAAGAGACTCATTCTGCTGCTGTGGTCTCCAAAGACACTTGGTAGAAGGGAACGTGACCCTGTGCTACTTTCTCACTAGAAGAACAAAATGTTATATAAGATGTACAGGAGGAAACATGAGGAACCATAGACATGTCTCCTGTTTGATTTGGGATAGCTCCAGATCTTTTCACTGCTGGTAATGTGACTTCACCAGCTACTTTGTGGCACAGAACTATATTTGAGATGGTAGTCAAGAGAGAAGCTAAATAACAGCGCAATCCTATCCAACTTATACCACCGGTGTAACCAGCGGTGCAGCAAAAATGGGAGGCCCCAGAACGGAAAGGGGATTCAAATCCCCTCCAAAGGGGGGTTCAAAAGGGATTTAAATCTCCCCTCCCCTCCAAAGCCTCACGCCCTGCACTCCCCCGCTGGTTACACTGGTGGTGTAAGGTGGATAGGATTGCAAGGTAAGTTATGTCTACTTGTCACAATCTGAATCAAGCACAAAGTTTCACAGAGTAATGTTGCAACTATGACACCCATTGTCTCTTGTCATCCCTCATCAAATCCCCTTATTTCTAGTACCACCTCAGTACTGATGATAACCAGCTCTACCTCTCTATCCCAGATCATCTCCAACTGCCAGGTCAGCATTTCTGCTTCAGTATTTCCTCACCATCTCAAGCTCAATATATTTAAGATTGAACTTCTAACCTTTCTTCTCAATCTTCTTCTCCGTGTACTCTCTCCTTATCCATTAACAATGACACTGTCCAGCCTGTTGAGAAGGCTCAAAGCTTTGGCTTTATCTTTTCTCTCGCCTTTATTCAGTTTGTCATCAAATCACGCTACTTTTCTCTGTACAATATTTCACGAATCTGGCCTTCTCAGCCTTCTGGGGAAAAGCTCTAGTTGGTGGTCTGGCCATCTGCTGGCCTGCTGCTGCAGCCTCTCCTCACTGGTCTTCCATTGCCTCATCTTGACCCCCTCGCCTCTGTCTAGCACTCTCTTGTCAAAATCGTTCTCTTGTTGCTCAGCCATGTCACGCCCTCCTTTAAATCGCTTCACTTGTTCCCTGTCAGCACCTGTCACTAGCACAAGCTCTTTGTCTTGCCCTTCAAAGGATTTCCCCCTTCCTACTCCTCGTACCCTGTTTCCCACTACACTCTTGCCCATGACATTCACTCTTCCAGTTCTGTGACCCTCTGCCATCCAAAGGCTGGCTGTTGCTGGTGTTCCCTTTGTGAAATGTTTTAATTGAAGATCTCCTCATTTGTAGAATGAATCTGTAAAATATACTGACAGATATTCTAAATAATAAGTAAGGAGTCTTAAGAAGCTATTCAGTTCTAATGACAGAATTTTATACATTTTCCAGAGAGTATATTGTACCGTGAGGCAATCTTAAATCACTTTCAGCCTAACCTACTTTGCAGGGATGTTGTGAGAATAAAAAAAAACATGAGAGATCTTTATTAAAGTATTTGTATACTCCTTTTTGGGAAAATATACCACACATTTACAACACCCTGAGCAAATTTTAGTCCTAAGATAGTAGCTCACTATATATGTAAAAGCCACCCACTTTATTAATATAAGCCTTATTTTCCATATGTTTCCAAAGTATCTTTTCAGTTCATTCCTGATAAGTGGGCATATTATGGAAATGTTGCCTGATCCTATGCGTATTTATCCAGAAGTAAATCCCATTGAGTTCAATGGATTTATTCACAAGTAAGTAAACATCAGATTGCAGGCATGCTTTTTTGGGGTGGGGGATGTGTGATGAATACGATGGGGAGGAGAGAAGAGCTGCAACGGGGAACAACCCGGGACTTGGGGTGGAAGAGATGGTATTATGAGTCCAGACCCGGACCCTAAAGGTAGGGATACCTGTCTCCCTCCCTGTGAAACACAGACACATAGGCTTTGCTTCCTGCTGTTGTGGTGTTGGTGCAGCTGGGCTGTTCCCCATCAGCTGAACTGAGCAGCCAGTCCAACGTGGCCATCCTGCTGGGAAAGGAATTGGAAGGCGAGAAGAGGTGCCTGTTGGGTACCAGTGAGTCTCAACAGCAGCACTCAGTTTTAAACTAGAATCAAAGAGGGCCTGACTTTAACCCCATGTGGAAATAAGCAACTTGAGATCCACTCACTCCTCCTACCTGAACTTGCAGCCATCTCTCAAAACTTCATGGAATTTCAAGGCTTTTAAAAGCTTCAGCATTTCCTGACCCTAGTTTTTGGAAAATAAGTCCCTCTTCTTGGATCTTCTCCAACTGACCTGATTGTTCCTTGCTGCAATGCTAGTGACGTGAAAGATTAACAGAGAGAGAGAGAGAGAGAGAGAGAGAGCACAAGATCTGCCGGTTTGTCGAATGGAGCCAAGGAAATGCAGACTCCGGAGAAGCTCCATGGAAGCTTGAGATTGGTTGACAAGATGAGTTCCTGTTCAGTTGAAACAGCTACACTGCAGGGAGTTTACCTAATATAATTTCCTTTTCTCCATTTTCTTTTAAAAGATGGTGATGATGTATGAGTGTTGCAGCTTTGGAGAAGTCTGGTTTTGCAAATGTACAAGAAATACCACCTTTGAGTCTGCCTGCTAAGAAGGATGAAACCTCAATGTGTCACCACCTCTGTTTCTCTTTGCAATGTTAGAACAACCAATTAGCCTCCTGCTGGGATTGTTTGAGACACAAAGCAGTCCAGACCCCTGTTGGTCACAAGCCCTTCCAGCCACTTGTAGTACTGCAGGGAATGGCATCAGGGCTTCCTGCTCTTACTGGCAATGTCAGGAGACGCTGAGCGTCCATATGGACTCATACTACGATAAATCATAGGCACTTTCCACAGTCGGGCTCAAGGATATCATAACAAGGACAGTGAAGGAGCACAGTTTTTTGTTGCTGATTTTAACTGCCATACAGGTTATCTCCAATGCTCTTCCTCAGCCTGGAGCTCGCCGATTTCACTAAGGCAACTGGGAGACTGCGCTCTCCGCCTGTTAGGGGAAGAAAATAAGCTCAGGCAATTACTGCTTCAGCTCCCCTCTGCCTCTCCTTCTCTGTTATCCAGAGGGATGATGTGTGCACCAAGCCCATGCTTCTTCCCCACTCTGTGCCAGGCTGAGAGCCATGCCTATGCACCCACAAGAGCCAAGACCCCACACTCAGCGGCGTCGTTACATAGGGGGCCCTGGTGACAGCTTCTGGGGGGGCGCCGGGCGCAGGGCAAAAAGCAGCGACTCGGGCCGGAGTCCAGCTAGAGTCGGAGTCGCTGCGGAGCTCGGAGCCTCGGACGACTCGTCTCGGATGGAAGAGAAGGAAGAGGAAGTGTGCCTCTCTAGAAGGCGCCTCCCAGACAGTCTCACTGGTGATTCACCAGCGAGACTGGGGAGGCGCCTAGAGAGGCACACTTCCTCTTCCATCCGAGACAAGTCCGAGGCTCCGGTGACGCGCGCGTTGCCCTCCGGAGGCTCTCCGAGGCCAGGAGAAGGCCACGGAGCGACCGCCCCATCCGGCGGTCTGAGGCCTTCTGAGAAGGCCCAATGCACCGAGCGTCTTTTATAGGTTTTTTTGCGCATGCCCCTGCCCTCAGAAACGTTCTGCGCATGCGTGAAAAAACCTATAAAAGACGCGTCGGTGCATTGGGCCTTCAGAAGGCCTTGGACTGCCGGACGGGGTGGACATTCCGAGGCCTTCTCCCGGGCCTGGCCTCGGAGAGCCTCCTCCGAAGGGTGACGCGGAGGAGGAGGGGGTGTGCCTGGGGGTCACTAGGGTGACGCACGATATCGCCCTAGGGCGGGGGGGTGATGCCCCCGTGCCCCCTAGTGACGCATGGCGCCCCCTTAGAAATTGCCGGCGCCACCTTCGGCAGCACCGGGGAGTTAAAAGGGGCAAAAGGCAGGGGGCGCCAATTCGAGGATGGTGCCCCCTATAGAGTTAGCGCTAGCAACGCCACTGCCCACCCTTCAGGTAGCCAGTCACAGAGTTAAGCCGGGCCCACTTCCTGCCACACATCACCATTAGTACTCAGCCAGCCAGACACTCTGGTAGCCCGTTGTGAGGAGTGTTTAATGGGTCTTATGCAACAGATTTATGTTAAATGTATTATACATGTTTGCATTAGGTTTTTTTATTGATCATGAAGCTGCTTTGAGTTTCCCAGTGAGAATAAAAGCAGGGTATTTAATTATATATAAATAAATATGCAAGCCAATGAACGAATGTAGCAAAACCTGTTGAATGGGTATCTTTATTGTATGCTATAGCTCAGTTTTCAGTAAAATCTTTTCTTCATCAGTGTGATGAAAATCCCTTCTTTCCCCCTGTTGTTTTGCCTATTTTAAGGCTCTTGTTGTCTCAGCATCTAAAAACTGTGATGGCTTCTGTGATGTCTCAGCATCTAAAAACTGCTCCTCCTTAACCTGCGGGAGAGGCTTTCCTAAGGTGACCACTTCCCGTCTGGCTTCCTCACACTTGGTTGGTGGCACTGGAAGCTATTGTGTTCCCAGTGGAAAGGAGCAAAGGGAAAGTAAGAGAGAAAGGGCTGTTGCTAATTGCTGGGTGATGTTTCAGCTTCGGCCCTCTGCTACCCCTCTTGCATCATCCTCTTTTTCACCACACTTCATTTGTTCTTTTGCTTTTATTTTAAAGGCTTTAAAATTTAAAGCCTTTAAAACAAAAGCAAAAAAACAAACAAAAACAGCGCATCCTAGAGAGTCCATTGGATTATGGACTTGACACAGGTAGTGATATAAAAAGAATTTCATATACATATCACACTTAACAATTCTGAAGGTGTTTTTTTTGACACTTTTCAGTTTTGATACTTACCATGTACCTTACACTACAGAGTTAATTAACCACCTGGAGCACAAGAATGGTATGCTTTGAGGCTGTATTTGCTCTTAATAGGCATTAATAAGAGCTCAACACTATCTTTATAACCTAAATTTTATTTTACAGATGTTATATATAATAAGTGGTCTCTTTTTAAGAGATAATTACTTATTAAATCGAGTTGCTTCCTGACTGGTAGTCCATGCCCCCCCTTTTTTTGGCCAAAATAGAGAAATCAAATTTCTTCATGAATTTTAACTTTTTCTTGGAGCAATAAAAGAATGTTTTGAACTAAGAACTATAGGCAGTCTTCTTCAGAAGCATATAGCTCCTTAAACATACACCACTCTGTATTAGGATTCTAAATAATGCTCTGACTTCTCTGGAGGCCATTTGAGTCTATAAGGAATGTCAGACATCAGACTACTCCAGTGGACATACTTATCTTCCTCTTAAGTCCCTCAGGCCTCTTAGTAATATTATGCCCTGATTTTAGGCTTATGTAATTTAATGCTTAATGCCCCTCACTGCCAACTCAGTATACATTAAATACCTTACTGAAATGTTAAGTCACAGAGCAGAAAAGATGGCTTTTCAGACTCAGAAACCTCTTTCTACAGGGAATTATAAAATCATTCTCTCTCTCTCTCTCTCTCTCTCTCTCTCTCTCTCTCTCTCTCTCTCTCTCTCTCTCTCTCTGGATGAAAGAGTCAGGAATCCTAGCAGCTATACAACCTTAAACAAATTGCTACAGATGAAGACAACTGCTATAGCATTCTTACCAGATTATAGCCATGTTGAAGAAGCAAAAGTGCTAAAGCATTTACTTACCTAAGGACTGTTCATGCATATGATGCTCTGCACTTATTTAAGTATCTTGCTAAATTTGATCTGTGGGCTTACGTACTTTGCAATCACTCATCTGAGCCTCTTAGAACAGCCACACTTTGCTAAGAACTGGAGACTCCTGAATGCACAGCCCTACTCTTCAGGTGAAGAACTGAAAATTAGCTTCCTTGTTTTGTTTTCTCCTGTGGTCTTAGTACCTTGATGTTACATCTGAACCTAGCCAGGTCCTAAAGGAAAGGGTGGAGGACGAACCATCTATTATAGGTTCAAATTTCAACATCATGCATTTAGATTAACTATCAGGACATGCTTAAGCAATGTGGAGAAAATTCAACTTTTTTTGACCCTGCTGATTTTTAAAAAGCAGGAAACAAGCCTTTGAGTCACTGCACACAGAAATCATACAGCTGGGCAGTAGGACAAGTTGTGCCAAGAATGTTATATGTCTGCTTGCTTGGAGGTTTGTAAAAGGAGAATAGTGTTTAGTGAACTTTTTTTTTTGGGGGGGGTATAGGTAATTCTGGTACTGCAGAGGGATTGATAAGAACAATCTTGAGGTCCCTTCTCCAGTGACTTCACAAAAGTGGTTAAAAGGACACATGAGGCTTGTGGATTCTTTCCTGTCACCATGTGCCTGAGTGGTAGGACCTGTATGTTTCAATTCAGAGCCTGTCCAGGTGTATGTGCACCAGTAGTAGTAATGTGCCTCAAAGTTGCAGACCTACAACTGAGGTTAGCATCTGCTTGAATAAGTAGGGCATCTACTTTTGTCTAAAAGTGTAAGGTTATTTAAAAAAAACAAAAAAGAAAGAAATAGTAACACCTTTAGAAGTTAGGAACCAAAGCTACAAAGCAAACTAGTTCAGCTTTGGCACAGCAGGCAACTTTAGGGCCTGAGAGAGACTGCCTAGAGCAAGAGAGGAATGGAGAGCTGAAAAGATAAAAGGACCCACATGGTTACTGTGTGTAAAACACTGCGAAGCAAAACTTCAATAGGTTAACTTCACACACCGAGTTTCCAGGAGGTTGGGTCAGTATCACACAAAAAAGGTCGCTCATAAAAAAGGATACCAAGCAAAATTTCTATGAGTGAAGTCAGGTCTCTCCCCTTATCTTTGAGGTCATACAAAAAGGCTTGGTTGGGAAGGGAGACTTCTTTGGCTACAAGATGACTTACATTTTCTTTGTTTTTTTTTTTTTGTTTTATTTTTTTATGTTTTTTTTTATTTAACAACAATAAAACACAAGACAATACAATAATAAAAATACTAACTAACTAACTACCTAACTACCTAACTAACTAACTACCTACCTAACAACAAAAATGATACAACAGGGAATGACAAACTGGGGGATATCAACATGACACATTAGGAACACTAACAAGCCGGACATCAATATATCATAGAATGACTCTTTCAACTATTCAATTATACTAACTAAAGTTACCGTCATATTTACTCAATTTCCACCTCCTGCACATCAATACATATAATGATAATATTCTTTTTTATAATAACCTTTCCATCTAATCAAAATAAAATAATTGCTACCACTCTGTTCTCTTACTAACTTAAGTTAGCACCATATTTACTCAATTTCCACCTCCTGGACATCAATACATAAAATAATTACTACCAGTCTGTTCTCTTCTTTACATTTCCATCTCCTAAACCTTAAATTTAAACATCCAAATCCCTCAAATATAAATCTTAATCATTAACTCTTCAATATCTAGTATAATCTCAATTTCAATCTCAACTTTTCACTGCTGAGCATATATCAATAAGCGTATATACAACAATATATTTATCTCTTTAAAACATTACTGATATCATCATATTGAATAAAAACAAATCTTATAAAAACAACAGCGTGCCATATAATATCTCTTCCAAAATCAGAGGAAGCCTCCTCCAAAACATATTAACTTTCCAACAAATACTTTACACTTTCATCAGCATCTTACTTAACTTCTTTGATGTTAACCACCCTCACTTACATTTTCTTTGTTGAGTGCAATTGTATGTTGCCATTTCTAGTCAGTGGGTTTCTGAAAAGAATTGTCAGCAAGTGAGCATTCAGAGGGTGACTGTATAGTCTTGCTAATCTTTCTTTCCAAGGCGCTTAATAGGATCGTCAACTCCTGAGGTAAAGCATTCTGTTTTCTGGGCCGGGCCTGGCGCCAGAGACTCTTGAGTCTAAGTGTGGCACTCGGAGATGGAGCTCAGTGGTTTATTACGCGGAGTCTGTGGTGGGGCCCAGCATTTCTTGGCAGGACTGTAGTCCGAAACCCACTGCGGTACTTTTCTATTTGTCATGTGTACAGGGGAAAAAGTGGCCATGGCCATTTTTCATGCTTAAAAACAATACCCTCCATCCACCCTGGTGTGATTTTTTCTGGTTGGCTGGCAACCGTCCTTTTTAGACATCATGCATATTGTATTTTCTTCAATGTACAGAATTCATAAGACTATTTCCCTCTAGCAACCGAAGGCAAGGCTATAGCAATCACATTTTCAGGATTTCAGTTTTATTATGGTGCCTTTCTTCCATCCCTTGGCAGAAGATCAATATTTATCCCCTTTAGAGTCTTTATTAATTTATTAATGTATCCTAGGGTGCATAGAGACTACAGCATAGCATTGAACTGAGTGGTTAAGTACGGCATTTCAAATATCTATCAGCCTGCAAACTGTTACCATGCAAGACTTGCACACACCATAACATTCCCAGTCTCCTAACCAGTCAAATCTAAGGTTCTTGCTTCAGATTTGCTCCCTTCCTCCTCTTTCCTTCCCTTCTTAAAATTAACCAAGTGTTACATTTGCAACACAATGTTACAGTATTACTTTTGCACCAGTGTTAATGCCATTGTTACTGCAGTGTTGGTGAATTTTAGGGCTGAATCCTCAACAGACCAATTTCAGCTGTTGTTTGGACAGGGACGGACGGACAGACAGATATCTCTGAACCAGTGAGTGGAAATGTTCACCCCTCACTTTGATTGGGCTTCATGGGATTGTTCACATGTTATGCTGGGCTCAGGTACAGTACAGCTGTCTGAACTCAGGCACACAGGCTTCATGCAGGAGAGGGAGCAGGAAGAGGAAGACTGTGTGCAAGGCTACAACACATTTCTAAACTTCTAACCATGGTTAGAAGACTGACAGCACAATCCTAACCAAAGCCCTGTGCTGGGATGCAGCAATGCCGGAAGGCTCTTCTGTATCCAGTGCGGGGCTGGAGGCCTCCTTAAGGTCAGAGAACATTCATCCCCTTATCCTGTGTCAAGCCCCAGCAGCTTCTATGGGGCTACTCGGATGTGTGCCTGCTAAATGGCTGGTGCAAATCCAGACAGCTCCATGTCGGGCTTTCAAGCCTGGGAAGGGGGATAGGATTTGGCAGAGGCCTCCTCTGCCAAGCCTGCCCCTCCTCCCGGGCCTGATCTGCTCTCCCCTGCCCTGGAACACCCCTCCCCTCCCCCGTTCCACCTGCCTCTCCGCAGCCTGGTGGGAGCCTTCCTGCTCCAGTGGGGGGTGGGGGTTCCTGATGGGATCTGGCACTGGCAGACCGGCACAGGCCTTTCTGCTGACATCACAAGCCTCCACGTTGCCAAAATGTGCCTTACCGTATGGCACATTTGCGACAGCGTGCGTACTCGTTCTGCCAGCGGAAGCCGGCATCGGATTGGGCTGTAAGAATGTGACTTCTGCATTGGAATTTGACAGTGGCATCTGTTATGAAAAATGAAACCGTAACTTATGTTCAAAGTAACATTGTTTTAAAACTATTTTATCTTCTTTTAATTCGTCATGTGTCTGTGTCGGCATCACTCTGTTTTAGAGGTGGGGGCACAGGGCTGGTCCACCCATAGAGCCAATTGAGGCAGTTCCTTGTATAGCAGGTTGGCAGGGAGGGTACTTATTGTACCTCTGCCCACTCACTCGCCTCCACTGCCCACTCACTCGCCTCCGCCCTTCTCCTCCCACTTTCTGGATTGGAAAAGGAAGAGGGGGACAGAGCAGAAGAGGAAGTGTGGAAGAGAGGAGAGTGGTGGGCTCGATGATCTAGTCCACCACTCTCCTCTCCTCCTTCCTCTCCCAGTCCAGGGAGCAAGAGGAGCAGAGGCTGGTGACATCACCACGTAAAGAGGGGCGGCAATTGGGATGCCACACCTGATATGCCAGGAAGTCTTGGGCTAGCCCGGGGATGGGGGCAGAACAACCACAGAAAAAGACATACTCGAAAATGTTTGTTTAAAGCTAAAACTGGTGATATTCGCTTTGTGGCCATAAGAATTCCCAAAAAAGAGTACTTGTACAAAAAAGAGTACAAATGGCACATGAGCCATGGCAACTGCCGGCTTAAATGATTTATTGAGAAGAAAGCAAGTAGGTTCATAGTAGAATGTTATGTGCTCATCTGTCATTCCCTTGCACCATTTCTTTGGGGTTTTCTTCTGTCTCTATTTACAGGTAAGACAAAGGCCATAAGCAGCAGCCCATTTAATTCTGTCTAACCAGATTGCTCAGCGCAGCAGAGTGATGAGCATGACCTTTCTGTAACTAACACAACCACAAGCTCTGCTGTACCTCTTTCTGTTAGGAAGTAAATCACGTGACTATTTCCTACGATTAAAACTTCCCGTATGGTGGCCCTTGTCCGATGGTTATGCTCTGCTCACTGTATGGTCTGAGATTACAGTCTACTGGCACAGAAAACAGTGGGAAAGCAATCAACGTAACGTTATGTGAACTTACCTAAGAGAGGAAGGGGAAAGTTGACCAAGTTGCAAATATTGCTAGTTTGTAAAGCAGCTTTTGGAACTCCAGAAAAGAGATGGTGATTCAGAACAGGCAAGTAGTAGGCAGGGGAAGCATTAAGAACATAATGCCTGCTGGATCAGGGGAAGCATTAAGAACATAAGCCCTGCTGGATCAGGCCAAAGGCCCATCTAGTCCAGCTTACTGATTCTCACCGTGGTCTACCAGATGCCTCAAGGAGCACATAAGACAACAAGATACCTGTATCCTGTCGCGACTCCCTTGCATCTGGAATTGAGATAGCCGACTTCTAAAACCAGGAGGTTGTATATACCCATCATGGCTTGTAACCTGTGATGGACGTATCCTCCATAAATCTGACCAACCCCCTTTTAAAGGCATCTTGGCCAGGTGCCATCACCACATCCTGTGGCAAGGAGTTCCACAGTTTAATTAATTACGCTGGGGAATGAATGCTGGTAAGCATTAATCATTTCATTCTCCCTACCCCATTCCAAATTTCCTCTCTACCAAAGCTGTTTTTCTTTGTAAAAATGGCAATTGTTCAGAAAGGAGAGAGGGAAAAAAAACAGGACAGGCAAATTTATCTTCAGCTGGTAATTCTGCTTCCAGTTGTTGCTCTGATGACTACTTTTTGTTTCCTTGACTAACTTAGAAAACCCCAGACAACAAAATAACTAATTACATCCCATTGCAAACACATGTAACTGATCCCTGATGCTTGTTTTTAAAATGAAAGAAGCTTTGGGTAGGGTGTTATTTGTAAAAGAGAATCAAGAGCTTCTCTTCTTCTTTCCTGCTTACAGTTTTTCTGTTTCAAATTATTCCTTCAAGCAAACACCTTTTCCCCTGTGGGATTTTTAAAAACGAGCAAATTCCTTTTCAAACCTGGAGTTGATTGGGGAGTTGCCCGCAGATTGATTCAGAGTGTAAAAATGGCCTGGTTAAGAAGCCACACATGCACACATGTTTCCATTCTAAATAACCCTCTTCCAAAATTGCTTTTCATTTTTTTAAAAAATGGCATTGGACCTCCTGTTACATACCTCTTTGGTACGTACCCCAAAGGATCTTGTGGGCAACTTAAAGATTGATTGATTCAGGGCTTCTCAAAGTGTTGGTTGCAACCCACTTGGTTGGTCGCGGCTCATTGCCAAGGTGGGTCACCAGTTGGGCCCGCCTGCCCTTGCCTTCATTTGGTTCGAAATTGGAAGCAACCGGAAGCCACTTCTAGGTCATGACTCACTTCCAGGCAGCTGCTCCCCCATCACCCCGGGCCTGGGATGGCCTCTAGAAGTGACCTCCGGGTCACTTCCAGTTTCGCCGACGTGACTTTCGGTCACTTCCGGAGGCCTTTCTGAGGCCTGTGGAAACCTGCGGAGGCTTCCGCAATGGGTCATGACGGGGGAGCAGCTGCAGAAGGTGAGTCGTGGTGGTGGGGACTTCGAGAACTGCTGGATTAATGTACTGAGAGACATACTTTTGTGGGTTCGATGCTATGATAAAGACCATGTGTAATATCACCACAAATTGGTTAGCTTTTAAGGTGCCACAGGCTTCTGGCGTTACCTACAACTGGAGGCTGTGTGCTGAATGGTGGCCGAGCCTCTGCCTCCTCTGCTCCTCTTCTCTTGCTTCCTGGATTAAGAAATGAAGAGAGGAATGGAACAAAAAGGAAGTGTGGAAGGCTTCCACATTTCCTCTGTTCCTGGCTTCTGTTCCTGGCTTCTGTTCCTGGCTTCTCTTTCAAATCCAGGGAGTGGAAGAAAAAGGAGCAGTGGAAGCAAGTGGAGGTGGGCACCACCAAACCGTGTGGAGGCAGCTGCCTTAGTCAGCCTCACAGTGATCATTTTGAAATTAGTAACTCCGGGCTTTTTATTCTGGGAAGACGGAGTACCAGAAATGCTAAGCAAATCTGCTTTCTGTCTGAGTGCAAATATTTAAACTTCCGTTTCTCTCTCTGCTATTAACATTGTTAGTATTCTAACACCCTCTGCTTTCCGGAGTGATGTATGCGTTAATTAAAGTTTGTTCATAAGTTCTCCCCTTCACAATTATATTGATAGTTGCAAATAGAATATATTCAGCAAACAAATCTTTGTGGGTGGCATGCCGCCGTTACCCTTGTATAACAGCAGTGGCAGGTGGGGGGCTCGACTGATAAATCTAATAAATTATAGTTTCCCAGCTGAAAGTTCAGATTTCTATTTTTAAATGAAAGTCCACTGAAAAATGTAGCATCTTCCCCTGAGCCTTGCTAAGGTAATCATAACAGCAGTCTGCAGGGGGCTGAAAGCTTCAAGGACCTGTCAAGACAGATAGCTGGCTCTCACTCCCAGACATCCATCAACAGTGTTAAAAATGCTGCTGTTTTATACCAAACACTGAAATGGTCTGATTGTGCTGACTGCTAGATTCATTTGTAAGCAATGAGAAAGAAAGAAATTAGTCACAGATGAGAATATTTCATAGGAAACAGGAAAATCAGACCATTTATCAGTTGTTCCCCCCACCCCTGCTGCTAATGGGAGGGGGCAACAATGCTGAAAAATATAGATGGGGAAAAGATCTTGAATGCCTCAGTCAAAGCAGAAGTAGGGGGAGCACAGCGCCATAAGTCCCAAAAATCCATTGTTCTGTGCAGCTTGTGCAGTTCTTGATGTGTTGCTCACTTTTGTAATAAATACAAGGAAAGGAGGACATATCAATCATGCCAGTTGGGTTACAGATATTAGCGGAAGAGGGCGAGAGAAAGAGGCAAGATTCAAAAAGTGCAGTTTTGTAAAACCTTGAGGAAATGTGAGGGCACTCATTTTCCACGTTATCAGGAAGTGCTGACAGAGGGACTCCTGTGTTCTGTTTTCACCCTTTGGTGTAATGCAATGTGCAAAGCAATGCCTCACACATTTCTGCTGCACTTCCTCAAATGTGCCAAACTACTCCCAGAGCCTTAATTCCCAGGCTATCATCTAAGGAGAAGCCTGAAAAGTCACATCACAGGGCTCCACACTCATGAGTCTGCTGAAGTGAAAAGAGGAAGAGAATCTAGGTGCATTTGTTACGCAACGCCTTTTCAATTGGAGTCCTAGATGATTGAGTGATTTTTCTGGGCAAATAAGGAATGTGTCAGAATTGGAATTCACGTTTCACGCATACAAAAAAAAAAGTGTTTGGAACCATTACAGCCTTTGACTATGGAGTTTATTTTTATGACATAATGTTGTCTAACGAACTACTGTATTTCAGTTTACAGTACTGCAGTGGTTCCCAAACTGGGAGGCACGGCTCCCAGGGGAGCTGCGGAAACCAGCCAGGGGAGCCGTGGAGTGCCACGGAATCCTCTCGGAAAACAGTACAATGCCAATTGGCAGGCATCAACGTAATGTCATGGGGAGCCACAGCCAATAGTCGCCAATGGTCAAGGGAGCTGCAGGTCAAAAACGTTTGGGAAACACTGCAGTACTGTATATTGCTCATATTTTAAATCTGTTCTGAAGGTGATTATGGGATTGAATAAGTGATGACATTATTTGTGTATATCGTTGTAAACCCCACTCCCCCAAGTATGACGTCTGAGGCCTGGTCTATACATACATGTATTTCATTTGATTTCTCTACATGTGTTTCGTGTCTGGAAGCTGAATGTGCGATTCATTCCCCTGAAAAACACTGCATATCTGTTGGCAGGCAGCAAGCAATACATCAGGTTTTCCTTTGCTGCTGTTTTTCTTCCTTTAATGGAAAGGCATCTATTCCTCCAAAGAGACTGCGATGGGGTGAGGGTTACTCTGCAAGTGCGTCCATTTTGTATGAAATGACCAGTTCTCGGGAGCAATGGTGACTGTCGCATAACTTGAGTTGTTTGCTTTTCATGCTTACTGACTGTGCCGAACAGTTTATAAATAGATAAATAAAATTAAGCAAACAGAAGTTTCCACTGGACTTTGACCCAGCTCCATCATAAACCACCAAACTGTACTTGTAGACCCAAGTGGACCCACTCCAGGCTTTGCCCAGGTATCATTTATTTTTTATTTCAAGAGCTGACAACTCATCAGAAGCAGCAGAGGTCTGTAGCTCTCCTGGACAGGAACTGCCTAGGAAACAGGGTCAGGCCTACACTCCTGGCTGCTCTCCCATGCTGCTTTGCACATCCGTAAGCTAGATACAAAACCAAACCAAGACACTTGGAGGAGGATGCTCATACTGGACTTGGAATTTTCTTAGTGCTCTGCTTACTCAAATTGTTGGCTACCATGCATTATATTGACATGCCATTCACACCTTAATCTGCGAGCCCTTATGGATATGTCGCATTACGGATTGTGATCATGTTTACACAAGTGCAAAGGACTAAAGGACTGCTGGCCTGTCTGCTTAGAAAGTAGCGAGCCCACTGTGCACTCCTTCAGGTTCATTTATTTTCATTGAGAACAAGCACACTTTCATTAACTGTATGCTGCTGTTAAAAGCCTGGAGAAACAGAACAAACACAGCTTGATTGATGTTTATTAGCTAGCACATACTAGGTTAACAGTGGCAAGACGGAACATAAAAAAGAGCCTTACTGGATCAGAACAAGGCTCCATCTAGCCCTGTATCCTGCTTTCCTCAGTGACTGACTAGGTCAAGAAGCCTTTGAGCAGGACATGAAGGCAAGCAGTTGTCTCCTGCTGCCTTCCCCCCCCCCAGCAGAGTTTGCATGTAGCTATTGTGGCTGATAACTACCTGTTCCTCATGTGTTTGTCTGATTTCCCTTTAAATCCATCTAAGCCAGTGGCCATCACCACATCTTCATTGCATCATTTCATCAGTTGTTACTGCCTTGTGTAAAGAATTGTTTTCTATTGAATCTACTGCCAGTCAATCAATGGATTCAGGACAGATAGAAGAAAGGACAGTACCAGAAGCGTAGGAAGGGATGGGGGGGACAGCAGGCGAGGGGCATCATACTGGCAAGAGGGTGATAAAATGGCGGTGGGGTGATGGAATGGCAGTGGTGGAGAACGCAGCGGCAGCGATCCAGGCAGGAAAGGCAGCGGAATGGCTCGTAGAAGGCTGCAGAAGCCTCCTGCTGCCTTCGAGCCGCATTTGTGTGTGATCCCCTCCCTCCCAGCCCCCGAGGGACGTTTGGCTCCGGCTGATGTCATTCGGGGGTGGAGTGAGTGATGTCAGTGTCACGAGGGGGGGCAGTGTTCCTACGCCACTGGACAGTACTTCATACAAGATATAAAAAAACTTCTCTGTCCAGGAGTGAAATTGACTCAGTTAACATTAACAAATTGTAGTTTTTTTTCTAACAGACGGAAATAGTCATGTATTTCTAACTCAAATTACATAAACAAAACACATGATCTTTAGGTCTCTGCTCAGTGGTACAATCAATCCTGAATAAAGTTCCGCCTGCGGAACACGTGCTCCGTAGGCAGAGGGTTTCGTAAACACATTGTAAAGTGCGTTTACAGCACCCGGAGAGTAAGGCCAGCCAGCGCGGACACCAGCAGGCCTCTCTCCGCTGCAGAAACGACCAGCAGACGGTAAGGCATCCATTGGCAAAAGTAGGGGCAGGGTGGGTGGCGAGGGAGGGCGGCAGTTAGCCAAGCCAACCCGGGAGGGGGCAGAGATATCAGTTGCTCTATCCCCATCCCCGGGCTCGACAGCCGTTACACGGCCACCTTGAATTTCCGCCAGCTCAATAGCCTGTGGACATATGAGACATGTGAGGAGGCCCATCAGGGCCTTCCAGCCCTACACCAAGGGAAAAAGATGATTGTCTGCTACCCCCGAGGAGACCCAGGGCCAATCCAGAGCGACCCGGGAAGGGCATAGGATACTGCAGCCAGCCCTTTGCGCCAGCCATGGATCTTTGCGCAGGATTGCACTGTGAGATTTTAAAAACAAGAATGGGCAAAATTCACCATATCTGCTAATAATCTACATGCATGAGACTATGCAAGTAAGGGGTATTTTTTTCTGAATGTTAGAAGCTAATCACAGATCAGGAAGATTGAGTAAAACTCCCAAAGTCTAATTTGTAAGGCTGCAAGAACTGTGCAGTGCCCATGAAGTACAGCTCAGGGAAGCTCCCCAGTCTTGAGCAAGAGAGCTAAGTTTCTCAGACTAAATTGAGAGTGACCTGAATAAATTCTTGTTGTATCCTTGTATCTGTAGACCCTTTCAGTTTATTTTTAATATGTTTTCCCTAAAGGGTCCAGGTAGAGAGAGCTACATGGTACAAAAGTTCCCTTCTATATTTTCTGTAAGTCTTCCCTGCCCCCACAGCTCATATGACTAGGCAGAGCTGAAAAGTGCTTAAACCTGGCAGAGTGTTATTACTCCAGCTGATTAATGACTTTTTGAGAGTTCTGCCACTGAACTATTTCCAAAGTATTTTGACAAAATTGTTCTTCGTTTGTATGGCAAAAAGGTAATTCTAATTTCAGATAGATGTCATGCTGAAGGTAATTGATTATGATGATTCAGCCCACAATTATATAAAATGTTTTTTGAGTCAGTTGAGCAAAAAAATTAGATTTTTTTTTGTTTTGAGGGTTTTTTTGCGGGTGCAGAGTGCCTGCTTGCCACCCGTTAGGGCATCTGAAATTTTTAATTATTTATTTCCCGCGTTTGCTGGCCATTTTTGCTTACCTTTTGCTGTTTTTGCTGCAAGGGGGGACATGAACACCAAGACTCTCCAGCTCAGAGATGCCTGCGGACCCCGGGGGATAGAGCTCCTCCAAGTGGGTGGGTGGTGGGGAGGTTGAAAGCAGCAGACTTTAGTTCACAATCCAGGCGGGGAGGGGGCTGTTGCTGCTCCACAGCGCCCTCCGCGCCCTCCTCCAGCAGTCACAGGTGCAGCCGAGGCTTCCTTCCTTCCCTTGCTCCCAAGTTGCTGATCCCACCCCAAAGCTCAGGGGAGATGGCAGCAGAAGCGGAGACATCAGGGGTCCTGTAATGCCAGCAGCGGCTCCAGGGAGAACTGGAGAAAGTGGGGTGTGGGGCGCGCACAGCCAAGGGAAGAAGGGAGCTGGATAGGAGAGAGAAGGGTCCAAGGAAGGCGGCAGTGATGTTCACAGCAGCTGGCAGGCACTGAGAAGCAGTCAGGCATAGCGGGCTGCCTCCCTCCCACTCTACTCCAGCGGAGGGGACCCTGATGGCAAACCAACGCTGAGAAACAGATCCACGTGGCCACAGAAGCGATTCACGGCAGCTGCAAATGGAAAAGAAGAGCTAGCCGGGAATCGGGTGACTCAAAAGCCTCCAGTCAGGCCGTGCACCTGCGCGCTGGAGGCTTTTGAATCACTCAGTTCTCGGCTGGGAATTGGGCAGTTCAAAGGCCTTCAGCCGCACAGGCACACATTGTGACTGGAGGCTTCTCTGAGTCACCCGATTCCCAGCTGAGAACAAAGAGGAAGATGGGGCACAGGCACACAGAGGCCAAAGAGGAAGAAGCGGTGGCGGCCATTTTTTTAAAATGATTTTTTTTAAAAAATAACAGGACTGGACTGGGGGCAGCGGGGGCCGCCCGGGACGATGCCCCCCCAACAGGGACTGTCCCAGTAAATCCGGGATGTCTGGCAAGCCTATATATAATACCCTAAAATTAAATCTCAAAGTACTGTCTTGAATTTTACTCAAAGTACTGTCATGACCGTTTTGGGGCCCGATTGGGAGAAAAGCGGAATAAAAACAATAAATAAATAAATACACTTTTAGTGATTCAGAGGGATGATGTTACAAATTCTAAAAGGTTTACATTGAAGGAAGATGCCCCCATGTTTATGATAGGTATAAGTACATGATGCAGATCACCATTCAGTGCAACAGATTCACCTGCAATCACCTTCTTTGTCAAACAGCCCAATCCTACAGTTCAATTGCGAGGCGGGAGGCTTATGGGGCGGGAAAGAGGATTACCCCTCCAAAGCCTCCCGCTCACTGGCGTCACTAGACGCGCGTCACCCTGGTGCGGGGACGCGCGTCACCCCCCCTAGGGGCGCAACGTTATAGGCGCGGGGGGAGGGGGCCACCCGGCTCCCCCCTGCATCGCGTCGCCCCCCTCCGGACGCTCCGAGGCCGGCCCAGGAGCCGGCCTCGGAGCGTCCGACCCCGTCGGCGCTCCAGGGCCTTCTGAACGAAGGCCCAGGCAGCGCGTCAATCTGGGTATTTTCCGGATTTTCGCGCATGCGCAGACCCTTTTTGAGGGCTTTTTGCCCTCAAAACGGGTCTGGGCATGCGCGAAAATCCGGGAAATACCCGGATTGACGCGCTGCCTGGGCCTTCGTTCAGAAGGCCCTGGAGCGCCGACGGGGTCGGACGCTCCGAGGCCGGCTCCCGGGCCGGCCTCGGAGCGTCCGGAGGTGACGCGCGAGGGGGTGCGCGCGTCACCCCATGATGCGCGTCACCCCCTGGCGGCCCACCCACCCCCCGCCACGCCCCAGTGACGCCCCTGCTCCCGCTTCGCCCTCCCTCTGCTGGATATAGCACGCACCTTTTTGGCACGGCTATACCGGGGGGGGGGGGGAATAGGATTGGACCAAAATTCTTATTCCTAGCTTAGCAATGATGTTAGAAGAACTGGCTGAAAAATTGTCCATTGAGGCACTTCACTATTTACAAGAGAGCAGCTTTTATATAGTATTTTGTAGTTTTGTAAACCCAGTCTTGATATCAAGCAGCGTATTACGGATAGAATGCAGTACTATATACTGTGTGTCTAGTAGCTCTTGCAGAAAGGTTTGGAGACAAAAACAAATCCTAATAAAGAATTCAAAATGTACCAAGAAAGAATCTTAATTACGGAGATGTTAAGCCTCTATTTAACCATGTTTAAGAGTTAGGGAGTATTCTGCCTAGAAGGGTTCTGTTGCAGAAGTACTTAAAGGCATAAATTATGGGTGTACTAAAAACCATTTGTTAGTATGGAGGCAAGACTTTTCATTTTTACTGCAGCATGTAGGGCAAGCAAAATATGGGAACAGAAGTAATATACAGTAGGCAGGGACATTATTGTTTAATATACATGGTGGCTGAGAAAGGAAAAAAAATGTCTGTTAATATGCATTCATATTTTATTCATGCATAGCTAAGCAGTGGATGAATAAATAGCCACATGTGCAATTTTTTTTTTTACAATAGGGTTTTATGTATAGGTAGTATAGTGTTCCATAAAATGAGCATTTTAAGATGCATTATTACATATGGGCACATGCCTAGCAGATTTTTTGACTGTTTCCTTTGAACAGTGGCTTTCCATGCCATATTGTAAATTGCTCTTAAAACTCCAGGTTGTTTTAAAATAATCCTGTCATAAGGCACAGAAACTGTGGGAGGTGGTGAGGTGGGAGTGGATGGTGAGGTGGGAGGAGTCAAACACTGTGATGGGATTGCACAATTCTGTGAATAGTAAACAGTTGGCCAAACTGATCTGTCTGGCTTTACTTAGCTTTCTGTGAGAGCCTTGGCTGTATGACAATATGAAATTTAATTTAAAACCTTTATCAAATGCTGGATGGTTTTTTTCTGATAAAAAGATACGATGAAAATATTCAGTCGTTAACTAGAAGGTAAAAAATATTAAAATATTGTCGACCTAAAATATCATTCTGTCGAAGTTTTATTAGCTGCATTACAGTAAATAAATCACATAATGGAATGTTCGCTGTCAGTAAACCCCAATTTAAGAAAGTACCAAATCACACTTGAACTCTAGGGTATGTGCACGAAAACATCTGGAACTGTTTCAGTAAAACTTTGCCTCTATCTATTTTGTCTGCGTACATTCATTATTGACTCACTGTGGCACCATTATGTCCGGAAAGGACTTGCTATTCAGAATTTATTTTCATTCATTGCTTTTTTTGTCTAAGTGCATAATTTCATTCTCTTATGAAAGAACATTAACATTTTTGAAACGTATTGAGTCATGTGTCTTCTATATGTAGTAGTACGAGCAATAGTGTTCAGACAACCTAAAATACAGTACAGTACAGAGAAATACAGGATTCAGCACACTCCGTCAAGTCGTTGCCTGCATTTTGGAAATGCCAAGATCTGACTCGCCCAAATAATAATAAAATTCATTGCCAGTTGACTACATTATTACCAGCCACATAAAGTCTTTGATCACTTTTCAGTCAGTTCACGAATATATAGTCCAGTATGGTGGTTGATGTCAGTTGGAAGTTAAATCCAAATTCTTCACTTAACCAAATAATGCCTTGTATTATCTTTTGTACTGCCTCTTCATGGATGAGATTAAACATTTCCACCCAGCCCACAGGTGTATGCATTTAACTCCAGATGTGTATATACACCCTTGGGCAAAAATGCCTTAATGTTTTGGTCAACCCCCACCTTGACTTAAATCAGTTAGGGATCATGGCGCTGCAAAGCCACAACACGTGCAGGTATGAACTCAGCTTCTTCAGTGAATGTTCACTACCTTAAAATTTGTCAGACTTTGTGCTTGAGAAGGCTTTAGCTGAAATTATGTATGAACTCCAGATATCCTACATGTATACGGTATATGGATTCCTGTAACAAGTTCTGCAAAGCAGAATTGGTGGCCTATGAGGGAGCGACGTTAGTGTTACTGTGACCAACTAAACCTTCTTTTTTCCCCTGGACTGCAAAGTTCAAAGATGCCGCAGCTGGGATGCCTCTCCTGTCCCAGCAACTGAGCCGTGCATGTGCAGTGGTCACCCAGTGACAGAGCGATGCCACATAGACACCACCTCAGCCAAGCAGCACGTGTGCAGCAGTTGCCCCAGCAGCCAAGTGACACTGCACAGACATGCCCCCAGACCCACCCACCAAATCGCAAAACTGCCTGCCAAGCCCATGCCAAACCGCAAGGCTGCCCCACCGCCATGGAAGCAAGTGCACAGGCACAGCTCAGCAAGCCCAGTCAAGCCACACCATCCAAAGGAGGCCCTGTGGGCCACAGTCCTAGACACACCTGCCCAGGTGCAAGCCCCCTGTGGCGCAATGCTTCCCACCCCTGAGGAAACCAGCAGAGAACTAAGCCTATACAAAAACACGTGACAGAAGTGTGGCCCTGGAGCAGCGAGGCACATCAGCCTATCTGGATGCCGTCCTAGCGCTGCTGGGCATGGTAGTGATCACCTAAGCCAGACACCCAGCCATCATGGCCGTGCTGGGGATTGCCCTTGTGGTCCCCTGGCAGCATTTGTGGATGCTTCTCTGGCTGCCCACCTGTGGTCATGATGGCCATGGGCCTTGGCAGCCATGCAATTTCCTGGTCTCCTCAGTCATGTGTTCCGCTCTTGACTTGGTTTCATGTATGTCTCCTCAGAGGTAGGCTACATTGCATCCCAGGGAGCTTGCTCCCAGGCAGATGTTTCTGGAATTGTGGCCAATGGGAGGGTCTCCTCAGGGGCAGGGCAGCTTGGTTGAGCTGTGATTGTGCACTTGCTTCCATGGGGGTGGGACTGGTATCTGGGTACTGGTCTGGCCAGCAGCTTTGTGGTCCTGTGGGCAGGTCTTGGAGGGTATCTGTGCGATGTTGCTTGGTTGCTGGACAACTGCTGACCTGTTGGCGGGCCATCATGACACCACCCCTGTGGCTGGTGTTGGTGTCTGGATGGCGCTGTGGTTCTGGAGATTCTGGAGATGCCAGTGGTGTTGCGGAGCTGGCTGCACTGGTGGGATATTGCTCAGGCTCTGCTTTCTCTTCTCCTCCCCCACTCTTGTTGGCCAGGCTTAGGATATATGACGGATATTTCACTGGCGTCCAAATAGGATTGGGCTGTTACGCTGTAATCCTATACATGATCTGGGAGTAACAGTGCAATGCTGACCAACTTTCCATCGCCGATGTAGTAGTGCCAACAGGGCATACACTGCATTTTGCAGTGCAGGGGCAGTCATGGAGGCCTCTTCAAGATGAGGGAACATTAGCTCCCTTACTTCGGGGCTGCATTGCAACTGCACCGGTGCTGGAAAGTTGGTTAGAATTGCGCTGTAAGGCCCATTAAACTCAGTGGGGCTTAAATGTGAGTAAGAACATAAGAATATAACATAAGAAAAGCCCTGCTGGATCAGGCCAAAGGCCTATCTAGTCCAGCTTCCTGTATCACACAGTGGCCCCACCAGGTGCCTCAGGGAGCACACAGCCAATAAGGTAATTCCTGCTGCCACTCCCCTGCACCTGACACAGAGAAAACCTACTTCTAAAACCAGATGGCTTGTACCCTGTGATGGTCTTTTCCTCCATGAATCTGTCCAAACCCCTTTTAAAGGCATCTAGGCCAGGTGCCATCACCACATCCTGTGGCAAGGAGTTCCACAGATGAATTACACGCTGGGTAAAATAAATATTTTCTTTTATCCTTTCTAACTCTCCCTCTACTCAATTTTAGTGCATGTCCCCTGGTTCTGGTGTTGACATGCATTGCACTGTTTTGACCTTCCTGAAATCTATCTATGCTTACCTGGTAGTACGATCCACAGAAATCAATAGAACTTATTTCTAAATAGCCATACATAGGGCTGGACTTTGAATGTGAATGTGGAGTACAAATACCGTATTGTCCCGAGTATAAGACGCACCTGATTATAAGACGCACCCTTAAAGTTTGGTGCTATTAAAAAAATTAATTAAATCACTGGCATTAAATTGCAACAGCCTGATTATAAGATGCACCCCTAGTTTAAAAACTTAAATTAGGAGAAAAAAGTGAGTCTTATACTCAGACCAATACGGTATATACCATATATATACAATTGCATATATACAATTGCAGCTGTCTTTGGGCCCAATTCTATCCTGCTTTCCAGTGCCAATGCAGCTGCAATGCAGCCCCAAGGTAAGGGAACAAATATTCCCTTACCTTGAGCAGGCCTCAGTTACTCCCCCCCCCCACAGGATGCAGCGCACGTCCCATTGGCACAGCTGCAACAGTGCTAGAAAGTTGGCTAGGATTGGGCCGTTTGTGTGTTTGCTTCTGCTTACAGGTCACATGGTAGTATGTACCGTATATATTATGACATACAGACTAATGCTGTCAAATAGAATTACATTTTTGTGGGGTTCACTTGTGAGCCCCACAAATTGGTCGGAGATCACCAGTTTTCCCTCTAAACAAAACAGCATGGCTGTTTTTCTGTTTTCAAATTAGAATTAAAAGAAAATTGCAAGCTGGGCTCTTGCCCATCATGTAGAGTTGTCAGCACACACTTGCTATGCCAAGGGTAGCACTAATGAGCAGATTAGCATATTTAGTCTTAAAATAAATTGCATCCCAAATTAAACAGAATTTAAAGAGAAAGAAATGTTTCCCAGTGTACTGCTGGATGCTAATAAGCAATTGTGCTTCTTTTTATCATAATCGAGAAAACTGAGATGGATTTAAGTTTCCGATTAGAGTCTAACATTTTCCAATTTGTGGTTGCCTTTGTGCATGTAAGCTGTAGTAATCACCTTGCTTTGGAAAATGTAATGAAATATATTAAAATGCAACCCAACTGTATTCAAAATGGTTTCATTTGTACCTCATTAGACAATTATTGCTGTGGTATTCTCAGATATTTTCCGTTAATAAAAACTGAACTTAAACAGCAACTATGAAACATTAACCACTGCTGTTAAAAGGCAATTTAAATAGAAGCAACACAATTTATCTCTTTGTAAAACTAGTGTCTGCATTAGGCCATTACATCATAACACATCAATCAATTAAACTGGAATGTTTGGATGTAAACCAAATGAGTTCCATTGAGCTTAGTGGTACTAAATCAGTTTACATTCAGGTATATTTCACATGCTCTAGTCTAGACCCTAACATGATGATGATTCATCCTCTGACTTTGAAACGATGTAAAATTCTGGAAATATGGATTATAGTGTGGAATAGAAACTTTTACAAAATTTAACCTGTAGTGTGTGCCCCGTTCACAACACCATCTTCAGAGTGCATTTTTTTTATTATTATTCAGAAAGACTCCAGAATAAACTATTCCAAATAAATCTTGCTTTAGCTAAGCATGTTGATTTGATTTTTTTAAATACTCACTCATCAATACGGAATTGTGCCCGCAATATCCTGGCACAGGTCCAAGTTGACCCATGGCAGCTGCTGGGGCTTACACTGGGACAAGGGAACAAATGTTCCCTTACCCTGAGGTCTCAACATGCCGAAACTACTCCACAGTATACAGTGGTTGTCGCATCGGCACCATGTCATCGCCGCATGGGGAGTTATGGTGGATTGAGCTGTAAGAAATTCAGGCCGCAATCCTATCCTTTTCCTTCCCTGCTGATGCAGCTGCGCCACCGTAGCACATGCTACATCCTGTGGAGAGGGGGCAGTCCTGGAGGTCTTTTCCCGGGTTGTTCCCTTACCCAGGGATAAACCTCTGGCACCGGAATGGGTCTACTCAGATCCAGGAAGGCAGATCGAGGCCTGGAAGGGGGGTAGCATATCAGTGGTGCTGCTGCCACCGATACCACCCCCTTCCAGCTCTTGTTCTGCCCCGTCTCCGCCCTGTTTCTCTGCCTTCCCTCCCTGTTCTGTCTCCCTCCTGCCCCCTATGCTTACACCAGCACCAGAGGCTGTGGGGATGTCCCCTGGCGGACTTCTGCCACTGCCAGAACACTAGTAAGGGCAGTTTAGAATTGGGCTGCACGTGTCCATTATAATCCCACTCCATAATAATTTCCTAGACCAGGGGTTCTCAACCAGTGGTACTAGTACCACCAGTGGTACTTCGGCCGACTACTGGTGGTACTCAGACTGCCAGACCACCAGACCCCTGCTCCAACATGGCGCTTTTGGCAGTGCATTTTCACTCCCAAGAGGCTCCTGCCTTTGGCCGAGCCTCTCAGGATGCTGACAAGGACTCTCCCACTCACCCAGTGCCTCTTACCTGCATTTTCTGGCCTCTGAAACCTGAACATTCGGAAGTAACTGGCAGTGATGTTATCGCGAGTCACTTCCAGTGGTACTCAGCAGGCAAGCGGCGCCGGAGGTTGTACTCGGCCGAGAAGGGGTTGAGAACCCCTGTCCTAAACTTCTAACTCTTTACCCAGCAAACTCAGAGTTAATAGTCACAACCGACTATTGTTAATATTCTACAGAGATGATATACCTAATTAGCTATGCTTGGGGCTGTTTCACAACTGCATTTTCTTCACTTGGTGACTTCACTTCACTTGCTGACTTCAAGGAATAACTTGCATGTCTGAATGAGCTATCACAGATATATAACAACTCAGAGCAAATTGTTGCATCTCTTCATAACCTCTTGGTTGCAAAATGTTTCAGTTAAGTCAGTTCATGCATTTAAGTTGCAATTCATCTAGTGTGTAGTAATCAAAGCAGAGAACCAAGTGATGTATTTGCATGTGTGAATGTGGCCTAGGATAATGGAGGTGGGCATTGGGCACATGCTGAGTTCTCAACCCAGTATAGTTTGCCATACAGTAAACTTGGTTATATGTAATCAATTTTCAGCTTCAGGGAAGAGAGTGGAAAAAAGTCACTCAAGTCATCAGGTGCTGTGAACTCACTGTGTTAAGTGATCATAAAATTAATTGTGTGACTGAATCCTTCAAGTGACTGTTTAAAAGAATTCAGATGAAGGAGCCATAAACAAAGAGGACCACAGTCCTGACTGATCTATAAAGTTACAAAGTATATGGTGCTGGACATGTGGCCAGTTATTCAAAAACGCAGTGGTTTACTTGTGGTAAAATGCTGGACACTAAAATGCATTGATGCATTTTAAATGAGAAAACAGGAAGATAGTAAGCTGAATAATAACAACATGTCTATGGCAAACTCTGAAATACATGCACTTAAATCAAAACCTTGAAAGTCAAATGTTTCATAACATAAATGCATCCTGCCATTCAAAATATGATGCCAGATGATACATTTGAAGTGAGGGCACTTCACTTCTAATTCTAAGTGGCACCGTTCCCATTGTCAGTTGGGTCAAACGTGAGGACCTGCAAGGTAAACGATAGAGGACTGTATTGTTCTATCAGTCCTTGTAGACATCATTGTAGCATCATCAGTCATGCTTACTCAAATCCAACCCAGTCATTCCTAAAGAAGGACTGACTTCAACGCTCATAAGAAAGTTGTTGTGTATAAAGTATTCATGAGTTTGAGTTGCGACTACCAGTGCAGTACATGAGTTTGTGACAAACTTTCTCAAGAATACAAAAGAGATCATCTTTATAATAAAATTCAGAATATATAGTATTTCTTTCATTCTGGCATTGGTTATTGTATGTTTTTTTCTTTTCTTCAGTCATCAGATCCGCATAAAACAGTGTGGAGTCCAGTCATTTTGTGGTGAACCTTGGGTAGCGGTTTACTGTGTGATTGTGCTTGAGTATAGACAGATTTCACAAGTATGGGTTAAAGCAGGGGTTCTCAACCTTTGGAGGCCTGGGTACCCCCTATCACGGTCCAATTTTCTGAAGTACCCTCTGCTAATTAATTGCTAATTAATTGGATTAATCAATTAATTAATTAGCAAATTAATCGTTAAATAAAAAGTACTAAACAATTTTAAATGTGAAAAAATGTCTTACTTAACTCTGTGTGTGTGTGAGAGAGAGAGAGAGAGAGAGAGACAGACAGACAGACAGACAGACAGACAGGGGGGATTGCATTTAAGTTCTAATTAACAAGTAATTAACTACTGATTGATGCTGATAAGGGGCAGGCTCTGGCGTACCCCCTGCCATTGGTCCGAGTACCCCTAGGGGTACTCGTACCACAGGTTGAGAACCTCTGGGTTAAAGAACAAGAAAATATGCCATGGGGAAAAATAAGACCCCCCCCCCATACTTGCATTACTAAGGGTCAGTTCATGCAATTGCTGTTTGGTGTTTTTAATTGTCCTGTATTGGGATCCATGGATTTTCTGTCTCTGTTGGACTTTCCATAAAATACATCATGCATCAAGGTGGAGAGAGGTGGCTTGTTTGGGTTTCGGTATTATTGGTTAAAAAGTACGTCAAGAGGAAGTGGGGTGAAGACAGTCAACAGGCCTTTAAATCAGGGATGGGGAACCGGCGGCCCGCGGGCCGGATCTGGCCCCTGGAGAGATCCGGTCCGGCCCGCACGCGCTCGGAGCGGAGCCTCGGGAGGCCCCGCGCGCGCTCACATTGCCGGACTTACCCGGCTGTAATAGACATGCGCAGAAACAGCTGGGTTGAGAAGAGGGTCACGCGAGATCTCTTCTCAACCCGGCTGTTTCTGCGCATGTCTATTACAGCCGGGTTGAGAGTAAGTCCGGCGATGTGAGCGCGCGCAGGGCCGCTGCCACCGCCGCCGCCAATGGCGGCGGCGGCTGAAGAGAAGCTCTAGCATAGAAGGAAACTGCATGCTGGCATGCTAATGGTGCATGCAAAGGTGCTTGCATATGGGGAAAGCGCATTTTAAAGGAGACACTGGACCATCCATGTAGCATCCGGCACAGCTACGTTCTTTGCCTACAGCCTGGGCTTTCTATAAATCAGCTCCCCGACTGAAACTGAACGGCAGGACAAAGGTGAAACCGGTAACACTCGGGCACAAAACATCAGAGGCCAAGTTGAGGCAATATGAGTGATTATGAGTGAGGCAATATGAGTGATATGAGTGATTCTGTCTGGAAGGGAGAGAGAGTGGTCCGTGGGTGGGAGGGAGGGCTGTTTACAACGGTAAATTCACGGGGGGGGGGTGTCAAATTTGCGGTGGGGGGGCCCAAAAATTTCAACCACCCTTACGAGCGGCCGGCAGCCAATTTTCCCAATGGGGAAATGGCCCCCCACTGCAAATAGGTTCCCCACCACTGCTTTAAATGTACCATACTTTTGGGATGGCCTGAGATACAATTCATTTCCTAAACCTTACAATTTTGACAAACCAAATTTTTGAGGATTGTTCAATTTATGGTGTTCTTTGCAAGACGGGCAACCCAATCCTATCTGTTGGGCACTGCTGGTGGAACGCGTGTTCTTCCAGCGGAGCTGGCAGGAACCAGGTGGAAGTGCCTGGATCCTGGAGGATGCCATGCAACTGTGTTGCACTCTGCAACGCTGCTGGCAAGCGCAACAAGGCTACCGGCCCAGTCACTGGTGGCTGCATGCACGGACCACTGGCAAGGCAAGTGGCTGGTTTGGGTATTGATTAAAAAGTATATCCAGAGGAAGTGGGGTGGAGAGTCAACAGGCCTTTAAATGTACCATACTTTTTGGAAGTTGGGGGGGCAGGCAGTGGGAGGGATGAGGAAGGGAGTGGCAGGGAGGGGGTGAGGAACCAGGGATGGGGAGGAAGCAGAGGGGGTGGATCCAGCAGCAATTGTGCATGATGGATCGTATCCCCTCTTTTTCAAACCTCCCCACCCCTTTCTGCTCCTCTCCTTGGACATACACCACCAAAAGAAGTGGTCTATGTCCAAGGAAACCCATTGCAGCCTACCAGGAGATAAGTAGAAATATTACTTCTTCACTCCTACAGGCTGCCCATGTGCCCCACCACCACCACAGGATGCAGTGCGCAGGCAGTTTTGACATGTGTGCATCTGTGTGGTGGTGGGGATTAGGATTGGGGCCCTAAGCTGCAATCTTATACTCACTTACCTGGGAGTAGGTCCCACTGAATTTACAGCCCAATCCTAACCTACTTTCCAGCGCCGATGCAACTGTGCCAATAGGGCATGCACTGCATTCTGCGGTGGGGGGGGCAGTCATGGCAGCCTCCACGAGTTAAGGGAATGTTTGATCCCTTGCCTCGGGGCTGCATTGCGGCTGTATCAGTGCTGGGAAGTTGGTTAGAATTGGGCTGTTAATGAGATTTTCTTCTGAGTAAGCATGCATAGGATTGTGCTGTAAGTTTCATACTTCAGAGCAGGTGGTAGAGTAAAAATTCACTATGCAGTGAAGTGAGTCTTTGAAAGTTGTTTTCATGTAAAAATACAGATAAACAAATTATGGCATTCTTGATGGACAGAAGATGCTTTGAAAGATCACTTTTTAATAGGAACTGCTTAAGAAAAGGCATAACTGTAACTACTGAACAGTGAACCCACTTCCTTAGAGATGATCTCACAGTAAAGAAACTGCTCTGTGTGGAGAATGCGGTGTTTCTACTGGCGGCCGTCTTTCTTTTAAAGAATGCATAGCTCTGATCTGTGTTGCATTCATGAGATTAGTGCCCAGAAGATTTGAATGTTTTCAAGCAGCTTTTAAGTACTGCAAGTAGCTTGTTGAGTCCAGTGGTTACAAATGAAATGCTTGTTTAATGAATTCCTCAGAAAGTGTCTTTTTTCCTTTGCATTTATACGGATGAGGTTTTTTCTTCTTTTTCAGTTGGGATTATCTGTGCTGCTGGTGTAGAAAAATATTAGAATAGACGAGAAGTAAATACTGTTTTTAAAGAATTACTGGAATTGACTTTTCTCCAGCTTGTTCTGAAGTTAGCTGGTACTTAAGAACCACTAGACTGTCCCTAAAAATTGAAAAGGAAACCAAACCAAAGTGCTGGATCTCATAACAGAATGGCATATTTCAAACCAGGTTTCTGGGCTCAAAGTTCTCTTACTATTTATCATTTCACACTTTTTATGTTTCTTTGTCTATCTCTATTGCCCATTCCTGGGAAGCTAAATGCCAGTGCTGAGATTTCCTATACAAGATGAATGACAGAAGCCTGCAGTTTCTCTTTGCAAGCCGGATTTGAATTCAGGCAATAGAGGCTGATGAATCCATGTAAATGTGCATATGCATGCATTGCACTGGCCTCAGCTGGTTTTAACCATGGTCTGATTTATTTTGAACTTGTCTTTCTTTTCCTTCCCCAATTCCCAATTCACTGCAGACTTTGCTAACCATTTGACTGCCATTATTATTATTATTATTATTATTATTATTATTATTATTATTATTATTATTATTATTATTATTATTATTGTATGGTCATTATTTCAAAACTATCTAATGGTAATAGAGTTTGTGGTGATTTTTAGGGTACATAAGAACGTAAGAAGAGCCCTGCTGGATCAGGCCAAAGGCCCATCTAATCCAGCTTCCTGTATCTCAAAGTGGCCCCACCAGATGCCTCAGGGAGAACACAAGACAACAAGATACCTGTATCCTGTTACCACTCCTTTGCATCTGGCATTAAGAGATAACCTATTACTAAGACCAGGAGGTTGCTTATCCCCATCATGGCTTCTAACCTGTGATGGACCTTTCCTCTATAAATCTGTCCAATCCCCTTTTAACGGCATCTAGGCCAGGTGCCATCACCACATCCTGTGGCAAGGAGTTTCACAGATGAATTACACGCTGGGTAAAAAATATTTTCTTTTGTCTGTTTTAATACTCCCTTCACTCAATTTTAGTGGATGTCCCCTAGTTCTAGTGTTGTGTGAGAGGGAAAAGAACTTCTCTCTATCCACTCTATCCATCCCATGCATAATTTTATACATCTCAATCACGTCCCCCCTCAGCCGCCTTTTTTCTAGACTGAAGAGCCCCAAACGCTGTAGCTTTTCCTCATAAGGGAGGTGCTCCAGCCCACAAATCATTTTGGTCGCTCTCTTCTGCACCTTTTCCAGTTCCACTATGTCCTTTTTGAGATGCGATGACCAGAACTGTACACAATACTCCAGATGTGGCCTTACCATCGATTTGTACAACCGCACAATAATATTGACTGTTTTATTCTCAATCCCTGTTTTAATGATCCCAAGCTTGGAATTGGCCTTCTTCACAGCTGCCGCACACTGGGTAGAGCTGGGAAAATTCCTTACGGTGGATACGGTGCACATCCTTACGGTGGATTGTGCTGCCCGGCTTAAAAGGCAGTGTGGAGGCAAATTGCTCTGTCAGGTAAAGAAATAGGCAGTTTTGTTTAATGTGAAACAAACGGAAATGTTTATTGGAATCAAAAGAGACAAAAGGAAACAAAAGATGCACAATCAGATGAGACCAGAGGAAAGTTCAGGAGAAGTTAAAGCAGTTTCTAAATACAAGCTTGCTTGAGCGTAAGAATTCACTTGCCATCAGCATCCTCTGGCACGAGAGAAAGATCTTACAGCACAGTGCTGTCATATCTACTCAGAAGTGAGTCTCGAGTCTCATTGTGTTCAGTGGGGCTTCAAATGTGTGTAGGATTGCAGCCCTGGGAATGAGCCGTGTCTTGGCTGGCTGGACAGCATCACGGCTTTCATCCTGACTGGCCTCTCACTAGCTAAACTTGCTAGTCAGCTCTGTTTTTAATCTCAGGTTTGATAGGCCCATTTTGAAATTAAGGACCCTCAAATTTCCTGCTTCCAAGTCAGGTGGACTAAGTCAGCATGAGATAAAACCCAACAAGGGTCTGGGAAGATTTCCGTCAAGGCTGTTGATTCCCTTGGGGGGAATGTTATGTGTGATGCATGACCCAGAGTTACTGGCAGAAGAGAGGAAATGACAGGCTGATTCCTAGGCCAGCCTTAGTGTATCCAGATATGGCTGTCACTTAGGGAGTGGACTTTTCAGGTCACAACAGCTCTTCCCTGCCAGATGACCTTGTGCCTTATTAGCTGCATGTCAGGAAGAAACTCACTAGATCAAAGGTTCCCAAACAGGGGTGTCGTGACATCTCAGCTGGGAACAATGGGTCGCTACTCCCTTAAGGGGAGTGGCGACCCGCAGTGATGTCGATGGCGCGTCCAAGATATGAGCCAGATCAAGCTGAAGATAGGATATGCCTCTGTGCCACTGGTGTCACTATGGGGTTGCGGTGGGTGCAGTAGGTGTTGCACATTTGAGGGGTGACACAGTGGAGACGCCTGCTTCAGCACCCCGCTGCGCTGCCCAGTCTCAGCCACTTTCTGCCGCTCTGACTCGATTTGCTTAGCTCCAAGCTGAGCAGGCCCA
This sequence comes from Plestiodon gilberti rubricaudatus, assembly GCA_026170595.1. NCBI lineage: Eukaryota > Metazoa > Chordata > Lepidosauria > Squamata > Scincidae > Plestiodon > Plestiodon gilberti. The sequence continues at coordinate 232,151,648 of JANXHW010000001.1, read as the reverse complement.
GGCCGAGTGGCAGAAAGTGGCCGAGCAAGGCTGACACACGTTTTTGAGTGCCTTTAAAAATACAATATTTCACACTTTGAGAATAGCCTCAAAATGTGCTTGAACTTCAAGAAATGTGACTAGATTGCATTCTTCCTGCTGTGTTCCAGAGAATACCAGCTCACCAATTAAATAGCAGCAAAGCTAGTATTTCAGCTAATATAATATTGTGCTTGGTTAAGAAAGGCAGGATTGGCCCCATTTAGAATGAATTAGGTTGTGCAAATTCTAATGTTAGGTAATAAAGAGCTATGTTTCATTGAATGAAAGATGGGCAGTTATGATTTAGCTGGACAGTTTGACAAGAAGGTTTTATAATGTTTTCAGCTCTACTCCTGAAAGTAGATGGATCTATCCATCTCCTGACATTCTTTGACTGTTTTGTCCATGTTGTAGAGACCATGGTAATTCTCCCACATGCATATGTTCAGTACCCAAAGCAATTAGGTCATGAATAATGCAGCTGGTGATTAAAGAAGATTATGTAATTAGAGCTGAGCTAATTTTTTATATATATTAGCCTCCACCATTACCACCGCCCTATAGCTTCCCTCCACAGAATCATCATTATACATTTAAATCTTCCAGGTGTTTTTTTTAAAAAGGCAACTACTGGTTAGAATTTGGCTTGTCGTATAGTAACATCATATATGCATCTTTTGGCATAGAGAGGATTTTTGTTGTCCTGCATATAGTTTTGGACCGCAGAACGATGTTTTTGCATCCATTGAATGGACATGTATGCCTTCCTAATGAAGTGTAAGGGGTGGAGTCCCATGCTGGACTTGTTGGACATGGCCTAGGGCAGGGGTTCTCAACCAGTGGTACTAGTACTACCAGTGGTACATCGGCCGCCGGACCACCAGAATCCTGCTCCGACGTGTCGCTTTCGGTGGCATGTTTTCACTCCCGAGAGGCTCCGGTCTTTGGCCAAGCCTCTCGGGAACGCTGAGAAGGGCCCTCCCAGCTGCCCAGTGCCTCCTACCTGTGTTTTCTGGCCTCCAAAAACCTGAAAACCCAGAAGTAACTGGATATTATGTCATCAACAGTCACTTCTGGTGGTACTCAGCCAGGAAGGGGTTGAGAACCCCTGGCTTAGGGCGCATACCAACCCTGATGCCTCGGCTTGAGCCCTCAAGACTGCTTCCATTGCAACTCAGTCTCTAGTTTGTGAGTCTTGGATTTGGCTTCTTGCAGCCTTGTGAAGCAGTGATGGATTTTCAAATGCAGTTTAAGAACTTAGAGATCAATTTCATACAGTGATCACTTGAACGCTTTTGCTCACCCAGAGAGTAGAAGGTTCTGCTTAGGTGAGGGTATCGGATATTCCTGTGTTTTTGCTTTTGAATAAAATGTTGCATAAGATTATGATAGATCCCTCCTTTTAATGTATTTTTATGAGAAGTCGTACAGTTAACCTGACACCCGTTTCTCGAATTCAATAAAATGCATGTGTGGGAATGCAGTTTAGACATCGCGTATTTTAGAAATCTGATTGTTTTAAGTAATGAAGAGAAGAAGATTTAGTTCTGGGAATGGAGTACATTAAAGTATTAAAGTAGTTGGAAATGAGGTTTAATTGGAGTCTAACTGAAGTGATACCTTTTAAAATTTGATTCTGCAGGATTTCTGACAACTGTGAATGGTATAACTGACTAATGAATGAGTTCAACATGTACATTTTTATCACTTGATGGAACTGTCGTTTTACTCATTATCTAACAGTGCATTCGTCTGTATATTGGCGCAGAGTAAAGCCCCCTGTGTTCGGTAGAGTTTATTCCACTGGTAAGTGGATTTAGGATTGCAGCCAGGCAGTCCAATCCTACTCAAAGCCCCGCGCTCTGATGCAGCTGCGCGGTGAAACAGAGAGACAAAAACAATTAAGTGTATTTAATTCATGTAAATGGCAAAAATAAAAAAGCAATGAGAAATAGAGACTGCCATGTACAGGCCGTTGGCCACTTTGACAACGTTCACCCCTTATTTGGGGAGAATTCCCCTCTGCCAGTACACTTCGTTACTAAGCTCTGAAACTGTCCAATGCAATTATATTCAAAGTCATTGTATACGTCAACAGTAGAAAGATCAGGTCTATATGAAATATATGACAAATTTCATATACTTGAAATATCTTGCATTCTACAAGAAATGCTTTGTTGATTCAGAGTCTGGGCACTTTGGCCTATGCGTCAGAAGAGTCAGGATGAGATATTTCTGACAAGAAATTATTTCAGTTGGGGATTAGAAAAGTACACCCAATTCAGAAGGTGACTTTGAGCATTTACCAAATGCAGTCACGATCTTAGGCGAAAAGCTCAGTTTTTGGTCAAAAGTGTACTTTGATAATTTTAACAGGATAAGGACAAAAGTCAGCTTTAACAATATGACCAGACATGGACCAAAAGCTGTTAGAAGTGTCCATCACTAAATCAACAAACCCATCAACAGTGAGTGGCCAGATAGTCCCTTTTCTTTGCTACTTTCTTAGGGTTTAATCCTACCACCACGAGGTCTTAGGTTGAGTGTGTTATGCTTACAGCCCAATCCTGCCTAATATGCGGTGGGCGGCCGAAATGGACGGCCGCTGCACCCTTGGCAGGATGCAGCCCACGCCAGCACAGACAGGGCTCACCTCGGGGGACGGGAATGAATGTTCCCTTCTCCCAGTGTAATCCCTGGTGGCCCCAATGGGCCTCCTCGGCTGTACACCAGCTATTTAGCTGGCCACACGTCCAGGGAGGCCGTGTAAGGCCAACCCAGCCTGTGAAGGGGACAGGGATATGATGGAGTGTGTTGCAATTATCTCTGCCCCCCCTCCTGGGCTGGGGCGGCAAATCACCCCCGTTCCTGGCACCCCGGCCCTCCCTCCTCACGCTCACGCCCTCCCGCCACCCAGCACAGGGCTTACCTGTGTCCAGTGGCGCAGAGTCCAGAGGACGGCGTTGTAAGCGGTGCCTGCCTCTGCACAAGCACCACTTACTCACTCGGTGCCGCAAAGTGCTTTACAGCACTTTTGCAACACCAAAGGCTGTCCCGCTGGCCTATCTTTAGGTAGAATTGGGCCCTCAGTCTGTTATCACAACAGTAATACATGCAGCAGACCAAGACCAGTCCTTCCATTTTTCCCAATGCATATTGACTTGTTTCAAAACAAGCTATATACCAGTCTTTCATTGTTGTGACTGCCGCTTTGCAGTGAAGTCCACCAAAGTTATTAGCCTGCACATTTTTACTCATTGCCTCCTAAGAGGTTTTAGGGCAAGGCTGACCATTGTTGTTGGTGGTATCAGTGGGTTTTTTTCTTCTTTTCTTTCTTTACTTTTTTATGTCATACCTCTGTGGGACAGCAGTAGCTTCATCAGCACTTGAAGTGCCAATAATGCTCCCAGCAATCATCTTCTGCCAATTGCCTTTTCTTTCCTCTAGAACGCATCAGGAAATGACCCTTCCTCACATTGTAGGGTCATTTTCTGGTGCACTCTGGAAAAAATGGCAACCAGCAGGAGTCGGTCACTGGGAATATTGTCAACACTTCAAGCACTGTCGAAGCTGTCATTGCCTGTAGAGGCACAGTTTTAAAAAGTTAACGAAAGAAAAAAGTCACCACCACTCACCTGGAGATTACTCTTAGACTCACCAGGACATATTGCTTGCTCACTTATGCCAACCAGACAAGAACTTAAAGACAAGGCCGTGCTGTGTGTCTGCCAAAGCTACAGAAACATGTTTTATATTACTGTCTTATCAGTAGAGGTGGGAGAAAATGTTTTTATTTTTTATCACTGTTTTTGTAACGTATTTATTTCGTTATCACCGTTTTCTCCTGCCCTTGCTTATTATCAGGGCCACAAGTGCCACTCGTTAAGGTAAGAGGACTGAGGAGTAGCTCCCTTCCCAGAAGACCAAATATGATTATGGGCCAGAAGCACATACCTCACAGGTTCTATGTACTGAATCACTGTTGCATAAATGGGCCTGTAGATACTTAGGAGTGCATGCCAAAGGCACAAACAAAGGTCTTGATTAATCTGCATTTAAAAGACAGAAACTAATCACAATGAACGATCTTGAAAACTTACCATAGTGCCTTTTTGCAATTGAAACTGAATTCAGTCATGGGCCTGTGGGACCTTCCCCTGCACCTATGGAGTTATTAACTGACATTCTCTGTTCTGGCTGTTAAAAAGGTTGGGTTTAAATACAGTATTTACGACAAATTGGTAGAAGGGAAGCAGGTACAGTAGAAGTCATAAAACATAGCAAACAAATCAGTCCTTGAATGGAAGCTGAACAAATGATACTGCTTAGGCTAGTATTGATCTTTAAGTCCTTGAGGTTATGTGCTGTGGTTTCCAGTAATGCTTTTCCATTATGTGTTTGACTCCATATAGGGATATGGTGTGTGTAGCTAAATACTTTAATATTTAATATTATTTAATATTTGGCTAATATTTAATATTTGGCTAAATGGAATATCCTGGGTTTGGAAAGCTATGAAAAGAAATTGCAATGAAAAAGATTTCATGTGGATATTTTGATACAGCCACACTGGCAAAAAATATCTCACCATTTTGCCAAAGAGATTATTGATTGATATTTGGGGAAAAAAATATTGTCAGATATTCAGAACGAAGTCCTCACTAGGGGGGCTGACATAATTATTTAAAAATAATAAAATACCAAAAAGCACAAAGAACAGAGGTAGCAATAAGAACCAAGCAACAACCTTTCAGTGTTGCACAAAAGCCACAACTAAAGGCAATCAGCAAAAAGCTTCACAAAACAGATGGCTTTTGCCATCTGACTGCAGCAAGGTGGGGCCTGCCAAATTGCTTTGGAGAGGGAATCCCAGAGTTGCAGCCAGTCAAATGAACATTTGCCTGCCTACTAAGCATCTCACTTCATGTGTCTGATGAGGCGGACGGTAGTCCATGAAAATATTTGCTTTATAAATGGATTATTCTTTAAGGTGCTATAAAATTCTTTGTTGTTTTTCCTACAACAGACTTGCATGGCTACCAAACCAACTCATCACAATGCCCCCAAATTCTTTAAAAAAATAAATGGTGTTATGGCACAAAAGTTAAAAAACGGAGATGCTCTCCATGAACTAAATTTCATGAAGCACCCCTTGGTCTTTAAACAATTTTTTAAAGAAGCAAGTGTACTTACATTTTGCTGTGTAGAGAGAGGTTGAGTGGATTTCATCCTATTTTAAAGGAGATGTTTCCGTTCACCAAGCAACTCTGTGTTAAGGAAGAAGACAACATTCACAGTACAATCCTATGCATGTTTACATAGAAGTAAGTCTCACTATAGGGCCACGGGGTGGAGCAGTGGGTTAAACCGCTGAACCATGAGCTGTTGATCGAAAGGTTCGCAGTTCGAATCCACGCAACGGGGTGAGCTCTTGCCGCTCGACCCAGCTCTTGCCAACCTAGCAGTTCGAAAGCATGTTAATGTTAGTAGATAAATAGGTACTGCTTGCGGGAAGGTAACAGTGTTCCGTGTCCAGCCGCACGCTATGCACTGCGGCAAGGAGAGTCATGCCGGCCACATGACCACGAAAGCGTCTTCGGACAGTGCTGGCTCTTCGGCTTCATAAGGGGGATGAGCGCCGCACCCTAGTGTCGGACACGGCTGGACTTAAATGTCAAGGGATACCTTTACCTTTAAGTCTCACTATGTTAACTGGTACTTACTCCCTTGTAACTATGTTTAGGATTGCTGCTTTAATTAACTCATTTATGGGGGGGGGGGTTTGTCTCCAGCAATGCCTTCAATCAGAGCTGACAACCATAAACAAAGGGAAGGCATATCTAAAGATGCATTATTGATTCATTTCTTCCCTTTATTTCCTTTTATCCCATTGTTTGTTTTATAAAATCATGGGACTTCTTGGACTCTCTCTTTTTTAAACAAAATAATGTTTATATACCTGAACTGCTAACTTATTCTTTCAAGAATGTTAATACAGAAGTGAATTGGTTTGTGTAGTCATTTATATGGAATGTGTGTACTAATATATAGATTCAGAGCGTTATTAATGCAGAGTATTTGGGCAGCTTTTGTGCTAGGAATGCAGTTTGGAATGTTGCAAAGGAAGAATGCTTGCCATTAGGCTTCTGTTTCAGTGCCTATAATACTGATGGTGCGGAGTACAGTAAATTGCTCAGCAGCTCTAGAAATGTTTCACATTCCATCATGGCTCAGTGTAGCTGCTATACTGGCTCCATGTAATCCATAGTTTGCTATTTGAAAAGTAGCCTCTGAAAATGCACGCTCTCGCTGGTGTTTCTTTCCTGTTGGTCATAACCATGGTCTAGTGTTGAATCTACGTGGGCACGTGGATGCTAACCATGGTTAATGCTACTCAGGGTTGCCATCTTCATCTGGGTTTGAATTTGAACCATGGTTTGGACTTGCAAACCCCAGATAAGCAGAACTTCATGTTAATCATTGTTAGTGTCATTCCAGATGCAACACTGAGATGACAAGAAGAAAGGAGGAATTTGTGTTAGAAGGGGAAGCAGAGTGGGGGAGAGAATTAATGTTCCTCAGACTGCTAACCAATTTGCAAACCAAGCCAGCATTTGTTCATCCGTCTGATAAGTCTCTCTCCCTTATTTAGAGTTTAAACACTTTTCAATAAATCACTAGGGAACTAGTGGGAACTAGTCCATATTTTCAGCAAATCAAGAGGAAATCGGACGGTAGAATAGAATGGACTGTACCTCTTCCTGCAGATCAGGATCATAGTTCTGAATGTGATATTTTAAAAAGCCTTCAGAGTGTAGAACATTATTAGAGCAGAGAGTGGACTAGTTTAAAAGCTTTCACCGTGAGGTGCTAGTTTTTTTTTTTTTTTTTTTTGCTTTTAAGAAAATGTGATGGGAGCATTAAAATGCTGTTTTCCTTGCTGCAGCTTAAAGTGGTACAGTCCATTCTGCTTCTATTGACTGGGCTTGTCTGCTTGTATAGGTTAGAGGAGGGAAGATTATACCTCAAGCCACATTCTTTTACTCAGATGAAATAATTATGAGTATCCACTGATTCTGTTCTCCCTCCCACTAAGTGTGAATTTTCTGGTTACTGGCTCAGAAAGCTGTAGAATTTTTCTGTGGTAAATGACTGTATAAATGTGCCTCCGTGTAGCGGCACTTCAGCCACTAAAAATTTGTAATCTACCATTTGTACTTTTTTCACTACAAAACAGCATATTTATACAGTCCCTTGTTTGCTTTGAGAAGAAGCAAGAAAATAACCGAAGATTTACTTTTAAATCTAAAGTGAGGCATTCGATGGACTTTTCTTCCAAAGTTAAGTTCTTGATCAACAACACATACTGCATGACTAATAGCTTGACATGTTCCACTATAAATAAATGCTTAGGGTGTGGTGTACAGATACTTGTGCCTAGACCACTTCATAAACTGTGATGCTGTCCTTATAAGTTTACTCCGGCAAAAGCATCAGCAAGAATAGGGGTATTACTTTTACTATGATTTGCCCAGAAAGAACATTAGAGACACATTTTCACATCCCACTGAAACAAATGGCTAAGCTGCTATTGCACAGCCTAGTCATTACTTCAGAAATGCCTTTTAACTAGGTTGGCATCAAGCAGGGAGCTGGGTCCTGTTTGCTCCCTGTTCCTGTAATACCTCTGCCTTTGGGTACTGCAGCAGAAATGCCTGTCAGCCACAGTGACCTGACGTACCTTCCCCCTGTAGTCTTGTGTCCTGGCCTTTAATTTATACAAGAAAATTGTATAACTGTATTATAATAAAAGCAGCATTGCAGCTTTCAGGGCCTCCTTTGTCTTCTGCCTTTTGCTTTGTGCTCAAAACAAGCACTAGATTTAGCACTTGGTTATAAGTTGTTTATGCTCTGATATCGATGAGAACACCCTGGGCGTGTGATAGATGTTCCTGACTTCCTTTGTATTCCTTCTGCAGAAGAACTCAAAGAGAAGCTCAAAGAATATGTCGATGAGGTGAACACGCGGAAGCCTGGGTTCATCAAGGTGGTTCGACACAACAAGCAAGAGGGGCTGATTCGTTCTCGTGTCAGTGGCTGGAGGGCGGCAACAGCTCCAGTAGTTGCGCTCTTTGATGCACATGTAGAATTCAACGTGGGATGGTATGTGACTTGCTGCTTCTGGATCTGTGTCATTGGGCAGGGCTTGTTTTTCACTGTTCAGAAACTAACACAGAGGTGTTACGTACTGTGCCGTAACAAGGGAACTGAGCACCTGGAGCAAGGGAAAAAATGACGATCAATGCAGCAAAAGCTGAAACCCACCGCTTTCTCCCAGTCTCAAGAGGTGGGCGTAGCTTAACATATCTGGTCTTGATCTGCCTCGTTTGGATACGAATTCAGGCAGCTAGGCATGACTCATCGAGTGCATTTAAAAATTAAAAATAAATTGAGGCGATTGATAAAAGAGCGGATATTGACTCTCTGGGTCTCAGATGACCACCCCACCTCGCCCTTTAATATTTTTGCGCCCCTGGTATTTTTGCGCCTGGGGCACATGCCCCACTCTAGTTCCATAACTGGTTACACAGAGATTTCTAATGCTATCCTAGTCAGTAGATACATTTTCAAAAACACTTAAACACTTGTCTGTTCAATTATCTGAGAGTTTTGCCATTGTTTTTAATGGGATATTGAATTATATCTAACATGTACTAAGGTAGGGCTATAAGCCCAAACAACTCAGCTTTTCACAATATATATATATTTTGCAAGAAGTGAAAATCATCCCTTGCAGTGATTCGGAGTGGAGTGTTTGCCCATTCAGAGTGAAGGCAGCGGCTCCTGCCTTTACCCCGGTCTGGTTTCATTACCTCATCATGTATGCAAATTTGTTTGACTGAGTAGTGTTGTGATGGTATCAAGTTAACTATGTGGTTTCTGATTGGCTGGGGTCAGAAATCAGAAGGATGAAGAAAGGGGAATTAAAAAAATTGATGCCCAAGGCAGCAGCCAATCTGGTTACAGCAAGCAGTGATCAAGGTACAAAGAGGACTATCGGGGAATCTTTTTTTGCTACTGTTCCTCAAACACAACTTTTACGGAGAAAATATTTGATTGTGAAAATTTGATGCCATTTTATTTGAGACATATAATTTTCAATGGTGAATTAACTGAAGAGGCAGACTCGTGTATTTTTTGAACATTGGTCTCTTCTTCACTTTTCAAGTATAGTCTGATTGGTGAGATTCATTGGAAAACCTCTGCTTAATGTAACATGTTATATTCTTAGGCCAGTGAAGCCAATGCTGAAGACATGTTAGTGGTAAACTCAACTGTGTGTACAGCATCTTTGAGCCAAACAAGATGGCTTCAGTGACATCATGTTCCTTCAGTGACATCATTGTTGACCCTAGCATGCTTGCGTTTTTATTTTTTTTTTACATCTGAATCACGACTGTTACAGGGAAGGCAGGTGGAATTTAAGCCTACTACCACAATGTAGCCCCAAAGTGGATCACTCCACCCCCATGTGTTCTAATTACATGAGAAAAAGCGAGAACACTAGGGCCAATTACATGAGTAAGGCATTTCTGAAAACATAATTAGTTCGCATTGTTTGTATGAAGAGTGATTTAGAACATATAAACATACTAACGTGTTCTGTTCTAGAATTTATTTGACTATTAAATTACATGTGCCCGAACGGCTCAGAATTGACTGTATTTTTATTGTTGTATTGCAGTTCTTTTACATTTTCGCTTATGTATTATTCCCTATTAAAAAGATAAAATGACCACAGTCCTATTGTAACGGTAGCAGTTACAGACAGAGGGAGCCAGCCACTGGAAAAGTCTTGGTAGCCATGAGCACTGTCTCCACTTCCACACAAGATTGCTACTTTTGGGGGGTGCAGACAAATGACAGGATCCTTGTGCAGTTTCCTGAGCAGCTGTTTCATGGCTATTGGGCCATGATTATTTACATTTCTTTCATTCTTTTTTTTCTCTGCACCCATGTCCTATATGGGTATAGACCTGGGGATAACACATCAAGCAACTGGTGAAGTGGATAGTACACTATAGTCTGTGAAAGCATGTGCTACAATAAATGGATTGGGGTTGTATACTACATGCTTCTTCCATTTGCAGTAGAAGTAGAAGCTCCGTTTGTGGGGGGGGGGGATTTTTGCTGATATCCACTTCCCTCTGCAGCCCCTTGTGCTCCATCCACATATCTCTTTCTGAGGGCCCCCAGGAATAGATTTTTCTGAGGCACAGTGGCTTTAGAAGGACAGGGAGAACTGCAAATTGAGTTTTTTCAGTTGATGGAACAAGCACATAAAATACAACCCTGACAGCATAATCCTATCGAGGATTTATGACAACAGAAGAGTCTTCCGTTGCATTCTGTTGGTGGCCATTTTTTTGGTGTTGCTGCAAGAGGTGGCAGCACTCCACATCCGTCACCGGTTCTCAAAGTGATCAGAGTTTAGACTAATACATAATTGAGTCATCTTGGTTTTGGGGTTGAGGGCAAGAGATTTGAGTCAAAAAGTATAACTTCCACATAGACCTTTGTCCAGTCATCTCTAGGATTTCAAATCAAGCGCCGTACATTTTAGCCGTCAGCTCTTCCAGATTCAATGTCCAATATAATTACCCATCCCGCACATTAATAACTTTAATTATAGTATGTATGACATGAAAATTAATGCCAGAGGAAGAATTTGTTGCATAATAACTAGTATCACCTTACTGTTGGAGCTTTGCCACAGGTTATAATTACATCTCTGCTGAAAAGAACTCCAAAACCTCTGGTGTCTGATAGCTGCTGTGAATTTCCTTGGCTTGTATTAACACATATCAGCTACCTCTAATTATTTGGACATCCCACTTGGATAATAATTTGCACATTCCAAGTTCAGATTTTGTTTTGTTTCCTGATCTTCAGTTTGATATAAGATTGCCTCTTTAAACGGGTGGTAGACGCCTTTGTCCGTAGGTCAATGATGTTATTAACTCTGATCTCTTTGATGCCCTTGATCGCTTGTTAGCCTGGAGCCACCCTCTTAGGGTGGTACTGAAGGATAATAATTGTCACAGACAATAAAATCCTGATTTCTTCTCTCAGCGATGCAAGAAGCTAACAAGGAGCAATGCTGGATTCAGATTGCTGTTTTGGAACTGTAAAGAACTTTCTAAAGTTAAAACTTCCTACTGAAGTCAGTGCAAGTTCTGGCATAGATAGACATGTACTCATGCTCTCACTAGCTAGATCAGGGGTTCTCAATCAGTGGTACTAGTACCACCAGCGGTACTTGGGCTGGTGATACTCGGACCGCCAGATCACCAGAATCCTGCTCCAATGAGGCACTTTCAGCAGTGCATTTTTGCTCCCAAGAGGCTCCTGCCTTTGGCCAAGCCTCTCAGGCATGCTGAGAAGGGCCCTCCCACCAGCCGAGGGCCTCCTACCTGTGTTTTCTGGCCTCCAAAAACCTAAAAATGGAAATAATTGACGATGATGTCATTGCCACTCACTTCCGGTGGTACGCAGCAGGAGAGTGGCACTGGAGGTGGTACTCTGCCGGGAAGGGGTTGAGAACCCCTGGAGCTAGACAGATATGAGAGAGAGGAAAGGAGGAATACGCTGATGTGGATAGTTGCTGAAACAATCTGATCATCTTCTCTTTCTTTAGGGCTGAACCAGTCCTCACCAGGATCAAGGAGAATAGAAAAAGAGTCATTTCGCCATCATTTGATAACATCAAATATGACAATTTTGAAATAGAAGAGTACCCTCTTTCAGCACAGGGGTTTGACTGGGAATTATGGTGTCGATACCTCAATCCCCCAAAATCTTGGTGGAAGCTGGAAAACACTACTGCTCCCATAAGGTAATGTGCAAATTTGAACCAAGCTGAGTGAATGACAGCATAATGCCTGTGGTAACCTGACCCAAAAATGTTGTAGCCCACAATTAGCTTCTGTGATCCAGTTCATATACTAGCTGCCTTTCCCCCAATAATCAGTCTGGCACAATTGCATCCTGTCAGGTTTGCATGGATTGAAAATGGGTTTGTGTCATCTTGAATTGTATCTTGTCATTCATGATTTCACATACACAATTGGAGCAGTTCCTGGCAACAGACACATAATGAGCAACAATGCACTGGCTGGAAAAACGACTGAATTTTTAATCAGTTCTAGTGTTAGTACTGAGCAAACAACAATGGAGGTGAAAACTGGAGGGAAGACATCTGTACTCCTGCAACCAATAGCTTATGAGGGAGCCCACATTTTAACAGTCGGTACCCAGTCATAGCAGAACTGCGGAAATTCCTTTGCATTTTGGAAGGACTTGGGGTCAACTTCCCATTAGTATTATAACAACTCAGGTTTTTTATGGTTATCTCAGAATCTCCCACAGGCTGTCAGATCTCAGATTTTCAGTCAAAAACTTGGGTGTTCGAGGTCCTGAAATTTACATTTTAGTGGGACATCTCCACTAGTTCCTCCCTCCCTTCCATTCAAAATTTAATGCTGCTCCACCTCCTTCCATTGGCTTGGAGGGAGAGGAGGCAACAATGGTGATCAGAGGAGTGCGGCTGCTTCTGTTGCCACTTCCACTCATAGACACATGGCTTTGTCGAGCAAAAATACCTTGACTTGTAAGCCCTCCCGCATGCACCCTGAAAATCTTGAGGTACTTTGCTGGACTCTGAAGAAATCATTAATTTCCTATTCATGTATTTGAAGCCCCACCTAGAAAAGTGACTTCCCCACCTACCAAGGAAGTGGGAGTGTCCATTTCAACTTCTTTTCCATTTCAACCATTTCAATTAATTCTCATTTACCCTACTGGCAATGGATTCTCCTTAATACGCACCAAAATTCTGAATGTTCTCAGAAAACTCTCACTAAAACAAATCTGAGTTTGAGAAACCAGGCATTCTCCACTGGTGGGAGAAGCCCCACTTTGTCTTCTCTGTCACAGTCTTCCTGCTTGAACTCTTCTTGGGTTCCTGAACCAAATCCACAACAAAACCAAACTGTACAGGTGAATGTGGGGCTGCCTGGCTGTTCTGCTATGGACCACAGCTCCATAGACATATCTTGTGCTTTCCAGCCTGACTATTTCTGAATGACATTTCAATTGATTGAGAATGGGCCACTCAGTGCACATCATCTCATTTACAGAGCAGTTGAGAATAGAACAATTAATCTGTCTTTTACCCTAGTTCATACTGGCAAAGAGAAAAAACTTTATCAAATGAGCCTAAAAGAGCAGTGGGGACAACAGGATACTAATTAAAGGAGATAAGACATTGTTGTAATGGAAGATTGGATTCATCCGGACAGTGATAATCAAGCTGTCATAAACTGAGGCGTACATTCTGGAAGTGGTTGTAAGGTTTTGAAAATCACAGATCCTAAAATGCCTCCCTCCCTCCCTGTGTAAATCAGTACCTCTGTGATAACAAAATGTCAGCTCAGAACCACAGGAAGCTATTTCTAGTAAACTTTCTGATGAAGAGAATGTCAGTCATACCGTATGTTGTTCTGAACATTATGTTTCAGAACATGAATGCCATGCACAGAAGTGCTCCTCCTCATTTTCCATCACAGCATTTCAAGGTTCCTAAATCTATCCTAAATAAATGCATGTTTGCTTTTGGTACAAATTTACACATTTTCACGTTTTTTCTTTTTTAAACTACCAGCCTTGGCCTTACATGCTTGCTATTAGAAAGACACAAAGCAATTTCACATAGCTTAATTCAATGTTTTATGATGATATAAAGACACATTGCTACCACACACACACACACACACACACACACACACACACACACACACACACACACACACACACACACACACACACACATATATCACAGGATAACATTTAAGAACATAAGAACATAAGAAGAGCCCTGCTGGATCAGGCCAAAAGCCCATCTAGTCCAGCTTCCTGTGTCACACAGTGGCCCCACCAGATGCCTCAGGGAGCACACGAGACAACAAGATACCTGTGTCCAGTCGCCACTCCCTTGCACCTGGCACAGAGAAAACCCACTTCTAAAAAACCAGGAGGTTGCTTATGGCTTGTAACCTGTGATGGTCTTTTCCTCCATGAATTTGTCCAAACCCCTTTTAAAGGCATCTAGGCCAGGTGCCATCACCACATCCTGTGGCAAGGAGTTCCACAGATGAATCACACGCTGGGTAAAGAAATATTTTCTTTTGTATTTGGAGACACCTGCGTGGTGGGATGCACATAGAAAGGAGTTGTTGAGTCCAGTAAACAATAGAGTCTGCAGCCATCATGTTTTGGGCAAGGTACAAAGATGCTTTGGTACAAGGTACAAGGAGTCCATATGATGGACTCTCTGATCTTGCCATAGATTCAAATATCTTGCTTTTTTAAACTATGGCAAAGTCCATCATGCAGTAGCCCTATGCACGTGACATATGTGGGGATGTCAACGCATCTTTCCTAATATTAGGTGTGTGTGTGGGGGGGTCATGCCCGTTTCCCTCACCACCACACTGACGCACTGATATCCCCATGTATATCACCTGAGTAGGGCTATTAAAACCTCTTTGGGCAACCCAAGTCCACAGGGATTCCATATCTTAATGACTGTAAAAAAACAAAAAACCACCAAACTGCAACCCAGACAGTTGTCTGATGAAAGCAAGACATGCTCTTCCATTGCTAAAATGTAAGTCAGGACCTGGGCAGGAATGCCTGGGAGCCCCACGATGTTACTGATAGAAGAACCAGATAACAGTGTAATAGGGATATTTGTTTGGGCTAAAAATTGATATCATCGGTACTAATACCAGGATGTTGCACTTTTCACCAGTATATAATGTGGTAGATATAGATAAAAATTATATATACCATGTACGAGTAGTAATAAGACCTAATTTAAATTATGAAACTGACTCATTTTGATGCCAGTGGCTATAAAAATACTGTTTGCATTTATTAACGTGCATCTTTAACTCTCTGTTAGAAAAAGTCGATAACTGAGGCCTAGTCTGTCAGTATGATTGAATGCTGCAGTGAGAGAATGAACTGCAGGTAGACAATCACATTTTTGAAAGCCCTCCATGTTAAAACTCTTAGCAAACAGGAAACCAGCACAGCATCAAAGCGCTAGGGTAGGTTCTTTTTCTCCACAATGTTAGCTTTTTATTTGTAAGGAGTTTCTTATGTGGAGCAGTATTCTAAATTGATTGTCATGTAACTGCAGGGTCTACCTGTCTTGAAAGATCTTTCAGAAAGGCCCTCTTATGGATTCCACTTGTTTCTGAGGAATGGTTGGCAGTGACTCTATGAGAGGGCATTCTCTGTGATGGCCACCACTTTATGGAATTCAGTGAGGTGTGCCAGGCCCCTTCACTGCTGAAGTTTTAGTGATTGCTGAAGACTTACCTCTTTCAGCAGGCCTTTGCTAGACTGCTATAATGCTTCCTGGATTTATGGTTACCCGTGCACCCCCCAAATAAAGCACGCCACACCGAGGTCTGGGTTAAGGGCCACTTTATTAAACTATTTAGCATAAACACAATATAAAAAACCTGCAGCAAGCTATAACTGATTTCTAACCCAGCGTGCGGGTTTCTCTAATGAGGGAAACGGCCCTAGCCGTCTACTTCCCCCTCAATCTCGGATTGGGCATGACATCCTGACTCCAGGCCAGCTCGGTGCACGACCGTGCTGGCCTATCACTGCCAACCCTTAAGGGTTGAGGCGGCTGTGTAGCGCAGGCCTCCCCAGGAACTCCTGAAGGTGGTCTTTGCTACCCAACCCAAGGGTTTGCCAGCCAGCCTCACCGACCCGGAAGGCATCCTATGAGCGGTCCTGGCTAACCCTTTGGCCTTGCCCACCTCATGATGTATACCAAGGTCCCCCCCTGGCTACCCTACCCGCACGCTTACCTGCCACCAGGGGGGGTCAGCCTAGAGCTTGACCCCCACTGCCCAACCGAGCGAAAAAATTCAAAATGCCTTGTTGCATGTCAAACAGAAACATGTCAGCACCCGCAGCCGACAGGTGAACGCCATCACTCCGAAACAGCTGCGGGGCATTATAAACAATGCCTGGATGTGAGATGAATTCTCCACCCGCCTCCAAAATAAAACGTTTTAGATAGTCATTCACCTTCCGTCGTGCAATATCCAGCCGACGTGGGTGAATCGCCCCTCTCCAAACCCTGCGGGGAAGTAAACAGGACCAGAGGATAGCCATCCCCGGCACCCATGACCTAATTGTGGCGATGTCCTTACGAATTTGGTGCCTCAAGGACACGGAAGTCCTCTGGCCCAAATCATTTTCGCCCAAGTGAATGACCAATACTTGTGGGGGCGGGTGTGAGTGCACAAACTCAAGAAAAGAAGGGAGCAGCTGACCCCAGCGCATCCCCCTCTTGCCGACCCAGCATAGCCAGTTAATCTGAAATACTACATGTTATTTACTCCAATATTACATTTAATCTGACCTCCATGGGAAGGTCAGAAGAGGAGTGCAGGAAAAGAAATAAAACTGGGCCCTTTTGTTAGTACAATCTATATTAATGTATTTCATTGCTGAAGATGCTGTTGAATTCTCTACATAGAATTTGTAAATGGTGAAGTCTTCTTAAATGACGTATGCTTAAGTTGAACATCACTGGTTAAATTTCTGTGCTTTAATTTTTTTTACTGCTGTTTGGTTGTTTTCATGTAGGAGTCCTGCACTGATTGGATGCTTCATAGTAGACAGGGAATATTTCCAAGAAATTGGTCTGCTAGATGAAGGCATGGAAGTCTATGGAGGTGAAAACGTGGAACTTGGAATCAGGGTAAGGAATAATCCTGGCGAGATATGGTTCATGGGTTCATGAAGGGTCGGACACGACTTAACGACTGAACAACAACAACAACAAAGGAATAATCAGGAATAAGTGAGTTTCACTCCGGTTGTAGATGGAAAGAATGTCTCAGATAATGAAGTCAATATGGAAGAATCAGAAACACGCACTAAGATTATAACGTGAGTCTCTTTTTACGAAAACCAGATAAGCTTTTAGCCAAATTAAATGTTCACCACTTTAGACTAGGCAAATAGGCCATTTAAGAACTGAAAAGATGCTGAAGTAGACATGATTGGGTGCAAATGGCTTATTACTGAGTTAATTCCTGACATATTTTGAACATGCAAACTCTTCCTCAGGGTAAGTGATTCAATAATTGAACAGATATGAAAACTGCATTCTGAACAGGTTTTCTGATCATCAAAGAACTGCTCTCTTCCATCGTGGCCAAGGCCCTCTAATTTATGTAGTGGGGGCCAACATTACTCCCCAAGTGATCAATAAACAACCTTTTTGCAGCTGGTGTACAAGCATAGATTGTTTTAGTATTATGAAAAATAATATGTTTTAAGTTAATAAGCTTGCCAATCAATCTATTTTATTATGTTGCGAAAGAGAAGGCAAAAATTTAAGAACTCAGTGCTTTCTCAGCATGTCAGAAGACGGCCTCATTAATCTGTACTTTTTGCTTCTGCCAAATAGCTCTCTGAATAAGACTTTTCAATCCATTATTGTATAATTTAATTAAGATGAGTCCAATTAATATTGGAGTCTAAAGGTACTGGATCATTGCCCCTTCCTGACAGTTCCAATAAAAGAATTATCTGTGTCCTTATTTTAGGCAGTATTTTCACCTGTAGTCCTTTCAAAATTCTTTTTCTAGAGTTTCCATTCCATGCAGAATTCCTATGAACTAGCATGTTTTGAATTTTACCTTTGTTAGTGTGCTGATTCTTTTTAAAGATGATCACATTTTCTTCCCCACGTTCTCAAAATTACCTTCTAACAGTCAGTTGCTCCGGAAAGCTCTTATTTACTGCTGTTTAAAACAGAAAGTCATTATGGTACAGGAAAGCATTGATAAGTTGGACCTAAGAGACTGCAGTTCAAGTCCCTGCTTAGCTATGAAATAACTGTGTGGCCTTGGCAATTCAGTGGTTCTCAGCACCAGTTTCCATCCTTATATCAGGACTAAAAATAGTCTACCTCACAAGGCTATGGGGAAAAAAACTCATGCAGACTATAAACAACTTTGTGCCTTTTAAAAGTACTATTGAATAACTATTGAGTGCTATAACATTGTTTAAACATTCCAGAATTTTGCTGAAGTAGTGAACCTTGGAAAAGACTAATTGCCTCTTTTAATTAAGGTTTTCTAGGTAGCAAGAACAGCTTCCCCAAGATAACGCATGTTTATTAAGCACAGTTGAACCACTTTAGAAGCAGATAAAATATGAGCCAGATGTGTTGTTCCATTTCATCGTAGGCTTAAACATATTTATAGAATAGTGAGGCAGCATAATCATACAATTTCTATTCCACTCAATGCTATTAGTATATTAGCGACAATCTATGTGATTTATGTATCTCAAATCGCTCTTCCTAAATACCTTCCATATAATATAATACAACTAATATCCTAGGGAGCCAGTGGATTTTTAGAATGAAAGTATTCTTAGGAAGATGATTGGATTGTCCCTATATGAACCTATGGTGCAACTGCATTTGGAATACAGTGTACAGTTCTGGTTGCCACACCTCAAGAAGGATATTGTAGAGCTGGAAAAGGTGCAAAAGAGGGCAATCAAAATTATCAGAGAGCTGGAGCATCTTCCTTCTGCGGAAAGGCTGCAATGTTTGGGGTTTCTTAGGTTGGAAAAAGGGAGATTAACAGCACAATCCTGTCTAACCCCACGCCCTGCGATGCGGCGAGGCCAGTGCAGCCTCTGCCGCATTCAGGGCACGAGACAGGTTGCCGGTTGGTCACATTTGTTCCCTTCCCCCAGGTAAAGCCCCAGCCGCCCCAATAGGGTTACTTGGATATGTGCCAGCTATTTTGTAGCTCAAGTCCAAGAGGCCCGTGTAATGGCAGCCAGGCCCAGGAAGGGAGATAGTATACAGCGGAGAAGGCTGCCACCAATCCTTCCCCCTTCTCGGGCCTGGTCAACCAATTCCACCCAATCGGAATGCCCAGTTCCACCCTACCCACACTCCTCCACTGCACGGCGGGGAACTCACCTTCCCCAGTAGGCACTCCACTGGATCTGGGGCAGGGAGAGCAGTGTCGGCCTGTGCACCACCTCCTCACTGGGTGACGCAAACATGCCTTATGGCACATTTGCAACACCTGGCAAAGCAGCACTCTGACAGTCTAAAATGTAGTGAGGATTGGGCTGTAAGGGGAGATATGATTGAGACGGAAAATTACGCACACTTCACACAGAGCACTGGTTTGGTGTATTAGGCCTCACTGTTTCCCCATCTAAATGCACACATGCATGCAGCTGCATTCTGTGGCTAACATTGGGAAACATCTGTAGTGGTGGGCTGTCTTCCATGGGTGTTTGTCCAGCATTACTCATCTTTTCACTGCAAGACATTCAAAGTTCCCAAAAACACAGTTGGAACACCACTGGTATAGATGAATCTCCACAGAATAGCTAATTTCTGAACGTGGCCCTACATTCTTGGGTTCACAGAGCTGGCTATAAAGGGAAGGACACATGTCTATAAAGAAGTGGTAAGGACATTTTGAAATATAATGTTGAGGCTGTGAAACACACTTTCAAAATTTTCATTTTACACTTCCCAGTTTCTCCAAGTCCCTTTCCTCTCAGTTATCAAAAATAAAGCATTGCTGCAGCAGTGGAGAGGGCACATTTCTTACATTACAGATGAGAGATGGAAGCGTCCTCCGTAGCTGATAGCAGAAGGCCTGGAGTCACAAGACTACTTGTGGAAGCTCGTTTCTTTGCTTGAACTTGTGCGCTGTGCTTAAATTGATTCTGAACGGAATGACTTACCATTTCTTTACACTGGCAAGGAGTTTGATCAACGCTACCCGTGAGACTTCTCTAATAATTTGCATGACAGAATATGGCCCCAAAACTCTCAAGTAATATACTAGCCAGTCAGCTAAGCTTAGCCTTTGCGGAAGCTAAATGCTGAAGATGACTTTGATGGACAGGGCAACAGAAAAGCATAAGCCTTAGTGTAATTGAAACTTTGGGGTATGCCAGATCACTTTAATAAGGCCCAATTTTACTTTAATGTCCCAATATCTCATTTTTTTCTGCTGTCTCCAGAGAAGCCCAACCTGACCTGCATAATACTTTAAAATACCACAGTGTGCAATGATAGCACACCTTGCCCACTACTGTTTTGATGAGAATTTCAATTTCCCCCTGCATCAAAATAGTTTATAGTGCTGCAGTGTACAGATATCTTAGCAGTGTGTCACTGTCTTTTCACACAGTGCTTGGAATTAGCCTAAATACTGCCAGGATTAATGCACATATACACCACAACCTTAAATAGCATAATATTGTCATTGTTGCATAAGACAGATATAGCTCTTTCTATTCCAGATGCAAACTTGTAGCTACGCAAGGAATTTTAGAAAAGTGCTCAGGTTCTCCAACAAATATAGAGCTTTCAAAATAATGCAATGATTGATGTGCATGTTCTTCTCTTTGTGTCACATGAGCAAATGATACCACTTTTTTGTATCCTGGCCTGGGCTTATGTTTCTAAATTAGGGCAGGACATAAGTTAAGCAAAGAAATACTCCCGGGGGGCGGGGGGAGAGGAGAGAGATCACAACATTTAGCTAGGGTTTAGGAACTGGAGACCCCTGGGCCAAACCTAAGTCACTGAGAAGTGCCAGTGTCCCCTTCCCATTGTCAACAGTCTACAGAGGTGGAGAGAAAGTGGCCAGTAGCGTAGCCGGGGGGGGGGAGTGGTGCAGTAAGTGTTGCACAGCATACATGGCATAAGTTTATACAGAGGTGGGAAGTGTCCCCTCCCTCTCACTGTCAGAGCCAGTCAGGCAGCTAAAGCAATGCTGCCTTCGCTGCCAAATGGTTCCGATGGCGAGTGGGAGGGGCCACTTTGCACCTCCGTGTTATGCCGTGCAACACTTACCGCACCACTCCCCCCCCCGGCTACGCTACTGAAAGTGGCACCTGTGTCAACATAACTTTAAAGCAAATACTTCAAAGGATGTAGTATGGCTGATGCTGTGCCCTTCTCACTCACCATTTTGACTTCTGTTGTTGTATTAAGCTGCAGTTTGTCAAAGCCATTTACAATCACAATAAAGAAACTAGCTTTCCTGTGCTATAGTATAATGTTTTTCATGCTATCCAAAACATATTTGTCTCTACAACACATTTTGCCGACTTATGGCATCAATAGCTTGGAGCATTTATGAATAATAATTAATGTATGATGTATGCACCAAATATATTATTTATGATTGCATAATTGCACCATCCATTGTAGACAGCTTTGATTACTGTTTTTTCTAGTTTATGAAAATGAGTTTATCATGGCCTCTAAACATGCAAACATAACTGCAACAGAATGCAAATAACCATAAAATGACTTGTGTACAAGCATTTATGGATCGAAGAAAAGGCAATCTACCCTGATTGTGAGCATCTCATAGACACAAAGTATATTGCAAAGAACTTTGTTTCTACATACATAATTCTATACAAATGAAAACAAAAATCTTTCAGTTAAAAATGTCATTATAGGAGCCAGTTTCCTCAGTTCTCCCAGTACCTCAGTTGTAGGGGACTTTTCCTTAGCTATCAAAGGATGTGATAGCTTATGAACCGTCTCTTCCTTTGCCTACCCAAGAACTTTGCTCCTTGTACTAGAGCGGCCGTTCTCAAACCTTTTGGTCTTCAGAGCCCTTTATACTCCTAAAAGGAGTCTCAGGGAACTCTGCCGGTGCATGTCTCAGGGAGCCCCAGAGCATGCGCAGAGTGGCGCAGCGCTGAGTCCAGCGTTTCTTTTTTAGTTGCCCTGATTTTATAGTGGGTGGGGAGGAGGGAGTATCAGATCTAGTCAAAGCACCTGGAACAGACATGGGTAGCATTTAATACCCACTTCATCCCTGTGGATCCCCGGGAGGTCCTGCAATACAGTATTTCTGTACTGAAAGACACAGGAACTTTGCCGAAAAAAAAGTCATCAGTCCTACATAGTGTGAGAGTGACATGAGAAACGTAGACTTAGCTAAAAGTGTTTGTATTAAGCTCTCAATGTGAACAGAATCATTGCGAAACTATATCCTGAATGTCATGGGCATTACCGATTGAAGTTCTCAGGGATGTGGTTTTGAAATTATTGTCATTTTGCCATAGAAAGAGGCCTATTTTGAAAATTATTTCCCTCTATATCACGGTGCTTCCAATTGTTTCTCAGCCTGCAAAAAGTTGCTCTCCGCGGCTGCCTCTATTTGTTTGTGTCAAGCCTCTAGTGGCATAATTTTCTCTTCCCTTCTTTTCTCCATGAATGCCTCAGCAGGCTTCCCGCAGCGACAGCATGTATAATTACACATACAGATAGCGTGACTAGTTCAGCTATGAATCATCTTTATGATCTCTCTGTTTCTGGGGAAGAAAGCCTGTTATTTAAAGGTCCTGTGAGGAAGGAAAGGTGATTTGACACAGCAGCAGTTGATATTGGTGCAAAGAGCCCCCTAAGTTCAGCCCACAACCAGTGAAGGAGGGGCACTCTCCGGCTTTTGGGCTGGTAGGTACTTTTGCTTTGCTGGCCCTCGTGTCATTGAACTGGTGGGTTTGCCACTTGATTGAAGAAAAATCCTGCTTTGGAGATTATAGGGACAGAAACGCTGATCTGTTTGAACAAAAAGCACTACGGTTGATGAATAACACAAATGTTATCGCCACAGCATGCATCTGACTGGAGCTTTGTGGCATTTGAGTTGTGAAGTTAATACAGGAAACTGTTGGTGAGACTATTTCCTTGATGGTGTAGCAAACCCAGCATCCTACCCTAGCCTCACCCAATTTCCTAGTAATTCAAGAGGCCTATATTGTTCTTCTCTGACATCAATGCTTCCATTTCCATTTCCCTTTGACATTCCACTGTTGTTTTTAAAATGCTGTTATAAAACCATTGAACACAGTGGTACTGACTTCTGAGTAGACATGTCTAGGATTGTGCTGCAAGTGAGTTAAATAGGAAGGAGGCACAAAGACACTTTTTATCAGCACCTCCAGCTTCATTATCTATTAGAACAGCCTAGTATTAAATTCCTAGGCTAGAGGCCCTTAACATCTCTTGAGAATCTTGCTCAAAGTCTGCTAGAGCTCCAGGAACCCTTTCACAGATATTTACCGAAACAAATGATGCTACTCCCTGATATGTTTGTACCTGGAAAGAAGACTTTGAAATCTAAATACAACCCTTTATAAGTTGGTGTTAGGGACTAGAAAGCTTGGACTTCTAGCAAAATAACTCATAAAGTGGAATTTTCCTCCAAAAGAAAGAATGTAAATGGGAGTTAATGGAGGCCATATGTACATCCATGCCCTTCATTGGATTTAAAGGGGGAAATATTCTCCCATAAGGAACAATGGAATAAGGTTAGGATAGGGACCGTGGAGAGTGGCATGCAGTCCTGAACACATATAAACCAGTATCTCCCCCCCCCCTTGCAGGGGCATCCCATCCATGACACAAGGTGAGCTTCGTATCAGGCAGCGAACTGGAGGAGGCAGTGAGTTGGCTGGGGATACCTGACGCCCATTCACTGCTGCTGCCTCCATAGAGTCCAGGCTTGCTTCATCCTCTTCTTGCACTAGAGCATGCAAGAGGAGGGCTTACCTCTCTCCCTTGGCTTCCAGTGTCATTGCCGTCTCATCCTCTGATGGCCGGTGGAGGGAATGCTGGGAGCCCAGCGTTCCCTACATGGCCATTAGAGGAAGCACAGTTTAAAAGAACCCTACTAGGAGGGACCAAGGTGCGTAGGCTGGGAGTCCTTTGACTATCAGTTAAACTACTTACATGGCAGGGAAAAATGGACATCCTCGTTTTCATATGTTCCTGCTGTGATTGTTTTTGGATATAACTGGCAAAAGCAAAGCCACGTAGTTTGGGAAAGGCAAATTTTGCTCACTGCAGAATTTCAAATGCTGATTGTGTGTTTTTTCTATATGTTTTGAATGTTTGGGGTGTTGGTGGGCCTGTGCCTCTTCCATTATGATTGCATTTCTTTTTGATGTTTCGCGTTTCTGCAACTTACTAGTAAAGCCGACTGCGTAGCTCCAATATAGAGCTGTTTCTGTCAGTAACAGAAGATTGCTGACACAAGATCACCCTGGCACCGAGGATGGCAAAAAGCAAGTGTGTGAAAAATGAACAGTTACAGTTGTCTGCTTCCTTTTTTGACATAAACTTGGCAATGGAATGGCTTAAGTATCAATTATTTTCCTGCGTCCGGCAGTGAATGGCTATAATGAAGAACAATTGAGTGAAGCCTTGTGCCTTTAGCGACCCTTGAAGCATGTTATCTCCTGGTAGCACAGTCCTTGGCCAGGTTTCCTGCAACTATGAAAGAGCAACACCCCCTGGCCTACAACATACCTAATTTAACAATGCTTTATGGAAACTTTATGGTTCATGAAGCCAAGTTCAAAATTAATTCTTACAGAACAAACCCAATTTTAAAAGTGCATAATGAAGCAATTAACAAAAAAGGGAGGGGAAAGACACCGACAATGTGATATTAGGAAAATAAATTCCATGTATTCCTTTTGGGCTGATGATGCTTTGGAGAAGCTTATTTAGTAATTAATGAGTTTTAAAGACTGGGGGCCACCTTAAATTATCTGAAAGCTTTTTTAAAATTACTGTTAGAAAAGTCCTTTTAGCTCTTAGTTTGCTGCTGCTGCTGTTGTTATTTGGACTTCTAAATGTTTAGACGTAGTTTTGGTTTATGATGCTTAAATAAGCCGCCTTGGGTCCCTTCGGGGAGAAAGACAGGATAAAAATATTGTAAATAAAATAAAGAAAAATAAATAATAGTTGTTTTTGCATTTTTGGCATCGGAAATTTCAAAAGGAATAGCTACCCTGGCTAAAATATTCATTTGGTTTTAAAATAGTTTTCCTCCTCCTTTCTGTCTTAACACTACGTGTTCTTGGGTAGGTCTTGGCAAGTGGGAAAAATAGAGGGAAAGTGGAGCTGCCTGGCAAGATGGTGGCTGTGAAAGAAGGTGAGGGGAAGGCAGACAGCATGACCTCCCTGTCCAGCCCTCCCCACAAGCTAAAGCACCCACCGGTCTTCCCCCCCCCCCCCCCACTGCCAGCAAGCCAAGACGCAGGAGCACCACCCTGGCATCAGTCGTGGCACAGCACTAATGAGAAGACAGCAGTAGTTCAGTGTCACAGTTGGCAAGTCGCAGCAGTGCAGCCACTGAGGTCACTCTTGTTGCCCAGTCTAACCACGTCTCCTTGGGAGGAGATGTTCTCCGGAGGGAGCCTGGAAGAGCAGACTCAAGAGGGGAACAATGCTCCAATCAGAGTTAGCCTCTGCCAAATCCAGGGATATTCCTGGATGTTTTACGGGGGGGGGGGGAGGAGAGAGAGAGAGAGAGATATTCAATGAAATGATGAGTTCTTCCCTCACTCTCCTACTCCACAGCCATAGAAACCCCTTTGTAGGGCAGCTGGATGGAGTAGGAGTGTTTCTCTGTCAAACATGGTGGCAGAGCCAAAGAGCATTTCACCTCCACACAAATCCAGATTAACTCTAAAAAAGGATTATTTTAAACGGTGAAGGGGGCAGACCTCTGAACAGTTTAAAGAAGAGAGGCATTGAATACTTTTAAAAATGCATGCCCTATTTTATATGTTTCCTAAAACAGAACCAAGTCAGAAGGCTATCCACAAGTAATTAATTACTGACATTGAGGCAGAGTGGCTTATCAAAGATACCCTACTGAGTTAATGGCAGAAATGAGATTTGAACCAGACAATTCTTGGCCATACTGCTCAGTCTCTTACAGCGCAATCCTATCCAACTTACACCAACAGTGTAACCAACGGGGGAGAACAGGACGGGAGGCTTTGGAGGGGAGGGGAGATTTAAATCCCCTTTAAATCCCCCTTTGGAGGGGATTTGAATCCCCTTCCATTCTCGGGCCTCCCGTTCTCACTGCACTGCTGGTTACACCGGTGGTGTAAGTTGGATAGGATTGCGCTGTTAGGGCTCAGTCCAGCCTAACTCAGCACAAGTCAGGCACAATTGTGGCCTAAAATAGGGCTGAGTTAGGCTGCAACTGTGCCTGAGTTAGGCAGGAGGCAAGAGCAGTGGGCCAGGATCGAGGCAAAACTTACTGCAGAGGCAGGCAGGCCCCTGTGGGGAGGTGTCCGTCTTGTGGAAGCGAAGAGCCCCCTCCTGAGCTTGTCTGTGTGCACCTACCACAGCTGCTGCAGCGTTCGCAGCAGATGGGCAGCCACAGGTGGGCCTGCAGGCACTGGGCGTGCGACAGTCAGCTGAAGGGCAGAGGTTGTGCCAGTGCCAGCTGCCCCAGGGCACCCTGTGCATTAGCCACCTGCTGCAGGGGGGAGTGCCACTGCCCTCCTACCTGCAACAGGTGTTGCCACCCCCAAGCCACGTTGAGACTGCACGTGGGAGTCATGGGGGGAGGGGGGAACGGCACACACAAGGGGGGGTCACATGAGGTCTGGAACCGCCTCTGCCAGGACATGCCCGTGCGCTGCCTGAAGCCCTGGGCCTCCAGGGCCGTGGCAATGCCCACAAAGAAGGCATACCGATATGACTTCTGCTCCGTGCCCCGGCCAAGACCGAGAGATGCCTTGGGCTTGTCTGCTGCGAGCGGGAAGGGCTCACGCAGCTCATCACGCCCCCAGATGGGGCAACGTCGGCGCCTCACGGCAGGCGCTCTGGCGGGGTGGGGGGTGCCAGCGTCCATCATCAGGGAGTGGGAGAGGAGGCAGGCACACAAACAGGGGGAGCTGGGGAGGGGCACGGGTGGGTCAGAAACAGATAGACAACAAGGCTGGTGGGAGAGGGATACAGGGAGAGGGTTCTGCAGAGACCAATAGGGACACAGGGGTCACTTCGCAGATGAAGGCAATGCAGGAACGGGCGCCTCTCATGCAGACGGACCGAGGGCGGAAACGGACGCCGTTGACGGGCGGAAACGGACGCCGTTGACGGGCGGAAACGGACGCCGTTGACGGGCGGAAACGGACGCCGTTGACGGGCGGACTGAGGGCGGAAACGGACGCCATTGACGGTTGGAAACGGACGCTGTTGATGGGCGGACCGAGGGTGGGTGAGAGCCCCGGTTGCTGAAAGGGCTCTTCACGGACGTGGTGGACGCGAGCGAATCTAGTATGGGCGTCGTGTCGCTTGTCACTGTTTGCCTGCCTGAGAGGCCCCCCAACTCCCCCCTCCCCTCTGAGCCCTGAGGGTCTGGCAGCCCCCCTGCTGTGTTCTCCCTGGGCTGGCTGTGGCAGGCCCTGGCTGGGATTCATGCAGGGGCTTGTGTGCTGGGGACTGTCTCTCTGTGTGGGGGGCAGTGCTTGTGTAATACTGGGGTCATGTTGTTCAAGGGGCCTTTGCCCAAGGGGCATCTTTATTGTTCTGGAACATTGGCAGAGATGGCCAGGCGAGGCTGCCAGGGGTAGGCACAGCAGCCACTCAGAACGTAGCAGCAGCAGGCATGCCCCATGGACCTGGAGACGCAGGCTCTTCCCCTGTGGAACCACAGCCTGCTCCATAGAAAAGGGAGGGACAGCAAGTAGGCAGCCAGGGAGGTGGAGCAGCAGCAGCAGCAGCAGCAGCTGCTGAGGAGGGTTGCAGGGCAGGCTCCCAGACCTCTGGCAGCATCGAGGCAGACGAACGTGGGGCAACCAGACTGCAGGCCCAGGGGTGCTCCCAGGAAGGTAGGTGGTAGTGGACATTCCTGGGGAGACAAAAAACACGGGGGTGTTCCATGGCAGCTGCTGTGTGGTAGCAATCGCCATTGAAGAAATGCCAGTGTGAGGTTGCAAAGGCCTGCAGGGAGAGAAATTAAACACAGCTGACAGGTGTGACACACATAGCATGGTCTGCGCTCCTTCCCTGGGTGTAAGGTGAGCATGATCCTGTAAGGGAAAAGGGTCAAAGAGAGAGACAACAACACGACTTGGGGGTCACAACCATGGCAAACCTAGCAATACTGACCTGTCAGTGGACCCTGTGGAGAAAAGAGGGGGGGGGACAGCTGGTGTCTACATAAGGCTAACAGTTCCACACTTGTGGCATTGTGTGCTCACATGACTACAGGCAGCAATCAGACACAACAATGGTAAAGAGGCATGTATCCTATATATCATAGCAGGCATTGCAGGCAGCTATGAAACAAGACATTGGTAGAGAGGCATTTCAGAGAAGGCATTGCAGGCAGCTATGAGACAAGACATTGGTAGAGAGGCATTTCAGAGAAGGCATTGCAGGCAGCTATGAGACAAGACATTGGTAGAGAGGCATTTCAGAGAAGGCATTGCAGGCAGCTATGAGACAAGACATTGGT
Source organism: Plestiodon gilberti rubricaudatus (assembly GCA_026170595.1). Taxonomy (NCBI): domain Eukaryota; kingdom Metazoa; phylum Chordata; class Lepidosauria; order Squamata; family Scincidae; genus Plestiodon; species Plestiodon gilberti. The sequence continues at coordinate 232,123,176 of JANXHW010000001.1, read as the reverse complement.
AGAGAGGCATGTATCCTACCTATATTTCTATATGCACAGAGGCAGAAGTCAGAACTCATGTCAGCACGTACCCTGCTCTTACCTGCTGGTGTTGTTGCCTGTGGGGGGGGGGGAGAGAGGGTCTGGGAGAAAGACATGGGTTAGCAAACACTTGCATGGAGACAGCTGCCCAGGCACAGCAGTAAACAGTTTGGCCACAGCCTGAACAGCCCTCTCTGCCCTAGAGGGGGGCAGAGAGGTGAGAGGAGAGGAGAAGAGAGAAGTGGGGTGTTTGTGAATTTTGCCCTCCACCAACAAAGTCCCACTTTGTGGCTGCTGGGGGACAGGACCCCACGCCACATGCTCAGAGAGAGAGAGAGAGAGAGAGTGGAGGGCTGGGGCTGGGCTTTTGTGAGAAAGAGGCTGGGTGGGGCTGGGTGCTGATAGGGTAACTATTTGGGTCCGGTTCCAGAGTTATGCCACAACTATTCCGTCCTAACTCAGGCACAACTCAGGAATAGGGTGTTAGAACTTTTCAGGAGAGGGCTGGAGTGGGTAAGGTAAAATGGCTCCTATGGGTCTCCTCACATTTAAGTCCACCTTTTTTGTCGACCCAAATTTTGTGCCGGAGTTGTGCTCGAGGGGGCATGTCGGGGGCTCTCCAGTGTCTGGAATCCGACCCAAATTCGTAACCGCCCCCGTCACGCCCCCGTCACGCCCATGGAACGCCCACTCTTAGGCCGCAGTTGTGCCGGAATTGTGCCGGCGCCCGTACTGTGCATGCGCGCGGCGTCCGTCGTAGATTCGTCCTACGTCCGGCACAATTGCAGCACAAATTTGGCCTCTCCGGCACAATTCAGGCATAACTCGAGCCTAAAGCGCTTAGGCTGCAGTTGTGCCTGAATTGTGCCACTGAGGCCTTAGGCTGGACTGGGCTGTTAGAGTGGTTTTGTACAGCTCCCAGCTCCCACCACATTCTCTTTTTACTGGGAGGGGAGGGGGACAAGTTAGTGTGGGGACAAAACTGATTTTGGTACATTTTGTGCCTCGCTATACTATTGATAATAGAATAACCCCTCCCCATAGGGCAGCATTACATATTTCTAGACTCTGGAGTAGCTTGACCCAAAACTTGTGTTTTCCCAAGAAGTTTTATAAAACCTAACAATTTTTTGGATAGTTTATTTGTTTAGTTATTCATTCATTAATCTTACAGACAACAAAAACAAGCTAAGGACAATGTTTCCAGTTGCTGTGTGAAAGCCCTAAGCATATTCTACTATTTTTTTTCCAGCATGCCGGAAGTATTTAGACCAATATTTGTAAAACATTAATCACATTTTAAACAGAGGCTGAGACATTTTTTCATCTAAGTAATTAGATTGGGTTTTGAATGGGCTCTGCACAGCCATCTTGTTGTATTAGCCCTTGCCTTGACAGTTCCTGCTTAACATTTAAGAATTTAAGCGTATTCATGGTTCTTGAAGCAGTGTAATTAATACATCTTCAGAAATAGAACAAAGACTGACACTGTGTTTAGACAAGGAAGAGAAGATCAACAGGTTTGATTAATTGGAGTTTACTGAGAAACTTGGTAATTGCTGTTTACAAACCAAATTAAAGCATAGTTAAACCAGCTTTTTTTTTAAAAAAAAAAGAAGCAACAAAAACAGATGCAGCTTCACTTTGAAGTCAAATTATTGAATTAATAATGAAATCAAAGGTACTGTGAAGGAGAATCTTAAATGCCACCTCCTGTTGCCAACTCATTAAAAAGTTCAGTTGTATTCAGATCTGGTGATTTTGTTCAGCTCCGTAGTATAGCTGAGATTTACGCTTCATTGGACTTTTAAGATTTAAATGTGGCATAGTTTAGCTTGGTAATTTTTGCCTCCAGAAGCGCACGTATGTTGTTAAAATTCACAAACTTGTTTGAAAATCAAAATATATACCGTATACAAAATTCACTAAGCTGAACAGAGGTGGAAAAATGGGACCGCATTGTTTTGTACTGGAGTGGCAGAATAAGTCACAGGCTGTTTGTGCCTTCCTTCCTGCACTCCTCTTTCCCTTTCCCTTTGGCATGGACCCGAGAGAAGAACAGAAGAATAGAATTAACTAATATAAGACCAGCAAGCCTGCTGGAAGGGCAGGTGACAATTTGTTCCTGCCTTTCCTTTTCCCGTTCAGCAGAGCTATTTAGGCAGACATGGCGTTGGGTCAGCCAGGACCCACTGCCATCAGAGGGACCACCTGGCCGGGTCAATTCCTGAGCCCTCACGACCAATACACAGAGCCACTGGAGTGGTCCTTTGAATGCATCCAAACCAGTTTCCCTTGAAGAAGATTGTCAACACTTGAAAGCACACTATGCTGATGCATTACTGTCAGAGCACATATGCAATCTCCTCTCCCTTTGTGTTGGTGCTTTCTCTTTTTTCCTCCCCTGGTAATTACGCACATGATGATCATATTAAGATTACTTTTGGTAGGGTTTCACCAGTGCAAGTGCATGCCTCAGTAATGTGGAGTGTGAGATAAAACATGGATGAAGAGACTAGACTCTAGTCTAGTGCTCTGTGAAAAACATTGGAAATAGAAAATGGCACAATGGAGGATTTCTAACGCATTAGCTTCACTTTGAAAACAAAACCCAGTAAATCAAATGTCCTAAATGCGGGAGAAATTCAGATTAGGATATGTAAGGGAAGCCAGAGGGCACAGTGCCTAGAGGTTAGCAATGGCATCCTTCTTCCTTGCTCTCCACTTCACTCTTAGTACTGGTTACACTGAGAATTGACTGGGGAAAGGTAGGCCATCATTCAAAGTTAGGAAGCCCAGATCTTGGAGAAGGCCCAGGTCCAGGGGCCCCTCTTTGAAAGCAAAGATGTAGCAGAGCATAATGATCTATTCTGAGAGGAATGGCAAGGCCACTCACTCTCAAGGGAACTTGGACCAGGAAGGTGAAACCGTAAAAATATAGAAAGCTTATTAGAGGGCTGGAAAATTCAAACACTGGAGCGAACAATGCAAGGGATAAAAACAAGATGCTGATCAATGAACAAAAAGAGAAGAAAGGGGCAGGTGGGCGGCAAAGGTTGACACAGAGGTTAAAAGGCAAGTTGAAACATCACAAAACCCTTGTTGCAGCTAATAGGGCAGGGAATGTACCCTAGTTACTCACGCTCATGCACATTCCAAGAGTCTGATCTCTATGCTCACATGTGCAGCACGGTGAGCAGGCCTACCTTTCATGAAGCAGCAGCTACTTCCAATGACTGAATGACTAGGCTTACCATGCATAAGTTTAACTAGACATACAGCACAATCCTAACCAACGTTCCAGCACCGGTGCAGCTACAATGCAGCCCCGAGGTAAGGAAACAAATGTTCCCTCACCTTGAAGAGGCCTCCATGACTGCCCCTGCAGTGGCGTTCCTGAGGTAGGGACTCGACAGTAAGTCGCGCCCCGACCTACTACCGCATTCACGAACCAGAGCGAGGAGGCCCCGCCCCCTCACTGTCGGAGCCATTCCGCGCAGCGAAGCCGAACGGGCAGGAGACCCTGCCCGTTCGGCTTCGCTGCGCGGAATGGCTCCGATGGCGAGGGGCGGGGCCTCCTCGCTCCGGTTCGTGAACGCGGTAGTAGGTTGGGGCGCGACTTACTGTCGAGTCCCTACCTCAGGAACGCCACTGTGCCCCTACACTGCAAAATGCAGTGTGCGCCCTGTTGGCACCGCTACACCGGTGCTGGAAAGTTGGTTAGGATTGTGCTGATAGTAAGTTTAATAACCTTGCTTTACCTGAAGAATTGGTCAGTTGGGTTTCTGAATCTCTGGGTCTTGGATGTCAGCTGGGCTTCATTGTCCATTCCGCTTACTCAAATTCAAGTACTGTATTCTTTATTATTCAAAGGGAAGAAGGTCAAACAAAGGGTAGCATCCCAGAACAATGGCTAATCAGGCTGACTGAATAGCCTTTTTAAAATGCTGAGACATTTCAGAAACCTCTGGGGGCTTAGAAGCGTCTAAAATAGGGGGAAATAGGCAAAAAAAATTAGGAGGAAATCAGGGACTTTCACCACAGGATAATTTTAGAAGCATCTCTAATTAGAATTAATGTCTAATTAGAAGCATTCTCTTACTGGCACAAACCCCCCCCCCCATGATGAATCCCTGTTTACTTCTTTGTCGCCTTCTTTATAAAAGTATACTGGCGCTGTATCTGACCCTGTTGATGTATAGAGATTTGATATCCTTGAGACAAAAATGTGTCTGACTCCTTATGCTGAGGGTATTGCAGATTTCTAGAGGGAAAGGAGCGATCATCATCTTGTGAGCTTGAATAGCACGAGGCTCTTTCTTGCCTCCCAGCATATGCTGGATGTAATTAGGCAACTGCCCAAAAAAAGGCTTGTAAACAACCTGAATCCATGCCACATTCTCCTAGCCTCACAAGCTGCCAAGTGCCTAAATGAGTATTCAAGCCAAATGGCCTAAATGTATAAAGTGGATCTCTGAACACAGTGCATTCCTGGTACAGTTTATGAATAGTGGATGGACAGACCTGCAAGGCTTCATGTTCACTTTCAGAACACAATGTTTAGCCAGTCTGTCTTCTCTCCTAAATAGAGATGGGAGACCAGACTGCATTGTTTTTTCAGGAGAGCAGTGTGGGAAATGTGCCATCCTTCATCTCTCCTTGTCCTATAAAGGATGAGAAGGAAAGGGTCTGCCGTCTGCGATACTGGTTATATTTACACAGTGCGGGTTGGGTTGCCATAACCCCGTCCCAAGTAGCATGTTTATTGCCACTTGTGATTCTGTGTTTGGCCACCTTGATCTCATAAATGTTGAGGCCCAGTTCACAACGGGCAGCCCAATCCTGCCTAAATATAGGCTGGCAGAACAAGCGCTCTGCTGGCCTACAGTGCTGTAAAGCACTTTCGCAGCACCGAGTGACTAAGCAGCGCTGGCACGGAGGCTACTCCTCTTGTCACCCTGCCTTCTCCTAGGAGTCCCTTTGCTTGACAGCAAGTTAAAATAAATTTTAAAAAGCTTTTTTATTGTTGTTGTTGTTACGAATATGTATGTGTCACTTTTCAACAAAAGGTACTTCTCAAAGCAGTTTACATAGCAAAATAACAGCGCAATCCGACTTAACTTTTGTGCCGGTGTAACGAGTGGCGCAGCGAGAACAGGAGGCCCCAGAATGGAAAAGAGATTCAAATCCCCTTTGAATTCCTCTTTTGGAGGGGATTTGAATCCCTTTTCCATTCTGGGTCCTCCCGTTCTTAAAAGTTAAGTCAGATTGCGCTGTCAATCAATAAATGCATCCCATTTGAACCAGATCAAGGCACATATTGTAGAATAACCCACCCACTGCCCCACATCATCATGACCTCCCTAATCAGCTTCATCCAAAGAACCAAAAGTTAGCCAATATAAAAAGGCTGAAAGTTATTTATAGCTGTTTTTCCCATGACACTAAAAGCCCTTTTAAAAAGTTTCTTATGTTTGTAATACAAATATAAAACCTACATGAGCTAGTACCAGTGGCGTCGCTGGAGGTGGGGCGGAACGCTAAGTTCCGCACCGCGCTGACCTCCATTTACTCACTAGCACGAGGCGGCCCTGCACCCTCACCTTCGGAGCCATTCAGTGGAGCGAAGGCAACGCGCAGGGAGTCTCCTGCGTGTTGCCTTCGCCCCACTGAATGGCTCCGAACATGTCAAGCTGGGAAAAGGGGAATAGGATCTTGGTGTGCACTACTGCTGCTGAGATCTTCCCCTCCTGCCCCCCAAATTTCCCCTAGTTCAACCCACTCCATGTCCCCTTATCCTCCTCCAAACTGCCCCTGCTGCCTCCTTACCTGCTCTGACCAGGAGCTGCTGGCGCATGCATGTAAAACCTCTAGCTGTTTGCGCTGGCAACTCTGAAGCACACAATGGTGGTGCAGCTTTCTCCCTGCCAGAACATGGCTTATGGAGACAGATGACGAGATCCATCAGTGTAAGTCCATGATAAGTTTGGGCTGTTAGTCACATAAACCATGCAAAAACAGTCTCAATGATGTGTAAAAAAAAATGCCCTTAAACTGTGGTTAGACTTAGGACTTGGCAAGTCTCCAAGGGAATGAGGATTTCCACCAAGTATGGTTTTGTTCATGCCTTTGTTGTTGGACCTGGCACATGATGGACAATACACTCAGGAAAGTAGAAGCTTCCTTGTCTTGGCTTTCCCAATGAGAGGCAGCCTTAGATATACAGTATGTTTGTGCAGAGGTTTATAACAAAACTGAAATGTTTTAAAGATGCTGTGAGAGTAACAAAATAACCATAATGTTCTTTTTTACAGTTAAAAAGCTATACTATAGCTGCTATAGTGATTATAATCCTCAAGGAGTTTCTTTGTACATTTTGAAAGCCTGTAACAGACTGAAAATACTCAGATGTTATCTTTAGTGAAGTTACCTAATTTGGTCACTATTTTTTTCTAGGTATGGCAGTGTGGTGGTAGCGTTGAAGTTCTGCCTTGTTCTAGAATTGCCCATATTGAACGAGCCCATAAGCCGTATACAGAAGACCTAACTGCTCATGTCCGAAGGAATGCACTAAGAGTGGCCGAAGTCTGGATGGATGAATTTAAAAGCCATGTTTACATGGCATGGAATATTCCCCAAGAGGTGGGTTGTGAATAATCCCTGATATGGCCACAAAATCTTAACTCCAATTTCCTATCTAATGTACTCCTTGATGGCTGACTCCCTCCTTGCTCCTGCAGAAAGTATCTGTTGTAGAACACAAAAGTCTATTAGTAACCATGGACGCTCTGGTAGTCCAGGGAAGATGGAATTAATCCAAATCCTTTCTCAACTGGGAACAGTCCATTTCCTTTTTATGTACTAAACCCTTCTGTTCCAAATAAAAAGAGACTTGGGCTGCAACACTATACACACTTACCTGGGAGTACGTCCCACTGAATTCAGTGAGTCTTACTTCAGAGTAGACATGTATAGGCTTGTGCTGTAGGTGTAATATAATGTTTCCATATTTATGATATATCAAGGGTGTCATAACTTTTTAAAAAGTATAGCTTAGCTGAAAACGAAAGGCTAGATAGTTGTTAGGGATGTCAAACTTGTTTCATACAGCGGGCCAAATAGCATTCATGATGTCTGTCGAGGGCCAGAAGTGACATCAGTAAGCAGGAAGTGACATCATTAAGCAGATGATGACCAGAAATAAACAGTTTGTTCTCACTTAGGAACTCATTAGCTGCAAATGACAGAAGAGAAAATATACAAATCTTGACCATAGTTTCAAGATATGGGAGAGCACAATTATCAAGCTGAGAGAGCCCAATTACCATATGGGGCTGCCCTTTCAGCAGCGCTGCTTCTATTGAGGTGTCACTTCACAGCTCAGAAGCTGAGAGGTGCTCTGCAAAGTGATGCCTCTGCGGAAGCAGTGTTGCTGAAAGGGCAGCCCATGTGATAATTGGGCTCTCCCAGTGCCTTGGCAGTATCTCCCTCTCTAACCCCTCTTGGTCTGCCCCTTCCCCTTTAGCGTTCCTTGCCTTCTGAGGCCTCCTTCCGTCTCTCCCTCCCAGAGCCTTGGCAGATGTGGTGATGCTGATTGGAGACTGGGAATATGCCCCACACTCACATCCCATTTTGCGTGTGCCCTGGGACTCTTGTGCAGGAGCAGCTTTCTATGTGTGTCATCACAAGCCTAAAAGAAAATTAATGTTGTTCCTTGTCTGGGAAGATTACAAAAGCTGTAGGTGTTTGTTCCTTGAAGATGGCCCTCTGTTTAATCTAGTAAATGATAATATTTTAATGGGAAGTTTATTTATTCTGCATTTTATTTGAGACTTTCGAGCTGTGTATAAGGACATAATCTACAGTAAAAATGTCTCATTTTACTTCCTGACAAATACTGGTCCCAGATTTGCATTTAGATGCCTCTCTAGAAATCTCCACCGCACAGCTATAATGAGATAAATTATTGATCTCCACTTACAGGCTCTTTATGAAACTCATGTATCTTGAACTCAACAAAACTGTGTTACACCAGCCAAGCCTTAACCATAAAATGTAATAAAAAGAGAAGAAGGGGAAGGAGTATTGCAAATGTTTTGAACAAAAACGTTGGCTGAAATGTTTATATTTTAACATAGTGTTAACATAAGGGGCTGGCCAACAGCAGAAAAAGGTAAACGGGCTTTTTGTCTTTGCAATGAAATAAGGAAGTCAGATGTCATAACGTGCCAGAAAATGGCAGTAAAGTAGTTTCCTGAGCAACTTGCTATTTAATGCCAGTTATTTTGTGATCTGGAAATTACTGTAACAAAATTATTATTGTGGAAATTGAGGAGAACCAGGTTCATAATCTATTTAACATCCCAATCCTATCCTACACACACACACACACTTGTACAGCTGTGCTGAAAAGGCTTGCGCTGTATCCAGCGGGGGGGGGGGAGAGACTGGGACTTTCGGAAGTAAAATGGATTTAAATCCCCTTACCCCTCTGTAAGAGCCTCCCACGCTGCAATGGTTCTCGTCAGACCTGTGCCAGCGATTTCACTGGCACAAGTCCAAGGAGAGAAAGGGGGCGAGGAGGCTGCGGAAAAGGAGGATAGGATCTGGTGCACACCATCACTGCCTGATCCTCCCCCCTCCCGCAGCCTCCCCACTCCCATTCCTCCCCATCCATGCCCAGTTTTGCCCCTTCCTGCCCCCATTCCACCCTCCTTCCACCCCGTCCTTCCTCCCCTGCTGTCTTACTTGCTCTGGCAGGTGGAGAGCGATCCGGCGTTGCATGTGGGAAGGTTCTGGCCTTCCTGCCGGCACTCGGGCAGTGTGTTACTTCACGCGCTGCCGGAAGTGGTTTTATAGCAGCAGTAAAGCAGGTAGCACTGACAGAACGCTTGTTCCGCCAGAGCTACGAGCCCATAGGTTTGAGCAGTAAATCAATGAAAGGCTTTCCATTGATTACAAAGGAATCTGGAGTATACCCCAAAATGAAGGTGATAGTCTAAATGCACGCACCCCCAAAATGTGTATGAAATGTCTACTGATTGCAGGAAAACAGCATGCTAAATATGTTAATCAAGCACAGGTGTATATCCCTGTCTTTCCATTTTTTACTTAACTGTACATAGCAGTACAAAGGATTGTAAAATGAACCTCCAGGGAGCCAGAAGGATGGCTTTTATATCTCTGACATGATTTCTGACCCGTGTGCACAGGATTCTGGAATTGACATTGGTGATATTTCCGAGAGGAAGGCCTTGAGGAAAAAGCTGCAGTGCAAGACCTTTAGGTGGTATCTTGTCAGCGTGTATCCGGAAATGAGAATGTACTCAGACACAGTTGCCTATGGGGTGGTAAGAGTCTGGTTTATTTACCTTGATCATTCATAAGAAGGCAGCAATGGGAAGTAATTTCTGCAGAGTTTGATTCCAGATGAAAACCTTGGGAGACAAACTGTGAATTGTTGTTAATTGCTTGGCTGATGGATAGTATACAAAGAGTGGTGGTCCTGCTGCACTTCCATGTCTGCTCTCCATTGCATTATCGCTATTTCTCTTGCGCTTCATTTTGGTGCATTTGATGTGAAAGCTTGATTTGAATTCTGAAAGACTGCTTCCTGGAAAGGCAGTGAATATGGTCCATGTCCGCAGCCAGTTCAGCGTAACCCGAGGCGAACAAAATCTAAGGAATGAGAAACAAGCACAAGGACAGTAAACTGTGTGCGGTTCTGCAGTATCTCAATGTCAGGGCCAGGAACGAGTCCAGGAGCAATAATAGTTTGGAGGGTCCTTGGAGAAAGATAAAAAAATTGAAAGATGAAACACTGCCACCATCCTTCCCTGTCCACCCTTTTCAGTACGGATGCACATTCAACCTATATTGCACGGTCGATCCCCCCCTTTTTTTTAAAAAAAAAAACTGATGCTGTCTCTTTAAGTACCTTCTGGCACAGTTTCAGGAAGCTTCTTGAAATCGAGCACCTAGGAAGGGTTCTGAGAGTGAAAGGGAAGAAAGTGCATGCTAAGGAATGAAAGTGCAATAGAGAGAGAGAGAGGTATAGCAAATGGTGAGAAGGGGAGCAATTACATTTGCAGAGTGTTGAAGACAAGGCTTGCTGTTCACAATATGGAAGAGTCTGTAGTATTATGACATAATCCTGATGCTTACACCATCAACGGATATCTCAAAATATGAGGGTTTTTTTTTGGGGGGGGGACTTCCTATGCTGCTTCTAAGACTTCAGTCCATGGATGTCCATGCTTTGCTCTGCAATCAGGAAGGTTCGAAGAGTAGCATTTTGTTAAAGTAGAAAGAGAGGTCTCCCACCCAACCTTTAGTGACCCGGAGACTGCCCTGTTGCTCATTCCTCCACCATCTGAGGCTTTGTTGGTGTTGTGTTGGTCAACATGTGTTGACTCAGAAATAGACGGGATTATGGGACTTCAGTGGGATTTCTAAGCAGAAGTGCTTGGGAAGCATCTAAAATCTCATAAAAGCCGAGGACGTCTCCCTCTTAATGGGAGTGTGTGTTTATTGCAAGAAATGATGACTATCATTGACCACAGATATAAATGGAAAAATCTAGAGCATGCCAGTGGAATAACTGAGTTTTCCGTCGCACACTTGTTGGATTAATCCAACGTTTATTTGGCAGGCATGAATTAAAAGCACCGATCAGCCCTGTGAAAGGTATCAACTGTGCCAGGTTTCTCACTGCAATTCTGAAGCCAAGTAGAAAAACTAAAATGTACTTGTTGGGCAAGACATGAAATTGACTTGACACAGTAAGGAACAGTAAGAGCAGTTCATCTAAGCACCCAGCTGTATTTTTGTCACACTCTGTGTATGCTTTTACAAAACCAATTTATGTGGCTTGTCTGCTAGAATTGTCAGAATCGTGTTTGGAAATTGACCCATTTGGCTCGGCTTTAATTACTGTTGGCCCAAGCAGTTCTGTTGTTTTTAGAGGGGTGAGCAAAAGGTTCAGGACTGAGGTGATTTCAATCTGGCCTCCATGTTTTTGTTTGTTTGTTTGTTTGTTTGTTTTTGAGAAACTGAGGTCCTCTGAATATTTTTATTAAAGATCTTGGACAATTTTAGAACCTCAGTTAGAAGGCCCTCGTTACTTGTGAAGGCAAGTTTTGCCAAAGAAGAGTCCAAACAGAAATAGTGCAGAGCTGATGTAGTGTTGTGCCTATGAGACTGAGCTGCAAATCAGGGCATTCTTGGTTCAGATCTCACCTCTGCCATGAGCTCACCAGATGGCGTTGGATAAACTGCCCAGCTCCCCAGCTGCAGTTTGAGGATAATAATACTTTACAGGGTTGTTCCAAGGATTATTACATCAGGATAATATACTGTATGTGAAGCCCTTTGCACACTCCAAAAGCACTGTACAAATGCTTTAAGTCAAGGGTATGATAGGCAATCCTAAATTCATTTGTGATATTGGAATCCTTAGTGAAGGTCTCCATGGATAAAAGCGTTTGGGGGCACTGTAGGCTGAATATAAAAGGTACATTATTGATGATCCTGGAATATTGCAGTATGCATTACTAGTACTGTAAACATTTAAGCATTTTTGCTTCTCATAGGTAGATACATTTTTATTGCAGAGCTATAGCTGTGATCAGATCATCTTTGTCTGATTTTAACATGTTATTTGTGTTCTCTTTTTCTGTCTCCTTTCCCTTCCCCCTCTGTTTTCTCTAGCTGCAGAATTCTCTAAAAAGTGATTTGTGTCTTGATCAGGGGCCAGACACAGAAAATATTCCAATCATGTATATCTGCCATGGAATGACACCACAGGTTAGTGAGACTAATGATCTTGTATGGCTCTTAGTAGGCTGCATGAGAAGAACCATAGTGTAACTATCAACTGGTTTTTCCCCCCTATTACAGGACCGCCTTAGGCTGTTTATTAGATATTGAATAGAAAATGGGAACGTTATTTGTGCCATGATGTCGAGAATTGCTGGTGTATTAATTAGTGCCTTGTCAAGGAACCTCATTTATTCAATTGAAACACACACACACACACACACACACACACACACACACACACACACACAAATGATATAGGGCTCCGTTTAGTAAGAATTGTTGGCATAGACCTTTATTATTGATCTTTTTTTAATGTGACTGTAACAGTAAGTATTCAAGGACATTTATTTTCTCTCTTGCACTGCTAATACTGCTACATTCCTGGATTTTTTTTTATTTTTATTTTTTGCCTTGAGAACCCTGACTGGCTTTCTGACCTTGGACTGGCTTTTGGACTTTGATATTTGGACTTGGACTGCTAAACCTGTGAGTGGGAAAAGGGGAACTAATCAGCCCAGAGCGGGGCTAGTCCTCTTAAAGGGACCAGACCAGGGATTTTCTGGGACATCATCTCATTGAGCACTCCTGCATAAGGATCTACTGAATTGAATAGAAGCTTTAGAAGTGATGCAAAAAAAGGGAAGTTCCTGGTTGCTTGTATTCTCACAGAGGTTTGAGAATGGCGCTTTTAGTGAAAGCATGCTTAACAGTTTGAAGGCAAGAGGGAGCATTGGCCAGGCCTGTAAAAGTGCGCTAATAGAACTTGCTTGATGCAAGGAGCGACGCGAGTGATCTACATGATGTTAAAGAGTTATCACCTACCCCTGATGTGTAGACCTCATGAGATCAAAGTATTTTTAGATTTATAATGTAATCGTGATAAAATAACGTTGGTTTGATTCAGCAATATCTTTATTGGAAAGTATTTATAAGCATCATTACAGATATAAGAGAGCATTTTTTGATATCTGTAATGATAATAAAAATCCCTTATTATTACAGATATCTGTAATGATATCTGTTAAGACAAAATGCTTGTGCTTATATACAAGCTTTGTTTATCAAATGATTTTTTTCGCACTTTATTTTTGTGGGGTCTGGTGTTGTCTGTGCAGCTGTCACTTCCTTGGCCTGAATGTCATGACTGCAATACATACAAAGGGGGAAACATAGCTTTTGCTAAGGTATGAACAAATGTTTACCAAAAGGGGGGGGGGAATGGCTCTCCTTTATATTGAGGCCACATGGGAAGCTGGGTGCCTTGAATTTTCACCTCTGGTAGGGCTAGGCTCCTTTTCCTGACGGCCTTGAATATTGATCACAGTGGTGGGAACCTGCTCGAGTAAATGATGAATGCTGCTGCTGCGGAGAATGTCCAAGAGCCCTATCTGTCCTGCTTGAACACGCTGCACAGGCTGTAGCTTATGTTCCTCCCTCCTCCCATAATTATGCTGATAACCAGCATTTGCCTACAGGAATTTTAAAAACCAACCCCTCAATATTTTCCAAATAACCAACTCCCTCCTGTGTAATTCACAAGTTACTGAGAGTCATTATACTTCACCTTCTGGGAATATTCTGTAACTCTGTTTTGATAGATCGTTCATCTTCAGTAATGATGGTGGAAATACACTGTTGAAAATTCAAATTGGAATTTTTTAATTATAGTTCAGAGGCAAAAAAAAAAAAGCCTCCTTCAATTAGCATCATTTTGCATTTGACAGAACTATTTTGAAAGCAAGTGCAATGTGAATGAAAGGCATGCTGTGAGGTGGGGGATAGCCATACATTGCTAAAGAGCACCCTTTACTGCCTTTTGTCATAAGTCTGAGGTTCCTGAAGTGATGGGATGCTGTGGATGGATCTTCAGATCTGGTATATAGTGCAGTGGCATTGCTGGAGGGGGGTACGGCACCGTAAGTGATGCAAGGCGCTGCACAGTGCCTTGCAAACCAGTGTAACACAGCCCCTCCCACTTGCCCCAGAGCCATTCCGGCGACAAAGGCAATGCACACCGCAGCTCTTGGGTTGAGTGGGAGGGGCCGTGTTACACACGTTTTCAAGCCGTGGTGCAGCGCCTTGCACCACTTATTACAATATTTTTATCCCGCCTTTCTCCCTGAAGGGACCCAAGGCAGCTTACAACAAGGAAAAAAAATACAATACAAAAAGTAATCACTTTTTAAAACAATAAAAACAGTTAGCGAAAACTAATTAAAACATCTAAAAATCGTTTCCAAATATTTAATTCTTACAGGTATCATAGCCATAAGAATTACATCTTTGGAAATAATTGCTGGCCATGAAAGCTTTCATGCAAAAAATCTAAAACTCGATTTAAAAATCACTATTACAATTAATACAAGAGCATAAGAACAGCAGCACCCCACCTGTACCAGCCAGATGTTAAAAAAGGCAAGGACTCAGAAGGCTTCTTTGAACAAGAAAGTTTTCAGGCCTTGCCGGAAAGTCTCCAAGGAGGGGGCAGTTCGTAAGTCAAAAGGGAGGGAATTCCATAAGGTTGGTGCCTCTACTGAGAAGGCCCTATTTCTTACGGTGTTGCACACCCTCCAGCAATGCCACTGATATAGTGGACATTATACAGTATAGTGAATACAATAACCAGAATGCCTTCATTTCTCTGCACACAAACTCCAGGGTGGACTGCTGAGGCTGGAATGGCAAGAATCTTGTCTAGCCTGGATGCATTCCTGAGCCTCACTAAATCCCCACATAATATGACTGTCAGCGCAATCCTGAATAAGGATCCAGCCGGCAGCCCAGGGCCACCCGCCGAATCCTGTGCACAGGCTTCCCGGCATGTGCCAGGCCGGAGGTCTACTTGGGGAAGGGGACACACGTCCCCTTCCCCGGGTGTAAACCGGGGCCGGCCCTATCGGCCTCCTCAGATTTCTGCCAGATAAATAGTTGGCGGAAGTAGAGGAGGCCATGTAATGGCGTAGCCGGCCCGGCAGAGACGGGGATATGATCAATGCCATCCCCCGCCCCCTCCTGGGCCGGCTAGGCCAATGGCCCCCCTCCCTCCCGGGCCGGTGTGCCCATGCGACCGGTGGCGGGGGACTTGCCTTCTGCTGCCGGTCGCATGGAGATCCGAGGCCGGCCTTGCACCAGCCTCCCTTACTCCAGAGTCATTGCGAACATGCTTTTCAGCACGTTTGCGACGTCTTCCAGCTACGGAACACTTGTTCTGTCACCAGATTGTTCCGGTGGATTGCGCCCACAGGCTTGTAACCTTGGAGGCCACAGACATGGACTGGGGGAGTCTTTGTACATGTCGGCAGAACCTTGGAGCACAAAGGTCCCTGGTGCACTGAGGAGTCAGTAAAAGCACCATCCTCTCACTGTATTAGAAGACACAGGGATGTGACGCGGAGTGTTAACATGGCATGAGAGATTCTCCCTTTATAAATTAGAATTGCATGCCTTGTACTAGATCTGTGGCCAAAGCTGATTTCAACCACGTTACAAGTGTTTTGTGTGTCATTTTATATTTATTCATTAGCTATTGGTCCCATCTCTTATTTTTTGCTTTCATGCAGTACATCAAAAAATATACAGTACAGTGCTGAATAACAGCAGGTTAAATACCTGCTAGTTAAATTGTGGAGCTGATAAAAAGGTGCTTTTCAGAAAACCAGGTATGGCTCAAAGGCCAGGAATTTTGGAAGAATATAAAAAAGGCAGATGAGCACTTTACATAAATGTGGTGTCTTTACATTGTGTCATGCTGTATGACCCAAATGTTAAATTGCCTGTCAGTGACTGTGACCCAAGTAGCTATTTTAATTACTTGTGATGCAGGTTGGGCTCCCAGTGTCTAGAATTGTATTGTGAATTTGCGTATCATTTTGCAATTATCTAGGATTTTAAGGAAGCACAGGATTGAGGATTCAAAAAGACACCAGACAGTGATCTGTAGGAGAAGGTAGATTGCTTAAGATACTGATTTTCAGTTGGTGGCTTGAATTGTTCCACTGTAGCCATTGAGACTATATAAGTACCTATAGCTTCAGAGGTATATTTATTTCCCATGACGTTTGCCACTGTATATTGTGGAATTCAACTGCTGATTTGGTTTGCACAAACGTTTTGTGCATCTTAGTGTTGCATCCTCAAGTGCTCACTTCAAATTCTATGCACCAGAACTGTTGCATTGCCAAAATGTTTGTCCTCCAATAAAATAACTGCATGTCCCGTTGTAACCAGTTGCAAGATGCTTTGCTAATAAAGTCACTCATATTCATTTCAGCTAAGACTCCAGAGCATTGCTTCCCAAACATACCAGTGGTGCGGCGCCCTTACCGCTGCAGACGTGGAGCTTGACACCTGGAAGCGATGGCAATGATGTCCCATTACTTCCCACTGAGGGACCCTGAAAGTAGCGGTAATAGGCTCAGGGCAGACGGGCCCTTCAAGCTATGAAAATGTCATGCACAGAGCACTGCCCACCAAGCCGAACCTCAGCTCCGCGGTCTTCAGCATCGTGTTGTGCTCCTGCTGCTGAGCGGTTTGGGCAGTGAGCATCCTGCCCAAACATCCCCTGGGGGTTTACCATGGTGTCCCAAGGAGCCACAACACACAGTTAGGGAACCATTGCTCCGAAGTGTGAGTAGTTCATGATGCTCCTGGGACATCTGCTTGCTCTACTTTAAAGGATGTGTACCAATTTATTCAGCCTGAAGACATGGACAGGTCACTTTGAAGTCAACCACGTGTCCACTGGATCTTTACCAGTCCCAGCTGCTTCAGGCAGTGGGGAGGGAGACTGGCTGCTTGGTGGCAGTAGTTGTGAATGTCTCCTTGAAAGAGGGTAAGCTACCATTGGTACTCAAGGAGGCCATTGTATGTCTTTTATTGAAATAGCTCTCTTTGGATCCTACCACCCTGGATTGCTATTGGCTGGTATCAAAGCATTTTCATGTTTATTCTTGCTAAAAAAGGTAAAGGTATCCCCTGACAATTAAGTCCAGTCGTGTCCGACTCTAGGGTGTGGTGCTCATTTCCATTTCAAAGCCGAAGAGCCAGCGTTGTCCGAAGACGCCTCCGTGGTCATGTGGCCGGCATGACTCTCCTTGCCGCAGCGCGTAGCATGCAGCTGGAACACGGAGCGCTGTTTACCTTCCCGCAAGCGGTACCTATTTATCTACTCACATTGACATGCTTTGGAACTGCTAGGTTGGCAGGAGCTGGCCAAGCAACGAGCGCTCACCCTGTCGCAGGAATCGAACTGCCGACCTTTCGATTGACAGCTTATGGTTCAGCGGTTTAACCCGCTGCGCCACCCGCTGGCCTTTATTCTTGCTAGCTACTTGGAAATTACTGGGTTGCCTTTTAATTACTGACATGATACTTTAAATTTTATATTAATCATTATTGCAGAAAACGTATTTTAGATGGGATTCTGTTGCAGTTTTTTAAAAACCAGTTTCTAGAATTACATGTGATTGTCATGGTTATAGAATCATATTGATCAGTGTCTATAAGACTGACCTTCACTTTGTTGAATGAATTCAGTTCAGAGCATTTGGTGGGTATGTATTGCGTTTTGAGAATTGCAGAAGTCATTTTGTTTCAGAGGAACAATCTCAAAAGCGGTAGTGGTGGTAGAAGTGTGTTAAAACAGGGGAGGCCCTAAAGTTCAGCGTTAGAGCAGAACTTTGCATGAAGATGGTCCCAGGTTCAAGTCTTGGTTTTTCCAGTTAAAAGATCTGAAGAAGCAGAGTTGGAAAGATCGGATACCTTGAAGACCTGCTGCCATTCAGAGCAGACAGGGCTGAGCTAGATGAGCAAATGATTTGACTCAGCATAAGGCAGCTTCATATGTTGTAGTCAGTGTTGAAGGGAGAAGTATGAAGATACTGTTTATGCAACTTCTTTTTAGAAGCTATAGCAAAAGAAGAAAAATCTTGTTGCCTACATTCATCCCCTTGTCTTTGAAGGTTTAAGAGAACAGTTGCAGAAATGTCCTATGGAACAGTGGAGAAGAAGAGTCTCCATGGCTGAGGACAGGTCAGGCTCCATCCCTGAAGATGGAGGCCAACATTCAGTGTAGTCCTGACAAGGCCAGAGACTGTGACCAGTGGCATATTTTGTTTAGAAAAGGGTATTCTTTTTGAAGCTTCCATGTGGATAATCGGGTCTCAGTGGCTTCAGATGGGCTCGTTTGTGTGGTTTATAGTAGGGAGGATCTTTGTTTTTGTGTGCAGACAGTAGACCAAGTTAGTCCCGGTGGATTGCCATTGATTTTCCTGAAGTTATCAGAGAGTACTTCCAGCTCTGTAGTGTTCTGACCTGCCTAAGGGTGATCCTGATCTTTGAGTTTTAATGTAGAATATTTTTCCCCGTTTTTGCTGTTTTTAAAAGAATGAGTGGAATCTCTTTAAGGGCATTAAAAAAAAACCACAAGTGGAGCAATGATATAACAAATGAACCATCATTGATGTAATGTCAACTCTGACCTTCAGCTCTGCCTGATACAGATATGACAGTGACATTTACGGTAGGACCAAATGAAATCTGCTGAGCAAAACATCGTCACTGAGGACTGCTAGGAGCTAAAAAGGAACTCTTCTGCACCAAACCAGTCTTTGTTTCCTGAGGTCTTAGCAGTTTCAGTGCATGAGTAGCTAATCAAGTCAACCAGGTTGATGCAGTTGATTATCCAAGCTGGATACTTCAGCAAGATGCTTGAGAAGAAAATGTCTTCCTTGGACACAGGCAAGCTGCCAAGCTTCAGTTGGAGGAGGAAAAATCCTTTTTTAAGATGTGCTTTTCGTAGGACTTAGTTGTTTCTGGGTACTTTTTGAAATAGTGACAAAATATTTGGCTGAGCTACACAGCTTCACTTCATGGCGGCTTCCTCATGTGGTATCAAGAGAGGTTCCCAGACTCTTGGAAAACAGCACACAAAGTACCGGTACGTCTGCTGATGGGATTTATCGTTGTGTTTGATTGATCTCTTGCATCATATGTTCCCTCATTACACTGTCTGCACTGAAGCACATGTTTGTGAAGGTGTACAAAGCTGTTTATTTTCTTAATCCTGACTTTAGCTGTAAGCACCTTGAGGAAGAACATGAGAAACCAACATGCTCTCTGAAGTCTTCCTCCTCCTGGGGCAAACTGTGTTGGGTTGTATTTAATTTGCTGTCTGCTCTTTCTTTTAATGTTTTTTTTTATGAATCCCTGTGTTTCCTTGGAGTTCCCTGTTCCTTTTCTGTGTATTTTCTGCCTACTTCCCCATGTTTTGGGCAGGTTTATCTCACCAGCAGCTTCTGTACATTTAGCTACCAGGAGCATCTACAGGCAGCAATTGCCCCTTTTGTTTTGCAAAAGGCCATAAGCCATGGGGGGGGGGGAGCCCATTCTCTTCCATTTTGAGTCGGGATTCCCACCAGAGGCAGGAATGACCCTTCCGATTGGCTCATGTTCTTGCTGGGTCTCCTCCAGGAGGGAGGAGACAGATACTCAGGAAACCAGTACGTCATTATAGCCAAATTTTAAATCTCTCAAGCCTACCCAAAGAGGGGTTGACTTCATTTCAGCTGTCTGAGAGCTCCACACAGGAAGCCTCGGAGAGAAGTACCCACTCACAGGCAGTGAGTGAAAAAAGCAGAAGATGCCTGCTTGACAGGTACATCAGACAAATAAGACAGGGAAGATCTAGTCCGAGACATGTTAGAAAAAGTATCTTCATTTTTATTGTAATTTCTACCTGGTTACAAATGCTTCCCAAATTGGAAGCAGATTGGTAGTTGGAGCTCCGTCTGCTGGCCATTAGTGGTAATTTCACCCCATAGCAGCTTATCCATTAACCCAGTGGTTCCCAAAATCCTGTGAAGAGCCTCCACTGCCCTAAGTGCCCTAAGCCCTTTAGTTCCCAGGAGCAGCGATGGCATGTCCAGGATCGTGCTGCCACCGCCGCAGACTAAAAGTACCCATTTTACCTTCATTGGTGGCTTTGGAGGTCCTCCGGGAGCCTTGGCCTCCCCAAGGGTTGGAGCGACCCTCCAACATGATTGCAACCCACTTCCGGTTTCGCGCTAGGCCAGCAGCCCTTACTCAGGCACTGGAATTCCCATGTGACCACCGGATGAAGGTAAGGGATCCCCCCCAGTGGCTGCATGGGCGGTCCGGGTGGCGAGGGAGGGAGGCCATTGGCATCCACCATATCCCCGTCCACCATATCCACCATATCCCCGTCTCCCGCAGGGCCAGCTTAGCCGTTACATGGCCTCCTCTTACTTCTGCCAGCTATTTAGCTGGTGGAAATCAGGAGGCCCAGCTCTACACTGGGGGAAGGGGACGAATGTCCCCTTTCGCCGAGTAGACCTCTGGGTCACTCCAGAGCACCCCGGAGCAAGCATGGGATCCGGCGGGTGGTCCGGGGCCACCCGCCGGATACAGCATCTGGGGCTTTTCAGTCTAGAAAAAAGATGCCTGAGGGACATGATTGAGACGTATAAAATTATGCATGGGATGGAGAGAGTGGATAGAGGGAAATTCTTCTCCCTCTCGCACAACACCAGAACCAGGGGACACGCACTAAAATTGAGTGGAGGGAGAGTTAGAACAGACAAAAGAAAGTATTTCTTTACCCAGCGTGTAATTCATCTGTGGAACTCCTTGCCACAGGATGTGGTGATGGCATCTGGCCTAGATGCTTTTAAAAGGGGTTTGGACAGATTCATGGAGGAAAAGACCATCACAGGTTACAAGCCATAAGCAACCTCCTGGTTTTAGAAGTGGGTTTTCTCTGTGCCAGGTGCAAGGGAGTATCAAAGGGAAACAGGTTATCTTGTTGTCTTGTGCTCCCTGAGGCATCTGGTGGGGCCACTGTGTGATACAGGAAGCTGGACTAGATGGGCTTTTGGCCTGATCCAGCAGGGCTCTTCTTATGTTCTTATGTAGTTAGGATCGGGTTGTTATTCTCAGGTAAATTTGCATAAAGTTGTAGCCTTAATGTAACATGAACTACATATAGTCTCTCAGCCTGCCCTTGGAAAGATGATGACCTAGAATAATAGACAGTAATGTATACCCCTGTGCAAAGTTCTCAGGTTGCCTCCTGCTGAGCCTGATGATTCTTCTCTGATAAGGTCCTTTGAAAAAAGTTTCAAAGGCATCATCTGAATACTCTGTTCGCTGTTGGAGAAGTTGCACAGCACCACTCTTCCCTGTGGACTGCACTGCACTCTTGCTTTTGTCCCTGTGATTTGGAAGTCAGCACTCCAAACCCAGCGTTCCACCAGGGGGCATGGCTAGCTGGCACACTCCCATGTGTTGTCCACTTGGATACAGTTACAGAATGCCTGAAGAAGAGTGCTACCTTTAAAGAAAGGCATGTCAGTATATTCTCTGACTGGTTATTTTAACATAATTTGATTGTCACAAGCTAAAAAAATGTACTCATGTGATTGGATGACTAACCAAAAATAAAGTTAACACCCAAGTTTACATTTGCTTTCTAACTATTAGTAAATTGAAGAAACTAAAGGTTTCGATTCAGGCCTGAACTAGATGAGATGAAGGAAGTCTCCAAACAGGGGGTTTGTTTTTGTTTTGTTTTTTCAGAAATGCAGCTTTGCAACTGGGAATCTGACTGGACAAGTGGGGTGGAGAGATGTGCAACCCCCTCTCCATGGGCTTCTCTTTGTTTGTAATCAAAGTTACCCCCCATCTGATTTTCCACTGAAAATCAGAAGAAAAGATACTGTTTCTTTGTCTCTGAGGAGAGAATGGGGTGAAATTTTGATTGGGAAAATGGTCCACAGGGAAAGGGTTAAACCCCCACCCCCAGTATTGCTTCAGTCAAATGCATATTCCCTCGGATTACATTTCAGTATTTTTTTAAAAAACTATTCACATGACTCCCACATCATCTAGTTTGGCTCTAAAACTGCAAGTGCAACAGAATTGGGACTTATGCAAATTTTCATAAGCTGATTAAGTGAACTGACTTCTAATTCAGTTTGTGCATTAGCTATGCTTGATCTGTTTTATCTGTAGACCGCCATTAGCTTTCTAATGTGCTGACACTCTGTGTGCAAGTTGTTCTATGACATAGAATCTATGTGATCCCGCCCTCTTCAGTGTTGATTCTACACATACATGCCCACTGTGTTCACAGTAGAACCCGCAAAGCATCGTTTACCAGTTAAAGGATAATGGAGCTCTTGAAGGGCAACATAAACTAATCACCACCATTTGCCTGAAGAAACAAGTTAAGAACGAGCAGAGCCATAAGCCCTATTCAGGCATCTGTTTCTCTGTAGAGGGTTTTGGGGGAGTGCACTGATGTCACACATGTCTAATAATATTCCGTCTTTCTTGGTCATTGAATTTCTCCTCTGACTTTAATTCAAGGCGGTGCATATAGGCAGGCAATTCTAACCCCCCAAAGGGGTTTTTACAATACAAAGTTCTAATCTTTCATAGAACGTCTTCATTCCAGATGGTTTGCTTTACGGTCTGGCTTATCTCTGGCATTCACCTCCCACGCTTGGCTGACGGCACTCTGCCTCTCACTCAGAGTGTTATCTGACAGCTTTTCCTCGCTCTCACCAAGGGCTTCTGCAGATCATCAGAGGCGTGTCGACAGCTCTCGGATACTTCTGGTTGTCTCGAGCTGGCGTCCTCCGATCTCTTCAGGCATTACAAAGCAGCAGCTCTACCACTTTGCTAGCCCATCCCTGATCCTCTCCATGATCAATGTTCGTCTGCAGCAACAAATACTGAGAGCAGGAAGTCATCCTGCCTG
This sequence comes from Plestiodon gilberti rubricaudatus, assembly GCA_026170595.1. Taxonomy (NCBI): domain Eukaryota; kingdom Metazoa; phylum Chordata; class Lepidosauria; order Squamata; family Scincidae; genus Plestiodon; species Plestiodon gilberti. The sequence continues at coordinate 232,100,555 of JANXHW010000001.1, read as the reverse complement.
TGACTGCTGCCATGCTGTGTCGCTGCATATGGTGCTGATCACAGGTGTGTGTGTGGGGGGGGGAGCACTAAGCGCATGCATCACCAGAAAGCCTCACATTCATCTCCATGAGAAGACAAACACCTGAATACTGTTTAAGATCTTCCATCAGGTCCCGTTGCTGCTTGAAATACTGATGGGGGCTTACCCAAGAGATTAGCTGTTCATCATTGGCACCTAAAGTCTAGAATTTCCTCTGGGCCAGAGTTTGCTCTTTTCCGGCTTTCCATCACGCGCGTTAAGGCAGTTTTATTTCACAGAGCTTTTGAGGCCCTCTGAAGTTGACCGGCTGAGTTATTCTGTTGGAAATATTCTGTTGCTGAGCTTGTTTTGTGTTGACTTTTGCAGCTGCTTTTGTTGTTGCAGTTTTTAAATAGTATCTTGTTTAACATTTGTTTTTGTTAGCTGCCTTGGGGGGTCTGTGGCCTGAAAGAAAGCATGTAAACAATTTAAATTAATATCGTGTGTGTGTGTGTGTGTGTGTGTGTGTGTGTGTGTGTGTGTGTGTGTGTGTGTGTGTGTGTGTGTGTGTGTGTGTGTGTGTGTGTGTGTGTGTGTGTGTGTGTGTGTGTGTGTGTGTGTGTGTGTGTGTGTGTGTGTGTGTGTGTGTGTGAGACTCCTGAAATCTGGTACTTCATGTGCAAACTCTGTGTGTAGCTCTTCATGGAAGGCTGTGTACGTTTTGCATTCGGCATGCTATAACCACTTGCAAAAGGGCACCTATGCCTGTACTGTTCCCCCCCTCCTTATAGATTTCCATCATCTCCACTTGATTTTATAGACCGTATCAAAAATGGGTTGGGGGCATGGAAGGTCAGCAATTTTGGTTCACAGGAAAAGACAGAAAATGACATTTCAGTTTTGAATAGAATATGTAGAATTTTTTTTTTAGGCCTGAGAGCAGAGGCCGTCGTTTTCTCTGTTCCACTTGGATGAGAAAATAAGGTGTAAAATCATATTATTCTAGGTCAGAAGAAATCTATTCCATGCCCATTAATTCCGCAATCATTGTAAGGACATTTTTGCTTTACTTGTGTATGCGTAGAAAATTGAGCGGTGTAAGTTTTCATGTCCATATCTGTGACTGCAGCTTAAAATGATTATTTTGGACTGAAACCCAGTTTATAACGAGGCACAATGGCTGAGAAGCAGCTATGTCTTCAGAGAGAGGCACATTGATTTTCCCATTTGAGGAAGCATTGTGTTTATGTATTTTGTAACTTATAAATTATGACAGTAGGTTCCAATTTGTTTTCTTTCAGCCATTTGTGCTTGGAAACTTCTATTGAGGTTAATAGAGACTATGATCTATAAAATTTAAACCGTGTGGATGCAGCATGGTTAGGTAAAAGAAAATATTCTTTTCCACTGTGATGACCGCTGCTGCCGGTTATATTAGCTAGTAGTGGAGAGGGGCAAAAATCACAAAACGTTTGTTCTGTTTATTCTAATTAATTAATGTACCACTTTTCAACAAAGAATGCCTGCTTCTGTTGACTCCAGGAATCTCACAAGATCTGAACATCCCTTACAGATACATAGATGAAGGGAAATAAATTTGCAATTTGCAAATTTGCAGTCATATTCTAGAGCAGTCCAGCACAAAGGGGACACAAGAACCCAAATAACTCCACCATGGTGCAAAGATCCCAGTAACTGCGCAGGCATCCATGGAACCCTTGACACCACTCATCAATCATGAAGCCTGACAATGGCCCCATGTGCAAGGAGCAGGCCAGGGAAATGCCACTAGGGCAGTGGTTCCCAAACTGGGAGGCGTGGCTCCCAGGGGATCCGCAAAAACCATCCAGGGGAGCCGCAGAGTGCCATGGAATCCTCTCAGAAAACAGTGCAGTGCCAATTGGCAGGCATCAATAAAATGTAATGGGGAGCCATGACCAATGGTCGCAAATCATAAAGGGAGCCACGGGTCAAAAACGTTTGGGAAACACTGCACTAGGGTGAACCAAGCAGGGGGCATTAGCAAGAGTAGGTCCCCTGAGCAGCCACTGCCAGGCCAAAATCGCTTCCCTGCAGCCCCAGGAATGAGTAACGCAGTAACTACCACCACCAATTGGGGGAAGAAATCCCCATCACTCACACACATGAGACACATGATTGCCACAGCCCCTCCCACTACAGGAGCTACTGTGGCATAGATAGCAAGAAGGCAGAGAACTGTCAGGAATCGCAGTACCCAGAGTTCAAAACCCTTTATTCCCAAAATGCACACTTCCAAGAAATACTTTTTTAACTGTAGCAAACCAAGGGAAGGAAGGTAGCTCCCTTAAGAGAGGGCAGGCATGTACAACAACCAGCCAAGCCTCTCCAGGGCAAGGGTTTGAGTTTGTGTCCCTATGAGGGAGTCCACCAGCTGGAAGCAACACTTTTGCCAAAGGGAGGGACTGGGATCAGCCCCAACAGCACTCAGGCTAGCCAGGGTGCTGGTATCCTCCTGCACAGGAAGCCAGGCAAGACAGGTTCCAGCCCAGCCAAGGTGCTTGCCATAACCAACAGCACGCTCACCTTTTGCATGACTGGTCAGAAACACCCATGACAGGGACCACAGAGCAGGTGGAGGTTGTTTCTGGAACCCATGGTGGCCACTCTATAGAGCTGCTCTTTAATCACTCAGCCACAGTAGGAGACAGGCAGAGAGCATCCCATGGAACATTTAGCATCCTGCAGCACTGCGAACCGATTCTTAGGAGATGGCAGCAGATGGATCAATCAGAGGGAACACTGCATGGGCCAGTCATTGGGCTTACATGTGGCACAGGGCCCCTATTGTAGCTATCCACCCATTTAGCCACACGTGGACGCTCACGCGCACACACACACTTTGCGCTTTGCATCGTTGTTGGCACCTGCTGCACAGTAGCCCCAGCATAGTTCTCATTATGCTGCCATCACTCTCTCCCCCCCCCCCAACTATTTGCCTTATACTTCATGGCAGCAGAGAACTTCTATCTTCATTTTTGTTCCCTGCATGTTGAATCTCAGGAAATTGTGTTTTGTTAAACCAAATCAGGATCAAGCAGTAGTTTGATATCCTGGTTTGTTAACAAGCCACGTATCAAACAAACTACAGTCCCCTGAGTTTGGATGAAATGAGGAACTGTGACTAGTTCAAAAGTAGAAGATTTTGATCTTTTCTTGATATGGGGAGCATACAAGTACCAAGAGTAAGACAATCTTATTTAAGAGTAAGACCATGGTTTAGATTATTTTGGTTTAGAACCAAAAGTAGGTAACAGAACCCTCCAATTTAATCATGAAATTATGGGCTGTGTGTGTGTGTGTGTGTGTGTGTGTGTGTGTGTGTGTGTGTGTGTGTGTGTGAGAGAGAGAGAGAGAGAGAGAGAGAGAGAGAGAGAGAGAGAGATGCCAAGTCCATAATTCTATAATTAAGTGTGTGTGCACGCGCGTGTGCGCATGTTTGAGTTTGTTGGCTTGTTTATTCCTCATATTCGTTTGAGCTAATATCAACCATACTCATTGAAATATATATACAAAATGTGCACCCCATATTCTGAATGTAATGAATGTGAATAAAGTCATGAGGAAAAATCAAATTAGAACATTTTCTTATTAACCTATATCAAAGTTAACTTGCATTTTTGTACTGGTTTTAATTCCTTGACTCTTATTTGATCCTTCAGATCTACCTTGTCTTATAGTTGAACTATACCCAAATGAACTACAGTTTGTTCCAATTCTTCAACCTCCTGTTGATTTTGTTATTATTACCCTTTTGTGTATACTTGTATGGCTGAACTTCTGAGACGTTTTTGGCATAACAGGGCAGGAAGGCTCCAATAACAAAAACCAAGTGATGTGCTATTTAAACTGACTAGACACATTGAGAAATGTTGAGCAAACAAAGGCAATTTTGCAGCCAGCTGATGACTTCACTTGGAGCCCAATCCTATTCATTCCTCCCCGCTGATGCAGCGGTGCCGAAATGGCAGCTGCTGCATCCTGTGCAGGGGGGACAGGACCGGGAGCCTTCTTCAGGGCAAGGGGATGTTCAATCCCCTTACTCCTGCGTAAGGCTCACGACCGGCAACGGGTCTCTTTGGAGCTACACTAGCAATTTAGCTAGCGTAACTCCGAGGAGAGGAAAGGGGCGGGGAGGCTGCAGGGAAGGGGGATAAAATCCGGCGCAGGCCGTTCACGGTGGAACCTCCACCATCCGCGGCCTCCCTGCCCCATTAGCCTTCAGAACAGAACAAGTACATAACTTGGGGACTTAGTGTAATCTGTACCCACCCCAAACTTCCATGTGAAAGCCCTGCCTCTTCCCTTTAGCTGTGCTCAACACAACCCTGCCTGAACTGCAAATACTGTAAGGGTGCAATTCTGACAGTGCCGGCAATGGAACGAGCGTTCCGTCACCAGAAGCCATCGCAAATGTGCTGTAATGCACATTCGCGACAACTCGGGAGTAAGGGAGGCCGGCCTCCCTCACTCCGGCGCCTGATCTCCACGTGGACGGCGACAGAAGGTAAGCGCTCTGTCGCTGGCCACGTGGGTGCTCCGGCCAGGCAAGGGAGAGGTGCCATTGGCCTTTTCAGCCTGGGAGCGGGCGGGGGATGGCGTCGGCCATATCCCTGTCCCCGCTTGGCTGGCTACACTGCTACACGGCCTCCTCTACTTCCGCCAGCTATTTAGCTGACGGAAATCCGAGGAGGCTGATAGGGCCGGCCTGGGTTTACACTTGGGGAAGAGGATGAGCGTCCCCTTCCCAAGTAGATCTCCGGCCCAGCGCGCACCGGTCAGCCCGTGCACAGGATCCGGCGGGCGGCCCTGGGCCACCCGCCGGATCCTTAGTCAGGATTGCGTGTTAATCAAGTTCTCTCTTGATAGCTTTGTCTATTTTACATTTTGCAGAACAAAATCAACCGGTCTTATGATTTTTATTTCTACAGAATATTCCCGATAGGATACCCACAGCCTGTTTATCGTTTTGAGGCCTGAAGCATTATGGCACAGTCTCTTATATTCTCTATTCTTTCACAGGCTTGCATTTCGCAGATATAATAGAAATTTCACCATTTATAGGACTAAAACTCGGAGTACGATCCAGTCAAAGTTAAGCTGTTTTGAAAGTACTGTTGATATCAGTAGGAAAAATTTAAGCACATGCTTTATCCACCCACCAACAGCAATAGGACTTCAAAGTGTTTCACTTAAAGTTCCTAAAATATTCCAATCAACATTTAATGTTTCAGGTAAATAAGGGCACTTTTGGAAGATGTAGATGCACCTGCAAATAGAGTGATTCCCCCCCCCCCGGGCTTCTTGTTTTGGCTATTGGTATCAAATGCAATGAGTAGGTTTCTTATGATAATGTTAGTACTGTATGTCAAACATTTCTCAATGAAAGTTAAATACCTACATTTTATTTCAATACCATATCCATATTTGTATCTAATTGATTTAAAACAAACCAATATTAAGAATCAAACTGCAAACATTTCCAGGAATAGCCAATAAAGACTGTTATATAAGATGAAAATAATATACAGTATATAGTTTTGGGTTTACAACATGTGTTTATATAGAAGTCCCACTGACCTCAATCCTTCCAGTTTAAGGTTGAAGCCTTACAGTGCAACTGTATGCACACTTACCTGGGAGTAAGTCCCACTGAAGGCAGTGAGACTACTTCTGAGGAAATCTGCATAGGGTTGCACTGTTAATGAGTTAACGACAACATTATTTTTACTTGGCTTTGACTTGTCCCTTGGCTTTGACTTAGGACATACATCTAAGCAACATGTACTTTAGGGAACACAGGTTGTAAGCCCGGAAACTATGTCCAACGGAAGTCTAAAAATTCCCGTTTATTTTTATCGTGAATTGTACATTGAACAAATCTACACCCAAATGCTTACTTAATGAGAACGATGTCTTTCCATCTGGACGAAATGCCAATTCATGTTAAGATACGTTGCTTTTATATTTCTTTTATATCATGGAGGTAGTATAATCTAATACATGTTGTCTATTTAAAAACATTTATATTCTACCTTTCCGTTAAATACGCTCATGGCAACTAACAACCAATTTAACAGTAAAATAGAGTAATGAGAGTAGAATAAAATCAGTTAGGAGGCCAAAAAATAAATTAAAAAAAATCAGCCATCACAGAATAAAAGCCTGGGAGTAAGGACATGTCTTCTCACAGCGGCAAAAAGCAAAATGGGCCCTGCCTTGGAAGGGAGTCCTGCAACCTCCCTGTGCCTACGGAACATGTCCTCCCTCATGTGCCCCCTGAACACTGGGCTTGATTTTTCTCTTTCCCTCCAAGTTATGTTCCGATAGCAATCGAAGCGCGAATATTCAGAATATTCAGCTACTGCATCTGACATCCCTCCTGGACTCTAAAACGTTAAAAATGAGCATTAAATTCACCACATTTCTTTTAGGGTTACATTTCCCGTCCTTGAACCTTGAGTCTGTGTCTGTTGAAACAAAGGAGGCCGCCTCACTTTAGCTGGTGGTGGCTTCGGCATTGGGAGCTGGCAAGGCCCTGTGGGGCTTGTGGGCTGGGTGGCACTAATGCAATGTCGCCAATTGTGTGAACCAGTGTCTCCACACAGAGGCTGTCTGGGTGGCTGCTGTGGTTTTCGTGAGCACAGCACCACTTTTTACAGCGTCTTTAATTGCACACATCTCAGAAGCCACCGAGATAGTCCCCAGAAAATCTCAAGGGCTGCCCAGTGGCTGCCCAACATCAGTGACGTGTGGTCCAGGCCCAGGCCTGGGGAGGCACAGCCACATGAATACACACACTTACTTACTCACTGTTACAATCACTCACTCTCTCTCCCCCACCCCCATCTATCAGTGGATCTTACCTTTCTTGAAGCTCCCCCCCCCCGAATAAACTTTTTAAAAAACCTCACCTCTTCTTCCCCCCCCCCGCCACTTGGAGCTAGGATGAGCTCAGCGACACGCCCCCTGAGGCAGATTCTTATGTGAATCAGCCCATTGACATTCAGTGTGTGTTTGATCTTGATCCAGCTTCTCACCTCCAAGTTCTCAAGTCCAAGTGACACAATTTTTAATTCTCTAGTTGTATTTCCCCATTGTAAGCCTTGACAAGGGCAAGACACTGAGCAAACAGTGCTAGACATTCAGTCTCTCACATGTAGCTCCTCCTGTGGTTCTGCTTGTCATAAATACAGAGCTCCTTTTCAAGAAGCAGGCAAAGAAGCCAGCAGTTTAATTCTGGAATGGGAAGGAAATGCAGCTTGTTTTTATTTCAAGGATTTAAACGGAACAAACAGCTTTATGAACGACCTCTAACATTTTATACCAGTTTGCTTTTGCTGTGAGTTACTATGGCTTAGTAAAATTAATGCTGTTTGGCAGTTTGGTTCGGTTCTGCAAATACGCCATTGTTTGATAAATATTAATTTATCTGTTTGCTATATTAAATTTATTATGGTGTTGTGTACTTAAATATGTAAGTACACAGAACCAATACTCCACAGAAGGCAAAGTGACTTAGGCTACAAAAGATGTATGCTTACTTAATATTTTGTCAGTACCAAGGCAGAAGAAATTCTTCACTTGCAAGAAAGGTGCCCAGTATGATGATGATTAAAGAAATAGCTGTGGCCCAAGGACAAAATGAATTAAATATGTAGTCTGACCCTGCATGTTTTATTTAAAGTTGAATTATAGCTGTGGATCAAGGCTTCAGTGCATAGGTCAATAATGCTGCGATGAAAATCACAGCGCTGAAGGAGTGTTAGCCCCGGAGGAAAGCTTCCATTGGAGATGGGATGGGCAACCCAATCCTGGGGGATAGGATACCGCCAATCCCACCCTCTCCTGGGCCTGATCCACCCAACCTTGTTCCCATCTCCACTCTACCCCCACACCATTACAACTCTCCCCGCCCTCCCCCACCCTTCTCCCCTACACTAGACTTACCTGCTTTGGCAAATGTAGCTCTGCATGCCAGCGGCAGCGGGAAGGCTCTGGCCTTCCCATCCACCAGTGCTCCTGGAAGCAGTGGCGTCGTTAGGGTGGGGGCAGGGGGGCCATGGGCCCCCAGGCGCAGGGGTGTCGAGCTCAGAGGGGGTGCACTCAGCGGTGCTTAGGTGGCAGTGCACCCCCTCCGGAGCTCGACACGCCCCCAAGCTCGGCGGGGGTGAAAGCAGCTGGGGGAGGGTGTACGCGGAGGGTGTTCTTCTTTGTTACCTCGTTTGTGCACCCCTCAGGTGGCGGGCGGCCAGACGCATCCTTCCCGGCTGACCAGCAGTATCAAATGCGAGGCTGGAGAGGCTGCGCCTGTGCAAACTTGCTGCAGCCTCTCTAGCTCCCTTAGTCTCACTGGCTGGAGGACTCAACCAGCAATACTAAGGGAGCTAGAGAGGCTGCAGCCAGTTTGCACAGGCGCAGCCTCTCCAGCCTCGCATTTGATACTGCTGGTCAGCCGGGAAGGATGCGTCTGGCCGCCCGCTGCCCAGGTGAGTGTGCGCACAAACGCGGTAACAAAGAAGAAAAAACCCTGGCGTGCACCCTCCCGGGGACCTTTTAGGCCAAAAACAGGCCTAAAAGCCCCCAGGCAAAAAAACGCCTAAAAGGCTTTTTAAAGTCTCTTTTTAGGCCGTTTTTTGCCAACCAACCCTGACCTTTTTGCAAACGTCTTCCCTGCTCTCGAGCAGTCGCAAACATGCTTTACGGCACATTTGCAACTACTTTGGGCGCTTGTTCCGCCACCCTTGTTTTTGTCAGGATTGCACTGACTGAGGATTAAAAAAAAGTAGCTGAATTTAAGGGGAGGTTTCACAACCCATTTGGGTGCTTTTGTGAAGCTCATTTTAGAACCTGATGCCTCCTGTTGAACTGAAATCACTCACTATTTCTGGGAGCCTTGGGAGAAATGATGCAAATGCTGCCTTATAGCCCAGACCATTATGCCTTTTCTTTCACTTCCCACCTTCTACTAAAATATGTGTGGTGTTTTGTTTTGCTTTTACATGAACTCTAATTGTGTGCAGCATGTTGACTCTGGAGAGCTAAACTCAAAGGCATTGAATTTACAGATCACTCAGCTTCAATCCTAAGTACACTTATGTGAAAGTAAGTGCCACTAAAATCAATAGGACTTGCTTCTGAGTAACTGTGTTTAGGATTGTTTTATAACTGGAATAAACTAATATTGCTAGGAAGCTTTGAACACTAGAAGTGCAGTTTTAGATTCCAATATTTCCCCCAAATACATTCTGCTGAAATCAATGGGAAATTCTTTGAGTAAATATTGCAGGAATGAAGTGAATGATATTTTTATTACTAGTCTTGAGCCAGTGATTCTCACCTGCTTAGAAAAAAATTCATTTTTTAACTGTCAAGTTGTTTTCAGACCAGGTTGTGAGTATGAGAACTGAGGATTCTTTTCCTGGGCTGGTGGAAGGGCTTTACAGAGAGTCTGTAAAGGGAGTCTGCCTAAGCTTTAGCTCAGCTGAGCAGTTTGCTGGAACTCTAAAAAAAAAAAAAAAAACCTGGGGTAGGTAGGTTGCATAACTCTCCCTGAGCTGTGATTAGACTTGGACAAAAAGCAAAAACAAAAAAACAAAACCACACACTTCACTTTCATGCAATTTATTTAATTCTTTGATGAAAGGTTCTCTCCCTGATCAAACATGGAAGTTTCAACACAAATATGAAAAATTCAGCTCAGTTCTAAATGCACTTCTCCCAAGCCACAAGCTGGTGCACTGCAAGCTTAAAGTCAGGCTGTATTCGTGCAATAAAATCTCCAGTAGGGAAGGGAAAGTTGAAAACCATGTAACACCTGAAAAGTGAGAGTGTAAAGGACCCTTTGGTTATTATTAGTACATCACTGGTTACATTCTGGGGCTTCTGTAGCTTTAAGATTTTTAACCAAAAGGAGGACGCTTCTTGGTTCATCTTCAATCACTTCAGATATCACGAGAAGGGCAGGGGATCGCTCACATTTCTGGGACCACTCCAGTATGCATCAAGATAACGAAAAGCCAATGAAGAGGGAAAGGGGTGCTGCATATAGTCAAGCACGAAGAGTCTGAAACTTCTGCTCATCACCAAGCTGAAAACAGGAGGAAAAGAGACATGAAGAGCAAAAATCACATCTTAACCTTGGACCTCGAGACCTTGAGAAATAACAAGTCCCATAACTGTAGAGGAAAGTTATTCTCTGTTATCTTTTCTCATAGATGTATACTGAACATCCCCAGGAGTAGGATACAGGAGTGTCACTAGGGGGGTTGGGGGGCAGACCGTCCCAGTTGTCACCCCAGGAAGAGGCGACACCAAAATGACTTTCTATTCCATTTGTTACCAGTGGTGCAAAAGCACACCACTGGCAGAAAATGGGTTTTCCCTAATCCCCGCAGAGACTCACATGGGGATCACATTTCCCAGGAGGCATAGGCGTCCCCTGATGTGGTGCCCTGGGGCGGTGGGCCCCAGGGTGCAAGGGGCGGAGGGCCTCTGGGGGGGCAGGAGACATCCTAGGTTTCGTTTTTGTTTTTGATTTTTTCCGGGGTTTTTTCGCTTTTTTAAAAGGTTTTTTAGGGGTAACGGGGCTTCTAGGTCTATGTGTTTGCTTTGCTGTACTTATCTGGTGTTTATAGGGCCTCCCGACGATCTCTCCAGCGACGATCTCGCTCCTCTGCTGCCGCTCTGCTAGCGCGAACTCTGTAAGCCTAAGCGTTACAGAGTTCACGCATGCGCAAAGCAAACAGCCATCACAGAGTTCACGCATGCGTGATGGCTGTTTGCTATGCGCATGCGTGAACTCTGTAACGCTTAGGCTTACAGAGTTCGCGCTAGCAGAGCGGCAGCAGAGGAGCGAGATCGTCGCTGGAGAGATCGTCGGGAGGCCCTATAAACACCAGATAAGTACAGCAAAGCAAACACATAGACCTAGAAGCCCCGTTACCCCTAAAAAGCCCGCTGGAGGCCCTATAAACACCAGATAAGTAAAGCAAAGCAAACATTTACACCTAGAAGCCCCGTTACCCTAAAAAACCTTTTAAAAAAGCCAAAAAAAACCGGGAAAAAAACAAAAAAAACCACGAAAGTAATTAGCATGATTATGTTAATTAGTAATTATGCTAATTACTTTGGGGCGTTGAGGGGTGGGCCCCACCCTGTTCTGGGGCTAGGGACCCCACTGCCAGGAGGCCTCCACATCATGTGTTCTAGGATGGGAGGAGCTCCATTGTGGTGACACCATGGGATATCGCCCTGGTAGGATGCATCACAGTTCATTTCAGAATGTTTCATAGATGAGATACTACACACTTCTGCCTCCTACCTACATCTCACCACACTTTTCCTGGTGAGAGACTGTCAGTTGCCCATTTAAGAAACCTGGTGTGGGTCGGGCATTAGATCTCAAAGCTGAGGATTTTACTGAACAAATTGTTACAACTATAGGATAACTTTCTAAGCACTTCTGCAACTGGCTGATTGTATTACTACAGCCACCATAATGCAAATTGTGGATATGCACCCACTTGCAAAGAGAATGAAACCAAATGCAGCGGCACTGGGATATGTGAAAAGGTGCTGAAATTCAGAGTAACTTGCTTTTAATCTTTCAAGATCCATTCTTTGTTCTTTTTATTGGATTTCGACTGAATGTTGGTTTTTTTACCACTTTACATTATTTCAAAGGTTGATTTTGTAGTAGTCAGATTTCAAATCGTTGACTTGAAATGTGAAGCTTGGATTCTGCCTGGCATGTTAATTAGAGCACCTGCAGGAAAAGATAATCAATGAAGTGAGATTAATTGGTAGGTTGATTCAGCTAAAAATGCCAAAGAAGCTAATCTCTGAGTAGAGAGATCAAACTAGTTCCAAATCTTCTCAAGTAAGCATAATTTTTTAGATTGTGAGCCCTTTTGGGACAGGGAGCCATTTAATCATTTGATTTTGTCTGTAAACCGCTTTGTGAACTTTTTGTTGAAAAGCGGTATATAAATACTGTTAATAATAATAATTAATAAAAACACTTCAGGTAACTTCAAGCTAAAATCCTGAAAACTGTGGACAGAAGCCAGCCACTTATGGAGCTCCATTTTTACTGGCACTGAATAGTTTAGCAACATCAAACATTTTATAAACCATTATAATTTCAGAGGAATACAAAATGTAGGAGCTATGCTCATGTACATGCTCAGATTTCCAGTTGTACAATGAAACTTGTTTGGCACAGTTTTTTTCACTTGTGACCTTCATTGTGTTTCCAGTACTTGCCACAAGTGGCCAGATTTCAGAGCTTCAAGTGTTTAAAAAAAAATTAGGCAAAGAGCAGACCTTTTCCGAAAAGGAGAAATAAAAATAAGCAAAACTGTATTTATGTCAGTTTCCAAAAATGATGATGATATTGAGAGCAATTTCAACGCAGCTTTAATTTCTTGAGATCAATTGTTATCGTATGAATTACCCACCCAATCAGGTCATTATTTAAAAAGTGAAACTATAGTTGTGTTGCACTAGTTCTATACCTGCAATTTCACTGGAGCAGAAGAACTCTGTGTTGCACCTTTTTGTCATTCCTAGAGAAAACGTTCCTGGTTAGATTTTAAGCACCCTTGTTGCTAGAGAACATTAAACCCACTCATTTCAAATGCACAGCAATGCACCATCCTCCAGTGTGGCATCATTTGGGAAATATGCCATAAGAATCAGGAACAGCTTTTCAGCCCGAAACGTGGTGTTTGGTGCTTTTAAGCTTTCGCGAGGGAGCTGACAATTTATCATCCAGATAATCATCTTATGTTAAGTTGGACACCTTGCTGTAACTTTTTGCTACTTCATAGACCAGCCCTCAATGAATAATTTACAGCGATGGGAGTATTCTTTATCAAGTGAAGTCTTTATCGGCTGCTGCAGTGGGTTTTGAAAGTTTATTAACAAACTGTATGTCAAAGCTTCATCCCATGATAACTTGGCAAAATTTTATCACTAACATTAATGGAATCAGGATTTTCCCTTTGAAGAAGATGCTATTTCCCTGGGCAGAAAGTTTGCTGCATTTTGCTTAGGATAGTTTCTGCAAGAAATGTGAAAACGGTAAAGGAAGTACTGCTGTAAAGCTGTTTTAGGTGGCTCGGCAGACACATGCTTAAAGACCTATGGTTCTAACTACTGTAGTGATTTTTTTCCTCCTGGGTTTTTCTTGTTCCAAGCAGCTGCTCCACTGGGAGTGGCATTTTAGCCCTTTGCCAATTGTCTAGCTCCCATCTATCTGTGCGCTTCAAATATCACCTCAACCATATATTCATTTAGTGAATGAATACAAACAATTGTTAACATGTGCTTAGACACAGCAGTAGTTAAGTATAGGGCCCCCACTATCCGCAGATTCACTTATCCGCGGATAGCAGATGGGCCCCCATGCGTGTGCACGTGACCCCCCCCCCAAGGCTCTTACTTTTTGCGCAGCAACATTCCTTTCTTCCTTCAACAAATGCGATAAGCAGCCTCCTGCTGCTTATTGCAGGCAAGTAGAACGAAACTAAGTGCTAGAGAGGCTCAGCAACATTAACAGAAGCACTTCCTGTTAACTTTGCAGAGCCTATCTAAGCAGTCTCACTCTACTTGCCTGCAATAAGCCTCAAGAGGCTGCTTATCATGTTTGTTGAAGGAAGAAAACCCCATTACTCTATCCCTCTTTTAAAAGTTGAATTACTGTATATTATTCTTTCTCACTTCATTTCTGAGTTCTGCAGTCCTTTCTCCATAGAAATATCTGTTGGATGCTTTGCACGTACACACAATATTTATTACACTGTCTTAAAAACGTGTTGTATAGTTACTGTTCTTCTCACATACGGTATATTCCTACTTTAGTGAATTTTGGGGGGAAAACACTTCGTTATGTCTCTTTTACTTCATTCAGCTTTTGCTGATTATTTAGAAATTGTAGCTCACCTATGACCTGCTTATCCCTTTTCTGTATCAAAACATGTTTGAAAGCTGGTGTCAAGCTGGTGGAACTCTATATGCATTTTCACTCCAACATACTACTCTTGATTTTCTTTTAATGGTAACTAAATAGAGGGGCCAAAATAGAGGGTAGCTTAAAACAAAACTGCATCAGCGTCTGCGTTGATTTATAATGTGTGAAGATCAAGCCAGGGACACAAAACAAGAATCATAAAAGTGAGCTTTGTAACACTGCAACTTACTCTAATCTGTATTCAGATCCTTTGTTAATCCCTCCCAGTATCCTATTTGTCTTTTATTTGCCGACAACGATTCAATCGATGATTTTTAGGCAATGAGCACCCATTCCTGTCCTGATCCACAGAGCCTGTGATTGTTTTATAATGTGTGTTCTTTCTTCTCCGTCTTGGTAATTAATATTTTATTGGACTTTTACAGCAAAGTACTCACTACTACAAGTACAAAATAAGCTATCAATTATAAACAACATCAATAATAGATAGATACCACAAAGAAGCACTGTCAAGACCCATGAGAAGGCAACTTTCCGAAACTTCTCTAAAAACACAGTCTTATGGGGTGCGAAACCTCACACGCTCCATTTCAGAGATAAAGATTTAATATACAGCAACAAAAAGATCACACAATCATTATCTAACTGTTGCCCCCATGCTTGGATGCTTCTTGCTGCCTGATCCAATTGGACAACTCATGCCTCTGTGAGCATGTCTCAAGCGTAATTCTTAGCATATCGGGAGTCTAACAGAGCCGTGCAGGAGGAATTCCATCTATTGGAATGCAGGCAGACTCCAAAGCAGAAGAGGATCATCATGACAACAAACACTTGAGGACAGACAATGTAATAGCTGTGATAGGTTATGCCTTGGTAAATGATAATCTGTATTTACCCCTCTCATTTTTCCTCTGAGAACAGATAAATTCTGAAAATATTTCTATCTGGCTTTTGGTTATGGGAATAATATGAAAAATATTTATATATGTAAGCCGTTGGAAAACAGTCGCATGCTAATTTCAAAAAAGTCTAGTTCATGAAAGATTTTGTTGGACTCTACTCCAAGTTCACTTTTTCCTTATTGGGCTGCAGGATTTAAAAAAATGGGAGAAATGTTTCAGAAGTTCACCTTTTCTGATCTGCACATCACTACTTGTCCTGCCTCTTTTCATTTTTTTTTTTTTACATTCTGACTCGGCTCTCAGTGTGTATGATTTGTCAACCATGTTATCTAAGCTTCATTTTTATTCATTGCCCCAATCCCATAGCATCCAAATCCTTCTGACCCCAATTGTGCCAGTATTACTCTTTGCTTGCCCTCTGTTTTCAACGGGGTGTTATCCTCAGATTAAGTTATTCTAATAAAATGTGTGGTAGTCACTTATTTGAACACACTCTCTTTCCAGGTAGTTTGCTGTTTATAGTTACTGTTCTATTTCTCTAGTCCAGCGGTGGGGAACCTCCGGCCCCAGGGCCGGATCAGGCCCCCGAGGCCATCCGGTCCGGCCCCCAGAGAGATTGCCGGGAGGCCGCCCAACCGGCCCCTGGAGGCTCCGCCGGGTCCGCGTGTCACCTCTGGAGGCCGGGAGAGGGCCTTTGCATGTCCTCCCCGGCTGCCGCCTCGACCCCTTCTCACCAGGCCGTTGGCCATTTCGCACATGCGTACCACACTGATGAGGGCAAGCTCTTGCCCTCTTGCCCTCATCGGCATGGTATGCCGGAGGTGATGCGCGGACCCGGCGGCTTCAGACGGTGAGCGCGGAGCCTCCGGAGGCCGATGGGGGGCAGGGGCAAAAATTAATTAAATAAATAAAAGTGGCGCACGGCCTTATGGCCGGCCCTCAAGCAAATTTCTAATATTTAAAACGGCCCTCACCAGGGAAAAGGTTCCCCGCCCATGCTCTAGTCTATCACATGAAGAGTGCATTCCCTCACTTCCAGCTCTGTTTGAGACCTGCTCAAGAGTTTGTTCCAAACAATTGTTTAAAATATTGCATTGCTTCTTATTAGAGAAAGGACTTTTGCAGGTTAAAGTAGGGCATGAAATGTAAGGCACAATCCTATGCTATCGCTGCACCAGCGGAGTGTGTACTCCACCGGCGTGCACTAAGTGCCATAAAGCACATTGTGACAGCACACCTGTTTGCAGTGCTGGCAGGAAGGTCATATCCTTCCCGCTGCCCCTTCCAAAGACACCTGTCAAACCAGATGATCCGGGGGGGGGGGGGAGGTGAATCAGGGCAGGATGGATCAGGCCTGGGAGGGGGTGGGATTGGCGGTGCCGGCACATGCTGTATCGTATACCCCTTCCTGGGCCTGATCCGCCGACATGGAGGCAATGTGGACTTGTGCAAGCTATTTAGCACGTGAAGGTTCGTTGCCCCATAGTGGTGGCTGGGGCACCTCGGGGCAAGGGGACAAAAGTCACCTTACCCCAAGGAGACCTTCAGCCTCCTAAACTCACCCGTGGGATGCAGTGTAGCCCATGTCAGTGCTGCTGCATTGGTGTGGGGAAATCTAGATAGGATCGGGCTGCCCATTCTGATAACTCTTGTCATCAGCTTCTGACAGAAACGCTGCCATAGCCATCAAAGCCCTGACTGTGTCTTTGGCTTTCTTATTGCAGAACGTCTATTACACAAGTAACCAGCAGATCCACGTGGGTGTTCTAAGTCCCACCATCGATGATGATGACAACAGATGCCTGGTGGATGTGAACAGCAGACCCCGGCTTATTGAATGCAGTTATGCCAAAGCCAAAAGGATGAAGCTTTACTGGCAATTTACTCAGGTAATTCTTTTTCCATCACACAAATTCCAAAGACACAATAGAGATCCTATTTGCATGTATCATTGAAATATTAACAATCTATTAGCATAACAAAGTAAGGTGTTGTTGGGTTTCTGTGCAAAACATCGAAAGTGGTGAACTTGTGTATAGCCTGTACAACTTCAGTTGAGGACTCACATGATTGGATACTTCTCTCCAAAACACTACCCACCCCCAGATTCCTGTTCATAGAAAACTAGCATGTTGGGCAGAAGTTTAGGCTGGAATCCCTCTCTCTGACATTTTGTTTTCTACTAATTAGGAATCTAATCTGTGTGTGGGGGGGAGACAGTATTCTCTGGATCGAGGAAGAGGGCATTCCTGACTGTGGGTTGTCCCTCCCACTTAGAAGGCAGGATCGGCTTGGCTGAAATTGTCTCCTCCCCGTGGGAGGGGCCTCCCAGAACCCAGTCCGATCCTGCCTTTCTAGAGACAGGTCGCAGGCTTTTCTGGCTCTACACTTCAATAGGAAATTAATCGTTTATTTTCCAGTTTCTCTATTACCTTTCCTTTTTTCCTAGTCTTCTCTCGTTTTTCTCCGTGTTTTTTCTCCTTTCTCCTCGCTGTTTTTGCTCTTTCCCCTCCTCTCACCCTTTCCCGCCTTTTCCTGTCAGGCTGGGAGAACTGGGTGAATCGCCTCAGCGCTTCAGAGCTCGGCCTCGCCGCACCGGGAGGCCGTAGCCCGCGCTTTTCGTTGGCGTCCTCGGGCGCTTGTGCAGGAGGGAGGAACCTCGCGCTGAGGCGCTAAGGCGGCGGCCGAGCCGGCGTCGCCCTTCGTCTCCCGCTGAGCGGCAGCTGACGCGGAGGTAGAGCGGACCTCTAGGAGGCCGTTTCTACGCGCGCATACAGCTTGCTTTTTCGCCCCCGATCTCCGAGCGGCTGCGGCCCGGAGATTTTTCTCCTTCACTCGGTTGGCCTTAGCCCCGAGGCGGCGCGCTGTGGGGGAGCGCATTGATCTCCCCGTCGTTTGGATCATCTGGTAAGAGCGTTCTTTGCTGATTTCGACGGGGGGATCCTTTGGACAATGACTGAGGTAGCCCAGGCGACTGCCCCCGGGGGGGATGAGGCTCTCGCATCGGGGGAGGGCCCCTCCAACCAACCGCAACCCCTGGACGCTGCCATTCAAGCCCAAATCGCGCGGGCTGTCCAGGAGGCAGTCCAGGGAGCTTTGAAACCTGTTTCAAGGGCTATGCCTAGGTCCTCCCAGCGCCACAAGCGCAGGAGGTCCCCTAGTCCCCTCTCTTTACTGTCTTCAGCCTCCTCAGCTGAGGAAACACTGTTACCCAAACGTCCACGCAGGGTTTCCAGGGGCAAAGTTGTGAGGGGCTCCAAGACTAAGGCAATGAGGAAACGCAGGAGACATGTAGTTATTGAACTGTCTCCTTCTCCTTCTTCAGAGGACTATTCTTCTCCTGACTCCAGTAAGGAGGAGGGGGAACTGTCGGGGGAGGACGACAATGTTTCGCAGGAATCCAAACTTGATCGCCTTTTCCCTCACGAACTCTTCCCCAGAATGTTGAGCAAAGTGGTGACATCTTTGAACCTGGCCCCACCCCCCAACTTTGAGGCCCTGCCTGAACAAGCTCGCTCGTCATCCAGAGTTCTTTTCCCCCAGGGACCAATCAAACCTGAAACAGTCCCTCTGCCTGAGGCTTTCCAGAGGGTGCTCGATACGGAGTGGGGTACCCCTACTGCAACCAGACACCCCTCTCGCCTCGTTAGCAAGTTCTATTCCTTCTCTGATTCTGTGATGGCGTCCTTTAAGTTTCCGGTGGTGGACGCGCCGGTGGCGGCCCTGGCCACTGCCTCTGTGATCCCCTCAGAAGGTGAGGGGGGGCCTCGCGACCCCTGTGATAAGAGGGTGGAGGCGGCCCTGAAGAGGAATTTTGACGCCTCCTCAGTGGCGGCACGTGCTTCGGCAGTAAATTCCATCTTCGCACGTGCCTTTTTATGGGCTGAGGACCTCGCTGCCACTGAGCATGGCCTGTCTAAAACGGCCAAGAATACGCTTAAAAAGATTTCTCTTGCTGCGGCCTTTTCGGCCGACGCTTCTTTTGACGCCCTTCAAATGGATGCCAGGGCCCTAGCTTCCAATGTTGTGGCTCGCCGCAACATTTGGCTTCGGCAGTGGTCTGTGGATCCAGGTTCGCAGGTCAGACTGGCAGGTATCCCTTTCCAGGGTACGAAACTGTTTGGCTCCGCTTTGGATAATATCCTTGTGGAAAACAAGGACAAGCGGAAAGTCTTACCCTCGGTTTCTAAAGAACCGCCGAAAAGTAAGAACCAATTTTTTCGTCCCTCCAGGACTGACCAGCGTAACAGGGACTCTCATAGACAACGTAGCAGGTGGAACAAGTCTCGTGTGTTCCCCAAAAGCAAGCCCCAGGCTTCCTCCTCAAATGCCCACGCCAAAGCACATAAGGAACAGCGAGCCACATGACTCTTCTCCAGAGACGTCCTCCGCCGCTGTCGGTGGCCGTCTCCTGCTCTTTGCCCATCGCTGGAAGGAAATTTCCAGCGATGCGTGGATTCAGGAGACGGTCTCCAAGGGATATGCTCTGGAGTTTCTCCGCAGGCCTCGTCCCCGGTTTGTGAAGGTGGCAAGGTCAAAGGACCCTATCAGGCATCAGAACATACTGAACTCTATCCGTCATCTCCTAGAGATAGGGGCGATAGAACCGGTCCCCCCATCCCAGAGGGGGAGGGGGGTCTACTCCATCCTCTTTCTAGTCCCAAAAAAGAATGGGGATCTCAGACCCATCCTGGATCTGAAATCCCTGAACAGGTCTCTCCGGAAACGACGCTTCAGGATGGAAACGTGGAGATCAATCGTGGCAGCCCTGGACAAGGGCGACTTCTTAACATCTATCGATCTCCAAGAGGCGTATCTCCACGTCCCCATTCTTCCGCGTCATCGGGCCTTCCTTCGCTTCTGCTATGGAGGGAACCACCTCCAGTTCCGAGCTCTGCCGTTCGGGGTCACGGCAGCCCCCCGAGTTTTTACAAAACTCCTAATAGCACCAGTCTCATTCCTGCGCCAAAAGGGGATCTACGTGTATCCTTATCTGGACGACATCTTAGTCAAATCTCCGTCTCGGTCCCAGGCTCTGTCGGACCTCTCGGTCACAACGGACCTCCTACAATCACTGGGGTTTGTGATAAACTGGGCCAAGAGCTCCCGAACCCCCTCGCAGTGCATAGAACACCTGGGGCTGATTATGGACACGGCACAATTCAGCGTGTCACTGTCCCGGGACAGACAAGCCACTCTCTGCTCTATGGTGAACAGGGTCAGGGGTTCTCAGACTGCGGACATCATGTTTCTGGCATCGCTCCTGGGGGTCCTAGTGTCTTGCCAGGACGTGGTTGCCTGGGCACGCCTCCACATGCGCCCGCTCCAGCGTTTCCTCATGCCCTACCAATCTCAGATAGAACAGCAGTGTCACGAGCAGGTTCTGGTTCCGGATTCGATCAAGGACTCCCTTTCGTGGTGGGTGACGGGAGGTCGCCCGGCTCAGGGCATGTCTTTATTGCATCCCCAGCGGACCGTGCTCACGTCCGATGCGAGTCTGTGGGGTTGGGGGGCGCACCTCTTGGGGCAGTTTGCGCAGGGGACGTGGTCCCAGGTGGAGGTTCAGTACAGTATGAACAGATTGGAGTTACGGGCCGTGAGGTTGGCCCTAGTGTTTTTCCGCCAGCAGGTGCTGAACACCCATGTCCTCATCCGCACCGACAACACCTCGGCGAAGGCCTACATAAATCGCCAGGGCGGAACCCGATCCTCCGGATTGCACAAGGAGGCTGTGCTATTACTCTCCTGGGCGGAACAGAACCTGGCGTCGATCCGGGCCGAACATCTGGCAGGGGTAAGGAATGTGACGGCGGATTGGCTAAGCCGGCAGACCCTCCGGGAGGAAGAGTGGCAGCTGCATCCGGAAGTCTTCCTAATGGTAACACAGCGCTTCGGGCATCCAGTTATGGATCTCTTCGCCACAAAGGTAAACTCTCAACTGCCCAGGTTTTACTCAAGGCAGCTAGAAGGCGGAGCAGAGGGGACGGACGCGTTACAGTGCCAATGGCCTCCGGGTCTCCTGTATGCTTTTCCCCCAATTCCTCTCCTACCCCGGGTTCTTCGCAGGATTCGGGAGGGGTTATCTGTGGTGATTTTGATCGCGCCCTCCTGGCCCAGGAGACCTTGGTTCCCCGATCTGATCAATCTGTCCGTCGAACCTCCCTGGCCCCTTCCCGCACGGGAAGATCTCCTTCGTCAGGGTCCCCTCCTGCATCCACGTCCCACTCTTTACAGACTCACGGCCTGGAAGTTGAAAGGTCGGCCCTAACCGGGCATGGTTACTCTTCAAGGGTGGTTTCCACACTTTTGGCTTCTCGCAGAGTGTCCACTAGTCGAGCTTACTGTGTGACCTGGAGGAGGTTTGTGGAGTGGTGTATAAAGGGGAAGGTGTCTCCCACAAAGCCTAAGATTAAGCACATCCTTGAGTTTCTTCAGGATGGTCTGGAGTTGGGGCTCGCAACTAATACCTTGCGGAGGCAGGTGGCGGCGCTTCAGGGCATTCTGGGTGCATCCCTTCACATAAATATCTCATCCCACCCACACGTCAAACGTTTTTTGAGGGGGGTGTCTCTACTCAATCCGCCACCTGTACATAGATGTCCCTCCTGGGATCTGAATACGGTACTTTCGGCATTACCTCACCTTCCTTTTGAACCTATGGCGACTGCCCCGCTGAGGGAACTCACGTATAAGACCCTGTTTTTGGT
The DNA here is from genome assembly GCA_026170595.1 of Plestiodon gilberti rubricaudatus. Taxonomy (NCBI): domain Eukaryota; kingdom Metazoa; phylum Chordata; class Lepidosauria; order Squamata; family Scincidae; genus Plestiodon; species Plestiodon gilberti. Next base: position 232,078,932 of record JANXHW010000001.1, on the reverse strand, counting down.
GGCGGTTACCAGCGCCAGGAGGGTCTCTGAGCTGGGGGCACTTTCCACAGACCCTACTCTCTGTATCTTCCACAGGGACAAGGTTGTGCTCAGGCTGGACCCCAAATTTGTGCCCAAAGTCAATTCGTTGTTCCATCGTACCCAGGAGCTGTGCTTACCTTCATTCTGTCCTAATCCTAAGCATCCCAAGGAAAAATTATGGCACACCCTGGATGTTCGGAGGGCGCTTCGTTTTTATATCGAACGTACTAAGGGTTTCCGTAAATCCTCGGCCCTCTTTCTCTATTTCGAAGGCCCTCGGATGGGCTCTAGGGCATCCTCGGTTGCCATTTCCTCATGGCTGAAGGCATCTATCGCTTCCGCCTACAGGATGGTTGGAAAGCATCCCCCTCTGGGTATCACGGCACATTCCGTTAGGGGAGCTGCTACTTCGGCAGCGTATGAAGGTTTTGTCTCGCTGGAAGACATTTGCAAGGCGGCCACCTGGTCTTCTACCCATACCTTTTTTAAACACTATAAGGTCGACCGTATGGCTTCTGCTGAGGCCTCCTTTGGTAGGAGGGTTCTCCAGAACGTTTTGCCACAATGATCTCACGCCCTTCGCTGCCCGCCCTGGTTTTACGGCTCTGGTAAATCCCACAGTCAGGAATGCCCTCTTCCTCGATCCAGAGAAACGGAATTCTTACCTTGTGAATCTCCTGTTCTGGGATGAGGAAGAGGGCATTCCGTCCCGCCTCTTCACAGCTTGGGGATTGGGGCCGGTGTCAGTTCTCCCTTTCTATGGGCGGAGGTGGCGCATCTTCTGAGGTTCCTCTTCTCCTAGGCTAGAATGAGGTTCTTTTCATGTCCGTTCTCTTTTATCTGTGTTTTCCCGTTGCCTATCTGTTTTTGGCCACGTTTAACACGGTTTTGTTTCCAGTTTTACCTGTTTTACACTCAGTTTGAGCGCCCTTCGGCGCGCGTTTTCTTGGGAGAGGTGTCTCTTCGGCTCTTCAGTCTGGACTGGGTTCTGGGAGGCCCCTCCCACGGGGAGGAGACAATTTCAGCCAAGCCGATCCTGCCTTCTAAGTGGGAGGGACAACCCACAGTCAGGAATGCCCTCTTCCTCATCCCAGAACAGGAGATTCACAAGGTAAGAATTCCGTTTCCATCATGTGAGTTCCCCACCTGCAGTCTGAGTTTTACCTTCTCATCCACTGTTCGTGAGAATTAGATCTGCATGTCCCTATGCATAGCTCTCTGCAGTACAACAAAATGTGCGTCAATTGGGCTCAAATAAGTCACAGTCCTCCTGAACAACAAAGATTTGTCTGCTGTCCAAGGGTGGTACAGGGAGTATGCACAAAGGAGAACTGGAAGTTCTATGAGGGGAGCACTGTTCAAACAGAAACATAGTAGTGCAGAAGTAAACACTGAATATTATATGCCACATTTGTTTCATAGTTGTGGTAAATTTACTTGGGGTGTTTTGTTTGCCGTTATCCATTCACTGTTGGTCAAAGACCCTTTAACGATGGTGGCAGTGGTGGAAGCTCACCACTGAGAGCATTTCTGTCCTCTAGCTATACTAGGTAGTCTTCCAGGACCTCAAGAAGTCACTAGAAGGGGTTATATAATTTGGCAAGGGGGGTCATTTCTCCATAAACACCTGTAGGTCCAGAAATTTGGAAGAAAACATGACTGAGATGCCACCTGTGGCTACTGCACAGTAAATATAAGTAAGCTGAAGACTCAGACTACAGTACTTTTAAGTACTGGTGACCAATTATTAAGTAATTGGTGACCAACCCTTGGGAAATCCTGAACAGATAGATGTTCAGAGTAGACCCAAAGAGCCCTCCCCGCCCTTTGCACATAAACTCCTTTTTTTCTGAGTTGATCTTTCAGAATGTTCTGTCTCCAAACCTGAACATGAGAGTTCAAAGACAAATTTGAAGGTTAAGCATGAGAACTGTTTGAGGGGTAAATCTGGGGGGAAATTGTGCTTTAACAGCTGCATTATCTTTTGAGCAGCTTTCATTCCTAAAACTGCATTTTGAATTCAGTGAAATTTAAAGTTCATTTGGGGACTAGAAGGGCACTCCCATCTGAAAGGCTAAATTCTTTAAATAAATAAATAGACCTGTCCCGTCCTATCCCGTCCCCCCATGGTACACACATCCCCCATGCTTTTCGCACCCTGGTTACCATCTTTACAATGTGATGGTTTCTGTGAAGTGATGCTGCAGGTTAAAAGAAATGTCTGAAATTAGTCCGAAAGCTCATAGCCAAAGTGCTAAAGAGAAAATGAAGCTTCTTCCTTTGTCTCCTGGTGACAAATTAAGAGGCAAGGGAATAATTAAAGTCATGCTGTTCAGAAAGGATTGTTTTGTTAATACCCAGTGTGATTAAAGTGTTGTTGTTTCAGAACACATAATGTGATGCAAAGTAGGTTTTGCATGCTGTAAGCTACAAGAAAACTAATGAGAGTAATCAAGGATTCGGAGAGAATTTGTACATTGTGTTGTGGCTGTTTATGTCTAATCTAGTAAAAAGAGTACATCTCTCAGAAAAAACTGAAAACTGTTTTTAAGAATCTGGAATGGGTAATATTTTACCGTTATAACATCTTGGAAGTGCTTTCTGTCTTATTAGTGATTGGTACTTTCTTATTCAGTGACTCACGCTTAATCAACATACAGATTTGCCCAATGATATCCTAAAACTATTCACTTGAAAGTAGCATAAGTAAGATTACTGTGGAGTAAAAGATTTGAGAGTTTGTAACTTGAATGAAAACCATATTTACCTCAGAGAATCTTACTGCTATTAGCGTAATGGCCAATGGGACAAAGCTAGAATCAGAAAATCCTCGGTTTAAATCTCACCTCTCCATGAACCACTCCTTTTCAGCTCCAGTCCCTTGCTACAATATGGAGTGAATAATACTGACCTGCTTTATGGGGTTGTTGTACGGATTAACACAAGATCATGTATGTTAAACACTTTGAATACTTGAAAGCACTACACAAATGCTAAGTATGATCATTATTACAGTAGTTAATGTACTGTAAATTTCGCAAGTTGGTTTGTGACAGAGTAAGACTGAAAAAACCAACAACAGACTTTTAAAAATATCCTCCTTTTTTCCTTTGGAAAAATGTTGGACATCATGGGAGCTCTCCTTCCAGGGCCAACAGCAGCTGAAGGGTGGGGTAGGGGAGAGATTTTCATCAAAAATGTAGTGGTGCGAAGTAAAAAGATTCCTGCATCCCGTGGCCCTGATTGCCCCGGCAGCTGCTATTTTATTTATTTATTTGTCGGATGCACAAATACCATGTTTAGCATTGCGTCTCATTTGCCTCAAGTAATGTTTCTTCTCAGCTGAGCTCATAACAAATTTACCAGCACATTTCTTTTGAGCATGTTCCCTTTCCAGCGTCTTTGATGGACCTCTTAGTAGTGCTAGGTGCCCGGGGGGACACGTCTGAGAAGGTATATGGTTCTTCTGAGATCCAGAGTCAGTATTCCTGACTTGAGGAGCTCTGTCACAGCACTTCTTTACATTCATCTCCTTGCGTTGCTAGTGCTGCTTGGTAGCTATTAAAGTACCATCCAAGCGTAATTATTTCCTGTTGGGATGCACCACGCTGAGAGGTCTAAATGTTAACTAAACTCAGCAGAAAGGCAAAGCAAAATTAATTCTGTGAAAACATGTTGCAGCTGTGAAGTAACCAGACAAATGCTACGCCCATCCTAAATTATTCAACAAGTTTCACCATCCTTCACTGTGGCTCATAATTGTCTCCCAGGAATGGCCTGTCAGCCTGAAATATGGTGCTTCTCTCCCTAGTTTAACAATTCAATAAAAACTCAGGGATCCTGAAAAGAAAGTGAAGGGGTGAGAGGTTTATTTTCGGTATTTTTTTTTCTAACTGATTTTATAGTCTTTTTGGTTTGACTTCTGTGCTTTTTTTTTGTTTTGTTTTGTCTTGTTTGCTTGTTGGATCTAAATGGAGAGCAGAGCAGTTTTAAAAAAGAGTAATATGAAAATAGGGTCAGACTCCATGGTACTTTAAGCATGCACAATGCAGTTGCATGCTCTTTTTGTGTGGGTAAAACAGCATGTGTGTGTGGGGGCGTGGGGGTCTGATCAGGACCAGTCTGAGGACAAGGGGCTTTATTTAACTCTTTGCTCCTAATCTGGATTCTTGCCTGGCCCATGCACACTCCATGATCTTGAATAAAAGCTCTCATTGACACCAATGGGAGCTTTCTTTGAAAGCCAAATTGCGCATGTGAGGGGTGGGAATCTTGATTTTGGCCACCATGGTCCAAATTGGACCCTCTGTATGTAGACACGGAAGAAACAAGCATGCAGCTATATACCACATGCTTAAAGCAACATGTAGTGTTTCTTAGATCAATTAAGATTGAAGTATGTTCCAGTCATTACCTAGCTGAATATATCAGCTCTGACAAATGTCACACCACAAGCCAGAAACCATGTAGAATGAGGGGGATGGTGTGTACTGTCCCTACTCCCGATTTCCAGACATTCATCAACTCTGTGTGCAGAGGGGGAGGAAGAGGCATTTCAAGGGTGGAATCGGGGGCAGGGAGGAGGTGGGGTGGATCTGGTGGTAGTTGCGTACGCCAGCTCTTTTCGTCGTCCCCCCTTTTCTCTCCTCAGACATATGCCATCAAAATGGGTGGTGCATGTCCAAGGAGACCCTTAGGCAGCCCCAGGGCTTACGTTTCCCTTTGGGATGCTTCCCCCCACCCTAGGATTCAGTAGGCACCTTTATGGCACGGCTGTATTGGTGCTGGTGGTGGGAGATAGGATTGGGGCCTTTATCAATTTAAAAAGTAGGTTTATCAGTGCATGTTCAGGGGCCAGTTTTGACTAACCACACTCTGTCCACAATTAAAGAAACTAACCAGAAAGTGAGAGGAGAGGCCAAGATGTGTGTGTCTGTAATCATGTAGGGCTGATGTGGTGGTTAAAGTATCTTCCAAACTTAACCTAGAGTTGTAGGATAGCATGGTGGGGGAAAACCATGTATGGCACTGTCCTGAGCTCTTTAAAGGAAAGGCAGGTAAAAAACAAATACATATTAGTATGGGAGGTTCCAGATTGTATAGAGCTTACATACATAGAAGCCGTATGTATGTTACCTCTGTGCACATGGTGCCAAAGGAGGTTGGGACTGGGGACAGCCGATACATTTGTTTCCCCTCCATGCACTCAGTTTCTGACCATGTGAAAAGGGCTTTAACATGCTGGGACTGACGATTTGGTGGAAGACAGGGATTGGCAGCAGTTGGTAATCTTACTTTGCCTTGCTGCAAGTATCACTACAGCAGCACGTTGGCCACTGCCTCTTACTCCCTAGAATCCTCATTCAAGATAGCTAGGGAATCATTGTTTCCTAAAAATAAAACAATGGGATCATGCTTCCTTTTAAACCTTGGGGGATATGCAGGGGAAGCTGTTGTGAAGAATCAATGTGAAGTCAACAGTAGCAACAACAGTAGCTGCTCCTTGGTACTTTTTGTTTTGCAATTCTCTCCATATTTTATGAGTGCTTCTAAAATCTAAAGGAACCTAGCAGAAAGCTTTGATAGGCACCCTGCTTTAGCAGAACATTCTTTGAGAGACATGTCTCTCTCTCTCGCGCTCTGATTTTTAGCATTGATGCTTTGGGGTGTGTTTGTGTCGGCGCAGAATTCTTTCCCACGCTGAGCTCTTCAAACTTTAAAGAAAATGACTGAGTTTGCTATCTTGGGAAGCAAGTGTTCACAAACATCTGTTGACAGTTGTTGAAAGCATCATGTCTTTAATGCTTCACGAAGGAATGTAGCTTCTACTGAGAACTATGGGGGCAGGGGGAGTATAAACGCAGCTTTTGAAGGCTTAGTGCCAAGTTTTTGTGGCAGACGTTTGTGGCACAGGAAGAAGGGCAGCACACCCCATGAGATGCAATTTACTCTAGGAAATATTTTATTTCCTTCCATAATGCTGAGGGCCCCACAATGGTTTGTTATGGGTTGGAGGCAAGGAGAGAATTAAAGCATTTGTTGAGGACCTGGAGGCAGTTGAAACATTGAAAAAGGACTTTGTCCAATCTGGAGTTTAATCAGGCAAGTGTGGAGAATAGCTGCAACTGACCTATTTTAATATTATCCAAAGTCCCATCTTAGATCTATTGCCAGCCCTTGGGTTGTGTTTTTTGATAATCATCCTGAAAGGAAGCTCATCACACGTACAGCAAGCAACGTGGAAACCACAGCCATGTGATTCACAGTGCAATCGTGTCTACTTTTAAACCAGCGGAGCAATCGCTCCACCAGTCTAAGATGTCGCAAAGTACCATAAAACATGTTTGCGGCACCTGACAAGTAAGCAGCGCGGGCAGAGAGGCTTGCGCTGCTCCTCTGGTGCCACAGGACAGATCAATGCCACGGCGGAGAGGTGAGTTGGCAGAGTGAGGGGCAGAGGGAGGGGCATTTGGGGGGATTGGTCGGCTGCGACCAGGAAGGGGGAGGGATCGGCGGTGGCCTGCTCTGCCATATCCTATCCCCCTTCCCAGGCCTGGCATTATATACGGCCGGCTTGAATGTGCACCAGCAAAATAGGTGGCGTACATTTGAGTAGACCCATTGGGGCAGCTGGGGCTCTACTCGGGGTAAAGGGATGTTCATCCCTTTACCCTGAGGAGGCCTTCAGCTCTGGTGGCGCAGAACCCACCTTGCACAGGATGGGGTCGGCGCCTTATTTGTGCCTCCATGTCCTGCTAGAGAGGATTACGCTGTTAATCCCATACTGTGGGGGAGGGCATGTATCTGATATTCTAGCAGCACAGTGGCTTTCCTTCTGTCTCTTTCCTATGCAGTTGACACCCAAGCAGGAGGAACAATGCCAATCAAGTGGGAATCATGCATACAACCAGCCCTGCCCATTTAGTTGCATTATTCATAGATGAGCCCCTTCACTGTCAGATCTCACTATACGGAAGCCACTCACGTGCAAAGAGGCCTCAGCTTTCACAGTTTAACAAAACAAGCAGTTGTCGAGAATTGGTGACCATATGATAGGTGAAGGTAGACAGTGTTGTTCAGACTGTGTGACAAAGACTTCTGGTGGTGAGAGCAGAGAGTTTCAGCTTCCTGGCTCCTCTCTTATAGGAACACAACAAAATTATGCAAATATGCACATTCATCTGATGATCATAATTTGTAAAGATCACAACATTCAGCAGGGTGTGTGTGTCAGATTTGGTTTACCCTAGTGCTGAATTCTGTAGATCTTTTTCTGGTGGGGGGGTATGGAGGGATACTAATGCAGAGCCCTATTTACCGTATGTTTCGCTCCATAAGATGCATCGGACCATAGAACGCATGCATAATATGGAGCTAAAAATAGGGGGAAAGAGAAAAAATAGGGGAAAATATTTGTTACTTATCGGGGCTTGTGGGGGCTTCAGGGAGGCCTGTGCGACCCTCTGCAGGCCTCCCCGATCTTCAGTTCGGCAATAAATGGCTTTTTCAGCCATTTCCGGTTTTCGAGGCCTCCTCGAAGCCCCCACAAGCCCCGGTAAGTTACGTTCGGTCCATAAGATGCACAGACATTTCCCCCTATTTTTTTGGGGGGTGCGTCTTATGGAGCGAAAAATACGGTGTGTTGTTCGTTCCCTTATTCAAGAAATTTCACATTAGGTGAAGCACTACCTTGACTTAGTGAAATGAAAGTCAAATTTCACTGAAACCAACCCCATGCCATTTTTTCAAACATGTTTATCTAAACTGTCACCAAAAAAATAAATAAATTACAAAGGCTATATCCAGAACAAGTTAGAATGCAGACTGGCAGCATTGAGTCGACCCCTACTCCCTAATCATTTTTACAAGTTTTGTAGCCTACTGTTTGCCTCTTTTGTCTCTCTCTCTCCAGGAAGGTATCTGGCCATATGGTTTAATTTCTATTAAGCCCTACGCTGGAGATTCAGAAAAGAGGTTCATATTAACCCTGTGACAGCCACATGCCCCATCAATTGCACAATGTGCATCTAGGGCATATTTTTGCCTACCGGTATGGTGGATTTTTCAATAACAGATGCTAGATAAATGTAAAATGTGATATCAGACTATTACCAGTAGTCCAGTTTAAAATAAAGCAGATTTTATAATATAATAATCCTTTTAAAGCCCCGTCATTAATCTCATTCACAAGACAGCATTCTGAGAGCAGAATCACCTGTTATACAGCCACACAATCCAATGGAAGCTACATTGGGGTCGGAAAAAATAGTGGTATAAGGATCATCTGCAGCCTAAACTGTGTCATGTTATGTAGTGAGTAGAGTAAAAAATGCTGCCGTGTGCTGAGTCATCAGTGGCCATTTTGGCTGAGCTTAATTTTTCTGCATCTCAGATACTGACCAATCTGAACTTCTTTAGCCCTCGAATTAATAATTTGAAAGAGGCCAAGGTATTTTAACAATTATTTTACTTAACTGTTTTTTTTTTCCATTACTGTAGCTTACCCATTGTCCTGCTGTACAAATTACTCAAGCAACATTCCATTAGGCTGTAATTCTATATATATACTTTCCTGAGAACAAGTCCCAACGTACACAGTGGGACTTATATCTAAGTAGACATGTGTAGGATTGCTCTGTTAGATCATTAACCTTAAATGTTGGAGGGTTAAAGAATAAGATGTTCTTCCACCATTCTTCCGGAACGGAACCTCCATGGATACCAAGACCCCACTGTATTAAGATGTAAGTGTGAGCAATACTTCTGCTTCATCAACAGGAAAATTGTAGTGATCAAAAAATTAAACTGATAGTGTTTGTTTACTAAAAGCTACCCTTGAATAATGTTTAAATAATTAAAACATTGTATTTGGAGGAGATTTTCATTTAACATGTTTGACTGTTTTGCAAATTGCATTTGAAACTCAAATGCTCTTATTAATGCTGCAGTAATACTGCATTCAAGACTTTCACAGTGTCTCACATCATTCAGCATTTACTCTCCAGAAACCATGATTCAGTCCAAGCTGAATTCAGTTAAAGCAAACAGAATTAATTTAAACCAAATTGATTTTTATTTCCTTGATCTTCCAGCAATGATATATTTCTTTCACACTACATTCTATCTGGGGAGGCTGTGGCTGGAGGTCTACTCGGGATAAGTGGTCATTTTGCCCATTTACCACTGGCAAACCCCCAACCTATGCAATGGGGCTACATGGTTCTACACCAGCTCTTTAGCTACCCACTAACCTAGTCACTTGTCCTTTGTCACTGCACATGGCAGCAAAGTGTTGCTTCCTTGAACCTTAAAGTATGAAATTTAATTACTTGTCCATATAAGCAACTTAATATCCACACATCTATGCACTTCAGTGGTTAACATATCATTAAAACATTTTTTAAAATGTGACCCACTGATATCTACTGAGTTAAACTAAAATACTGTCATTATTCCAAATATACTAACTATATCAAGTGTCTTTGGTCCGATTCAGTTTACGGTATGGCAAGAAAACACAACCTAGTTGCACTATGCTTTCATGCTTGTGATCCTTACTCATAGTCAGTCTCCCTCTCTCCCCTACAGCTAATTGGTGATGGTAGTTTCTGATAGCACCAATCATCTGTTGGGGGGGGGGGGATAGCTGGGAATGCACACGCAGTCCTGGCTAATGGATATGATTATCCAGCCCCAGGCAGTGTACACCCAACACCCTTCTGTGCCTGATTCCTGATCTAAAAGGGAATATTCTCACTGAATTTGGGTAAATAATGTTAGATGTATGGTTCAGACTTCTTATTGAATGTGTTGCTGAATATCTCTTTTACCATAGTCAAATATTTTTTTTCTGAAAGAAGTTTGAATTATTAATGATGTTTCTTGTTTAAACATCATTCAGTCTACTCTTATGAAAAATTAGGTACCCCTGACAGCCCAATCCTAACTAAAACTAAAACAGAAAACCCTGCTGATGCAGCCATGCCAACGGAGGGGGCAGTCATGGAGGTCTCAAGGTAAGGGAACATATACTCTGGGCAAGCTCCATGGGTCTCCTCAGATCATTGCAGCAGCACGTTTCTCCAACACAACACCTAGTTAGGATTGGGCTCTGAGTCCATGGATTTCAAAGGGCTTAGACACACTTAAGACTGCTTAAGATCAGGCTGAAAAAGAACAAGGACATTCGATTGCAAATTTGGAACATTATGTCATACTTGACATCACCACTTCTGCTGCAATTAAACATTTACTTATCATTTCTGCAAGGTTTTTGTTTTGATATGCGTTCTTAAGAACTGCCTATCTTCCTCTGTAAGAAGACAATCTCTGTTTCAACAGAATAAATTAGTATTTATCCATCAGTCATATCCAGTATGCATACAGATTCTTCTCTCTCTCTCTCTCTCTCTCTCTCACACACACACACACACACACACACACACACAACCATCATAGTCTTCTGCTTCCATCAGTAGCATCAATATTTTAATTTTAGTTCAAATTAGGTTTGTTATATGTCATTGCCTTCCTCCTGCCACGTTTAAATTGCTCTTATTAAAATGCTTTAATTAAAAAGTATTCGGTGTTCACATATAATAAATACCATTTTTAAGTATTGCAAAATAGTACAAATAATTGTGCACAGAAAGAGACTACAACATATATGTTAATCAATACCATAAATGCATGCACACACTGTTAGCTTTTAAGGACATATTTAAATCAGCTAATAAAAGCATACAATCTGAGTCATCATTACTGCACTGTTGTAAATTTATAGAATGGGAAATTCAAAAAACTCAGTAATGAAATTGTAGCTTTACACCATCATTAGGGGAAAAAGATTAACAAGTTTATTGGACAACGTTCTATATGCATTTAATGCATTTGAGGGAGAAGAATTGCTATAAGATGGTTTTCTGAACAACACAAAAACCTGCACTGTTTTGCAAGGCCATTTTGAAAAGACGAGGTTTGTGAAATCAATCCCTACTTGAATCAGTGGTGTTATAGGTAAATTAACTTTGCCTAGTGTCACAGAAGAAAGGGAATAGAGAAACTGGGCAAAAAAATGGCTTGTTAAACAGGTAACGCAGGCCTGGGTATAAAGAAAATCCAGAAGCTTACCACTGTACTGTGTTTTTTCTCCAGCATTGGTCCATCCAGCAAATCAACAACCACCTACGATTATACAGGTGTCCCCTGCTTGACGGGGATACGTTCTCGAAAACCCGTCACATAGTGGAACCGTCGTTAAGCGGAGACCCTCTTGACAGCCTGATCATCAGCTGTTTCACGCGCAAATAAGGGCTTGGACTTTCAGTGCTGTGGCTTTAAGCACAGCGCTGAAAATTCAAGCCCTTATCTGCTCCAAACAGCTGATGATCGAGCTGTCAAAAGACTGTCAAAGAAGCTGAAATGGGGAGATCGCTGCGTCTTTTGACAGCCTGATTGCTGTGTCTTTTGACAGTACACTGCCTCTGGTGCCCTCATGAAATTTGGGCGCCGCCATCTTGAATCTCATGAGATTTCGCGAGATCCAAGATGGCGCCGCCGGAAAAAAGGTGAGTATTTTCACTTTAAAAGCGGTGGAGGCTTCCACCAGGCCCGGAAAGCCCAGAACCCAGGATGGTCCCGGGATTTCCGGGATGGATGGTAAGCCTAGTTATAGTAGGCAGTTCAAAGAAAGCATTGACCCAGCGTACAACGGTGGTGAAGAGGGCAAATTCCATGCTACAGGCCATTAGAAAAGAGATTGAGAATAACATTGATAATGTTGTATTGCCCCTATACAAATCTATGGTGTGGCAATATTTGGAACATTGTGTACAGTTCTGGTCACCATGTCTCAAAAAAGGATATTGTAGAGCTGAAAAAGGTGTAAAAGGGGGCAACCAAAATGATCAGATGGCTACAGCACCTTCCTTTCCAAGGAACAGCTATAATATTTGGGGCTTTTTAGCTTGGAAAAAGGTGGTTAAGGGGGAACACAATTGAGACGTATAAAATTAGACATGGTATGGAAAGAGAGATGTTTTTCTTCCTCTCTCACAGTACTAGAACTAGGGGTTATCCAATGAAAATGATAGGCAAAAGATTTAGGCCAGACAAAAGAAGGTGGTGGTTCACGCAGGGCTTAATTAATTAATTGCCACAGGATGTGGTGATGGCCACCAACATGAATGGCTTTCAAAGAGGATTGAACAAATTCAAAAAGGACAGATCTGTCAGTGGATACTCATCATAATAGTGATGAGTGGTCTCTGGGTTCAACAGCAATATGCCTCTGAAAACCAGTTCCAGGCAAGCAATGGCATAAGAAAAGTAATGTGTCTTTTTCTACTGCTTGTGGATTTCTCAGAGGCAGCTGCTAGGGCACTATGAGAAACAGAATGCTGGACTAGATGGGCCTTTGGCCTGATCCAGCAGGGCTCTTCTTATGTTCCACCCATCAAACCAAAACACTGTTATGTAATTCATATTCTCAAGTCAATTTGTCCCTCTCACCTACCCAAATGGATATCAGTTGGCATCCAGTACTTCAGTCCAGTAGTTCAACACTGATTTGTCATAAATTGAGTGCCAAAATGGACTGTGAGCAGAGAAATTGAAGATAATCCAATTATTTACTGTGAATCATTCAAATAGGAATATGTCATGCACACTTGGCAGCCCCTCTATCCTTTTTTAAATACCCGATCTGTGTGCAACTCCTGCTTTTTATCTCCCTTTATCCCTTTTATCTACATAGCAGCTCTTGTCTTAATAGTGAATAATACTTCAGACGCAACCTTGAGAATGTGACTGCCTTCTGTTGAACAGAAAAGGGGGAAAATACTTCTCTTCCCCCATCAAGGAAAAAAATGAGAGATTAAAATTAATAGAATTAATCTATCAAGAGTCACAAATCATAGCAGGGTATTAGGTTTGGACAACAACATCAGGGTAAGATTAATGCTTCTTTTCACGATTAAGTAGCTCAGTCTCTTCCTTTGATACAGAAGCCTTTCACAGCCTGGTCATAAACAGAATGTACGTGACCTTGAACACAGGTGGGAACTAGCTCTCAAGGAGAAGGGAAATAGTCACTGTCTAATTTCGTATTAGTGTTATAGTAAATGAAACTTCTGAGACTTTTCATTAATTAATGTATGCTGCTATCATCAAATCATGCTCTATTAACCTATCTGTCATTGTAACTGTCACAGCCCCATTCACATGTTACGGTCCATGATCCGCAATCAAACCATTCTTCTTGCTTTGTGATACTATCCTGATGATAACTAACACTCACAACTGCTTTGATCAGAAGAGTTGCACATGGTCACTGACTGAATTGCCAAGGTCTCTTCTGCTCTACTTTAAGTAGCAACACAACTTTGTTTTGCCATGCTCATCTCCTATTAGGAACCTTTTTCTCTCCCATTTCAATCCCTATGTACTTGGTCATATTGTTCTCTGTGCTTAGAATGGCCTCTTCCTCTCCATTGTCATGCCTTATCCTTAATTTGTAGACACACCTTTTCCCAACCCACTCCAGCCTCGCTTATGCTGCCCCAGTCACTCATCTCATTCTTCCTTGTCAATTTCCAGTCTTGCCCATCTAGGAGCCTGGGATGGAACCATTTTCTAGGTAGTGCCTAGCTAGCAGCATGTTGGCTCCACATTCAGAGCTGAGATGGATGGCAACTACCCAGAGGGTCTTTTCAGTGGCGCCACCCCAATTATGGAATGTTGTCCCCGAGCAGGATTAGCTGGCACCAACTGTTTTATGATGTTAAATGTCAGGTGAAAATTATTGTAGCCTCACAGGCTTTTAGTAAGTAAATGGTGACTGATGCTTTAATGAAGTTTTATAGCCTTTTGTTCTGCTGTCTTACTCTAGCTGCTGCTGCTGCTTCTGTGATTTTAGACTGATTTTCTGCTTGCTTTGTTGCTTAGAATTGATTTCAATGGGTTTTTGTTGCATTTGATTATATTGTAAGCCACTTTGGATACATACATTATATATAAAAAGCAATATATAAAATAATAAAGGTGGGGGAGTGGGATCTGAGTGTACAACTCAGGCAAGGGAGTTCCTCAAACTATGGGAGCGTATCAGGGAGTTTTCCCAGTGGAATACTTGCACCCTGGGTTTCATGCACTTCGCATGTATAGTTTTATTGTAAGTTAAATGTTTAATTTCAATCCTAAATGAAATCAACCCTGACTGTTCCCTGGAAGGACAGATACTAAGGCTGAAACTCAAATATTTTGGCCACCTAATGCGAAAGGAGGACTCTCCGGAGAAGACTCTGATGCTGGGAAAAATTGAAGGCAAAAGGAGAAGGGGAAGGCCAAGGATGAGATGGTTAGACAGCATCACCGATGCAACGAACATGAAAATGAGCGAACTCAGGAAGATAGTGGAGGACAGGAAGGCCTGGCGGGATATGGTTCATGGGATCACGAAGGGTCGGACACGACTTAACGACTGAACAACAACAACAAAATGTTTAATTGAAACACCACCACTGCATTTTGGTAAACAAACAACAGAATAAAAGCAAATTGCTTTTTTTATCTAGTATTCTAAGCATTAATGGAGATGACAGATTGGAAAGGCAGGTTAGGAGACCAAAGTCAGGGCTAACAAAATTCCTAGCACAATGCACCTTCCTTATTCTATTTGTTTCCTATAGGTTCTGCTCAAATGCTCTCATCAGATTTGCTCAGCTAATGTATTTTTTTTTAAAGTATGCAGAAACTTACTGCTTTCCTGATCTTGTTCTTTCTGGTCTGGGGAGGCCTACTACCATAATGATAATTAATTATAGATCAGTTACAAATTTGATAGTTTGGGTACTGTTCAAATCAGTTTCAAAACTCATTAAAATGGGATACTTCTGTTAAGCAAAAGCTGGATTTGGCTACCGTCCATCTACCTAGGAAAAATTAGGTCATCAATAATAGTGCTGATTAACATTTCAGTTGATACCTGCTACTATGGCATGGGTCCATTGTTCTTCATAGATGTCTGCGGTGGGTAGGCCGTCTCTCTCCTGCTGCTATTGCTTTGAGGTCATAAGGAGCATGAGGAAATATCTTGTACGTCTGAAAGCAGGAAAATGGGAATGTGAGATGACCTGGTGTTGACATCTCAGGAGCAATTGTGCTGATCTCACCTGTGCTGAAGCGTGGAGTCCAACTCCATGTAAAAACAGTTGCAAATATGACTTTAGAAACAGCACTGTCCTGTTTCCAAACAGGTAATTAGCTAAAGGTAAGTGTGACATTGGTCAAGTTGTTAGCATCTCGTTAATAGTAACTTCCTTTATCCTTCAGATTCACCCATTTATACACTATGCAAGAGCTGCTGCATCTTTTGTTGAAAGAACTTGCACAGATGTTTGTTCCATTCAATTCTCTTGATTTTGTTGAAGGTTACTGAGCTTGTAAAAATCAAGCAAAAAAGTGAATGTTTTTTAAAGGAACAGTCAAATTCAGAAATTAACAGTATTACAATGAAGTAAAACCTGAAACTTTTATGGTTCTTGACAATGTAGCATGAACGAATAACTTCAGCAGGATTAAAAGCCATATGTGAATAAGATGTTTAATTTAAAGACAAGTTAAAAACAAGACGTTTCTCTCATATTTCCTATGAGCATCCTCAGGTGTAAGATGCGCCACTGCTGGTCAGAGATGTTATTGCAGAGGAATATGCAGCCGGTATAAAGAAAGCAGTTGCGTAGTTCTAACAGACATCAGTAACTGCTAGAACAAAGGGGGGGTGTCTGTGACCTTAAGTAACCACTGCAGCATTAGACAGTGACCTGGAGACACCTCATGCTATTTCTACTGGTCATGTAATTAATTTTAATGGGACTGAGAGATTAGTACAAGAACAGGGTTTTAAACAGAGACTGCATCATGAGGCAATACAGATATTTAGGCACAATAAAAAATTATTAAATTGTAAACAAGAACTGACATTCATCAACAAGATATGGACTCCCATGTTGAACAAGACCTCGGGGACCTGGTGAACTAGATGAGGTTTCTCTGCCGAAATGTGCACCACCACCCCCGGCTCATGGACCGTGTGGACGCCCCAGGATGCATGATGTTGGAGCGGTACTTTACGTTGCGCCCAGTCCTAGCCCCCGTTTACAAGCCGGCACAAGGTGGCCCCGCCCCCTCGCCGTCAGAGCCATTCCAGGTGGAGAAGGCAACTGGCAGGGAGTCTCCTGCCCGTTGCCTTTTCCGCATGGAATGGCTCCTACGGCGAGGGGGTGGGGCCGCCTCGTGCCGGCTTGCAAACGGAGACTAGGACGGGGCTCAACTTACAGTACCGCCCCCACCGTAAGAACACCTCTGTGTTGGAGGGGGTACACTCCTGCTACACCGGTGCAGAATTTTGGTGGTGCCGTGGCACGAATGCACCCCCGGCATTTTCTATGCCCTTTCTGGGACATACGGAGCCAGAGAGGGTGGGAGGGCCGATCCTCCCAGCGGCCTAAAACAGGCCGCAAAAATGCTGGGGGGGTTGCTTTCACACCGCGGCGGCTGCAGTACACCCAACGCTCCACACCCCCGCCGCCCTGGTTTGCACTGGGGAGGAGTGTTAAAAGCCCTCCCTTCCTGAAAGCCATATCCAGATCAAGTCCCTACAGTTCCTTTTTGCTAAACTTGAAAAGATGTACAAGAGATCTGATTACAGTTCTCCCAGATCATAGTAGAAAAGTGCAGAAACCCCCTGAAAAATTTCACTAGTTTTAAAGACATTCATTTTGGTTTCCTTGAAAAGTTTGATGTTTTACCTTGGCACAAAGCCTGAAACTCACTTAAAATTTCGCTTTTGTAATAAAATGCCCATGCCAATCTTATTCATGTGTATTTTGACCGTAAATTTCCACACAATAGGCACTTACCTACACGGGCTCTCATTTATTATGATGCCTGGACAATCTTCTGAGTGACTGCCTGAATGTTATGAGCCAAGAGGTGGAGAGCAACGTTTGACCAAATGTGTGGGTGTTTTTTTCTTCCCCTTTCTCCATTTTTAAAGGGAGGCCCGATCCAGAACAGAAAATCCAAACGTTGCCTGGAGCTGCAGGAAAACAATGAGAATGAATTTGGATTTCAACTTGTTCTACAGAAATGTTCTGGCCAGCGTTGGTCTATCACAAACATCCTGAAAAGCTTGCCATCATAGTAGACTCTCAGAAAGAAAAACCTTCTACGCAATCCTCTTGCTACTGTGTAGCAAATGTTCACAGTGTCGCCTGCTGTACTGTAATTTTTTTCTTCCTCTTTTAATCTTTTTTGTGAGAGTGTGTGGATGTCAGATTTGTGGGCTGAGAATATAGACTTATTTCATAATGACATTTTCGTGGCATTTATAGAGAGATGCTGAATGAGAGGTGATGGTAGGATATCTTAAAATATTTTGCAACTGTAAATAGGGATCAAATGGAGAATATTTATAACTCAGACAATAAACTTTTATTGGTTAAAAAACACAGCACTTTGATTAGTTTGTTGTGGACAGCATCTAGGACCAGCAACATGTTTGATGGAACTCCATATCTACTTTTTATAGTCTCTGGGTATCCAGACATAACTCTGTTGTTCCAGCCTACCGTCTCACTATAGCCACCTTTCCTTCATGCAGTGTGTCTTCCCCCTACTAAGTACAATTTGAACATAGGCAGCACCATCCTTGGGGCAGGAAACTTTTAAGCCCTTACGAAGATACAGGTGGAATCTGCATCAATAGTATACACTCATCAGGGAAACATTTATGCCCTATCAAAAAACATCAGTGTAGTTTGAACCACAAATGCTATCACAGTCCTTCTGTATGTTTCAAAAATGATAAAAAATCATTTTTTGAAATTACAGTCCATTTATTTCACTCCATTTATTTCTTTTCTAATTTTCAATACTTGAACTGCAGTAGCGCCTAAGGGGCTCGCGTTACCCAAAAGCACATATTCATGAATACATGAAGGTTGGGTACCACAGGGAAACAACTATTGCCACACTAGGAGTCTCAATGTGAGATGAAAAAATGTAAAATAACTTTTACAACATATCTGTGAATTGGGAAGATCAGCAATCTCTCTTTTGAAGCACAGAAAAGAGGCCCACAGTTATACAGATACAATTTTTCAAAACAAAGTGACAGATCAGCACAAAACTATCACAGTACTAATTTATAATGTTAGATGATCCCAAGCTTCCACCCCAACTTGATGTATTGTTTCTCCTACTCCGTAAACAGATAATGCCATTTCCAACTAAACTAGCCACAAAATAAAACTTATAGTCTTCAATCACAAATTTCTATTATAACTGAAAAGCTAATACACAGGGCCTTCGCTCTTCTGGGATGGGAAGAAAAAATAGGCTCCATTCAAAATGGTACATCACCACTAAGGTGACAACAGATTCATTAGTGTTAATGATGCAGGCTCAAAAAAAAAAAAAAGACACAGAAGCACAGGTTATATGTACTCTGGGCAAAAGAAGTACTGGCTGGAGAGTTACTCTGTAATTCACTTCCAAACTTAACTGTGAGTAAAATGCTAAATTTAAAGCTAAAGTTGCCACCGGTGGCATTTAATATACTTGCTCTGACATTTTTTTTTGGGGGGGGGGGTTGACAAGGAGACCAAGAGTAAGTAAAATCCCTAAGGAGTGCTTAAACTTCTAAAGTGAAAGCAAAGTCAACTAGCAGTCAGTTTTTAATACAGTAACCAATAATTCAAAAATGGAAAATGCTACATGATTATTCTTTCTTTGCCTGAAGACACATTTTAAAAGTGTAGTGACAAACAGAACGGTTCTCTTCCCCCATTCTTTTTCTTCCTATTTTGCAGCAAGGGTTCAATGAGGCAGTAGGCACTCAGGTGTTTGACAGGAAGGAAAATAAAACTCCATTTTGCTCTGTTACAGAGGCAACTTTGAGATATTAGATATATTCTGATAAACTGAATAAAATGAAATGGCTTTTGAGCCCATCCCTATAGTTAGGGTGAGCTTAAGCAGACTGGTAATCAGCCCTACGTATCAGGTAATGCCAGTAGTTTTTCTACCTTATGCCTAAAGACTGCCCTTCGCTGTCTCTTGAAAAGGAATAAAAAAGGACAGATAAATGGTATCGAATTAATTGGGCCTCCAAAGAAAGCATGCACTTTTCTTTCCCTTTTCTTTTCTCCAAAGAGGTGTGAATTAGTTTCAATACTCCCCTAATTCATTTAGAACCAAAACAGCAGCTGTACTGGGACAAGAAGTTGTTTGAATCACTAATGCAAACACACTCTACACACACTGGTCTCTGTTTCTCTTTTGTTTTTTGTCTGTATGCAAATGACCTTCCTTTTTAGTATTGCATTTACTCATTTTTATATTACAGTATATGGTTGTTACTTTAAGTGGAAACAAAAAACTTCTGGAGCTTGTAAAGATGCCAAATTTCCTCCTGCGTCGAGCTTTACAGTGTTTTTAGCATTGCTGTTTTTAATGGCTGTTTAACAAGGGCCAATTCACACAACCGCTGGGTATGGGATGACTGCAGGAGATCCACTTCAAGTCGCTGTGTAAGTTGAGTCCCTGCTTGTGGTGAACTGACCATATGTAGGAGCTGTGGTACAGAGAGTAGTATTCAACCTTTTACATCACCCTAAGTGATGGGTTAGTAACTTCAATAGACAGGATAAACAACTCAAGTTCTCTCTTTACACATGCATTTAAAATCAACAGTAGAATGGATTCAGTTTGTCCCTTTTCTCGCCAATGTAGATTGCTCCCTGAAGTACTTTGCCTAGTATGCAATAACACAAATGATGCTTTTGCCATTTCAGCAGGAACTTTAGTGCACAGCATAGGCCCAGCCGCCAGCGCAAAAAGCTACCAGAAGTTGTCCTTTTGTACTTCCACTTCATTACTCCTCATCCCAATTGCCCACGTATCCCCCCCCACAATAACAGCTTTAGCAAATTAAGGGCCATGTTTACTGATTATTTGTTTAACAGTGACTGGTTAATGCAGCGGATCCTGCCTACTCTATGCTCATCCTCAATTGTGAGCCCCTAATGAGCGAACTCAGGAAGATAGTGGAGAACAGGAAGACCAGGCTGGTGGGATATGGTTCATGGGATCACGAAGGGTCGGACACGACTGAACAACAACAAACTTGGAGGAGACAGTTACCTGCCTGAGCCCTCCTTTGGGCTTAGCCACCCTGGATCTGAACCCAGGATCACCTTGAAGCTTTCCCAGGTTCCTCCCAACCAACACCTGTGAAAGGGGACCAAGGAAGCTGAATTGGTCCGCCAGCCCTGAACTGGGCAGCCTCTAAGGGCGGTGTTACAACTCAAGCCTGAGGGCTGCATGAAAGCCATGCCAGAAAGCCTCTGGAAACCTGGTCTAGTTGTTCCCTCAAAACACTTTCTTGCCCAAGGGAGACACTATTTCCCTATTTCTCCTCCCTGGGCCTCACTAACCAGGCATGGCCTCCCTACCACTATCCTGCCCCCCCCCCCGCGTTCAGTCTGGGGTAGGCAAAAATAAATAAATAAATACAAATCTTCTACTCCAAAAGCCAATTGGGATTAGAGGAAAAAAATTCCTACCCAGCCTCCCAGCGGACAACCAGTGAGTCATCAGTCGGCGCTTAGAGGGCGGGTAGGTTGGGTTGCGATAAATAGCACAGAATGGCACCGAGCAGCATACACGCCTAGCAAGGCTCCAGTTTTCCTCTCTCCCCCAATTGCTGCCTTGTGTTCCACCCACATGTGTAGTGGTGGAACTGGGCAAGAGAAGCTCCCACCCCCATATTCATGAGGGGGGAGCTGCATTCCTTATATTGAAGAGTCCATGAAATCCCTGTCTCTTTGCCATTTTGTCTCTTTGCCTCATGTTTTTCAATGCTTGTAGATAGAGAACGCTAATGATGCGACAAAGATGTCTCTGAAGATTCCAGGTAATTTCTCATCTCACAGATCACCTCTTCCCGATGAAATCTCCAAATCCTTTGCAGTTTGCATGAAATCTGATGTGCGCCAAGGCTCAGAAGCTTCTCATAAATAGGCAGCTGGACATTGTAAAAGTAAAAGTTCTCCCACCCACCCACCCACACCAAAAAGGAACATCAACATAGCACGGACACAGCATTAAGTGAACTCCCTCCAAACCAATTGCTGCCACTACGTCAAAGTTACAAAGTAGTACTCTAGTTGGGGTTGGCGCCAAATGCATTATTGTTATCATTGTGCTAACTCTCCCCCTGCAACACATACACATGGCCAGAAAGGTAAAAATTGGGGGAGGGGATGCTAAGAGAAGCAAGCATCCATGCACCCTGATCCTCTTTCTCAATATCAGACAAAGCGGGTGATGTGCAGAGGGAAGACAATGTCCAGCCCACCCTCTTTCTTGGTCATCAAGAAAGGGAGTGGAGTGAGTGCTTTCTTCAATTACCATAGCTGAGGGGAGAAAGTGCCTCAGGTGGAAAAAGGCAGTGATTCTGTTGGCATCTCCTCCTCCTCCTGCCCTTTGCACCTGCAAATGAGCTTGCTCAAGGCGCCTGTTCTCATCACATGGCCTCTAAGGAAGTCCTAAGGCGGCCACTGCATCCTGGCCTGCGCCGAGCTGGAACGCCCCTTAGGAGAAAGGAACATTCGTCCCTTTCTCCCTGGTAGAGCCCTAGCAGGCCCAATGGGCATGCTCGGATGTGCGCCGGCAAAATGGCCAGTCTAAGGCCGGCCAGGTCCAGGACGGGAGATAGGATTCGGCAGAGCATACTGCCAGTCCAAAAACCGGAAGTGGTCGCAAACACATTGGAGTGGCAATCTACAGCTCAGGGAGGCCCGCACCCTCCAGAGGAGCACCAGGACCCCTGGTAAGTTAAAAAAGATTTTCCCCCAGTGGCACAATCCCCGGGATCACTGCCACTGTAGCACTGTCCCCGCCCCTTAAGGTGACAGGACAACTTCCAGTTCTCCTGGTGGGTCACGACCTACCAGTTTGAGAACTACTACACTAGAATAAATTATTGCTACGATACGCTACCACCCTGCACATGTGGGGATCTTATACTATTCTATAATCTAGCAGGAAGCTACAAAATCAGTTTGCTGTGCATTTGCAAAAGGAAATCTTTTGTTCTCTTGAATTGCTACAAAATATCACTATGCTTGTTTTCTAAAACGTAACGATACATGGATGTTTTCAAGCTCAATACATGCCAAAGTAGCAAAGAAATGCAATTTTGTTTATTACCAAAATTGGATATACATCAGAAGATGTCAGCAACAGCAATTTTTTCTGAATGTAGATGATACATAATAACCCTCAGAAGGAACCAAATTGTGATAAAGCATCTGAAATGCTCTTTTCATGCAACTCCAAGCTAGAAAATGATTTTTTTTATTGTCATTTGTGACTTTCATCTGAATAGCATGTCCAATTGAAGATGGTGTGTGATAGGTGTATTCTAAATGTGAGCAAGTTGGCTAATTTGACTTGACAGGAAATCCAATACGCAACTTTGAGTTACACTGACAGAATATTTGCTCACGCCAGAAGCATCGCCTGATATGGTGCAGGGGGGCGGTGGGCCCCAGGGCGTAGGGCACAGGGCTCTGGGGGTGGGACGGGGCTCCTTAGGTTTCGGGTTTTTTTCGTATTTTTCTCGGGTTTTTTACTGTTATCGGGGGTTTTTAAGTGTTAACGGGACATGTGTTAGTGTATGTCTGCTTTCCCCCCACTTATCTTGAATATGGGACGCTTCCAGCGACGATCTTCTTCCTGCGCCCGGGCACATCTTCTTCCTGCGCCCAGGCGCGAACTCCGTAAAGCCCCCAGCAGCGCTTTCCAGAGTTTGCGCAGGCGCAGAACGACGAAGTTTCCAGTCGACGTTCTGCAACTGCGCAAACTCTGGAAAGCGCTGCTGGGCGCTTTACGGAGTTCGCGCCAGGCGCAGGGAGAAGATGTGCCCGGCGCAGGAAGAAGATCGTTGCTGGCAGCGTCCCATATTCAAGATAAGTGGGGGGAAAGCACACATACACTAACACATGCCCCGTTAACACTTAAACCCCTCCCCCCCCCGAAAACAGTAAAAAAAAAACCGTACAGCAGTCCAGTACAGCAAGTCCTCACTTAAAGTTGTTGATAGGTTCTTCTTGGAAAATGCAACTTTAAGCGAAATGACTTATAATGAAACCAATTTTACCATAGGCTAATTAATAAATGTAAACGTTCCTCTGGCATTTTCCCATCAACTTTAAAACTAAGCGACTTTAAATGAAACAACATTAAGTGAGGACTTGCTGTATTGTCCATGTTGTCATTTATTGGAAGAACAACAACAGGGAGAGTAACCTCTGATCCTTGCCCTACCTCTCCCCTTCCAGCATCCACTGCTGCTTCCTGTAATGGCTGCAGAGCTGGGCTCCCAGCATTCCCAGCAGCTGTGCTAGACACAGAGGAGGATGGGGAGGGCTTACCTTTCTCCCTTGGTGTCTAGTAACGCCACTGCTGCCTCCTCCTCCTCTCATGGCTGATGGAGGGAATGCTGGGAGACCAGAATTTCCTCTGCAGCTATTACAGAAAATGGTGGTGGCATTAGATAATGAGGGAAAGCGGTAAGTGAAGCAGGAGGGGCTGGGGGGGCTGACCTCTCTCCCTTGGCATCCAGTACCATGGCTGCTGTGTCCTCTAAATGACCACAGAGGGAGTTTGGGGCTCCTAGCATTCCCACCACTCCCCATTAGCAAAGGAAAAAGCATAATCTCCATCAAAGCCCAAATAGGAAGAAAACAGGAGCATTGTTTTACCAGATAACTACTAAAAAGAGGTACTAAACAGAGACAGTTGAAGTGTATAAACTCGTGGGCAATTAGGCCCTCCACAGGAAAATTTTTGCTCAATCCCCAGTTCAACCTGCAGTAACTGCTGCTAGACGACATTCCTGTACATGAGTAAGTCCTCAAAAGAATACTTTCATACAACAGTGTGTTATTTGATGTAGCAACTAACTCATTTTTATATGAGAAATAGTTCACACAGTTTCTCAGCTGAACAGAAGTTGGTAAATTCACTACATGCAGTGTTTATCGGCACAAAAACAAAATATGAGAATTGGCCTTGCATTTTCTCTTGGTGTTGTGATAGACATTCAAGCACGCTTCTCCTAGCTGAGCACTTATTATCCTCCTCTAAGCAAAGGGACTTCTTCCCAACTTCTAGCCCATTTAAAACAGCACACAAAAAAGCCCACAAAGGGTAACCGTAAAACAAAAACGTCTTAGATGCCTTTTAAATGATAATTCAACATCTATCAGATGCAATTCAAAACAGTAGTTTTTAATACTGACAGTTGGGTATCAAATGGTTGACACCCAAAATTTTGTACAACAGTAGGCTCCTTAGTCTGACTCAGTCTGGGCTCTCAATCAATAATAGTTGCATAACATGGGGGATTTCAATGGCTCAGCTTCTTAACAGCAATGTTTTCAGGTATTAAACCCTTGATTGAAGTCTCTCAGGAGAGACTAAATCACTAGGCTTTGTTCATCGGAAAAGGTCTTTGGCCTGCTTTCACTGTATTGGAGTGCATGGAAGCCAAGGAGGTTTGCCATTTGGGACTGACTGGCTCAGTCCCAAACCAGATGCTCTGTAGGGCAGAACCTGTATATTTTGTGATGAGCAGACAGAAGGTTCTTTGTAAGTCATAGGAGTTTAGCCAGAGTAAAGGAAAAACACAATATGGAACCATTTGCATGGATTCTTCCATGGAACTCCAGGAAAACAAGGGAATAGCTCACTGCTCCCATAAAGTATAACATCACTCTTCACAGTGTTCAAGCCTGCAACCCACTCCTCTTATTGTTTCGGGCAGCCCAATCCTGTGTAAGATACGGCGCCCGGCTTAAAAGGTCAGACACTGTATCCTATCGAGTTCCCAGGCTGGAACAACTCCGGAGAAAGGAATGATTGCCCCCTTCCCCCGGTGTAAGCAGCGGGAGGCCAAATGGGCCTCCTCGAATGTACGCGTGCTCCGGAGCTCACGTACATTTGTGCCAGCCGTGTAAGGCCGCACCAGGCTTGGAGAGGGCTTGGGATATGGCGGATCTCAGAGGCTTCTGGCACCCACCTGTTACCACCACCACCCCCGAGGTGTGGTAACCAGGGCACAGCAAACCCCGTACAGCAAACCCCATCAAAATCGCCTTTTCCTTCTCAGCCCTTACAGTGAGAAGTAAACATTTTCCTCCTTCTTCAGCACTTCTCCAGAAGGTATTCCATGCAGGAGCCGTCACCACTGTCCATCAGGCAGTACACACCTTCCACCCATATATGCTCCAATCAGTTGGGGATAAAAAGTGTGAGGATGCAATCCGTAATGCTCAAAAGAGTGAAGAAAAGAGTAGCCTACTGTATCATGCTCAGAACTAGTTAATGCTGGGAAGGGAGGAGAAGGAGGTGGAAATGTGCATCTCAGTGGATGGGTGGTGATCTGTCATCCTCATTATGAAATTATGCTTAATTTTACCAGACACTCATTACACGTACCAGATGTCTCTTTTCTCATAGAAGAAAAAGGAGAAGCACCTCCTTTAAGCATTTTAGGAAAGTTCTCCCTTTTCAGATTTCCAGGGTAGAAATTAGTCTGTTAAAGCTTCATGCCCTCAATCACAACTTCCAGATGGCCTATGAATTTAACATACCCGTAGATAGTTGCTGCCAATAAATAAATAAATAAAACACTGGCCACTGTTGCTGGACAATTGAAGAAAAGCACATTCCCACCCTTACAGCTAGCAATCAGGAGGTGCCTCTCTATCATCACCCTGTAAGTGCAAAGTCACAGGCTGCTGGCTAACTGCACCCATGTCCTGACACTGACTGACGAATTGCTCTGCCCGCCATGCCCGCCAGCACACTACAACTGTTCTTACTAGCAATACTGGCTACTGCGGCCAGTAGCAACACACTCATACAGATCTTATTTGAAATTACAGTGTATATTTAAGCAGTACCAAAGGAAATAATGTACTTTCACCATCACAAAGCTGAGGAAAGAAGGAATGGCTTTTGCCAGACTGAATGGCAGCATATATTCATTTTCCATATGCAGGAAGATAGAACATAGATGTTCAACAGCCAACATCACAGCCGGTTCATTCGACCTTCTTTCCACCAGCCACCAGATGATGAACATCCGACACTGGAACAATGAATTTGATGCCATGTGGCTGTTATCCTCGGCTGCCCTTATACACTGCATCTGAACAGCTGTCAAGTCTTTAACTCAGACGCAGCACTTGTGTTGTGATGGCTTTTAAACCCAAGCAGAAATCCCTCAGGCGCAATATGTGCTAAGAACCTTGGGCAAGATAGTAGCCTTATTCTGTACTGATTTACACTGCGTCTTTCCCACCCATCAAGGTGCTGTAAAGATACCGTTAGAGTCATAAAAATCATTGCCACAATACAAAAAGTATGCTTAACAACAAAATAAAATAAGCCTTTACAATAACTAGAGGAATTCAAGGATTTTAATGAAGCCCTGGAGTAATGCAGAACAGAAGTAGACCATAAGCTGCCAGCAGAAGCATAAACACACATCCTAAGAACATTAATCCTAGGTATTAGTCATTCTTCAAGACTCAGAGACATTTCAAAAGTCCAAGGGCCAAGTCAAAAGTTATGAAAGCCAAATGGAGGCCACACACAAAATAAAATAAAAAATCTACAAGGGTAGTGATACTGGAGCCCACAAAGGACTCCAGAGACCCTGGTCAAAAGAAGAATCTCCACACCTTAGCAGTCAAATGAAGAGCTTGCACATAGTGAGCGATGTCACAAGGGAGACTCTCCAAATGACCAGCTCATGTCTCATCATGATTTTAAACTTCCCTACCCCTGCACACAAGCATTTTCAGGGAAAAGCTTTCACATGGTAGCTCAGTTGCTTCAACTGGCCTTTACAGAATATATAGTTAACAGTAATAGATTCCCTGTGTGAATTAATAGTATTCAAGTTATTGTTTCTGAAAGATATCAAAACTTTAAGAAGGAAAATGAATGTTGTCTATCAGTCATGCATGCACACTCTCAAGCAGTTCTCACTATGAGAGGCAATATACCTATGGCAGAGACTCACCCCTTTTCAAATGTATACATGGAAAGGATTCAAAAGGTAACAAACTTGTGAAACTTTGGAGAGCGAACAAGAGAAGATCCGACACCTGTAAAAATACCAAAAAGATTATGTGATGCCACCGACTATGAAGGGTGTAGGAGGCATAACTCCCACTCTACTTCTTGATTTAAAAACACTGAACAAAAACATTATTTTTAGATACAGCAAGTGGTCACACCACTTTGTAGTGCATGGCATGAGCAAAAGAAGGCAAAGTTGAATGTGTACTATAGGTCGAGTATCCCTTATCCGAACTGCTTGGGACAGAAAGTTATCTGGATTTTGGAATATTTGCATAAATATGAGATATTTTGGGGATGGGACCCAAACCTAAACATGAAATTCATTTATGTCTCATATACACCTTATGGTGGCCAGCGGGTGGCGCAGTGGGTTAAACCACTGAACCATGAGCTGTCGATCGAAAGGTCGGCAGTTCGAATCCATGACGGGGTGAGCTCTCGTTGCTTGGCCAGCTCCTGCCAACCTAGCAGTTCCAAAGCATGTTAATGTGAGTAGATAAATAGGTACCGCTTGCGGGAAGGTAAACAGCGCTCCGTGTTCCAACCGCATGCTACGCGCTGCGGCAAGGAGAGTCATGCCGGCCACATGACCATGGAGGCGTCTTCGGACAATGCTGGCTCTTCAGCTTTGAAATGGGGATGAGCACCACACCCTAGAGTCGGACACGACTGGACTTAATTGTCAGGGGTCACCTTTACCTTTACACCTTATACACACTGCCTGAAGGTAATTTTATACAATATTTTAAATAATTTTGTGACCCAGCATGCCTTGCACTATGCCAGCTAGGTACTGGAAGAGGTATTTTTAAAAAAAAAGGTCATGGCCCCCAAAATGTCTGGATTTCCGAATAGTCTGGATTTCGGATGTCCGGATAAGGGGTAATCAACCTGTAGTACCATACAACTTGAATCTGTTAATAAAGAGCTATGCCTACCACTGGCGTCACTGGAGCGTGGCGGGGGGGGGCGGGCCGCCGGGGGGGACGCGCGTCATGGGGTGACGCGCGCACCCCCTCGCGCGTCACCTCCGTGACGCGCGTCGCCCTCCGGACGCTCCGAGGCCGGCCCGGGAGCCGGCCTCGGAGCGTCCGACCCCGTCAACGCTCCAGGGCCTTCTGAAGGCCCAGGCAGCGCGTCAATCTGGGTATTTCCCGGATTTTCGCGCATGCCCAGACCCGTTTTGAGGGCAAAAAGCCCTCAAAACGGGTCTGCGCATGCGCGAAAATCCGGAAAATACCCGGATTGACGCGCTGCCTGGGCCTTCTTTCAGAAGGCCCTGGAGCGCCGACGGGTTCGGACGCTCCGAGGCCGGCTCCCGGGCCGGCCTCAGAGCGTCCGGAGGGGGCGACACGATGCGGGGGGGGGAGCCGGGTGGCCCCCTCCCCCTGCGCCTATGTCGCGCCCCTAGGGGGGGTAACGCGCGTCCCCGCACTAGGGTGACGCGCGTCCAGTGACGCCCCTGATGCCTACATTCTGCAAGTCATATAGTCTGTTAGCTAAGAAAAGGATATGCATCTAACCTTTGAACTGGCCTTTATGATTCATGATCATTTTTTCGATGAGCTATTTATAGTGATCCATTCTGTCTTATAGTGATCCATTCTGTAAGGATATCTAGGTAAAGGTAAAGGTGACCCCTGACAATTAAGTCCAGTGTCCGACTCTAGGGTGTGGTGCTCATCCCCATTTCAAAGCCAAAGAGCCAGCGTTGTCCGAAGACGCCTTAAAACAGAGCTAAAAAGTACGAATTAAGTTTAAGGTGACATACATGCCTACCATTAAATTATTTAGATTTCAGCAAAATTGCATGCATTTGCACAATATACTACGAACATGTACAAGAGTATTCATCACCATCAACACATGACTTTCATTAGTCATTGAGTAAAATCCTACAAATTTCTGCAGATGAACTATATATACTGGCTCTGCCTCAGGAGTTTTTTCCCTAAAACATTTTACAAAGCCTCACTACGCTGCAAGTGTCCCAGTTGTTCTTAAGGTCATCAATCATTCATTGCTGCTTTCCACAGACTTTTGTTTATTGATGCCACGAAGATAGCCACAGGCAAAATCCTTAGAAAATCGACTGTATATCTAAATTCTACTATATATATTTTACTCTTCATGTTCCTTTTCTGCTGCTTCTCACTAACTATTACACATGTTCCAATTCTCTGTCTGTGTGTTTTTAGATAGTTTAAGCACCAGACATCTGTCTGGTCTATTTCAAAGTTTCAGGTTGAATTTGGTATTTAGCAATTCAAGAAAAAGAATAAAAACGACTGCCTTGAAAATGTTCTCTATAACATTCAACATACGGTAGTCTAATATGAAAAAATGAAACATTCCCCATTGCGTGAACTGCTCCCATATATATTTTACACACACGTGTATGTACTTTTTAAACTGCTGAGTTCAAAGAATTAACTTCCATTAAACACAGCAGCTTTTCTTCCATACATTGATTTTGTTACACAGAAATCTTAATTATTTTCAAGGGTGTCTGTGTTCCCTGGTTGCATGCAACTTAGCTCCAGAACACTCAAACCCATTATACCTAGAGAATGTAGGGGTTAAAGTAATAGAAAGGGGATTCCTAGAGAGGCTAGACGCAGTTTAGTACAGTCACTCCTGCCACGAGTTGGGTGGGTCAGACAGGAGACTTTACTGCCCAATCCTATCCCTCACCATTGGTAATGATGCAGCCATGCTGGCGGAGCACGTGCTGCATCAAATGGTGGGGGGGGAGGCGTGATTGGACAGCCAGCAAGATGCAAGTATTCCCCCGGTAGGCTGCCCAATCACCTATGGGTCTCCTCGAACATACACCAGCCGTTTTGCTGGCATACGTCCGAGAAAAAGGGCAGGGTGGCCTGGGAAAGAGTGGATAAGAACTGGCACATGCCGATGCAGCCAACATCCACACCCTCCCTCCCTCTTTGCCCCCTGCCATCCCCCTCGTGACATGCCCCAATCACCAACACACCAACAGAGGCTCTGGACCTCCTGCTGCACACGCTGTGCTGCTGGCCATTTGTGGCAGCAGCCTGGCTTTCACACCACTGTAAAGGACCTTGCACTGCCAGAACACTAGTTCCGGCAGCACAAGGTCCCAATAGGACTGGGGCCCTATGTTCACAGTGAGTAGTAGGCTCTATCTGAAGTCCAGGAGAGGAGGAAAAGGGGAAATTTGAAGGCAGGCAAACAAACAAAACAAGCAAATCAAGCAGAACCAAGAAGATTTGGAAACACAGTAAGAGAGTGTTGCAGCATTACAGAATAATCATGGCATAATTTATCTGAAGAAAGGCCCATACAGTCCAGTGGGACAGCCTTCCAGGAAGATACGGACAATAAAGCTGGACAAAAAAGGGGGGACATACAAAAGGCTCAAACCAAGCTCAAACCAAGCAGTCCACTCTAGCGCAAATCCCCATGCGGTGATGCAGTGGCGCTAGCACAGGCTGCGCTACATCCTGTGTGGCATTTTTGGCTGCTGGAAGTCTCCTCAGAGTAAGGGGACATTTGTCCCCTTGCCCCTGGGTAAGCCCCAGCAACCACAACTTGGAGCTGCGCCAGCGATATCGTTGGCACAAGTGCGTGTTGATCTGCGCACATGAATCAGGCCTGGGAAGGGGGGTTGGATACAGTGCACTCCAGCGCCGCCAATCCCACCCCCCTCCTGGGCCCACGTCCCGCCTCCAATTCTCTGACCTAGATGTGAAGCTCTCTTAAGTCTTATGTACTCATTTGTTCCCAACACTGTCAGCTTGAAACCTGGCAACATGACTCCCATTCAATTCTGAAGGTTCCTTTAAAAAAAAAACATGATAAGAACCGCACGCACATTATTATTAATGTCATCAGTTACCTAAGTATATTTGCGTGATCATGTATGTGATACATATGTGAGCACGCTGTGCTTTCAACATGCAGACAGGAAACAAACTCCAGTTTACAAATTACAGCTTCCATTTTTACATGTTTATAACTCTGCTGTTCTGCTTTAGTAAGTTCTGTTCTTTTGCTAAAATGAGCTTATGCCAGAGTCATTGTTATTCTGAGGGACTGTCCTTCCCACCCCCACCCCAAAAAAAAAAAAACACAACCAGGGGTCTATAAGAACTGTTTCTGAAGGCTTTGAATATGGAGATTAATGGATTTTTTTCCATTTTTCAAAGTACAAATATAACAGCTATTTAACCAATTGCCCCGACAACAGTTTGAGGCTGTAATTAAGAAAGTCCCTCTGTGTTAGTTCAAATACATGTTGTCTTTCCTAATGAGGAATGCTGGCATTTAATTTAATGTTTTATTTCACAAATACTTTAATGATAGTAATGCTTCATCTCTGCTCAGAACTACCTTGTGAACATTTTTTGAGACAGTCTAGAAATATTGACAATCAATACATATAATTCCGTATTTTTATTTTCCCTGATCTCTTTAGTTATGATTCCAGATTAAATGGCTTCTTATTCAATTTGCTCTGTGAGTGTAACATACATTTTAAAAAATGTATTTACTTTACATCCTGCTGTTCTTCCATCATGGAACTCAAAGTAGCACACATAGGGTTCCCATCCAGATACTGACCACACAAAGGTTTGCTTAGCTTCAATAAGCTTACTGCATCATGTGACTTCAGACCATGGCCTGAGCCCTGTTCAGAAGAAAAGGCCCTGTGCACACATGTATGCATTCTTGGTAGCACATCCACTTTAGTCTCAAACCCCCCCCCCATTGGTGACGCTGATCATAGGGAGGTGAGGGCTGTGTTAGTGGAGGGCCAGGGCTAAGCTGGGGGGCACTACTAAGAAGCCTACACCTGTACAGGAAGGCAGGAGGTATAATTTTGACAAGGACCCTAGGCGATGCATGTACCTTGACCAATAACGATTCCTCAGGGAATGTTTTTATTTCTTCCTTCAGCACTGCAATGCAAAAACAGCACAAGGCTACTGAAAAGTAATGAACCCTCATCTCAGGTTTTTTTCCCAGAAGTACAATTTTCAATGACAGTTCACTGCCTTTAACAAATATTCATATTCAAATGTTTCAACACAGATATGTATGCTTTCTGCAGCTTAAAATATTTTACAAAGAATAATTTAAATGAATGTTCTCGATAGTCTTGTGAGAAACTCAAGTATTTTCCCTGTTACGCAGGCAGATAGGGAGGGACTCCATAAATACCCCAAGGCTGTTTGCTTAAAGTAAGACCCACTGAATTCAATGGAACTTACTTCTGCGCAGACATGCATAGGCTTGTGCTGCAAGCTGTATTTTAATCATAAATCATGATTTAATTTAATCATGAAATCATTTTCATTTCTATGAAAAGCTCATGGTATTCCCCATAATTCAGACAGGGAGTTCATGAGATTCACGAAAGGCTCACCTTACAGGGCTGTTGCAAAGACAACCTTAACATAATGCATTTTATACACTCCGAAGGCACTTTATATATATGAAATATAATTATTCATTCCTAGTCAAAAAAGGACAACATGCTCACCATTGCTTTGGTGTTCTAGCTGTCGTGAACTAAGAGGTCGAAGCCATCTTGAAGCTCCAGCATGTATGGTTTCTAGAAATCACCTTGGCCTGTTTAGGGAAGTTTGGCCAGTGGGAAGAAATGAATTGCCCACATTTCCCACTCCAGACCCCCAACTTGACTACATACATTTCTACACACCTTTCCTGTGAATGAAACTATTTCAGTCTCTCCACTTCCAGACATCTTTCATGAGAAGGCACAGAGAAAAGAGCACAATGAGAATCCTTTCTGTTCCTTCACATGCTCAGCAATGTGTTTATTACATTTCTATCCTCCCTTTCTTCTGACATGGAACTCAAGGCAATTGACATGGAGTTCCCAGGCAGACACTCAGTGATCAGACCTAGACCCGCTTATCTTCAGCAAGGTGGCCATGGCCTGGGAGCAACAGAGCAATTATCCTTGTTTTAGTTTAAGGATAAGCAACACCCATCATCATCTCACAGCCAAAATGAATGCTATGAGAGCAACCAAAACCTAGATAGATTCCTTTTCTTTTCTTGGAAGTTGCATAGCAAACAGAAATCCTACAGGGTTTCCCATTCCTGTACCTCTGTTCTGGGAGGGAAAAAAAACCCTACTCTTGCTGAACTTTAGTAATGCCATCGTTGAGCCACAGAAGTCCTACTAGAAACAAACTCCCCTAACTGCTAACCTGCTTTTCCTTAAGGACAGAGACGATGGCAGAGCAGAATTCTTGTGCCAGAGGTACTACAGATATCTCGTGATGGGCTTGCAAGACAGGACAGCATTTGACCACCCCTCCACCAAACCAAACCTAGCTTCCAACGTCTACTGGGTATAAAGCTGGATCCACACTGCACGCATCCTGGCACATATGCGTCCGGTGTCCCACCCCCAAGTTCAAACAATGGGCTCCGATTGGCTGAACAAGAACGGAACGCCAGCAAAGTGGAGTCCAACTCCAATTTGCCGACGTTCCGTTCACAGTCAGTCAATCAGTCAGTTGTTTGAACCTGGGGCAGGACACCGGACGCCTATGCGCCAAGACGCATGCAGTGTGGATCTGGCTTAAGACTGGCCACCATTGTTATATCTGTGAGGGATTTTACCTCATGAAATCCTAATTTGCTCCTGGTGAAATTAGCTCCTTACCAGAGAACTATGCAGCTCAAGGATATCATGAGTACAAAGTGTTTAACATCCTTTTATAAGGTGTCCCAAATATGGTGTGTGTGTGGGGGGGGGGAACGCAAAAGAGAGTGGTGACGTTAGGCACAGCAAAAAGAGAGTCTAATGACTTGACTCAAATGGTTGTCATAACAACTGTTTTTAAGCTGCTTTTGTTTGCAACAAACCCAATTCCAGCATAGTCCTCAGCTTCTTCGTTTTTTTTTTTTAATAAACTGGTAAGTAGGAGATTGCTTTATAGAAGAGATTGCTTTTTTTTTTTAACCCCACAGTGTATCTTTTAAACATGTACAAAATCTCTAAGAAAGATGCTTGTCACTGTTCAGAACAATAAAAATCCTAATTAATACCTTAGGCTCTAGCACTAGGGCTCCCAAGTTCCCAGCCCACACACACAGAGAGAGAATGTTTAAATAGAGTTCAACAGTGAAGATGAAAAAAAGACATCCGTCTAAACAGGAAAAAGGTCTGTTTCACAACTAGTTGACTTATTCTTTCTGCTCCTTGAAAAAAAAGGAAATGTTGGATATAAATCTAATAAACAAAACATAACAAATAAGTGTCCCTAACCAAATTCAAAATTTCACTTCTTTCCCAGCATTGCAACACGGAATTAAGTAATTTCATTATAATTTTCAAGTGGAAAAATCAGAGCATCTCATTCCAAGGAAAGTATGGATAATGTGGAAAGAACCCTAAAATGGAGAAAACCTGATTAGAAGCCTGAAAAAAGCACCTATAAGGAATGATGATACTTGCTTTGTTTAGCCTAGAAAAAACAGTGGGCCAAAACCAGTTGCTGCCATTTGGAGGCTACTGGAAAACCACATATTTGATTTAGTGCTTTCCATGCAGCTGTCATACCAGGTGAAAAACTTTGTAGCTTCTGCAACAGCCCATATATTTGTCACACCTCTGTGTGCACGTGTGCGTGCGCGCGTGCTATATTGCAAAAATGAATAAGGCAACAGCCACATTCCTCTTCAGCGACAATGGAGAGGCCTGAGCAACAATTGCCAGGTGTAGCAGACAAACTAAATTTACTTATTTTAATACACTGTGCAGATAAGCATATCGATCCTTGCTTATGGGTCTCCTTAACAGCATGAACAAAAAATGTATACTTTCTGGAACTCACATTCCCTCCTCCCTTGAAATTACACACCTCATTTTCAAATATATTGGCTCAAGGAAGTAAACAGATATAACAAGAATACCATAAAAATATACCATAATTGAATAAAATGTTTGGCATACAAAAATCAAAACATACAAGCAAAAATCTACATGCTACATACAAGTAAAAACCTTTTACAAGGTCCAAAACATGCATCAGATGCTGCCAGAATATAATTTATAAAAAATACATGCAGTACTTTACTATTTTTCTACACAACTATCAGGAGGTCATGCCATGTGAAACCCAAAAGAGAAGATTCAACTTTGAAATGTGGAATCTGTCTCAATGTTCTCATTCAAAACAGTCTTCTTTCTTTGCAAGTAAAACTATGATTTGGTAGGGTGTTGGAAGCTAGACAGAACTGTTTTTCAGGCTAGATCCATCCTGTGGGTTTTCAGCTACCCATCCCTGTTATGAGTTCCTTGTTATACAGTACATTGGATATTCCACATACTTCGGATATTCACAAGACCATGTAGAGAACATCCACATACACACAGGAGCTGGAAAATCAAATTACAGCAGCCAGACTCATTTCAGATGGAAGTCCAATTCACATGTTATCTATTTTTCTTACATGGAAAGCACCTGCAAGTTAAAAAAAAAAAAAGCACCAAACCCATCATCTCTGTCAGTCCCACCTGGATGTAGTTTGCTGTGTTCTCTCTTGGTTAACTGAAGCAAGTGCATATATTTGCATTCATTATGAACACCATGCTGCTTTCAATACGTTGTTTTTTTTCCCCCCAACATGGAATTCTTCTCTGTAGCAGAATTATAACACGTTCCGTTACATGTTCGGTACAAAACAGGTGGGCATCCCTGTGTCAAAGTAAAATACTATACTGTTGACCTGCCAAAACACATCAACATTTTTCAACTGGAAAAAGAAGTGGAAAAATCTAAACTCGGTCTCCCGCTGAAAAGCAGCAGGGAAATAAGATGAGACAGATTCAGAAGAGCAATGTCTTCGCTGCTATCATATTATTCTTGTTCATAGATTATTATTTTTATTATTAAGAATATTTATAGGCCACTTTTCAACAGTGGATCAGGAAATGCTTCTGAACTTATGTCATCAATTAACCAAAGAGGGAAGTTGCAGGGGGGAAATACACAAAGTGATGATGATTCAAGACATTCTAAAGCAAGTGCCACTTTGCATTTTCAATAGAAACTTCCAAAATAAACTCTCTTTAATGAGCAACTGAGAAAGACATTTGTCACCCAGGTTCCAGACCACCATATTATTCCTTCTTTCTGCTGCAACTTTCAGATGACATGATTTGGAAAGGTTGGGTAGGAACTATTACCAGCTGCAAAATCCTGATTAGTTCCTTCCCTGAGAAGTTGACAAGGTTTTCAATTTTTAAACACTATTTTAAAGTGTTGGCATATTGCTGACTCAGAACAAGTACGATGGCGACTAATTTGTGTCAGAACGAGTAGAGGTGCAGTTGCATAGTGGAAAGGGTTAACATATCCCCAGAGATCATCTGTGAGGTTACCGGAAATACAGCACTTAGAAAAGCCAGACCCGTCTCAGCTTAGTAATATGCGATGCAATATGGTCAAATCCTGCCACCAGCAACCTAAGATGGTCTTCAAACTAAAACTCCTCCCGGCTCGTAACAGTGATTGGCTCTCAGAAAATGGCAGGAGCAACATAGCAACTCTGAAATGCAAACTGTGGCAGGTGGAAAGAATGATAAAGGAAAAGCACTGAAATGAACATGCTTCAGCAGAACCTGAAGCCACATCATAACAGACTCAAACTCTAGACAAAATGGAATCATCCAGGATTACGCCATCAGAGTAGTTCATTTTCCAGTCCCTCAAATTTGACCTAAACAGATTAAACACTTTCGCTGATCTTAGGAAGTCTTCTATAATCCGAGGCCTACAAAGTAAGAACCCTAATGGTAGATCCAGTAGATGAAATCATGATGTCAATATCTTTCCCTGAAGAGCACAAAACTCATTACAGGAAAGTGGTCTAAGCCTTTAAGCCTTTACCAACCATAGAGGAACATATGCGATTATTACTCAGCTTCTGGGTCCCCTCTAACCTGGTGAACATAGCAAACGAACATACAGTTTTGTAGATGAAAACGCTCTTTCACAAGTTATGCTGAATGTACATAAAGGACTAGGCCGTGGTTAGCAGTGGATTCTGTTCCCCACTCTACACATATTGACTGCATGCACATGAAACACTGATAGCTCTTCAGGTCTTATGAGACAAGATAATACACCAATTAAGTCATGCTTGAACCCTTTCCAGAGAAGGGGTGCAGCAGAGAAGATACCAAGCTGAGGGGAGAGCCCTTCTTGTGAGATTAGTTGGAGTAAGGTATTTAGAAACACCGTATCTCTCTCAGCAGCCACATTGGCTAGGCAGTATGTTGAAGTATAAATCGCGTCTGCTGAATGGGAGTCTCTGAAGTAGCCAGCTACTCAACGGGGTAGTAGGGTTAAGATTTAGATACCCAATCCCATTCACCGCAGTATGTGAAGGAAAGAAATGTGCTAGGGCAATAACCTTTGGAGACCTTTGCTATATGATGTGTAGCTTACCTATTGGTTTATCACACATGCTTGGAATTCATACTATCCATCTAGTATTGAGAGCCAAGTATCAAAAGCTGTATATGCAGATGAATTCAAATACAGACATTGGAAGAGTTCAACAGTAAAATTCTAACGATTATCATAATCATTACCAAGACCACCTGTAGGCAATCGCCTCCCAGCAGAAGACACGTTTATTTTACATCTCTTATCTCAAAGCCAATATATGACTTCTAAGAAAGAAAAGAAGCAGCAGCAGCAGCAGGAACTCCTCATCTGGTCACAAGAGTGATCTGTATCAAATGGGCATATGGCTTTATTATTATTAACAGTGTTATACTGCTTTTCAACAAAAAGTTCATAAAGCGGTTTACAGACAAAATCAAATGATTAAATGGCTCCCTGTCCCAAAAGGGCTCACAATTTTAAAAAATGCAGACCACCACCAGCAAACATCCACCAGAAAAGAGACTGTGCTGGGGTGAAAGGGGGGCAGTTACTCTCCCCCTGCTAAATATAAATAGCAACACTGAAGTAACACAGTACCAGTAATACAAAAGCTATGCAGTTAGACAGACAGCAGAGGGGTGGGGGCTATCCAGTGTTTTGCACTGAGTGTCACATGTATGACTATCTGCCTCTTGGGCACAAGTCATGGGTGTGTGCTCGGTGCAAAGAGCTCCAGGCTCTCAGGGAACGGGTTCGCTCCCTTGAAGCCATGGTTGCTGACCTAGAGAAGCAGAGACAGGAAGAGAGGGGACCAGGGTGAGACTTCTAGGGAAATGGAGCCGTCGTCCCACCCTCAGTTGGCCAGCTCCTCAGCTGCCAGGGAAGGGAGTCTCAGGGCTGGAGGACGTCGCTCTGGAAAAGAGGGAAACAATTCCCCAGTGGGGACCCCTTCTTCAGGTGATGGGCCCGTATCCAGTCGCACTATGGATACTCCTCTGGGGAGGGGGCTTCTTCTAGTCCAGCCAGGGGAGCCACGGAGTGCCACGGAATCCTCTCAGAAAATTGTGCAATGCCAATTGGCAGGCATCAACCTAACGTAATGGGGAGCTGCGGCCAATGGTCAAGGGAGCCGCAGGTTGAAAAAGTTTGGGAAACACTGCCCTAAAACCTTCAGCAACCCATTTTTTTAAACAATTATTTCTACATTTAGTACAGAACATAGAGAAGGTTGCACATGTACATTCTTTCTGTAGAATCTGTGCTAGAGAGACTAAAGTACATTCAGAGGCAAAAAAAGAAAATCATACTATCCACAATTATAGCTCTCTCTTGATTCCAACAGCTCTTGCAGCTATACACAAATTATGATTTCCCTTGCAAATCCTTCAAGTATCACTGATGTATCTATGCCTCTTCTTCAGATACCCAACATTAACAGCGTGAGTGCCCACCATTGCAGCCTTTATTCAGAAAGAGTTTACTCTCCTGCACTGGAAATGTGGAGAAACAGTTGCTTCTCCTCTTTTAAGTCAATAGCACAGAATGATGGAAAGGAGAAGGAAAACACTGTAACAATGCATTTGGCAGAATACACCCACAGCACAGAAAACAACAACATTATCATGCCCCTTAATTATCCAGTTATTTAGTTTACCTGAGCTAAGCTGTTCAGGGTTGCTGGCATTTCGATTATTCTTTCAAGCTTCAGATAGCTAGGCCTAGCTGGGCCTGAAACTCACAGCGACAAGTGCAGAATGAAAGCCAGGAGGCCTCCAAGCAAAACACAACCAAGCATAAGTGGTTCCAATGCTTCTTTCACTTAAAGGGCAATACACCAGGGTTAACACACACAGTATGTATACAAGAGCTTTCAGTTCTTTTCATGTCTTTCCTATTTGATGCATACATACACCTTGATCAAACACAACAAAAAAGCATTTTATGTAATTATATATACAATTGTATCAAGATTCTTCTTTGTGTGACTATTTTACCAACGTACTCAGATATGTGTGTACATCAGTGAAACACAACCTTAAAATGAAGCCTGATGCTATTGTATGCATGATCACATCGATTTTGCAGTGTTATGCACATGTATGTGCAAAATGGTAACACAGATGGAAATAACTGAAAACTGAGAAACTGCACATGCTTCAGTTCTGAAATTAATTTTCCTAGTTCACTAGAATTAAAGAAGACTGGAACACTGCCCAGAGAGAAATTCCAAAACAATAACTAGAATGGAGCAAAAATTATTGGCGTCTAAAATTAGGCATGTACTGTATAGTGGACCCTTTGATCCCAGAGGCTTGCTCACAGCTTCTAAAGGTAACGGAAGAGTTACAAACCTGGTTCCAAGTGTGAGCTATTAAGTTTACACCTTCAACCTCAGTTGAAAATCCTTTCAACTGGATTTTATTTACTTTTCAACTAGTGGCACTAGGATGATTCACTTTATGGCAGGTGGTATCCGGCCTCATTGCCATGGTGACAGCGTGGCACTGCCCCACCTAACAAGACCTCACTGAAGTGGAGATGGCTGTTGGAATCAAGAGAGAGCTATAATTGTGGATAGTATAATTTTCTTTATTTGCCTCTGAATGTACTTTAAATTAGTCTCTCTAGCACAGATCCTGCAGAAAGAATTGCACCAGTGGCTGACCTTTCAAAAGAAGCATGGTTTGCAGAAAGATGGTGTATGATGCCCAAACTGTGGGGCAAGCTAGCTGCCCACTCTTAGCTGCTATCTCTGATGGCAGTGGTGGAACTTGCAAAAGTGATCACCATAAAAAGGTGGAATTTGGAAAAGTGGTACTTGCAAAAACAAAACACAAAATAAAGAAGGCTGAAATGTCCTGGTTTAGTTGTTAACATGCTGCATTTTCGGATTCGACCTGACCTAATGAATCTCAATTGCCTCCCACTTTGGATAGAAAGGTAAAGGTTTTCCCACTTAAAAGCCTTGTGCCTGCGAAAGGCTGGAAAATATCCTCACTCTTCCCCCAGAGTTCCCCCATAAGAGGTGGATTATCTCAAGCATCAGCCTGATTATCCTACTTGTCCACCTAACATTAGGGCATCAGTGTGCCCCCCCCCATCCTGCCCACACGGTGCCCTGTTGGCCTTCCACTTCTACAGTTGCAAACTCTGGCAGAGGAGAGATTTTTTGTTTTAATAGGCTCAAGTGCATGATCTTACTACAGTACTTTATGTCCAGTCATACCAAAAAAGTTATTCATTCAGACTAAGCCTCTCAGTATTTAAAAGTAAATTATGTGCCACCCCACACAAGCCATTAGGAGCAAGACGCCTTTAGCCTCTTGTGGTTTTGCCGAGCTTTGAAATGTGCACGCCTTGATTCCAAGTCAATTAAATTTGTGTACCCCATCATCTAGCTACTGACTTTATTGTAATGACTTGAACTTGTACTCTGAAAAGCAAAAGCAACTAGCTAGCCAGTTCTATGCAACTCACATTTTCTCTGACATAAAGTAGGCTTCAAGTTAATAAATATGTAGTAATAACATCAAATATGGGAGATTTTCATTTAGCTGACTGTTCTACAGAATCTGATCTGCAATTTATACAATTTATGCAACCAGGCAAGCCTGATGAGAATCTTAGAATGCAACAGACTCAGCCTATTAGTCACACAAAATTGAAAACAGTTTCAGAATGAATGTACTGATTGTTTGACAAGTGTCCTTAAAACTGAACTCTAAGGCAAAACCATAATTGAGACTATTAATATCTAGCCATAATACTTTTTACGTCTTAAATGACAAGAGTACGGAAATTATCAGACTCCAGTCTGTACAATTTGATCATACTGATGAGAATGATGCTCCCATGGTTTTCAAAACATCCTAACCCAGAGAGTGACAAGAACAACAGAAGGTTGGGCACATTTTGTCATGCCCATACAACACGCCTACGGGGTCCATATCAGTCAATGAGTGCATTACTGAGTGCGAGCTTGCTACTGTGTATACAGATAATCTGGGGTCCATATCAATCAATGTATGCATTACTGAGTGCTAGCTTGCTACTGTATATACCGATAATCTGTTATCCTCTACCTGAAACAGCAGATCTACAAACATTTTCTAAAAATTTCTACATTTACAGAAACGGATTCCACCTTCTAGATACAAGAGAGTTTTTGGTGTGGGGGATTACTGCTCACTAGAAAATTCAGGTTTGCTTGTACCCTGACAAATCCAAAAGCAATCTCATATACCAGAACTTAGAAAAACCCTAGAGGCCTGTGAAAAGTGAATGGCAATGCTCTAATCATGATACAATTGGTTGGATTCAGTCTAATCTAAAGCACAAATCAACTACCTTTATATCAGTGGTGGTTGAAAGACTCTGTATCTGAAGAGGCAAGTAGAGAAACTTCCAAATCGGTACTCTCTACTTCAAAGAAAGATTATGCAACTAATCTAAAGAATCCTATGACCAGATAAAAGACCACAATACACAAGGCAGCATATGTCACTTAGCTATTTCAGATAAAGTTGTAGTTTGGAATACGAGTGATATGTGTTGTCATTATCCAACAAATCTGAAAGAGAAGGGTCCACACTGCATGCTGACAAGGTTTAATACTAGCATTAGGACATGCAACGTATATATCAAACTGCTCTCTTCAAAATGTTTATTGAAAACTTTTACCATTACAAAGAATTTCTGTAACTGTATTTTAAGAAGCAGCTTTCTCGGACATTTATGGGAATTAGGATAAATCCAGCATTACAGACAAAAAGGAACCAAAAGATAGGATTTCAATCATAAGGATTTCAATCATAAGTGAGCAATCATGTAGGAGAGAATGTGGATATTCTCTGGGTTGGGTGAAGCTGTAACACAGGGACTATTAAACCCTAATTCTAGGTATATTTACTTGGCACTGAGTCCAGAAAATGTGAGTACCATAGTTGTATGTTTAGACAATGTCTTGGGGGCAGTGCCCTGGGTACCATGCCTGAGGGGGGTGTCAGGGGGTGCCAGAAGTATCTTCTAGCACCCCCTGGAACTCCCCCCTGTTCCCACAAAAACTCACCCGGGAGACCTCTGGAGGTCCATTCTCATTTGCACAGGCCTCCAGAGGCCTCTGCAGGCCTCCGCAAAGGAGAATGGACCTCCGGAGGCCCCCACGGGTAATTTGCAATTGGTGCTGGACCCTAGTATCCGCGGGGTGCAGATACTGGGGTCCAGCTACTGTTTGTGGGTTTTGTTGTTGTTGTTTTGCTTTTTTTTAAAAATAACCCCTGGGAGTGATGCTACTTCCGGGGGTAACATCACTCTGGGGGGGGGGGGTGACAGCGCAGCTAGGACCCCAGGTGCCAGGGACCCTAGCTATGGCACTGTTGATGCCCCAAGGTAATATCCACCCTTGAAGAGCACAAGGCATCCTCCAGCTGCAAAATCAGAGACAAGACAGATATATGGAACAGATGATATACTGTACAGCCAGTGTGGTGTAACAGATTGTTGAAATTAGACCAGGAAAACTAGGGTTCAAATCCCTTCTTAACTACAATGTATACTAGATGACCTTCTTGGGCCAATCACCCTCTGTTAGCTAACCTTCCTTATAAGATTGATTATTTGTTATTGTGAAGCTAACAAAAGACCATGCACACTGCTCTGAGCAA
The DNA here is from genome assembly GCA_026170595.1 of Plestiodon gilberti rubricaudatus. Classification (NCBI taxonomy): domain Eukaryota; kingdom Metazoa; phylum Chordata; class Lepidosauria; order Squamata; family Scincidae; genus Plestiodon; species Plestiodon gilberti. The sequence goes on along the minus strand of JANXHW010000001.1, from coordinate 232,035,605 downwards.
TTTGGAGGAGGAGTGGGACAAAAATGTGGACAAATGATGATGGGTGTATAGATGGGGCTACAGCAACAACAAGAACTGGCAGTCCATTTTGGAGATGCTGTGACCCTTCTTCCTGCTCCACCAAGTGGCCATTCCATAAAACTAGGTGCTAACAAGCAGACTAGAAGGTCACAGGCAAGGGTTGACTCACGAAATTGACAGTCATCTGGTGACCAGATTTGGTCCATGATCCCCAAGTTACATACGCCTACTGTATGCAGTCACATGCTTTTACCATGCTTCTTTGCACTGCACTGACAGTCCAATCCTATCCAGGATTGGGCTGTCGGGCAGAGGGATTCACGACAGCCAAAGAGGCTTATGCCTCTTTGAAATGACTGCCAACACGTCTGCTGACCAGGTAAGGCAGTGGCAGGGAGTGGGCTGGGAGGGGACAAAACTGGGCAGGGAGGTGGGAGGAATGAAGGACCAAGAGGCTACAGGGGGGTGGATATGGCAGTGGTGGTGCATGCCTGATCTTATCCCCTCTTTTAGCAGTCTCCCAGCCCCTTGCTTCTCCTCAAACGTGCACCAGCTACAGAGCTTGCACAGGTCCAAGGAGACCCATTGCAGAGCGGGAGGCTTAAGGAAAGGAAAAATAATTCCCCTTTCCCCACCAAAGCATCCCAATCCCCCCCCCATGCACTGGATACAGCAGGCTCATTTTTGGTACAGCTGCATCGGCGGGGGGGGGGGGGAGGATAGGATTGGGCTCTGAGTTGCTTTGAATGCTTTTATACCTTGCTTTCTATTTCCCTTTTTAGGGAAACTGATTCTTATGTTCAGTAGAGTTAATATTATTATTAATAATAATAATAAATAATACAGGTGTCCCCCGCTTAACGACGGGGATACGTTTTGGAAAACCCGTCATATAGTGAAACCGTCATTAAGCGAGTCCTCAATGTAACACAGTGGAGTTGTAATAGGGAATGAATGGCAAATACAGTGTACATTATGAGTATAACACAAAGTACAAGAAGACTTTTTTGCATTTAAAATACAGTACTGTAACTTTAATTCATTGTTTACACTTTGGGAACCTCCGTCATATATGCGGATCGTCATTAAGCGATCCGTCATTAAGGGGGACACACACACCTGTATACAGTATTTATATATCACCTTTCTTGGTCATTGGATTTCTCCTCTGACTTTAATCTAAGGTGGTGTACATGGGCAGGCTGTCCTAACCCCCCTTGGTTTTTTTTTACAATATATAAATGTCCAATCTTTCATGAACGGCTACTTTCCAGGTGGTATCCTTTTTACAGTCTGACAATTCTGCTGGCTGGCGCCTCCCACACTCGACCAATGCAGCTGGGATCTCTTATCTCTCCTCACAGAGTTCCTATCAAGTGCTATAGAAACATATTTGTGAACAGCTGGGAATATTATTGGGCAGAACATACTGTAGCTGGATACAGTCAAGAGTGGATACAGTCAAGCACATGAAATGGCTTTACAGAATTGTGTCCATGCATGCAATATACCTTCAGTGGCAAGTACATTCGCTCAAATGGGTTAGAGCTTTTCTGTTGCTATGCGCTATTCTGCCCTCTTGTAGTCTCAGAAATCTGTTATTGCTTTCCTACTTAGACAGGTCATGCATTTCCATCCATTAGTCACTCACAGCAGGGATTTCACTTTCACATGAATTCTTAGTACTTAATAAATCTATATACAATACAAATGCAAACCATTATACCAGCAGGTTCACACAGAGTCAGTAAGGTTAGAGAAATCCCCCAGAAACTAGTGCAACCGCTCTACTTTAAAAACCACAGTCAGTCTCCTATTTCTTTTCATGAAAGGAAGCACAACAAAGACAAAGCAGGATCTGGGGCTTATAGCAGCTCATTAAGTTCCCCCAATTCAGTTCCTACAGAACGTTTAAAATGTAAAACGTATTCTAAATTGAGGAACTTCAGCACAACATAAAAAAAACACAGATATAACTTTAAAATCAAAGAGTTTTGAAGTGTGTTCTAGGAAAAGAATGATAACCACTTCACTGGCATGGGTGGGAGAGGTACTATCATAAAGATGAGAGGGAAGGGGAAGCTAATAGGCTATTTGGGAAGCCTGCTGCACCCAAAACACCCAGTGGCGTTTTAATGCGTTCTGGCGCCCGGGGGGGCGGGGGCTAGAGCGCCCCCGTCGCGCCAGAGACCAGCTGCCGCCCCCCCCCCAGAAGCGGCGCGTCACCAGCTTCCGGAGGCTCCGCTCCGAAGCCGGGACAAGCCCTCCTCATTGCGACCGCCCAGTTCGGCGGTCAAGGGTTTTGTGAGCCGGCCGAACGCGTCGACGGCTTTTATTTGGTTTTTCTGCACATGCGCAGAACTGCTGCCGCGCCCCCCCTGGAAGCACCGTGCCCACTCGGCGCCTGGGGCGCAGCACACCAGCTCCCCCATAGTAAGAACGCCACTGAACACACCTTACTGTTCATTTTTTGCTTCCAGCTTGCAGGTGGCTTTGCCCACAGCCCCACTTCTTTCAAACCTCCTCCACCTGCCGCTTTATCTGTCTCCTTCATTCATTGCCTGATTCTTTCCAATTCCCTACTAAGCTTGCCCAGTCTTGATTTTCTTAGAATCTTCTCCACATCTTTCCCCCCAGACTGATACTTCGTTCTTTTGGCTTCCTTGCATCTACCTACCTATATCCGGCTCTGGCTCCTTCTCCCGTCTCTTTTCTATATCATATCTCTAGCCATGGGGAGAGGGAGATATGCATGGTGAGATATGCATGGTAATATATTATCATAAAGAGGGGCTGTAGCAGAATATGCAGGCAAATGCCAGCTCCAGAATCCCTTCTGTTTTCCAAGCTAGCTTTGTACCACCTTTTTTCCCTCCCCTTTGATCCATGCTCTGTGCCATTGTGTCCAAGCTTTGGTTGGGGCTCACCACCATCTCCATCCTGGAGGTCCCAGTGGGGGTCCAGAGTTGGAAGAAGAGTTCAGTCCCCCAGTTCTGCAGGTTCCCTGGGTGGAGTATAATTCTGGGGTATGAAAGTTTTGGACTTTGCTGAAATGGACAAACTTACAATTTTATCGAAAAAGAAGTCAGTGGACTATTTGTGAATAATTGGAAATTTCTTATTGACTTTTTGCATATGAGAGAGAATAATGAATTAATGAATTTGGGATTTGATGAATAGAGTGAAGGAGAACAAAATAAATTACCGGAAGAGGGAGAAAACACATTGTTCATTTTAAGATGCCGTCGGAGATATATTTTGTTTATTTGGTCATTACGTTTAGGTAGTAGGAAAAATGTATGTTATTAGGATTTATTGCTTCGCTATTTGCGGTACTTTCTGAAGTATTTTTAGAATTGTATAAACTTAATAAACGTATTTTTAAAAAAAATTCTGGGGTATGAGTTCTGGATTCCTTCAGTTTGTCCTATGTGCCCCATGTCCAAGCTGGGACCCATGGTGGATCCTCTTCTGATGAAGAAGTTTTATCCAATTCTGGCTCTGGAAGATCCTAACATTCTCTTGGACCCCTAGCTTCAGTTTCATAGCTTCATCTCCCCCCCCCCTTTCCTTTCCGTCTCTCGGGCCTTTGCCTCAGGGACCTATTCCTTTTCTTCCTCCTTTCCCAGTAATATGGACACCTGTGAGCACTTGCAAGGTCACTAGTGACTAGTGATGTATTTTCCCACAGCCATGTCCACGGAACTCTGTGAGCTATTAAAATGGTGGGTCTCTTTCTTTGTTTTAAAAAAAACATTTTAGAGAGGCTTAACATTCCTCTCCCCTCATTCAACACCCCCAAATTCCATGGATCATTTTCTTCTTTTATTACTTTTAATTTCATTTCCTCCATCCCCTCCTACCCACCCCTATTTTTAAAAAATGGCACAAAGGGGCATGGCTACATGGTCTTAGTTGTATAGTTGCAAGGGGTAAGTAAGTGACACCAGGTAGAGAGGCTTGACTGAACAGGGAAATAAAAGACATTTTTCACCTCAACACAACCCTCAACACATTTACTTGAAATCTGTGACACACATACAGGTGATAGCAGGATCACGCCTGCGGTCGTTGTTCCACCGAATATGCAATGACCATCTGTATGTCAGAGCATGTCTACAATGAACCCATGACAGTTACCTTTTGGAAGAAAGAAAGAGCTTCTTTTGTAAAAACAGATGGTCTAACCAAAGAAACTCACAGGTAACATCATAGAATAAGGGTGCCCATTAAAACAGCCATTTGGATTACATTTTCCCTATGAAGCACAAAACATTTATAATCCAGGAAAGAACTGTATCACTGATGCGAGTTTTAGCATGCTTGGCTCCCCCCCCCCCCCCTTGCTGTGTCCTATAAGGAAGGCTGCTATTAAGCTGCACAGTCAGAGCTCAGAGCCTCAGCTCTGTGTTCATGAAACCAAATCTTCCCTTGAATCCCAGCACTAATTATTACAAATTACAAAGATGAAACAGGACTATGGCTTTCATTTTTCGTTCTCTCTGCTGTTGCCTGTAGTCCCAGAAAGGCAAAGAAGCAAAAGACACACAAGTACAGTATACACTGCATTCAAATTTGCTATCTATGCTATTACAAATTGCCAGACAAGTATTAATGTAGCAGAAATTTAACTTTGGAAACATCAAACAATGTTTACTCCTCCCTTTGGTAGCTTTCCCAAGGCCCCATGGCTGCAACAAGTCATGCCTGGCTGTGTCTCTTCTTCGTCCATTGAGTTCCAAGCTTGTTCTCTTGTAAACACAAGGTCATTCATACCTAGTTTGTTACACTTCTGCCCAAAAGTTCTCTTTCCATCTCCTATGGTGATACTCTCTTCCCAATAACAACTTGTACAACATTTTTTCCAATAATACTATTGAAAAAAAACAGAAGGAGAAAAACAGGCATTTGAGCACCTGTTTTTTTCATTCCTAGATGCAAGTCTGTAAGTGCTCAAAATGATCTACAATACATACATGACCTCAATAACCCTTACAAAACCTATGTTAGATAGGGCATTATTACCAACATGTTTGAGATGGACAGAGCACTGAGAGACTGTTGGCTTGCCAAAGGTTACCTAGCAAATTCTAGCTAAAGTGAGATTTGATTTTGAGACACCCCCTCCCCCAATACAATTGATTAATAACTGCATACTGAGGTACAGGTACAATTTATTTCATATTATTACTATTTCATAATTGTGTGGGCAGAGCTGCCTCTGATACTGAAGTCAGTGGGAAAGCTCACTCATTCAAGAGCTACAGTCTGATTAGTAAAATCTTTGGGCATTGTACCTAATTGTTCTATCTAGGCTGTTTAATCTTACCTTTCCAGTCAGTTCTTCAGAATTACGTATTTATTGGCGTATAAAACACACTTTTTTGTCTAAATTTGTGACCCAAAATAGTAGGGTGCATTTTATACGCCAATACTAAAAAATCCCTCCCCCCCCCGCCCGTTTTAAAGCATTTTTGGGCTTACCGGTTTTTTCCGGAGCCGGAGAGCTCCCTTGTGCTTTCTTCCCTGACTAATCTATCCGATCTACAGCTGTTTGTCGGGTTTAATTTATGCACGTGCATGAGTTGAGCTTCTCAGCAGCCAGCAGAGGGCGCTGTGCTCAGTTCAGTTCAGCTGAGCTGCCGAGGGCCTGCTCTTCCGGATGCTGAATGAATGCAGCATGGGTAAGCTTCTGAACTGGGCCTAGTTGGGAGGCTTTGGAAACTGCATAGGTGGGGTGGGGGAAAAGAGTTGAGTCTGGGGTTTTTGTATTTGGGATTTATGTTGTTTAAGAGTTGTTAAGAGTTGAGTCTGGGGGTGGTAAGGTGGTAAGAGTTGAGTCTGGGTTTTTTTTGTACTTTTATGTTTTTTACTGTGGAAACTGCAGGGGTGGGGTGGGGGAAAAGAGTTGAGTCTGGGGTTTTTTTTGTACTTGGGATTTATGTTCTGGTGCATTTTGTTCTTGTGTCTTATTGCTATGTGTTTTAAAAGAGATCCTGGTATTTTTGTGCAATTTATGTAAATTAGCTAATTAAGCAGCCAAGCGGTAAGTGGCCAAGTGGCCCAAAAATGCTTTAAATGTTTTTTTCTTGAAACCCAGGGCCAAAAGGAAGGTGCGTCTTATACGCCGGTGCGTATTATATGCCGATAAATACGGTACATGTGCCAAATAGCAAGAGCTCTAGATAATTTTCCTCAAAGCTTCCTATCACATTTTCTTCTGCAATATCACAGGTTTGCATTTCGCAAAATCTTCTGCACCAGTTATTAACTGCAGTCAAATTCCATATTTCAAAAAAACAAAATCCAGAGATTTAGAAATTAAGACTTTGTCCTTGGTATCTTAGGAAAGATTCACAATGCTAAGGTTCTTGGTAACATCGGTGGGTCTAAAAATGTGGAGACGTGAAACAGGTTGCATGCTTATGATGGCAATTTAGTGGCACACTTAGGCTGTAATCCTATGAACACTTTCTGGGAGTAAGCCCCATTGAATACAATGGGACTTCCTTTTGAATAAATATGCCTGAAATTGCACTGCTAGTGCATAATCTCCTATTTATAAAGGACCAGGTATGAAGTCTCTAAAATTTCTCTAAAATTTCATTTCAGAAATGAAAAATGTTTATTCTTCATGGAAAACATTGTCACCCATGTTGTCATTAGCAAGGTTGCCAATTTGCACTATTTGCTGTGACAATGGCAATGTCTGCCTAGAAAAGTATGCTAATATATCCTTTTAGGTCAGTATCAGAGACAGTGACTGTAAAACAAACAGCTCAGGGAACTCAGAACTCCCTCCCAGTTTCTAGTCATAGGACCCTCTGCTAAAGGGGATCTGGGACCCAGGCTTAAAACACCACCATTCTAGTATAAGGGAATATCATCTGTCCTGCATTGTATTGATGTATGTTTTTACTATGTGTCTTCTTTAGCAATAAATTATGTTTGGCTGATACTCTCCACTCCAGCCTCTTAAAAATCTCAAATCCTGCAAGAATAATATGGTCAGCAGTTGTCAGCCTGACTCAGTCTAGTTGGGTCTGAACAGACTATCCAGGCTTGAGAAAAGTCGTGTCAGGGAAGTGATTTGCTCTCACTGCCTTCCTAATGATGGAAAATGAGCATCTTGTTTGTAATTACAGCTATTGAGCTTTGAACTACAGTACATCTCTTCCCCATGAGCTGCAGTATATTCATAGGAACTTAACAAGTTCCCCAGAGTCAAAAGATAGGCCAAGGTTCTGATTTCTAAATAAAAAATACTGCCAGGCTGCAGACAGAAAGCTACACTGAAAAATGCCAAAGTGGGTAAGTATTGCTATAACAGTGCAGTCAGCAGAAATCTATACAATTTTAAATTCTCTACAGCAGTGGCTCTCAAAGTTCTCCTCGTGAGTCAGGGAGAACTATGAGTGCCTGCGGGGGCGGGGTGACGGCGGCGGCACTCCCAGGATTGCACTGCTGCCGGTGACAAAAAGGGTTATTTTTAACTTATGATGATCGCGTCAGCCCTTCAGAGGGTGCGAGGAGGTTTGCAGCCCCCTCTGTGAGCCTCCCCGAGCTGCTGATTGGCTCTCCATGGCAAATTGCAATCCACTTTCAGTTTTCATCCAGAAGTTTATGAAATTTAACATGGCCCGTTCCATTAAATACTTGTTTAACACTGTGAAGGAATTCTGCCTGCATGCTATTGCCCGATTAGTCTTTTCATTTTGATGTGTGAAAGAAAAACACATCTGCCCATACGTATGTGGCGCTACATGCCTGCCAAGAGAGCACAGCCCAGGCTAGTACCGTGATTATTAACAGGACTGATGGCAACAGGCCATCACAGGCCAAGAGGAAAGACACACGTTTGATCAGAGCAATCACCCCAGCGTCACTCTATCAGGCTCACTTAGATGGAGCCTCACCTGCTCCAAAATTTCCTGAGTGGCCACACTTTGCAAGCTTGCAGGCCACACACAGCAAGCTTGACCGTGCGACAAAAGTCACCTCCTAGAAGTTTCCTGACTTGGGGAAAAACAGGTTGTTAACAAAACAAAAGAAGGATCCCCAACCCTAGCTGGCCTCACCATGGCTAAACTCAATCAAAGAAGCATGTTAATGAAGCAACTGGCCTCCTGAGCTAGCGACCGCACCCTCAGCCAGATGCAAAGGCAAAAGAAGCACCCATGCAGGACCATCAACTAACAAAGAAAGGTCCCTTGATGAGCTCCCCACACAAAATATTTCATAGGAATTTAAGGGTGAAAAGGGGTATAAAAGGGTATAAAAGCTTGAGTCAACAGACCCCCTCGTGTCTTTGCTCCTTCCTTGCTTTCATCCTGGCTTACTGTTAGCCTGTCATGCATTGACCCATTGGTGCTGTGCTAAACCACAAAAGACCCCTGTGCCAAGCTGGCGATCAGTAATCAGAAACCCCTCTTCTCTCTCTTTTCCACCCCTTTTCCCCACTTCTCTCCCCGAGTGTAACCAAAGCCACTGTGCCTACACAGCCATCTTAGTGGCCATCCATCTTGCAGGGTGCTGTCTTCTCCCCAGAAAAGCAGCTCTGGCTCCCTTGTCCTGCTTCCCTTGTTATAGAGAAGCTAGGTTGGAAGAGCAGGGACTCCTGGAATTCAGCCCCCCCCCCCTTTTCTTGGATGCACCAAATACCATACACTGTCACCACATGGCACTCACCACTATAGGACACTCATAACATTTGGCTAGGGGGGCATTACAATAGTTCTCTATCAACTCGTTTTGGGTTAAATTTATATTTTTTTATTTTGTATTTTCTTAATAAAACTAAACTTTTATTGGAAGTTATTTCTCTCAGGCTCTTCTTTTAGGGAAAGGAGATTCTCTATTTACACTGATTTGTTATCTAGTCATAAGTAACTCTACCAGCATCCTGGCATCGAGGCTGGCTTCGGCCTAGAGCGGACCTGAGCTGCTCCCAAGTGTGCACCGCGGCTGCTCAATGGGGTTCCGGCTTCCGTCACATCATTGTCCGGAAGTTCTAGAACCCCATTGAGCAGCCGCAGTACACGCTTGGGAGCGGCTCGGGTCTGCTCTAGGCCGAAGCCAGCCTCGATTCTGGGATGCTGGTAAAGCTAGTCATAAGATCCCTCGTATCAAATAGAGTTGTGCTGTAATAAATTGGCTGTGCTCTCTCTCTCTCTCTCTCTCTCTCTCTCTCTCTCTCTCTCTCTCTCCCCTGAGCATTACAGTTTGCCCCCTCACAAAGGGCTTGCCCCTTGCTACACCTTAAGGAGAAACACATATAAATTAATAATTCCCCTTGCCAGCTCTTTTGGCAACACCCTTCCTCAAACTAAGGCTGCAGCTTAGGTTTGGGGGCTTGCTTCAAAGCCCTCTTTATGCCTTTGCACCCTGCTTTCAATCAGGAGAGTCAACCGATCTTGGCACCCTTGCCCCAACATAGATTCTTGCAACGCATTGCACTCCATCCAGCACAGCAGAAACAATCTTGTAATCTTTGACACAGCCTTGCTGTGGATCCGCAAACTCTCTGCTACCTTTCCTTGTCTATCTTCTGTGCAGTCAAACTGACAACATGCTTATAACCCAGACTCACATTAGTGGTGTACAAGGATTCTCGGCTCTGAACAAGCACACAATTAATTTCAGCCAAAGTCTATGGGGGAACTTCTAAGCCCTGATAACGGCTTGTATGTTTTTGTGAAATAGCTGACTTGTGCATCTAAACTTGTGCATTTATCCTTCATTTTCAATGGGACTTAGTAGAACTTTGCTAAATGATTAAAAAGAGAAATGTACACGAGGTATCGCAAGATACCTTTTTGATTATGTAATCGCCAGTCACTTCCAGTGGTACTCAGCAGGAGAGTGGCGCTGGAGGTGGTACTCAGCTGGAAAGGGGTTGAGAACCCTGCCCTGATCTAGAATGTAAGTTCCTCAGGGTAGGGACCAGTCTTCATTCTATGTAAAGCACCATGTGCACTGATGGTGCTATAGTCAAAACCTACTGAAGGGAAATTTCAGCTATTAATTTCAGCAGGCTTTACATTAAAATGCCATGATTCAACAAAGTGATGTGTTACAGTGTAAAAAATGGGTCTTATATCCTATTTTCAGCATTGACCTTAGTGAATATCAGTTTAATACAAAAAGTTCGACACCATTTTGGAATGCCAGGGCTCCACAATCTCTTTTCCTTACAAAGAAGGCTTTAATAATCCCATGATATTCCTCAGTTCTCAGAAATAAGAACTTGAGTTTGTGGACATTTTATTTGAATTTCTGAGGTTGAGAAAACTGAATTTAAAGGATGAAAGTGAAATCTCACATCCTCAAGTCCCAGTGGTTCCCAGCTCATAAAACCCTTCACTGTGTTTCCTGAAGCAACTATATAGGAAACTGCTCTTCAAAAGATAGGGCTTTTTTCCCTGTTTACGTCTACGAAGTGGAAATGAAAGCTCCTGCAGCAATTAAAAAAATGCTTTGTTGTGCTGCATTAAACAGAAATACTGGTGATTGATTTTTTTTTATGTGAAATGTGAGCACGGCACAAATTTAGGGTGAACTCCCTAGCAGCAAGAGGTATTTCATTTATGAAGAAAAACAACCCGATTTCTTTCCCTTTGAAAAATATTTAGTCTCATCCTATGTTATACAGTGGTTCTTGCTACAGTTTGCCTCATGAAAGAATGAAAGCTTACAGTAGCAATCTTTAAGACCGTTTTTCATTGTTAATATCAGAGGCTTGAAGAAAGGCAGAACAAACTCCTAGAACCACTGCTACACTATAGCGATACATCCCCACTACCCCACATTTCCATGACTTGATTTCCCCTGCAAAGACATATCCCATCATGCATATGAACTGCTTGCTGATAACTTTAGGGAATTCTGGTTCGAAAGGGCTATTATCAGAGATAGTAAGAAAATCCTCCCCCATGAAACTGACCTTCTATTCTCCGATTCAGACATAAAAAGAGTATTAATTCAGACATCAGAAAAGAACATATTTCAGAATTAGAATCCAACATGGTTTAAATTGGAACAACAACAAATTGGCAAAAAAAACCAAAAGAAGCCTTTAAGTCTCATGACAGTCATGGCTTGGACAGGACTCTCGGTGGCACCACAGCCCAGTCCCACAAACATAAATCACATTAATTATAGAAAGTAGGAAAACCACAGAGAGGATCTTGTCCAGATTGGGAGGGTGCATGGTTGAGCAAGGCTCAGATACCTCCTGCACTTCATATTGCGTGAGCCATCTAGGAATCCAAGGAGCAGCAGTTTACATGATGCTCAAATCCCTGTGCTGCATTACACAGTCTTGGAAATGTCCAAGACCTTCCTGAAGCTTCATAGAATGTTAGGGTTGGAAAAGACAAGGAAGGAGGTGATCTAGTCAAACACCCTATTTAGTGCAGGAAACTGCTACAGCATCCCTGACAGGTGACCATGCAACTACTGCTTGAAAATTGCCAATGAAGGAGAGCTCACTACTACACAAGGCAGACTGTTCCAGTGCCAGACAGTTCTAACAGTTAGACAATTCATCCTCGTGTTTAGCCCACATCTACTTCCCAGTAGTTTCAAACTCATTGGTTGCAGTCCTGCCCTCAGGAGCCACAGAGAGGAAGTCTGTTCTTTCTTCCCCATGACAGCCCTTCAGATGCTTGAAGATGGCTATCATATCTCCCCTTAGTCTTCTCTTCGCTAAACATACCAAGCTCTTTTTTTTACTGTTCCTAAGAGCTTAGTTTCCAGATCCCTCACCAAATCTGTCCCCCTTGTCTGAACTCTTCCAGATTATTATTTTATTTTTTTTATTTATTTATAGAATTTTTACCCCGCCTTTCTCCCACCAGGGCAACCAAGGCGGCTTACAACAAAAATATTAAAATACATAAATACATTTAAAATCAAGAATTAAAATTAAAAACAATTAAAACAATTAAAACAAACAGCCCCAGTGTGTCATCCACATTTGTTAAAAGCAATTTGTTAAAAAGCCAGCCCACCATGTCAGACATCAAATGCTGATCTAAATAAAAATGTCTTGAGGCCCCGCCGAAAGGTCTCTAAGGAGGGAGCCGTTCTTAATTCCAGGGGGAGGGAATTCCATAATTGGGGCGCCACTGCCGAGAAGGCCCTATTCCGCGCCGCCATCCCCCTCACCTCCGTCAGTGGCGGCACGGTCAACAGGGCCCCCCCTGATGACCTCAGAGTACGGGTCGGATTATAAGGAAGGAGGCGGTCCCTCAAATACCCTGGACCCGAGCCGTAAAGGGCTTTAAAAGTCAAAACTAGCACTTTGAATTGTGCCCGGAAACGAACCGGCAGCCAGTGTAGCTGCTGAAGCAACGGTCCGACTGAGTCGAACCGACAGGCCCCAGCAACCACCCGGGCCGCCGCATTCTGCACTAGTTGCAGTTTCCGAACAGTCTTCAAAGGCAGCCCCACGTAGAGCGCATTGCAGTAATCTAGTCTAGATGTCACTAGGGCATGGGTCACCGTGGCCAGGTCTGCACGATCCAGGTACGGTCGCAGCTGGCGCACCAGCCGAAGCTGGGCAAAAGCCCCCCTGGCCACAGCCGCCACCTGGGAATCCAGGAGCAGCTGCGCATCCAGGAGAACCCCCAAGCTGTGGACCTGCTCCTTCAGAGGGAGTACAACCCCATTCAGAGCAGGACGATGATCCAGTACCTAAGTCGTAGACTTCTGGACCAACAGAACCTCTGTCTTATCAGGATTTAATTTCAGCTTGTTAGCCCCCATCCAGCTCCCAACTGCCTCCAGACAACGATTCAGGACATCGACCGCCCCCTTGGAGTCAGGTGGAAAGGAGAGAAAGAGCTGGGTGTCATCCGCATACTGATGACTCCCTACCCCAAATCCCCGGATGACCTCTCCCAGCGGCTTCATATAGATATTAAACAGCATGGGGGATAGAATTGACCCTTGCGGCACCCCACACCTCAAGGGCAAGGGTGCCGAACAAGCATCCCCCAGCACCACCTTCTGGGATCTATCAGCCAGGAAGGAGCGGAACCACCTCAGAACGGTGCCTCCAAGCCCCAACCCAGCCAACCGACCCAGAAGGACACCATGGTCAATGGTGTCAAAAGCCGCCGAGAGGTCCAGCAGGACCAACAGGGACGCACTCCCCCTGTCCAGTCCCCGGCGCAGGTCATCCACCAAGGCGACCAAGGCCGTCTCTGTCCCGAACCCCGGTCTGAAGCCAGACTGGAATGGATCCAGATAATCAGCTTCCTCCAAGACCCTCTGAAGCTGAGACGCCACTACCCGCTCGATCACCTTGCCCAGAAACGGGATATTTGAGACTGGCCGGAAGTTGTTCAAAATCGTAGGATCCAAGGAGGGTTTTTCTTCAGGAGGGGGCGCACCACCGCCTGCTTCAACGACAGCGGCACCACCCCCTCCCTCAGAGATGAATTTACCACCCTCCCCGTCCACTCAGCCAGCCCCACCCGGGCAGCTCAATCAGCCATGCCGGACAAGGGTCAAGATTATCAACATCCTTCTTAAGATGTGGTGCCCAAAACTTCCGGTAGATGCAATATTCCAAGTGAGGCTGTTAAGAGTAGCGTTTTTCTTGTATTGTTTTATTTTCCATTGTATGATGCCCTAATTTAATGATATATATGTATACATATACATCTGATGCCAGGCAGCACCATCCAGACCTACGCTGCCTCCCATACGTGCAACTTCCTGTTTCCATACTAATTATGTCAATCAACCCTGCATCGTATGGTATCATGGACTTTTGTGTTGTGGGTCCATATCCTTCAACAGGACAATATGAACCCTTGGACGCAGCTTTTCCTGAAACACAGGTCAAGGCAAAAAACAAACAAAAAAAACCACCCAAACCCCTTCATCTTGAACTCTGACACATCCCGACCTGGATGGGTCCCTGTTTACCACCCCCGTCTCTGGAAAATAATATGAAATGCCAGAAAGGATGATCCCAACAGGAAGGCCTCTCTAGGGTCCACTGTATCCCAAAGACATCATTGGGACCAAAGGGGACCCAGATGCTTTTTGGCTCCATTTCAGTTTATGGCTTTACTGCTTACTTTCAAATGGGGCTATAAAGATCTCCCAAATCTGGTGGACAGATCCAGACTTGTTTAAGATCCACGCTGTCACCACTTGCTATGACTGAGACTGTTGGTGGCCTTGTCTGAGTCTTTCATGTAATACATTACAGATATATTCCTGGCATCCTGCGAGTGTGCTAATGGGCTTTTCAATTTAAAGTGGTCCCCTCAGTCTAAAAACTATTAGAAATGACATTTGCTTTGTACAGACCAATACATTTTGGCAGATGTCAGCCAAACTACTGTTAATGTGTGAATATCCAACGAAGAACAGGCTACTGTCTGCCAGTAGTGATTTTAATGAAGTGGTAGACTACTGATTCCAGAGTTTGTTGCTAAGGGGATAGAAACAATTTCCAATTGTCTAGCAACTACAGTACAGGCTTCCAACTAAGGAATGGCAGAAATTGGCCATGGGGCCCTTGAACCAGTTGCTAGGCAATTATAAGTGGTATCTTTCTTCCACATGTTTCTCTCTCTAGAACTGACACAATGGTCAGCTAAGGACTAAAGTACAGTAAAAATTGTGATGAGATCTTGGGGGGGGGGGGCAAGAACATGTGCCCCGCACCTGGTCATCTGGTATCCCATAATTGTGTCATACCCTAGTGCTTATTTTGTCAAACAGGTGAGCCAACCCTACTTATGTACACACCCTCCTTCAGCGCCAGTTCAAACATTTTCAGGATGATTTAAGACAAATTGCAGCAATTTATAATTAGCATCTCTTTAGAGAGCACTGGAATAAAACACTCTTTAGCCTGGATTTATTGAGCAGTGCTGGGTAAAATAAAACCATATAGTCCCAGGATGAAGCAGTTTGTCAAATGTGATGCACTGACAGGCACAGTGCAAAGGGAACTGTAAACAAGCCCCGTACTTCAGCCGCCTGCTCTGAATGCCTCAGCACACAAGGCTGAGAGAATTGCCTTAATACATTAGAGGGGGAAAAAACCAATAACTTATAATAAATAACTTCAGCTATCCTCTTAATCTTCCTTTGTTTCATAGATGGCACAGCTAGGCCACACAGAGATCAGTGACAGGTGATGAAGACTGAAATATCTCAAATGTTCAGCTAAAAAGATCTGAAGCATTCCAAAGTGTGTGTGTGTGTGTGTGTGTGTGTGTGTGTGTGTGTGTGTGTGTGTGTGTGTGTTTAATCTAACTCAGAAAAAAATTAACGTGTTTAGAAATGTTATGCACTTGGACTGCTAAGTAACAGAGGAAAATGATGTAAGCAAAACGGTAGAATATGGAGCATTTTAAACCATACTGTAAATTTTATATAAGTAATGACCAGCATTTGGAATTGAGCTCAGAAATTGACCAGCAGTCGGTGATGTGGTTTTAAGACTGACAAGATGGACCCCTATTGCTAGTCCAAGTGAACAATCCTACAATTAAATGAAGATTCAGAACAGTCTTCCTTGGCAGACTGACATGCAGTGCACTATAGAAGATAATCTGGAGGTTGGCAGAGCATGAATCCCTGTGGCAGTGTTCATTTCCCTTATGGGAAGAGTAGCCCACAGAAGGGATCCTCCACGACCGAGTAAACAGCAGGTCTCATCTGTTGCATTAAATGAGAAAGAATAAGTTATAGCTGCAGTTAAGCTCTTGAACAAAAAGGGAGACAAAACTGTCAGTTTATAGTACAGTAACACTCTTGTGAGGTAACCATTCTGCATCAAGCTAATTGAATTGGGGAAGGCATTTGATTAAGTAAGTGTACTGCCCATTAGAGAACCACTGAGAAATCCGGTAACTAAGGAGACCTATATGAACTTCCTTAATGAGACAGAGAATAATGTTCCCTCTTAGTTAAACCACACAAAGACAGCAGACATGTTAAAAAAACCACAGCACAATCTTCAAAACTCTTTTTAAAAAACCCACCACCACCACAAAGCTAGTCACTAGTCGGACCAGGAATTTCAACCTGTGCTGCTTATCAAACAACTTGTTCCCTAAGACTTAACAGAGCACATTACCTCATGTTTAAACATGCTGGTGGTCCCAGACAGGGATGTGGATCAAGTCTCTAAATCCAAGTCTCAAGTCAAGTCCCAAGTCTTTGCCCCCAAGTCCAGAGTCTTTGTTTGCGAGTTGCGAGTCCCTATCTATTTAATGGGGAAAACGGGTTTAAACCTGAATAAAATTCGACTTGTCGTAAAAGGCTCCAAGTTTCGAGTCAAGTTTTTTTACAATTGCCGAGTCAAGACAGAGTCAAATCATTGATAAACTTTTAATACAGTACAGGTGGGCCCCCATATCCGCTGGGGTTATGTTCCAGGCCTCTCCATGGATACTTGAAACCGTGGATAAGAGCAAACACCCCCTCCATGGTTTCCCGAAGGCCCCCCCACCCTGTCTCCCCTGCAGGCAGGCTTGCCCCCCCAGCTCTTATTTTTCTTTCAGCAAGCTTTGTTTCTTCCTTAAAACAAACAGAGAAGCAGCCTCCATTGCAGGCAAGTAGAACGAGACTAAGTCCTAGAGAGGCTCTGCAAGGTTTCTGTTAACCTTGCAGAGCCTCTCTAGGACTTAGTCTCGTTCTTCATGCCTGTAATAAGCAGCCAGAGGCTGCTTCTCCTGTTTCTTTAAGGAAGAAACTAAGCTTACTGGGAAAAAGTAAAAGCCTGGGGGGGTCCCCACGATCCGTGGATAACTGAAACCGTGGATAGCGAATCAGTGGATATGGGGGCCCACCTGTACTACAGTAACAAACAAAAAAAGAATGAAATTATGACTAAGCACAGCAGAGCACAACACAGCATCAGGCAGCAGCAACAAACAAAATAATAAAAACAAGGCAGCACCACACAGAAAAAAAAACACCTCCACCATCTCCTAAAAGCTTAATTAAATAAATATATTTTCAGTTACTGTTCGATAACACAGCCCAACAAAAACAGGTTGTTGTGTGTTTTTTCTGGTGCTTCAGAAGTTAGACCTATTCTTAGGTATATTCAGGGCGCTAATTCCAAAAATGGCATCAGGTTTTGCCCTATCAGCTCTACTTTTGCATGGTGTCGGCTTCCTCACAAGAAAGCTGCTTGGATCAGTAAATAAGGTACGGAATAAACGTACCTTGTTTCTGGTGCCGAAATTTCGTGAGGGCCTCATGCCCTCATGAAATTTGGGCTCCGGCATCTTGGATCTTGCGAGATTTCGCGAGATCCAAGATGGCGGCGCCCGAAGAAAGGTAAGTTTATTCCGTTTAAATTAGTCGCAGGCTTCCACCGGCCCGGAACGATCCGGGACCAATCCGGGACCCGAGCCTGGGTTCCAGGACAGTCCCGGAAATTCCGGGATGGATGGGAAGCCTATCCAAAGGCATAAAAGAAAGCGAAGAGAAGAGAAACATTGAGATTTAGAAAATGACCTTGAGGCCCCAAAGAAAATCTAAAGTAGCTACTAATTTCTTGAAATGTAATGCTCGAGTAAGGGTTCATGAAGGGACTACAGTAAGGAAATAAGATCTAAAAAAGTACAGCTAGCAAGCATTTACTTTGTCAAAGCCTGAGGCAAAAAATATTTTGTTTCTATGTTAACATTGTTTGTTATAAAGTTCACTGGTGTAGAAAAAAAAATACATTGGAGAAACATGAACAATATAAATTCCTTCCTAACCTTTGGTCTGTGTAAGCAAGGTGAACTCTTCCCCCCCCCCCCATGCTTTCATACTACAATGCCACCTATGTTCACATTTAAACATTTTTAAAAGATGTCCACAGCTTGATGGAGTCTTGAATTTGACCTTCCTAAAATGACCAAGCTGATATTTTGATTAATGAGCCAATTATTTTCTTCTGAGACACAGAACAAAACAAATAGCCTATTCCGTTTCCATTTACTGTTTTAATAAACAAATAGCATCGTGGTTTTATTGGTGCGCCTACCCTTAAAGTTAATGATGAATTTCCTTGAGTTATTTATTCCTAGAAATTAAT
The DNA here is from genome assembly GCA_026170595.1 of Plestiodon gilberti rubricaudatus. Classification (NCBI taxonomy): domain Eukaryota; kingdom Metazoa; phylum Chordata; class Lepidosauria; order Squamata; family Scincidae; genus Plestiodon; species Plestiodon gilberti. The sequence continues at coordinate 232,017,514 of JANXHW010000001.1, read as the reverse complement.
AGGACACAAGCAGAGCAATTTTCAGATGCAGAATTTTATTTGTTCTTGGTGTTAACACCAAAGTAAATAGAGCCAGTGTCAGAGCAGGAATGCTGGGAGAGTGTGGTAATTAAGGCCGTAAATACACTCCAAAATAGATGGGCAGTCAAGCATACGTGGAGATATATATCATTCATGTGACTCTGTAACTAGCACGCTTTATTTCCTTGATACACATACTGGTCTTGTTTTTGCAATTTAATCCAGGCTGGAGAATGAATCTGTATATTTTGTTGTCAGACGGCTTAAGAATATTTATTATTTAAAATATGTTGATGAATAGGCTTGCCAACTTTTCAACCAGTCCCTGCTGCTGTGCCTTCAGCAACAGCTTGATTTGCAGAGATTAACATACTGTCTACCTCCATATGGTAAAAAGCCTCAACTCCAGATTTCCCCAACGCAGCCTGCGGTACAAGCACAGGAGCCAGCCTGTGCAGGTTTTCTGACCACGTTGGCAACCTCATCTCAAAACAAACATGATCACACCCAAGAAATCCATAAGTGCTTCATGACAAAGTTAATTCTACAAGGATAACTAGTCAAGACAGAGGTTTAACTAGGTCTTAGAATGCGAATCATTATGTGCTGTTGTGAAGTGCGAGTAGGAAGGAAGGGTTTTTTAACCCTTCTTCTGCCTGCCATGTTTGCACCTGAAACTGCCTCCCTCCAGCTGTTCTGGTCACGGTGTATTCCTGGTCTCCAAACCAAACAGTAGAAAGGGTTGAAAAGGGGAAAAGCATAGGCAGAAGAAGGAAGCAGCACCTTCTCTGCTTTAGAATGCTCGTGCTCTACTACAGCATGTTGGGTCTGGCCAAAGGTCTATCCAGTAATCTGTCTCTAATGGTGCCGGCCCAATGCCCCAGGAAGGCTCAAAAGTACGATAAGACATGACAACTATTCCAGCATCAGCATCATCAATACTTATTTAAAAAGAGCATACGGTTTTCCAGGCTCTGTCCGAAGATTAAGTGACACATGCCTCACCCACAGGTTTACAATTCAACATACATGATATGAAAGAAAATAAGGATGAGCAGGGAAATGGAAAGCAATTCTTAAACATAGACAGCTACGTAACCACTGTTATAGTGACCAGGTGAAATGCCACTGATGAAGGCATTTAAGAACATAAGAAGAGCCCTGCTGGATCAGGCCAAAGGCCCATCTAGTCCAGCTTCCTGTATCACACAGTGGCCCCACCAGATGCCTCAGGGAGATGCCACCAGATGCCTTCTGGCAGAGGAGAAATCCACTGGCAGCTGGACTCTCAGCCAGGCAGATGCAGTTTGTGATAGAAACAATTTGGGAGGGGGGAACCAAAAGGCATTCTGTCCCACACAGAGACGTAGTAATGGGGGGTCCGCCCCTGGGCAGCAAACCAGGGGGTCATCAAAATCACCCCCGGGCCCGACCCCTGCCTTGGCAGCGGCGGCGAGCCTCGCAGCGCCGCTGCCGAGGCTCCTATAGTCGGCCGTGGCGTGGGCAGGTGGGAAGGAGGGCCCGCTGCCTGCCCCCTATCCCCCCGCTGCCGCTCAACCATCGGACGCGAGTCACGACTCGCAACCACCATCCGTCCAGGCGCTGGATGCGACCAGGAAGGTCTGCGCAAACATCACAGTAACTGCGATGTTTGCACAGAGCCTGCAGTTGTGTTCAGCGCCTGCGCGAGCCTCCCAGGCGCTGAACGCAACCAGGAAGCCCTGTGCAAATATTGCAGTTACTACGATGTTTGCGCAGGCTCCCTAGTCACGTCCAGCGCCTGGGAACTTATTGCAGGTGCCGAACGCGACTGGGAGCTCTGCGCAAACATTGCAATTACTGCAATGTTTGCACAGACCTTTCTGGTTGCGTCCAGCGCCTGGGAACGTAGCACAGGCGCCGAACGCAACTAGAAGCTGGGACACATGAAGATTGGAGCTGGAAAACAACAACCAGGTAAGCGGCCGGAAAACTGTTAAAAGCAAGACATTTTCCCCCCTATTTTTAGCTCCAAAATACACATGCGTCCCATGGTCCGGTGAAAAATATGGTATATCCTATACATGTTATGCAGTGTTAAGTCTCAGAGTTCAATGGGGCTGAATGTTGTATCCGTTCACTCTAAAGTAGGTGGCCCTATATTGGTTTCTGTGAAACAGGTTGTGTTAGTATGACTACAACAATGATCATATCATAACCTTTTAAAAAACAAAACTTGAGTATTTCATTGAACGTTTAACTTCACAACGAATCTCATTGTACGTGCTATTGGAAAGCTACAACTCAAACACATTTAGGAACATATATATATCTGGATAGAAAGTTATGGCAATGGGAGGGATGGGTAAAAGAAGCTATTTTTCGCATGCTTTGCTCATGTGCATTCATTTTAGTGTCAAGATTGTATTAATTTATTCCTCACTCACATATTCAGCTTCTAGAGAACAGTGGCGTCGCCAGGCGCCCCCGTATCTGGGGCCGCCCCCCCTGACACCCCCCCCCCCAATAAAACTATCAAAATTTTAGGCTTCGGTTTCGAAACCTATTTTTGACAGGTTTTTTGGAGGGTTTTTTTTAATGTTTTCCGGTGGATTTAAGTGTTAAAACGTGTATGTGAAAGTGTATGTGTGCTTTGCAGGCACTTATCTGTAATATGGACATTCCAGGATGTTCCAGCGACGATCTTCTTCCTGCGCCCGGGCACAGCTTCTCCCTGTGCCCGGGTGCGGACTCCGTAACGCCCCCAGCATCGGTTTCCGGAGTTTGCGCATGCGCAGAACCACGGAGTTTCCAGGGACATCCTGCGCATGCGCAAACTCCAGAAAGCGCTGCTGGGGGCGTTACGGAGTCCGCACCCGGGCGCAGGGAGAAGCTGTGCCCGGGCGCAGGAAGAAGATCGTCGCTGGAACGTCCTGGAACGCCCATATTACAGATAAGTGCCTGCAAAGCACACAAACACTTTCACATACACATTTTAACACTTAAAATCACCAAAAAACATTTAAAAAACCGGGAAAATGCCAAAAAATATGCAAATTTCAGGAGGCCCGCGCCCCCCCCAGAGCCTCGGCGCCCCTACGCCCTGGGGCCCACCGCTGTTCTAGAGACCAAGAAGTCAAGTGCACCTTTTATTTATTTTTTTATATAAAAGTCTCTCCTACATTTCCCCAAAGGCAAACTAGGGGCATAATAGAACCATTGTTTTTTAGGGGCAGATATCAAAATAGCAAGCATCCCTGGTAAATAGGGATATTTGGGTGACTACAGATGACCTGCTTTGTGTCAGAGAATGTTCTGAGAACAATTGTTTGTCTTATCCAGGTTCATATTTAAGGAAGCATTTAAAGTGATCAATTGTTTTCTAGTCACACAGATCAGTCTGTGTGACACACTGGCTTCAAACTACCGGTACGTGCTATTTCATAATAACGTGGAAAGAAACTATGCTAAATCAGGAGGAACTACATAGGTTTCAAGAGAATACGTAGGCTGATTTAGCATTTTAACATTCCACCATCACATACAAGTCATGGGTGATTTGGGGCTTTGCTTTTCAATCTCCATGTGAACCATTAATCTGTACTTATTTCTCTTGAAGTCAGTTAGATTTGCTTTTGCTTTCAAGGTGCCAGGTTCACTTAGTAACTCACAGCCCAATCCTACTTAAACTTTCCACGCAGCGAGGCCGGCACAGGAAATGCTGCATCCTGCGCGGGGATTTCTTAGGCTGCATACTCCTTGAGGTAAAGGAAAGCACCAGCTCCTGCAATGGGTCTACTCGGACCTGCACCTGCCATATGGCTGACGCAAGTCTGAGATGCCTCGCGTACGGCCAACAGACCCGAGAAAGGGGATAGGATGCAATGCACACTGGTGCCACCGATCCTGCCCTCTCCTGGGCCTGATCCAACCACCCCGCCCCCACCACCACCCGCCATCTTGCTGCTCAGCAGAGCACTGAGGAACTAGTGGTCCAGGAACTAGTGCCAGCAGAAAGGCCTGCACCGTGTCGCCAGCACCAGTGCAAGGAGCTAAGCATGACATGTTCTGTGCTAATGGTTACAAACGAAAAGAAATTAGGATAGATTTAAAAAGGAAAAACACCAAAGGAAGAGAAAGATCTACAATTGGAATTAGGCAATATTACTTTGTCTTACATTACAGGAACGACAAAATTGGGAGACTACTGAATAAGTTTAACATCAGGACTCATGCTCCAATCAGCAAAATTAGCAATTTTTTTAAGGAACCCTAAAGACAGACTACATCCGTGGACATATGCAGGAGTTGTGAAAAATGTTACATCGGGACCACAAAAAGAAGCGTAAACACATGCATAAAGGAACACCAGCGATATTTAAAGTTGGAACAAGCTGCTTAATCAGCTCTTGTGGACCATGCATTAAAAACTGGACACCAGATTAACTTTGAGCACACTCAAGTTATAGTTAAAACCAAACAATATTGTTCCCGTCTGAACAGGGAAGCAATCGAAATACTGTAATAAAACATCCAACCGCAGTAAATAGGAAGGGGAAATCGATAGTTGGCTTCCAGTCATCAAAAGGTCTCGCACTTTGACAGATCACAGAACAACAGGAAACTGAGAAAAAGACTGCTTTAATATCGCAGATAATTTAGCACCTAAAGGTAGTTTTCACAGTACGTGGCTATTTAAGCTCTCAGCGATCGGCTGCATGAGGGAGGGCTGTTGCGTTTTGCTGCCCCATTCTAGATCTGAAAAATCTTTGTAGCTATGGGACTTTGTTACAAAAATGGTGGTATGAATTTAAGGAACCTGGCAAAGGCAGCAGTTACTCGTCCAACTGTTAACAACTTGTGCTAAGAAGAACTAGAGCAGACAGCAAGTTGCAGCACCTTTGATCATGCTCCTCATGGTTTAGGAGCGAAACGTTAGGACAACCCCTTGTTCTCTTGTTAACTTAATAAAACGACCAGAACAACCTGGAAAGTGCTTCCTTTTATTAATTCAAAGATATGTACCGGTCGCGAAAACCTCAGAACATACATTATGCATGCTTATTTGGAAGCAAATCCCACTGAAAATAATGGGATATCTGAACAAACAAGTTTAGCTTCAAGCTCTTACTGTTGGCTAAGGTCTGACTAACATTTCCTGTAGATTGTGCTCCTCCAGCCCCGTGCAGGTGCTCCTGGCCACACATGGCAAGAGGTTTGGAATCCTGCTTGCCTGCCCTGCTCCCCAGTGATGTACCAGCCCCCAACTGTGCCATCTTGCACTCCAATGTATACAGATAACATGCAGTAGGGTCTATATAACAAGGGGCCCTGAGCAAATGCAGCAGTCCGGTATGCAAAATATTAGGACCGGGGAAGTGGCTATACTCCAGATTGCCTGAACACACAAAACCTCAAACATCTGCATAAGGTTTATGTATTTGTGTTACAACAACAAACTCACAGAGTTACAGACTGCTACAGAATATTCACATGTATAACTATTAAAACGTATCTACTAGTAGTAGGTTAAATGCATGCAGTTTACACAGTCAACAGCAATACTACAGTTAATAGCATTACAAAATCTACCAAAAATTAGGAATATAGATTTTTAGGAATATAGATTTTTTTATTTTAAAATTACTCACTACCAATCTACCAAAAATTAGGGTTACCATATTTTTGGTGACCCAATCCGGGACACCCCCACCCCACCTCCACCCCGTTATTTATTTATTTATTTATTTAGGGTCTTGAATTTTTGGTTTGATTTTTTTTTAAAAAAGGGCTCCCAGGCCACTTCCCAACAGCAACCAGATACCACATATTAGGTGATCACGAGACAGTCTTCTTTACTTTTACATAAGCCAGCTGCCTTTCCATCCTACAGTATTTAGTACAATTAATGGGTTCTCCCTTAGTGTATGCTCCCCCACAGGCCTCTTTGCTTGGATATGTATTATGAGAAAAAGCACGTGCCCATTTCTGGCTGACTGAGTAACAGGCCGGGAAATACTAAGATTCTTTGAAGCTTTTAGGTGGTAATTGCATTTTTTCCCCATGCCTGTTAGGTCAATGCACAATTCTTGGAACAATGCATTGTGAACAGAATTTATATTTTACTGGAAGAAATCTATTTGTCTGGGTTCTGATGGCTCCTCTAGCACTTGAGAACTCCAGTCTAGTATTAAAGGCAACATTTTTCCAAAGCAAGCTACGTGATCCTCTGTGCAGACTTCCATGACCCTTGGTTAATGAAGAAGCTGTCCTTAGGGTGATCACAAAAAAGTAGCAAATCTAGTTCTTCTAGTGCAATGCATCTTGGATAACTGGTCCACTGTTGATTAAATGTCTAAAACTGTGGCTTAATTAAAGCAGACTATGAAAAACAAAGGAAACAGAGAGAATCAGGATGGAGAATGTTTAGCGGGTTGTCATACCCAAGATCTGGTGAACATCTAAAGAGCACACTGCAAGGTACACAGAACCGAGTAATGAGTAAGAGCCCAAGCCTATGCATGTCTACTCAGAAGTACGGTAAGTCCCATTATAGTCAATGGGGCTGTCTCCTAGGTAAGTGTACATAGGACCGCAGTCTGATTGTTTAAAATTGCATTCTGTTTTCAAATGATCCAGGTTCAAATCCCCGCTCAGCCACAAAGCTTCCTGGGTGACCTTGGGCCAGTCACTATCTCTCAGCCCCACCTACCTCACAGGGTTGTTGTGAGGACAAAAAGGAGGGGAGGAAATATGTACACCACTCTGAGCTCCTTGGAGGAAGGGTGGTATAAAAATGTGAAAAATAAATAAATAAATAAATAAATAAAATAAAGTAGGGAGGGAACTCCAACCTTCCTTTACTGTTTCTCTACTCTAAATTCTCCCCCTTGAGGCATAAGAACATAAGAAGAGCCCTGGTGGATCAGGCCAAAGGCCCATCTAGTCCAGCTTCCTGTATCACACAGTGACCCCACCAGATGCCTCAGGGAGCACAAGACAACAAGATACCTGTTTCCAGTCGCCACTCCCTTGCACCTGACACAGAGAAAACCTACTTCTACAACCAAGAGGTTGCATTTCCTCATCATGGCTTGTAAGCTGTGATGGACTTTTCCTCCATAAATCTGTCCAATCCCCTTCTAAAGGCATCCAGGTCAGGTGCCATCACCACATCCTGTGGCAAGGAGTTCCACAGATGAATTACACGCTGGGTAAAGAAATATTTTCTTTTGTCTGTTTTAATACTACCTCTACTCAATTTTAGTAGATGTCCCCTAGTTCTAGTGTTGTGTGACAGGGAAAAAACTTCTCTCTATCCACTCTCTCCATCCCATGCATAATTTTATACATCTCAATCACGTCCCCCCTCAGCTGCCTTTTTTCTAGACTGAAGAGCCCCAAACGCTGTAGCCTTTCCTCATAAGGGAGATGCCCCAGCCCACTAATCATTTTGGTCGCTCTCCTCTGCACCTTTTCCGAAATTCCAGTTCCACTATATCCTTTTTGAGATGCGGCGACCAGAACTGGACGCAATACTCCAGATACGGCCTTACCATCGATTTGTACAACGGCATAATAATATTGGCCGTCTTATTATCAATCTTTTTTTTTTTTTGCTGGATAGTTCTAAAATTGCTCCTAATAATCGTTACTCTTTCTCTTCATCCCCCCAATCTCACCCCCTCCCTGTAGCCTAGTGGCTTCTCTAGGGATAGAGGAGCAGCAGAGGATGACAGAGGTCTTGGTCCCTTCCTCTCACTCTCCTCCTGTCATTCCTGGTCCCTGAAACCCTGCTTAAGTCAGCATGCAGAGGGAACTCTAAGAAGTGTCATTTCCCCAGGTTGTCTGAAAGACACCTACACATTTCCCAGGACTCCCTGTTGAGAAATGCTGCTAGGGCAGTGACAGCACATCCTGGGGACGAGCAGAGATGGGTGAGCACTTGAGAGAGCACATGGGGAGCTGAGGTCTCCTTCCTCCACCCCCCCCTTCTACAACCACTAGAATAGCCAGGTAAGAGAGGGAGGACTCATTCAGCTCATATTAAAATCTGGGCCAGGGAAGAAATTAATGCCTGCCATAATGTTCATATTGAAAGTGAGCATTAGAACTGCCAAAGTTCAAATTCTGCACCTGGAATTTAAAAACTTTGGCAGCATCTCTAATCCTGGTCTAACCTCAGCAAGCATCCATGATAATAGCTTCTGCTTGACCTTAAGGACACAGAAAATTGTCATACTAGGTCAGACCAAAGGTTCATCTCAACCAGCACTCTGCCTGCGAGAAAGGCTAATCGGAGACAGAGATGCTCTCTCTTTTTCTGGCAGGATTCCTCTGCTTTTAACAAGTCGATGGCAGGCAGAATTTCAATAGGGAAACCCTTCCCCAATACTGCATCTCTATGCTGGAGAAATCTGGATTTGTCCCATTTCTACATGCCATGCTGCTGTTAACACAAATCTAATTTTCACTGGGGACTCACCTAAGTTGGAGAGAGTTTGGAGAGTTTGTAACATACACTGAAAAGTGTGCATCCTTAAGATCAAGCCTGTGGTTCTCATGTAATATGCTTCACCTGCGCCTGATTATTCAGAAGACCCCCTTGAAATATTTATTATTATTTATTATGATGATTATTCAGAAGACCCACTTGAAACAAGACTTATTCCCTAGTAAATCTGCACGATATCAAAGGTCAAGTTGGTGATATTACACACACACACAAAAGAGAGTCTTTCAGCACAATTTTATGAGTGTTTACTCACAAGTAAGTTCTGCTGTATTTAATCAGGCTTACTCCCAGGAAAGTGTTACAGTCAGCCCACAATATCCACAGGGGCTCTGTTCCAGACCCCCCCCCCTTGCATTGCCACACAAAGGAGGAGAGTGCAGGATACACTGCACTCTCCGCACCGCTTCGGCACTTTTCCTGATGCACCGCACCCCACCACATGCGGTGTGTCACAACCTTAACTCCCTGTAGTCCTGATTTGACCTCTTGTTTTTTTGTTCAAAATGAGATATTGCCAATCAAGTCTTAATGATTATTCCATGTAAGGTGCAGTTTGATCCTTGATTTGTACAAAAAGTCAAGCTTGCAAATTGAATGTTTCTAGCAGGGATGGCCAACCTTTCAACATGAATGCTCCTGGCCCTTTAATGGTTGTATAGGTGAGGGCATTTCAGCAGGTGCAGCTGCTTTAGCAGCACCATCAGCACTTACATCAGCCCAGATTCTGTCTTCTATACAACTCTTAAGAATGCAGAGGCCCTAATGGTGGAAGGTTGGCCACCCCTGGTTTCTAGCAATAAAAATAAATAAATAAAACTTTATCCTGCAAGGCACAGACTTAATTTAATCTGTATGATGATCATTTCATTTACCCCATACTTCAAGACAAGCTCGCTGCTATCTTGGAGAACCAAGTGGGACACCAGTTCAGTCAGCCATGACAAGTCATTCTTCCCAAGGGCCCCAATGCACAGGCATCAGGCATCTGTACCCTTTGATCAACCCTGTCAGTTATCCTTTCCTCCTCCCTAGTTTTCTGATCTTTCATCTGTCTCTTGCCAAATCGTACATAAAAAAGCAACCTACTGTAATCAGTGGGGAGATAAGATTCTCTTTCTGACTATATTTTAAATATAAATTAGTTCAAACAGAAACCAGCATGGTGTAGCTCCTGTGAGAACATAATAAAAAAAAATCAGCCACAGAGATACAAACATTAGATGTTCACATCAATGTTTTAGTCTCTCTGGACAATCGCAGAGCCAACTGAAATGTACAGTCCTCAAAGTACGCCACCACTTTGGAGTTTACACAAGCAGATGCATGTTTGGAAGGGCCCTAGCAATTTAGAGCTTGACGAGAGAGGACATCATGCAAAAGACTTGGAACCTAGCCGTCTCCACAACACGCTCGCGTTGGATGTGCAGAAAGAGAGGCTTTGATTGGGGGGGGCATTTTTTCAGACGACAATCCAGCACAGGCATATTTCAGGCGATATAGACTGTATCACATGCTCTGCTGAATATCTGAATTGGCACATGGGATCAACCCTACCATAACAGACATACTGACAGGCTTCACACTGAGGAACTGTCTTTTCAAAGGCAGGTTAAAACTTTTTCTGCTGTGCTGTGCCTCTCTGTTCTTTGTGCTCGGCTGCTTTTATTTTCATGGCTATTGATATTTTTAATGCTGCTATTTGATTTTCTTTTCACTCTCTTGCACACCACTGTGGAATATATACAAATGGCAGTCTAATTGCTTTTTTAAAAGTTACATACATGAAAAATGTGTGCGCTGTCATGGATTTATTTCATTTGAAGGCCACAGAGTGCCACTGTGGCAAACACATCTGGTTCTGCCTCTTACAGGCTAAAAGGTGTTTCTTCCCTCTTCATCATAACAGACATTCCATGTCAACTGGGCTTTTATTGAACTCATGCCTCTAAGCTAGTCTGTTTTAGAAGACTGAAAGCAGTACATCCCCCACAGGGTTCCAAAGCAAGATGAGGGAAACTGCTTGGGATAAAATGGTGTGTGAACCATGCTCCAGAATTGTAGAGAGAGCAATCAATCTAAAGTATAGATAAGCAGGGCTTTGTTTTGTTTTTGTAGAATCCTACTTACATAACTGGAATGATCCAAAAGGCCATTTAGCGCAACATTTCTAACTCAGACGTGGGTTTTATGGGATTTTCAGCCATGTTAGTGTTAGAAATCAAAGAAAATAAAGAAATATAAGTACTTCGATTTTCTTCGATTTCTAACACTAACATGGCTGAAAATCCCATAAAACCCACGTCTGTACACAAAGCAAGCCATGAAAACCTGCATGCCACTCATTTCTAACTCACCTTATTTTTTAAATAACTTATGTAACTAAAAGTTGAGTTGGTAACCTGCTCCTGACTCAGCTGTTGCTAATGGAGGAGCCATCATTGATCAGATCCCGGGCAGATTCCATTTGCAAGAAATCTCCCTCTCTACCTCCTTTTTTAGCTTTAATTTGCAGACTGTAGGACTAGCAATCTCACACCATTTAAGAAACATATTTTTCCACCAGCCACTCTCATCAGGCTCTTGGAGAGTGAGTGCAGGGAAATAGGGCAGCAGGCAGCATAAACAAGGCGCAACCCTTCTCCCTCCTTAACATGAAGAGCATTGTGGTCATGTCAGAATTTAAAGCATGGCAAAGCAGGCATGACAGCCTTGTCAAAATATTCCATCCAAACATACTGCTCATAATCCTGATTTCTGGAGGGTTTCCCCAAGTAGAGACAAGGTGAAGAAAACAGTTTTCTTAAGTTTGCTTTCCTCAACCAAACAGAGATCTAAGACACAATTGCTTCCCCTTATGCAGTGATGAACATTTTCAATAAGCGACTCCAGTTGCATTTATGCTATCAAAGCAAACTGTATCCAGCACAGATAACCTACAGAGGTTACATTACATTATTATTCAGCAACGTCACGTGTTTACCCACTGGGCCACATACACAAACTCAAGGTTATACCCAGCTTGGAACTATGTTCACACAAACAAAGACAAGCCATGTTAGATAATTTTGAACAGTAACTCAGTAGTGCAGAACATCAGAAACACTATTTCTCCATGAGGAGGATCATGTGAGAATATACAGCTTTCTTTCATAATTCCCTTATAGAGAGGAAAATAAATTTAACATCTGCTACAGTGTGAAAAACTCACTTCTCCAACAAACATGGCTGCGAAACCCATTGTTCACTGCACCCATTCAAATCAGACAATGCAGTTTCTTTTTATTCCTAATGCATCCAGGCCAGCCAGGACTCCAATGCTGCCCCTGACGCGTTGCTCTGCCGCTGCTGCCGCCGCTGCTTCGAATAGGTAAAAAGTACCTTTTTCCGGGCACCACCATCTTGATTTTACATACTACCTCATGTGCCCTTACAAGATTTGGGTACCACCATCTTGGATCTCATGAGATTTTGCGAGGTCCAAGATGGCGGCACCTGGAAAATAGGTACTTTTTACCTTTTTGAAGCAGGGGCAGCGGCAGAGGCTTCATCTGGGCCCTGAAAGCCCAGGACCGACCTGAGACTGGAGCCTGGATGGTCCCGGACTTTCCGGGATGGATGGTAAGCCTACTCATGCATTGCAGCCAGGCACATCCTGTGTTCCATTTATCATTGCTTAAGACACCATCTCCAAGCCACCTAAAGTGTCATCTTCAGGTTCCCTTTGTCAAATTGTTGCAAGCCCCAAACTGTACAAGGATAAATGAAAACATTCCAGGAGCTGAAATGAAATTCTCCATGTTTATTTAAGAAAATGTCCTGAATGTAGTCCACAGGCAATTTAGTATGAAAAGCAATTACTGTACAGGCAACCCAGAGGCAAGTCCACTCCTGCAGTAAATCAGACCACTTATGTGAGATCTTAACAATGAACTACGTTTGACTGCCTTTCTTCTGACTCCCAACAAAATGACAAAGAATCATGGCTACTTTGCAGCAAGATGATCTATTCAGCTTATGCAAAACAAATATTTGTGTAGAATGATATTAGCTTGTTTGCTAGCTGTGTGGCACTAAATCTTTCTAGAATTGCAGGCACTCCTAATTTACTCAGCTTATAAATATTACAGCTGTAATATGCAATCGGGCAGTCTGTTGAGCAAATCACAGTAGATCTACGTTAGTGAACTGCATGGGAGTGTGAATCCTTATTTGCCCAATAGAAGTTGGGCAAATAGCCTGAGCTTTACAATCAAAAGTTCCTTGCATTCCTTGCTACAAATTGATCTTAGGCTCTCAGATATATTAGAAGTAAAGAAACAAGTAGAACATGCTCAAAAAATTAATCACTGAGTTCCATACAAAGAGAAGTGACCACAGCCGACTATCTTCTCAGTGTAAATTCTTTTCTTTTCTTTCTTTCTGCCAGGATCTACACTAGAGAGACCAACATTTAAGCAAACTCGGAAGCACATAAGAAAAATAATTGATAATTATCAATAGTATTCATGCTTGATTGTATACTCTCTTGATTGCAAAGTAAGAGCATAGAAAGCTGCTTTGACAGAGTCAGACCATTGACCATCTAGTTCAGTATTGCTGACACTGACTGGCAGCAGATCTCCAGGGTTTCAGATTAGAATTGTTCTCTGTCCTACATGGAGATGCCAGAGACTGAACCTGGGATCTCCTGCATGCAAAGCACATGCCACTGAGCTATGGCCCCTCCCCTGATGTCTTGCAGCAGGTATACAAAACAGAAATACCAAGCATGCTTTCCCTTGCCAACCCGAAGTCTCATTGCAGTATCATTCCTTATCTCCAGATACTCAGCAATAACAGTATGAGAAGTCTTGATCCAGAGAGGCATTATTCTCATTTACAGTCAGCCTACATCTTACACGAGGGTTATATTCCGAGGTTGGCAAGTAAAGCCAAAATCATATACAGTATAGTCAAAAATTACAGTTTCTTAAATTCAAAAAAATATATACTGTCTCTTTAAGAATTAAAATCACAGTAGATACATGTCAGACGCTGATCAAGCAGCTTCATTCTCCCATTTCAGGCATGTTCCAGGGCATATACTGAGTAAGTGGAATGGTAGGCAGAAGCACCTGCACTATTTAAACTGTTGTTTTATGTATGTTCCAAGGTTGTTGTTTTTAATCTGTGGGGGGCTCGGGGGGGGGGGGTGAGCACATATGCTTGGATTCACACAAGTAAAGTGCACATAAAGATGTGGGCTAACTGTATAGCCTTCTGCTTAAGGCAATGGCCAAAGAAAGGGAAAACAGAAGGGGAAACCTTGCAAAATTTAAAGAAAACTCCACTTAGTAGAACTCCACTCAAACAAGCACATTCAAAAAAAGTCATGCCTCCTTATAACTCCAGCGATTTTGCTTACCTGAGTGAAGTTGTTCAGAATTTTCTTTTTTATATATAAAAATAAAAACCCTTCAGATAGTCCTTCCAAGCTGGGCCTGAAATTCACAGCAACATGTAAAAAGTGCAATAAACCCCAGAAGTTCTTCAAAGAAAACCTTCCTGAGCACGTGCAACTGAAAAAGCTCCTTTCCTTTAGAATTTAAAGGGCCATACACTAGCACAACAGCTAAAGGGTGGAAGTGAGAATTGCCCAAAGCAAACCATCAGGGAAAATTCAGGATTGTAGTCACTGTGATTGAGCAGTGACAGCAGCAGCATGTCCCCTCCACACCAGAGGTTCCATCTAGCCCAGCTCATCCTCTGTTCAAAGAGCGGACAGCGCAATGACTCTGGAAAGCTCCTTCAAGAAACACAGGCAACTGCCCTCCCTGGTTCATCCGCCATGGGGCATTCTTTCTCTGAACATGGAGGTTCCCTCTCACTATTATCTCCGTCTGTCTTCAATGAATATATCTGACCCTTTTAAAAACTCTGCGAGTAGACACCACCCCATCTTGTGGTGGTGAATTCCACAAGCTAAGTGTGCATTGTGTGAAACAGTACTTTTGTCTGTTCTGAGCCGATGTTCCCTGGTTCAATCCCTGACACCTCCGGCTTAAGGGTGCTTCAGACCGCACAAATCTCGGCTCGTCCTGGATCTTAGCGGAGGCGTGCTTGGGTGTCTGGTTAACACAGCAGAAGCGAGCGGTCTCCCGATTGCCGGCACGCTCGAACATCCCCTGGGCCATGTTTTCAGGGGGACGCACAGCGACACTACTGGAGCCACCAATCAGAAGAGAGGGGGAGGAGTGTTAGCCAATCACCGTGGAGGTTTCTTCCAAGAAGGCGGGACAAAAGGAGGGACTATTTGCAGGGAGACACTCCTGCAGACAGGCAGGTCGGTGGCCAGCCTCTCGGGCTCACTCGTTCGTCCGCTTCCGCAAGCGGTCTGAATCCGCTCTTAACGCTGATCTCAGCTGGCAGGGCTAGAAAAACTTCTCTGCCTGAGACCTTAGAGACCTGCTGCCAGTTGGAGCAGCAGACATTGCTGGGCTGGCCTAGATGGCTGACGTGATGTCTATATAAGATACAACATACAATGCTGCTGAGGTAGAGGCCTGGAACTGTGAGAAGTATTACTCCCCAATTCTTGCATTCCAGCATGAGTATATCCTGTGCCAATCACGTAGAAGTACGTGTCCTTGCACGTGCTGATCATGTACGCACGTATGTAACCCTAATCAGAAAGTACAACCCCTCCTATGCAGACTCAGCCATGAACAAGCCATGCTTTGTGAAACTGGACATTACTGGACACTATTTTATAGATAAGCATATAAGGTGGTGGGAAGGAGTCGAAAGGAATCCACCATGTTAATAGGTCAGAAAAACACTGCAAAGAGGTGGAGATTTGTGATTATGCATGATGTTTAGTTTACTATAAAACCTTTTGTATGTCTCGTGATCAGGGCTTCAGTCTTTGGAACCAATTCCACTGGGTGCCTTTTATTCCTGGAATAAAACTATCCTGATTTCTACTTTTTGTTGCTGTGCAGTAATTATACACCGAGTGGCCAGGGCCGAGTACTACACTGCCAGTAAGTTTCACTGGCTGTCCTCATGCACAAGTATTATGAAAAAGGAGACAACCAATCTCTCTAGCCACTCTTTCTTCACCATTTATATAATTGACATCATGTTCCCTTCCCTTGGACTTGACACATGCTAGGCTGTATGTCTATCCAATCAGCTCAACTCACATCTGATCAAAATAACCAATCTTCACCTTTATTGAAAGTACAGCTAGAACAGCAAACGACTTGCAACTGTGGAGAATTAAGTACTTAGCTGTAGGAAGATGACAAATTCAAGGTCTAGCAGGACTGGATGAAAAGGCAATGCAAGATCAATTCTCAATGGCTTCAGTATAACTGCAAAGGAGGGGTTTCTTCATTCTAACCAGGCCTGTTATATTCACCATGCCTAACCTAAGCAAGAATAATAGAAATTCTACCAAGGAGCAATCGATCATAGCCTGATAAATAGTCAGGCATAATCAGCTGATAGCAGATTCATAGAGGGAAAATTAAAGTACTGTACTGTACTGTACTGTATTTCTAAATACAGAGACTAGGGGCAATGTACCAATGTACCAAATAAGATAAGCCTAGGCAGAAGACAACTTGCTTTTTTTTCAAACTAAAAAGACTCAAAATGCTTTAGCTGCTGTTCTTTAGGGAAGGTTCTCCAACTATGTGCTCATCTTGGTTCTTTTCTGAACCCTTTATCCTTTCAGAGCAGAGTAATCCGAGCTATACACAATAATTCGTAGCTGTTTTTTCAGTCCTCTTCCCAACACTGGTTGCCTTTTTTTTTTTTAACTGCCACTAAATACTGAAATGATATGTGTAGTTTCTGGATCCTGATAAACTTGAGCAGTGCATAGGGAGCAGGATAGGGATATAGGAGGTCCTTATAAGTAAGATAACTCCCATAATATCTCATCCTGGCACACTGATGTTGTGCATGGTGTGTGTGTGTGTGTGTGTGTGTGTGAGGGAGGGAAATAACCTCTATTGAGCCCCCTAGCCATAGGGGGCAGGGCCAGCCCTGAGGCCAACTAAAGCAGTATTCTCAGGCAGCAGATGGGGTGTGTGTGTATGTTTATCTCTGTCTGTTTATATCAGGGGTGGCCAAACTTGCTTAAATTAAGAGCCACATATGATAAACTTCAGATGTTTTGAGAGCCGCAATATTCAAGAAGCATTTAAATTCTTAAATAAATTTACTCACCCTGAACACTAAACTTATGTTTTAATCCAGTGGACTTTCAGTTTATACCTGGTAAATAATTATAAAACTTGAAAAAAAATTATTTACCTTTTATATTAATTGTGATGCTGGAAGGAGCTCAGCCAGCATATTTGTGAGATCCGCACATTATACGTCAAAGAGTCGCATGTGGCTCATGTGGAGGGGAGGAGAGTGCTCAGCTAGAACATAGGAGACTGGGAGGAACAACAGCTGGCACATCATCAGGTAATGGAGCAGCATTTGGCATGCCGCCTCCTCACGCATCAGATGGTCTTGGTTCTCCCAATTTTGTCCTTACAGCAACCCTATGAGGTAGGCAAAGAGGCGGTGATGGGCTTAAGCTTACCCAGTGAACTTTATAACTAAGCTGCACGCAGATAGTAGAACCAAGAACTTCTCCCCACTCTGTTTGACACTCTAACCACTACACCACACTGACCCTCACCACACATGCAGGCCTCCCTGAACCCCCCTGAAGCCTCAGTAAGGTAAATAAAGCCGTTTTCTGGTGCTTTTTCGGCGATGGAGATCCCTGGGATTGCTGCTGCCGCCACCATGCTGTCCCTGCCCATTAAGGGTGCAGGAGACAGCTCGTGGTTCCAATGGTGGGTCTTGACCCACCACTTTGAGAACCACTGCAGTATAAGATTGCAGCCTAGCTGTAATATAAATGGATGCATTTGCCAATTATGTAAGAGATAACAGACCTGTGCATATGCTAAATGTTCAAGATGAAAGACAGTACAGATGTAAGAACATACTATTTCCTCCTATCCAATGAATGAACCAAAATGTTAATAATCAACATTATTTATAATTATCAATAATAATTGATAATAATATCATTTATTAATCAACAGTGCAATCTTGTGCAGCTTTCCATGGCCGGCCTAAAGGGCCGGCCGTGGAATCCTAAGCCTGTTCCCGGGCTGCACCGGCGCAGCCCAGGAACACCTCAGGAGAAGGGGATGTTTGTTCCCTTCCCCAAGAGTAGGGCTGCATGCCAGCTCTGAAACTGACATACATCGAGGTGGTGGGGTAAGGCCGAACCGGGCTGGGAAAGGGCCGGGGATGCACTGCCAATATCCCTGCCCTCTCCCCGCCCAGTTCGGCCAATGGCCCCTCTCCCTCACTGCCTGGTCTGCCCTCCCCTTACCTGTATCGGTGGATGCTGGGATGGTCTGCCGGGGGAGTGAGGGCTGCCAGCCTCCGCGCCAGATTTGATTTGCTCCCAGCATGCACGCTGTAGCATGCACATTTGCAACATGCACATTTGTAACACTTTAGAGCGGCGGAGCTCCGCCGCTCTAAAGTTAGAGAGGATCAAGCTGTAAGTCAAAGAAGGAAGTCATTCATTTAAAACACATAAAGTTTGCATGCTTTTGAAATTCTCTGGAAAATTAGGATGTCCAATGGGATTGCACATGACTGTTTTGGGTCTACCTGCTTACTGATTCTGTGGTAATGAGCATGCCTCAAGGAAAAAAAGTCTCTTTCAGCAAAGATTCCCAGATGCCATTATCAAGGGAACACAATTATCGAAGCTTGCTGGCTTCCTCTGAGGAAAGTTTCATTTCTGTTCAGCAACATGATGTTATCTGGAATGCTGTTTAAGTGGAGTACAAACTGGAACAATGCAACAAGGAGACCCCTTGTGATTAGTCATGTCCTTTGTTTCAGAACATAAATACCAGGTTTAACAGAAGGGCTTCACATTCACAAGGAGAATGGTAATGATTCACAAGGCAGGAATTAATCTCATGTTTTTTCCAAAACTTGTTCCCTAAGGAATCTGGTGTATTAAAAAAGAGGAAAAAAATACCTTGAATGCATACAATGAGATAATACTGAATTAGAAAAGGTTTCAAAGTCATCTCTGACATTTGAGGAATATTACATTCAAAGTATTCCCAAAAGGCTCTTGAATTTGGAAAAGCAGTGATGAGAACTCAGTTGTATTAAGTTGGCTTGGCAGAATGGCTTGACTTAGCAGAATGACATTTTCAATAGCCATAGAAAATTATTCACAGATTAACCGGCCTCTCTTCTCATCTTTAAAGCTGATAATATGGACTTTCCTATGGTGATGATTGTGTATATTTACTCTTATTGTGTATTGTGCTTTATTACTGAAGTCATGGTGCTTATAAAGAACAGAAAAGCCCTCTCTGAATGATCTTGGGGAGGATCACTCCCTGGGCCCTATCTCAGCACAGCAGAGTCCCAGCGAGAGGCAGGAACTGTGCTGGTGCTGTGCTGGTGCTGCTGGGGGACATGGCTAGCCAGCATGCTCCCGTTCCCTTGTACTCAGGTACAGCACAGCCAGCTTTTAAAATGCCTGACCAAGACTTGCGTGTGCTGAAATGTTTCAGAAACAGAAAATGGATACGTGTTGATAAGAGCAGCCTGTACAACTTGAATCCACCAAGCTAAGAACAGAAAAAGGGCCCTGCTGGGTCAGACCAAATAAGCTCTTGTGATGCCCGAAGCAGCACCCACATTTTTCATCCCCCTTTTACAAAGCAGTTGTGCCGCGTGTGCCTCAAATTCTGCCACTGCTGCCGCCTCTCTGACTGTCCTGCCACTTCTTCAGCACAGGCTGGGTGGAGCCGTGAACTATCACATTCCAAGGAAATTAACACAGGACATTCACAGTCCAGAATTTTGGGACCTGAGAACACTCAAGTCACTCTTGCATAGGCTTACCAGATCTCCAACCGGGACAGAGTGCTAGACCTTTAGGAGAAGGAATGTGGGCAGGTGTAGCTTGTTAAACCTTAGAGCACAATCCCTTGCTTCTGAGTAGACATGCCTAGGATTGTGCTCTAAGGTTTAAGAAGCTACACCTGCCCACCGGTGGCGTCTTCAGCCCTCCTGCCGCCTGGGGCTAGGAGGGCGGGGGCTGGCTAAGCGCCCCCCGACGTCACATGACGTGTGACGTTACGTGACGTCAAACGACGCTCGAAAGCTGGAGCGCGGCGCCCGCCCACAGCCATAATGGGCAGGCGGCGCTCCAGCTTTTGAGTTAGAGGAGAGCGTCCTCGTCGTCTAGGCAACGCGCACAGCGCGCGCCCGCAGCCACAGGGTCTGGGCGCGCGCTGCGCGCTGCGCGTTGCCTAGACGACGCTGTTGCTCACCTCGGACTTGAAAGCTGGAGCGCCGCAGGCCGCGCTCCAGCTTCTAGTCCGAGGAGAGCGCCCCCCCGGAAGCTTGGCGCCGCGCTCCAGCTTCTAGTCCGAGGAGAGCGCCCCCCCGGAAGCTTGGCGCCTGGGGCCCTGCCCACATTCCTTCTCCTAAAGGTCTAGCACTCTGTCCCGGTTGGAGATCTGGTAAGCCTACTCTTGCATTACAATTCATCCTACAATGTACAAACCCCTGTGCATTTTTTTTAGATCATCAGAACACTTTTAAACAAACACATCAATTGTTAAACATTATTTTTAAGTGAGAAATAGAATTTATCTAGCAAATTTTTATCTGCTCCCGTACAATTTTTAATCGTTTTTATTTTATTGTACTGATGGTTTAACTAATTTTATTGTTATATTGTACACTACTTTGAGCTCCTGGAAAAGTGGCATATAAATCTTTTAAATTAATAAATAAATTCACTTCCACAACTAGCAGCTTGTCCCAGCTAGAAAAAAATACTAGCACTGAAATGTGTGTTTCACAAAACTGCAGAAAGAGGATTGGACCAAACTTTGGTGAATTTCCCAAGAATATTAAAACCATGAAGAATGTTTAAAAAAACGACAACAAGCCAGTCATATACTTGTGTACATGTAAGAGGTGTTCACCCATTAACATGCCAGAAAACCAGGTTGTGTTTCCCCACCCCCAATTATAATATTGCCCAGAAGCTGCTACTCCCTGGGATGTCCATTTTAAACATTCCAAAACAAAGTGTCCTAGCACTTCAGAGAATTCGTTATATCGGTGTTTCTCAAACTGTGGGTCGGCACGTGATTTCTGGTGGGTCCCGCAGAGCCTCCAATGAAAACACGGGTGCTAGAAAGATCAGATACCTAATTGCCTCAAGCTCTGAGGCTATTCAAAAATCAGATCGCTGCCAGTTGCCCTACGAAGAGCTGAGCTTCTGCAGTATTGCAAGGAACTGAGTTCCTGCAGTTTGCAAGCTTGTGCAAGTACTGTATAGGCAGATAAATGTTTGAGCTTCTTTTCTGGTGTGTGTTTTTTCCCAAGTCTGTCAGTGACAGGTAGTGGGGGCAGGTGAAGGCTGGGTCACGGTCACATAACTAAGCCCCTCAAGTCTTGACAGCGCAATCCTGTGTAACCTTGCACCGATGTAACAGTAGTTGCACCGGTGTAACAGCAGATGCACCCAGAGGCGTTCTAACATGGGGGGAGCTGGTGTGCTCCCCCCCAAGTGCCGAGTGGGTGCGGGGGCGCGGCAGCTGGGCTCGGGGCTGCGTAGAGCGGCGCGGCAGCGGAGCCCAGTTGGCGCCCGCCCGCACCACGTCCCCAGCCTCCGGAGGCTCCGCTCCGGAGGCCGGGGATAAGCCCTCCAAAGCGACCGCCCAGTTCGGCAGTCGAGGGCTTTCTGAGAGGTCCGAACGCGACGCCGGCTTTTTTAGGGTCTGCGCATGCGCAAAACCTTTCTGAGGGCAAACGGGCAGCCCGTTTGCCCTCAGAAAGGTTCTGCACATGCGCAGACCCTATAAAAGCCGGCGTCGCGTTCATCCCTCTCAGAAAGCCCTCGACTGCCGAACTGGGCGGTCGCTTTGGAGGGCTTTTCCTCGGTCTCCAGAGCGGAGCCTCCGGAGGCCGGGGATGCGGCGAGTGGGCGCTCAGCCCCGAGCCCGGCTGCTTGTGGGGGCGCTCCAACCCCGCCCCCCCAGGCGCCGGGAGGGCTGGGAACGCCACTGGATGCACCGGTGTAAGTGCAATTACACTGCGCTCGTTGCTTGGCCAGCTCCTGCCAACCTAGCAGTTCCAAAGCATGTCAATGCGAGTAGATAAATAGGTACCGCTTGCGGGAAGGTAAACAGCGCTCCGTCTTCCAGCTGCATGCTACGCGCTGTGGCAAGGAGAGTCATGCCGGCCACATGACCATGGAGGCGTCTTCGGACAACGCTGGCTCTTCGGCTTTGAAATGGAGATGAGCACCACACCCTAGAGTCGGACACGACTGGACTTAATTGTCAGGGGATACCTTTACCTTTTTTAAGTGCACTTATACTGGTGCATCTACTGTTACACTGGTGCAAGGTTACACAGGATTGCGCTGATAGTCTTATAAAGCTAGGTGGGTCCTGATAGAGTGTCATTTTAAAAAGTGGGTCCCATTGCTAAATAGTTTGGGAACCACTGCATTAGATATCATATAAAGTACCATTTCCTCTCTTCATTCATGAAAATAGTTTACTAATAGTTACTAATACAGGGTGGATTCACAGTGACCAGAATGTACCAATATAGTTTGTAACATTACAATATACCCTCTGGGGTGAACACATACAAATGGTTAGCCCAGGAGTGGCCAACCTTTCAACATGAATGCTACTGGCCCTTTAATAATTGTATAGGTGAGGGCATTTCAGCAGGTGCAGCTGCTTTAGCAGCACCATCAATAATTGCAGCTGCCAAGATTCTGTCTTCAACACAACTCTTAAGAATGCAGAGGCTTAGCCACCACTGGGTTAGCCAAACACCTAAAAACCGCATAATTTGTGAAGTAGCCCTAAGACAAAGAGATCTACAGGCAGAACAATCTTTGTGCATATTCCTGGCTTCCTCATTCTACTTACTGAAAACACATCAGTACTTTTGCATTGTGACTGCATGTTGTAGCAGGGATGATAAAAGAAAATGCTTTCAAGATGCTGGTAGAAACAATCTCTATTGCATTCATTGCTCATGAGCTTGGAAACAGACTGTGAACATGTGCACGTGCACTGATGATCTTTTGCTCCACGCTGGCTCCTCTTCATTCATCTCACAGAAGCAATTCTCTGTTGTGACATTTGAGAAACAGAATGGAAATTACCATGGGAATATTTGGATAGCTCCTGCTGGAGAAAGTGCTGACCTCCAACAACAGTTTGTTTGAAGAAATCTGCTGAGGTTTGTGCTCTTTATATAAAACTTTACAAGCAATTTCTGCTCACAGAAAGTACAACTGAGGCAAATACCTGGAAGCAGTTTGCCAAATTGTTCAGTAACAGGGGTAATTCCATAGCCACCCCCCATAGATCAGAAATTATGGCTCCCAGCAAGCAAATTTCCACTTTACAGACTCCAAATGAAATTCCCTGAGTCTTTCAGTGAGTCAATTTTGTTCTGTATTACATATAAAATGCCACCTCTAGTCTCTATCTTCAGTGAAATATCTACTTTAAAGTTATTTACTAATAGTTAGTTACAAGCACAGAACATAAGAAAAGCCTGGGTAGATCAGGCCAAAGGCCCATCCTGTCTTCCACCATGGCCCACCAGTTGCCTTCAGGAAGCTCATAAGCAGGAGAAAAAGGAATACTTCTCTCCAGCTATTCCTCCCCTGCAACTGGTATTCAAAAGCATACTGCTGCTGAGCTGGAAGTAGCGCATAGCCACCATGACTAATAGCCATTGACAGACTTAGGATCCATGAATTTGTACAATACCATTCTAAAATTAGATACTACTCTGGATCCACAGTGATCAGAAAATGTAGATATAATAGTGCAAATAGAAGATTCCTCGGTAATATCATCTGAAGCCTCGTTCATAAAAAAAATGACATTATGGCAGTGGTTCCCAAACTGTGTGCCATGGCGCCCCAGGGCGCCATGGCAAACTCACAGAGGTGCCGCAGGAAGCTTGCCACCCGAGCCTTTGCTCAAAATTGATGGTTTGGCCCACTCTGTGTTTTCGTTGCTTGTCAGCCAGAACACAAAGCGACTCTGAAGACCGCCATGCAGAGACTCATCTCAGTGGGCAAAGCTTTGTATTTGCATTTTTTACTTGAAAAGTCCACCGCTTGCCCGAGCCTCTTCTCAATGGTCTTCAGAGTCACTTTGTGTTTTCACTGGCAAAGGACTGAGGTCCAGAGCAGGCTGAAGTGGGGCGGGTGGTGGGCTTTTCCAGTAAAAAAATGGGAAAGCTCAACAACCCAGAAGTAATTGGTAGTGACGTGATGATGTCTTCACATCATTACATCATCGCCAAATACCCGTATTGTCCCGAGTATAAGACGCACCTGATTATAAGATGCACCCTTAAAGTTTGGTGCTATTAAAAAAAATTAATTAAATCACTGGCATTAAATTTATGCCAGTGATTTAACGAACAGTGCAATCCTGTGCATGTCTACTCAGAAACAAGTCCCACTGTTCTCAATGGAGCTTACTCTCAGGAAAGTGTGCACAGGATTGCATCCTAAACCATTCATTGCCTGGAGAGGGGGGATGAAAGTGTATGTGATCTTGCTTTACAAAAGGATACAAAACCCAGCAGAGCAGAGAACGAAAATTAACAACTGATTACAGCCTGGAAAGGGTTACAGCCTGGAGAGGGGAGGGGTGCGTGCGTGCGCTCTTGTTTTAACAAACAAAAAGGATAAAATTAGCTGCTTTGAAGATAGCCGCAAAAACATCGCGTCTCCTCTTAGCCTGGCCACTTCTTCCAGCAATGACCCACGCCGTTCAAAGGCCCTCACTGCACAGCTGAGCAGCAGCAGTGAGTATTTTGCCGCCCTTTCTCTGCTGAGCCTGGGGGAGGGGCGGATGCAAACCCGAATTGCAACAGCCTGATTATAAGATGCACCCCTAGTTAAAAAACTTAAATTGGGGGGGGGGGAGTGCGTCTTATACTCAGGCCAATACGGTACATCCAGGTGCCAAGTTCTGCATCTGCAGCACTAAGGGTGCCATGACCATAGAAAGTTTAGGAACCACTGCATTAGGGGTATATCAACAGTCAAACCAGGAATAGGCTTACCAGTCATCCCAGATTTTCCATAACGGTCCTGGTATCCCGGTTGCGTCCGGGCCAGTGTCCCGGCTGGCCTGGCCACCCCGGGATACATCCCTGCCAAACCCAAAGACAGATCCCAAAGTCATCCTCAACCTCTCCCATGCCTATATCATATGGAAGACGTGCCTTATAGCAGCCTCTTCCTCTCTTCCATTGACCAATGTCTGGGAAATGCTGGCTGGGTCTGCACCCTATTCAGAACCCACTCATTCTCTTTTGACTGCCTCCCCTGCCTCTCTAGAGAGGAAGTTTTTTAAAGGCCTCCCAGGCTAAGCTGGGATGTCTGTGCATTAGTGGCACTTTTGGTCCAGCAATAACAGCTGGTCAGGCAAGCCGAGCCACAAGCACAATGGCTTCCAATACTCCACTTTACTTGCTGCTTATAAATAGGACGTACACAATGATGGCACGAAAGAGAAAATGAAATGGCATCTTCTCAATGAACAAGAGAATAATGTTTAGGTAAGTGATTTTATTTCATAAATATTACCTTCCCCTACCACCACCGTCAGCATTGTACTATATCCTCTTGGCAGTTTGGTGGATTCCCGGGTAGCAGGTGACAGAGTGCATTTGCTTGAATTAAGTCACTCTGACATTATTTATGTCTGGAAAGATGGCTGAGGCAGCACATTAAACCAGAGAACATGGTGTATTTGCCACCCCATCTCTATTTATGGCCTCCTGTGGTGTAAATGTAAAAATAGACAGAGGTAGGCCTGAGAGATGACTGTGGGCAGTGGGCCAGAAACAGTAGAGAACATACAGGCTGATGTCAGTAAATTCCGTATTGTCCCGAGTATAAGACGCACCTGATTATAAGACGTACCCTTAACGTTTGGTGCTATTAAAAAAATTAATTAAATCACTGGCATTAAATTGCAACAGCCTGATTATAAGACGCACCCCTAGTTTAAAAACTTAAATTAGGAGAAAAAAGTGAGTCTTATACTCAGACCAATATGGTAAATACTTCCAAGACCTGCCATGAAGACCACATGTTTGGGGAACTGGAGAGAGGTGAGACCACTGTGGAATTGTGCCTGGATGCTGGATGCTACTAGTGGACACTGTTTCCTTATCTGCCGTCAGCTGACAGTAGCTCAGAGGTCCAGTTGGTAGGACAAAGAAAAGGACCTTCTCTGTGGCAGCACCCAAAATGCGGAAACCCCATCACAAGGGATTCATCTCACCCTTTTTGTGATGGTTTTGCATCACCATTTGGTATTTGACTTGCCATTTGTCTCATTTTTAAAATTGCAGTGCTCTTTATTGCTATATTGTAATTTTTGTATTCATTTTTCAATGTTGTAAGCCACTTTGAGTAATCCTTCTTGAAATGGAAAGGCAGGGTGGAAATCCTAATGTTAAATAAATAAATATGCCTCCTGCAGAGATAATTTTGAGGTGACTTTAAATTAAGACTGAGTCAAATGTTTGGTAGCAAACCTTTTTCATGCCAAATAAGGGCTTTTTAGAGGGTGAGTAAAAGGTTTCAGAGAAGCCCTCATCTTTTTTTACTGCTTTTTGCTGCCTGTTTATGGTCTTGCCTGTTTATGGTAGTAACTGCAAACCCACCACTGCTGCTTTTAAGAAAACAACAAAAACTTTTTACCCATAAGGTGCTAGAATAAGAGCAGGGAACATTGCTCTCACTCTCACTTGACTTCATGACAGTGTAACATAGCCAATAAGATTTGGCTATACAATGGCATTTGAAGCCAAATCAGAGTGAAGGCAATGCTCCATGCTCTCATTCTGGCACCTTGTGGGTAAACAAATTACAGCAGGAAAAGTAGCACCCAACAGTGGGGGAGTATGATTGCTGCCACAGTAAGTGCAGCAAATACTTTGACCCCACCTCCCTCGAAAACAATGAGTGCGGGGGGGGGGGTAGCTATGGATGAGGCAATGAAATGGGGGTGGTTGGCTCAGTATTACATATTCAGAGTCAAGGGCAGGGAGCTACACTAGCAGTGAGAGTCACAGAAAATGTACAGGAAACAGCTTGCCAGAAAAAAACATTCATGGTGGGTTAGAAGAGGTCTGTGAGGAGGTGCTGTGTCTGTCTAGCTTATGACAAGCTTCACAGCAAGGAATGGTTATAACTGAATATTTTTCCTTCTGGGTCTGAGAACAGCTTAACAAAAAAACTGCAGGAGAGCTTCCTTCCTCCTTCGGGCTTCCCCCCTATCACATCTGCCTGTGGGTTTTTGCAGGCTCCTACGTCAAAAATTTAAATGGCAAGCAGTGACAGTTATGTGAAGTTGGTTTAAACCCTGATGCTTTGCACATCATGTAATTAACAGCCCTTTATGGCTGACCCTACTGGGTCCACAGAAACGCTAGTGTCAGTAAAGTTAATTGAAACAAATATTTCATTACCAGATTAATTTTATCACTTACAACCTATACTGTTGGGAACCTCTGTGCTCTAAGGTGATTTGCGGAAGGGCTCTTAGTTTTATATTGCTCCCATATTTCATCTATTTTTTTGCACAAGGTCTGGGGGGAAAAAACGCTGTTACTATATAATGCATTTGGAGACTGCAAAGCGAAAGTAAAAAGAAGTGCCCTGTTAGATGAATCCAAAAGTTTGTTTACAGTGGAGTATTCGGACATAAAAAGCACTTTAGTCTCTGGACTGCAGATCATCAGGCAGACTGGCTGACAAAATGACCAAACAACCCATCCATGTGAACGCAGTGTGTATGGAGTCTAGATGGACTCCATCTAGAGTCTCTGAGGACTCGCACCTCAAAAAAGATATAGTTGAATTGGAAAAGGTGCAGAAAA
Source organism: Plestiodon gilberti rubricaudatus (assembly GCA_026170595.1). Lineage (NCBI taxonomy): Eukaryota > Metazoa > Chordata > Lepidosauria > Squamata > Scincidae > Plestiodon > Plestiodon gilberti. The sequence continues at coordinate 231,989,988 of JANXHW010000001.1, read as the reverse complement.
GAGCGACCAGAATGATTCGTGGGCTGGAGCACCTCCCTTATGAGGAAAGGCTACAGTGTCTGGGGCTTTTCAGCCTAGAAAAAAGGCGCCTGAGGGGGGACATGATTGAGACTTATAAAATTATGCATGGGATGGCGAGAGTGGATAGAGGGAAATTCTTCTCCCTCTCGCACAACACCAGAACCAGGGGACATGTACTAAAATTGAGTGGAGGGAGAGTTAGAACAGACAAAAGAAAATATTTCTTTACCCAGCGTGTAATTCATCTGTGGAACTCCTTGCCACAGGATGTGGTGATGACATCTGGCCTAGATGCCTTTAAAAGGGGTTTGGACAGATTCATGGAGGAAAAGACCATCACAGGTTACAAGCCATAAGCAACCTCCTGTTTTTTTTTTTTTTTTTTAGAAGTGGGTTTTCTCTGTGCCAGGTGCAAGGGAGTGTCAATGGGAAACAGGTTATCTTGTTGTCTTGTGCTCCCTGAGGCATCTGGTGGGGCCACTGTGTGACACAGGAAGCTGGACTAGATGGGCTTTTGGCCTGATCCAGCAGGGCTCTTCTTATGTTCTTATGTTCTTATGGTCTGATGGCAAAGGCAAGATAGATGTGTCACATTATTTAGACAGACAAAAACATTTTGTCACTGTAAAACAGATCAATGGTTTCCAAAATTAAAACGTTCTATATCTGTCACGCATCTTTATCAAAGCTTTTTATGAATGTCAGGTGAGAGGCAAAGATGAAAAGCAAACAAGGATCCAGGAATGGAGAACTGTTACGTCTCCGATCCCTGCTCTGATTCCTGTTCAGAGCATTAACTTTGGTAAAAGAGACACCAATCCCCAATCACTGCTGCAATCCTAAAATCCAGCATCACAGCAGCTCCACATACAGGACCACCGGTTGAAAAGCAGTGTGCTAAATCTATCCTCCACGAAACTCTCCAAATTCTCTTTTAAAGCCATCTAAAATAGTAGCCATCACCATAGCCTGTGGCAGCAAATTATGTCATAGGTACAGTACTTTCTTTTATCCTGGGTGTACTGCCAATCAATTTGAGGGACCCTTGTTATTTATGTACAGTTGGCCCTGCTGGTCTAGTGGTGATGATGAAGGTCCAGGCCAGACCAGCCCTGGGATTTTACTGAGGGGGTCTTAGCTGCTGCTTGAGAATGACAGTCTGCAGTCAACCATACTGACCATACAAATGTTTTATTTGGTTAAAAGAAAGCAACTGCCCACAATACTCCCCCATTCCACCCCCTGCAGACTTACTGGTGGCAGCGTGTGGGACAGAGGAGGTTCAGTGGGCCGCTGTTGCCCATGCACAGCCTCTGGCCATTTGCCCTGGCAGCAGCTGTGTCCCATAGAACAACGGAGCAACTTTCACGCTGTCGTTCCGGAACTTATGCTGCTGGATCACAAGATAGGATTGGGCTGTAAGTTGACTACTTTCTAATTCTCATATAAACCGATGCATTTTAGTGATAACTTTGTCAGAAAGTCAGCAATTTCTAGTTTGAGTAGTTTAAGAACAACTCTTGGGTGTATGCCATCTAGACCTGATGGTTTATTATTATTTTTTAATTTGTTGATCAGCCCTAGAACTTCAACTCTTGTCCCATTTATTTGACTCGGTTCTTTAGATGCCCTCTCTCTAAAATGCAATTCAGGTATGGTTATCTATCCAACCACTTCTGCAGTGAAGACTTACATAAACAATTTATTCAGCTCTCTGCAATCTTCCTATCTTCCTTCAACAATCTTGTATCATTTTATGGTTCAAATACCTCCCTGAACAAATTCTTGCTTGCGCTGTACTATTTTTTATAAAAAAAATGTCGGTGTTTCTATTTTTAACAGTATGCTGCTCAGATTCAATACTAACATGTTCCCCACGTGAACTGCTTCCTTTACATTAAGAGTTTTTGTACTTGATATTCTTGGTGGCTGCTAGCAAAGGGGAGAGTCAGTCTCCATGGGTTGTGGAGGATTCACTTGACAAGCCAACCTTCTAGTTTTACCCGTGGTGTGGAGCTATCCTGCTTGCAGCTATTTCAGCCAGGATGGCAGAATGTGCAGGAAACCCCCATTTGATCTCTGGATCCATGCCATAATCACCTTGGTTCTACAACTATGTTATTTATCTTCATGGTTTGTGTCATTTTTTAAAAAACAAGAGGTTGGATATACTGCGGTACATGTCCAAGAATGCTCTTTACACAGGTCTACACTGGCATGCATGTAAAGGGAAAACTAGGACATGGGATGAATTCTGATAATATGAAAACTTTAGAAGTGCTAGATTCAATTAAACCTATAAGCATGGACATCTTTCACCCACCCTCCACTGGCTGCCTGCACAATTTCCTTTAATTAAAGTCATTTGCAGTGAAAAGTGCATGGCTTCCTGACAACCTATTTGTCATACTATGAAACTGACCATAAAAACAACAGGCTGTATAATTGGCAGGACGTCTGGCTCAGGATGTAGAGCGATCGTCTCATAAATCTGCCTGAAGATCTGAAGGACAGCCGTTCAAGACGGCCGGAAGTCTGTCGGAGAGCTGCTGGCACGCCGAGCTGATAAGCTGCAGAGTCTTTGTGGGGGAGTGAAGCTGCAGCTGCAACGCTTGAGTGACAATCAAGGTTGCCTGTGTTATCTGAAGCTGAAGCATGCTGAGGCGAACGCCAGAGAGAGAGAGAGAGAGAGAGAGAGAGAGAGAGAGAGAGAGAGAGAGAGAGATGGACTGTGAAAGCAACATCTCGAATGAAGGGTTCTATGAAAGACTAGAACGTTGTTATATTGTAAAAACCCCTTGGGGTTTAGAACAGCCTGCCCATGTACACCGCCTTGAATAAAGGCAGAGGAGAAATCCAATGACCAGAAAGGCGGTATATAAATACTGTATATTATTATTATTTTTTCCCTACTGACTTGCTGTAAAAAGTTATTCAAATATGTAGAGCTTTAACAGCTGAGAAAGAGCCTGCCTGGGTTTTTATTTCTGCTTGTAAAAAGCAGAATATTCCCCATGTGAATAAACGCAGTGTATACGTTTTGTTAGATTTTTTTTTTTTTAAGTTTGCTCTAGCCGTCTATGAAAAACTGAGACAGCTTCACAGTTTTCTGATATGCTGGGCTGATTCTCAAGATCCAAAACATGAGCAAAAATGGGTTGGGTTCATGAGTGAGCTTGTAGGCTAAGCATGCCGCAAAATTCCCAACTGCCCCAAATCTTGATTTGACAAAGTCTCTAGCCTTTGGGGTCTGCATGATGTCTGCACCTGTGAGAAAACTGCCTACAGGGAGCAAGGAAAAACAGAGAAGAAATAGATAAACAGCATCAGCTGCACCCATTCTCTGGTTTTAGGTGCATACTCAGCATTTGTGAGGGAGAGTGGTGCCACCACAGTGTACATGCAGTTGTGCCCTGCAGGGGGGGAAGTGTTCATGGTAGCTTGGAACATTACTTTTCCCTCTCCTAGGGGGGCTGCAATTACCAAAGTTCCCTTTTGAGAGACCAGAGAGAGAGGTGTAGTCCCATGCCATGCATCAGTTCATCTAAAACTATAGTCTCACTGGCAGAGGCTTTAGTACTGGGGTTGGTGTGATGTGATTGGCTGCCAAATGTAGTCTGTATCCTATGCTCCATCGTAAGAAAGTGGGTGGCGTAAAGTGTGGCAGATGCAAATTTATGCTGTTTTTTCCTTCCCCATTGTTTCTAATGGGATTACTCCTACCTAGCCCTGCTCGGTCATTGACATCGTGCTTTTCCAGCATTTTAAAAACATCCCAGATAAATATAAAAGTTTTTCAAGTAAGATTTTTTGACATGAGTTTCAAAGATGTCACTGCTCCTGTTGCAGAAGAGTCTTGGAGCTCCCCTGCCCCTCTACTACACTCTTTCCTAAAGATTCGTGTGTGTGTGGGGGGGGGGGCTCTGTGCCTTCTGTACATTTAAGGAACAGTCCTGCTCTTTCCTGACTTTGTTGTCTGCATGTCCTTCTTACTGTTCTAAATATTACGGTTCCAATTCAGAGGAACCATAAAGCCCATTGAAATTAATTGGATTTTAAGTCAGCCAACTCATGACTAACTTTCCCCATTGATTTCAGTGAGACTTAAGCACAACTAACTTTCTCTAGATTAGGGGCAATATTGCCAGATAGTGCTGAGAAGGTGAAAGCTCAAACTGCTTTTGCATTCTCTTTGTCAATAAAAAGGAGATTTACCCTGGCCTAGTACAAGGGAAAACAGTCACGTTCAGCTTCTCAAAACATGGGAGAGGAAAACAAGTGGAACACAGCCCACATGTGCATTTTGAAGAAGCTTCAGAGAAGGTGATGGCCTTAGATATTTTTCATTTGCAGCAAAAGACAGCATGTCAAATAGGTCCCTTTTCCCCCTTCCATTTCAACATTCTGTTGCACTGACAGCATAGGATTTCCCAAAACAGATCCCTCTTTTCCTCACAGATCTGTCTCACTTTACAAGGTTGACCACTAAAGAATAGTTACTTGGACCCAGTATTCAGTAGACTGCATACTGAATACATACAGTCAGATATATATATCTCATCAATACACCATTCAATGAATTGGACGATAGCCTACCTCCATACATGTCTTATTATACTGATTACATTAGCAACAACTGATTACATTTCCTGCTTCTTGATTTTGTTTCTTTAAAGCTTGATAAATCACATACTTTTGCTTTAAGTTTCCTTTAATATTTGCCAGATTGCAATCAATTTGCTTCCAGCTTCCATTTTTCTTTAATAAAAAAAGCAAATCACTTGACTTCTATGGTAATTAATGACAGCACAAACCATGACTTCAGTGAAAACTGTAGAAACATTCATCCGATCCACTCACTTTCAACACAGTTTTTTAAAAAATTTCTTCATCCTTCTGACACACTAAACAGCAATTCTGCCTTTCTGCCACAAGGTGGATCCAGACCGCAATTTTCTTCCTATGAGGTGGCACTTGACCCCACAACACCTTTGATGGAGAAAGTGAGCAGAAGCTGTTTCGTCCATTGCTGCTTCTAACATACGTTGGTGGTAAAAGTCTTCCGAAATGGTTCTTTGAAATAAAGTTGGCTTGAAAATGCTTTGGTTAGGGAAATGACAAGATGGCTAGTTGTGCAAGTAAGACACTCACTTTGCCAAAACCAGTCACATGGTTAGTAATCGCCTTTTTAGAAAAACTCGGCCTCAGTCATTACACAAAAGCTATAAAAGGTCACATTACTGCCAGCTTTGTGATAATAAATAAGAGTCCAATTTAATAAGCAGTTTCCAAAATAGTCAACCCTCTTCATAGACACTCTCAAAATTCCCCCTCCTCTCTCTCTCTCCAATGACTCCTTTTTCATAATAGTTTCTCTGTGGTTAAGAGGTGGAATTCTTTCAAAGGAAAAACTTCCCGTCCCATTGCTAAGTGCAAAATGTCCACATGTGCTTAAGCAAGATAAATCCAAGCCGTTTCTTTTCTTATTTCAAGGTGGTGGGAATTTCAGGAAAATGTCTTCTTAGTTGCGCCGTATGGGACTCTCCTATACTGCGAAGTCCTCCCTAACGGGGAGTCAGGGAAGTGTTTGGTCTATTTTTGATGCTAAATTAATCATATGCAATTAGATATTTAAAGTAGACTTTTAAAAGTTGAAGCTTAAAACTAATAATTGCCACACGTACATAATGCTATCAAACATGAATAGTGATGATTGTGGTGTTAATATCAGCAATTCTTCTTGGAAGCAATTAAACTTGGCACTGCTATCATTACCTAATGTGTTTATATCAGCTACTGTAATTGTTTTTTGAAAGCCATAAATTTCTTGAGTTAATTATAAACAAATTGGCATGCTTAATTAATGGGACCACTAATAACACCCTCCCTCATACGTGTGTGAATGATATGTAGTTAGCAACAGTGATGCAGTTCAGCTAATGAGGCTAAGTACAGTAACTTTGTTAATATGCAACGCCTGGCAAGTGTTCTAGAAAGACGACAGGCTGGCTGCAGTGCACCAGTAGAATGCAATCCTTACAAATGGGACAAAATTATTTGTCTCCTGAGATCCGTTCTTTGATACATTCCAGGTTTTTTTTAAAAAAGAATGCATCTTCAAAGTATCTGTTGTGGTATAAAAACAATATATAAAGGATGAGGTGAGTAGTCATAGGTGGGGCTTGAAATGCAAACTCCCTCCCCTCAGATAAGGTAGTCTCAATTCAAGTCCCCTTTGATCTTAGTCTGACTCAAATTAAGCCCACACCGCACCTCCATCCTGCCTTTGCCACCTTATTCCAAGCCCCCCCCCCCAAAAAAAAACAACCCTACCTTGGGGAAGCAGGTAACAGGTAGTGGAGAACTCATATTGCATTTCCCTAGTTGTGTGGAGTGTCATTTCTAGCCAGGGATTGTGGGGCTTGACAACAAGCCCTATGATCTCCCGCTGCAAATGACAGAATCTCTCCACTGCTTGTTACCTTCCTCCCTTTTCTCCAAGACAGAAAACATTTTGGCTTGGAGAAAGTGGAAGGGGTAACAGGGAAAAGGGAGTGGTGGCTATATTGGGCTGGCTGAGGGCCAACAAGACATCACTTTAAACATGTAGTTTGACCCTCCATCTTTCCCCCCCCCTCCATTGATGACCATAATGGGTGTGCTGGTCCTTTCCATGTCCTGCCTGGTCTCAGGTTGTGGGACACATACTATGAATAATCTTGGAGATAATAATAGGACACAGCCATGATTTCTGGTTTCAAAAGAACTAAAAGGTAGGTCTTGAATGGTGACATGTTCAACTGAAGAAATTTAGTAACAATGAGGGATACTATCATCCAGCCATGCAGACCAAGTTGCACACATGCTTAACTCTGTCCTGCTGAAATCAGGGGGACTTAAAAGTGCTTTACCTGGATCATGTTCCACTTTAGGAACCACAATGGTCAGTTTTCAGTTGCAATATTAAATTTTAGCAATTGCAGACTAAGCAATTATATGAAGTTAGGTAGAAAATAAAGGGTTCTGCTTTTCCCAAAGACCTTGAAGCACTGAAGAATGCCTCTTGGCAATGGCTATGCTTGATCATGCACACCAGTGAAGTAGATCATTTGATGCTGAAGGGAAACTGTGGCTATGAAGCTGTCATTTACTGAGTCAGACCTTTCTTCCCTCTAATTCATGGCCCAATCCTGCCCAAACTAGCATTCCAACAGCAGTTCACACTTTACAGTATTGCAAACATCAATCTGGGAGCACACGGAGCCATGTGCTTCCAGGCCACCACCACAGATGGCAGGGAGGACCCTGTGTGCAATGGTGGAAAGCAGGAGCCCTGCCGAGGCTGGTAAATTGGCACCCTGCCACCGTTGCCACTGCCACAAAGGGCTTCCCAAATGCAGGGCGGGCAAGCCCAACCTTCGCACCGCCACCTGCCCCCTTTTTGCACTGTCGCCGCCCATATGGCAGGGTTGTTGCCCCTGCCGCTTTGTCACCCCCGCGTGCTGCCTGGGGACCCTGGGACCCCTGCCTTCCCTGGCGATGCTTCTATAAATTGGCAGGGTGGGGGATGGAAGGATTGGGACAGATTGGGGAGGGCTGGGGCATGTCAGAGGTAGAAGGGGTGGCACCCACAGTGAGTGACTTGTGCCAGATGCTATCCCTTCTGGTGCCAGCCAACATGCCCCCTTTGTCTCCTTGAATTTGAACCAGCTAAAGAGCTGGCGCAGGTCTGAGGAGACCCATTGGCGGTCAAGGGCCTTACCGAGTGGTAAGGGAAAATATTTTTCATTTCCCCTCCCAAGCACCTCGATCACATACCCATAGCTTGCAGTGCAGCCTGTTTTGGCATGGTTGCATGCTATGGATAGGATATGGAAAAGGGTAGGATTGGACTGCCAGGATTGTCTGCACCAACTGGAAGCAGTTCTCTGGGGTTTGAGATTGAGGTCTTCCCCAAATCTATGTACTATATTTTGAAACAAGGTGCCAACATTGATTGAAAAGCTACCTAATGCAGTTTTGCTGGCTCATACAAAAATGTGAAATACTGTATAAGCCTGCTGGAAAAAAAACCTCAACAAAAAAAAAGGAGAAAAATTATATTTTCTACACCTATTAATACTCAGGCCTCTTTTCATCTCCAACATTAATATGGATAAATGGCCTCAGAATCTAGAATTTCTGAAATCCTTTTAGCTTTGTGGTGTTCAGCTTTTTTTCAGCAACAGTGTTTCCTTGAATGAAACCTTGGGAAAACTCTTTGCCAGCCAGTGTGCTTTTCATAGGACCAGAAATGAACTAGAAAATCCAAAGTGCCTTCCCATGAAATGTTAGTGAAATTCAAGATTGCCTCATATGTTAAGTTGTCCCCATGTGAGATGTGTTGTATGGAATGAAAGGAGTGAGTGGAAAGGGGCAGACAAGTGCAACCAAAATGAAAATTCAGGGGTAGAAAGATAGGTTGAGTAAATCATCGAATGTGGTAAGTGAACACAAGTATATCAATGACCTCGGTCTGAGAATATAGTACAGAACAAAATGCATAGAGGGCCAAGGTCACAGGAGGGGTGAAAAGCTAGCAAAGTAGGAGCAGACCAAAGGAAGGAGCACAGGAGAAAGGACAGTGCCAGGGATTCCCAGGGATGTGGATCAAACACCCGCGTCGCTAGAGCATGGCGGCTGGGGTGGACAGCCAGAGGGTAACGCCCTCCGGAGGCTCCGAGGCCAGGAGAAGGCCTCGGAGCAACCTCCCCAGCTGGCGCTCAAGGGCCTTCTGATGAAGGCCCAATGCGGCGATACGTAATTTATAACGTTTTTCGCGCATGCGCAGACCGTTCCTGAGGAAAAAAAGGCAGCCCTTGCCCTCAGAAACGGTCTGCGCATGCACGTAAAACGTAAAAGTGCACGTGTTGATGCATTGGGCCTCGTCAGAAGGCCCAGGACAGCCGGCCGGGGAAGATGTCCCCGGAGCCGGCTGCAACGAAATCTTTTGGGTTGGGGGGTCATTAGGGTGACACGCGTGCCCCCACTCTTGGGCGGCGCGCGCCCTAGTGACGCCAGTGGGATCAAGACTCTGACTCCAAGTCTCAAGTCAAGTCCCAAGTCTTTGCCCTCAAGTCCCGAGTCTTTGGTCACGAGTCATGAGTCCCTATCTATTTAATGAAGAAAATGGGTGGGTGCTGTGCTGGGGTGTGTGTGTGTGTGGGGTGGCACTGGCAGGGCTGTAAACCCACCCATCCCCGATGTTTCCCTCCCGCTGCACTTCTCATGAACACTCATTTAGATCTGATTGTCTCAACACGCCTGGCTTGTCTGAGAGGTGATCGTGGCAGGAGAAGGCAACGACAGAGATATAGCTACAGAAGACGTAAAAGGCTCCAAGTCTCGAGTCGAGTCTTTCAAGTCTTTTACAATCGCCGAGTCAAGTCTGAGTGAAGTCATTGATGCGACTTGAATCCGACTCGGGTCCGAGTCAGTAGACTCGGGTCTACATCACTGTGGATTTCCAAAGAGAGAAAAGACTGAGGATGACAGATGATTGAAAATGGGGGAGATCAGGAAAGAAACACAGGACTTTCAATTTAGTTATTTGAACAATTGCTGGGAACCCTGGTAAGCATTGTTTCTGTGGAGTGGAGTGGGCAAAGGGCAGATGCATTTGAATATGCCCATGTATTGTACAACAGAAGCTAATCTAAAAACTGTGTCAGCTGGCATCTAAAAGCCCACTGTGAAACTGAAAAGCTTTAATTTAGAAGAACTATGATTAGGGGCTTTCAAGGCTTTGGGGATCTAATCCAAAGTAGTCCATTGTAATAAATGAAAAGAGCACGGCTTGATTTCAATAGTTTTGAGCTCCGACTGGCAGAACTGTTATAGCAACTGACTAGGGTTCAAAATACATGACCACCTTAGCATGTATTGAAGCTTTCAGCTGTTTGTCATGTGAGCAACTGCTTTTCTTTGACATGTTGGAAGTTTTAGATGAGCATTCTTCTGCTTGTGGTTTGCAATGGCACATCCCCTCATCAGTGATGGACATGAAATATTTACTGTGGGCAAGGGTTGCACCAAATTGAAAAGTTATTTACTAGGGCTCCTCTGCCTATTCATTCCCCAGTGGGGAACCCACCCTAATCTTATCTTTTCTTCTCCAATAGTAGTAGACCTATCAGAGAAACAGATGCTTAGCCCAAGGGAACAAATGTTCCCTTAACTCAAGGAGGCCTCCAGAACTGCCTTCCTGCAGGATACAGCGCACACTCTGTTGGTGTGGCTGCATCACCTGGGGATGTGGGAGATTTAGTTAGGATTGGACTGCAAGTGTCCATTAAAGAGCTTGGCACACATTTCATGGTGCAAAACTGCATTGTCATCTTTCTAGCAAGGGTGGGTGGTGATATACATGTGAAGCTGACTTGTATAACTGATGCGTTGAAGTCACAGCATAGTCTGTTACCCTTTCCCCTGTGGCTTATTTCTTTCCATAGTTTTTTTTTCCGAGCATTGTTGTTGTAGTTGTTGTTGATGTTTTCTTTTTAACAGGCTGCAGAACAAAATTTGAATCAAGACAATATTAGTTTAAATTCATATATGCACATTCAACTAAGGAAACTTAACCACACACACACACACACACACACACACACACACACACACACACACACACACACACACACACACACACACACACAGATCAACATCAGCTGTCCTTACGAATAACACCATTCTTCCTTTGCTCTTTCCCCATTCCTTGAATGCTCTATATCTGCAACCGTGGCAGTGCCAGCGAGGGGGGGGGATGATTTGGCGATTTAGATGGAGGCTTTTTCAAAATTCTGCTGATGCAGTGATTATATTCCCAGCAGTCCAATGGGGTTTCATTAGCATAAACTGCTGACTGTTTTGGACTGCATTGGCCCCATTGTGCAGAGTAGCAAGTATTTTAAATGATACTTTGCATATAAGAACAGTTATTTAATTGATAACACATATTAATGAACCTATTAAGGCACTTTAGGTGGTTAAAATTAGTTTTAGGTTATTCCCATCTGGGTTCTAACAATGCACAGGCAAGTTCCTTGTCTGAAAAAAAATTGTCCTGCATAAGGGAATACTAATCAGATTTCTTTAAGAACATTCTGTCTTTTGTAGGCCTTTGGATATCTCATGCATATTTACTTCTTTAAGCTTGTTACATAAGGATTTTATAGGTGATTATTTTCAGGCTAATGCTAGAAGGTTGCATCCCTTATTCCCACTTTAGGGTGGCTCAGAGGCAGGTGTGACAAGTGGTCGGCTCTTCCAAGGTTGCAGTAAAAAAGCGTTGGCTCAAGGTTATGTTGGAAGTCAATGTGGAAATGGTACCCACAAATCTGGAAGCTTTTTCTGATTTGTCAAATGTGTTTGTATCCAGCCCTCGAGACATAAGTGTGGGCCAGGAGACCCAAAGGAGACCCAGGAGACATAAGTGTGGGCATGCCATGGTATCCTCACAGTATGTAACCCAATGAAGCAGGTTAGACTGAGTACTGTACTGAGAAATAGTGACTAGATGAAGGTCACCCAATGAGCTTCATGGCCATTTCAGACATTGCACTTGACAGGGAGCTGCAGCTGATTTTAGCTCTTTGATGAGTGATATGTTTGTCACATTCATATGTTACATTTTTAGGTGTATACTGAAATCTCTTGATCCAGCTAAAGTTACAGTATTTGTGACTAACAGGCCAATCCTATGAGGCCCTTATGCCCTCGGAACTATCATTCCAGTGGGGGAAGGTTCTTGAAAGCTGTCGCAAAATGTGACACACCGTCTGGAACAACTGGGTCACCACTGCAAATGGCAAGCAGCAGCAGCCTGCCAGCAGACCCCCCCCATGTCCCCTGGCAATGGTAAGTCAGTGTGGGGGATGGGAGGGAGGTGGGAAAGGGCCAGAATGGGGCAAGGCGGGGAGGAGATAGGGCAGAATAGGGGCAGAATGAGCGCTGGAAGGGGGCCGGATCACTGGTGGTGGCACCACCGATATACTCCTTCCAGGCCTTGATCCACCTTCCTGGGGCCACTCACACTTGCGCCAGTGAAATCACTGGTGCAGGTCCAAGTAGACCCATTCTGAAGCCAGAGGAGAACTGGGACTGCCCCCTCCCCCCGGCAGGATGCAGCGTGTGCTCCAGTGGCGTGGCTGCATTGGTGGGGGAGGAAGAGGATAAGATTGGGGCCTTATGCTATACTTGTAAGCACATGTACTAGAGGGTAAATCTCGCTAAGCTCAATGGGACATGCTTCTGAGTAACAGCGCAATCCTGCATAACAATCCGGCCAGCGGCCAAGGGCTGCCCGCCAGATCCTATCCCCATTCCGGGCTGCGCTAGGTCTACTTGTGGAAAGGAGACATTCATCCCCTTCCCCTGGTGTAAACCGGGGAAGCTCTGATGGGTCTCTTCGGATTTCCGCCAGCTAAATAGCTGGTGGAATTAAGAGGAGGCCATTTAATAGCCGAGCAGGCCTGGTGGGAGATGGGGATATGGCGGATGCCATCCCCGCCCCCTCCCTCGCCGCCTGGACCACCCCCGCCAGGGATCTCTTATCTTCCTCTGGCGGCCGTGGGGACATCCCAGCGGTGGAGTAAGGGCTGCTGGCCTCGCACCAGCAACCCTTACTCAAAAGTAGTCACAAACGTAGAACAACGGAGCACATGCTCCACTGTTCTAAAGTTCTGGAGGACTGTGCCGTAAATAAGTTTAGAATTGTACTCCATGCCCCAATAAAAATAATGGAACTCTTGAGTTAGGTGTGAGTGACTGTATGTATAAAAATGCAATAGGTGAAGTAGCCCGGAGTGGGAATTTGAACCCAGATCTCTCCAGCCCAGCAATCGATCCACTATGCTGCTGCTTCTGGAATGGAAATATGATCTGGAAATAAAGCTTTAAATCACTCACGTTTTAAAATGACCAACCAGACGACAGTGCCTCAGAATCCTAAACTGTTTGGCAGTGAAGAAAGAGATGCGTGAGTTGGCTGCTCAGTTTGTTATTGCAGGAGCAATTTAATCTCAGCTTTGAACTCCTTCAGTGAATTTGCCTACTTAGGTACCTGTGGTACCTGCTTGAAAATCCCGCATCTGGCCACCTGATCACATGGAGCTGCTGCCTTTAACATGCAGGATTAAGCTCTTTGCATGTTATTACAAACACTTGAAAACACTGGCTGGAGTGGCATGCAAAGCACTTCATCCTGGGCATAGCAGCAGCGACGACACACCATCGACTGTGCAAGGGGAAGCGAGCGGAACAGGCAGCATTCTCAAGCGGCATTCAAGGGTCTGCTGGAAACCAAATAGTAATATGACTTGTCCCTCATTGCGAATATTGAGTGTTTGTGTTTGTGGGTTTTTTTTTTTTAATTCCCAATGTGCCTAACAGAAAAAGCATGGGGAGAAACGTAGAAGTTGCCAAAACCACTACAAAGTAGTTTTCCTCTTTCTCATATCTTCCAACCAGTGAGTACAGTTTAGTTCACCGTTCACAGAGCTAAGAGGTTTATTTTCTCCATTTGTATGCCATACATTTTCCCATTAGAATAATGGGGACAGGATATCCCTCACTACAGTTTGGACTAATCCCTTTTTTTGCGTAAGGTGTTGCCACATGCTTCAGGTTCCTTCTATAGTTGCTAGGCTATTGCCTGATCTGAAGTAATTGGAGATTATTCCCCCTCCCCCACACTTTACCATAATTTTTGAATGTCCAGAAGTTACCATTATAAAACCTTAAATCGTTTTTTACCATAATTAGTGGTTCTCAAACTGGTGGGTCGTGACCCACCAGGAAAACCAGATGCAGCTGCTATCCCCCCTTAAGCAGCGTCCCGCTGCTGCCGCTGGGGAAAAAAATATTTTTTTTACATACTGGGGGTCGCGTCAGCCCTCAGGAGAGTGTGTGGGGGCCCATGGCCTCCTCTGAAGCAATCGAGACCCACTTCCGGTTTTCATCTGAAAAATAGAAAACTACAGCAAGCTTTCTTGGGCACATCCCTTTGTGGAGGGGAAAGGTAGAACAGAAATATTTTAAATAAAATAAAGTTGTGCAAGTAAATTAGCTAAGGCTCCTTTAATTGTGTGAAAGTCCTAATTTTAAGGCAACGGTGGGATTTTGAGGAACCAATTTTATCTTTGTAATATTATGAGGGATGGGGCAGGTGGGGGCGGGTTGTTCTCTGTGGAACAGAAAAGTCATGGGCAGAGCAATCCTGCTCAAAGATCCGTGGCCAGTGCAAAGGGCCGGCCGCAGTATTCTATGCCCTTCCCGGGCTGCTCCGGCGCGGCCTGGGGGTCTCCTTGTGGGAAGGGGACAAACTGGTAAGGCTGGGAGACCAGACCCGTTGGGCCTCCTCAGATGTCCACCAGCTATTGAGCTGGCAGAAATCTGATATGGCTGTGTAATGGCAGCTGAGCTCAGGAATGGGGAAGGGATAGTGCAGCCAACATCCCCGCCCACTCCCGGGCTGGCTCAGCCAACCACTACCCTCCCTCGCCGCCCGCCCCGCCCCTACTCCTACCAGTGGATGCCTTACCATCTGGCGGTGGCTGAAGGAGGTTTCCGCGGCAGAGAGGAACTTTACTCAGGATTCCACCCGTGACTGATGTGAAAGGAAGGATTTCATACGTTGTAACATGTCAGGAGTGATTTTATGACAATAAAATAGCATTCCAGACATTATGGAAAGCTCTCTTAGTTGAAAAAGAAGGAACCGGATTTGTATGCCAATAAATTTTGCTATATTAATTTTGCACAGGAGCTACAGATGTCCAAATAAACATATTTCTAAACTGCAAAATATGCTCATCATTGTGAATCCTAAATGTTGGTTTTCCTGGATGGGAATTTTATGTGTTCATTTGCTGTGAACACTCTTGGTGGTAGTTCTTGGCAAAGGGAAGAGGACCCAAACTTTTTCTTAATTCTGGCTAACACTGTAAGACATCTGTTAGTAAATAACCAGTGTTGCAGGCAGCTTTACATTTGCAAAAGCAAATAATCCATGCTACTGTTGACCTTTCTATTACTATGAAGGCTGTGTTTACATATGTATTAAGAGAGTAATCCTTCCCAGCTGTGTAAAGCTTAATCAAGCTAACAAGAAGGATGATGAGGCTACATGGGATGGATTTCAGCCAGGGGTGCCACACTCAGCTCCACATCCATGTATAGTTGCAGCCTTATTGATCTGAACAGCCTGGGAGGAAACCAAAAAGTTGCAGGCACTGAATTGTTTTTCATAACCAGAAATGTGCATTTCATAGAATTACACTGCCAAACGGTTACACGATGGATTGAATTTAATCTGGAACTCAAATGTGTTCACAAAGCCAAGATGAAAATAACAGAGCATCTTCTTTACTATGAATGTCTGTTTTAGTGCCTCAATATGATGATCAAGCCTTTTTGAACAGGCAAAACAGATCATCAAGTGGTTTTGGCATATTTCACACCAGTAAACTCTTATTTACAAAGTAGACAATTGAAAGGGTCTGGCATTTTATGCATTTTTAAGGGGACACACACTTTCAGATTGCTTCGTAATACCAGGGCAAAAATGTTGTATACTGGCTTTTCAAAATATTTAAATCTAAGTAGGCATTGTCTCGTCTTCCCATAACATCTATGCCTGCACATGTGCCATGTGCAAAATCCATCAGGGATAATGATCATCAGATCATTATCAAACCTGCAGAGAACTATATGGGTTAAAGCAACAGAATGCTATGGTCTTTTTCCCATTAAGCCCCCAACATCTGAAGAATGCTGCTTTGCAAGATCTATCCAGGTACAGATATATGTTATTGATGAAGTGTGTGTGTGTGTGTGTGTGTGTGTGTGTGTGTGTGTGTGTGTGTGTGTGTGTGTGTGTGTGTGTGTAACATATAAACAGCTACGTGTAATAACAAATTACTTGTGGACAAAAGTTGAAGATGACAGGGGGTGAGGGTGGGGTGGCAATGTTAAAATTGTGCTAAAAATTCATTGCTGCACTTCATTATTTTCAGTATCCGCCCTTAGCTTGATTCATAATGTGCCTTACATACTTTTACAACTTCCCAATAGCAGATGACTAATCCTCTGGTAATGCATATGCTCTACATAAATTTGCTCAGGGATTCAATGATGCAGAAAATAGCTGCCCAAATTCCCAATTGCATTAAAATGCAACGGCATCTTCATCATATTTTGACAGATCTCAAAATATTACAGGATGCTGTTTAAATGTTAATTGTAAGAAAATGTCATCATTCCAATCAACTGGCACTATCCCAAACTAATGTATCCAGTTATAAACCATAAATTTCTTATGACTGTAGAGAAGCGTTATGTGGATCAAATTAAGAAAACGTAATGTGCCTTGGGATTTTGATCACAGAGCCTTTTGCAAATGCCCTAGGCGGAGGATGTGGTCTGAAGGCACCGGATGATACTGAAGCTAAGCAGATCTGGGCTTGGTCAGTGTCTGGTTCGGAGATTGCCTGGGAACCCCACGTGTCCTGCCTTGAGCTCCATCATAGACGAAAGGTGGGACATAGATAACATTCATGTGTCCTGTACATTTTGCATTGTTCCATTCAGATTTATGTTGTAATAGTACCAGTCTCTGCTTCCTTAAAATATTGTCACTAATATCAAAGTGTACACCTTTGCATTTGTACATGCTTTCAGGCTCCCCACCACCAAGCAGTCGCATCCACACGTGATACAAGAAAATGACAGATACATGCATTATATGCTCAAAGAGTATCTAGAAAACATGCACCCATTTTACTGATGGAGAGAGAATACTAAAGTCCTAGGGATAACAATAAATACACCTCTCTCTCTCTCTCTCTCTCTCTCTCTCTCTCTCTCTCTCTCTCTCTCACGCAGAAGCCTCATACAGACACAATGCACACACACATAAGGCTCACAGATAATCATGCACAACATGCACAAACAATTCTCCCCATTGTCCCTATGTGCAAGTGTTGGGTGCCAGGCCAACTGGCATGATCCTGCTACCTTTCAATGCACAGAGGGAACAGATGGAGGGTTTGCCAGAAGAGAGTTATAGCCCAATCCTATTCAGATACTGTGCCAACATCACACGTATGCCAGTGTGATGTCTGTCATATCCTAAGCCCATCCAGGCAACACCACACAAGCACAGCCTTCCCAGGAATGCTGGTGTGGCCCTCCTAGTAATGCTGGCACAGCCCTTCCCAGGAATGCTGACAGCATCCATGGATACATCCCATCATCCATGGAGCAGTGTCGCCACATCAGCATGTCATTGGGGAGATGCTGGCATGACGTTGGCGCGGTGTCTGTGCATTGTTGGAGTGATGCCTGTGCAACGTTGGTATTACATCCACTAACCGTGTGCCTTCATTGTGATGTCCAAGGAGACAATCATTGCATCAGCCCAGATCCAACACCCGGACCAGAGAAGAGCTGCCAGGGTGAACAGAGCAAGGGGCAGGGGCAGGGCCAATAAGCGACCAATACTGGGGGACATCCCTCTGCCAGCCACTGAGAATGAGCAGCACAGCAGCAGGTACCTCTGCTAACCATAGTGTTACGAATAAAACTCCCCCCTTCCCTCCTAGGCCCTACTGTATATTATGGACTCTGATACCAAGCAACATTATTTCATATGCCAACATCAAGGAATGTTAGTGTGCAAAATGAACTGTTTTCCCAGAACCTCTGTGCACAAAATGGACAGAAGTCTGCAGGCCATGTCTCTCAAAGAACTCTGTTTCAAGCTTCAAACGTCTAATCATTGGGCTGGGATATGACACAGGACACATCCCGCCGTGGCCTGCCCAAGTGGTCTCACCCCCCCCCTCCCCACACACACACCCTATACCCTTTGTGTACTTGCAATAAGAATTCTGAGAAGACAAGAGATAACAAAATATCTTGCCATACATAATGTATTGTGAGGGACAAGAGGTTGTTTGTGCACAGTGTTCTTTTTGTGCACCAAATGTTTTTTCACCATAGTTCCCATCACCAAAGTTCCCTTTTGGGAGACCAGAGAGATATCGCCCCATGCTGTGTGTCATCATCTCAGATGTAGTCTTCTTGGCAGGTGCTTTAGTACTGGGGTTGGTGTGCTGTGATTGGCTGCCAAAATGTAGACTGTGTCCTATGCTCCATCATAGGAAAGTGGGTGAGGCAGGAGGTGCACTTTTCTGCTGTTTTCCCGTTCCCCATTGTTCCTGATGGAGTTAATCCTATCTATGCCAATTCTGTCACCGACATAGTGTTTTTCTGGTGTCAGGGCATGTCCATTGTCTGAAGGGGGTTTAGGAAAAGGTGTCCATTAACTCCTTGTCTCTCCCATATGTATCCCTCCTATGTCCCTCCCATGTCCTGTCCCAATCTCCACCCTGTTTTGGTCTCTCTGCCAGTGGAGTTGCGCTGGCATGAGTTATGTCTGAGCCACATGGGCACGATATTGCACTGGCATCTATGGCGAGTATTTTGGGAAGCGGTGTGTCACGCCAGCAGGCGTGTCATTACACTGGCATGTATTGGTCCTTTAGAGTGTGCACACTCATTTTTCTTCCAATTTCTGCTTCACATTCAAAAATCCCCTTCTGCCCCTTCCTCCATTTGATAATTGTAAATATGGCTTGGCCTTTTGGACTACCAGATTGGAAAATGGAGGAAAAAACATATAACTGGGCCAAATGTTGATTTTTAGTCATCTCTTATACAAAGGGCTAGGACTGGCAATGAAAAAGGCACTGGCAGTAAACCATTAATGCCCTGATACTTTTAAAAAGCCAAAAGCATTGTTAGTAACCACAAGCTACTAGCTTGCGTCTCCTGAAATTACAAAAGAACATTGCCGTGATCATTAAAGCTGAAGAAGAAATTAATAGACTAGAAGACAAAGTGGAGTGATATACTATAAACATTTCATTGCCAAAAATATGGTCCTGGTTTTTCAAAAGGGCAGATGTCTATAGTCAAATACTTACATGGACTTGAAACCCTGCAGCTCATTTTTGCATGCCATAAAGATTAACTGAATAAATTGACTGGGCAGTAAATATCCAAAAGGTTTGTTGCTTATGCAGGCAGTAAGTCTGGCTGTATATCATAGTTAGACCTAGACTCAGAGTCATAACTAGAGGAAGCAGACACTTCCAACAAATTGCTATTTAAACTTGGGGGATTTTATAAAATGCCTGGAAGTTCAATGCAGAGAACTGCATACAGATAAACTGTATGTTAAAATTTTGTGTGCATGGAGATCTCATGCAACCCTTCATCTGCACATTATTTTGTACATGGAAATGCTTTTTGTGTACAAATGTTGTCAATTGCTTTGGACCTTAAAGTTTGATTACTGTTGTTTCTGTGTGGTAATAAAAAAACTTCAAGCAACTAATGGACAAGGACAAAACTGGAACAGTACCATGGACAGTTCTGCCCTTACAGGAGAATGAATGATCAAAATCAACTTCAGAATGTATACGCTTACCATATTTTCCGGGTTCCAAACCGGGACACCCCCCCCCTGAATTTTTTTATTAATTAATCAAATAAATAAATAAATATAAACTCTTGCACCGGTGTAACAGTAGAGTCACCAGTGTAAGAGCACTTATGCCAGTGTAACTTGCTGTACGCCGATGGACGCAGGACAAACATCGGCTAACCCCCCTCAGATGCAACACATGTGCAGTTCGGATGCGGGATGGATGCCGCTGCAACTCCACTGGTGCAGGGGGCATTCCGGGGGCATTCGGAACCCCCAGAACGCCCCCTGCACTGGCAAAGTTGTGCTGGCGTCTGTCCTGCATCTGAACTACGCATGCACAGTGTCCAAGGGGGGTTACGTCGGTGTTTATCCTGTGTCCATCGGCGTATGGCAAGTTACACTGGCATAAGTGTGCTTACACCAGTGGATCTACTGTTACACCAGTGCAAGAGTTACACAGGATTGGGCTACCAGACAGATCTGGTTTTTGCTAACACATTCAACAACATTTTATGGAACACATGTTTTAAAAATAAATTACCTTCCATAAAGTGATGACCGCAAGCTCTAAAGGCATTCAAGGTAAAGGCTCCTGTACAAACTTTCCTCTAAGCTAGTTTGTCACTTGAGAGTTCCTCAGCTTCCTTTTCATGCTTCATTACAAAGCCTGCCAAGGATCCTTCTGAACCAATGCTCACTCAGTTGTTAAGGAGTTACTTTTGATGTAATTCAAACCACCAGGCGCAGTAAAATGAGAAATGCATTCTGAACTGTTTTCCTCATACCTATATGAAAGCTTGCATGGGAGTTTATGTTTCTTGAATATCACCTCAAAGGCAATGCCCACCACTCTGGGAGCAAGGGAAGCTGTTTTATTCATGTACCATTCCCCCAAATCATGAAAAAGGTGAAGACATTTACCAGAAGATGTTGCATGAACAAGAGTATTCAAATCATCTGGAGGGGGGGCTGGCTCCATATTTGTATTTTGAGATCCTATTTAAATGAATCAGTAATAGTATTAGATTTTATATCAGTGTCAGATAAAATGTCATACTTCAGAGATTGGAAATATGTTGGTAGATTCAACCTGGGATCTTTGAGGGAAGAATCATTTTCCCATATCTATCTATCGCACAGGTTTTGCATTCTTCTGAAATATAGCAGACCCTTGCTTTACATAATCCATTCCAGAGACACCATCGTACAGTATTATGAAAATATTGTAATGTGAATCCAATACTGCATGGTTGTTTGGTAATTTGTTCCAAGGCCTCGGAAGTTGAATTTTCTGCCACAGAGCTAAGATATTTCCTTCTCTAAAAGGGGCCTACTGCATGCTTTAGGGGCCATGGTTATCATTTTACATAATGTTGTAATTATAAAACACAAATTACAAGGCTGTATCCTTCCCTTAATGCACATAGCCATGATGGTAAAAACACTGCTACCGCTGAGACACTACCTAGAAGGCTTGCGTTTGCATCAGCATTTGCATTGGCTATACCCTTCCCTGTATAGTCACAGCCACAATGTTAAAAACGCACCTATTGGCTGAGATGCTACCAAACCCTTGCATTTGCATCACTGCTTGGCTTATCTATCACCCATGTGCTCCTATTGATGGCAATTGTGAGCCCATTGTAAAGTGAATAACTCATTGTATAGTTAACTTTGTTTTACTATGGCGAGTCAATTATAAAGTGATTGTAAAATGAACCCACTGTAAAATGAGGGCCCACTGTATTTGGTGTAACTATCTTGGGGAGAAATATTTATTTATTATTTATTTTTCACATTTTTATACCGCCCTTCCTCCAAGGAGCTCAGAGTGGTGTACATATTTCCTCCCCTCCTTTTTGTCCTCACAACAACCCTGTGAGGTAGGTGGGGCTGAGAGATAGTGACTGGTCCAAGGTCACCCAGGAAGCTTCGTGGCTGAGCGGGGATTTGAACCTGGATCTTCCAGGTCTAAGTCCGACTCCCAAACCACTACATCATCCTGGCTATGTTCTGTATGTTCTGAGGTTTTCGCGACCGGTACATATCTTTGAATTAATAAAAGGAAGCATTTTCCAGGTTGTTCTGGTCATTTTATTAAGTTTATTAAGTCCCCACAACAGTCTTTCATGACATTTCCATGTTGACAGAAAGGTTATACCATAATTGCACTCGCTGAAGAGATATACAAGCCCGAGGTCTAACGTACCACCATGGCCACTGGCGTCACTGGAGCGTGGCGGGGGGCGGGCCGCCAGGGGGTGATGTGCGCCGGGGGTGGCGCGCACACCCCCGTGCGCCCCACCTCTGTGACGCGCGCCACCCTTCGGATGCTCCGAGGCCGGCCCGGGAGCCGACCTCGGAGCGTCCGACCCCGTCGGCGCTCCAGGGCCTTCTGAAAGAAGGCCCATGCAGTGCGTTCATCCGGGTATTTTTTCGAATTTTTGCGCATGCGCAGACCGTTTTGAGGGCAAAAAGCCCTCAAAATGGTCTCTACGCATGCGCGAAAATTCGAAAAAATACCCGGATGAACGTGCTGCATGAGCCTTCTTTCAGAAGGCCCTGGAGCGCCGACGGGGTCGGACGCTCCAAGGCCGGCTCCCGGGCCAGCCTTGGAGCGTCCGGAGGGTGACGCGCGGGAGGGGGGGCCAGCTCCCCCCCACGTCGCGATGTCAGAGCATCACTAGGGTGACGCGCGGCTCCTGCCCCAGGGTGACGCGCGTCCTAGTGATGCTACTGACCATGGCAGAGTTTGCCCTCCTAGAGTGAACATTTTGCACTACTAGAAAATGGCTCGCTCTCTCATTCAACCTTTTTGCCTCCCTGCTGAGCTCGACCATTTGGGTTGCTGGTCTCTAAATGGAAGTGTGTGATTTAGCTTCTGATTAAGGTTTCTGATCATAAGCTGTTCAGTGACTCGCATTCCCCTCCCTGAACAGGCACTTGGCCTTTCTGGTTATAGTGATAACACTTAGGGCTCAGTCCAGCCCAACTCAGGCACAGTTGAGGCCCAATTGTGGCACAATTGGGGCCCAAAATAGGACCGAGTTAGGCTGCAACTGTGCCTGAGTTAGGCAGGAGGCAAGAGCAGCGGGCCAGGATCGAGGCAAAACTTACCGCAGTGGCAGGCAGGCACCTGTGGGGAGCTGTCCGTCTTGTGGAAGGGAAGAGCCCCCTCCTGAGCTCGTCTGTGTGCACCTACCACAGCTGCTGCAGCGGTCGCAGCAGATGGGCAGCCACAGGTGGGCCTGCAGGCACTGGGCGTGCGACAGTCAGCGGAAGGGCAGAGGTTGTGCCAGTGCCAGCTGCCCCAGGGCACCCTGTGCATTAGCCACCTGCTGCAGGGGGGAGTGCCACTGCCCTCCTACCCGCAACAGGTGTTGCCACCCCCATGCCACGTTGAGGCTGCACATGGGATTCATGGGGGGGGGAGCAGGGGAGTGGAGGGAGGGAGGGGGGAGGGAAAGACACACACACAAGGGGGGGACTCACCGTTTCCGCTTGGAGGTGGCCATGCCGCCCCGAGGAGCTGCTCCAGTGCGCCGCGCCCTCGTGGAGCCGTGCCCCCGGCTGGCAGCTGGGCCTGCGGGTGCTCGCCCAGCCGGTTCCGCAGCAGGGGCATCATGTGCAGCCATGGCAGCACGGACCGGGGATCTGCGGGCCTGCTCAGCAGCATGCCGCTCCCGGTCAAAGGTGAGGCGGTCCCGTTGGACAGCGACCAGGTCCCTCACCACACCGGTGAGGGCCCTGATCTCTGCCGTCTGGGCCGCCTGCCCCGCCACCAGGCCCTCCAGCTGTCCGGAGACATGCTGGAGCCCTGCCATCAGCTCCTGGTGATCGTCCCGGCGATCGTCCCACTGCTCAGCAAGGGCATCGAGAAGCTGGGCGCGCCCCTCGTCGCCAGCTTCCACGCATGCCTGCCACATCTGGCCTGCCTCGAGCCGGTCCCACTCCATGGCCTGGTGTAACTCAGCCACGGTCCGGAGCAGCTGACGAGCGGGGCGTGGCCCATGGGCATGGGGCATTATGTTGGGGCCCCCCAGCGACGCATCTGCCGCTGCATCCCCTGGCAATGCAGCGGCTGCTGGGAGGGCCGGCCCCTGATGTGGCGGGGAGGCCTCCGCGGCCCCCCTCGCTGGCAGACCCCTCCTCCGGCGGGGACTCTGCGTGGGGTGCCTCCTCAGCCGAGTCACCGGCCACTGGGAGGTCGTCTTCCTCCTCGTCAGCTGAAGACGGAGGGAGTGTCCCCTCCGGCTCCGCCTCAGCAGTCTCGAGGCTGTCCCCCGCGGCCCCTGTTGGAGAAGGGAGTGAAGCTGTGCTGGGGTGGGTGGGCTCCGTGTCGCCACACACGGAGCCTGCCGGGGGCTGGCCTCGTCGGAGGTTCCGTCATCGTCTGGATGGGCTGTGGGCGGGAAAGGCACAGGGCTCAGCCAGGTGGAGCCACCCCCGCCCCAACCCAGGGTGGGTGGATACATACCGGCAGGCTGGCGGCCTGCGGCCTCACTGCTGGGCCCCGGCTGGGGCGAGTGGGCCCGTCCAGCAGTGGCCCGGGTGCCTGGAGGGAGAAGGAACACAGGTGAGGCTGGGCATGGGCTGCGGTGACGTCCAGCAGTGGGCCCCTCCCCGCAGCACTCACCACTGAAGACCTCCATGCCAACACCACCGACGACCTCCTCGCGGACGAGCGGCGCCAGAATGGCGGTGACGCTGCCCTGTGTAGCATGGGCAATGGCGGCATCCACGGTCATGGAGCGAGTGTGCACCAAGGCCCTGACCGTACGGTTCAGGGCCTAGTACGACCTCCTGAACCGCTTCATGCAAGACATGCCCGTGCGCTCCCGGAAGCCTTGGGCACGGAGGGTGCTGGCTATGCCCTCAAAGAAGGCCTTCCGGCGTGCACTCTGCTCTGTGGCCCTGCCTTGTCCGAGAGCCACCTCGGCATCGGCTACTGAGAGGGTGAAGAGAACACGCATCTCATCATCCCCCCAGTTGGGCCCGCGAGGACATACCCTGGGGCGTGCTCGGCGGGGGCGGGCCCTGTTACCACCATCCATCACCAGGGAGTGCACAGGGAGACAGACAGGCAGACAGGGAGGGAGGCAGGGAGGCAGTGGGTGCTGGGGAGGGGCTTGGGAGGGGCACAACAGGAGAGACAAACGACAAGGAAGCGGGCGACAGATACAGAAGAGGGATCTGCAGAGAGGACAAGGCACATGGGGGGAGCTCCGCAGATGGCGACAGTGCACAAACGAGCGCCTCTTATGCAGACGGACCAGACGGGTGTCACCGACGGGCGGACTGGACGGGCGTCGTTGACGGGCGCCGCCGACGGGCGGACGTGGTGGGCGCGACATCGGACGGGGCGGAGTCGAAGGGCGGAAGCGGCATCGGCCAGTGCCCTGCCGACTCCGGACGCCACGGTCGGGCGGAGCAAACGGGCGGAGCGATCGGGCGGAGGGGACGGGCTGCCTGCCTGCCAGGGCTCCGGCTGGAGGGGGCAGGGGTGGTGGCAGACACCACTGCGGGCAGACGCTCAGGGACGGCGTGGAAGGAGGTGGGCAGTAGGTGGCTGTGCAGCGAGGAGCAGAGCTGTGGGAGGCACTGGCAGTGCACGGGAGCTGCTGTTCAACCTTGCCATCGCCTGACCAACATGGAGCAGGGCCAGCCGCAGCCTCGGGCACAGAGGCGGCAACTGCCGTGGCCGCAAGTGCCATGGCTCCAGCAGTGGCGGCAGGAGCGCCTGCGTCAGTGGCGCATTCGGAGGGAGCGGGCGAGTGAGAGAGAGAGGGCCCGGGCCCGGGAGCAGCCGGCGCTGCACGCACAGGAGCAACAGCGTCGGCGGCAGGAGAGGCAGCTCCGCATGCAGCGCTGGGACCAGCAACGCGCAGAGCGCCGACAGCGGCGCGAGCAGTGGATGCAGGTGCAGCAGCAGCCACGCCACCGTGGGCAGGCGCTGCAGCTGCCGCCCCTGCCCCAGCTGCTTGGAGCCGAGGGCCAGGGTGAGTTTGCTTGGACACGGGGGGCCCTGGGTGGGAGGGGTTGGGGAGGGCGACACCATCGACCCTCTGGAGGGGGGCTCGGACCCAGCCGCCATGGCGCCCTGGCACATCCAGCAGCTGCTTCCCTGCGTGGGGGCAGGCATGCCCAGCCAGCCGCCAGGCCCAGCTCGAGGGAGCTGGCCGCCCTGGCCAGGGGGACCACCCACAGGTGGTGACCGTGGCCACTGGCCCAGCTTGCACCGGCTGGGCTGGAACCTCTCCGCGTCCTGTCCACAGGACCCCAGGAGCCCCGACGGCCCAGAGGAGCCATCCTGCCTTGGACCGCGTTCCCACCGTGCCTTCTGAACCACTACGCCGGTCTGCCTCTGATGCACGCACATCACCATCCTGGCCCCCCACCTGAATCCAGCCCTGTACCGCAACCGGCATCGCCAGTATTCCATAAATGTCCAGGCCACCTGCGATGCCAGGGCGTTGTTCACCAGCGTCACGGCGCTGTTTCCAGGGAGTGTCCATGATGCCACCATCTTCAATGCCTCTGCCGTCCAACGACACCTGGCAGAGTTGCCCGAGGGAACCGGCTGGCCCGAGGGAACCGGTGTGGCCTGATGCGCACACCCAACAAGGCCGCCAAGCTGTTTGTCGTTTGCGCCATGCTGCACAACCTGTGTCTTCGGCAGAACACTCCACTCCTCGATGCCGAGGGGGCGGGGCAGGCCGCCATGGATGTCGAGCCAGCAGAGGCAGAGCCTGCTAGGGGGGCCGGCCAGGACCCTTGGGGCATCGCGTGCCATCAGCAGGTCACGGCCGAGTACTTCGGCCCGTAACGTCCAGGTAAGGTTGCAGCAACCATGGGGCCCAAGCCAGCCGCTGACCTGCGCTGCTAGGAACCCCCCCTCACTGTGCCCTAACCGCTTCGTCCCCAGGAACCTCCCACCTCGGCATCTGGACAGTCACGGGCCCCACCCACCACCCAGGCTGCCACCGACGCCACCAGCAGCAGTGCAGGCCCCCCACCCGATGATCCACACCCTGGCAAGCACCCACAGAGGAAGACAGCAGAGACAGTGGTGAAAATATAAAAGCATGTTTACGGTTCACTTCTTTTTTAAAATTGCATTAAAATCAGGTTAAAAAACAGATAAAACAGTTTTGTGGCCTCAACAGTTGGCCTGAACAGGCCCAGGCCCCAACAGGGGGCACAGGGCACCAACAAAGGGACGGGTGGCAGGGGGGGGACGTGACCAGCACTCCACGTGCTACCCCTCATGGAGGGGGCCGGAGCGGCTCGATGCCCAGCCGGGCCAGAAGAGTGGTCAGCCCCGCCAGGATGGTGTCCTGCCTGGCCTCCACCTGGAGCAGGTGGTGCAGGACGGGGGGCACATGGCCAGCACCATCGCCATGGGCCAGGGCCGTCACATGGCGAATGGCCTGCTGCATCTGGCCATGGGTGGCCCAGGCAGCGCCCTCCAGGTTGCGCAGCTGTTGGCGCACCACTGCCTGTTGGCCCGCTGCCTCCTGCCTCCCACGGTCCACCCGGCGGCCGACGTCCCGGATGGTGGCCATGACCCTGAGTGCCAACGACGAGCCTGCGGAATGAAACAGATAGGGCGGGAATTAGGCCTGTGGCCTCGTGGTGCCCTCTTCGACGGCCACCCACCCGCACACCCCTGGCCCCCATGGCCTGTCATCTGCTGGAGGCGGCCCCTGTCACAGGCAACATGGCAGGACGGGGCGCGGGCCCCAGTCTGGCCCTCTCCATGACTGCCCTGACCCCCATCCCATGGCCTGGCCTGGGTCCCTGCACATCCCCCCTGGTCCCGCAACGCACCTGCCCAACCGGTCACCACTGTGTGAATGGCCACAGGGACATGGCTGCTGACCCCGCCCAGGTGCACTATCAAGGCCACGGCACATAGGGCCCCGGGGGGCACCCCCAGCCATCAACCGGCTGGCCGGCAGCCGCCGGGCACCCACCAACTGACAGGCAGGCAGTCCATGGGGCACTGGCCTCTGGTTGCAGCACACCATGCCATCCGAACCCATTGCACTACCAGGGGGTGGGGGGTGGGAACACTCACAGTGGCACCGGGCCTGGCGCAGGTGGGCCCCACGCTGCCTCGTCTGCGTGGCCTGGTCGTGCGTGGCCGGTGGGCCTGGTGGTGGTGGTCCTGCCGCTACCGCCAACGCCTCCTGCGCAGCTGCAGAGGTAGATGGCCTGTCCTCCTCCTCCTCCTCCTCCACCAGCAGCACGTCCTCCTCCGCAGGCAGGTCCTCCTCCTCTGCCTCCACAGCCTCCTCCACCACCACCACGTCATCCGCTGCAGGCAGGTCCTCCTCCTCCCCCACCTCCTCCTCCACTGCCACCCCTGCGGGGGCCTGTGGGACAGCAGGGGAGGGGGGCCCAGATGGTGGGGCCACCACACCTCCCTCTGCCCCATCCCTGGAGGAGATGGTCGAGGACGAGGACGACGCTGCCCACCGTGCACGGCGCCGTGGTGGCAGAGTGGCTGGCGCTGGCGCAGGCACTGGTGCTGGTGGTGCTGCTGCTGCTGAGGCGTCCGCCGCTCGCCGCTGTAGTGGCCGGGTGGCTGCTGCTGCTGCTACTGCTGCTGCTGCTGTGGCCGCCGCTCGCCGCCCCTCCATCCGCCGTATGGCCACTGCAGAGGTGAACACACATTGGGTCAGCACCTCCATGCTCAGCACACACCAGTACCCCCCCTCCGCCCCAGCCTGCCCCTTCGCCTGCCTCATCTGCATCACCACCACCCCCTTCCCCAGGGCTGGGCAGGCCCGTGTACCACAGCTGGGAGTTGGCCCCCTCAGGCCACCGCCCACCCGTGTACCCCCAGGTGCCTGCACCGTGGCATGCCAGGGCCCCAGCTGCCAGCCACAAGGGGTCTACGCAATGGCAGCATCCCACTGCTCTTCCAGCTGTCCGATGCTGCAGTGGGGCCCGGACAGACCAGCAGCCTGCACGGGATGGCGCCACTGCGTTACAGCCAGCGCCGTGCCCTCATGGACGGACCCAGCCCCGGGGCCACCCACATGCGGCTGGAGCGGGCAGTGCGGGCAGCGTGACATCTGGGCAGAGGGCTGCCTGCAGCATGGCACAGGCCTGCGGACCTCCCAGCCACGGGTCCTGTGAGCAGCGGGCTCCAGGGGGCCTCATGGTGCGCCCACCTCTCCGTGTGCTGGTGTCCCTCCCACCCACCCACCCAATGTGTGGGGCGAGCCCATCTCCTAGCCGGGGCAACAGGGCTGTGCGGGGGGCGGCAGCCAGTCCTCCCTGCGCACACGGGCAGGGCCACGGCAGCGTTTGGGCTGGACCCGTGCGGCTGCCCTGGGGGGGATCAGCAGGGTAGCAGGAAGGGGCAGCTCCATGGAGAGAGTTGCCCCAGGGTATGGTGGGCAGGCAATGGCCTACCTGGACCATGGCCTGTGGGCTGGGACTGTCCAGGGAGCCAGATGGCTGCAGCTGGACCCATGGCTACACCCCCCGTGGCCTGTGCCCAGTCCTGGAAGGCTCTGTACCATGCCCGGATCACCCTCCACAACCAGGTGAGCGGTGCCGCTAGCATGGGGGCCCGGGCTTCGGAGGGCCAGGGTGTTCCTGGTGGGCGCACCCTGGCATGCTGCCCCTGACGGGCCCTTCCTGCGTCCCCCCAGGGCTCCATCTGGTGTCTGCTGGGTGATCCCCCCAGGGGTGGCCATGGCCCGTGGTTCCTCACAGGGTGCTATCATGCCTGGGGAGACCCATTCGCACCCTCCCTGCCATGAGCCCAACCCCAGCACTCTGCCTTACCTGAATGCTGGCGACACCGGTAGCGAGGGCGCCCTGCACGCCGCCACAGCCTCAGCATGGCGTCATACAGAGGCGGGGGGTTCCTGCTGGGGTGGCCCTCGTGGCTGTCCCTGTAGGCGCGCTCCGTGAAGAAGGCCACCTTCAGAGCCTTCCACCGGCCACGACATTGCCCCACAGACCTGTGGTGGCCCCGGCGTGCCAAGGCCGCTGTGACGGCCACCCAGGCCTCCAAGTTGGGGGCAGTGCAGCTGGACATCAGGGTGGGCAGGTGGGGGCTGCGGGAGATGGCTGCCAGCATGGCTGCCCTCTCCTCTGCAGACCACCTTCTCCTCACGCCTGCTGCGGCAGCCATTTTGCGTCGGAATGACGACCGGCGCCCGTACGTGACGTCACACGGCCTGCGCCTGTCCGGACCCATAATGGCGCCCGTCGCAGCGGGCGTTCTGCAGCCGCCAGTAGCGGGCGCGACTGCTTCCGTAGCGGTCACCACGGCGCCCGTCAGTGTTTGCCTGCCTGACAGGCCCCCCAACTCCCCCCCTCTGGTCCCAGAGGGTCCGGCGGCCCCCCTGCTGTGTTCTCCCAGGGATGGCTGTGGCGGACCCTGGCTGGGCTTCATGCAGAGGCTTGTGTGCTGGGGGCTGCCTGTGTCAGAGGTTTTTTTTTCTGCTGGGCTGGATAGTTCCTCTGGTTTGCCCACAGAAGCGTTAGGACTGAAGAAAAACGCTGAGCCAAGGTCAGTTGAAGCCGTCTATTTACAATATGTAAAGATATGAAGCGGTACAGATGATAAGCTCACGGAAGAATACAGCAGCAGCTGGACGAGATACAGCACTCCAGTAATTTAAGCAACTTTGGCACGAAATACAAATAGTCAAACTTTCTCCCCTGAACCCACACCTAAGTAGTGCAAGCACGATGACTCTAACTCAAGCAATATTCCCTTCCCCCCCCTCCACAGTTCCCTGTGCCCCCTGAAAAACTGTTCCTGGGGATCAGGGAAACCTTGGGAATGGTGTGGGATGCAGCGAAAGGGATTCCAGCGTGAGAAGAAACCCCCCCCCCCCCAATTGGGCTGAAGCACCATCCATGAGCAGAGCTCCACTCATAGAAGGTGCCTGCGCATGGTTTATCCCCCTTTCCCACTGAAGCCCACTATGCTGCATCTGACACTGTTCCTAAGGGTTCCCTGGCCTTAGGAGCAGCAGCATGGAGTAGGAGGAGGGGAAGAAGATGGTTTGCATAAGGGCTGCTGTGCTCATGCTATTTAGGATCCAACATAGTGCAGCTAAATGTACTTAACTATGGACATTTTTGCTGATGGAGATAGCTGTGTTAGGAAAACATGTCTCTTGTATGGTATGAGAGGGGGGGGGGTTACCAAGGGTCCCTCCAATAAAGAAAGTGCTGTATGTACTGGCAAGTCACTGTGAAATATTAGAAGATACTGACGGATGATGCGTCGTTTTGCATCATCGCCCTGCTCCCACATTGCCGTGTTGTTCTGGGAAAGGCTCCATTTGGACCCTTACAGGGGCAAGGGCGGGTGGGAGAGGATGCATCTCTCACCCTGAAATTGGCCCGAATGGCTGCCACAGCTCTGAAAGTAGCAGCCGCAGCCTCTCCTCACGAGGAGACCACGGGCAGCACCTGGGGCCCTATACCCACTCCCAGCCCCAGCTTAGCTCCGTTACTGTCCCTGTGAGTTTCCTTCTTCCTACAACAGCTCTGTCAGTGGCAAAGCATTAGAAGTGTGTCTCTTTCCTGAGGGACCTGAGGATATGACGCATGTTGACTTCCTCTTCATACTTTATGCCCCCACCTCCTCCACCACATATTAGCCTCTCTGCCTGAGGAGTTGCACTAGTCTCTGAGCTATGTTGGCATGGCATTTTTCTGGTGTTGCTCTGGCATCTGTGGCACATCCTTCTGTGGGAGAATTTCTGCATTGGTAAGACTGGGCTGACACACATTTCTGATGTAGAGATTTATGTGTGAAACATCCCTTGCTGCTAAACTCTAGTCAAGAGTAACTTTAACTGTCTTTTTGAATGTCCTTTGGAGCACTTATTCCTGTGGATTAGTATCCGGTGGATTTACAACATCCCCTTGCGCTTGTACGATAATTACAGTTCACCTTCCTGCTGCCTCAGAAAGATAGTGCATTCCACAGGAGATGATGTAATGATATATTTCCAATGCATAGAACATCTTGGCTACCTCTGGTCTATATAGCTGTCAAAGATGGTAAAATAATGCCATTTTACTAACACTTCATCATCAAGGCTAAGCCAAATGTAAACAAGATGGCTTCTCACTTTTTCTCATTACATGACTGTTCATTGGGGGGGGGGGGGTTACCCTATGTTTGAGGCAATTGTTGCATTTACACCCAGGTAACTGAAGGCTGATACAGTGGCAGGAGGCAGCTGAGATGTGACCATGTGGCAGCTACAAACTAACAGAGCAATCCTGCCTAACTATCCAACGGGTGGCCCAGGCCACCCGCCGGATCCTATCCTCGCTCTGGGCCAATCGATATCGGCCTGAAGGTCTACTCGGGGGAAGGGGACATTATCCCCTTCCCCCAGTGTAGTGCAGCCTGGCTCCAATGGGCCTCCTCAGATTTCTGCCAGCCATTTAGCTGGCGGAAGAGGAGGCCGTATTAAGGACACGCCGGGGAGGGGACGAGGGTATGGCGGCCGCCATCCCTGCCCCCTCCTGGGCCGGATCCACCAACCCCTGGCCTCCCTCGCCGCCCGGACCACCCCCGCCGAGGGTTCTCTTACCTTCTTCGGCGGCTGCATGGGTGATCCTGTGGCAGAGTAAGGGCTGCCGGCCTCTGGCTGACTGCCCTTACTCACGAGTCATCACAAACGTACTTTATGGCATGTTTGTGACAGCTTCCAGCGGCAGAGCACTTGCTCCACTGCTGGATTGTTAGTTAGGATTGTGCAGTAAGTCTCTCAAAATGTAGGAGCCAATGGTAACCGCTGTGGACCAAACTAGTATTGCAAAAACATTATATTTGAAAGAGCAATGAGTATGCTGAGTGTTGATTCTATATGATGCTTTCAGAACTTTAAAAGAAAGCTAGGTCTCAAGGAACTTATAAATAAAGAAGACTCATCTCATCACTGGATGTTTCTGATGCAGAGAAATGCCCTTGTCTAGAAGTGCTAAGTTTCCCCAATTGAAATACATAGTCAAAACCAAAAACATGTGACATTTTGCTATCCCTGCCTTGTATTATGATCATTTATATTAACAAATGTCAAGGGGTTCGAGTCTTTCTGATTCTGCAGTTTTTAGGAACTCTTGCCAATTCACATCAAACTGGTACTTGCCTGCCACCTTCCCAGGGGAAAAGATGCTCCCCTCCACAAGCAGCAAAGCATAATTTTGACTTCACCTTCACAAAATTCACAGTGCTAGTTTGCAAAAGAGTCTGTCAAGGACTCTAGAAGGAAAGAAAAAATTAGAAACTTGTATACCTTGTATGCAGGAAGTGTGGTCTAGTGGTTGAGCTGCCGCTTTGCCCAAAGGACAGCTGGGACAAGATCAGTTCGAGATGGCCAGAAGTTGCCAACAAGCTGAGATAGCCTGCACCGACCCTCTGTGGGGGAGAAGAGTTGCTATCGGACAAGCTGAGAATGGCGTGTGCAGCCAGGTAGATACCACACCATTGAAGGTAAACAGCTGAAGAAGTTGGGTTCTCTGTAAATAGAATATTTATTGTAAAATCCCTACGGGGGTTTAGAAAAGCCTGCCTATGTAAAACACCTTGAATAAAGTCTGAGGGGAAATCTGACAACAGAAAGGCGGTATAGAAATACTGATATCATCACCACCACCACCACCACCTAAAGGGCAAGCAAATATGGCTGCAGTTTTGGTTATCATCTCAGAACTGTATCTTCGAAAGCTGTGCACCTAGCACAAATTGACCAGGTGAAATTTTCCCTATTACCATGTCAAGACACCAGGAAAAGCATCATCTCCTGAAATTCTGCTCGCCACACAACTGTTAAAGGTGCAAGAGTCTTGCCAAGAAACAAACGAATAACCAGAAAAGCAACAGAATCCTTGAAACCATCTCCTTGCATCACAGTAAACCACCTTAAGTGTGAGTTTCAAATGATGTTATTTTATTGTGTTTGCTTTTGCAGTTCTCCTTAAAAATGCAGTCCATGATCGCAACGTACAGTATACAGCCACAAGAAGTGGTTCTTCCAGAAGCAACCTGCCTTGTGTACTCTCATAGCATGCCAACACAACAGAACTCAGCCTTCTGCCCATAGCCACTTCTGGTGCCAGAGGCATGCCTGGCTGCCTCCAAGATCATATTTTCTACTTGCCTGAGTGTGTTCTTTTGAGTTTGGTTCAGTTATGATGTGCCTTAGCTCAGTGTGCTGGCTTGCATGCTTGGCACATTGCATCCCCTTCCTCCACTAGTGCCCAGATATGAGGCTTGCAGAGATGTATCCAGAAGTGAATACTAATTACTGGGCTGTGGGCATCAGCAGTTTCATACTACATTTCATATTGGAGAGGGTCAGTCTGTTGCAGTGAAGAACAATAACTGCTGTACCATTTTTTCTTTGGGTGCTATTGTTCCATAGTAGGTAGGTGTCTTGCTTGGGAAGCACCCCACTCTGGGGACCCCAAATGATTCAACCCAACTTCTCCTTCTAGGAGCAAGTTTGTTCCCTTTTAAATGCCCGCTTCGACTGAAAAACACCTCTTCCCTCTCAAATAGCCACAAAGCTGTGTGTAAAAACAAAAGCTGAACTCCTCTGGACAATTAACCAAAATTTATTGCTTTACAGCATCCTTATCTCTAACACGTAAATTATCCCAGAACAGAAACAAGTCTATCTCCCAAAAGTCTCCCTCCAAACCAGGCTCTTTCAGCTGGTGGTCCAGGCAGGCAGCAGGCTCCGGCTTCTTCCGTTCCCGTCAGCTCAGCGTTCTCTGGTCTCTGGTCCAAGGTCACCAGTCCTTCGGCTTCGCAGAGTGTGTCCAGCTGTCCTCCTGGTCATAGCTCCTTTCTTTGGTCGGCTTGGCAGCAGCGTCCCGTCGTCCCTCAGAAATCGGGCAGCGTATCCCCGTGGCGAGCTGGCAAGGCTTCTTCCTGCTCCTACTGCTGCTGCTTTTATACTCAAAGCCCTCATTAGTCCATCATGGATCACAGCTGGGGGCTGCAATCCACAGCCCTAAAGCCCTAATTATTGGCAACACCTGTGGGCCACACCCTGCGTGGGCGGTAGGTGTGCCTCCACCCACGCAGTCCTGGGTGTTGACCCCTTGCTGCCCAGTCCTGTCAAAGTCCTGTCAAAGTCCAAGTCTTCCTCTGTTAACTCCTTGCTGCCCGGATCTGTCAACAAGGGTCCACTGCTGACACCACATTTGGCTCCTGCCAGTCTGCTGGATCTTCTTCCACTACAGTAGGTATCAGATTATCAACCAGCTGTTATTCTAATCTGTTATAAATATGACTGACTTTTCTTTCAGCTCTTCTCCCCCTGCCTTGATGGCTGGAAGAAGCAGGTGAGTATCACTGAGGAAGAATGTGTGTCTTGGGAAGAGTCCTTTGGCCCCTTGGGGTTACATAATGTGGACAATTCGATACCTAATGGTTATCATCTTCCACAGGTTGCCATCTCAAAATGCACAGGTGCTCATCCACTTATGTCAGTGGTCTTCAACCTTTACCCAAAGGTAAAGGTCGCTGTCAGTAGTTGTAACTCAGTGGTGGCAGCGGGAATGGCACTTCCAGGTTTGTGCTGCCGCCACCGCCGACTAAGTAAAAAAGGGGTTGGACTTTCCCGTCTGCGGTGAGGGTGAGACCATGGGTTGTGCGGCATCTCCAGCCACTGCTGCCCCCAGGTAAGTTCAAAAAACCCTTTTCTTACTTAGCGGTGGCAGCAGTGTGAAGCTGGCAGTGATATTGCAACTGTACCGATGTCACCGCCGAGTTGCCACTCCCCATAAGGGGAAATACGTTGTCTCTCGCCAGACCTTGGGGTCACGAGGTAGCATATAGCCATCATACTAGTAGCCATTGATTGACTTGTCCTCCATGAATTTGTCTAAACATCATGGAAAGAATGGCTGGTCCCAGTTCTGGTCTTCAACATCATGACCCCAAGGCTGAAGACCACTGACTTATAGCTAAAAAATTAACAACCCCTTCGTTTCTTGGGTGTTGTTTCGAAAACACATATTGCTTATCTTTTTAATGAGTTGGAGGTTTGGATGAAATATTAACAAATGATTGCAAAAGAACAGGAAAGTTTTCAAAAGGGTGGAAGTACCATTGATCAGTGTTTTGTTTTGGATCATTTGGTTTTTAAGTGGAAAGGTGAAATCGAAAACTGTGTGCAAAATTTGTAACTTTAACAGCAGTCTGTCATAGGGACTGGCTTTGGCTAAGGCTCCTGAATGCTAACATAGAGATGTGGCTATTAATCCCTGTTAAGACCCTGTACAAAAATACTGAATTGCAGTTTAGAGTGGATTTGAGTGGCCAGCTATCCATCAAAACACCTTCGACAAGAGGATTCAGACAGGGATGCCTTGTGGCACATTCCTGTTAAACGTTTATGTAAACATTTGTAAGAGAGGAGATCTGCAGGGCTGGCAGCATTTCCCAGTAGCAAACTACACACTGACACTCTTACTACCGTTTACATTTCAATTACACAAATAAGGCGGTACTACTAAGGTATAAGGTGCTGCTAGTAATATTGATACATCATGTAAAAGGAAACCCTGGTTTTAAATTATAATTTAAATCTACTACATGGTAGTCTTTGGAAAGAAACCAAGGCCCCACAAGAGGAGGGCAAATGGTTATAATATAGTCCAAGCAAAGAAGCATTTTAGGTATCTATGGCTGCAGTTTAAGGAAAGAACTTAAGAATGTAAGACTATAAGGAGAGCCCTGCTGGACCAAGCCAAGGGCTCATCCAATGTAGCATCCTGTTTCCCAAAGTGGCCAACCAGAGGTCCCTGGGAAGCCCACAAGCAGGAGATGAAGGCACTTCTACAACCATTGGTCCCCTGCAACTGCTATTCAGAGGCATGTTGCCACTGGACCTGGAGGTAGCATGTAGCCATCATGCTAGTAGCCATTGATGGACTTGGCCTCCATGAATTTGTCTAAACGTCATGGAAAGAATGCCTATCCAAAAACAAACCAGAAACAGAAACAACCACCAGACCACCAGAACATTTACAGAGCAATCCTATCCAACTTACACCACCAGTGCAGCGAGAATGGGAGGCCCTATAACGGAAAGGGGATTCAAATCCCCTCCAAAGGGGGATTCAAAAGGGATTTAAATCCCCCTTTCCATTCTGGGGCCTCCTGTTCTCACTGCACCGCTGGTTACACTGGTGGTGTAAATTGGATAGGATTACGCTGTTAGTTATTTTAAAATTTTCTATGCTGCCTTTCAGTCTCATTAAAGGAACCATTAAGTCAGCTTACAAAATAAAATCGATCGCCAAAAAATGCAAAGCAGTATAAGGACAATGACATAGTCACAAACCTCCCCCCTCTCCAAACCTGTGTAATATGTGCTGAACATTGGTTGTCCATAAGCATCCTGGCTGCCACATTCTGCACCAGTTGGAGCTTCTGAAACGTTTTCAAGGGGACCTCTGGCTAAGGTACATAATCTAAACAAGATCTAGCTATGACACAAATTGCTGTAGCCAGATCTGCCTTCTTCAGGAATGGCTGCAGCTAACACACCATCCAAAGCTGCTGAAAAGTGCTCCTGGTCACAGATACCACCTGTCACTCCAGGAGCAAAGGTGAGTCCAAGACCACTCCCAGACTACAAACGTGATCTTTCAAGCAGAGTGTAACCCCATCCAAAACATATTGTAAACCCAATCTAGCACCAGTTTTTCTACTGACTAACAGTGGGAAGCAGCCCAGCCAGTGCTGAATTTTGCCTGTAGTAAGGTGGATGAGACCTTGGTGGATCTAACATCTAGGTTTTTAAAAGGGAAAAACATAACATCAATTCCATACAGAGAACAAGTTTATGGCCAGTCAGATTAAACACTGTAGAAGTAATCCAAAATGAGTTATTGAAATCCAAAGTTATATTTATTTTGTGCTACCCCAGTACAAATCCTGACATCTGAAGTTGATCTCTACTCAATTACAGCATAGGTTCATGAAGTGTTAATGATGTATTCACTGAAAATGCAGCAGACACATAAGATTAATTCTTCCATTTGTTTAGTAGATTTGAGAAATGTGTGTTTTTAGCAATTTTTAAAGTCTTTCAGGGTTATGAATGTATTGATTTTAGTATGTGGGATATGTTGTTATCTGACTCAAACTGGTCTATGACCAGATTGTTAATAAACTAAACTAAACTAAACTACTAGAAGAAGGCTGAGCACTTTAGTAGTAACTAGATAAATACATGAAAGTTTAGTTGCCAATTATGGCCTGCCATTGGAGGGTTTTTAAAAGTTCAGATTGTGACAAAGTAAATGTCTTAGATGAAAAAAATAAGTAGAGTATTATGAAACTGTTATATAAGCAGACCACACCCACAATTCACAATATTTAAGTGGTATTGATTCTTTAAAACCAATATGCTCCGAGGATCATAGTTTTATGATTTCCTTATTATGACTGGAGCTCCTGAAATATGAACCAATGTGTCAGAGAAAAGGACCTGGGAGAAGGTCAGCTGACCAGAGTACTGTAGTGCCTAGTGCAGTGGTCTTCAACATAAGAACATAAGAAGAGCCCTGCTGGATCAGGCCAAAGGCCCATCTAGTCTAGCTTCCTGTATCTCACAGTGGCCCCACCAGATGCCTCAGGGAGCACACAAGACAACAAGATAACCTGTTTCCTGTTGTCACTCCCTTGTGTCACAACCTTTTTTGTGCCACAACCCCAATAAATAAATAATTGTCCAGTGAATCCTGGTTCCTGCACTTACTGGAGAGTATGTGGGTATGCTTCCTATGAATCAGCACCAGACATCATGGGCAGAACCTGGCAGAACACAAACACCTATCTCTGTGCTTGGTCTTAAAAATCCTAGGTTCGATGATGTCATCATGTTACCTGATTGGAGGAGTGGAACCCATCTGACTTCTCCATCCTTTCACTTTTACCTGGACAGACAGGTTTGTTGACTAAATGGCAGGGCAGGCCTATTGCTATGCAGAATAGCTACCCCAAACAGCAAAGAATTTATCTGAAGCCACACCTACACATGGCTGGTGGATAGTGAAGTTTCAAACACAGGACAAAGGACATAGACAGCTTGCCAGCAGCTTTTTAGGCTGCCGAACATGCACAGGAGCTTCTGGGTAATTGAAAGTATCCTAAAATAAGGGAAAATAGATTAAAGGGGGGGGGGGAATAATGGCAACCTTAACGTTTCTCCATAGCTGGAGATGGAATCACACCTAGGTATGTTCCATGAAAAAAGGCACGTATGTTGGGACTGTGAATGAGCAGGTGGCTCTTCATGGCTAGCTTTTGATACAAATGCATTTAAATGCTTTGATCATTGCTTTGGAATTGTCAACTGCCCTGGTCCCTCAGGTAAAGGACAGGCTTTAAAACATCAGTAAATAGATATTTACTCAAAATTGTGTTATTGGTGGAGATTCTCTTCTCATATGAAATTCCTCATCAGCTTTGCTTGTCTATATGATTTGGAAAACAACACACTTACTCCCCTTTTTTGTTATGCTTATCAAAAACCTTATTAGTTAGCGGAGTGAGTTAATTAGGCTTAAAAATCCATTTTCAAGTACAACCTGGTTAAAGAGCATGCAATAAATAAATGAACCTAAGCAGCAAAATAACATCAATTAAAACAATTACCATAGCCTCGTGACAAGGCATTATTATGTTCCTGGCCGAAAATAGCAAACATTTCCAGTTGTGCTAGCCGAGTAAACAAAAGAGCATTTGTAGAGCTTCGTGGGGAAAAGGCACTTTGTCCGCTGCATGTGTTCATTAGCCTCTTCCAACTGCAAAGCCTCAGCAGATGTGATGCACAAACAGATCTGTGCAAATATAACCATCCGTAGTGCTATACAAATTCACTGTACAAATCAGAATCTAGTAGTAAAGTTGTGACCAACAATCCTGGCTGAAATCATGAAAAAGCAGCTTTAAGACAGTTGCCCTGGATCCTTCTCTTTTCTCTTCAACATCAAGCGTCTCCATAGGTATCTTTGTAAGTAGTAAATGTTGAAAACCCCCCCCCCCAGTTGCCAGAGTTTTCACTAGTGTTCCAAGAGCCATTCAAGACCCCTCCCCTGCTGCCCTGATGCCTTGTGCTGGCTTCCTCAACAGTGGGCAGGAGTGGTTCATACAGTGGTTCAAATCTCCGCTGATCTGGGGGAAGGGAGGCTGGTGCCTTGCGCAGTGATTCTCATTGGCTGGCAACTGCCATTCATTGGGCTGTTTGGGGTGTAGAAGAAATGCATCTAATCCTAGGGGACCACTCTTTAACATTTATTTGAAAGTTTAGAGCATTCTCATGAGTCAAGCAGAACCCTCACAATTTATCATCTTCCCATATTGCTTGTGCAATATTGCTAGCTGAGTATTATTATCTGTTTGCTGCTCTTACCGTTAGATTGTTTTATTGTTGGGCTGTAGTAACTGATTTTGTATTCTTGTAATTCAATTATGTTTCAAATTGTGGTATAGGGTGAACTTTGCTGTCTGGTTGAATTTGCGTTTAGGTTGTATTTTTAGCCACCCCAGGTGCTTGATATCAGGCAGATAGTAGACGTATAAATATTTTACTAAATAAATAAATGTGCATGCCTTTGTCTAGCCAATGCTTAAACAAACATAATCCACAACATTGATTCAAATGCGGTAACACATTTACAAAGGACAAAGATTACATGAAAGTGATTTCAATCCCTTATAAGCTTGCTTCCTGATCCAAAGCACATTTACTTGGAAAAGTTCCATTGATTTCAGAGCACTTCCAAGTAGATGTGGTTAGGATCTCAGCCTAAGGGCCCAATCCTATCCAACTTTCCAGTGCCGATACAGCCTTGAGGTGCTGGAAAGTTGGATAGGATTGGGCCCTAAATTCAATAAACCAAATCATTGGATAGACTACCCAAAACTGTCCTAATCCTTTCTTAGTATTAGAAAATAACCACTCTAATTTCCAAAACTGCCTGTAATTCAGGATCCTCTCAGGCACAGGAACTCCAACAGGAACACAGGCTGTAATCAGCCTGCAAATCATCTCTGATTAAAATGTACCTGCCTGGCTTCATTTGCACTGAAATTACCTCCGTCTGACATATATTCAATTATCTGGTAGGTTATGATTGTAAATGCATCATTATGGCCGTGTGTTAACACCACACTACTGTACGTCAAATCTTGTCACTGAAGTTGCAGACATCTGTTTCATACATTATTTGAAAAAAGACATTTAACTGCTCTTCATCAGTAATGTCTTACTGGCGTTGCTGTCACTGCCTTTCTTTTGGGCATAGTAGAGTACCAAGAGATGCCACTAAACTCCCACTGGAAAATTTCACTAGTGAACAACACAGTTACATGCTAGGTAGGTTGCAACTCACAGAAAGCCCTGAATTCAGCCTTCATTTTTTTCAAAGTATGATGCAAGCTCATTTGATACATTCAAATTTGAGCACCAGGAAAATGAAGAAAGAACAGCATCTCTAATGATATGTTGGTTTTGGAGCAAGCAGTGCTGAAAGATAAGGCTGCCTTCTTGGATACTCACTGGAAAATCTCTAGATGCAAATTCTCCCAGATTGCATTTGTTGCAGTTCAGAAAGATAGGTGATCATTTTTACTTCCAT
Organism: Plestiodon gilberti rubricaudatus; assembly: GCA_026170595.1. Classification (NCBI taxonomy): domain Eukaryota; kingdom Metazoa; phylum Chordata; class Lepidosauria; order Squamata; family Scincidae; genus Plestiodon; species Plestiodon gilberti. The sequence continues at coordinate 231,948,773 of JANXHW010000001.1, read as the reverse complement.
CTAGGATCTTTTTAAATTCAACTTGACTGTAGTCAGGGGCAATTAATGATATACAACAACTGGTGACCTGGATGGAGATGACATGGTCAGTCAATTTCATGGGGCTTAGATGAGCATCACCATGTAAATGAGAATATTTCCCACTATGCGTATTTCTAAACTCAAGTCTTGCATGCTAATAGTACTGTAGTCAAAACAGAATCACCCACAAAGTGGATGGGGGTTTCTCGGTACTCATTTGACTCCAGAAGTTTACAGAGAGTTTGAACTTTCAGAAAAAATAAATCCAACAGGGGCAAATTAGCCCCAAAATGACCCTGCTGATTGGGCATGCATGGCTCCGACGTTGCAGTTACTGTGTGCATTCTGTTTGCTTCTTGGGAAGTCTAAGGGTTAAAAGGATAGAGTCTCAATTTCTAAACAGGCATCCCTGTCCGTTCCAACACTTATTTCTTGCTAATTTCCCAGCAATCTTGGAAACAGAGAGAAAAAGAGAGGGCAGATCTGGCAGAATAAATAAATAAATTAAGCAGAGAAAGAAAGAGCAGAACACAACAGGCAAGATTACAAACAGATACAAACTCTCTTCAGACATTCAGTAAGTTTGGAGACTTCCCATGTTTATAGAATTCTGGGAGCCTGTCCAAGGCAAGGGAAGAGCAGAGTGGGGCTAGGAGTGTGTCAGTGGTGCAAGCAGCGTTCCTGGCATGCTCCTGGTATACTGTAAGAATTGCGGGTCTCCATACTTACAGAATGTCTACATAGAGATACAGAGAGAGATGGGAAGGGGAAGTATGTTAAATAGTATTGTTGTTTAAACAGATTTTAAATTTATGTGTGTCTTTACTGAAAACCTAATCAGGCTGACATTGTCAAGTCATCAGAATGGTCTTGAAATCTCTTAAGAAGTATAGATGTTCATTGTAGTTGTCCCAGTTTCAAATGCCATAGACCTGTTAATATTGGAAGTCACATACGGCTGCTGGAAACTATTTCTGTCATTTAGAAATAAATATCCTAGCAGATGGGCAATTTTGGTCACAACCTCTAAATACATTTGGATAATGTGGTACACCTACCACATTGATATTGCTTGAGAGAGACCAAAGCCCTGCCTCTACTTTCTACCTGCCTGGACCCTTTCCTACCTTCATTACCATGTTCTTGACCCATTTTGAGCCTCCTTATTTCGTTTTACCTTTGTAAAAAGTTCTTATTGGGGAACCTTTGGCTCAGGTCTAGAACACTGATAACATTCCTGTTCTCCAGATTTCTGCAACATCCTATGAATGTCACTCTCATTTATTTAGACAGCATGCCATGCACTCCACTATTTATAGGCTAAGTAGGTACAGACATTTTTCCCCAGAGAATGTGGTGACAGAAAATGAAAAAAGCTACAAGTAAGAAATCAGAGAAGTTGGAAAGTATTTTTAGAGCCAATGTGTAATGCAGTTTCTAAATTTGTGAATCGAATCTAAATACCCTTCACTTCCCTGGAAGAATGCATAAATTCACACCTTTCTCAAATCAGTTTTAACTTTTGGTCTCTCTCTCTCTCTCTCTCTCTCTCTCTCTCTCTCTCTCTCTCTCTCTCACACACACACACACACACACACACACACACACACACACACACGTTTATGGACTGGTCCCCAGATACAAGGAATCTGTTTACAGTGAAGCACCATAATTTCCAACAGTGGTGCATCCCCCCCACCCCCAGACACCGGAAGTGGTGCACTCAGGTCACCTACAGGATTCTATCACCTTGTTCTGCTATATCTGTTGACCAAGACTCAGTCGGGTCCCTCTTCTTTCCCTGGCCTGCTGATCTGCAGCCTCAGCTGAACAACCTCTCCCACATAGTAGTAGAACAACCTCTACTACATCAAAGTAGCATACTGTATGAGGTATGGTTTGGGATGAATCATCCCTCATGTGATTATGAGGCTAAGGGATGGTGTGCTTGGAGGGTATGGGGGATGTGTACAGTCACATCATCATCATCATCATTCCAGTATTTATATACTGCCTTTCTTGATCATTGGATTTCTCCTCTGACTTTAATTCAAGGTGGTTTACAACAGGCAGGTAATTCTAAACCAAATGGTTTGTACATTAAACAAAATGTCCTAATCTTTCTTAGGACGCTTCTTTCCAGGTGTTTCCTTTCATGGTCTGCCCTCTTTGCTGGCATTCACCTTCCACGCGTTGACTGACAGGCAACTCCCTCTCACAGAGCACTGGCTGCAGCTCTCTCTCTCTCTCTCTCTCTCTCTCTCTCTCTCTCTCTCTCTCTCACCACACACACACACACACACACACACACAGAGGGCTTCTGCAGCTTTGTCAGTGTGTGCTCCGCAGGTGGAGGGTGCTGTACGCACGCCATAAAGCGCGCTTTCAGCATCCAGGGAGGAAGGGCTGCCAGTGCGGAGGCCAGCAGCTGTTACTCCACCTGCAGACCGACCCTGTGCCCACCGGAGCAAGTGAGAGTTGCACCATCTCCTTCCCCCGAAGAGACCCCGGCCCTATGGGCTGACCGCGGATCTTCCTGCAGGATTGCGACGTTATTCTTGCACTGTCTCTCTATATTTAAATGAATTTCCTAAACGTGAAATTTGATTTAAACCAATAAGTTAAATTCGTCTTTTTATCTTGGTGGTTTTAATTGCTGCAATTTAAATCATGCCATCCTGTTTTTAAGAATATATCCAGGGAGCTATTAATTTTGCTGCTGCTCTTAATGAAGACATTTCATAGGGAAAGTTCAAAAGGACAGGATTGCTTAAGCATCTCTTCACCTTTCTTGGAGTTGAATGATATAAGGTGACAATACAGAGCTCTTGGTTGTGTGGCGGGGGGGGGGGGAAGCATTTAGGAGCCTAATTTCTTTTGAAAGTCACCTAAAATAGCAATGCAATTAGGCCTGCATTCTTATACCCAGTTTCGAGTAAGCCTCACTGAACACAACGGAGGTTATTTCATGGAGGTAATCTGTGCATTGGATTGCATTGAGAATGTAGTGGTTCACGTTTAACTTATACTACCTGATATCTCTTTACATGAGAATGCTATTGCAAAACCTACTAATTCCCAGTAAAAATTCCAACTGTATTTCTGTCAAAGAACATTTCAGTAACAAAAGGAACTCATTTGTTTGCGAATTCAACTGATACATTCAGTCCATTCCTCCCTCTGACAATATCCATGAATGTTTCCATTTTGGAAAGTATCCAGTGTTCCCAGTAGCGGAGAAAGGGATGGGGCGGGGGGGGCAGACCACCCCCAGGCAGCAGGCGGGGGGGCATCATATCAGTGGCGGGGGTGATCCAGGCAGCGGCGGCAGCAGAGAACGCGGCCGTGGTGGCGATCCAGGCGACGGAACGGCTTGGAGGAGCCTGCAGACGCCTCCTGCTGCCTCCAAGCTGCATGTGTTGTGTGCCCTGCCCTCTCACCCAGCCCCCAAGAGACGTTTGGGCGGGGTGAGTGACGTCACGAGGGGGGCGGCGTTCCTACGCCACTGAGTGATCATTAACTACTCTAAAATTGTTGGCAATTTGACCATTTCGATTGCGTAGCCTCAATGATCTTTGTTGCAACCTGTATGCATTGCTCTCAATAAATCATTTGTTGCTCAGTTGAAACAAATGATCACATTGATGTAAGAAACACACCAATGAATTAGGGTATATTGTATCACCTACAATATAATTCCTATAACTTTTTTCCAAACCTCTTTTCCAAATCACCTTTACGGAAAACATTTCCTGCTTACCTGTAATTAACATTCCCAGCCCTTGAATCCATTCACTTTATAGATGCCACTATTTTCAATACTAAACTGATTTTTTTAAAGAGATATTTCAGTAAATGACAGTACAGTCCATTGCAAGCCTACTCATAAGTAAATCCTATTGGGTTCAGTAGGGCTTACTCACAGGAAATTGTGTATAGGGTTGCAGCCAGGCAACCCAATTCTGTGTAAGGAGACCAGTGGTCTCCACTGGTCTCGGGTATCACAAACATCCATAAGGTTTTGTGTCACTCAGCGAGGAAGCTGTGCTGGCGAAAAGGCTGGAGCCGCTCTCTGAGCCCCAGATCCTTCAGAGCACCTGCTGGGGAAGGTAGGTTCCTTGCCTGGTGGCGGAGAGGCAGGGGGAGGGCAGAACGAGGCATTCCGTGGTGGGGGGATTGGTCGGCTGGGCCTGGGAAAGGGGAGGGATTGTCGGCAAAGGTGACGCCTAAATCCTATCCCCCTTCCTGGGCCTGGCTGCCATTACACGGGGCTCTCAGATTTGCCCCAGCAAAATAGCTGGCGCACATCCAAGTCATCGGGGCGGCTGGGACTTTACCCGGGTGAAGGGAACAAACGTTCCCTTCCCCTGAGTGACCTCCCAGGCAGCCATTTTGTGCTCTGGATGCAGCACAGGCTGCACTGGCCTCGCTGCATCGCAGGGCACAAAGTTAGATAGGATCGCGCTGTTAGAGGTTTAACCTTCGGTCTTTTTCACTCTGATGTACTCTGTTTGTCTTGGATAAAGGTAAAGGTGACCCCTGACAATTAAGTCCAGTCGTGTCCGACTCTAGGGTGTGGTGCTCATCTCCATTTCAAAGCCGAAGAGCCAGCGTTGTCCGAAGACGCCTCCGTGGTCATGTGGCCAGCATGACTCTCCTTGCCGCAGCGCGTAGCATGCGGCTGGAACACGGAGCGCTGTTTACCTTCCCGCAAGCGGTACCTATTTATCTACTCGCATTGACATGCTTTGGAACTGCTAGGTTGGCAGGAGCTGGCCAAGCAACGAGCGCTCACCCCGTCGCGGGAATCGAACTGCCGACCTTTCGATCGACAGCTTATGGTACTGAATGCTATAATTGGCTGAAGCTGCAGCAGGTCAGGTACTGATGGGTTCTGCTGTGATAGTGTCATGTTGGGTATGGTGCTTACTCATGTCGAGTTGTGTTGCTTGTGCTCCAGACATGGGACAAAAAATAATAATGCAAAGAATGTATGTAAAAGGGTGTGAGAAGCACAAGAGCATGCTTCTTAAAGACTGAATGCTCACTTTTTCCCACTCCATGTAGAAATGACAGCGTGTGCCTTTAGCGGATAACTTTGACTGAGCTATAGCTACAGTCCAAGAGTCAATGACCCAGAGCTGCCATGCTGGTTGATTCTCCCACAGTGAGGGGATATCACCATCTCCTGGGATTTGAAGTGTCTTGGCTGAGGGTTGTCTCTCACAGCGCTGAGCTTGAGCCATTACTGTAGCAGCCAGTAAACAACTTTGCCACCAATTTAAAAAGAAATCACTGTCAGAAAATCATAGTAGCAGTATTTTTCTGATCCTTCTACTTATGGACAGTAAAGAGTGTTTTTTGGGTGGTGTTTTCCTCGTCAATAGTATATACAATATACAGTAAGCCATTATGCGTACCCCCAGGGTGTCTGAAGCCATCCTTTCATTTACCCAGATATTTCCACTTTTGCATATGCTAGTTGCACATGTTGGACACGCTTCTTCCCAAAAGTGGATGTGCAGTTTTGGCCAGTGAGATTTGAATCATTACTATACATAGTTGCATAGTAACCTCATGATCATGGGGGTCTCCTCTTCTCCCCCCAAGGGGGGCAACTGCCTCAAAAGGGTTATCATGTGACATACAGTTGCACCAACCAGGAACATGAAATGTATGCTGATGTATAACTCAAAGTATTTTATTCTTGCCTGCCTGGGCTGCCCAGGCTGGGCATCCTGATGACTAAACACAAATCCTGGGGCTAACCATCCCTTTTGAAGGGTTTCATCACCCCATTATCATGATTTTGGCTGGTCTAGGTCTAGGAATCAGACAGATGACTGCCGACCCCCCTCTAGGCAAGGGGTGATGAGGATACTGGAGCGCTACACCTATCCACCTCTGAATCAGGAGCTCGGAGTTGGACTCAGTGGGATCCATCCAGTCCTGGGACAGGTGTTGCACCAGTACACTCCACTGGGCCTGGGACAGCACTATGGCTAATCTTGCTGGGGCTGGTCCCAGGCGCGTGACTAGGGAGGAGCGCGCGGAGCAGCTGCTCCGCTCGCGGGTGGGGGCGCACTCAGCTTTGGGGCTGGGGCATACTTGCCGTCTTCTTGCTTCGGCCGTCTTCTTTTGGGCCCGCCCTCCCTCCCTCCCTGGAGCCCAAACAGCTCCGAAATGGTAACGAAATCGGCGGGAGTGTGTGTGTGGTTGGAGCCGCGCTGAGCGCGCAGCTGCCTCCCTCCGCCCTCCTATTGGCTACACAGGGCGCACGAAGCGCACACAGGGCGCACCCTCATCGTCACGTCACAGGCCCCGCCCTTGCTCCGGGCCCCCCATCGAGATCCTTGCCCCTCTGCCCAGACCCCACACCAGTTGGCAGCTTGCCCAGGGCTGCTCTCCGCTCCCCCTCACTGTGATAGTCAGGCTAACCCCTAGGTTCCTTTCCTTGGTGGGGCTTGCCTTAGGGGTTCCTGCTGCCCTTGATGCTGCCTTCCCTGGTCTCTTTCACCTCTCTTCCCCTCTGGACCTCCTTTCCTTTGCTGCTTGGTCTCCCTTCTCATGTCCTTCTCTGGCTCCTCTCTCTCCCTCCCATTTCAGCTCACTGTCTCCAACCTCCTCCCCCTTCTGCCTGCCCTCTCCACCTTTTATCCCTACCCACCTGTGCGCTAGCCGCTCAGCTGCCCAATCACCAGCCGCTACTACAGCTTCACTGGCTTGTCCTCCTACTTCCCCAGCTGGCTGGTGCTCGGTGGTGATGTTGCCACCAGGTGTCATGGTATCCAACCAGCTGCCGCATCATGCTGCTCCAGCCCAATCAGCCGGCAGATGAGGCAAGGCTCAAAATCCTCCACAATTAGCTTAATTGCTCATCATGGTCTATTGAAAAGCACAAACAGCATTCCAAGCAATGTAGCACTGCACACATGAGTTGAGTAATATTAGCAATAAATGGTGACCTTGCATGTCAGCTTGTGCACCCATTTACCATTTTTGGGTACTTGTGGATCTTGAGAATAATATTCTCAAACTTGCTTCTTGTTGGCAACAATTACTCACAACAGGCCTATTGCATTTGGGTGGCATGTTGGATACTTCTCTATGGAAAGAGATATATGAACATGTTGTGAACGGGCATGGAGAAGGACTTAAGATCTCAGGGTTGTTTCTAAAGTCAGTTTGTCATGACTAAAACCACTGAAATAAATGAGATAGCTAACTTGGTCACAACTGACAGTCCAATTCTACTTAACTCCCCAAGCAGTGATGCAGCAGTTCCGATGTGGTGCCCGCTGAATCCTGCTGGGGAGGTTTTAGCATCTGGAGGCCTCCTCGGGGTAAGGGAAAATTTGTAAGCCCATGCCAGGCTACCAGGTCTACTCAGACCTGTGCCAGGTCTATAGCTGGTGCAGGTCTGTGTGGACCCGTGAAGGCAGATCAGGCCTGGCAAGGGGCTTAGGATTCGGCGGACGCCACCACTGCCAAATCCACCCCCTTCCCAGTCCTGATCTGCCCTCCTCCCTGCTCCCATCGCTGCCCCATTCCTCCCCCCGCCCCATCCCACCCCCTCCCCACCTCCCTCCAACCCCCTGCACTGAATTACTGGCACCGGCAGTCTTTCCTGATCTGCTGGAGTGTGGACCTAACCACTTGCCGCTTGTGACAGTGGTTAAGCTGCACAGAATGGCTTGTCACATTTTGCGACAATCGTGAGGGGCCTTTCCGGTGGCGTACAGCTCTAATAGGATCTGGCCGCCAGTTCCATTAATTCAATAGCTGGCCATAGCCAACTTTCTTTACATATAGCCCACAGGGGTATATGTATAACATATGTATATCTTACATATAACCCACAGGGATGGACAACGAGGAGATAAGCCAAGTTGAGAGTTCCTGCCTCTGGACTGTTCTTTTGATCTCAGTCCTTGCCGGCTTTTCTAAATTATTTAGCCTGGATGAATCAATGGGTGATGACTGCTCATTTTTTTTGTTTCCCTGTTAGCACAGTGAAAAATGGTGAAGGCAACCAGATCACATCCTATAAAGCTGCTTCCTATACGCAAAAGATTATCCTGATAAAGCAGATCTTATGTCAGAAAGAAAGGGGTTGTGCTTTTGTTGGGTGGTGGTGGTTGTTTTTCCTGTGGGAACTAGAAACACGAGATGCTAGTGAATTGAAGGACCCCTGTTGCAAAGCTGCATAGCCCGCTTTGGAGTTCTTGGCATCTCACAAGGACTGGAAATGAAATCACTATTCATTTTATTAGATTTCTCCTGTTTCTTATGTTGGGAGATAAACGTGGTCATAATCTAGAGCGCGGGAATATCCATTACCATTTTCAATGAGCCCGCTGGCTCCCCCCCCCCGAAGTGGTAATGTGGCCTTGTAAGAGGCATATATATATTCATATACTGTATAGATGAAGTGTTAACACAGACATAGATGCTTTAGTAGTGGGAGCTGGATTTCGGTATTATTCAGGTGCATTAAGTGCCTGAATAGTTTAAGCTGCATCAGAGATATAATGGCAGATAAAACACTTAATTCCGTCAAAAGTACCTAACCTGTTGTAATGAAACATTCTGATAAGTTAATTCCTACATATTCTAAAACAGTTTTGGCATAAGGGCCAAACTGTGACATTAAAGAGCGTAAAAGGGCGCTGTCAGTTTTCTTCAAAGTTAATCTTGTCCCAAAGCTGCTGACAGAAACCCCGCTCCCCAACCGCAACCCCAGGCCAAGTGTCTCATGTGGCACTGCTATAGAACAGTCTTGAAAGGGTATTAAAATGTCCAGGTTTTTTAAAAAAAACTAAGGGTGATTGTTATCGTTACTGAAAATGAGGCAGAAACCTTATTCCTTTCCCTCATTGCAACTGATCTGCATCATTTTATAGCAGTCTAGAAGTGCCTAGTCCTCTTTGGACAAAAAAACAAAGCAGTTGGTGGAGTTAGAAAAAAGAAATACTCGTGGGGCTCTCAAATACGACCAAGCATGCCTACCCAAGCGGTCTGATGCTATGTCAAGCTGGCTCCTGGAGAACCATAGTTTGCAAATCATAAGGCCACCTCATGAATTCGTGCTTCCTCCCCTTACCCTCTCCCTTCTCCAATTTTCCTGATCCTGATATTAGCCATGGCTTCACTTTTCGTGTGCACCAGTACAAACTATGGTGACTACAAAACAGATTCCCTCTTAACCATAGTTCTTAAGTCTTCTTCAAACCATGGTTTCCAGCTCTCATTTATGAGGGATCCAAGTTGTGTGCTAACCACAGTTTGCAGCAATGCACATGTAACATCAGGTCCAGGCCAAGGTGAATTAATGCCTAAAACAGTGCCCCATTTTTTCATCCCCCTTATTCATTCTGTGCATGTGTTAGCGCACACATATCCTGCATCCCCTGCCCCTACTTTCTTCTCCTCCCCGGCTTCCTCTTCTTGTCCAGCAGCCCCACCTCTGCCACCACAATCCTCTTCAGGCTGAGCAGGTGGAAGGGAGGACTATGACTTCTTGCATTCTCTCCCCAAAGTCTGCCTGCCCAACCTATTTAGAAGAAGATGTCCAGGAAGAGGATTGCAGTGCCAGAGCCAGGCCACAAGTTAGCTGCTGCTGCTGCCGCCACAATCCTCTTCCTGCTCACTCTCCTTCCCACAATGGAAGGGAAGTGAGCGAGAAGAGGATCGTGGCCCCAGGCTAGAGAAGGAGTTCAAGAGCACTGAGCTGGCAAGAGCACTGGCAAGTTCAATCTCCTTCTCACAAGGGAAGGAAAGCAAGTTAGAAGAGTGGTGGCGGCAATGCCCAGTCTTCTCCTTCAGCTCCCCCACCCACTGCAATCTCTTCTCATTTGCTTCTCTTTCTTGCCAGAAGGGGAGCGAGCAGCAGGAAGAGGACTGCAGGGACAGCACTGTCGTCGGAGAAGGAGGAAGGGTGGCACCACCACCACTATCCCAATCTTCTTCTAGCTTGCTTCCCTTGTGAGGAGAGGGACAAGGAAGAAGATTGTGGTGGCAGGCAGGGTGACCAGTGGAGCACTCCATGCCAGCATCACCAACCTGCTGTCTGAAGTGGCCACTTCACCCTGTCTCATGAATGGGCTGGTCCTGAAACTGTGGTTAACAGTGGAGAGGGGAAGAAGGGAACATGCAGTGATGGCCTGCCAGAAGCCAGGATTTCATCTGCATGTAGACTTTTTCAACAGGGTATGGTCCACACTGCACAACTGTTGACAGGGATGGGGGCACTCATTATGTGATGGAGCTAAGCCAGTGACATCCTCTGGCTAAGTATTGTGTAGGCCAGCTCTGTCTCAATTCAAGTGAATATCAGCATGCCTGTTGAAGACAGACTCTTCAAAGTGATGCTTCTCACAGCAGATATTAGCTCTGGAAATAACTCAGGGTCCATGAAAAACAAAAACAACCCAACACACAACACTTATGCTATAAGATCTTGGCCCCTTGGGTTATTTCTAGTATATCTAGTGATTTTTTTTGTGAAGTTCCAAGCAACATGAAAACATTTTGCTCTCCCTGTCAAGATATATTTTACAATCCATTTGTAGAAATTGCATCTCCACAGAGCACAAGATGAAAAGTCTCATAAAAAGATGTAGCTCTGCTTATGATCCTACGTCCAGCCTCCTCCATCTCTCTCAAACCAGCTCTTAATTGGATTTGTGTAGAGTGTGCATTTCTGACCCATCCGACACATGTGATCCTTGTGGATGGATGTAAATGACACATTCCCTCAAGTATCAAAAGAATCAGAAATTTAGGAAGCAAAATAGCATAGCGGAAGGAATACGTTTTCTGGAACGGAGCCTCCGAGATTCACACTGAAAGCAGCTAGCAACGTTGTGAGAGGGAGAATGGGAGGTGAAGAATTGACAGATGTGCAACTGTTGGGGTGAAACATGTTGTTGTTGGACACGTCATGCTGGGCTGATGTCAAATATACTGCAGGGAACTAAACGAAAAGGGCTTGATCTTGTCAAGGAGCATCTAACTCACACACAGTGGCAAATGGAGCTGCATGTTTCCTCCACCATCGTGACAGAGAAATACTTCTGCTCCTAGATACCAATTTTATTGTTAAAAAAAGGGTGGTGGAAGCCGATAGCTTAAAAAGGAAAGTTGTGGAAAAAGCTGCGTCGGTCGAGTGTGGGAGGCGCCAGGCAGCAGAAAAGCCAGACTGCAAAAGGAGACCACCTGGAATGTAGCTGTTCATGAAAGATTGGACATTTATATCTTGTAAAAAAAACCAAGGGGGTTTAGGACAGCCTGCCCACGTACACCGCCTTGAATTAAAGTCGGAGGAGAAATCCAATGACCAAGAAAGGCGGTATATAAATACTGTATATTATTATATTATTATTATTCAGCAGAAGTCAGGGCTAACATATAACAGCCCAATCCTAATGTAAATTAGGGCGACGGAACGAGCGTTCCGCCACCCTAAGCTGTTGCGAAAGTGGCGTAAAGCACTTTTGCGATGACTCGAGAGCAGGGAAGGCCGGCGCAAGACCAGCCTGCCCTGCTCCGCTGCCCGGACCAGCTCCCGCCTGCCGCCGCCTGAACCAGGTGAGGATCCAGCGGATGGGGGAGGTCTGGGAGCAAATTGCGGGGGCACGATAGGCCCAGCAGATCAGGGAGGGATCCACTTCGAAATCGCCACTGAGTCCACAAAAACCTGGAGCCAGCTCTAGATTTGTTTGCTTTGTTCAAAAGATGTACAAAAGGGTTTGAGGAGGCAGAGCCATTCTACAGCCCATTCTTATCGCAAGCTCCTCTCAATTCCCACATACTTTACACTGCTCTTTTTAAAATAAATTTTAAAAGACGCAAAAACACAGTCAGAGGATCTTCTGGGTTAGATCTCAGTATGCTTCTGGCTCACTTGCTAAACCTCTTTAAATAGTAGCAGGTTCAAGACAGCCAATTTTGCTCACTCTCAATGCATTAAAAAAAATTCATTTCCAGGAGGCCTCTCACCACTAACTCAAGTGGTGTAACGCTGGACGAATTCATGGTAGAGGACCTATCGGTGGCCCTAATTCAGCACAGCGTTAGCTGCATTTCAGCCTATTGATCAGCGGACTTAAACAGGCTTAACTCTGTGTCAGTGACATTCATCATAGCAATGGAACTTGCATGTTCACAGTCTGTAAATCTCCCTTTGTCAGATGCGGGGGACCAACAGTAGGGGATGGTTATTACTACCACAATCTACCTATGAATATCCCTGAGGCATCTGGCTGGCTGCTATTGGAGACAAACGTTGGACTAGATACTCATGGACTGATCCTGCAAGTTCTCAGATTCCTTATTCAAGGCTGGAACACATAAATGTACTTTGCTCAGGGTTGGAGCTTGGATTTGAATGGGTGTTTTGTGGATGCTGTTTTTAGCACATTGTGGAGAGGAACATGCACACGCACACACACGCAATGCTGTAGTACAGGAGTTTTGTAGACTGAGTGCCCCGGTGTACAATACATATCGAAAGGAAAACATTTGTCTATCTGGGCAGATTCTTTATTGCCGGCCTACTAACAGATGTTGAGATTTAAAATACAGTAGGCAAAACCTAAGAACAGATTACTAAAGGGCAGGAGGAAGAGAAGGAGAAAATGGCAGAAAAAAATTATAAGAAAGAGCATCACACTGTGAAAAGATGACACACGTAAATTAAGCATTACAGCAGAGAATTTGGATTAAGGTTGGAGATAGGAACAAGAGAGAGAGAGAAATAATAGGATGTGGTTCTATACCTCCAGGGTACAATAATTTTTTTTAAAAAGCAAATCTGCCTGTGTTTATGCAGATAAGAAAGGTTTTTAAAGAGATTGTAATATTGATCTTATGGGATTTCAATTACCCTGAAACTGACTAGGCTGGGAATTTGAGACTATCTTAAGAAATGAATCTTCCTCCTGAATGGAGAATCGTTCTCCTTGAGGCTTTATATTGGCAACTGAAAAAAACAAGTGTTTGAGATATATGCTTAGGGTCACTGTTATTATGGTTGTCAGTAAATTAATGCCAATTAACACGGAAAATTCTTCACACTATATATCTTAACAGCAACAAATCCTCAGTGCTAGTTATATGGCAACATATATTTCCCAAAGAGTACACATACATTGCCAACAAAATCCTGAATAATTAAAGGAATCCCCAATGCTTGTTATGCAATAGAGGATTTTTTTTTTAAACACCAGCACCGGGAGCAACAAAACTCAAATAGCAGCTAGTAGAACAGCCAACAGAAAGACTGGAACAAACAACTGGATTTTGAAAGTTCAGTATAGTGGTGGAGGCAACATCTCAACATCTCTGACCTACAAGCCTGTACAATGACCTGTGAAAGTATTTGGCAAAAGCTGCAGATAAAGAAAATAAAATCTCTTTGGACCCAATTGTTAGGGCATCTGGCCAAGTTACCTCTCCTCATCCCCCACGAGTGAGTGGCCACAGAAACTAGCCAGTTAGAGGATTGGGCTGGAGATGAGGTACAAAGAGGGCCCAATCCTATCCAACTTTCTAGCGCTGATGCAGCCATACCAACGGGGCTGACTTCCAAGTACAAGTACATAAAATTAAACTGGACTAACAGCCCATTCCTGCTTAAGATGAGGCGGCTGGCCAAAATGGCTGGCCGCTGCATCCTAGGTAGAATGCAGTCCACGCCAGCGTGGCTGAGGTTCACCTCAGGGGGACGTTTGTCCTCTTCCCCCGGTGTAAGCCCCAGGGGCCCCAATGGACCTCCTCAAATGTGCACTAGCTATTTAGCTGGTGCACAACCGGGGAGGCCATGTAAGGCCTGCCCGGTCTAGCCTGGCCCAGGAAGGAGCTTGAGAATCAGCGCAGCCTGGCGCCAATATCCCCTCCTCCTCCCAGGCCTGGCCGGCTAATGGCCCCTCCTCCACCACCTCAGCCCACCCTCGCTACACCCTCCCGCCTCCCGGCGCAGGACTTACCTGCAGGTCCTGCAGCACTTACCTGCAGGTGGCGCAGGTCCTGGGGGACGATGTGGCAAGCGGTACTGGCCTCCGCGCTGGCGCCACTTATTCTCTGGATGGCATGAGTGCCTTAGGGCACTTTCACGACGCCTAAGGCCGGCAGAGTGGGAAAATATTTGTCTATCTGCGCAGATTCTTTATTGCCTGCCTACTAACAGACGTTGAGATTTAAATAGGCAAAACCTAAGAACAGATTACTAAAGGGCAGGAGGAAGAGAAGGAGAAAATGGCAGAAAAAAAATATAAGAAAGAGAATCACACTCCTTTGTTAAAAAGCTTCTCTTGACTATCAAAATATAAGATGGTAAATAAGCAATTACCGGTAATTTTCCAGTCAATGTCCTCTCATCATTAGTGAGTATTCTAGAGAATAGTCCTATGCCTGCCTACTTAGAAGTTTGCTATTAAGTTCAATGGGGCTGACTCACAAGTAAGTTTGTATAGGATTGCATCTCTAGTGACCTTGCATTTAAAAAACGGTAACAAATTATTCTGCCGTCCCCACCTAGAACAGGGACAAATAAAGCCTAACTAGTCAATTGGAGGGTGTCCTACATTTCCTCCCTCTAAAACAAAAGCTATTATTAATATATAGACAATGTATCCCAGAAATCCAGGCATGCTCTTATTTCTTTGGGCTGATTTTAGAATAAGAACTCTAACCTCTTAAACCAGAGAAATAGGTCAGAATCAAATGAATTTTTTAAAGGAACATTCATATGAAGCAAAGTGGATAAAGTTAGAATTCTGAGGTGTTTAGAGACCATGTAGATTTGACAGGGGTCTGTGCATTGACACAGATCTGTCTAATATAATCTTTCATGTACTATAGGTTGCATTTGCTTTGCATGTGAATGGATTTCAGAGTTTTGCTACTTAAAGATATGCAGGTCTGTTTGATGTGTTATTTCATAGAGATACCTTTAAAATGATGGAAAGTAGTTTCTTTCTTTCTTTCTTTCTTTCTTTCTTTCTTTACAGTGATAGAAACCCGACCCGAGTATCATTACCAGGTGACTTTTCAGATATTAAGCATTTCTTCATAAGGAATATTGATCTATAGGAGAACTACATACAGTGAAAGAATATTAAGAACTAATCAGGATTTCATTTCTGAGCCTAGGAAAAATACAGCTTGAAGGTAAATGTGACCTTTGAAATATGACATTTTAATAAGAGAAAGAGAGAAATTTTTTATGAAGATTGCCATTTCATGTAACCTCTTAGAAGACACATTGCTTCACTTTATTGTAATGCCATATATAACAGGAGCTGGGGTTGCCAGCTCTTTTTTAAAGCCAGCTTCTGTCGTGCGCTGTGCAGTCTGATGTGCTAGCATCAGCAGGTGATAATGCTTATCTCCCAGCTTCACCTGCTGATTCTTGCATACGAAGCTGCTACTAAAGGAATAGGAGCAGACCAGGAAGGATTTTTTTTTAGGTGGCCAGTCAATAACCTTAGCATGCACTCAGATTTTATAATGCCTCTGTGGTAGGGAGCCAGAGGTAAGCAGGTCAGTAAAGACTGACCCTGAGGCCAGTCTACACATGCAGCAGGATGAGCTGGTATAGCCCTCAAGTGGTAGAATGGACCGTATATGGGTTGTGCACAGAATCCCATTCTGGGAAGGGGAAGGAGAAATTCCTTGGATGACCACAAAGCAGAAGAGATTGTTCTCTCTGCTCCTGGTCTTTTTCTCCCACCCAAGCACCTCAAAGAGCGTTCTGTAATTCACCTGGATCCTTCTCTCCTTGGCAGTAGCTCCCCTAGTCCGCTCTTCTTGTTGGCACAAAAACATCAGCCAGACCACCTGCCAGCTTCATGTATTCATTAGTGCCATTCCCAGCCTGTTTTAAAGCGAGTGTGGCAGCTGCATATGCCCCAGTCATGCCTCCATCTTGCAAGAGCCCTGTATTGCCCTGAGAATGGGGCCATCTGTTCCATGAGCTCCATGAGACACAAGGTAGCTAGCGAGAGCTCCAGTCTGCAGTGGCTTGTCTGCTATTTGCTTTGCTTCATCACTGGTCTGAAAGGACTGGAAATGGACCCCTGCAACCTGGAAGTCGTTGATCCTGGACAGGCTGCCAGTGGGTGGTGCCACTTTTGACTGCTGTTGTATGTTTACAAAAACAATTGCTGTTAAGTTAAATACAAAATCATAAGAACATAAGAAGAGCCCTGCTGGATCAGGCCAAAGGCCCATCTAGTCCAGCTTCCTGTATCACACAGTGGCCCCACCAGATGCCTCAGGGAGCACACAGCCAACAAGATAACCTGTTTCCTGCTGCCACTCCCCTGCACCTGGCGCAGAAAAAACCTACTTCTAAAACCAGGAGGTTGCTTATGGTTTGTAACATGTGATGGTCTTTTCCTCCATGAATCTGTCCAAACCCCTTTTAAAGGCATCTAGGCCAGATGCCATCACCACATCATGTGGCAAGGAGTTCCACAGATGAATTACATGCTGGGTAAAGAAATATTTTCTTTTGTCCGTTCTAACTCTCCCTCCACTCATAAGAACATAAGAAGAGCCCTGCTGGATCAGGCCCAAGGCCCAAGGCAAGTGCATCAGAGAGCAAGGTTCTAATCTATCCCAATCTACTTCCTGCTGGGCTAGAGGGGTTGCAAAGAGGTTTTTTCATGTAGGGGAGCACTCAAAATATAATCTCTCACTTGCAATCTGAAGTGGTACAGTCCATGATTCTCCTTCAGGACTCTACTACCGCTTTCCCACTCGATTCCTCTGCATGTGCTCGCAGATAAGACCTGGGTTTTTGAGCAATCATAGAACCAAAATGTAAACTGTCTTCAGAGTGCTCTCATCAAACACATTAGCATTTGACATGTGCCTGTCATAGGATTTCGACTAGTAATGAGTAAAGAGGGAGTTGATTCCCATGATATCCATTAATACCCATGAAGTGTCCATGGTTCCCATGATGTCCCGTGCTATTGCTGTTCCTGAATAGCAGCAATTCCTACTTGAGCAAGACGCGAGCATACAAGACGTGTACTGCACTTGGGTGCAGCTATGGATACACCTTATTATCCTAAAACATACCATAAGGAGACATGGGCCTTAGGACCAAGTTGTATGTTTCAGGAA
Source organism: Plestiodon gilberti rubricaudatus (assembly GCA_026170595.1). Lineage (NCBI taxonomy): Eukaryota > Metazoa > Chordata > Lepidosauria > Squamata > Scincidae > Plestiodon > Plestiodon gilberti. Next base: position 231,931,616 of record JANXHW010000001.1, on the reverse strand, counting down.
AACAGTGGCATAATAGAAATGAGTCACAAATCTACCGTAATTGAAGTAGCCGCTCCTTTTCAGTTTGTCTCAAGTACTTGAGTTGCTGCTCACATACAATTTCTTCACTACAACAGATACAAGGATCTTTTCAGAAAATACATTAGATGCAATCCATTGCTGTGCTACAAATGTTTAATTCCTTTCGTTTCAATGGGATGTAAAGGCATGCAACTGTGTACTGGATTGCTGACATTGTAAATTACTTATCCCTGAGAAGTGTACATTCCTTCACAGAGGCTCTAATATTTCAATCAGGCAGTCCCAAATAGACACTTTTGCTTTTGCAAATGCTTTTATCATTCACTAATGGTTAGCAGAAGCCTTGATCCTTTCAAGGAACAAAATATCATGAATAGCTTTTTGTCACCTGAATATATTTTGTTATTAGCCTATACTTGGAAAATCAGATATATTTTTTCTAGGTCTGTCTTTAAAGGAAAGAATTCCCCCCTCCCCTGCTAATAATTCCTTTGAAAAGAAAAAAAGAAAAGAAATGTAGTCAAACAATCTCTCTTCCAAAATGGATAATATAAAGCCTGAATATAATACAACAGAAAGGTGCCCCACAGAAACAGGAAATGAAGAGGAGATATGGCATTTATATTACAGGGTATTTATCTTCAAAATTAAATGCACAGGTCAAAATAATCCAGCAGACCAAGACCCAAATAACAATACAAATACTGCTTATACAATTGTTCATGAAGAAGCACACATCTTTCTGCAAGCTGCATACACAATTAGTTGAATGGTGCATGTGACTCAGGCAAGGTCTTACACACCTGTGAAAGAAGAGCTTTGAATGTATCTTTTTAATTTTTTTCTAGCTCAGGCCTTGCCTGAGCTACATGCACAATAAGCTGATTTCAGAAGGAAAATAGCCATTCCGCATATGAAAGTGGCCACACTACTGGTTATGCAACAAAATAAAAAGTAAACCATACTGAAGTGAAAACCATACATTATGGATACACTTCCTGTGTCCCTCCCCTTTAACTAATAGCATTGCACACTGTGTCAACTTAAAGACCTACTCCCAATTATAAGCAGAACCATGAGATAAAAGGAAAAATGCTACTGGGATCCTATAGCCTTGTAAAACATTCCATTGTGTCTGGATCTTCATTAGGGTTGATATCAAAATATTCTTGGAGTACATAGACCAGTGCTGCCCACTTATCTTTTACACAACAGTGTTGTTTATTTTTCAGCAGTCATGTGGATGACTGTTGTCGGTAATTGGTTTGCGTGTAATTGGTTTGTGGAACTCCTTGCCACAGGAGGTGGTAATGGCACCTGGCCTGGATGCCTTTAAAAGGGGATTGGACAGATTTATGGAGGAAACGTCCATCACAGGTTACAAGCCATGATGGGGATAAGCAACCTCCTGGTTGTAGGAGTAGGTTTTCTTGTGCCAGGTGCAAGGGAGTGGCGACAGGATAAAGGTATCTTGTTGACTTGTGCTCCCTGAAGCATCTGGTGGGGCCACTGTGTGATACAGGAAGCTGGACTAGATGGGCCCTTGGCCTGATCCAGCAGGGCTCTTCTTATGTTCTTATGGATGGCAGCTAGAGAGGCTGAAGTATGTGCCAATCTGATTTCATATGTGCACAATTGTCACTGCTGTGGAGTCGACTTCTGTGATGTTCTATCAACTGGGTAATCCTTTGTGACCAGCAGTTTCTCTATATATTAATAGCACCCAGCTAACAACTTTGTAATCTAAAACTTTGTACAACAACAGCTAACAACAGTGCCACGGAAATAAGTAATTACATGTGTGTGTGTGTGTGTGCACGCGCGTGCACACATTTTATTTTATTTTTTTATTTTCTGTATTTATATACTGCCTTTCTCATCATCAGATTTCTCATCAGATTTATTCAAGGCGGTTTACACAGGCAGGCTATTCTAGACTCGAAGGGTCTTTACAATATTGTTCTATTCATTCTATAGAACCTTTCCATACCCCAGATATTCCCCTTCCGAGTGTAGTCCTCCTTCTGGTTTGTGCTCTGCACTTCCAAGCTTCACAGTTCACCACAGTTTGCACTCAGACAGTTGTGTCAGAGTATGCAGGAAATTTATGGCGTGCAGCCTCCCAGTCCTTGTCCACAGTGAAGAATGACACAGACACGGTAGTTTCTACCACCAAAGTCTATTTACATAGCTCACAAGTATATACAGCAGATAAGCATAGCAGTCTTTCTTCAGCAAGTTTGTACAGAGTAACAGCACAGAGAATTGAAGCCTCAGATACTGGTCCTGGGTGCTTTACCTTTATATAGTTGCTAACCAATCAGATTCAAACATTGCATCCTAGTCAGCATGACACAGCACTTTTTTTCTACCACCTTGTTAACCATTTACTATAAGCATGATCTCATCTTTTGTTTAATCACTATGACACAGCATTTTTGCCCTGCATGGTTTTTTCTGTTCATGCTTGTGAATTCCCAGGTTACAATAACCTGACACCCCTCCAATTTACAGCTGAACAGAACTTACAGGAACCAAACCAAGTTCTCTTGTAAGTTTTGCATGTCTTTGTGCACACAATGGTTTTGTCATGAGATCAGCCAAATTGTCTTCTGATGGGCAATAAATTAATTCTATTAACCTTTCTTTTATGGCTTCTCTTACATGACAGTACTTGATGTCTACATGTTTACTTCTACTTTTTACCCTTTCACATGTTGCCATTTGAATACATGTTTGGCTATCTTCAAATACAGAGATGGGATGATGTTTCATTTCAAAACCAATATCTTCAAGTAATTGTTTATACCAGGTGGCCTCTAAACACATTTCAGACAAAGCTGCGAATTCTGCCTCTGATGTTGATACTGCTATGGATGGTTGTTTTCTTGCTTTCCAACCTATCAATGCACCTCCAAACATTATTACTAGACCAGAAATTGACCGTCTGTCTTGCATATTATTACCCCAGTCACTGTCAACATAACATTTCAGATCATACCATTTCAGTTCTGGTGAATCACAAGGTTGCAATATTAGACAATGATCTATTGTTCCCTTTAAATAACGAAAGATTCTTTTTACTCCCAACCAATGCCTCTGAGTGGGTTTTGAAGTGTATCTGCTCAAAATATTTACTGCATTTGCAATGTCTGGCCTTGACCATTGCGCTAGATACAACAAGCTTCCAATAGCTGACTGGTATAATTCCTGGTCACATAGATTTTCATTTTCTTCTTCTACTTTCTGAAAGTCTATTATCATTGGAGTCTGCACGCTTTTGCAATTGTCCATTTCAAACTCCTTTAAAAGTTGCTCTATTTTCTTACTTTGACTCAGGATATATCCCTTATCCTGTAGTTTCTTTATCTCAACTCCTAAGTAATTTTTGATTTCTCCTAAGTCTTTTAACTGGAACTTCTGTCCCAGTTGTTTTGCAAATTTGTCAATTTGTGACTGGTTTTTTGCCAAAAAACAGATATCGTCGACAAATATAAGAAGGATGATTTGTTCCTTTTCATAATTCTGTACATACAGACATGGATCAGCTAGGCTGTTTTTAAAACCCATTTTCTTTAAGGCTAAACCTAAACATTGGTTCCAATTTCTAGCTGATTGTTTTAATCCATATATGGCTTTGTTAAGCTTATATACTGTCTCTGATCCAGTTACTTCAAAACCAGGAGGCAACTTCATAAAAACACATTCTTCCAACTTTGCATTCAGATATGCAGTGGTAATATCAAAATGATTCACCTTATATTCTTTTGCAGCTGCTAAAGCTAATGCTAATCTCACTGTTTCTCCTCTCACTGTGGGTGCAAAGACTTCATCATAATGAATGTTTTTCTTTTGAGCAAACCCTTGCGCAACTAGTCTTGCTTTATATTTCAATTCACCATTTACTAGCATTTTCTTTTTATACACCCATCTACAACCAACAGCTTTTTGCCCTTCTGGTAATTTTACAGGGGTAAATACATTGTGCTTGTCCATGGCCCTCATTTCTTCATTCATTGCTTCTTTCCATTTCTCCTGCTCTGCCTTAGGCAATTGTAAGACTTCTTGATAGCTTTGAGGTTCGTAATTAACATGACACACTCTCACCTCCCCTGCTGTAAATCTATCAGGGGGAATTCCTTTAGTCACTCTTTCTGACCTATGCAAAGTAGCAGGTTCTTCCTTTACCGGGACCTCATGAGTTAATGTGCTCTCTAACTTATCAGCACCTGGGGCAATTTGTTGCTGTGGCAACGACTTTTCCTTCTGCAAGGAACCTTGTCTGAGAGGAAGAAAAACTTCTGAGTTGGCATGTATCCTCCCCCAATTCTCATGCTCTGAAAAGTTTGCTGACCGAGAAATTACAACATTTTTACTACCATCAGTAAAACGATATGCCTTTGAACCAGCTTCATAGCCTATAAATTTCATTTTCCTGGCTTTTGCTTGCCCCTTTCTTCTGAGTGCCTTTGGAATGTGTACCCACGCACTACAACCAAAAACTCTTAAATGTGACAGAGATGGTTTTTTTCCAAAGTTTGAAATAGGGAGTATCATTTATTGCTGAACTCCACAGCCTGTTGACTAAATAATTGGCAGTCAAAATGGCCTCTCCCCAGTACCCCTGACTCATTCCTGAGTCAGACAGCAGAGAATCTTTCATGGTCTGTAATACACCATTTCTACGTTCTGCAACGCCATTTTCTGCTGGTGTGTATGGGTTTGTTTTTCTGTGGGTAATCCCCATTTTCTTCAGCCACTGCTCTGAACCTGGGATACCTTTTGCCCATAACGTTTTTGTGCCCAAAAAACCCAATTCTTGAATTGTTCAAATACTTCAGTTTTGCTTTTTAGTAAAAAACAAAATCCAAATCTAGAAAAATCGTCCACGATACAAAGCACATATTTAGCACCGCCAGCAGATGGCGCTAAAGGGCCAATTAAATCAGAATGCACCAGCTGAAAAACTCTCTCAGATATCCTTTCACTTTTCTTTTTTACAGGGAAAACCTTTGACTTTGCAACTTTGCAAGTTGCACAGTCCAGAAAGTTTTTACATGCTTTTACATTCAGCCCTATTGCATGTTCTGGCATTTTTTCTAGCACTTTAAAACTTGCATGCCCCAATCTTCTATGCAATAGGTGCACACACCCATCATGATCTGGCTTGTTTGAAAATGCTGTCTGAGCTGTGATTCTCTCAACTTGAGTTTGCATAACATAAAGTTTGTTCTGTAGTATACCTTGTGCACACACTTTGTCACCTCTTATAATTTGACATTTGCCCCCTGAAAATTCAGTTGTATAGCCAGCATTATCTAAACATGACACACTTAATAAATTATACTCTAGGTCAGGAACACATAACACCCCAGAGAATGTCTCACCAATACAGGGTACATAAATAGATCCCTGTCCCCTAATGTTTGAACAATGCCCATTTGCAAGACATACGTGTTCTCTGGCTGCTGGTCCAAGGGTAGAAAATAGTTCTGGATCATTCACAATGTGCTCACTAGCACCACTGTCCAACAGCCAAATGTCTTTGGTATTTCTTCCTGCTGCTTCCACCACAGAAACATGTGTGTTGTCTCTTCTTTGTTGTCGTGTTGCATTTCCTGTGAAGGGGGTTCTTGCTTTTCTCACTTTACAGTCTCTCTGGAGATGATTAGTAGAGCCACATTGGAAACACCGTCTCACCATGTAGACTTTTTCTTGCTCTTGACTGTCTCCTTTGAATGCTGTTTCTCTCTGCTTATGCAATAAATCACTATCATTCCTCCCTCGGACATGGGATCTTTCATCTCTTTTTTGCTCTTCCTGTAGCAATCTTGTAGTCAAATAAGCCATCGTAAGCTCCTCCTCTTTCATTGATTCAAGGCTTGCAACTATCAAATCCCATGATTGATCAAGAGAACTTAGAACTATATACACCTGATGGGCTTGAGGAAAATTTAACCCTCTTTCTTCCAGTTCAAGAAAGATTCTTCTCATGTATTGAAGATGATCTGACACTCTAACTCCTGGCTTCAACTGTGCCTTGTACAACTTTCTTGTAAGAAAAACCTTGCTGCTTGAAGTTTCTCTTATATGAATAGTTCGCAATGCATTCCAACACTCTGCAGCAGACGTCAGCCCACGCACATGAAATAGCTGACTGTCTTCTAAGCACAAAATGATGCTAGCCAGAGCCTTTTCAATGAGTCTCTTTTCAGCTGCTGTTGGGTCATCTGGAGGGTCACTCACCACTGTCCAGAGATCCTCTCTGCGCAGAAACATTTCCATCTTGAGGCTCCATGACAGGTAATTTGTCTCATTAAGCCGGGTGAGAGGAAATCCTCCACCTGCTCCCACGACAGACTGCATTCTGCTGTTCAAGCCGTCCACTACCCCTCCTGGGCTCAAGGACGCCGACCTCTTCGCCGGACCTTCAGCAGGATCTGGAAATCACCAGGCACTGATTTACGGCTGGGCTGGGCCCATAACCTGTCAGAGTACACAGGAAATTTATGGCGTGCAGCCTCCCAGTCCTTGTCCACAGTGAAGAATGACACAGACACGGTAGTTTCTACCACCAAAGTCTATTTACATAGCTCACAAGTATATACAGCAGATAAGCATAGCAGTCTTTCTTCAGCAAGTTTGTACAGAGTAACAGCACAGAGAATTGAAGCCTCAGATACTGGTCCTGGGTGCTTTACCTTTATATAGTTGCTAACCAATCAGATTCAAACATTGCATCCTAGTCAGCATGACACAGCACTTTTTTTCTACCACCTTGTTAACCATTTACTATAAGCATGATCTCATCTTTTGTTTAATCACTATGACACAGCATTTTTGCCCTGCATGGTTTTTTCTGTTCATGCTTGTGAATTCCCAGGTTACAATAACCTGACAAGTTGTCTAGATGTTCTCTCTCTAGCTGACTCTTCTGCATTCCACCCTCTCATGGTGTCTTCTCAGTGTCTCCGCGAGGTCCGTCAGCAGCTTCTGTCTCCCATCCAAGCGAGAACCAAGGTCGACCCTGCTTAGCTTCTTCAGGCAGGGCACTGTATGCATGCATGTATGTACTGTATAAGTATATACTGTACACACAGTTATGTTTAATACAAAATATTCTAGTTTCCCACATTGTATCGCTTCATGATTAATGCTGTGGCAGCACAACACTGTCAAATTTTCATTTTTTGATTCTTTTTTCCTCTAGGCGCATATTGAAAATCTTTGCTTGGTGCTATGGGACAGGGCATTTCAAAAGAGCACTTAAACAAACACAGGAACTGTGCATATGTAAAGATATAGTAGGCAATAGGATTTGATGTAAATATTTGTTTATGAAAACAACTCTCATAGGCATACCCAGATATTAACTGCCAGCTCTTTTTATAAATCAAAAGGAGTATTTATGGCTTCAGAAAAGCATGTGCGAGCTATAACCAAGTTACACAATACAATACATATGCAGAATATGATTGAAACTGAATGGTTGGTTGTCACAGGATGATTTAAGACTATCAAGATGTTTCTGATGAAAGATGCTTTCAGAATCTAAAATCATCCATGGCAGGTTCTAGCCTCGGGCTCAGTAGCTTTGTGTCCTTCTAGATGGAACACCCACAAACTCCTCCTAACTACCGTAAATCCAGCAATTTAATGCTGGTATGAGATGTCTGGAAATAGAATTAGCACACATGCAGAGGCTGACCCTTCTCTTCAGTTGAAGAGAAAAGGGGGTCCTGCTTGCTTTCTCATTCGTTTCATGCAAAGAGCCCCACTTTCTCCATTCTAGTGAATGGGACAGTGATGCATGCATAGGACCCTTGGATTCTGTGGGGAGGGCACTAGGTTCTGTGTTTCCCTACTGGTCATCTCTAGGCCACAGATTCTCTTTCTGAGGCAGAGTACTACTGTCTCATGTGCCCTCACGAGATTTGGGCACCGCCATCTTGGATCTCGCGAGATTTTGCGAGATCCAAGATGGCGCCGCCGAAAAAAGGTAAGTTTTTTTTTAATTTTAAAAGCGGCGGCAGAGGCTTCACCAGGCCCGGAAAGCCCAGGACTGATCTGGGACCAGAGCCCGGAACAGTCCCGGGCTTTCTGGGACGGATGGTAAGCCTATGTAAAAGGGAATGGAAAAGCAAAGAGAACATTCTAACTTTATTTTTCAGATAAGACATAAAGCAAATTGACAATGTTTCTTTTTGCCCCCCTCACTTTGTTTATAGCATTTGGTTTTTTGTCTTCAAAGTCCAATTAGGTATTAGCTTAAAATATCTGGAATTCCATTTTTGGGGCTTGTGATCTCTTTTTTTAAAAAATGAAAATCAGTTGTGGTTCAAATCAGAATCACAGCGCATAATGTGTGTATGTGTGAGCATTAAATGGGTTGTGCCATTTTCTTCCAGAAAAGCAGTCCCCACCTGAAGCTGCTGTTTGCAGCCCATAGCAATACTGTACTTTCTTTGATGTAATAGTAAATAGTACCTTGAAGATTACTGCATTTTCTGTATAGGGATAGATAACCCAGGTCTGATCTCTTTCCATTTGCTAATATGATGGATGTTTCCATATTTGAAATATTGGTTTACTAAAAGCATCCAATTGATGCTTAATTTTAATTAAATTTGAATTTAAGTATGGCATTACATTTGAATTTAATGATGTGACATTTTGAAATCACTTCAGTTTTCCTAATAAGAACACTAAAATCGGTCCAGTCATGCAGTTTCAGCTCTTTCAAGGTCTGCCACATTTCTGCTCTGCTCATGAGTAAGAGCTGAATCCATTAGCGCCGAGACTAATTTGCCCTCAGAAATCTTCCTCAAAACCTTTCCCCTGCTATTTCCAACACTGAATATATACCCAATAGTTGATGGTAGTTACTCACCATCAGAATTTGTCATCAGACAGTGTCTGATATGTGGCATCCCTGCTAAGTTACAAAGCATATTGGGTGACACAGACTTGGATCAGTCACATATTCTCAGCCCCCTCGCAGGGTTGTTGTGAGGATAAAATGTGTGCTGGTCTGACCTTCTTAGAAGAATTCTACACCCCTGCCCATGGATGTGGATGGGGGCATCCTTTGCCTGGTCCCAGCCTGCACAAAGCATTGAATTAGGCTGGGCAGTTGATGGGTGCCTGAGCAAGTCAAGGGAAGGGCCAGAGATGTGCAGTTTGCATGTAGCCTCTGTCCCTCACCATTCCAACACTGGAGGAGCGCATGACCCAGTCCACCCATCTGTCATGCCAGTCTGGGATTAGCTGGTTTCCGTTAGGGGCCATGTAGGAATTGTTTGCACTACATCCGATTGGCCATTGGTGTGGAGGTTTTTTCACCTACCCCAGTGTGTCCTTAAGGTGTGGTGTTTAGCCAGGGCTGCCATGACTGTCAGGTATAGTGCAGGACAGGGAGTAGGAGTAGGGATTTAGGAGCCTACCACTGGTGTCACTACAGGGGGGCGGAGCTATAAGTTCTGCTGAAATCGGAGCTTCCCTTACACAGAGGAACGAAGCGGCCCCACCCCCTCACCTTCGGAGCCTTTCAGGGAAGCGAAAGCAACGCGCAGGGAGTCTCCTGCGCGTTGCTTTCACTTCCCTGAAAGGCTCCGAAGGTGAGGGGGTGGGGCCGCTTCGTTCCTCTGTGTAAGGGAAGCTCCGATTTCAGCAGAACTTATAGCTCCGCCCCCCCCCCGTAGTGACGCCAGTGGAGCCTACCCTTAGGTAAGCAAGAGTCACAGGGGAAACTAGTTTCAAGAGGCTGGCTGGCTCAAGGATGCTGGCTGATGATCCCTTGGGCTTGAATTGTTTGCCTCAAAGGCTATCTGGCTTGGGTTAGGCAGAGCAATTCAGCTTCCTTGGTTCCCTTCCCAGGGGTTGGCGTCAAAAAGCTGAGATCACTGAGAAGCAACCTCAAGTTGGAGCCAGGGTGGTGTCACCCAAGGGGGTCTGGACAGGTTAGCTATCTCCTCTAGGGTAGGTGTCTGCACTTAAGGGGGGAGGAGTTTGTGTAGGTATGACCTGCTGCAGTTGTAAATTCAAATTGATCAATTGTTATACAGATCGATAAATGTGGCTCATTTTATTCCAAATCACATGGTCTTGTGCCTTTTGTAGCAGTTACCTGGGCAAAGATGAAGATACATTGTGTGCTTCCTGAGGCATCTCATGGGGCCACTGTGAGCTACAGGAAGCTGGACTAGATGGGCCTTTGGCCTGATCAAGCAGGGGTCTTTTTATGTTCTTATACAAATGTGGTGAGTAAATAATAAATAAAACAGGGGTTCTCAACTGGTGGTATGCGTACCACCAGTGGTACTCTGGCCGATCAGAGGTGGTACGCAGACCGCTGGTGCGTCAGAACCCCGCTCTGACACAGCATTTCCGGCCGCGTTTTCACTCCCGAGAAGCTCCTGCTGTTGGCTGAGCCTCTCGGGAGTGCTGAGAAGGGTTCTCCTGCCTTCCCTGCCCCTCCTACCTGCCCTTCTGGGCTCTGAAAATGGCGAATACCCGGAAGTAACTGGCGATGGCGTCATCACCAGTTACTTCCAGTGGTATGACAAGGGAGAGCAGCGCCAGAGGTGGTACACAGAGGGGGGAGGACTGAGAACCCCTGAAATAAAATAAACATCCTGTATCTGCTCTCTGACAGTAGTTGGCTGTTCACATCGGTTAGACGTCTGACAGCATATGATTTTAGTGGTTGGTATTTAGTGTCTGATTTTTACTATCAATAGCCAATGCTGAGTGAAGCCCACTGGCCATGTACTGTAGCCTGCCCGATGCGTGACAACCTACCCACCCTGGTACTTGCAGTCCCAGGCAGTCTCCAAAAACAGAAGATCCTGTGTGGGCTGTATTCTGCTTGGTGTTGTGATGCCATTAGTTACTGGGCCACCCAACAAGGCTAGACTACAAACGGTAATATAGTAGTACAGTATTTAATATTCTTCTCTTGAATAATATGCAATTTCAATCTCAAGTTTGCAATCACTATGTTATATCATTTGGTAGGTGACAGTGACTGTCAATAGTGACAGTCTAAATCTGCATGGCCGGCCCATTCATGAAGCAAGGGAATGCAGCTCTTATCAAGCCGCAGGAGGAACAGCAAGCATTCTTGGGGTGCCCTTCACCCAAGGTCTGCTGCCACCTCCTTCCAGCCCACCATGGATGGAGCTGCACTGATCTGTTTCCCTATGCACTCACTTGACAGTAGGCCCTATTTCAGTTGGGCTTATTGGGTCAGCCAGCAAAATCGCATGGACCATCCACAGGCCAGTGCCAAATTCTACCAGGTTCTTGCAGCGTAGGAATGAAGATGTTCACAGCTAGTGGGCTGACTCATGGGGGAGAACCCAGTAAAAATGTTTTTACTCAAATCTCAGTATTTTATCAGTGGCATTCATTTGAGGTGAGTAATATTCAAATTCAGACAACAAAAATGCACCCATATTAAGCTTCAACAATATTAAAGCAGTGAATAATACATAGTCTCTTATTATCCTGGTCCAAGTTGCATTTCCCCCCTCATATCCTTTCATGCATCACCTGAGAACTGACCCCAACCATCTCTAGAACTGCCACAGTTACATAAAGTTTCATCGACTAACTCCTCTGGAACCAATTAAAAGAGGTTTGGATAGGTCGTCTACTAACCAACAGTAGTTCAAGCAAGGGCCTCAGCACTGCTGCTCACAGCAGAAAAATCCTGAGCCAAGAAAGCAGTTTTTTGGCAAAACGTCCATTTGATTTGAGTTCATGAAAAACCATTTTCAGTCTTAAGGGTAACCCATCATATTAAAATACAAGGCAAAAAAATAAATAAATAGATTTACTCCAGTCACACGTTTCGATAAGTCCATTGGAGTATGAACCAGCCAAAGTTGGTCAGCATACTTAAGTCTTACGAATGTACTCGCCAGCCTTGCAAAACTTTTGTCACAATAAGTTTTTGTCTGCCTTTATGATGCCCCTGGACTATTCATTGTTGCTGCTGCTGTGGAACTCTGTCTTATTGAAATAAGCCCTATTAATGTGGCTGACTGTGAGACCATGCTCAAAAGTGATTTATCACAATTTATACCTGACTTGATACTATTTCTCAAAGTATTGAGAAATAGAAAGAAATACTATTTCTCAAAGTATTGTTCATTCCATTTGAATATCTGGATCATTTATAAGGTAAGCTCCATTAAAAGTTAAGAGCACTTTACGGGGGGGGGGGGGTGAGAATAGCAACCTTTTTCTGGGAGATTGTCAAGAGGAAGGAGACTGATGATAACTGACATGGGGTCGAAGTGTGGGAGGATATGGATTAATTGTAAATTTGTACTGTACATGTTTTATGTTTGTATTGCTTAGGCCAATAAAGGCTTCTGTATCTGTACAGAGGGGGCTTACCTAGTGTGGCCTGGGTGGGCAAAAGGTAATTTGCTGACCTGAGCGTGGTCAAAAACCCACAATATCTCTGCAGGGTTATGATTAATACTTTCCACATTAATACTCACTATTTTTTTGTATCTTGGTCATCAATTGTTTGCATATATTTCTAACTTTGATAGAAAAAAGTACACTATGGTGGATCTATCCAGGTGTTGATTGAAGATCCCTGGAACATTTTGTCCTACAACTAATTTAGGAGACACTTTTAAAGATATGTCTTCGGCAGACTCTTAAAAAGTAAACTAATGGATTGCTGTTTGAAGCTTGAGGTTAATTATATTATTTAATATACAGTGGAGTGTTTAATTGCCTGTAATTAGGATTGACTTGTTGTTTCCTTGGCAAGGCAGATATATGAGAAAAGTGTCCTATCCATTAATATTTTCAAAAGTTGTGATAGGAAAGCAGTAAGTGCTTTATCACACACAGGGACATGTTATTTCATGTAGTCGTGCAGAATATGCTATCAAACTATAAGAAAAGGACCCATAATTTTTCTCACTTCCATTAGAGACAGTCATAAAAAACCTAGAACTGCCTTATTAGTGAAGGGGATTAATAGAGCTATACAGTACTTCATCTTGCTGTATTATTTATATATAGATGGAAAATATTTATAAATATAGATAAATGCAAGAATATCAATTAAAAAGAAAACACAATCACAGATACATAAGCAAGTCATTATCAGCAAACAAAAGAATGTATCAGTCAATGTATAAAATATAAACTTATCAGCCAACATATAAAATACAACATCAGCAGCATTAAAACTATAATGGTAGTACAAAAGCAAATGGACTAAAAGCCTCACAGAATACAAAAGGAAGGGCTTAACCTGGTGGTGCAGTACTGCCAATACTGTTTTCAGGTTTTTGGAGGCGAGAAAACAGGTTCCTGAGAGGCTCGGCCAAAGGTAGGAGCCTCTCGGGAGCAAACACATGCGGCTGAAAGCGCCGCGTCGGAGCGGGGTTCCAGTGGTCCAGCGGTCTGACTACCACCAGCAGTTGGCTGAAGTGGTAGTCGTTCTCAGTGGTACTAGTACCACTGGTTGAGAACCCCTGGTCTATGGAAAATCTCTTCTAAGCTAATTATCCTCTTAGTTGTTTCATCCACATTGCCTTCCTGCATGATCAGCTTATTTTGATGAAGCTCCTGCAGATACTACAGGATGACAGCGGTGGAGTAAGAGTGAGTGATGGCTCTGAGGTGCTCTAACTGTTAAGTAGTTGACTTTGAACTGTGAGAAGAGTGTCATTGGCTCTGCCAGGGGAAAAGTAATTGCCTCACGCCATACTCACTTCCTGGAAAGTAGATTCTGTATTTGAATCTAATGCACTGAAAAATGATTCACAACAAGTGATTTTGATGGCAAATTTAGCAGATGCTACAATTTATTTGAGCCAGCGGGTGGCGCAGTGGGTTAAACCACTGAACCATGAGCTGTCGATCGAAAGGTCGGCAGTTCGAATCCGTGCGACGGCTCCTGCCAACCTAGCAGTTCGAAAGCAAGAAATTGCAAGTAGATTAATAGGTACCGCGTCAGCGGGACGGTAACAGCGTTCCATGCACCTCGGTGTTGAGTCATGCCAGCCACATGACCATGGAAACGTCTTCAGACAGCGTTGGCTCTTCGGCTTTTGAAACGGAGATGAGCACCGCTCCATAGAGTCAGACACGACTGGACTTAATTGTCAAGGGATACCTTTACCTTTACTTTACAATTTATTTATGAAAATCATTTTGAACAGAACACCTCCTGCCCCATTCACTTTCCTACAATCGAGCATAGTATGCAGACTACATTTGGGCAGCCAATCACAGCACACTACTAAGCCCAGTACTAATGCTCCTGCCAGGTAGACTACAGCTCAGATGAGAAGATGTGCGGCATGGAGCTATACCTCTCAAGTCTCTCAAAGGGGAATTTTGGTCATGGGACCCATGGTGAAAGGGCACCTGGTGCACAAAGAGAGCACTTTGCACAAATAACCTCTTGTCCCTCACAACATGTATTATATTACGTTTAACATTTATTTCCTCAGAATTCTTATTGCAGGTATTTTGCCTCAGGAGGATTCCATGCACAAAGGCCCACCGGAACCTCTACTCCAACAGGGTACTCTACTCCAACAACCCAACAGGGGAAGGACACCCCATACAGCATACCCCATACAGGTAAGCAAAAGGGGGAAGGGAATCCATATTGCAATATATTGATGCTGCATTTCCCTCTCACATATTTACCACCCTTTTGACCCTCCAGCAGGGCCTCTGAGGGGGGTTAAGGGGGTAATTTGTGCCCGGGCCCAGGGCAAAAAATGGGTCAAAAAGGGGGCCCTGGAGCAAAAAAGGGGGGGCAGGAGCCAAATTCATATGTAGGGAAGAGGCCCAAAAGAAACTTTGTAGCCTCTGATAAAATTCCTCTGAATGGCCCTGCCCTCCAGGATTATCAAATGTGTCTCTCCTATCACCTGTGTTGCCTATCCCTCCCTTTTGCAACAGCTAAGAACAGGGAGTGTCTGCTCCCTTTCAGAGAATGCCAGAGTTGCCAACCATTGCTTCTGCTGGCCAAACACTCTTCAGAACCCCTTTTGTTTTTCAGGACTTCACCATTGCCACAGGGGGTTGAACAGTGGACCTCTGCAGAGTTCCACCGCACGCACGCGTGCACGCACACACACGCACACGCACACACACGCAAGGGAAAGAAAATGTCCCAAGCAACCACAAACTCACCCCCTACAGGGCACAACTGCTTATACACTCCCTCACCAACACCAAGTATGAATCTCAAGCCAGAGAACAGATGTGGCTGATGCTGTTGTTTTTTCCTTATTTTTCTGTGTGTTTCCTTGCTCTCCACAGGCAGCTGTCCCACAGGTAAGGACATGCAGACACTGCCTGCAGTGACCAGTGTGAGCCCAGCTGCTGACCTACTTCTTCTAGTCAGGCCTCTGTGGCTTTGCAAACTCCATGGTAGACCGTAAACCAACTGGTGCAGCCAGACCTCACTGGCACCTGTTACTTGGCTGTTTGTTGAATAACTTGCAATGGCACAACAGCCTTGATG
This sequence comes from Plestiodon gilberti rubricaudatus, assembly GCA_026170595.1. Lineage (NCBI taxonomy): Eukaryota > Metazoa > Chordata > Lepidosauria > Squamata > Scincidae > Plestiodon > Plestiodon gilberti. Next base: position 231,916,075 of record JANXHW010000001.1, on the reverse strand, counting down.
GGAAGAGATGGATGGCAACTTCCATTCTGTGTTGCTTTCAGGTGGTGCTCTATCACTCATACTGCTAAAACACACACACCAATGACTGGATCACACTTGTTGTTTTATTAGCAGATAGGGATCCCTTCTTCCCACCTTAGTTGTTTCTAACTTCAACTGGCTTCAGAGTGGGTCTCTCAGCTCCCAGAGTCCACAGAATCCTCATTCTGTGACTTCTTGGGCTCTGAGAGGAGGATGTTCCTCGTGACTCCCTGTTCTCTGTTGCCATGGTATATGGTTGGTTGTGGAAGGGCATCATACTGGTGGCCATGTTGGCATGTGCCAGTGATGAAGCAAAGGGCATGGTATGTGTGTGGCGTGGCGCCTTGTGTCATATGCCAGTCCAATGTTTGGCCCGTGCAGCTCCCCTTCTGATAGGTTCATGTGCTACAGCCTCACAGCCAGATGTGCCTGTTTGCGGTGATGCAAAGTGTTAAATGCTGGATAAGGTGCACATTGCTTGCCGTCTCCTGTGGCTGGGTGGTTAGCGAGTAGATTTGTGGAGTAGCCAGTGTGAGTTCTAGATCTGCCTCTGCCTCTTATTTTGTCCCTGTCATGGGTGTTCCTGGCAAGTTATATAAAAGGAGAGTGCCTTGCTAGTTAGGGCATGTCCCGTGTGGGTTTGAACCCGTCTCATCTGGCTCCCAACCTGTGTCTTTGTGCAGTGGGCTATGGGGATCCTGCTGTGTGTGCATGTTGTTGAGGCTTCCCTTTTGACCTGTCCCACGGATGACAGGCTGTGTTGGGGTTTCCATGGATGCTGTTGCCATTGCTGAAAGGGCTGGACCAGCTTTACTGGGAAGGCTGAGCTGGTGTGGGGTTGCCAGGATGAACTTAGGATGTGACGGATGTCACTCTGGCATCCATGTGATGTTGGCGCATTGGCCGAAGAGGATTGGTTCATAAATGTTCACATCCCAACTGCAGAACTCCTTTAGAGTCACAAATCAAGGTCCCAATTAATACTTTTAGGATAAAACCACAATGAACTGTGAAAGAGTACAGACATTTTAAATTCTATTTTCCATTCTGTTCTAACTGCTTGTTTTAGAACAAATGGGTTCCAAATTGCACCCAAAATAAGCTTTTGCCTTTAAGCAGGGTTCTCATATAGCTAGACTTTGGAAGTCCTCTAGACACCGAGCTAGCAGCTATAAACTGTATTCCCAAAGGACATGATTTCTATGTTGCTGCACTTAGTATAAAGGTTGAATAAACAAGCGTAATAATAGACAAGGTTAATTTGACCCATTATTTATGCTTCATGAACTATTCAGGCTGCAGCAAGCTAATAGCATTCTATATCAAAAACAGATACTGCCAAGGCATGGAAATTCTAATTATTGTTTCAGTAATTGTGGTTGTTTATTGTTTTCTAAGTGGATTGACCTTTTGGGGTAAAAAAGAAAATTAGATGGCGTTAAGGCTTTCTGTATATAACAATCTGAGTGTTCACGTTATATAGAGTTTCCTACCAGTTTGTATTATAGCCGAGCACAAGCCAAAAAGGTTGCAAAGGCATCCGAAGTTTAATCTTTTGAGGTTTGCTGTGGATAATTGTGATACTAAAAAAGTGGAAAGCAATTTAACAATGTATCCAGTACAACAATAATACCTTGATCTGCACGTGCAACAGTATCCATAGATCTCCCTGAGATAGATTATGGTCAGGACATGGGCCTTGAAGCACTTTAGAGAAAGGCAGGACAGAATTTTTATAAATAAATGTTACTTGCACCGCGGTCCTCCTTCCTAAGAAGGAGGTCCTCATTCCCAGATATCTTTCATGGGAGGGTCTTGCCAAATGGCTGTGCATACCGTTCAGCAAACTCTTTTCTGTGTTGAGCCAGGTTGACCACTGTACAGAAACCCTATTTTGTGTGCTGATTTCTCCTTGTGGGATTGGAGCCCAAGAATGTATAAATAAGGGCCCAATCATATCCACATGCTGGCAGATCTTGCGATCCATCAGTGCATCCTGCGGACCACTGGCATAGCAGCCACTCTGTCGTTCTGTGGAGAGCTGCCACCACTGCAAGGCCCAGAAGGCTGCATGCAGGTGGCAGCAGCCTGCAGATCAGCCACTGAGCCATGTAGGTTGGTGGTGGGGGCAGATCGGGGCAGTGATTGGGCTAGGCCGGGCCTGGGCAGGCTGGGGCAGATCTCAGCAGCAGTGATGTTCATTAGATCCAATGTTTCTGTCCCAGGTTCAACGTTCCCCTTGGACATAACAGATTTACACCAGCAAAATAGCTGACATAGATCGTAGGTCCATAGGGGCCCAGACAGCAGGTTTTCTTTACTTACCTCTCCCCATTGACCTGGTCCCCAGCCAGCCTGCAGGATGCAACAGAGGCTGTGTTGGTGGCCAGCCAAGGATAAAGTTGGGCTGCCTGACTATAAACCTGAAAGTTCAAAGGGTGCTTACATTCTTCCACTTACTTTGGTATATCACAAAATCTGTCTCCAGGTTCAAACACATAGGATTGTCAGAAGTAATCTTGGAGTATACTGAAATGATATATTCCACTCCAGCAACCTGTGGAGTATACCTAACTAGATGTTCAGTGTTCAACTTTTCCTGTACTTTTTGAAAGCATGGACGCGAGCATCCCTACCCCTGGCCACTGAGATCGCCAACCCAGAACTAAAGTTGTGGCATACTCCTAAGCTGCTAGAGCTCAGATCTTCAAAGCTACTTGCAAAAGGAGGAGGAGAAGAAATTTGAAAACCCCTGTCCTTGAGTGTCCCATGGTCATCCTTGGATTGTGCCTGGACTCTGCATTGTGATTGTCATTTTTTTATATACCGGTACCACCTTTCTGTATAAATACTGTATACTCTCAAAGTTATTAACATCAAAGAATGACAACAATGATACAAATATTTGTAATACTGCACTACACCCACAATATCAGACAATATGAGAACAGATTGTATCCTAAGATGAAGCTCGCTGTTGCATCAAGGGTGTCTACAAAAACATCACCACCTTTCTGCATTGGAAAGCCAACAGGATATGAGGTGGGGAGGGTCTAGCCTGTACCTTCCTGAATTGTGCTAGAACTTTGCCTTGCATACCCAAAGATCTCCAAGGCAGAGATGGTGAGGGAAAGCACCTCCCCTCCCTGCACATGTATTTCCAGAGAGCAGACCTGGAACCTGCCAGAAAGCAGGCAGTTCTGGACCAGCTCGGCAAATGCTTCATCCACCAACACGAACCATGATTCCGGTTCAGATTATTTTAGAGAGAACTCTTGAGTTCTGATTAATCCGTTGAAGTACAAATTTGACTTTTTCCTTTGACTTTTGTTTAGAAGTGAGATATTCTGAAAAACCCATTTGCAAAAGTTAGAGAGAATAGTAGGCGAATGCGGGCTTGTGGAGCTATTTTTCCCCTTTCTCTCTGTTTCCATTAAAAATTCAATTACTCTGAGGGTAATTTTCTTTCCAATAAAGCCAATGACATTTTAACAGTGCTCACTGAACTCCCTGCACCTTTTGTGCCCTTCTAATCAAAATGTACCAAAGTAAACAAGGTGTTGTCCTGCTAATTCTTTGCCCTTTGCTGCATGATGTACACATTAAATGGGAAACTCCATTTAATGGAGAAAAGGGGAGTTTATGATTTAAATCCTTATAACAGGTATTCCAATTTCACCCATGAATTATTTTTATTGGCAAGGAACTCCCATTGCAGCATTGCTGCTTAAAACCAAGCAATACGTTTGCTCAAAGTCCACAGCACTGGTGGAAAGCAGTGCCCTGGGACTGGTTCACACATAACCCCTGGGAGTGGTGTTAAAATATCATGATGGGACAGGGGTCCAAGCATCTCCTTTCCACTACTACACAGATTCATACATTCAGCTGAGTGATGTTCAGCTTGATCCAGGCTGAACTCCATTAGGGCAGCAGATCACATGGAGACGCCAAAAAAGAAGAAGAAGAAGAAGAAGTATTAGGGGCATTTTTGTTGGTGAGTCATAATAATAGAAATAGGAAAGACATAAAATATAAAAGGTTTTATTAAATTGTAAATTATTGCTTCCTTTAATTCCTCAAAGTGGTACCTATATGGAGGTTTTGGTAAATTGGTAATACTGTACACAACTCATGGCACAATCCTGGAAACTCCGACAGCGACGGAACAAATGTTCCGTCGCCGGAAGACGTTGCGAACGTGCTGTAAAGCACGTTTGATGACTTGGGAGTAAGGGAGGCCGGTGCAAGGTCAGCCTCCCTCACTCCGGCGCTGGATCTCCATGTGGCCGGCAGCAGAAGGTAAGAGCTCTGCCGCCAGCCGCATGGGCGATCCAGCCCAGGAGGGAGGGGGACCATTGGTCTAGCCAGCCCGGAGGGGGCGGGGGATGGCGTTAGCCATATCCCCGTCCCTGCCGGGCTGGCTAGGCCATTACACGGCTTCCTCTACTTCCACCAGCTGTTTAGCTGGCAGAAGTCCGAGGAGGCCGATCGGGCTGGCCTGGATTTACACCCGGGGAAGGGGACAAGCATCCCCTTCCCTGAGTAGACCTCCAGCCTGGCACGCGCCGGGCAACCCAACCCGGACACAGGATCCGGCGGGCGGCCCTGGGCCGCCGGCTGGATTCTTACAGTGGATTGCACTGCCCATCAATTAAAAGACAATCAATTAAAAATTCTGCAATCAGTTGACAGCCCTAATAAAAACTATATGTTCTTACAGTGATCCAATAATCAAAAAGGTTTTATAATATGTAGTTGTTTATAATATTAGATGTATCTTCAACTCCACAGTATTTGTTGTCATATATTGATTTGAGTGGAATTTGTACTGAAGTAGGTGGGAATAAATAACTGATTGGTAAAGTTATATGATCTTTCTGCAGACTGAAGATTTGTTCATGAAATGGCCTATGTACTTGGTTCATTGGAGGGAAAGTATCCTTAGAGCAGGGCAGATGAGACTGTTTTCCAACTTTACTAAAATACTTGGCTGACTGAAGATATTGATATTTTGAACAGTAAATATTGAAAATGCCGAGATGTGCAAAAGGAAAAAAATATACAGATTATCATAATACTATATTTTTTTCCCATAGGTCATTTGGTTGACCTGTATATCCCAGTTACAATATGCTTTCAGGGCCAAACTACACGTTACATTAATAGCACCTATGAATAGCATGCTCTGAATAGCAAAAAGCATCTGGAGGGGGGGCAATTCGGTTTGAGACCACAGTATGGTACAAAACGGGGGTTAACCCTTTCTCTGGGGTCATTTTCCTGCCAAAAGCACTCCCAAATCTATTTGTCCTTGAAAACAGGAAATATATCAGGGCAGGGGCAGAGCTCATTTGGGGAGATCTTGGTGGGAAGGGGGCTTATTGTATGCTTTTATTGTTTTATGTTTGTTTTAATGAAAAAGCTTTGTAAGCCGCATTGGGCATTTGCCTTGGCAAGGGAAACGCCAGGGTATACATTTTTCAAATAAATAAATAAATAAATAAATAAATAAAATAATAAAATACAGGTGCATCAGGAAAAGGGCTAAACTCCTCCCACTGTGCTGCTGCTGCAATTCCAATTTGGACCACCACCACCCACTGCTTACCACTCCTTTCCCAGCACCTTACCACTTTGATAAAGGAAGAGATGTGTCCAATCGTAAGCAATCAATAACTTACAGTTTGACCCACCCTCACTTTTCAAGCAGATGAGACACTGATGCAATTCAGTGTAAGACAAGTCCTTGTAACTCTTATTAAGAGTGTATAAAAATATTGTGCAAGTCCATTGTGACATGGGTTGTGGTCTGCCTCCTGTGTCTCAAGATGCTCTGCCATGCTGCTTCTCTGCTCCATTCTGTCCCCCCCCCAGTGGATTTTATTGTTTTTAAATTATGTATTGTTTAAACTTATGTTCTGTATTTTAAGCTATTTATTTTAATTTTTGTTGTAAGCCACCTTGGGCATTTGCCTTCGGCATAGGATAAGGCAGGATATAATTTTTTTAAATAAATAAATAAATAAATGTTGCACTCACACTGAGTTCTCTCATCTTTGATCAAGCTGCAAGGATGGTATGTTTGAAGGTAACATTGTCCTGTATACCCACCTGTGGTGATAATTCCAAAATGTGCGAAGGCTGGGATCAAAGTACCCCAGAGTTAAAATGTGGAGGGGGGGGGGTTAAAATTGAAAATACAGTGAACCCTTGATTTAACAGACTTCAAAAACAATGGACACTTTTTGCTTCAGTAAAAACTAGTCATATACGGTTTGTGCAGGCACATCTCCATTGACTTCAATGCATTCAAATTTAATGGACACCCCCCCTTAGCCTGTTAAATCAAGGGTTCACAAAACTTAAAACAATTACAAAACAGGAAAATTAAATGTTCATAACAGGTCCCCCTAAGTAAGATCTGGAGGATCTATCATTGTCCAGCATGTTTTCTTTGATACTTTTTAATTAAATATACTATGAAAGTCAACCATTTTATAGCCTGCCGAAAAATCCCCCACCTCCTATTCCTCGTGCAATTACCTGAAGCACATTTGTACCAGCAAACTTGGTATGACTGTGACTGACTCATCAGCTTTCAAAACATGCATTGCGCAATTCTCAGAGGATCAAAACTGACCACCTAATTATGAGAAATGTACCGAATTACCAGAAAGCAATTCAGCAGCTCGGCTTGAGAAGAGGTAGGACCAATTGCCAAGCATTCACTCCATTTTCATTTGGCAGCTTCATTGCAAACAGGATGCCAACAAAATACTTGTGTGGATTCTGCACATACAGAGAGAGAGAGAGAGAGAGAGAGAAGAGATTCTTGCTGTAGCAGATTCTATGATGGCTTTTGCATTTCACCATTTTAGGCTGGCATTAGCATTATTTAAAGATGCTGAGCATTATTAAAAGGCACGCCACCTCTCTGTTCCTTTTACCTTACACAATTCTCAGAGGGATGTGCTGTAGAAAAAAAAATTCTATTTAAATACAGAGGAGTTTGGCAATGCTGAAGTAAAGCACTAGCCTTGTGCTTTTCTCAGTGCCCGTTTTCAAAAATATAATCAGCAAAATGGAATGGAAAAGCTTTTTCTCTGGGCTGAACCACTTTGGAATGGATGTAGGTGGGAGGTTGAATGTTTTAATGCTGCCCATGTGAACAACTTCCTGCAGACAGAAAATTAGCATATCAGGGAGAAGGGCTCAGCTTACCCTTCTCCCAGACATGCTTTTAAAAAAAACTGCTCAGGGATGCTTTTCATAGGGATTCTGTATTCTGCCTCAAATGCCCCCACAGGGGCTCAAAACTCTTGCCTTGGAGAGACTGGTGTTTTTTTTTTTTCATGTTACTGCCCTCTTCTTCTATAGCCCTCAGCTATCTTCCTGCCCTTACTCTAGGTAAAGGTAAAGGTGACCCCTGACAATTAAGTCCAGTCGTGTCGGACTCTAGGGTGTGGTGCTCATCCCCATTTCAAAGCTGAAGAGCCAGCATTGTCCAAAGACGCCTCCGTGGTCATGTGGCCGGCATGACTCTCCTTGCCGCAGCGTATAGCATGCAGCTGGAACACGGAGCGCTGTTTACCTTCCCGCAAGCGGTACCTATTTATCTACTCGCATTAACATGCTTTGGAACTGCTAAGTTGGCAGGAGCTGGCCAAGCAACGAGAGCTCACCCTGTCGCGGATTCGAACTGCCGACCTTTCGATCGACAGCTCACGGTTCAGCGGTTTAACCCACTGCGCCACCCGCTGGCCCGCCCTTACTCTACTCTGCTCAAAAAGGTATTCCTTGGATGTGTGTCTTTGGGATAAGGGGACTTGTACCCTAGGAGCAGGGGTCCTAGAAGCTCTTTGCACTCGCCTCTTTGCTTCTGCCACCACAGTAGCTCCAGTGTGTGTGCGCGTGTGCATGGAGTCCTTGGGGTATCTTCCCATAGTTGGCAGCAGTGACTGTCGCTATATGGCTCATTCCTAGTGGCTGGCAGGAGGGAACCCCCTCCCAGCTGTAGCTGCTCATTGGCCCTGTACCTGCCCCCGCCCCCTGCTCAGTGCACCCTGGCGGCACTTCCTTGGCCACCAGTATTACAGTGAGTGGCTCCTTGGATACCTTATTTATGCTGCACTGACATTAGGATGCTGATACATGAATGATAGGCTGTGTCAAGGTTTCTGGGAAGGGCTGCACCAGTGTTACTAGGAAGGCTGCACCAGCGTGGCATTGCCTGGGTGGGCTTAGGATATGACGGAAATTGTGCTGGCAACAGCGTGGTGTCCAAATAGGATTGGGTCATTAAGCTTGTCCACATAGCGCTAAACCATGGCTTAGCATCACACTTGAGCCAGCCAGGCCAATACCTTCTCTAGAAAAATAATGGGAAAATGTTCACACATTTGCAACACATTATTTTATGGACCAAGTTGTTCTGGAACACTGTGTTGGAAGATTCTTACATAGGGTATTAATTACGTATATTCATATCAGTGTGCAAACCACCCTAAGCCATCAAGATATGGTAAACTGCCAACTCAAAGAAAAGAAAATAAGGGCTGAACTAGCCATTATCTCAGCAAAATCCACAGTTGCTGAGAATGCAGGGACAGGTAAGGATCAGCAGGCAGGAAGAAGGCATAACGAACCCATCCTGTGCCTGCTTATTTTGCCTGCAAATGCACCCCATGCTTTTTTTCTCTCAGCTGGGCTAACTTTCGGTTTTGGAGCCTGGTTGGGGAACAATCAAGAAAAACTGACTGGAGGGCTCCTTGCAAGAGAAGGGGCTGTCAGGCTCAGCCCAATGGTGCCTGCAACCACCACTATCCCAGGTCCCCCCATCACTGCTGCAGTCACCTGTCTGTGTGGGGGGACACACATGTACCCTCCACCTCCTCTACTTCAGTTTAAAAGTGGAGAAGAATGGAAGAGGTGACAATGATGGTAGCAGCCACCACCGCAGCCCTCCTCCATGAGGGAGGAAGAGAAGATTAAGGCAGCAGCAAAGGTCCTCTTCCTGATCAGGGATTGCCACTGCCACTACCTACCTTCCCCAGCGTTTCCAGCTTACCAATGCCTTCCTCCTTGCTCTGCCACTCCTTGCTCGCATCCGATGGACGGGTGGCAGCAGCGGCAGAGGGGGGCAGAGAGACGCCGGAAACAGGAGTCTCGGCAGCGGTGCTGTGAGGCTCGCCGCCACCGAGGCGGGGATCGGGTCTGTGGGTGATTTTGATGCCCCCCAGCTTGCTGCCCCCCGCCCCTCCATTACTACATCACTGACTAGAGATAACCTGCGTTCAGATATTAATAAGAATTATTCTGCTAATTTGGTCACTGCAGAGTGTACTGCTCTATACTTTACTAATGTATAGTTCTGTACTGTATGAACAGACATCTTAGCAATAAAATATTTAAGTCCAAAGCAAACCTTTGAGCTATTGCAAAATTACAGCCTAGTCATCCTGACTTCCGGACCTTGGAGAGTTTGAGAATGAATTAGCTCATTTATAAGCACCTAATAAATGGAAAGGCATTGATTATTATAAACTAACAGACAAACTAAAAACTATCCAGGGAGAAAAAAATATTAATGAATTGAGATCCTGGGAGCAAGTATCAAGCAGAATTCTTTGGGCATGTGCCTTGGGAAAATTTGTAAAGATTAGGCACTCCTAATAATCTTTTCTTTGGTTTTAGATTCAAAAGAATATAGCAAAAATTTGGGAAGAAAATAAGGTCAGAGAACTTTCTTCTGTTGTGCAGCTATGAATCTCAATTAGCAGTGAGTTCCTATGGGAGCAACTCTGTGCCAACAACCCTGTCATGCCCGCGGCGGCCTTCTGATTAAGCTGGGGCCTACCTCGTGCAAACTTATCCATCCCTAGGGCCGTCGGGGTCTTTCTATCCTGGGGTTAAGGACATAGAGTAGACTTACAGTTTGTCTTTTCCAGCTGTTTATTTCGGGTAAGTAGTTTTACACTCATGGGTGCCCCGTTGACAGCACAGGGCTTGTCCCGAAAGGTTGTTGAGGTTAACAAGATGATCTCCGCTGTTTCCTCCCAACTTGGAGTCCGTCAATAGGAGTTTGATCTAGCCTCAGATAGATTGCACCTAGATCAGGAGGCTCTACAGGTAAGTGTCCAGTTGGACCAAGGTAATCTGTTGTGGGTTCCCAAGGCTGGAGGTTTCATAGTTGGGACCTGCCCCGCTGCCATAGGTGACTCCACGGGGAAGTGTGGAGCCTGGTCCCCTGTTCGGGGTAGCCCTCTCCGAATCGATCCAATGCCCTCTCAGAGGACCTCCCCACTAGAGTAGCCCTTGTTTCCACCGGGAACCCGGTCGCTTGACCTCCTCTCCCTTTGCCTTCCCCGCTCCTTATGAGCTCCTCAGGTGGCTGTCCCAGCCCCACCCCTTCCTGGGGCGGGTCTTGCTTCCAAATCCCATCTCGCGTGATTTGGCTCCTGTTTACTCTTAAAGCCCCACTGCTTGCCGCAGTGTTAGCTGATTTAAAGGGGACAGCAGTTTGTGTACCTCGGGACAGTTCTCTCTCAGAGTTGGGGTCCGGGATGCCCCTGAGGGTTGACAGCCCTTTTGTCAGCCTGGGGGGCTCTGACGAGGCCCCGACCCAACCCTTGAACCCCCTTGCAGGCGGGTCAGGGTGACAAACCCACAGTTATGTCTGGTGCTGGAAGAGGCAATACACTGTTTAAATTTCAGGTCCCTCTCATGAAATGCGACAGAAGCTGAGCTGTCAAGCTGACCATCTCTCTTTTCTGGGGATTTTCTGGCGGACAGACTCCTCCCTTTATCCAGATGCAGTGCCTGACGTTCTGCTTGCAAGCACAATCGATTCTCCAGGGAATATGCAACCTCTATTGCAATGCAATAGTACCACCTCCTAAGGCACTATTGTACAAATTAGTAGGAAAAAACCCCCACCATACACACTGAAGACTACAAGAGGGTAATTGCTTTCTGGAATAGCAAATGCGTGCTCTAAAGGCATGTCCAAATGACTCATTACATTTCAATATTATTTTTATTAATCTGTTATGATAATAATTCACAAAAGCATTACAGTCAATTTTTTTTATTGTTACACAAATATCAAAATAGCTAACGAAATGAAAGAAATGAAAACAAAAGACAATTATAAACCAAACAAGGCATTACCACACAACAATGTGATACCATTGTATATTCAGACAGGAAAATAAGCAATATTGAACAAGATTAACAGCCTGTTCAAGTTTGTCAACGTCCCTCTTAAATTGCAGTGCCTAGACTGGATACAGTATTCCAGGTGAGATCTGGCTAAACCAGAATACAATGGAACAATTACTTCTCGCAATCTGGATACTATACTTCTGTTGATGCAGCCCAGAATCACATTCACCTTCTTTGCCACTATGACACACTGCTGACTCAGGTTTAGCTTGTTGTCTACTAAAACAGCAGATTGTTTCACTCGTACTACTGCCCATCTTATACATGTGCTCCTGATCTTTCCTACTCAAATGCAGAACTATACATTTATCCCCAATGAAGTTCATTTTGTTCATGTTTGCCCAGTTCTCCATCCTGTCAAGATCGTCTTGGATCTTGTTCCTGCCCACTAGAGCAGTGTTTCTCAAAGTGTGCTCCTAGGAGCCCTGGGGCTCCCTGAGACCCCTTCAGGAGCTCCCTGAGACCCCTTCAGGGGCTCCACGAGCACATTGTAAGTGGCCTTCTGTCCCCTGCCCAGTTTGCGCCTCTGGGGCTCCCTGATGCTCCACACACGCAATGGTGGGGCTCCCCGAGACTCCTTTTAGGAGCGCAAAGGGCTCCAGAGACCAAAACGTTTGATAATCGCTGCTCTAGGTCAGTGGTTCTCAAAGCTCTCCCTGCAAAGTAGGGAGAACTCTGAGTGGGGAAAACACCCTCGAAACCGCTGTTTTTGGCCTTACCGCAGCTTGGGGGCTTCGGGGAGGCCTGTGCGACCCTTTGCAGGCCTCTCCAATCTTTAGATCGCCCAAAAACAGTGAATTTTGGGCACTTTCGTTTTTTGTGAAAAACAGAAGTGGCCGAAAATCTCAGTTTTTTCGGCGATCTGAAGATTGGGGAGGCCTGCAGAGGGTCACGCAGGCCTCCCCAAAGCCCCCAAAGACCTGGTAAGGCCAAAAATGGCAGTTTCGGGCACTTTTTCAGTGGTGGCACTCCCCGGGATCGCCGCCGCCGCTGCCACCACGCTGTCCCCACCCCTTAAGGGGGCAGGGGACAACTTTTGTTCTCAATGGTGGGTTCTCAATGTTCTCAACCCACCACTTTGAGAAGCACTGCTCTAGGGTATTAGCTGCCCTTCCCAGTTTGGTGTCATCTGCAGATTTGTTGAGCATCCCCTCTACTCCCTCATCCAAGCCATTTATAAAGATATTGGACAACACCGGGCCCAAGGCACCTTTACTTGTCACTTCCCTCCAAGTTGAGAAGAAGCTGGACAAGCACTCACTGAATATGGTCCATCGGCAAGCCATAGATACACTCAACAGAAGTGTCATCTAGCCCACATCCCACCATCTTGTCCACCAGGATGTCATGGGGAACCTTATTAATTGGAACCTTATTAACTGGAACTACTGCAGCAGAACTCGCATATTTTGCAACCACTGCTTTAAGAAAGTCAATCCAATCCCATTTTTTTAAAAAAAAAACATATTTTAAATACCATCATTCTGTATGCAATCAAAGGTTTTCCCTGCATCCACCAAAAAATAAAACCAGAAGATGCTTCAAAGCCCTCGGCCAAGTAGATAAAATCTAGTGTTCTCCTAATACTGCCTGCTAATTGTCATCCAGGTACAAATCCAGACTGATCTGGATGAGCTTAAATGCAAGTCATAGCAAGTAAGCACTGAGCTAGTATGGACGAAAATACCTTGGACTCCTGACAGATCAGGCAGATAACATTACAGGACAGAAGCAGAGGATCTTCCCTGGGTTTTAGAATAGCAATAATATTGATGTCAGATAACATTTCCAAACTGTAAAATATAACTGAAAAATGTAACCAGATAAGCAGATAATTGTTCCGAGGCTTTTTAATAAATATGGTGGCGAAACCATCAAATCTCAGTATCGCAAAACATTATAGTTGCCTTTCATAATACCAGTCAAGAATTCTACCAGGATTTACACCTTGCTTTTAGTTCATCTATCTTTCATACACCAGTGCTTTCTGAGTCTTGTTAGCTGTGGGGGTTTTTTTTTCTGGCAATAAATGAGTTTTCTCAAGAAAATTGCACGCAATAGTTCATGCCTTGTTTGTTCTTTATCTGTTTTCATTCTCGAGACATCAGAAATGAACCAGACTTGGACTGTGGTTTTGAAGGCATCAAGAGGCACATTTTCCCAAACAGACAATATCCTGACTAATCTGTGAAACTAAACCTGGGATCTGAAGTCGGATGCTATTTAGTCTCTGGGAATTCAAAGACAACTTACATTGTTGTAATTTGAAACTTAAAAGAAATCCAAACCTGGTCCAACCATGTGATCAATAAAATAGTGGACTCCTGCACCTGTAAGGGAAGTGCACCTGTAAAATCATATCAGTGCAACAATATAACCTATGAGAGGTAGACTCTAGTATTGCCATGAAGAAAGCACTGTGTATCAACTAATTTCATCCGAATCAAATGTTAAAATAGAATCAAGTCAAGGTATTGTCGAGATGGCAATGGAATCTCCCATGATCAGGGCCAGCCCAGCCATGAGGACTGGTGAGATGGTGGTGGTAAATTGGCAGGTGGTAACCCATGCCTGCCCTTTACCTCCCCAGCTCATCACCCAGTCAGCCACTCCATTGTGCACTCGGATTCTCTTCTCACTTGCTGAGAGCAAGAAGAGGATCAGAGCCATGATGACTACCTCTTCCTTCAGTGCTAGGCTAATGAGTGAGCTTAGACATAACGTTAAACTATGATTTAACATTACTAGTATATGCCTTGGGCTTGCATGCTCCCTCCTCCCCTTCCTGCACAAGGGGAAGAAATCTGCTGCTTTCGTTCCTGGCATGAAACCAACTATAATTTGTCACTGCATTCAAATCTGCGATCATATCCTAGTGTGATATCCTGGCTTGTTCACAAACTGAGGTTAGAACAAACTATGCTTTGCTGTATTCAAATATAGTAACAAATCACAGTTCATTTTAAACTGGAAACCGAAGCAGAAAAATTCTTCTCTTGCAAAAGGGAGAGGAGAGCATGTGAGACTCACAGCACAATCCATTCTAACAATAGACCTGGCTGCTGTTACACGGGGCTCTCAGACTTGCGCCAGCAAAATAGCTGGCACACATCTGAGTAACCCCATCAGGGCGGCTGGCGCGTTACTCAGGGTAAAGGGAGAAATTCCCTTTACCCCAAGCAGGCTGCAGGCTGCCCTGGGGCAGGCCCAATCCTGGATAGGATGCAGGTGCCTTATTTGAGCCACTGCATCCTGCTAGACAGGATTGGGCTGTCAGTGTTGTGCTGGTAATGCTAAACCACAGTTTAGGGTTACATCTGAACCCACCCAATGTACTCTTTCTTGAATTGTTCCAATTTAGGAAACATTGATCAAAAATTCATTTCAATTTGTACTATATGGATTTTAAAGACTTGATTAGGCACCACCTTGGTGCAGCAGCAGGTCTCAGAGCCAGTCTCGACCTTATGCATCTTCACAACAATAGCATGTAGACCCAGATTCAGACCCTGCTGATTCAGTCTGTCCAGCCTTCATATATGTAGACTCCTATTAACATTCAAGATTCTACCTGGGATGGGGGAACAGCATACCCCATTATTTATATAAGCGGAATGCCAGAACTATACAACAGTATTTGCTAGTTCTACTTATCCAACAGCCAGAGCTGGCCCATGGATGAAGTAGCCTGAAGCTCTCGCATGGAATGGCAAGTTTGAGGGGGCAAGAGGGGGGAAGAGGGGCTCCATAACCAATGCCTTCCTGCTGCCCCCTCCATCTCACGGCAGATGGAGGCGCTTAGTTCACTCTCTGATCCCCTTCTCGCTCACTTACAGTGGGCAGGAAAAGGATCTGGGCGGTGGGTGGGAAAGCCAGCCATGGCCGCCTCACCATCTCCTCACCCCCTGGCTGCTTGAGAAAGCAGCCAAGTGGACCAGGGGATGGAGAGGTGGAGCTTCCCTTCCCCTTTCTCTTACCTATAGCTTTGACTGCCCTGGATGCAGCCTCTTCACTTGCCTGGGTCCAATTGACAACGACCCGGAAGAGTAGAGCATCTGCTCTTCCAGATCATTTTAAACAGTCCCTGGGCAAGCAAGGAGGCTGCACCCAGGGCTCTGCTCAACTCCATCTCCCCACCCCTCCACCTGCAGGCAGGCAGTTCGTGCTGGGCTCAGCTCCCTCACCCTTTCCCTGCCTCCAATCACTCATGGGATGGCCAGAAGACATTGATGTGCATGCAAACATTTTGTTCTTTTGGGTGGGGGGAGACAGCAGTGGGGGGGGGCCTCACGCCAGGCTTGACTCCCTCCCTTCCCCCTCTAGCTACCTACAGGCAGGGGTGCACTATGGGCATGCAAGATTTTCTTAATTTTTTTTTTTGGGGGGGAGGCAGCAGCGGCAGAGGTACATGCAGGGTTAGCATTAAGTGTGACTGGCTCAGGCAGCATAGTAGCTCCAGCCAGCCTGCAGCTTTTATTTGAGCTATTTCCCCACCAGTTTGGAACTATATTTTGCTTTGAAAAGTAGATATAACTCTATAGTGTTTTACAGGCTTTCTTGAACTCATCATGGGGAAAATGTCTCATTAAAAGGACATAACTTTAATGGCATACTTCTGCTTTGTTCACCCAGACTATATTATATTCCTTAATGTGGTTTCAATAATCATCTTTATTGTGGGGAGACAAAAGGTCTTGATGCTATGAAGGATAAATGGAATCTCAACCATCATGAGCAAAAGTAACTTTTGACAAATTACCTCTGTAGTCATATTTTTATTTAGATGATAATCACTCATCTGTTTCGTCATAAGTGAAAATGAAAATGCATTTTTGGTTTAAAATTAACCAACATGAAAGGACATGCAAGTTTTGGGTTTAGTTTTTTTTAAATAACCTCTGGAAATAATTACAGCATTTTACTGCCTATACTTCAGTCTTAATTTATAATTAACTTCAGGTGCTTCTTCGATCTTGCTGATATATTTTTTCTATTTTCTTATCAAGAGCGTCTGTGCAGCATGTAATTATGCTTCTTAAAATGACAGTGATTCTGAATAAGTGGATGCATTAATGTACACTTTGGGAAACTATTAGCTGAACAATGGCTATGGTGTCACCCAAAGTACAGTTGCTTAAAACTATAATGTTCTGTAAGATGTTCATAGCTTTCCTACAAAAATAAAACAATGATTTTCAGAGGGTTTCTAAGGAAGCAGATGACAGGAGCAGCAATATTAGGGCATTTCAAGCAACTCCATACCATTATAAGCATTAATATACTAGAATGACAATATAGTCACATCATATTTTGAATTGATTTAGGCAGTAATGGAAGACTTTTTCCAACAACTACCATCTAACTGACCCTTCCTTTCTACATATCAAAGCTGATATCTGGTACCATCTGAAGGCGATGCTTTACAATGGCTTCCTAAAAGTTCTTAACACAGGTATATCAGGCCAGGGCAAAACATCAAGTAGTACCTTGTGCGGGCCCATTTATTTAGTATTCTTGCATGGCTATCATGGAGGCGATGAATCCTCAAGCATACCTCTTAAAGAGCTGGTCTTGGCTTCAGTACCGAAGTTCCCCAAAACAATGTTTGAGTGATCTTAGCAACATCTCCAAGACTGACCCCAATCTCTACCAAAGACCAGCACACACCAGAATCCATTGCAGAATTGCTGGCAGTGGACCCGCAGAATTCCCTGTTAACATAAAGAACACTTTATCCTATGTGCAATGAATTATGCGCTGGGCACAGGCCAGCTGTCTTTACAGTTCACTGCCATTCCATCTGTCCCTTTCTCCTCCCAAGTAAAATCCCTTGTCTAAAATTGCTGCCATGCAATATGCTCAGATAGAACTATCCGAGAAACACTAGCCCAGATGCCTCATTCAGCAAGGTCACAGTAAAAAGACAAATTTGGTTGCCTCATCATCTTTAATTAAATCAAGAACTGCTTATATTTTATTTATCACCAACTTAGCACTGAAGAGTAGGTTTACTGGTCCTATTTGTAATAACCTACAAGCATTTGTACCAGTCAAGAAAATCTGAAAACCTACACTACAAGCGTTTGTTTCTGGTTCCAAGAATGCTGAAACAATCTGCACCCATAAGGTGCTATTTGAAAGCTCATATAAACACAGAATCAAAGGTTCTCCCATTGGCACTACCCAGTCATCTGCCTGGCCCTGTCAGCCAGAGAGGCAACGGAAACCAGATCTTACATTACACCCTCGGATATTCCAGAGAGACTCGCAAGCAAGGGAGGCTATTCATTTGCAAGATGAACACAGGCCTACTGTGACATCAGAGCAGATCAGCCAAGTGCTTCAAGAGAGGGAATGTAAACAGATTGGCCTAAGAACAGACTGGGAAGAAGGCAACAGTGAAGAGAGAGCTGGGGAATGCAGGAGTTTCAGAAGGAAGGTTAAACAATAAATCCCATCATCCTGACAGACCCTTAGCTAAAAATAATGTATTTTGGTATCTGCATATCATGGCTGAGAATCTCAAACAAATGGTGCTTACTCAGAACTTTTATTGCATGCTTGCCTTTCTGTGAAATAAAATTATATTCTTGGTGTGAAATACAAATGGCCAAGTAAGCCCCCTTCAGCATAATTATAACCTCACCAATAACGATGCTGCCAGTTAGCAGGATGAAGGGCATATGTTACCGCAATGCAGACTTTTCCACCTTAATTAAGACAGTTTGTATTCCAGTCTGTCTGGAAGCAACCTGGATCTATGAGATTAACCTGTAGCCATCTGATAACATATTGCTTAGGCAGCTGCATGCTTATGTGACTGCAAACTGGACACACATACAAAGAGGTCAGTTTTAAGAATTCTTTTAGGTCCCCCATGTATTGTCAATAGGGTATCTCTGTTCATTGTGAATTCTTCTCCACATTGCTGTAGAAATTCTAATCATAGAATTAATGGGACAGAAGGTTTTCTAGCAAATATTTGCAGGCTTATCTTTTTTCAACAGTGCATCATGTTACTGGAATTTTAACCTCTTTCAGGAAAGATATTAGCAGTGAAAATATGGGTTTATGTGAGATGATCATGAGAAAAAATGATCCACCATTTCAAATGGGGAAAGAATTAGAGGATCGCCACATCAAAAAGTGCCTCTTTGCCCAGTTAACAGGGGAAGTAAGATAAGTAAGTTACTCAGAAGTAAGCCCCATCGAGTTCAATGGGATTTAGGTGGCTATCCTATACACATTTTCCTGGGAGTAAGTTCCATTGAACACAATGGGGCTTGCTTCTGAGTAGACATGCATATGATTGCGCTGTCACTCATATATAGAACTACAGCCATAGTTTTGCTAAGTTAATTGATCCTGTAATGTGACAGCAAACCATTGCCTCAATTCAAGCTGAACAAATTGAAACAACACTTTTGATAAATTCTAACTTAGCCATTTTGTGCTGGTGTGAAGAATGGTGGCTTTCAGGTCGACAGTAGAGTCTCCTGAGATATTGAAATGTTCTCTCACTAGCTTCTGAACATTTGAACTTTTGATGACACTTTTGATGTCAGATTTGTGTCTATTCTTTATGGCCTACTTATTACCTACGCAGACAGCAGAAGGGCAGTGTTGACAGGTGATAACATACGTACAGTATATCACACTGCAGGACAAGTAAGCTTCTTGTGGCATGGCTGATATTACTAGTTCCCAAAACAGTGTTGCCTGGTAGATATGGGGCCAAAATTGGCATCTGGGTTTGTGGCAGGGTCTGGTTTTTGCATTTATATCTCTGTTACGTAGCTGGTGAGAAGCTGTTGAAGACTAGGGGGCTGTCTGTAAGGAAGGACTACCACAGACCTGTGTGAGAGAGGTATCATTGTTGGCAACTTTATGCACCTGATGAAATGGATCGTCATCCATACACGCTTAACTACAATAATTCTTTTTGATTGTACTGGTATTAATGGGTAAGAGGCCATGGCACAGAATGTTTTAGAAAAATAGCAAAATAATAAAAACTCAGAAACTTGGTCAAAAACGTACTAAACTGTATTGATTAAAATATTAAGCAAAAATAACACATGTTAAGAACCTAAAGCAACTCAATTTTAAAAAATTAAAACCATCATCTAAACAGCGATGTTTCGCTCGAATTTCAACGAGCATTTTCAAGCTAACCCTCATACAGCGGCAGAGGCATTGCACCACTGGGGGCGATTGGTGCAGTGGGCTCCAGGGCGCGTGCAGCTCTTACCTGCCGCTCTGCTGTTTCCTGTTCCTCTTCGCAGCCGAGAACGGCTGCGGTTTTGGCCCTCCCGCCCGCCCTTGCGCTGCTTGGCTCCCAAAAGGAGCCAAAAAGCGCCTGGGGGGCGTTTCCGCACCATGGAGGCGCGCTATGTTGGGGCGTGGCGTGGGGGCGGGGCGGTGGCGGCGGCCCCCACCCCACAAAGATCTCCATTCATCTCTGTACAGCGGGGTGATGTCTGACCACTATACAGAGGCTGAGAAAACCTCATAACCAACCTTACAGAACTTAATCAGGTATGCGGGAAGGAAATTGAAGGCATCCAACTGACACTAAACAAGCCTCGGGCGATCCATATAAAGCATAATTAACCTCAAGTAACCAAATTTTGGTGGCATCACGTGGGGGTGTTGTGTTGACGGCCCCCCATGGGGGGTGTAGTGACGCCTCTGCTCAGGTTTGGGGCTGGTCCACACTACAAGAGAATGTTTCAGGAGGGCAGAGAGGAAATGGCCACCTTTTCCCTTTCCCACACTCCAGATTCCCTGCCCCATCAGATAGAAATAAACACTCAGATGTGGACCAGCCCCAAACCTGAGCAGAGGCGTCGCTACACCCCCTGTGGGTGCGACACCCCCACATGACTCCACATGACGCCCTGGGGTGTGTGACAACAATTTTGCCGCGCCGCCAAAATCCGGCAGTGGCGCAGTGTGAAAACACCACCTGGCGTTTTTGCGGCTGTTTTTAGGCCGCATGGAGCCCGAGAGGGCCAATCCTCCTGCCGCAAGCGGCCAAAAAATCTCCGGGGGGGGGTTTTGCTTTCACGCCACCACTGAATTTTGGCAGCAGCGCAGCGAAAGTGCACCCCCTTCCGCTTGAAACCCTCGCACGATGCCTCTGAACCTGAGCCATTTAGTGCAGGGGGTCTCGATCTTTGCTGCCTGGTGACCCACCTGTAGCACAGAACTCGTCAACCCAGACGTTTTGGCAGTGACGTGATGATGTAACCACCAAAACTTCCAGGTTTCCAGCTGTTTGCATTTTTTTTACATGAACAGCTGGCAACCAGAGCCTCTGCTTGCTGAGAACACAACACAACGAGAACTGGAGTGGGCCGAAGAAGCTCGGGTGGCCAGCTGTTTGTGTAAAAAAAAATGCAAACAGACGGCAACCCAGAAGTTGAGGTTCAGGCTGCCGGCTGTTCGCGACCCACCAAAAAATTGGTTGCAACCCACTTAATGGGTCACAACCCACAGTTTGAGAAACACTGATTTAGTGCTATATAGCACAGCAGAGAAAGGATTTTGTCTGGTTTTATCTTTTTAAAAATTACTTATTTGCTCTTTGTAAGCAACCTTGAACAATTAGAAGAGATGGGATATATAAAAACAAACAATCATACATACATTAAAGGAGAAACAGGAAGAAAAGAAGTGTCTTCTCCCCCTTCCTTTCTTGAAGCATCCCCTCTCCACCCCCGCTAAGTTCCTCAGGACGCAACAAGAATTCTGTTCCAGTTCCTCTGAGCACTGAATACAAGTACTGTACTTCTTTTTGGGGATGTGGCAGGTCCCTGTTAGTTCTTATCTGAGAATGGGCATCCACGGCGTTTTTCTCTTTAAAAACACTTATTTAAAAGCACTAAAAAGGTACATTGAAACCTATGGTACGAACAGAGCAGTATTTGAGCAATAGCTCTAAAAAGCAAAATAAAACAGCAGAAATCCAAAAACTAAACAGATTACCCAGAGCAAGAATGGCTCATTGCCTTAGTGATATAGAGAACAGTCTTTGGGGAAGGACAAAATCAGTTCACAGTTTCTCAATGTACAAAATAAAATAGACATATCCTTGAAATCTGCCAAACTTCAATGCCAACTTGAAAGAAGGAAATTAGAATGAAAATGAAACATCCAATTCAATAAATAAGTGGCTGGAAAAAAGGCTTCTTGAGAAGCAAGCCTGTCACCTCTAATATACTGTGGCAGGCGTAGCATAGTACTGCATTTTCCTCATGAATGTATGCAACTGGCATTGCTGAATAGACATCCTGGTGGCCTTTGTGCCCTCCCAATTCTTGCCTTTCAGCTCCCAACCAGCATACAAAATCCAACCACATATATTATAGCAGACCAGGATCCAATCAAGGCAGGATTATTCCTGACACAGTCCTTAAATCTATGCTTCAGAGACAGATCCTAACTAGTCTAGACCAAGTTTACTTTAATTGATGAGGGTGTGGAGACAGGCCAGTTCAGGTCTGCATTTCTGCTGGTCTCCAAGGCAACAAAGGCCTACCTAAGCTGGGAAATCCAGTGTACAGGTCTGATCCCATGCTTCATGCATCACCTCGGTACTGGTCTACAGCTGTTGCCACTGGATGCTCTTATCTAGAGGAAATTGTTGCCAAGAAAAGAGCAGGGCTTTACGGCCCAATCCTGCATATCTTCCCACCTGCAGAGTGCATCCTCTGCAGGCGGAGGATGCGTAAAAGCACTGTAAAGCGCGTTTTTGGCAACCTTGGAGTAAGGGCCGCCAGCGCCCAGGTCGGCAGCCCTTACTCCGCATCCTGGATGCACCTGCAGCCGCCAGAGCAGGTAGGATTTGCACCGCCCGATGCAGGGGCGGGTAGAGGGCGGGCCGGGTGGCAAGGGAGGGCAGCCATTGGGCTAGCCAGGACGGGAGGGGGAGGAGATATCAGTGGCGAGCTATGTCGATATCCTCAGCCCTCTCCTGAGCTCGGAGGCCCTTTCCCTGCTGCCCTGGATGTATGCCAGCTTGAAAGCTTGAAAGCTGGCGTACATCCGAGGAGGCCCATTGGGACCAGGCAGCCCTACACCAGGGGAAGGGGACAAATATCCCCTTCCCCCTGGGCCATGCCGGAGCGGCCTGGGAAGGGCTGAGGATCCTGCAGCCGACCCTATGGGACGACTG
This sequence comes from Plestiodon gilberti rubricaudatus, assembly GCA_026170595.1. Taxonomy (NCBI): domain Eukaryota; kingdom Metazoa; phylum Chordata; class Lepidosauria; order Squamata; family Scincidae; genus Plestiodon; species Plestiodon gilberti. Next base: position 231,893,649 of record JANXHW010000001.1, on the reverse strand, counting down.
CGGATCCTTATGCAGGATTGGGCTGTTAGTCCCTTTCCTGTGCGTAAGACAATGTCCTCTTCCCTCATAACTGCACATGCAGCTGGTGACCTCTTATTTGTGGTATAATTTATAGGCAGTATGCACAGTGATATATTTTCAAAAACAATTGATCGTTGGATGATACCAAAGAGATGCATTCACTTTGTTTTAAAGCAATTAAAGCAAGCACATTACAGAGAATACATATGGAATGAACAGCATTTACTAGATAGCCTTACAGCCCATTCCAACCCAAGTGCTAAGCAGCCCAAGTCAGACCTAAAGTCAGCCTAAGTCGTTTAGGTCGAAGTTAGGTCTGGAATGCAACCATTTAGGGTGAAGTTAGGTCAAAGTTAGGTCAAAGTTACGACCGACGGACTAAGAACAGCCCATTCCAACCCAAGGGCTAAGCAGCACAAGTCAGACCTAAAGTTGACCTAAAAGTGGGCGGAACATGGGTGTAACGGGGGCGGCAACCAATTAACGTTGGATTCCAGACCCTGGCAAGCACAGACACGCCCCCTCCAACACAAATGCTGACACAAAATTTAGGTCGACCAAAAAGGTGGACCCAAATTTGAGGAGACCCATAGGAGCCATTTTACCTTACCTAAGCCAGCCCTCTCCTGAAAATTTCTAACACCCTACTCCTGAGTTAGGTCAGAGTTAGGACGGAGTTGGGCCTGCTAGGTCTGGAAACCGACAGAGTTATGCCTAAGATAGGGAGCCTATCAGCACCCAGCCCCACCCAGCCTCATTCCCACAAAAGCCCAGCCCCAGACCTCCAGTCACTCTCTCTCTCTCTCTCTGAGCACGTGGTGTGGGGTTCTGTCCCTCACAGCCACAAAGTGGGACTTTGTTGGTGGAGGGCAAAATTCACAAACACCCCACTTCTCTCTTCTCCTCTCTGCCTCCCTCTAGGGCAGAGAGGGCTGTTCTGGCTGTGGCCAACCTGTTTACAGCTGTGCCTGGGCAGCTGCCTCCATGCAAGTGTTTGCTAACCCATGTCTTTCTCCCAGCCCCTCTTCCCCCCCCCACAGGCAACAACACCAGCAGGTAAGAGCAGGGTTTGTGCTGACATGTGGTCTGACTGCTGCCTCTTTGCATTTAGAAATATAGGAAGGATACATGCCTCTTTACCAATGTGTTGTCTCATAGCTGTCTGCATAGCCTGCTATGATATGCCTCTTTACCAATGTGTTGTCTCATAGCTGCCTGCTTTGCCTGCTATGATATATAGGATACATGCCTCTTTACCACTGTTGTGTCTGATTGCTGCCTGTAGTCATGTGAGCAGACAATGCCACAAGTGTGGAACTGTTAGCCTTATGTAGACACCAGCTGTCCCCCCCCCTTTTCTCCACAGGGTCTACTGACAGGTCAGTATTGCTATGCCTCTATACCAATGTCTTGTCTCATAGCTGCCTGTATGAATGTGAGCACACAATGCCATGAGTGTGGAACTGTAACCCATATGTAGACACCAGCTGTTCCCCCCCTCTTTTCTCCACAGGGTCTACTGACAGGTCAGTATTGCTAGGATTGCCATGGTTGTGACCCCCAAGTTGTGTTGTTGTCTCTCTCTTTGACCCTTTCCCCTTACAGGATCATGCTCTCCTTACACCCAGGTAAGCAGCTCAGACCATGCTATGTGTGTCACACCTATCAGCTGTGTTTTATTTCTCTTTCTCTCCCTGCAGGCTTTTGCAACCGACACACTGGCTTGTCTTCAATGGTGACTGCTTCCACATACCAGCTGACATGTAACTCCCCCTTGTTTCTTGTCTCCCCAGGAATGTCCACTACCACCTACCTTCCTGGGAGCACCCCTGGGCCTGCAGTCTGGTTGCTCTACTGTCGGCTGCCTCGATGCTGTCAGAGAGCCAGCCCTGCAACCCTCCTCAGCTGCCGGTGCTGCTGCTGCTCCACCTCCCTGGCTGTTGTTCTTGCTGCCCGTCCCCTTTCTATGGAGCAGGCTGTTGTTCCACAGGGGAAGAGCCTGCATGTCCAGGTCCATGGGGCAGGTGTGCTGCTGCTGCTTTCTGATTGGCTGCTGTGACTACTCCTGGCAGCCTCACCTGGCCATCTCTGCTAACGTTCCAGAACAATAAACATGCCCCTCGGGCAGAGCCCCAGTGAAACATATGTGCCCAGTGTTTACACAAGCATTGCCCCCACACAGACAGCCCCCACCACTGAAGCCCCTACATGAGTCCCAGCCAGGGACTGCCACGGCCTTCCCTGGGAGAACCCAGCAGGGGCGCTGCGCGACCCCCATGGCACAGAGGGGAGGGGGGAGTCAGGGGGGCCTCTCAGGCACGCAAACAGTGACAGCCAGGGCGTCCGCCCATAATGCAGGCGCCTCCGTCGAAGGTCCGCCCGTAATGAAGGCGCTTCCGTCGAAGGTCCGCCCGTAATGAAGGCGCTTCCGTCGAAGGTCCGCCCGTAATGCAGGCGCCTCCGTCGAAGGTCCGCCCGTAATGCAGCCACTTCCGCCCAAAGTCTGTCTGCATAAGAGGTGCCTGTTTATGCATCACCTTCATCTGCGGAGCGCCCCCTGTGTCCCTATTGGTCTCTGCAGACCCCTCTCTTGGAATCTGTCTCCCACCAGCCTTGTTGTCTGTCTGTCTGTCTCTGACCCACCCATGCCCCTCCCCAGCACCCCCTGTCTGCCTGCCTGTGTGTCTGCCTCTCCTCCCACTCTCTGATGATGGACGCTGGCACCCCCCACCTCGCCAGAGCGCCTGCTGCGAGGCGCCGTCATCGCCCCATCTGGGGGTGTGATGAGCTGCGTGAGCCCTTCACGCTCGCAGCAGACAAGCCCAAGGCATCTCTTGGTCTTGGCCGGGGCACAGAGCAGCAGGCACGCCGGGATGCCTTCTTTGTGGGCATTGCCCCGGCCTTGGAGGCCCAGGGCTTCAGGCAACGCACGGGCAAGTCATGTCAGAGGCAGTTCCAGTCCTCATGAGACCCCCCTTGTGTGTGACGTTCCCACCCCCTCCCCTTCCCTTCCCTCCCCCGCTCACCCCCCAGTGCAGCCTCAACGTGGCTTGGGGGTGGCATCGCCTTCTGCAGGAGGGAGGGGACGGCCACTCTCCCCTGCAGCAGGTGGCAGATGTACAGGGTGCCCTGTGGCGGCTGGGCTCAGGCACCTCGCTCACCTGTCACCTGCCCTGCGTCCACCACATGACTGGCGCAACCCCCCTGCCTGCGGTCAGCCCCTTTGCGACCGGGCTGCGACAGACCCTGTGGCAGCTGCCATGGATGGATGCTGACACATGCAGACAGAGGCCAGCACATGCCTGAGCCAGACACGGAGCCTGGAGAAGAGTCTTCCTGCCTGGGAGGTAAGTGTTGCCTGGATCCTGGGGTGGTGCTGAGCCACAGAAACTGCAGCCTGCCTAACTCAGGCATAACTCTGACCTACCTCAGGCATAACTTCTGCCTAACTTAGGCTGCACTTAGGCCACACTTATGCCTGACTTGGAGAGGAGTTGGGTTGGAATGGGCTGTCACGGTAATAGTCTTGGTCAGTATCTAAAGAGAGCTCTGTGTGTGTGTGTGTGTGTGTGTGTGTGTGTGTGTGTGTGTGTAGTCATACAGCAGATGGTGTCAGTGACAAAATGTTTGGAAAGACATTTTGACTTGGCACTAATTCATACCCAGCTGGGTTTTGTTTGGTTTTTTAAAAGAAAAGGGAGGCACTTGATAACATTATATATTAGGGAGACTAACAGGGAGGCTGGAAATTGATCATAGTAATTTCCAAACACAGGCTTCCAAAGTGATTAGGGAGAAGACAGATGTAAGATGCACAGAATGGTGGTGGGGCCAACTGAGAACCATCCTCACTGTCAAACATATTTATTCCAATCTGGGCTCAGATTGTGGAAAAAGGGGGGATTGCAACTTTTCAAGAGAAGCTGACTATTCATGGTGCTGATTGGTTCATGTCCTCGTTATGATGCACTAAGGTGGTTGCCTCAGGCAGCCGTTTAGCAGAGGGGCCCACCTCCCTCCATTGGCCCACTCACCTCCACTGGTCTTCCTCTTCCTCCTGCTCCCTGGATTGAAAGATAGAGGGAGGGGGATGGAGCAGAAGAGGACATGTAGAGGAGAGGAGGGCACCACTCCCCTCTATGTCCTCTTCCTTCTCCAATCCAAGGAGCAGGAAGAGCAGAGGTTAGCAGAGGGGCAGCATTAGGTATGCTATCTCAAGCACCAGGAGGTCTTGGTCCAGCCCTGCCATGATACCCAAAAACCGCCCGCCCCCCCATCCCCAAAGCAGTTTTCCCCTTTAAAAAAGGTCCCTTTGTTAGTTAATAAGGTGACAAACGCATGGATAAATGCATAAATGTTCAAGGGCAACCTGCCTGAAGCGTGATAAGGAGGAACAAGGCTGATGGCTGAACCAACCAATGCCTGATTTGCTAGAATATATGTCTGTCATTTCAGTTGCAAAACCAGGCTTGCCCTGTGACTGAGGGACAAGCTGCGAGATCTCTTTATCCATGATGCGATGGTCTGTTTCTCCTTACAGAAGTCAGTAGCCAAGCCTTTGTATTGTTGTATACAGGAGCATTCTTTTTGAGGAGCCTCCCAGACCCCTCTGATATTGTATGAAACGTTTATCTGAAGGAAGCCCCTTTAGCTCACCACAGATACACAGATTAGAGGGTATTAGGCTGGCTTGACAAACATTAAGATTGTCTCTTATCTCAGTTAATTACTGACAGTGAATTACAAAAATCTGGAACATAGCATACCTGATTAAAGAAAAAAACCAATTCTCAAAAAGTGCTTCATTTTTTGCTAATGCCACCACATAACAGGGGCAATTGAAGTTCACCGAAGAAAGGCTTCTCCTTAGATTTGGGAAAGACTATTCTGCTTATTCACCAATTCAGTTAGTATAGATCTCAATTCCTCTGTCCTTCTCAATGTCAAACTAATATGAACGTAGAAACATCAGATGTTAGAAAGCAGGTTTATCATCATTTTCTCAAATCAGTCTTAAGCTCTCAGCACTAGGGTATGAAAATTAGCAAACCTTTAATTTGTAGGCTTGAAAGGAAAGGGAGCTAGGGAAGCTTTTAGAGCGGGCAGAATGAGAACTGAGGTTCAGCACTGGGAAATTGTTCTAAAACTATCAAGCTTGTGACTGGAGGCCATTTCTCTGCCAGAAATTATAAACGAAGATCAGTGCAGATTTGTAAGCAGTCGCTCAAACCACAACTCAGTAGAGACCCAGACATAAATGCAACTCTTATCTCTAGGGAGAACATCTCTAGAACAAAATATACCGACACAGGCTTTTTGAATGTTTAGAACTCAGGAGACCAGAGTATTTTTGGAGGAAAAAGGCAGGCATGGAATTATAAAGTACAGATAAGGAACATTCTAAATACCAGAAACAAAATGCATCAAAAGCTGGCTAACGCTTGAGTTCAAGTCTTTTTAAAAACCCAGCCAGGATATTTTGAGCCTTTTTAAAGACTCGTGATGATGACTGTGTGTTAAAACAAAAAAGTTACCAATTTTGCTAAAAAGAAACCATCTCTTACCTTGAAAGCCCCCACAGCGTGACTGATATATTTTTAGAAAAGCAGCTGAACTGTGTGCGTGGTTCGCCCATACAACAAAGAAGATGAGTCAACTGTTAGTTACATACACTTAAAAGTGTCTTCAAATGTTGTAAAAGAGAATTTAACAGTTCCCAGCAGGGAAACAGACTTACTAAATGATACTGTTTGCAACGCAAGAGACACATTAATGGATGTTTTTAGCCTAGGAAAGTTAAGAAAGCAGTCATTCCCTAGTTAACAATTATGCCCCTTTTTCTGGGAAATGGGGAAAGTTTTCTAGCTCTTACTGCAGAGAGCAGAAATACTTGGTTCCTAGAATCCAGAGGAATGCATTCTCTAAGTCTAAACAAAGAAAAACAAATAGTGAATCCGCACAACATGCTTTTCACAACTGTACCTGATTGCAAAGTGATATTGCATAAGCCAGATGCCAGATGGATAATAAAAACGAACAGATACAGAGGTGAAGATCATGTTCATAGAGAACTACTGGGCTATAAATATCCTGTGTTTCACTCTTAGAATCCTATTCTTTTGAAATGACAAAAAAGCAAAGACACCCTTTCCTACCAAAAGTCTGTTAACCTCATTAGGTACAGTATAGTTTTGGTAAGAGAAAAACTGTTTGATAAATTGGAACATGAAAATTATATTCCAGTGCACGCATGTGTGTATTTGTGTGTGTGTGTGTGCGCGCGTGCGCGCATGTACAACATTTTCTTGATTCCGTCAAAATGAAAATGGGTGAAGCAAACGATGGTTTGAAGACCTGAATGCGGAGTGCAGAGACTCACAGTGCAATCCTGTGTAACCTGGTGCATCTACGGTTACACCGGTGCAAGGTTACACAGGATTGCGTTGTCAATGGGGAGTGTAGCGAATGGGGAGTATAGCGAAGTGGATTTCAAGCTGGGGACTCTGGCAGGGCTAATGTTATCATAGCAATTTGTAAGAGGAGGGAGCTACTAGCTACCTGCCACAACCACAGAAGATAAAATTGCAGCTGTTGGCTCAGCAGGAGTCAGATGATTCAGGAAGCCAATATATTCTCCCCTGGTCCTATCAAACTCTGGCCTGATTCTTCAACCTTGTGGTTCAGCTACAGGCTGATCTACTCCAATACTGGCCATCCTGACCTGTCTCCCAGCTTACCTGCTTCCAGGTAAGATGCCTGTCCTCCTGTTGGTTCCTGCTTACCTCCAGATTGCAAGGCCTGACAGTGGCATCAGGTAATTTAGTTATAAACTATGCTGCGTCGGGCAAAAAAATGGCCTGGCTGAAGACGGGTTCTGCAGCAAGTTATTAGAAATGCTTTGAGGTAGCTAATCTGCCATAAAATATTTATTGCCCTACAGGGGTCAGAAAATGAACATAGCACTTCTGGGGAAGAGGAGGAAAAGGAAATGTGGAAACATCCTTGACAAGAAAAGTCTGCTTTTGTGAATTCAGCAACATTAAGAGATGGCAAAGGGGAACCTCCACACATAACTTTAATCAGAGCACATCCATTTGCCAGATTAAGAACATCCATTATCCACTTGCACAGTTCACTGCTGGAAGGGCAAGAAGCTGCAGCTACAGCAGAGATTTATCAGATATTTCTTGCTATGCAGGATAAAAATTAATTATTGATTTTATTTATTTATACCATGCCATCAGTGTACATGGTGCTTTACATACAGTAAAACAGACGGATCCTTACCCTAAGGGCCTTACAATCCAGAAAATGACACAAGGGAGACAGGAGGGGAAGGGAAGGAATTGGATGGGCAGTTAAAAGACCTAGGCGCATTTAGGCTAGAGAAGAGACAACTAAGGAAAAATGTGGTAGTCATTTTCTACTATCTGAAAGGCTATCACCCAGAAGAAGGGGAAGACTTACCGCGCAATCCAGCATAGATATAGGCCGGCGGAGGGAGTGCTGCACTGGCCTAGGGTGTTGTAAACATGCCGTAAACATGTAAACAAGCTTAGGGTGTTGTAAACCTTTCTGATGCTTTCTGGAGGAACTGGGGAGGAATCTCAACATGCCTTAGAGCTGGAGGAAAAGAGGAGCTCTAACCAAAAACTACACAGATTTAACCAAAAACTACACTACGCAAGCTATAGGCCAAAGAAAGTAGGCTTTGGGGTTCAAGGCTTTAGGGTGGATGATCCCAGACGCACAACTGCATTTCTGTTTTGTGGTGCATCCTGAAGTGAAGAATGGGAGGAATATGAGACCGGCTGCCTGGGCAACAGACTAACAGATGATGATCAGCCCATCTGGGGGTAGGGAAAACACCTCCCTCCAAGACTCAGGTACCGTTTCCCATGTCACCCATTGGGATGAGCATTATTACTATACTCTGCTAAGCTGCCAGGCAGGTTTTGAGCTAGAGCAAGGAGAAAAGGGTAGCGATCCAACCCTTTAAAAATCATGCACATGTCACACTCCTGCAGAAAAGAACAGCCTCAAGTGTACTTATGACCATGTCAAATAGCCCCTGAAAGACACAGTCAAATTTACTGTGCAGAGTAAAATATGGTTCTACTCTGTTAGCTAGTAATGTAGCGGATATCCCATCTAGCACCACAGCTGACACATCAGAAGTATTTAATTGCAGTATGGACAGCTGGTTCTACTTCTGAGAGTAACTGATTAGCTTGCTTACCCCTGAGGAGGAGCTAGATCACTATATAAAGATTGTGATTAGGGGGCAACTGGGTGCTTTTAGCAGGATGTTATGCGTCCCAGGCACTCTGGTATAAAAAGCACTCTGGTATTATCTCTCCAATAGAGATTGCTTGTAACACAGCAGTCATCCCAATCGAAGGCATCATGTGACACCTATGTGAGATCATGCGTACTGACATAAAGGGTCTGTGGCCTCTGACCCTTGGCTTGGCCACTCACAGGTAAAGAAACGGATAGCCTCTTTTTCTTGGGGAGCCAGCCACTCCGAAGCAATGCAGTCCAGAGCCTCAAGGCTTTGGGAGCCATCCTTTGAAAAGGAAGCTGGTGGTCCCCATTACTTCCTTGAATCCGGTACTGTGTAGTTATGAGGTCTGCATTTTTGAATCCAGGCAATCCAACCATCACTGGCATTCTTTCATTTCTTCTCCTGGTAATAAAGACAATAAAAGCTGAACTACAGCTCACACATCTATCCCTCAAGCAGAAAACAGCTAGTAGGAAGATTGTTTGGTGATATTAGATATATAGCCCCTACTAGCTTTTTCACATTTAAAGTGCCAAAATGTGTAAGCTGCATGCTCCCAGAGGAAGCAACTGAGGGTGCAATGTAATCTTCAGAACACTTTGTATTCTGGTCTTTTCATATCTTGTTAAGAAGGCCAATAAAAGATAATACACATCAGCCACTGTTTTTATTATGAAGCTTCCAGTGTTATAAATATTTGAACATACTTTTGTATTTCAAAAATGCACCGGAATTATTAAGACTTTGTCAGGTGGAACAATGGAATAGTTTTCTTCAGCCACTGAAGAGTTTTCTTTTCAGTCCATGCCAGCTACCTTTGAATCTGGAAAGTGGATGGGTAGCATCTATGATCCAGCCAAAATTGATCACTTGAAATCCCATTCATTTGGTGGGAATCAATGTAAGCTGAACTTAAAAAAACTCTCATGGAAATCAATGAGACTTAAAACTACTGAACTTCAACAAGATTATGCCTGATGTGTTTTGTGATTTTTTTAAAAAAAAAATGTATGGCCCTGTAAGAAATCTTAAATTACAGATGAAAGGTTTGCATTTCTCAAAACCAAGGCATTTAAATAGAATTTTGCCTGTACATTTCTCAACCAACATTGATATGAAACACTGGTGTCCCAATTCCACATGCAGCTGAATCAGCCTAGTTACAAGGAAGTAAGCCCTATTGAACTCAACAGGACTTATTTCCAAGTAGCCAGGATAGTGTAGTGGTTTGGGAGTCGGACTTAGACCTGGAAGATCCAGGTTCAAATCCCCGCTCAGCCACGAAGCTTCCTGGGTGACCTTGGGCCAGTCACTATCTCTCAGCCCCACCTACCTCACAGGGTTGTTGTGAGGACAAAAAGGAGGGGAGGAAATATGTACACCACTCTGAGCTCCTTGGAGGAAGGGTGGTATAAAAATGTGAAAAATAAATAAATAAAATAAGTAGCCATCCTCAGAATTGTGTTGGCTCAGTCACAAATCTCAATGCTATAAATCAGTCTGCTGTGGAGAGAGTACCGTATTCATTTTCCTATAAGCTAGCACTGATGTGAGGGCTAACAAACAAACAAAAATCCACCCCACCCCCCAAAACACTTTCAAAGCTGAGGTGTGTGATTAGCTTTTGTTTCCAATGCATAAACAGCTCCAGTAACAGATGGGAAGATTACTAAGGAACGAAGATAGAATTTTCCATGACATTATCCTTTCCTGACGAGAGAAGTTGAGTAACACCTACTCTATTATGCTGTAGCGACATACTTCTGCCTCTGAGCCAAAAGCAGAATGACATTATTTTTAAGATTATTTAAATAACGTTATTTTAATAGAAAAGGACAGTGAGATTTAACGGATTTTTTTTTAACGGAGATTTCTCTACATATAGTAGAGAAATTGGCCATATACATGTCCAGCAAGGGAGATCTACCTGTGCATTGCTATTGGATGGATGTATTGGCTGGATGCATCTTTTAATTCCGTTGGGATACGAATCTCCATCAGGGACCACTAGTTGTCATGTACTACTAGCTGTGCACAACTAGAAATGAACTGGGCCTATGTGTACATACTGTATACTGTACATAAAATAATAGACCTATCCTCTCTTTCATATCCGGGTGACTGAAAGAAGGGCCTCTCCTGCATGCAACGGGAAGTGAGAAAAGGGTGCGACACACATACAGCTGTGAGTAGGCTCTTCCACATGATTGGTAACCCTGGTTCTGAAGAGACCTGTTCTTTACTTCTGCTTCGTGAATGTTAGGGTAAGGCCAGGAGGCACAATCCGAACATTCAGTTAGGGGACCGCTATTAAGCGACTGACAAAACGGAGAGACACTTAACATTTTAGTTAAGTATCAGTAATACAGTACAGCAACACAGCTGGATGGGAGGCAGTGGGAGCCAAGGTGACAGTTCTAATAAGGCAGAGAATGGATAAAATCCTCAAGAAGGTGATATCTGCTAGCGCAAGAGAAGTCAGACAGAAGCATGGGTAAAAGTTATTTAGCCAGTGTCCGGTTTGGCCAGGTTGGGTGTGTGACAGATGATATTGAGAAAGAAGCATCCAAACTGTTCTGGAGGAGACAGTGACTGTGCATGTGGTGCAAGTGCATGCGTGCGTGCGCACGCGCGCACACACACACACACACAGAGTTTTGCCAGAGGGCCCCCAAGTATCTGGTTTGGCAACGGTTAGTAGTATTACCCTCCAAGTTCAGACTCATGGAGTGCTAGGGTCGTTATATCCACTGGTTTATTCGCTTGCTTCTACTGTCCCAGGATTGGATAGTTTTTAGATTAGAAATACTGTATGTAATACATATTATACAACAAGGGTGTTGGTTCTGTTTATGGGAGAGTACATATCCTGTTATCAACTTTAAAGGCTTACATGGTCCAGCGAATCTACTCATGCACAGGCCCTGCTCCATGGCCCACCAGTTACACAAACCCATTTGGCAGGCACAAGAAACAGGGGCTTTTCAGTAGTGACACCACAGTTGTGGAATTTTGTCCACAGAGAGAGACCCCCACACTAATTGTTTTTACAGCACAATCCTACCCAGCTCCTCCACTGGTGTAGCAGTAGTGGAGGCAGAACGGGAGGCTTTGGGAGGGAAAGGGGATTTAAATCTCCTTTCCCTCCCAAAGCCTCCTGTTCTGCCCACCACTGCTGCTCCACTGCTGCACCAGTGGAGGAGCTGGGTACGACTGCACTGTTACAGCGCAATCCTAGTGCTACGTTGGGCAGCGGAATGTGCGTTCCACCACCTGAAGCCGTTGCGAACGTGCCGTAAGGCATGTTCAGGACGACTCAAGAGCAGGGAAGGCCGGCACAAGGCTGGAGAGCAGGGAAGGTTCAGCGCAGCCGCAGGACCCAGGTAAGGATCCAGCGGGCGGGGGTCAGATCGGGGGTAAAGGGATGGCTTTGGCCATATCGGTAAATATGGCTTTGGCTATATCCCGGTCCCCGCCAGGCAGCTGAGCCATTACACGGTCTCTTTCTACTTCGCTGGCGGAAATGCGAGGAGGACGATCGGCCGGGCCTGGCTTTACACTCGGGAAAGGGGACGAGCGTCCCCTTCCCTGAGTATACCTCTGGCCGAGTGGCAGCCTGGCTGCAGCAGAGCACAGGATACTGCAGGCAGCCTGGGCCTCTGGCTGGATCCTTACACAGGATTGCTCTCTCCAACTAATACTGATAACTATTTTTTTTGCCAGGTTTTTAATGGTTGACTGTACTGGCTTTAATGGGTTTTATCCCAAGAGCCGGGATGGTGTAGTGGTTCTGGAGTTGGGCTTAGACCTGGAAGACCCAGGTTCAAATCCCTGCTCAGATACGAAATTTCCAGGGTGACCTTGGGCCAGTCACTGTCTCTCAGCCTCACCTACCTCACAAGGTTGTTGTGAGGACAAGAGAATGAAAGGAAACATGTACACCACCCTGAGCTCCTTGGAGGAGGGGGTGGTATACAAATGTGAAACTAAATAAATACTTAATACTTTAATGTATTTTGTAGTGTTTTCTTTTAAAAATGTGCGCAGTATTTCTGACTTTAGTGTTTTTGTTTTATTGTTCTGTTCACTGCTTTATGAAACATTTATTTTAACACATACTGTACAAATATATCAAAAAATTACAATAAATAAATAAAAGGTTCAGCATATATTATATGCTTCTTTTTTAGATTCAATTCAGTCACTAATTACAAATGTGATCGGAGACTTACGGCGCAATCCAGTGTACATTTGCGCCAGGGTAGCACGTGCTCCCCCGGTGCTAGGTGTTGCAAAAGTGTCGTAAAGCACTTTTGCGACACCTGGAGAGTAAGGGCCTCCGGGGCAACGGCCCACAGCCCTCTCTCTGCCAGCCGCGCCTGCCTGGGTAAGTCCAGCGCTGGCAGAGGCGGGGGGAGAGAGGACCAGGTGGAGGGGGGCCATTGGCCACCCCGGGCCAGGAGAGGGCGGGGATATAGGCGGCATCCGCTGATATCCAAAGCCCTCTCCCGACCTGGTTTTCCTCAACACAGAGGGCTCGAATGTACATTTGAGTAGGTCCATTGGGCCTCAAGCCACTTATACCCAGGGAAGGGGACGATCATCGCCTTCCCTCAAGGTGCACCCAGGCTGCCCCGGGGCAGCCCAGAACCTGGATAGGATACGGCGGCTGGCCCTTTAGGCCGGCCGTCGTATCTTACACAGGATTGGGCTGCCCGAAATGCTTCTTGCTTCACCAGGCTAACAGAGCAGTCCTATGCATGTCTACTCAGAAGTAAGACCCACTGAGTTCAATTATACTACTAGGTAAGTCTTATAGGATTACAGCCTGAATTGACTTGTCAACGCTATTTTCTGTCTTTTTTTTTTCTTTTAATCTGAGCAATACATTTATATATCTCAATACTGCCCAAAGCACTGGATGAAATCCAGAACAGCAGGCTCAATTCTGCAGGGTTTGTGATCTCGTCTCCCTAGCTGCCCTCTCTCAAGGAATGCCTCATCCCCAGCACAGCTTGGGAAGCTGCTTTTCGGAGAGCATTTGAAAACCAGCTTGTGACAAGCACAAGAATCTGCTCCTAGAAATAAAAGCCAGAAGCCTTTGTGTGTGCTGAAATTAACTCTCTGGATTGTAGCCATAATCTTCCTAATTTCTATGCAAAACAACAATTTTCATTCATCATGGATTAAACAGGCAGTAGTCCAGAAGAATGGGTTGCTTGAAAATCTTGGTACGAACAGAACGTCTGTCAGCAGATTCTCTAACCTAGTTGTGAAGATTTTGTGAGTACCGTATACATTCAGGGAATTTCAGAAATGGAAATATCAATAGCAGGAATTATTAGTGATATAAATTAAACCCACAGTTTAATTGATTTCTACATTAACCTCTCCCCCATGCACAATTCCTTCAAATATGTGTTGTCAGGGATACCATCAGGGGTTGGCTAGGTCAAACTCTGGCCAAGAGCCCACCTGGCTAGCCCAGCCCCTGACCCTTCAGCACTGGTGGCAACAGGAAATGGGTGTCACAGGAGGCCCAGCAACCTGTCCCAGCACTACTTGTCATTACTTTTGCCTAGTAATGTTGCTCATCACATTTAGAACCACATAATATTGAGTGAACAGGCAATAAAGTGACAGCAGTGGAAATCCACTACTGATACCTTTATTGGGCAAATGGATGTACAGCATATTAAAAAAAAAAATCCATCCATCCATCTGCAGTTTTTTTATACTTAATAGATTCTAAGCTGAACATAAAACAGTGGCAGCTGCTTTTTACTAAGTCAGACATTGGTCCCTCTAGCTCAGTATTGCTGACACTGACTGCCAGGCTTTCAGACAGGAATTCTTCTCTGCCCTACCTGGAGATGCTGGGGACTGATCCTGGGACTTTCTGTATGCAAAGCACATGCAAAGCACTGAGTGACAATACCCCCCCCCCCCCAGTTGCTAGCATTCAAGGAAGAGATCTGAAATAATTGTGGCTCGGCCATTGTGAAAACACAAACTTACTATTGAGGGGAGGGTTTACCATAAAAGGGACCAAAAACAAAGGAAAGACATAATGTCCCTATAACAACAATGCAATTCCATTTGTGCACTGTGTTCTGATCTCCTTTCTCAAAAGGGATCTATCAGGATTACAGCTCGGTTCTTTTAAGCCACCTACTATTGCAGTCCGTCGCAATACTTAAAGTGCCGAATACAAAATCCTGCAAGTGACAACAGTGACTGAATCGGCCAGCTCTGCTACCTGCAAATGCAACCCAGTCCTGATCACGTCTCTGAATTGACCCAGTGTCAATGAATAATGGATTGCCCCTGGCTCTTAAGGGGACAGTCACCCATGCCCTCCCCCACAGCCTTCCTTCTCCAAGCAGTCTGATGCAAGTATTCTGGACATACAAAGTTCTGCTGCATGAAATGAAGATAAGTGAACTAACACACGGGCCTTAAGCCTAACGTATGTGTTCAGGCAGCAGAACATTGAGTCTTAGAATCGGATTTGGACTCATACGTAAAGCTCAATGAATGGCAATAAACATTATCTGGATGACTGAATGCCCTCATAGGAAGGGAAGCTAAAAAAGCCAGGATCATCATTCATTTGAGAAGTGGAAAAGCTAAGGTGATCTGCTTCCTCTCTATGATGCCCAGAATGGGTTAAGAAAAGTAGAGGAAAGATTGGTTTTAGTATTTGACATAGAATTAAAAGTAAAAGGTGGTGAATGAAATGATTGTAAATCAAAGACCAACCCACCCTTCAAGAGTCACAATTGACCTTTGGAACCCACTGCCTAGGAATGGCCATTTAGGGAGTCCCAGACAGCTCACTCCCTACACTACCCCACCATTAATGCTTAAACTAACTGGACTGCCAGGGTCATTAGTGGTTACCAGCAGTTCTTCTATATTTAAGAACATTTACTGGATGATGTTGTCTGACTGATGTTGTCTGGCCACAGCTCCACCATCCCTCTGTTGCAACTACAGTGTCTAGAAAGGCTCTAGGAGAATTAGGGCAAACATGGTCTGTCTACTTGATTTCTATACATACTGCCTTTCCACATGAATGCCCTCAGTACAGTCTATGACCATTAAACAGCCCATGCTGGAAGCAATCTAAGTGGATTGAATGACTCCCATATTATTCTGTCCAATATCTGCCCTTATGCAGCCACACATAGCTGCTTCAGGGGTTGGCGTGGAGCAGCTGCCTTCTGAAGGGTCCACATACGATCCCTGAGATCAGCTCTGTGCAGGGTGGTGGAGCTACTCTCTTGGGGCCAATCCCATAAGATACAGCTAATGGAGGTTTGTGGAGAGGCCCCTGAAATCTGGCATCAGCTTGCAGGGCTACTCAGAGGAATTTTACCAGGGGGTACAAAGTTTATTTGGGGCCCCTTCCCTTCATATGAATTTGGCTCCTGGGCCCCCTTTTTTGACCCATTTTTGGCTCTGGGCCCGGGTATGATTGTACCCCCTTAACCTTGTCAGCTTGGCTGGTGGTGGTTAAAGGATGCTGGTGTAGAGGGACCACAAAGGCATATGATCAGTAGCGTCGCTGGAGGTGGGGTGGAATGCTAAGTTCCGCATTGCCCTGACCTCCATTACTCACCAGCACGAGGCAGCCCCGCCCCCTTGCCTTCGGAGCCATTCAGTAGGGCAAAGGCAACAACAATTCAGAACCCTCTCCCGCAAAAAGTCTCACTGATGCTCCAAAATAGCAGAGGCGTGGAAAGACTGGAGCGAGCGGAGCAGCGGCTCCAGGTGGCACCGCTGCGCCAGGTGGCGCTGCTCCGCTCGCTCCAGTCTTTCCACGGAGCGAGCGAGCGCGCCCACCCGCCCGCCCGCCCGGTTACACGGGCGGGCGCTCCGAGGCCTTCTCCCCCGGCCTTGGAACTGGAGAAAGCCCTGGAGCATCCACCCCGACCGGTGGACAGGGCTTTCTGAAGGCGGTGCGCTATGCGCAGAACGTTTACGTTCTGCGCATGTGCAAAAAAGGCTAAATAGCGTGCCGCCTTCAGAAAGCCCTGTCCACCGGTCGGGGTGGACGCTCCGGGGCTTTCTCTGGCTCCAAGGCCGGGGGAGAAGGCCTCGGAGCGCCCCGGTAAGCCGGGCCGCCCCCCGGAGCTGGGCCGCCCCTACAGGGGGCGGCGTATCAGGAGCGGTGCTCCAGGCAGCATCCACTCCTGATACGCCTCTGCAAAATAGATATGCATTTGTGGTTTGTAATATGCCCAATGTGTTTTGACTAATTATCTACCTCAGGGGCAAGAAAACCGTATACAATTATATTCTTATTGTGACCATTTCCCTCCTGGGGAGGGAGGGGGGCTCTATGTTGCAGTTCTGTTGTTGAAGGCTGAAGCTAAGTAGGTCTGAATGGGAGACTGCTAGGAAGCCATATTAAGTACTCTGTGCACCCTGGAGAAATAACTGGGGAAGAATGAAAGCTTGTGCTTATGCTTTGAGGATCCAGAACATGATAGTTCTCTTTCTCGTTAGTAAGGAAAGATCTAAACACAGTGCACTGCAAAGCTGCTGGAGAGAAGAGTGAACGTGCTTCATCTATTCATTCTATAATCCTCAGTAGAATTCACTAAAAACGAGTTGCTGCTGAAGAGCAAACCTCTAAATTAAGATGTATGCTGTAACTTAGCACCGAAAGTGAGCCGATGACACAAATATGAAATAGAGAGCCAGAGATTTATTTGATCTGCTCTTTCTGTACATGAAGTTTTAATACAGGCAGAACTTTTATGTTAAATGAAGTGTCACTTTGGAAAACAAAACTGACACAGACAAAAGAGTGTGCAATGCATGTTAACAAAATAGGCCATATGACATTTTGGAAGGCATAAACATTATTCTTTTGCATTGATATTAAAAAGAAAAAGGCAAAGAAAAGGGGGGGGGACAAAAGGGTTATTTTATTCCATAAAAACTACAACTAAGGGCCCTTCCTCCCCCCCCACACACTTTTATTCTTCAATGTAACATTTGTGTTAGCCCTGATTTCATGCAAGCAGCGTGATTTATCCCACATAAAAGATGGGAAAGTGCCCTTGATTATTCTCATTTTTTGTATTATTATTGAAAGTTAATTAGGTGTTTTCAGTTCATTAAACCCACATTTTCTTCAATGTTCCTTTTTATTTTTGACTGTTCTACAGTACGCTGTACCTGTGCAGTTTGCCACAGCTTTCAAATGGCACATCACCAATGTGCAGGAACCACTGATGTAGGCTTGCTTGAGTCTATTGATTCAAGTCTATTGAGTCGGCAATTGTAAAAGACTTGAAAGACTCGACTTGAGACTTGGAGCCTTTTACGACAAGTTCATTTTTATTCAGGTTTAAACCCATTTTCCCCATTAAATAGATAGGGACTCGCAACTCACAGCCAAAGACTTGGGACTTGACTTGAGACATGGAGTCAGAGACTTGATCCACATCCCTGGCAGGAACACATGTGCACATTAATAAAACACAACAAGCAAACGGGGGGGGGGGGCAGGAGAATGCTACAGTGCTGGAGAGCTTAAAGAATTTAGTTTAAAACTTTTTCAAGTTTTACATTTTAGAAATGTAAAACAAAAAAACACCATTATCGCCAGTTATGCCCAAAGGACAAAAAGAAGCCTGTGTGCATACTGCAGTACTGCTCAATGTGCATTTGGCAATCCATTCCATGAGGAGGTAGACCGCTAAATTTTGAGAGTCTTCAGGGGCAGCTCAATGAGTAATCAACATGGGCTAGTAGTTCCTTCCCAAGGCAACTCTTCAAATATAACATAGGAAACTTGGGCTGCAATCCTATGCACACTTACATAGGTATAGGTCCCATGGAACCCAATGGGACTTACTTCTGAGTAGGCATGCATAGGAATGCATTGGATAGCAATATCAGCAACTGTCCAACAAAACAACGAAGATTCCACTGAAAAATCTATACCACTGGAGTTGAAAATGCTTCAAAGCTCCTTCAGAGCAGTTATGGTTCATTATGTTAAGTGGCTGGTAGGCACAAGAGATTATTGAATTACAAGTGGAACCATGTTAACTAGTTGCAAGTCTAGAATTTTGGATGAATAGATCACTTGCCACCCACTGTGTTTTATCACAAATCATGATTTTTATTTAGGCTGGATGGGTTTTGCCAATGAAAAATGATTTTGTCTATCACAGCAGGAAGGAGAAGGTAGAAGTAACAATTCAGCTTTACTCAGATAGTTGGTCACAGTTTGAACCTTTCCATTGAGAGGCTAGCAATCACATTCACTGCAGGGGGCTTTGTATGGGGGCGGTCTAAAGGGCATCTGATATACAAATCCAGACAAAAGAATGTCATGAAATAACCTCAAAAAGCTCAAAACGCAAACTACTTTTCTAGGGGCTTCCATTTGCTTTCTCAAAGGAAGAACAAAAAAGAAAAACAGCAATTATTTCCTTCCTTGGAATATTACAAAAAATATGAAACACATCAAGAGATGAGAAAAAGAACTGAAGCAAACATTCAAGTTTCATGAAGTTACTATTCATACTGCTGAAGTAGAAAAGCATAATACAACACAAGAAGGGCTGACTCTGGATAGGGTGCTGTGACCTGTATTAAATGTAATACCTAAACAGGTAAATTAAAATTATGTTAGAAAAGAAGAAACAGAAATGATCCAAGCTTCTTGAAACTCAGGGCAGGTGTGTATATGCATGCAGGCTCTTGATTTCTCTGCACTTAATTACAGTACATGATGAGTTCAGACTTTATTGAACAGCTTTGTATTTCAGGTATGAGTAATGGTCTAATATTTATATAAAAAAGGTAAAGGTATCCCCTGACAATTAAGTCCAGTCGTGTCCGACTCTAGGGTGTGGTGCTCATCTCCATTTCAAAGCTGAAGAGCCAGCGTTGTCCGAAGACGCCTCCGTGGTCATGTGGCCGGCATGACTCTCCTTGCCGCAGCGCGTAGCATGCAGCTGGAACACGGAGCGCTGTTTACCTTCCCGCAAGCGGTACCTATTTATCTACTCGCATTAACATGCTTTGGAACTGCTAGGTTGGCAGGAGCTGGCCAAGCAACGAGCGCTCACCCCATCGCGGGAATCGAACTGCCGACCTTTCGATCTATTTGTATACTGCTTTTCAATTCACACGTGCAAGTAATCTCCTCATCTTGCAGCCATTAAATTATGAACATTCATGTGTAACCCAGTCCACAACTGTCTAAACCTTTCCTTACACTATTTAATAGCGCAATCCTGTGGACGTTTCGGGCGGTGGAGCAAGCGATCCGTCAGCCAAAGCCGTCGCAAACGTGCCATAAAGCACGTTTGCGACAACTTGCAAGGGCCGGCGCTAGGCCGGCAGCCCTTACTCCAGCGCTGGAACTCCCATGCAGCCGCCGGAGGAAGGTAAGGGATCCCTCGGTGACCACATGGGTGGTCGGGCAGTGAGGGAGGGGAGCCATTGGCCATGCCAGATGGCGTCCACCATATCCCTGTCTCCCGCCGGGCCGGCTTGGCCGTTACACAGCCTCCTCTTACTTCCGCCAGCTATTTAGCTGGCGCAAATCCAAGGAGGCCTTCCCAGCTCTACACCGGGGGAAGGGGACGAACGTCCCTTTCCCTGAGTAGACCTCCAGGACACTCCAGAGTGGCCCGGAGCGAGCATGGGATCCACCCGCCGGATAGTTAGTTAGGCTTGGGCTGCCCGTCAAATTAATTACAACCAGATTCGAAAGTAACATAATGAATTGGGAATCACAGAAGTGTGACATCCAGAGTGGAACATGACACATTTCCCATGGATCCTGATTCACCAGTGGAATATCTGGGCTTGGGGAAATGGGAGAAAGTGTGCAACTCCACACATTAGGTGTCACATAGGAAGCGCAAGCACATACCATTACTATGCCTATCTCCCCTCCTCTCTCACCATCTCAACTTAGTATACAGGAGGACACTATCTGAGGCTGCTCTTAATTTGATTTCAAATAGACAAAACATGTGAAAGCTCTTGACAACTGAACAGCAGGAAGATTAATTCACTCTGCCAAGACTACACAAGCTTTTGCACCAGAGCTTGAAACAAAACCTTGAACTCACAGTTAGTATTGTGAATTTACAAAAAACAAAAAAAACCTCCCAAAACCAAAAACCCTTCACATCCTCTTCTCTGAAACAAAAGATAATCAAATGAGCAAGAATTTGTTACAGTACTCCACCCATATCCGCTGGGGATATGTTCCAGGCCCCTTCGTGGATTCTTGAAACCGTGGATAATAAGAGCGAACCCCCCTTCCATGGTTTCCTGAGGGGCCCCCGCCCTGCCTCCCTTGCGGGTAGGTGTGCGCGCACCCCCAGCTCTTATTTTTCTTTCAGCAAGCTTTGTTTCTTCCTTAAAACAAACAGAGAAGCAACCTCCATTGCAGGCAAGTAGAACGAGACTAAGTCCTTGAGAGGCTCTGCAAGGTTTCTGTTAACCTTGCAGAGCCTCTCTAGGACTTAGTCTCATTCTACTTGCCTGCAATCCTTCTCCTGTTTGTTTAAGGAAGAAACGAAGCTTACTGGGAAAAAAAGTAAAAGCCAGGAGGGGGGGTCCCTGCGATCCGTGGATAACTGAAACCGTGGATAGCGAATCCGTGGATATGGGGGCCCACCTGTATTTCCCCAAAGCATGCACATCCCACACATCCATCCAAATGCATTCTTCTATATCCTGTAGTTGGTCAAAGCTCAAAGCCACTGTTATTGGCTTTGAACTTTGTCCATCAAAGCTCAAAGCTTTTTGAGAAAAAGTCCATCACAACTTACAAGCCATGATGGGGATAAGCAACCTTTGGAGGAGTAGGTTTTCTCTGTGCCAGGTACAAGGGAGTGGTGATAGGATACAGGTATCTTGTTGTCTTGTGTGCTCCCTGACGCATCTGGTGGTGCCACTGTGTGGTACAGAAAGATGGACTAGATGGGCTTTTGGCCTGATCCAGCAAGGCTCTTCTTATGTTCTTATGTTCCTTTGAGGATGAACACATCAGCACCCTGCTCCAGAAATGAAAGAATACAGTCATGCAAGGTCCCCAGACCTGTTAGTCTTTAAGCATAGCTCAAAGGTAGGGGCACATGCTTTGTGTGCAGAAGGGTGCAGGCTCGATCTACTAACATCTTAAATTAAAAGGAACTCAGGCTCTAGAATTGGGCCTCAGGATCCACTGCCAGTGAAGTTGAGAATCTACTGGCCTTATGAACCAAAGGCATGATTTGATATAAGCATATTCAGTGTCACTGCATTTTCAAAAGTGCTTATGTTCAACTACAACAGTTCATTGCAGACAAGTCCTCAGCATTCAATAGTTCCTCAATGACACACATAATGAGATTTTTTTTTCAAAAGCACCCTTTAAGTCCTTTTTTCTTTCCATCTTCAACAACTGCATCAAATCGAATGGACTACAAAACATTATACTGTAACAGAAAGTGCAGACTGACACCTACAAATGGATTGCTCCAAGGCTATCCCAGGTTCGGAAACCTGAAGCCTTTAGGCGCTGATGGAGATTTTGAACAGAGAAGGAAGAAATTATGATGGATGACCTTTTTCTGATGAACTGGTGTAGCATATAAACATATTCAGTCTGTCGGCATTACAAAAAGGTGTAATGTTATAGAGGCCTTCATGAATACATCAAAAGGAGTCTTTAGAGAACAGGCAAATGCTAGGAATAAGAAAAATATGAGCACTTGCCTTGAATACCGTGTACTTGAATGAAGCAGCCAACATTATCATTTGCTTCCCAGCACGTTTCTGATGTCAGATTTTTCTTCACCATTTTCTGATTACTTTCCTTCCATGCTCTTTGCCATCATTTTAGCAATTCTGTCTGTTTATGTCTCTTTTCATGTACAGAAAACTAAAAAGGCTCTAGATATTTCCCCCCCCCCCCCGGTGGAAACAGAGATTTGTTCCAACTCTTTCATAAATATTTATCTCAGAAATGAGTTCCTCATTTTGTAGGCTATAAGTAACTGATTTGCTGCATCCCTCAAGATAGCATTTATCATTTGGAAACCAGTCAAACTGATACTTCTCTGTCCCTCTTGAACTATGAGAGACATTTGACAATGCTGATTTTAGGGTGAGGTGCTTCCAAGTCAGATTTTATTCCATCATTTCTTACATATTACCATCTTATTTTGTTGATCATATCCTAAAATTGGTCTTTTGTATTGCAGACAACCTGACAGGGAGACGGGCAGAGCAATCCTACGTAAGGATCCGGCGGGCGGCCCAGGCTGCCCGCCGGATCCTGTGCTCCGCCGTGGCCAGGCTGCCGCTCGGCCAAAGGTATACTCGGGGAAGGGGATGCTCGTCCCCTTCCCTGGGTGTAAATGGTGCCTGGGCCGATCGGCCTCCTCGGATTTCTGCCAGCAAAATCGCTGGCGGAAGTTGGAGGCCGAGTAACGGCTCAGCCGCTCGGCGGGGACCGGGATACAGCTGAGGCCGTCCCCCGCCCTCTCCCAGGCCGGCTGGGCCTATGGGCACCCTCCCCCCGCCCACTCCATCCTTACCCGGCGGCAGCCGGGCAACGGCTCTGGCGGCGGAGCAGTGAAGGCCGTTTGCGACTACTTTGGGTGGCGGAACGCTTGTTCCTCCTTCCACCCATCAGGATTGCGCCGCAAATCTCCAATTTAACATAAAGGAGCTATTTGAAATCTGTTTATTTGCTTTCTTAACAGGTCTGAAATCTTGGGATGCCTCTCACATCTTTGAAATCTTTATTAGAAAAGGTCAACAATTGAGTAGAAGGTTGATTCCCCCCTCCCCCCAATATTTGAAATTGCCATTCCCATTGCATATATCTAATTTTCTCAAAGCTGAGACTGGGTGTAAAAAAATAATAATTGGCAATAAGGTGTGCCAGGAAATCTAAAACAGGTCAGCTGAGGGACTGACTGCAAAAACAACTGAACAATGCTGGAATACTGCAGTTAAAATCTTGGATAGAATCCACTACCTAAAATTCAAAGCAAGTGATCCATGAAAAAAGCAGGGTCCCCACATGCACACGTCCTTTTATATGAGGGGTCTAGTGGCATTTACAGGAAGCTGTGAGGAGGTGTTCAACACACACACATCTGCAGTTTCATCACTATTGTTTAGCACAGGGCACTTGTGACTTATAGAAGACATAGGATGTGCTGAAATTGTATGTCTGATCCCTGATAAAAGCAGGGGGGTTGAAAATGGGTACACTTTACTGGGCTCTGGGGATCCGAGCTGGTCTTGCAAATCCATTACCACAAGGAAAAAATTGAGGTGAAATTGAAGCGGATATTTTATGCCTTTATGTATCTATAGTACATAGGGTTGCCTATATTGTGTAATATTTGCTGAAGCCAAAAACAAACAGAAGAGGAATAAGCAACATCCTGAATAATAAGATACTGGTTCAGGCCCTTCTCTAGAAAAGAGAGAGAGAGATTATACAGGAAACTCCAGGATATACAGTTTGAGAGACTACTGCAGCTGCTATTTGTTATGGAAAGTCTGACCCATTGGCACCAATGGAAGCTTGAGATAAAGCAGAGATAAAGGTAGGGTTTTCCAACCGTCCAGGACTGGCCTGGAGTCTCCAGAAATCAGCATCAATCTCCAGCTGATGACTGAAATTGATCCTGGGGATGATACAGGGCCTTCAGGAATTTCCGATATTGCATCATGTTTGGAGGAGGGTGGGAATCAATCAATCAATCAATCAATCAATCACTCTCTCTCTCTCTCTCTCTCTCTCTCTCTCTCTCTCTGAATGGCTTCAGTCACAGTTAGCAACCTTAAGCAAAGGGTTAACGTCTCCTTCTACCATACATGATCCCAATCCAGATGGCTCCTCCCACAGCTGCTGCTGACTACAGAAAAATGAAGCAAGCTGGGCCCAAACACATGATTCGCATACTGTGTTGTTTGGCTCTTTAATCACCAGGAACCAGTGCTGATCACAGGATGTACACAGGCTCTAAAAAGCACACGTGAGCAAAATCTGTTAGGCCACTGGTCTCCCGAGTCTCCCAAGGAACTGAAACCAGATCCCATGGACTGAGAACAGTGTCTAAGACTAAAGGCCATTTGTATAATTCCTATACAAACATGCTATGTTGTCAGGTCTGACTTAAGATACCACAAATCAGGCAGCCAGAAACATAAGGAGCTTAAGGGAACTTAAAGAAGCTAAAGGTCACTGATCAATCCTCACACTTTTCAAAACAGATAAAGGTTATCCTATCATTTTTTTTTAACAGAGAAGGGATCTCTTGGTAGGGGAAGAAGAGAGGGGCTGTGTAACAAGTTTGTACAGGGACCAGCTGAAAAAAAGACCTGGGATTGGGAAGATGCTCCCAGAGAGTGCATGGTGATGGTTAGGTTGTACACATGTACACATATTCATCATTCATTTTCTCCCCTATAATACTCCCCCGTCTTTTTTACTCAAGTCAGTGGTGACAGTTAGTCATCCATTTGAGGGTGGATTACAGTATTAGTCACACGGCTGGAACCAACCACATCCAGATTCTGCATCTCAGCTGTATAACTGTGTTATTTCACCACTGTGACTATTATGAAGAAAATTCAAGAAACGAGCTAACATAAACCAGGAACCCAAAAGGATGTACGTAGGGAGGATGCATGGCATTACTGTTCTTTGCAGCATATATGATGCTGGTGTTGAGCAGTCAATTCCAAATACGCCTGGAAGCGGTGACAATACGCCTAGGGTTTTACAAGCTCTGGGTTTAGCTCCCTACAGCCAAAAACTGGGACCATACATGGCAGCTACACAGCAGTTAGCGCTGGGTGCTTATTTGTGTGGGAGTAAACAGGAGAGGGTTTTCTTTCCTCCTGAAGTGCTAAGGTTGCATCAGTGAGATCAGCACCATAGTTTCCTCAGACACCATTAGGCTTGGCTGTAATTCCAGTCACCCAAACTCACAAATGACAAGTAAGTGCAGGGGAAAAAAAGAAATAGGAAATTTCCCAATGTATTCTCATTTTGCATGCTAGCCTGTCATCCTAAAAGCGTGAAAAATGCACTTGTGAGCTGACTGGTTTATGATCCACACTGTAAGGCAATAATAGTCGTAGCAGCAAAAGATGAGAAGCCCATGAAAAGCGATACAACAGATGGCAGTTCTGTAACTGAAGTATGAGAATGTCTTTGGTACCTCTGCCCTGGGACTGGAAATAATTTTTTTCACTCTTTGAAAAGCAAAAATAAAATTAAAACAAAATCCCACTGAAAAGAGAGTTTCTTTCTTAGTGTTTGTAAGGAACTGTGCCCACCATGGAGTGTGGGTGCAGTGAGTGATGTCTGTGAGTGAGGTGCCATAGGTTGTTTGATCTGTGAATTTGTCAGCTGGATGAACAACTTGAACTGCCTTTGTAAGACTTTGTCAGGATACTGACAAACTGATTGTGTTGTATGTCAGTCTGATGGCTTTTATTATTTGATTAGTTTTTCCAATGTTGTGAGTCACCCTAGGACCATATGCACTGGTGTCACTGCAGGGGGGGCGGAGCTCCAAGTTCCGCCGGGCTCTGACCCTCCGTTACACGATGGGAGAAGGTGGCCCCGCCCCCTCACCTTTGGAGCCATTCTGGACGATGAAAGGGTCAGAGCCCGGCGGAACTTGGAGCTCCGCCCCCCCTGCAGTGACACTAGTGACCAACCATATGGTGAAGGATACGATTATAAATGTAATAAACAAATATTGGGGTGGGTGTCCATTTGGACCAGGAAGAGACCAGGTACCACAAGCCAAGCTTGAATATATAAACTGCAAACATAACAGAAGGAGTAGTAAGGCTGAGGCTGATCATTTCAAAAGTAAGCTTTAAATGATTGAAATGAAAGTCATTGGGGAAAATCAACAAGGGGGAAATCAGGAATGATAACAGTAGATATAGACTACACAGGAACTAGCAGGTTTATTCCTTATCAGTTGACTGCAAGAGAAAATCCACTGGCAGATTGAAAACATCCTGGCAGTACAGTGGTTTGCTTTTGTCTGAGTGTCCATTCTTTCAGTGGGTACTATTTTAGGGTGAAACTGGATGAGAAGTTACTGCGTGCTGAACAGTTGCATGTCTCTGCTTTTGTAAAGAGCCAGATTACAGCCCAATCAGGACTGTGATGAGGAAAGAGCTAAAAACTCCCTCTCCCAGGTCCTGATCCGGTCTGGGTTCCAATACAGCAAAGAAAAAACAAGACGTGCAATTTCTAAGCATGCGTTATGACTTGTTAGTTTGACCTTCAGAATGGGTAGTGCAAAGCTTATAGTGCCTGACATTCATGGGTTTATTTTTAGGCAAAAACTGCATATTACACAGAAATCACAATTCAATCATTATAGAGACTGAAAAATAGGAACATATGACAATTGCCTTATAAACATAAGAATCCAAGACTCATTTCCATGCAGCAGATTGCACGTTTTGTTCTCTCATTTTGCACATGTATGCGTCCTCAAAGCGTGCAGTCCCCCAGTCAATCTGATCCTCCGGCTTTCATCATTTTCGGATTACCTTGCATGCCTGTGCACTTTGCCATTATTTTACTAATCTATGTGCTTATTTCCCTTTTTTGTGTCTGGAGACATAACTGACGAGTTCTGATAAAGTGTCACCATTTATTACTTCCATTGTTCCAACAAAAGGCATCTATCAAAGGAATTTTGAGATGCATCACTGTATCCTTGCAGAAGGCACTGAAATCTATTTTGAGATTAATTTACTCAAATGCTTCTTACAATTCACTGGTTAAAATAATCGCTATCTCTACCCAGTGCAGCAAATTCAAATTATGCAGAAGCTGAGGTTTTGCTTGCTTAGTATAATCTTTTTTCTTTTAACTTCTGCAGAAAATCTGAAGCCTATTCTATATCTAAATGCGATTTTATTCAAACTGAGTGTCATGCTGAAGAAATCCATATGGAGAAGTAAGATTTGTTCTACTGTTTTCCTTAAAAATCCTCCTTTGAAAATAGAAATTCTAGCAAAAGCTTTCGCTTGCAGAGTGTATATGTAATATGCCGTCCAATCCTTTGCATGTTTACTTAGTAGCGTCCCACTGAATGCAGTGCATTTGTCATGTTCCCAAGTAAGTATGGACACAATCCTATACGCATTTTACTGGGAGAAATGGGACTTACTTATGAGTAGACATACATAGGGTTGTGTTTATGAGTAAGATTGCAGTTTTGTGCTATATCACCGTGTGACTATAATCAGCCAAGTTCTTCCCATTCAGGTTGCATTTTGCACCCAGTATGGTTTCAACTTGCAGGATAGCTTCAAACAGATCTACTGCATGGTAAGCAATGCACATATCCTCCAACATTTCACAGGTAAAAATAGGAACACTTTTGTGTGCTTATAACATACTGAGAAGTCTCATGCCGAGAGGTCTCACCAAAGCTGCCACCATTACACCCTGCTTCACTGCTGGCTGTACACTCTGCTTTTTTAAGATTGTGGACCGATTGGGGATAGGGGATAAACAGCTATCTATTTAGCTATGCAGACTGCTTTGTGAACTACTTTTTGTTGAAAAGCAGTATATTGTTATTGTTAATAATGATGATGCCGTTAGATATCCCTACCTTCAAAGATTAGGTGGGTAGTTAATCAAAGATAGATGAATAGCCTATCAAAGACAGGAGTAGCTTTTTTGGTGGTGGCACCTGGATTGCGGAATGCTCTCCCAGTAAAGATTCAACAGGTCCTGCACTCGGTGAAAGATAAAAAGGGACCCCCTGACGAAGTTACCATGTTCCTGTGGGCAAGTCTACATAGGAATGACAAAAAGGAGTACAGTATTAACACCAGGATCACGGAGCATAAAATATATTGTAGATTGGGACAAGGAGAAAAATCAGCAATAGCAGAGTACATTTTAAACACAAGACATGTGGTTGAATTTGAGAATACACAATCATTGGCAAGAATTAGAGATTATCGGACTAGATTACATAGAGAAGCTATAGAAATTTTCAAGCATAAACAAAATATGAATAGGAAGAAAGAAATATGGAGTGTGAGTAAAGCATGGTTGCTGGTGCTTGGATAAATTGCTTCACTGAAAATTTATAACAATACCATAATACCTCTCATAACGCTGCTTCCTTTAGCACTGGTTAATTATAGTGTTCTTTGTCCTGGCATGATTGACAGCTATTGTAGCCAATAGTAGCAATTAATTCTGGAAGCACAGGGCCAATCAGGACCAGTTCCTTGCCTTTAATAATGTCTCCTATAGCTCTGTTTCATACTGTACTCAGTTTTCTGGTAACATATCTTCATATATGGGAGGTATAACAGTACTTCTATTTTTTCATTGTTTCTGTACTTAAAAGGCTTATATGCACTGAAAAATACAGGTAAATTGTCAATGAAAAATAAGATCACAAGAACTTGCTGTTACATGCACAGAAGAAATAAGAGGACCATCTATCTAGCCCCTGGTCAGATAACCAAAATTCACTGGTAGTTTATATTACCTCCTCCCAGTAAGAACTCCATTAGCAAGGAGAAGATCAGCCTCTCCCAGTTATTGGCCAATGGAGAACCAACAGTTGTTGGGAGCTGAGCTTGCTCTCCGTGCTTCACAGAGAGATCTTCAACACAACTGTCAGTTTGCTTGTGACTACAGAAGCAAAGGGGAAAAGGCAACCTGGCCTAGGATTTGGTTAGAGCAGGGGTGGCCAACCTTCCACTATTAAGGCCTCTGCGTTCTTAATAGTTGTGTAGAAGACACAAGTTGTTGTGTTAAAAAAATCACAAGTTAAAAGTTGTGTAGAAGCCAAGAAGAATCTTGGCAGCTGAATTGCTGATGGTGCTGCTAAAGCAGCTGCACCTGCTGAAATGCCCTCACCTATACAACCATTTGAAGGGCCAGAATTCATGTTGAAAGGTTGGCCACCACTGGGCTTGTTCTTGTTGTTCAGTCATTAAGTCGTGTCCAACCCTTCGTGATCCATGAACCACATCCTGCCAGGCCTTCCTGTCCTCCACTATCTTCCTGAGTTCGCTCATTTTCATGTTCATTGCATCGGTGATGCTGTCTAACCATCTCATCCTTTGCCTTTGCCTTCTCCTTTTGCCTTCAATTTTTCCCAGCATCAGAGTCTTCTCCAGAGAGTCCTCTCTTCGCATTAGGTGGCCAAAATATTTGAGTTTCAGCCTTAGTATCTGTCCTTCCAGGGAACAGTCAGGGTTGATTTCATTTAGGATTGACTGATTTGATCTCCTAGCAGTCCAAGGGACTCTCAGGAGTCTTCTCCAGCACCACAGTTCAAAAGCATCTATTCTTTGGCGCTCAGCCTTCCTTATGGTCCAACTCTCTCAACCATACATTGCTACTGGGAACACCATCGCCCTGACTATGCGAACTTTTGTTGGCATGGTGATATCTCTGCTTTTTATTATGCTGTCTAAGTTTGCCATAGCTTTCCTTCCAAGGAGTAAGCGTCTTTTAATTTCATGGCTGCTGTCTCCGTCTGCAGTGATCATGGAGCCCAGAAAAGTAAAATCTGTTATTGCTTCCATTTCTGCCCCTTCTATTTGCCAGGAATTGATGGACCCAGATGCCATGATCTTAGTTTTATTAATGTTGAGTTTCAAGCCAACTTTTGCACTCTCCTCTTTCACCCTCATCAAGAGGCTCTTTAGTTCTTCTTCACTTTCTGCCATTAGGGTGGTATCGTCTGCATATCTGAGGTTGTTGATGTTTCTCCCGGCAATCTTGATTCCGGCTTGCGATTCATTCAGCCCTGCATTTCTCATAATGTACTCTGCATATAAGTTAAATAGGCAGGGTGACAATATACAGCCTTGCCGTACTCCCTTCCCAATTTTGAACCAGTCGGTTGTTCCATGGCCGGTCCGAACTGTTGCTTCTTGTCCCGCATACAGGTTTCTCAGGAGACAGGTAAGGTGGTCTGGTACCCCCATCTCTTTAAGAATTTGCCACAGTTTGTTGTGATCCACACAATCAAAGGCTTTTGCGTAGTCAATGAAGCAGAAGTAGATGGGGGTTTTTTTGGAACTCTCGTGCTTTCTCCATGATCCACCGCATGTTGGCAATTTGATCTCTAGTTCCTCTGCCTCTTCGAAACCCAGCTTGTACGTCCGGTAGTTCTCGGTCCACGTACTGCTGAAGCCTAGCTTGTAGGATTTTGAGCATAACCTTGCTAGCATGTGAAATGAGTGCAATTGTACGGTAGTTTGAACACTCTTTGGCACTGCCCTTCTTTGGAATTGGAACGTAAACTGAACTTTTCCAGTCCTTTGGCCACTGCTGAGTTTTCCAAATTTGTTGGCATATTGAGTGCAGCACTTTCACAGCATCATCATTTAGGATTTTAAGTAGCTCAGCTGGGATATTATCATCTCCACTAGCTTTGTTGTTAGTAATGCTACCTAAGGCCCACTTGACTTCACTCTCTAGGATGTCCGGCTCTGGGTCAGTGATCACACCAGCGTGGTCATCAGGAACATTAAGATCTTTCTTGTATAGTTCTTCTGTGTATTCTTGCCATCTCTTCTTAATCTCTTCTGCTTCTGTTAGGTCTCTGCCTTTTTTGTCCTTTATCATGCCCATCTTTGCACAAAACATTCCCTTGATAGCTCCAATTTTCTTGAAGAGATCTCTAGTCCTCCCCATTCTGTTGTTTTCCTCGATTTCATTGCATTGTTCATTTAAGAAGGCCTTCTTATCTCTCCTTGCTATTCTCTGGAAATCTGCATTCAGTTGTTTATATCTTTCCCTTTCACCCTTGCTTTTCGCATTCCTTCTTTCCACAGCTATTTGTAAAGCCTCATCTGACAGCCACTTTGCTTTCTTGCATTTCTTTTTCTTTGGGATGGTTTTCGTTGCTGCCTCCTGTACAATGTTACGAACCTCCGTCCATAGTTCTTCAGGCACTCTGTCTACCAGGTCTAATGCCCTAAATCTATTCTTCACCTCCACTGTATACTCATAAGGGATATGATTTAGGTCATATCTGACTGTCTACTGGTGTTCCCTACATTCTTCAATTTAAGCCTGAATTTTGCAATAAGAAGCTCATGATCTGAGCCACAGTCAGCTCCAGGTCTTGTTTTTACTGACTGTATAGAGCTTCTCCATCTTTGGCTGCAAAGCACATGATCTATCTGGTTTCGGTATTGACCATCTGGTGATGTCCTCTGGGCTAGAGGGCCAAAAACTGCTGAGCCCCTGAGTCCCTCCCACCTTCTCAAAAAGTTTTTTTTTTTTAAAAAAAGCTTTTTATTTTTATTTTTCTCCAGGTAATCCGAGTACACTTGAATCATCACCATCATCATCATCATCATCATCATCATCATCATCTTCTTCTTCTTCTTCTTCTTCTTCTTCTTCTTCTTCTTCTTCCCCTTTTTTCCTCCTCCTTCCCCATTTGTTTGTCTCTTGTTTTCTTTAAAACCTTATGTTTCACAGAGATTTGTCTGAAATTTTTCCAAAATTTGGGGTGGGTGGGTACACAAAGCTCAGTATATGTTAGCAGGCAAGCATGAATGTTTTGCTACGTTAGAATTGAGACTCCAGGATTTTTGCCATAAATGTTTAAATATGGAATGCTTTGGGACTTTAAATCTGAGATTTATATTTTTCCCTTTTTAGTTCTGTATCCCAAAGACCCCTTTAATATTAATATACTCTTTCAGCAAAGCAAACAACATATTGTCATTCTCATATAGGTTCTGCTATTCCTAGGCTTGCAGATGGAAGAGAATTTGTAACAGAAAAAATGGTCTCTTTGCTCTTCAGTGTGCTATAACACCTGCCTTTTTAAAAATTTCCTTTACAATGGAAGTCATTACATGACATTTATCTGTACTGAACTACAATTGCCACCCATTAGCCTAGTTGCTTAATTGCTGTAAGATCTTCTGCCTTTTTCACTTTCCTTTTGCCTAACCGCATTTATCATTCATCTTAATTTAGTCCTGTAAGCACATGTCAAAATCACAGGTTCTGAAAAGAAACTAACCCTGAGTGCCAAATTGGGGCTACTTAAAGAGCCTTATATTTAGAACTGAGTCCTTTGCTCTCGAAAGGAACCAAGAATCTTTAAGTTATCAGAGGCTGGCTGCCAAAATCATATGGAAGAATGCCAAAACACAACAGACTTTAACATTTTTACCTTTATTCTGTACTAAGCATGCAGAAGGGGGGTGGGGTGGATGTCTCAAATCTTAGACTAAAATGCCAGGTTCCACTGGGAGACCTTTATAGATTTTTTAACTGGACATTTCTGCAGAACTCAGCAATTTATAAAGAACGTATTAATAATGCGCATAGCCCTTTTAATGTGCAAAGGCCTCTGAAATGTTTGTCTTCGCAAAGACCCTATGAAGTACAAGGTTACTATTACCCTTTTATAGTTGGGAAAATCTCACCAAAAGATTATCTGTCCAACTAAGCTTGGAGACAGTACTTTTCAAGAGAGCAGAAAGTAGCATGCCAGGGGCATTGTTGCTCTTGGCAAACATAATGAATTTATTTTGAGCTATCTCTGCTAAACTGGTTTTGCGGGAGGTGGGGTTTAAGCATCACTAAACCTGCTTACCAGGGTGATAGTAGCGGGCATCTGGCTTGCACCTGCTTTTAGACAACCTGCAGAACATTAAGCAGCAGGACCTTGCTTCCATTGTCACATGCACTTGCACCCAGGCATAGATGCTCCTCCTTCATGAATTCCAGAACCTCTTCTTGCCCATCACATTGAGCCAGAACCATTCCAGTCCTCATTTCTTGACAATGCAGAGCAAAAGAATATAGCCAGATTTACTGGTATGCAAATTTGATACATTGGTCACGAATTAATTGCAGGTTCCATTCAATTATCATCATCAACAACAAAATTCTAGCTTTTAGGAGCCAGCTTTCGCTTTTTATGTGACTGGGCAGGTAGATTATTCTAGGATTGTTTTTCAGGCCTGGTTAAGTTTTTTATACTACATAGTTTAAATGTCCATTACATACACAGTCCGAGATAGAGGAAACTTAAAATGCCTAGGATTGCTTAGGAATGCTAATGCCTTTCGGAACAGTAGAATTTCTTACCCCAATGGGATAAGAGCTGAAACGCACAAAATGGGGACTGCATCATGTTTGTGTTCCATTGCTTCCCATGGGAGTCGTTGCCACACATCTCATAAGTGCAGAAACTTGCTGATAGGGGCAGGGAATTTTTTCTCCATGCCACAGCAAACCTCCATAAACAAAAGCTGGTGTTGGCATGGGGAAATTTCCCCACTCTTCTGGCAAAACACCACACACAAACAATATACCATGTTATTTCTTTCCGCCCAGCCCACGGGTGTACACATTTAACTCCAGATGTGTATACACACCCTTGGGCACAAAAATGCCTTCTTCTTCTTCTTCTTCTTCTTCTTCTTCTTCTTATTCTTATTATTATTATTATTATTATTATTATTATTATTATTATTATTATTATTGGTATTTATACACCGTTTTTCAACAAAACGTTCACAAAGCGGCTTACAGACAAAATCAAATGATTAAATGGCTCCTGTCCCAAAAGGGCTCACAATCTAAAAAACAATCTCAAGAGAGCACTAGAAAGCACCTTTCTCAGGCTGCATCACAGACACTGCATCCCAAAATGGGAATCATTGTTTCAAGAGCAGTTGTAACACAGAAAGTTCCACACTCTCCCTCCTTTTCCTTTGAATACCATTTGTGCACTTTACAACTACCAGTAATGAATGAATGAATGAATGAACGAATGAATGAGACTACATCCCCCTCCACTTACACAGACTTAAGAGTGCTGTGGCAACTCAAAATTCCAGGGACATGCCATGAAAGGCTTCATTTTCCATATTGTGAGCTGTCCTGGGTATATTCGTATTGAAAGGCCGCATACAAATTGACGACTAAAATATTTATTCTATGTTATCATGAGTGCAGAAACAACTGAAATATGCAGACTGTTTCAGCCTGTTAGTCCCTGAGCAGTCGATGGCTGTAGGCCAGGCAATCCACACTCCTGGCTTTCAGGCAACAAAATGGGACCCTGCATGTCCCCGGGAAACTTCGCACTTTATCTACTCAAGGGCTACGACAACACCCATCCAGAACCATAAGCAGCTGCTGGCTCTCTGACTGGTTTATTACTGCAGCATGAACCGTTGCAAGCAACAGCCCACACATTTCTCTGAGCTCCTGAAATTCAGGAAGACATGATCCAAGCCTTGTTCTGTCATGTAGGAAAAAGTAACGGTCATGTAGGAAGCCGCCTTGAGTGCCCTTGCTGGGAGAAAGGCAGGGTATAAATTCTTTAAATAAATAAATTAAATAAATATATGAAAGTCCCCAGATGGCAACACCACAACCCCAAATTCAGATCTGAAGCCTGGTATTGATTAGTGTCTGGAATAATTTCTGACGTGCAGGTGCAATGTGGCATCAGTGCTAAACTAAAAACTAGTTGAGTAAAGTTCTAAAGGAATACGTTTAATTCTAAACAGCAACCCTATGCAGGTGTTATTAAACCAGGTTTGTTGTAGCTGGATAGGATACCAGGAGCATGCTGGCTAGTCATCGCCCCATGCCAACACACTCTGTGGCGCTGTCTGCTGCTCTCCCCAAGCTCACGGTTTGTATGAGGAGGGCAGTACTGAACCTGAGGAGACCTCCCTTGTGTGATCAGAACGCTGAATGTCCAGTGTTCAAAATCACCAGGAGAACAGGGCCCCCTGGTTCAGTATTACCCTGCTTAGACAGACCTGGGGAGAGCAGAGGGCATGGTCGCAGAGTGTGTTGGCATGGGGGGGGGGGCATAGCTAGCTTGATTGCTTCCATTCCCCCTCTACCCAGGGGATGCCTGAATGGGCAATTTTGAATGTCTGAATAAGGCAATTGTGTCTTTCAATTGTGCCAAACACTTCCGGACCCACACCTTGCAGCCAAGAGGGTTTCTTTGTCTTGACTGTATCCCATTTCCTTAAACCATCTGAAAAATTGCATCCCTGTATAGTGTTTTACAGCCCAATCCTATCATTTTCCCCCGCCCCTGTTGATGCAGCCACTGTATCCAGTGGGGCGTGGAAGGCGGATCATGAGGTTTCGGAAGGGAAAGAGGATTTAAATCCCCTTACCTCTCCCTAAGCCTCCCGCTCCACAATGGCTCTCCTTGGACTTGCGCCAGCGATTTCACTGGCGCTGGTTCGAAGAGAGAAAGGGGGCTTTTATTGTTTTCAGAAATTTATAAACTACATTAATATGGCCTGGACTTACGAACGCATCACCTCTCATTTTTACACAGCCATCGTTTCATTGCAGGCTCTCAGGTAATTCCAAAATACTTTACTTATAGTTATATCATATGAAGCTGCCTTATACAGAATCAGCCCATTTGTCCATCCGGTTCACACAGACTGGCAACAGCCCTCCAGCAATTTTTCTTTGCCCATCCTAGAGATACCAGGGATTGAACCTGGGATCTTCTATACGCAAGGCATTTTGTGAGTCGTCACAGCCAACCTCTCCATTATGAGCCCTTTCGCCATCTCACTCAAATGTGTTGCCTATACCTGCTGTGCTCATTTGCTGTCTTTCTAACACGGTTCTTGGTTCCCTCTGGTTACAAGAACCTAGGGGTCAAACGAGACACGGCTGAAACGTGTCTTTGTCTTTCTGAGAGTTTTGTGTTGTTTAAAATACAAATTAAAAAAAGCAGACCCAACACAAACTTTTTGTTTTTACGGTCGAAGCCCTCCATGGCCTCTGAATTTTCGTTCCCCCGCCCATGACCTTTACTCTTCCACCACCTTCAATCATCTAAGGTTTCCTGCTCCTTCAAGTGACTCCTTCCTTTCTCCCTTGCCCCCCCCCCATGATTTGAACATTCGGTTAAGACTTTTAAATATCTGGGGGTCCATATGGACTATAAAAATCTTTGGACCACACACTGAGCTGCAATGGTCAGTGCTGCCAAGCTCTCGGCACAAGCTATTGTGCGGTTTGGTTTTATGTGGGGGAACTCAGCTATTCCACCAGTGTTAAAGGTTTTTAATGCCAAGTCAGTGGCCCAACTGATGTTTGGGATACCCCTGTGGGTAACAGCTTACAATAATTCGGTGGAAAAGGTCCAATCAACATTCTTATACAAGGTTCTGGGGGGGCCGCGATGTGTTCCATACACGGCTCTATGTCTCGAAACTGGGCAACATAGGCTCATAAGAACATAAGAACATAAGAAGAGCCCTGCTGGATCAGGCCAAAAGCCCATCTAGTCCAGCTTCCTGTGTCACACAGTGGCCCCACCAGATGCCTCAGGGAGCACAAGACAACAAGATAACCTGTTTCTCGTTGACACTCCCTTGCACCTGGCACAGAGAAAACCCACTTCTAAAAACCAGGAGGTTGCTTATGGCTTGTAACCTGTGATGGTCTTTTCTTCCATGAATCTGTCCAAACCCCTTTTAAAGGCATCTAGGCCAGATGCCATCACCACATCCTGTGGCAAGGAGTTCCACAGATGAATTACACGCTGGGTAAAGAAATATTTTCTTTTGTCTGTTCTAACTCTCCCTCCACTCAATTTTAGTACATGTCCCCTGGTTCTGGTGTTGTGCGAGAGGGAGAAGAATTTCCCTCTATCCACTCTCTCCATCCCATGCATAATTTTATAAGTCTCAATCATGTCCCCCCTCAGGCGCCTTTTTTCTAGGCTGAAAAGCCCCAGACGCTGTAGCCTTTCCTCATAAGGGAGGTGCTCCAGCCCATGAATCATTCTGGTCGCTCTTTTCTGCACCTTTTCCAATTCAACTATATCCTTTTTGAGGTGTGGTGACCAGAACTGGACACAATACTCCAGATGTGGCCTTACCATCGATTTGTACAAAGGCAGAATGATATTGGCCGTTTTATTCTCAATCCCTTTTTTAATGATCCCGAGCATGGAATTGGCCTTCTTCACAGCCGCTGCACACTGGGTCGACACTTTCATCGACCTGTCCACCAGCACCCCAAGATCTCTCTCTTGATCCGTCACAGACAACTCAGAACTCATTAGCTTATATGTGAAATTTTGGTTTCTTGCCCCAATGTGCATCACTTTGCACTTACTTACATTGAAGCGCATCTGCCATTTTGCTGCCCATTCTCCCAGTTTGGAGAGATCCTTCTGGAGCTCTTCACAATCCCTGCTGGTCTTCACCACCCGGAAAAGTTTAGTGTCATCTGCAAAAGTTTAGTGTCATCAGGCTCGAGACAGTGGCATGGCTCAGGTTCATTAAATTCTGGACTACGATTTGCTTTAGTTCAGGTCAGAACCCTTTACTACACGTGCTCCTCCATGATTCAGTTTGCCCCCTTGGACTATCCCTGTTCTTGGATAAAATCAAGAGGATGGGGCTTTCCTCTGATTTGTTAGGATCCCTGGAACCAGCACGGGCTGTTGACACACTTAAAAACAGGCTGCTAGATATGGAGCTTCAGCTCTTACATGATGAGGTCAATAAAACCTGTTCACCCCAGTTTTTTCAGCTGCCGTTATATTTTCCCAAATGCGCCAACTACTTTGATTTTCTGGACCAGCCATTGGAACGCTGGGCTCTGACTTTGGCCAGGTGTAATGTGGTGCCTTCAAACCTGCTATCTGACCATTTTGGCGGGATAGTCTCTAATTTGAGAGTTTGCATGTGTGGTAGGGATGAACCAGAATCTTTATATCACATGGTTCTTTATTGCGATAGATATAGCGAATTACATAGGTGATACCTAGATGATTTTTTGTCCTCTCACTCTGGTTGGTCGGATGAGCAAAAAACCCAGTCTATGTTAGGGGGTTCTGAAAGATTGTTTACTTGTCTGGTTGCCAAATTCTTGCATCAAATCCAACGGAATCTTCCATTTTTGGGTTCTGAGATCTAACTTGATATTATGGAGGTGACTTGGTATGTTTGACTATGTGGGTGGGTAGGGAATGTGAACTGTCATTTGGGGACTTTGATGTCGATGTTTGTTTTGAAATGTTTTGTTGTGTATTGTATAGTTTGTGTGTTTGTTTATGCCAATAAAGGTTATGGTATGGCTTTGAACATTCTCCCAAAATACTTATGCAACGTCTCCTCTCTAATTTCCTTTAAAACCCATCTTTTCCATGAAGCCTTTGGCACAATGTCTTAGTCCCTGATTCCTATTGTAACTAAGCTTTAAAGCATGCATAGCTGAAACGTTCACACATGCTCCCCCTGCTTACTCTTGCATCCATCCTTTTTTTTTTTACTTTCCACTGTTATCTCCCTTATGTCAGTTTTTAGATTGTGAGCGCCTTGGGGCAGGGGCCCATCATGTTTTTCTATGTAAAGCGCCATGCGCATGGACTGCGCTACATTAATTAATAACAGGAGGACTGAGCTGGATTAGGAACATGGCGTGGGGGAAAGGGGATAACCAGTGTTCTCCGTAAGCTGCGCAGCTCAAAGCCAAGCTCCATGCAGTTTATAGCTCGACTGAACTGGAAGTTGGCGATGATGTACAACATCATCACCAAATGCCAGAAGACGGTGCCACGTCACCGCTTCGCAACTGAAGGGATCCATGCAGCAGCAGAGACCCCTTACAGGGAATTTAGGGGACAACAACCCTTTCCCCCTGACTCACCATTTCAATGAAAATTCTTCTCATAAGTAGCTATTTGCCCCAGGAAGTGCTCATAATAGCTTCCCTCCTAGGACAGATAACGAGACAGGAGGGGGTGGGGTGTTTTTCAAGACTGCAGTGTCAAAAGAAAGAGTTAACACCCTACAGGGCCTACACTATGGCTCCATTCTGGAAAGGGGCCTCCATAGCTTTTTTTTAAATTAAAGAAGGACAAAGTTATATTTAAAATCACATCTAGTTTGACCCCAATACCTCCAAGGTGGCATATATTTTACCAACGTATACCATAGCGGCAGTCTGTCCTGTCTACAGCTCTTACAGCTTTCTCATTTATTATCTTAGACACTTTGCAGATCTAGCCAGCTCTTATTCAATTACGCTATAATTCTTTTCCACATTATGGAGTGGTTTATGTTCCTTTCATTTTGCATAAACAACACTAAATCAAAATCTCTTTGCGTTCTGTTTCATTAAAGACTGATTACCTTTTTTGTTTGTTTTTCAACAACAAATAGTTTGGCTTAAAATAGTGTTTTTGTTTAGTGTGTGTGGAGTGTACTTATCCATTACTTAACATTTTTTATGGTGATTAAAAATAAACAAACCAACTTGGCAGGGATAAACTCTTCCAAGGGTGGTCAGTTGTCACTACTGAAAAGCTTGGTATTTTTAGAATACGGTATCTCCATGAAACGGTTGATATGAAAAATAGGGGACGGTTTTAAAGCTTATATGAAACTTTGATTTTCTAATGAGGGCATTGCTCGGTCATTTCTTGTTTCTGTTGTGGACAGAGTTACTGATTCTTAAGACAAAAGTTTAGTGCAACTTTGCCTGGTGAGAAAGGACCCCTCTTCCTCCATCCCTAGAAGAGCAACTGATATTTATTTATCGTATGGCATATTCACATCGCATTCCAATTTTTTTTAAGCATTAAAACACAATAAATATATGGGGCAACTGAAAGAGCTACCGTATTTCTTCGAGTCTAAGGCGCCATCGATTCTAAGGCGCACCTTTACTTTCAGCACCACCAGCAGGGGAAAAAATCCATCGATTGTAAGACTCACCTCCCTTCATTGAATCTACCCGCTCAGCACCAACTCTCCCCAGCATGTCTCCTGCAGCTGAGGATGACTGAGTGCACTGCTTTTGCATAGCATTTCTGGCCCCGCCAGAAAGTGCCATTTCCTTCATTACCTGGGCTTGGGGGAGCTTCAGGGAGGCCTGCGTAACCCTCTGCAGGCCTCCCTGATCTTCAGTTCGGCGAAAAACAGCGATTTTTGGCCATTTCTGGTTTATGCGAAAACCGGAAATGGCTGAAAATCACCGTTTTTTGCCGAACTGAAGATCAGAGAGGCCTGCAGAGGGTCGCGCAGGTCTCCCTGAATCTCCCCCAAGCCCCAGTAAGTAAGAAGATAGCATTTTGGGGTGCTTTTTGGAGACCTTCGATTCTAAGACACACCCCATTTTTTGAAATGCTTAATTGGGAAAAAAACATGCGTCATAGAATTGAAGAAATACAGTATTTACCAGAAGACAAGCAGAGATGAAAGAGAGGTGTGGGGAGAAAGAGTGATGGGTTTGGGGATTAGTAATTGTTTCCTACATCATCAACCTTGATGCCAGGTATAAGCTGTTGCCCTCAGGGTCACACTAGATATAACAATAGACATGCATGCATATATTTCCAGTTTTAAAATTAAAAAAAAATCAAACAGGAGCTGGGTTAACTCTTTCTTGCACAATTTTCCTGATGAAAACTCCCTTCCCCTGAAGCGACTTTTAATTTAGTAAAATTAAAAACATATGGTGTGGAGCACAGAGCGCTGAAGCAAGAGCAGGGCTGTGGAGGCTGAGACGGTGCAGCAACGCCCCACAATGAGATCACTGCCAGGCGCTGGCAACGCAGAGGGAGCTGCCCGTGTCACAGCTGATCATACATAGTGGCTTAAACAGGGCTAGTGCCCATAAGGAATAAGGGGAAAGTGTGGAGGATACAAGCAAGAAAGCTGGGAAGGAGAAGGAACTAGCAGAAGAGACGAAAGCAGAGGAGACAGAAAGAGGGAGAGGAAAGCCAGAACAGGACTGAAGAGAGGGAAGGGGGGGATCGATGGAGAAGAGGCAAACAAAGGAGAGAACAGACTGGTGAAAGGAGAAAGCAGGCTGGATCCCACAACCAGAGGAATGACGGTGGGAAGGGAAGTGCAGAGGAGAAGGTGGGCCAAACAGAAGGAGAAGCAGGGGGGAAGAGAGTGAAAGGTGGGGAAATAGAGGGTGGTAAAGAACAGGCAGCTCAGGAACTTGACCACAAGCTTGTGACCGGCAACCCGCACTCCCAGACTCTGCCTGGGAGTGTGCCAGGACAAGTGAGGGCTGATCAATCTGTCACCACAGAGCCATGCCCAGAGGGGGCCCAAAGGATTTATTGGGGACAAAATAACACACAAGGGGAAAAGAGGCGGTACCAAGCTACTTACACAAGTTGGCTTGGGCGATGGAAGGGGCCAAGTGCAGATCTGAGCAGA
The DNA here is from genome assembly GCA_026170595.1 of Plestiodon gilberti rubricaudatus. Lineage (NCBI taxonomy): Eukaryota > Metazoa > Chordata > Lepidosauria > Squamata > Scincidae > Plestiodon > Plestiodon gilberti. The sequence continues at coordinate 231,852,095 of JANXHW010000001.1, read as the reverse complement.
AGTATAAGCAGGCAATTACAGGGAAACGTTAAACTTACAATATCCTTTATGCATCTACCTCATTGATCCCTGAAGATAGTTACTATGGACATCATATTCTAGACTCCATTACACCTCTCCAGACCCAGGGGAGTGGATGGACTGACCACACATAGATGCGCTCTGAGAGACTGAGGCACACCCTGGGGGTCACCCCAAGGGGCAGCTCCATATCAAAAGGCATGGGGTCAGACATGACCCTCCCAGATCTGGCCCTAAGCAAAAGGCAACTGAGGGCCCAATCCTATCCAACTTTCCAGCGCCAATGCAGCCACAATGCAGTCTCGAGTAAGCAAACAAATGTTACCATGAGGAGGCCTCCAGGACTGCCCCACCACCACAGGATGCCGCACACGCCACGTTGGCACGGCTGCATCAGAGCTGGAAAGTTAGATAGGATTTCCAACTTTCCAGCACTGATGCAGCTGCAATGCAGCCCCAAGGTAAGGGAATAAATGTTCCCTTACCTTAAGGAGGCCTCAGTGACTGCCCCCCTCCCCACTGCAGAATGCAGCACCAGTAGCGTCGTGACGACGCGCGACACCCCAGAGCGGGGGCGCGCGTCGCCCTTAAGGGAGAGGCTCCGCCCCCGCGCGTGACATCACGCGCAGGAGCGGAGCGCCCTCCCCGCTCCGTTTTCGGCTCATTTTGGAGCCGAACGGACACTGGGGAGGGAGGGCGGGCCCGCCTCCAACAGAAAACTGTAAGTGGGGGGGATCGCGCGTCACCCCTATACGCGCGACGCCCCCCGGCGGCCCCCCCCCCCGCTTTCCCCCTGTCGACGCCAGTGTGCAGCACATACCGGCATGGCTGCATCAACGCTGGAAAGTTGGATAGGATTGGGCCCTAAGACTGAGAAACATTGCACAGGGAAAGGGTTTATTCAAGGCACTTTAGCTTGGCAATTACAAGCCCCTTGAAAGGGGAAATGGTCTATAATGAAATTATTCTTCTTCAGGGGTACAGCTGTAGAGATGACTTCCCATTTCCAGCCTCTCTCATATGGTCAGGACAACGAAGATGGCCAATCCACAAAATGACCTGTCTGCCTAGCCATGTGGTCCTTCTGTAAGTCCAAAGTGACTCAGTGAAGCCTTTTTCCCATTGAAGCTTATATCAAGGTCAGACCAAGAACCAGCTCTTTCCAGCAGTAGCTGGCCAGATGTCCCTGCACACAAACAGGCATGAAGGTGATAGCCATCCCCTCTTGTTTTGGCCTAATTAAAAAAGGATTAGACGCATTTGTGGACAGGTCTATCAAAGGCGATAAGTCACGATAGATAAATGGACCCTCTGTTTTCAGATGGAACTCAAGAGGTATACTATAGTGCCTCTAGATATGGAGCTTTTCATTTATGTACTAGGGCTAAGACTTACAGTATCTGGGTGTAATCCTTTTATTGAAGTCAATTAAGCCAGCAGCCATCACCACATTTTGTAGTTCCAGAAGTTAATTATGCACTGTGAGAATAATTACTTCCTTTTATCAGTTCTGAACCTATTCAACTTCACTGGGTGCCCCCGAGTTGTAGCTACTTATATAGAGAAGGGTTCTTTCTTCCTCACTTTGCTCTTTCCAATTACTCATAATTTTATAAACCTCTGCCATGTTTTCACTAAGTCACTCTTTTTCAAATGTAGAAAGCGTCAAACTCTTTACCATTTCTTCAGTTTAGTGTAGCTGGTATACTGGGAAATGCAAACAGATTTGTCAAACACTTTTTTTCCATTTTTTGAATATTTTGACTTACAATTTTGTTGTTCAGTCGTTAAGTCGTGTCCGACCCTTCGTGATCCCATGAACCACATCCCGCCAGGCCTTCCTGTCCTCCACTATCTTCCTGAGTTCACTCATTTTCATGTTCGTTGCATCGGTGATGCTGTCTAACCATCTCATCCTTTGCCTTTGCCTTCTCCTTTTGCCTTCAGTCTTTCCCAGCATCAGAGTCTTCTCCAGAGAGTCCTCTCTTCGCATTAGGTGGCCAAAATATTTGAGCTTCAGCCTCAGTACCTGTCCTTCCAGGGAACATACACAGTTTCAAAAGACACAGGTAAATATGTTCCCTCTGGATGGGCTGGTATTTCCTCATGTATATAGAAACATTTTAGTGGCTAAAGGCTAATGTGGATTTTTCAGCATCTGATATACAGGTTCCATTTATACCGTAGCAGGCCTTAATCTGATCGGTACAGTACTGAACTGAATTGCAAAGTTTCTAGAATGTGAAATACAGCCAGATAAACAAGTTTATGAGCCTACTCCTTTCCAAAGTACCAATATTTTGTAGGTTTAAATATTCCAAAGCATTATGTCTGGCACTTGATTCAAGTGGCTAAGGATGTCTGAAGACAATTTACAGTGACATGCAGCCATCTTTCTAAAAAGCATCATTGGATACGCTAAATCATCAGCACAAGTTGACCTAACGATGTAATAAACAGAGAAGCTAATCCACAGAAGATTACATAGCACAGTATTTCTTATGTATAAAAGGGATGAAACTATACTGTGCTACTGCTACATAGTAAAGGTATCCCCTGCTCAAAAGCCAGTGCAGTGCCCATCTCTGCTTCTGAGGCTGAAGAGCCAGCGCTGTCCGAAGACACTTCTGTGGTCATGTGGCCGGCATGACTAAAGGAACGCTGTTACCTTCCCGCTGCAGCAGTACCTATTTATCTACTTGCAATTTCTTGCTTTCGAACTGCTAGGCTCCTGGGACAGGAGACGGGAGCTCACTCCGTCACGCGGCACTCGGGTCTCGAACTGCTGTCCTACCGACCTTCCGGTCTTCAGTTCAGCGTCTTAACCACTAAAACCCTAAGACATACAAGAAATAAAAAAGCAGTTGTTCAGCTGCTCATGGGTAATAGACCCTAGCTTATGGAGACCCCATAAAACAGGTATCATGCAGTTAAGGCTGCAGTTCTGTGCTCACTGACTTGAAGTAACACTATTGAATTTAGTGGGGCTACGTTCCAATCAAAAATGCATGGAATTGCATTTTAACAGTGAAGCTTATGCAGAGCTGAGATTCATACCCATGAGAATTCCAAGCCAACGAGCGCAGCACAAAAATCCTATGGCATCATGCGCTCTGTAATAGCACCATATTTATAGCAGGGGCCAACATAGAGCAAACTAGTATGCTGAGAACATGTTGAGTGAATTCATGCAGAACTACATGCACAGGCCCACACCACTTTTGACCCACCAGCCTTATTCTGCAGCCTGCAAGCTTCAAGCAAGCAATAAAAACCAGGAGATTTCATCAGTCCTGATGGACCACATGACTGGTGTGTTGCATTCAGCTTGATGGATCACAAGTTGTACAGGCCTAATCTGCCCCAAGTAGAGGCAGTTATGTTGTTGATTCACGATATATCCCCAGAGGCATTTCTGCGGTAGGGCAGTACCATAAGTTGCGCCCCGTCCTAGTACCATGTTTACAAACCGGAACGAGGCCCCGCCCCCTCACCGTCGGAGTCATTCTGCGCTGCGAAGGCGACGGGCAGGACCCCCTGAATCCACAGTTTCAGTTATCCATGGATCACCCCCCCCCCCAAGGCTTTTACTTTTTCCCAGTAAGCTTTGTTTCTTTCTTAAACAAACAGGAGAAGCAGCCTCTAGCTGCTTATTGCAGACAAGTAGAATGAGACTAATTCCTAGAGAGGTTCTGCAAGGTTACCAGAAACCTTGCAAGGTTAACAGAAACCTTGCCTCGCCTCTCTAGGACTTAGTCTCGTTCTACTTGCCTGCAGTGGAGGCTGCTTCTCTCTTTTAAGGAAGAAACAAAGCTTGCTGAAAGAAAAATAAGAGCTGGAGAGGGGGTGCATGCCTGCCTGCACTTTGCCTCGCCTTTCTTTCTTCCCCTCTTCTCTACAGGCTAGTACAGTACGTGCACTCAGAGCTAAGGAAGAACGTTATTTAAGTTTAAGCCAATGTCTAGGGCTACTTCCCCCTTCGTTCTTCCACTATCTGGAGGATGGATCTCATCCACTACCTGCAGAAGTCGGAGGAGAAAGAAAACAAAACTTTTTGAAGCCATTGCAATCTCAGGAACAGGAGATAGTTAAATGCTGCAAAAATCAAAAGCTTCCAACATGCATGCGGTAACTCGTAACTGCCTTGAGCAACTGATCGCCTCTTCCCCCAGTAGCTATTTGAGTTTCCCTTGCAAAGCAATCATGCAGCGGCCACAAAGCAGTTGCATGCAATTCCTCCCTTCCTTACAAACACTGACAGAGGTAACCTGGAAGAGCTTTAAATGCACACAGCGCCTCTTACAGGCACAGCTGACCTCTGCAGCTATCCTGTGTGGTTTAATTCAGGTCCTTCTCTCCGCAATGTGAAGAGAGAATATGGTGCGGTAGTTTGTTTTTTGTCTCGCCCAGGTGTCGCCCCAGCAACCACACAGTACTGGAATTTTACGACCCTCGTTAATGAATACGTTCTGGGAATGGATGTATAGAAAAAGAAACATTTTGGGGGGACACCAGCTGAGGACTGAAACCGAAGCAGCAATCATTGTAAGACTACATGTAAAAGTTGCACAGTGTGAATTCATGTGCTTTCATTTTTTGTTTCGTGTTTTGGCCTCCTGTGACAACGTTTTCAGCAGCCAGTATTACACTCCTGGTTGCAGAGGACACTGGAGCAGCATAGATTGCCCATTGTCCCATTGGTAAACCTAAAAATATTTTCACCCCCAGCCCCATGAGATTGCTGGAGTTGCCTCAGCTGTCAGAACTTGTGCTGGTCTGAAACTCCCCCCTCCTTGCCATTTTCATAGATATTGGGGTGGGCGTGGGGGTGGAGAGCTTACCTGAGACAACAGCATTGGCATTTTTCTGGTTTAGGATTGGAAAAGCCACTTCTGCATCAGCAGCTCTAGAAGTGCCATTTGTCTCCCAGGCAACGGTCTCCATTTTCCTTCCCAGAATACACCACCATTGCATCATTCCCTTTTCTGCTCTGCTCTGAGTCCAGTCAGCCCACGTTGATACTCCCTAGGTGTTGATACTCCCTGGGCCTGTTCGGATGACAGCTTCTGAACCAGCCCCCTATGCGCAATCAGGGATATGCAGAAGCACATCCCTGTGCACCTTCCCCATGTTTCTCTAACGTTAGAGGTTCATCTCAACCACCTTAGCACACGCAATCCAAATACTAATTTAGGTTGCTTGTAAATGCAAGGTTCACATGACCCCAGACACTATTAGAAGAATCTGGAAGGTGCATCAAGACGGATGCTCAAAGGGGTGCTGTGGCGCCGCAAGATAGTTTAAAGCCAGGTACCATGGGATATTTAAAGGGAAACACAGCAAGGGGCGCCGTGAAAAAATTACAATTGGCCTAGGGGTGCTGTGAAAAGAGAAAATTTGGCAACCACTGGCTTATGCTTTTTTATTCAGCATGGAGCTTCATCAGTAATTCCATATGCCTGGGTTACTGTCTATTATGTGCAGCACAGGGGAGAAAGAAAGAGTCATTACAATTAATACGTTCATAAAACAGCCATACCATTGCTAGAAGTAAAGTATTTTAGCACCATTTAACTTCATGGAGACCTAGAGCAGTGACCTTTAGCAGATAAATTCATTCCCCCCAAAATTGCCTCGGGGGGGGGGAACTGCTCAAAAATCACTGTACAGACAAATTAATTTAGCTGAGACAGGGTAACCGAATGTTTATCCCAATGTGCAAGGACAAAATGGATTGTCATGGGTATGTTTACCATGAAGACACCGTCAGCTAAAAGTTGTTTTGCAAGTCTGGCTAAAAATGGTCATACTGGCCATAATGCATTTACAGTGAAACAGAATCCTTAGGGAACAATACAACACTTTCAGGGACAGGATTAGAGTAACAAACTAAGGATTGGTTTCTTGCCCTAACTAAAGTATAGAAGCAGAGAAGTCTTCTCTGTATGCTTTTCAGATGGAGAAAGATTTTGTTTCAACAATGCATTAAAAGAAGCAAACCTCTTTGTATATTCTGTAGTCCAGACGGTGTAACCATATGAGATCATGTGAATGTAAGCATAGCTGAATTTCAGAAACACAAGTTTTCTTCAAAACAGCAGTTCTCACAGTGAAAAAATATGCTATTCACTGTGAAATTAGGGTGTCTCCCCCTGTTGGGCCAGAACTTTTGCCAAGTGAAAGGAAAAGATCACATGGTACATGATGCTACACATGTACAGATCACCATCTTTAAAGCGACACTGGCCAATTTAATAGAGGTGAACCGTTTTGCTTGCCTATGTTCTTCTGGGCCTTTGAAAGATCATGAAAACTGGAGCAGCAGGATCTTTCTGTGTGACAACTGGTTTTCAACACACACCCTGCCATTTCAGCTCAGCCTTAATGGAATGTTTTGGGGACTTTTTGCATTACTGAAAAGCAGCCCATGCATACAGGAACTTATACTCTCTGACAGAGTAAACTAATCATGCATTTCAAGCCATTATAAGTAAGGGTTTATCGGGTAGTTTCAGTCCAGTGAGTTGGGGGCCAGGAAGCTGAATGGGGGAATGCACAGGAGTATGCACAAAAGTGGGACACATCATTCTCTGTAGCAGGGGCAGTGCATTTTCATTATTCATCTGTTTTAACTAAGAGATAAACTCTGAACCAGCCCCATGCAAAAAAAGACATCTATGCTCATCATGGTGTTTATATTGTCCTTGCCCCCCCCCCCCCCGCATTGGGGTGAATTCAGGCCAATTCCCTTAATTGCTTGTAGGGATGATTAGCTGGGACAGCTCCTGCATACATGCTGATAAACCTACTGTAAAAGTAAGCTTATCAGTGCATGTAGATGAATGGTTGGGATTAATTTCCCCCTCCACCCAATCCAAGTGGCTTGGATTTATACAGATGCAAGAGAGGGGCCAAGATGTGCACATGCTGTGAGTACAGACAACGTTTATTGTGTAAAGTTGGTTCAGTGTTTAACATATCATCTGAATCAGCCCGGAGAAATATTGTGAATATTCAGTATTAGCAAATAACAAGAAAGACCCTCAATTCAGCTATGATGGATTATGCTACGAATATTGAGGGTCAAAGGACTCTAGAAAGATATGTTCGCTTTCATAAGTATGTGGAAGAGGGCTGAATCATTTTGGCATGTGACAGGCACGTATCTCAGAGTAGAGTGCCTTGGTTCATTTTTCAGGTTGTGGTCTGTGATTAATGTGCACCTTGCCATTCTCTGTCTGATCTGCTTCATCTAAGATGACAATAAAGAATGACAGCGCGCTATGCAAAATACAGCAAAATAAATAAAACAAAATGCAGAGCTGTCACATGCCTTTCCACTCCTCTGTTGCACTACCACTTGGCAGACAGACCAAAATTTATCTGTCATAGCATAGGTAAAAGCCAAAACAACAATGAGCCTCTCAGAAGGGCCCTTAGTTATGCTAAAGGTATTTTGGCATTTTGAAAATCTGAAAGGGGGCAGGCAGACCTTTTCACCGGTTGTACAGTGTATGAGTGGCGGCCATAAGGGATATTGGGATGTGGATTTCCTCCTATGGTCATGTGATGTCCATCTGGCTGGGGTGGGCTAACGGGGGTCTCCTGCTAGAGAATTTATCCCTTAAGGTAGGTAGAGGTAGGTTCCCAGGGCCCCGAGGAAAAACAAGCGAAGACTTACGTGTTGGACAAAGATGCAACTTTTATGGGATTTCCAGCCATGTACAATTTTTTTAACAGTTAAAAATTGTACATGGCTGGAAATCCCATAAAAGTTGTATCTTTGTCCATTGTTGCAAGCCATGAAAATCTGCATATGACTTACGTGTTGTTTTCTGGATGCGGTTTAATTTCAACAACACCTTTACATTCATCAGGGACCGTGTTTCTGCACAGGCTCCCTGAGCTGTGTTCCAGACGTATTACACAGATTGCCTTCTTTTCCCTCCACCAGGTACAGAAATCCCGAATGCTGGAGCTGCCTCAGGCTTCAGGGCTCCCCCGACTGAGAGAATGGGAGGGGTCTGGATTGGGGTAGGACTGCCTGGGGTTGTCCACACTCTCGCCTTCCCCCACTCCCAGAGTCTTCCCAGACGGGAGGGGTTATGAGAGCAGTTGGTCCTCTCCTTATGAGCTTCCTGCCTGCTCTATCTTGTCCCGCCTCTTCCGGGGGCGGGCCTTCCTGGAAGTCTCGTTCACGCTCGTTCGTTCGTTGTTACAGCTGCAACAGGGCTATAAAGCAGCCTGCCACGCCCAGGCCCATTCCCTGTGCTGGCAGTGAGGCTGCTAGTTCTGTTCTTGCCCTCTGAGGCCCAGACCTCCACTGTCTGCTTCCCCCAAGCCCCTGAGCTGTCCCGGGGTAAGAACTTCTCGGTCGTTGTCACTCCTTCCCCCTCCTTCCCCCCGGCGAGGGTTCCCTCACGTCCATGCGGCCCTTTTAGGTTTCTGGCCGCTCTGGCCTGGTCTCCCACTGGCCATTCTTCCTCCCCCGGCGTGGCAGGGTGACAGGTCATCTTACTTGAAAACAAAACTGAACCTAAAGGAAATAACTTGATTCAACCCATCTCTAACATATAACAAGTTTATATACAAGAGCTGATGTAGTGTAATGACTACAGTATAAAACCCAGTTTTATTAAAAAAAAAAAAAAAGAAGAAGCATGTGATAGCATGCAGCACTGCCGGTGGAGGCTAAGCCGCATGATATGGGGGGTCCTGACCAGAAGGCAAACCAGAGGTAAGTAAAAAACTTTTTTATTGACCTCCTGTAGGCCTTCTGGCCGCCTATGGGTCTCCTATGGAGTTGGCATGTCCAAGGAAAGCCAAGGGGCATTCCAGGGAGCGTTTGCAGGGACGGGATCTGGCATGTGTGACTGCCACTAGATCCACCCCCTTCCTCCCCCAAAATGCCCTGTTTCCTCCACTGAAAACCTTGTAACTCCCCCTCCCTGCCCACAGCCCACTCCTGCCAACAACTTGCCAGCACTGGCAGGCTGTCCAGCTATGTCTGGTGTGCTTTTCTGCCAGCAGCTCCGTCACATACAGCATTTCTGCTGGCGCAGGGTGTTTTGCAACAGTGGAATGCTCATTCTGCTGTCACAAAAAGCCCATAGAAATGGGCTATAAGGCTGCAATCCTATGTACATTTTCCCGGGAGTAAGCCTCATTGAACACAGTGAGACTTACTTCTAAGTAAGCATGCATAGGATTGCGCTGGAAGGGATTGAGCTGCAAATCAGGACTTCCCTTATTCAGGTCTCACCTCTGCCTTGAGTACTTACTAACAGTCCAATCCTATGGGCTCTGGTCAGTAACGGAACACGCGTTTTGCTGCCAGAGACTGCTGAAAAGCAGTCCTAAAGCACCTACTGGCAGCACGCTAAGTAGTATGCTACTGGGATGCCAGTGGGAAGGCTGGAGCCTTTCCTCCCACATTGTCGATTCTCCCACTGCCCGTCAAAGCAGATAAGACAGTGGGAGAGGCAGAAAGGGGGTGGACGGAACGGGAGCAGGGAGGGGACAAAACCGGGCAGGGGCATGATAAGGGGTGGGGAGGCTGTGGGAGGGGATGGATCCAGTGGCGATGGCGCACGCCAGACCCTATTCCCCATTTTCGCTGCCTCCCCACCCCCTTTCTCTCAGACTTGCGCTAGCAAAATATCTAGCGTAGTTCCAAGGAGGCCCATTGAGGATTGGGAGGCTTACACAGGGGTGGTGGTTGTTCATTCGTTAAGTCGTGATCCCATGAACCATATCCCACCAGGCCAGGCCTTCCTGTCCTCCACTATCTTCCTGAGTTCGCTCTTACACAGGGGTAAGGGGATTTAAACCCCCTTTCCTTGCTGAAGCCTCCTGATCTGCCCCCCTCCCACTGGATATAGTGCTCCAGTTTTTGGCACGGCTGCACCAGCAGGGGTGATTGCAAGAATCAAAAGTATATTATTTTAATTTTTTTAAAAAAAGGTAGACAGTGAAAGCATTCCATTTATTTATTTTTCAATCCTGCTGAATTACAATGTTTTTGAAATTAATGACTGGAGACTAACTGAGGAAATAAAGTGGTGACAATGAAATCTCCAGAATTACGTTTTATATCACCATTACATCTCCCAGACCAAATTTAAGACTATTGTAAACACCATGCCATGGTGACTGTTAACCTCCGACATTTCTACTGGCTGTTATACAGAAGGCCATAAACTCAGACACCTCATTTCACTGTGTTTACAGGCCATAAATGACGATGTTGTAATTGTGTAATTACCTTGGTATAAGATGGTAAACATGATTTAATGAATGGGTAATTGGTGGTTATTTCTGGTTTTTAACCACTTTGGAATGAGTACCTTTAAAGAAAGATAAAGTACTTCATTGTATATTAAGTACAAGCCACCACAGGATCTGTAAAAAAGAGGCAGGGAGTAGTTTTAGCCTTTAATCTTTTCATTATATTGGAATCATTTATTTATACACTGGTTGCCCCCCCTCCCAGAATAGGGCTACCAGGGCAAATAGTTTGTGCTATGTTCAGTTCCCAATAATATTACAGCACTACTGTGTGCTTTTAAACTATTTGTCAGCTTTGTGCCTGGGGTCCCGCAGTTTAAACTTGAACCAATGGCAGTTTCTTTTCAGTTTGCCTACATGATGCATAAGATGACATGGCCAACACACTTGGGGGAGGACTAGACTTTATTCTCGTATCAATAAGGACTAGAGCCTTTTAAAAATGAACATTTTTTTTCAGGTTTCAAATTCTATTAGGGGATAAGGGCTATTCAAAGATAAGCTCCATATAAATAGCAAGGGTCTAGTTTTTACACAATTTTTTTTGCATGTTTCTAGCCACTCAGAACACAATATATTGCTCCCGAGTGAGGCTATGTGCTCACCTATTTATGAGGTTCAGTGCAACACTGCAGCAGTTCTAGACAGATTTTTGTGTAAAAAAAAAAAAAAGTATGAACAGCAGCATGTCAGATCCCGCACAGCAGTACTATCAGTGTACACACACACACACACACACACACACACACACACACACACACACACGTGTACACAGTTATTATATGCATTTGTATTGAGATATCATACCATGCTGCTTTCTCTTTACAGCCACGTAGCAGAAGTCACGTGCAATGGCCTGAATATGCTGTGGCTTACGCTGATTGTGCAGGAAAGCCTGCCCATTCTAATCATACTGATGAATACTCAAAATGTGTCAGGCCCCTTCAGAACAAAAAAAAAAAAGGTTCAGGGACAACTTCATTATGTAACAGTATTCGTGGGTACACCAGGGATGGCTGAACCAATGCTGCTGCCTGATGTCACCCCCTCACCCAAGGGGGGGGAAGCAGCTACTTACCTCAGGTCCTTCCTGCTCAAACCTTTCAACAAAACAAGAAGTGCAGGACATGATAGGAACTCCCAGTGTGAGCTGCACTTTCTGTTTTACTTAATGGAATGGCAAGGAAGCAGCCAAGTAAAGAGGGGAAGGAGCTTCCCCTTACTTCTTCCTTGCAAGGTCCCATTAAAGTTTAAATGGACCACACAAGGAAGGCACAAGGGAAGGGGTAGCAAAGTGCACAAAGAGCTGCTGCCTGCATGTTTTTTTTGGCATGGGCAGCAGCAACAAGTTGGTTCACTCCCCTCACTCACATGGTCTGACTGCGTGAGGAAGGAACAAGGGAAGGGGGTAGCAAAGCAGCTCTTTTGCCGCAGGCAGCAGTGAGCCAGCTCACTCCCGTTGGACCATATGAGGAAGGGATTCTGGGAGGGGGAAGCAAAGCAGGTGAGCTGTTTCCTGCTGGCTTGTAGCAAGTAGGAAACGGATCAATGCAGCTCGCGTTGGCAGCAGGCTGGAGAGAGGCGGTGGCAGACTCGGGGTGAAAGGGCAACCCGAATCTGCAAGTCCCCCCACCATCCACCGCTGATGCAAGCTGCATGGTTTGCTTCATGGCTGGACCAGCCCTGGGGTACACCAATAAATACTGTATACAGTATACGCCAAATTGTATGAGAAGCAAACTTAAAAAATAATAATCAGATACATGCTGTAGGGATCTGGTTTATTGAAGGGGTTGTTTCTCTTTCATATGTTATGAGAAATAGCATGAATGATTTTCCTTTTGCCTTTGTAACTGCAATGTAAAAGATTACCAACTTAGCCACGCACCAAAGGAACCAAGCTGAAAAGGGTGGTGTGCCGGGAGAGGGACTTCTTTGGTGACGATGCTCTTCAAAGCATTTTTCATGAGTAAATCTATTAAAGAGACCTTTAAAACAATGTTGACTGCCATAAATTATGTAGATTATAATTAATGAGAAAATCGGTTGCTCCTGGCAGCAGATGTTGTGTGATGCACACATGACAGATCCATGATGACATCACAAGCAGTAATCGGGAGTTCAAAGAAAGGACATGTTGCTACAGGGCCTATAGAGTGGGTGGCCCCCACCTAAGTAGGTGCCATGAAAGCACCAGCAGTTTTGAAGCCATACTGAATTAATTTGTCAGGACACACTACAGCATGCCACCACCAATTTTTAGCTCTGACCCAGTGAATTCACATACGCAAACTATGGCATATTTTTGCTTTTTGACTGGCAATATCTAAGTGCAGCAGGAGAAAAAGTCTATCTTAAAAATGCATGCCAGGGAGGTAGTATATGAGATATAGGCTAAAATCTTAATTTCTCCTGGGTGTCTTTACATCTGCTTTATGATGGATTTACACACAAATACATAAATACCATGAGTGCCACTGTCAGCTTAGAGCTCTCACACTATTTGGCATTAAATTCCATTAGCAATGGTTGTGCACTTAATAAGCCAGGGTAGTGTAGTACAGATAGAGGGAAATTCTTCTCCCTCTCGCACAACACCAGAACCAGGGGACATGCACTAAAATTGAGTGGAGGGAGAGTTAGAATGGACAAAAGAAAATATTTCTTTACCCAGCGTGTAATTCATCTGTGGAACTCCTTGCCACAGGATGTGGTGATGGCACCTGGCCTAGATGCCTTTAAAAGGGGTTTGGACAGATTCATGGAGGAAAAGACCATCACAGGTTAGAAGCCATAAGCAACCTCCTGGCTTTGGAAGTAGGTTTTCTCTGTGTCAGGTGCAGGGGAGTGGCAGCAGGAAACAGCTTATCTTGCTGGCTGTGTGCTCCCTGAGGCATCTGGTGGGGCCACTGTGTGATACAGGAAGCTGGACTAGATGGGCTAGATGATCCAGCAGAGCTCTTCTTATGTTCTTATGTAGGTGTCCCCCGCTTAATGACGGATCGCTTAACAATGATCCGGATATATGACGGAGGTCCCCAGTAAAAAAGAGCAAAGGATTTTAAGACGCATCTTTTTTAATCCCCAGCTGTTTGGCTGTGCTTAAAGCCCCAGTGCTGAACTTCAAAGCCCTTATCTAAAGCCAAACAGCTAATGGGCACGATAAGAGCTTGGCTGTTTAACGCTGGGGCTTTAAGCACCCCTGCTCACCCCTGCTAACTGGGCAAGAGGCACTTTTTCAATTGGTGCTCCTCTTATATTTAGCAGGGGTAACCCCTGATCTAGATAACTAAAACCCCTTTTTAATTTCCTTCTTTGTCAGTGTAATCTTCCCACAGTAAGCTAGTTGAAGACATATGATTTCTTCATGCACAGTACGAAAAGATTCCCAACCAAACTTCAAGAGTTTTTACCATAAATGTAGAGTCATCTTGGGGAGAAAGATATGGCTGATATCACACAACTTCTTTAATACAACTAGATGAATATTCACCACAAGCATCACACAGTGAACGTTTGATTATTTATCAGTGAATAAATGAATGTAAAAAGCTCTATTTGTTCTTCCTCATATCAGGACTGAGGGCTCTGATCTCTCATGACTTATGTAGTTTCATTTAATACTGCGTTACTGATTGAGAACAACAGGAAATGAAGTGAAGATTATTTTCAAGATTATTTTCTTGGAAATCACGGTTATCTTTGTCAGACAGTGAAAACTCCTTGAACAACTGTACCTTGACCTTGCATAGTTTATTGCATATAGGGGGATCCCCCCCCACTGCCTTCCTTTGATCTATAGACAGAAGGCTTTTCAAGTACATTTTAATGTTTGCAGTTTTTTCAAATAATGCTAGTTTCAGGCTGAAGATTTTCTGGTGACTTCAATGAAAGGATTAAGCTAAATGTTCTATTTTTGTTAATGCTAAGTAAGAAAATAAGACAGTCCGGCAATAAAATGAGATGGACTCACTGCCTAATTAGGTTTCTGCGTAATTTGAGGAACACTATACAATTAAAAATATAATTTGGTAAGCAAATTGTAAAAGCAACCAAATCTGTGCTTAAGCCTGTAAAGTTTCACCCAGTTATTCTGAGAGCAAGCTTTACATCGATTCATAAATTCAGCCATTTGACAGTAATACTGAAAATATTGATATGGAAAGAACAACTTAAACCAGAAAACTGGGACAAACTAGATATGATGGGACTGTCACATTTGTTTTATATATGTGCCTTCCCCCATTCCCATATAGAGCAAGGCGAGGTCTACTTTCTAGAAAGAGAGTGCACGGGGGAAGGGAGAGAAACCACCCTCTTCTCCACCTTACCTTGCTGTGTTCCATAAGCAAATCTCCTTCCTGTCCAATTACTTTTATGTAAAGAGTAGATTCCGCCTCCCACTATATGTGTGAATTTGCCTGCCCCATCATGTCTAGTGTGATTTGAAGAGCCCCGTATCATAAAGAGTTTGTATCAACTGTTTGAGACCATTTTTTAAAAACTTTTCTTAAAGATAATAAAAAAAGTATTAATCTTAATATCGTAGCTCACATCCTGCATTAACAAAAGCCTTAAATTTAATCTGACCTTTCACAAAAGCTGTTCGTTAGAACTATTTCTTTTGTTTAATAGACAGCCACATAAGGTAGTTTCATATTGAAAGATATTTGGTTCAAACAAAAAAGGAGCTTTTCGGTGCAAAACGGGCTGACTTTGTCATATGTAGGTGGTGTTCCCCATGACAGTAGAAAGAAATGTACATACCATTTGAAGTTGAAATCTGCTATAGATGTCAGGATGTCATGTTCTGCAGCATTTTTAACATGCCAGAATCTGATGCAGTTTCTTCAAACCTTGATTTTATGTATTTCTCCATACAGTGGAACCTAACCAAGCAGCCCTGAAACATTCTAGAACTAGGAGATTTTCATTTACACCAGATTGTTTTCCCATTAAAACCTGTCTCAGTTAACACTGACCACCAGTCTGCATCTTAATGTGTTCATTGTCCCATCCACAGTCTGTCTACAGGACTATGAAGGATGATAAACCAGATGGGATAGAACAAAGTAGAAATGTTACTCTCAGAACCATCCATACTTTCACTTCAGTGCTGCTCTACTCAGATCCTTAGAATTATGGATGGATTATGATGGATGAATTATGGATGGATCATTAAGAATGGGCAGCCCAATCCACTGTAAATTCCTTTCCACCCTTTCTTCCTGCTTTCTTCCCCAAACACAACCGAAGCTGCCGTGCCAATGCAGGCTGGAGAGCCATCCTGGTGGCTGCCTCACAATGTTTTGGGACATTGGTTAAGAGGAGATATTCAAAGACTAGCTCAACCACCACCGCAAGTGGGCAACGTGTCCTCACAGCCCATCGAGGGAGTCTATAGTCCTTGGTTCAGGCTACAGAGAACCACTCTCCAGCCATGGTCTTTTCCCTTGGCTTGAACCACAGAAATCTCTTCTTCCTCTAATAATCCCCCGATTTACCACACCATGACAGCAGTTTCCTGGGGTCACCAGAAGATAGGATCAGATCCTACCCATGGGCCACCAGTTGACATGCCCTGCCCTGCCCTAACCCAAGACCCTGTACTGAAGTAGAAGCATCAAGCATACTTTGCAAGTTAGCTCATACCTTGCAAAGTTATAAAATGCAATTTATTATTGTGTGCCACATAAGGTTGGTAGAAATAAGAAACATGCACCTGCTCAGCAAAGATATTCAATTTTCTTTTTTTAAAAAAAATCCAGATTAACCATTTTAAAGGGGCCCTGAAGGAATGATGACATTCCAGCAGTCTTTATGGAGCTTGTAAGTCACTTACTATGATACCTCTGATAAAACAGGCTGGAATAATGCTAGTTTTAATAGAACAAATAAGCATAAAACTGAAAATCAGACTCTCTTTTCTGCATTGTCTGCTGTGAAATGCCCACCTTAAGCTATCTGAGGATATATTTCCATCAACCATGACAGTAAATGTCTCCTGCCTAGCTCTGAGAGACCTAATTTTGCAAGGACTAATAAAAAATGAAAGTGATTGAGAACAAGAACCCTTCACATCACTTTCTGTTTGACCCTTGCAAAATCCCATCACATCATTCTGTCTTTTTTATTTGCTGGTCAAATGACTAATCATTTGGTGAATGTTGCAAGTGGTTTACACAATATTTGGAGTGAGTTCCATAATTTTAAACTCCAAGTTATGGCCATTCCCCCGAATTTGGAAAGCGTCTCCTGGGCAGCCCAATCCAACATTAGTATCCGGCGGGCGGCCCAGGGCCGCCCACCGGATCCCATGCTCGCTCTGGGCCGCTCTGCAGCGGCCCAGAGGTCTACTCGGGGAAAGGGGACGTTCATCCCCTTCCCCCAGTGTAGAGCTGGAAGGCCACAATGGGCCTCCTCGGATTTCCGCCAGTTAAATAGCTGACGAAAGTCGGAACAGTCCGTGTAACGGCCAAGCCGGCCTGGCGAGAGACGGGAATATAGCGGGCGCCATCTCCACCCTGGGCTGGCTTGGCCAATGGCCCCCCTCCCTCGCCACCTGGACTGCCCATGCGGCCACCGGGGGATCGCTTACCTTCCTCCGACAGCATGAACGTCCCGCCGGCAGAGTGAGGGTGGCCGGCCTTGTGCCCTTACTCACTTGCCCGCTCGATCTCTCTGCAGGATCGCACTGTTAGTTTTGCAAATTCTAATATGTTCCGTTCTAATATCTGTTAATGAAATCACGAACTCAAAGTGGTACAGCTAAGGAAACCTAGTCAAAGAAATCTTAACAGGGCACAAATAGGGAATCATGGTGGAGAAAGTGTGATGAATGTCTTCAGAGGAGTAGAATAGAAAGGGTTGGCTGTAATGAAGCTTGAAGAGACTGTGGGTAGGTTCAGGTGTAGCTGGAAACCATGGTTTCTTGTGAGAATCACCCCAGAAAAGTCACAGACTCGTGCCCTCCCCCACATGTTTCTTTTTTTTCTCAAAAGAGGAGGAAAGGAAAAGGCTTTTTCTTTGGTTTGAAGTTAACCATAGTTCTGCACTGTATACAAACTTGGAGGATTGTGGTTTAGTTCAAGCCAACTGGGATCAAAATGGTTTGAGATATGTTGTTTCAGAGGAGTGTGTGGCTCTCCCAGGCTCATTCTTGAAGTGAGAAGAAACCTGGTTTCCTCGTGACATCTGAATCTGCCCATAGTGCCCTTTGCACAAATAAATGAAAGGAGGGAGTTTTAAAGTGCCAGACTCTGCCAATGAAGTCGCAGATTGACAATATCTGAGCAGATCTATCCTGTGTCATTCTTGTTTTCCTGGAATCACTGCTTACCTACCTTACTTATAAGGAGTGTTTAACTCTGAAAAGAATTGCAACCTTAACCAGAAGCGCTGTAGTTCCATCCTCTTAATCCCTGGAATGGATTAAAATCCAGGTGTAAAAGTGCACTTTATAACCATTTTTGAAGCACCCTGACTGAGAACACCCGTGTTGGTGGAACGTGGCGGGGGGGGGCGGACCACCAGAGGGTGACGCGCGCAGAAGGGTGACGTGCACACCCACGCATGTCACCTCCGCCGCGCGCGTCGCCCTCTGGAGGCTCCGAGGCCAGGAGAAGGCCTCAGACCGTCCTCCTGGGCCGGCGCTCCAGGGCCTTCTCACGAAGGCCCACTGCGTCACAACGTAATTTATAACGTTTTTCATGCATACACAGACCGTTCCTGGGAGAAAAGGGCAGCCCTTGGCCCTCAGAAACGGTTTGCGCATGCACGAAAAACGTTATAAATTACGTTTTGATGCAGTGGGCCTCATCAGAAGACCCAGGACAGCCGGCCAGGGAAGACGTCCCCAGAGCCGGCTGCAACGAGTGGCAGGGGGGCAGAGTCGGGGGGCACCTGGGGCAGCGTCCCATCGGGTCGTCCCCCCCCAAAAAAATCACACCACGGCCTAGCGGCCATGCCAAATTGACATTTAGGGGCTGGGTGTGGAGGGGTCATTAGGGTGACGCGCGCCCCCCCCGCCCTGGGGCCGCACGCACCCTAGTGACGCCACTGACTGAGAATGTGACAGGGTAGTTACAAGGATATTAAGCTGTAACTAATCCTTAATTCTAAAAAAAAAGTCTTGCTGACCTTTATATATGACTCTGGTGTCCTTGACAGATATTCCCCTGTTAACTTAAGCTTGACCTATTTTATTGAAATATCAATGTTATAAAAATTCCCTCCTTGATAACTTCATGGGCTCCTGCTTCACTGCGTTTATATTGTGTTGGCTGGCTATAAATGTTTCCTAAAGCGCTTTCTCCCCGCAATCCGTAGGCTGAAGTGGAATCATTTCTCTTTGTGGCACTTTTGCCAGCTAAGAATTCAACAGATGTCTTCTTGCTTGCTTTCAGAGAGAAAAAAAATGAGAGCCCAATCTGATGCAGCCACGCCAAAAAGGAGTGCACTATACCAGTGGGGGGTGGGGTGGGGTGGGGGTGGATCAGCATGCTTCAGAGGGGAAAGTGGAATTATTTCCCCTTACCCCTCTGTAAACTTCCTGCTCTGCAATGGGTCTTCTCAGACCTGCGCCTGCTCTGTAGCTGGTGCAAGTCCAAGGAAAAGAAAGGGGTGGGGCAGCTGCAAAAAGAGGGGATAGGATCTGGTGTGTACACCATTGCCAGTGGATCCACTCCTTCCTGCAGCCTCCATGCCCCCATTCCTCCCCCTCCCTGCCCAGTTTCGCTCCCTCCCTGCTCCCCCCTGCCCCCACTTCTGCCTTACCTGCTCCGGAAGGCACGGCGAGGTTTGTTAGGTGGTGCTGAGTGCCGCTGCTTCTTGCGGCAGCGCTCCCAAAATGGCCACCAACAGAGCACTCGACGCGCTGTCGGCAGCCATTTTTCAACAGTGGAACTCTGTTCCGCTGTTGCAAACGCTTCCATGTAACAGCCCAAACCTGCATGTGAGTCTAGCAAGGATTAAGTATGGCTGCTAACAACCTATAATATTCAAACCTGCTGTCAGAGTGTTGTCTTGAACAGAAGCGGTTCCTGAACATAGAAAACTGAAAATATGTCTAGACAATTGTCATAAAATGTCTATACAGTATTTTATGTGTATTTGTGTATTTTGTATCTATTTCTTTATGTGGGAGCAAGTTTAGCACCAGTCTGTGTCATTCACAGAGCGCCATTTTCCAAGCGCTGACTCAAGAGGTGGCAGCGCTCCAACCCCACCGATGGACCCCACCATGCCTGCTGGAGAAAGTAAAGGCAGTGGTGGGGGCAGGGATTGAGAGGGGAGGGGCAGAACTGGGCGGGAAGGCTGTGAGAGGGGGTGGATCAAGAAGCAATGGCACACACCAGACTCTATCCCAGTGGCGTACTCAGCCCTCCCGGCGCCTGGGGGGGCAGGGGTTGGAGCGCCCCCGTCGCTCCGCGCCCCCCCAAGCAGCCGAGCTCGGGGCTGAGCAGCGCGGCACCGGACCGGAGCCCCCAGAAGCAGCGCGCCCACTTGGCGCGTCACCGGCTTCCGGAGGCTCTGCTCCGAAGCCGGAAGAAGCCCTACTCCCAGCGACTGCTCAGTTCAGCGGTCAGGGCCTTCTGAGAAGGTCCTGCACGTCGAAGCGCCGTTTATCCCGTTTGCCCTCAGAAAGGCTCTGCGCATGCGCGAAAAGGAATAAACGGTGCTTCGACGCGCAGGACCTTCTCAGAAGGCCCTGACCGCCGAACGGAGCGGTCGCTGGGAGTAGGGCTTCTCCCGGCTTCAGAGCAGAGCCTCCGGAAGCCGGTGACGCTTCTGAGGGGCGCGCCAGCTGGGCTCCAGTGCCGCGCTGCGCTGCGCAGCCCCGAGCCCGGCTGCCGCACCCCCCGGAAGCTCGGTGCCTGGGGTGGAGCACACCTGCTCCCCCCATGATAGGACGCCACTGCTCTATCCCCTCTTTTAACAGCCTCCTCACTCCCTTTGTCTCCTCAGACTCTTGCTAGCTAAAGAGCTAAAGAGCTGGTGCAGGTCCAAGGAGACCCATTGGCAATCAGGAGGCTTACAATCTCAAACCTCCTGATCTGACCCCCCGTCCCCATGATGCAACCGTAGCATTTTTAGCGAGGCTGCATTGGTGGGGTGGGAAGGATAGGATCGGGTTCTTACATGTAGATTTACAGGGAGGGGGAGGAGGATAATGTCAGCAGACCAATCAGAAAGCAGTGAGGCAGTGATGGGGTAGGAAGCAGGAGCATCGTAACCACACTGCTTACCTCTGCTCACCAGAGGCGTCGTTATGGGGGGCAGGGGGTGGTGAGCCCCCGGGCAGCGGGGGTGTCAAGAGGCGGGGACAATTTCACGGTGTGAAAGCACCTTCCATGTAGTTTTTTCAGTCATTTGTGGCGGGAGGATTGGTACGGCGAAAGTGACATCACACCAGGGGGTGGGGAGTGTTGCGTCGACGCCCCCCCACTGGGGATGTAGCAATGTCTCTGCCTCTCTCTGAGCCAACTTTGGTTTGTTCATCTGACCACAAGCCCAGCCAACCCCTGAACATGGATGTTTTGGACTTACTGTCAGTCTTTGGCTTCTAAAGGGCTGGAAATGATTATGAGCTTGCAAATGTCTCATTCAAGGTGCTAATTAAAATAATCCTGGCTGCCAAATTCACACTGGGGCTTCTCTGATACTCTTATACACTGATACTCAAAACATTGTTAATGAGGATTCCATTCCAGTTCATTAAAAAAAACCTAAAGATTTTTTCAGCTTTGTTCTTTCTCTACCTCGTTTTGAAATAAAACATAAATCAAAAGTATGATTATACTTAATTTTAAAAGATTGCTTTTTTGATGAAGGTAAAGTTCATTGTTCAATTCATTAAGACAGGGGTGGCCAACCTTTCAACATGAATGCTCCTGGCCCTTTGATAGTTGTATAGGTGAGGGCATTTCAGCAGGTGCAGTTGCTTTAGCAGCACCATCAGCACTTGCAGCTGCCAAGATGCTGTCTTCTAAACAACTCTTAAGAACGCAGAGGCCCTAACGGTGCAAGGTTGGCCACCCCTGCATTAAGAAATACTGCATGAAACAAAATTAATGTTTCACATGCAGTTTCTCTTCAATGTAGCTCTCTTAAAATTAAAGGCACAGTCTAGACCAGTGGTTCCCAACCTGGAGGTCACGACCCCCAAGGGGGTTGCAAACAGTGTGATTTATTAAAACCAATTACTTCACTTCCTGCTTACTGATATCACTTCTGGCTTTAGGTTTTAGGGGGGTCCCGACAGATTGTCATTCTACAAAAGTGGGTCCTGGTTCTAAAAAAGGTTGGGAATCACTGATCTAGACTGAGTAATAGCAAGCTATGCTTTACTACTAAGGACTGGTCCTTTTTTGATTCGGAAGCAATAAGCACATCAGTGGGTGAAGCAAATGCCTTTATTGATAACATATAAGCAGCATTAACAATCTCAAGGAAGCAAATATGCTCATGCCCTTTTTGTTGTTGGAAGCACCAGGAAGTCAACAGTGTGTGTGTGTGCGCACACACACTTGCACATGTGTGTGCATGTGCAGAGGCGTACCAATGTAGCCCCCCCCCCCGAGACGACTGACGTTGCTCACCCCGCCCCTGAGTGACGCAGCTGGAGCCAAACATCCTTCGGGGGCTGGGCAGGACAGTGGACCCACAACCAGCCACGGCGCAGAGGCGGCAGGAGCCTTCTCCTGGCTTCTCTGAGCTATTCCGCCACCTCGATTGCTGCGTTCTTCATGCCCGCCGCCATGTTGGGCATCATCACCGCTGCCATTTTGCCACCTTCACCTGTCTGTTTGATCCCCCGTGTGCTACCCAGGGGGCCCACTGTCCCCCTGCTCCACCCGTTCCTACGGCACTCTGTGTGTGTGTGTGTGTGTGTGTGTGTGTGTGTGTGTGTGTGTGTGTGTGTGTGTGTGTGTAGCAACTTCTGTAGCCTTGGCCTACGCTGATGCTAACTGATAACGGGCTCAGAGCTTTCTTATATATGTTTATACTATGTCTACTTATAACTCTTAATATATTTATACCCTCTTTTTTAATTAGTAAAATTGGAAAAACCATAACAAGCTATGCAGTCACCTCTGGGTGCCCTCCACAAACTGGTGCCAAGCCTGTTCCCTTAGTTGTATGACTGCACCCAACTCTCTTCCTATGTTTCTGATGTAACAATTTGGCCTTCTTCCTTATCTTCGGCCTTCAATCTGATCATATTTGCTTCTTTGTGCTTCTGATTTGCTCTTCAGACTTTTGAATCCCTGGCGCAAACCTTTGACTCCTACTAGTCTAACCCTTAGTTGATGTATAGCTTCTATGCTGCATTTATGCAGGCCCTGCACGTTCAAATAACTTTTCCTAATACTTTACATTCCTTTTCTCAATACACAAAGTCATGCCTTCTTTTGGGACCTTCCTTCAAAGTACTTCTGGTTGCATGGATGCTACTATTACTCAACAATACAGATAACTAGATTTCCTCAGAAATACCAGAAGTCATTAACTTATTATTTTTAAACTCTAATAAGACAGAATCTGAACCCCCTTTTCATGCCACATTACTTTGTTACCAATCCTATTGCTTTAATAGGATTATCTTTGAATAAAGCTAGCGTTTAACTGAATAAACACACCAGAATTGAACAAAATATTTATCTCAGACATACACTAAGGCAGATAACACTACTTAAAAATGTCTAATGAAGCAAATGAAAACAAATTAATGAGCAGGAAAGAGTGATCAGACACTCATTACATAAGCCACATCGTGATAGCTTACAAGAGGAAACTTAGAGAATACAATAAAACCATTAAAATGCCTCTATTTATCACTGAAAACATGGTTTTGTCAATGGTTTTTCCTGACAAGAAGATTAAAGTCAAGATAGAGTAAGATTAAAATCAAATTGTAATTAGGCTCAGTAATCAATTCAGGCCTTCAAACATCTTCTGACAGCCACATGGATTTCCACAAGCAACACTTCTTTTCAGAGAACTCCTTACTGCCAGAGCAACCTGACTCAAGATGTCACCTGAAATGGGGAGTGTAGAGTGTCCAGCACCATCCTTGCATGAAGCGCCCCTTCACAGTTTTGAGGCACAACATGATGTGGGAACAGTGATTCCCATCTGGGTGCTGCAGGGGTCCATTCCCTGGCCACCCTGCAACTGGTGAGAGACAAGGTCAGGAGTCACTATCTCCTTCCTCTCAGCCTTCTGGGGAAAAGCTCTAGTTCATGCTCTTGTCATCTCTCACCTTGACTACTACAACCTTCTCCTTCCAAGTTTTCCACTGGCTCACCTTTGTCACCTCACCTGGATTCAACACTTTGCCACCAAAGCCATTCACCTCCCTGGTCACTCTGATCACATCACACCCTTCCCCAAATCCCTACACTGGCCTCCCACCCACCCCCAGATCCAGCACAAGCTTCCTGTCCTTACTTTGGCCTTGCCCTTCCCTTCCTCTTGTATCCTGCCCATGACCTTCATCCCTCCAGCTCCAACACCCTCAACGGTCTGAAAGTCTCCCATTCCCTCAAAGCACTCTTCTCTTTTGCTGCCCTTCTGCTTGGAATGTCTCCCAGAACACCTGCGAGATGATGCCTCTTCTCCTATTCTGTCCCTTCTTAAAACTCAGCTTTTCTGTCAACCCTTTGGCAACAATGCCTGTTCCCTACCATACCTAAGCCTACGAAGGGGCAACAGAAGTACTGTATAACTGCATATTCTTTGGCTGTCTGTGCATCACTGCCTCCATTTCCTTTTCCTTCTCCTGTTGTCAACACATAGATTGTAAAGCCCTTGGGTCAAGGATCTGTCCCCTCATTCTTTGCAAAGCACCATTGGTGCAAAGCAGTTGATGCTAAATATTAACCGTAATAGTAGTAGTAATAATAATAGCAACAACTTGCTGCATCCAGGGCAGAAGCTGAGAATCCCAGGTGAGTGTGCAGAGCCAGGGAAGCAGCGCACAATCCCTGTTATGTTACCTCCGACTGAAAGAGACCAAAAAAAGTGCTGATGAGTTGGGCGAGTGTCCAAGGTAACAACTTGGTTGCATTGAAACTAGATCGCTTCTTGTTTTAGAATAGGAAGACATCTGAACGCACCATGTGCTATTGCCAGAATGAGCTGGGAGAAGGAAGGCATTGCGTGCCTTTCATTTTTGTACTGTGAGCCACTTATTTCTGCTGGCATTTCTAAGAGAACGGGATGATTTCTTCCAAACATTGGCTTGAAAAATTTAACAGCTGTAGCCCACTTTCTTCTGCTGTGGCTCTTGCTGTCATATATATTCCATTACCGGACTACAGCCCCAGTTTGCAAGAGCATCCACTTACCAGACTTCCTGGCCTTTTGATGTTAGCAGATACAAATGATTCAGTATGGTTGCTTTCAGTGAGGCACATGATAGAATGCTCAGCCAAGTTATGTATAAAAGTTTCTGTTTGAGGTTAACAGGTTCATCTTCCAGTGGATTGTTAATGCATGAGTAATACTCACCAAAGCCAATCTCTTTGCAATAGCTAGATGGGGTTAAGAAGCAAATTGCTTTCAGCAGCAACAGCCCCCATTTATCAGGACACAGGTGTCAATTAGAAAGGCAAGAGTGGCGCCAAATAAAAACAGCAAGAAATGGGAAAAGTGATACTTTGTCTGAATTCTACTTCACTCTGCCATTTCCAGTTAAAGAAATGCCATTACGATTTTATAAAGAAAAATATACTGTATGCGGTGACTTGGCTTTTTCTATTATTGCTCCTGTCTTTATTTCTTCTCTTTCCTTTCCTTTTTCTTATGCTCTTCTTAACATGTTGTTTCAATGTTGTAAAGATGACGGGCTCTTTTATGCCTCCCTTTCAGCATCTTTGTCTGATAACAGAAGTATAGCATCCTGACAGGTGAAACACTTCTGGGTGATTTTTTCAATACTTTGAATTTTCTAAGGCAGGTTTGGGTCCAGAGGCTGATTAAATGGGATGGGGAACCCATTAGAAAGCTGGACAAAGCCGCCTGAATTATGAACATTAAATGTGTAGGTGAACATTCTGGTGATTAGGGAAGTCCCAGAACATCACCAATCCAAACTTCATTTGACTTCATGCATCTGATGAAGTGGACTGTAATCTACAAAAGCTTCTGCTGAAATAAATTAGTTAATCTTTAAGGTGCTACAGGACTCTTTGTTGATTATGGATCAAAGACTGATTATGAGGATGACAGCAATATAATGGAAATGTTGCTGATGCTGGGGAAAGTGTTTCTGGAAGAGCTTTGAATAAAGCGTCCTGGAATAAAATCTCTCCCCGTTGAAATGAAGCTTGTCACTGTGTGCCTGCCTGCCATCATTACAAAGGCTAAACTCACAAGAAAGTGGCCCGTGATCTGAGAGATCAAAACAGAACTGAAGCAAAGAGCAAAGCTGAGGATAGAAATTGGAACTTTTGCCTGTGGCAGTTCCAGAGCACCACTTTCAAAACAGCCTGGTTGGTTTCCAAAGAGCGAAATAAGTAATTTGAGAGCCTTGGGAAAAAAGTCACTAGGCTATCCACTAGGCACAATGTGAGTTACTTATTATGCATTTATTTCAGACATTTATACCCTGCCTTGTTATGTAAAAAACAACAACAACAACAGAGCATCATCAAAACAGAGCACAGTATTAAAAGCAACTAAAAACTAGCCAGAATAAAAATGTCTTCATCTACTGGCACAAGACTCGCAAGAATGGGGCCAATCGTGCCTCCCTAGGGAGGGAGTTTCCTTGGCAACAATGCCTAAAAAAGAGTGGAAGTGATACACTATCCAAATGAACTGTTCTCACTAGTATGAGGGGAAAGCTAGGACTATCACAGCATAACCTCATTTGGGGGAATACTTGAGTGTCTGGAATAATTTTATGTTTCCATGATAGAGAAAGCAGAATTGCATCAGTCTTTGATTGTTCTTTCATCTCGTTTTCCTACCTTTCCTGCAGTGGGTTTTGGAAACAAGTGTGATACATAACACTAGTGGGAATGGAGCAAATAACTTCTTGGATGGCTATGCACAGGCATACACATTACCCTACCAACGTAATATGATGCAGCACTCATCCAGTATTTTATTGGGACTCACAAACAGGGTCATGGATGTTGACTGCTAGTATTGTTGAGAAGCAAAAGCAAAATTGGAATGAATTCATGCTTTTTCATTGCCATTAGAGTAGCTCACAGCACTTTTCTGGCTTCTATTTCAATCTTTATCTCAGAACTGAGGTGTCAGAATTTTAGTATCTCATTTATTTTGTGAAAGATGCAGTAAACTTTACTGCTATGACCTTTTCTATGTTCCTTAATTCAGGAACTGCTGGCCCTTCCCAGTTCTCTCTGTTTAGTCTCCTATAACCTGCACTAAGCATTTTGTGTGAGAAAGAGACATTTGGAAGAGCTACTCAGTCAAAAACATAACATCAAATATTCTAATGTCTACTCATTAAAACTTTATAGTCTTTTCTGAATTTGCAAGGTAGTATAAGACTCTCTTGAACAATTTGTGAAGGAAGTTATTTTATTAGCTGCTTTGCAATTGCCTTCCCCTGCAGCCATGAGCATATGCACCTAAAGCATGCTTCCCTAAGGAGTCCCAGGCAGTCCTTGGAAGAGCAAACTCAGCATCACTGATCCCATGTGAGCCTGCTATGATCCGTACCTATCACCCGATACTGCCTAAGATGCGATGGCCAGCCTAAAGGGCTGGCCGCTGCATCCTAGTCAGGATGCGGGCCACAGTGGTGCATCCAGGGCTCCCCTCAGGGGAAGGGGACATCCGTCCCCTTCCCCTGGTGTAAGTGCCAGAGGCTCCAATGGGCCTCCTTGGATGCGGGCCAAATCTTTAGCTGGCATGCGTCCGGGGAGGCCATGTAAGGCCTGCCCAGCCTGGGAAGGGGAGTTGGATATTGGCGCAACCCAGCGCTGATATACCCATGTATCTCCCTCGCCATTCCTTACCACCCTCCCGCTGACCAGCACAGCATCACCTGCGTCCACTAGTGTGGAGTCCATCTGGAGGCATTGTGAGTGGAGCTGGCCTCCACACCGGCGCCGCTTACGCTAGAGGGGCCACAAAAGTGCCTTATGACACTTTTGTGACTCCTTAGGCTGGCGGAGCACGCTCAGCTGGACTAGAGATGCACAGGATTGCACTCCTAGTCTGTGGGAGAAGATGCACCAGGCTGCAAATTAGGTAAGGTGAATCAAGGCTGTGTTCAAGGTCAGCTCTTAGCAGTGAGGCAAGAAGCAGGCAAGGAAGAGAGCCCTGGCCAGGAAAAAAATCTCTGGAAGTTTTTATTTACAGTATTTTTCACATTTTTATACCACCGCCTCCTCCAAGGAACTCAGGGTGGTGTACATGGTTCCTTCCCTCCCCTTGTCCTCACAACAACCCTGTGAGGTAGATTAGGCTGAGAGATAGTGACTGGCCCAGGGTCACCCAGGAAGCTTCATAGCTGAGCAGATATTTGAACCTGGAACTTCTAGGGCTAAATCCAACTCCAGAACCACTACACCACCCTGGCTCTCAGGATGAGAGATTGCCATAGAGAAGCCTGGCTTCTTAACTAAGGTTGTGGTGGGGGTTATATTTGTTGGACATATTTTAGTACCCCAGCGATCAAGAAATGACAAAGATTGGCATGAGAACATGTCGAGTCCAATTCTAGGAGGCAGCAAATGTGTCCCCCCTCCGGGGGGGGGGTCTACCCATCCACTGTCCCTTTCAACAAAATGCGCTTCTGTCTACTTATTAAATGCCCATCTCTGTCCTATGCTATTTGCCCTTAATAATTAGCAAAACAACTGGAAGGGCCAATTTCAAAGTTGTTAGGTTTCTTTTGAGCCAGTGTAGTACAATGGTTAGGGTGTTAGATGGATTGGGGAAATCCAACTCTGAATCCCTACTTCGAGTTTCTTTTCTAAATTCCCCTGTATTTGTTGATGCCATCATCATCTCTTTAAACTGTCCTATGATCAAGGGTCATGTATCATTCAGAAAACCCCACCTGCTCAGGTTGTAGAATAATAATATTATTGCTTTGAAGTCAAGGGGTAGTAGGTGAGATGGAAAGACCCTTCACAAAGTGAGTTGGGATCAGAGATCTGCACTTGGGTCTATGCTCCTGCGCAATCCCTCTAAAGATGATCCCCACTTTGTGCAGAGAGAAACGGTCCTCACATAAAGTCGATATCATTTTCTCTGGAAGTAAGTGTGACGCGCAGACCACAAAGGAGCCTGAAGTGAAGGCAAAGAAGCCCACATTGATTTTTTTTTTCAAAAGAGACCCTTTGTCCTGTTGAGAAGCAATGGCCATTGACAAGAGAGCATGATTCTCTTCTCTTATCTATATTTTATGGCCCTGTAACTCTGCAGAGTGTGAGGTGAATAGAATGCCAGGTGTCAACCTCCCTTTCTTTTCGGAGGCTCCTATTTTTGTTATCCATGCAGAGTCCTCCAAAGAGTCGGTAGCCCTTTTGTTCAATTCACTCCCTCCTTTCCATTTGCTAAGCTTGCAATGCACTCTTACTCTTACAGCTAGCCTTCTTCTTTCTTTAGTTTCCCGCCTTTCCTATTCGCTACCTTTTAACAGTGTCACTTAGAAAGGCAGTCTTTTTTGGCTGCTGTAATTCCTTAGAAGATTTCCCATGTGGCATTGCAAAATAGGTGCATACAAATAATATGCTTGCTGGCAAAATCTCTCTCTCTCTCTCTCTCTCTCTCTCTCTCTCTCTCTCTCTCTCTCTCTCTCTCTCTCTGTACGTACATATACACACAGAGTTCAATTCAATGGTGGCACTATGCTGCCTGCACAGCTACAACTGTACAACGTTGGCAGGACAACTGCCATGTCCAAAGCCCCTCCAGCCAAAAGGGGGAGGAGGAACACCAGAGCCCAAGCAATGCCACACTGGCACAGCCCTCCCAGTAATGCCACCATTACTGTCCATCTGACTCTTAAGCACCTGACAGGAGCTGTCCACCTGACTCTTAAGCAGCAGATCAATTAGATGCTATAAAAAAACTTGTTGAAATTAAAAAGAAAGTCTGCAGTAGAGAATAATTGTTTCCTTGCAATTTCTCATCCAGGAGCCACCATTTTTAAGAAACTGAGTTTCTTTTAATAATTCTATTGCAGGCAAGAATTCTGAAATGAAAATGTACAGAAAGTTTATAGTTTTTCAAACGTACTAGCAAAATAACAAGAACTGGTCTGCAGGATTTTGCTGGCAGGATTCTGTGGGTTTTTTTAAGTTGCTCTTAGGAAAGCAGCCAGAAAGCAGCCAAGTATACAACAATGATGTTGAAAATAATACATAGATGGTACTTAACTCCTGTAAAACTTCATAAGATAAACAAAGAAATATCAAACATGTGTTGGAGAAACTGTGGAGAAAAAGGGTCATTTGAACATGTCTTGTCCTAAAGTAGAGCTATTTTGGAAAGAAGTGATCAAAATAGATAACTTTAGTAAAATTTGGTACCCCTTGTTAAAATTGGATAGGGAAACAGATATAGAAATGAACAGAACCGATCCACTGGTATATTGGTCAATTATTTATTAGGATTATAATTATAAGTATTGTTAAATGTATTGTTATATGTATAAAGTACTGATGTTAGAAAGTGATTTTCTATATTGATATGGATTGTCATGAAATTATTTA
This sequence comes from Plestiodon gilberti rubricaudatus, assembly GCA_026170595.1. Taxonomy (NCBI): domain Eukaryota; kingdom Metazoa; phylum Chordata; class Lepidosauria; order Squamata; family Scincidae; genus Plestiodon; species Plestiodon gilberti. Next base: position 231,822,078 of record JANXHW010000001.1, on the reverse strand, counting down.
ATAAATTTTGATAATCAAAAGGAAGAAAAAAAGCAGCCAAGTATAGAAGATGGAAAACACACACACACACACACACACACACACACACACACACACACACACACACACACACACACACACCTAAAAAAGCTTAAGAATATGATAAAAGGATCACTTAAGGTATAAAGCAGGAATCAGTTCAAAAAGAGCATGTGTAAGACCCAAAGTAGAAACTCCTTGATTTTTCCCCATTAAAAAAAAAAACACTTCTGCTTTTCATCAATTTTCAAATGCAGCCCTTAATAATATTTTCTGTGTCAACAGTGAATCTCCAGTAACCCACTGTCAAGCCACACTAAAATTAGCAGTAAATTTAATCTGCCTCACTGTAATTAACACTAAGCTTTTCTGTTTGACTTAAGACCAAAATATTAGTGGTTCATTACAACACATTTAATGAACCTGAGCTATGTTTCCACCATCCCCGTATGTCTTAATGAACAGGACTCTATATATGCTACCCTATAGAACAGACAAGACAGGATAGCAAACCAAAGACCAGGGAGGGCTGGCCTTCTAATTCAGTAATGGATTTAACAGTACAGAGGTTACACAACCTGGCGATTCTAGTCGATACCTAAGTGAACAAGAAAAAAATCCCTTTCAGACAACATTACCCTAATCAAGGGAGATCTAGAGCTCCTTCACACTGACTAGATCAGGTGTTCCCAACCTGTGGTACACATACCCCTAGGGGTATGCGGGCCGCAGGACGGGGGTACGTGAGATGCTGTCCCTTATCAGCTGCTGTAGCCTTTCCCTCCAGGTTGCGGTGCGAGCGGGAGGACCCATCTGCCCGTGCCGTAGCCCGAAAAAGAAGGCTACAGGCCTGCACTATCCTTGGAGTGAGCTGTGTAAGCAGGATGGGGTAGTGTTTGCAAGGACATATGAAACCACTTTTACAACACAATCTGGTCCCAAGATCCCACGTCGGTTGACAGTTATGTGAATGGGATTGGAGGATATGCAAGTCCACTGAAGCCAGGCAGCTCAGATTATCATGCAGAGTCACTGTGCTCTGCTTCATGGGAGAAAGCTTCAAGTCTAGCCATCTTCCTGACATGCTAATTTTCTAGGAGCAAGGAGGTTTTCATCTATATGGACATTCATCTGAATTTGGAAGTGACACAGTCCAGGGAGGGCTTGAATGTGTACTTCAGCTCTCTTGCAGTCAATGAAGATAACACAGCTTTGGAGTCTTACAAACTAGTCTCAAGGTCTAAGCCCTGCCAGTACAGAGCACAACTTACAAGGACTCTGCACAAGCTCTGAACAGAAGCTGCTCCTGGGAGCCAAAAGGTGGGATATAAATGTCTAGAAATTAAATATACAGTACTCTCATTTCAAAGGGGTTTGTAGACAACCTTTCCTAAAAAAAAAATAAAAAAAACAGCTGTATTAGTGGTTTTCCAGGTTTTCTTTTTTCTGTCAACATGCATGAGTATGTACTATTCAAAAATCTAACCTTTTTTGCTCTCTAGGGCTATTAAAGAAGCACCAATGTGACCATGGAATAAATACATAGCTTACAATGAATTCGAGTGAATTTCCAGTTGCCATTTATACTTAACACATCTCCTTTTCTGTGGTCCTTAGCAGAAAAGCTCTCAGACAAACGTTTTTCATGCAGGCAAGTTAAGAAAAGCAAGAGACTTAATAAAGCAGATGAAACATTTACTAAGGCAGGAAATTCCCTCCTGCTGATGTCAAGAATATTTCTCTCAGCATATGGGATATAATTAATACATTTCATTTTTAAAAAATAAGCAAATTGTCATTAACTGAGCAAGCATTACAGTAAAAAGATGTGACATATGAGAGGAAATTGTTAAACTGCAAGGACCTCTGAAGGCCTCCCCGATATTTGGATCGCAAAACAACAGCGATTTTCGGCGATCCAAAGATCAGGAAGGCCTGCAGAGGGCCTCCCCAAAGCCCCCCCCCCCAAGCCCCGGTTCTTTTTCAGTCTTGGAGGTGGCAATCCCTGGGATCGCCACTGCCGCCATGCTGTCCCCGCCCCTTAAGCAGGGGACAGCTTTTGTTCAGGGGACAGGGGCACGGGACAGCTTTTGTTCTCAATGGTGGGTCACAACCCACCACTTTGAGAACCACTGATGTAGAGTATTGCACTGAAAGTGGCTTAATTTCCTTGCAATCTGATAGTCACTATGAATAGCAGTCTCTAGGCAAAGTCAGTCCAAGACAGACTTCCTGGCTTAAAGTGGCACACCAAATGCCCCTCCCTCTGTCTTTCTCTGGTGCTCTAGCCCAGGGGTTCTCAACCTTTGGAGGCCCGGGTACCCCCTATCATGGTCCAATTTTCTGAAGTACCCCCTGCTAATTAACTGCTAATTAATTGGATTAATCAATTAATTAATTAGGTAATTAATCGTTAAATAAAAAGTACTAAAACAATTTTAAAAGGGAAAATGTCTTATTTAACTCTGTGTCTGTGAGTGAGTGCGTGAGAGAGAGAGAGAGAGAGAGAGAGAGAGAGAGAGAGAGAGAGAGAGAGAGAGAGATGCAAGGATCTTTTTTTCTCCAAGTCACACTTCCCAAAATCAACTTCTCCCTCCCCCACCCCACCAAAGTACATTTTCCAAAGTACAAAAATAAGCCCAAAACCAAAATCAGAGAGACAGAAGGGCTCCGAAAATAATTAAAATTTTAAATCCATGTTAATTAACACTTAATTAGCTGCTGATGGGGCAGATAAGGGGCAGGGCTTGGCATACCCCCAGCAAGAGGTCCGCGTACCCCTAGGGGTACCCGTACCACAGGTTGAGATACCCTGCTCTAGCCCATCACTCTCCTTTCCTCCACACTTCCTAAGCAGGAGGCTGCAGCCTCATATGCCTCAAGATGTAAGACTAAGAATGGCAGTTTGAGACACTCAGAAGAATCTGTGAGCAGTCAGAGTTGTCGACACGCCGCTGACGAGCTACAGAGTTTCTGTGTGAGAGAGAAAAGCTGAAGCTGGCACTCTGTGTGGGAGACACGGTTTGCCTGTCAGTCGAAGTGTGGGAGGCGAATGCCAGAGAGAGGCCAGACTGTGAAAGGAAACCAGCTGGAATGAAGCGTTCTATGGAAGACTAGAACATTTATTGTAAATGTAAAAAAACGTTTAGTTTAGTGTCTGCCTATGTAAACTGCCTTGAATTAAAGTCGGAGGAGAAATCCAATGACCAAGATACTAGTATTATTATTTATTATTATTCCTCCACTGTTCCCCACTTCTTTGTCAAATCCTGGGACTGGGAGGAGGAAGAGGAGGAAAGGCAGAGGCCAGCAGGTGGCCCCTGCCAATCTGCTACCTGAGGTATTCACCTCGTTTGGCCTCATGGATTGGCTGGCTCTGCTTCTAGGAGTCTCCTAAGGAATCAATATAATGGATTTAATACATCTGTAGCTGAATACAGGGCCAACCCAAATGGACTTGCTTCCTGACATTGCCCAGGGTCTGCCGCTGCCGCCTCTGCTACAGCACACGTGGGAGGGGGGGAAGCCCCTTACTGTGCTCCATCACATTCCCACTTCCTAAGGAAGTGCAGAACTTTAGGTTTAATTTAAGGGGGCACACAAATGCTTCCTTATCGTGCTCCACTTCCTTACCACATTGCCACATTCACATGGCCCCTTAAATAAAACCAGAAGTTCCACACTTCCTGGTTTGGGAAAGTGATGGAGGGGATTTTCTTTCCCTGGGTGCACTGGGGAATGCACCAAACACAACAGAGCACAGTAAGGAAGCAGATCAAGGTGGCTCACATCCAAAGTGGCCTGGAGGGAGGTGGCGGCAGCAGTAGACTCCAGATAAAGGGCACCTTGAATCTGCCACTCATCCCGCCACCTGCCTTGATGCTTCATGGCTGGGCTGGCCCTAGCTGAAGATGCAGCTGCATATTTGGGTGCATTCTCTGTCCTGTGAAGAAATACATCAGTACACTGGTGTACAGTACACTGGACCAGAGCTACTAAAATGAATACAAAATCCTTCTCATTGACAACATCCTTATGAAGTTATTCCTTGATAGTAGGCTGTTATTGGTGATGGTGACAATTGGTAATAATTAATTTTCCATTTCTATAGCAACTTTCTATGTGCAAGATGATTTGCAACTCCTCTCTGAGATATGTCAGTGAAACCTATGTTTAAAGGATAGCGATTAATGAAATTCAAAACAGAGTGACAATTTTACTATAATGGTTTTTCTAAAATGGAAATCAGGATGTTTTACACAGTATTCACCCAACTTCAGTATAGTCATCAGTATTTACCCATTATGGATTCATAGCTCTGTAAACATGTGGCACTCCTTCATGAATTAATAGAGCTCACTAAACTTTATGGGACATGACAATGCATAACTATTCGGCCTTTGTCTTACCTACTGTTAGCTATTCTGTTAGCAAATGTATTAAAAAATTAAAATAAATCAGAAGTAAACATACAATTAAATAAAGTGATTCTATGCAACCAGCAGAACTTTTCTCATTATAAAATAATTAAGTCACTGTAGGAAGCCTCTCTAAAATCATAATCACTATATAGCAATTCAGGCATGAAACTTATGAGTGCTTTTCTAAAATATTCCATTTGCTTAATGTAAACTTGATTCATGACCTACTGGCATTGAATAGAAAACATGAAAACCTATTTGCATCATATTGGAATACTAATTATCATAACAATGTTTATCCATATAGACTGTTCTCTTTCTTTTAAAAAAAGATGACAAGTTGCATGAGATTTTGATTGGAATTTTAATTAAAAAATATTTAACACGAAAGGATGAAAAGTACACTGGATATGTGAATGTGCTATATACAGAATCAAACTCTGTAATGCAATTTTTAGATGCTACAGCACTTAATTCCAGAGGTCTAGTTGTTAGTCCCAATGTTTATGCAAACTGAATGGTACTTATTGGGCAGCCAGATCCTATCTACGGTTCCGGCGCTGGAGCGAGCACTCCGGCACAGGAAGTCATCGCAAACATGCCATAAGGCAAGTTTGCTATGACTCGTGAGTAAGGGAGGCCGGTGCAAGGCTGTCCGCCCTCTCTCTGGCGCCGGGACGTCCATGTGGCCGGTGGCGGAAGGTAAGTCTCCGCCGGCGGCCGCATGGGTGGTCTGAGCAGCGAGGGGGGGCATTGGCCACACTGGCACGGGAGGGGGAGGGGATGGCGTCCGTCATATCCCCGTCCCTGCCGGGCCAGCTCAGCCGTTACATGGCCTCCTCCTACTTCCGCCAGCTATTTAGCTGATGGAAATCCAAGGAGGCCAATTGGGATGGCCCTGGTTTACACCCGGGGAAGGGGACAAACATAGAGTAAAATCTGCAGGTGACTAATTCGCAGATGAGGAGGGCCCACTGTATACTATTTCACTGTATTGTTTGTTTTATCTGTGTGTTCAAATATCTTGCCCTTTTCAGTAGTTATGTAAGTGCATGGAGGGGGAGGTAACCAAGATCAAGTGCACCCAAACTTCATGCGTCCAATATAAAGTCTGAAAAAGCCACCATGTACATAACTATATACATGGAGGGCTTCCTCTCTGCCATCAGGCACTGTACTTTGCTTTTTTCAGAGTTCCCAAGACTTTCCTATCATGTTTTCATCCAACATGCCCATCCATGCTTTCCTATTACCTATGGTTAAGTGCCAGGAACTCTTGAAAATGATAAAACTATGTAGGCAGAATGGTCTTAACAAAATGCAGAGTGGTCCTTTCTCTGCAGATGGCCACAAACAGGCTGCTGTCCACTCTTTTCAGAATTCTTCCTGCTCCTTTGGCCAATATAAGTCCTGGAATGAACTGTTCATCTGTGACCAACCCAGGGCACTCCAAATACCAGCCTAGACCACCGAATGACTCAATCACCCTCCCATTCCTCCTCAGGTATCAGCTTGTCCCAGACATGACACCTGCTGGCAGACCTCTAAAAGCCAAGCAGAAAGTTAGGAACAAGATCAAACAGGCAAGCATGGCCTGATCCCTGCTTGCAATTCGGAACTCATCTGCCACATTTAGAGAGAATGTCAAGGCTGGTTCAAGCAATTAAATAAAATAAACACAATTAGCAACAATATAATTACCAGCACAATATTCCTATTATTTCTGTCAAGTGAACGCACTCATTCAATAAAATCCAGGACAACCAACAAGATCAAGAAGTGTACAAGCCATGAATAATGTAGGCTTTATATTGCTGAATGCAAATAAACAAAAACAAAAACAAAAAACAACAACCCCAAAGCAGAGAGACTCTGTACATTTGAGATGAATCACATAGATGCAAGAAAAACAAGTCATTTATTTCCTGACTGGAGAACATAATTTCCTTTTAGACTACTTTGCTGGATATCTGTTTTACATATTATCAGAGAACTTCTGAAGGATTAATTGATATGTCTCTCAATGCCCCAGCTCCTTGATGTGTCAGTTTCAGTGCTAAGAACCTCAGTAATCTCCAGTTTTCCCTTATATGCTATGTTCTTTTGGAAGTATAGACAAGGTAGTCAAAATTAGTCACTGGGGCATGTTGTACAATGAACCACCATAATGAGATCACAAATGAAAACCCACATTCCTCATAAAATGCAAATGAGAAAAATGCAAACGGTGTGACTCAGCTGCTTTCATTGCCAAAATTAATTCTATTAAATCATTTACTCGTTTTGAAAAAAAAGCAATAAAAGTTAAATTGGAAGAGCTTCGACCTTTTGTAATTGTAATTTTAAAGTTCCAATTTTGTTGAGCAGGCTCTGAATTCAACATCTTGGGCCCTATTCAAATGAAACCTTGGGACCAATTCTACATTTTGCCAGATCCACATGGAGATCTATTGGAAAAAATCAGAATATAAGACCTCCTTTCTGTGTGCAGGAGGGCACTGCAAGAACAATCCATTTGGGATCTGGAACATGTTCCTTGCAGACAATTGCAGACTCTTTGTTTAACATACCCATTTATCTTGTGGGCAGCCCAATCCTGTGTAAGGATACCCAGCTAGCCTAAAGGCAGGAATGTATCTAAGTCACTAGGTCATGAGTACGAGTGTGAGTCATTTTTGCATGAGTGCGAGTCTGAGTGTGAGTCAGTGCCAAAAACATGTGGGCGAGTACGAGTCAAGTGCAAGTCCTTTTGTGTACGGGTACGAGTCAAGTGCGAGTCACGTGCGAGTATGTCTTCCTGCTGCGAGTATGTCTTCCTGCGCATGTCAGCTCTGTACAAGCTCTGAAGCCAGCTAAGTGGTGGGGGCAGCAGGGTCAGAGAGCAGCAACTGCTAGTTACTGGGCAGGCCTTGCTGTGGTGCCCCATCAAACCTCCTTTTCCCCATGATGACCTGCAAGGAAGCTATTGAAGTCCCAGCTTAATTGAGCAGCCTCCGATCTTCCTGCCACTGAGCGTGCCCTGATTTTCAAAGTCAGTGGGCAGTCAGATGGGATCATTGCTCTCTGCCTTTCCCTTCCGTGTTGCCTCTCTCTACTTCCCCTCATTTCAGCCCCATCCCCCCAATGTTGTCTTTTCTCTACTGTTTTCTCCCATTTTGTCCTCTTCCCACCCAACCCCAAATCACTCCAATTTTGCTTCTTCTTTTTTTTATGATCTCTGCATTTTAAAGAGCCTGACTGGATACTAGACGAACAGTGCAAGCTTATGCATATCTACTCAAAAGTAAGTTATTGAATGCAATGAGACTTACTCCCAGGTAAGTGGATAGAATTTCAGCCTAAGTACAGGGTTCATATTTCCAGAATGGGTGGGAGAAGGACTTAACCGTTTCTGGCTTCCTGCCTTTGTCTAAGCAGCCCTGTGTGTGTATTAGAACCGTCTCATACCTTTCAGGGCTAATCTTCAAGCAAAGCACTATTTTACATTTTACAAACTGCAGACTCAAACTGTTCTCCCTGTGTCCTTGTGCTAATCATACGCTTGATGAAGAATTCTGTAGAACTCAAAAGTTTGCTCTTTAATACAAGTACTTTACATTATTTAGAATAAACTGAAAGTATCATTCTCCTTTGAATTGTGGATATCTCTTCTTATGGACCAACACAGTGGTTTTATGTTGGTTTTGTACCCAGGGAGCGCCATCTCATCCTTCTCTTCAGACAGCATTTGGGTCAGCCCTGGTCCCAGGTTCAATCTCCAGTTAAAGCAGAGAAAAAATTCTGTCCGAAACCCTGGAGAGCCACTGCCAGTCAGTAACAATAGTTCTGATGTAGATAGACCAATGGTTTGACTCAGTATAAAGCAGTTTCCTCTGGTTGCAAATATTTCAGATTTTTTTTCTTTTAATATATATATTAATATATACAAGACTTAATATATACAAGCAAAGACTGCAATCCTAAATACACTTTCCTGGGACTAAGCCCCACTGAATATAACGGGACTTACTTCTGAGTAGACATGCATAGGATTGCACCATAATAAGGCATGACCAGCTTCAGAACTCATTGGACAAGGTGCCACTTTGTGTCCTGGACAGGGATCAAATCACATTCTCTTGAAGCCTGAGATTTTTCTTGCATTTGTATACAGAAGAAGATGATAATCTGAGAACAAGATTTGAAGGTCAGCTCCAACAGGCATATGGGGTATACCGAGAGGCGTCGTCAGGGAGGGGGCCTTGGTGCGGTGGGCCCCTGGGCGGCAGGATCGGATGGCAGGCGGCAGGGGGGTTGTCACGGCGGACGGCGGAGGTGCGAATCATCCCGTTTGTCAGGGCGAGCAAGGAGTGTCGGCGGTGTGTTTGGCCCTCCCTCCCTCCCTGCGCCTCGGAACGGTGCATAAAGGCTTCAGCTGTTACGTCACTTCCGGCGCAGGGGGTGATGGTCGTAGAATCGCCACTGGGTATACCTATTTAGGTTGTGAACTAAAAAAAAATCAGGGGAATGAGTGTGTAAAATGAAACTGTTATGCTCTGCAGTGTGAATCTGTTGACTGTTCCTTTCCCTGACTACAAATGGACCATTAAGATTAGGTCAAATGAAAGAAAAGGTCAGAGCAACAGACTGAAGCCTTTATGGACTAAACAAACAACTACTACTATGTTTCAAGAGTGAAATGCATAAAGAGCCACAAAGGTTGCAGAAGAAGGTCACTGGCCCTACCAGAAAGATTAATGGGCTGCCATCAATAACACTGGATTTATATCATGACCTTAGGTGCACCAATTGATACACATCAGTCTACATTTGGAGGATTGGCTTCTCATTCATCACTCAGGACTAAATAAGGCAAGTTATTCCAGTGCAGGAGAAATTGATCAAGGTCAATCATAGTCCTATGACACAGGTTACTTATGGGCAGAAATGACTCATTTCCCAGAATACGGAGATGCCACCCAAAACAACATGAATAAATCCAGAAATTTACCCACCGCATTAAGTAGCCAAATGGAGCAGCTTGGTACATAAGGATCAGCAGGTGAAGAAGAACTTTGTGGCATGGAGATCAGCATTACTACTTGCACTGCCTTTAACAGCCCATCCATTTACAGTTAAAGGCATGGGACAGAAGTTGACAGCCTTAACCAATGTAGGTTTGCTCAGAAGTAAGTCCCAGTGCTTTCATTGGGCTTGCTCCCACAACATTGAGCATAGGATTGTAGTTTGTTGCAGTGGCGTCGCTCCAGTAGGGGCAGGGCTGTAAGTATCGCTCCATCGTAGTCCCTTTTCCGAGCGAGCAGGAGGCGGCCCCGCCCCCTCACTGTCAGAGCCTTTCCCCTGCGGAGAAAGCAGCAGGCAAGAGACCCTGCTTGCTGCTTTCTCCACACGGGAAAGGTTCCGACAGTGACTTTTTGTAAGGCAGAACATATGGAAAATGTGTTTTTTTTTCTCTTATGTTTTCACAGCATGTCTCCTTATGATGTTGACGTGATATTTGTACACACTCAGTGGAAAGTATGCTACATTGCGGTCCAAGGAGGGAAAGGGGGTGAGGAGGCAACGTACAAAATCCTGTATGTTACATTTGCATCCCGCCTTGCCCTCCGACATGCTCTGATTAACATTTCATCATCGGCATAAGATACAGTGGCTGACCCTTTAGGCTGGCCGTGTATTCTTATGCTGGATTGCGACGTAAGTCACAATACATGCAGTTTTACCCAGTGGACATGTACACAAAGTTGATAGTATTGATGTCCGTTACGTCACATGCAGTCAAATATGTATTGTTATTTGTCTCCCCAAAGCTGATATGCTATTAGGTTCTGGCACAACAAGCGATGTCTTAAAGAGCTTTTGACAGAGAACCCCTGGAGGAAAACACTGAACATAATTACCCCCTAGCATGTCTCCCACACTTTACAACTATTGTCACTAGGTTACAGGCAACATGAATCTCTGTTAATTGGATTAGGAATGACTGTAAACAAAAAAGTCATACAAAAAGAAATCTTTGTTATGGAAGCTGGCATAGAACTTCTTGTGTTACAGATGTTGTGCTTATTTGGGGAAGACTGCTAAATTCCGCCCCCCCCCCAAAAAAAAGATAAATGTAACACTCCATACGTATGAATTTCTGTTTGTTCCTTCTGATGTCTGCGAGTGATTGGTTTATAAAAGACTGTCCATAAGAAATCAGGTCTTCTTTGATTGATGAACCAAGGAAAAAGAGTACATTTCCACTGATCCAACAGAAAAGAAGAATTTGAGCTTAGTATACAAGTTTCACTTTTTGCAGATAGTGTGTGATTCTTCTTGCATAGAATTCAGTTGTACATACTGGAAAGAGGAGATTAAAGTCCTTTATAGTGATGATAGCCATCTAATAGTAGTCCTACAACATGAAGCCTCCAGAATTAATCCTTAAAAATCATTCTGTCTGAAGACAGGCATCTGGCGCCCCTTTTGGACAATGACTTTTAACACAATAACTGTGCACACACAAAAAATATTTTGTTGCATAGAATCCCAGCCTTTTTGTTTAAGACTGTAGTTTATTGGTGGAGAAATAATATTTTCCTAGCATATAAACAATGATATTTTATCACTGTGAAAATGTAATTTCCCATCATCATCAGACCACTGATAACACACATTCAGTAATCATGCACTGTGTGGATTGTGGTTGTTTGAATGCTGTGAGTTCCTATTTGTGAGTGCCAGGACATCGCCAATAATGAGCAATACATTACAAACTACAGTACAACACAACGCAAATACATTCCTTCCCATCCACCAATGCCCATGTCATTCTGTGTACTTTTGCCCCGCCTCTCCATGCAGGCGGGGGCAGAAGCTTCCCCCTCGGCAGCCCATTGGCTGGGCCACTGCCAGAGGGCGGGGCGTGCAAGGAAGACGGCCGTGTGAGCTCCCAGCCTCTTCAGTTCATCTCTGCCAGTGATCCCCTCCCACCTGCCCTTCATACAGTCTGAGATTAGCTGGTTGCCCTTCATGGGGGCTAGGTAGGGATTTTTTTGTTATCAGCCAGATTGGCCTCAGGCTGGTAGTTTGTTTGTTTTTTCCACCTACCCCAGACTAGTGTTGGGGTTCTGCCATATTAAGGTTAGCTATTCTTTCATTTCTTTGGTCACTTTGGCAGGTGCCGGTTAGGTAAGGTTAACTCTTCTGCTGTCCATTGTAACACCAGGGCCCATGACAGGGGGGTAAAGGGGGTAATTTGTACCCGGACCCAGGGTCCAAAAGGGGGCCCAGGAGGCAAAGGAGGGGGCCCAGAAATTTTCCTATCTGCAGGAGGCGTGCGCCGAGGGCAGAACCAAGGATCCAGCTCCTGTTCCCAGGCTACTAGGGGCATAACAAGCAGTATAGGAGGGGCATAAACATGCCATTAATTAATTGAGAAATTTATTAATTTAAGGGGTCGAGTGCCTCAACCCAATCCACTAGGTTCTGAACAAGAGGCTTGCTGAATTATGCAGCTCTGCCAATTGCCACCACACAGATTCTTTGCATACAATTGTTTCCCCCCCCATTGTGCTCATGCTACATGTGTTTTAAAAGGCACTGCTGATAACAATGAGGAGAGAAGATGGGATAAAAGAAAGCCATACATTGATTACTAGCACTTCAGCTGATGGCGTTAATACTGCTGTCCATGCAAACAAGGGCAAAAATGGCTCCATTCTGAATCCTGCTAGAGCGTTAGTGAACTTCCAGCAGTCTGCTGCTCCAAAGAAAAGTCCCTAAATAACTAATACTTGCATTATTCAATAGTTTTTAGACAGTTGTATTGCAGACATATAAAATTATTGATGGAAGGAAAAATGCTCCCAAGTGCCCAGCTATTCATTTCAAGCAATACAGGGGGGTGCTACTGCTCCAGTGTAACCATATCTCTTACAGTACACATGTGTTTCATCACTCAAAATAATAGGCTACAATTTTATTTGAATGGCATTCCACCAGGCCTTGTGTGCAGGTGCAGCTACTTCAAAACTAGTGAAGCAGCTGGAGACTCAGGTACTGAAAAGTGTCGCCTCTCTCTGAAAATCAGGCAAACCTGAGATATGGATCATTTGTGTTAACTATGATGATGAGCCTTGAGTTGAGAAACCCTGTCTTACACACATTGCAGCAGTAGAGTCCCAATTTCAAGCTCTTAATTTGACTTTCGGACAAAAAGGAGCTTTTAATTTTCTGCCTCAGTAGTTCATTTCCTGGTACGTAGAAGAGGAATGGACTTCAAAAATTCACCTTCACACTTTCAGATTATCAAAGAAGATGTTGGCTTCTTGGCTTCTGCAAGGGGAAGTCTTGCCTCACAAACCTGTTAGAATTTTTTGAAAAGGTCAACAGGCATGTGGATGCGAGCGAACCTGTGGATATTATATATCTGGATTTTCAGAAGGCGTTTGACACGGTCCCTCATGAAAGGCTCCTGCGAAAACTCCACAGTCAGGGAATAAGAGGGCAGGTCCTCTTGTGGATTAGGAACTGGTTGAAGACCAGGAAACAGCGAGTGGGAGTCAATGGGCAATTTTCACAATGGCGAGAGGTGAAAAGCGGTGTGCCCCAAGGATCGGTCTTGGGACCGGTGCTTTTCAACTTATTCATAAATGACCTGGAGTCGGGGATAGGCAGTGAGGTGGCCAAGTTTGCAGATGACACTAAACTTTTCCTGGTGGTGAAGACCAGCAGGAATTGTGAAGAGCTCCAGAAGGATCTCTCCAAACTGGGAGAATGGGCAGCAAAATGGCAGATGCGCTTCAATGTAAGTAAGTGCAAAGTGATGCACATTGGGGCAAGAAACCAAAATTTCACATATAAGCTAATGGGTTCTGAGTTGTCTGTGACGGATCAAGAGAGAGATCTTGGGGTGCTGGTGGACAGGTCGATGAAAGTGTCGACCCAGTGTGCGGCGGCTGTGAAGAAGGCCAATTCCATGCTCGGGATCATTAAAAAAGGGATTGAGAATAAAACGGCCAATATCATTATGCCTTTGTACAAATCGATGGTAAAGCCACATCTGGAGTATTGTGTCCAGTTCTGGTCACCACACCTCAAAAAGGATATAGTTGAATTGGAAAAGGTGCAGAAAAGAGCGACCAGAATGATTCGTGGGCTGGAGCACCTCCCTTATGAGGAAAGGCTACAGTGTCTGGGGCTTTTCAGCCTAGAAAAAAGGCGCATGAGGGGGGACATGATTGAGACTTATAAAATTATGCATGGGATGGAGAGAGTGGATAGAGGAAAATTCTTCTCCCTCTCGCACAACACCAGAACCAGGGGACATGTACTAAAATTGAGTGGAGGGAGAGTTAGAACAGACAAAAGAAAATATTTCTTTACCCAGCGTGTAATTCATCTGTGGAACTCCTTGCCACAGGATGTGGTGATGGCATCTGGCCTAGATGCCTTTAAAAGGGGTTTGGACAAATTCATGGAGGAAAAGACCATCACAGGTTACAAGCCATAAGCAACCTCCTGGTTTTAGAAGTGGGTTTTCTCTGTGTCAGGTGCAAGGGAGTGTCAACGGGAAACAGGTTATCTTGTTGTCTTGTGCTCCCTGAGGCATCTGGTGGGGCCACTGTGTGACACAGGAAGCTGGACTAGATGGGCTTTTGGCCTGATCCAGCAGGGCTCTTCTTATGTTCTTATGTTGCCACCTTCATCAATACCTCTTCGTTTTGTATGTGTCTTACCGGGGAAAAATGAGAGGAAGTTATTTCTTTCCACCTTGTAACATCTATTTATCACACTTGTATCCTGTTCTTCCTTTGTGCAGCTCAAGAGTTATCCCATTTGATCCTTGAGAAACCAGTGGAAGATTCCACAGAGAGGTTTGTACAAGGTCGGCCTGTGCGTTTCACATCTGAACCAGGATTTGAACTCAGGTCTTCCTGTTCCAAGTTCCACTCTCTTTCCACTATGCCACAAAATCATACAGTTATTTCAGGATGTGGGTTGTTTCATAATTCCAGGCAAAAAGGATAAGAATGGACTGTCTGGCATCTCCATCTCACTTGAGTACAGAAGAAAAGCTGACCAGCAGGAGAATTAGGATACTCTTTTTCCCCTCTCCTGTGAAACCGACTTTTTCGTAAGATGGGCAATGGAAAAAGAACTACATTGGTAAATGGAACTCCAGCTGCACGCTCCATACTTCACTGCACTCTCTCCTGCAGCAGCTAGTTTCAGGGAGTTCCGTGGTAAATTGAGCATCAGATGTTCGGTCCTTTTGTAGGGAAATATACACTCCCTAATTTTACTGTGTAAAAGATATTCAGAGGTATGTTCAGGCAATAATATAATATCGGAGGGGGCATTGAACGTCACCTGTCCACCGACTCACAACTGGGTGTGACACTGGGTGACCAGTGACCACATTTATTGACACATAGTTGTCATTTTGTGGAAATTTTGCGGAAAATGGAGGGGAAGGAGAAAATGAGAGGGGAAGGAGAAAGGTGAACAGACTGATAGACGGGTTGAAAAAAGGAGGAGAGAAACCCTACCAATGTATTTATAGATATATAATTTATATAGCAATGGTAAAAATAATAAATAAGTTGAAAAAAGAAAATAGGGCTTTGCAGTTAGATAGACCCTGGGTTTGGAAATGATCAACCTCACCAGCATAAGATGAAGGGCCATTGCTCAGTGGTTAGATGGGCATTTTTGCATGTGAGGTTTACATGTGCTTAAATCCATTTATAATGCAAATGTATTGGCTAGAATTCAGTTTCTGTGCCGATATCTATCCAGCACATTTACGCCATTCATTTGTGACGTTCAATGGCGCTATTCCCTGTGACATGTTGAAACTTTTAGGCAGCTCCATGTGGGCTCATCACAAGCCTGGAAATCTAGGCTGATTAATGTGTTTGTGTCCAGCTTATTGGGAGTGATCTAAATGAAATTGCACAATCTGGATTTCATTAGACCTCAGCTGCTGTCATTGCCTGTCAAACACACACACACACACACACACACACACACACACACACACACACACACACACACACACACACAAGATCTGTCAGTCTGAAGCAAACACCTCCAATTCACCCTGTTGAGTGACAGCTGTTGTATTGAAGGAAACACCTTCCGATGAAAGGAAAGTGAGTGAAAGCTTCCATAGGAAGCTCTGTAAAATACTAGCCAACAATTGCTACGCACAAAGTTAGCATAAAATACTAATGGAGCTTGCTTGTCTGCCTCTCCAATTGCTGGAAACAAAAATCAATGCCTCTCTCATCTTGTCTACTCCAAAGATTCCAGAACGCATATCATTCTGCTCCCTGCACCATAGAGCTTTATAAGCAATGCACATTTTATGGGCTAAAGATAAGGATAATTGCCCACAATATAGTAGATTTGAGAAAATATAAATGCATTATGCATCATAAAACATCATGAGCGTTGCGCCACGATGAAGAGTATATTTGTCCTAAAGTATGTGCTAAGGTTTTGTTTCTGACATTATGAAGTTTTTGGCTGCGTGTTAAAGTAGATGCAGTCCCAGGTGGTCTGGTCACCAGAGTGCCTTGCAGTGTGATCCTGGGATCTAGAAATGGAGATGCTTCACAGGGGATAGGCCTATTTCCAAGTATATTAAAGAAATAACATCTAAGCAGCAGAACTGCTGAGACAGAGCTGGGAGAAAGGAAGAACTGAAAGTGGACCATGTGGTGCCTGTATTCATTTGTGGTGATGTGGGCGGGCGCTCCGAGGCCTTCTCCCCTGGCCTCAGAGCCGGAGAAAGCCCCGGAGCGTCCATCATGAACGGCGGCCAGGGCTTTCTGAAGGCGGCCGACTGCGTCACCGCGGCGACGCAGTCAGCCGCCTTCAGAAAGCCCTGGCCGCCGGTCGTGGTGGACGCTCCGGGGCTTTCTCCGGCTCCGAGGCCGGGGGAGAGGGCCTCGGAGCACCCTGGTAAGCCGGGTCCCCCCGGAGCGGCGGCGCCGCCCCGGAATGCTCCAGGCAGCACTTGCTGCTGATACGCCTCTGGCTGCCTTGGATATTTTGTAGATAATGGGTGGGGGGATACAGATAATTTTAATAAAGAAAGTAAAAAGGTAAAATAAGAGCTCCTAACTATAGCATCTGTGTCCAGAGAGCCAGAGTCCAGAGAGCAATAGGAGAAATGGAGGCATTCCTGTTGGTGCCGATAATGGTTGAACTCCCTACCCCTCTGCAAAGAGACTCTGTCTAGGGCTATTACATGTTGTGATGAATGTCTCTTTTTTCCTTTATTTTTTTCCTTCTACCCCCCCCCCCCCCCCGAAGCTTCTGTGTTAACTAAGCAGCCTGCCCTGAACATGCTGGGACAGGTTCCTGGAACAGACTTTGCTTTTTTCTCATGTCTAGGCAGCACACCTGTCTGTGTCTAAGTACATTCAAGCACAGGGATGCTCATGTGTGTTTCTGCCAGGCCTGCTGTGAAACCTAGTGCTGGCTCAGGGAAGGTGCACCTACTTACCCTCCAGTGAGTGCAGGGACCCAGATTCCCAGGACAATGTAAGTATGTATCTAGCAACAGGGACTGTAATCCTATCCTAGCTAAATGAGTTCAGGGAATTAATTTTGTTCTGCTTCCTCTGCTCACTTCAAGCTATCCTGCAAACTTCAGCTGTGA
Source organism: Plestiodon gilberti rubricaudatus (assembly GCA_026170595.1). Lineage (NCBI taxonomy): Eukaryota > Metazoa > Chordata > Lepidosauria > Squamata > Scincidae > Plestiodon > Plestiodon gilberti. Next base: position 231,804,981 of record JANXHW010000001.1, on the reverse strand, counting down.
TATTGTATGTGCTTTGCTCTTAAGTAGGTTCCTGGCTCCCTGTGCCAGGATACATTGTATCCATTTGGTCAAGCTTTCCCTTTGGGTCCATGCAGCTCAGTTCAGGCATTTTCCATCCACCTCCCTGTCCTTTATTCTACCCCTTCCCCCCTTAATTCCTTTTCTTTTTGGATTTTTAATAAACCAGTTATGACTATTCACCTGCCTAGTCTGTGTCCATGGGTTATTCAGTGGCTTGTCATGTCTGATCACTTGTGGATGCTACTGTGAGCTGATTTGTAATAAGAACTCCTGGGGTTCTGTGCTCTCCTGGGAGGGTTCCCCCCCCCAGACAACTCCCCTCTGCCTGGTGTCTTTAGTCTGGGATGGTGGCAGCAGACAGAACTACCAGTTTTTCCCCTATTCAGTTGCTGACCCAGTAAAAGGGGAAACAAGGAGCAAGAACGGTTATGTGAGCGCTAACCCATAAGTGCCACTCCCCTTGGCCAGCCTGCCTTCACCATCTACCTTCCCTGATCATTGTATGCATGTAGAGGTGCTTGTATGCCCATACACATTTTCATGTGGATGACTGTACAAGCGTTCATTTAAAAAGTCAGCATGGTGACTGGACATCCCAAAAATGTGAACTACAGGTTGCATGTACTGCTCTGTGTCTGTTGAGTGTAGCATGTGAATAACTGTATCAGTTTACAGATCAGGAATTGTGTACATGCTGGACACAGATCATATGTGCTTTGAATGTAACATGCAAATTGCTTCTATAAAGTAAGTTCTAAGGTTTTCATGACTGGCACAAATATTACAACTAAACTTAAGAGTTTTGGGAGTTAATTGGCCACGGTTCTAAAAGAGTTTTTATCCCTAACATTTCGCTCATATTCGCAATGAGCTTTGACAAAGGTTTTTGTTGTTCAGTCGTTAAGTCGTGTCCGACCCTTCATGATCCCATGAACCACATCCCGCCAGGCCTTCCTGTCCTCCACTATCTTGCTGAGTTCGCTCATTTTCATGTTCGTTGCATCGGTGATGCTGTCTAACCATCTCATCCTTTGCCTTCCCCTTCTCCTTTTGCCTTCAATCTTTCCCAGCATCAGAGTCTTCTCCAGAGAGTCCTCTCTTCGCATTAGGTGGCCAAAATATTTGAGCTTCAGCCTCAGTACCTGTCCTTCCAGGGAACAGTCAGGGTTGATTTCATTTAGGATTGACTGATTTGATCTCCTAGCAGTCCAAGTGACTCTCAGGAGTCTTCTCCAGCACCACGGTTCGAAAGCATCTATTCTTTGGCACTCAGCCTTCCTTATGGTCCAACTCTTGCAACCATACAAAGGTAGTGTGCTTCTATTAAGCCTGTATCTGGGAATTTCAGAAGCATGACAATAAAGGACTCTTATTGGTGCATGTTATGTGCCCAGGGTTAAACCTTTGAGGTACCCTATCATCAAAATAAAATAAGTGTATGACGGTTTTGTTGTTTGAGATGGCAGCTCTAATGACCATTCTAGTAGGAAGGGGCTGTACTTCAGTGGAAGAGCATCTGATGGGCATGCAGGCTGGGAGAAGGTTCAAGGTTCAATCTCCAGTAGGCAAGTGTTTGAAACCTTGGAAAGCTGCTGCAAATCAAAATCAGTGTTGACTATACTGAGCTAGAAGGACCAATGGTCTGACTCAGTAAAAGGAAGCTTCCTGCTTTTTAATGGAGGATAGAAAGTAGAAGAGATCCAATGTATATTTTAGCCAGAGGCGGTTGCGTACTCACATTACCAATATAGTGAAGAGTCAGACCCAACAACAACAAACTGAAACTGAACAACAACCACCATCACTGTAAAAACAGTTTCAGGTTTTCTTTTCTAAAACAGCATATAGTTTACTGAGTTTTAGCTCCCTTGTGATCAGAGTGAGCGAATCATTAAGTTACCATTTACCACTAATGGTGTTTGATCCAGCGTGTAGACCACAATAAAATGGCTACAAGGCTTGACAGTTTCAAGATGCTTCTTTGTTCTCTTTGGGGTGCTGTTAGACAACAACTTAAACGCTTGGGAAATTTTGTAGCTTGTTTCATTTTTTTTCTAGCTCCTTCCGCATAAACAATCCTGTAGGTTCTTTCCCTAGAGCAGGGGTGGCCAACCTTCCATCATTAAGGTTACTGTGTTCTTAAGAGTTGTGTAGAAGACAGAATCTTGGCAGCTGCAAGTTCTGGTGGCGCTGCTAAAGTAGCTGCACCTGCTGAAATGCGCTCACCTATACAATCATTTAAAGGGCCAGCATTCATGTTGAAAGGTTGGCCACCACTGCCCTAGAGCATTTCAAAGGGTTGGAAGATGTCATTCACAGCGCAATCCAGTGTAAAAAAAAGTGACGGGTGAGCGCATGCTCCCCCGGTGCTGGGTGCCGTAACCCAATTCCTCATGACCAATTGCCAGTGTAACCCAATTCCTCATGAGCAAACTACAATCCAGCACAATAGCAGATATCACATACTCCAGTAGTTGTGTGGATTTCAACATCGGCATTCAGTGGCATCCAAATTAGTACCTTTTGAATCCATAATGTCTTACAAGAGGCTGCAGTGCAGTTCTGTATATTGTCTCAAACTCACATTCACATACCTTTTCCTGCACACATCATTGGTTTTTACTCTGTGCGCAAGATAAGAAAAGAGTGCGTTAGAGTTTTTTCTTGCCTTTTTTGCAGTTTCTGCCATTAGCACTAATTGACATTTATTGCTTCCTATGTCAATTCAAAAGCCATTTAAGATTTCTATTGTTCTCTGTGCCACTTAAATAGAACACCATTTAGGACTTCTTCTAACTGAGTAATAATTATCTTGGCACTCTGAGTCCAGTCACGATACCTTTGCCACTCTGTGCTTTATTCCCAGCTTGGAGGATGATATTAATCAATGAGGCTAAACACTGAGGCTCAGCTTACAACAAGGTGCACCAAATAGCTCATCTTTTTTGCTAAAAAAAAAAAGAGAGAGAGAGAGAGAGAGAATAACTATTTTCCCACATTCTTTCACTTGCATTGCTTTGTCACCCTCTTGCTATTGATTCTTGCATCTTGTTAAGCATTTTCTGAACCAAAGAATTAATGAACCAGCAGGATAACATCAGCTGCTGCCTTTTCAGACCTAAATTTGCATTTTAATTCTTTAACTTTGGTTTTAATCATAGCTCTGTTGAATTAAATCCTAACACTCGAAGCTGCTTCTGAATTCACCCACTATCCAGACTGCGAAGGGAGCTGATTTTCAGAAAGAATTCTTTTTTCAAAAGACAACATTGCATGTGCACAGTGCCTGGGGATATCTCAAGGGACGCCTTGGTTTGTACCTGGGAGCAAGTCCCATTGATTTGGTGACACGCTGTTTCACATAACTCCTCTTCAGGCATTCATCCATGTAGAAATGAATGCCTGGAGCAGGGAACTGGGTTTGGCCAGATCTCCATGTATTCAAGGGCCAACTTCCACAGATAGAACCTTTGTCAATACACCCAAATGTGTGTTGGTTCCCATACCCAGGATCCATATCCTGGATAAATGCGGATGTTCAGGTGTATGAGTGTAGAACAGGTGGTGAAGGGCAGGTCAAGCAGGCCCCATCCCAATCCCTCCGGTATACATTCATTCCTACATAAACACTTTGCATGGACAGGACCCTAGATAGATGCTCTGATTCAAGAGTTCTGTTCACACATAGGAATTCCAAGGTGCATACAATACTCCATGGACATCGTGCATTCCACAACACTAAAGTGAAAAGAGAAGCCCCACCTTCACAGAACTCCACATGCATTTGAGTCCCATGGAGCTCTTAATTGTGGCCAAGGGACAGGGACAGTCCTAGGAGCTGCGGGTCCCAATTAGACGCATAAAGTTGTGATGTCATGGCATCACATGACTTCCGGGTTCTCCCAGAGGAGGAGGCGGGCGGGTGATTGGCTGCCCTTCAGCTCGGAATGCAACCGCTTTTTTTCGCTGCGCTCTGACCCGAAGGCAAAGGGCAGCCGATCGCCACCCCTCCTCCTTGCAATCCCCTTTGCTTTGGGGCAGTGCGAGGAGGAGGGGCGGCGATCAGCTGCCCTTCACCTTCGGTTCAGAGTGCAGCGAAAAGTGGCTGCACTCCGAGCCAAAGGGCCTCCTTGCATGGCGGGCCTCCTTGCGTTCCTGCAGCTGCTGGGTTCATCCAACAGCTGCAGGAGAGTGCGCTCGCCACTGTGGGGGCCCTCCAAGGTTGGGGCCCAATTGGACCAAATCAGTCCAATCTGCCTAAAGCCGGTCCCGCCAAGGGATTTAGGAGGTCAATGTTAGACATTAACAATCATAATGGTAGCATTCAAGAGTGATGAATGAACTGCGTGGTTTTAGCCTATAGATCATGACTCTCACATCAGCGTCTGTGCAAAAGCACAGCATTTCACAAACAAGATTAACTGCACTGAAGACTATAATTGCATTGTCAATGTGGGGAATGAAGAGGCAGAGGAAAAGTGGCAAGGCTGGGAAAAACGAATACAGTTCATATTGAATATGGCACACCTTCCCTATTAGAGTCTGTCTCTGGTGCCAGGCTCATTGTTTACATATAGTCATTTCCTCAAAGCCTTTCAAATACAGGTAGCACAACATAAGAACATAAGAACATAAGAAGAGCCCTGCTGGATCAGGCCAAAAGCTCATCTAGTCCAGCTTCCTGTGTCACACAGTGGCCCCACCAGATGCCTCAGGGAGCACAAGACAACAAGATAACCTGTTTCCCGTTGACACTCCCTTGCACCTGGCACAGAGAAAACCCACTTCTAACCACGCACACACCCTTTCGTGCATGACTTCTTTTACCGCTCCCATTATTTCTTCTGTGTCAGCTACTTCACATCTGCATGCATAGCTCAGCTGAGATTTAGCTACTCCCAATTTCCCTATTTTCACTGCAGTGTGGATAAAGGCATTGCAACTAAATAACCTGCTGCTATCATCATATCATTCTCCTGTTGTACCTGGCCACCAGACAGTGTCCACAAATCCACATGGCAGACGGAACATGGTTTCAAAGACTCCTTGAGATGTAGGTTGCTACCAGCAAGACAAGGCTGAGGTTAACCACCCGTTACTAGATCTGTTCTTCCATTCAAGATCCCTGATGCCAATGGTTTGGTTTATCTGGCTTCTGCTATAAACTAACTCTTCTGTTGACCAGACAAAGGAAAAACTGCCCGACTTCTGGTACTATTGAAAAAGCCAATGTTACGCATGCCCTATTATCTGCTGCACCTGAGGAGGGTCTGAGGCCTGGCCACACATAGCCCATGGTAGGCTCACAAGACAAGGTTCCATCTTCGGTTCATCAGGATCCCATCAGAATAATCAGAGACTTTGATATAATTACCAAGACTTTCGTGGTCGGAATGCTGAAATTTAAGATGCCTTTTCGGGCTTTTGGACCACGGTCTGCATGAACTTGCTCTTCCTGACGTTTCGCTCTGAACTGTGCAGAGCATTCTCAAAGGAAAGACTGGCCCACAACCAGTCTAAGTTGCTCTGCACAGTTCAGAGCGAAACATCAGGAAGAGCAAATTCATGCAAACCCGTGGTCCAAAAGCCCGAAAACGCATATTGAATTTCATCTGAGACTTTCCTCTTTTGTTGAGCCTTTCCTTCTTAGTTCTGCTGGTTTGGTTTTTGTTTTGGCTACTTTGTTTATGTTCTTTGGCTGTTTTGTGGGGTGTTGAAAGTGTTTATTGTTAATTTCTGATTGTTTTATTTCTTTGGGGGGGGGGGTACTGCAATTGTGATTTTACAGGTTTTATAACCTTATAGCTGGGGACAAAAACAGGGTATATATATTTTAAATAAATATGTTGCTTTTTTAAAAAAATGAAAATTAAAAATTTCAAAAGAAATCTGAGCTGTCTATTTATCCATTGAATCAATCTAATTTGTAGACCCTGTCTACAATTGTCCTGCTCCATCTGTTCTTTGGAGGTGCGGTAGCTCTGCTCCACAAAGAATTCCCCTTTTCACTTCAACAGAGAGAGCAGTTCTGCAAACACAATTGGAGCCGCCCCTCCATTGAAACAAATGGTTGAAACAAATGGTGCTGCCCACTCATGCGGGACCTCAACATGCACATTGTAGCTTCTGCTGCATCGATCCAAAAGCAATGCATACATTTCTATATTATTTAATCAGCTTCCCATTTTTCCTCTCTATACAGATGCAAGGTCTTTCTGATTCATCTGATGTCACTGCACATCAGAGAATACTCCACATTAAAACACTTCTTAAAAAAGCAAACCAGCCAATATAAATATGAATTACCCAACCCTGTATAATCAACGTCCCAATCCTGTTGAGGGCCTGCACTGGTGGACATGTTTTGCACATGTTGCAAAAACGTGATAAAGCACTTTGTGACAGTGCAAGGCCCAGGCGCACTGTCAGGAAGGCCACAGCCTGCCCACTGGTGCTGGCAGTTGTTGGGAGGCTTGCCGGAGCAGGTAAGTCCAGCGCAGGGGTGGGAGGAGGGTAGAGAGGGGGCTGAACGTAGCGGGGAGCGCTGAATGCTGCGGCGATTGGGGTGGGGTGGGCAAATTGGGCCTAGGAGTGGGTGGGATCGGCGACACTGGCACACATCGTATCCAACCCCCCCCTTCCCAGGCCTGATCCACCTGCACTGAACAACGTTGACTTGCGCCAGAGATATCGCTGGCACAGGTCCGAGTTGACCTGTTGTGGCTGGGGCTTACAAATGTCTCTTTATCCCGAGGAGACCTCCAGCAGCCAAAAATTCTCCACGGGATGCAGCATAGCCCGCGCCGGCACTGCTGCATCGCTGCACTGGGATTTAGGGCACAATCCTATCCAATTTATGCCACTGTTGTAACCAGCGGCGCAGCGAGAACGGGAGGCCCCAGAATGGAAAGGGGATTCAAATCCCCTTTGAATTCCCCTTTTGGAGGGGATTTGAATCCCCTTTCCATTCTGGGGCCTCCCGTTCTTGCTGCGCCACTGGTTACAATGGTGGCATCAATTGGATAGGATTGCACTGTTAGGTAGGATTGGGCTGCAAGTCACAGATAGGACACCTCAGCGGCGTCACTAGGACACGCGCTGCCCCAAGGTGGGGCAACGCGCGTCACCCTAATCCCCCCCTTCCCCACCCCCTAAGTCTTAATTCGGTGCGATTTTCCGAGGGGGGCTTCCCGACGGGACGCTGCCCCCCCCCCCGTTGCAGCCGGCTCCACTCCAAGGCCTTCACCCGGCCTCGGAGGCTCCGAGGCTGGGAGAAAGCCTTGGAGCGACCACCCCAGCCGACACGCCAGGGCCTTCTGCTTTTCCCTCAGGAACGGTCTGCGCATGCACGAAAAACTGTATAAATTCCATTGTGATGCAGAGCCTTCATCAGAAGGCCCTGGCGCGTCGGCCGGGGAAGACGTCTCCGGAGCCGGCTCCCAGCCTCGGAAGGCCCCTCCGAGGCCGGGAGCCGGCTCCGGGGACGTCTTCGGAATCGGAGGCGACGTGTGTAGGGGAGATGATGCGCATCACACGCGTGCGTGCGTTCGTGCGTCACCTCTGTGGGACACCACCTAGAGTCGACCCGCTCTCCTCGCTTCACAAGAGCGACGCCTCTGGGACACCTCCAGCCCATGATTCCCACCCCACCACCTCGCTCTGGTCTCCTTAGCTACGTAACTGCAAGATGCTGTTTTTTGGTGCTCCTTCTTGTTGTTCCAAAGAAACAAACATGATCAGCTTCTCAGCAAGCATTACTGGATGTTTATTTCCTCGCAATCAATGTTATTTCTCCCACTTTCACCAACTTGACCCTCCACAGTGCAAAATATTACAGCATTACATGGCATGCCTACAGGCATATTCAAAATATTTAAATATTTAAAATACGGAAGCTTTTCAGGCTGCATAATTGTACAGTATATGATGCTTTTACTGGGGATAAATCTTATAAATTACAGGCAGAAATATTAATCAGTGACAAATAGAAAAAATCAGTGTTGTCAGTTTTAAAAAATGTATTCCATTTCAAGCTGTATCCATGGAGGTGGTAGGCATGAAAAATGCCATGACAATAACCTAAAGCAACCAGAATTGAGACAACTGGTCTGATTTTAATCAAAACATTTATTAAACTTCAGAACACAGCACCATCTTATATTGTGGTGGGAAAAAATTTCATTACTTTGTCAATGCTATTTACAAGACTCTAGCTTCACAAGGAAACTAAGAATGATTGGTCTCTGTGCTTCAGGCCATCTTGCATTCTGCAAATGATGTGACTGTGAAATTCCACTATAAATTGATACCACAAATGCATATGCCTTAAGAGGAAGAAACCCAACCGTTATTCCTGCTATTTTCACAGCATCAGCAGTCATCACTTGACATTACCATCTCTAGGAGGGTCACTATGATATGACAGCTAGCTATTATTATAATGTACAATCACACAGTCATATCAGGCATTAGATAAGTATTATAGGGAATATCTCAGCAGGTTCCTTTTAATCAAAACTGACGGACACTATTATAGGTGCCAGCGGATATCAAACAAAATTCACTATTGAAGAGCTGGAAATGAGATGAAATTGAACAATTAAAGCCACCTTATTTTTTTCAAGGGCAAAGCGGTGGCAAATCTTTGAGGGTATCTCACAATTTCACCCATATATTTATGGGAGTCATTCATAGCCTCGTAAAATCATGGTAGCATAATGGTAGTTCTTGTGCTTGTGGGTGTGGTGGGTGTTGCTCTGGAAGAACTAAATGCAGAGGAGCAGCCCAGGGACTCCCCTCCCATATGTGTTTCTCTATTTAGAACATAAGCCTGGGGGAAGGAACTTATTATTAATGCTATGCATGTACAGTGCCTTGTTTTTTAGACACCTAAGGAATAACTATTGGCAATTCAGCCCAATCCTATCTCTCCCCCACCCCCGGCCATGCATGTCCCACACTGAATCCTATCCCTGGCAGCAGCAGGCTGGATGTCTCCTTGAGGTAAGGGGACATTCGTCCCCTACCCCGGTAAACCCCCAGCCACGGTAATGGAGCTACGCGGCTCTCTGCCAGTGCCAGCTCTGTACCTGGCACAGAACCAAGCAGCCCCGTGTTGGGGGAAAAGGCTTGGGAGGGGGATAGGATACAGTGCACTGCAGCGGCACCGATCTCTCCCCCTCCTGGGCCCGATCTGCCCATCCCCACCCCGTAATGCCCTCTTTCTGCCTTCCCCCAGCCCCTGCACCTCTTGGAATGGCCTTCCCTGCTCCGGCGTGCTGGGCTCCTGGTTCCAGCACCAGCGGGATGGCGCAGGCCTTCCCACTAGCGCCGGCTACTCTCCAGATGTTGCAATATGCTTTACAACGTTTTTGTGACACCCTAGGCTGGCGCAGTATGTGCTGCGCCAGCCAGGCGCTCGATAGGATTGCGCTGGTGGTATTATTTGTACCCAGAATATATTTCTATGCTGTAGGTTTGGCACTTCAGCACTGAGAGCCCAAACCTATCCATCTCCCCCACACACACTGGTGCAGCTGTGTCAAAAAGGCACATGCTGTATCCAGCGGGGGGGGGGGAGAGATCGGGAGGCTTTGGAGTGGAAAGAGAATTTAAATCCCTTAACCTCTCCATGAGCTCCCACTCCTCAATGGGTCTCCTCAGTCCTGCACCAGCTCTTTAGATGGGGCAGGTCCGAGGAGAGAATGGGGGTGGGGAGGCTGCAAAAAGAAGACATAGGATCCGGCACGCCCCATCACCACTGGATCCACCCCCTACTGCAGCTTCCCTGCCTCCTTTCCTCCCTTGCCCAGTTTCACCCCTCCCCACCCCCACCCCCATCTTACCTGCTCTGGCATCCGCGGACAGGTCCGGTGACAGATGGGGAGTGCTGCCACTTCTCCTAACCCCTCCATTACAGCTCTGAATAAACAAATTCACTTATCTACAGTACTTACCTGATCCAGTTTGACTGCCAGTGATTCATTTGGTATGGAGCTGTCCCAGGGGATATAGCAGTTGCACAAAAACAGTTGGAACAGATGTGAAGTATCTCACCCAACTTCCATTTGCTATTCATGTTGGTGCTGAAAAGAAGAAGAAATGTTTATTGGTCACTGCAATAATATTTTCAACTCTCAGCTCAAAATAGGTAAAGGAAGATGAAGTCATACCTTTCTCCCCTCGCATCAGAACAAGCGGTGGTGTTAATTTTTTTTAATGTTTCTTGCTCAGAAACATAAAACCAATATAGAAGGGATGACCCATGCCAGAAACAGATGTCAAGCAAATCATTCATAGGTGCCATGTGCATGCATCTTAAGGCACAAAGTCTTAAGACCCAATTCTATTTGGACGCCACACCAATGTGGCATGATTCCAGCACACCATCCATCATAGCTTAAGGCTCTCCTGGCAACACCACACCGGCACAACACTAATGCCGGCACAACAAGGGCCAAATGCCAAGCCCATTCAGGCAAAGCAACGCTGGTGCATCCCTTCCCGGTAACACCCCCAGCATCCATGGAAACACCAACACTGCCTGTTATCTACAGAGCAGCATCTTGACAGCAGCGCATCATTGCCATGACACTGGTATGTCATCACTGTGACATTGGAATGTCATTCATGTGACATGCATCATTAGTATGTTGCCCAAGGAGCCAATCACTACATCCAATCAGCCCCAACACTGGCAACCAGAGAAGTGCTGCCAGGGTGAACTGAGCAGGGGGCAGGGCCAGGACCAATGAGTGGCCAATGTTGAGGGGACACCCCGCTGCCAGCCACTAGGAATGAGCAACACAGCAACAAGCACCACCCAGAGCCATGGGGAGATGCCCCAAGGATACTCACCCACATCACACACTCACACACAGACACAACATGACAGAAGGATGCCATAGCAAACCCCCCCCCCCACCTCCTACAGGAGTTACACAGCCTGATCCTATGGGCACATTCTGCAGATGGAATGAGTATTCCGCCAGCAGAAGGCCCACTCTGCTGGCGCTGTGGCTGCAGCAACAACGCACACAGTAGGGCGGCTGCCAGTTTCCATCCACACTTCCAGCCCCGTGCTCCTGGATCATGCGATAGCTTCTGACTCCTCATCACCTATTCTAGCCTTTCTTTCCATCTCATTCCCCAACTCTGTAAGCCACCCCCCACTTGGTTGCCCCCCAGACCTGCCTCCTGAACCATGCACAGCCCCTTTGCCTTCCTTGAGAACCCAACAGAGATTTATATTTTGCAAGGCAGGAACAGAACAAAACAGTGGACTGTTTGAAAATGAGAAAAGCAGTGAGGCTATCCTTTGTTCACTGGGGTCTATCAGGAATAAATTCGCTCCCCATTTCCAGCATATAAACTTTTGAGTAATAAAAACTCAGTACCTCTAGAACTGGTGTTCTGTTAAAAAAAAAATTCCATCACAAGCCAATTATTTTATCCCCAATTCCTGTTGATTGTCCGGATACCCATTTCTCTCTCATAAATGAGAACCTACTCTATAGAGTCTATACTATACTGACTCTGTTCGCGGGGGGAAATAAGTAAACAGATCACAATAAAAGTGTCTTTTCCCCTGAATTAATAACAGCTTCAGGAACACATATTTCTTCTAGCAGAGATGAAGCTTCATGGCTTCCCCTTGCTTTTTGGGTAATTTCTGTTTTGAACCCATTACCGCTGTTTATTGCACAGATCTAATATATTACCTTGCTCTGTTTCAGCTTTGTTTTCCCCTTAGGCAGCTCCACAGTTGCAATGGGTATTCTTTTAATTTATTGGCTTTGCCATCCAGGCCTCTCAAATTGGTGCTGCTGTTATTTGCCACCATAATACTACTTGCTTCTTACTTAATTACATTCCTTTATTTCCAGATCAAAAACTTTATCGTCTGTTTACGCTTTTTGCTCTTTTGCTAAATTCTATTTTGTTGTCTCTCATCCACCATTTCAGTTTAGGTTCTGTCTTTATCAGAGTAAAAGAAACAGATCAACTGGAAGGGAAGTGAAACATACCGATTAAGAGTGAAATGTGGTGGGCTATTTTACCCGTATGTGGCGAGTGATAGGACCGATTTAAGGATCTGAGCTGCAATTCTCATGCAATAAAAGGCACATAACTTCCATTGAAATCAATGGTACTTTGGTCTGGTTTCCTACACGTTATAATCAATGTGCTCAAACTGCTTGCAAGAACCTCCCTGCCCTGCCACCGCTGTAAAGTTAGAGCAACTTGACTTGGCGTCAAGTCACACCACCACTAGCCACGTCCAAAATGTCAGGCAGTGGCACAGAATATTTCTGTGCAATGGGACAAGCTACATGGTGAGAAGCAATTACGGTATGTGTGTCCTTCAGTCTATGGCCAACACAAGGAACAGCTGCCCAGTGTAGATGCCTTCACATCATTTTCACATGGCAGTTTATTTATTTATTTACAATATTTTTATCCCGCCTTTCTCCTCAAAGGGACCCAAGGCGGCTTACAAAAACAGGAAAAAAGATTACAAAAAAGAACCGTCTTTAAAAGCAATAAAACAGTTAATTAAAAACTCATAAACACAATCTAAAAACGACTAAAAAACACCATTATTACATTTTAAAAGACAAGAGTACAAGAACAGCAGCACCACACCTGTAACCGCTGGCCAAGACTCAGAAGGCTTCTTTGCACAAGAAAGTTTTCAGTTGAAACATGGAGCTAAGCCCATGTAATCTTCAACCACATCTCAGCCTGCTTCCAGAGTCTTGCGAACAGTCCAAAGAGTACCTTCTCTACATCATCATCTGCTGCCACAAACGTGAACCCTGTGGTCTTCATCATCTACATCCAGCATATTCATGAGGGCTACAAAGGCAATAGAGGCACAAAGATTTGACTGGCAATTCAGATAACAATTTCTCATTTGTTTGTTAATTTCTATTTGTAGCCTGTCCCAAGCATTGTGCCAGACACCACAGATCTTGAAGCCTGGAGAACAGGCACCTGGTTCCTATTCCCTGTACCACATAGTCAAAGAAAGGAGCTACAGGTACACCTACAGGAAGTGGTATGAAGGCACATCCTGTAGCAGCCTAAAGGCTGATTCACACTAGCCTTTTCCCGGCGCGCATGCCCCTACCTTGCATCTGAACGTTTGGAACTGGGGGCTGCTTGCCGCCTGTTGTCCCTCCTTCTGTCCCGCCTTCTTGAAGAAAGTGCAGTGCGCTCCGATTGGCCTTGAAGCAGACCTTGCAAGAAACCCCCATGCGGATTGGAGGTGGCTATGATTGGCATGCTGCCACTCTCCTCCCCCTCCCATCTGATTGGTGAGCTGCTGTAGCACCGCAAGCATAAACGCTAGCTTAAACGCGAGCGCATCAAAAAGATGAGGGGAAACCATCTCTCCTGGCTGCGACGTAAGCTCAGGCGCAAGCATGAAAAACGCTCGGAAAGACCAAACGCAGATCCAAAACGAGCCGGGAAAAGGCTAGTGTGAATCAGCCTTCACTGTGATCAGTGCTTGGGTGAGAGACAAGCCTGGAGGAGAATTGCCTTCTGTGGAAGAAAGGTAGTATATAAATGAAAGAAATGGTAATGTACAATTGTTCTGCATAAATCAGCCAGTACAAGATCTTAGTTATGGACATGTTCTGTCTCTGGGAATCTTTCCAGAAAGGCTTCTTTAGATACACAAACAGGTTTTAAAAAAAATTGTGTGGATTTTGAAAGCATTGCCAAGCCTGCCTCAAATCTAAGCACTCTTGTTTAACTGATGTATTTGTGCTTTACAAATACTTCCAATGTTATTTCTAAATGCTGCCAGCTCCTCTTGGGAGCAAAAGCACCTTTACCATTCTTCAGAGCTCAGAGTTTCTCATCTGAGATTTGCAAACCAAGATCCCACCTTGTAGGCCATTCACTAAGAGCTAGATTGGGGCCACAAACTCATTTCAGACATGCCACTCATGGCTGTGTTACACCGATAGTGACTCAGACATATTCATATTCCAGCTCTTCTCGCAAATGACCTTCACACAAACCTTCCATCAGTGGATAACAGCCCCCCTTGAGTCATTTAATTTTGTTCAAAAGTGCACACTAAACCTGGTAAAACATCAATGACAAAAAAATCATTCCAGAAAGTTAGCCTTTCTTCCTCTTCCTAAATTGCCCCTATTATGTCCTCTTCATCTTTATTGTGTGGCCAACAGTCATAACTACCGGTAATCCTTTTTTACATGATCCATTGCTGCGAATACAGTTGGGCGTGAACCTCTGCACATGCTCCAGACACACGAATAAAAACAAGGCATGGCCAGGAACTGATTACCATGGCGCTCAATTAACATCACCTCAAGCTCTGGCTGCCGCGGGGGGGGGGGGGCGGCAGAGAGACTGGCGAGGCCACAGCTGCCAGCACTCTTGTTGATGAGGGGCTGGCTGGTACTGGCCGATAAAGGGCACATGGGGAGACCAAGGGTGGACAGAGGTAAAAGGAGAAAGAGGGACAACCAGGACTGTGGTTTTAAAAAAAATTGCCGAAGCTGTAAACTGGAAAAAGAAGTAGGGAGTGACAAGCTCATGAAAAAGGGTAAGCAGGGGTATTTTTGTAAAAATAAAAATTCAGGAGAGTAAACAATAATAAAACGCCAAAAAGAAAAATGCAGCTAGCAATAAAGTATCATTCAGAACAGAAGTCATATCTGGAACAGTCTGGCATCAACAACACCAAAAACTGATAATGTAGTAGATGATCAAGGAGAATTATATTTCTTTTGGAAAAATGATTAATAGTAGTTTGATATGTTACACCTGAAAGTCTGTACTGGTAGCCTAGAAAACAGAAATAATTCTCTCTCTTTTTTTTTAGAAAATAGTATGTTTTGATCTCCAAAACCAAAGGCACAAAAACTATGGATATAAATATCGGTACCTTATTTGTAAGCCTAGCAAGCAATACACCTAAAGCTATGGAAAAGCAGATGGTGGCAGATGGTGACCTGGAGCAGGGACGCTTTGGGCTGGTCACATAGATATTGGCTAGCGACACAGATGACTAACACTGCAAGCAAGCCATGTATGGAATGCTGGGGCCCATTCTCCAGTGTTTGCAGAATTTGGTGGACATCTCTTCGGTATGGCTACAGGAATGGGATGTAGCTGAATAGGAGAGAAGGGAACAGGAGAAGGAGGTAAAGGTGCAGATGAGACAGCAGTGGTGTCACTAGGAGGGGCATGGGACGGATCTTACTGGGTGACACCCTCAGGGGGGGTGAGGTGACACCACTACTGGCCAAAATTGTGAAAACTTTGTATTTATGAATAATACCATCATGTTATATATCATTCAATGTGTAATTTCATGCATAATGCAGTAATGCATAATTATCTGTATTCCTTCAAACGTTATAGCCAAATACCCGGAAACAGAAAACACAACTGCGTTATGTAACAAAAAGTGGATTTCCTTAACTCGAAACAGACCAGTGAGATTGATTGTTCTGAGAGCCGAGTTGGTTACTGATTTGTTGGGTGACCTGTACTGTTATATATTAAAATAAATAAAGTTAATGGGGGTGACACCATGAGTTACCAGACTGTGTGACACCAACCCTAGTGACATCACTAACTAGGAGTGATTTGTAGAAATACATAGTTCTGCCTGATGGGCATCTTTTGAAGAACCCAGCTCAGCCCAACCTTGTTTCTCCCTATTCACCTCTGGGGTTCATCATGGGGGTGACGCACTGAGCTCTCGCACCGTGACGCAAACCCTTGTGACACCTCTGAGACCTGCTCACTTCACAGCTAAGCACTCTTCCTCTTGTTTCTGGGTCGAGCATTCCGGCGGTGCCAGGTGCAATCACCATGTGATCACCATGCCATCACCAGGTGCCATGTGGTCATCCTGTGGCAAGGAGTTCCACAGATTAATTATACACTGGGTAAAGAAATATTTTCTTTTGTCTGTTCTAATTCTCTTGCCATACAATTTTAGTGGCTGTCTGGTTCTGGTGTTGTGCGAGAGGGAAAAGAACTTCTCTCTATCCACTCTTTCCATCCCATACATAATTTTATACGTCTCAATCATGTCCCCCCCCCCCCTTGGCGCCTTTTTTCTAAACTGCTCAGTTTAGATTCCTCACTTTTTTCTAATGCTCATTCAGGCGGTACTAGGTGCTGTTAGGATTGGGCCCCGAGTAACCTTGGACAAGTCGCCCACTCTCAGCCTAACCTACCTCACAGGGTTGTTGTGAGGATTAAAGCAGGGGGGAGATTCATGTACAGCAGGTTCTTGGAGGAAGGTGGGATAAAAATCAGGTGAGCAGCACCTGTACGGTAGTAAAATTCCAAGTCATGTCAGCGAGACCTGCCCAGAAGACATGCCCCACATCTTTATAAAGTACACATACTGAGGTGAAAGAAGAGAGGGAAGGGACTAAGTTGAAAGTATTTTCAGTGCAATTTGAAATATAAACATTGGACATTCAGGATTACCGTAAATCCTCATTCAGCAAAACTCCTGTGCAGGACCATAAGAGAATTTTTTTGCTGTTAGGATGTTCTTATGGATGCTTAGAGCAGGGGTTCTCAACCTGTGGTACGGGTACCCCTAGGGGTACGCGGACCTCTTGCTGGGGGTATGCCAAGCCTTGTCCCTTATCTGCCCCATCAGCAGCTAATTAAGTGTTAATTAACATGGATTTTAAATTGTAATTATTTTCAAAGCCCTTCTGTCTCTGATTTTGGTTTTGGGCTTATTTTTGTACTTTGGAAAATGTACTTCGGTGGGGTGGGGGAGGGAGGAACTGATTTGGTGAAGTGTGATTTGGAGAAAAAAAAGATCCTTGCATCTCTCTCTCTCTCTCTCTCTCTCTCTCTCTCTCTCTCTCTCTCTCTCTCTCTCTCACACACACACACACACACACACACACAGAGTTAAATAAGACGTTTTTTCACATTTAATATTGTGTTAGTACTTTTTAACAATTACCTAATTAATTAACTGATTAATCCAATTAATTAGCAGTTAATTATAGTAAAGAATTCAGAAAATTGGACCGTGATAGGGGGTACCCGGGCCTCCAAAGGTTGAGAACCCCTGGCTTAGAGCATAATTGGAAGTGAAAAAGAGGGAGAGATATTAAATATGATCATTTAGAACACATGTTTAATAAGAGTCTTCATAGTCTCAGATAAATTATTATGCAAAGTCAGAGAAGTAGAAAGTGGGAGTTTTCAAGTTTGGTGTTCTGCTCTTGAAATCCTGAAACCAAATTTGATTTGATTACTGAAAAGATTGGATGGGCTGATTATTAGGCTACAGTTATTGCTCCAGTTTCCTGTTTGGTTCTTGACTTCCTGTGTGACTTCAGGGACAAACTTACTAGACATGATGCGCCAACATTTGTTTTTCAAAAAGCAGCTATGTGTGTGTGTGGGGGGGGGTCGTCTGACTTGGATTGGGGCCACAACACAGAGGGAGGGGGCTCTAAGCTTTTTGCCCGTGCTGTGACCCTGTTCCAAATCGCTTCCAAAAGCTGCTATTAGCTGCAGAGGGGGAAATTGGCAACCCAAAAACATATCTATTGGTTTTCCATTTCACAGCTAAGTGGAATGATATTCCACATTCAGGTGGAGAGTGATTTACGTTGGGGAGTCAGCACTGGGAGCAAAACGTTAGACCCCCCCCCCCCTGCACCGGGGCCCTGATCAAAATTCCCACCCACCCACCCAACCAATAGCTGCTTTTTTGAAAAAGAAAAAGACATTGAGAGTTCCAGTCACGGAACTCCCACATCAGCTTCCTCATCAATTGAATAATGAAAAATAGCAAGTCCCTGTCACACAGTATTAGAGAAGACAGATAAAAGATCATAAGGTGCTCAGTTACCAAGACAACAGAAAACTTAAAAGCATTGCAGATTACATGTTTTCCAGTGCTTTCCTGTGTTTTATCTTATGTTATGAGTGCTTTTACCTCCCTGAGCCTACTCCAGAAACTAATAACTTTAGCTTGCTATTTTCTGAAATATTCTGCCTGTGCTTCTGAGCATCAACCGACCGCATTAGTCCTTCACATTTCTAACCCATCTGGCTTTCTAGAAGTCATTTCCTTTTCCCTTTGAGAAACCCATGCTGTAGTTCTTCAGTTTGCCAGAGGTTACTGCAGTTTCACTGAGCTCTTTTGGAATCAAATATTCCTGTGACAAAGATTTTAACCGAAACATGTTGAGAACATCAATAAAAAAGAATACTAGTCCTAGTAGCTGTCCCATTCACAGATTCAGGGCCCAATTCTATCCAACTTTCCAATGGGGCATGTGCTGCATCCTGCTGGTGGGGGGGCAGTCATGGAGGCCTCCTCAAGGTGAGGGAAGGTTTGTTCCCTTACCTTGGGGGGGCTTCATTGGAGCTGGAACGTTGGACAGGATTTGGCCCTCAGTCTCTGCTCCTGCCACGGTACCAATCTGGATTGGGGTGTCCCCCATGCCATGGTTGCTATTTGGCCTGCAAAAAATGTTCCCATTGGTGCCGTTGTAGCAAATGTCACCCTTGGGAGCCCAGAACAGCTTCAGTGGGAGATCACTTTCAGCAGGAAATGGGCACAGATTTCACACACACACACACACACACACACACACACACACACACACACACCCCTCCACTCTAAAATTAAGCCCTTACCTAGATTATCATAACTCATGTAACATCATATCTAGTTTACATCTAGCTTGGTCCTTACTTTCCTTCTCGCAGGAAGCTTTATATGCAAGGAGGGAACATTCAAAAAAATGCAGATGACACTAAACTTTTCCGGGTGGTGAAGACCAGCAGGGATTGTGAAGAGCTCCAGAAGGATCTCTCCAAACTGGGAGAATGGGCAGCAAAATGGCAGATGCGCTTCAATGTAAGTAAGTGCAAAGTGATGCACATTGGGGCAAGAAACCAAAATTTCACATATACGCTAATGGGTTCTGAGTTGTCTGTGACGGATCAAGAGAGAGATCTTGGGGTGCTGGTGGACCGGTCGATGAAAGTGTCGACCCAGTGTGCGGCGGCTGTGAAGAAAGCCAATTCCATGCTCGGGATCATTAAAAAAGGGATTGAGAATAAAACGGCCAATATCATTATGCCTTTGTACAAATCGATGGTAAGGCCACATCTGGAGTATTGTGTCCTGGTCACCACACCTCAAAAAGGATATAGTTGAATTGGAAAAGGTGCAGAAAAGAGCAACCAGAATGATTCGTGGTCTGGAGCACCTCCCTTATGAGGAAAGGCTACAGCGTCTGGGGCTTTTCAGTCTAGAAAAAAGGCGCCTGAGGGGGGACATGATTGAGACGTATAAAATTATGCATGGGATGGAGAGAGTGGATAGAGGGAAATTCTTCTCCCTCTCGCACAACACCAGAACCAGGGGACACGCACTAAAATTGAGTGGAGGGAGAGTTAGAACAGACAAAAGAAAATATTTCTTTAACCAGTGTGTAATTCATCTGTGGAACTACTTGCCACAGGATGTGGTGATGGCATCTGGCCTAGATGCTTTTAAAAGGGGTTTGGACAGATTCATGGAGGAAAAGACCATCACAGGTTACAAGCCATAAGCAACCTCCTGGTTTTAGAAGTGGGTTTTCTCTGTGCCAGGTGCAAGAGAGTGTCAACGGGAAACAGGTTATCTTGTTGGCTGTGTGCTCCCTGAGGCATCTGGTGGGGCCACTGTGTGATACAGGAAGCTGGACTAGATGGGCCTTTGGCCTGATCCAGCAGGGCTCTTCTTATGTTCTTATGTTCTTATCATCCCCTCTCTATAGTCTAAAGTGAGCCCCTCCTACCACCTCAGACTTTTACCACCTCATTCTGCTGCCTGCCTCCATAGATCAGGCCTCGATTTATGCCAGCTTTAGAGGGGTAGCCGTGTTAGTGTGCTGCAACCAAAGCAACAAAGAGTCTTGGGGCCCTTAGAGCCCAATCCTATCCCCCACCAAAAAGGTGTGCACTGCATGCTATGGTGGGGGTATGACCAGAAGGCAAACAGGAGGTAAATTAAAAAAAAATACTTTCATGTATGCCCTCAGGCCACCTACGGATCTCTTCAGACATACACCACCCATTTGGGCAGCATATGTCAAGGAGAGAAAAGGGAGGGGAGGATTTAAAAAGAGGGGATAAGAACATAAGAAGAGCCCTGCTGGATCAGGCCAAAGGCCCATCTAGTCCAGCTTCCTGTATCACACAGTGGCCCCACCAGATGCCTCAAGGAGTACACAGCCAACAAGATAACCTGTTTCCTGCTGCCACTCCCATAAGAACATAAGAAGAGCCCTGTGATCACATAAGATCTTGTGTATGTGACTGACTCCATATCCATTCCCCCTCCCCCGAAATACTCTGTTCCCCGCCCACGGCCCATTGCCACCTTTGACTGACCAGCAGCAGGGGATCTAGCAGGGCTGCTGCTGCGCAGTCAGCACTGCTCACCGTTTCCAACAGTGGCCAGGTAGCGCATGACAGCGCATCACATTTTGCAACCCAAGTTCCAGCAGCGCAGCCCGATGATAGGATTGGGCTATAACAAATATGGCCAGCGGGTGGCGCAGCGGGTTAAACCGCTGAACCATAAGCTGTCGATCGAAAGGTCGGCAATTCGATCCCCGCGACGGGGTGAGCGCTCGTTGCTTGGCCAGCTCCTGCCAACCTAGCAGTTCCAAAGCATGTCAATGCGAGTAGATAAATAGGTACCGCTTGCGGGAAGGTAAACAGCGCTCCGTGTTCCAGCTGCATGCTACGCGCTGCGGCAAGGAGAGTCATGCCGGCCACATGACCACGGAGGCGTCTTCGGACAATGCTGGCTCTTCGGCTTTGAAATGGAGATGAGCACCACACCCTAGAGTCGGACACGACTGGACTTAATTGTCAGGGGATACCTTTACCTTTTATAACAAATGTATTTCAGCTTAAGCTTTTGTGGACTACAGTCCACTTCATCAGATGCACTGTGGACTAGATCACGAAAGCTTATGCTGAAATACATTTGTCAGACTTTAAGGTGCTGCAAGACTCTTTGCTGCTTAAGCCAAGGAAATGTCATCTAAGGATGAAGAGGTCCACATCCCTACATCTTGCTGGGAGCAAGGATCAGGGTGAAAAGAAGCATCCACTTCCAATTCACTTCTGCTGTAGGTAGCCCTCTATGCCCACTTGTTACACCCCCTCTGTTTCATTTGAAATCCTTTAGTGTAACAAGGACTCTCTCTTACGACATGCAGCACAGAGCACAACGGTGCTTCTGGAAGACGAACAACCGCCTGAAAACACAATGGGGCAGCAGGTGCAAGCTGAGCAGGAAGAATGAAACGTGCATGCAAAAATGCTACTGAAAGACAGACTAAATAAAAAGGCAAAAGAGTGGGGGGAGAAAATAAATTCATCTTCCGTCTTTTGCGTGGGCGATAGCATTAAATGTTACTAGGCGCAGGTAGAAGCTCATCTATGTTCACCTTGCCTCAGTTTGTGTGTGTGTGCGCACACACATATTTGCACATAAATGTTCCATCTTTGTCAGAATCAATGCAAGTCCACAAATGCGCCTTGCCTACTGGCCACATAAAAAACGAATGGAGTATGTTTGAACGCCTGTGTGCCATATTTTGCTATGCTTTTTTCCCCCTTGCTGCACATTCTGTAAGTTTTTTTCCCACCCTAGGGAGAAATGTATAAGCTGCAGTTGCATTTTTTACAAAACCCAATCTGTTGGCTTGCTGTTTGCCTCACTGCCTGAGCAAGAATCCAATAGCAATCAAGTCGGAATGGAACTGCCCCTCCAGTCCTCAAGCAGGGTTCAAAATGAGGCCCCAACGAGCTCTCTCTCCCCTAGTCAGAATACTAATCAATAGTTTTATTCAGCGCAGGCAGGGGGAGGCCAGAGAGACATTACAAAATGCATCCAACTGCATCAGTTCTTACAAAGGTTAACATGAAACTCAAATCCTTTTAGCTGGGATGCAAATGAGACTGTTACAAGAGCAAAACAATGGCACTTCACTTTTAAATGTAAAGAGCCTGCCAGCCTTACGCTTCCCAATATGACAACTGCACCCTATTTAACATCCAACCTATTGATCTAAGAATTTCAAACTTAATTACTCTGTGACTTCTCTTTCTCTCATATGCTGGGGCGGGAGATGCTCCAACATTCTCAAGTCGTTCTGCAACTGCATCACCATCCGCTTGTTACATTAATGGCAAATCCAAGCAAGTCTCCCCAGGCCCCCATTTGGATGGTGTGGGGGATGCTCTGCATACTGATGTCATTCCCATCCAAAGTCATATAGCAACTAAGTACAGCCCAAGATGCTCCCACTCCTTCAGACAGCATGCAAGAGAAGTGATGAGTTGGCA
Organism: Plestiodon gilberti rubricaudatus; assembly: GCA_026170595.1. NCBI lineage: Eukaryota > Metazoa > Chordata > Lepidosauria > Squamata > Scincidae > Plestiodon > Plestiodon gilberti. The sequence continues at coordinate 231,782,562 of JANXHW010000001.1, read as the reverse complement.
TTGCTGCCACATCTCTGTTGGAAAGGGAAGTACAAGACATTATGCAACCTGTGAGGGAGACAGACTTTATGACATCCTCCTCCTAGACAGTGTGCTGTTTTTGACTTTGACATTTGTATTGTTGTTTTGGGATGTGGAGCTGTACAGAATTGATATGGATTTGGCATATACATTACAATGGGCTTGCTCACCCTACAGTATGCATTTAGTTGCCTACCATGTAATTTGGACCCCTTTCCCCCTGCACAGAGGCTGCAATAGAATAAATCCATCTCAGCTACTTCCTCCCATCAGCTCTTGGGGAAGGAGGGTGAGAAAATACACCCGCTCCCTTGAGCAGTGATGGTGCACAGTCTCAAGCTGCAACTAAAGAGGCATCCACAAATTCAGGCCCAGTTCCAAGCAAGACAAGGTGGTGTAATTAGCCCCACGGCTACAGTCATCATAGAAATGCCAACAACGTTCAAGATGAAATTCAGCATAGTTCAGAATTTATGGCTCCCTTGAAAGACTGGGTGGGGAGCAGAGCAGAATTGGAAACTGCACGCGCACACATGCTCACACATGCGCGTGTGACCTGGCCAATCAGCAGCCAGAAAAGAGGATGAGGCAGGCTTAGCTCTAGCTTTAAAAATGTTTGGACTTCCACTTCCAATGTTACAAGGAAACTGCAGTGCTCTGTCTGCCCTTGTGTAGGAAGCAAGTTACCGCAGAGGCACACAGCCTGTCCTCTTATGCACAGTGGAGCCCTCAGGATGCACATGCTTCCTCCCAAAACAGCGTGTTGTGGCCTCAGAATAATGTGGACATGCACAGAGATTTCTGGGGAAGGAAGACTCTCAAGTTATTATTATTATTGTATATTTTGAAAATCATGTCTTTGCATTGGGATGTGGTGGCGGTGGCGGTTTTCAATAAAATGACAGTTCTCTTTTATCCTATCTAAGATAAATGTCACTGTGTCGGTTACTGTTTACATTCTTTTCCCACACACTGTGTGTGTCTTCATGAAACTTCATGAAACATAATAAAACTGATTTCATGATTCTCACCTGGAATCGTTGCACACATGTGTCTTCATTGTAGATGGAACAAAGCCTTTTATAATGCTTGAGAAATGGTGCTGTAGTCTGATTTTTACAGGGTCCATCCCATGTTCAACACTGGTGCTGGTGGTGCTTCTCAGTGCACACGGATGTTTTGGCAAAGGAGTGGTTTACTCTTTACCTTTGTCATGTCACATGCTGCAATAATGGAACCACCACTTTACTCCACAGAAAAGCTTGCCTAAGAAATGCTCTCGTGGCCATCAAATGAGGGGAATCTAGTGATGAGCTGCACAGAAGATAAAAGTCACACAGCGAGTGCAAGTAAAGAAAAGGAGAATGGTAAGCCGTAGCTTGCACAGTGACATTTATCAGAGGTAGGATAAAAAGTAAATCCCATTAAGAAGGCGAACAGAGGGAAATAGTGTAACAAAGCAAAGCATCACACTGTGAACCCTTTTGGTTTAGCTTGAACAGCGTCACATAAAACTCAACACACAGCTTTCAAAAACTGACTTTTTTTTGTTTTAATCCCAGCACCTTTCCAGAGGAAACACATTTTCAATTAATAACTCTCCACCTCATTTGCCACTAGCACAAGGAGCTTATCTGCAAAAGTGGTGAGATCTCTAATGTGCATTCACTAAAATGCTAGCAAGACTAGTACCCTGGCATACCAGACACAGCTTGAGCAGCTAATTGGACTGTGGAGGTCACTTAGGAATTAATGGACAATGAGGGAATCACGGGAAAAGCTGACATCCAATGTGATTTGGTAGAACAAGACTTGAGCAAATATGATCAGATCCAGTGCCCGACCTTGTGCATGTGTCCCAATCCAGCAGCCACATGGGCGATGCAATGCTCAGCTGATCCCTACTGAACTGGGGGGGGGGTATCTGGCATGGATGGAGATGCACATCCCCATCCATGGCCACTAGTCAGATGCAACAAAGCACAACTAAAGCTCGATCAGGACCAACATGATTCTTTAATTATCCCTATTTACTCACTTTTAAATGATTTACGGTACTTTGCCAGAGTTGTAATGCCTTCAGAGACGCACTTTCAAATACAGGGGTATGACACACAAAAAGGTTTACTAACTACAGGAAAAAGAATATTTTTTTCTGTAGCCATGATCTGCTTGCAATCAGACTTTTGCAAAAGACAGTTGTGCTGTGCAAGAGCTGATGGAAAATATTGACGTAGCAGCCATCAATTGTGGCTGCCATGGCAATGCAGTGACTCGAGTCAGGGGCCAGCAGTGACTGCGCAATGGACCACTTGTGCCCGTGTAATGTGGTACTCAGCTGGTCACCTTTGATAAGTAAAGAGTTGCCTCCAAGTGCCAGGCATATCCCCACTATTAGCACCATAACTGCCCCATGCCAGCAAGAGACATAACTTAGAGCTTATGTTTGTCTACTCAGAAGAAAGTCCCATTGCCTTCAATGGGGCTTGCTCTCAGGAAAGTGTGCACAGGATTGCAGGGCCAGTTTGTTCCAGTCTGATACAACTACTGCCTCTTAAGGTTAGAACAGAAACAACATGAGTCTGTTTAAGACAGAACAGTACTGTGGTGAGTGCAGGTATAAATGCTCCTGCTGGCTGTTAGATAAGAGCAAGGAGCGAGAGAACAGTGTGGGTTGTTGTCACCATAACATTGCTCTGTGTTTGACAGAAGATGGCACATGCTGCTGCTGGTCCTATGCTGGAGCAGGGGAACGGGAGGAAGGGCAGGGTTGCTGCAGAAGCGTGAACAAGCAAAGCAGGGAGAGTGTCTGATCAACCTCTGAGTACAGAGCCAGCCCGCTGCCCATCCAGGACGCAAACGCTATGGCTTGTGTCAGGGCCTCTGAGAGGGGGGTTAAGGGGGTCCCAGACCCAGGATCAAAATTCACATGAAGGGAAGGGGCCCAAAAGAAACCTTGTACCCCCTGATAAAAATTCCCCTGAGAGTGGCCCTGGCTTGCGTCAAGCAGCAAGTGACAGAAGAGTGGCAGACTCGGGGTGCCCCTTCATTGATCCGCTTCCCAACCCCCTCACCTCGCTCCTTCCTTACAGTCCCCCTTTAAATAAAGCAGAACGTACGAGGCATGCTGCGAGTTCTCAACATGACCCACACGCCCGGTTTTGTCGAAAAGGTTTTATGGGGAGGACTGAGGAAAATGGCTGTGTTTTGTTTGTTTGCGGGTGTCGGCGTGCACGGTGGCAGTGGCGGCATCAAGTGGCAGATCCGTTTGGGCCATCCTTGTCTGAGTAGTTCTTTGGAAGGCTGTCCTTGCCCCAGTATACGTTTGGGGACACGTTTTGGAAAACCCGTCATATAGTGAAACCCTGGAAGGCTGAGTGCACAAATGGCAGTGGCGTGAACAAGGTGCCAGAGCGCTGGCTCCTCCTTGCCCCCCTGCAAAGCTGTTTGGTTCCAAAATGGCAGGGAGGGAAAATCCTGTTAGCAATCAGTTTTCTTTCAGGTGCAAATCCGACACCTTATTCCAGTAAATAACCCTTGGAAATAAGTTCCAGTTGATCTGCACTGCACTTGAGTGAGAGTCAAGGTTGCCCTGTCAGGTGAAGCATGATGAGACGGACGCCAGTGAGAAGCTGGACTGTGAAAGAAATATCTAGAATGAAGGGTTCTATGAAAGACTGGAACATTATTGTATTGTAAAAACCTCTTGGAGTTTAGAAAGCCTGCCCATGTAAACCGCCTTTGAATTAAAGTCGGAGGAGAAATCCGATGACCAAAGAAAAGGCAGTATATAAATACTGTTTTATCATCATCATCATCATCATCATCATCATCATCATCTCCATGCAACTTCCTTTGGAGTATTATGTTTATGCTTAGGTGTCTCACAGCCTAATCCTAAGTGGCATTGAAGCTGCTAGAACTAGTATTCTGGCAGCGGCAGAACACTCTTTACACCATTGCGAACTCCGATCTGGAAGCGCTTGTAACCGCATCCTTCCAGATCGCCACCTCAGACACCACGGAGGAGGGGAAGAGAAGGCCCTCCAACTTTGGTGAGAAGGCGAGGTGGGCATAACAGGGCAGGGGAGTGGTAGGATCGGGGTGAAACAGGGGGAGGGCCGAGGACGTGTCAGAGGTGGGAAGGGGTGGCACACCTGGCGAGGGCAACTTGCACCAGATGCTATCCCCTCCAGAGTAAACCGACACACCCCCTTTGTCTCCTCAGACTTGTACTAGCTAAAGAGCTGGTGCAAGTCCAAGGAGACCCATTAGCAGTTTATCGAGAGGTAAGGTAAAATATTTTCCCTTTTTCTTTCTGAGTCTCCCGATCGCCCCACCACCACCACCACCATAGCACACAACGCAGCCTGCTTTGGTGCTGCTGCATGCTATGGTGAGGGAAAGGATAGGATTGAGTCCTCATGCAAGCAAGTGCCCTGGGCTGCAATGCTTGCCATTCCTCATTCTCTCTCATGGCTAGCAGATGTGGGCAGGGACTCTCTGATGCCCTTTGTATTCACAGCTGCCCCACTTTACAAAGCATGGGAGTGAGCAAGCAAATGAGAATCGGTCATGAGATTGAGTATATATGCCATTATTGTTGCTTTTGTCATTGATATTGTTTGTTTAAAAGATTCTATCCCACCTTTCCCCCTAAAATATTGGGCACTCAAGGCAGCTTACAATAAAACCTCAATACAAAATAAAGCAGTGCCAAAAATTAAAATACAGAAGCATATAGTGTCAGTCCATGGCACTTTACTGAGTAATGTAAGCAAAAATCGCATCAGTGTTCCAGATATGCTTCCCTTTCACCTCTCTAAGAAGGATTAACTGACTTTTTGCTTCCACTTGAACCAGTGCACATGGCCAAAGAAAGTCTGAACCCCCAAAAGTGCAGCCAAATGTTTATTACAGAAGGATTGACTCTTAAACCCATGGCTTGGAAAGAATGCATCTAATCCTAAATCATATCCTTTCTATCTTCAGATAAAATGCCTTTCGTACCAGCCGACTCTTGCATTAAATACATCAAAGAAATGTAAGCCTCAAGTACACAATCATTTTTCTTTTAATATCGGATGTTAAACACAAATCTTGTCGCTAAGCTGTCAGACACTCTGGAGCGCAGCTGAGGGGGACTAGAGAGTCTAGTCACCGCCTGGGTCATCTATCTCATCTCCGCAAGGAACAGGCTAGACACACTGCTGTCCTGAGCTGCGCTAATGTCACATCCAAAGTGCTCCAATGTCAAACTATTTTAGTACATCAATTTTGGGCGGACAATAGAAACACCAAGGAAGAGCTTTCATCTGTACTCTGATTAACAAATAAATAATCATCTGTTTTTGCCACTATCTTCCCCAGTCACACCTACGCACCAATGCAACCTTTTCTCCTTCAGCCCGTCTCCTTGTACATGATACAATGAAGCTTTCCATCCTTTCTGAGTTCTGACATGAGTAACGTAGTGGCAGATTATGCATCTCAATAAGGGTGCTCTACTGATAGAGGAAGACATGTTCTTTTTCTTCTTTTTTTCTCATCTAATTAAAATTCTAGGGTTTGAATAACTTATCATGCCTCGAGACAGAGATAAATGGGTGAAGAGATGGAAAGATCCATATACCACAGGCGTGGAATAACATTCTGCGCTAGCAGACAAGAGAAGGTGGAATTAATAACTGTTCTCTGAATGATAACAATTCTAAAATGCCAGTAGTGCTGTGCTTCTATACCCAAGTACTCTCCTTTGTTTGTGCATCTGTGATTCAGAACAGAAAAGTTAATTTTACAATCTACTCAAGGAGACATTTTAAAAGTTCGTTCAAACGAGCCTATGGAATGCTAAGTAGCGGTTCAATCAACACATTGCCCGTTGAAGTCATGTTAGCATTCAGAACTAGGATACGGATTACCATCTAGGCCAGGGGCGGGGAACCTTTTCCCTGGCGAGGGCCGTTTTAAACATTAAAAATTTGCTTGAGGGCCAGCCGTAAGCCCGGGTGCCATTTTTATTTATTTAATTAATTTTTGCCCCCGCCCCCCATCGGCCTCCGGAGACTCCGCGCTCACCGTCCGAAGCCGCCGCCGGGTCCGCACGTCACCTCTGGCGTACCATGCCGATGAGGGCTAGAGGGCAAAAGCTTGCTTTCCTCAGCGTGGTACGCATGTGCGAAATGGCTAACGGCCTGGTGAGAAGGGGTCGAGGCGGCGGCCGGGGAGGACATGCAAAGGCCCTCTCCCGGCCTCCGGAGGTGACGCGCGGACCCGGCGGAGCCTCCAGGGACAGGTTGGGCGGCCTCCCGGCAATCTCTCCGGGGGCTGGACCGGATGGCCTCGGGGGCCTGATCCGGCCCTGGGGCCGGAGGTTCCCCACCGCTGATCTAGGCTCATGTTCTGTGGCTTCACTCTAAAATCAAAGGCAACCTTCTCCAGCCAAATAGTAAAAACTATGGGAAATCATTTGGGCGCATCAGAGGCAGGAGAACCATCTGATCTGATCTTGCTTGGAGTTGGGCCCTGCAAATTTATCTTTATAATTAAACTTATGGGTAAGCCTTATGGAGTTGATCTATAAAGTTGGTTTATAGAGCCTTTTGGAGGTGGTTTATAGGCTCAACTATTGAATCTCCAGGTCAGAGCCTTCTTGGTGGCAGCCCCCATGCTTTGGACCTCCCACCCCCAAATTATTCATGTTTCCCTGTCTTTCCTGGCCTTAGACAACTGTTGAAGAACTGCTAATTTTGTCAAGTCTTTCGGACAAATTGAAGTGGGAGGGTCTCTTATCTCACTGTGGTTTTTACAGTTGTATTTGTACTGGTCTCCTTATGCTTGTGTCTTTTTGCTGTCTTTAATGTTGTTTACTGTTTTTAAAGGTATTTTACAGTGATGTAGACTTGAGTCTCTTGAGTCGGACTCAAGTCGCGTCAATGACTTGACTCGGACTTGACTTGGCGATTGTAAAAGACTCGAAAGACTTGACTCAAGACTTGGAGCCTTTTACGACAAGTCAAATTTTATTCAGGTTTAAACCCATTTTCCCCATTAAATAGACAGGCAGCGTAATCCTATGTAACCTTGCACTGGTGTAACAGTAGATGCACCGGTATAAGTGCACTTATGCCAGTGTAATTGCACTGGTGCATCTGCTGTTACACCAGTGCAAGGTTACACAGGATTGAGCTGAGGGACTCGCAACCAAAGACTCGGGACTTGGGGGCAACGACTTGGGACTTGACTCAAGACTTGGACCCAGAGACTTGGGACCTGTTTGGGGGAGTGCACTATGTGAGTCTGCCTGCATGATGATACGGTGTGCACTTGGGTGGGTGTATGCACACTGCGATGTGGCAGAATCTGGGGAAGTGGCAGAATTGGGGGTGGGGGGTTTAGGCCATGGTTTGCCATAGATCGCCCCTACCTGTACCAGTATTTTTACCTCCCTATTATAGACTAGAGATGGGGTATATACAGGCTGAGAGAAGAATAGATTGCCTAATATATTTTGCAGTTGTGGTGAGATTTCAGTTGGAGACTTCCCAGCTCATACCTTACACCAGGGATGTGGATCAAGTCTCTGGGTCCAAGTCTCAAGTCAAGTCCCAAGTCTTTGCACCCAAATCCTGAGTCTTTGATTGAGAGTTCCTATCTATTCAATGGGGAAAACGGGTTTAAACCTGAATAAAATTCGACTTGTAAAAGGCTCCAAGTCTTGAGTCGACTCTTTCGAGTCTTTTACAACTGCCGAGTCAAGTCCGAGTCAAGTCATTGACGTGACTTGAGTCCGACTCGAGTCCAAGTCAATAGACTCAAGTCTACATCACTGGCTTACACTATGTAAGTGTAACACACCAGCCCTGTGTTTTGCTTCTGGGACTGGACACTACATTCCCAAGTGACATCATTCATTTACCCTTGAACTATGAGCCATCTCCACCTCTTGCACTGTCTATCGACTTTTGTGACAAGTGAAAACCTTTCATGGAAACTGTTTCTGTCAAAAGGTGACTATTACCAGCTTTGCAAAAAAAGAGAGAAAGAAATGACAGAAACCTTTACTGAAACTCACCCTCAAGGAGGAGGGGAAGCAACCTTATTAGTTCTTAAAATAGCCAGAATTAGGTCAGATGTCCAATACTGAGGTTAATTGCTTTCCCAATGCTTAGCATAATCATATCAAAACATACTGCCATAACATTTATACATGTTTTGGCTGAGTTAGTTTATCCAATATAAAGGAACTTATGTTTCTGTCTCTGCCCACCAAAATGAAGAGCAATGGTGACCTACAGGCCGTTATGGTTACTTCGCATGGCACCCAAATTTCAACTTCTCACATGGTCAGATACTGTAGATGGATCTCTAGTTAGCAAGATGGTTATATGTGCACTGAAGCAAGTAACCAACCTGGGGAATAAATGGATATCTATAGGACAGGTATGCAGCGTGGAACCAACCATAGTGAGGGAGTGACCAATTTGGAGCGTGCAGGCTTATTTTCTAAGGAGCTATGAGAAGTCATCAGATAAGAACAGCTTAGAAAGGAAACACTCAAGACCACATACTTTTAGTTCAGACTACTCAGCCTGGGGGGGGGGGGGACAGCTCTTTGTTCTGTTCTCAAACAGAGCGTGTAACACACGTCAGACGCATCCTGATGCACTTTGGCTGCAAATCTGGGAGTCAGTTTCACTGAGCATGGTAGGATATTACTGAGTAAATAATATATAAAAGTGCACTGTATGGGAGATGAAGGCCATAATGCAGTGGTAGCTCTCCTGGGCAAGCCTCACAGGAATGAAAGTTTTACAGTAAAGCATGTTTCTAATGCAGCATTCAGCTTCACCATTACTGAAAGTTGCCAAGTCTGCAAGCAAAGATGGTATCCATATCCTAGAAATGTCTGATAAACTGCACAATCCTGCGCAACCTCGCGCTTGCAGAGTGTGCACTCCGTCCACAGGCACCGGGTGTCATAAACGCGCCTTAAAGCACATTTATGGAACCCGGAGAGTAAGGGCCGCCAGCACGGAGGCCATTAGTCATCTCTCTGATGCCCTCCAGACCCAGCACGTACCAGCGGAGGTAAGTCCTGTACCGGTCAGTGCAGGGGCAGGGGGAGGGCTGGCTGGGCGGCGAGGGAGGGGGACCATTGGACAAACCAGGCCAAGGTGTGGGGATATTGGCAGCGCACTCCGCCAATATCCCGAGCCCATTCCCAGCCTGGGCTGCCCTTACGCCGCTGCCCCAGATGTACGCCAGCTCATCCGATGTACATCCGAGGAAACCCATTGGGGCTGGGCATCCCTACACCCGGGTAGGGGAAGAATGTCCCGTTTTCCCGAGGTGTTACCGGGCCGCGCCGGCGCAGCTCAGGAAGGTCATTCAATATGGTAGTTGGCCCTTTAGGCCAACCGCGTATCTTTACGCAGGGATTGGGCTGCCTGACTGGAGTCGCTGTGCATCCTGGCCTGTTCCTACCATGCCTGTTGTTCTTCCCTCTCTCAAATGTTGTCCTATACCAGGCAAGAGGCAACGGTGGGAGAAAGGATAGATGGGTGAGTGGGCAGGCTCTTGGCAAAGTACAGTAATAGCACAATCTCACTGTGTTCTCACTTTGGTAAGTGTGTTCAGGATTGCAGCCTAAAGCTAAATACAGGTTGATCTTATTTGGACATCCAAAATCCAGACTATTCTGAAATCCAGACATTTTGGGGGCTTTGACTTTAAAAAAAAACAAACTTTTTTCCAGCGCCTAGCTGGCATAGCACAAGGCATGCTGGGGCACAAAATTATTAAAAAATATTGTATAAAATTACCTCCAGATTATTTGCATAAGGTGAATATGAGACATAAATGAATTTTGTGTTTAGACTTGGGTTCCATCCCCAAGATATCTCATTATATTTATGCAAATATTCCAAAATCCAAACAAATCCGAAATCCAGACTTCCCATCCCAAGCAGTCTGGATAAGAGATACTAAACCTGTATAAACTTTGTAGCCAAATATATTAAAGCTCTATTAAATTGGAGATTCAGCTCAGTCATACCAGGGCTTAGATAATGAAGTAGAATTTGCAGAACAAACTGAGACCGCACAGTTGCAAAAACGTATTTTCTATTCTTTCTTTTTTCTTGTAAGCTTTGCAGAAAACCAGTGTTTAGAGTGCATAACCATTCCACGAATGGACCTATTGATTTCATTTTGATTTCTCTGAATCCCTACTACAACGCTCTCTGAATTTGCCCTCGGTTTCATGTTACTTTTAAATTATGCTGACAACATCCTATAGACAGCGCAGCATGAGCCAGTTTACATTGCTCTGGTGCTCAAAGGATGATTGTATTGTGTACATCTTTTGCATTAACTCTGTGCAAGCCAAAATACATTCTAAACACTAAGCACATTCATCTGTAGTATTATCTTTATCCTGAACTCATTTTCTGCCTCCCACTGCAGAACTTCCAGCCCCAAACATCTGTTGCAGAACTCTGCATTTATTTTGCATTTCCTATGGAATGAAGCCTCATAGGAAACTGACAAAATGGCAGCTTCCCAGGTGGTTAATTGTGCATTGTGTCCCAATTGGAAGCATGGAAAGTGTACTGGGGAAATGCAGAGATCTTCTTCCTCTAATACACCCCTATGCACTGTAGGAAGGCAGCCATGTAAACTGCACAGTGTGTGTTGTTCTCTACATTAAAAAAAAAACCCTCTCAGCAAGTAGGAAACTATCATGCAAGGAGCATGCTAAGCCGAACATTTCTCTCCACCATGCAACATTTGTATGTGCAGAGAAGTCTTTGACACTGGACAGCATTAAAAACCAGTATCTCCTGCATTCTTAACTGGTACAGTTCATTCTACCACCTCAGAGTTCTCCCACCACACTCTCCTAGACAAGGCCATAGTTATTTCATGCTGGCAGTGTATTAAGCAGCAATCCTATACACATTTAGGTAAAGGTGACCCCTGACAATTAAGTCCAGTCGTGTCCGACTCTAGGGTGCGGTGCTCATCCCCATTTCAAAGCCAAAGAGCCAACATTGTCCGAAGACGCCTCCGTGGTCATGTGGCCGGCATGACTCTCCTTGCCGCAGCGGGTAGCATGCAGCTGGAACACGGAGCGCTGTTTACCTTCCCGCAAGCGGTACCTATTTATCTACTCGCATTAACATGCTTTGGAACTGCTAGGTTGGCAGGAGCTGACCAGGCAACAAGAGCTCACCCCGTTGCGGATTCGAACTGCCGACCTTTCGATCGACAGCTCATGGTTCAGCGGTTCAACCCACTGCGCCAATTGCCACTGAATGCAATGGGACTTACTTCTGAATAGACACACAGAGGCTTGTGCTGTTATGCACTGTTGAGAACAAACAAACCTTTATCCAAGCATCTAGTATTTGTCATTGATAATCAACATAGGTTTGAAGAATAACGGTCATTTCCATCTTCCGATTCAGTGTGATCACCCCTGGAACCCCCACAATCCAATCTGTGTAGAGTATCCTGCAGAATTGATGTGCTGTAATGTGATTCATTTTACAGGTTACCTACATTATGAAAACTGTGATCATGCAAATGACTCCTCTATTAGACTTTTGACCCTACATTTTACTGGGTATAATGATGTCTCGTTGTGATGCTGCTTGAGAAGATTTTTTTTTTTTAAATGTGTTCTGGAACAAATCAATTTTGAGGGTTTTCTGCTTCTTGGTTATTATGGAATGCACTGTTGCGCTGTCCACTATGGGAATGACATCTCGTTTTTACATCAATTAAAGGAAATAAGCAGAAATGAAAGCATGATTGAATTTTTAGAACAATGATATGAAAGCTGTTTTGAGTGTGATATGAAAGCTGCTTTGATACGTTTCATTTCAATGATATGAAAGCTTCTTTAAGCGTGAGAAGAAGGTATTGTACAGACATTGCATTTCAGAGCTGATGCTTTGGGTAGGTTAACACCCTGCCTTAAGGGAAGGGCAGTAGGGTACTGGGCCGCAGGTTCAATCCCTGGCATTCAGTCTTGCAAAGACCCCTGGAGTGTGACTGTCTGTCAGCCTACTGAGGTAGAAAGACAAGCGGTCAGTACCGTATAAGGTAGTTTCCCATGTTCTTGAAACAGAACTGTTGTTTGTTACTTGGCATTATTCAAGAGGAGGCTCTAAGCACAAGGCACAAATATCTCTATTCAGGGCTTGCTGAAGAAAAGTACACTTCAAATTGAGTGGCGCACACCAGAATTGCATGCGTGCACGCGCGCATATGCACACAACCCCCTCTTGAATGATGCCATGTAGGTTCAACATCTACAACTGAGGAGCCCCGATTGTTTTATGGTTTTTGGTCCCTAACGTGTTGTCTCTTTCTTACTAATTAATGGGCATATAGGCATAGTAGTAGGCATATTTAAGAAAGCCCAAGTCCATCAGGGAGCATCATTATGACTTGCCTGTCCCACCACCACCATTCTGCCACCGCCGCCACCATAATCTTCATCGTGCCCTTCCTCCTCTGCCGCCATTGCCGCCACCTGTCGCCGCTGCCATTGCCACCCGTCGTCGCTGCCATTGCCGCCCATCGTCGCTGCCGCCATTGCCGCCCACCGTTGCCCCCATTACCTTTTTCTGGACGCTGCCATCTTAGATTTTGCGAAATCTCGCAAGATTCAAGATGGCAGCGCCCAAATCTCATGAGGGCACATGAGGCAGTACTGTACTGCCTCATGCTCTCACAAGATTTGGGTGCCACCATCTTGGATCTCGCGAGATTTCACAAGATCCAAGATTTTGGCGCCTGGGAAAAAGGTAAGTTTGAACACTTTTAAATCAGTGGCGGTGGAAGCTTCCACTGGGCCCGGAATGCCCAGGACCAATCTGGGACTGGAGCTCAGAACCCAGGACGGTCCCGGGCATTCCGGGACAGATGGTAAACCTATGTAATCTAGTTTTTGTTCTCCCTGTTAGCAAAAATTTTACCTCAGAAAGTATGTCAATATGTTCATTAGAAGAACCAACAGGAAAACCACCCAAAAGGCAGGAAAACACATGAGGACCAGAGGGAACACTGGGCCAAATAGAGGGCCGAGTGCAAACATTTAGAGCTGTGTGCAAAAAGTAAAAGGTCGAGTGCAAACATTTAGAGCCGTGTGCAAAAAGGGCCTATATAAGCAAGAACTCTGAAAGCTCAGAGAGAGTCAGATAGAGCAAGAGCGGTCAGAGAGTGTGGTCAGAGTGTCTGTCAGAGAGACTGCAGCAGAGAGAGCCCACAGTGCAGACAGAAAGAGAAAGCCCTCTGACAACAGCTGCAGCAGCAACAGAGAGCGAGCGAGCAAAAGAGAGACCTTTCACTGCAACAGAGACAGAGTGGTCCTAGGGGAGGTGTTAGATCTGGAAATTAGTAACTTACCTTCCATGCCTTTGTGACTTACCAGTCTGTCCAAAAGGGGGGGGGGTTACTTCTGAGTCATGACTCACCTCTCTTCATTTTTTTGTTACAGGAAGCAGACAGCTGAACGCAGGAAATGGAGTCTAGCGTTCTTGCGGTCTATCTTCTTCCTCTGCTGTTTACTTCCTGTTAGTGTTCTCACTGTTGCCTCCTCTAGCATTCACAGTGGTTCTCAAACTGTGGGTTGTGACCCACCATTGAGAACCAAAGCTGTCCCCTGCCCCCTTAAGGGGATCACCATCGCTTCTACTGCAAAAGTGCCCAAAACCGCCCCCGCTGTAGTTACCGGGGCTTGGGGGAGCTTCAGGGAGGCCTGCACGACCCTCTGCAGGTCTCCCCGATCTTCGGATCACCGCAAAACGGTAATCTTCGGGTGCTTCCGGTTTTCGAAAACCAGCAGCACCCGAAGATCGCTGTTTTGTGGTGATCCGAAGATTGGGGAGGCCAGCAGAGAGTCGCGCAGGAATCCCTGAAGCTCCCCCAAGCCCCGGTAAGTACAGCGGGGACGGTTGCGGCTGTCTCCGCCCCCACAAACACTCGCAAGTTCTCCTTGCAGGGAGAACTTTGAGAACCGCTGCTCTAGCAGCTACAATTCTACTGTTCAGCTGTCTGCTTCCTGTAACAAAAGGTTTCTGTTTCCAAAGCATTTGCAAACAAAGAGAGGTGAGTCATGGGGATTTGTGAACTTTTTGTGAACCGCTTTGTGAACTTTTTGTTGAAAAGCGGTATATAAATACTGTTAATAAATACTGTTAATAATTTCAGTAGGGTTCACTGTTACCCACGGTTTCAGGCATCTACGGTGGCAGCAGGAGTGTATCCCCATGGATATGGGGGGAATTCCTGTATTAGTGAACTGGTATGTAAAATCACCTGTTATAATCTACGCACTTTGCACCCCAAATAGGTCCTGTGAAATGTTCTGCAATCACTGAGCCTTGTTTACTAAGTCCTTTAGAAACACTCAGCATTCAAAAGTGTCTTTGCTATAACTAAACAAATTTAGAATTATCCCCATGTGTAATCAAGCTAGTTTTCAATAATCAAAATCAATATGAGGGAGTCTGCTAATTTCAACCTATATTCAGCCTTTAAAGAATGAAGCCAGTTTGAAAAATGATTGGGATTAAGTGGAAAGTATGCCACATCCTATGCCTTGATCAGCTAACACAGCAGCGTTAATTTCAGGCAGAAAGCACTGCTGTGATAAACAGCAGAAGTCAGGACGACAAAAAATGCCATGTGTCTCAAATGACAACCCTGAATCTAGTACAGTACCCACAGCCATTTGTACTTGCAGGAAACAAATCCTGTGAAACAAAGCAGGAAAGTGAATGAAAGAGAAGAAGATGAAACCATGGGGGACGGGGGACGGGATGGGACGACAAATGCCTAGTGTAAGTGCTTTGTCATCTCAGAGCTGCATGGCAGACTATTCCATGCATTCATCACATGGCACCAGAAGAGGGAACTCATACAAAGCACAGCATGCATACAAGTGGAGGCCACAGAGCTGGCATCATCCATTGGTCCCCCCAGCCTCATACCATTGTGAGGCTGCACATCAGGGAAATGGGGACTGCAAAGGTCAGGCCATGTGACCAAAAGAGAAGGGAGTGAGATCAGGATGCACAGCTGGTTCACACACAATCACCACCTTGACAATTTCAGCCACATTGCTGGTTACGGGCCTGACTTCAGGTGTGGTCGGGTACTACTGGGGCATGTTGCTGCATTCTGCCTGACTATTCCTCCTGCTGCAGTCTGGAGGCACACACCAGCTCCTAGACCAAATGGGACACCAATGTCAGGACAAGGTCTGTGATCTCCAGTAACCATTGTGTGATGTCTGTTGATCCTCCTGGACTGCCTACAGTCCTACCACCAGCTCTTGCCACCCCAGATTCAGAGCTGGAAATCCTATTCCCCTGGTGGGGTCACTTCAAGGTAATCCTACTCTATCCTGGACCAGAGGGTGCTCCCACTCTGTGGAAAGGACTACACTGGTCACGAGTATAGGGATGTAGCTGGCTTTCTTGGGCAGGGACCGTTCTCTTTCTCCTCCTCACTGTTCTCTGTCTCCTGGCAGAGCAGTAACACTCGGGTGCAATGATGTAGTGGTGTGTTTTAGAGTGCAGGAACTCATCGTAACAATCTTTCACATATTCACACCCCATTAAGACTATTAAAAAAAATAACAAAACCAATTGATTAATTGGTTTATTAACAGAGCAATCCAGTGGCAGAGTGGCCACTGACCACTCTGCCACTCCTGGGTGTCATAAACATACCAAGCATCCAGAGACTCCACCATGCCACTATAGAAGTGTTCCACGCAAGAGCACGAAAAATAAGGGGAAACACTGCTCCCAGATAAATATGCACAGAATTGCAGCCTTGAGAATATTTTCTAAAATTTTCTTTAGAAGTTAATTGACTGATGGCCAGATCCTGCGCAAATATCCGGTGCCGGAGTGAGTGCTCTGGCGCCAGATTGCGTCGCAAACGTGCCGTAAGGGACATTTGCACCTCCTTTGGAGTAAGGGAGGCTGGCTCAATGCTGGCCTTCCTCACTCTGGCGCTGGACCGAGGATCCGGCAGAAGTGGCAGAAGGTGAGTCTCCCGCCGGCAGCCGCATGAGCAGTCCGGCCCGGGAGAGAGTGGGCCCATTGGGCGAGCCGGCCTGGGAGAAAGCGGTGATGACATCGGCCATATCCCCATCCCCGCCGGGCCAGCTTGGCCGTTACACGGCCTCCTCCAACTTCTGCCAGCTATTTATCTGGCGGAAATCCGAGGAGGCCGATAGGGCCGACCCCAGTTTACACCCGGGGAAGGGGACGAATGTCCCCTTCCCCGAGTAGATCTCCAGCCCGCCACATGGCGGTTCGGACGTCGAAATCCTGAGTAGGGATCCTCCACCAGATCCTTACACAGGATTTGGCTGTACCCTGGTCTAGTTAATTTCAATGCTCCATTTGTATTGTGTTTTTTCCTCACAAAAATGAAAAATTAAAAAATAATTAATAATAATTTCACCACCCTGTTATATGGAAATAGGGAAATGGTTACAACTAGGAAAGTGGAGCAAACCAGCTTATTCTTATATAGGAGGGTCCCTCTTTTCTCCATTTTTCTTGTACCATAGTGCTGCTGGGGCATTAGCTCTGATCCAGCATCAATCATTTCATAAGGAAGAAGTCAGCTCTGTTGCTCTACAGCACTGGCAATCAGTATACAACCTCAATTTCCCAAAATATTGTGTGTTTTAAAATGCAACTGTTAAAACTTGTTTTATTGATTGGATTTTTTAAAATTCCACCCGATCTTTCCAGCCTTATGGCGGCCGCCAGGGCAGCTTATAGCAAATATTACTGCTTTTGTTTTATATTGCTTATTGCAACTTTAGACCATTGTTCTGGCTTAGCACAAGGGAGCTTGCTCACTCTCTCCTAACATTAGATCAGAACTGACCCTGTGATTGACACTGAACTGCAGCGACCCAGTAGTGCAATTCTGTCTTCTTTCCGCTCTGCTGAATTGTTATGAGACCCAGTAGGTAGTTGATTGAAACTGTACCCTGGGAGTAGGAGGAAAAATAAGATTCCTTGTACTCACAACTCATCAAGAAAATACAAAGCCACTGAATAGCTTAGACACAAGTACAGTAACAATATAGTAATGAAATGAAATTGGTGTCCTGATTTTGCAATCAGAAACGTGTGTGTGTGTGCGCGCACGCGCGTGTACATGTGCATGCGCAAACTGCAAGAGAGGAGATTCCGGTTGGATATCAGGAAGAAATTCTTGACTGTAAAGGAAGTTCAGCAGTGGAACAGATTACTGAGAGGGATGGTGGATTCTCCCTCACTAGAGATCTTCAAGCAGAGACTCAAAGGCACCTGCTGGGGATGCTCTAGGACAGGGGTTCCCAATCTTCGGAGGCCAACGTACCCCCTACGCGGGCCTCCAGCTGCCCAGCGTACCCCCGAACCTTAGGGAGGCCCGCATACCCCCACGTACCCCTGCGTACCCCCCCATGTACCCTTTCCCTTTTTGTGTTGTTGTCTTGTGCTCCCTGAGGCATCTGGTGGGGCCACTGTGTGATACAGGAAGCTGGACTAGATGGGCTTTTGGCCTGATCCAGCAGGGCTCTTCTTATGTTCTTATGTTCCCTCCGGGTTGCGGTGCAAGTGGGAGAGTCCGTCCGCGCCTCAACTCGGAAAAAAAAGGCTACAGCCCTGCCGATCCAAGTTGCGGCGCGAGCGGGAGTACCCGCCTGCCTGCCCACGTTGCAACCCATAAAAATGTCCCCGAGATGTCCCCGGTAGCTCCTCCTACCTGTCCTTTGGGGTGCCGCCACATCTTGGATCACACGAAATCTCGTGAGATCCAAGATGGTGGCGCCCAACTGGGTGCCGCCATCTTGGATCTTGTGAGATTTTGTGAGATAAAAGATGGCGGCACCCCGAAGAACAGGTAGGAGGAGCTAACGGGGACATCTCAGGGACATTTTTACAGGTTGCAGCGCAGGCGGGCAACCGCCCACGCCGCAACCTGGAAAAAATCCCCTATAGCAGCTGTCCCTTATCAGCTGCTAATCGCAGCAGCTGATAAGGGACAGCGTTTCACGTACCCCCAGCCTGTGGTCCACGTACCCCTAGGGGTACGCGTACCACAGGTTGGGAACGCCTGCTCTAGGAGGATTTCCTTCTACAGGCAAGGGGCTGGACTAGATGCATGGTAAGAATGAAACTGCATGGCAAACGTGCTGATGCCCACCAGTGGTAGTGACAAGAAATGCTGTGCTCATATTTGCAGACGCAGCTTCCCATACTTCTGGTTGAGCACTGAAACACAGAACCAAAAACCCGGGAGGCTTTTTCTGGCTGGATAAGCCCCCACAATTGCATGGGCTGCTGGCAAGCACCGTGCAAGTATCACAGAACCCTTTGCAAAGAACCTAGTTGCAACGTGCCTACTTAAGAGACAAGCCAACAAGTATGCAATTCTTCATTGTATGAGAGGCCTTTAAGTTGGGAAGGGACTCTTTTTTTTTCTTTTCATTTGCTCAGGCCTTAAAAGTCAACAACAATAGGAGACAAGAGAGCAGTTTCGCACCACTGTTGCTAACCCTATTGCTTTGCTCAGAATACTTCTTGGAACACAAACATGTTTCATCAGTCTTTAGGGCTACAATGGTTGCCATTAAGAGCAAGAATGAGAAGCTGCATTTTTTTTAAAGCGAGACAGAATCATGCTGATTTCCCCATAAAATACCCAGCAGGTTCAACAGTAGAGACTGATGTAGCAGAAACCATGAAGTCCCAGTGGAACTGATTAAATTGGATGTTTGCACAGTGCCTCGGTGTTCAATAGCTTGCCATGGCAGTTTTATTTCACCTCTCCAGGATGTTGTACAAATATAGGAAGCCATTCTCAGACTCCAGCATGACCAAAGAATATATATATCCTTCCCATAACGGACTCCCTGCCACCTGGAAACAGGTGCGTTAGAGCATAGTTTATCAGGTATATCAGCTGCCTGACAGATTAATGGGTTTTTAGCATCAGAGAAGGCAGGTCTGCCAGTGTCAATGAACTCAGGTCTCCATTAGCAACTAGAGTAGCGAGTGTTCAGTCGAATGATGGCACTGAGGCTGCCAAACGCTTTGTGATCTTTTTTCCTCCTCTGGTGCTTCAGCCATGAGAAAGGCAGCAGGTCTCCCACTCCTATTATACAAAAGGATGCACAATAACTTGTATGTAAATAAGAGTATGTTGTAGCTGCCCAGGGTGTATCAGCATAAGGCAGTTCTTGCTGTAATCAACATAGAAATAACCCCCAATAGTACCTTGAATAATAACCTCAAATAATGGTAAGTACCTCAATAGTTAGATTCCTTTTATTTTATTTTTAAAAAAGGCTATCAAAGCCTTTGGTAATTTGCCATCAAAGAAACTGATTGTTAATTAAGCTCATTAGAGGAATTTGGGGTCCTTCTTCAGATTTTAGGAGAGCAATGGTGAGGTCAACTCCCTGGACCGCCATCTTCCTTTACATTGCATTCTGGTAAACAAGCATGATAGCTTTTCCCCAGCTATATGGGGTAATTACAGGCCGAAACAAACTCCAGGGCCAACGGTCCCTGAGGCTGCCTGAGGTCTCCTCAGGCAGTGGATTAGCAGGCAGTGCTCAGCAGCTGCTGCTGCTCCTTCTCCCACTCCCTGGAGTCTAAAAGGAAGAGGGAAAGAGAGTGGAAGAGGAAATGTGGAGGAGAGGGCAGTGTTCGACATGGAGAGGAGGATGAAGAGGGCTTCCCTCCCTCCCCTGGCGTCCAGCACTGCTGCCATCGCTGCCTCCTCCTCACTTAATGGCTGGCTGAGGGAACGCAGGGAGCTCGCCTGTGGCCATTAGAGGAAGTGGCAGCACTGGATGCCGTGGGAGAGAGTGAAGTGATGCTGAGAGCCCAGCACTCCCTCCTTAAAAGCCATTAAAGGAGGCGGCGGCGGCGGCAGTGATGGCACTGGATGCCAAAAGAGGGAAGTGAAATTAGCAGGGGGTGGAGGGCTCACCTCTCTCCCTGGGCATCCAGTGCTGCTGTCTCTTCCTCTTCCTTCTCTAATGGCCAGGAGAGGGAAAGCTGGGAGCCCAATGTCCCCTCCACGGTTGTTAGAGGAAGCAGTGGTGCCTCAGGATGCTGAGGGTGAGAGGCTAGTGAAGCAGGCGGGGGGCAGGGAGTCTTCCTATTACTCCAACTAATGACGGCAACAACAACAACGCCAACATTGGCAATACTGTGATGTGTCCCTTTCAGAGCTCAGTGGGTGGAGGGAGGAGAAACAAGAGCATGCAGGTGAGGCAACCTGCATATCTAGGGATGTCCCTTTAAGTAAGGGCCTGGAGTGGTGAGAAGAACGTGCAGGCATGGCTGTGGCAGAAAGGACGTAAGTGTGGGAAAGGTTTGTGTCTAGTTCCTCAAAAAGTTGAGGACTTAAAAGCAGGGAAATGTGTAACAGGGAGACTTACAACAGGTGCCCACAGTACTGAATTGTCAGAGCCTCAAGCTGAAGAAACACACATGGGAAACTCACAGATCGGACAAGCGTCACAATGTGTACAAGTTAATGGACAGGACGATAGCCATGAAAATGTAGCCTTCCACTCTTTAAAAGAACTTGAGGCTCTGCGTCAGCTCGATTCTGTAGCAACAGCAATGCACATCTGCAACATCTGCTGCTGTCGCTCACACAGCAGCGCTGCAAAGTAATTCATACTGAGCCAGAATGATGTGGCTCAGGGAATCATCCAGATTATTGGCCTCGAAGGACATCATTCTGGGCCTTTGTGCTGAAATCATTCTAGACCCAGAGTTGATGGCAGCCGCAAAAAACCACCAGTGATCGCAGTACCCACTAAACCCCGTGCCAGGTGCAGACACCTGCAGGAGTGAGCAGGTGTGAGTAGTGACCGGCAATGAGGCTTTTTCAGTGGTGGCCCCCTGGCTCTGGACTGCTCTCCTCGGGGGTACTCAGTTGGTGCTGAATTATTATCTTTTCATCCCGAGGCCAGGCGTACCTTTTCTCTTGGACTTCTAACAGATAGTTTTATGTTGCTGCTTCTGGTTTTTATTGTGACGTTTTTACTGTGGCTGCTTTTACATTGTTTACTGTTGCTTCGTTGTTGTTTTTATTGCTGCTCTTTATTGGATTATATGAATCAGCAATAAAATGACTACCTTAGACAGCTTTAAAAAACATAATAGCAAATGCGAAAAAATAATAAAACATTGTTTAGCATTCTATAATTTGTTTGCTCTAATCTAAATGATCTAAAATAGGGTTATTATACAGGAATCTTTCAGCTGAAGGGTGACCCAAAAACCTCACTCATAAATAAAGAATTGATCATTTGAGAGTAAAGGCTGCTGTTTGGTTCCTGCTTCAGCTTTGATGGTTTGTGGATCATCCCTGCCTGCAGTCCACCTGGGGAAAGTGCCTCTATACAGAAGTATCTGTCGTGTTCTATGCTGTATTGCAGGAAGCAAAATGGCCAGTGCCGGCATTTCAAGCAGTCAGCAACCCAAACTTCTGCATACAACAATACTGTCTACCCCTGCAGTGCCTAACGGCCCAATCCTATCCATCCCCCCCCCCATTGCTGCAGCAGTGCCAAAATGGCGACCACTACATCCTACAGTGGTGGGGCAGATCAGGAGGCTGCAGCAGGGAAAGGGGAAATAAATCTCCTCCCCTACGTAAGTCTCCTTAGATCCGCGCTAGTGATTTTGCTAGCGCAAGTCCGAGGAGAGAAGGGGTGAGGAGGCTACTGCTGGGTGTGTGTGTGTGTGTGTGTGTGTGAAAGGATCCAGCATACGCCTTTGGTGCTGGATCCACCCCTCCTGTAGTCTCCCCGCCCCATCATGCCCCGCCCCCTCCCCATTCCACCCATCCCCCACCCCATTCACTATGCCTCTGAATCCAAGGTTGCCAGTCCAGTGACTGGATGAGCAGTTAAAGGGCAAGGCAAGACTGCTCTAAGTTGCCACAAAACCGTTACCTGTTTTTATTCGTAACATAGAAACTGCCCGATTAGCCTCAGCACAGAGAATTTGAGAGTGGACTAAATAGGAAAGAGGAAGCAGCTGCTGGTTCTAGTTAGTGCAAAGAGTCATCAAGACTATGACTGTTTTCTGAAGAGCAGCCAATTGGTCATTTCAGCAAGAACAAAAAAACAAGTCTATCCAATCATGCATCAACTCCCATCACTGGCACACAAACCCGGACTCTGTGCCAGAGAAGGAGGTGGATGAGTCTCCTCCAAGGGCTGTTAGCAATAACTGCACACAAAACAAGCTTATCTACATGAGTGAAAAGGCCATTGACCAAGAAGTTACATTAAAAGAAAATACCATGCTCATAATATAGTCATAAACACTGAGAATGACTCAGAAGACCCCAACCTTTTTTTGTGTGTCTTGCATATGGCACAGCAGATTTCTCATTTGCCTCATTCAATGTGTTAAAATAAAGCAAACATTTTTTTCTTTTTAATAGGCCACCATGCACAATGGAAGCTTTGTTTATGTTTGAGTGTGTGTGTGTGGGGGGAGAGGGTTGTCATACATCTAGCTATGTATGAGTCTGTGTGTCTGTGTGTGTGCGCGCGCATTGCCTTTCACCATCTAGTGGAGGTGTCCAAGCTGGCCTACAACATAATTAAAAACAACAGAAACTAGAAAAATACTTACATTTCTTTATTTTTATATATGTGTGTGTGTATAGAAAGATAGACTAGATAGAAGCACTTTAAGTCACAATGTTAGGGTGGCTAAGCACTTGCTTAATCATCTTTCATCAAAATCAACAGTACTTAAACATGCTTAAATGCCCTGTCAATTTATAGAACATTATGCATGCATGCACAGGTTAACATACAATCTCACTCTGAAAAGAAACATATCTCAATTGCAAGCAGTGGCGTTCCTATGACCACCACCACTACCCCCCACGTGCCGGAAGTGATGTAACAGCAGTAGCCGTTATCGAGCACTCAGAGGCACAGGGTGGCCTCTCTCTCTCTCTCTCTCTCTCTCTCTCTCTCTCTCTCTCTCTCTCTCTCTCTCTCTCTCTCTCTCTCTCAAACACAGAGAGACCTAGAAAATTCAACTAACTTGTTTGTTAAAAGATTTATATCCTGCCATTTGGGTTAAAATTTGGGTCGCCAAAAATTGGGCCAGTTGGGAAATGCATGATGCACACAGGCTTGAATCCGAAGAGCTATGTTGGCATGTCCAATAGATCTTTGACATCTTCTTTCTGAGAGACACAGCACCATCATGCCATGTCAAAAACTGGTTTCCAAACTTTCCTCAATTTCAAAAGAGGTTTGTGTACAGCATGGGAGGTGCTGCTGTTCAAAAAGACAAGGCCAAGCCTCCCTTGGGCACGCAGAGCTTCTCATGCAGTTCTTTGGACACCGCTCTGTCGGCAACAATTAATCATTCTTCTTCTATATAAAGTCTAAATGTCTATAAGGTAAGTGCAGGGGCCATTAGGGCCACTTCTGTTTTGATCTTGGCTGTTACAGCAGGGTGCCTTCCAACACCACTTGGAAACAGTGGAAGTCTAAGGTCACATGCCTTGCCAGGGCTCTTTCCCACAGCATTGTTGCCACTCCCAGCATCTGGAACAAGAAGGAGCTGCATGTGTTCCTCCCACATGAAAACAAGCTCTTCTTCTGGTGATACTGCACAGCTCAGGAAGGAAAACGCTTGCAGCAGCTTTCTTGCACTAAATGTCAGGTCAGGAGGAGCCCTGAGATCAATCAGCCTTTTATAAGGAGCTCCCTTCACTTCACAATCATTAACGTGAGATAAAAATCACATAATGGTCGGTGGTTAAAACATAATTTAAAAAAAACTGGGGTTTTCCTGTTTTCAAGCTGCATGTGTGGGAAATGTCTGATCAAATTAATCAGTGCTTTTAATTTTAGATTCATGAAACAGGAATATTTTGAGCAGTCATCATGAAGGTGTATTAGAATTCCACTCTTCCCTTTATAAATGTTCTTTTGGAACCAAGGAAACTCTTTTACTCCTCTCATTGTGCTGGCATGTGCAAACAAAAAGGCATTGGCTTATCCAAAGGCTAAATTAATGCACATTAATTAATATTATGAATGCCCCTTTAGAAGGGTTATTCTACCTGAAAACCTAATTAACTTGGATGTGTTAGAAGTACTACACTTCATTTGAATTTGTAACAGATGGTCCAAGCATATAAAAAGGTAGTGTACTTTTATTGTTTTTGCCACCCATGAATGCTCTTTGCTAATGTGGATTCTGAAGTGGGCTGCACATTTTGACTGGGAGTGCATCACATGGTCATATTCATAGCAGCATATTCTATTGCTACTCCAAACCAAAAATGAAGGCCTTTGTAGATTTATCTTCACATAAATGACATTTAAGTACGAGGCCAGACAATACATTTTGAGAAAGTGATATCAGAGAGGCATCATCATTTCCTTTAATAAGCACATGCATGCCTTTCATCCCACTGTTGTCTCTGGGCAAAGAGGTTTTGCAGGTTTTTGAAGGTCTGGCAAGCTGCTTTGATTACATGCCAGATGCAAGGAGCCCTGGGAAATGTAATTTCCCCCTGGACTACTGACATGGATAGTAGGAAAAGCAGCCTCCCACACTTCCTCTTCTGCTGTCTCAGGAGCAGCAAGAAAGGTAAACAAAAAATACTACATTTCCCAGCATTTCTTATTAATGCCCATTTCTTCACATACATTTACCTGGTGCCAAGTTATGGGTTGTCTCAGCACAGCACAGCTGATTCACTGTATGATAACAAAGAGCAAGCAGGATCTGCACACATAGTTTAACAAGATTGCACTACTAGAAAAAATAGTTCTAATATTCAGTGATGTGAGAAATAGTTCAAATTATATGCATTTCTAACAATATGCATTTCTACAGGTTACCTGTTTTAAAGGGATGTCTTAATCAATATCCAACTCTAGTGTTTATAAGCTCCATATTTTTGTATAAAAGAAATATTCCCTGCTTAAATCTGTCTGAAATACAGTTCCCAAAAACCTTATCTAGCCCTCTCACAAACAGGTTATTTGTCCTGTATTCCCGGAAAGCGGGTCAGTCTGTGTAGCACATACAGTGTACCTCCTTTTTTGACAAATTACTACCATTATTAAGACAGATGAAATATTGTTTCTGAGACAAGAAACTTTCAAAGTCCTGTGGAATACGTCATTTCCTACTCAGACTGTTGTCACTGGATGAAAAACTAACTTTCTGGTATCTCATATATCCAACCATTTTATGATAGCAGTAGCTATAACACTAATGGCATGTCAGCAGTGATGTTCTCCTGCAGGAGTGATGATACAATCAAGCATTGCAACAGTTATTAGCAATAGTCAAAACTATTGTGATGCATAGGCAGGGCTGGGAAATGATAAACACTAAAATAAATATTTCCCACATTTATGTTTAGGTACACAGGAAGCAGGGAAACAATCAGAGAAAGAATAGACTGTTGAAGGAATACAAAAGGAAGACAGGGAAATTAAAATGGCTTCTTTTTTCTTGTCTTTTTTTTCTTTTTCTTTTTTTTCCTTTTTTTTTTTTTTGCATCAACCATCACTGCAGAATGTTATAATACGTTACAGCAGCTTCAATCTGGTGTTGAAATGCAGCTGGCCAGAGATGCCGGGCTCTGGTTACTGTCTGTACATATCTGTGCCAGATTTTGTTACTTCGATAGTTCCAAGTTCTAAGAGAGTCTAAACGGCATTCTGCTACTTGAAAATGTCATTCCAGTTAGATTGAAAACACATAAGCTACTGCAGGGCTGGCCCAAGACTTCCCAGTGCTTGAGGCAGTATGCCCCCACACCTCCTCAAGGCAGCTGGAAGAAGAGCGGGGGGGGGGGAAATCCAAGGAACATGTCCCTTTAAACTTTATATGCTGTGTGAGTAAGGAGCAAGGGGAGGAGATAGCGAACCGCTCCTTCCTCACATGGCATTTGAAGTTTAAAAGGAAGCATTCCCTATAAACCCCGTCTAAGAACAGAGCACGGGGAGGGGAGGGGATGTCCGCTAGTGCGAGTGGGGTCGAATCAATGAGGCTTGCATCCACTGTGGGCTGGATGGAGGATGCAGGAGACTCAGAGTGAAGGGCACCCCGAATGCATCGCTCTTTCCAGCAGCCACCCTAATGCAAACCACATCACATGGCTTCATGGTTGGGCTGGCCATGAGTTACAGGCAGCAAAAGAGCCGCTGCAATCTTCTACTGAAAGCTGTGGCAAACAATAACAAATGTGAATAACTAAAATGAATGAAATAACGACCAAAATGAGTGTGATTTTAGTGGATAACTAAATGAATGAAGATTTTAATAATGAAAATGAATGGAAATGGGGGGGGGGGCGGACGGACGGGACTATACAGCCTTAAGAAATAGCCCTTCAGAATTGTATGTATAAACCTCTCTTTGAATGGTGTGAAAATTCATCATTTATTGATTTTAAAAAGTCATGCTGTACTCATTAATTCTAAGCACACTGTAAATGGATTGTGTGGAATAGCTGAGATACTTCTGAGTCGTATGACACATACTGTATAGTGGCTTCAGGCCAGAGAAAGCTGAATCCCACTGAAAGGGAAGGAGCAAGTAAGGTACAACTGACGTTCAGCGCAATCCTTTGCATGCTTACTCAGAAGTAAATACTGTTGCGTTCAGTGGGGCTTACTCCCAGGAAAGTATTATCGGAATGCAGCCTTAAGCTCCATTTGTTTTAATTGGACATGTTCAACTAACTACTTCTAGATTGGGGGCAGGCAGGGTTGTATCTTCACTGGCTGGTTTAATACCATGTGGAAAGGAGGAATAGATAATAAAAGTTATTTTGCTGGTGTTCTCAGGGACATCTGTTTGTATGTTTTGCTGTTTGACTCACGGAGAAAAAGGACTGTATTTTGTAGTAGTAGTAGATGTTGATTACAGTCCTAAAACTTCAAACATGCATATAGCTAATCAAAGTAAACAGATAAAAAGGAACAAAACATTGCCTATATAATATTAGATAATGTACATGTTTATTTCCTTCTTATTTCTCTTTTCAGGGAGATATAGGGATGCTGAGTGGAGAAGATAGGAGACTTGGGTTATGGAAAATTTCTTTTTAACTTCCTGGTTGATAAGAAATATGGTATGATTTGCATAGCAAGAAACCATTTATACTCCAAGACGGTGTGTTTAGACTTCATCTCTGTGAGCCTGTGTATCAAAACAGCAAAAAAACAAAAAACCCTTTGGGCTTCTTGCCCAAAGGCAGAAAATCTCCATTTATCCTCATAACAGGCGCTGGATAGGAGATAAGATAAAAAGGCATCAAGGTGCTTTATAGCAGCATTTTTTCACATGTTCACAGGCAAATTCTCAAGAATGTGAAGAAGATTAAGACACTGCAAAGGCAAAGTTCATACAACCCAGACCTGCACATTTTCTTTCTGGCCACATTTAAATAGATTAAAAGGGGGAATAGGAAGAAATCTTCTTGAGTCACACTCACACCACTGACTACACTCCAACAGACATGCATTCGTGGTCTGCCAGGGTGCTTGGCAACATTGCTCCCTGGCAGGAGCATGTGGTGTGACAGGAGCATGTGATGTGATCAAGTCCCCAATAGGCAGCAAAAACTGAAGATTTCTCAAGCCTCTGGCGTGTTGCCCAACATATCCTACTTATCAAGCACCATAGTGGGCTGTGTTTGACTTGGTGATCGCAAATTGTGCAGGCCTGCTATTTTGACTTTGCATGTGGGTCACTTCAGTCTGTGCTAAACTGGATGTGGTATTTGGCACATCATCCTCAGCCCCCAGTATTCAGGTAGTTTGTGGTGATGAACCAAAAGCTGGGGAGAGGGGGGGCGGACGACTGTGCATGCAATTGGTTCAACACAGAGTGAAGGAGCTGAAACTCTGCCAGACCATGTGCTTCACACTCTGAAACATATCAACTATAAGGACGTTTTTTTTTAAGTTAGGCTTATTTAAATTATTAGGGCTATTTAGGGCCTAAAAACTGAGACTATCATCGGGGCATTGCTCTGGGCCACAAGAGGGAGGGGGGCTGTAGCTCAGTGCAGTGGCATAGCTAGGGCATCTGCCACCCAGGGCCACATAAATTTTAACACCCCTATACCCCCCCAGCTTTGTTGAGGGGGGATATAGGGGTGGGTGTTATAAATTTTTATGCCCCTGAGTGCCAGACTTTCTGAGGCTCAGGAAGGCCGTGCGCGGTTTCCCCGGGCCTCAGAAGGCCTCCAAAAGGCACGTCCAGTTTTCAGCGAAAACTGGAAGTGCCTTTCAGAGGCCTTCAGGACACCCCCTGGCAGTGTGGTACCTGGGGCCGAGCACTCCCGCCTTCTCTTAGCTACACCAGTGGCTCAGTTGTATAGCACGTGCTCTGCATATAGAAGATCTCAGGTTTATTCCCTGACATCTCCAGGGACAGGGAAGAAAGATCCCTGCCTGAGACCTTGAAGAGATGTTGCAGTCAGAGCAGACAATACTGAGCTAGAGGGACTGATGACCTGAACCAGTAGAAGACAACTTCGTATCTTCCTCTATGAGACAGAGAACAAGCAGCTGATCCAATGCTGTGCTAGACTGAGGGGAGCCACAAGCATGCTATGTTTCTTCCTGAACTGAGATCTGAGAGGCCAGATGGAAATAAGCTCCCTGAACATAGCTATGAGCATGTGCCAGAGCAGCAGTCCTCTCTTTGCAATTCACACTTCATTCCCTGGCTAGGACTGGGCATCCATGCTACAGACTGGGCATCCATGCTTCAGTCCCTGAAGCAGGACTGAAGTGAAGGAAGGGGCTCAAGAGCAGCTGTCCGCACTGTTTGAGCAGTGATGTACCTACACCCGGCTGGAGGGGGGGCATGAACGAAAATGCCACCCCTCTGCCTGAGGTGACGTCGCCGCTACCACCGCGGCTGCTCAAAGCTTTCCAAGGCTCTGGATGGGCGGGCCAAACAGCACACAACTTTTTTCGCCACAGCCCGCTCACGTCTTTTTCGCTGCCGCTGCAGTGCAGTTGTCCCCCCCCCACGTGCCGCCCAGGGGCGAACCGCCCCCCGTCCCAGGTGGCCCGATGCCTCTGTGTCTGAGCGTTGGCCTCCATCTTGCTGTTCACAGAAATTTGAGCACCAGAGAAGTGAACTTTCTAATTCACCTTACAGGAATGTTAATTTCAAAGCTCTCTTGGGGCCATTAAGATGCTGATATTGTTAAAGCATTGAGCCAAAAAGAAAAAAAAATGAAGAAAAAACACCTAATGTGTGTTATTGAAAATGCAATTATAAAGGACAGCTGTTTGCACCTGAGTTTTTGACCCTGAAGAGCCTTGCAAAATGAAATGCCACAAAACCAGAAGCATCCCATGACAGCTTAATGGAAGGGAGACAAACAAAACCTACATATGATGGATTTTGAATTGCTGCTTCAAATGGAGCATTACAGGACATCGCTCCAATTAATGAGCAGTTTGGTTCACTGGCACCAACTAAAACGACTTTCAAGAGGATATTTACTTAGGGTCAAAAAGCATCTTGCTAACACACAGCTTGAGTAAATGGTCTGTGTGATGGGAAGAAGGATAAGTGATGCGAAGGAATACTATCATCTTGACCATTACATGCAAGCTACTGCAGACTCAGGGCTGCCAAGGCCCATCTAGAAAGCGTTACATGCATTTCAGTAATCTTAAGGATCCCATGAGATAACTGAACTGTCAGGAATAGAGTTACTTTGGACAATGTAGTGCTTGCTCTAAGAGAGCCACACCCATAACAACCCTGATAATAACAACCACCACCACCACCACCAAATAATAGAATGTTGCTTATGATTAAACCAATTCACAACCCAACACACATTTGGTGCCTTAAAAGTTAGACCTATTCTTGGGTATATTTGGGGCACTGATTCCAAAAATGGCATCAGTTTTGCCCTATCAGCTCTAGTTTTGGAGATATGGCATAGCCACCTTATATGCTGATACAAGCAGCTTCCTCGTGAGGAAGTCATGGCTTTCTCAAATACATTTGAGAAAGAGTAATGAAAACAAGTAAGATATTGTAATTATTTACAGGACACCATTTTTCTCAGTGCCTTCCCAGCCTTGGACCTCACCGCACGTCACTGTTAAAGATTAATTATTTCATTTATTACAATAATATCTAATGTGTGCAAAGCATTTCCAATACATGTGGTCAGTTCAGGGACTACAAATGACACTCAATGCAATGAAAGCAGAAACCCGCTGCTTTCTCCCAGTCTCAAGATGTGGGCAGGGCTTAACATATCTGGTCTTGAACTGCCTCATTTGGATGCACATTCAGGCAGCTAGGCGCAACTCATTAAGTGCAAGAAATATACTTTTAAAAATAAATTAAGGCAATTGGAAAAAGAGCAGGAATTGACTTTCTGGGTCTCAGATGACCACCCTGCCCCACCCTTTTAACATTTTATGCCCATTATTTTTGCAGCTGGTGCCAGAAGCGTTGGGGCGGGGGGGGCGGACCCCAAGGCGTAGGACTTGCCTGTAGGACGCGTTCCATGCGTCCGTCGCTGGTTCCTTCACTCTCGCTGGGCGGAGGGTGGGCCTTCCCGCCCACCCGTCCACCCGCCCTGGAGCTGAATGGCTCCGAAATGGCCTGGAAAATGGTGCGGGGGGGCATGGTCGGAGCTGCGTAACATCACGCCCGGTGTCATGTGGGGGCGTAGCATCGGCGGCCCCTCCCACATGGGGCGCAGCATCATCTCTGGCTGGGGCACATGTGCCACTCACCCACCCTAATTACGGTTCTGCCTCACTGTTCAGGAAGGCTCTTTTTGCACAAAAGTTACTTCACATTTTTTTAATAAAAATATGCACCCTGATTCAACAGTTGTTCCAGTCTATGGTGAATGGAGACTGCTTCACCTTTATAGGAAATTCCTGTCTAAGTAACATTGTTTGAGTGAGTCAACAGAGTTCAACCCTACCATTCTGAACTCCATCACCCTCAAGTCCATAGCAGCACCCTGGCTAAGATGTGGATTGAAATCACCAGAGTAACTGACACCTGTCCCTCACTGAACAAAGGGGCCATCAGGTAAAGGACAGCACCTGCTGAGTTTGGCAACCACCTTGCTAGGGGTCAAATCTATTCACCTGACTCCAGGTCTGCTGCTCTTGAACCTCCAATCAAAATTGTAGGGTCTGGACCACTTGGAATTAAGAAGAGATAACTCATTTGAATTTGGGTGTGTCTTCATTTAAGCAGAGTTAAGGTTGATCTACACCAACTCTGTTCACGTTTGGAGGGTCGCGAGCATAGGGGACAGGACACCCTGCCCCGAGATGCTGCCCTGACTACACCAGTTTTTTCAACGCGTTGTCAACCTTCTTGTCCCTCCTAATTGGTCGCTTGCTGGCCCCCTGTGATAGGTTGATTGTGGGGGGAGAAGCCTTGTAGAGAGCGGGTGTTTCAAGAGAGGAGAGATGAGGAGAGACGAGCGAGAGGGCCAGATAGGGAAAGGAGAGAAACTGTCCCTGTTGAGCTTCTGGTTGTTATGCAGCTTTTTAAACAATAAAGGCACAAGAAACTTTTGTCTCCAAGTGGCAATCCTGTTGAATAACCCAAGTGGCAATCCTGTTGAATAACCACACAGTACATGAGCAGTGGGTTAAACCGCTGAACCATGAGCTGTCGATCGAAAGGTGGGCAGTTCGAATCCGCAACGGGGTGAGTTCTCGTTGCTTGGTCAGCTCCTGCCAACCTAGCAGCTCCAAAGCATGTTAATATGAGTAGATAAATATGTACCGCTTGCGGGAATGTAAACAGTGCTCCGTGTTCCAGCTGCATGCTACGCGCTGCGGCAAGGAGAGTCATGCCGGCCACATGACCACGGAGGCGTCTTCGGACAACGCTGGCTCTTCGGCTTTGAAATGGGGATGAGCACCACACCCTAGAGTCGGACACGACTGGACTTAATTGTCAGGGGTCACCTTTACCTTTACATGAGCCAAACCCAAAATTGTTGTTGGTCAACATTTGGCACGAATAAGGTTGATGGTGATTTTTGGTGAAGTCTGCATCACAAACGACGGGAAAAGGGGGTCTGCTTGCAACACCTCTGAGACTTTGTGTGTAAACTGATGAAAGTTGTCCCTCCCATGTGCTGCCCGGGGGCAAACCGCCCCCCCTCCCCAGGTGGCCCGACGCCTCTGTGTCTGAGTGTCGGCCTCCATCTAGCTGTTGACAGAAATTTGCTGCCCCTCCAAGGGTGCTGCTCCCCATGAACATTTCAGATGACCTCATCATCATGGCCCCCGATTAGATGGGTGTTTCAGATACTGCTTCTTGCATGTGATTCTGAAGAAAGTAAAAAAAAGTACCCTTCAAAGTACCCTTGGATTTGCTTTACAGGCACAACCCTGTGCTGGAGGAAGGAGCATGTATGGGCTTTTCAGTGGCAGATGAGCCAGCATTTCATGTTATGGCATTCTCACACTTGATATAAGGAGCCTCCAATTATCAGCTTCCTCAATGACAGTACCCACAAATCTGGAAGTGAAACTGAAAGTACCTCATAGAAACAGGGGGCACTCCAAGGATTTTTAACAGGAGGTTCCTGTGATGTGGGGGTTGGAGCTACTTTAAATAAAAAAGGTAAAGGTATCCCCTGACAATTAAGTCCAGTCGTGTCCGACTCTAGGATGTGGTGCTCATCTCCATTTCAAAGCCGAAGAGCCAGCGTTGTCCAAAGACGCCTCCGTGGTCATGTGGCCGGCATGACTCTCCTTGCCGCAGCGCGTAGCATGCAGCTGGAACACGGAGCGCTGTTTACCTTCCCGCAAGCAGTACCTATTTATCTACTCGCATTGACATGCTTTGGAACTGCTAGGTAGCTTTCTGCAATAGTTGCTTCCCCAGTTCTGTTCCTAGTGCTAGTACGTTTTCTACATTTGGACTAGCAGCAAAGTTACTGTTGACACCTTGCTTGCTGCTGCATGCTTGCATCTCAACATGCCAGTCACTTGCAAAAGCAATCAGAAAGCTGACATCTGAAAACACCTTAGCCACAGTTGTACAAACTCTGGGTTGCACTACAGGAACTGAAGCATCTCCATAAGAACAGGCTGCTGGATGCACAGACACGGTCATTATTAAGATTTAAGAACTTGGAAACAAATGTTATCTTTACATTGTAAAGGGCAGATAAGAAACCTTCACATAATAACAACAACCAGAAGGCATAAACTTCATATAAACATTGCCGTTTTATTGCCAGTGCTTCAAATTCAGGATAATGCAGATCTAAGCTAAGGGTGACCTCCAGTGGATTGTCTCTTACCTTTCATCTCTTTGATGCTGCCAACCACAGGCTTGATCATGCAACCAACATAAATTGTGTACAATATATGTACAGATTTGGGGATTAAAGGACATTATGCTCACCCACCTCTCAAAACACAGAATTTAAACAGAGTCCATACATCTAGAGTTTATTTTCATGTACTTGGAGCTTATTTTTACAGTCACACATTTTCTACATTAATTTTCATTCTTTCACTTTGTCTTTGTTTCTACTCGTCCGTTGTTTAGAATGTGACCGATTAATGTGACCTTTTAAAATGAGAGCAGAGCATTCTTTAAAAAGATTCATTAACCCTGTCCAACATATATCCGGAATGTTCAAGTGTCAGTCGTTTCATTCTCATAACAGGTGTACCACTGTGCACTGTATCTT
Source organism: Plestiodon gilberti rubricaudatus (assembly GCA_026170595.1). Classification (NCBI taxonomy): domain Eukaryota; kingdom Metazoa; phylum Chordata; class Lepidosauria; order Squamata; family Scincidae; genus Plestiodon; species Plestiodon gilberti. The sequence goes on along the minus strand of JANXHW010000001.1, from coordinate 231,748,740 downwards.
CACCACATCTGCTCCCACGAAACAGCAGTGTTGATCATAGGTCAGTTAGGGCAATATTTGGTCCACCAGCCTCTCTTAACATGTTGGTGCTGCAAGCATAGGCTTACCAGATCTCCAACCGGGACAGATTGCTAGACCTTTAGGAGAAGGAATGTGGGCAGGTGCAGCTTGTTAAGTCCTAAAGCACAATCCTAGGCTTGTCTACTCAGAAGCAAGCCCCACTGAACACAATGGGGCTTGCTTCTGAGTAGACATGCCTAGGATTGTGCTCTAGGACTTAACAAGCTACACCTGCCCACATTCCTTCTCCTAAAGGTCTAGCACTCTGTCCCGGTTGGAGATCTGGTAAGCCTACAAGCATATCATGAGTGTATGTGCTCCACCTGATTCCCCTCACTCCAGAGATTCTGAGTTTAATTGTGGGGTGGGGAAAAAAACCAATTTGGCCAAACTGCCCTTCTACACATGCTGCTAATTCTAATTTAATTGTATTATTAGCAGCATATGTACTGCAGTGAACATGATTGTTCCACCCCCTGTGGCAATGCTGCAGTTCTGAAAAACAAAAGGGATTTAAGATGAGTGTTTGGCCAGCAATATCAATGGTTGGACTCCATAGCATTCACCAAGGAAGAGCAGACACTCCCAGCGCTTAGCTATTGAAAAAGGGATGGATGGTAAGGCAGCACAGGTTGTAGCAAAAACACATTTGATAATCCTGGAGGGTCTGTTTCAAGGGGGAAATAGAGACTAGAAACATGAAACTGAGGTACAGCATCAGTACATTGCAGTTTGGGATTCCTTCCCCTCCCTTGCTTACCTATGTGGGAAGGGTAGAGATTCCAGCTGGAGTGGAGTCCTCCTGGGCCTGAATATCTGCAATAAGAATTCTGAAAAGACAAGTGTCAACAAAATATCGTGCCATGCATGTATGTGCAAAGTGCTCCCTTTGTGCACCAGGTGCCCTTTCACCATAATTCTGATCACCAAGTTCCCCTTTGAGAGACCAGAGAGGCATGGCCCCCTGCCATGTGTTTTATCTTCTACAATTAAATTAGTAGTACTGCCTCATGTGCCCTCACAAGATTTTGCGAGATCCAAGATGGCGGGGCTGGAAAAAAGGTAAGCTTTTACACTTTTAAATCTGCGGCGGTGAATGCTTCAGTGGGGGCAGGAGTCCTCTGAGTCCAGGGGGCATCCATCTGAGCCAGCCGCCACTGCCACACACAACAACGAAGAAGAAGAAGAAGATAGTCGATGGCAACGAAGATGATGGTGGCAGCTATGACAATGATGGCGGCGAAGACGATGGTGATGGCAGCAGCAGAATGGCGGTGGCGGGATGACAGGCAAGTTAATTAATTAATTTAAATAAATAAAGCTTTCGGGCACCCTTCGGGCGGCAACTGGGCACTTTGCACCCCAATTTTTTAATTTTTATTCATTTTATTTTTAATTAATTTGGGGGGGGGGGCGGTTGAGAACCAGGAAAACCTGGTAAGCCTACCTATAGGGTTACTCCTACTTAAGCCAGCTGCTGTTGACATAGCATTTTTCCAGCATCAGGGGCATGTCTGAAGGGGGTGTTAGGATATGGCGTATGTCGACTCCTCTTCATCCCTCCCACATCTCTCCCATGTCCCTCCCATCACGTCCCACTCTCCTCCCCATTTTGGCCTCTCCATCAGCAGAGTTGTGCAGGCATCTGAGTGACATCCAAGCTTCATCAATATGGTGTTTTTTCAACACTGTGCCAACTTCTGCATCCATCAGCAGGCAGGTTTCTACGCTGGCAGGGCTGTATGTGGAGATACACTGGTATAAAGGATAGGATTGAGCTGTTTTACTGAATTCAATTTCAACTTGCACATCTGCACAGTCTCCATATGGGGGGAACAGGACATTTCAAGCAATGAAACTATAGAATTAGGATGAGATGAGAAGATATAGAACTTAATATCCTCAATATAATCATGACACCTCCTTCCCAATCTCTACCTGTTATTACAGCACAGCCTCATCTACATGTTGAAAATGTATGAGAACAAGATCAAAGTTTGAGGAAGACCATAGAGAAGAATCAAGGAAATTATTACCATTAAAAAATACTACTGTCTGGGGCCTCCTTGCCTGGAGCAAGTAGAAATGGTTCTTGCAAACACCTATGACATTCTATACTTGGGTCATCAGTCCACCATAGTCAACAGTTTCAATGGCTGTTGAGAGGTCTTCTATTTAGGTAGGATCAACAAAGTTGATTTCCCTTCTCAATGTCCAACTATCCATTAGTTTACTTACTAATGAGCATATGTATTCTAATGAGAATACAATGAGCATATTCCATTGCCTGAGAACCTGGAATCCACAAGTTTGAGTGTAGTCTATGAATCCCAGATATTTAGATCAAATCGTAAAGTCCTTAAACATAAGTACATTTCCCATCTACACAAGCCAAGATACTTGTTGCTGAAAAGATGAAAGATTTCCTTGGCAGGTTTTTAGATTAGGGATAAATGAAGGATTAAAAGAGAGAGAGCTGGGCAAGTTTCCCAGGTAGTATACTTATTGACTAACATCGCATCGTAAACAAACAAAAATATGAAATAGGGTAAAATCTTTACACATGAAAATCTTTAAATTATTGTCCTGAAGAATAGGAGTGGGTAAGCAAATGAGTCGTTTATTTAGAAGAAGAAAAAAGAGAGGGAATATTAATCAGGAATAATATTAAATCATATAAGAAGACAAGCGTGTTGTCTTTGGGGGGGGGGAAATTTGAACAGAATAGAATATGCCTACAATATTATTCAAATGTTTTAAAAGAAATTATAAAGGCAGTTAGGTACTGAAACACATTTTAATTTCTTAACGTTAAAATAGACTGCAACATGATTGAAGGAGAAGGATCAAGCATAATATATTTTATACATTCAGTTTGTGAGGATCTTTGAGTCATGAATCAAATGCAAATATTATTCTGCTTTTGTTGAACGTGTTCTTTTTGGTGTTGGAAAGTTGGAGAATCTTGGCAAAAACAGAGAAAGGCACTACAAGAACCTTGAAAGAATGGCAGAGACTTTCATAGGAGCAAGCAACTCAATGGCATAGAATGCAGCTTTCAGATGGAGTGAAAACAAATACTTCAGAAATTGTCTAAAGCTTCAGAAATGGCACTGGCCCTCCTTGATAGAAACCAATCGTTTTAAGTAAAGAGAGTGTTGCACTTGTGAAAGGAAGACAAAACAGGAATAGATATTACCGCCCAGCGAGCAGTTCTATCCCAACTAACACTGGGCCAGACCAGGAACCACTGGAGAATTGAACATTTGCCTCCTACAAATAGTCTGGATATCTTTTGTCCTGTTCCTCTCTGCTCACTCAAGGAGAGCCATTTCAAACATGTCTTTACTTTTTTTTTTTTTTTTGAAAATGCATGTAAGGAAGTTGTCAATACATGATAAAAAATATGTCTTTGTTGGAGTAGTTAGAGAGGTGTAGGAGATGCTTATTTTGCAGAGCATGTGAAACTACCTCTGCAGTATGATTATCACATGCTTATATCTAACTATTCCAACATTTCAAACATTTAATTATCATAAATGTATTTTATTACCTTCATATCCAAGATGATTCACAATAAATTAAAAGTATAGCAACTATAGAATAAGAATGTAAAATAAGCCCACGAACAAATATAATCAGTAACTGAACAATATGTGCCAATTGGCTACTTTTACATGCATTCGTGGAATATAAGATCAGAACCAACCATGAATTACCAATTAACATGGCAGCAGATATTTTAGATTTGAATACAATGGCTATGATCAAGCCATGGTTTAGCACTCTTGTCCCAGTGGTGCATACTTATGGTAAATATCTCCTATTGAACTCAACGGAGCTCTAACAACAAAGATAGAGGGGCCAGGTTGAGACCATTGGTCTGTATATCCCTCTGTTACAGGCAGCCCAATCCTATGTAAGGATACCCAGCCGGCCTAAAGGGCCAGCTGTGGTATCCTATGGCCATCCCATGCTGCCTCGGGGCAGCCCAGGAGCACCTCGGGAGAAGGGGACGCCCATCCCCTTCCCCAAGTGTCAGCCGGCTGAGTCCCTATGGGCCTACTCAAATGTACGCCAGCTCTGAAGCCAGGGTATAAGGGCGAACATTCAAGGCCAGGGTGTAAGGGCGAATTGGGTCATAAGAACCTAAGAACATAAGAAGAGCCCTGCTGGATCAGGCCAAAGGCCCATCTAGTCCAACTTCCTGTATCACACAGTGGCCTCACCAGATGCCTCAGGGGGCACACAAGACAACAAGATACCTGTGTCCAGTCGCCACTCCCTTGCACCTGGCACAGAGAAAACCTACTCCTACAGCCAGGAGGTTGCTTTTCCCCATCATGGCTTGTAAGCTGTGATGGACTTTTCCTCCATAAATCTGTCCAATCCCCTTTTGAAGGCATCCAGGCCAAGTGCCATCACCACATCCTGTGGCATGGAGTTCCACAGATGAATTACACGCTGGGTAAAGAAATATTTTCTTTTGTCTGTTTTAATCCTCCCTCCACTCAATTTGAGTGGATGTCCCCTAGTTCTAGTGTTGTGTGAGAGGGAAAAAGAACTTCTCTCTATCCGCTCTCTCCATCCCATGCATAATTTTATACGTCTCAATCATGTCCCCCCCTCAGCCGCCTTTTTTCTAGACTGAAAAAAGACCTTTTCTAGGTCGGGAGAGTGTTTAGGACAGGGGTGAGGAACCTTTTTGCGGTGGGGGGCCATTTTCCCGTGGGGAAAATTAGCCGTGGGCCCACCCGAAATTTTTGGGGGGCCCCACCGCAAATTTGACACCCCCGTGAATTTACTGCTCTAACCCACCCACCGCTCTCTCTCCACCCACTGCGTCACCTCGGCGCCTACTCCTTTTAAAAGCGGCCTTCCTGGACGTGCGCAGAGCGCCACTGAGGCTCCGGCGGCGGCGGAGCCTCCGGTCCGGTCCAGTGCGGGCCGGACCGGATCATCCCGCGGGCCGGAGGTTCCTCACACCTGTTTTAGGATATCGGCAGAGCTCGCCGCCGATATCCCCGCCCAGGCTGCCCAATGGCCACCCTCGCCGTCCTTGCCGCCCTCCTTCTGCCCCTGCATCGGCTGGTGCATGGCTTACCTTGCTTAGCGGGCGCAGGGACGGTCCCCTGATGCAATGAGGGCTGCCGGCCTTCGCCCCGGTGGCCCTTACTCTTTGGGTACCGTAAACACGCTTTACGGCACGTTTACAACACCCAGCGCCGGGGGAGCACGCGCTCTCCTGGCGCTTTCTTACACAGGATTGCGCTGTTAATCATTTCTACCAAACATCTGTATTCTTGCATTAAACCACCTTGTGCCAAGTCATTCTCAAGAATGATGCACTGAAAAAACAGGACAGCTGTTTATGCAGAGTATGGCTCTGTGCAACTGCAAGCAAAACATGCATGTATGAATATATCGAGGGTCATTACTGTTGCTAGCAATTGGCAATATTGAAGGAGGGGCAATTCAAATAGAACCAACAGAAATTCCAATAGAAAGAAAGATTTTCCATGGAAATCCTTTCAGAAATCATAGTTCCACCTGCTGCCCATGCATGCATATGTATATCTAGAAAGGAGATAACTGTTAAGAGGCTTTAAAAATAAAACAGAGAAGAAAAGTGTGCAAGGAAGAAAGAAGCAGAAGGGAAATCTGAAACACTGAGAAACAGAAGGAAACTATTGTGCATATCTCAAATAGCCTCAGAGGGAATGCAAATTAGATCCATTCTTTTGCCCCAGGCTTTCAGTACTATAATTAAAAATAGGGGAAACGCAAAGTAAAAAAATCATTGTACTAAGGAAGACTCATTAGCAACCCAGAAGGGGCAATAGCCTAACAACAGTATTATTTTTAAATGGGGATAAAACACCCATTTAATTATCTGAAAATTATAAGCCTGGTATAATGCTTCCCATCAATTAATAACAATGACTGGATGATGCTAAAAGGCAGAATTCACTGAAAAGGACCAGTGAAGAAACAATGGCAATCAAGCTAAGCATCCCTGAAGCACTCTGAAGAACAGGGAAAGAGTTGTATTTTTTAATCATAGTACAGAGAAAACAAATTAATACAATGGAATTTTTATTCCCAGATGATTCAAGGACGGCACACCGTAATGAAACCCTGGCTTAATTGTGTGATCTGTAACATCCTTAAAATCTGTCTATTCTGCCTACAAGAAAAAGCAGCACATAAGAAAAATCTACTTCTGTATCAAACATGAGGGCACCAATGGGAACTTTCCTTCCAGGGCAAATGGCGACCTCAGAGGTCCAATCCAGATCAGGTGCATGGTGCAGGCCTCTTCCCCCTCACCATGAAGTACCTCTTCCCCCTCACTATGAAAAGGCCCCAGCTGTGCAATTTGCCTATTATTTAGTCTGGCAAATTAACATAACAAATTAACATAACATTCTTCCTCCATTGAAAAAAAATGCCTAAGAAAGAAAAACAGATGAAAAATGTTCCCTTAATACAAAAATATTGTACAGATTTAAGGCAAAGAGCAGGGAGTGGGAGCCGCCAGAAGCCAGTCTTCTGCTCTTTGGAACTTTCTAGCAAAATCCAAATGAATTATCGATCTAGACAAAATGTTTTTTTCCACAGGAATTCATTCTTTCATGCAGAAAAACAGAATGGCAGAAAAACCATTATGTCTGATCAGCCCTGATGTATTCTTATTAGTTTACCACAGATGAATCTCTTCCTTCAAAGAACTCAGGATGACACACAAGAGGATTTCCAATGTTTGCCTTGCAACAGTCCTGTAAGGTAGGTTAGGCAGTGAGCTGAACAGCTGAGTGTTATTCCTGCTCCAGGTCCAATACTGTCTAACCATTAGAGCATAATGGATCATAACTGGACTAAATGTAATACATGTATATACTGAGTAGCAGAAGAGAAAGAGTGATAGAATGGCAATCATACTAAGGCCATATAGTCCTATGGAAACAATAAACTAAGCCACTCATCATTTGTTTAAATTATTATAATCAGTAGTGTAGCTGGGTGGAGCTGCACGGAGTACTGCACGGCGCTACATGGTGGTGCAAAGTGGCCCCTCCTATTCGCCATTGGAGCAATGCTGCCTTCACTGCCGGAATGGCTCCGACACCGAGTGGGAGGGGTCACTTTGCACTGCCATGCAGCACCGTGCAGCAATTACCATGCCGCCGCCCCCCGCCCGCCCCCCAGCTATGCTACTAATTATAATGCTGGCTCCACAGAAGAAATGAGGCACAGCAGGGAATCAATTGGTTTTTAATTTTTACATATATGTGGGCATGTATGGCTAGGGTTACAGCCAGCGGGTGGCGCAGCGGGTTAAACCGCTGAACCATAAGCTGTCGATTGAAAGGTCGGCAGTTTGATTCCCGCGACGGGGTGAGCGCTTGTTGCTTGCCAGCTCCTGCCAACCTAGCAGTTCCAAAGCATGTCAATGCGAGTAGATAAATAGATACCGCTTGCAGGAAGGTAAACAGCGCTCCGTGTTCCAGCTGCATGCTACGCGCTGCGGCAAGGAGAGTTATGCCGGCCACATGACCACGGAGGCGTCTTCGGACAATGCTGGCTCTTCGGCTTTGAAATGGAGATGAGTACCACACCCTAGAGTTGGACACGACTGGACTTAATTGTCAGGGGATACCTTTACCTTTTTCTGGCTAGGGAGCACTTACCATAAAGAGGTAAGGCAATTCGCCTAAAGTTATCACGCAAGCCAGTAGCTGAGCTTAAAAACAGGAGATTCAAATTTCTGAGCCCCATGATGTTTCTTTGAATCAAAGTTGATGAAAAAGAAAAGTAAGAGATGTTTCACAAAAGGAACTGTTTGTAAAGATGAACTCCATCTTGCCCTTTCCACTTGTTATTATCTAGAGGAGGAGAGGTGGAACACCAGCTAGCCACACCTCCTGTGCCCATGTGCTTTCCGCCATGCTCCCAAGTGTCCCCACGTACAGCACTTCACAGGTAGAATCGCCGTCGCCGCCATCTTCTTTTTTAAAAACTTACCCGGGCACCGGCAGCATCTTGGATCACGAAATCTCGCGTGATCCAAGATGTCGGCACCCAAATCTCGTGAGGGCATGAGGGCATGAGGGTGTCGTCCGCCCGCTCTCTCACCAGCAAGGAGCCAGTGAGGGAGCAGGCGAATGACAGCCTGCTTGGCGGCGCCGCACGGGCAAGCAGGCTGTCGTTCGCCCGGTCTCCCGGCGGCTCCGTGCGGTGCCGCTGGGAGACCGGGCCAGCCTGCTGGCCAGCCCGGGAGACCGGGCCAGCCTCCGGCAGGCTCGCACGGCGCGGGCAAGCAGGCTGTGTTTCGCCCGGGGAGCCCGTTCCTGCTTGCCAGGGAGCAGAAGCAGCAGCAGCGCGGGGAGCAGCAAAGGTAAGGTGATTTTTTAAAATTTTAATAATTAAATAATTAAAGATTTCGGACGTGCTTCACGCCTCCCTTTACAGTGGATTTATTCTATTTTTTATTTCATTTGTTTTTTACTTTAAAATGTTTAACTATTTGATTGATTGAATGTGGGGGGGGAACTGTGGGGGGTGTCCCGGATGGGGGTTGGTAAATTATGGTAAGCCTATTCACAGGACACCCAAGGGTTATGGCTAGGGAGCACATTTGAATGGGCAGCCTGAATGGGCAGGCCAGTAGTCAGCACATGCCTGCGCTCGCTCTCTCTCTCTCTCTCTCTCTCTCTCTCTCTCTCTCTCTCTCTCTCTGGCTCTACACAAGCCTGAATACAGCTATTAACTGGAAGAGATTGATGCTGGATGCAGCCTTTTAGATCCAACTCCCTTAGTTCACAATGTGAAACTGTCGCTCACAGTCAGGGCTACATCCATTTTAGACCCATTTATCTGTCTTCTGTTGACCTTAAAGCTTACCACACAATTCTGGTTGCTTTCTTCTATTGTAGTAAAACTTTCTAAACATTTGAATTGCTGTCTTTTTGGTTCTCTGGTTCTAATAGCCCAGAGGTAGAAGTAACTGCTGAAAGGCAAACAAAATGCCTTAAACCCCATTCAAAGTACCAGTATATTGATTCACCAATAATACAGCAAAGCACACACAAACTGTATTGGGTGGAGCAGAGCAGCTTTGCATATGGCACTAGAATGAGGACCAGATGCTGTATGGCTGATGATGTCCACCTTATGCAGGCCATCCAATGAGAGGTGGGCATTGGGTCATTATTTAAAGGCCTGATTATGTCTGATCTTCCCAATGGAGTTCATAGTCCATAGTCCACTTGGCACCAAATTGTCTTCCCAGTCCATTGCAGTATGGGATTCACTGACAGCCACCAGGGGAGAGCTGGCCATGGAGATGAGGGTTTTTCATCTTCGGCACTATGCTTTCATCTGCACTACAATATTGGAAACAACTCCTTTGGGTTCAGCAGTACTCTTGATTCAGCCAAATTGCTTAACTGCCCAATCCTACTCTCCGCCACTCCATAGCATGCAGCTGAGCCAACGGAGCATGCACTGCATGCTGGGGGGGGGGGGGATCAGATGGCTAGTGAGAGAGGTAAGTAAAAAACTTATTAACTTACCTCCTGGTAGGCCGCCTAATCACCTATGGATCTCCTCAGACCCACGCCAGCTATTTTGCTGGTGTAAGTCTGAGGAGGGGATGAAATGGGGCGACGTGGAGAATTTGGTAAAGGAACTGGTGTGAGCTTTTGTCCCTGAGATCCAACACCTCCAGCATGCTCCAAGCCCCTGCCCTCCCCTTTCCCCATGATTCCCCCAAACCTTCCCCCTCCCTGCCCACGACCCACCCCCTCCACAGCCTTACTTGCTCTGATGCAGCCTGGGTGGGCCACTGGTTTACGTGGGGAGCTGCCGGTCATTGCCTCTGGTGGCTTCCTTGCGCTCGGCAAAAGCACACCATTTATGGTTTCACGAGTTCTTGTAACACGAGTTCTACTGTTGTAACTTGATGATAGGATTGGGCTGTAACAGTGGCGTCGCTTCGGTAGGGGCGGGGCTGTAAGTATCGCTCCGTTGTAGTCTCTTTACTGAGCGAGCAGGAGGTGGCCCCGCCCCCTCACTGTCGGAGCCATTCCCCTGCGGAGAAAGCAGCAGGCAGGGTCTCTTGCCTGCTGCTTTCTCCGCACAGGAAAGGCTCCGACAGTGAGGGGGCGGGGCCGCCTCCTGCTCGCTCGGTAAAGAGACTACAACGGAGCGATATTTACAGCCCCGCCCCTACCAAAGCGACGTCACTGGGCTGTAAATATTTCAAAGTTTGCAAGGCCAGTGGGATAAAGGAGAGTTTAGAAAGCATGGGATAATTGAGAGTACTCTAAGGTGTAACTTGGAAAGTCAAAGGGTCTTCCCTAGAGGAACTTATCAGGGCTACTTAGCTTGAGCGAAACAGGAGCTGGAATGCCTGAGGTCCGGCCTGCCCCACCTAGTTTAAGATAATGGGGAAGTGACATAACCCAAGCCTCCCTTGGCACACCTTAGGTGGTGTGAACTATGAGGAGCTAGGAGCAGTTCTTGCAACTTCCTTAGAGCTCATACTTGAGTAGTAGTATCACCCAGACATGGGAATAAGGCAGGTGAAAACTGGGTCTCCACCATCTCCTCCCAAATGGTGTGAATGTCTGCACTGGTTGTGGCTCTTATTAACGCAAGATATTGTGAGTCCAACCCTATTCCCCCCCCACACACACACACACCAATACAGCAATGCCAAAATGGTTACCACTGCATCCTGGGAGGCATTCTAACCTGCCCCCTTCTCAATCCACCCTTTCCCTGCCCAATCACTAACCAGTTCCACCTTCCCCCCCACCTCACCCTGCCTCTTCCTGCCTTTCCCTTTCCCTGCCTCATGAGTATCCATCCGGCAATCCCCTAACGGGTGTGGGAAGGCTCTAGCCTTATTAACTGGCTCTTATTAACGCAAGATATTGTGAGTCCAACCCTATTCCCCCCCCCCACACACACACACACACCAATACAGCAATGCCAAAATGGTTACCACTGCATCCTGGGAGGCATTCTAACCTGCCCCCTTCCCAATCCACCCTTTCCCTGCCCAATCACTAACCAGTTCCACCTTCCCCCACCTCACCCTGCCTCTTCCTGCCTCATGAGTATCCATCCGGCAATCCTCTAACGGGTGTGGGAAGGCTCTAGCCTTCCCACGAAGCTCCGGTAGCACACTTCTTCACATACTGCCGGAAACGCTTTTACAGCAGCAGTAAAACAGGTAGCATAGGCGGAACGCTTGTTCCGCCAGTGCTACGAGCTCATAGGATTGGGTTGTTGTAAGTCTCATCTCTTATTTCTAGGTACATGAACAATCAAGCTTTCTAAATACACCTGGTTTCTCTGTGTTCCAGTGTGAAAAAATCTAAAATCATGCAATAAATTCATAATCAAATGCTAATTATGACATTTAATGACACCTATAGGGCATTTCAATTTTATTTATCATCACAACAACCTTGTCATAGGTTAAATTAAATCTAACCTACCTAAGGGACAAAGTCCTTGCTGAAGTTTAACCACCGAAGCTTCAAACATGACAAAATTCTGACACGGAAGTCACTTCAATTTAGTGATTTGCATGATAGCTGCATGCAGACTGTCTTGCCTGCAGGGTAGCACAGCATGTCTACACAGGCAGCCATTTATACAAATGTAGGAACTTCATGCATCCTGATCTACATGTAGGACTCATGTAAATTCTTAACATTTAATTTACTTATGTATGTATTTATTGAAAATATTTTTGCCCAGTCTTTTTCCACCCAAAGGCAGGCACCCACTGCAGTTACAACAAATAAGTAAAACAACAATAATGAAATTCACCATAACAAATTACAAAAGCAGCATACATTTACAAAGATCAATAGAAAACCATTAGCAAGAACACCAGAGCAATCCCATGAGAACAGAACTGAATCCCATATGTCAGAAAAAAATAAGTAGGCTTTCAGCTCCCACCAGAATGCTGGCAGAGAGGAGGCCACCCAGATCGCTAAAGGTAGGGAGTTCCACATGCGGGACACTGTGTCAGAGACTGCTCTCTCCCACCTCAAGGTCAGCTGAAACTCCACTGGCAGCTGAACGCAAAGGACGGCCCTGCAGCTGATTTCAGGGGACTCGCCATCTCATGCAGAGAGAGATCGTTTTTCAGATACCCCCAAGCCATTTATGACTACAAAGGTAACAACCTGCACCTTGAATTTTATCTAGAAACAGACCCATAGCAGGTGAGACCAGAAGCGTCACTAGGGTTTGCGTCACCCAGTGCAAGAGCTCATCGCGTCACCCCAGTGGTAGCACTAGGGTTGGTATCACCCGGTGCGGTAACTCATGGTGTCACCCCCATTAACTTTATTTATTTTAATATAGAACAGTACATCTCACCCAACAAATCGGTAACCAACAAAATACCAGTGGCCAACTTGATGACACTCACACAACTGAATAAGAGTTCTAGTATTAGCTCTGATACATAGAAATGAGAGCTGACTCATACTAACACCTTATTGGTTCCATGCTATGTCATAACAATACCTCATTGGCTCTCAGAACAATCAGTCTCATTGGTCAGTTTTGAGTTAAGAGGAAACCCACTTTTTGTTACATAAGGCAGTTGTGTTTTCTTTTTCTGGTTATTTGGCCATACCTTTTGATAGAATACAGATAATTCAACACAGTTTGTTTCATTACATTCTGCGTTAATGGTATTAAGGTATTATTCAAAAATACAAATTTTCTAAAAGGTTTCTACAATTTTGTCCACTAGTGGTGTCACCCCCCTGAGGGTGTTCCCCGGTGCGGTTTGCACCCCCCGCATCTCCCTAGTGACACCACTGGGTAAGACATATAAAATTATGCCTCGGATGGATAGAGGGAAAATAACTTCTAGAGGGATGTTGTTTTCCTGCTCTCACAACACCACAACCAGGAGACATTCACTAAAATTGACTGGTGAGAGAGTTAGAACAGACAAAAGAAATTTCTTTACCCAGCATGTAATAAATCTGTGGAACTCCTTGCCATAAGAAGTTGTGATAGCACTTGGCCTGGATGTCATTAAAAGGGGATCAGACACATTTATGGAGGGAAAGGCCATCACAGGTTACAAGCCATGATGACTATATGAAACCTCTAGGTCTTAGAGGTAGTCTGTCTTCAAATGCCAGATGCAAGAGAGTGGCAAGGTAGGTATCTTGTTGTTTTGCATGCTCCCAGAGGTGTCAGGTGGGTCACTGTAAGATACAGGAAGCTGGACTAGATGGGGCCCTTGGCCTGATGGAGCAAGACTCTTCGTATGTAGCTGAAATAACAGCAGAGTGACATAGTCAAAATGCCTGGCACCAATTTACTTCTCTGTAGGAATTGTCAGCGTCAAGATTGAGGCCATCCTCATCAATTTTAGCGGAGAGAATGAAGAAGATGTTGCAAAAATTCATACATGAAGATCAATGTGGTTTTTTACCAAAAAGACATTTGAGGGAGAATGTAAGAATTGTTGTGGATATGTTGGAATATTTTGACAAACATATAGATAAGCAATTAGCATTAATATTTATAGATGCTGAAAAAGCTTTTGATAATTTGAACTGGTCTTTTTTATTAGAAGTTTTACAAGAAATGGACTTCGGGGAAAACTTCAATAAATGGATAAATTCAATTTATGTGACACAAACTGTAAGAGTATTAGTGAATGGTGAGCTGACTAAGACATTTGAAATTCAAAAAGGTACGCGACAAGGATGTCCGTTATCACCATTGCTGTTTATATTGGTGTTAGAAGTTTTGAATAGAAATATTAGACAAGATGAAAGAATATATGGTGTGAAGATTAAGAAAGAAACATTCAAGTTAAGAGCCTTTGCAGACGACTTGGTACTAATGCTGGAAAATCCGTTAAAAGATATAGAGTTGTTGATGAGTAAATTAAAAGAATTTGGATCTCTTGCAGGATTTAAAGTTAATAAACAGAAGACAAAAATAGTGACTAAAAATATGAAGATTCAAGATCAACTGAAACTGATGAATAAAACAGGATTTAAGGTGGAAAAAAAAGTTAAATATCTTGGAATTGTATTGACGAGTATGAATTGTACATTATTTCAAAATAATTATGTTAAAGTATGGAATGAAATTAAGAAAGATCTGTTACGATGGGAAAGATTGAAATTGTCCTTACTAGGAAGGATATCGGTGATTAAGATGAATGTATTGCCAAAAATGATGTTCTTATTTCAAACGATACCAGTGATTATATCTGATGCACCATTTAAAGAATGGCAGAAAGACATTTCTAAATTTATTTGGCAAGGGAAAAAACCAAGGGTGAAATATAAGATTCTTCAAGATGCAAAAGAGAGAGGAGGATTAGGACTACCAGATCTGAAAGTATATTATGCAGCATGTTGTTTTGTGTGGTTGAAAGAGTGGGTGTATTTACAAAATAGAAGATTATTGGAGTTAGAAGGCTCTGACTTGAGATTTGGTTGGCATGGGTATTTGTGGTATGATAAAGTGAAAGCAAATTTAGAATTTAAAAATCATTATGTTAGACATGCATTATGGAGAATTTGGAATAGATATAAAATGAGATTTTATGAGAGAGTACCATTATGGGTTGCACCATATGAAGCACACTTTGGTGGAAGTAGCGTGCCAAAAGAGAAAGGACTACTGTACAGAAATTTATTAATTTTTTCACAAGGAGACTGTATAATGAAGTCAAGAGAAAAACTAATGGAAGAAGACTTTAATTGTCAATGGTTTGTATATGCTCAAATTTTGGAGAGATTTAAAGTGGACAAGAAGGCATATGGATTTGTAGAAGAAGAATCAGTATTGGAGGCACAATTAAAATCTGAAGACCAGATAATTTCAAAAATGTATAAATTGCTTTTGAAGTTTGAAACAGAAGAAGAACAGGTTAAAGAATGTACGATTCATTGGGCGAAAAATGTAGGTCATGTTATTTTAATGGACCAATGGGAACAACTATGGTTAAAACAGTTGAAATTTACGTTAAATGTTAATATTAAAGAAAATATGTATAAAATGATATATAGATGGTATATAACCCCAAGCAAATTAGCAAAAATGTATGAGAAGGTGACGAATAGATGTTGGAAATGTAAAATCCAAGAAGGAACTTTTTACCATATGTGGTGGACATGCCCTCAAGCAAAGAAGTATTGGACTCAGATTCACAAACAGATTGAGTTGATTTTAAAGATTAAGATCCAAATGAAACCGGAAACATTTTTGTTGGGTATGTGGGAGGATCATGTAGGCGAAAAATTTCAAACTTTGTTTTTATATATGATAGCTGCGGCAAGAATTTTATATGCACAATATTGGAAGAATTCGGAGATACCTTCGCTGGAAGATTGGTGGCTGAAAGTTTTGGACTATGCTGAAATGGATAAACTTACAATTTTAATTAAGGAAAAGTCAGTTAACTTTTTCGTGAATAATTGGAAACCATTTATTGATTTTTTAAGAGAGAGAGAGAGGAATGATGTGATGATATGCGGATTTAATGAATAGAATGTGGGTGTTGTTTTGGCTTAGTTGGAAATTGTATGTAGAAAATAGTGAATAGTATGCTAGTAGGATGTATTGCTTCGCGCTTGCTATAACTTTATGAAATATGTATTGTTTTTATGTTTTAATATATCAATAAAATATAAATATATAAGAAAAAAAAAAAGATTGAGGCCATCCTCTGGAGTAGGGATTTGAATCTGTGTCTCAGATATCAACATCAAGTACTCTAAACACTGTGTCATTGATGAACAGCACAATCCTATAAATAAAGCCGGCGACGGAACAAGTGTTCCGTCACTGGATGACGTTCGTGATGCCTCGAGAGTAAGGGAGGTCGGCGCAAGGCTGGCCTCCCTCACTCCGGCGCCGGACCAGGACGCTGACAGCGGCAGAAGGTAAGAGCTCCGTCGCCGGCCATGTGGGCAGTCTGGCCGGGCAAAGAAAGGGGGCCATAGCCCTAGTCGGCCCGGGAGGGGGAGGGGGGTAGCGTTGGCCATATCCCTGTCCCCACCAGGCAGACTACGCTGTTGCACGGCCTCCTCTACTTCCGCCAGCTGTTTAGCTGGCGGAAATCCGAGGAGGTCGATAGGACTGGCCTGGATTTACACCCAGGGAAGGGGATGAGCGTCCCCTTCCCCGAGTAGACCTCCAGCCCAGCGGCAGAACAGCCGCCGGGGCTCAGGATCTGGCGGGCGGTCATGGGCTGCTGGCTGAATTCTTACACAGGATTGCGCTGATAGAAGAATTGTGTAAGGGTTTATCCTGTACCTCCAGGCTACCACCAGTGGGGTGCAACTAAGAATAGAGGTGTCCATGTACCACCCTCTGCCACCACCAAAGAACAACTAGGGAAACAGGACAGTGTATCTTTCCACACAAGCCACAACTGAATAATGTGCCACTTTGTGTGTTTCGGAGTAGGAGTCTAGACCAGTGTTTTTCAGTCTTTTTTATTGGGGGGGGGGGGGTGAGGAACTTCTGTAACATAGTATTGCAACATCTTCAGAAACTTCCATGCCCCCATAACCCCATAAGCCACATACCCCCATAACCAAATCAAGGAGAAATTTCAGAATGCAAAAGCCCTTATTAGGGGAGCCTGAAATCCTTGAAAGTGACATCCCTTCCGCAATATCCCCTGCTTGACAGAGTCCATCGCATACTAATTTTTTGGATAGGGAAGTGCTCTGCTCCCTACCCCCTAGTCTGAACTAGAAAAATGTCCATGTCTACCTGCAATCCAGGAGAGCTGCTGCCAGCCACTGCAGACAATACTCAGCCAGATGGACCAATGGTCTGACTTAGTCAAAGGCAGCTTTGTCTGCACATTAGAATTTATTTGACATGTTCAGGTGTTCATAGCATCTGGCATACTTTATTCTGCCTGAGCTGGCATGTTCTTTCCTTTCTTCCTCCTCCTCCTCTCCTCCTCCTCTCTCTCTCTCTCTCTCTCTCTCTCTCTCTCTCTCTCTCTCTGTGCGTTTCTTTCCTTCCTTCCTCTCCTCCCAGCTTCTTCTCTTTCCCTCTCATTCCCTTCCCCTCTTCTGCCTTTTTCTTTCCTTCCCTCCACACAGCAGGTTGGCGCACGCTACTTGGGTGATGATGACTTCTTTCTCTTCTCCCCTCCCCTCCAGGGCTGGCTCTTTCTTACTGTGGGAGACAGGGACAGCTGCAACCACTGCTCTTTCCCCTGGCCAACAATTCCTTCTCCTTCTCGCACTTCATGCCTTTTGAAAAGGCAAGGCAGGTACGGAATGAAAGGAACAGGAGAAAGCAGTGAAGACTAGAATGGTGACCAGACACCAACTCTAGTCTCTACGGCTCTCCTTATTTCCTTCTTCCATCCTGGGACCAGCACCAGCATTCCCTCCCTCCAAGCTGTGCGCCTGCACAGCTCTAAGAGAAGCTCTGTGCAGCTTCCCTCTTGGCACTCCATAGCTCGGCAATGACACCACAGAGCACCCTGGAGTCGTCCCCGCACAGCCACAGTAGAGCTCTGCCCACTCAGGGGGGAAGGTAAAAGGGAACACTGACCCACACCCTGTTGCTTCAAAAGGCAGGGAGGCCGGATGGAGCAGGAGAGTTCCATTTGGTCACAAGCTCCCCTTGAAACCTTGGGGTTCTGCAGAACCATGATTGAAAAACACTACTCTAGAGAAAACTAGGGCTATATATGGGTTTGGGCGTGTTTTTTAGTGGAAACCATATTAAACAAGATACACATTGTTTGAACTAACTATTGCCTCCTCTTTGGGCCTTTAGTGAACAATCTGGAGACAGTGACTTCATAATGTGTGACTCCATGGTAGTGGCTATGATGTCAAAAATACCTCACTGCTGAGTTTACCAGGAAGAGAGGATAGGCTGGGGAGGAATGAGTAGAAAGATATTTTTGGAAATTAGCGTGCGTGACTGGCAAGGGGGCTCAGAGAGCAACATAACTGGACGGTAAGCTGTCACAACTTCCTTAAATCTGAATGAGATGTGCTTCCCATGTTCAGTTTTACCTTTGATACACTGAATAATCATGTGTGAAATGAGCAAACAGACAGCTTCCTAATAATCTGGCCACTTTGAAAAAGTGTATGTTACGAGGAAGAACAGTGCGTGCTATTTGAGTTTTTTGTTTGCTTAATGCTTATATATCAGTTATCTTTCAGTAGGTACAGAAGGACAAGTGTGATTCTGCCATTTGTCTAACAAATTACATTGGTTTGCCAGAAGCAGCATATATTTGGCATGTTTTGTAGCATTTGCAGGAAGACTATATCAGAAAATATCACAGTCATGCAGATTGAGAATAAGCTCTGGTTTTACTTACACAAAATTGTCCTGTGAAACTGGGTCAGGGCAGCATGAACAAGCAAACATGTATACATATGCTGTATGTGTGCTATTATCTCACTTTCCCTGTCTCCATGGTACTGAATACTACCTGCCAAAGCCCAGATGGGTACCTTCAAAAACAAGAAAAGGGGCAGTGCCAATCATCGTGCAGTGTGTTCCTGTCTCATTCCTTCTTTCAAATGTATGTGCTGGTTGCTCAAAGCCCACATGAAATTATGCAACTGTACAACTACTATACAGATCAGAGATTTCCCATTGCAACAACTGCAACGCAATGTGCAAAATATAGTTCTGAGAAATGGAGTCTTAATTTTGAGATTCCAAGACTGAGGACAACATCAATAATGACATTGTTTACATCAGTGTATGGAATGCGAGAAGCAGGCTTGACAGCTAGAGAGGAAGCTCTTTTTAGTATAATCCATATGTCTTTTCCTGGAGAAAAAAAATACATAGAAAGCTGTACTCCCTCCCCCCCTTTCTTTGGTGGATTGACTGAAATGCCAACCTCTTGATTCTGACTAGGATTAGGTAATGCATTTCTACTGCTGCTGACTGACTGCATGGCCTCTATGGAAATACCTTAACATGAAAACGCATTTCCTTCTCATTTTTTAATAAAACTGTGCCAAGCAAAATGGGTCCATTAACTAAGGAAGGTTTCTGGCACCACTCTTATATTAGCAGGCTGCCTACATGATATAACAGAACATGCCTTTGGGCAGTACTGTAGTCTGAAAGGTGACATTTACATCTCTTGTAGCCTCTCCTGTCTACTACAATCTATCTCTTACTATATGAATGAGTAACGACCTTTGAAAATAGCCTAGAAATATGTGTTTAGGGTTAAAGTTAGACATGTATTAGATTATGACAGCATTGTTAAAAACAAGACAATAGTAGTTACATTTAAAGAAGGAATGGGAACTCTAACTGAGAAAAAGGGATTAACTGAACTTTAGGAAAATATGGACAGGGAGAGAACAGTGATACTGGAATGGTAGAAAAACTAGCTCGGAGATCAATAGGGTGGTGAAACCATGAATGAAGAAGCAAAACGTTTTTGTATGTAACTTATAACATAGGAAAATATACTTGCAGGTTATATATAGATTCTTCCTGAAACAATACATTTCCATGGATAGGATATTAGGTGTACTGGATAAAAAAAGGATATACAGTCTCTATTAAACCACATTTGGGGGTCACATCTTTTTTGTCTATATGACACACTTCCGCCTTTGCTTGTAATTCCACAGACATATGATGCTGCTTCCATGTTACCCTTTTCCCTGACATTGCCCCACTCATTCATCATGGATTTAAATAAAGGTTCTCCCAAACCATCACACACTGTTTTGTTTCCCCCAGGTATCATCCTGATTCTTTAACATGCTGGCTTGTACTGATTTGTGGAACTTCCATCAGACTGTAGCACAATTCTTTCAGGTTCAAATGATTTATTTATTTATTTACAGTATTTTTACCCCGCCTTTCTCCCCGAAGGGACCCAAGGCGGCTTACAACATGGGAAAGGAATACTATACAATACAAAAAATAATCACATTTAAAACAATAAAAACAATTCACAAAAACTAGTAAAAAACATCTAAAAATTAATAAAAACAGATCAAATTACAATTAAAACAAGAGCATAAAAAACAGCAGCACTCCACCTGTACCAGCAGGATGTTAAAAAAGGCAAGTACTCAGAAGGCTTCAGGGAGGGAGCAGTACGTAAGTCAAGAGGGAGGGAATTCCATAGGGTTGGTGCCACTACTGAGAAGGCCCTATTTCTGGCAGCCGCCCCTCGAACCTCCCTGGGTGACGGTACCTGCAAAAGGGCCTTCTCTGATGACCTAAGGAGACGAGCCGGAATATATGGAAGTAGGCGGTCTCTCAGATATCCTGGCCCCAGGCCGTATAGGCCTGAAACAATATTATTTCGCCTGGTTCAGAGGTGTGACTTGTGATGTACTTAGTGATGATATGCAATCCATTCCTGGCTCTCCATTCCTGGCCACCTCTCCAACACTATCTGTTCTAAAATGTCACCCCTCTGTTAACACCTAACACCCCTCTGTTAGGAACATAGGAAGCTACCTTATACAGAGTCAGACCTTCCACACTATTGCGTACTCTGATTGGCAGCGGCTGTCACATGACACTCTTCAGGGTTACAGACAGAACACTTTCACAGGCTATTCGGAAATTTTGTTGTTCAGTCGTTAAGTCGTGTCCGACCCTTCATGATCCCATGAACCATATCCCGCCAGGCCTTCCTGTCCTCCACTATCTTCCTGAGTTCGCTCATTTTCATGTTTGTTGCATCGGTGATGCTGTCTAACCATCTCATCCTTTGCCTTCCCCTTCTCCTTTTGCCTTCAATCTTTCCCAGCATCAGAGTCTTCTCCAGAGACTCCTCTCTTCGCATTAGGTGGCCAAAATATTTGAGCTTCAGCCTCAGTACCTGTCCTTCCAGGGAACAGTCAGGGTTGATTTCATTTAGGATTGACTGATTTGATCTCCTAGCAGTCCAAGGGACTCTCAGGAGTCTTCTCCAGCACCACAGTTTGAAAGCATCTATTCTTCGGCGCTCGGCCTTCCTTATGGTCCAACTTCTCGCAACCATACATTGCTACTAGGAACACCATCACCCTGACTATACGTGCTTTTGTTGGCATGGTGATATCTCTGCTTTTTATTATGCTATCTAAATTTGCCATAGCTTTCCTTCCAAGGAGTAAGCGTCTTTTAATTTCATGGCTGCTGTCTCCATCTGCAGTGATCTTGGAACCCCAAAAAGTAAAATCTGTTACTGCTTCCATTTCCGCCCCTTCTATTTGCCAGGAATTGATGGGACCAGATGCCGTGATCTTAGTTTTATTAATGTTGAGTTTCAAGCCAACTTTTGCACTCTCCTCTTTCACTCTCATCAAGAGGCTCTTTAGTTCTTCTTCACTTTCTGCCATTAGGGTGGTATCGTCTGCATATCTGAGGTTGTTGATATTTCTCCCGGCAATCTTGATTCCAGCTTGCGATTCGTTCAGCCCTGCATTTCTCATAATTCATTCTCATAATTCATTCAGCCCTGCATTTCTCATAATGTACTCTGTATATAAGTTATAAGCAGGGTGATAATATACAGCCTTGCTGTACTCCCTTCCCAATTTTGAAACAATTGGTTGTTCCATGGCCGGTTGTTCGGAAATACCTGGGAATTAATCTGGAACCTTCACATGTTTTGCATACAGAAGAACTATAGCCCTTGCTGGAGAGCTCCTGCCCCGTTAAAACGAGCCTGCTGCAGTTTCAATACAAACAAGTGGTAATATTGACAAGGGAGCTCATCCATTTCACCTCATTTTTACCTTCCAAAGAAGAAGGAAGAAAAGCTTATCAATTGCCTTCTTTCATTTAAAATATGTAATATGTGTGGACTGGTTCCAGCTCTGTTGCCCACCCCCTGCTTTTGATGGGGAAAGCAAGTGAAGTTGACAAGAATGTCCACCCTTCATCCATCTGGAAGAGGAAGATGGAATGAAAGGGACAAAACCCTTGTCAAATTATTATGTTATTATTTTCTGCCTTCTCCCTCCACAAAGCAGCAGTAATATTGGCATAGAAGCTCTTACAGGAAAAAAAGGTGCAGTGGAAGCTGGTTGGCAGGAACAGCCCTGCCAAAGCCAATAAAGGGGAGAGTGACGATTCAATTCCCTAGAACGGGGTGGCTGGTTGAAATTCCCCAGCAGTAGCAATTGCAGCAGGCACTCAAGCTGGGATGGGGTAGAGAAGTTGAGTCTTTTCTGAAAAAAGCAGTTTACTCGGGGGGGACAACTACATATCACACAATTACACAATTACAGTTTTACAGTTTAACAAAACTACTTTTGGGTGTATCATCTGGAAGCCCCTGGAGACAACTACTCAGGCATGTTTCACTTGTCCAACTAATCTAACAGGTGCCAATGTTTGTTTATCACAGCACCTGAACTTTTGCCATGCTTCTTGCCCTGTTGAATGTTTCACCATGTGCCGAAAAAGGCACAGAAGCCTTTCTCAGGGTTCCTTTCCTATTGCATTCCGTGCTGTTTAAATGCATTGCTTTAACTGAAGCTTTTATCTTTGTACTTCACTTTGAGTGCCTTAATGTACTCCCTGAGGCATCTGGTGGGGCCACTGTGTGATACAAGAAGCTGGACTAGATGGGCCTTTGGCCTGATCCAGCAGGGCTCTTCTTATGTTCTTATGTTCTTAATGATTGGGCTGGAAAAGCAAAGCAACTTACAAAGAAATAAAACCACTATGCAGACCATCTTGCATTTTATGAAGATAATAAGCCATGTGTGTCATGGCTACTATGAATGATCTAAGACATGGTTTCTCAACCTTTGGGGGTCCGCGTACCCGCTAGGTGGGCCCCCAAAGGTTGGCATACCCCCAGACCCCCCAAGTCCCGCATACCCCCACGTACCCCTAAAACGTGGAACCCCCCCAAAAGTGTTTTTTAGCCTGTGGCATGACCGAGCGGGTTCTCCGACTCGCGCCGCAAGCCGGAGGACCCGCTCAGCCACGCCACAGGCCGGAAAAAAACACTTTTCCCCCATTTTTCCGCTGCCCGTTATCAGCTGCTGATTGCAGCAGGTGATAACGAGGAGCATCTTGCATACACCCAAACTGCGGTCCGCGTACCCCTAGGGGTATGCGTACCACAGGTTGAGAACCGCTGAACTAAGACAACTGCTTTTTTTGGAATTTAAAGAGAAACAGTTTGTGTTTGTTTTCCTTGTAAACCTAGGGATGAAATTGTTTGCAACAAGCAATGTTGGTTTCAGGAAGCATTTAGTTCAAAGTCAGCAAGCTTTTGAATGCTGAAGGGACAGATTCTCAAGGGACTGAATAGTTGATGCATCAAAAATTGTAATGGATATGTCATTTCCCACGTACACTACAGGCAATGGAGGATAAACTGTCGAGAGTAGAGCTGTTTAGCAAGAGGATGGTGCAGGGCCCTTAAAATTGTGGTGGGAGCCAGATTTGACTATGCCGACTTGCAGCCACAGCTTCATGGTGTTGTCAGGTCACAAGCCGGTGGACATGCACGTCCCTTCAACATAATGAAGCAATGAAGGCCATCATGGAAAGGAAACCATGAACCGTGAAGGAAACCAAGTTTCTAAATTCAAACTGCTCTACCCATAATCTCTGATCCCGTTTCAGAAATGTAGTACAGCGGGTCAGCCTTACCCGCGGGGAGTTGGTTCTGGAACTCAGTACAGATACAAAAATCAGCACATGCTCAAGTCTGCTTGTAAAATGGCGTAACATTGCAAAAAATGTGTAACGTTGCATAAAATTGTGTAAATTGCATTTATAGTATTGTATTATTACTGTATTTATTTACACAGCTCTATTAAGGTACATGACAGCAGGGTATGTGGAATTTTTTGCAAGGTATGCGATTTTTTTTTCTGAATACATTTTTGATCCGTGGTTGATTAAATCCGTGAATCCAAGTCCCGCAGATACAGCGGGCCCACTGTACCTGCAAACTCTACAGCAGACATGTACAATTTATAACCTAACAAGCTGAACATACCCTGCTAGCCATGATTTCTGGCCTGCTAGTCCCACTGTTGACAAAATATATCAGGCATACAGCAAAACCAGAATGTCTATACGTGGCTGGTGAATTACATTTGGTTTGATAAGTCACAAGTTATTCAAAACTGTTCTACAGACAATATGAAGAGTTTCCTCGGTCTCTTACACAGAGTCTCTCTCTCTCTCTCTCTCTCTCTCTCTCTCTCTCTCTCTCTCTCTCTCTTTCTCTCTCTCTCTCTCTCTCTCTCTCTCTCTCTCACACACACACACACACACACACACACACACACACACACACACACACACACAATATATCAGTTTGGTTCTAGGCCATGGATCCATCAGATGCTAAAAATTATGAAAAATCAGCAAGGGCAATTAACGACACAATCCAATGTAAAAAAGTGCCGGGGGAGCACATGCTCCCCCGGCGCTGGGTGCTGTAAATGCTCGCGGTCCACTCTCCCCATGCGCACTGTCCCTACGCCCACCAGACCAGGTAAGCCCTGCACCAGCCGGTGCAGAGGCGGGTGGAGGGCGGACCGAGCATTGAGGGAGGGCGACCATTGGCCACACTGGGCAGTGAGAGGGTGGGGATATCGGCGGCGAGCTCTGCCGATATTCCAAGCCCTCTCCCAGCCCGGTGCAGCCTTACATGCCAGGCAGGCTCGAATGTACACCAGATCCAGAGTAGGCCCATAGGGCTTCCGGCTGCTTATGTTCTTATGTTCTTATGCATCCGGGGAACGGGACGAGCATCCCCTTCCCTCGAGGTGCACCTGGGCTGCCCTGGGGCAGCCGGAGAACAGGCTAGGATGCGGCACCCGCTCCTTTAGGCTGGCTGCCGCATCTTACACAGGATGGGTAGTGGTTTGGGAGTCGGACTTAGACCTGGAAGATCCAGGTTCAAATCCCTGCTCAGCCACGAAGCTTCCTGGGTGACCTTGGGCCAGTCACTATCTTTCAGCCCCACCTACCTCACAGGGTTGTTATGAGGACAAAAGGAGGGGAGGAAATATGTACACCACTCTGAGCTCCTTGGAGGAAGGGCGGTATAAAAATGTGAAAAATAATAAAATAGTAATAATGGGGCTGCCCGACTTGTCCATTCTCAGTTCAAGTGGAACAGCAATAGCACATATCAGAAGTGATACATTGCTGAGGTATTCAAAGATGCGTGACACAGACGTTGGAGAAAACAGGGCCATGATTTATTGAAATTACAATGCCGAGCGCCAATTGCATATGCAGTGGGTCCTGACTATACATCCACCCAACGCCAACTCTGGTAAAAATCCCCGGTGGCTGCTGGAGGCCTTGGCGCTGCAACATTGAGTCAAATTCACTTTTTTTGTGCCACATGCTTCCTTGCCCAGTTTCAAATATCATTGGGCTTGACAAAATTTTAAATTAGAAAATAATTTGGTTAATTTTGATCCCTATTCAAATCGTGCTCTATTCCCAATTACGTCATTGTAGACACAACAGGATCTGAATCTGCCCCTAACTCCCTATGAGTCCACAGCTACCTGCGCACCTCCAGATCCCTTGCGTTTTTTCTTGAAAACTGTATATCAGTATGAATAACAGCAACAAGATGGTGACTGTAGTAGCATATTGGCTGCAGTGGCAGCTGCTGCTTTGGAGGCAGGGTCCCTGCCCTCCTGCCCGTCCGCCCCCAGGGCCCGTTTTCGACCAGTTACAGGCTGCGTGACGTCACCCCAGGGGTGTGGCGGGGCATGGTTTCCGGGTGATGTCATGTGGTGGGGGCATGGCTTCCTTGGGGCATCAGCTCGGCCCTTGCCCTCCCTCGGGGGTGGCGTTACTATGCCTCTGGGCAGGGAACGTCTCTGTTTCTTCATCTCTATGCCCCTTTCCCCCTATTTCTCTGCCTTCCACCTCCTGTCTGTCATCTCCTTTGCTTAATCTTCCTCCCTCCTTCCTTGGTACTTTAAAAGTTGATACGGCAGCGTTGGCACCAGTAATGCTGGGAAAGGTAGTCCTTTCTGCAGCTCTGGCACCTGCAATACTTCTGTAGCAGCATTTCAAGTGCTAGAGAGGGAGAAAGACCTCCTGTTCCACCACTGGTGCAGCCACAGCCAGGTACTGTAAATGGGAGGGGCATTCTTTTTGAAGTATCCATGCCACTGCTTTTTCCCCAGGATGTTGTGCACACGCTGTTGTGCACTGTGCTTCAGTGTCTGTGTACATTCAACAGTTGTCAGCCCCACCTCAGCTAGCACTTTCTAATCCATCCTTCCTGATATGTCAGAACTGGCCAGGTTAGGAAATGGGTGGTGCAGACGCAGCCTTAGTAAGAGTGCATCATCATAGGCAAATATGAATTCCTGTAAAGCCGGTGTATCCTGTAAAGCGGTGATTGCCAATATATAATTACAGAGTAGGACTGTCTGTGAGAGCTACTGGTTAGCTTAGCTATAGTTTACAATTTTATGTAAGCACGAGAGTTCCAAAAAAACGCCTACTTCTGCTTCATTGACTACGCAAAAGCCTTTGATTGTGTGGATCACAACAAACTGTGGCAAGTTCTTAAAGAGATGGGGATACCAGACCACCTTACCTGTCTCCTGAGAAACCTGTATGCGGGTCAAGAAGCAACAGTTCGAACCGGCCATGGATCAACTGATTGGTTCAAAATTGGGAAGGGAGTACGGCAAGGCTGTATATTGTCACCCTGCCTATTTAACTTATATGCAGAGTACATTATGAGAAATGCAGGGCTGAATGAATCGCAAGCCGGAATCAAGATTGCCGGGAGAAACATCAACAACCTCAGATATGCAGACGATACCACTCTAATGGCAGAAAGTGAAGAAGAACTAAAGAGCCTCTTGATGAGAGTGAAAGAGGAGAGTGCAAAAGTTGGCTTGAAACTCAACATTAATAAAACTAAGATCATGGCATCTGGTCCCATCAATTCCTGGCAAATAGAAGGGGCAGAAATGGAAGCAGTAACAGATTTTACTTTTTTGGGTTCCAAGATCACTGCAGACGGAGACAGCAGCCATGAAATTAAAAGACGCTTACTCCTTGGAAGGAAAGCTATGGCAAATTTAGATAGCATAATAAAAAGCAGAGATATCACCATACCAACAAAGGTTCGTATAGTCAGGGCGATGGTGTTCCCAGTAGCAATGTATGGTTGCGAGAGCTGGACCATAAGGAAGGCTGAGCGCCGAAGAATAGATGCTTTTGAACTGTGGTGCTGGAGAAGACTCCTGAGAGTCCCTTGGACTGCTAGGAGATCAAATCAGTCAATCCTAAATGAAATCAACCCTGACTGTTCCCTGGAAGGACAGGTACTAAGGCTGAAACTCAAATATTTTGGCCACCTAATGCGAAGAGAGGACTCTCTGGAGAAGACTCTGATGCTGGGAAAGACTGAAGGCAAAAGGAGAAGGGGAAGGCCAAGGATGAGATGGTTAGACAGCATCACCGATGCAACGAACATGAAAATGAGCGAACTCAGGAAGATAGTGGAGGATAGGAAGGCCTGGCGGGATATGGTTCATGGGATCACGAAGGGTCGGACACGACTTAACGACTGAACAACAACAACAACACAATTTTATGGTGGGGTAGGGGTTCACAATATATGTACAATGTAACATGCAATGCTAGAACAAGACAAAGACTTGATGGGCATTTGCAATGTAATGTAAATACATCTGGAAAGTAGTGATTTAGCAGTGCGATAGTACTACTACCATCCACAGTGGTAACACCCCATAGAAGTTATATTTATATTAACTGACCTTGAAGTAATCAGGATTTTGGACTGTGCTTTTCTGTTTGGATCCTATTCAGCAAAATTTGCACAGTTTGTGGGATGGAACTAACCAAGGAAATAGGAGAAATGACTTGCTCCCTTGCAGTAGGTGAGAAAATGTATTAATAACTTTCAATCAAGTGTTTTCATGACTCATCACAAAGTACTCCCCATCTACTTATATCTGAGCAAATCTCCAAGTCAAACCTAAATCACCTCTGAGAAACTGCAGAACATTATTATCTGAAACTAATTAGCATTTGGTTTTTGTAGCCTTCTGGTGCTAGAACACTGATTAGCATTCCTCTGAGGTTGGACTGGTTTGGGGATTTCTTGCTAGTCTCATAATGAAGAATTTACATGATTAACCATTTACATCTGTGCCCAATGTGTAGAGCAATTCCTTTCATTAATCTATAGGCCACATGATTAGCTTCCTGGAAAAGCCTGAGGCATTTCACATCTAGCAACACTTTCTCATTTTTTATTTATTTGTTTCGGCTGGGAGGCTATGGCACCAAGGGCAGAGTGTAATTCAAATCTTTATTATTATCTAATTCAGCTCAGTTGTCATGTCAAAACAAAATTTCATGCACGTTACCAGATTAGTGTTTTTTCAACTGTTCTCCCAGCGTGGAATGTAATTTAGGCCTTGGATTTACAGAACAACCTAACAAAAATCTGTGCTTTCTGTTTAAAGACTTGAGGGAGAGGTGATCTCATTTGAAACAGGGCTCCTTTCTTGTCACCGTTCTCAGCAACACAATCCTAGGCACAGTTCCTCAGAAGCAAATCCTACTGCGTTGAACAGGAATTGCTCCCAGGTAAGTGTGCATAGGATTGCAATCTTAGATCAAAACCACTGCCATGGATACACAGGGTCATACAATAATGCTTCCTCCATAACTATGCCCAAACCCACTTCTTTTATGATTAATAGCATCACCACCTGGACTTTGTGAAGGGATCAAGAATATTTGGTATGCCACTAAAGAATATTTCTTGTGGCCCCAGCCCAGTTAGCCCCAGCCTATCCTGCGCTCTGACAGAAACTCTCTGAGGAGACTCTGGTTCAAGTCAAGTCTTGCAGGAATGTCTTGTTGGTTGGGGGAAGGCCCACAATTGTCCAACTCTAGATGGCTCCCCTTTCACCGGAGTCAGCAGCCCCTCCCCCTCACCGTCAGAGCCATTCTGGCGGCAACAGCAACACATGGGACACTCCCCCATCGCTGCCGGAATGGCTCCGATGGCAAGGGGGAGTGGCTGCTGACTCCAGTGTAATGGAGTCTTGCAGAACTACTTGCCACTGCCCCAGTCTAGCTATGCCACAGCACAGAGGATTCCCACCCCACCTCACGACATTTACCCAGTCTCATTGTTATGCCATCAAACTAATTTCAGCCCAAATTCAACACAATGCTAGCCAATGGCTAACATTCTGAAAATATATACATGACTAAGTATGAATTAAAGTTATCATGGCCAGTGATAACAGTCTGAAGAAATAGGACAAAACGTTGATCTTTGAAGCCAATGTTTACTGTTTTAATGTGATCTTTTAACAACAAAGGCTTCTTCCCTCCTAAGCATGGCTACTAGTCCCGTTGTTACTCCTCATTCGATCTCTATATACCATCTATCATCTCAGTTGCTCAAGCACAAAAACGTTTACGTGTGTCAGTGCTCCATGATCAGCATTTGTCTGCGGCAACAAATGCTGAACATCGGAAGAGATATTCTCTGCAACAGCCACCTGGAATTGCCACCCCAAACATGTCATCAACACATTCAAAGGATATCCTCATACATTCATTTCCATGTGGAGATGTACACCTGAACAGGGTTGGGGCTTTACTTGATAAGGAAGCTGACAAGAAGCATCAGGTATTGCCAGGTGATCTCATCCATATATTCAAACTGAACATGGTTTGGCCCTGATCCGTATAATTGTCTGCTGTCATAAAGCTCACTGAAGTAAATATATTCATCGCTTTGAATTAGGCTTAACAGTTAGTCTAGCTAGTATACATGGGCTGACTCAGGCAACAGATTCCTGTGCTCCTGGTTTGGTCCTTTTAGTGTATATAACCAAGAGTGCAAGAAACGTTATAGAGCAAAGCATTACCTTCCCTTTTGGAAAGTGAGTATAGGAAACTGGCGGTAAGGATTACAGTCAGAGCCTACACTGCTTTGTGCCTTGCAGGTGAGCAGCTGGCAGCAGACCAGCACGGGAAAATGTATTGTACATTTCGTAATTGCTTTGCCATTTTAGCAAGTCCCCCAATTAGAGCCATCTGAATGAGCCCTATATAAGAATAATCTTGTGATTTAAACCAGTAAAATAATGGCACAGACTGGCACAGATATTCAGTTCTCTTCCACACAAGGATACCAATCTTTCCGGTGTGTCCAAAAAGAGTCTCAAGGAAGTACTGCACAGTTCCTGCTGAGATTCCTCAGGCGCTGTAAGACTTTAGCTTAGGTTAGGAGGACACCAAGTGGCAGGATAGAGCATGGCCAAAATAGGAAACCATCAAAGGCCCTTTGCAAAATGTTTCCATACCGGCCACAGCATTTGAAAATAACCTAAATGAAACAGGGTCAAAGTTGTCTCTGATCAGAACCATCAGATTAGTTTATAAAATAATGCCATGAATGCCAGGCCTGTTAATGCAGCCTTGTTAACTCTCAGAGTTCAGATGTGAGCTACTATTTTGGGACTACCTTCTCTGTGTGTGTGTGTGTGTGTGTCTGTGTGTGTGAGTGTGTGTGTGTGTGTGTGCGCACGCGCGCATGCAAGACTGTTGTAATTTTGCAGACTTCATAGTTGAGAATACCACAGGTTAGCAGTCAGGAATGCAGAATAGCCAGCGCTTATGTTGAGCTAATAAGCCAAGAGGCTACTTAATGGTTTTTAATTACTTCCTGATGGTCCTGAATGGGAGTCCTCAGGACCTTGTGCATCTACCTGAGAGGAGGGGCTGATGTGTGAATGTCAGGTGACACTGACCTTCCTGTGGTCAGTGAAAAAGACATAGCTACAGATTATGCAAGAGAGAAAGCCTGAGGTGGAATTTGATCTGAGAGAAATTGCTACGGGAAAGAACTGACAGCTTGCAGCGGCAAACACGCTTAGAAGACACACCGGCAGGGTTGCTGCAAGAGGGATGCACCTGTGCCACCGGTGTCTGGGTCCTTCTGGGCCCCAGGGTAAAGAGGGGTAGAAAAAGGGGGGTGCTGACTAAGCAACCCGGACTCCCAGCCAGGCCTCAGTGTTCAGCAGTGGGGAGGGAGTTGCTTCACCCTTCACCCTCCTTCCTCTTCCACCCGGCTCCCGGCTCCCTCCCTGGGCTTGGCCCAGCCTCAGCCCCAGGGGAGCAGATCCTGAGCAGCCTTCAGGTAGTCTGTCCAGAGACTCCCTCATCATTGGCCCCTGAGTGCCTTATAAAGCCCTGGGCCCTCCCCTTCCGCAGCTGTCTCTCCTCCATCCCACCCACCTCCATTCCCCAGCTTTACCTGAGCCAGTCCTGTGGTTAAAGGGACAACGTTGCCCCAGGATGCAGCAGCCTTCATCTGGCAAGGAGCAGCCAACCTTGTGCCCTGACGGCTCAGGGGATGGTGGGAGGACTTGACATACATCCATGCATTGGCTGTACAGTGCCAGTTGCTGCTCCCCCGCCAGGGTTGTGATGGGACAACTCAACTGGAGTCCCCCAAACAGTGTGGGGGCGGGTCCGGAAGTGGACAATTACAAATACACCATAACCCTCCACTGATATCTCCTTCAGGGGAAGCCCAAACCCAGGTAATGCTGTGTGGCCCCTGGAACTTCTCACTGCTTGTGGAAGTCAGGCACATAATACAGAGTCTGAACGTTTCAGAAACCAAAAAGCACAGAAAGGAATGAAAATGTTATAAACTGTTACTTGCTCCATTGTCATAATTGTGTGTGGACATGCATGGCCTCCAATACCCAAATAACTTAACATCTTTGTAGGCCTTGTTTCAGGGTGAAAGCACACAATCGACAGGATCTGAAACAAAGAAACTCAATTTATTCTTAATTCCTGTCCTTTCTGCTCTTCTTTCCTCATCTTTTTCCTTCCCTTTCTCTTTGAGCATGGTGAGAAATCTAATTCTTAGGACTAGACAACAGAAATTTTAACAGGTGAAATTCTACACAGTTAATGAACTGCCCCAAAGGGATATGCTTGTGTTTTGTACTATGGAATCTGCACTCAAGCACAAAATGTACTATGGGAATCCACCCTCTGGGGGCATTTACAAAGGACTTCAAGTAGATCAGATTTGCTCATACAATGCATTCAGTTTCCACAGCCCGCATTATGTCAGTCCAGTGTCAGACAGGCATAATACACGTACTTGACTCAAACCCCCCCCCCCCCCGAGGCTAATACCAACTTTGATTTAGCTTGGTAATAGATTTCAGTTGGGAAAACAGTACGGGGGAGAGTTAAGCACCCCCTCCCCTATGCTACTGCCCTAAAGCAAACCTACCCACCTGTGACTACTTTTAAGATTTGTTTTTAAATCAGGAGGTTCACTCAGATCTGCCACATCATGTCAATTTTGGTCATATGGCTGCAATACATTGCTATGCACAATTACTTTGGGCTGTGCCTATTGAGCACAGCGAGACATTTTTGATTGAGTTGTAAAATGGACTTTTTAAAAGATCTGGTTCAGGGGTTAGGACTACATAGGCTTACCAGATCTTCAACCGGGACAGAGTGCTAGACCTTTAGGAGAAGGAATGTGGGCAAGTGTAGCTTGTTAAGTCCTAGAGCACAATCCTAGGCATGTCTACTCAGAAGCAAGCCCCATTGAACACAATGGGGCTTGCTTCTGAGTAGACATGCCTAGGATTCTGCTCTAGGACTTAACAAGCTGCACCTGCCCACATTCCTTCTCCTAAAGGTCTAGCACTCTGTCCCGGTTGGAGATCTGGTAAGCCTAGGCCTACATGAAGGACCAGTTCATGGAGAGAGGGCAAATGGGAGAATGCCAGCTAGCCACATACATCAACGTGCTCCCTGGCCAGAATCCTTGAACCATGCAGTACCAGTGGCAGCAGTAGAACAAGTCAGCCACTCCTGTGCCCAGCACCCCATCTACAAATAGGAGTGTCCCCCAGAAGTCTAGCAGATACTTCCAGTGGTTGGCGAGAGTGGGAAGAGCTGTCATTACTAATGACAGCTCCTCCCACCCTGTTACTTATTATCATAAACTTGAGGGTCATGCAGCTTTGCAGGACTTTGCCCTAGGGCTGCCAGTTGGCACCGGCACTGTTGCTTTCACAAAATTCACTGTATTCTATATAAAGAACAGTGCAAAAAACCTAATTTCAGTCAACGACTAACAGCCCAATCCAGCATAGATTAACGCCGGCGGAGCTACCACTCCTCCAGCGTTGGGTGTCATAAACATGCCATAAGGCACGTTTTCGACACCTGGGGAGTAAGCGGCACGCTCACTCTGGTGACAGCCACAGACCGTGCTGCTGGACACAGGTAAGACCTGCGCCGAGCGGTGGGAGGGCATGGGGAGGGAGGGCAGGGTGGCAGGGGAGGGGCGATTAGCAGGGCAGGGCAGGGGCAGGGGCAGGGGTGGGGATATCGGTGACGTGCTCTGCCAATATCCTATTCCCCATCCCGTGCCTGGCCAGCTTTACACCGGCCGCTTGGTTGTGCGTCAGCAAAATAGCTGGCGCACATCCAAGGAGGCCCATTGGGGCCTCTGGAGCTTACACTAGGGGAAAGGGACGAATGTCCCTTTCTCTCGAGGTGTGCTCCAGTTCCGCCAGCGCGGACCGCATCCTTACTTAGGATGCAGCGGCTGGCTGTTTAGCGTTGCCGGTGCATCCTACACAAGATTGCACTGTAATTATGTCTATAGTAGACCTTACATTAGTTTGTAATAACTCACTTTTACTGTGAAAAATAACTTATTTTTCCAGTTCGGGGTATCTGTTGTTCCTGATGTATGTTTTTCAACAGATATAATTCTTAACTGCTGCTGAATAAGTAATGGAAAGATACAAGAAGTCAGACTGGGAGTTGATAATACTGCAAAGAGCTGCAGGGAATTAATTAATACCTGTAAAAGGAAAGCTTAAAGTATGTACAAACAACCTTGTTAAACCTGTTGTTTCAAAGTGATCACTCAATAGTTAGGATTAAAGTGATAAGGTGAACGGGTCTGATGAATGAGGATCCCAAGAACTTGGAGGGGAGTTGGAAATACACCAAAAAAAGATAAATGTTCCATGGAAGATGACATGGCCATCTATATGTTAGTGGGTGTTTTGCAGACATGATGGAATGGTGGAGTGGAGTCAAGATGTATTCTATAAAACAATTCTATTTATTCGGACTAAATAATTCCCTTCACGGATTGAGGGTGAAACATACATAAAGAGACTTTTATCTTGACTTGCTTTTATTGACATAGTATTCAGCCCGAGTAAATGGAATTGTTTTATGTCATGGACTGTGAAACACTTAACCAATGGAAGATGTATTCTGTTCTTTGTAGTCATTTTGATGTTCTTTATTACTGTAGTGTATCCTTGTGGTCCGTCTGTACTAATGCCATAATGGAATAGAAACCCAAACCATATATGCAATGCCTATCTTTATTAACAAGTAATATATTGTATGGATTCCACATTCACTCCAAGCTGCCTGACTACCCTTGTAGAGTTTCTGTTGGATAGTTGTCCGCTTCTACCCCTCAAACTCACAACCACTTGTAACAGACTCTCATTCTTCACATGCATGCATAGAAAGGGAATGGTATCATTTTTATCCACTGCCCTCACCTCCTGTACACATCTGGCATACGGTACAAAACAGCCTAAGCAGAGAGAGAGATTGTATCTGCTCTGTATACATAACCTAGGACTCTGCCATAACTTCGAACCCTAATCACATGTATAGAGCCTATGTGCAAATACACTTTGTACATGTGTAGACAGGCCCAGCTCAACAGCAAGTTGCACCTGAGGGGCAGAAACATCATTCGCTGCTGCCACCACTGCTGCCACCACCACATCCTCTTGGTCTATTATACTAGGAAGGCAACCCGCTGTCACTGCATTGTGAGATTTTATTTTATTTATTTATTTTTCACATTTTTATACCACCCTTCCTCCAAGGAGCTCAGAGTGGTGTACATATTTCCTCCCCTCCTTTTTGTCCTCACAACAACCCTGTGAGGTAGGTGGGGCTGAGAGATAGTGACTGGCCCAAGGTCACCCAGGAAGCTTCGTGGCTGAGCGGGGATTTGAACCTGGATCTTCCAGGTCTAAGTCCGACTCCCAAACCACTACACCATCCTGGCTCTTTTCCCCACCCCCTGACTTCTAAACAGGGTGGTGGCCGCCGCCACCAAACAAATCACACTGAGAACAGCAATCTCCTCACCTCACTCCTTTGTGTGTAGTCCCTTTAAACAAATCAGGAAGTGCAGAATGTGGTGGGAGCATTCTCAGCATGACCCACACTTAAAGTTAAAGAAACCATTGAGTATGGAGCAAGGTAAGGGGCAGGAGGCCGGATCGCTGCCTTTCGGTCCACATCCTTTAGCAAGCGGAAAGTGGATTGGAGTGGCTCAATCTGTGGCAGGTTTGAGGGAGGAGGCAGCAGTCTTGGCAAGAAAGGCATGCCGAGTCTGTTCACTGTTCTCCACACATACCACTCAATGCGAGCGGCATCACTCGCATCACTGATGGGCCATTCATGTTTCACTAGAACCTCCATCTTTTGATCTGAATATACAGATAAATATTCTTTGCCCTATATCAGGGGTTCTCAACCGGTGGTACGCGTACCCCTGGGGGTACGCGAACCGACAGGCGGGGGTACACGGCTTGCTGCGGCTTATCAGCTGCAATCAGCTGTGAGTCGGCATCGGCTTTTAGTTTTTTAAATTTAAACTCCCAATGCCGACTCACAGCTGATAAGGCACAGACTCGCAGGGCTCCCATACAAAAAAACCTCTGCCAAATCTCTATATAAACTATACAAATCTCTATATATACATTCTCTCTGACTAAATAGTCTCTAATTTCTTACTGAAAAGAGAAACATAATTGACCGTGCCAGGGGGTACACTTGGTGAAAAAGGTTGAGAACCCCTGCCC
Source organism: Plestiodon gilberti rubricaudatus (assembly GCA_026170595.1). Taxonomy (NCBI): domain Eukaryota; kingdom Metazoa; phylum Chordata; class Lepidosauria; order Squamata; family Scincidae; genus Plestiodon; species Plestiodon gilberti. The sequence goes on along the minus strand of JANXHW010000001.1, from coordinate 231,712,711 downwards.
TATATATTCTTGTCTGTATGTCATTGCAGCCCTTGCTATAAGTTATTTACACTTCAAGTTTATATCAGAACCAATTCTGAAATCTCAGCACACATAACTTTTCTTCTAATAATTAGGGGAGAATGTGCAATTGTTCCAATTAAAAGCTACATAAGTGACATTCCTCCTCCCTTCACCCCCATCATTATACTGCGCGTTGCCTTCGCCGCACTGAATGGCGAGGGGGCGGGGGCGCCTCATGCCGGGGAGTAAACGGAGGTTAGCACAGTGCGGAACGTACCTTCCGCCCCACCTCGAGCGACGCCAGTGGGCTCTGGTCTTCCCGCTGCCGAAGTGTGCTTTACAGCTGCTTTTCAGCAGCCACTGTCAGTGGAACACATGTTCTGCAGGCGGCTTAGCCCAATAGGTTTGGGCTGTTAAGCTCCTTAATAAATGCAGTACGCATAACTGGCCATTTTTAGTAAATACCAATTTTCACTGAGCAGAAAACAACTGGAGGTTGTTTGCCAAAGCCTTCAGATTAGATCAGCAATGCAGGAAACCTCAGAACAATGTAAACTGAAGAAAAAGGTTCAAGAGTGCAGCTACTGTATGTATTAATGGGCACAGCATGCCTAAAATAATCCCACAGACCAAAATACACTGCCAACAAGGTTTTTATGACTGTTTGGTCTACTCAGTCACCTTAGAAACAGATGTGAGCACACCAGGGCACCAGGGATTTGTTTAGTCTTCGCTGAACCTGAACACTAGTGGACAAAACTCAGCTCTAAAACAAGAATAGGCCTGCATATTATTAGGGGATCAGAGGCTCTCATTCAGCATATCCAAACCGTTAAAGTCACATGTACACCAACCGATTCATCCCTAATTCCTTTATATGGCAGATAGAGAAAATACAGGGCTGATAAAGGCAACGCTGTCTGTGCCATCCCAGGGACGTTGTTAGCCCAGCATGGTGCCATCCCATGCCCTACTTCAGGGGAATTCACTGTGTTTCTGCTTTAGAGCTAAAGCATTCAACTGTGGAGGAGGCAAATTCCTATGTAGATTGTGCTTCCTATTATTTCTGCAACTTCAAAGCCAATCTACACGATCTGCACTCCCATGCTCTACGTCTACTGCAGGGCTCTGCAATTTCGGCCTCAAGCCATAAAATCATATTTGCATGTTCCCACCTGTCCAAAAAAGACCCTGCATGTGCAAAATGACTCTTTAATTCTGCCGAGCTGTCTGCTGACCCTCACCCCTATTCAACCATGAGCATCTGACTATTTGTGGCAGAGTGAATGGGGGCAGACATTTAGAAGTGCATCTGAATACAGCTGTCGACACACTGTACTACTTTCCAATGGATCTACATCCAGATGCGCATCCCCCTTCTGTAGCACTATTCGTGTGTTATGAATATTCAAGAGAGCTGGTTGAAGGAGACATCTTGCTCCATAGTATTGGTGAACTATGAACCCACCATGGAAAGACAGGAAATGTTGGCCAGTGGCCTCAGCAATGGGGATGAATTCCACTCAGCCTTCAGAGTCAGAGCAAATACCAGGATTTTGATTGCCCTCCATAATGTCACCAATCCAACTGGCTACAGCCCTATGCAAACATGGGCAACAAAGGCTCAATTGTGGTGGCAGAGAGTGTGTTGGCAAACCCCACCCCATGCCAATATGCTCCTGAAACCCCGTCCCCCCCCCACACATCCAACATTTGTCTGCGAGGGCAAACACTGCATGCAGAGAGAGTTTCTCCCTGTATCCACCACTCTGGAACTCTCCCTGCATTCGGGGGGCGGGGGGCGGCGGCGGCGGCTTCAGACGTGGGTCAGCAGCACAGGGACAGGACTTGCCGGCTCTCTTCCTGCCTTCCCAGCCATGCATTTGTTGTCCAACCATGTAGGTAACATCTGCATAGGGCTTCCATGGCATCATGAAATCATTACGCTCACATTGTGATCTCTTATTAGCTGGGATCACATGACTGACATCATGTGGTGAAGTCACCCTACCAAGTTTGTTTTGTTAAAAAGGCAGCAAAGGAGCAGCAGCAGATCAGAGGGAACCATTTCCTGATCATTGATTTATTCTGACATTTATACCCTGCCTTTCTACAATAAATCATACTTAAAACGGCTTACAAATAACAAACTTACTGTATATAAAAAATATGATTTTAAATCTCAACAATAAAGCAAACAGGAGCAAAAATGGCACAATAAAAACCCTGTATCAGCAAACAATAAATTTAAACAAATACAACTGTGAACAGGTACTAAAAATGTACAAAAGACTAGTTGTGCAAAGCATTTTCCCTGCCATTTGCTTCCCAAATGACGTTTGCATCAAACATCATGAAAATTCAGTGTAGCATTATTTTTAAAAAGCTCAGATGCACATTGCAGACTAGATCCAATGTCTGGATGCCAACAGAAGTCTGAGAACCACCTGAATTTTACTTATCTGCTGCAAAGAAGTGGTGGAGAGAGTTTGCAGGGGGAATGCTAGTAATGAGAGTGGGGTGGGGTGCATAATATCCCTTCTCCAACCCTTCACTCTAAGTCTACCCCAGCTTCCCAGCCACTTCTTCCTACCTGACATGGCAAACATGCATTTGGAATGCTGGAGGGTAAGCAGCTGAGGTGTTGGGGGGGCAGTTTGGACCAATGGGTAGGGATCAGGCTAAGCACACCTCCTGCTCTGCTCTTGCTCTCCAAAATTTCCCACAAGTAGTTTCCTCATCCCCTCAGCATTCCAGTTGTGTCTGCAATGCATAGTTAGCCTCTCACTTTCAACCAGACCATATACTGGCATTCTAGCCATAGCTCCACTGTCAGATAGGATTGCCAACCCTCCAAGATTGGACTGGACTCTCCAGGAATCAGCATCAATCTCCAGGTGATGACTGAAAGCAATCCTTGAGATTTTAACAGGGTCTCCAAGAATTTCCAACATCACATCATGTTTGGAGCAAACAGTGGCATCACTAGGGCGCATGCCGCCCCATAGCGGGGCGCGCGCGTCACCCAAGTGACGCCTCCACCCTATACCCCCCCTCTTACAAATCTTCGCCGCGGCCATAGGTCGCGGCGCGATTTGGGGGGGCGGCCGACGAGGCGCCGCTCCGGGCACCCGCCGGCCCGCCGCTCCGGGCCACTGGCCCCGGCGCCCCCTTAATTGTTGCAGCCGGCTCGGGGACGTCTTCCCCCGCCAGCTGTCCGGAGCCTTCTGAGGAAGGTCCGCTGCATGAACATTATTTATAACGTTTTTTAGCACATGCGCAGATCGTTCCTGAGGGAAAAGGGCAGCCCTTTTCCCTCAGGGACGGACTGCGCATGTGCAAAAAACATTATAAATAATGTTCGCACAGCGGGCCTTCCTCAGAAGGCCCTGGTGCGTTGGCTGGGGAAGACGTCTTTGGGGACAACGTGCGCAAGAGAGGTGACGCGTCACGCGTGTGCACGCGTCATCCCTTGCGCGCGTCACCCCATAGCGGCCCACTACCGTCGCTTGACGGTAGCAACGCCAGTGGGGGCAAATATCCAGGAATTGTGTCTTTCCCGAGTTGGCAACCCCATTGTCAGAGCGAGGCTTGCGTTGCAACAGCTGAAGCAGCCCCATATTCAAACAGCGCAATCCTGACTAACTTCAGAGCACAGGAGAACACGCTCCGTCGCTCTAAAGCTTCGCAAATGGGCCGTAAGGGACGTTTGCGATGACTCATGAGTAGGGGCCGCTGGCACAGAGGCCGGCAGCCCTCACTCTGCCACCCTCTGGACTATGCGCCCGACAACGACGATAAGTCCAGCACTGGTGGGTGTAGGGGCAGGGGGAGGGAGGGCAGGGGCAGCCAGGGGTGTGGCCATTGGCCGGCTCGGACTGGGAGATGGCGGTGTGCTTCTGAGGGATATCTGAGGGATCGCCTTCTCCGATACATTCCGGCCCGCTCTCTTAGGTCATCTGAGGGGCCTCTCCTGCAGGTGCCACCTCTATCGCAAGTTAGGGGAGTGGCAACACTTCTCTGCTGTGGCGCCACAACTGTGGAACTCCCTGCCAGGGGATCTGAGAACCACCCCCTCCCTCATGACTTTTCGGCGAGGGCTCAAAACGTTATCGGCGTTTGTCCTGTCTTCAAGGGCAGCCCCACGTAGAGCGCATTACAGTAATCCAGTCTGGAAGTCACTAAGGTGTGGACCACCGTGGTCAGGTCCGATCGACTCAAGTACAGCTGCAGCTGGCGCACCAGCCGAAGCTGGGCAAACGCACCCCTGGCCACAGCCGCCACCTGGCTTTCCAGGGAGAGCTGTGAATCCAGAAGTACTCCCAAGCTGCGTACCCGTTCCTGCAGGGGGAGTGCAACCCCATTCAGAAAGGGCAGATGACTCAGTAACTGCATCGAAGCTTTCCTGACCAGTAGGACCTCTGTCTTTTCTGGATTCAATCTCAACCTATTTTACTCAAAGGCGTCACTCCGGTAGGGGCGGGGCCGTAAGTTTCACTCCGTCCTAGTCCCTAGCACCCTGCCTGCTGCTTTCTCCGCACGGGAATGGCTTCGACAGTGAGGAGGCGGGGCCGCCTCCTGCTCGCTCGGTGAAAGGGACTAGGACAGAGCGAAACTTACGGCCCCGCCCCTACCGGAGCGATGCCTCTGATTTTACTCACCCTCATGCGTCCTGCTTCTCAGTCCAGTCTGCCCCCCCAAGCAGCTGTTCTTAGAAGCCCCATGTATAAGTCAACCCAGGTTTTCAGGGTCAATTTTAAGGCATACATCTTTAGACTTATACATGAGTACAGTATGTTAGGGTACTTCATAAATTCTGCATTTGAACTCTCAAATGTCCATTATTGTGTAGCTTACTTTATACATACTCTCACAGAGATGTATTTGTGTATAAAATCTGAAACGTCACTGTTCATCAAGATAATTCATCAACTGTTCCTCTTTGCTTCCATTTTTGTGTTTAGTTTTTAAGCTGTGTGCAATACTGAGCAAATAGTCCTAGGTCTGATATAAAAAGTGATATGTAAAAGCACTATTGAGAAGACAAATACGGTGATGTTATCTTCTATCCTTGTTACAATAACACTTTACCACTCTGAGCAATGATTCAACATTTATTCCTGAATAGGCCAGAATCGCTTACAGATGAGATGGCATCTCTTGTAGCTTGATTGCATCTGTCAACATAACCAGTCAAATTCATGAGTGTTTGCTCCAGAATACCCTTGTCATTTAATAATGAATCTCCTTTGAGAACATATGTGACAGCATCCAGATTGGACACAATTCAGAGGGAAAATACAGAGCACTAAGCGTTTGGAAAACCGGTAGTGTTGGCTATAACGGCCCTTTTAAAATACTAGATGAATAATCCTTACAAAAAGTAACAACTAACTTCAGGAATGGGAAATTGAGTTCATTTGTTCTCGGGATAAACACCTTATTATGAGATGCTATTGTTTCCTTGGATTTTTAAGGTGGGTATACTAAAAAGAAAGGGTTTTTTTCCCACATAGATATAATGAAAATATCAAGCATACAATAGGCATTCGACTGCCATTGTGTTATTCAGATGGGAGGATAGGTAATGCTGTAAAAGCAATAAGATATGGAAACAGACCATCTATCAAAGCACAGCTATACAAGGCATAGGATGGTCTGCAATTGTTAACATTCACATATATAATGAGATTTGTGTTGGCAGAATTAAAACACTGACAGCCCAATCCTATTAAAATCCCGCATTCGGATGCAGCGGCGCCGGGGCAGGCTCCACTGCATCCAGTGCAGGGCTGGAGGTCTCCTTGAGAGAAGGGGACGATCTCCATGTCAAGCCCCAGCAGCCCCTATGGTAGTTTTTCCATACTACTTTCCAAAAAAGTAGTTTTGAAATGAGGAACTAGACATGCTTTTCAAAGAAATCCTTTAGTATAAACAAGGTAAAATTAGTTGCCAAATAAAATCTAACTGCTTTTTTTCTTTTCAAATACCTGGCGATTGTCCACTTCCTGTTGTATAGTTGCCAATGGATCTAGTCTGACAAGATGATTGCTATTTTGGTATTCAGCCTGCAGGGAAAAAAAACCACCTATAAATGTTCCTAAGCTTGATCATTAGCAGGCAAGATTGTGCTATGAGAGTGATTACCTTCATTTTTTCCACATTTATCATTGTTATTCCATGTAATGGAGGTCTATCAAAGATTGTGTACTTGCTTGCATGTTTTAAAAGAATAATGTATCTAGGTAACCAATTCAAGACAGAATGGAAAAACACCATCCCAATAAATATAGCACAGCATAATCATGAAGTTTCCTAAATAGGAAAAGAAAGAAGCCAAATACATTTTACCAACAAGAATTCAAGGGTGGAAGTAGAGCTTATAAATGACATGGAGTTGCTTCCATTCCATGTCTCTTTCCCTCCTCTTGCTCCTAACGTCTAGTTCAGTGGTTCCCAACCATTTTAGCACCAGAACCCCCTTTTGTAGAATGAATCTGTCAGGACCCCCCTAAGACCCAGGGCCAGAAATGATGTCATTGTTTTCAATGTTACACTGTTTAATAAATCACACTTTTTAAAATAAATCACATTTTTTAAGTTGTACTCATAAGCAGCCCCATTTGGGGGAGGGGGAGTGAACTAATATTAACAGAGATGCTAAAAGGCAAGCAGAAAGTAACACAAGGTGAGCAAACAAGCCCCAAGAGAGCATCAGACACTTCTTTCTCTGCAGTGGAGGGGGGGGGGAGGGCAGAGCTGCCATCTTGGGTGTGGCCATTCAGCCAACACCCCATGGACCCCCAGAAACTGCTTCGTGACCCCCTTGGGGGTCCCAACCCCCCAGGTTGGGAACCACTAGTTTAGTTTAATACTACAGAGGACATGACAGCAGTACCCTGTGCGTTGTCCTGCTCTACCTGATATCATTGGCTGCTGACAGCAGAGGTGGGACAACATACAATGCAACGGTGTCCTATGAATGATATGGTGTATTAAACAAGACATTCCAAAGAAGAGAGGACGCATAGACACAGAATGGTGGCACCTCTGCATCTCTCAGAATGTCTAATTCAGCCCTAATATGTCACGGGTGGGGAAAGCTCAGCCAAATAATTTCTACCCATTATCTTAACACTGTTATTTGCAGTCCAGAATAGCAATACAAAGGGGCACAGGAGAACCTGAGGATGGAAGAGATTTGGGAGTTCATTGGTGCTAAACAAGGAAAATAGCTTAGGCAGCAACCCTATACACACTTTCCTGGGAGTAAGCCCTACTGGATTCAATGAGACTTACTTTTGAGTAGACCATAGGAATGTGTACATCTGCTTTTCACTCCATCACCCCTCCTTGTTTAAAATTAAAGCTTTATGTAAAATTGGCCCAGACTGTTGCCATAAGCAGGTCTTATGCCTGCGATGGACAGCGAATGCATGGCAGTGGCACATGTTGAGATCTCACAACACACTTGTTGGCCACACCTCACAGACCTCTTCACAATGATCACTTATCTACAGAGGGCAGCACAGAATGTCAAGAGGGCTCTTTTTCACATGATGTGGGGCCCAGGAACCCTCACCAAATATGCATCAAATATGTGGAGGCCCAGGGATGTGGCTAGCTAGTGAGCATGGCAGCACACTGAGGGTGGCTATCCAATGTGCTCCCACACTCGTTCTTCCTCTCCCCATTCATGGGAAAACAGCAATTAAATAGGGCTTCTGCTTCTTGCATTTACCAGGTAATTTGACCCCACAGTTTACAATTGTTTTTCTTTTTTTCTATACTCAGGAATGCGCACGCACGCACGCACGCACACACACACACACACACACACACACACACACCTATCAACTAAAGATAACACTTCATGTATCTGACAAAGTGGACTTTAGTCCATGAAAGCTTATACAGTACTACAACAAACTGGTGGTCTTTAAAGTACCACAAGACTCTTGTTTTTGCTGTAACAGACTAACATGCTTGTCCCTCTAGAAATGGCTTCTATCCAAGAATCATTATTAAATACCTGATATGGTATCAGAATAAACCTTATTTGTAACATTGGAAAAAGAGAAGGCAGGGGGGGAAAACTACTGAATGGAACATCTGAAATTTCTAGGAAACTCTTGTTAATCTCAGAGACAATTATGAAGGCAGAGCACTTCAAAATATTTCAGTGTAAAAATTAAATAAAAGACCTCTTAAATGGCATGATATTTAAGTAGACTTACCATACGTCCCAGAATGGCTGGGACCCTCCCAGATTTCGGGCTCTGGTCCCAGCATCCTGGGAGGTATGGCGCCATCCCGGAATGCTGCCGCCACCTCCGTTTTCCTCCCGGGCCACACAAGCGCGTGGCTCGGCCTGAAAGCCCTTCGTTCTGAAGGGCTCCCCGGCCACTTGTGCGCAGCTATCCAGAATGAAAACGGTGGCAGCGACGACGACAGCAGCAGTAAGTCTGCAGAAAAAGCGGCAGCAGACACAGTAAGGGGGCAAATATTTTTTTTAAAAAATTTAAAAACCCATTTAAAGGAAAAAAAACCCCAAAAATAGAAAAATGTAAACAAAATTGGCGGCCCCAAAAAAATCCGGGGGGGGGGGGGTCTGGATTGGGTAGGCAAAAATATGGTAAGCCTATATTTAAGAGACTCAGTTTTGATCCCTAATTATGTATGCTTGTTTGAAAACTTGTCAGAGAATTTTGTTGTATTATTTATTATATTGACTAATGAAGTGCCTGTTATTTATTCTGAGACAGATGTCTGACATTTCCTCCTCCCAGTGAACCCTGGGAATTGTAGTTCTTAGTAGCTCTTCAAGGGCATTAAAAACTCACTGTTGTGAGTTTGGATTGGAATATTTATGTATTCATGAGAGATGCACAGCATAGGACAGTGAAGTACTCTGTCAGCAAAGATTTGTGTGTGTGTGTGTGTGTGTGCACACGTGCGAGTGTGCGTGTGCTCACGTGTTGACTAGGTCAGGCACTGACCAAAGGCCCTACACATCAGAGGGTCCACTTGGCTGGCCCAAGCCCTGAGTCCACAGTACTGGTATTAACAGAAGTACCCAATGCATCAACAAGGAGTTGTCAGGGGCACTTGGGGGCAGTAATGTAACTACGGTGGAGCACGTGGTTCAGCTGAACCAGGCGCTGCCTGCTGCGGAGGCGCCGAGTCCGACTCGAGTCCGACTCGAGAGACTTGAGTCCGACTCGAGGCGGCGCACGGCAGACAGTACACACACTCACATGGCTCCAATGGAGCGACGAGCGCTGCTGCTGTCTTCCTCCTGACGGAGAGAGAGTTCCTTAGGGGTGAGCCTGCCGGTGGCGCGAATTCAGTTCAGGCTTCAGCGGAAGTGAGTGAGTGTGTGTGTGTGCCTTCAATTCCCCGCCGCTGCCGGACTCCTTCAGCGGAAGTTCGCGCCGCCGGCGGGCTCACCCCAAAGGACCTCTCTCTCCGTCAGGAGGAAGACAGCAGCAGGAAGACTGAAGCGTCTCCCTGAACGCACGCCGGAAAAGGAGGTAAGCCGGCCGGGTGCCCAGTGCAGGGTCCCGCCGGGTCCCCCCCCCAGAGGTCCCCCCCGGAGCGTGGGCCGGCCTACCGGCCGCGCAGATATTTTATATGTAGAGAGCGTTCCCTAGGGGCGCCAAATCCCCCCCGAACCAGGTGCAAAAAAGTCTTGTTACGCCACTGCTTGGGGGTTAAGTGCAGGGCTTTGCCCCAATTCCCCCCCTCCACCTGATGCTGGCATTGTTTATTACTCTTCTTATACAGCATGTCAAAGGGGTTGTAGCGCAGCGATAGAGCACCTGCTATGCATGCAAAAGCTCCCAGGTTCAGTTACTGGCATTTCCAGGTAGGACAGAGAAAGAAATTTTGTCTGAAACCCTGGAGAGCTGCACTCAGTCATTTAGCGCAATCCTGATTAAGGATCTGGCCGGTAGCCCAGGGCCACCCGCCGGATCCTGAGCCCTGGCTGCCCATCAAATGGCGGGTGGGAGGTCTACTCAGGGAAGGGGATGTTAGTCCCCTTCCCCGGGTGTAAACCGGGGCCAGCCCTATTGGCCTCCTTGGATTTCCGCCAGCTAAATAGCTGGCGGAAGTCAGAGGAGGCCGTCTAATGGCCTAGCCGCCCGGCAGGGACGGGGATATGGCAGGTGGCATCCCCTGCCTCCTCCTGGGCCGGCTAAGCCAATGGCCCCCCTCCCTCGCCTGCCGGACCGCCCACGCGGCCGCCAGCAGGAGAGCTTACCTTCGTCCGGCGGCCGCGTCCCTGTCCAGCGTCGGAGTGAGGGAGGCTGGCCTTGCGCCGGCCTCCCTTACTCTAGAGTTGTTCCAAACGTGCTTTATGGCATGTTCGCGACGGCTTCTGGCAACAGAGTGCGCGCTCCGTCGCCGGTTATTTCCAGTGGATTGCGCCCATTGTACTGTTGTAGACAATATTGAGCTAGATTAGGGCCAGCCCATCCATGAGGCCAACTGAAGCGGTCACCTCAGGCAACGGATTGGTGGGGTGCACCCATCTCTGCCTGCCAACTTGCCTCCACCGCTTCTCCTTCTACTCCCTGGATTGGAAAAGGAAATCGGGGGGTGAGGGGAAGAGAAAATATGCAAGGAAGGACAGTGCTGAGCTAGGACATCGGAGAGTGGGAGGAGCAGAGGCTGGTACATAATTGGGTAAGGGGACAGCATACAGCATGCCACCTTATGCATCAGGTCAGGAGGTCTTAGGTCAGCCCTCAGCTAGGTGGGCCAATGGTCTGACTCAGCATAAGACAGCTTCATGTGTTGGATTTGATGATGTGCTGCTCTGTTATTCCCATTATGAAGCTAGGCTGATCCTGCAGCTGGATGGTATGCCATGAGCTCCCTTGTTCCATTATACCATTATACCTCCACTCTGGGAATAGTTACTGCAAAAAGTGACAGAGGTACCAAGAAATGTTTCAACAAGCCACATGAACATCTGTGTCTAGGATCTCCTAATGCTTATTCCCCCCCCACTCCTCGTTAAGGACATTGCACAATATGACAATGGTGATCATACTGGTCTATCCTTTCATTGGACTTGAATCAGACTGACTCCTTTTTTCCCCTGCTTATTATTTTTAACAATTCTGTTATCATCTGATTGAGCCAGATGGACAGCACAACTGTGATTTGTTTTTAAGAAACCAAACAGTATTTTAATCAATCAGTTCCCTCTTTACAATATTTTCTGTTCACTTTTTGTCAGAGACATGCTGCATTTGATTATTTTAATCAAGTTAGTAAGCAACTCAAAGCAACTAATAGCGCAATCCTACCGAAGTTTCTCCTTAGTTCCTATATAGTTCCGCCCCTATATAGTTCCCCCCAGAGAAGGTGTCGCAAACATGCTGTAAGGCACGTTTGTTTGCGGCACCCGGCGAGTAAGCTGGGCCGGCGCCAAGGCCGACACCGCTCACTCCGCCAACGGCCAGAGGCACTGCTGACGGACACAGGTAAGTCCTGGTAAGACGCAGGTAAGTCCTGTGGGTAACTATGTAGTAAAATTATTAAATGTTAACATCCTCTGCTACAGGCTCAGACATGTACCTAAACCTTCTATATTTCAGAAAGTGACCGTCCGTCTCGTATGCATTTAGAGTTCCTTTATGCCAATGGCATTGAAATTGCTGCAGTGCATCTGTTGCTCACACCACCAGGGGTAAAGTAAGAAGTATCAGGCTGTGTGGGAGGAGCTCACAATCTGACTCATCCACCTGCCAGCACTGCCCTTCCAAAAATTGGTTACCTGCAGCAGATCCTATCCTACACCACCTGCACAGTGTGAGAAGGGGGCCTCAGTTCTGCTACATGCCACTATATCCTTTGCCACTATCCCTGGTCCCATTATAGATAAATGCTTTCAAAATTACTGCGAAGACAACTTGTTTCGACAGTGTATCCTATTTACCAATCTCACAGATCTCAGTTTAAAACCATTTATACTAATTAGCTGCAATGTATTGATTTCACAGTCAGCCAGTGCAATCTAAGAATGCCAAGGCTTGAAGTCTGCCCTCAAGGCCGCATGCCCCCTGCCTTGCTAGACTGTACTTCTAATCCCAGATGTGTGGGAGCTGGTTGAATGGTAGTCTTATAGCAAGGAAAATGCCCACTGAGCATGCACTGAGGCACTCATTATTACTTCACAGGCTCCAGAGAGGACTAAGATTTTCCAGAGCTATTACCGCTACTATAATGATTCGTTACATTTTGATCCCACCCTTCCCCCAAGGAGATCAGGGAGGCATATGAGCTTCAGGCAAGCCCTGGCTCAAATTAAGAGCTGCAAACAACATAATTCACCATCAATAAAAGTACTGATCGTTAAAGGAAAAAATGAATTATCAATATGTAGGGTTGCTGCTATTTTCCTGTCCCTTTAACATCTGTGGGACAGGAAAAAAACACAGCAGGGGAAGATTTTACTGGCATAGAAATGCAGTGATGAGGAAAGCTTTACCAGCTAAATTTCTGCTTCACATCATTGTAAATGCACAGAAGCAATGCCAGAAAAAAAAAGCTTGCAATCCTATAGTTGCATGTGTAACTCTATAGGTACTGATGAACAACGTGTAAATTCTTGCGCAAGTCATCTTTCACAGATGTTTGGGGGAATCTGATAAACCAATAGATATTTGAGAGGTGGGTAAGAAGTACAGTATAGAAAAGTGCACATATTGTAGTGGAGTATTTAGAAATGAGAAGAAAGAATCTGTTGACCTGCTTGTTGGACCTTTTCCCAAATTATTGGAAAACATCATTTGAAAGAAAAAGATCTTGATGTGTGGCTGAATTGTCTGGCTGAGTTGTTCTAGCAGCAGCTTTACATTGTGTTAGTATTTTGAATGTTAATGTTATTTACAGCCCAATCCTAACCAACTTTCCAGTGCCGATACAGCTGCAATGCAGACCCAAGGTAAGGGAACAAATGAGGAGGCCTCCATGACTGCCACCACCACCACAGAATGCAGCGTGCGCCCCACTGTATTGTATTGGCGCAAGGAAGTTGGTTAGGATTGAGCTGTTAATCAAATATCTCCTAAGTCTTCTGTTTCCCACTATACTACTATAGCTAGGTAACTAACAGCCCAATCCTATCCCACGCAGAGCGAGCGCTCCACCACTGGAAGCTGTCGTGAACGTGCCGTAAAGCACGATCGCGACAACTCGGGAGTAAGGTCGGCCGGCGCAGAGGCCGGCCACCCTCACTTCACCGCCAGATTGCCCCTGTGGCCGCCAGAGTAGGTAAGTAATCCCCCAGCGGGCACGGGGGTGATCCGGGCAGCGATGGAGGGGGGCCATTGGCCAAGCCAGCCCAGGAGGGGGCGGGGATGGCATCCGCCATATCTCCGTCCCCATTCCGGCCAGCACGACCATTACACGGCCTCCTCTTACTTCCGCCAGCTAAATAGCAGGCGGAAATCCAAGGAGGCCCATTGGGCTTTTCCCGGTTTACACCAGGGGAAGGGGATGAACGTTCCCCCGAGTAGACCTCCGGGCCGCTCCAGAGCGTCCCAGAACGGGGATAGGATCTGGCAGGTGGCCCTGGGCCTAGGATTGCGCTGTGATGCAGCAGGGCCGCACAGCCCATGCTGTATCCTGTATGGAAATACTGTAGGCTGGAGATCTCCCCAGGGAAGCTGACATTTGTCCCCGTACCCCGGATAAAGCCCCAGTTTGCTCAATGAGGCAACTCACTGAGCAGGTTCTGCACCTGCTAAATAACCAGCACATGTCCAAGCTGCCCCATGTTGAGGTTTCAGGCCCAGGAAGGGGGATAGGATGTGGTGTGTGCCAGTACCGCCGATCCCACCCCCCTCCCGGACCCAATCCTCCCACCCCCTGTCCCTGCCCTCCCTCCATCCTATTTCACCCCTCCCCCGTCCCTTTGCTGCCCAGCAGGAGTTTACCTGCTCCTGTGCGCGTCAAGGCCTACACTGGTGCCAGTGAGATGGTGCAGGCCTTCCCACCTGCACCCCTATCTTCTGCACTGTCACAACATGCTTTATCGATTGTTTGCAACAGTGCACACCCATGCAGAGGTCGCTGCAACAGTGCTTGAAGAATTTAGGATTGTGCCATAATAAGGTAAAGCTTATATTGGAACTATAGTTTCTATCATGTGCTGCATTTATTCAGGACGACTAGATTGAGGGTTAGTTAGATCAGGGCTGGGGCCAGAGCAAACTGGTTCTCTTCCATTTCTTACACAGGATAGGAACCTGGATGATACTTTAACTGTAATTAGATTATAAATGGGGTAGGATAATAGTCTTGGCTAAAAGCTAAAGTCTACTGTGACAGAGAATAGAATCCCACCCCTCAGTAAATGTCAGTGTGTCAAAAGCATCCTTAATGCACAACATACAGTAGATTTTATTTCCCTACCTTCTCCGCGTTCCTCCCTATATTACACAATTACACAATATTACACAATATTTCATGGAAGGCCTATATTTCTGCTATATAAACTTTGATGTCACTGCTCCATAGTAAGATTTCACACACCATTTTGAAGGGGGGACGACCCTTGCCTTTTCGAAGTGGTATGCTGTCCATTCCCCATAATTGTTATTTGATTTATTAAGGAAATTTATATCGCTGCTGTTTCTCTAAAACTGTGCTCAAAACAATACACAATTAGAAAAATGATTAATAAGCCATAATAAAAACAGCAGTCTAATACCAATACATTACCATGGCTGCCACACTATATGATATTGACTTCATCCCTGTTCTTTCCCCCCCAAAACAGCTTTCTTCCTAGAAGGAATCTATATTGGCAATTCATGGGACAAGAATCTCTATCCCAGAATCCCATAGGCTGCTAGTTGCTGGCCTTGTATTTTTTTCCCCCACTCATTATAAGCTGTCATAAATTGTGTTAAATGAGTAGGTGTTTGTCTTGATTGCATTTGTCTTTCTGTTCATGCTTTTTTTTCCTAAGGACTAAATTAAACTATATATATATATATATATATATATATATATATATATATATATATATATATATATATATATATATATATATATATATATATAAAGGTAAAGGTATCCCCTGACAATTAAGTCCAGTCGTGTCCGACTCTAGGGTGTGGTGCTCATCCCCATTTCAAAGCCGAAGAGCCAGCGTTGTCCGAAGACGCCTCCGTGGTCATGTGGCCGGCATGACTCTCCTTGCCGCAGCGCATAGCATGCAGCTGGAACACGGAGCGCTGTTTACCTTCCCGTAAGCGGTACCTATTTATCTACTCGCATTGACATGCTTTGGAACTGCTAGGTTGGCAGGAGCTGGCCAAGCAACGAGCGCTCACCCCGTCGCGGGAATCGAACTGCCGACCTTTCGATTGACAACTTATATTTATATATATTTATATTTATATTTATATTTTATTAATATATTAAAACATAAAAACAATACATATTTCATAAAGTTATAGCAAGCACGAAGCAATACATCCTACTAGCATACTATTCACCATTTTCTACATATAATATCCAACTAAGCCAAAATAACACCCACATTCTATTCATTAAATCCGCATATCATCACATCGTTCTTCTCTCTCTCTCTTAAAAAATCGATAAACGGTTTCCAGTTATTCTCGAAAAGGTTAACTGACTTTTCCTTATTTAAAATTGTAAGTTTATCCATTTCAGCATAGTCCAAAACTTTCAGCCACCAATCTTCCAGCGAAGGTATCTCCGAATTCTTCCAATATTGTGCATATAAAATTCTTGCCGCAGCTATCATATATAAAAACAAAGTTTGAAATTTTTCGCCTACATGATCATCCCTCATACCCAACAAAAAGGTTTCCGGTTTCATTTGAACCTTAATCTTTAAAATCAACTCAATCTGTTTATGAATCTGAGTCCAATACTTCTTTGCTTGGGGGCATGTCCACCACATACGGTAAAAAGTTCCTTCCTGCTTTTTACATTTCCAACAGCTATTTGTCACCTTCTCATACATTTTTGCTAATTTGCTTGGGGTTATATACCATCTATACATCATTTTATACATATTTTCTTTAATATTAACATTTAACGTAAATTTCAACTGCTTTAACCATTGTTGTTGTTGTTGTTCAGTCGTTAAGTCGTGTCCGACCCTTCGTGATCCCATGAACCATATCCCGCCAGGCCTTCCTGTCCTCCACTATCTTCCTGAGTTCGCTCATTTTCATGTTCGTTGCATCGGTGATGCTGTCTAACCATCTCATCCTTTGCCTTCCCCTTCTCCTTTTGCCTTCAATCTTTCCCAGCATCAGAGTCTTCTCCAGAGAGTCCTCTCTTCGCATTAGGTGGCCAAAATATTTGAGTTTCAGCCTCTGTACCTTTCCTTCCAGGGAACAGTCAGGGTTGATTTCATTTAGGATTGACTGATTTGATCTCCTAGCAGTCTAAGGGACTCTCAGGAGTCTTCTCCAGCACCACAGTTCAAAAGCATCTATTCTTCAGCGCTCAGCCTTCCTTATGGTCCAACTCTCGCAACCATACATTGCTAGCTTTAACCATAGTTGTTCCCATTGGTCCATTAAAATAACATGACCTACATTTTTTGCCCAATGAATCGTACATTCTTTAACCTGTTCTTCTTCTGTCTCAAACTTCAAAAGCAATTTATACATTTTTGAGATTACCTGGTCTTCAGATTTTAATTGTACCTCCAGTATTGATTCTTCTTCTACAAATCCATATGCCTTCTTGTCCACTTTAAATCTCTCCAAAATTTGAGCATATACAAACCATTGGCAATTAAAGTCTTCTTCCATTAATTTTTCTCTTGACTTCATTGTACAGTCTCCTTGTGAAAAATTTAATAAATTTCTGTATAATAGTCCTTTCTCTTTTGGCACGCTGCTTCCACCAAAGTGCGCTTCATATGGTGCAACCCATAATGGTATTTTCTCATAAAACCTCATTTTATATCTATTCCAAATTCTCCATAATGCATGTCTAACATAGTGATTTTTAAATTCTAAATTTGCTTTCACTTTATCATACCACAAATACCCATGACAACCAAATCTCAAGTCAGAGCCTTCTAACTCCAATAATCTTCTATTTTGTAAATACACCCACTCTTTCAACCATACAAAACAGCATGCCGCATAATATACTTTCAAATCCGGTAGTGCTAATCCTCCTCTCTCCTTTGCATCTTGAAGGATCTTGTATTTCACCCTTGGTTTTTTTCCTTGCCAAATAAATTTAGAAATGTCTTTCTGCCATTCTTTAAATGGTGCATCAGATATAATCACTGGTATCGTTTGAAATAAGAACATCATTTTTGGCAATACATTCATCTTAATCACCGATATCCTTCCTAGTAAAGACAATTTCAATCTTTCCTGACTTTTTTTTCCACCTTAAATCCTGTTTTATTCATCAGTTTCAGTTGATCTTGAATCTTCATATTCTAGTCACTATTTTTGTCTTCTGTTTATTAACTTTAAATTCTGCAAGAGATCCAAATTCTTTTAATTTACTCATCAACAACTCTATATCTTTTAACGGATTTTCCAGCATTAATACCAAGTCATCCGCGAAGGCTCTTAACTTGAATGTTTCTTTCTTAATCTTCACACCATGTATTCTTTCATCTTGTCTAATATTTCTATTCAAAACTTCTAACACCAATATAAACAGCAATGGTGATAACGGACATCCTTGTCGTGTACCTTTTTGAATTTCAAATGTCTTAGTCAGCTCACCATTCACTAATACTCTTGCAGTTTGTGTCACATAAATTGAATTTATCCATTTATTAAAGTTTTCCCCAAAGTCCATCTCTTGTAAAACTTCTAGTAAAAAAGACCAGTTCAAATTATCAAAAGCTTTTTCAGCATCTATAAATATTAATGCTAAGTGCTTATCTATACGTTTGTCAAAATGTTCCAACATATCTACAACAATTCTTACATTCTCCCTCAAATGTCTTTTTGGTAGAAAACCACATTGATCTTCATGTATGAATTTTTGCAATTTTTGCTAGTTGCTGGCCTTGTATTTTTTTCCCCCACTCATTATAAGCTGTCATAAATTGCGTTAAATGAGTGGGTGTTTGTCTTGATTGCATTAGCCCCAGCTGTACAGAATGCTCAAGCCACATCTGTTCATTCTTTGCTTTCTGTTCATGCTTTTTTTTCCTAAGGACTAAATTAAACTTTTCTGTATTCTTCGGAAAGGGCTACAGAAGGCCCTGATCCTGGATTAGGGCCTTCTGTAGCCCTTTCCGAAGAATACAGAAAAGTTTAATTTATCCTGTATGTGATGGTGTATGACGACGATGAGGATTTGGTGAGTCAGATGCGTCATTGGTGTGTGGCAGGGATGCCAGTGCCACTAGGGCATAAGATTGCACCATACATTTTGTAGGGGAAGTATATGATAACGAAATAGAAACTGCGCAGGAGAAAGGTTTATTGCATAGGTGTTTGCCCATCAGTGTTGAGTCATATGAAGAATGTTTTATTGCTAATAATCCAGAAGTAAACAGAATTGTATAAAACATGTCCAAATAAACCATGCTCTAAGTGGCTAGGCTGAGGCTCAAGACAGGAGTACCAGTGTGCCCTTCATGGTGGCTGCTGTTGTGATCATGGCAATTATATGAATCCTGCAAGAGACTACGTAGTCTGAAGAGGGGATAGGCAAAAGGACAACCGATACGGTATAATACACCCCTCTTCCCTAAGTGGCAGGAAATGTATGGGGCAGCGTTTTAAAAAGTCAATTTCCTTGTGATGGGATAGTACTGGAGGTTTATGGTGTCTTTGTACTATCTGATTACAGTATTTACAATTATACAAGAAAGATGTGCTTAGGCCAGGGTAACAGAGAATTAGATAAGAAGTGGTCTTTTTAAAGCAGCATCTTTTCCCCAAAGCAGATGGCATGTTCTTGGAGCCTTCTAATGCTCCTTCCCCTTGTTCTCAGCAAATCGGAAGAGGATTGGAAGGAACCCTCAATCCAATCCTGGAGTAGCAGGCTGGAGATGGTGGTGGATATATGGAGGTCACTACATGGCAAGGTCCGCCCTGCCCCGCGATAGCGGATATGTCCAGTACCTAGGAACTACCAGTCATCATCATCATCAGACTATCAATACTTAAACCTCATCTAGCCATCAAAAAAGCATCAATACCTATGTTATGTAAAAGTCTCTAGAGAAAGGGTCATCTACAAACCTTGTGCAGCTACAACAGTATATTTACTGCCCTTATGGAATAGGATGTGACATGTTCTCCAAAACACTTTCTGCATTGCAACATGAAATCGAATCCAGTCTGTGTGTTTCACAATTGCAATTTACTGATATGTATAAACATTTTATAGTCTAAGACTATGGAGTCACATGAGTTCTGAAGTCACTCACTATTGCACAAGAATGATTGGATCATTGTGTAACTATGGTTAAGATGGCCAGAGGTGTGCTGGATTAAGAGAACACTAGAACTGGATTAAGAGAACAGCATAAAAAGCAGAGATATCACCATGCCAACAAAAGTTCGTATAGTCAGCGCGATGGTGTTCCCAGTAGTAGCAATGTATGGTTGCGAGAGTTGGACCATAAGGAAGGCTGAGTGCCGAAGAATAGATGGTTTCGAACTGTGGTGCTGGAGAAGACTCCTGAGAGTCCCTTGGACTGCTAGGAGATCAAATCAGTCAATCCTAAATGAAATCAACCCTGACTGTTCCCTAGAAGGACAGGTAGTGAGGCTGAAGCTCAAATAGTTTGGCCACCTAATGTGAAGAGAGGACTCTCTGGAGAAGACTCTGATGCTGGGAAAGATTGAAGGCAAAAGGAGAAGGGGAAGGCAAAGGATGAGATGGTTAGACAGCATCACCGATGCAACGAACATGAAAATGAGCGAACTCAGGAAGATAGTGGAGGACAGGAAGGCCTGGCGGGATGTGGTTCATGGGATCACGAAGGGTCGGACACGACTTAACGACTGAACAACAACAACAAGCATAATTGAAGTTAATATTGAATGTAAACTGTTCCTTTGCCTAAAATATATTTTTTGTCAAGTAATTGTGGATGTTGTAAAAATAATGCCCTAACATTGTAAGAAAGGTGAAGCTTGTAATAATTACTGTACTTAGCATTTGTATTGCGTTTTTCTGAGTGCAAAGCGCTTCACATGTCTTCAACACAGTATCAGCTAACTAAATAATTATTTAATTGCATCTGTAGTACAGTATTTCAAAATCTTATTCAAACCTAACATGTGAAATTAGGATATACATTATATTTTTCCTTTCTAAATGCTTATGACATATGGGAGATGCATGTCACCACCATGGCCCATGGACCTTTCCCGCACCTTGGTAGTGGATCCATATACAAATGTGCAGCTTTGCTGATTTTTTTTTAATGTATTATAAGTGTATTTGTGATCAGGAGTCAAATAACCCTGATTCACATGATCAGGTGAAAACGTAACAG
This sequence comes from Plestiodon gilberti rubricaudatus, assembly GCA_026170595.1. NCBI lineage: Eukaryota > Metazoa > Chordata > Lepidosauria > Squamata > Scincidae > Plestiodon > Plestiodon gilberti. Next base: position 231,692,205 of record JANXHW010000001.1, on the reverse strand, counting down.
GAGCTAGTGTGTTTAGCTTCGTTGAAGAACGTTGTGCTCCAGAACAACCTTATCATAAAAGGGATTTCGGTTTATTATTAGAGGCACTGGCTGTAAGAGAAAACGAGGAACATAGCATAGCAAGGATAGCTGTCAAGTGATTAACTCTCAAATGGCTAAGGTACACTTTAAAAAAAAAAGTCGACGACGCCCATCCTTGAGAATTAGCATCCTACAGTTGTGATTTCAGGATACTCCACCTTGACTAGAGCAATAGAGCTAGTTCACCCCTACGTGACCATTGCTGTTTCCCTGCTTACTCAAAAACAAATCCCAAGATGTTCACTTGGGCCTTATTCCCAGGTAAGAATCCATAGGATTGCAACTTTAATCCTGCAATGTTCATCTATCTATCAGAACAAAGCCATGGAACGATTTTCCCAGAAAGCAAGCTCAGAGCCCCCTGTGCACCGCTGGGAGAAGGGTAACAATTAGTTTAGAGACCATGCACGGGGGCCGAGTGAAATAAATCCTCTTGCCTGAGGAAAGCGAGTGGTAACAAACATTGTAGTTCATCGAGACCTATCTCCCAGTTTCCGTCACCGGGAAACACGCTGATGAGACAGGGAAAGACTTCTCGGTTGCCCCAATTGACCTAGTGCGCCATTTGCGCTAACCGACAGTCCCAGATTGTTTTCTACGCAAACCAGACGAAGTGCCTGTCTTTGTGAATACGGTGCTGCACTGCGGCGGTGCTTCCCATCAACCAACCTTTCATCCTCCCCCGCCTTCGCTATGTTCCCACCCCCTTTGCTCCCTGTGATTGGTCTGCCTGCTAGAATGTGTGTCGGTGATTGGTAGCCGGCATGTCGAGGAGGGTTTGGGTGCGCGCTGTGTAATAAAGTTAGTGGGGCTGTCTCAGTGTGCGTTAGAAGCGGTGGCGAGTTGGTCCGATCTGTATGGAGGTGACGGAGGGAAGCGCTTGGCGGCTGTTGTGGTGATTCGGAGACCCGTCCTGACATTCACGCTCTCCCCCCCTCCCTACCCCAGTCCCGATCCCCGGCTCCCTCTCCCCCTCCCTTCTTTCGCCTCTCCCTAGCCCTCGCCGCTGCTGGTCCCGGGAACGCTGACAAGGCTCTAGGGAAGGTGAGGGGATCGTCGTTTGAGATAAGTGATGATGGTGGCCCAGGAGCCATGTACGCTGGGAGCTGGGAACGTTTCGGGCCGTGATTACGGGTGAAGAGCGGGGCAGACTGAGGGAAGCAGGCTGCCGATACGCAAAATGGCCGCTCCCTAAAACTGCCGCCATCTTGTCCACGGCGCCGCACGTTCGTTCTGAGGCACAAAATGGCGGCAGCCGGGACCCGGTTTTTTCAGGCCGGGTGTCTGGGAGGGGAGCAGAGTGAGGGGGGGGGTGATGTTTGTTGATGTCGCATGATTAAGCACGGCGGGTTGTGTTTTGCAGTTTCGACGCTCTTTGTGTCCCTGTTTCCCGTTTTCTTCTTGACGTGGTATAGGATAAGGGAAAGATTTCTGCTGCCTGCCTTTTCCCTCCCTTTTATTCTGTGGGGCAGGGAGATACGGGCTCAGCAGCTCCCTTAATATCTCGGTTATTGTTTTCCTTTTCCGCTCTTTTGGCCTCTCTCTCGGGAAGCCACGAGCCGAGCGAGGGGATGAGTGGCTGCCTGTCTGCCGGCAGGTCTTTCCTTCAGCAGAGAACAAAGACCGGGCCTGGCCTGTGGTGGTGCGGCAGAGGAGGCTGGGAACGGGCGGTGCCCAAAGGCCGAGGGGGAGGGACGGGGCGGGCGGAGGAGGATGCTTGCGGCAGGCTAGTGCCTGTTCTGGGATGGGGTGGAAGCGCTTCCGCAGCCCTTTTGTTCGGCTGCTGCGGCCATGCCGCCTCGCCTCCCACCCCACCTCGCTTGTACAAGATCCTGAGGATAGGCCGCCACCGCCTTGGAGGACTCGGAGCCACGTGTGTTGCTGATGTGGCGCTGGTCTGTGAAATTACAAGGCTCCGCTGCTGCTCGCACTTCTTTGGGAGTAAGTCCCATTGAAGCTGGTGGGACTGCAAGTAAACGTCCGTAGGATCTGGCGGCAAGACTTCCCTGCTAATAAAGGCCTAGCTCAGACTATTGTTTCCTCCTCCTGAACAAGGACGGCCTGACTGACTCCCAACTTAAAAGAAAACTATTCCAAATTGATCCTTTTAATAATACAAACTGTGTACGCAGATGATTAGTGTTTGGATTATTGTTAAAGGTTATTTTTTAAATAGAACTATAACCTACCTTGTATGTGTAGGTCTTATGCAATTGTCTTTGATCTCAAAAAGCTTGTTGTGTCTTGCTGTCTTACAGTAGTAGCATCTCACTGCTTTGAATTTAATATCATGTGCAGATAGATTGGAACTGGTTCTTGAGTAGCCAATTAAAGTTCTGTGGGATCAAAGTTCTAAGTTGGGAGGATGCTGGTTTTGAATGTAACCATAAGTGATTTTTTTAGTAGAGTCTTGATCATATACTTACGGTACATACTCCTGATTGTCTCCTAGGTTTTGTTTTTCCCTATCCTGTCAATTTATTATTCTTTTGAAGATTCTTCGTTGTCAAGCCGCCAAAGTGGAGAGTGCGATTGCAGAAGGGGGTGCTTCTCGTTTCAGGTATCATTTTCATCTATGGGAAGTTGATAGCCAAAAAGATGGGGTAGGGTGGGAACAAAGCATGGTAGGGTCGGAACAAAGCGAAGGTTTTTTTAAATCTAAATCTTAATTATGCCTGTTGCATTAAAAATCTTGATCTGCAGCTTGAGACAGGGTAAGATGGAGTGTGTGCCAGTCATGGTATTGTTCATGATAGCACAACCGTAATACACAAGGCCTTGTATAAGTCAGTTATAAACTAAGAGGGGTAAGAAAGAAAGCCTGTTCTGTGTTAGTGGGACTACATTGATAACAGCTGCAAAAATCAGAGTGACTAAGACATATCAGTAGGTCTTGACCTTTGTCCACAGAGCATGTGCAGATAAATTTCTAGCACATGCGTGGCATAGCACTGAAAACACATTGACAGAAAGGGCACAATCGGACACTACTCAACTCAAGCCAATCTCAGATGCCAATTTGCTTGTAAGTGTTCAGTGCACTGATAGAATTAAACCGTCTTAATACTTAGGGACTTTTAAAAAGATCTTCCCAAAAAAACTCGCATGTCCATACAAAAGCGAAAAGAACAGTCTTTTACAGTATCCCTGTCTAGTTGCTTAAAGGTGATTTTTGTTTGTCACAGATGACTAGGCATATAGATCTTCGCAAGATTGTTTGGGCTAGAGCAGTGTTTCTCAAACTGTGGGTTAGTGGGTCCCGACCTGATTTCTGGTGGGTCCCAGTTAATGGAAAGTTCAGATAAATAATTGCCACAAGTCCTGAAGCTATGCGAAAATCAGCTGCTAATTACCCTGCAAACATAGGGAGATAAATGTTTGAGCGGCTTTTGGGGGGGTGTTTCCCCAAGTCTGTCAATGATGGTTATTGGGGGCAGGTGAAGGTTGGGTCACATAACTAAGCCTCTCAAGCTTTGAAGCTATTCATATCATTAAGGCTGCCTCACTACAAGAAATGCATTGATTTTTTTTGCAAATATAAAATATTGCTTATTAATAAATTCTATATTTTTAAGTCTCATAAAGCTAGGTGGGTCCCGATAGTGTCATTTTAAAAGTGGGTCCCGGTGCTAAAAGGTTTGAGAACCAGTGGGCTAGAGTGATGCATTTTTCTTTTTTTTCCAGTCTTTTAACAGATTAGCTTAAATATTGGGGATTTTGTTTTTATTAGTGCTTCTTCAGGCGGAGGAGGAGGTAGGGGTGCACCTCAGCACTATCCCAAGACTGCCGGCAACAGGTACGTCTGCTCAAAATACTACCTTGCATGAGACTACAGGTGGGCCCCCATATCCACTGATTCACTATCCACGGTTTCAGTTATCCACGGATCATGGGGACCCCCCCCAGGCTTTTACTTTTTTTCTCAGTAAGCTTCGTTTCTTCCTTAAACAGGAGAAGCAGCCTCTGGCTGCTTATTACAGGCATGTAGAACGAGACTAAGTCCTAGAGAGGCTCTGCAAGGTTAACAGAAACCTTGCAGAGCCTCTCTAGGACTTAGTCTCGTTCTACTTGCCTGCAATGGAGGCTGCTTCTCTGTTTTAAGGAAGAAACAAAGCTTGCTGAAAGAAAAATAGAGCTGGGGGGGCAAGCCTGCCTGCAGGGGAGACAGGGTGGGGGGGCCCTCGGGAATCCATGGAGGGGGTGTTCGCTCTTATCCATGGTTTCAAGTATCCACGGAGGGGCCTGGAACATATCCCCAGCAGATATGGGGGCCCACCTGTACAAAATGGCTAAGGACCTGCATTTGCGGATATGGCAGAAGATCTGCACTGAGTCTGAGACTGTTTTAATTTATAATGTTAAATTCTCAACATGGTGAATGTTAAAACTGGAAGTGCGCGTTTGTTTATAAATGCCAACTAAACATACCAAGGACATGTTCAGATGATGCACAGGTACCCTGGTCATGTTTCCACAGCATACCTCTTCTTTACATCTTAACAAGAGGGAGTAAATCAAAGTTGAGCTACTGAAATTTCATCTAATCTTGTGAGTTTCAGTGCATTCTTGGAGAGAGGAATGATTGATGGACTATAGTCATAGTTGAATTTGAAATGTCTTTTTAACTTGTATGGAAACAAGCTCTAATCTTGGATTCTTGTTTTCAAAACAAAGCGAGTTCCTGGGGAAAACCCCAGGGCAAAACGCTCAGAAATGGATTCCTTCACGAAGCACTAGACGAGATGACGACTCCGCAAATGACAAAGAACGACATGATGCAATCTTCAGGAAAGTAAGAGGGTAAGTTGAGACATTAAAAGTGTTCTTAACTAACCTTAAAATTAAGATGCGAGTAGAAACTGTAGCCAAAAACTATCTAGGTCAGGGGTACTAGTACCACCAGTAGTACTTTGGCCAACTGCTGGTGGTACACGGACTGCTGAACCGCCAGAACACTGCTCTGATGAAGTTCTTTTGGCTGCACGTTTTTCTCCCAAGAGGCTTTTGTTTTTTGCTCCTGCCTTTGGCAAGCCTCTTGGGAATGCTGAGAAGGGCTCTCCCACCTGCCCCAGAGCCTGCATTTTCTGGCCTCTGAAAACCTGGAAGTAACTGGCGATGATGTCATCGCCATTCACTTCTGGTGGTACGCAGCAAGAGTGGCACCAGAGGTGGTACTCGACTGGGAAGGGGTTAAAAACACCTGGTCTAGGTAGTTCATATTGGTATGTGAAGTTTATACACATAGGCTTTGGCTCTTTCCCCACTGAGTGTGGGTGTGGTACAGTGCTGTGGTGACAGAAAATGCAATTTGCAGAATCCTCTCTCCAGGAGTTAGATTGGACCTTCCTGATTTAGACCCATCAGCCATGTATTGTGGGCTGCCAGATGTTTTGACAGTCCCAGAAAAGCAGCAAAGTCCAGAAGGCTTATTGAACATCTAGGCTGCCATCCATTTCTGATGGGCTGCGTTCAGCTTGACAGGTTGCAACCTGTGCTGAGAATTGTATGCCTCTTTAGCCTCCTGGTCCACAGCCCCCCAAATCATCAGTTTTGTCTCAGTCCTGCCGTTTCCATTCTTGTAACTTACCGTTTTTCTTTAGTCAGCCTGTCTTTTGGCCCAGTTTCCTCCTTTTGCTCCTCTTGACATTTAAGTGTTACAAATTTTCTTCAAAGTTCTTTCTCCTGCTTTAAGTTCCTGCTGCTTCTACTACTCTCTTCCTCAAGGCTCATTCTTCATCAACCCTTCACATTTCTTCTCTACCCACCCATGGGCTTGTTGCCTACAGTACTACCTTGCTTCCTAGTTATCACTAGGCCTCGTGCCCCTTAGCTTCCCTATATCCTGGAACTCTCCCCAGTCTAAAAAAATGGCCTTGCTTCATGGCACATCTGTTGGGGAATGTTGTGATTGACTATAGCTTAATAAAAATGCTTTAAATGAAATTTTATCTTGAGAGGGACAATGAATCTTGGTTTCCTTGTTTTTGTTTCCTTTAGCATATTAAATAAGCTTACTCCTGAAAAGTTTGACAAGCTATGCCTTGAGCTCCTCAATGTGGGTGTAGAGTCTAAGCTCATCCTAAAGGGGATCATACTGCTGGTAAGGGAAGATGTACTTGATTTTTTTCTAATAACTATTCAGCAGAGTAATGAAGCTATAATAGAATTTCTGCATAGTACTTGTATGGTGAAACAACCTTGAACTCTTTTTAGGGAGAACTATATGCAGAGTATAGAACAGAGCTTCAAAACTGATCTTTTCACTCACTGCTCCTGTATAACAGAAGTGTTCTGTAACCTGTAAAGTATTGTGGTGTTTTTAAGACTGATCATCCATCTTTGCGAGTAAAAATTGTCCCAGCTCATCCTGACTGTCTAATTACATGTTTGTTACATTTGCATCCTACCTATCTTTCAAAGAGCTACTGGCAATGCTCGTTGCTGCTCTTTCCCTTCCCTCACAACAACCTTGTGAGGTAGGCTAGATTGCAATAGTGACTGGCCCAAGGTCACCCAGGATGCTTCCATTGTTGAGTGGAGAATTTACCCTTGGTCTTCCAGATCCTTATTGGACATTGTAACCACACTGGCTCCCATTTTTGCTGCAGTAATGGTTGTATCATGGCAGATGTTGCACTCTGCATAAGCTGAGTGAAGACATGGCTGGTGCAGCTGAAGCAGTTGGTGTTCAGCATTGACCACTGTTCAGCCAACCTCAAATATATTGAGTTGGCTTTGTGGTTGTCTGGACAGCAACGTTTTTAATGTGCATTTTTCTGACTTGCTAAATGACTATAGCAATTTGGTAGTCTGTGCTTATTAAAACTGTTGTAGGTAATGGGTAAGGTGGAACAACGCTAGGAATTTGAACTACCAGTAGATAGCATCCTAAGTGCATTTCTGCTACAATGCAGCCGTCTTCACTAACTGAGGAGCAATAAGACAGATTTGCCAAGTATAGGAATCCTGCAATAAGCAGTCATGCAAACTAACAATCTCGGGTGTTTTATTAAAATCTTTCTGTTACAATGGCCAATATAATCTCTGCTAACTGGACAAGGAGGCACCTTTTAAAGTGGTGTCCTCTTATATTTAGCAGGGGAGAGCAGCTGTCTCTCTTCACCCCAGTATGGTGTCTTTTCCAGTGGCTGTTGCTGGTGTCCCTTCTGTATTTGAGCCCTTTAGGGACAGGGAACTACTTATTTATTTATTTTGATGTTCACAAAGCAGTTTACTACTCTGTTGAAAAGTGGTATATAACTATTCTGCAACAGTTTTCCTCACCTACAACCCTGACCTAGAAATAGGTTTCCTATTTAGAAGGGGAAAGTGGTGAGAAGGAAAGAAACCCGGAAAGGGAGAAACTACCTAGTGAATAGAATATGTCAAATCAGTTTTTGCATATTTGATGTCAATGGTTTTTATGATGGGGTGCTTATAAGTTCATAAAGCAGCTATTCCATTAGAAAGGAACCGTGGCTCCTCAAGGCAGTTTAACGGAGCTGTGAACATTGGGCTTGGTGTGCTAACTTGTCAATATGCAATTTGCTATTGAAGAGCTAACGTGCATTCTGCTTCAAAATCACTGTATGACTGTTTTACTGTATGACTGTTTTTCTCTTTAGATCGTAGACAAAGCCCTTGAAGAGCCAAAATATAGCTCGCTATATGCTCAACTATGTCTGCGACTGGCAGAAGATGCACCCAACTTTGATGGCCCATCAACAGAGTGTCATTCAGGACAGAAGCAAAGCACAGTGAGCACAAACATTTCTTTTGAATTAAGGCGAACGTAAGGATTGGTATTGTGAATAACAAAGTTTAAACTATTGCTTTATTCCTAGACATTCAGACGCCTCTTAATTTCTAAACTTCAAGATGAATTTGAAAACCGCACCAGAAATGTTGATAGTAAGATTTAACATTTTTTGCATAATTCTTCTTTTATCTTGTATGTCATAAGCAGAGCAACAACTCTCTTTCTCCCCCTTCTGTTTAGTCTATGATAAGCATGACGCCCCCCTCCTCCCTGAGGAGGAGGAACAGAGAGCCATTGCTAAGATCAAGATGCTGGGAAACATCAAATTCATTGGAGAACTTGGCAAGCTTGATCTTATTCATGAATCTATCCTTCATAAGTGCATCAAAACAGTAAGTGATGTCTTTATGCTATGCAAAACTTAAACTATGAAAGTAAGCTTTCTTAGTAGCTGATAAGATTTTAGTTTGATTCAAAACAACTTGTACCATAAGTGGATCCTGGTGTTGAAGAGATGCATGTGTTTCTGATGAAAGGTTGCTAGGACAGAAGTTGCCAGTAATTTGACCTTTATGAAACCCTTTCCACACCAGTTCATCTGCCAAAGGAAGCCTGCAGGCCTGCCGTGTAATTTCACTGCATTGCTTTCAGGATCATGTTCTGAGATGCACCCAGAATTCATGTGGCACTGACCAAGCTTGCTTTACCTGCCATCAGTAATGTTATCATTGAGGCATGCTAATATTCTCCCCCAATTTGAGCCAATTACTCTGGGAACGGGTTTCCTTTTTGAAAGCATTCACAATATAAAGTAGCTAGATCTGTATGTGAGCAGAAATTGTAGAACAGCAGTAAAGGGAACATTTTGTCAATGCGAGCATTGCTTGATTTTTAAATTTCAGCTTTTGGAAAAGAAGAAGAGAGTCCAACTCAAGGATATGGGAGAGGATTTGGAGTGCCTCTGTCAGATAATGAGGACAGTAGGACCTAGACTAGACCACGCAAAAGCCAAGGTAAGTAGTATTAAAACTGCAAGTAGGCTCTGCCTCAAGCATGTGTCTTCATGCAGTCTATTAATGTCAGGGGGGCGGATGTGAGGTCGGGGGAGCAGAGCTTCTCCTGTCACACTCAATGAAAATAGCCTCAGCCTCCCATCTGTGCACGCGCTCCACCAAATTTCTGAATGGTTGTGTGATCACCGCCTGTTACTATACAGGGAAAGACTGGAGCTGTGGCAGTGAGTTCAGCCTCCCCTCTGATTGCAAATGCACTGCAGCTGGGTAGTGACCCAGAATGCCTTGCAACGCCAGAGCAAGTGCCTCCCCAGCCATTGACCTCGCCATATGTCTCTAGTTTGTGTAACAAAACATGCACCTTTTAAAGAACTCTTAACAGGTGTTGGGGTAATCATTTAGATCAGGGGTTCTCAACCTGTGGTATGGGTACCCCTAGGGGTACATGGACCTCTTACTGGGGTTATGCCAAGCCCTGCCCCTTATCTGCCCCATCAGCAGCTATTTGTTAATTAACATGGATGTTATTTTCGGAGCCCTTCTGTGTCTCTGATTTTGGTTTTGGGCTTATTTTTCTACTTTGGAAAATGTACTTTGGGTGGTGGAGGGAGGAGTTGATTTTGGGAAGTGTGACTTAGAGAAAAGAGATTCTTGCATCTCTCTCTCTCTCTCTCTCTCTCTCTCGCACACAGAGTTAAATAAGATTTTTCACATTTAAAATTGTTAGTACTTTTTAGTTAGTACTTTAACTATTTATTAGTAGTACTAGTAAATTTATTAGTAGTAGTAAATAGTAATAATGTTAGTACTTTAACTATTACCTAATTGATCCAGTTAATTAGCAGGGGGTACTTCAGAAAATTGGACTATGATAGGGGGTACCCGGGCCTCCAAAGGTTGAGAACCCCTGGCTTAAATTGTTTTTGTTAGGTAGGGAAGTGAATTTTTAGTCATATCATTTGCTCATTATAAACACTTAAATGGCAAAGAGAAATTGAAGGCCAACAAGGCACACAACAGTCTTATCTATGCACTTATACATAGTACAAAGGAGGCTGGCTCTTGGTGGCTGTTTGTTTTATATCCTGCCTTTCTTGCATGATGGAACTCAAGGTATCCTGTTTTCCCGAAAATAAGACCTCCCCCGAAAGTAAAACCTACCGTCATTTTTGCATGATTTTTACTGGCACTCGTCAATATAAGTCTTCCCCGAAAGTAAGACCTAGCTAGGATCATCAGCCAGACAGATGCGACCACCCCAGCACTTACTTTGACTGATTTAAGGTTCATTAGTTCCTGAAGGTGCAAGGCCTGCACTGGAGTCCACCATAGAGATGACATGCCTAGAGAGGCCTGCAAGGAGGCTGCAACCTTGCAGAGTCTCTCTAGCAGCACGTCGTCTTCATGGTGAAGGACTCAAGTGTAGGCCTTGCACCCTTGGGAAAGAATGAAGCTTTAATTGGTTAAAGTGCCGGGGGATCGCGCCACAATTTGTGAAAATAAAACCTCCCTGAAAATAAGACCTGTTGCATTTTTTTTGGAGCCAATCTTATTTGGGGGGAAACACGGTAGTATAGGTTTTCTAGAAGGTGAACTACTTGGGTATTGACCAGGACTAGACCAGCTGAGCTGCATCAGGGTGACTGTATCATGTGCCTTCAAAGTCCTTGTGGGCACTTCACCTGGCTGAACTTAGCAGACTTTCTCTCTCAACAGTCCTTAATGGATCAGTACTTTGCCCGTATGCGCTCCTTGATGATGAGTAAGGAATTGCCGGCAAGGATTCGTTTCCTGCTGCAGGTTAGTATGTAAACTTCTTATTTGACAGGTTGGGTGTGCTGGCCTGTGCTCCTCGACTTAAATGTTCTGTTTCTTCCATTCTTGAAGGATACTGTGGAGCTGAGAGAACACAACTGGATTCCTCGCAAAGCTTTTCTTGACAATGGACCAAAGACTATCAATCAAATCCGTCAAGATGCAGTGAAAGTAAGTCCTTCTATAGATGATTATTTACCCAGTTCCTAAATAACATGCATTGTTTATAAATAAAGAATGCATATTAGAATTAAATCGGAATACAAATCAAAAAGCTGAGTAGAACTAAGATTTTCTATGCTTTAACTCTATGCAAATGAACATTTGTTTTTAAGGATCTGGGAGTCTTTATTCCTCCTCCTATGTCTCAAGGGATGAGAAGTGACTTCTTTCTGGAGGGATCGTTTATGCCACCCAGGATGAAACTTGACAGGGACCCACTTGGAGGGCTTGCTGATATGTTTGGACAAATGCCTGGTAATGGCTTCAGTTTAGCTTGACAACTTATTGGAACTTCTACATAAATATTTAAGGCACTCTAGTTCTTAAAATCTTTCCTTTCCCTTTTTAAACAGGTAGCGGAATTGGTACTGGTCCAGGAGTTATTCAAGATAGATTTTCACCCACCATGGGGCGACATCGGTCAAATCAACTTTTCAATGGCCATGGGGGTCACCTCATGGCTCCTGCTCAATCCCAGTTTGGCGAACTAGGCAAATCCTTTTTGAAAAATCCAGTAAGTGACATCAGTAAAAGCAGGCTTATTAACTTATGTCTCAAATATTTTCTAAGAATACCAGAAATATTGAATGTTAAACAAGCAATTTAGGTTGTAACATCTGGACAGAAGTCCCTTATTTCTTCCTCTTACCTAGACATTAAGTAACGGGTAGGTGTCTTTCACTGGTGTTAAAACACTAAAACGTTGCTAGGATCTCCCTGAAATAACTTTCACTTTATGCAGAAGTGCTAGTGTAGTATTGTAGCTAAGACCAACCTGTGAGCCAAAAAGTCCCCTGTTCAGATTTCACCTCTGCCATGAACATTCTAGCCCAGAAGGCTGGAACAAACCCTTCTAATAAGGGGACAATAGTGATCAGTGGTGATGGTAAAGATTGAGAATGTATATCAAGTACTCAATGTTCAAGTGGTATACAAGTGCAAATACTGATGAATGGTGATCAGTCTTTCACTCTCAACAGGGGCAAAGCCAACTCTACCATAACCAGAATCAGGGACTCCTATCCCAGCAGCAAGGACAGTCCAAGGATATGCCACCACGGTTTTCTAAGAAAGGACAGCTTAATGCAGATGAGGTATAATTTAAATCTCGACAGTCTTGTATCAAAACATAATGCCCAATGATTATAACAAGACGCGTTATTACGAGGACCAATACTGGAACTCTTCCTACCTTCTACCAGCTCTTTCTCTAAAAAAAAAAAAAATCTCTTCCTCCTTTACCCTCTTCCCCCTTTTCACCCTCCTTCTTGGAGTCTCCAGTGTCCTGTGAGCAAGATTATGAGATATGAGGGCAATATGTTCACGAAAAGGAGCTGTTAAAGTCTTTTGAAAGTTTCAAATGTTGGGTGGAGAGTATAAGGCCATGATAAAACGGTACCTTTTTGTCCTTCTCTTCCCCTCCCCCCCCAAATCTTTCCTCCTAGTCGTGCTGTCACTAATTGATTGTGACCAAAATCCTCTGTTACCATGCCTGGCTGAAGATGAAGTCTGCTGATATGGGGCGGGGGGGCGGGGGTCCCCAGGCGCAGGGCCCTGGGGGCGGGGCAGGGCTCCCTAAGTTTCGTTTTTGTTTTCTCCATTTTTCGGGGTTTTTTTACTGTTTTCCGGTGTTTTTAGTGTTAACGGTGTGTGTGTGCGCGCGCGCTTTTCCCCCACTTAGCCTGTATATAGGAGCCGAATCGGAAGCTTCCATTGACGTTCTTCTGCCTGCGCCGGGCGCGAACTCCGTAAAGCGCCCAGCAGAGCTTTCCACAGTTCGCGCAGGCGCAGAATGTCAATTGGAAACTTCGTCGTTCTGTTCCTGCGCAAGTCGTCCACAGTTCGTGCGGGCGCAAAACAACAAAGTTTCCAATCGACGTTCTGTGCCTGCGCGAACTGTGGAAAGCTCTGCTGGGCGCTTTACGGAGTTCGCGCCCGGCGCAGGCAGAAGAACATCAATGGAAGCTTCTGATTCGGCTCCTATATACAAGCTAAGTGGGGGGGGGGGGAAGCACACACACACAGATGCCCCGTTAACACTAAAAACACCGGAAGACAGTAAAAAAATGAAGCCGAAACCTAAATTTTTGACAGTTTTATTGGGGGGCATCGGGGGGCCGCCCCAACCTCATGGGGGCATAGGAACGCCTGTGCATGGTAAAATGCTTTCTGCTACAGAATTCTAATATGTTTTTTGTTGTTCACAGATTAGCCTGAGGCCTGCTCAATCTTTCCTAATTAACAAAAACCAAGTGCCAAAGCTTCAGCCCCAGATAACTATGATTCCTCCCAGTGCACAGCCACCACGAACTCAAACACCACCTTTGGGACAGGTAGGTTTAAACTTTATTCTCAATATTACAAGTGTGGTTTTGTTACAGTTAAACTTTGGAATACATATGGAAAACTAAGGAATTGTGTGCATATGGATGAAGCATGCAAGTGCTTCTTACCACTTAAGGCTGCAAGATTACTTCTTCCATAGCTTTAAAACAGCTGTACATCTCTTCAATAAGTCATTTCTAGTGAAGAGCTCAGAAGGGCAAGTGCTTACAGCTGAAACCATGATGTGTACTTGCTTGTTTAAGAGAAAAACCAGGTAAATTCAGTAAGACCTGCTTTAGAGTAAATATGTCTAGGATTTGGCTGCTAGTCTTCGGTAGTAAACGTTCAAACCCCTTTTTAAAGGCGGAATTCCACTGATGGGATCTTGCCTTTAGTGAACAGCACTCCTGGACATGAAGCCCTTTGTAATCTTTCAACCCACCAATGTTGTCGGCATGCTAGCGAGTCATAAGACATTTTGAGATCTGTTTTGCAAAAGTATAAAAAGTGATGCAGAACTGGAACTGGAACGATCGTATGTAATTCTCAGTTCTGCTGGTTTTCTCTGAGCACAAGTATTGTGAAGGAATGCTTTTCTTCTAATGAGCACTTTCACTCTTCTAGCCACCTCAGCTTGGTCTCAAGACAAATCCACCACTTATCCAGGAGAAGCCTGCAAAGATTAATAAAAAGCCACCACCTTCTAAGGAAGAGTTGCTTAAGTTAACAGTAAGTTCTGCTAAGCTTTCTCAAGACAGAATACTGTTAAGAGCTGTGTAGCGTTCTAGAACACTGATTCTTTTTTTTTTACTCTTTCAGGAAGCAGTTGTGACCGAGTATCTGAATAATGGAAATGCCAATGATGCAGTTAACGGTGTGAGAGAAATGAGGGCGCCAAAACACTTTCTTCCTGAGATGCTAAGCAAAATAATACTTCAATCACTAGATCGCTCAGATGAAGATAAAGAGAAAGCAAGTGCACTGATCAGTTTGCTAAAGCAGGAAGGGATAGCCACTAGTGACAACTTCATGCAGGTACTTCCAACATCCAGTTATGATCCAGTGTACTCTTCCTGAAGTAGCCTAGAATACTGGAGTTCCACAAGTTCAACTTTTAGTCTGAGCTAAGAAACCTCGGACTAGAATCCCTTTTTCTTCCAAGCTTTGTGTAGCCAAGACAGCTTTCAGAAGTATACATTTAGGAATAGTAACTCTAGACTTGACCTTGCATCTTAATGGCATCTAATAATTCGGTGAATGTTACATACACTCTCTCTCGCTCTCTTTCAGGCATTCCTAAATGTATTGGACCAGTGTCCTAAACTGGAGGTGGACATCCCTCTGGTAAAATCCTACCTAGCACAGTTTGCAGCCCGTGCCATAATTTCAGAACTAGTGAGCATTTCAGAACTTGCTCAACCATTAGAAAGTGGCACCCATTTCCCCCTCTTTTTGCTTTGCCTTCAACAATTAGCTAAGCTTCAGGATCGCGAATGGCTAACGGAACTCTTCCAGCAAAGCAAAGTCAATATGCAGAAGATGCTACCAGGTAAAGGAACAAAATGCTGACTTTCTTTAATTGGATTCTAATTGATCCAAACACATGCTATAAATGATTAGAGTGTTTATCTGTAGCTAAATTACTCTAGCTAAAACTCTAGAGTTCAGTGTTTTAGTCTGCCAGGAATCTTCTCGGTTCACCATGCTAGTAAAAACTGGTTTGACTCACAGACCAGAACATCTTTGGATACTTTTTTTTATTGTGTTGCAGAGATTGATCAGAATAAGGATCGTATGCTGGAGATCTTGGAAGGGAAAGGACTTAGCTTCTTGTTTCCACTTCTAAAACTGGAAAAAGAGCTATTAAAGCAAATAAAGTTGGATCCATCCCCTCAAGCTATCTATAAATGGATTAAAGACAACATTTCACCAAAACTTCATGTAGATAAGGGATTTGTTAATATTTTGATGACCAGGTGAGATGTCTAGCTTGCTTGCATTGCTTCTGTTGGATAGCATGAAGGTGCTTGAGGATACCTTTATAAAACACATTTTATAAAAAGGTGGGGGATGATATTGGGGATTCACCAATACCTTCCACCAATACCTTCCACCATGCATTCTGCTTCTAGATTATGTGAAAGAATCCCTGTTTTTCTACAGGGTCTGTCTTTCCCCTTTTTAGAGGAACGAATATGTTTGAGTGCACTCTAAATCTGTGGTACTATTTCAACTCCAACTCTCTTTTCAGTTTCTTGCAGTATATTTCTAGTGAGGTAAACCCACCTAATGATGAACCGGATTCTTCATCTGCTCCTTCTAAAGAGCAATTAGAGCAAGAAAAACAGCTGCTTCTTTCCTTTAAGCCAGTAATGCAGAAGTTCCTTCATGACCATGTTGATCTACAAGTGAGTGCCCTGTATGCGCTCCAAGTGCACTGCTACAACAACAACTTTCCTAAAGGTAGGCATAAACTACTTCTATATGCCTTTGCAGAGGGGAGTAAAGCACAGCCACACAGTCAGATTAACAGCCCAATCCTATCCCTCTCCCTCTATTGCAACCAGTGGAGGAGGGCAAAATGGGAGGCCCTGGAAGGGAAAGCTGTTTAAATCCCCCCCCCCCCACTGGCTGAACCAATGGGGGAGAAGGATAGGATTGGGCATCCTGAGGTTTCCTAGGTTATTGTGTGCTGTAGATAATACAGAAAAGATCAATGTACTTTTGTGTTTTTAGGCATGTTACTGCGCTTCTTTGTTCATTTCTATGATATGGAAATCATTGAAGAAGAAGCTTTTCTGGCGTGGAAGGAAGATATTACTCAAGAGTTTCCAGGGAAGGGCAAAGCTTTGTTCCAGGTAGATCTAACCTTTTTTTAAATCAATTCTGTAAAGTCGTCTGATTCCCATAAAATTTGAGAATGAGGCACATTCCAAAATGGACTCAGAGTAAGATGAAGTGCTTCATCTTTATATTCTTAAGTAGACTATATAAACATATGGCATTTTCTACTGCGTTGATCTAGAGAATGATACATGCAGGACCAAATGAATTGGGTGTACTATTCTGCATTTTTGGATTGTTGATGCTTGCTAATCGCTGTAACAACCTAATTGCAGGTAAACCAGTGGCTGACCTGGCTGGAAACTGCTGAGGAAGAAGAATCTGAAGAAGAAGCTGACTAAACCAGCCAAAGCCTTAAATTGTGCAAACATACTGTTGCTATGATGTAACTGCATTTGACCTAACCACTGCGAAAACTCATTCCGCTGTAATGTTTTCACAATATTTAAAGCAGCAGTAGGTCAATAGGACTTGCTTCTGCATAAGGGTTTTTGTAGTACGTCTTAATCATAGTCTACCATAAAAATATTTTAGAGTATCTTTAATGTTTAGATAACAGTGTATTAGCAGCATGCAATAATTACATCATAAGTTCAGAAGCAGTCTGTGTAAGGATCTTCTTTGATGCCAGTTACCATAGGCTGTCTGTTAGAAAACTGAATAGCAACACTGAATACTGTAGAAATGCACTTTGCTCAGTGTAATACTTGAGTTGTTGCAATATTTGATTATCCATTTGGTTGTTACAGAGAATCCTTAACTGTAATCGATGGTGGTTGCCGTAATAGTATATTGCCTGTATTTCTACCTCTAGTAATGGGCTTTATGTGCTAGATTTTAATATCTTTGAGCCTGGGCAAGTGCACAAGTCTTTTAAAAAAGAAACATGGTTTACTTGCACAAAAACGATCAGTTTGAAGAGGTGGATAAATGCCCTTGGAAGTGGTCTTTGTGGGTGTGAAACAAATGGTGAGAAACTGAATTGGTCCCTATTATTATAGTATTGAAATTAAGTCTACTTAATTTATCAAGACATGTTCATGCCCTGATTTTATATACTTGTATCTATCAATAAACATTGTGATACTTGAATGTCTGTTTTGAAACAGCTCTGCTCTTTAAATTTCTCTGTCATGTCTAAGCCCATCTTGACAACTCCCCTCCCACAGCACATCAACAGTGGTGCAATAAGGACCAACTTTCAAGCCTGTCGTGGCAAAGCAACAGTGTAGCCCTTCCTACGTAGTAGTATGCCCAGCATCCATGGAAACGCCACCCCAGCCTGGTAACCAGAGTAGTGTCCGATCAGCAGTGCATCATTGTGACTTCTGTATGTTTATGACTTTGAAGTCCAAGGAGCCACTCTGCATCCAGTCACTCCCAACACTGGCAGCCAGAGATGTACCACCAGTGTGAACAGCAGGGGGCAAATACAGTGCCAATGAATGGCTTATGCTAGGGAGAACACCCACAAGGATGCCATAGCAACCTGGCCCTCCTACAGGAATCATAGGGCAAAAGTAAAGGAACTATTAGGATTCCTGTAGCTGCGCTTAAAGTCCTTGTTTCCTAAAAATTTTGACCTGCGACTCCCTTGACCATGGGTATCCATTGGCTGTGGTTCCCATTTCATCATGTTGATGCCTGCCACTTGGCATTGCACTGTTTTTGAGAGGATTCCGTGGCACTCCACGGTTCCCCTGGGTGGTTTCTACAGCTCACCTGGAAGCTGCGCCTCCCAGTTTGGGAACCACTGCAGTAAAATCCATGGGGGGTCTGCTCCAAAGGACCACTGCAACCCCCTGTGATACAGTCCTAAAGTAAAAGATTCTGATGAGTGGCCAGCCGCAGCAGCAACATTTTGGTGCTAGTACAAGTCTGCTTGCAGAGAGGCCAAAACGGGAAGATTGGGACGTGAGATGGGAGGGATGAAGAAGACTCTCTTAGTTGCCTCTCTGCCATTTGCCAACAAGGAGCAGACACTCCCTACTCTTACCTGTTGCAACAGGAAGGGATGGTTAGGCAACACTGTTGATAGCAAAAACATGATAATCCTGAGGAGGCAGGGGGTAGAGACATAATGGCAGAGATGCAGCATCGCTACATTGCAACAGGGCATTTCCCCCTCGCCTTTACTTACCTGTATTTTATTAGATTTATACCCTTTTCTCCCCATAGGGGGACCCAAAGCAGCTTACAGCAATACAAATATGTAAACCATAAAATGATAGCATAAAACTCTTTAAAAACATCAATATGATCAAATATAATATAAAACTCTTAGGACATTAATACAATTTTAAAAAAAGTAAGGTACAATTAAAAATTATTATAAAAAAGGGCTGAACCACTAACATAGGCTGGGCAGTAACTCTGAGGGTTTGTTTAAAAAGTCTTCAGGCCCCACCAGAAGGCCTCTAAGGAGGGAGCAGTTTGTAAATTTAGGGGAAGGAATTCCATTGGTGCCCCTGCTGAGAAGGTCCTATTTCTTGCTGCTGCCCCTCTCACCTCTAAAAGAGATGACACTTTTAGGACAGCCTTCTCTGATGACCTGTGGGGGCAGGCTGGATTGTATGGAAGTAGATGGTCTCTCAAATACCCTGGCCCCAAGCCATATAGGGCTTTAAAGGTCAAAACCAGCACCTTTGAATTGGGCCCAGAAACTAATTGGCAGCCAGTGCAGCCTTCAAGGGCAACCCCACGTAGAACGCATTACAATAATCTAACCTTGACATCACCGTGGCCAAGTCTGCACAATCTAGGTACGGTCGCAGCTGGCACACCAGCCGAAGCTGGTGAAAGGGGCTTTAGTGCTGGGGTGGGTGTGATGTGATTGGCTTCCAGATGGAGCATAGGATACTGACTGTTGTAGAAAGTGGGTGGGGCAGGAGGTGCAGTTTGCTGCTGCTTTTACTTTCCCCAGTGTTGCTTATTATGGGATTACTGTTCTCTACACCAGCTCTGTGATTAGTGTAACATTTTTCTGGCATCAAGAGCATCTGTTGTCTGAAGAGGGGTTAGAACATGGTGTACATTGAGTCCCCTTCATTCCTCCCATGTTATGCCCCACCCTGTTTTGGCCTCTGCCAACAGAGTTGCACTGGCACCCAAATGTCCAAGCTCTGTTGGCATGGCATTTTTCCAATGTTGCACCAGTGTCTGTAGTGCATCTGTTGGCAGGCAGACTTCTATATTGCTGGGACTGTTGCACCAGCATGCATGGAGATACACTGGTATATCTTGAGGATAGAATTGGGCCTTCAGACACCTGCCTTGTGGTAGGGGCATGGTCATGGACTGTAATGGCCTTCCAGCACAGTGGTGCTGCACCATTTAGCTTGTCCTTGCACAAGTCATGCTTCAGAATCATGCTGTTTGAGAGATGTGCATAAATCTCATTCAGGGTTCTCTATCAAGCTCTTGATTAGACTTCCCATTATCTACACACAGAGGACTAATAGTACAATTACTCTTTCTAGCTCCCACAACACAATACCACTGTATAAGTTGCTGCTTATGAAATACTGTGCATAGTGCTGGTCAATAAAAAGCCAATGAAGTTGGCAGTAATTAAGACAAGACAAGTACTACAACTAATTATGAATTTGCTACTGTGAAACATAGAGATGACTTCGATGAGTTGTGTTCCTTTTCATCTTGCATGAATTTTGTATATTCAAGGCTGTAAGCCACAATACCTATATGGAACTGCTTGCCATCCAGGTTACCTCGGTCATTGCCCTTTGAGCATCCTGAAACCATCTGACTAGCTATTGGAAATCAAATGCTAGATGAGGTAAACTTTGGTCTGATCCAGCAAGAGATTCTCAGAGAAATACACATGTACTATAACTTTATTGTTTAACAAACAAGATCCATGGCAGTCTTAACTCACATCCACAGTATTCTACAGTATAGTGAACTAAATCACATGCCTGCACTTCAGAGGCTGTCAGTGCAATCCTATCCAACTTATACCACCGGTGTAACCCAGCGGTGCAACGAGAACGGGAGGCCCCAGAACGGAAAGAGGATTCAAATTCCCTTTGAATTCCCCTTTGGAGAGGATTTGAATCCCCTTTCCATTCTGAGGCCTCCCGTTCTTGCTGCACCGCTGGGTTACACCGGTGGTGTAAGTTGGATAGGATTGCGCTGCCAGTCTCCTAAATGATGATCTTCAGCAATCATTAGCCATTAAGCACCTTTGGATTAGTGTGCTACTGTCTTTGAGTACTCTGGAGAAAATTACCCTCTGCTTACTCATTCTCCAGTCTCCCAAAGCTGTGGGCTAGGTGGAATTCCTTATCAGGTCTGGTTTCGCTCAGGGGAGTGTGTGTGCACTCCCTTTGCTAAAGGTAGAAATGTCAAAATGCGTGGATGTTCACCTTTCATGTTCTGCAGTTGATTTCCTGTGGCTGCAATTAACCTTGACCCAGAGCTTCCTAGTCCTCTTTCCATCTGTTGCCACTTCCCTTACAAGAGATAGTATAATAAAGTGGAATAACATGTCTAGCCTTTCCCGGAAAAATAATCTGTCAAATCTGATTCAGAAAGTCCTGACAGTCAGTTCTTGAGGCCATACATTTCAGACTGTAACATGTATGTGTACGCTTTGTCTGAACAGAGAAAGTGTGCATAGGCTTTCTTGTAACACTGAGCTCCTCTGCTTAGTTTTGAATTAAATAGGCGTGTTTTCTATAATCCAGCACAGTAATTTTTTTCCATGTAGAAGTGAAGCAGTAGGGGCCTGGCACTGTACATGTGTAGTAGGTTTTCTTATCTTCAGTCATTCTTACTACGAAGGCTTAAGGTGGCATGCAGCACTAACATTCTACATTTATTGGCTAGGTTTGTTAGCTAGTGTTTAAAAAGTAGGAGTTAAATATCTAGTGTAGTGGATCCCATTGATAGTCTGGTGTGGACGTTCTCCAGCTGACTGTAGACCAGACCTTCAGGTTGGTTGTGACATGCTTCCTGCCTATTTGCATGCTCAGTCCTCTGGGAAAATTCTAGATGCCCATCAGTTTGCAGCCTTTTTTCTCCTGTGGTAGTGTGTAAGGCCTGCCCAAACCCATACAAAGTAGGGGGATGGAAGAATGCCTGCGGCACTACAGCTGCATGTGTTTTTCTGCTGCCTAGATTTGGAGGCGTGTGATGGAGGTGACACCAGTTTTTCCAGCCTGTGCAGCATGGAAGGTTGGCTGCAACATTTCACTTGCATCTGAGATTTCCTAAATGCATGAACTACTGAGAACCCTGTTTGCTATTATTGCCAGACTCTGGATGAAATAGAGATTGGGAGGGGGGGAAGAAAGAAGAATGAAATGAAAAAAAGTGTGCAGAGTTAATCTGAGAAATCTTGAGAAAGCACCGCATGTTGCATTTACTCTCCAACCGTTCCTGCACACCCCCACCTCACTGGCTTAACAACCCCCAGTCAGTTGAGTGTGCAGTTCTCATATGTTCCTGTGTGCTCCCCTACCTCACAGGTCACAACACGGGCAGCCCAATCCTACTTAAAGATCGGGCAGACTGCCTCAACTGTCCACCCGATCCAGTGCTCTGTCGCGGGCTGCCTGCAGCAGGCAGCCCACAGCGGAAAGTCTTCTCGAGGAAGGGGTCACTCATCCCCTTCCCCAAGTGTAATGGTGACTGGGGCTGGTAGGCCTCCTCGGATTTCCATCAGCTATTTTGTTGGCGGAAGTCAGAGGCGGTCGTGTAACGGCCCGGCGCCCTCCGGAGCCCGGTGGAGACCGGGATATGGCGGATGCCTTGTCCCCGCCCCCGCCCGGGACAGCTGGGCCTATGGCTGCCCTCCCGGCTCCGCCGTCCCTCCCCCCCCATCCATCAAGACTCCGAGGCGTCTGCCGGATCCTACCTGTCTTGGGTCCGGCAGCCGCCTGAGTCCTCGGCTGGCGGAGCTGGGAAGGCCAGTCTTTCGCCGGCCTTCCCGGCTCTAAAGTAGTCGTCAAACGTGCCTTATGGCACGTTTGCGACTATTCTGGGCGGCAGACGCTAGGTCTGCCCCACAGAAGTTAAGCAGGATTGCGCAGTCAGTGAGATAGCAGTGCACAGTTCTCAGGGCAAACTTGTCCTGCGGTAGGTAGGTGCCACCACTCCTTTTAACAGCCAGTCCTCCAGCTAAGGCGAAGCTGAAGTTCTCCCCAATCCTTGTAAACTCTGAGTCCCCAAAACTCCAGGACTCAAACCTCAAGGCTCTGGTTTGCTTCAGTAGTGTGACTGAATGGCCCAGGCCAGACTTAGATGGATCAGTTCCTTTATATTCACACAGACACAAGCCTGTAAATATATGGTTTATTTAAAGAACAGAAATATTGTATACTGTAGTTACATGATCTTGAAAGACATTCAGTTACTTAAGAGAATAAATACCTACACATACAGTACTAAAACAATAAAGTCAAGCTTCTAGACTTACAAATCCCCCATGCTCACCTGGACATTTGAACTCCTCAGCATAGCCAAAGGGTAGCTCTTCTCCCTGTCATACCAGCAGTGATAAGAACAGCCGTCCATGATGGAAAGAACAAGAGCAATGATGATGGCCACTTCCTCCTGCCCTACCAGCAGGTTTTTATATCTTGAAGATAGCTTCTGACCAAACAGAAGCTCAGACCAGCCAAAGCTTCTGGAAGATGACCTCACCGGCTGATGCAATACAGGGCAATCACTTTTCCTCCCAACCAGAGAATCACAGCTCCATCTTGTTGGACTAATTGGAGATCTTGGTACCAGCACAAGCAAGGTCACTTACCACGCCTCTGAGTTTGGCCGTTGCAAAGAGGACTGATAAGATACCCGCACACTGTCTCATAATAGACCTCATAATAGGCTATATCTGTCTAGCCACTATAAGAAAAAGGATGCTGGGCTAGATGGGCCTTTGGCCAGAGCCAGCAGAATGGTGTTCTCTCCACTAGTGGATATGGATGGACTAAGCTACTACAGGTTGATTACCCCTTATCCGGACATCTGAAATCCAGAATATTCCAAAATCCAGACATTTTGGGGACTATGACTTTAAAAAAAAAAAAAGTGTTCCAGCACCTGGCTGGCATTGTGCAAGTCATGCTGGGGCACACAATTATTTAAAACTATTGTATAAAATTACCTTCAGACTGTGTGCATATGAGACATAAGTGAATTTTGTGTTTAGACTTGGGTCCCATGCATCCCCAAGATATCTCATTATATTTATGTAAATATTCCAAAATCCAGACAAATCCAAAATCCAGACAAAGTCCCGTTCCAAGCAGTCCGGATAAGGGATATTCAACCTGTATGAGCAACATTCTACTGGAAGATGAATTATAACAGACATATTTAAAGTGAAATCATCAGTAATAAGTTTGAACCATTTGTGCAAGGATGGTTTGTATTAATTTGCACATGTTGGCTATCTATATCCACCAGTTTCTAATAAAACACCTCTCCATTTTGAATTAAAACTAAATGAACCTTGAAAGGAACTGTAAGGATTGAAATAATAGTTTCTTATGCATTCCCTAGGGTTCTAGCTTTCAAACCAGTCACCCTTATTTTCCAATAACTTGTGGAAATAAAGAAACCAAAATAAGCAATTGATTGGATGTCCATATCATATTTTAGGATTAAGGAAATACTGTTCTTTTTTCTTTTCTCTTTTTTTTTTATAATTGACTGAAATTTTATGTACTATTTTCTAATTTTATTTCTTCTCCTGTTAATCTTCATTACCACCATCAACTGGAAACCAGAAGTATTCAACAACTTTCTTGCCTCTTCTAGCAGGCATATGTTCTTGCAGTTCAACTGGGCAAAGTCCACCCATCTGAGTATGTCCAGGATTTGAACTGGGTGCAGTAACCCTGTACACTACCCTGCAGAAAAAGAAAGAAAGAAAGCATTTACGTAAAGGTGAGACCTAATGTAAACCCCCAAAAAGATACATCTGCCTTAGAAACTTCTCCACTGCATTTTATTTTCATTGCATCCTATTTGTCCCTGTGTTGCCTTTGTGCATATAATTCAGTACGTACTATTAATCATTAGCACAGGAATAATGACAGACAAGGGACAACCATGATCTGTCAGACAGGTGGATGAGTCTGTACAAATAGATCTGTTGTTGTTGTTCAGTCGTTAAGTCGAGTCCGACCCTTCGTGATCCCATGAACCATATCCCGCCAGGCCTTCCTGTCCTCCACTATCTTCCTGAGTTCGCTCATTTTCATGTTCGTTGCATCGGTGATGCTGTCTAACCATCTCATCCTTTCAGTTGCGTCACTAGGACGCGCGACACCCCAAGGCGGGGTGACGCGCATCACCCGTGACGCCACCGAGTTTCGCCCCCCGATTTTTGGGGGTGCCACCCCCGCCCCTTCGCGTCGCCCTCCGGACGCTCCGAGGCCGGCCCAGGAGCCGGCCTCGGAGCATCCGGAACGGCCGGCGCTCCAGAGCCTTCTGAAGGCCCAAGAGTCAATCCGGGTATTTTTAGTGTTTTCGCGCATGCGCAGACCGTTTTCATCTCTGCGCATGCGTGAAAACACTAAAAATACCCGGATTGACGCTTGGGTCTTCAGAAGGCCCTGGAGCGCCGGCCGTTCCGGACACTCCGAGGCCGGCTCCCGGGCCGGCCTCGGAGCGTCCGGAGGGCGACGGAGGTGGCGGGCGCGGGGGTGCACGCGTCACCCCTTTGCGCGCGTCACCCGTAGCGACCCGCTACCCCCGCTTCGCGGGAGTGACGCCAGTGCATCCTTTGCCTTCTCCTTTTGCCTTCAATCTTTCCCAGCATCAGAGTCTTCTCCAGAGAGTCCTCTCTTCGCATTAGGTGGCCAAAATATTTGCGTTTCAGCCTCAGTACCTGTCCTTCCAGGGAACAGTCAGGGTTGATTTCATTTAGGATTGACTGATTTGATCTCCTAGCAGTCCAAGGGACTCTCAGGAGTCTTCTCCAGCACCACAGTTCGAAAGCATCTATTTTTCGGCGCTCAGCCTTCCTTATGGTCCAACTCTCGCAACCATACATTGCTACTGGGAACACCATCGCCCTGACTATACGAACTTTTGTTGGCATGGTGATATCTCTGCTTTTTATTATGCTATCTAAATTTGCCATAGCTTTCCTTCCAAGGAGTAAGCGTCTTTTAATTTCATGGCTGCTGTCTCCGTCTGCAGTGATCTTGGAACCCAAAAAAGTAAAATCTGTTACTGCTTCCATTTCTGCTCCTTCTATTTGCCAGGAATTGATGGGACCAGATGCCATGATCTTAGTTTTATTAATGTTGAGTTTCAATCCAACTTTTGCACTCTCCTCTTTCACTCTCATCAAGAGGCTCTTTTGTTCTTCTTCACTTTCTGCCATTAGGGTGGTATCGTCTGCATATCTGAGGTTGTTGATATCCCGGCAATCTTAATTCTGGCTTGCGATTCATTCAGCCCTGCATTTCTCATAATGTACTCTGCATATAAGTTAAATAAGCAGGGTGACAATATACAGCCTTGCCGTACTCCCTTCCCAATTTTGAACCAATCGGTTGTTCCATGGCCGGTTCGAACTGTTGCTTTTTGACCCGCATACAGGTTTCTCAGGAGACAGGTAAGGTGGTTTGGTACCCCCATCTCTTTAAGAATTTGCCACAGTTTGTTGTGATCCACACAATCAAAGGCTTTTAAGTAGTCAATGAAACAGAAGTAGGTGTTTTTTTGGAACTCTCGTGCTTTCTCCATGATCCAGCGCATGTTGGCAATTTGATCTCTAGTTCCTCTGCCTCTTCAAAACCCATTAGGGTGGTATTATCGTCTGCATATCTGAGGTTGTTGATATTTGTCCCGGCAATCTTGATTCCGGCTTGCGATTCATTCAGCCCTGCAAATAGATCTATTCAGTCACACGTAAATGCTCCAGCAGCATAATCACAAGCACATCTACTCACTTGTGAGTGCTCCAGATTTACTCACTGAAAGCTAAGGAGACATGTTTCTTTCTTGTGATCTCTGTCCAGGCATCAGAAGAAATATTTTGGGAAAGGAACATTAAAAAGGTGCTATCATCATGGACTGCCCAGCAGTCAAACCCTAATTGGGCACAACACCTAGAGCTAGGTGCAGACTGTACGAGCTGCTCTCAGTAGCTTTATTTCAACTACTCTCACATAGAACCATCTGATCATTGGTGGTACCGTAGCACCGATTTCCTGTTCAGGATGGCTGGGGCTTTAATTGCCTCTGTTTCTCCCTCCCTGCCAAGCACCAGTTATTGCTGCCAATCACTGCTGCCGCTGGGCCTCTTCTTTAACAACCTTCCTGATTTTTCCTAGTGCTCTTATCTGGTTTACACAAGGTTAAAAGTGAGTGAGCATATTCACTTCACTTATTTCATTAGAACCACCACAAAAACCTCCGTTTTGATTGCACAATGTTGCAGCAGATGGAAAATTGCTAACTAGCTGAAAGAGAACCTCAACGTGACATGACTTTTTTTTTATTTTTGAGATGTACAAATGACGGGTGACTAGTCCAAAATAGAACAGATCTAGTGATTCTGTTTCTTCATGCAAAATTATTTTTAAGAAGTTGGAAGAATGTTCTTTAATTTTAAAAAAATCTGAGATTAGTGAGAAACTTTATTTTTACTCAGTTTACAGAGCAACTATGACAACAAAATTACATTTGGGATAAATAAAGTAAGTGGAGACAGTAGGGTGAGGGGGGAAATACAATGTTCCATTTTTTACTATGTTTAGTCTTTGTTTATGTTGGCAGAAAGCTCAACTATATTGTATGTAAACCAATAACTGACTATACATGGTACCTGAGAAGAGTTCTTGTTTTGCAACTAGAGGTTAATACGGGTAATGCGGTCATAGTGAGGAGTGAAAAAAAAGGTAGCGAGCCAGCCGATTTAAAACAGTACCGATTTATCCGGGTAGAATGAAGCAAAATACACCACGGACAAAAGACATGAATCAAACCCAAAAAACTGAACCGCTGAGGACCCGACGTTTCGTGTTTTAATCCAAACACATCTTCTGGGGGCTTCCCAAGGCTTAGTAGATGTTAACTGTCAAACGCCTCGTGCTGTTCGTTGTTATAACTGACGTAAACGCTGCGGAACTTTGAGCTCCCTTCTTGCAGGGTTGCTGATCCTGCAAAGAGCACCTGCAATAAACCTCATTCAGAGTCACTGTCAATCCGTATGTTTCTTGTCTTGTTTTCCGACGTGTGTTGATGTTCCGTTTTCTCCCTGTAATTTGTGAATTATGGGAAGCCAAATGCAATTGGCCATACTTAATTCCTGTTGCCTGTTCATCAGGGCATGGGGCATTCTTTGGCTGATAGCAAGAGCTTCCAGATTTTTTAAAATGTCTAATTTGCTTTCTGTTCCTAAGGAACGTGTGTCCTTGTAATGTATTGTGTGCCCTGTGGCCAGTGCGTGTTCCGCTGTCGCAGATAGTTGTGGCTGTTCTAGTTTTAACGCTCTTTCATGTTCCTTTAATCTTGTTGAAATTGACCGTTGAGTAAGGCCAATGTATTCTTTTTTGCAAGAACCACAAGGAATACAATAAATTCCAGGATTAGAGAGGGGCGGTCTTTTGTCCTTTGGGTTGTTAAGAAGTTGTCCAATTTTCTTCGTAGGTCTAAACACAGTCTTTATATTTCCTTGCTTAAGTACCCTAGCTATTTTATCTGTCACTCCCTTGATGAACGGCAAGAAGGTCCAAATTCTGTCTTTATTTTCATCTGTTGTTATATTGTTACCTACATTCATACTGGTGGTACAGCTGATCCCTTTTCTTTCTCTTTGGATTTTAATCTGTTGTGCATTCCACCCTTTATAGATTTGACTCTCAGGGTACCCATTGGATCTTAAAGTGTCAAATACTATTTGTTTTTCTTTGATTAGCGCATCTTGTTTTGTTGTTGTTTTGTTTTTTCATAGAGAGAGAGAGAGTTGTTTTTCATACAGAAATGTATGTAGTGCGGTTCCAGTAGACAGCAGTGAACAACGTTTTTAATTAATAAAAGCACCATCACTTTACAAAGAAACATAAACGAGACCAGTTTCTGCTCCAAGGAATTTACAATATACATTTAGACAGGGGAGAATAAACAACAAAGGAACAGTAACAAGGGATAAATGTGAGCACGTTAAGTTATATATACAGAGGCTTCATTCTGAATCCAGATGGGGATCGAAAGATTAAAAGGTTAAGCAAAATCCGGGATCCCCCACAGCAAAACGAGTGGAAGGAAGGAAGGGGGGGCACCATGGAGGTGTTCAGGGAGGAAGTTTCAGGCATAGGGGCATCAGGGGAGTTCTGACATGACCCCCCCCCCCGAGTCAAAGCAAGCCCTCTACTAAACCAAGCCCAAGACATCCAATAGTCTTCGCAGAATGAAGCTCTAGGCAATGTGGGCAGTCAATCCAAGTCCCTGACTCCACCATGCAACTATAAGATGTCAGATGGACACCATTCCAGTTCTCCAAGTTAGGTTTGTAGGCAAGTACAGCAGATCTAGCAGGACAGATAGTCAGACAATAAGAACAGCCTGAAGGGCTCACACCAGTAAGAGAAAGGCTGGAACTCCTGATGTAGTTTCCTGCTGCTTATAACCAAACACGCAAAACCAGCCCGAGGGTTAAGTCCTAAGAGAGGGCTGATCAGAACCACAGACTACTTTCTTGCTAGAGGGAGATGTGCATGAAGCTAACTGCAAAGTCTGAAGCTTCTTTTGTTCACTGCTGTTCACACCTGATGTGATTCTTGGTATGACAAGGAGTACCTTTAGCCATAACAGTGGGGAAAGGATTCACGTTGCAACGACTGCAGTAAGGGGAAACAGCAGCAGCACCTTCCCTCCTGGCCCAGTCAAGGCACACGTCACCTCATGGAAGAGTGTGCTCATCTCAGCAGCTGCCTGCAGCTCATGCATCCCCACTCCCTACTGTTCCTCTTTCCTCCTCCACATTATTGCTACCTCAGTCATTCACAATTGATTTTTTTCCTTAAAAACCTTACCCTTCAAAGTGGATGGTTCCACACACAACACAGATAGGCTTTAACAGGTTCCTAATGGAAGGGGGAAGGCCAGCGGGTGGCGCAGTGGGTTAAACCACTGAACCATGAGCTGTCGATCGAAAGGTCGGCAGTTCGAATCTGCAACGGGGTGAGCTCTCGTTGCTTGGCGAGCTCCTGCCAACCTAGCAGTTCCAAAGCATGTTAATGCGAGTAGATAAATCGGTACCGTTTGCGGGAAGGTAAACAGCGCTCTGTGTTCCAGCTGCATGCTATGCACTGCGGCAAGGAGAGTCATGCCGGCCACATGACCACGGAGGCGTCTTCAGACAACGCTGGCTCTTCGGCTTTGAAATGGAGATGAGCACCACACCCTAGAGTCGGACACGACTGGACTTAATTGTCAGGGGTCACCTTTACCTTTTTAATGGAAGGGGGGGCTTTGAAGTTGTAAACTCTTACTTGTTCTCTTCTCTCATTCTTGTGAATGCATGAAGTGTTCTCAGCATTTTTACATAGGCACCAATTTTCTGCTATCAATAGAAGGACAAGAGAGAAGTAGACAATTTTGTGTTCTCAGAGGATACACAAAAAGCAGAAGAGGAGTGGATGGGCATTGGTTTGCTTCTCGTTGAATTAGAACATATGCCAGGAAATGCATTCAATATATTACCTGTCAAATCCTTTCCACAGGTAGTTCTATATGAAGGGTGAGTTAAGGGATGTCAGCTTTTTACAATCCTACCTGTCAGCGTTCTTGCCCTTTTCTTCTTTTTCAACAACAGGGATTGAAAAACAGACCTCCTCTCCTTCCTGGAACACATGCAAAAGCAAGAAATAAATCAGCTTTATAAAAAGACACCATTGTCTTAACAGCATTTACTTAGGGGCTTGCATTTTTATTTTATTTAAAACATTTATCCCCGCCTTTCCAAAAGCTCAAGGCAGCTTACAACGCTTAGTAAAAAGACCCTAAAATACAAAATTACATAAAAATAAGTTTAGGTAAAGGTAAAGATATCCCCTGCTTGAAAGTCAGTCATGTCCAATTGTAGGGTGCGGGTGCTCATCCCTGTTCCTGGCCAAAGAGCCAGCGCTGTCCGAAGACGCTTCCGTGGTCACGTGGCTGGCATGACTAATGGAACACTGTTACCTGTTACCTTCCTGCCGCCTATTTTTATCTACTTGCAATTTAGTGGGAATTTTCCTAAAATATCTTTTGACGCATCGGAGCCGTGAATATGGTCTAAGCTTGGCAGTTAACTAAGACTTATGTATGTATGTTATGTTTGATTTCTTGTGTTATTGTGGTGTTACTGCATTGTGTTTTTATAAGCCAATAAAGGTTGATTTTTATATATAAAGTACAAAGTATATGTATGGAGCCAAAGCAACAAATATACGACTCAATAAAAAGCAGCAACGTTTCAATAAGAACCCCAAAGCAGTAAAAGGTGTTAAATAGCAGCAGCACACAACACAAGTACCGTATTGTCCCGAGTATAGGACGCTCCTGATTATAAGTCGCACCCTTAAAGTTTGGTGATATTTTTTAAAGAATACATTTTTAACTTTTTTTAAACTTAAATATACATATTAGTAGAACAGTACAGCTTTAGTACAGTTAAAGGCATAGGCACCCTGTCCCTTATTGAATCTGGGCACTCTAGTATTAGTAGCCTTCCCAGATCCAAAGGGGGACAGAGTGCCTACCTTTTAACCTTTGGAATTTGGGCAGGTGTAGCTTGTTGCACCCTTCCATGATGATGAGCTGATCCTGCCCAAATTTCAATGAACAGCACAATCCTATGCATATCTACTCAGAAGTAAGTCCCATTGCATTCAATGGGGCTTACTCCCAGGAAAGTGTGCATAGGATTGCAGCCTAAAGGTAGGCACTCTGTCCCCCTTTGGATATGGTAAGCCTATGCAGGAGCTTTTGCTCTCAACTTTCAAACTGTACTCTCAACTTTTAAACTGCAAGATCAATAAATATCTTAGTTTCTAGAGTCCTGGGGTTGAAACTTAAGGGTTAATTTTTTCAAATGCTTCCAGAGGCTGCTGAGAGATAATGATCTCTCATGGTATTCAGCCATTTAGCAAGTGATTAAGAACTGCAAGGAAAGGCTTGAAAACACAGTGCTTTGCAGTTTAAAAAAAGAGAGAGAGGGAAAAAAGCCCCGTTTTACCTTTGAAAAGAGACTTGGAGAGGCTTGGTTTGAAAGCGCTTTGCATAAAACACTAGGCAGAAACGCTAGGCTTTGATTGTAGGGCGCACCCCCTACTTTAAAGACTTGCCTTAGGGGATAAAAGTGAGTCTTATACTCAGGCAAATACGGTATATGCCACAGTTCACCTTAGCTGATACCTATGTGGGGTTGGTTCACAGGTCTTGTACTTCCTGGTGCGTTCATTCACCTCTTCCATCAGTTGTCCATGCAACCTCAGCTAGTGCATAAGGGCCCAATACTATCCAATTTTCCAGTGCTGGTGCAGCTGCAATACAGCTCCAAGGTATGTTTCCTTACTTTGAGAAAGCATCCGAGACTCCCCCCCACTGCAGGATGCAGCGCACACCCCATTGGCACAGTTGCAACAGTGCTAGAAAGTTGGATAGGATTGGGCCCTAAGTAAATACATCCATTTCCTAACCTCAAATATACCATATCAATTTTTGTATAACAATTAAAACTAGGCTTACCATTCGTCCCGGTTTCGGCGGGACAGTCCCGGAAATCGGGCTCGATTCCCGGTCTGGTCCCGGGGGCATGATGCCCTCACGAGATTTGGGCGCCGACATCTTGGATCGCGCGAGATTTCATGATCCAAGATGCTGCCGGCGCCCGGGTAAGTTTAAAACAAAAGAAGATGGCGGCGGCGAGCGAGTGTCGTCCGCCCGCTCTCTCACCGGCACAGAGCCAGTGAGGGACCGGGCGAACGACAGCCTGCTGCCCGTGCCGCATGCGCCTCCGGCAGGCACGCATGGCACGGGCAAGCAGGCTGTCGTTCGCCCGGTCTCCCAGCAGCTCCGTGCGGTGCCACTGGGAGACCGGGCCAGCCTGCTTGCTTGCCCGGGTGGCACGAGCCTCTGGCAGGCTCGCACAACCCAGGCAAGCAGGCTGCGTTTCTCCCGAGGCAGCGGCACCGGAAGAAATGCAGCCTGCTTGCCTGCGTTGTGCGATCCTGCCGGAGGCTCACGCCGCACGGGCAAGCAGGCTGGCCCGGTCTCCCACCGGCACCGCACGGAGCCGCTGGGAGACTGGGCCAGCCTGCTTGCCCGGGCGGCGCGAGCCTCCGGCAGGCTTGCACAACGCGGGCAAGTAGGCTGTGCTTCTCCCGGTGCCGCTGCGAGACCAGCCTGGTAAGCAGGCTGTGTTTCGCCCGGTCTTCGCGCCCCCTTTCCTTGCTTTATTAATTAATTAAAAAATTTTGGATGCGCTATGCGCGGCGGAGGGGAATTTACTTAACTAATTAAGCTAACATTTCATTGATTTTACGTTGATTTTCGTTGATTTAGTGTTGGTTTTACATTAATTAATTATTTACGTTGGGGGTTTCTGAAATATGGTAAGCCTAATTAAAACAATTTTCAGAGTTCTAGGGTCACCCCACTGACCCCCCCCAGAGGAGCAAAGATCACTGTTTTTAGGAAAAATGATGCCCCAGAATTGGGGGGCAGGGGCCCCCCTCCTCACTGAAATTAAAAATGAAACTCTGGCTTTGTTTTCATGGCCAGGGCCCTGGCTTTTGAATCCACCTTGTTTGGAGCACCTCAGGTGCAGGGGAGCAGCTGTACACAGCTGTAAACATGCGCAACATTAGGCTTACCTCAAAGGACTCAACGGGACTTAATGGGTGGCAGAATTGGCCTATATAGACCTGACCTCACAACTAAAGCTGCAGGATTTCAAAGATTTGAAGGGTCATAAAAAAAATCCCTTGAAGGTAGGGACTTGTAACTTGAGGTACACTTAGCTGAGACATCCCCCTAAACACCCCTAAAGCCCTGGAGCTGTGTGTTAAACACAACTATGTTTGTTTGAGCATTTTCGTGCTGAACTCACAACTAAATCTGCGTATTTCAAGAATTTAAAGGGCCATAAAAAAAACCTTGAAGGAAGGGACTTGAAACTTGAGGTACACTTAGCTGAGGCATCCCCCTAAACACCCCTAAAGCCCTGGAGCTGTGTGTGAAACACAACTATGTTTGTTTGAGCATTTTCGTGCTGAACTCACAACTAAATCTGCGTATTTCAAGAATTTAAAGGGCCATAAAAAAAACCTTGAAGGAAGGGACTTGAAACTTGAGGTACACTTAGCTGAGGCATCCCCCTAAACACCCCTAAAGCCCTGGAGCTGTGTGTGAAACACAACTATGTTTGTTTGAGCATTTTCGTGCTGAACTCACAACTAAATCTGCGTATTTCAAGAATTTAAAGGGCCATAAAAAAAACCCTTGAAGGGAGGGACTTGAAACTTGAGGTACACTTAGCTGAGACATCCCCCTAAACACCCCTAAAGCCCTGGAGCTGTGTGTGAAACACAACTATGTGTTTGTCTGAAATCTTGTGTTGTCAGGTCCATGCTTTACATAGGAATGAATGGACGAGTTGAGTTCACCTTAAGTCCCGTTGAGTCCCGAAAGCACCGCCTGTGCACCAGGTGCAAGGTACACCTGGGAAATTTTCTGCAGGTGATTTTTTCGACATGGGGGTCCCTTAGACATGTGGATCACACTGACATTTGGGAATTCTGGGAAAATCATACCGCAGGACCAAATGGGTAACATAGTTTCATCTGTCTACTTTCCACAAAAAAATTCCAGGAAAATTGGGGGAAGCTATTTTTTTTAACTATTTACTTTCGGGCGTACCACAAAGGACTCAACGGGACTAAATGGGTTTTAAGCAAAGAAGAGCCGTTTGCAAGTTATTGTTACATGTCTAAAAATATCCACTTGAAGGAGTACCCAGCTCGTGTGAATCAATTATGACTAGCCTCTTTGTCTAGCTGAAATTCCATGATAATAAGCTCTATGCAATAGATCAGAGGCTTCCAAGACATACAATTAAAACCTCCTGCCAGTAATTTAAAAATATACTTAAGTAAAATTCTGAACATGTACATTTCAATTAGAAGTTCTAAAAGTAAAATGTCATAAATTATCCAAATTCTAATTCCTGTTAATTTAGTATTGAGTTTTACATACTGAGTAAGTTACATACGCAGATTGCCAAAACTGATTCAGTTATGGCAATACACACATTGCATATTTGGTAAGTGTATTCACATCTTGGCTGCCTCTTTATAAAAAAGAATTGAATTCCACAGTAGAAGATAAAAGAGAATGGATTCCTCCTCTGAAGGACAGGAAGTAGGCATGAATGCTACCCACTCAAATGATGTGCCTGTCTTCTATCCTTGCCAGCGTCACTTGATGCAAAGCTGTTTCATCCTATGAAAGCAACATTTAATGCAAAACGATTTCTGGCATTTTGTCACATAGAGTTAAGAATATACTGTTAAACTGCCTGAGTTAAAAATAATTCTCTCTCTGCAATCCCATGCTTCTGAAAATGGCAGTCTGAGCAGCATAGCATATGCTGCTCACCTTCCGTTGCCAGCACAACAACAGCCCCAGCAGAGCAACAACTGCCCCACAGTCACAGGATGAGCAACAGACACTGGCACAATGCTGCATGACTTATCTCTGATGCCAACAGAACTACCACCAGCATAAACCCCCAAACGGGCTGGAGAGGTGGGAGGGACATGGGTGGGATGGGGAGAAGTTGATGTAATGCCATATCCTAAACCCCCTCTAGATGATGGACACACTCCAAATATTAGCAAAAAACACGAAGCCAAAATCAGAGTTGGTGTAGTAGGAATTTTAAAAGCCATAGGAAACAATGGGGAAGGAAAAAGTCAACTCCCAACACCCTTTCTGCCCCATACACAAGGCTGGCCCATCCATGAGACCAACTGAAGCACTGCAGTCTCTTCAGGCAGCAGATTGGTGGGGGCGCCTGTCTCTGCCTATGTGCCTCCACTGCTCCTTCTTCCACTCCCTAGATTGGAAAAGGAAGACAGGGACAGAGAGGAAGAGGAAATGTGGAGGAGAGTGCTGAGCTAGTACATTGGAGAGTGGGAGGAGGAGCAGAGGCCCACACACCATCAGGCAAGGAGGACATCATTTGGGATGCTGCCTCAGGCATCTGAAGGTCTTGGGCCAGCCCTGCTCACACATTTTGCAGCCAATCACAGCACACCAGCCCCAGTACAGCATGGAGCTATACCTTTCTGTCCTCATGTTATACACATTTAGAAGACACACATGGAAACTGTGGTGATGGGAACTAAGGAGAAAGTGCACTTAAGTTTGCACACACAACCTGCTGCCTCGACAACATGTATGCAAAATACTTTAACACTTGTCTTCTCAGAATTCTTGTTGCAGGCCGAGAAGGCCTCCCACACACAAGCGCCCAAGTGGAACCTCCATTCCACCATCCCAAGAGGGGGAGCAAGGACAATGTACCCCCACACAGATATAGTAAGCAACAGGGGAGGGAACCTATGCTCCAATGCATTGATGCTGCATATCTGTCTCATGACTTTTCAGTATTGTCAAATGTGTTTGCTACAAACTGTGTTGCCTAGCCATCTCTTCCTTTCGTAACAGCTAATAGCAGTGAATGTCTGCTCTTTGTCGATGAACGCCAAGTTCTCCAACTATTGCCACTGCTATCTACATACTCATCAGAGCTCTTGTTTGTCAGGACTGCAGCATTGCCACATGGGGCAGAACATTCATTTTTCATAGAGTTCCACTGCAGGGCACCCCCCTCCCTTGAAGGAAAGGTAACACAACCTTTCTGTTGCTGCTTTTATGTTATCACTGTTTTTACATCTTTTAACTGTTCCTGTATTATTTAATTGTTTATGTTTTTATTACTTGTATTTTATCTTGCACGTGTATTTTTATTGTTGTACACAACTTTGAGCATAGGAAAAGTGGTATAGGAATCTTTTAAATAAAGAAAGAATTCTCCGAGCCACTGTGCTCTCACCCCCAGCAGGTCACTGCTGCATGTGCACCCAGGTAGCACTAGTCTCCCTCATAAACACAAAGCATGTACAGTATCCAAAATTGGGAGAGCATCTGTTGCTGATGCTGCTGACTAGGTCATGCTCTCTCTGCTCTCCACTGACAGCTTTCCAATAGGGCAGAGGACATAGGGCCTTGTCCACAAAGCCAATCATGCAGACCACAAAGGAAGTCCACAGCATGCCTAGCCAGTGTGATCTTAACTGTTCCATTGTGGGGCTGCTGACAGACAGGCTCCTGTTGCTTTGCAAACTGCATGATTGACAGCGATATACCTGGTGCAGCCAGACCTCACTGACACCTGCTACTTGGCTGTCCCTTAGATAATTTGCAAAGGCACAAGAGCCCTGCTGAGACTAGCTGGTTGGCAACCCCACCCATGTGTTTCTTTCAGATGCTTCTCCATCTTTGAGACAGTGCAACAGTAGCATGCCTACCTTTGGTGTCACCCCGGTGCAGGAATCATCACAGTATCACCCCTGCGGAGCTGGAAGTAATTGGCGGTCAATTATGTCTGGCTTTCTGAGCCTCTGCTCGCTCTGGACCAAGTTCTTCGTGTTCAGAAGCGACTTGGCTCGGAGCTGTCGAAGGCTGTCGAGGGTGCCATTCCCCCACCCGCCACCAGAACCTTTCCTCTGCGTCCTGAGCTGAGTTCAGAAGCGCCTCCGCTCTGAGCTGCTGAAGGCTGCCAAGGAAAGGCTCTGGCGGTGGGGGTGGATGGGGGGCATCCTCAGTGACCTTTGGCAGCTCCAAGCCAAGTTCTTTGTGTTTTGTTGCTTCTGAACACGAACAGAGGCTCAGAAAGCTTGAAGTAATTAGTGGTCAGCAATAATGCAAAGGGCATGGTGCATGTGTATCTTAATGGGTTGGGCTGCTGCAAAGGGGCCTTGTGTTGTGTCACAGGCAAGACCCATGCAGCACTCCTTTGATTGGCCCATGTGCTATAGTCTCTCAGCCAGGTGTGCTTGGTTGTCATGCTACATGATGCTAAATGTGCCATGAGGTGCTCTTTCTCCGTACCTTGCTGTGGTGGTGAAGAAAGCAGCTTGGTGGACTAGCCAGTGTGAGTTCTAGGCATGTCTCTGCCTCTTGTTTTGTCCCTTCTGAGTTTCTGGCCAGTCATGCAAGAGGTGAGTGTGCTCTTGGTTATCTTGACAGGGCTCAAACCTGCCCTGCATGGCTCTCAGCCTCCATCTCTGTGCAGCAGGTTACCAGCATCCTGGCTTGCCTAGTGCTGTTGGGATTCCCCTTGTAACTCATCCCAGTCTCTCCCCTGGCAAACGATTTCCTTTTACTTGGCAAACTCTCCCATGGAGACTCAAACCTTTGCCATGTGTGTTATTTCCCATGGCTGCCCTCTCCCAAGGGAGGGAACATCCTTCCTTCGGCCTGCTCTATTCAAAAAGGTCTTTCTTGGATGCATGTGTTTGTGTGAGTGGCATAAGGAGACAATCTCTGGGTACAGGTATTCCCAATGTTTTTTCCTCCTTGCTGCCTATACCATAGTAGCTTGTGTGGGGAAAGGTGCTGTGGCATATTTGTGTTGTGGGGAATCGCTCCATGGTTGGTTGGCAGAAGCAATTGTTGCTGTGTTACTAATTCCTAGGGGCTGCTGGGGGGGTGTCATCCTACCAGTGGCCACTCATTGGACCTGTGCCTGCCATCACCCCCTGCTTGGTTGGTTCACCCTGGCAGTTCTTCTCTGGCTGCAAGAGTTGGGGCTGGGTAGGGTGTGGAAATTGGTTCCTTCCATATTGGACAGATGTCAGGCCAATGTTGAGTAGACAGGCTGTCACTCCGTGATTGATGAGCTGTTGGGGTTACCATGAACCCTGACAGGGTGGTAGTCTTCGCTATTTGTGATGTGTGGGTGTGGAAGGTGGCTCTGCAGCTCCGTGGGCTGGGTCCCTGCACAGCAATCTGATGTGAGGGGCCGTCGTCGGGCGGCAGCAGCAGCAGCCACCACCTGGTAATTGATTAGTAAGTAGTGCAATGTTTTCATGGATCCTGGCTATGTTACTGGGAGGGCTGCACCAGCATGGAGTTGCCTGGGTTCTTGTTTCCCCCTCTACCTTTGTGCTGGACAGGTTTAGGATATGATGGACATTGGGCCAATGTTGCATCAATGTAGCAAAGATGTCAGCACAACCAGCATAGGATTCCACTGTTAAATTGGTGTCTTTATTGCCCAAACAATCTCAATTACTAGGCACATACTAGGTGGCATGTACTTCCCAATTACCCCATGCATATCTTGTATATAGCTAGGACAAGCCTAACCTGCTTGGACATTCCCTTCCT
This sequence comes from Plestiodon gilberti rubricaudatus, assembly GCA_026170595.1. Taxonomy (NCBI): domain Eukaryota; kingdom Metazoa; phylum Chordata; class Lepidosauria; order Squamata; family Scincidae; genus Plestiodon; species Plestiodon gilberti. The sequence continues at coordinate 231,653,715 of JANXHW010000001.1, read as the reverse complement.
CCTGTATCAGATTGTGCTCTGGGGTTAATTTCTCAATTAAGTTCCTACTAGAATTAAGCTAAGGCAGCTATATGAAAGGTTCCCTCTTTTGCCTTCATTTCTCTTTGCCAGTTTCATTCAGGTTTGTTGCAAATGTCCCCTGCAGAAAGTCTTCCTTTCTCTTTGTGAGGTTCACCCAGATTGAGTTCCCCTCCTGAAAGCCTTCCCACAGTCTCTTCCCATATTCACCTGACCTGTTTGCTTGAAAGCTACCATCTGAGCAACCTATCCTTCCATCTACCAGTTTCAAACAGATTCATCATATAAAGGCCAGTTGTCATGATGTTTTGTTTTATAGAGTTGTAGGGTTTACAGATCAGGATAGCACACCCACTAAGGACATGTAAAAAGTTGCTTTAAAGCCCCCAAATAAAATCAAAAACTTATAGAGAGAGGAGAATTCTGTCCATGATGTCACAGGTACTATCCAATAGCTGCCCATAACACTTGTGCCACATAGCTGAGCTCTCCAAATAGTACAGCCGTAATAGTGGGATCAAGGTTGCAGGGTAATTTGTTATTTTCTCATGACTGAATCCTTTCAACTAGATCCACATAAATCATATTTATGGACATCATTTAGATTCTCTTGGTGCAAAGAGTTGAAAATATACAAAAACTAAACATTGAGATCAATCAGATATATTCGTCCTACCCGTGGTTTAAATCCCAAAGTGGTCATTTAAATTCCATGATATTATTGAAAGACGGGAGTGACTGAACAGAATATTAAATTACTACAGGATTACTACAGGCACGCTTCTTATAGCAGAACCCTCAAGATTAACTTGTTTCCATGGTTCAGAATACTGTTTCCACTCAGGGGCTCATAACAGCTTAATGGTACAAACAGTAGTCTCATGGGATTTCTGACTTGGATCCAAAGAACAGTGAGCGGAAGGAGAAACTGTCTTAGTGCTTTCCCATGAACTTTGTGCAAGCACTAGTGGAAGACTTCTCACAGTGCAGAGCCACATTATATCAGGGGTTACAGCACATGTACAGGAGAAACATGGGAAATAAGGAAGATGCAGATTGTAGTATAGTACTATATATAAAATCTCAGCGGCGTAGGAACACTGTCCTTGCCTGGGGGTCGCAAGCTGCGATTACAACCCCCGGTTGTGCACCCCCACCGGCATGCCGCCCAGGAGCGGACTGCCTCCCCGCCCCCATTCCTATGCCACTGTAAAATCTAGCAGGCCATGAAGAGGTCATGAAAAGAGAAGAACACTGGGTGCAAGGACTATGAACCTGGACTAGTATGAGTACATAGGGTAGGGACAGAGTAGTCCTACTAGCGCTTTGTTTTATTTTCAGCTTGCTTTTTAACCTCCATGACATCCTTTGCCCAACCTATTCCCCATCTATGTAATCCTTTGTCATTACATGATTGCATGAATGCTTTATTTTTGCCTTTAACTTTACCCCCTTTTGTTTTGGTGTGCTTATTCTTTTAATAAACTTATATTTTTTACCATTTTACCTGCCTGGCCTCACTCAGTAGGGAGCTGGTTTGCCCCATCTTTCCAGATCACCAGCCTTTGTTACTGTCCGGCTTTTAAGGGGATTCCAGGGACTTGGGTCTCTCCATGCTTCCAGGAGGGAGGTTTCTCCAAGGCAGCTTCCTTCTGTCTGGTTTCCCTTAGACTTGGGTGGTTGCAGCAACAACCACCACCACCCCAGTTTAAACCCAGTTTCGGGACAAGACCAGCTGGAAGTGGGTGCCAGTTGTTAGATGGTGTTGGGGTGCTCATTGCCCGTCTCCTGCTATGGCTGGGTGGTTAGAGAACAGCTTTGTGGAGTAGCCAGTGTGGGTTCTAGACCCGCTTCTGTTTTCTGGCCAGTCATGCACAAGGTGAGTGCCATGCTGGTGAGGGCAAGTCCCTTGCTGGGCTCAAATCTGTCTCACCTGGCTCCTAGCCTGGGTCTTTGTGCAATGAGCCACCAGCACCCTGCTTTGCCCGAGTGCTGTCAAGGCTCCCCTTACTTGACCCAGTCCCTCCCCTGGCAAAAGGGTTCCTTCCAGTTGGCATATACCCCCACAAGGACTCAAACCCTTACCATGGAGGGACTAGTGTGTTTGTTTCACCTAGCTGCCCTGTTCCAAGAGAGCTATGTTTCTATCGTTGCTCTGCTCAAAAGGTACTTCTTGGATTATGTGCTTATATCGGTGGGATGAGGGGACTTGAACCCTGGCCGTGCTCCATTGGTGTGGTGTCCAAAAAGAACTGAGCCTTCGGTACACTTCTGCTCTGAGGCTCATTTCCCCCCAATTTCTTCACAAATACGTAAACTGTGTTTGTTATTTTAATTAGACCAAATCATATACAGTGTGTGTGTGTGTGTGTGTGTGTGTGTGTGTGTGTGTGTGTGTGTGTGTGTGTGTGCGCGCGCGCACGCGCATACGCACACACGCACACACACTCTTATATTTCAAACTTGTTCATTCTGGCACATTTGCTTAGTTTGCAAATTAAAAAGTAGTCCTCAAACCTCATTAATTTGGGTCCTTAGGGATAATTTTGTTCAGTAAGAGCTCATGTGGATACAGTTTCCATCTTCTGCCACATGTAACTGAACACTGGTGTCCTCACTATCACAGTGATTCCACATTACTTACCGCAATTTTCTGCAGAGCGCCATCTTCTTTTCTTAATAGAGTTGTGTGTGTATTGCTTTCACTGATGCACAAGAAATAATTCTTCAGTTTCACCTGGCACTAAGAAGAGAAAGGGAGGACAGGTGTTGTTGGCATGTTTGAAACGCCATATTTGAGAGTTTTATACAATACATAAGCTTTGAAAAATAAGAAAACAAATAGAGGGAAAAGTAGGTAGGAGGGGTGTGGAGACTGGGAAGTAAGCCAGTTCTGGCAGCAGAAAAGACATCTTCCATTTCACTGACTTCTCCACTGCTTCAGAGAAAAAGCATAGCTAGGATTTTATTAGCATTGCCAAAATGGTCCTGGACATGTTTATTGTGCATGTGGTCCCTACTTGCACTGCACACAGAGAGTGGAATAGGGCACAGTCATATTAGAGCTCAGTATGATTATCTTCCCTACCATGTTGCCTAGGTGCCCAGCTGCCAGCGTTCCGTGCTCATGAACTCCATGACAACCAATTCACGCCAAGGAGAGCAGCTGGAGACTGAACTGTAGGCTGGAAGACAGATGATGGAGCTGAAGTGCAAAAGGCACTGCTCTCTTGACCAGGCAACAGCTGAGGCAGAAAGCCAGGCTCCTATATCAGGCTTGGCCAATCCAGAGGCTTTATACTGCCTACTGCTTCAAGGAGTCAATATTGCAACTGTTTAACCCCTGCTAACTGGGCAAGAGGCACTTTTTCAATTGGTGCCCCTCTTATGTTTAGCAGGGGGAGAGTAACTGCCCCGCTTCACCCCAGCACAGTGTTTTTCTGGGGGCTGTTTGCTGGTGGTGTTCTGCGCCTTTTTTAGATTGTGAGCCCTTTTGGGACAGGGAGCCATTTAATGATTTGATTTTGTCTGTAAACCACTTTACACAGACCTAGGAACTAGTCTAGAGACAGACAGGCTATGGCTGGTTTGGTGTTTCTTGCATTGAGCTTTTCCAGTCAGTAATAAACAAGGAGTAGGTAAGTTATTGGAAGAAGTCTGATGTGTGCTGCTGTTCCCACAGATTTCAGTACCAAGTACAAGGTCAAGTTCCAACACCAGGTCTTTGGGCTCCCAGTTCAAATCCTAGCATTTTTGACAGAACTTTTAATATACATTTTGTCCATAAAAATGTCCGTGATACATACAGATTTATTTTGTCTCTTCGATTTTTGCTCCTCTTGGGAATGCAAGAGGTCTGCCAAGCCTTTATATTTCTTTATCCAAATCTCACACTCTTTTTCTTTCTCTTCTTTGTCATGTTCCAGCAAGCGCTTCCCTCTTTCAGTCTCATAATGAAGCAAGGTCGCTTTTGCTAAAGCCTCTTCAGCAGCTTCAGTTCTGCACCTTTGAGAGATTTCACTGTAAAAGCCACAAGGAGACAGCCAAATCCATTTTGTGACAGATAATAAAGGAACCAGCTATCAAGAAGGCAACTCCCACACCAAACACCAGATGGTATTTTTATTCGAGAATGTTTCTCTTTTGAAGATTCATGTGCCTTGTGGACCTCTTGCTACCCACATATGCATTCTAGAACTTAAAAACAGAAGGCAATCATGGCTGAAATATTTGTCAGTGAAGAGGCTCTAAAGGACTATGTATTGGTTAAATATTCCAAACACAACCAAATCACACTTTAGCTAGATTGCTTTCCTATATAACACAGCATGGAAAGGTGCCATCAGAACTCTTCTGAGGGTCCAACCATACCAAAATAACTTGAAAATAGGAAAAACTGATACAAGGAGGGCAGAGCCCTCACCCAGTAATGGAACAGAGTCCAGCAGTGGTCCCCCACTGCCCTGAGCTTTGCTGTCTGTCCACCTGAGAAAAAAAGAAAAACACCCGGAGAAAAAGGGTCATTTTTGGCAACCTGGCAATCCCAGACACGGCTGTGAATATTCTATTAGAGCTCCTGACTGTGTCTCATTCTTGCCTACATAGACACCCATAGATTAACAGCAGCTGTTGAAGGCCAAATGTTTCATCCATTCCAACGTTAGAACAACGTTTTTATCTTGGACCACACACTCACCTTAGGACAATTACATGTCAAGAATTTGGCAACAGTTCATGTCTGCACTAGTTCAAAGGAATGAGTGTGTGAAGGAAGGAAAAATATTTACTCCGTTCTGAAGGCTCAAGGTGGGTTGTAAAAGCAAAAGTCAGCAATACAGTACAATAAGATTTTATCTATGTCAGTGAAATAAACCCACTCCTCCCTAACTTAAGGCCAGCACATACAGGTAGGTCTTAGAACAGGGCTTTTCAACCTCTCCACCCGTGTCTTCCCCCCTCACCCAGTCCATGTTTATGGGTATCACCAGTGATGTATTTAAGTAACTAGGTCACGAGTGCGAGTCATTTTTGCACGAGTGCGAGTCAGTGCCAAAATTTTTGGGCAAGTACGAGTCAAGTGCGAGTCATTATTGCACGAGTGCGAGTCAAGTACGAGTAAGGCCAAAAACCATGAGTCACAAGTCACGAGTAGAGTCACTTTGGGGAAAATGGCTTTTTTCCCTGAAAATGGGGTGTGTGTGTGTGTGTGTGTGGGGTGTGTGTGTGGACCTCTGAGACTTTTAAAGCATCCACTTGGCTTCCCTTATGACTTGAAAAATGACTTGGAAATGGCAAGTTGTTATCCCCACGAGTGCGAGTCCCGTGGGTCACGAGTACGAGTACGAGTCAGGGAAAAAGTGACTCAGTCGCACTTGTGAGTCGAGTCATTTGACTCGAGTCCCCATCCCTGGGTATCACTTTTGCAAGCACCACTGTCTCCAGAGATGGCTATTGTGTGCAGAAGTGGGCAGCTTGCCCAAAATTATATCCCTCCCTGCAGTCAGGAAGAAGTTTCTTTAGTTGCTGCTGCTGCCTCCTGAACTCTCTTCCACTCTGCTGCTGCACCCTCCTTCCCTGACCCACACCTCTTTCAAAGAGCTGGATTACTCTCAGACACCTTGCAACAGTGTAGTAGGACCGCACTGATAGAAATGCACTCTCAGAACATTTCCAAAGGGTTTTTGGACTTGCAAGTCTAGGCAGAGAGAGAGAGAGAGAGAGAGAGAGAGAGAGAGAGAGAGAGAGAGAGAGAGAGTGAGAACACTTCATGTCACAGTGTTTGCTGTCAGAGGTACTCTCTCTGTGGCAGTGGCCAAGATTGAACTCCTTGCCTAGGAAATCAGTCTAGCTGCGTATTGCTTCCATCACTACCTGAAGACAGGAGAGGGACTGTAGAAAAAAAGAACAGTGACAGAGCACATGTTTGCATGCAGAAAGTCCCAGGTTTAATCCCTGGTAACTCCAGGTAGGATGGGGAAAAATTTCTGACTCAAATCCTGATGAGCTGCTGCCAGTCTGTGTAGATACAATATCGCTAGATGGACCAGTGGGCTGACTCAGTAGAAGGTAGCTTCTTGCGTTTGTTTGGGGCAGCTTTTAATTTTGGCAAATCGCTCTCTGTTTTCTTATTGCTGTTTTACAACACAACCCTATCCATGACTACTTAGAAATTAGTTCCATTGTGTTCAAGGGAGCTTCCTCCAAGGAAAATGGGTATAGGATTGCAGCCTTAGTGCTGTGTATTACTGTGCAATCCTATGCGACTTATGTCCAGGTATGTCTCTATAGGATTACAGTCTTATTTGCTATTTTGATTTTTGTTGATTTTTTAATTATTGCAAGTCATTTTGAATATTACTAAAAAGGCAGAGTAAAAGTATTTCAATCAGAAATGTCGGTACCCCTCCTGGCGTCCAGAGCAAGGGTGGGGCCTGCATGACGTTATGTCGGCGCGCCCAGCACAGCTCCGACCACGCCCCCCGCCAGTTTTGGTACCTTTTCTGAGCTGTTCGAGCTCCAGGGAGGGTGGGCAGGCCGAAGCGGAGGAGATGCATCGCGAGGGTAAGTGTGCCCCCCGCGCCCGTGCCCAAAGCAGCTGCTCTATGCGCTCCACCAAAGTTCCGCTGCTGATTTCAATAAACAAATAGAAACAAAAAAAAGGGATGGGGGAGGTTTCACAAAAAAGGGAGGTAACATAATTCATCCTGAATCTACAGAACAAGGTGGTGTACTGTATAAGGTAAATAAAATCATCAGATATCAGTATCAAGAAGTGGAACACTGCTATGAAATATATGAATCATATCCGCTATGAAATAAATATGGGATGGGAGAAACATGGGATGGGAGGAGACCCAGTTTCCAAAATATATCTAAATTAAAATCTTACTTTTCTTTACACTTAACATTCTCTTCAATTGTTTCTTTCAGTCTCTGCTTTAGTTCGTTCCTTTCATGCGCCAAATATCTTTTCTCCTGGCTGATGACTTCTTTCTCCATTGTTATTCTCTCCAGCTTCATCTTACTTTCAAAGTGACTCTTTTCCACTTGTGCTAAGAGCTGCTGAATTTCTGTTAACTAAAAGGGAGAAAAAGGCATATCTTTTTTCACCTCTGTAAGGCAGAAAGTTGCAGTGACAGCCTTAGAGATTGTGACACCTAAAGTAAAAAACCAAAGAGAGTTTGCTTGCAGGCACTCCCTGTGGAATCAACTGCCTGAAGCAACTGATCTTCTCAAGCAACCAATCCACATTGTTCCTGGATAAGGCTGGCCCTGTGCAGTGAGAGGCTCAATTCCACATTATTTAGCACAGTTTATAATATGATCCTCTCTCTAAATTATACCCTTTGAGTGGGGATGTCTCCTTTTGACAGCACAGTCCACAGATAAACCAATGTAGTGAATTTACACCAACACAGTTACACGGTTGTACCAGTGAGACTACCACCAGCAGAGTCTTCACACCAACAGGACACTGCCAGCTCAAGGGGGAAACCTGGGTAGAGTTTGGAGCATAGCAGGGGAGTATTGGAGTTTAGTTGCAGTTCTGTACTCGCTCAGATCGTGAACTCTGCAGAAGCGTAACAGTACACCATTCACCATTGTGAAAAAAACACTCCCAGTGAAATCAATTGTGATCCTCTGACAGCTGCTCCTTCCATCTCCCTCTGCCCTGGTCTCCAGTCTCAATGGAGCACAGGATTCCAAATAACTCAGGAGCCAATCATGATACAGCACCAGGAATATTTAAGTCCCAGCAAACAAACACAGCTCACATATATAGAGATACACAACAAGGAGATGCATTATGGTGGCCTCATGCCTGTAGGACTATATAGATGGGAACTTTGTGAAAGGGCACTGTGTATAAAGAGAGCCCTTTTGGCATGAACAACGAACAGCCAATGCCAGCAACAAAGTAGGAATTGCGGGACAGATGAATGATACGTGTTCTCAGAACCCTTACAAGCACCCACCATGAGCATCAACTCCACTCTGCAACAGAGGATGCAAAGAGAAGGCATTCCACAGGAAAGAGCGGGGAGGCTCACTAGGGAGAGCAAGCTCAAGCTCATGCCCCTAGGGAGACTCCTGAACATGCTCTTCTCCTCCTCCCTGAGCACCCACAAGCACGCAGAGCATCAGAATGCAGAATGTATCTTCTCCCTGAATTTTGGGAAAACTGAGTACTAGTTTAACACCCTCCCATGAACAGGTAGGATAGCGTCTCCCACACAGGGGGAAATACTGTATACAGTTTGTGGAAATGAAGTTATGTTGCCAAGAAACCTCTACGCATTTGAGCCCCCACCATTCACTCAGGAAGACTAGAGAAAGTATCACTTATTGTTTCTTCCAGAATCCACATTATAGACATAGATAATAAGATACAGTATACACAGAGCAAAGACAGAGAACTCCATGCCCTCAGAAAGAGTTCCCCCTTATGTGGCTGGTTATACCACATAATTTTAACACATAACACATAATTTTAACAACTCAAGTGGTCTTTTCATCTAGGTCCACTCTCAGTTCATCAGTGTTGGCAAGATCGACACACAGTCCTTCGCCTTCCTCATGGGAATGGCACTCACAAAAGGTAGAAGGGAAATCCCAAGCCAAGGTGTTCAGAAATCCAATCCAAAATGCTACTTGGTAATTCAAATTGGACTTGTACTCCTTGCAACAACTCTAAAAAATGAAAGCAAATCAAAAAAAATTTCAACCTTACAAAAAACCTCACAGAGCATGTGCAGCTCTGTAATGCTCCTCTCTCTCTCTCTCTCTCTCTCTCTCTCTCTCTCACACACACACACACACACACACACACACACACACACACACACACACCAGAGTTACAGAAGCACAACTGCCTTTGCTATTGAATACAGAACACTCCACTTATTTGTACCACTGCACAAACTCTCATGAGGTTCAACTGAGAGCAGTGGAAGTGGCATTCCATGTTGCCTTCCACAATCTTTTTTACTTTCCATAGGCAACATGGCATCCTCCAGTACCCACAGGAGAGAGCATGTTCTCCAGCGCCGTGCTAATCACAACATAAGCCTACAGAAGAAGCAACAGTGACCTGTGGGAAACTTTTGGCTCTTTATAGGTTGGCCACCTTTTTCTTCCCAGGTCTGCTATGCCTGACAAGATTGCAAGACTGATACCCAGTACAAGTTTGCCACGAAAGGGCATGCTGCACCTTTTGCCCCTCATGTAGCACTCAAGGACACGGGAGACCTTTGAGAACCAAAAAGTCACTAGTCCTGTATCTGTGTTATGCTGTCAGAAGTCAGCACTTCATCACTGACACTGTTTAATAAAAAACTGACTGCTGCATCGCTATGATGGTTAGTAGGCGAGCACACACATTTCACCCCACCCTTTCCCACTAGTAGCTCAGTTTAGATGTCTTTGTGATGAGGCAGTATTGAGATGGGGCTCTGAGGTTACCACCACTTCATTCCTACTCAACTCAACATTACTCAAGCTGCAGTAACCAAAATAAAATAAAAAAAATAGGTGAAGCTGAACTCAAGTCCCTCTAGTTTAGTATACAGTATCTACTTCAATGGGCCCCTGAAGGCCGGGAGTCTGTACACAGTAAGCATAAATTAACCTTCCAAAGGAAAGTTCTCTACTGTCATTCCGCGGTTAGGTGTGTCTTATGCTACATCTGCAACCATAAACGGTATCATTATGTTTGGCTCATTAATTTTTAATTGCCCGTCATAAAAACAGAATTGTTCATCACTTGCTTTAAAGAAAAAAAGATACCTTTTTGGTGGCATGAAGCATCAGTATGTCAGGGTCAAGACAGACATGTGAGACATCCATGATTTGATCACCCCAAGGTAGTTTTTCTTTTCTTTTTAAAACAGCTGGGGTGGGGAGAAATTCCAGTTTTGATCTGAGAAGTGGTGCAGGGTGCGGACAGTATTTAACTCTTTTTCTCTGTACTCTTGATTTTTTTTAAATTCAAATTGCTCCTGAAGCAGATGCTAGCCTCAGCAGAAAAACAGACAGTACCTCTAATGTGCCCGTTTTCTGAGGGCTATATTGGCATGGCATGGCTCAAACTACAGGACTTAGATTTATTTGCTCAACAGATGTGGGAGTGGCCAGTACCATATGCTTCAAAGGAAACAAAGTCACTAGGTAGCTAAAGGCAGACTCATCTTTCTCCCCACATTTATTCTGAGATGCCAGCAAACTAAGGAAGAATCAATTTCTGTAATTTCTGCAAATGATTAATTTGTACCACAATTTTCCAAACTGTAAAGATTTGGTCCAAAAAGCCAATACCTTTCTCTTTAGCTGCTGGGTGTCTTCTTTTAAGCTGTTGTTCTCCAATTGGACAGCTTCCTGTTGCTCCCGGCACAACTTTTCCTGAGCTTCGGTCTCTTTTCTGCACTTCTCAGCCTCTGCCTGGGCCAGAGAAGCCTCCTCAGCAAGCTTGGAGTACATGGTCGCTGTCTGCTGAGAAGCATTTAACTTCTGCTTCAGCTGCATGAAATCCAGAAGGTGAGGATGAGAACAAGTGCAGCTAGGTTCACTCATTGACATCGCCAAATACATCATATTCTAGAAAGTTCATTCATTCCTCACATTTATATCCCATTCTTCCTCCAAGGAGCCCAGAGTGGTATACATGGGTAATATTCCCCTGCTTTATTCTCACAACAATGCTATGAGGTAGCGGTAGGACCCCATATAGTAATACAAATACAATTGTTGCATTTTATGATTACTGGTGTTTTATTGATTATGAATTTTGTTAGGGTTCAGAGGCCAGTCCAGCCAGGTAGTCTCTCTGATAGATGTGGGCACCCGCCCAGTGCCCAAACTGGCTGACTTCTTTGGCATCCCCCTGGTACATGCAGGTACATCCCCTGGTACATCCCCCTGGCTCATATTCTTTCATATTTGCTCATAGCAAACTGGCTGTTTCCTACCATTTCTGTATCAAAAGGAATCCTTGACAAAAAAAGAAAATTCACTTTGTTTCTTTCTCCCTACACCTTTCCTGCCAAAGTGAGAAAAGTGTGGAGCTTCACAAAGGGCAGATACCTTGGCAGACCTTCAGTAATGCTTTCTGCGAAAATACTGAATCTGATCCAACCAGACACAAACCACCCATGAAATATTCAACACTAAGGTTCACACTGGCAACCTATTTGTAGCTGAAGAACAGGAGGTGCTTGGTGTATTGTATTGTATTGTTTTGGCTTTCCATAAACAAGCCATAGCCATTCATAATGTTCTTCCACAGTTTTACTTTTTTCTCTCTTACTTTTATTTGCATCCTATCTTTCTTCCATAGAGTTCAAGGCAGCACACATACAGCTCCCAGGCAATCTCCTACCCAAGCACTGGAACTGCAACAAATGGCAACTTTGGAGGCTCATAAGATTGGGGTGTGTGTGTGTTAAATGGGTTAAACACCTCATACTTCCTGCCATGATCATTATCCAGATAAGGCACCCACACTGCTGCTATTACTTTAATGTAAACCCTTAGAGATTCAGCACGTCCTTGGCTGTCCACTACACTGCAGAAACTAAGTTCAGAACATGCGTTGCCATCTAAGAAATCCACTTAAGCAGGACAAAGAAGGAGACTCTCCTCCATCATCAGGCAGAAGGGCAGATAGTCTTGAAGAGTTGGATGTACCCATCAAAACCTAGCACAAAAACTTTACACCATATTTCCCTTTTGAAGATGTACCTGTGCTTAGATGTCAGTCTTCCTCATTGGCTAGTCCTGGAGCAGGAAAACTAACTCAACCTCTGGAAGTTCCCACCCTAAGCTATGGTCAAATGGGAGGACCCAGCCGATGGGTAGGTAGGACCATACCCGCATGTGGCCCCAATTTGTTGCCCATTGTTCTAAAGAGCATAGGTGCTAGTGAGGACAGCATCCCCCCAAATACATTCTAGATGGGCCATCTAAAGGGGTTATCAGGCCCTCTGCTCTGGGTAGGGGGACAGGAAACTTAAAGAGTTCACAATGGAGGAATTGAACTATGCAGGTGTGAGCCAGGCTGGTTCTGTTTTAAAACACAGGCTATGACTTTAACAAAGGATGAAGGCTTTCTGTTAATCACACCATATAAGGGAATCAGTTTAATTTGTAACAGCAAACAGATTAATCAGCTTAATCTACATACCTCTTTAACTGCAGCTTGCAGTCCATGATTTATATTTCTGAGATTTCTCATGCCCAGTTCACTTTCAGATTTCATGAACATTCTTTCCAAATGCAGCTCATTTGACAAGCATTTGTTGTGTTTCTTCAGTTCTTCACACTCCTGATAAAAATATAATCCTATATATCATTCTAGCAAGTTAGGTTAGAATTGTAGTTATCCAACTTGAAGGTGACCAGAATGTGGATAATGCTACATGTCAGACTTATCCATGATGAAGGGCTGCAACTGGCTCAGTAGCCCAAGCTGGTAAAATATGCTTTTAATCACTGCCATCTCCTGAGCTTCCAGAAGAAGCTCCAGATCAAGGAGCATCCTCTAGCAACTCAGCAATAGGCTACTGTTCCCCAATGAAGATATGAAGTTGTCTAGTACTAAGGCCATTGGTCCATTTTAGAATTGGCCCAAGATTCCCCAGTGTCTGATGTGGTGTGCCAAATGCTGGTCTCCCTTACCTGCTGATGTGCAGGCCTCTATCCTTGCAGGCTCTGAATCATAAAAGGGGGTGGAGTGGAAGAGGGAGGGGATAGTGGTGGGCTAGTTTGTCACTAGCCCACCACTCTCTTCTGTTCCATCTCCCTTTTCCAATCAAGGGAGTAGAAGGAAGAGCAGTGGAGGCAAGTGGGTAGACAGAGGTGAGTGCCTCCCCCACCAAACTGCTACCTGAGGCAATGACCGCAGTCAGCCTCATGGATGGGCCGTCTCTGGTCCATCTTGCCCAATATTGGATTATATCCTAAGGAACACAAATATAAAGAAAAAAAACTTGTGCGAGCAAGTTTCTCCACCTTAGCCCAGCAGGTCCCTGCTTCTGTTCATCCACCCTGAAAAAGATCTGCTTCTGAGAATTGGGACATTCTTTGGAACTGACTTATAAGGGGTACAAAAAGCTGCAGGGTCAAAAGGAAATCGGCAGAAGTCACACACAATTTGCACAAGAGCCTTTTAGATTCAGTCTGATTGGCAGAGGTTCTCCAGGATCTCAACACTTCTCCAAAAATATAAATGTTACTTTCTCAAATGAAATAGAACTGAGCAATAATCTGTAGTGAAAATGTGTAATGTTGCAGCAGTTTTCTAGACAGATGCTGAAAATAATTGTAGCTTGTGCGGCTACATGTGCGGCTTTTTGCATGTGCGGCTTTTTGGACAAGGAACCAACATTTGGCAAACCAACAGGATGTGCTATATACTTCAAGGAGCCTGCAGCCTCATTCAGTTAACTGTACAAAAGAAGCTGGCATGGACTGTATGGCCTTCTGCCAATCAGATTCTCAGTTAACATTTATTATAGCCATGCACAATGATAGGTAATTGTATGTGTGTATATTTGAATTGAGGGGCATGCGGTGTTGGCATTACAGATAAGTCATATAACATGTACTGTTAGTGTGACCCAACTATTGACACTACCAGGTTTCTGTTCACGATCTCTTTCTCTTCCCATAACCAGTCCCCATTGAGTAGCATCTTTCATAATGTATTGGCTCTCTGCTAGCCTCCTGAGGGTAAAGTACAGACTGCTTACCGCACAGTACAATTTTCTACCATGTAGTTGCTTGGTCTGTCAATGGAAACAGGGTGTGATTCACCCCCACCCCATTCATTCTAATGTCAAGAAGCTTGGGGCTTTACTAAGCAGTATGGCATCCCCACATTTTGCACATGATTGTTATCTGTATAAATGATCTCTGGCTAGTATTGTTGAGTGGATAAGGTGTTTCCTCCAACTACAGAGTTTCATGGCTAGAGTAGTCTCTTCATGGACAGCTTGTCTTTCCTGCTTTTTCTCCATGGTTTTCAGATTACTGTGTTGATTATTTTTTAAAAACTGAACTGCTTACAGCCTTTAGGGGTGCTTTTTATTTTAATTGCTTTGGTGTGTTGAGGTTTTTTTCTTTATCAAGAAACCATGCCATGATATTTCTGAGATTATGTTCATTTGTATGTTGTGTGATGAAGGTGATGGTTATGATGGTGGGAGGGATGTGGGTTTCTATGTTTGATTTTAATGTTAAATTTAAAAATGCTTTTAAGAATCAGTGGGTTTGTCTCTCCCCCCCCCTATTTTGTGATGGTAGTATACATGTGGTATACAATGGAGATGTTATCTCCCCTCACCCCCGAAGGCAAAATTCACTTGAGTAAGTGCTTTGGGGAAGAGGGGAGGACACAATATAGTACAGTATTTGGAAGTCAATGCAAATGCCACCACTATCAGTATAAGTAAACTTCCAAGGGAAAACAAGACATGACTTTCATCATGTTGTTTGGCTTTGTGTGTGTGCATGCGCGCGTGTTTGTTTAATGTTAATATAAGTAATAGGGGGAACAATTAGGATCAGGACTACAGCATGGGGAAAGTGGGCTATCCATTCCCAGTCTGGATCAGAACTCCCAGCAGTTATTTGTTCCAGAAGAGAAGCTGCTGTTGGTATCAATCCTGCTAACTCTCTCCCCATTTACTGGACATGGAAGTGATTTCGTGAGAAGAGTTGTACCTAGCAGCTCAAAGTTAGGTTCATTCACACACTCTGCAAGGAAAAGCTGCTATAGTGCCAGGAGGGATAGATTCGTCCATTTCTTTTTTAGGCTCAAGAAACAAGAGGTGGAAGAAGCTAGTCACCTGAACTATGTTTGTTGGAGGAGGAGAATGTGAGTTTTACAGTGTAGCAGTGAGGCGGGGGGGGGGGAGAATCAGAAAGACACTCAGACACCAGATGGAACCTGGCAAACGGGCTGAAATGGAAATGGTACATCAGGATTCTCAGCATCTCTCTGGGCCGCCTCCAGCTGCAGTCGTAGCTCTTCTATGGGCAACTCTCAGAGCATGGGCTTTCCCTGCTTGGCTCTGCAGTACTTGGGGAGTGCAAATACTGCACCTCTTCTCCAAACCTGTATTTACAGCTGTAACATTTAGGATAGATAAGAAACTATCATTTAGATTCTTCCTTAGAAGAAAAAAAGGGGGTGGGGGGAGGAAAGCACTCTCATTAGGGAAGAGTTTCATTTTGAGTGATTTAAGGCAGATGCTGGGAAAGATTGAAGGCAAAAGGAGAAGGGGAAGGCAAAGGATGAGATGGTTAGACAGCATCACCGATGCAATGAACATGAAAATGAGAGAACTCAGGAAGATAGCAGAAGACAGGAAGGCCTGGCGGGATGTGGTTCATGGGATCACGAAGGGTCGGACACAACTTAACGACTGAACAACAACAACAAGGCAGACATCCTGACCAACATTTAGTATTAATATTTAAAATATTTATATAGTACATCACTTTTCAACAATGTTCATGCTAGGTACAGTTTCTTCATGCATGCCTTCAGAAGAAAAGTGAGGTTAAAATAGAATTAAACATCATCATCATCAATTAAAAAAAGAAAAGTCAGAAGGGAGACACCAGCAAACAGCCACTGGTAAATATACTACACTTGGGTAAATAGGGACAATTGCTCCATCTCGCTGCTAAATATAACAAAACCACCACTTCAAAAAGTGCCTCTTTTTAGCCCAGTTAGCAAGGGCCATGAAGCACAACACAACTTGTCCAAAACTACAGTGCCCTTGGAAAATACCATGCCATATAATCTTGCATTCTCATGGCAAGGAAGCACTGCAACAGAGAACAGCATCTGCACATACATATTATGAGTCACTCCCCATTTCCCAGTCCATACAGATGTAAAGGACATACATATCCTCTGGTGACTCATAGACCGACATCTGACTCACAGAATGAGACCCACCCCAATACAGCCACACGTGCACATGCTCTCCCATTCCCATGCTTTCCTTTCCAGTTCTGCATCAGAAATCTTTATTTTATTTATTTATTTATTTATTCACATTTTTTTATACCACCCTTCCTCCAAGGAGCTCAGAGTGGTGTACATATTTCCTCCCCTCCTTTTTGTCCTCACAACAACCCTGTGAGGTAGGTGGGGCTGAGAGATAATGACTGCCAAACACAAGGTTTTCTTAACTTTGGCATTTGACGAAGTTTTCATATTAATGTAAATAATTTCTGTTATGAAATTATGAATAATTTCTGCCAAAATGATGACAGGAAATGCACTGAATAAAAAGAGTGATTACCATGAAAACCCCAGATGATACAAGGATGAACAAAATAAAAAGCTGATTTTATACAAGTTGTATTTGTAAATATCTAATATTGCCAATGTACAGAGGGACAGAAAGCAGAACATTCTTTACTCAAAGTACTTTAAGCAAAAAGGAGAAAAGGGAATTCTGTTGGAATGAATCTATAGTACAGCTAGATCTGTCCCCCACCCAGTAATTAGAGTACATTGCATCATAGTGTATGAATCCTTTTGATATTACTGTAAAATGACAAATTCTTTTCATCACTTAGAATTTGTCTCCTAAAGTCAAGTTTAAAAATCAAGACTGTTCTTTGAAAATGGTGTTTTTACATCTAAACTTGCACCTTGCTATATATTGTGAGGCATGCCATTTTTCACACAAATAGCCACTCCACTGACCTTCCTTTTCCTCACAAGTTCTCCTTGTAGACTGTTGATATGGGCGAGAGAGCCTCCTTGGTGCACCGCACTGGTAGGGCGAATCCGACAAACAGGCCTCATTCCGCAGCACAGATTGGCATGCTCTCCAAGAGAAATGGTGGAAATTGAAGATTTTCCAGGAAACCCCTCAGAACTTGTTTTGGCCTTTGATAAGGATGTTTCGCCACTAGCATTACTGTTGTTGACAGTGGAAATGCCTTTGGTTCCTACTTTATTTTCCAGCAGAGGTTTCATTGACAGATTCATCTTTTGCAGGTCTTCCTGTGAGAATATCTTTTGTGACATATTTGAGGAACACTTCCTGAAATCTATTATACAGTATGTTGGACACTACTGCTACAGTTCCAATTCCAGTCTTCCCAGCTGAATAGATAATACCCTTTTCTTATCCAGTAAAGTCATCCCCCCTGAATACTTGAGAGACAATGAAGATTGAAAATTAACACTGGTATCTCTCTCTCTCTCTCTCTCTCACACACACACACCACTAGATGTCTCATCTGACATCAATTATTAAGATGTTATTGGAGCCCAGCGTGAAAGAAGCAGAAATAGAAGCTTCAGGCCTGGAACACAACCAGGCCAACGAAGGCTTTAACTCTCAACTACCAGGCCATTTAAGCTGCCACGTTCAGGACTTTGTGACTTTTTAACTGGTTCAACCACTTGATTAACTACAGTGTTCGTTGATCAATGGTGGTGACCAGTTTTAATTGGTAAGGGCAACTTTTAATCACTGGAACTGAAAGTTAAGGAACACTTTTCAAAAGGCTATTTTGGTTCTGAACTGGACACCATAAAGAAAAGGAAAATATTTGAGTAGACTGTCCTAACAAACAAAATAACTTAACAAAAGCTATCTCAAAGAAAAGGCATTCATGCTGATGTCTTGGGCATACAATTTCATTTATGTTTAATCAATTTAATTTATTGATTAGCTGTCTTTTTAACCAGAGTTTTTTTAGTTAATGGACAGATTTAGTAAATCTCACATCAAAGATTTGTGGCATGTTCCCAATTCTGACTTACTCTGATTATGTGAGAAATATTTTTAGCCTCTTAAAAATCATATTTCAGTTAACATACTTGTATAATAATTTCCTTTTGCAAAGCAGTTACATCCATTTCATTTTCCCCCTCAAGATGCTCATAACTGAGCTGGGAAGGGATGCTGCTCTTGGGACAAAGAAGGTGAAGCTGAACTAACTCAATAGTATAGACCAGGGGTTCTCAACCCTCCCCCCTCCGTATACCATCTTCGGCGCCGCTCTCCCTCGGCGTACCACCAGAAGTGGTGATGACATCATTTAGACTATGAATAAGTCTACATGGTTGCAATCAATTTACATATACTGCAGCTCCAACTGGACTATACTTCAGCAGATTAGGTAGAGGATAGCATGTTAAAATACTTTATACACACACACACACACACACACACACACACACACACACACCCAAAATCCTGCACATAGAAAATTAGTACAGTATATAAGAGAGGTCATATACTTGCTTTGTTCCCAATATGCTGAGTTCCTTTGTGTGTGTGTGTGTGTGTGTGTGTGTGTGTGTGTGTGTGTGTGTTTTACACGCAGGGAGTTTTCTACATGTGGGAACATTCAAATGTGTAATTTCCTACTTGAATTATGAAACTGTACAGTCTAAAAAAATCTACATCATATGATCATATGGACAGTAGACTTCAGCTCCCAGGCCCAATTTAGAACTAATGGGTCAATTTGATGACCATGAATGCAGGCACAATGAATGGGAATTATATAGTAGTTTTGAGAGGCGAAAAACACCCCAGACATTCTGCTCTATTTCTATTAAAAACAGGGAGAAGCTATTCACCATACAGAATTGTCATTAGCATTTTGTCTTCATAATCTCCATGCTAACTTCTTAAATCAAAGTACAGCCTATACCTCATCTAGCAGTTATTCTATTTGCTTCTCCTAGCAAAGCACCTGTCTGTCATCTTTGGCAAGAATGGAAATTTGCCTACATTTCATATGGCAGACCTCCTTGCACATGAGAAGTCACCAAGAAGACTATAATCAAAGTATTGGGCAACCCAGCACTATGTTTTTAATATTGTATGAAGTTTCTTAAGGAATGAATATATATGAAGCATTAAGTATCATGGGGCAGTAGCTTTCTGTATGAGCTACTGGGAAAATCTTTTGCACCGAGTTACATCTTAGTGTTATTCCTCCCTTTTAGGAAAGAGCCCTTGGGAAAACCATTAAGGAGTTAACCTATCCCACACTCTTTTAGAGTCCTAGAGAAAGGCATTCTAAAACTGATCCAAGGTCACCCAGTGAGCTTCATGCATGAACAGGGATTTGAACCCAGGTCTCCCTGGTTCTAGTCTCAGTGCTTATCAGCTTGCTCCTAGAGTTCAGTCTGAATGGTTTGGTAGAATGATGTGGCAGGATATAACATTCATCACCCTCCAAAGAGAGCAGTCTTTTCCTTCTGTGGCTTCTGCAAAATTAGACGACACTCCACAAAGCATGCCCAAACTAGCAGCCATCTTGGGGAAGCTACCAAGTGATTCTGGTTGAGCAAGGCAGGAAACAATATTACAACTACAAGTACTTTTACTGACCATTTATCAATTTTCTTCCCTGACTCATTTACTGAGATCACATTTCAATGCTTCTACCTTGCTCTTGCCAGACTGGAAAGTCATTTTATGAATCATAAATAGATTTGAGCATTTAAAAAACAGAATAAATCAGCATTCCCTTGCAAGTTCAAGCAGTTTAGTTCTGCTAGTAGTTCCTTTATAGTGATAAGTGATTTGCAACACATAGGTGGAGAATTTCTTTTTAACAATTAGGCTCTTGCCACACAAACAGAATTTCATGTGTCAGTAGACGCACACGCTCTATGACTTGCGATTCGAGCATTGCATGAAAGCTGGTTCCTTGTCACTTCCATGGTCTGACTAAAAAATTACAAGTTAGAATATACAGGTTCCCAAACATGACCAACAACAGATGTCACAGTACCATTCCTGCTCATAGCCAAACTTTGTGTATCTGTGAAAATCCACTAGGGAAATTTCTCTAAGGTCATTTCTCTAAGGCTAAACATTAAAATGTTAACATACTCTCCGCGTGTACAGAAAGTTAAGTTCAACAATTCAAAATTAGCCAATTATGATCTTAAAAACAATATAATTCCCCACTGTAGTAAAACAGAAGACTCTGATGGTAGCAACAGCTTTTATTGGATGCCACAGGCAGATCTTTTCACTCCAAGAAGGTGTTTCTGTAGCATTGTTTTTGTAAGTTTGTTTCAATTTAGGCATTTTGCTTCAGCACATATGTACTTCCAACAGAACTTAAAAATATACTTTATAAAGAGCTACATAGCCAGAACGACAGCTTTGTAAACCAAAACATTCTTTATACCATTTCAGAACTTCTTGGAATTCTACCAGTACCCCTTTTTCATATATATTTAAAAAAACCAAGTACAACACGCTTTTGATCAGACTAGGCAAGACAGCACTGGCTACAGTCTTCCATCCAGTTAGACTTAAGTGCCATTTGGTTCAGGGAGCCTTAAGCAAGCGTTAACTAGATGCAGGTTTACTATTTTTGGCTCTTCAGATCTTATGTATGCTCTGACAACGCATGTTTCTTAGTCTGCATACAGCACACCTGTATGGCATCACAGAATTTAAGTAGATACTGTATGCTAGGGGAACACTAGGATCTAGCAAATGTACAGTTCAGTAGAAAAATGCTAAAGGAAATGTTTAAGCTTTTCCTAAAACATAGTTGTGCCATGTTTTTAAATCACAGTTTTCAAATAGAAAAGACAGACATCCCTATGTTCCCCCAATCTTTCTCAAACCAAATTATATTTACAAAGCAGTTTATAAAAACACAGGCTGTAGCTGAAATCTAATCACTGTCATCCGATCCACCGTATGAACCTCGTTCAGACCCCTCATTGTTGGATGCCTCTGGCTCAGACTCGTTACCTGAGCCCTCATTATCAGATGCTCTATCTGAATCTCTGTCAGAATCAGCACTGCGAGAAGCTGGGCGAGATTCATTTTCAGAACCACCTGAGTGACTTCTCCCCGATTGTACAGACTGACTTCTTCCTGACCGCACAGACTGACTTCTTCCTGAACGCACAGACTCATTGTCAGATTGTTCTGAATCTGATCGTTTCCTCTTTCTTGCCGAGCCATCGCTGTCCGAGTCCTCATCAGAAGGGCGGGCACTGGATCTCCTGGGACTACCCCCTTCACTGCCAGACTTGTTACTATTGTCCGAATCACTGTCCGACATGATGCGTTTGTTGCGTGGCTGCTCTGCATCATCCGAATCACTGTTACTGTTCCTGGCATTACTGTCCAAGAGAAGACAACAATAATTTAGTAATGTCAACATTAACTTTATAACTTGGGCTTGTGTATACTGTGATTTGAAAAGTCCAGAATTCTGCACCAAAATATACCCTGTGCCAAGAAAACCTTACCTCTGCAATAGGCAAATCAATGCCTTAATTATTTTCTACATACCCATATTTTCTAATGCTTTGAATACTTTATTCCACTATTTCTTGCTGTTATTTTCAGTTTTGTCAATCACAGAGAGAAACAAATAGTTATGCAAGATACTTGCCCTACTCATTGGAAATCTTGTCCAACTATACACTTTAGTTTCTACAATTTCAGCAGGCATTCACCACTCTCTTACTAGCTTATCTTCACAACCACATAAAATGGAGAAATGCAGGAAACTGCACTTCTGCATGTAATATCATGGGTTCTTCTGAACCCCTTGCAGGATCACAACGTGCATAGAGACTTAACTATAAACAATGAACAATGGAAGGATAGATTGCAGAGATCTGTCATTTTAAAAATATGTTGCATCTTACTATCCTTCCTAAGCCTAGTGTTTGTCTGTGGCCAAATTCATTAAAGTTCACAACAAAAAATACACAAAGTACCTGTATGTTCGATTCCACTGAACCACTACCCACATGATGTAAAGCAACAAGGAGATGGAATCTGAAAAGCTAGGAGTAGTATGCATTGATAGAAAATGGATTTTTTGCAGAGGGTAGAAAACCTACTTACATACAGTGATACTGTTATATGAAAATCATAATTCATTAAGGGATGTTCAGTCCATGTGGGACAAATGAATTAAAATTAAAATTACAGAAGCCATTACATTTATTACTACAATCCTGAAGTAACAAAGTTGCTCAGTGTGTAGGAGTGTGTGGATATCACCAAGTGTTAGAGGAAGACTGAATTCATGGGTCATGTTCTTGTTTTTCATATCCCTGAACTGGAAAATCAATCCATGTTTTCTGTGCACGCAACAAGAGTTGTGTTACAAGAAGAGTAAATCTCACAGAATAAGTGATACATACCCATCATCAGCAATCTTGAGTTTATCTTCATCAGATGAGTCATCACTAGATGAAATTATTGCTTTAGATTTTATTTTTCCCTTCATTGAAGGAGGCAGGCGTTCTGGTTTAGACTGTTTTAAAAAAAGGATAGTGTTAAAGCAGCAATACGGAAAACTGGGTTTTCAACTTCTTTCTGATGAAATATTATATATTCCTAACATCAGCTGCTTATATCAGGAAAAGTGGTATAAACACTAATTATTAGACAGCTGTGGGTTAAATGTTTATATTATCTAACTCTTAATTAGATTGTAGAGCATCCAATGAGACAGGCATCCACAATTTTTAAATTGGTAAGCTTCAAAATTTGCTTGCTTAGCAGCTAAGGAAAATATGACTCAACATTCCAATGTTTTGCAGCACACTTAAACTGACTGCCTTCAATCCAAGACTACTACCATTTCACTAAATTTAAATACAAAGAAGTGAAGTTTAAAGATATACATACAGTTTTTCTCTTTTCAGTCTTAGCTGGGCGACGTTTTTTCGGTCGGGGCCCAGTCTCATTTTCATCATCATCAGTACCATCGTCTGCCTTTTGGGATCTTGGGGGGGAACAAACACATGCACACAAGGACTCAGTTCAGAGACCCAATACTATTGCATTCTATTGAAATTGTTGTAAATGCTTGTGTCTACATATTATTTCTTGTTTGTTAAAAAATCTCTCATGTATATAAGATCAATAACTTAATGTTGCTTAAGAGTATTTCTCAAGTGGACAACATGATAAACCAAATACCTTGTGGTTGGATGCATACTACAGCAGAATCACAAGCAATACACTATTCACTATTCACTGGTCTAGCTTGTTAAAACTTAGTGCATTCATCAGTAATAAAAAGTTAAGTTAATAAACAGCCACATGCAAACAGAGGGGTTCATGTACTGGCCTACTAGTAAAAGATACTTATCTATCAATGCTTCTCAAGGAGTGTCAGGAATGATGTACTGCATACCATGGTGGAGATCCAGATATTGTTTAGATACATGGAAGTGTGAGCATGCACCAATACTTCTTTGGGCTCTCTCCCTGAAGCTCTAGGCGTGTTTCATCAAAGCTGCCTAAAGTTCCCCTTGGAATGGTGCAACATGAAGGAAAACAGGCACTCTGAAGCCCACTATGCGCAAAGAAGCTCCCTGTGCAATCCTTTGAATTCCTGCCAAAGACTGTTTTGCTACTAAGAAACTATGCACTTACCTTCGTCTTTTCTTCTTTTTCTTCTCTCCCTCTTCTTCCTCACCATCTTGTTCACTACCACTGCCCTTCCTCCTCTTTTTCTTCCTAGACACTGGAAGATCTTCATCACTGTCATCATTGACAAATTCATCAAATTCCCCTGTTTTTTTGGAACGCTGTCAAATTCAAACCACACACTGCTCATTATTTGCAGCTTGAAATTATTCCCCCCACCCACACATTTTAGACATTTTCCAGCTCTGAATACATGCAACCAATATAATGTTTGAAGTTAATTCCTGAAGTATCTCTGGAGAAACGTACATAGTTTTTTGTTTTTGTTTTTTCAAACAAAGAAGCTCTCCCAATTCAGAAATTCCTCAATACAGAAGGCAGGGTGAAAGTGAGTTAGGAACAAATAGTATGTTTCTCTGACCTGAAGTATCACAGTCTCCACAATTTGGAGGAAGGGCACAACAAAAGACAATTCAAATTAGTAATAAAATATCTGAAAGAGGATATACTTGAAAATGAACAGGAGACACAAGACTACAGAGAAAACAATCAATGTAGGAGTCAAATATAAGCCAACCTGGAGCAGTTGCATATAGCTCAAGAATCTGTTAATGTAGACTAGTGGTTCCCAAACTGGGAGGCGTGGTTCCCAAACTGGGAGGCGTGGCTCCCAGGGGAGCTGTGAAAACCAGCCAGGGGAACCATGGAGTGCCACAGAATCCTCTCAAAAACAGTGCAATGCCAATTGGCAGGCATCAACATAATGTAATGGGGAACCACGGCCAATGGTCACCAATGGTCAAGGTCAAAAATGTCAAAAATGTTTGGGAAACACTGATTGTAGACCAAGTTAAAAAAGCTACGTAGAAAGTTAAAAAAATGAAAAATGAGCTTTTGAGCAGCATGCCAAGGGAATACAATAGATAAGAAATTATTATTATATTTATGCTAAATTAAAATGGAATAATTTGAAAGAAATATTGATAAAGCAGAAGAGGAATGTGTAGGACAGAAAGGAAAGAGCTAGAAAAATAGCTGATTGATAAAACAAAAGAAAAAGTTTTAAAACTCAAGAAGAGGTGGTGGCAGCAGCAGCAAAATTATAAGCAATGAAAGAATCTCATTATTAGGAAAGCAAAGCAACACATCAAGAATGCATACAAGACAGACAGGTAAGGTCTATCAAAATTATATATAAAAAAATAACTATGGAGGATGACAACATGAAGTAAGTTACCAGTGTTTCAGGTTGATAGAAGATGATAATTACAGGAAGATGGAAAAGGATATTTAGAGAAATTATACTCAGGAGAAAATTTTTCAGATTAAGATGTAATGAAAAGGGAAGAAGCAGTGGAACACAACGGAAGAGAAATGCTTATACTAAGGTTGGAAGTTGATAGAGGCTTAGAGGAACCAGACAGACATCAATGAGCAAGTGTGTCCACTTAAGTTAATAAAACAAGAAAACTATACTACCTCCCCACCACCCCCTACTGTATTGGAATCCAATATGTACCCAACTTAGTAAAACTTTGCCTAACAGTGCAAACCTATGTATGTTTACTCCGGTCAGTTTTACTCATTTCAGGAGGACAGACTCCCTAGTAAGAGTGCATTGGATTGCAGCCCATTAGACAAATGGCTTTACGAACAAAGTCCTTTCGTGTCAAAATAGGATATTGCTTGTCCTTAGCCTTTACATACCCTATTTCTCACAAAGGAAAAGTTCAAATATGTTATTCTTTACCCGGCCAGCTCCACTGCGTTTTTTCTCCTTTGATCCTTCAACTTCTCCAGTGAACATCAGAATATTCTTGGTCTTTTCTACATACTGTGCTCTTTGTTCCAAAAGTTTCTTTTGCTCTTCTATTTCTCTGAGGCGCTTTTCTTCCTGAATGGGTAACAGTTTTAGTTAACACGCTGATTACAGATATACAAAGCACAAATTTAGAAATGCTGATCCATTCTTGACCCCCCCCCCCCAAATCAAACTACTGTTGAAGATCCACTTGGGGCTCCTCACAGTCAGAGGTGTCACTAGGGTTTGCGTGACCTACTGGGAGAGCTTATCATGTCACCCCAGTGGTATCGCTAGGGTTGGTGTCACCCGGTGCGGTAACTCATAGTGTCACCCCCATTAACTTTATTTATTTTAATATAGAACAGTACAGGTCACCCAACAAATCAGTAACCAACAAAACATCAGAGGCCAACTTGATGACACTCGCACAACTGAATAAGAGTTCTAGTATTAGCTCTGATACATAGACATGAGAGCCGACTCATACCAACACCTTATTGGTTCCATGTTGTGCCATAACACCTCATTGGCTCTTGGAACAATCAGTCTCATTGGTCAGTTTTGAGCTAAGGAAATCCACTTCTTACATAAGGCAGTTGTGTTTTCTTTTTCTGGTTATTTTGCAATAATGTTGGATAGAATACAGATAATTCAACACTTTGTTACATTCTGCATTCAATTATCTTTCTAATGATGTATAACTTTATGGTATTATTCATAAATACAAATTTTCCAAAAGGGTTTTTCCACAATTTTGGCCAATAGTGGTGTCAACCCCCCTGAGGGTGTCACCCAGAGTGGTCTGCACCCCCCCTAGCGATGCCACTGTTCATGGTGCAAAGGCCTAGTAGTACATTAGCTGTCTTTAAATGATCTACTCTACAACAATGGAACCCACTGCATAGAGCATATTGCAAAGATCAAACCACTGAAAATTAAGATGTTTGCTGGTTTACAGGTTGAATAGGTAGCAATACATATGGTACAACACTTGCCTCACTGCTAACTGACCTAAATCTTAAAATTGAATTATCTTTCCCAAACCACAATTAAGTGCATGCAACGCCTCTTACAATTCACACACACACACACACACACACACACACACACACACACACACACACACACACACACAAAGCACTGCATTTCATTGCAGCCCTACGCCTCATGCCTACATTGTGCTTTGCTGCAGCTTAAGGGTTGGTGTTATGTCCACAACCATAAGCAATCCCAATTCTGATGCAGTAGCAAAAAATGAATAAATAAAGAACCTGTTCTTTGAGTAACTTCTGACGCAGCAGTTCTTTTTCTTGCTCTTGTTTTGCTCGTAGCTCCCGTTCTTCTTCGTCCTGCTTGCGAGCCCGAGCCACATGATACTGAGCTTGACTCAGCAGATCGGAACATTGCCTATAACATTTGAGTTAGATTTTCAGACAGAAGCAGAAACAACGCATTAAAATGCATTCAGTAACACTGGCCAAACACGACACACGCTCAATAAAAGGAACAGGATTTAATCATGAATAAATGCTATTGATTGAGATCCAAGAAAGTAAAAAACAGCTGTAAATGAAAAAAAAAACCATCATGAAGCTGGGGCTTCATTCATTAGTTTTGATGGACCCATTCCCATTGCTTAAGAGTCAAGGCACTTTTTAAACATGGCAGGTACTTGCTAGGCAATAAAACCCCAGCTGCATTTACTACTTTAGCCAAGTGGCACATTTCCTCTCTCTACATTTTATCCCTATTCAGGGGCTTCTTGGTTGAGGTATCTCATCTATTGAGCATTTTTCATCTATTTGTACAGCCTCTTCTTTTATGGATTTCAATACCAAGACATTGCTGTTTTCTCAGCCTTTACTGGGATTTAGTTTTTATCTTGCTGCTGTTTTAACCCAGCTCTAATGCTTATTTTAAAATTTTTGCTCCTGTGAGTATACTTCTGTTTTAGATTATGCTTTAAGCTGTCTCAGTAACCAAGATTAAAAAGTGGAGTATAAATATTTCAAATATGTATTTAGAACTATCTAAACCTTAACAAAAGCTAAATATTAAGAAGCTCTAGTTTTCTTCCTAACTGGATCTGTTTTCCCAAGAAAGCTGCTAAAAACTTTTCTTTCAATCTTAGGAAAACATTCTAGCAGAGAGAACTGCTTAAAGCAATTTTTTTTGTTTGAGCATCTAGTTTCAAGCAGGAAAAACAAAGAAGGTAGACTTTTAAAAGTTCAAACCAATGAACAAGGAAGCTTTCTTCATCAAAGCACATTCTTTAGGAAATATAGTTCACTGAACATTTCAGCTAAATTGAACATTTCAACATGACAAACATCCAAAGAGAAGAAGTTGCATTTGCTGCTATGTCTATCAGCATCACTGGAAAAACCAGTTAGCCAAAAAGCATGTTAGCTATCATTTTTGGATTTTCGGGGCCCCAATGCACACGCGCGCGCGCGCGCGCACACACACACACACACACACACACACACACACACACACACAAGGCACGCATGAATGTATGGGTAGCCACCAGTTGGCCAAAGTAGCCACAATCCTGTGACCTATGTTCTGCAAGTGTGCATATATTTGCTTATTTTACATTACTGAGTCTGATTCTTCTAGCCATGGCTTACAGAGGCTAAAACTGAACAGTTCTTACCTGGCTTCAGTTGCAGCAAGTGCCAAATCAAATCTCATTTTATCTCCCACCTTACTCAAGTAACTGAAGTATCTGAACGAAAACAGAAAGTCAGAACACTATTTAACAACATTTACTTAAGTTTTAGATCAACTAACCTTTCAGATGCATCTTTACTTAAATACTATATTTATTTATCCCCGAGACATCTGGTGGGCCACTGTGACATACAGGAAGCTGGACTAGATGGACCTTTGGCCTGATCCAGCAGGGCTCTTCTTATGTTCTCATTTATGGTGGGGAATACACAATGATCCAAACCAAGGGTCACTACAAACCAAATACCACTAAAAGTAGCAATCTTGACCCTGTATTCTGTCTATCAAATATACAACCTTTCACCTTCCAACTGAAAAACATTTTCAAAGCACTTTGGTTGCAATCCATTTCTCATTAAGGAGTCAGAAGTTCCCACTTGCTCAAATGTAACTTGACAGCCCAAGTGCACCCTTTTTGTGGAGGGCTGACTCATCTTGTAGATGCTCAGAGAGTCCTGCAGATGTTGCAGAACCTGTCAAACAACAGTTTAATGGAAATCTCGAGCAATTGAAACTAGTGGGAGAGGAGACAGCTGTTTGGCACAGGTAATGTTCACGCCCATAAATATTGCAAAAGTGCTGTAATACTATGAGAAAACAAATTAGTTGTACATTC
Source organism: Plestiodon gilberti rubricaudatus (assembly GCA_026170595.1). NCBI lineage: Eukaryota > Metazoa > Chordata > Lepidosauria > Squamata > Scincidae > Plestiodon > Plestiodon gilberti. Next base: position 231,625,118 of record JANXHW010000001.1, on the reverse strand, counting down.
AGTGAGACTGTAAGTAAATAGAAGCATATTTTAGACAAGCTCCTAGTGCAGAAGTACTAGAGATCAAGTATCAAGCCATAGTTTGGTTCTGCTCAGAACCGCTTAGATCTAGAAATGAACTCCTGCATGCTCAGAAATACAGCACTCCTTGAAGGCTAAAGTAGCTGGATGCTATTGTGAAAGCTTGTCCTCCACCTAGCTTCTAGTTCTTTGCGCTGAAATTTTTGCGACTGCTGCTCTTCTGAATCTGACCGGCATGACTGCATACCATTTGCACCTCTAGAGGAGTACATCAACTTGAGGAAATAATTAAAGCAAAAAGGCCCATGAGCTTCCAGCTTCCAGTAAGTATTATTCAACTACTTTTTTTTTTGGGGGGGGGGGTGTTCTTCATTGTCACTTTGCCCTCAATTTCATACAACCCCATTTACAAAAGGGGCTTTAAAAAAAACCTACTGGATTGAATTTATGGATTGATTTGGATTGCATTTATGGCATTACTATATTAATCCATTATGAAATCTTTAGTTTCAAATTTCTGTAATCTGACAAGTCTACATACGTTAAATTACACAAAAAAGATTAGAATTCAGTATCTCCTTTCTCATCTTCACATCACCCTAATACAATGCAGTAATTTAGACATAAATAGCAAATAAAGATAAGTACACATTTGGTTACCTGTGAGCTAGTTCCAGTTCTTTTACAGCATTTAGTACTTCCTTCAGGTTACTTTTCTCATCTTTCAGGACAGAAGTAGCTAGCCTCTGCAGTACCAAGGCCACATTGAACATAAGGACTGTATCACTGGGTGCAACATGTCTAGCCTGAGGGTTTAAATTAAAGCTAATTAACTGCTTAAATTAAATATGTGTCAATCAGCAACAGCTCCAACATGCACAAGCTGATTCTACAATACATCTGCTATAGTAATACAATTTTAAAAATCCATTTTTACCTTTAATAATGTCTGCTTGCACTCTTGTAATTTGCCACATTTGAAGAGAGCTCGAGCCAAATACAACAGTACCTCTGTATTCTGATGTTTATAGAATTTTCTGAGACAGTTTTCGTACTACAGGGGAAAGAATTTAAACAAGCAGAGAAGTCATTTGAAGTTTAATAATTACTCTTTGACTTAATTTCATGTTTAATTCAAAGGGATGCTACATTTAACAGAATTTCATAGGAACTTACAGCGCAATCCAGTGCAAGTGAAGACCAGCGGAGCAAGTGCTCCGCTGCTCTAGGGTGTTACAAAAGTGCTGTAAAGCACTTTCACAGCACCCGTGGACTAAGCGGCACTGGTGCTGAAGCTGGTACCACTCACTCCGCTGCCGGCCAACACCCGCATTGTTGGACACAGGTAAGCCCTGCGCTGGGTGGCGAGAGGGGATGACAATTGACATGCTCTGCCGATATCCTAACCTCCTTCCTGGGCCTGGCTGGCCTTATATGACCTCCTTGGACGTGCGCCAGCAAAATAGCTGGTGCACATCTGAAGAGGCCCATTGGGGCCGCTGGGGCTTACACCAGAAGAAAGGTACAAAGTCCCTCCCCCCCCCCAGAGGTGTGCCCCAGCTCTGCCGAGGCGGCTCTGATCCTACTTAGGATCCACCACAGCATGCTGCAGTATATCTTAGGCAGGATTGGGCTGCCCATCTTGTTAATTCAGGTAGTTAATGTGGTGGTTACTGGTGCATGTCCTATATAGCATCACACTTGTAAGCCACAAGGTCTGCTGCTTGTGTGTCCCAAGAACTCTGCAACTCTTCACTATAGTGAGAAGCTGCACGGACCACACTGAATCCTATCCAGGAAAGAGAGCCTGGAGGTTTACTCGAGGGAAGCAGGCATTTGCTTACCCCAGGTAAACCCCCAGCAGCCACAATGGGGCTATTTGGTCCTCCGACAGCTCCTTAGGAGCCCCATGCTAAGGCTTGTGGTCCGAGAGGGGGGGATAGGATGTGGCATCCGACACAGATGCCAGTTCTGCCCCCTCTCAGGCCCGATCCGCCCACCCCTCTGCCCCATTATGCCCCTCCCCACCCCTCCCCCAGGCCCTGCGCTGCTTGGAGTGGCACTTACCCGCACCTTATCCTCCACCGTCTGGTGGGGAGGTGTTGCAGGCCTCAAAGCTGGCACTGCCTCCTCCCAAGTAGTCGCAAACGTACTTTATGGCACATTTGCAATACTTGCCACCGGCGCTGAGCCTCAGCACCAGTGCACCTAGGCCATAGGATTGTGCCGTAACTGGCATACACAATTGGTACTGCAACCAATTACTCATTTATGCAAGCCAAGCACTTTAGAAGCTTCATACAATTTGATGTTCCCACTTTTTCTGCACCGAATACATCATCTGAAAGATTCGCTCTTTAAAACTGAGATGTACACATTTCAGGACATGAAAAGATGCAGTCCATGAGATCAGAAGTCCTTTAAGCACAGGAAAAAATGAGCAATTATGTTGCATCATTAGTGAATACTGGGAAAATGGTACTTCAACTTCTTACAGAAAAATCCATTATTGGTTTTTGTCCCTCTGCTTAAACAGATTAGGATGAAACAATTTCAAATATTCATGGTGCAAATGCTGATGTCCTAGATCAGTTGCTTTCAAATGTTCTACCTTTTGGATCATCTTCACATCAACTAACCTGCTAAGGAAGTCCTAAGTATGTGCCAGAATCCCTGAACGCTGTAGACAATTCTGGGATGCGTTCAAGGATGCAAACATTAGAGGGTGCTTGTTCAGGCTTCTTGAGCCTCAGTGTTGCCATGGGAACTTGGTATGTGGCCTAAAACACACTCATCACTCTTGTGGCTGCAAATTGCAGGATAAGATCATAAGTGATGGGCAAGTTGTCCTTCAAAAAGGTTTGTCTGCTATTGCTGATCGTCTCATTGAGGAACTCCTGATAAGCGTTCAAAAAACAGGGATTAAGGAGCACTGTCCCAGGGTACTGTATATGAAAATAGAACATGCTTCACTAGTCTTAAACCAAACTGGAGAAAAGTCATCTACTTTGTATCCAGTACAGATCCATCATCATATCACTATTGCCACCTCTATTACAATTAAAAAGATTATGATGCTAATAAATAGGTGTCCTACATGTATAATCCAATTTAGTAGTACTTTACAAGTTTTGCAAGAGTACAGATGACAAAAATACCCAGCTGTGGAGATAAATCTACTATTACTCAAGTAAAGTAGAGGCTTCTCAGCTCTTTCAGAATCCTATTCCTTGTGTTAATCTTCTTGGGTTGTATGAGTAACTCAACAGCAGTTTTTCTGTGCAAGTGTTAAGTTGGGTTCTTCTCCATTGTTTGGAAAACAATTCTACTTAGATATGTGATAATTTAATGGCACTTTTTTATTTTAGCTGTTCTCCATTCTCTGAATAGAGTGAATACCACAGCGGCAGCTTTTTTTTTTTTTACCCTCTAACATGATTTGGGGTTATTTTTTAAACTTCCAGTTTAGATGTATTCATAAGATTTCTTTTATCAAAAACTTTTAACCAGTAAGCTTTGCGATATAATAATCTAATGTTTAAGAAATTTACAGTGCAGTCCTATATCAACTCAGAAGCCCCACTGATTTCTCTGGGACTAACTCCCATATACGCACATATAGGATTTCAGCCTTTGCCTGCAACGTTTCATTGCACTGAAAATTCATTTCATTTGTAAGTGTTTTTTCACCCTGTCTACTGTTTTATTACACAGTTGATCCATTTGGTGTTCCTGTATTTGTAGATCAGTTTAATAGAGACCATCTGCTTAGTAGCTTTATGAAATAAGGTCACACTGAAATTGAGAGATTTTAAAACCTTTTTTTGGGGGGGGGAAATCATGATCTTAACCACTTTCAAAAAGGTAACTTTACTTTTTCAAACTGCTATCATACCGATGGGAGGGAGTGCGTGCGTGCGTGCGTGCGTGCGCACGCACACGCAAAGAGAACCCCCCTTCTTAGGGAAAAATCCTCAATGTTATATCTTTACTATGGACTTAACAGGACACAGGTCCAAATCTGTCTATTTAAGGATTACCATCTGTACAGCACTGATGTACTGCTTCTGTTCCACATAAATGTGTGCCAGATTGAGCCACACATCACTGATATCTGCTGTTGCCTCTCTCACTTGGGCAAAAACATCGCGAGCCTCACGGAAATATCCTTTGTGTGCCAGTACAGCTCCTAAAAAGGAGAAGCCAAAGGAGAACTTTCAGATGTATGTACTATCACCAAAACTGCAGAGTGCTAGAAGAAAGTTCAGACAAGAAATCTCAAACCAATAGTCACCTATGCCATTAGCAGCATACAAATTTTTTGGGTCATTCCTGAGGACTTGTTTGTAGATGGCTAGTGCACGATCTTGATGACGTTTTTCCTGCAGAGAGATGACATGAACTCTTATATAAAGGGATATTATAGACCAGGGGCTCTCACCAGTGGTACACGGACTACTAGTGGTATACTGACTGCCAGTTGGTGGTACTCTGGATCCCGGCCGGCAAGATGGCGGCTGCAATGGCAGCCGCACTGCGCCACAGCCCTGGAAACAGCAGCACAAGCTCTGCAGAGCCAGCAGAGTTCAAGCGCATGGGTTTCCTGGAAGGGGAAAGGCCCTCCTGCCCACCCTTGTCCCCTTACCATTGTTTTCTGAGCTCCAGCGTGGCCAAAGACCCAGAAGTGGCGATGACGTCATCGCCATGTACTTTGGATGGTACTCAGTGTGCTGGCGGCCCTGGAGGTGGTATGCTGCGCCAAAGGGGTTGAGAACCCCTGGTATAGACAACATTGCTTCTGAAGCCGGTTCAATGGTCAAAGTATAGCATTTACCTTCTCTCGATCCCTAGTGGGCTGGTGCAGAGTCTGTAACCACACGTTGCCCAGAGCCAACATAGAGTAAGTGTCGTTCTGGGTTGATGGCTGCTTCAATATTCTTTCAAATTTCTTCTGTCCTGGACCCCATTCTTGTTTAGCCAAATGAAGGTTTCCAATTAAGGACCAAGCATCTGGATGGTCCTGGAACAAATAAACCCCCCCAAGCTTAATCCATTTACACTGAATATTTATTTCAAACCCTTCCCGCAACCTCGTAGGTTTAAGGTAATCATGATTTTAAAACAAACAAAAAGCTTTCGATCACTGAAAATTCTCTTCACAATTTCATCACTTCCACAGGATGATACAGTTTAGACTTTGCAGATCTCTACAGAAAGGAAAATTCTAAAGCTACCAAGAATGCCTCTCTATGTACCCCAACTGCTCATTCAGAAAGGTGCTGATGATCTTTCAAGTAGAACACAGAAGGTGAAATAAAATCTACCATTTAATTGAGGTTCATAAGGTTGTACAGATCAATGAGATCTATGCAAGACACAGAAAGTTATTTGAAAACATTCCATTAAAAACTTTAAGTTCATTATATCGATGAGTTGTAACATGCCATTTGAATGTTCACCCATTCTTACTAACCTGATTGATTTGAAGGGCTTCTTTAAACCAGTCAGAAGCTTCATAAAAGTTTCCTTTATCTCTGGCCATAGCTCCTAAACGCAGATAACCTGAATACACGAAAATACAACTTAACACTTGGAGACCTAGTTCCATTAGACAGTATACCATTAAGTGTTCAGAGCAAAGCACATCTGCTGCACCAGTGTTTTGCTACGCTAGCTTGGCCTCTTAAGTCCATTCATTACTCCAGCGCAGCGCAGCAGTGTTAACAACGTAATGAACAGCCAGTGATTACTAGATGTGTCAGTCACAGCTATTGCATGGCAGAGAACAGCCTTCCTGCAAGCAACATGGGATGGAACAATGCAAACCTACTCCTGCCAGTAACAAGCTCTCTTAATCTCTCACACACTCACAGAGGCAGTTTTATAGACTATAACAGCAAAAGTCATTTGATTATAACCTCATGTCTTTCAGAGAATGTTAGAGAAATGACCTGATCAGGGACTTATGTTCTTTTTAAACAAACAAACAAACAAAAACAAACACACACCCTTAAAATAGAACACGAACACACACACACACACACACACGAACACACACACGAACACACCAAAAAAGCCAAACATTTAAACAATATGGCCCAAGGACATGCATGCAATCATTCAATTCAATAGGAACTACATCAAGATTTCTTACAGTCAACATAATTGGGATGCTCTCTTAGTATGTTTTTGTATAGTTTTTCTGCCTCATGAAATTCACACATTGCTTCATACAATCTGGCAAGGTTGTAGGATGTAGTGACTGAGATAGCATTGTAGTAATGCTCATCATGTTCTGCTTCTGCTTTAGCACGATCCAGAGATGCCAAGAAGTATTTCTAAGGATAAGAATTGGAAAGGGAAGAAAAAAACAGTACATCTTTAAATATGCCAAGTTTGTGGAAAATTAAGTATTATTATAAGCCTGTTGCCTAGTAGCACTAGTGGTGGTTCACACCTTTGCTTCTCCTAAGTTTCCAAGTCTGAAGTGGAGAGCACCCACATTATTCAAAATCTCCGGAGGGACATCAGCTTGCACCTTCTCCTGAAGGATACGTGTTGCTGTACCATAAGCAGAAAGTGCACCCTGTGAAATGAACAGGAAAGAGAAAATGGAGATGTTCAGATCTATGCACAAAACTCTACAGTTTAGCACAAGTATGGTTTTATGCATCTTCTATATACCTGTATATCTGTCTGCTCTAGGATTTGTGCTAGCTCAATCCATGCTTCTACATCATCAGGATACTGTTCTGTGACCTTCTTCAAATGACCCTGCAAAATACAATTCATTTATTCACATGCTTACATTGCCAAAAATATGAAATAATGCTAGTTAACTAGTTTTCAACAAAATGCAATTCAGCATACAGGTATCCCCTGCTTTTCGACGGAACATTTTTCAATGATCCGCTCTTTCGACAAGTTTCAATTATATCCGGAAGTCATTCGACGCATGCTCCACTCTTGCATGCTCTAATCTTTTGACCTATGTGTCATGTTTGCCCCCTCTTTGCGTTGTTCTAAAGGCAAAACTTGCCTCCCCCATGTTGATTTGGATATGACATGGGGATTCAAGCTGTTTTGGGGTGGGTGGATGTGAGAGAAATCACCAACTTTGGCTCAGGGTCCATTCCTGAAGGCGTTAATGAGAGTCCATTTGCAGCAATCTAGGTGCAACAGCAGGAATTTGCAAGCTAAAAAGCATTTGCAAGCTCAAAAACATTGCAAGCAGAATTTTCAAGCTAAAAATAATTAATTAATTAATTAACATGGTCAGCAACACTAAGGCTGCAATCCTACATACTCTTGGGAAGAGGCTCCACTGAATATAGTGAACCTTGCTTCTGAGTAAACATGTACAGAATTTCTCTCCAAGTCTAAAAAGGACATTGATGATTGTACCTTTGCAATATCTCGTTTGTCTTGATCTTCTGAAGCAGCATAGAGAGATCCAAGAATTTTCATGGTCTCATAATTATTAGGGTAAGCCTTCAAAACCTTTTCAAAGCACTGCGATGCATTTTCTTTATCGCCCCGGTAAATGTACATTTGACCCAGTCCAAAAAACGGAAGCACAAAAGAGGAAGAAGCAAACTGTGTAGCTTGATAGTAATACTGGAAAGCTTGATCATAATCTTCCTAATTTAAGGGGGGAAAGGGGGGGAGAGTTAAATATCCATGTTCATCATATAAACAATTTAAAAACATTTTTAAAAAGCAAAAAACAGGAAGAGATTTTACACCATACCTGAACATGAAAAGACCTTGCTAACTGGTAGCAACTCTCCGCCTGCATTGCTTCAACCTCTGTGTTATGGAAAGCATGGAGAGCCAAATGCTGGACTTTACCATAATCCTGCGTGAAAAAAAAATAATCATCATTTTCTTATAGTCAACATTCAAAAGCATGGTCTGGGACACTTAGTACTTGGAAATAAGAACATAAGAACAGTCCTGCTGGATCAGGCCAAAGGCCCATCTAGTCCAGCTTCCTGTATCACACAGTGGCCCCACCAGATGCCTCAGGGAGCACACAGCCAACAAGATAACCTGTTTCCTGCTGCCACTCCCCTGCACCTGGCACAGAGAAAACCTACTTCTAAAACCAGGAGGTTGCTTATGGCTTGTAACCTGTGATGGTCTTTTCCTCCATGAATCTGTCCAAACCCCTTTTAAAGGCATCTAGGCCAGGTGCCATCACCACATCCTGTGGTAAGGAGCTCCACAGATGAATTACACACTGGGTGAAGAAATATTTTCTTTTATCCGTTCTAACTCTCCCTCCACTCAATTTTAGTGCATGTCCCCTGGTTCTGGTGTTGTGCGAGAGGGAGAAGGATTTCCCTCTATCCACTCTCTCCATCCCATGCATAATTTTATACGTCTCAATCATGTCCCCCCTCAGGTGCCTTTTTTCTAGACGGAAAAGCCCCAAACGCTGTAGCCTTTCCTCATAAGGGAGGTGCTCCAGCCCACGAATCATTCTGGTCGCTCTTTTCTGCACCTTTTCCAATTCAACTATATCCTTTTTGAGGTGTGGTGACCAGAACTGGACACAATACTCCAGATGTGGCCTTACCATCGATTTGTACAAAGGCAGAATGATATTGGCCGTTTTATTCTCAATCCCTTTTTTAATGATCCCGAGCATGGAATTGGCCTTCTTCACAGCCGCCGCACACTGGGTCGACACTTTCATCGACCTGTCCACCAGCACCCCAAGATCTCTCTCTTGATCCGTCACAGACAACTCAGAACTCATTAGCGTATATGTGAAATTTTGGTTTCTTGCCCCAATGTGCATCACTTTGCACTTACTCTCATGTTGCACTTTGCACTAAATCTCATGTTGCATTTGAAAGTGTACTTGATTACACACAATTCCAAATTTTACATGCAAGTATCCTCATGTACTTTCCTGCTTGCATTCAAATGGAGGAAGTGATTGCAGGAACTGCAGAAGTTGTACCTGTGCAAGCACTTCTGGCTCTGATGCTACCTTCTCCATGTAAATGCAGCACAGACAAACCCAAGGAGCAAGTGTGAAGTGACCCCAACAATAACACAGGACAACACACATTTTGCATTCTTAAACATGAGACTTATTCTTGGGTATATTTGGGGCGCAAATTCCAAAAATTGCATAGTTTTTGCCCTATTAGCTCTAGTTGGCAATGCCACCTCAATGAGATTCAAGCAGCTTCCTCGTGAAGAAGCCATTGCGTCAGCTTCCTCACAAGGAAGCTGCTTGACTCTCATTATGAGGTGGTGATGCCATACCCCCAGAACTCGAGCTAATCTGGTGTTTTAATGGCCATTTTCATATTCAGCAGCCCAAACAACATAACAATAACTTGGTTTAATCTCAGATACACACAAAAACTCAAAATTTGTTGTCCAGTGTAATTTAAAGACTATTTTTTAAAAAACAGTTACAAGTTAAGATACAGATTTATACTGTATATATTTAAAAAACCAGGGAAGTATGGGTTAACTTGCATGGATAACTAAGCATGGTTCTGAAAATCAAATTATTTTGTACTGCCATCAATATTATGAAGAGCATCCAGACAAAGCTTGATTTGTGATGAAACATAATCCAAGATGTTCAACCAGAACCGTAATTCAACTTTTTGAAGTTGTCTTACCTTTTTAAAGAAGAAATGATTAGCCAAGTGGTTTAGCACCATCGGGTTACTAGGATCGATCGTGTATGCCCTTGAGAGCAGCTGGACTCCATTTTTTATAGAATCGGCCTGAAAGTAAATAATGTTTTCAAAATGTACATTAAGTTTCAGTAACTGGTACTTTACTATAATGGTTCTAGCACAGTTCTTTTCAGATGGGCTTTAAGATTTATGAGCTCTCATGAGGCTTCCAATTCCAAACACCCATGTGGCTGAATGACCTTAAGGAACCTTTTATTGCAGCCTTGGCTCCACATCTGTTAAAAGGGGAAATAATGGCCAGAATCATAGGTGTGCTGCAAAGATGACCAGGTTAGAACTATAAAGCATAATAATGGTATTATAAAAGAATATGTGTATTTTAAAAAAAAAAAAAAAAACACTAGCTATGGCATATGAAGAATTTATCTTCCACAGAGCCAAGAACGGGAGCACATGAACCAATGGACACTGTTAACACTAGGCCTGTTAAGCCTAGTTCCAAAAAAAAAAAAAGAAAGAAAGAATTCTCCTGTCTATGCAGCACTCTAGCTCTGTGCACCACAGAAGTCTTATGACTGGTCTCAAGGTTCCCAGCAGTGACTACTGGTGACAATGTTGCACACTTGGTAACAGATGAATGCTTGCTAGGTAGCAGCCTGGAGCCCCAAACAAAGAGAAAATGATGTCAAGAGGTTACCTAATGAAAGCACTTGAAAATGAACTAAAGAATTAGATACCTAAAAGCCTTTTCATGCAAGTCCCTGTTAAGACTGACAAGTGCTAGCAAGCATAATGCACTACTTATACTTATGCGAATCAAAGATTTTGTAGAGCTGACTTAACATATTAATTTAAATACGTTATTTGAATGCCCTGCAATAGGGCAATCTTGGTACCAATTTGATTGACGGTTGTATTTCATGTGTATGCAAAATAAAGTTTCATACACAAAACAGGTCCTGCCAAGTCACCTTCAACGGCAATGCTGTGGCAGTCCAAGAGTGTACTGGTGACCTGGATACAGTAACAGGCCTTATCCTGCCTTTCAAAGAACTCTGAGTGTTTGTATTACTTTTCAAAACAAGGTGAAAAATATGCATGCATAATTTTCAAGATCATATAAGAAACATATTGTGAGTATACTGCTAGTAAAACATTTTAGAGTCTTACCATTTTAAGTGCAACCCACCTCTTTGTTATTGAGCTCCAGAACAGCCAATCCAACTAATGCCCCCACACATTTCGAATTTAGTTCCAGTGCCCTGCTGAATGCCAGCCGAGCTTTCTCTAGCTTGTTCAGCTTTACAAAGCAGTGACCCATGCCCAGTCGAACCTCAGCTGGGAGGGGGAAGAAAGCAAAAATAATAAATAAAACAAATTAAATTCATTCAAGATTTAGAATTTTTTACATTTATATGTAATTTGTTCATTTAAGAAAACCAGGTTCATTAGCTATTGTTTCTAGAGCACTTACTGTGCACTTTGTGCTTTATATTCCCCACCTGCAGGCTTGCAACCCAAAGAGGTTCTTATTTGTTCAACATGTTGTGATGGGCCAGTAGCATAAGTTACTTTTTAAGAGAGTTAAAAAAATTGAGCGTGCATTGGCTTTCATTTACAATCATCATATACTGAACTTTACAAGAACGAACAGCAGGGAAGAGATGTCACTATCTCACTCTGCATGTGAACTTTTTGTTAGCACCTGAAGAGAACATAGAACGTTGAACTACATGCACTTTTCTTAAATTCTTATTAAAATATTTTGCAGAATTTGAATTCTTTGATGCAATTTGATGTATTCTAAGAGAGTCATAATTAAGCACCAAAGTCTACAAGACAAGTTAGTCATGAATAACCTGAGTTCCATTAATTTCAGTGGGATTTAGTCATGACTAACTTTGGATGCAACCCATTGAGTTTACTGCATTGTGAACTACACTGCTAGTATCCGAAGACCAAGAAAGCTCATAGCAAACTCATTCCTTTGAATAACAATTTGCTGCTTTTAGACTCCCTGAATTTAAGGGCAACTTTAAGTATCAGTGGACCAAAGCCTGTCTTTAAAATTAAATGAAAAATTACTGTTTCTTACCTGGACAGCCAGGGTTAGTTCGCAGTGCCTTTTTATAGTAGGCAAGGGCCCCTCTATAATCTTTCTTGTTGAATGAAATGCACGCCTTGCCTATTAGATACAAGCAATGGTTGATAAACATCTGGTGAAATATCATCACAGATATAAGTTCAATAGCAATTCAAGGTTTTACTGGAGACAAGATATAGATGGACGCGTGCACATGCGCACACGCACACACACAGAGAAGAGCAATATCAAGTAACACGTATTTTTAGAGCTATAGGTGTGATTCTTCAAAGCAAGCTCATTTCATGTGGGACTTACTTTTACTTGGATGTGTTTAGGTCTTTAGAAGAACATTGCTGTTTTGATACTGATATGACCAACTCTTTCATCAGTTACCTCTTGCCAAAAAGTATCTTCCCTTTTTTCTGGCCTAGCCGATGCAGACTTTTCCATGCTAGCCATATACAGATATGAAGGTCTGAAATAATTTTCCTTTCCACATTCTCTAGTTTTATTATTATATAGGATAGCATTATATACAGGACAACTTGGTTAACATTCAAACGGACACACATGCACAAACAGACTGAAGTAGCTACTCTCCACTCCTGAGAAGAAAAACGTCACTGTGATTTCCACACCCTTAGTCTGCTTTCACAATATTCTCACCAAGAAGTGCTGGAATATTATTTGGAGACTGGTTGAGCACAAAATGGAACTGTGCATCAGCTTGGTCCATTTTATCACCCTCCAGAAGGCAGAAACAGGCTCTTCCCAACAAGTGGTTCTAAAGAAGCAACAGAAAAATGTAAGCTTCCTTTAAAAAGAAACAGTTAAAAGAAACAGTTAAACCAAGAAGGTGGTAATTTTGCTGTTTATGCTGAATTTGTTTACATTGTTTGATTTCTCACAACAGAAACTGCTAATAGCAGCAAATTCAGAGTATCCTAATTCATTAACTCTTGAAAATTCTTGTACTTTCAACTACTCCCATGGCCTCGATATGCTCTTCCCCAGAACTCAACTCTATGAGTATCTTTGTTAAACCAAGGCTTCAGATTCTACTCCTGTATCCTCATGCCTTTCACCCAGACTTGTCCTCCTTCCCTTTCTTGTGTGTCTGATCAGGTGCAAGCCTTTGAGTAGGGCCTGTTCCATTCTATGTTTTTGGGAAGCACCTCATGCCTGTGTGGCTTCTACTTAAGGATCAACTATGCAGAGCAGCCAACAATATGAGGGAAAGCAAACTGCATCTAATGGCAGTGTTCTGCTTGCATTGACCAAATCAGAATCCCCACATGGGAAGCACCTATATTCAGAGCACCCATGAGTACTGGAATTTTCAAGCATCCTTCGGTTACATTTGCCATTGCTTGAATCAGGGAAGTTATTGTTAAAAAAAGGAAATACACTTAAATATGCCATATGTATCAAAAATACAGATATTACCTCAATGCCCCAACCTGAGTAAGTTTGCTGCAATGTTCTAAGCATACAAAATAAGATGGATTGTACTGAAATGTGTCCTGTACAAGTTTCATTTCTGGAAGGCTCTCCCAGCCCTATTTCTGCCAACCCCCCTGCAATCCACCGCGCGCTGTTCAAGATGATCCCTCAACCCTCAAGAGCAAGTGAGGGGGCACAGGGAGCCGCAAACCTCCATTTTATGAGCGAAACTTTGCTTGCACTATTTTGGATACAACCCAAAGTAAGTTTGTTTCACAGTAAGTTTGTTTTGTTACCTGATCATACATGATGATTTTGTCAGCCATAGTGTACAGCAGTGTAGCTTGTGTAATAAGTTCTTTCTTGTTGTCTTTATTCTTTTCTTTCCGTGCCTGCTGTACATAGTAGGCTGCTAAGGTATCTAAGCAAGTCATTTGATCTTTTTCATGGTCTCTGTAATCCAGGTTTCCATCTATACGAGCAGCCTCTAGCAGTTTCACAAAATCTTCTGTTTTGCCTTGTTTGTAATATTCCAACTAGAAAAAGCAAATGCAAGATAATTACTACATTTAGTATTACTCTAAAAGGAAATAATTCATTCACCACCTTAATGGCTGGTATTAGAGAAATACTATCAAACTATTTTACTCCACGTTTTGTACTACAGACAGCTCAGCGACAAATTGCATATTACATCCAGTTTATGAAAATATTTCAAGAACAGATTCTGCAGATAGCAATAGGTATCGCTGATAACTATCTCTTTTCTCATTGTTGTTATGTGAGCTGAAGAATCAATGAAGCCTTAAAGTTGGGGGAATTCATTGACCCGTGACACTGCTATAGTCCTACATTGGGGATTACCAGCACAAGTGATCAGTGAACTATCCTTACAGAACAATATTCTGCATGTTTACTTGGAAGCAAGTCTCACCGGGCAGCATCCAGGCTTTTGGCACAGCAGCATGCCATCATTGGAATTACCTTCCACAAATGGAAGTTGAGTTCTGCTCATAACCCTTCTGCGAGCAACACTCTCCTTCTGGGAACAGAAGATGACTTCTGTGGTGTGTTGCAAGTCTGGATGTTGTCAATTGTGTTCAATAGGGTTTACCCTCCAGTAGGTGCATTTAGGATTGTAGTCAAACTACGGTACTTTCACACAACTGTAGATTGTGTGCAGGTATATTTCCTGAACACAGTGAAAGCAGAGAGTCTGGTTGGCAGAAGGAGTGAAGTTGGTACTATGTTTCTAAAGAGCCAAATTTACTCTTCTAGATCTGTTCTTTTTGACACCTGCCATGTTCAATTAATTTAACAAATCTGGCTTTCAATTGGGCACACATTGGACTGACTCATTTTTAGCGTCCAACTATACAGATACAACCTGGTCCAGCAATCTGTTCCAAGCATAAGATGTGGTGTTCACCTGGAGCAACCCCATTCATTCATTTCAATGAGAGATGACATCACACACACACACACACACTTTTTAATGCACCTGGATCAGTTCTCTGTACTGAAACAAGTAAAGCCCTAGTCCCATACATGCAGGAGACCCAAATACTTTGATCAGGGCATAATAATATAAATGGGAATGGAAATAACACAGTATTTTCAAAACTGAGAAATAAGTCACAATTGCAAATTCAAACAGCTGTTGCGAAACAGCCTATACAGTGGGCCCTCCTCACCCACGGAATAGCCAACAGTGAATATCCATGGATGGCACTGAGGAAGAGGGAGTACCACTGGATGTAGTTGGTGGCACCACCATACCTTATTTTCAAGCTACGCTGGGCCCCGTCAGCTGCTTCCTGCTTGCCTTCCAAAGCATCCAAACTGCTAAAAACAGGGGGGGAAAAGCGACTGGAAGCAACTTCCAGCCAATGTTTTTTTTTTTCTGTTTGCAGCAGTTTGGAGGCTTTGGAAGGCACGCAGGAGGCAGGAAGCAGCCGGCGGGTCCCTGTGAAGCTTAAAAATAAGGTATTGTGGAGCCGCCCCCCGCGGATTTGATTATAATATAATAATAATATACAGTATTTATATACCGCCTTTCTGGTCATTGGATTTCTCCTCCAACTTTAATTCAAGGCGGTGTACATGGGCTGGCTGTTCTAAACCCCAAGGGGTTTTTACAATATAATAATGTTCTAATCTTTCGTAGAACCCTTCATTCGAGATGCTGCTTTCTCAGTCCAGCTCTCTCTCTCTCTCTCTCTGGCGTTACACTTCAGCTGACACAGGCAACCTTGATTGTCACTCAAGCGCTGCAGTTGCAGTTCCACTCCCCCACAGAGGCTCTGCAGCTTATCAGCTCGGTGTGCCAGCAGCTCTCCGACAGACTTCCGGCCATCTTGAACTGCTGTCCTGCAGATCTTCAGGCATTTGTGAGACGAACGCTCTACCAACTAAGCCAGACATCTTTGTCATCCTTGGGGGTTCTGGGAACAGAACTCCCATGGATACAAAGGACCAACTGTATTCCCCTTTCAAGATTAAATCTGCAATCGTACACATGCTTACCTGGAATAAGCCCCAATAAAATAACTGGAACTTGCTTCCAAGTAAACATGCAAGATCAGGCTATTAGTATTCTCTACTCATGAAGGATCAAAAGAAGCATACAATTATTTATTTATTTATTTCAGGAATTTGTAGCCCGCCTTTCTCCCGAAGGCACTCAAGGCGGCTTACAACATATTAAAATACATAACACATTAAAACAATTTAAAAACACATTAAAATAATTAAAACACTTAAGTTAAAAATAAACAACCCCAGTGGGTCACCAGCATATACATATATTAAAACCAATTGTTAAAAGTCAGCCCACCATGTCAGACATTAAAAGCAGTCCTGAATAAAAATGTCTTAAGGCCCTGCCGAAAGGCCTCTAAGGAGGGAGTCGTTCTTAATTCCAAGGGGAGGGAATTCCACAATTGGGGCGCCACCGCCGAGAAGGCCCTATTCCGCGCCGCCATCCCCCTCACTTCTGTCAATGGCGGCACGGTTAACAGGGCCCCCCCGATGACCTCAGAGTACGGGTTGGATTATAAGGAAGGAGGCGGTCCCTCAAATACCCTGGACCCAAGCCGTTAAGGGCTTTAAAAGTCAAAACTAGCACTTTGAATTGTGCCCGGAAACGAACCGGCAGCCAGTGTAGCTGCCGAAGCAACGGTCCGACTGAGTCGAACCGACAAGCCCCGGCAACCACCCGGGCCGCCGCATTCTGCACTAGTTCTTTGGTTTGACAATAATTAGTTATTGGCAAGATACTGACCGCTAAAGCAATCCATATGTGTAGCTGAGTGTGCTCCTGTTTAAGAATACTTATAACTTCATCCCCCTCCGGTAACTGATCGAAGTCAAGTTCGATGACCTAAAAGAAAAAAAAATGTTGATACACGTATTCATAACCCGCTGTAGGCAATCTTTATGAGCTATTAAGACTCACACCATAGCCATTAAGCTCCTTATTTAAGGTAAACCTCCAAGACAGCATACCCACCCCCTCTCAGTATTCAACACAAGTTACACTGAAGAAATGATCCCTCTGTTGGTTAAAATGCTTGAAAGAGTGTACTGTATTTTTGCACTTCTGTATCACACAAGACAACTTTTCTATGCAGAAAAACAAGACACTCATATATAGGCTTACCAGATCTCCAACCGGGACAGAGTGCTAGACCTTTAGGGGAAGGAATGTGGGCAGGTGTAGCTTGTTAAGTCCTAGAGCACAATCCTAGGCATATCTACTCAGAAGCAAGCCCCACTCTGTCCAGGTTGGAGATCTGGTAAGCCTACCCATATATTAACCATTTGTGACAAATTATGTCACTTTCCTAAATAGAAGTCATTCCCATGTAGGGAGTTTTGTCTTGTATGAAGCACAGAACTGGCAACCATAGTCCTCTTTCCACACATATTTGCACATGGAGATGCAATTCTAAACTACTATCCATTATTAACAACTGTAAGTACAGAACCAAGGACTAGCAACTGTATCATCTTATGTATGCCCTGAAACATCCAGTACATCTGCACACCTGTGGAAGCTGGGAAATGAATATATATAGGCAAAAGGACATATCCTATCCTCTATATGTGCATCTGTACACATGTACACACACACGCACAAAAAAAAAACAACCAAGAGGAGGTTTAATGTTAAGGATACAGAATCGAGATCTGCCCACATGGCTTAGTTACCCTCTTAACACCTTTTAACCACCTTGTCAGACTCACAAGCTGTCCAAACTTAAGGCTAACTCAAGCCTCGTTGCTGATATAATGTATACAACATCAGGCGATAAGTACTTAGTTTGGGCACCACAATACACCCCAGCTCCTCAAAGGCAACGTAGGTACGGAACTACGCTTCCCGAGTTCGGGGAGGGTCTCCTGCCTCCCTACTCAGACCCTTCGAGGGCAACTCCAGGCAACCAGAGGAGGGGGACGTAGGAAAGCGAAACAAGCTCTTAAAGCCCCCCTCCCAAAGTTCACGCGGGTCTCCGAGCGCCCCCGCTCAACCCACCTCGTCAGTGTCCCGGAGGGGGATCTCGATCGAGCCCCGAGACATGGTGGTGGTGGTGGTGGTGCCGCCTCAGCTGAGCGACTACCCACAGCGCCGCAGAAGCCCCCACAGCGGTCCTTCGACAACAGTCCTGTCTAGGTTCGCGCAGCCGCTTCCCGACCTCGACCCCGGAAGTGTTCGTAGCTCGGAGTGGAGAACGCGCGGAAGCACGAGCAAGGCCTCCGCCGCCTCGCCTTGTGCTCCCGCCCCGTTGCCGCCTCCTTAGCCCTTCTCCTCCTCTAGGGGGCAGCCAAGCACAAGAGCGGGAATTAGGCTCCCGTGTTCCGCAAGCCAAGCCGCCCGGAACGTTTTCTTCTTCGCAATAATGGCAGCCTTGGGAAAAACGTATCTTAGGAGAAAACTACCACTCCTTCCATCTCACACGTTACGCAGAACGAAGTGGGAGAGATCTCCACTTCTGACTGAGGGGCCCGGGAGTGCGTGTTTGTTAATTTTGAACAGACCCCGTGCTTAAAAAAAAAAAACACCCCTTAATAAATTAGCACGTCAGGGAGAAAGGTTTGTATAGCCCTGGTGCGCAGTGAGCGTTTGAAATGGGGAAAATGATGATAATAAATTATAACAACAACTATTGCGACGTCTCACTCTGAAATGGTACCGTCCAGAATTCTACCACCTTAGTCTACTTCTAAGGATGCCTCGTGTAAATTGGAAGAAGGCTTTCTGAGTTTTCTTTGTACCAGGGCTTACTCTCTCTCTCTCTCTCTCTCTCTCTCTCTCTCTCTCATGGTCTTATTAAACAGGAATAGCCATTGTGCTCCATAGGATGAAGCACACATCTCTTTGGCAACCCTACAGAGCTTCCCCCTTGTTATACTCTCTTCTTGACCATAATCGTACTGTATATAGAATCGAAAGGATCGAAAACTGTTATAACCAGCTATGATGTAGAAAGAACAAGGCATCTTCGGGATTCAGGTTATAAAAAATTGGCTACAGAGCCAATCGCGCGCCAAAATCTCCTTTAAAAGTAGCAGGACTGCGATGTGTGCGTTTACCATCTTCCTGCCTACTTAGGCTTTTCTCGCATTTGACAAAGTTCATAGATTATGAACGAAACGTAATGCTCAGGAATTTTTGAATGTTTTTATTGTATTTTAACCATGGACTTTTAAAGTATTTTATTCACAATTGTGTTTTAATTTGACTTAATAAGTCACTGTACATATTTTACAATTTTTACATTTTATAAATTATTTTATAACCGGAATCCCGAAGATGCCTTGTTCTTTCTACGTATATAGAATCTGTTGGTTTAGGTGTGCCCGACTCGCACTAGACAGAACTGGGTTGTGAAATTGTCACCTTTTTCTGGAAGGGTTTCTGTGGCTGTAACATGTGCCAACTGCCTAGCAATAGAAATCAAGTGAATGCAAAACCAATTAGGGTTGCCAATGTTTGTTTTTTAAACAAGTCTGCCATTTTGGCCTTAGTGCTTCTAAGCATTTTCAGAGGAAAGGGGATTCAAATCCCCTTTGAATTCTCCGTTTGGAGGGGATTTGAATCCCCTTTCCGTTCTGGGGCCTCCCGTTTTCGCTGGGCCGCTGGTTACAACAGCGGCCTATGTAGGTTTGGATTGCGCCTTAAAACTATTAAACTAGCTAGGCAGCTCAGAGGGCTTGTTTAAAATGAAATGCCTTCAGGCCCAGCCGGAAAGCCTCTAAGGAGGGAGCAGTTTGAAAATTTAGAGAGAGGGAATTCCATAAGGTTGGTGCCACTACTGAGAAGGCCCTATTTCTTGCCCCATCCCTCCCACCTCCAAAGGCGACAGCACTTTTAGAAGGGCCCTTGATGATCTGAGGGGGCAAGCCAGATTGTACAGAAGTAGGTGCACTGGCGTCACTGCAGGGGGGCCGGAGCTCTAAGTTCCGCCGCGGAGACACTCCGTTACACGGGAGTACGAAGCGCTCCCGCCCCCTTGCCTTTGGAGCCACCGACTTGAATGGCTCCATATATTATGGATCACTGTGACCAGATCTGCATGATCCAAGTATGGGCACATCTGGCGCTCCAGTCAAAACTGGGCAAAGCCCCCCCCCCCCCGCCTGGGCCACTGCTGCCACCTGGGAGTCCAGGAGCAGCTGCAAGTCCAGGCAAACCCCCAAGCTGCTGACCTGCTCCTTCAGAGGGAATGCAACCCCATTCAGAGCAGGGTGATAGCACTTGCATCATGGAGTTACAGACCAGGAGAACCTCTTTTTTAAGGTATGCTTGTCTGTCCGAAATTGAATGGAATTTCATATACTGTATAGCAGTTTGCCTTCCTAAAGTGGTGGTATCTCTGCAAATATGCTGATGGCAAGGCCTGGGATGAGACTGCAGGCAGTCACTTGATTGAGGAGGGAGCAACAGCTTCGAAACCAAAACATGTTGAATGCAGTTGCACTAAGTGAATCCTACAAAAGGACACCAGTCACATCTGCATACCTCTTAGTAAGGGACAGATGCCAGTATGGTGGTGCAGAGAGAGACAGTATGCCTTCACAATAAATATAGCAGCCACACACACCCTTAATGCACTGTAACAATTCCCATTTGGGTATCAATAACAAATAGCTCATCCTCTTTCGGCATCTGGTCAGGAGGTAACATTTTGAAATAGAGGAGATTGTAAAATTCTGGACAATTGGAAATGATAGACAATGTGGTGGAGAAGTTTCCCTTGCTGAATTTCTAAATGTTAGGCAGCTGCTTTCTTTCAAATAAAGAGCCTTTGGCATTCCTGATGAACTCTCCATTTTTGCCATGTACCCCCACAGACTATAGTCCATATCAGTTGAATTTCTGCTCATAGTGATTGTATGTCTGATCCCTGTACATCGCATGGCAAATGTGCAGATGTTATTCTCTACACTATGGATCAGAACAATTTTGGACTCGGCATGAGTAACACAGTCCACACATAGGGCACTAGTATGCACAACATAAAATCCTCTGCAACATAGTACAGCACTGTACTACCATTTGGGAGTACTGCTTCCTGTTCTTCCAATTTAGCTCTACATTTTAAAACACGGTACCCTAGGAACCTCTCTGCTGGCATACACACAGGCAGACATCCAGAGACCCATTTGAAGCTCATAATACAGGTAAGTCAGAATTTCACATATTCCAAAATCAAAACTGCAAGACTACTGGAAAATATACTGCTTGTTCTGTATATACAGAGTGGCATGAAATAAGAGGAGTATGAATTAAATGAGGAGTGAATGAGAGCTCTGCTGTACAGGGAATGGTTCTGTTCTTTTTTTGGAGAGAGAGACTTTCTACTTCCATTTCAGGTGAAACTCCAAGAAACTGCCAGTATCCTATTTACATACATATGATAATTTGCAATTGGATGACTTTTCAGTCATTTCAAGTGCCTCATATACAAGAGTGAGGAAAGGCTGCCTCAGTAATATAGCTAACGAACAGAGTGCTTCCTGGCCTTTCAAATAGTCTTGTTGGCATTGGCAGAAGATTTCTTCAGTGCAATTGAGCAATCATTGTAAGCAAGACTGACATTTTGTTGTTGTTGTTCAGTCGTTAAGTCGTGTCCGACCCTTCGTGATCCCATGAACCATATCCCTCCAGGCCTTCCTGTCCTCCACTATCTTCCTGAGTTCGCTCATTTTCATGTTCGTTGCATCGGTGATGCTGTCTAACCATCTCATCCTTTGTCTTCCCCTTCTCCTTTTGCCTTCAATCTTTCCCAGCATCAGAGTCTTCTCCAGAGAGTCCTCTCTTCGCATGAGGTGGCCAAAATATTTGAGCTTTAGCCTCAGTACCTGTCCTTCCAGGGTTGTTCCTTCCAGGAACAGTCCTTCTGTTCCTTCTGTTCCTTCCAGGAACAGTCAGGGTTGATTTCATTTAGGATTGACTGATTTGATCTCCTAGCAGTCCAAGGGACTCTCGGGAGTCTTCTCCAGCACCACAGTTCAAAAGCATCTTGTACCAAGGCTCATTTGCTTGGTACGCTCTATCCATATGGTTTGTAGCGAAATAGGAATCACGGGTATAGAAGCCATGTAAACAAACTTCAAAGTCCAGCCAAGTTAAAACGACAGACGATCCTGTCAGCAATCTCCGGATTTCTCCAGCAAAGCAAACAGGCAGAAATCATTTAAAATCCAAAGCTAAGACAAAGTGTAGCCCGACGTTTCGTTTCTCACATCTAGAAACATAATCATAGAACCAGTCTTTGGACTGTCCTATGATTATGTTTCTAGATGTGAGAAAACAACCTTAAAAATTAAACAACCTTAAAAATATTACATTAACCAAGTGCAAGCCCGTAAAATCTGATCATCATAAAACCCAGGTGTCCAGTATCAAAAAAACCAAACAAACCATGATCTTAGAAGGCTAATCTGAAAAGGACCGTCTTTAGACCCTGACGGAAGGTCTCTAAGGAGGGAGCAGTTTATAAACTAAGAGGGAGGGAGTTCCATAAGGTTGGTGCTGCTACCAAGAAAGTCCTATTTCTTGCCGCTTCCCTTTCCACCTCTGAAGGCGATGGCACCTATAAAAGAGCCTTCTGTGATGACTGCAGTTGATTTCCATTATTCATTCTATATAATTGAATTGTCTAATAATCTTACAGATTAGATTAATCTGTAATCTAATCAGGTAGATTCTGCACCCACCGGTGCAGGGGTGGGGGGGAGGAAGAGCAGGGGTGTGGAGGGAGGGGGCCCACTGGCTGAACTGGGCAGGGGAGGGAGAGGATATCGGTGGCACGCTCCGCCGATATCCTTGGCCTTTTCCCAGCCTGGTTCAGCCTTACCCTGCCGCCTCAGATGTACGTCAGCTCCAGAGCTGGTGTATATCCGAGGAGGCCCATAGATCCCGGGTAGCCCTACACCCCTTCTCCCAAGGTGTTCCTGGGCTGCGCCGGTGCGGCCCAGGAATGGGCTCAGGATTCCGTGGCTGGACATTTAGGGCGGCCGTGGAAAGTTGCGCAGGATTGCGCTGTTAAGCACCTCACTTCTGTCTGCCTGTTCTTGCCTGCCAGTGCACCTTCCCTCTCTGCCATATGAAGAAAATACAGGGAATTCTTCTGAACTGGTTGTTTACTTAGGCTCTATAAGAAACAGGGGGGCGAGAGAAATCCCTACAATGCAGTTGCTGCCCATCGAGCTACTTCCATGTCGTATGTGCTGTTAAATTCTCAGTTTCTAGTGGTAGAGGTTTTGTATTTCTGTCTGTAAGTTGCTCAGGATGTTGATTTTTGACCTATGTTAATGTTCCGGCTTTGACCCTGGATGTGCAAATATTTGTAGATTGGCCCTCAGGTCATATCCTAAACTTTATGTAGGATTACATCACATACTTCAGTAGGACCAGTTAATATTATGCAATCTCTTTTCACAAAATGCCATTGTAATGTGTTAAGCTTAACCTTACAGGGCTTAGGGCTTAAGTACTAAGGGAACTAATGAGTCTTGGGTTTTAAGTTCTGTTCCTTTGTTGGTTTGACAGATTATACAACCATTGGCACTGATACAATTGTAAATTCATACCTTTCTTCAGAGAGATGGCTGGTAGGGAGACAGAATTTCTTGTAAACCTGATTTGTTTTTACTCTCAATCTTTACATGTTTTTTTGTTTTAGGAGATACCAGTTCTGCAATTGACAAATTCATAGCTAGCAACATGACAGACTATGCTGGTTGTTCAGAAGATGACTTAATCAACATTACTTTTGAATTTTGCAACACGAAAGAAACAGGTAAATGTTGGTACGATTGTATTTTACACATGTAATTGCTTGCAGGATTTAGCAAGTGATGTCATTGGAAACGTATGTATTTGTAGCCTTATACTAGAAGTTCTGTAATGGAAAAGTTATGAAAATCTATATTGTTGTTCACTTTATCAGGCTTCCGTCTCTCTCTCTCTCTCTCTCTCTCTCTCTCTCTCTCTCTCTCTCTCTCTCTCTCTCTCTCTCTCTCTCCCTCCCCCCCCATTTTGCAGGAGCAGTCCCTGCATCTGTTTTTATAAAGTATTTGGAAGAGGTGACAGGACATAGCCATGAGAACAGTAAACTTCTCTTGCTTTATAACATGCTGGACCCTGAAAGACGCAATGTTCTTGTTGACAGAGAAACATTTCATGCCATTATGAAAACGTGGATTGCCATATGCTATCAAGACTGGTAAATGAAAACTGTTTTTGAATCTGATTTTTCTTCCTACTGGTTCGAATTGGGATAGAATGTGCATTGCAGACACTGGCAGGTTTGATGCATGACAACCCAGAGATAGAGCTTGCATCTTATTGAAGTGCTGAAGCAGCAGGAGGCAATGCAGCTGCATCTTCTCCCAGCCTCTTCCCTCCCACAGTCCCTGCCTGATGTGGGACAAAACTAGAGATCTGCATACTCCAGAACAGTGGTTCTCAAAGTGGTGGGTCACGATCCACCATTGAGACCACAAATTGCCCCCTTAAGGGGCGGGGACAGCATGGCGGTGGTGATCCTGGGGATTGTCGCCGCCACCGAAAAAGTGCCTGAAAATGTGTGTGTGTGAGGAGGCCTGGGTGTGTGTGTGTGAGGAGGCCTGTGCGACCCTCCGCAGGACTCCCCAATCTTCAGATCACCAAAAAACGGCAATTTTCAACCAGTTTTGAAAATCGCCATTTTTCAGCGATCTGAAGATTGGGGAGGACTGTGGAGGGATGCACAGGCCTCCCCGCACACCCCCTCTGAAGCCCCAGTAAGTGACGAAAACCTGTTTTCGGGCACTTTTTCAGTGGTGGCGACGATCCCTGGGATCGCTGCCGCTGCTGGCCCCACCCCCACAAAGTTCTCCCTGCCTTGCAGGGAGAACTTTGAGAAACACTGCTCCAGAAAGATAGGCAATGGGACCATGAAGGAATAGTATAAGAGAAATTGTATAACAGAAACACTGTTTCCCTTTGCCTTAACATTTTTAAAGTTGTAAGCACACCTCTCAGTTTTGATCTGACAACCGTAGCTCCTGCATAGAAATATTTCTGTTATCCTAGGTAAGGCAGGAAATCTGTAGAGGATAATTGGGAAATGGGGGAAGTGAGTGATTAACGCTTTCTATGCCTGCAGAGTATTTCCTGCAAGTGTCACCCGTGGGTCAGTTTTTTTAATACTCTCCCCCCCCCCCCGCTATGTTCCGAGACTGGGAGTTGCCTGACTGTGAGGGGCACTTGCTGGGAAGAATTAACAAATGAGGGAAGGGTTACCCTCTTTGTGCCTACCCACAGATTCTCTCCTGCAAATGCCTTCTTGACCCTGTATTCCGGTTAACCAGCAGATGTGCGTATAGAAACTGATGTCTTCTGGTATAACATGTAGTTCCACCAGGACTTCAGGCAGGTTTGAACTCTGGCATCACCTATTTATTTTTCATTTATTAAAATTTCTAGACTGTTTTTGGAAAGCTAACACCATTATTAAAAAATAAACACCACAGTAATTTTTAGTTAGCAGTTCTAGATTGTTAACACAAAAATGGAGCCTGGAACAAAATTTGTACAACTTTTTTTATTTCTTCCTTTTCTTCTAATAATTTAAGCCTCTTGGAAAACTTTACCAGAAAACAATTCCAAAACATATGAATGTATATGTTGGGTTTTTCACTAGATCAGAGGTTCCCAATCTTTTTCTTTGGCGTACCACGTCCACACGCCTCTGGCCCACTGCGTACCACCGGAAGTAAGTGCCAATGATGTCATCGGCACTTACTTCTGGGTTTGCGGCTGTGCCGGAGCACAGAAATCCATGGTAAGGCACAAGGGAGGGGGGGAGAGCCATTCTGTGGTCTGGAAGGCCACATGCTCGAGCTCTGCTGGTTCCAGTGCAGCGCCACATGGCCGAGATGGTGGCCGCCATCTTGGCCGCCAGCAGCCCGCGTACCACCAGCCTGTGGTTTGCATACCACTAGTGGTATGTGTACCACAGGTTGGGAACCTCTGCTCTAGATGACTGTTCTGCTGGTTGCACTCTCCACAGAAGCCAAGCCAAGATTAAAACCTAATGTTTCTCTCAGTGTTTTGGTTTCTAAATCTTATATGTTTGAATTCGCTATAGTGCTCAGCATTACACCCCTAATATAGTGCTGACTAACAGAGTTACCTGTTTAACCTTAATCTTTATCTCATTTGTGGAGAAGAGAGCAAACATTTGAAGACAGCGTTCCTTGAAGTACAATTCCTAAATGGTAACAAATGAGATCTTAGTCACACTCTCACTTCAGCATATTGTAGGTAGCACATCATTTCTAAAGTCTCTATGTGAATTATGTAGCATATGCTTGAATAGTCATGAAGTAGGTAGCATAAACTTAATAAAAGAAATATGCAAGTGCTTGCGAGGCTGGAAAATAAGCTTTACCTTTATGAAATCAACATACCTTCAAGCGATTTAAGAAGGGGTCTTTTTGTGTGTGTGTTAAACCTAGCATTTCAGAATCTGAAGCTGACAAGAGCAAAACTCCCGCCAATGGAGCATTACAGTACAATGGTGAGTACTGAGAGCAGGGGCAGTTTCCTTCTGCAGTTATGCTTAATTCTGTACAAATATTGGTCATCATACTGTAAGAAGGAAGACCGCCAGCCATGCTTGTTGGCTTCTTTGTGTGTGTGTCGTCATCGCCCCCCCCCCACTAAGTATGAGAAATTATGTTTTCCCACTAATGGCACAATCCTGTGCAAATTCTGAACCCGTTTCCGGGCTGCACTGGCGCGGCCCGGGAACACCTCGGGAAAAGGGGACATTTGTCCCCTTACCCGAGTGTAGGGCAGCCCGGGGCCTATGGGCCTCCTCAGCTGCACACCAGCTCTGAAGCTGGCGTGCATCCAAAGCAGTGGGGTAAGGCCGAACTGGGCCTGGAAAGGGCTGGGGATATCGGCAGAGTGCACTGCCAATATCCTCGCCCTCTCTCCACCTGGTTCGACCAATGGCCACCCTCCCTTGCTGCCCGGTCCGCCCTTCCCCCGCCTCAGCACTGGTCGGTGCAGGATGTACCTTCACCGGTGGGTGCAGGGACGGTCCGCCAGTGGAGTGAGGGCTGCCATCCTCTGCGCCAGTGGCCCTTTCTCCTGAGTCATCAAAAACACGCTTTACGGCATGTTTGCAACACTTTAGAGCGGAGGAGTGCACGCTCCACCGCTCTAAAGTTAGTGAGGATCGGGCTGCGTGTATGTAGTTCTTGCAGCATGTTATGCTTATCTAGGATTGGCCTCGTAATCAGAGTACATGGGGCATGCTGTAAACCTATTGAAAAAAACAGTTCTCATGGTTACAGTAAGAAATTTTAAGACCACAATCCAAAACGTTTGTGATTCAGTGAACAGAATGTTGGATGTGGACCAGAGGAGATCTGGATTCAGTACCATGCTTCACCATGAAATTCACTGAGTGATCTTGAGTGACTGTCTCTCAGCCCAACCTACCTCATAGTGGGTTGTGATGTATTGTTGTGAGCATAGATTTGGATAACACCTGGTACACCCCTTATATTCTTTGGAGAAATGACTGCTTATGCATGTTGTGGTTCTGCTGGCTTTTTATTTAATTAACCAAAGTTAGCAATGCCTTAACAGCCCAATCCAATGCATGGACTGTGCTGGCGGAACGTGTGTTCCGCTGGTGCTCGCTGTCGCAAAAGTGCTGTAAAGCACCGTATCCAAACCCTTTCCTGGGCCCGATCCATGTGCCAGCGATATCGCTGGTGTAGGTCCAAGTTGACCCATTGCCACTGCTGGGGCTTACCCCCTATCCTGAGGAGACCTCCAGCATGGAAAACACCCCCACGGGATGCAGTGCAGCCGGCTCTGCTGCATCACGTTGCTGAACGGTTGATTAGGATTGGGCTGTAAACCCAGCAATTCAAAATGCGCCTAATAGTTGTGATGTATTATGATCAAACTTTGCATATTCGTTTTATGTATTCACTTTTTAAATTTTATTTTTTAACAACCTTGTTTAGAGCAACTTAAAAAAACTTAACTTTCTTAAGTGACTTAAAATATCTTTCTTGCACAGGCATGCTGTCGTTCTTATCTGATGAAAATGCTGAAATATTTGAAGGAAGACCTGAAGAGGCTGAAATGTGTGTTTCCAAGTAACTGTGAATGAGAATGTTGGTTGAATTCTATGATTGTGTGTGTTGGGTTGATATTTCATTTCACATTGGTTTGGTATTACCTTTGCCATACTTGTTAAAAAATAACTGAGCAGGTTGTAACATGACTTTGAATCTTTAAATGGAAAGTTTGTTTTCAATAAAACAGCACGGGAGGGAGGCAGTTGCAATCAGTATTGAAACTATGCTGGAAGCAAAGTCCTAAATTCCCCTGCTGCAGTTTCACTGTGTTTTGACTCCCCCAGAAAACTGTCAACCAAAAAAAGAGAAGGTGCAGGGTAATGTTACGCAGTTGTCGTAATATATAGTTTGACCCTAAGAGAGGACACTATGTATGTAGCCCTATCTGCTGTGGGTGTGCCCACTGGCGTCGCTGCAGGGGGGGTGGAGCTCTAAGTTCCGCCGCGGTCCGACCCTCCGTTACATGGGAGCACGAAGTCGGACCGCGGCAGAACTTAGAGCTCCGCCACCCCTGCAGTGATGCCAGTGTACCTACTTGTTTCTTAAAATGATGTTGTCTGTCAGTTTCATAGTTTACTTGAGTTTTCTTCCTAGATTCCTTAAAAGCCTTCCCTTTTATGCTTCCTTTGCATTTTGAATGTAAAAAATCTTTGCATGACTTTTGTGTGGATTTCAGATGTAAATACAGGTCATCCCTTATTATCCACGGGGAGGGGGGGCGCAAACACCTGGTGGTTGTGCTGAGCCCTCCAGAGGTTGCACTCCACGGGCCTCCCTGCGCCTCAGAGCACTGCCAAGACACAACCGGACTTGAATGGCTCCGAAGACGAGGGGGCGGGGGTGCTTCGTGCTCCCGTGTAACGGAGGGTCGGACCACGGCGGAACTTAGAGCTCCGCCCCACCTTCAGCAACGCCAGTGGGTGTGCCCAGTTGGATCAAGGCTGCAACCCTAAAAACACTTACTAGGGAGTAAACCCCATTGAACACAGTGAGACTTACTTCTAAGTAAACATGTTTAGGATTCTGCTGGTAGTATATTATAAGGACACTGGATTAGCAATTAATTATTTCTTTTAAAGGTTTGTATGAACTAGTATAACCAAAAGTAAAGAACCACATTCTGTTTTGTTAAGGACTTTTGATTTAAACAGCAGTGTGGAAGATTTGAAATATATGTATCGGAAAATGACTGAACAATTGCTGGGAATTCAGAAAGTAGTGGAGATGTCTGAGGAAAACTGTCTGCAGTTGACAGATGAAATTGTGGAGCTAAGAGGAAGACTAACAAGGTATTATTGCTCTCCATCATAGTGAGTGTGTTTGTGTGCGTGTGCATGCACATTTTCAAAACTTGTTGTACACTAGCAGTTGTATTTCCTTTGACACTGGATTTTATTATTAAATACTTTAAATGCTACATACAATGCATAACAGAAATGCTTAGACTGGGTAACAATTAAAATGTTATCAAACATGCATACGGTAGGTCTAAAAGACATGCTGAATAATTTCACATTAAATTGTAGCCATGGGAAGGAAAAGTATTACCCTCTTGTTTCTTAAATGATGTTGTCTGTCAGTTTCATAGTTTACTTGAGTGTTCTTCCTAGATTCCTTAAAAGCCTTCCCTTTTATGCTTCCTTTGCATTTTGAATGTAAAAAATTCTTTGCATGACTTTTGTGTGGATTTCAGATGTAAATACAGGTCATCCCTTATTATCCACGGGGGGGGGGGGACGCAAACACCTGGTGGTTGTGCTGAGCCCTCCAGAGGTTGCACTCCACGGGCCTCCCTGCGCCTCAGAGCACTGCCAAGACACAACCGGACGCGACTTCCAGTCGCGTCCAGGAGATGTTCTGAGACACTGGGAGGCCTGTGGAGTGTGACGCTAGGTGTTCCCCCTTGCTCCGGGATGTCATCAGCGGATGCTGAAATCCACGAATGGCAAATCTGCGTATACGAGGGGACAGTTGTATGCTTTGTCAAGTAATGCATCCAGCTTTTAAAGCTCATTCTTTTAAGATACGTCAGGGATGTCAAACTCGTTTCATACAGTGGGCTGAAGTTAGCATTCATGGTGCCTGCTGAGGGCTGGAAGTGATGCTATTAAGCAGGTGTGACATAATTACGGTAAGCAGAAAGTAATGTCATTAAGCAGGTGATGACCAAAAATAAGCACTTTATTCTCACCTAATAACTCATTAGCTGCAAATGACAGAAGAGAAAATATGTAAATCTTGATCATATTTTCAAGTTATGGGAGATCCCAATTATTACACAGGCCGCCCTTTCAGCAGCGCTGCTTCTGCCGAGCAGTGTTCCCACTAATATTTTCCCTACCATGCGGAGCAGTTATTGGCCTGAGCAGTACATAACCACTGTCATCTTAAAATGGGCAATGGCCAGTCTAGGCAATAAGTGAGGTACTACTTGTGCATCACAACTACAGCAGTCAGGTTGCATGTTTACATAGAATTGCCATACACAACATACAATGTTTCATGACCATTTGGCTCCACTGTTCTAAACTGTCAAAAAATATCCTCCATCTACTGAATGCTAGGTATTCTGCTAAAATGGTAACAGACCTCTGAAAACATAGATTTACAGCACAAGACTATGTATGTCTACTCAAAAGTAAGCCCCATTGTGTTCAATGAGACATACTTCTGCACTCTACCTGGGCATAATGCTTGGTAAACTTCTGATTACCAAGCATCACTTCTATCAGCGATTTGCACACATTGCCTGGCTTCTGTCCAGTATCAGATAACAATAGAAAGAGATAAGAGCCAGCAACTTCTGGAGGGGGGGGCTGATTAGGCCCACTGGCCTTAAATTTGACATCCCTGAGATAAGTGATCTGATTAGGGGTTCCTGAGAACATGGAAACAATTCTTAAGTTTTTCTACCAATTATTTAGTACCTGCCTGTATTGCTATAGTTAAAACTACTTATGTTGCCAAGTTTTGTAATTCCTGATTCAGAAACCTTGGTGACTTGTAATGTTCACCTCAAATGTATGGCAAGCATTATGGTCCCAGGATGACTTCTCTAGCTCAGATGAAAATTCAGTTTAGAGAAGTCGACCCCATCTACCCTTGCTTGCTCTGTCAGTTACATTTCCCTGGCTTGCAACTGTAGTGACATCATGCATGTCCAATATGGGAGGAGAGAGAACCCTCCCCCCTCATCTCCACTGAAATGGTAGGAAGCAAGATGTGTGAGAGAAGGCTTGGGGGCTCAAATTGAGCAGGGATCCATCCCCTTTTGTGGTAGTGTTGACACTGACAGTGTCTGAACAAACTGTGTTCCATAAGAAAATGTTACATAACCAATTTCTACTTTGACTCATAAGTGGTTGTAAATGTTCCAGTCAATTGTCATTTCAGAACTTTTTCTTGTTGTGTCTCCTACTGTTTGTAGACTTTGCTGCTGTTTTTCAAAGATTGCTAAACCACTTCTGATTTCTTTTAGCATGCAGAAATCTGTAGGAAATATCAATTACATATATAACGAACTTGAAGACACCAAGAGTAAAATGGCAAACCTGCATGAAGAGAATCATGTGATCTGTGGAAGTGTCACAAATTTGGTATTAAGAGTTCATATTTACTGAGGATGCTGCTCTGACAGATATTATGAATTCATTGGTGGTTATGATGTTAACCCCCAGATGTTTGCAATTTAAGCTAAAAATGATACTGCCAACTTTGTCTGTTACCCTATCTTTCCATCAGTGGGCTCTTCCAACATTCATTTTAATGGCTTTTGGGGCATCTTACATTGGAGTAAATCCCACTGGACAGAGTAGAACTTGCTTCTGATTTAACAAAGATAGGATTGCACTGATAGTCTTGGTATCTTTTTTAAAATCTGTTTTCATGTACTTTTTCTTATGACAGAAAAAACAAGTTGAGTCCCTTGCTGCAAAACTTATTTCACTAGAGGAGGTAGGTGCAAGATATCTATTTTTACAGAACAAGTGTCTGAAGATATAAATCTCTACTTGATAATGAAATCTGAGTGAAACATTAGGTTTTGGTAGCAGTAATCTGTGCCAGAAGCGTATGACATATTTCTGCCCCCCAAAAATCTGTTGGGAAGAATACCCGTTTGTATCTTCTATATAGGATAATCCTCAACTATTTTAGCTGCTGTCTTTGTTTCAAAAGGAAGAGTATTCAAGCTCTTGTATTTGACTTTTCAAGCAAGTATTTGATTTTTTGTCAGAATGCTATACCTGAGCTGGGCTAAAAATCACATATATATAAATATTCTTCAAAACCATCTTCAGCTCCCTTTTGGTAAATATTCAAGTCTGAAGTTACTAGAAGAGATCAAGTTGGCTTGGGTAGCTTGGGAATTTTGCTCTGATAAGAAGAGGCATCCTTCATCATGTTGCTGTCAAGTCTTTCTGTTTTAGCTGCCTCCTTTGTAAACTCTGTTGACTGCAACCAAATTAAATTTCCGTCTGTCAGAAATAAAGGATGCTTCAAGAGTGTGTAGAATAGCATGTACCATATCTTGGGAAATGAACTTTTTCTTAGAAACAATAAAACTGTCTTGTTTCTCTGTGTCATGTCATAGCCTCCAAATATTTGTTTATGTACTGTATTTTTTCCCCTTTGCTAATTGTCATTAACCTATCCCTCTGGCATTAGAATTCAACGGCCCATGGAGAGAGAGAAACTTCTCTGTTTGAAGCTGTATTATTTCCACATTCTCAGGAACACTTTCAGAACATCTTACAGGAAATAAAATCTCAGAAGAACAGCATCTTTCAAGCCCTGATGGAAGAAATTGTAAGTAGTCTTAGATCAGTTCAAAGTAGGCCAATAGGGATTACTGAATGTTGACTCTGGAGACTGTCAAGCTGTTGAAGTATTCTCTCTCCTCACTGCTGCTTACATCCTACTAAAGTCTACTAAATTTACTAAAACTAAATATATATATTTATGATCTTAAAGACTAATAGATTTGTTCAATGTTTTAAATTGATGACCAAAAATAACTGCATTACAGTGCAATCCTATGTATGTCTACTAGAAGTCCCATTATGTCCAGAGGGACTTACTCACACGTAAATGTGCACAGGATTGCAGCCTTACAGCGCAATCCTGTGCAACTAGGGTATCGTAAATGTGCTGGAAAGCATGTTTTTGACACCTGGAGTGTAAGCGGCGCTGGCACGGAAGCTGGCATTGTTCACTCCGCAACCTACCTGGACCCGCGCTGGCTGCCTCAGGTGAGTGCTGCGCCAGTCAGTGTAGGGGGAAAGCGGGAGTGTGGGGAGGGCAGGCAGGGGTGGCAAGGGAGGGAGCCATTGGCCTGCCCGGGCTGGGAGGGGGTAGGAATATTGGTGCTGAGATGCGCTGATATCCTATGCCCCCTCGCAGCCCGGGCCGGCCTTACACGGTCTCCCTGGAACCATGCCAGCTTCAGATCTGGCGTGCATCCAAGGAGTCCCCTTCTCCTGAAGTGCACCCCGGCCATGCCGGGGCAGGCTGCAATGGCGATAGGATACAGCAGCCGGCCCTTTATGCCGGCTGCATATAGTTAGGCAGGATTGCGCTGCCCATGGGGTAATATATGGTTTTTTAATCTAGTAAACGGATGTTGTGGCGTTTGAACGTATTTTATTATTCCAATGCATTACAGTTCAAAGAATAGTGTCAAATTGTATATTCCTGTATATCCATGATCCCCTTTGATAAGATTTTCCTTATCCGCTACATACCATACCTTTGAAAAAACATTATTACGTGCCTAATTAGATTCAAACCTTGATCTCTTTTTCATCCTTCAGTCACCTCTTGTCTTGGTGAAATAGAATATAAAGGGATTACCAAATATAGAATATATGCATGTTGCAATAATGTCTGCATTCGATCGAGATTTTTCTTTGCTCCCTTAGAAAATGTAAAGCAAACAAGTTGTTTTCTAATTCTGTTAAATTTGACTAAAAACCACAAATATGAGCTACAGTATGTTTCAGAAGAGGGCAGTATTTGTTTAATGTCAGAATAGAAGTTGGTTAAATTGTACAATCT
Organism: Plestiodon gilberti rubricaudatus; assembly: GCA_026170595.1. NCBI lineage: Eukaryota > Metazoa > Chordata > Lepidosauria > Squamata > Scincidae > Plestiodon > Plestiodon gilberti. Next base: position 231,591,182 of record JANXHW010000001.1, on the reverse strand, counting down.
ATGTGCCTTAACCGTTGTTTTTTCTTTAGCCTTATGAGATAGTAAAATCTACAGTATTATGAGAATTGTAGTTCTGATAAACGAAGCTTGCAACTGGCTTCACAGTTAAAAGAAGTTTCATTACGATTGAGAGTATAGTGTAATACCTTAACACTTGAAAGCATTTGTTAATATATTTAATCCATTTGTTTATATATTTAATCCCATCAAAAATCTATATCCTGATCCTGTAGGAGCAGAAGCAGAAAATGGGTCACTCACTAGTAATTGCAGTACAGATATTGGCCAATGTATGCCCATTCATGGAGATGTGGAACAAAGTTCTGAAGAGATTGGAAATGTTTCTTGATTCACAGCTTGTGGCAAAATCAGCTTGGTATGTGTTTTTTTGTTTTTAGATGATTGCAGAGATTGCAGTCTCAAGTATAATTACTTGAAATTAAATCCTACTGATTGCAGTGGGATTTTTTCTGAGTAAACGTGGTTGGATTTAACTTCAAATGCCTTGCAAATAATATACTGCTCAGCTGCAGTAACGTAGCCAGAAGGGATGGCGGTGTGGTAAGTGTTGCATGGCGTTACATGGAGGTGCAGAGTGGCCCTTCGCTGCCAGACTGGCTCTGATGGTGAGTGGGAAGGGCCACTCTGCACCTCCATGTAATGCCATGCTGCACTTACCACGCCCCCTCCCCCGGGCTACACGTTAGTTATTTACGTTAGTTGAGTTATGAGTGTATTTCAGATTGTGAGGCCAGAGCATATGTAGGATACACGCAGTGAGATGCTTGGAAAAACACAATTGTTTGTCTACTACAAATGACTAACCACCAAAATGAAATAAAAAGAAGGAAGGGCAGCAGTGGTGTTGTTAGGGAGGGGTGGGCCCCCAGGCGCAGGGGTGTCGAGCTCCGTAGGGGGTGCACTGACGCTGCAAAATTTCTGCATTGCTGCGGCGGCAGTGCCCCCCTCCGGAGCTCAAAACACCCCCAAGCTCCAGAGGTTTTTTTGAAAGCGTTGCCGGGGGGGGGGGGGTTGCACAACAACAGGGTGTTCTTCTACCGGAGTTCGTGCCCCCTCTGGGCGGCCAGGCGCTTCCTTCCTGGCTGGCTGGCAGTTGCAAAGACGCTGTGAGAGGCTGCGCCTGCGCAACGCTGCTGCAGCCTCTCTAGCTCCCTTTGTCTCGCTGGCGAGTCCTCCAGCCTGTGAGACTAAGGGAGCTAGAGAGGCTGCAGCAGCGTTGCGCAGGCGCAGCCTCTCACAGCGTCTTTGCAACTGGCAACCAGCCAGGAAGCCCGCGCTTGGCTGCCCGCCAGAACATCCCATCGTCGATCGTGCAACCCCCCTGGCAATGCTTTCACCCCCCCCTCCTACGCACCCTCCCGGGGCCTTTTTAGGCCAAAAACAGGCTTAAAAAGCCGGGGGGGGGGACCTTTCGCGCTACTGTTTTGCTGCTGCGGCGCAAAAGTGATGCCCTGCCCTGCCCCCAAAGGGGTGGGGCTTGTGACATTGCAGGGGTGCACAGCAAGTGCCCCCCCAAACTCTGGGTGTAGCTACGCCTCTGAAGGGCAGAGTTCTTCCTGACTGTTACATGGTATGGTAATCCCGCATTCCCTTTTCGATTGTCAAGGCTTGAACCTCCTGTTCTGGGCAAGCCTTTAGGAAATAGGCACATGTCAATTGATGGCAGTTTTAGTAGGTAGAAGGCAGAGGGAGATATCCCTGGGCTCAATCATGGGAATCGAATGACTTAAAAGAGGGAAACTGACAATAGAACATTTTTTTGGTTCAATGATTATATGAATAAGCAAACTCCCAGTGAATTAATCTTAAATGAAAATTCTGCAAACATAAAGTATTTTTATGTATGTAAAACATTACCTTAAGGTACATTTCTGAAAGGTACATGTATCAAATTCTATAATGTGTACTGGGCAGGTCTATCCTTGAAGATTTCTTTAGAGAATGAGTTTGGAGCATATTGTGGAAGTTTTCCTTCCAGGACGCAAGGAATGGTTGGGATCTTGCTGTACTTCTGTTTCACTGGCTTTCTATAGCACAGTGAAAGGTAGTAGTAGGTTTCAGCTCGGTAGACCACTTGTAATTTAGAGCTGGTCTTCCTGAAAACAGTGATGCTATCATGGCATAGCTACATCTTGCTATGTGACAATATTGCTGTTTCTAGGAAGAAGACTGACACCCCCACTGCCCATGGGCTTCAGAAAGTCACCTTTATTGTGGCGACTACTGCCAAGTATGGGATGGAGGGAAGCTTCTGCTGTGTGAAACACTTTCACGCACCTTTAAAATGAGGGTGATCTTTATGTGTGAGAAGGAGAGAGAAAATGCTTTTGAAAAGTGCCATTTTGTGCTTGGCTTAGCCCTGTGTAGAGATGCTTTGTAGCAGTCCTCAAAAACTATGGACCTTTTTACCCTTATAGTTTTGCCCAGTGCCCATGCCTCAAGCATTTTCCAGAGGAGGTGTGACAATTTTCCATCTGTCTTAGTACTAGGTGGCTAGGTTTAAATTACTAATTTTAAATTGGGTTTTTTTTAGACTTTCTCTACTGATTCATCATCAGAAACTTACATAAATTATGCCTTTATTGAACATTAATGAAATAAACTGCACTTAATTAAGCCAGGATGGAAGCAAGAGTTACATATGTGGCTATACTTCAAATTGTATTTATTTATTTACACTTATATTATAGCCTCCTTGGAAGGAAAGCTATGGCAAATTTAGATAACATAATAAAAAGCAGAGATATCACCATGCCAACAAAAGTTCGTATAGTCAGGGTGATGGTGTTCCCAGTAGCAATGTATGGTTGCGAGAGTTGGACCATAAGGAAGGCTGAGCGCCGAAGAATAGATGCTTTCGAACTGTGATGCTGGAGAAGACTCCTGAGAGTCCCTTGGACTGCTAGGAGATCAAATCAGTCAATCCTAAATGAAATCAACCCTGACTGTTCCCTAGAAGGACAGGTAGTGAGGCTGAAGCTCAAATATTTTGGCCACCTAATGCAAAGAGAGGACTCTCTGGAGAAGACTCTGATGCTGGGAAAAATTGAAGGCAAAAGGAGAAGGGGAAGGCAAAGGATGAGATGGTTAGACAGCATCACCGATGCAACGAACATGAAAATGAGCGAACTCAGGAAGATAGTGGAGGATAGGAAGGCCTGGCGGGATATGGTTCATGGGATCACGAAGGGTCGGACACGACTTAACGACTGAACAACAACAACAACATATTATAGCCTGTCTTCCATGCTGGAGCTAAATTGACAATTCAATCACTCCAGTTTTCCTGTCCCTTAATTATTAGGGCAGCTGTGAGATGATGACGACGACTCCTCTGTGTGTTTCACTGCTGGTGAAGGTACTCCTGGCAGTGATGCAAGAGAGAGAGAGAGCCTTCTCTACAGTGGCACCCAAATTATGGAACTCCCTGCCTTTAGATATGCTTTTAGCACCATCGTTATTGTCATTTCAGCATCGTGATGCTATGGCTTGAACTGCTGGGGTGCTGCTTTGTTCATGGTGCTCTAATGGCTGTTTTAGGTTGCTGCTATTGGTTTTGTTATGTTATTGTTATGTTATTGTACTTTATTACTTTGTTGGAAGCCATTGTGCCTCCCTAATGGAAAATGAAAGGGAGGGATATAACTATTTTAATTAATAATAAACTCTTTAAAGATGTTTAAACAAAAAAAGAAAAGGAAAAGGCACATCTTTGGAATACTCTTGTTTTTATACAAATTGCCCTTTCAGTATCTAACAAAAGTAGGAAGGGGCAAGGACTCTGACAATAAGCAGATATAAACTCTGCTGTCTGGGAACATCTAATCTTATGTATACATTTTACTTTCTTTAGTAAGACTGTGTCATTATCTGTGTAGTAATTACCGTAGTATTTTAGAGACTCCCATCTTTGTCTATCATTGAGCAAAAAAACTGAAAAGAGAATCTTTGTTCTAAATATAAACAGGAGGTGAATTTTGAAACAAGGTTGCACTGGTGGAACAGTGAACAAAATAAAGTTATCCAAATTTTGTTTTATAGAGGGGAAAAGAAAATGCAGCGCCAAGTTGCTGAGAGTCCAGGGGCAAAGACCAGAACCCAGCCATCAAGGCAAACCCCACCCCCATCTGACTGTACTTCCACTGGTACTGAGGGTTTAGGGGTCAGCTCAGTCAGGCGGACCCTTGGCCAGACCCCTGATGCCACCCATGGGAAAATATTCTATTAGGACCAAACTTAACTGTATAGCCCTCTTCAGATGTTACGATGGTACTGTCCATGCAGTGAGGTTGGAGTGAGTGTACCCCAGCCCATATGCCAACCTGCTCTCAAAGCCCCTCTCCCGTGCACAGTGTTTGCACCAACAAACACTAAACCTGGGGGTGCTTTCTCCTCATGAACTGGAACACACCCTGGGTATAGCATTTGTCATCAAATTTGTATGGGCAGGGCTTTGGGAGTACGTTGGCATGTGGGCGGGGCTGCTGATGGGCTCTTATTCCTTCCATTTCATGGACAGTGTCCATACCATTGTAGCATCTGAAAAGGGGTTTTGTGCATATGTGGTATACACAGCTTCTAACCCAAAGCTCTGCATGGAATAATCTCTCAGGGCCTCACTACTGCTATGTTGGGCAGCTCCGCATCCTCAGAGGCAATGTAGGCAAAGTCCATAGCACTAACGGTGCAATCCTGCACAAGTTTGCGTGGCCAACCTAATTGACCAGCCACTGCATCCTGTGCAGATTGCTGCCAGCGTGGACCGGGCTCACCCTTCCCCCGGTGTAAGCGACATGGGCCCCAATAGGCCTCCTCTGATGCGTCCCAGCTCTTTAGTTGACGCACAACCAGGGAGGTTGTGTAAGGCCTACCCAGGCTGGGAAGGGGCATAGGATACCAGCGCAACTCAGTGCTGATATCCCTGCCCCCTCCCAGCCTGTGCTGGCCAATGGTCCCCTCCCTCGCCACCCCTGCCTGTCCTCCCCTGCCCCTGCGCTGACTAGCGCGGGACCTACCTGTGGCAGGCAGCGCAGATCCGGGTCAGGGCCTAAGTGAGCAGCTCCGGCCTCTGCGCCTGCGCCGCTTACTCACAAGGAGCTGCAAAGTGCTCTATTGCACTTTTGCGACTCTTTAGGTTGGCAGAGCATTTGCTCCGCCGGCCTATATTTAGGCAGGATCAGACTGTCCAGCTACTAGTAAATAACTTATGTGTAAGATTCAAGCACCCATCAGAACTGGGCAAGAGGCACCTGCTAACTGGGCAAGAGGCACTTTTCAATTGGTGCTCCTCTTATATTTAGCAGGGGGAGAGTAACTGCCCCCCTTTCACCCCAGCACAGTGTCTTTCTGGTGGCTGTTAGCTGGTGGTGTTCTGCATCTTTTTTAGATTGTGAGCCCTTTGGGGACAGGAGCCATTTAATCATTTGATTTTGTCTGTAAACCGCTTTGTGAACTTTTTGTTGAAAAGCGGTATATAAATACTGTTGTTGTTGTTGTTAACAACAACAACAACAACTTGGGCAGGCCAAGAAAGCAGAAGAATGGAGCAACGGCCATTATTTGCTGTTATTTTTTCTACTTAATAAGCCAGTGGTCCCTGAGTAAAACTTTCCAGCCACTAATTTGTGTCCAGTTTTACTAAGCATAAGAGCTTGTTTAGTGCAGTGGCAAAGAGATCTTCCCACCCTGAATCTTTCCTCTGCTAAGAACTCATTAGGTAGTGTGAGGGCGCGCTCACTGGGGACCCTGGCAGAGGGGTAGCCAGCACCAGAGGCGTATCAGGAGCGGATGCTGCCTGGAGTACCGCTCCTGATACGCCGCCCCTGTAGGGGGCGGCCCCGCTCCGGGGGGGCGGCCCCGCTCCGGGGGGGCGGCCCCGCTTACCGAGACGCTCCGAGGCCTTCTCCCCTGGCCTCGGAGCCGGAGAAAGCCCAGGAGCGTCCACCACGACCGGTGGACAGGGCTTTCTGAAGGCGGAGCGCTAGTTAGCCTTTTTTGCACATGCGCAACGTAAACGTAACGTAAATGTTTTGCGCATGTGCAAAAAAGGCTAACTAGCGCTTCGCCTTCAGAAAGCCCTGTCCACCGGTCGTGGTGGACGCTCCTGGGCTTTCTCCGGCTCCAAGGCCAGGGAGAAGGCCTCGGAGCGCCCGCCCGCGTCACCGGACGGACGGGCGAGCGAGCGCTCGCTTGCTCAGTGGAAAGACTGGGGCGAGCGGAGCAGCGCCGCCCGGCGCCGCGGTGCCACCTGGAGCCGCTGCTCCGTTCGCTCCAGTCTTTCCACGCCTCTGGCCAGCGCACGGTCAGCCCCCTCTGGCTCAGGGTTGAAAGGATCGACCTCCAGTCTGACGGAGGGGTAGGGAGCAAGCGGACTCCCAAAGAAGTCTGTTAAGTAGGCCTCAGAACTGACTAAGGGTGAGGGGGTTGATGCACCCGGATCCTCCTCCTTGCCTGGCTAGTGCCGTTCCACTCTGGCTGCCGCTCCAATCCTGCAGCCTGTCGTCAGCTAGCCGACCTCCTCACTGGCCTTGCAATGCTCCTTATATACCTCTCCCCGGTCTTGGCTCCGCCCCCTGGCTGGGGTTGGCTGGGTTGTCTGTCCTTGCCTGAGGCCTGTCTGTCGTGCCGATGCCGGGTTCTGCTTCCCGGAAGAAGGGTGCTGGCCTCCTGGCCCCCGCCCGTTGGCGTGCTTATTCCCCCAACGTCATTGTGGCTGATGGGGAGGTCGGAGCGGGCGGAGCCGGCTCCGCCCGCGTCCCGTCCTTCTGTGCTGGAGCCGGAGCCCGAGCCAAGGCCGTCCGGCCATGCTTCGGGCCGCGCCGCCTCCCCGACACAGCGGGTCTCCCGCTGTTGTGCCGCTGGCTTTCTGCCCGGATCCTCGGCATTCTGCGAGCCCCGCAACTCGCCGCTGCTCGGGGAGCCGGGGCTGACGTGGTCAGCCGGACGGCTGGGGGACAGGGGATCACGCGCCGCCCGGGAACACGTCCACTCGGTGGCTTGGCATGTTCCCGAGTGCCACGGAGCCCCCGTCCCCTGACAGCTAGCCTTAGTAAAACCATCTTTGCTTCAACTCCCCTTCAAATGCAATCTGGGGACAATAATACTTATCTCACAGGGTTGTTGAAAGGATTACATCAAGGTAAGAAAACTCAGATAGCACTATACAAATGCTAAGTATTATTATAAGAAAACAAGAAGCTTATGCTGTTAATTTTTCTCCCATTTCTTTCATAGCTTTAATAACGCTGAACTTCAGGTGGCAGAACTGAGTGAAACAAATGAACATTTGGAGCAAAGTCTGCTAGAAGCAGAAATTCATGATTCTTCTACAGTAAACAATGATCAGTGCCTCTTTGGGAGAGCAAAACGTGTTCCCAAAGATCACATTGGAGTTAGTTTAAAAAAAACAGCTTTGCAAACTGTAGATGCAGTTTCTTTCGACAATCAGATGTTACTTCATACTGACCAATTATCAATATCAGTCCTAACTCAGACTTGGAAAAAATTGTTGGAAGCAGGGAAAAAATGGGGCAACCTAGAAGGAAGACTAGAAGCCATATTAGAAATTTCTAGGTCTTTGGCAAAAGATAAAAATAATGTGCTAGATGAGAAAAAAGAATCAAATAAGCACATTTCAGGACATAAAATTCAGCCTGACCAAAAAAAGGGAAAGCCATGTACCACTACAAAACTGAAAGAATCAGCCCTTGGCATACTAAGAGAATTCTCTGAGAGTGTACCAGAAAGCGATGTGGCAAACATACCGTTTATTAAGGCACTTCAGCTCTGGATTTCTGAACGTGAAGGACACTTTTTGACTCAGGAATACTCAAAAGAAGAAAAATATAATTTTCAAATTGAGAAAAAAAATCCAAACTCCACTCAGGTAGTGTATCAAAACACAAGTATTTACTATAATATGAAGCTCAATAACCATTGCAATGATTAAGTTCTGTCTTAGTAATAAGAGTTCTTTCTCTACTTTGCTGCATTTTATTTTCCCCTCCTTTGTTTTTCATATTTGAACTGACTAGTACAGTACTAGTAATACTTGCTTAGGCAGTGAGGGTTTGTTCTCCTTTAGCTTTCCATCTACCCCTACTATATGCTTGCAAACCAAGGTATTTGTACCTCATTGAGAACCCGCAGGCGCGATGGGCCTTTACGTTGACAAGATGCAATGTCTTTCCTTCGAATGTCCTAAAAGCCCACTTTAGAGCCACTAACAGCTCAATCCGACCCAACTTCTCTGGCTATTCCGGCCTAAACTAGGCCATAGTTAGGCCGCTGCTATTCTTGAGTTAGGTAGTCCGGAATATCTGTGGCCCAGCACCAGCCCAGGATCAAGGTAAAACTTACCTCCGAAGCAGGCAAGCTCCTGCAGCTCGGCGTCCGTCTCGTGCATGCGCCACACCCTTCCCGCGCTTGTCAGTGCTGATCAACTGCAGCTGCTGCAGCGTCCTTGGCAACCCGGTTGCTAAGGGCCTGGGCGCAGGCGCCGGCATTCTGTTCGCACCCGTCACGGGACGGTCGCAGGACAGTCGCCAGAGGGTCACAAAGACTGTGCCAACTGCCACAGGGCACCCTGTGCCTCAGCCACCTGCTGGAGGGGAGAGTCCCCGCCCCCCCACCTGCAGCAGGCATTGCCAACCCCATGCCATGGTGGGTTGCACATGGGTGTCATATGGGGGGAGCGGGGAACCTAATGGCGGCCGCCACGGCGCATGCGCGACGGGTGCCATTCGTGAGGCGCGCGGGTGAACCCCGGTTGCCGAACAGGTGTGAGGTGCGGCTGCGTCTGTGTGTGGGGGGCAATGCTTGTGTAAGGTGTGGCACATGTGTTTCAAGGGAGCTCTGCCCAAGGGGCGTCTTTATTGTTCTGGAACCAAAGCAGAGTTGGCCAGGCAAGGCTGGCATGGGTGGTCACAGGCCCAGCAGCCGATCTGAAAGCAGCAGCAGCAGCAGCAGCCCAGGGACCTGGAGGCATGGGCTCTTCCCCTGTGGAACTGCAGCCTGCAGAACAAAAGGGGAGGGGAAACAAGTACGACAGCCAGGGGGTGGAGCATGTGGCAGCATCGAGGCAGGCAAACGTGGGGCTCCCTCCCTGCAGCCCCTGGGGTGCTCCCAGTAAGGTAGGTGGCGGAGGATGTTCCTAGGAAGACAAAAAACAAGGGGGAGTTTAAAGTCCACTTGGTGTCTGGTTGCAATAGCCTTTGAGATCACACCAGCATGTCGGTGGCCGGGCAAAAGCCTGCAGGGAGAGAAAAAAACACAGCTGCTAAGGGTTGCACTCATGGCCTGGTTTGAGGTGCTTACCTGGACGTAAGGAGAGCATAATCCTGTAAGGGACAACGGTCAGAGAGAGAGAGAACACAACACAACTGTGGAGCATTGAACATGGCACGGCAATACACAAACACTCACCTGTCAGTAGACCCTGTGGGGGCAAGGGGGAGATAGAGTGAGACAGCTGTTGTCTACAGGCAAGTAACATTTCCACAAACATGGAGGGTTCTGTTACCATGGCAAACAGGCAGATATCAGAGAACACAGTGGCTACAGGCAGAAATCCTATCACGCAGTTGCTAACAGGCAGATATCCTATCATATATTTGCTTACAGGCAGATATCAGAGAACACATTTGCTAACAGGCAGATATCAGGGAACACATTGGCTAACAGGCAGAAGTCATATATATTGGCAAACAGGCAGATATCAGATAACATTTCAGCACAGACCCTGCCTTACCTGCTGGTGTTGTGGTTGCCTTGGGGGGGGGGGGAAGAAGCTGGGAGAGACATGGTTAGTAAGAGCTTGCATGGAGAGAGCTGCCCAGGCACAGCTGTTAACAGTGTGGCCACAGCCAGAGAAGCTCTCTCTGCCCTTGAGGGGAGCAGAGAGGAGAAGTCCAGAAAGCAGACAGGGGAAGAGAAGAGAGAAGTGAGTTGTTTGTGAAATTTTGGAGCCAAAAGCTCCCCTGTACTGTGCTGTGGGGGACAGAGCCCCACGCCACGTGCTCTGAGAGAGAAGGAGAATGGAGGTCTAGGGCTGGGCTTTTGTGGGAAAGAGGCTGGGTGCTGATTGGGTGCCTATCTTCGGCCGTATCCAGACATTGCTGCTGCTATTCCGGCCCAACTCTGGCCCAACTCGGGAGGTGGGGTGTTTGAAATTTTCGGGAGAGGGCTGGAGTGGGTAAGGTAAAATGACGTCTATGGGTCTCCTCAAATTTAGGACCACCTTTTTCGTCGACCTAAATTTTAGGTCCGTTTCGGAGCTCGAGGGGGCTTGTCGGAGTTTGCCAATGTCTGGATACGGACCTAAAATCAGGAACGCCCCCGTTACGCCCCTGACACACCCACTCTTAGGCTGAACTTAGGACGGAATATCTCATGGCGCCCGTTGTGCGCATGCGCGGCGCATTTAGTCCATCCGTCCTAAACTTGTCCTACGTCCGTCACAAACTTGGCGTAAATTCAACCTAAATGGCGCTATTCCGTCCTAAATTCGGCCTAGGGTGATTTAGGACGGAATAGCGCCGTTTAGGCCGGAATAAGCCTTTGGTTGGATTGGGCTGTAATACTGATAGTAGGAATGAAGGTCAGTGTATTTTCAATAGGGGAGCTATAGATTATTTATATCATACTCTTTTACACTGCCCTATTTATGATGATTTGCATCAGACCTATTTATACCCTCACTTTCCAGCACATGAAGAGAATACGGATGAATCCTGCATCCAGTCACTATTGGCAGCAGAATCCCACACTTTTATTAGTTATATCGCTGTGTATCTTTTATTAGTTGTCCAACATAGTCAAACTGCATTCAATATTTCCCCCAAACTTTAAGAAATACTGATTGCCAGGGCAGAAGGGTCTGTCACTATGTAAACCATGTTGATTCATCTGTGAACTGATTTATTTATAAGCAATGCAGTAGGGTGATTTGTTTGTAAATATTCTGTTTTATTCCTTTTGCTTTGCTTGTCTGTCTGTTTATGTATGCCAATAAAGGTTTATGTATGTATGTATGTATGTATGTATGTATGTAATACTTGCTTAACTCCTTTACAGCGCAAACCTATTCAAAGCCCCGCACAGCGATCCAGCAACACTGGGGCAGGCTCCACTGTAACCAGCTCGAGACTGGAGGCTGCTGGAGATCTCCTCAAGGTAAGGGGACATTTGTCCCCTTACCCCGTGTCGAGCCCCAGCAGCCTCTATGGGGCTACTCGGATGTGCACCAGCTAAATGGCTGGCGCAAATCCAAGCAGATCTATGTCGGGCCTTCAAGCCCAGGAAGAGGGATAGGATTCGGCAGAGACCTCCTCCACTGAGCCTGCCCCCCTCCTGGGCCTGATCCACCCTCCCCCCACCCTGAAATGCCACCTCCCCACCCTTGTTCTGCTCCCACTGCCCGCTGCAGAGCTCATCTACCCCAGTGGGCGCTGTTGCTGCACCGGCGGAGGCCTACCGGTGCTGGCCTCTCCACCACCAGGACTGGCCACGCCAGGGCAACATGCTTTACGGCATGTTTGCGAAAGCACAGAACCTAGTACCACCACAGTTGTGCAAGCTACTCTGTTCTAAATCTTTCATAATTATTTGATATACATACATTGCAGTTAATATAACTCTTGTAGGTAGTAATAGGTTTGTGTGTGCAAAGGAAGATATTCTTAGTATCTGTAGACTTCAAACATTTTAATTGGCTTTGGTTTCAAACTTCCATGAACAAAAAATTCTGGCAGATATCCATTTTTACCCTTTATTAAAGGAGTAACCGATAAGATCGCCAGAGTGCTTAAACAGGGGAATATAAAAACTATCTTCAAACCGACAAGGAAAATTGTACAAATGCTTAATAATCCAAAGGACAAGAGACCTCCTCTTTCTAATCCAGGGATTTACAGTATCCCATGTGGCACCTGTGGGAAATAATACATTGGGTTAACACAGCGATCTATTGGTACCAGACTAAAAGAACACGAAAGATCGGTGAGATTGGAGCACCCACAACTATCCGCAGTAGCTGAACATGCGCTGGCCACAGGACACGCTATTCAATTTAAAGAAACGTGCTCCTTGAGAACAGAGAACAAATTAAACATCAGAGATCAAATTAAACAAATTAAACATCTTGAAGAACTTGGAGGCTCTGGAGATAAGTAGGAAATATCCTTATGCCTTAATGAATAGACAACAGGAATTAAGCTTCGCAAATCGCATTTGTTGTTGTTCAGTCGTTAAGTCGTGTCCGACCCTTCGTGATCCTATGAACCATATCCCGCCAGGCCTTCCTGTCCTCCACTATCTTCCTGAGTTCGCTCATTTTCATGTTTGTTGCATCGGTGATGCTGTCTAACCATCTCATCCTTGGCCTTCCCCTTCTCCTTTTGCCTTCAATCTTTCCTAGCATCAGAGTCTTTTCCAGAGAGTCCTCTCTTCGCATTAGGTGGCCAAAATATTTGAGTTTCAGCCTTAGTACCTGTCCTTCCAGGGAACAGTCAGGCTTGATTTCATTTAGAATTGACTGATTTGATCTCCTAGCAGTCCAAGGGACTCTCAGGAGTCTTCTCCAGCACCACAGTTCAAAAGCATCTATTCTTCGGCGCTCAGCCTTCCTTATGGTCCAACTCTCGCAACCATACATTGCTACTGGGAACACCATCGCCCTGACTATACGAACTTTTGTTGGCATGGTGATATCTCTGCTTTTTATTATGCTGTCTAAGTTTGCCATAGCTTTCCTTCCAAGGAGTAAGCGTCTTTTAATTTCATGGCTGCTGTCTCCGTCTGCAGTGATCTTGGAGCCCAGAAAAGTAAAATCTGTTACTGCTTCCATTTCTGCCCCTTCTATTTGCCAGGAATTGATGGGACCCGATGCCATGATCTTAGTTTTATTAATGTTGAGTTTCAAGCCAACTTTTGCACTCTCCTCTTTCACCCTCATCAAGAGGCTCTTTAGTTCTTCTTCACTTTCTGCCATTAGGGTGGTATCGTCTGCATATCTGAGGTTGTTGATATTTCTCCCGGCAATCTTGATTCCGGCTTGCGATTCATTCAGCCCTGCATTTCTCATAATGTACTCTGCATATAAGTTAAATAAGCAGGGTGACAATATACAGCCTTGCCGTACTCCCTTCCCAATTTTGAACCAATCAGTTGTTCCATGGCCGGTTCGAACTGTTGCTTCTTGACCCGCATACAGGTTTCTCAGGAGACAGGTAAGGTGGTCTGGTACCCCCATCTCTTTAAGAATTTGCCACAGTTTGTTGTGATCCACACAATCAAAGGCTTTTGCGTAGTCAATGAAGCAGAAGTAGGTGTTTTTTTGGAACTCTCGGGCTTTCTCCATGATCCAGCGCATGTTGGCAATTTGATCTCTAGTTCCTCTGCCTCTTCGAAACCCAGCTTGTACATCCGGTAGTTCTCGGTCCACGTACTGCTGAAGCCTAGCTTGTAGGATTTTGAGCATAACCTTGCTAGCATGTGAAATGAGTGCAATTGTACGGTAGTTTGAACACTCTTTGGCACTGCCCTTCTTTGGAATTGGAACGTAAACTGACCTTTTCCAATCCTTTGGCCACTGCTGAGTTTTCCAAATTTGTTGGCATATTGAGTGCAGCACTTTCACAGCATCATCATTTAGGATTTTAAGTAGCTCTAGGATGTCCGGCTCTGGGTCAGTGACCACACCAGCGTGGTCATCAGGAACATTCAGATCTTTCTTGTATAGTTCTTCTGTGTATTCTTGCCATCTCTTCTTAATCTCTTCTGCTTCTGTTAGGTCCTTGCCTTTTTTGTCCTTTATCATGCCCATCTTTGCACAAAACGTTCCCTTGATATCTCCAATTTTCTTGAACAGATCTCTAGTCCTCCCCATTCTGTTGTTTTCCTCGATTTCCTTGCATTGTTCATTTAAGAAGGCCTTCTTATCTCTCCTTGCTATTCTCTGGAACTCTGCATTCAGTTGTTTATATCTTTCCCTTTCACCCTTGCTTTTTGCATTCCTTCTTTCCACAGCTATTTGTAAAGCCTCATCTGACAGCCACTTTGCTTTCTTGCATTTCTTTTTCTTAGGGATGGTTTTCGTTGCTGCCTCCTGTACAATGTTACGAACTTCCGTCCATAGTTCTTCAGGCACTCTGTCTACCAGGTCTAATGCCCTAAATCTATTCTTCACCTCCACTGTATACTCATAAGGGATATCGTTTAGGTCATATCTGACTGGTCTAGTGGTGTTCCCTACATTCTTCAGTTTAAGTCTGAATTTTGCAATAAGAAGCTCATTTCTTTGCAATAAATCGCATTTGGCTCCCCATAATCCGCAGGCAAGTAAGTTACAGACAACTTGATAACAATGTAACCGCCTTGAACAATAGTTAACATAAGTGTTGCCAACAGTTTCAAGTGTTTTTAGAAAAGGTTTCCTCATGGACATTCTGAATACAGCCTTCGCTGAGTTTTTTCAGGACTACCAGTCTCCGTAAAAGGAGTGACTTCGAAACAGCTTCCGGTTTCCCGCGCTTTTTTGAAAAATAAAAAGAACGGAGCAGGACGCTGAGCATCTTACCACCTACTAATTTACTTTGGAATGCCCCAGAAGATGTGTCTGGATTAAGACACGAAACGTCGGGCCTTTGGGTTCCAGTTTTTGATTTTAAATAATTTCTGTTTGTCCGGGTTTTTGGGCTGTTACAGTCTAAACCGGATAAAATTGTTGCTGTTTTTATCGGCTGGATCGCTATTTTTACTTTTGATTATGACCGCGCTACCCGTGTTACCTTCTTCCATAAGTAAAAAAAAATTCTGGCTTCTACCCTTAAATACCTTTTTTTGACAATCAGCACCAGCAAGGCTATCCTCTTATTTCATGAACCACATTTTCTTTTTTATAGTTTTGTCTTTTAACGTTGTTGAAGGCTATGTGTGTCTATCTCCAGCATTAAAAAACACATCTGCAACATTGTTTACACTAGAGCAGGGGTTCTCAACCAGTGATACAGCAGTTTGGCCGACTGCTGGTGGTACTCGGACCACCGGAACCCCACTCCGACGCAGCACTTTTGGCGGTGTGTTTTCGCTCCTGAGAGACTCCTGCCTTTGGTTGAGCCTCTCAGGAATGCTCCAACCTGTCCAAAGCCTCCTATCTGCATTTTCTGGCCTCCGAAAGCCTGAAAATGTGGAAGTAACACGATGATGTCATCGCCAGTCACTTCTGGTGGTACTCAGCAGGAGAGTGGTGCCAGAGGTGGTACTCCGCCAGGAAGGGGTTGAGAACCCCTGCCCTAGAGCAGCAAATGTATATTCTGCCATGTAATAAGCCCACCTCTCTTTCAACCATGTAATAAAGGGAAATAGTATAACTAGATTTCTACATTGCATTTCACTGTCTCCAGGGTCTTGTATGTTCTGGCTGTAGCGTCGCTAGGCCAGGGTGTGTGTTCTGTGTCCCGGGTGCCAACCGCGGTCTCTTTGTGAGGAGTGGCTGTGTTGGCAGCTTTCGCAGCCACAGTGGCTGAGGAGGCCATTCAGGTGGTTTTCAGGGTGGGAGAACGGCCCTCCCTTGCTCCTGTAAGGCTCTAAATGGAGCCTTTCCGGGAGCAACATCATGACACGTTATTGCCACACGTCATCACCCCACCCCCAGCCCTCCTCCAGCAATGCCACTGTGTTCTGGAATAAGAAATATAATATAAAGTTCCTGAAAACCCCCAATTTGAGATGAATATGCATTGCAATTACCACTTGATAAATGGAACCTACAGGTCTCTGTTTAAATTAAAATTACGGACCCTGGAGAAAGATAGCATTTATTTTTCAAGCAAATATAATGGGTTTCCTTAACAAGCAAAGATGGTTAGGTTTTTCCTTTCCCATATACATCACAGAAAATCTCATCACAGAAAAAACAGCTTTATATTCATAACTTAAAATTATTTATTTGTTTAGTCTACAGAATTGATGAATTACAATGATTTCAACTGCAGCAGTGAACGCACATTGCTTGGCATGGAAAATTGCTATTCTGTGGCTCAACAGTGCTCAGTGCATCAAAACAATGTTGCAACAAATGGTAAGAGAAACATTTTCCTAAAAAAATAAGATATGGCTAGTAAGCCTGCATGTTGGGTTTCGGGGTAGAGTTTTTTGCTTTCTCCAGTAGTATATGACTTGGTCCACTTGCCTTTATTATCTGGAGAACTGCAACTCTATGAGAGGCCACGGAATATCTGACAAAAATGGTTTGTAGCCTCTCAGATCCATAATGCTTAGGGTTCTTTGTGGAAAACCATGACATTTCAAGTGTTGCATAAATACAAGCCAATGGCCATGGGATCAAAATGGAGTTCTCGAGCACTACCACCTGGAATCTATCCTCCAGGAAGAACTGGAGCCACTGCAAAGAAATGGCCTTGATACCCAACTTGGCAAGGCATCCTAGAAGGATACCTTGATTGATGGTATTGAATGCTGCTTAGAGGCCCTGCAGAACCAACAGGTATGCTCAATCCTGAAACCAGGTAAAAAAAAAGCAAACGGATTGAAATGGGTCTAGATCATTTGTTTTTATCAAAGAGTCCCTGGAATTGGGACGACGACTACCCATCTGATAATCCTGCCCAAGAATGGAAGTGGGAGACTGGCTGGAAATTACAGAATACAGCATGGGGGGACCCAGGAAGGGCTTCTTCAACACAGGGCACACCGCCACCATCTTCAAACAAGATGGTAGTGTGCCCTCCACCAACTATGAATTTATCACCTTCTCTGCCCACTCAGCCAGTCCATTCTGGCAGATTTTATTAGTCAGAAAGGGCAAGGGTCAGGGTACAGGCGATTGGCCTCATGCTTCTTCACCTGGCATAGATGCCTTTAAAAGGGGATTAGATAGATTCATGGAGGAAAAGTCCATCACAGGTTACACGCCATAAGCAACTTCCTGGTTTTAGAAGTAGGTTTTCTCTGTGCCAGATGCAAGGGAGTGACAACAGGAAACAGGTTATCTTGTTATCTTGTGTGCTCCCTGAGGCATCTGGTGGGGCCACTGTGAGATACAGGAAGCTGGACTAGATGGGCCTTTGGCCTGATCCAGCAGGGCTCTTATGTTCTTACGTTCCAAGGATGCTTCCATGTCCTCAGGCAGAATAGGCTGAAAAGAATCCAACAACACAGGACAGACAGGAGCCAAAAGTTCCTCAACTGAAACTGCCAGTGTGGCATCCAAGGCATGGATGCAAAATATTTCCCTGCAAAGTCCTTTCCAAATTGGTTCTAACAGGCTATTGAGAGCTCCTTCATTTCACTACAGGGGCTAAGATGTAAAAGGCCTGCAGAACTAAAAAAAGCTTCACTGGACAATTCTCTGCAGATGTGATGGTAGCAGGGGAAAAAAATCCTCTTCACTACCAACATCATAGTCCTGAAGATGGGATCTCACCCATGTTCAATTGGGCTTGGCACAACTCTTCTGCCACCATTGCTCAAGTCGTCTGCCTAGTTGCTTCATCACTAGCAGCTCCACAGTGTACCATGCAGCCTGCTTCACTCTGCCCATTGGAGGAAGAGGTTTGGCAGCAATCATGTCAAGAAACGTGGGCATTTCCCCATACCAGAGGTTGTTCAGAGCTTTGACAGGACTGCCAACCATAGTTGCAGGAAAATCTCGCAGAGCTCTAGATCCATCTGGCTCTGTCAATCTCCATGGGCAAACCATTTGAATAGTTTCCCTACCCCAGCAGGGTTTAGAACCCCAGTTAGCCTAAACCTGACCAAGCAGTGATCCAATCATGATCAAGGAATAATCCGAATGTGTTCCATGCCCAGAGCATCCTCATCCAGGACACTAGGATCCAAAATATGACCTGCTCTGTGTGTGAGAGCTGATATTACCTGAGACAGACCCATCACTGTCATCGACACCGTGAACTCCTGACCCACACTAGGAACACGAGCCCCACCATGGAGGTTAAAGTTCTCCAAGACCAAAAGTCTGGAGGACTCCAACATCAACTCCTGCAGCTCAGGCAGGGTGACTTGCTTCAGAAACAGGCATTCAGACCCAGAAAGCTGCTGAACTGAGCACTCGATCAAGGAGATAGTCTCACAATAAGAATAGACCATTCCGACTCTGCCTCCCCTCCCTGTAGGTGAGGCTGGTGCAGTATCCTGAAACTTATTGGGCAAAGCTGGGAAACAGCAGCTCTTGTCTCACTCAGTCAGGTGATTATTCAGTAATATATGCCAGATGAGCCTGATTTTACTATTGACCAGTTTGGCATCAAGCAACACCGCTTTCAACTCACAGGGGCTTCTAGTAACGTTGCAAAGAATCATCGGGCTATGAGAGGAAATGGACAGTGGGATTGTTGCAATTTGACGATCTCACCGTCACAGCTTGAGGGTTCTCCTGGGCCCATTCATATCCCTGGATGCTTCAGTGTTAGTCATGGCCCAGGAAATCTTTGCCCAACTTTGCACAACATCAGCTGTGCCTGGTTCTGACACAGTTAGACCTTGCTTCAGTTGTTCATGTTACACAGGATTGCACTGTTCCTCTCCTATTTAATAGCAAAACTAGATGTCAGTGTGTTGTATCTTGACTCATTGCAGCAGTTCCACCAATTGCCAGTGGGCTTGTGGGCAACTGCAACCGTTTTTTAGCCTATTGCAGTTTGTGTACTCAAAGATGCAGATTTTGTTAGATTACAGTATATATTTGTATGCAGCAGCTCCATGGGTATTTAAATTTCAGCTGTTGAGTAGGAAGATGAGTGAAATTGTTGCTAGGTATAATCATATTGGATTGCCTTGATTTATGCTGATAGGTATTGTTGTCAGGCTATGGTTGTCTGAACTATAGAAAGGCAAATGCCAAATCTATACACTTGCACATTTTGTGTGACATCATGTCATTCTTGCCTGCAAAGTTTAATTCCTTTTTGGTACTTAGCATGCAGTTCAGATATATTGTCATTTTAAGAACTTTCTAATTTGCATTATTTTGTTCTCTTGATATGAGGAGATGAAAAGTACTTTGTACAGGAAGGACTTGCATTTGATATGAAAAATGAAAAACTCAGCAAGGTAAGAAACTGAGATTGAAGAAACCGTTTTGTGTATTGTGTGTTAATTTTAATCCAAATGTATTCATGTAAGCAACTATGAAGGCTCCAAATTTTTCCATAATAGATCAGTCTGCATCTCCAAGGAAATAGAGTTAATTATATCTTCATATCTCTCAGCCACTGCTTGGTCTAGTGATTTTTCATATATCTTTGAGGAATTCTTTAACAATGAACAGATAGTCCTTTCTAGATTGGAAATGGGTTAAATTTTATGTCCTGCCCTGATCCTGGGCAGATACCTATTAGAGATGGCAAAAACTATCTTCAGGACTTCATAGCATGTCTGAAGGCGCATGAGTGACATGCTGAAGCTATGCAGATCTGGATCAGGTCAGTACCTAGATGGAAGGTTGCCAGAGAATGTTTTGTACACCACCTTGAATTATTTGAAAGAAAGGTGGAATATACATTATATGTTCCAGTTTGTTACAATAGAATGTCATATCCTGACCTATGTGCCTAGGAGTGGTTGCTGATTGCTGAAAGGATTGGTGGTCATGAGTTAATTGTATGGGAACAGACAAATGGGTCTTTGGAAAAGAAAACGTAAGGGTGGAAATCCTTAACACTTAGGAACTATTGCAGTAATATATGCCAAACACCAACGAAAGATTGATGGAGAAGGGGAAACCCAACTGAGCTGTGTGGGTGGGTGGGTTTGTGAGAGAGAGAAATGTAATTCTTGAACATAAGAATCTTTTAAGGTTTTCTTCTTATCTGGACTGACTGACTGTATGCATACTGCATGATTTGGTTGTGTAATCAGGAGGATGAATGCTGCCAATTAAACCTAGAATTCCATTTTAAGTTAAGCTAATCAACTTACAGCGCAGTCCGACTTAACTTTTTTGCCGGTTTAACCAGCAGCGCAGCGAGAACGGGAGGCCACAAAACGGAAAAGGGATTCAAATCCCCTCCAAAAGAGGAATTCAAAGGGGATTTGAATCCCTTTTCCGTTCTGGGGCCTCCCGTTCCCGCTGCGCCGCTGGTTAAACCAGCACAAAAGTCGGATTGCGCTGTTAGCTTGTTACATCCCCATACTTCAGGCCTATTTTAAAACTTGAATGTCGTACAGGAATTTTAAAATTTGTTAAAAGCAGTTATTCTGCTTTTCTTTTGAAACCTGACTGCAAACCAAAAAGTCAGCTTACTTTGAAATTTAAATGATCCTAAAATAAAATACCTTTAAAATTACCGGTGCTCCTGTTGTATTTGCTAGTCTTGAAAAGAAGTTGGATACAGTCTTGAAAAGACGTTGGTTGCCTTTTTATTGGGCCCTTGAGCTGTGGAATAACTTTGTAATTTAACTATTTTGGTTTATAATAGCATGTCTTTTCTCTGGGGAGTAACTTCCCTTGCTAATGAACAGAGAAGAGTGGTCCCCAGTCCTCTGTGAGTTGACTAAGAATAACATCTGTCACTACCAAGAAGTTGTATATAAAATTAGAATTTCTCAGGGCAGATTGAGAACAAGATTTGTTTATACTTTAAAAATAGGATTACATTACAGAGTTCACTTTATTGTTGTATACTCTCTCTGGGCTTGTATGGCAGACTTTGTATTGAAGAACACAAGAGATTAAATAGACCCATTCATGGTTTTCATGGAATTGAAATTTATTATTTGTTACAAGGAGCTTCAAATACTATATCTTGAGATTTTTGTGGGAAATGTGTTTTGAAAACAATATAGTAGTTTGGAATGTAGTTTTGAGCTGAAGAGTACTCCCTGGTGTATATAATTGGTAGGTGGAAGAAGAGCGAGGAGGCAGAGAAATGAGACAAGAGCAGGCTAGTCAGAGAGAGGCCCCTGAAGAAACCTCGCGTAACAAAGGGGATGTATGTTATGGGAGTGCTAAAGAAGAATTCAATAGAGGCTGGTTTGGAGGGAGGGTGCTAAGGAAGTGGGACAAAGTAGACTGTGACCTGAAAAGCAGGAATCCGAGAAAACAATGGCTGGTGGAGATGTGGAGCTGAAAAATGGCCTGGACAAAACTAGAAAGCAGAATTAAATTCTGAGAGGAAATCTCACCTCTTCTGGTTGTGTTGTCATGGCACCATTGTGATTTGGCAGTCTCTTTAAGGGAGTAATTAGGATCCAATGGGAGGACTGCATTTTACATATTGATTTGAACTAACCAGCAAATTATTTGACTGCAGCTTTCTTTTTGGAGTAAACATCTGTTTTATTTACATTGAGCATGTGTTAGCAACACTAAAATGGGGGAAGTGCCACAACGATATTGAGCCAGCTCCCTTTCATCTGCCATAAACTCTAACCAGCTCTAAACACAATAAAATCAAATTGTCTTTTCGAACTTTTAAGTCTAGATTTGAACCAGGTACGTGTTTCCAGCTGCCCATACTCAGGCTTACCAGATCGCCGACCGGGACGCTCCGTTTTGCCCTTAAGGGGCAGGGGGAAGGGAGCCAGAGCGCGCTCTGGCTCCCTTCCCCCCGCCCCGCCCCTTAAGAGCAAAACGGAGCGTCCCGGTCGGCGATCTGGTAAGCCTGCCCATACTGCCAGGCACCAAGAGGACTTGGGTTAGCTTAGCTGTAATACTGTATTTGATGAAATCCCTTGTTTGGCATTAGCAGAAGTGGCTGCTGATTTCCTGGCCACTAGAATAGGCCTTTTGCTATTGGATTTTCCCAGACTTTGCCATGCAAATCATCAAAATGTTCAAGCTAAGTGTCCTATTCCCAACCTAGTTTCGGAAGGAAATAACCCTTTGTGTCAATTGCTGAACTTTAAAAATGTCTTTGTTCGTGTGAGATAATTGCTTCCTGTCAAAAGACTGAATTGTCTTTTTTTGAAAGACTGAATAGGTTTTATATAGACTTTAGCTTCTGGAATGTCAGCAACTCATTTAAAATAATGGATTTCCAACCAGTCCAGACTTACTTTTACTTGATTACCTTTGATTACTTTATTCTTCCTACAGCTAGAAACCAGCTTCAATGTTGTCCTTTGGCATTGTCCTTTTTTAAAACCAGCATTTGTGAGTTGAAGACAGAAAAAGAAAAAGGGTCACATGTGAATAAATTGTCTATATTAGCATTTATTGCAGTCACCGCTTGAACAGATCTACCCAAATTGTTGCACAAATCATTAATACTATAACTACTGTATATCGATAGCCATTGGGATGCAGGAACACAATGTACAAGTAGGTTTAAACTGCTACAGAAAATAGAGAAACTGTCTTGACTAGATACCATGGTGTGACAGGAAAAAATTACTGCGAGTACTATAGGCCTCCCAAATCTCTTAAAACTGCCTATAAGCCTGTTTTGGCATTAGAAATTGGTTTTTCACTATCCTTTTTCTTTTCTTTTTTTAAGCATTTTCCTATGGCATAATGTGTAATTCCATTCATTGTATACCTTGCACATCTTGCAGGTGGCTGTCCCTATGTAAAATTGCTACATAAGAGCAATGGATAACAGAGCATATGGCAATGACATTATTTATAGTGACAGTTATAATTGGACTCTTCATGCCCTAGCTTCTTGATTTCTTCCTTTTGGGTTATCACACTTTAAGGAAACTGCACTTGATTAACTTTTGTCCACTTTTTAAAAAAGTTGTATAATATGCAAATTACGCTTACATAAACATTGTGAAAGTATGTACTGTGTACCAGAAGACAGCTCTCATGAAGCATAGAATTAAATCAGATGTCTATTTCTTTTTATGAGTCCCTCCACCTCCAGTTTCTCTCCACCAGATACATTTTTGCAGAAGCAGCCATCCCTACAGCAAAGATGTTACAGTAGTTAACAACCAAGTGTTATCTTTGGCGGTACAGATGGGTCTCTGTTGTGTATGAGCATTAAAAATATAAACTAAATATTATTTTAAAACATGGCTTCATAATATTCTTGAGATCAGACTGGTGATCAGTGTGATGCTAGAACTTTGTATTTAATACTATATATCAAACTTTAAAAAGCACTTGATTTTTCCGTAGCTTTGCTTGCTTCCTTGTGGAAAATGGTAACTTTCAGTGTTAGTTGACATCTAATTCCTGCCCACTTTAGTAACTGCATTGTACAAATACTGTACTTAGCAAGAAATGCACTATACCAGAGGTTCTCAACCTGTGGTACAGGTACCCCTAGGGGTACGCGGACCTCTTGCTGGGAGTACGTCAAGCCCTGCCCCTTATCTGCCCCATCAGCAGCTAATTAAGTGTTAATTAACATGGATTAATTATTTTCAGAGCCCTTCTGTCTCTCTGATTTTGGTTTGGTCTTATTTTTGTACTTTGGAAAGTGTACTTTGGTGGGTTGGGGGAGGGAGGAGCTGGTTTTGGGAAGTGTGACTTGGAGAAAAAAAGAGATCCTTGAATGTGTGTGTGTGTGTGTGTGTCTCTCTCTCTCTCACTCACACACACACACACACACACACACACACACACACACACACACACACAGTTAAACAAGACATTTTTCACATTTAAAATTGTTAGTACTTTTTATTTAATTATTAATTACCTAATTAATTAATTGATTAATCCAATTAATTAGCAGTTAATTAGCAGGGGGTACTTCAGAAAATTGGACCGTGATAGGGGGTTCCCGGGCCTCCAAAGGTTGAGAACCCCTGCACTATACTATATCCATCCTCTCAAGTAATCTAAATCCGCTATTTTGGCCACTGTTTAGAAGGCATTCTTAAAATCTGTGTGAGGTAGCTATGCTCAACTTGATGGGCAGCGCAATCCTGGGGACCTTTTGAATGGCAGAGTGCGCGCTCTGCCGTTCAAAAGTGTCGCAAACGTGCTGTAAAGCACGTTCGCGATGACTCGGGAGTAAGGGAGTCCGGCCTCCCTCATTCCGTCGCCAGAAGAAGGTAAACACTCCCCCCAGCGGCCGTATGGGCAGTCCAGCGGGCGAGGGAGGGGGGCCATTGGTCTAGCCGGCCCAGGAGGGGGCGGGGGATAGTGCCCGCCATATCCCCGTCCCCGCAGGGTGGCTGACTTCCGCCAGCTATTTAGCTGGCAGAAATCCGAGGAGCCCCGGGGAAGGGGACGAATGATTTCCCTTCTTTATTAGGATTTTCTCCTCTGTTCTGCTCACCATCGTCTACTTAGCATCCGTTGCTTTTCA
This sequence comes from Plestiodon gilberti rubricaudatus, assembly GCA_026170595.1. NCBI lineage: Eukaryota > Metazoa > Chordata > Lepidosauria > Squamata > Scincidae > Plestiodon > Plestiodon gilberti. The sequence continues at coordinate 231,566,916 of JANXHW010000001.1, read as the reverse complement.
TATCACTTCTCAAATACTTTGATTTCTGCTCTTGGGGGCTTAATTTTAATTTCACTTTATACTCCTGGTCTGCCTTTATGATATAAGATTTCCCAGTCTTGATTCTGGGTCTATGCAGGTAGTCAAACTACTCTCACTTGTCAGGTGTCTCATCCTGTTCAGGATTAATATTAAATAAGTTTTAAGGAAAACTTTACAATTTGTCAGTTGCTGATATATGATAGAACAGGGGTTCTCAACCTTCGGAGGCCCGGGTACCCCAATGAAGATCAAAACTTTTGGAGTACCCCCAGCTAATTAGCATAATCAGCTAATTTACATAAATTGCACAAAAATACACCAAAATGCCAGGATCTCTTTTTAAAAACGCACAGCAATAAGACACATGAACAAAATGCAAAAAAATGCAAGGATCTTTTTAAAAAAACACACAGCAATAAGACACATGCACAAAATGCATGCTGAAATAGATGCTGAAAAGATGAGGTGGACCTTACAAAAAGAAACTCAGACAAACCTGCAGCCACAGAAAGGAGAGGAGGACCCAAAAACAGGGTTTCCAAAGTTAAACATAAATCCCATGTACAACCCCCCCAAACTGAACTCTTTCCCCACCCCACCCCACCCCTGCACAGTTTCCAAAGTAAAAAACATAAATCCAAAGTACAAAAACCCCCAAACCGAACTCTTTCCCCACCCCACCCCACCCATGCACAGTTTCCAAAGTAAAAAACATAAATCCCAAGTACAAAACCCCCCAAACTGAACTCTTTCCCCACCCCACCCCGCCAAGTGATGTCTGTGTTAGCAAAATAAAAAACGCTAATCCTGCAGCAGGAGCTGCATTGGAGGAGAGATGGGAGGCAGGAGCGTGCACAATGCCCTCTGCTGGCTGCTGAGATGCTCAACCTCATTTATGCATGCGCATAAATTAACCCAACCATCAGCTGTTGATTGGATAGATTAGCTACTATAAAAAGCAAAACGGAGCTTTCCGGCTCCGAAAAAAATCCAGGGAAAAAATTAAAAAAGCAAAACTTAATTAACACTTAATTAAGTGTTAATGGGGCACACCCAGCCTGCATTTGGTGTACCCCCAGCCACGTGGTCCGTATACCCCTTGGGGTACGCGTACCACAGTTTGAGAACCTCTGTGATAGAATGTATGGTAAATTGGTCATTCTGGGCTCAGTAAAACCTGGTTTCAATACCAGGGCTCAAAGGGTATACATACTACCATAATAAAAGAAAGACCTTGAACCCAATCTAAATCCTTTAAAATAACGTTTGCAGTATAAAAACATATACTGGAATTTCAGTATAAAACAACCCCAATTGAACCAGAAGCCTACCCCCTCCTTCTGTGGGAACAGACACTGAGGGTCCAAACCTATCCAACTTTCCAGCACCGATGCAGCTGTTCTATTGGGGTATGCACTCCATCCTCTGGTGGTGGGGCACTCACGGAGGCCTCCTCAAGGTAAGGAAATGTTTGTTCCCTTATCTCAGGGCTGCGTTGCAGCTGCATCAGCGCTGGAAAGCTAGATAGGATTGGGCCGTAACACTGGAGCAATTAAAAGAGATAATCAAGAGGCTGTTCATCTCTAATCTCCCAAATGTGACTTGCAGGAAGCAATACAATGAGCAGGATCTGCAAACAGGAACATTCTAGTTAAAAACACAGGAAACCTGAAAAGCATCTCTAGTGCTTTGTCTACACTGAACATGCTGGTGCTGCAGTTATATTTTATTATGAAAAGTTGAATCAGATCTCAAAACACAGATGATGGAACAAAAACACTGGTTTGCAACAATTCAACAACTTCTTGATTGTATAAGATGAGTGAAAAAAGATTGATAATTCCAACAGAAAGGACTAGTGTGAAAGCAGCTGATGTCAGTGATGGCCCCTAGCCACTGTCTACAACAACGGAGAGGTTCATTAGTGGTCAAAAGTGTGGCTTTGCAGTGCTTCAAAGCTTCTTTTCCTACAGATAAATTTATCTGTAGCAGTGATTCCCAACCTGGGGGTTGGGAGCCTCAAGGGGGGGTCACGAAGTAATTTCTGGGGGGTTGTGGAATGTTGGCCAAGATGGCAGCTCAGCCCTCCCCCCCCTCCACACACACACTGCAGAGAAAGAAGTGTCTGATGCTCTCTTGGGGCTTGTTTGCTCACCTTGTGTTACTTTCTGCTTGCCTTTTAGCATCTCTGTTAATATTAGCTCACTCCTCCCCCCCCCAAATGGGGCTGCTTATGAGTACAACTTTAAAAATGTGATTTATTTTAAAAAGTGTGATTTATTACAGTGTAACTTGTTAAAAATGACATCACTTCCTGCTTACTGACATCACGTCCAGTCCTAGTTCTTAGGGGGGATACCGACAGATTGTCATTCTACAAAAGGGGGTCCCAGTGCTAAAAAGGTTGGGAAACACTGATCTGTTGAAATACATTTCTCTAAAAATGTCCTGTTAGACTGAAGAAGCCAGATGCTTTTAGGGGAAATGTTCTAGCTTTCTAGTTATCTCTAGGAAAGAGTTTTCATTTTACTCTTATTTCATCAATTTTTCTCTTTCCTAGGCAGGGACAGTGAAGTGGGATGGGTAGGAGTAGATATGGATCTACATGGAGATGGGCCCATACAGTGTAGAGGAAACCATTTGAGGTGGCATAGATGTATAAAGCTAATGTTAAAATACTTCCACTATTAAGCATTCCAGCATTCCATGAGCATAAGCAGATTGCTTTTGTTTGCTCAATTTACACTCCCTTGCTTGCAATGTGGCATCAAGTCATCTAGAAGGCGAGTTCTCAAGGTCCCAGCGCAGTGTACCACCTCTTGTGCTGTGGACCTCTTGACATACCACCGGAAGTAATTGGCGATGCCATCATCACCAGTTACTTCCGGGTTGGAGACCTCGGCGGAAGTCTGCAAACGCCAGTAAGAGGCTCCGGACGGGAGGACTTTTTCAAGCATGTGAAACCTGCGCGCTGGAGCTCTGCCCACTGAGCCTCCTACCGGCATTTGCAGACTCAAGCCGAGGTCTCCATGATGCGAAGTAGGTGTCCGCGGGTGCTGCATGTACCACTGACACCCAACATGTGTACCTCCACCGGTTGAAAACCTCTGATCTAGGAGATATAATTCTGTATCAATTTCCAGAAAGCCTTCAGTGTAGGTGTCTTACTAGATGTAAAATTAAAAATTGAATGAAAAGCCATGTCTGCCTTCACTAGCCCTGTGTAGGGGAAGTATAGTTGTAAAATTTTTGTTTTTGACGAGAGAATCTCTTTGAACAATCCCATGCTCTTTCTGGTTACAGCTATGTTATCTTGTTCAGAATGCCCTGATTTTTAATGGTTTGGATTTTAATAGTTTTTTTGTCACTTGTACAGTCTCTAAGTGACTGACTGGCTGCCCTTGGCTTTCTTCCATGCTATGAACTCTTCTGAAGCCTTCCAAGCTTTTTCCTTCTCCTTTCTGGTGTATGTTACCTTTGTATTCTTCTGGTGTTATTTCTTCCAGTCCAATTTTTAATACCATATTGTTGACTTAAGTGTTTCTTGGGCCCTCCTTCCTATACGTTTCAGACTTTGTTCTCTGTCCAGTGATACTCCATTGTGTTGCACTGGAAAGCACTACCCTCTTAAGACCTTTCTTGCCCTGCTTCCCTTCTCTTTCTAAAACACCCTTATCGAAGTAGAGGGTAGTAACATCATCATCATAATTAATAACAATAATAATATTAATAATAACAATAACATTAGCTAAAATGCCTGTCTGGAAACATCAGGCAGGAACTTCTATAGGAACTTCTCAGGTAACTAGGTAAGAAGCAAATTTTCCTATCAGAGATTTTTTTTTTCATAACAGCCTAGAAACAAGTTTATGTCAAAAACCTTATGTCAAAAGCCAAGTTTATGTCAAAATCATATATTGTCCCAGGTTTTTCTATCATGGTCCAAAATTTGAAATGGAAGACATGACACATTGCATGTTTACTTGCTCAGTTATGATAACAAATCTTTATGTAACAAATCTACTTTCACTATGAAAATGTTCTGCCCCGTTCTTGTTTCATCTGCAACAATTGACGCTCCCTTGCTTGCAGTGTGGCATTGCATTGCCACCTGACCAGTAATGTCTGTCCACCAGTTTCGACACTTTCTTCACTAACTGCTCATTGCTGAACCATGAGCTGTCGATCGAAAGGGTCAGCAGTTCAAATCTGCGATGGGGTGAGCTCTCGTTGCTTGGCCAGCACCTGCCAACCTAGCACTTCCAAAGCATGGTAATGTGAGTAGATAAATAGGTACCGCTTGCGGGAAGGTAAACAGCGCTCCTTGTTCCAGCCGCATGCTACGCGCTGCGGCAAGGAGAGTCATGCCGGCCACATGACCACGGAGGCGTCTTCGGACAACGCTGGCTCTTCGGCTTTGAAATGGGGATGAGCACCACACCCTAGAGTCGGACACAACTGGACTTAATTGTCAGGGGATACCTTTACATAAAGGTAAAGTCCCTTCCAGTCCCTTCCTTAAGCAGCTCCAAGTCAGGTGCTCTGCTATCATCGCTATTGGCAAACAATCACCTGTTAATCTTTGCCCACATACCATATCAGTCTGGACAGAGCCATAAAAAGGTTTACTGATCACCTGGCAGGCCACACATAACTCAGGAGTCACAAGGTTGACAGGTCTGGTTTATGCTAAATAAGGAATAGAGTCAGGTCTCAGGCAAAGTGTGATACAGAAAACAGAACCCTTGCTAACCTCTCTTCTTCCTATATAGGATACAAATAAGAGCCACTTGAGTTTACATTTGTATTCTGTCCTTCCTCCATGGATCTCTGAGTGGTTTACACTTATTCCCTGTAAGAGGGGGGAAAGGTCCTTATTTGGAACTAAGCCAAAATACTCTAAATGTGTGTGTACTTAGTGACTTGTCTGACAGTCTTTGCCTATATAAAAGAAAGAAAAAATCCCTGAATAATTGCATTTGCTCCCGTGAACACCTGTGATAAGGGTTAATGCAATACATCACTTCAGTCTTGCTATTTCATCTCCTTCCTACTTGCCCATTTTTAAATTTAGTTATTCAGAAATGAGTAAGTAACATCCTTGTGTTCTGAACTGTGAGATAATGCTAATGTGGATCTGCCTCTTGTTCTCAACATTTGTGCTAAAAGAGGAGACGCCTGTTTTGTTCTGCTATTCTCTGAGACATAGACGCTTTCTGAGGAGTTAGTTAAAACTAAAACTCATTTTAATGTTAGAAGCTCTGCTTGGTCTCTTGAGTTAGAAAGTGCTTTAGCTTAGTTAAGGGAGCCAGATGTAACATTGACCTTAAATGGTAAAAGCTCCCAGAGTGAGCAAGCGAAAGAGAGAGGGAGAGGGAGGCTTTCCTGAAGGGGGAAAAACAAGAGGAATAGCTCAGTTTTAGGTAAGTAATCTCTATAAACCAAGAACAAACAGCTTTCTTCAGCCAAGCTCCAAAGCGGAACCATTTTTCTCCTTAAAGGTACAGTACCTCATTGTTATACTTTGCATACATGAAATGTTATTGATTGTACTGGCTTTCAGTAATTGCCTAAACAGAAGTAGCAAGGCAGTGTAAATCCTCCTCCTCCTCCTTGCATACTATTCTGAAAACATATAACCATGCTAAAGAAATGTCAGTGCTCGTCCATGCTGCAGTCCAGTGTTTAAAACAAGTAACATCGGTAAAAACCAGAGTTCTAGTTTAGAACCCTTCGCAGCTTTTCTCTGTTTTGCTAACAATTTGAGATCATAGCTACTACTGTGTTTATAAACAAATGCAAAATGAGCTCACTGTTACAGTAACAAGCAATTGTATGAGTTTCTTTGCCACATGCTCAGTTAATATACAGCAGAACTGCTGTATTTGATGGATTACCTACTTGCCTCTGGAACCTGTCTTTTAAAAAGACATTACCAGAGCTGGCTCTTTGGTGTGGTCCCTATCTGCTTTTAAAAGATGCTATAAGCAAATAGAGGAAGATTTCTTCAAAACCTGGAGGTGTTTGTTTTTTTAATTCATGATAAAAGCTTATAAATATACTATAGGAGAGTGTTGATTTATAATTTAGGCCAGTTATGTGATCACTCCTTTATTGTAATGAACTCTCTTTGAACTATGCATTTTGCTTATTTTGATAAATAACTTGTATGCAAAATGTATTTCACTGCCAGCTACCATGACCTGAAGAGCTTGTTGGTTATATGTACATTTATGCAAGCACACTTGGATTAGTTCAATGGTATTCTAATTCGGCATGGTAAAAAAAAATAAAAATCTCTGGAATGGAATACTGTATTTACACAAATAATAATAATAATAATACAGAAACAATGCAGTTTATGCAGCAGAATACTTGAACAATGCCTAATATGCCCCAAGCTGTCTTGTGTATGGAAATGGTTACTGTATCTCTTGAACATTTTGTAGGGTGGATCATAACATTTTGACAAGTATTGCAGACCAACTGGGTTTTGGACTGAAGCCATGATGTTTAACTTAAGCATAGTAGGAATAATTGCATTATCTCCATAGAAAGTTATACCATTTCTGTGTTCTTCAGAATTATGGTAAACTGTAGCTTCCACACACTAAACTATTTCTGTATTTGTTGGTATTCTAGAAATTTATTTTAACCATCTTACTTTCATTTCACAGTATGAATTTGGGAATACCCATATTTTCACTAATATACAGGTTTACTGGTTTGTGGTCTATATTGATACCAAGAACTTGTGCATTCAATATCTAGGTGCAAAAACTTGGACCAGTTATGAGCTCTGAGAATCACTATCAGGGCTCTCATCCTGCTGTTCAAGAATAGCCAACACACGTATGTGTGTGCGCGCGCATGTTGCTGAAGTTCTGTTCTGATAGAAATGTTATCTAACCTAAACACGAGAGCAAGACACTGCATACTTTTTAATGTTAACTTTTAAAAACCTCATAATAATACGCAAGTAAAAAATGGATAAGAGTAAAAACATAAAAGATTTTCTGAAAAGACAACATTAGGCTGTCTGAGTTCTGCACTATTTGCCACTTGGGTACCATCCTGCTTTCATTTCTCAAATTCTGGAGAATATTTACTTGGTTTTAAACTAATCTTAAATCTCTCAAAACTGACAGGTGCACTTACTGTAAGTACTGTGATCAGCTAGGTTACCAATGTTCTTTTTAAAATATATACTGTATGTAAAGACACGACCCAACGGGTGGCATAATTTAGTACCATAGAAAATACAAACAGTGCTAAATACTGTATATGAGGTCTTTGAATATTCAATTAGTTGTTCTCCTTATAGATTATTTTGTTTTATTTATTTAAAAGATATACCACTTTTCCTGTGCTCAAATTGGTATACAACAATATTCCTTTAGAATGAGGAAACCTACTGTGTTCCCTCTCTTGTTCTTTTCAGTTTGGTTTTTAGAAAGTACAATGATGATGCCAATCGAGAGCTATCCTTGGGATGAAAGGTCAAGCAATGGAAAGTCTCTTACATGCATATAAATATTCAAGGACTCACAAAGTAGCCCATTTGGGGCTTGTTGCTATGAGGAGCTACCAGGTTATTTATCCTCAATATGATACATATCCTCTGTATGATACAGAGCTCTTTCATTTTCATTTTATAGAGAATCCAAATTATCTTGTTGCCAGTACTTTGTATTCCATGTGTTCTTTGTGTTGTTAGTCTGTCTGCTTTCAGACTTGATTTGTGCCTACTTTTGGTACTTTGAACAATTGTAATGCCAGCCTGTTCAGTGTGGGCTGGCAAAAAAACTGCTGAGACATTTCAGGGCTACTGTGACTTTAATTAGAAACATTCTTTTTGCAGCTTCTTTACATTACTTCCTGTTGAGTGTAGAGCATCATTAGTGATGACTTATGCTGTAATTAATCCCTTTTCCCACAAGGGGTTCAATTACTAGTTTCCCCTCTCTTTTTTTTTTAATTGCAAAATAGTGCTATTTTAGGATCTGACTAAGGGGCACTTCATCAATAATGCTGTGTCATGCTCAGTGCTGGTGTTAGGTTTCTGGGGGTGCTGGGACAAAGCCCTTTACTGGGAACCCTGTACCTCCACCCAAGTTCACCAATGGAAGGCAACAGGTGGCGGCACCTCCCACCCTCTTGATCAGCAAATGGGAAAAATCATTGGCAGCAGCTGTTCTTCCTCCCATGATTACAGCAAAGGAGGAAGAGGTTTTGCTGCCACATCCTGCTCCCCTGTCATTGCATGTGCCCTTGGGCAAACCTCATTGGCCAGTGGGAGAAATGGGAGAAAGAGAAGTTTCCACACAACTATCTTGGCCAAGAGACTCACATTAGTTAGTGGCTGCTCCTTCCCCTGTTCTCTCTCCCCCAGGTCAATGAGAACATCCCCTAGAGACCCAACAATCGAAGGGACCTCTTGAGGATGTTACCGTTTGTAGATGGTGTGCCAGATGCAGCAGCAGCAGCAGCAGCACACAACTGTTGACCAAATGGCACCACTGATACTAGTGGGTGATGGTTTCAGGGGTCAGCTCAGTCTTGTAGGCCCTCTGATGATTATGAGTCTCCTGCCTGTGCTTGACTGGGCTGACCCTTAATGCTGCCTCTGGTCATGCTAAAGGGGAAACAATTACAGTACAGGCAAAAGCTACAAGCTAGAAGGTTCTGATTAAACATGTAGGGAACTGTTGCCGAATGGGATTCACTTCTGAGTAAACATTATAGAAGTATCTTGTTCTTGGGCCCAGGTATTGCCAAATGCTATACAGGTGGGCCCCCATATCCGCTGGGGATATGTTCCAGGCCCCTCCGTGGATACTTGAAACTGTGGATAAGAGCGAACACCCCCTCCATGGTTTCCTGAGGGGCCCCCCACCCTGCCTCCCCTGCAGGCAGGCATGCTTCCCCTCCCAGCTCTTACCGTATTGTCCCGAGTATAAGACGCACCTGATTATAAGACGCACCCTTAAAGTTTGGTGCTATTAAAAAAATTTAATTAAATCACTGGCATTAAATTTATGCCTGATTATAAGACGCACCCCTAGTTTAAAAACTTAAATTAGGAGAAAAAAGTGAGTCTTATACTCAGACCAATACGGTATTTTGCTGAACATTGCAGGCAAGTAGAACGAGACTAAGTCCTAGAGAGGCTCTGCAAGGTTTCTGTTAACCTTGGATAACTGAAACCGTGGATAGTGAATCAGTGGATATGGAGGCCCACCTGTAATGGTATGTTGATTGTTGCATAGTACCACTGGTTTAATTCCACTTCCTGCTAATTGCAGAAAAGCAGTATCTTGGCAGCTGTAAAGGATCCTGCTGTGAAAGTACCCTGTATGATTCTGAACAAACATCAGATGATGATGATTAAGAATATTTATATACCGCTTTTCAACAGGATTGTGCTCATCTTGTACATGTGCATCTGAACGGGAAGACTTGTAGAGTAACAAGTATTTTTGAATTTCTGTTGTGATGGTGGGATTTTAATGCTGTGGAAAAAGGAAACAAACTCTTACGTCTTTTACAGCTACTGATTTCAAGATGTTTACCAGGCTATTTGAGTATGGAGAATGAGAAAATGCACTTAAAATATCCCCACTTCCTGTGTGGAACAACCTCAACCGCTTGTACTGTTAGGGTGAGCAGGACTGTTTTCATCCTAAACAGTTAAAATATCATTAAATATCAGACAAGATTTAGAGACTTTCTCCAAATCTCCAAGTCTGACAGTCAATACATAACACACCAGGTCTCTAGATCGAACTCAATTTACAGCTCAATCCTGAGCTAAATGCATGGGCTCCAGTGGAGTCGCTCCAGGTAAGGTGAAACGGTAAGTTCCACACTGTGCTAACCTCCGTTTACTCCCCGACACGAGGCGGCCCTACCCCCTCGCCGTCAGAGCTATTCAGTGTGGCGAAGGCAACACACAGGGAGTCTACTGCGCGTTGCCTTCGCTGCACTGAATGGCTCCGACGGTGAGGGGGCGGGGCCACCTCGTGCCGGGGAGTAAACGGAGGTTATTACAGTGCGGAACTTACCGTTCTGTCCCACCTTGAGTGACGCCACTGATGACTCCCATTTTTTTTATCAAGCTTCCACTTTCTAAACGTCTTTGTGTAGATATTGAAAGCATTTTAAAATGTAAAATTTGCTTTCTTTTAGAATGCTTATTTTGAGTTAGGACCTGGTCTTGGAATCTGTTTCCATTTAGTGTCCTTGCTCAGCTGTAAAGCATTTGAAGTAGCAATGTAGTGGGCAAAAGATGCACAGAGTGCCTCTGTCACTATGGTGTAGTAGTTTGGGAGTCAGACTTAGACCTGGAAGATCCAGATTCAAATCCCCGCTCAGCCACGAAGCTTCCTGGGTGACCTTGGGCCAGTCACTATCTCTCAGCCCCACCTACATCACAGGGTTGTTGTGAGGACAAAAGGAAGGAAGGAAATATGTACACCACCCTGAGCTCCTTGGAGGAAGGGCGGTATAAAAATGTGAAAAATAAAAATAATTAAAAATATTTGGTATCAAAATATCAGTCCCCCCTGAGTAGGTGAGAATTTCCATTACAGTTGTGATTTTTAGCCAGGCTTGAGCTGCAGCTCTCATTTTACAAATTAAGCAGTGTTTTCTCCAAGGCAAGTTTGGGGGCTGGTTTGGAGAGAGGATTAAAATGCAAATTTATACATGTTCTGAGAATTCTAGGACCTTAATTCTTCCGACAGTGTATTTGGAGAATTGTATTACTTAATTAATAATTATGAATACTAAAATAGAAGAGACTATATACAGGAGCTTGCATATTGAAGTTGTCTTCACGTGTATGTTACAGTGCGTCCTTCTAACATGAAGGTGTTGTATAAGAGCAAATCTCTAAGCACTTTGGAATTCTTCTCAAGGCTTTGAAGTTCACATTCTCTAAGGGCGAAATCCTGATTAAAGATCCGGCCGGCGGCCCAGGGCCATCCGCTGGATCCTATCCCTGCTCTGGGCTGTGGAAGTAGGAGGAGGCCATGTAACGGCTGAGGTGACCCGGCAGGGACGGGGATATGGCGAACACTATTCTCTCCCCCGTGTCTCTCCATCAACTCAGGAAGATAGTGGAGGATAGGAAGGCCTGGCGGGATATGGTTCATGGGATCACGAAGGGTCGGACACGACTTAACGACTGAACAACAACAACAACATTCTCTCCCCCTCCCAGGCTGGCTTGGCTAATGGCCCCACTCCCTTGCTGCCCGGACCACCCAAGCGGCCGCCGGCAGAGACCTACCTTCCGCTGCCAGACGCATGGACGTCCCGGCACCAGAGTGAGGGTGGCTGGCCTTGCATTGGCCTCCCTTACGAGTCGTTGCAAACATGCCTTATGGCACATTTGCAACAGCTTCTAGCACTAGAATGCTCGCTCCGGCGCCGGAAACCTTAGTATGGATCTGGCTGCCCATGTGGCAGATTCATACCCTTCTTCTGTACTTGGTTTAAAAGATAAAGTGCCAATTTTCTTTATGTCCAGTTTTCTGGTAGGTGTTGAGTTTGTGCTTCAAAGCAAAGTGTTCCTGCCTACTATATATTTCAGGGCTGTCATCAAGTCCAGTTCAAGTCAGTCTTGTTAAAGGTCACTAAATTGTGAATAAACATTTTTGTTGTGTATTGCTCATTTTCCCCAGCAGTAGAACGATCCAAGACAATTTTGTACAATATTAGTTTCCTTTTTGGATAAAGAACAATGGAGATTCATGGTAACTCTCATTTTACAATAAGCAGGTTGAACAATGGGCAGGCAAGCAAGCATACTGGCAGCAGCAATAGTTCCAAATCAATAACAGCGACCCTGCACTCTGCTTCTGCCAGCTCAAAGTGTAGAGTTGATGTGCAAGTTGCTCAAACGGCCTCTCACAGCTCTCATTGCCAGATTGCTTTGAGCTCCCATTCTGGCAGGATGGTGTGGCACATTCCAAGAGCTCTTCAAGATCCCATTGATCAGTCTCATATTCTCCATCAAGTGCCAAACTTTGCAAACAAACAAAACTACAGAGCGAAGGCCATTTTGCAGAAGAGAAGTTCGTGGTTATAACAATAATTTGAGAATACTTGCTGCAGTGCATTTTTATTTAAATGTGCAAAATACATACTGGATTGTAGAAAATATAATGTGCTCAAGTTCTTTTTTTCAAAGTTAGGCAGAATATAGCATGACCACATGAGAGTAGCAGGCCTTTGCAGTTTTCATTCTAGAAATTTACTCACTCAGTATACCAGTGGTGGCCAACCTTTCAACATGAATGCTGGCCCTTTAAATGGCTGCATAGGTGAGGGCATTTCAGCAGGTGCAGCTGCTTTAGCAGCACCATCAGCACTTGCAGCTGCCAAGATTCTGTCTTCTACACAACTCTTAAGAACACAGTAGCCCTAATGGTGGAAGGTTGGCCACCCCTGCAGTATACAATTGTGCTGATTTTTTTTTCTTTACTCAAGTGTTGGTGGATTTGATGGTTTGTGCATTCATATGAGGCCAGGTGGTTCCTGTTAGTTATGACTTTCTATAAAGACTCTCATATTTTCCATTGTTGGATGTAGCATGGTGATGGCAAAAGAACAAACAATAGCCACCCTTCTGAACACAAGGTTGACACTTAATCCAAAAAAAAGCTTAATGAGTCCTAAGAAGCTTTGAGGAAATCCCTCTCTTTGTTGGAAATGATTCAGAGTAGTAGTCTATGAAATTGCTAAAATAGTTTGGGGCATTTTTTTTCAACTGATAGTTGAAACATTCCACAATCTTTGGGGCCAGCCTTGCCACGTGGTGATGCCATGCAGCTGAAAGCAAGTTGGAAGAGGATTGCAGCAGTGGCAGCCTCCTTCTCTCTCCAATGCTGCTGGAGGAAAAAGTAGGAAAGAAAAAGCTGCTGTGACTCCAAATCACTGTTTTCTGCCTACTTGGAGCTTAAGCAGGAAGGGAAAGGCAATTTGGATCCCTTCCTCTAACCCCTTTCCTTTACTTATGACCATAGGCAGTCTCCCTGCCTCATGCTGCTTCTGTTTGCAAGGAATGGGAGCAAGGAATGGGGTTCCCAGCGTCCTCTGCTTCTTTTCATTTCAAACAGAAGAAGGGCCGAGCAGGGAGGCTACCCTGTCCGCTTGTCATAAGTAAAAGGAAGGGGGGTTGGGATATATATTATATATATGCTCATGCCCCACTTTCCCAAGCGGCAAGACATTTCAGTGGCACAGCACTACCCAGGACTGCATCCTTTGGAGAAGAGATCACTGATGGCTTATATATAGTACAGAGGAAAAGTTTCCTCTATTTACAAATATCCAGATTGAGCATTGGAAGGAGGTAAGCAGCAAAACCCTCTAGCAAGCAACATCAGGTTGCATCCCTAGCAGGCAACTCTCTGCACCCCGAAATGCACCATTGATTCTCAGCTTAGCTTCCATTATAGCCTCTTTCTCTCTCACACACCAATCAAATCCAGTCTCTTTCTCATTCAGAATACACACTGCTGCAGAAACTTCCAGCTAGCTCTTTCTTTGTTCTCCCCCCCCCCCCATCTAATGGGATGGTGATGGTGGATTATTTTATACTTTAAGTCTCAGGCAGATGTGTGTGAGAGTCCTGAAATTCCTAATGAAGGCTCCCATTCAACCTTTTTTTGTTCTTTCCTGGCCAGGCATGACTACCTGAGGGTAAAACCTGAGTGCCACACTTTTCACACATCAAATTCTCATTTTGTAATATTATTACTCAACCAATATTGATGTTGACTTGAGACAAGAAAATATGCTATTCCCTACTTAACAATGCATTAGGCTGACAGTCTCTCTTCTCTTAGGTAGTAGGAACAATAATTGTGTTTAGTGTTTGTACTGTTATGCACGAATCCCACTTCTCCAAGTTGTGAAACGTAGTGCAGCACTACCCAGATTCTGGCTTTCTTTGCAGATCACTGGAGTCTTAGGGTGTCTTTCTGATATTTGGCTTATTTACAGAGCTACAGGTTGAGCTTCAGGTGGAAGCAAAGCAGCAGGTACTCCTAGCAGGCCAGCAACAGATCTCCTTAGTGCCCCTAGAGAGACGTGCCTGCACCCCAAGGTGCATCTCTCTCTCATCTTCTCCATTCATTCTGTTACTCTGCCTCATTCCAGCTGCATAATTTCAGCTGCTTTTTTGTTTTTTCTGTAACAGGTAGAGGTGGGTACCTGCCCATTTATCAGACTATGATGGCTTTCCCCACCTTCTAGAGCTCTCCCATTAAGGAAGCATCTTTAAACCATTATCAGTGATTTGCCTAACAAGAGTTGACAGACTGGTAGCTATTATCATCCTGTAACAGTATAGTGCTTTTTGTATTCATATAGCTCACACTGTCTTGGTAATCTTATTATAAAATATCTTGTAAGGTGGTTTGGTACTATTACACCTCTCTCACTGCCCGAGGCAGTGACTTGCGTAAAGCTACTCTGAGTTCCTGACTTGGGCTGAGATTTGAACTGGGGACACTTAGTGAACAGTTTGCTCTTTTAGTTAACAGGGATCTGAATCAAGTCTCTGATTCCAAGTCTCGAGTCAAATCCCAAGTCTTTGCCCCCAAGTCCCGAGTCTTTGGTTGAGAGTCCCTATTCAATGGGGAAAACGGGTTTAAACCTGAATAAAATTCGACTTGTCGTAAAAGGCTCCAAGTCTCGAGTTGAGTCTTTCGAATCTTTTACAATCGCTGAATCAAGTCCGAGTCAAGTCACTGACGCAACTCGAGTCCGAGTCAGTAGACTCAAGTCTACATCACTGTTAGTTACAGTCCTATACAAGCTCTTCGGTAGTAGAAAGGGATGGTCATCATTTCCCCTTATACAAAATGTCTAAGGTCAGTTGGTGTTGCTTTCAAAAAATGAAAGGACGTCTGAATTGAAACATTCAGTTCCAAAGTATGTTTTCTTTTTCTTTTTTTCCTGCAATTCTGAGTTTCTCGGGATGAATACTATACCATCTTCTGTACTGTCCTCCTCCCACCACCACCACCACCATGTATCTTCTCTGAATATAAAAGCACATGCCAGTTTGACAACCAAGATGATGCTATAAAAAGTCTGTTGCTCTGTTTAAATGCCTACACTTTGTTGCTATGGCAATTACATTCTCTAACTGATGTGAGAATTGACAATAGCTTATTGCCATTTCATTCCTGGACAGGAAGTTTCCTGTGGAGAAACCCATCGGACTACGGCAGTCCTCTTCCTTCCTACCACCTGCAACCTGGGTTGCATGTTTGGTGCTTTAGACTGCAGTTCATCTATACTTACAATGGTCTGAAATCAATGGGAATTGCTTCTAATTAACCATATGCTGTATACTGGCAGACTCCAAATCCAGACATGAGGAAATACATGGGGGGTGGGGGTGATTTGGCACTCTTGTATCGTTTCTGGTTCATAGTCCACAACCCTGAGAAAAAATATATGAGTGTCAAGCCACCATCTCCCCCCGCCCCATCTTCGAATGAGACCACAGTACATTCTATCAATTTTCAGCAAACCTGTGATAAAAATAGATCAAGCTCCAGATTTGTGCAGTTCCTATGGGGGCAGGGGGAGGGACTCTGGCATTAGGATTCAGGGACCTTACAATGTACTCACTTTACGTTCAGGCACTGCATTTCTAGAAGGGAGCTGCTGCTGACCTGTTCTCTACTGCACTTCAATGCTACTATGCTACTGTTGTAGTTGGCTGTAAGGTGATACTGCAGGTACCAGTTCAGCAGGGACAGGTTACACAAGGGGCCAACTGGTCAAATAAATAAATAAATAAATAAATAAATAAAGTGTTTCATTCCTGCTCTGTCTCCTCAACAACTTGTGTTCAGATACAGACAAAACTGCTCACTTGTCTGCTTCCCAGCTTGACTTCCTGCCTAGTTAGTACCTATTTGCCTTCAGACTGTCAGGTGTTGCAGTCCGCACCAAGGAAATTTTGCATACTGCTCTAGAATACCTAAAACCCAAGAACTCTCCAATGTCCCAGTCAGTAATGCCTCTGGAACCACCATATTCTAAATGGTATGGCTGAATATGTTGTTGTTCAGTCGTTAAGTCGTGTCCGACCCTTCGTGATCCCATGAACCACATCCCGCCAGGCCTTCCTGTCCTCCACTATCTTCCCAAGTTCGCTCATTTTCATGTTCATTGCATCGGTGATGCTGTCTAACCATCTCATCCTTGGCCTTCCCCTTCTCCTTTTGCCTTCAATCTGTAGCGAGTAATAAAACGTTTAGAGACCAGTGTAGGTAGTCATTTGGGAAGGAATAAAAGAAGCAAGCACCATAGAAGGAACCTTGCTGCTTAGCCTGACTTCACAGAGCTTTCACAAAATAATGAGCCATTCCATCAAGGAAAATGAGCCTTTTGGAATGTTGGATGAGAGATTAAGCATACCAAGATGTAAACAGGGAGCTGGTAACAGCTGCTATTGGACTATGGTTGTCAGATTAATCCATTGCTTTTTCTGTTGAACAAGATGCTGCATGGCAGAAATAGAAATAGAGCAAGCTTTGCCTGAGGAGCATTCAAGTATCAGAGAAATTTGCCTGGGGGATAACTGCCTCCAAAAGGTTGCATTACTGCAGTAGCATTGCCTTACCAGTGCTTTTTGCTAAACTTCAGAATCTACAAGAAGTATGCTTTTTCGATTTATTTCATTCTATACTTCACCTATTATTTTGTGATCAACATTCCTTGTCAACCACAATACACACACTTTTTAAAATAAACACTGTAGAAACAAAACGTAGTTTCATTCATTGCTCTAGAATAGGCAAGTACTTATGTGCCTTCTAAATTTTATACTTCGCATGGTGGTACAAGCAAATAAAGCAATTTTATCTTACAAACAGACCAAACTTTGTGTAAAACAGATTTTTGGTCAAAGAACTCTTACATGAACTAGAATCAATTGCCACTAAAAATAAATAAGCAATGTGGGATAACTCTCTAACATTTTCATTGTAATCCCAGTGGTATTCTCTAGTGTCCAAACACATGGGCAGTTGGCCAAGCTACATACTCTTCTATGGCTGGCGCTCTCAAATTATCTTTTGAGCATGATTGTGTTTTTGTTTCTAATGCAAATGAATATATTTTGGCAAAAGATTGCTTTGCTTTAAAAAAAATCTTTGTACACTATGTGGTTATGGGATACACATAATGGAGCCAAAAATGACAAATAAGAAGTCCAAATTGACTAAATTTTTAATGTACTGGCAATTGTTGGGTATATTAATGGTCTTTGTTCTCTTGTATGTTTTAAAAGCAAAGTACTGTAAGTGCTTTAGAGCCCAGTCCTAACCAGTGTCAGTGCAGTGGGGCTGAGCGTTCCATGCTGTATCTTAAACTGGTCAGGAGGAGACTGGAGGTCTTCTCGGGGTAAGGGGACGTTTGTCCCCTTATGCCAGGTAAAACCCCAGCCTGCCCAATGGGGCACAAGTCTGGGAAGATGGCATTAAGTACATCCCATACTATGGCTTACCATACAGGGCATGGGATGGGTAGCAAAGGGACAGGGGATAGATGGATCAGGTCCAGGAGGGGCGAGATCAGTAGCACTTTGTATCCTATACTCCTTCCCGGACCCAATCCTGTGGTGTGGGTCCACATAGACCTGCACCACCTACTTAGCTAGTGCAGGTCCAAGTATACCACCAATGCCATGGAGGCTTGCCCCTGGGTAAGGAAGCAATTGTTCCCTTACTCAGAGAAGACCTCCGCAACTGCCCCCCACCATAGGATGCAGAGGTCACCATTTTGGCGCCACTGCATCTGCGTTGGGTGGCGTCACTAGGGCGCGCACCACCCTAATGACCACCTGATTTGCCGCGACAGCCGGCCGGAGAGGATGTCTCTGGAGCCGGCAGCAGCGGAGCCTCTGCTGGCTTCGGAGACATCCTCTCCGGCCGGCTGACCTGGGCCTTCTGATGAGGCCCAATGCGGCGACGTCATATTTATTAGGTTTTTCGCGCATGCGTAGTACGTTTCTGAGGGCAAAGGGCTGCCCTTTTGCCCTCAAACGTTCTGCGCAGGCACGAAAAACCTAATAAATATGACGTCACCGCATTGGGCCTCGTCAGAAGGCCGCGGACCTCCGCCGAGGGCGGACGCTCCGAGGCCTTCTCCTGGAGCGGAGGTGACGTGCGTGTGAGTGCATGCGCGGGACTGCACGTCACCCTTTGCGTGTGTCACCCCCAGGCGGTCCGCCCTCCCCGCCACACTCCAGTGACACCAGTGTTGAGGGGGGGGGAGGATTGGATTGGACTGTTACTGTACTACTTGCATTTTTTTTGACCTTCTGATCCTATTATGTTACAATTATTTTTGCTCTTTGCCCATGTATATATGGCAAAGTGGGCTGTAGTCCACAAACGTTTGTGTCATCCTACCTCTACTAGCCTTTAATGTGCCACAAGTCACTCTGATGCGTGTGTTGCAAAAGATTAACCTCACTACCCTTCTGGAATTGATGGCCATGTCTTGCAGTTTTGTATTCTGGCATGACTGTTCTCCACAAGGTGATTTGCATGTTCCATAGGAAATCCTGCTTTTTTATATATTTGGCTAAGAAAGTGTTTGGAGAATTGTTTTCAAGTTGGGAAGTGCCAGGATAGATCTCCTTGAAGATCTGGGTCACTTGAGTTAATAGTTTCAGAAGCTTATGGAAAACAATCTGTGCCATTTTATTTTATTTTAACAGGAGGATACTGTTTGCTGTGCATCAACACCTCTGTTGCCACTTTATTTTCCCTTGACTTACGATCCCACATGCTACTTTGACAATGACAGTTCCAGGCTTCAGACATCACTCATAGGTAAGATCAGTTAATTTCTGTGCTTCCTGTATGTTTTTTTGCATTCAGCAAAGTCTAGTGATAACACTTTTTCTACAGCCGCTACAGGCTGCAGAGGAATGTATGTTTAAATTCCCCTTATTTAAAAATGAATCCTGGCCCATAGGAAATTATAATGCCAGGGAGAAGGCTTGATTGAACCCTTCTCCCCAGAATGCTTGCTTTGTAGGTGCAGATTTTTATTTTATTTTATTTTTATATGGGAAGTATAGAAACATGTGAGCTCCAACCTGTACTCTAAGGTGGTACTGTTTAGGAAAAACTTTCATTCAGCAGAATGTGCAAACTTGCCCTAGGTGGTTCAGAACTTTTGTGTAATTTTTTTAGTGAAATCATGGGGGTGACACTATTCTATTAAAAATAGTGCGGTGGCACAGCTGGGACCAGAACTGCAGCAGAGACAAAACCTTCCAACCCCCTGCTATGGTTTTGACCCATTTTGTCACTTTGCATGCAAACCCTTTAGTTTTTAAAAAGCAGATAAACCCAGAAGGTAAACTTACATATCTATGGTCACATCTAATTTGATCTTGAGACTGAGACTCTAAACTACAAGGGAGCATGTTCCTTGTTGTTGTTCAGTCGTTAAGTCGTGTCCAACCCTTCGTGATCCCATGAACCATATCCCGCCAGGCCTTCCTATCCTCCAGGAAGATAGTGGAGGATAGGAAGGCCTGGCGGCACTCCGTAAAGCTTGAGGTTAACATTCTGTGGATTTTATATCTTGAGGACCATGGCTGTGTGGAACAATTTACATTTTACACCAGTGATTCCCAAATGTCCTCTTTTCACAACTCCCCTAAGCCAATTATAATGTTTTCACAGCACCCCTCGCTGTGTTTCACTTTAAATATCCCACGGCGCCTTGCACTATCCCAAAGCACTCCTTTTGAGTTTGCTGCGCACCCTGGGATGCCACAGTGCACAGTGTGGGAACCACGGATTTACACAGTTGACAGCACAATACTGTGCATGTTTAGGCGGCCAGCCTAACGTTTCGGCCACTGTATCCTAACGCAAGGGCTCCCAACCCCTTCCCAGCTGAGTACCACCTCCAGCGCCACTCTCCTTCTGAGTACCATTGGAAGTGACTGGCGATGACATCACCAGTTACTTCTGGGTTTTCAGAGGCCAGAAAATGCAGGGAGGAGGCTCTGGGCAGTGGGAGGGCCCTTCACAGCGTTTCTGAAAGGCTCGGCCAAAGGCAGGAGTTTCTTGGGAGCAAAAATGCACCTCCAAAAGCACTGTGTCGGAGTTGAGTTCCAGTGGTCCAGCAGTCCGAGTACCACCAGCAGTCGGCCAAAGTACCACTGGTGGTACTAGTAGCACCTGTCCTAAGGCCATTCCGGGCTGCTGTGGTGCTGCTGGAGTGTGCCTCAGGAGAAGGGAACGTTCATCCCCTTCCCCAGGTGTAGGTGAGCCCAGGGCCTATGGGCCTCCTCAGATATACGCCAGCTCCAGAGCTGGTGTACATCCGGGGAGGCCGTGTAAGGCCGTCATAGGCTACAATGGGGCATGGGATATCACTGCCGATATCCCCGCCCCCTCCCAGCCCAGGTCGGTCAATGCCCCCCTCCCTCACTGCCCGGCTCACCCTTCCCCACCCCTCCACCACATGGCCTAGCGCACTTACCTGGGCCGTCCGGCACAGGTTCTGTCGCCAGGGGAGTGAGCAGTGTCGGCCTCCACGCCAGCGCCACTTATTCCCGAGTTGCCGCAAACATGCTTTATGGCACGTTTGCAACGCTTTAGGCTGGTGGAACGAGAGCTCCGCTAGCCTAAAATTACACAGGATCGGGTGCCCATTAGGAAGTGGCTGTCAAGTCATACATTTTGTTTGCCTTTGTAACTAACTTGACTAACTTTATAACTTGCAACTAAAACATTTTACCCTGTGTTATCTAGTTTACACTGTTAACCTACTTGATTGATAGTGGTAGGTATGGTGCAATAAATGTGGTCAGGTGAACCAGTCTGAAGATGTTTGGTTTTAGCATCTGTACCAGAAATGGAAGATATTCTAGTATTCTGACAAATTGCCTTCTATCTTCTCTTTCTTTCAGGCAGCAGTATAACTGGTTGTGAATTGTTTACTCTTTGAAAACTATGTGGATAACTCACATAGGACTAGTGTGGCTTTAAAACTATAATACATCTTTAATAGGAGAAAAAATATTGGACAAGTAACTTAATCCTTCTCTAACATGGGGTCACTAGTTTAGAAGAAATAAAGAACACATTAGTGCCAATTTTAAAGGCATTTAAAGTGGATATGAATGCTGCCATAAATGCCATGGAAAGTTGCAATAAATAGTTTCCTGAGGCTTGCATTAAAAACTTGTGTTGGAAAAAAATCTTTCTGCCTTCAGAACACATTCAGTGTATTTTAGGGACATGTTTTGCCTATTCTGATAAGTATTAATAATAATTAAAGAAAGATTTTCCTCTTAAGTCTCTTTACTTTTGGGATACTGTATTCTAGTAACAAGAAACTCTTTAACTTGAATGAGGGTAGGATACTCAACCTAGTATGTCATAATTTTGACTGTGGTATGTGTTTATTTAGTAAATGCACTCACTTTACCTGAGTGACTTTGGAGAGGTATATTATGTACAGTGCAATCCTGTGTAACTCTTGCACCGGTGTAACAGTAGATCCACCAGTGTAAGTGCACTTATGCCAGTGTAACTTGCCGTACGCCAGTGCTCCTCAATTATTTTCTGTCATGCCCCCCCTAGGAAGAAGAAAAAATTTCGCGCCCCCCCGCGCGACTGTAAATATCTCCCACATGGGGGGCATGACAGAAAATAGTGTATGCTTGTGTAGACAGTGTATGCTTTGCACCACTTATCTTGATTGTAGGAGCCTGTGAATCACGCATGCGCAAGACGACGATTGGCAACATCGTCGTCTTGCGCATGCGTGAACTCTGCAAAGCGCTCCTAGGCGAGTTACAGAGTTCGCGCCGGGGAGCAGAGGAACGATCTGCTCCCCGGAAGAGATCGTCGTTGAAGTAGATCATCGCTGGAGGCTCCTACAATCAAGATAAGTGGCGCAAAGCACACACTAACACAGCATCACACGAGCCCCCCTTTACGGAGCCTCGCGCCCCCCCTGGGGGGCGCGCCCCACTATTTGAGAACCGCTGCCGTACGCTGATGGACGCAAAATGGAAACCAGCGTAACCCCTCTCGGACACCGTGCATGCGCACTTCAGATGCAGGACGGATGCCAGCGCAACTCTGCCAGCGCAGGGGGCATTTCGGGGGTGTCCGAATGCCCCCTGCACCGGAGGAGTTGCGCTGCCGTCTGAACTGCGTCTGAGAGGGGTTACGTCCTGCGTTCATCAACGTACAGCAAGTTACACTGGCATAAGTTCACTTACACCGGTGGATCTACTGTTATACCGGTGCAAGAGTTACACAGGATTGCGCTGGTAGTCTGTTCTGAAACTTTTTGTAGGGTTTTTTTCTCCTTAATTTGAGAGTGCAACCTGATAGCAGAAGAAATAAATCTTTTTGTGATACTAGAATTTGATATGAGTTTGTAGCTTTCCTTTATATCTCCTACATTGTCTTTTTCTTTCCCTGCCTCTGGAAAGTGTAGATTTTGTTTAATGTGCTAGATATTTTATTTTGACTCAAACATATATCAGTTTGAATACCTGAATCAGAGGTGATGCAGCAAATCTGCCACCCATCCCAACTTTGCTCATATATATCTCCTCACACGCTTCATTTTTTATCTGAAGCCCGGCTATGAGTGCTGTTGCCTTCAAAGATGAGAGGGTCATCTGATAAAGAACAGGGCCTTTTCAGTGGTAGCCCCAACACTTTTGGAGTGTCTTCAGTTGGAGGCTTGTACATCCCCCTTCGGGCACCAAGTTTTAGATTTGGCTATTTTGTAATTTTCTCCTTGTTTTCTTTGGACCACTGTGGCTTTGTTCATCTATCTTGGAGACTGTTGCTTTTGTACTGCTGATGTGTTAGTACATTTTTTAAAAAATGTATGATTTTCTAATATAAGCTACTGTATTTTGTGTTGCAATATAACAAGAAAACTTTGCAACACAATATGGCCTCGACATGTCCCCCTGGACCCATTCGGATTTACACCAGCCAAATTGCTGGCACAGATCCGAGTAAGCCCATTGGGGATCTTGGCATGGCAGAGTTAGGTAAATAAGTTTTTTACTTAACTCTCCATCACTGTTCCCAGCGGCCCATAGCAAGCAGCGGAGGTTGTGCCAGCACTGCTGCACCCTATGGGCCAGCCCAGGATAGGACTGGGTGGTTAACTGTGTTCAAAAATACCTAACAAAGAAAAGTGTCTTCTCTCATAGCCTGCAGTGTCTTCAAAGGGAAAAGGGCAGGCAAAAACTCTTTAAATTATCCAAAATAGGAACAGCAATACTCCACAATTTTGAAAACTCCTTCTTGGAGCTAGTTATTTTAATCTCCAAATCACTAAAAGTTGCTATTTTTCTAGAGTGCCCAGTTAACATCAGATTGGATTTAACTTTTACTTCTTTAATAAACTGTAATGGATTTTTTTTTAATAGCAAACACATTTGCATAACATATAACTTTGCCTCCAAGTTTCTGATCTTCACCTATTGTGTGTGTTAATCACAGAAGCGCTGAATTTAGAATATACCTCGACTCGGAAGAGATGTTGTTGGACATTTCCTAATCTGTTCTTCCTGGGCCAGAGACAAGGATCCAAAGAACATCTCTTAAACAAGAGAAGACATGCCTATAAAACAGAACATGGGAGAAACAATAAAAGGTAAAATAAACCTATTTTTGTTGTATGAGGATTGTGTCAATAAAATGACCTGTTACAGTTAAAGCTCTTTTCCAATAAACCATAAAGATGGTGTGGCTAAAACTAGGCACGTTTAATGCTCCCAAAGGAGGATGTTTTATTCTAAAAAGTTATGAATCTTTATTTTCAGATACATTATTTAAAATTTCTATTTGGCAATATTCCAAGAAAAACAAAACCCTTGGTAGTTAATGAAATAAGACTGAAATAGCCCCTTGCGGGATAAGAAATAACTCACCTCAGTGGGCAATGAGCGCTTTAGAACGACAACTGGGAGAGGTCACATATATTCCTAAGTGTACTATTCCTCTTCTAAAATATAAATGATAAAAAGCTAAGAATATTGAATGCAATCCATGATAGGTTTCTATGGTAACTGATAATAGCCTTATGATATTTACTACCAGACAGAAATATGTATGTTTTTGGATAGCTCTGTCACAGTAGATTGGCCAACTTTTAAAATATTAGTTTCACTCAGCATTTGCCTTTGGAGCTCAGTTCTTATATGATGGTTCACATTAGCGGCCTCATAAAAGGAAGAGATTTTACCACCACCCAGGTCAGCACCAGGTTTGGGGAAGGGTGAGTGTGTGCCTGACCTGTTGCTTCTGTTCTCTTAAAGGAGGAAACTAGCAGATTTCATTGCCTCCTTGTATTCCTCTTGCTGCTGGGTTGGCAGCTGCTAAGAGTCAAACTTATACTTCTTAGGAGGTCAGATTTGGTCCTGGAGCTTCAGTCTCTATTTACACTCTTGCTATTTCTTCTCACACTAATAAGTTCAGGAATTGGGTTAACTCACAGTTTTATTGTATTATTTATTTAGGCATTACCATGCCTTGCTCTGAGAAATCCTACTCAAGGTGTCTTACAAATAAGACAAAAATAATGTTTTGTTTGTGTGCAGTTGAATAATTACTCCTATCTGAACAATAACACAACCCAACACACATTTTGGTGCCTTAAAAGTTAGACCTATTCTTGGGTATATTTGGGGCACTGATCCCAAAAATTGCATCAGTTTTGCCCTATCAGCTCTAGTTTTGGAGATACGGCATAGCCACCTTATATGCTGATTCAAGCAACTTATATGCTGATTCAAGCATACGGCATAGCCACCTTATATGCTGATTCAAGCAACTTATATGCTGATTCAAGCATACGGCATAGCCACCTTATATGCTGATTCAAGCAACTTATATGCTGATTCAAGCATACGGCATAGCCACCTTATATGCTGATTCAGTATAATTTTCCCGGCTTAAGAACAAACAAGGCTTTCCATGCTTTAATGCATTTTTAATAAAACTAAATGTTATAAATACTATTTTAATTAGAACATGTTTAAACACACTTAAATTATTGATTTAGATCAGGGGTTTTCAATCTTGGCGCGGCCACGATCCACCTTCTCTGGCAGTGGTGTCACGACCCACCTCCTGCAGCTGCTCCCAGCCCAGGACAGCCTCCAGAGGCCTCTGTGGGCCTCAGAGAGGCCTTGCGATGCGACCAGAAGTCATGTCAACGAAACCATGACATGGAGGTCCCTTCCGGAGGCCTTCTGAGGCCCGCAGCCTCTGCAGGCTGTACTGGGCTGAGTGCAGCTGAAGGAGGTGATTTGTCACCTGGGAGCAACCTCCAGTTATTTAAGTTTGGCTCCAATTTGGAGCCAAATGGAGGCAAGGGAGGGCGGATGGGCCCAACTCACAACCCACCTCCACATTGGGTCACGACCCACAGTTTAAGAAGCCCTAGTTTAGATGATAAACTTGCTGCAGGGTTGCCAAGTGTGGCAAAACTGTCCTCTTCCATTGACTTGCTGGCAGCTTGAGTGCCTGAATCATCATGTCATCTTTGTTCCACTAATTTCAGGAAGAAGAAATTCCTAATAAGCTATTTATAGTTTCTTAGGGGGTTACTTAAGGGCAGATGATAGATTTAGCCACCAGAACAATGGGTCCCCCAAATACATCTGTTTATTATCCCCCTATGGGTCATAGAACTATAATATATATAACGCATATCTGTTACTGCTACCATAGGAATAATACTGGCCTTGGATATGTTGTATTTGAGGCAAAACTTGCTTACTGCTCATAAAATTGAGTTAGCTGGATACTAACAGGGTCGCTATGGGAGAGTGGTGTCCCTCCCCCTTCTGAAGGCAGAACCAGTGTTACAGGGCAGGAGACACTTTTTCTTCAAAACATATCCTCACCCAAAAAAACCCCTCTGTCATGTTCAGGAGTGGAGGAAAACGGGCAATGCATGATCAGTAACAGTGGCAGGGCTGGCAGAGGGGATGAAAGACATCCTCACTATCATGTACAGTACATTACTAAGGCTGTTTCTGTTGTTGTGCATGAAGCAAAGGGTGTGAATAGGCCAGCTTCTTTGCTTGATTTCTAGGGCAGTGGTGAGCGGCATTGGGGAGAGGATTGCGGAGAACTTCACCCTTCCCCTTCCTTTGCCTGCCATACTTCATGAACGATTAGCTAGTTATATAACTCCCAGTTGAAATTGGTGGTTGACAGAAACATTGAATCTTTTACAACCATCATCTAGCTCAGCTTCCTGCCATGCATGACCAGCTCCCTAAGGGGCAAACTACAGTAGATTCATGCAAATACGCTAAGTCCCCTACATACCGTACGTACCGTACAATTTGGTTCTGGAAGTCAAAATGTACATAGCTCAAAACATCCAGCTCTTGCCAACCCAGCACCATTGTGCCTGTGCAAAGGCACCAGTAAAGGACATACTACACTATGCAAAAGTGCTGATTCAGCCATCTGTAATTCAGACGTTCATAACTTGGGGAGCCACTTGCTAAAGAGGCATGCTTCCAACCAGAAATTGGAAGTTTTGCCCAAAACAACTCTAGGGCCCAAATTCTGATTGACATCACAGTGCATGGGGAGCGGGAAGTTAACCTTTTCCTCTCACACTGTTTCCTGCTGAAAGCCCCTGAAGTGGCTATTTGCATGCAATTGCTGCTTACGGGGGCAATTTTCATGAGGAAAACATCATGATGGAAGGGGAAAGAGTTAGCGTCTCCATCTCCGTGAGCCACAGTTTCACTCCCCCCCCCTGCTTTTTTGGGTAAATGAAGAGATAGTTCTGGTTGGAAGTATGTCTCTAGCAAGTATTTACCAAAAAATAAAATCTGGAGAGACTCCTAGCTATCCGTCTCCCACTTGGTCCTGTTTTTCTCCATAATTGTCAGTTAG
Source organism: Plestiodon gilberti rubricaudatus (assembly GCA_026170595.1). Taxonomy (NCBI): domain Eukaryota; kingdom Metazoa; phylum Chordata; class Lepidosauria; order Squamata; family Scincidae; genus Plestiodon; species Plestiodon gilberti. The sequence continues at coordinate 231,539,926 of JANXHW010000001.1, read as the reverse complement.
ACCTCAGAGTCTTGATTGGGTGGGGGCTTTTTTTCTTAAGCTAACAACCCTAAATTATTTTCATGTGACAGAAGGGGAGTTTGTAATGAGAAGTTTTGTATTGTCAGATAGATGGGAGACTGTAAATTGTTCAGTTTAAGGAATATAGCAGAGATTCAAGTCATCTGTAAATATTGTGAACAAAAAATGAACACCACGAGTAGATGATTATGATTGAAAGGGAGAGAATCTAATTTGTTTTCCAAACAGAAAGCACCTCATGACACTTAACTTCTTTGACGGGGGTAAAAAACAACAACAGAAGGTTGTTTCCAAAACAACCTGAATTATATATCTGTAAAATAATAATGTGCTGTTAAACCTGCCAGATTAAGCACTTGATTGGTGTTCTGAACTAGGGAGATCTTTGGAAGCTAGACCTTGGCATATGTTTGGCATGGTTTACAAAGGTATCCCCCCATGACCCATGGGATGGGGCAAGATTATATCCTTTAGTATGTGAATAAAACTGTGTGTGTTTGTGCTCTCTCTCTCTCTCTCTCTCTCTCTCTCTCTCTCTCTCTCTCGCTCTGTGTGTGTGTGTGTGTGTGTGTGTGTGTGTGTGTGTGTGTGTGTGTGTGTGTGTGTGTGTGTGTGTGTGTGTGTGTTTAAAACATTTGTACCCCAGCCAACAAGTCTCCCAGAGTGACTTACATAAAATCGAACATTGGGAAATCATTACAGCAGATAGTGGGGGAGCTGTGCGTTTGCTTGCTTCCTTCTTCCCTCCTCTGCCTCAGAGCACTGTCTCCATATTGGCACAATGAAACTCCTGTTGGTTAGGAACTTAAGAAAAAAATATTTTTAAAAACTTTACTTTGGCTTTCATTGTAGGTGAGTTTTTAATGGGATGGGGAGAAAGATGAGTGTGTTCAGTTTTTTTAATTTCCAGTTTTCTTTCATCAGGAGGCAGGGTAAGGGAAGAAACAAGCATGGCAATATGTGTCTTGATTTTTTAAAATAGTCCTTGACATTGTAAATGCTGAAAGTCTCTGCTCTCCACTATTCTGGCATAGAACAGGAGAACACACAGAGAGAACATACAGGTGGGTTGATGAAAAGAATCCAGCCAATGGAGTAAGCAACTTCTATCAATTGATTGGTACTCTGAGTGATAAACACTTTTTAAACTGAGAGGTGAAGTGGGAGCCATTGGCATACAGTATCTCTCTTTATGTGAGGTGCATTATTTGTAAAATGTGATCATAGCTGCTTTCTAACTTCTTATAATCTGACTAATATGTGAGGACCAGCTAAATAAATGTTATCAGCTTTCCTAACTACATGTAAAAGGAATAGAATGGTTGTCTGTCCTTGGAGGATGTTGGAAGAAACCCTGTTTTAGAAATTGTAATAAACAGTTTTGTCCAACCCTTCACAAAAGAATAATATTTACCCGGTATGTAGTTTTTGGGTTTTCTAGTTTTTGGGTTTAGTCCACACTGGCACTCTTTGTCTCATTTGTCTTTTGGCCCATATTGTTCTGGTACATTCCTGCAGTCATTTACATTCTGCAGTACATTTACAGTCTGCATCAGGGTAGGCATTCCATCTTGCTGTTTGAAACAGGAGGCTAGGGTGCCTCCCTGGAGGTGGGTCTGCTTGTACCTAAGCATGCTTTCAAGTTACAGACTTTCAGGGACAATCTAACCCAAGGATTGCAGAAGAGTCAGTAACTCTTTAGCAAGATACTGAAGAGCTTCTCCAGAACTGAAACCTAGCCAGTGATTCTACAAAGGATCAGAATTTAGATATTTTCGTAGATTGTCACGACGTGACCAGATTATCGGATTAAAAATTCGTATACTGCCGGGAAACTCCGTCATATTCAAGAAACAATTTATTCCAAAAAATAAACTTTACAGATGTTAAAACATATTTGACGTTTTGCACATGTACACTCGTGGCATCTTCAGAAATTCCTCATAACACAATTTGAGACACTTTAAAAGACCAGGGATTACTACCCGGATGTAACCACTTCCTGTATCTAAACGGGGATTCAGTGACAGTTGATCAAAGCGGAACGCTGACAGAGCCGCAGCTATAAGTGCTAATTAAAAAGTTCCAAGAGGAACAAGCACGGCTAAAACTACTCGTATCAAAACACACAAGGAAAGTCTGCAAAGCTGAAACAACAACACCAACCATACCCCACCAGCAATGTGGAGCATAAAATCATTGGAGATGTCAGAACCATACAAAAGGGGGGGGGGAGTGACCTAGTTAACTAAGAACACATTATGAAAACATGTTAAAACCTCAGGAATAGACCTGTTGAAACATTATAAAAACGTATTAAGACGTAATTGGATCAGTGGTTTCTGATACACTGGCAAAATGGTCAGTGTGGGAACTTTTATCAGTGGTTAGGGACTAGGAAGAATTCAGCATGGCTTGTATTGTGATTCCAAGAGATATGAATTACCTTCTCTCCTTCTATTTTCCTGATTGCATGACTGGCCCACTAATAGAACCTAGTGGGTCCCAAAAGCCAAGTGACACTTTCAAGGGATGGACCCACGGTGCTTACACGTGTATCTGCTGCTCCCCACCTAGCCAGTCCTCCCTTCAGTTTAAAAAGAACAAGAGCAACTGATTCAGAGGCATACTGCCACTGAAGCTGGAGGTAGTGCATAATAGCCATCATGACTAGTCCTCCTAACCACTGAGAGACCTCTTCTCCAATCCCCTTTTAAGGCCATCCAAGTTAGTGACCATCATCACATCTTGTGGCAATGAATTCCATAGACTAATCATGTTCCATGTGCTGTACCTCCTTTTTACCATCTTAAATCTCCCGCCAACCAGCTTCATTGAATAGGAGGACCAATGAAAAGGAAGTGGAGGGAGGGAGGAGCTTCACCTATCGCTTCCTTTTTGTCACCCTCACCTTCTCACTCTTAAAAGCTGTGGGAGAGGGCAGTGGCTGCAGGTGAAGCATCACCACTGCTGAAGATGGGTGAACAAGCATCATTGCTGCTGGTGGAGCCTCAGCAATGGCTCTTGCTACCTTGCTACCATGGTTCTTCTTGCTAGCTAGCTACCATGCTGGAGCATCAGAGGAGAGTGGAATGCTGCTACCAGGGTAGGAGAAGAAGCCGGGAGGTTTTGCACACCCTGGCATTTTAAACAGAAAATCAAGGGGGAAGCACAGGCAGTGGCACCGCAGGGTCCCATTCCAGAGGGTCAAAGGGCTTGGGCCGGGCCAATTTGATTGTCTGTAGGTATTGGGTCACACAAATAAGTAATTACTGAACCTGAAGAATGAGCCTACAGTTAGGAAAGGCCAACACTGAGGAAGGGAACTTACCTATAACATCCTCAGCCTAAGGACCTTTTTGCATGCAAAAGATGTGCTCTACCACTGAGCTAAGGCCCATTCGAAGAAGCACAAATCCTTATATAAAGATATGTTCTTAATTATGTGTAGACTCTATAAAGGGCTCATACTAGAGACCAGAATGTTTGTAATCAAATTTAGTAGTTTTACAGTAAATATATTGGTATCTCAGCAACCAGGTTCTGACCATGATTAGGAAAAATAGATTTTTCATGATGCATTGCAATGCTAAATATATATTCAAAGGGGTTTTGTATTTCTCGTTCTGTATCTGTCACCTGCACTTCCATATATTCTCAAGCTCTCCTTCTAAATATCTCAAATGTCAAAAGAAAAGTGAATACTTTACTGTTAATTCTTTTTCATTTTTCAGATTTTTTTTTTAATTTTGTAAACCTAACCCTTGCCTTAGAATTGTTTGTATGACATGTTTTATAATGGTCATATCATGGCAACTTCTCATTCCCTCTCTCACCCCGTACTGCCTTGCCTTTCCCTCTCAGTTGCGGGTACTAGAAGATAGAACAGAAAAAAAAAATACATTTTTGTATTCTGCTAATGACTTCAGTTTGAAGGATCTTCCTATTGTAGCTGTCTTTTCTGCTAACAAGTTAACAAGCATTGTTCTGGTGGAGCCCCACATCATGGAAGCTAATACAAAGGTCCCTGACAGTTCACTTAGATCCTAAGTGAACCGACAGGGACCTCTGTATTAGCTTCCATGATGTGGGGCTCCACCTTAGGATGTTGATGCTGGTATTTCTGATCATCCTGCAGTATTGATATGGTCTCTACTCTGAGCGGGGGTAGGAGGAAACATCTTTTTTTTAAGGACAATGTCATTAGAGGTGTGTCTGCTGCAGGGGTTTGATAACTTGCACCTTGTCTTTAGATACTAATCTTTGTGTTGAGATTATTCTTTCTTGGGATTGGGAGAGAAGCACAGAAGACAACAGTGAAATTATCAGGCTTTGAAATAACCATGTAGTCTAGCCCAGCCAACAATCATATATTTTGTTAAGCAGATGAAATCATTTGGGGACTACTTAGCCAAAAGGGAGAAAATGACCTGTTGATATTGACAGTTTAATCTGTCTACCAGATAACTTCATGTTGTTGCTCAAAGATGGCAATAAAGCCAGAAAAGCTTGGCTTTAAACATAGATAGAATGCATGCATGCATAAAATATGTATGTGTTATATACCGTATTGGTCTGAGTATAAGACTCACTTTTTTCTCCTAATTTAAGTTTTTAAACTAGGGGCGCGTCGTATAATCAGGCTGTTGCAATTTAATGCCAGTGATTTAATTAAAATTTTTTAATAGCACCAAGCTTTAAGGGTGCGTCTTATAATCAGGTGCGTCTTATACTCGGGACAATATGGTATATAGTGTTAATTATTAAATGTCCAAAGTGAAAACACCAGCCTTGAAATCTCTTGGATCTAATTTAAAAGGTGTTACATAATATTTTCATTAAAAGAAAACTGGACAGATTTCTCATACTCAATTAAAAAAGAAAATATTTAATAATGCAGGATCCCAGATGGAATAGAGAGCATCTTGTATGACCAGGCAATAGCTAAGTATCTCTGACCTATAATAATTATATAATCCTAAAAGAAAGAAAAACAAACAAGGTGTTTGTTTGTTTTGCCATAAGAGGGAGAAAATAATGGAAAGAAATCAGTAATTTTAACACATTTGAGAACAAGAACTTATTAAGAGACAATTCAGCACTAATTTTGCTCCCCCACATCATGCTGACCTGAGAAGCAATAAAATAGGCTGAACCTGCATACAGGAGATTTTCAATTGACATTGGAAGATCTTTTCTGAATAAAGCTTACTTGTGAGTAAATATTATAGAATTAGCATACTTTAACAATGTGTATCCTCCTTTTATGAAGGTTGATTGTATCTCAATCTTGCTATTCTTTGACAAAAAATATGCTAAAATTGTGTTGTTAAACTGTTTTAAAACCTGGGGACTTAATTATTTCCTATGCAGTTGTTAATAATGCATGGCAGGGGTTCTCAAAGTGGAAGATCACAACCCACCACTCTGAGAAGGGGCAGGTCGCTTCCCCACAATTGTGAAGAGAAGGGGTGGTGCGTGGAGGCAGCTGTCAATCGGCAGCCCTTGTGTTCCGCTCGCTCCGAGCAGAATGTGAGGGCTGCTGATAGCGCCCGAACCCAAAGTGACGCCACATGACTTGACGTCCAGGAAGCAGCCAGCTCCCGTGCCCCAGACGGCACAAGAGCTTGTTACGCTCCTGTGGCCACGCACCCCCGCACCTTCTGGAGGGCGGCACAACTTGGTAAGTTAAAAAAATACCTCCTTTGTCCCGGAGGCAGTGCAATCCCAGGAGCAACGCCGCTGCCATCACCCCACCCCCACAAACACTCAAGGTTCTCCCCTACTCTTGGGGAGAACTGAGAAACGCTGATCTATGGATACGAAATATTCCTATTATGCAATATGCACTTGGCATTCATTTCCCCTGGATATATACCTATGTGAAATTTCAAAACAAAACAAAAAAACCAGAGTGAGGTGACTTGAATTATTGAGGGAGGGGCCTTAACGAGATTCACAAGTCCCACCCTCTGACTCCCTCCAGTTTTAGCCAAACCCAGGAGTATCTATGCAAGCAGTATATACCGTATTTCTTCGAGTCTAAGGCGCCATCGATTCTAAGGCGCACCTTTACTTTCAGTACCACCAGCAGGGGAAAAAAAACCCTCCATCGATTGTAAGACTCACCTCCCTTCATTGAATCTACCCGCTCAGCACCAACTCTCCCCAGCATATCTCCTGCAGCTGAGGATGACTGAGTGCACTGCCTTTGCATAGCATTTCTGGCCCCACCAGAAAGTGCCATTTCCTTCATTACCTGGGCTTGGGGGAGCTTCAGGGAGGCCTGCGCAACCCTCTGCAGGCCTCCCTGATCTTCAGTTCGGCGAAAAACAGCGATTTTTGGGCATTTCTGGTTTTCGCGAAAACCGGAAATGGCTGAAAATCACTGTTTTTTTGCCAAACTGAAGATTGGGGAGGCCTGCAGAGGGTCACGCAGGACTCCCTGAAGCTCCCCCAAGCCCCAGTAAGTAAGAAGATAGCATTTGGGGGTGCTTTTTGGAGACCTTCGATTCTAAGACGCACTCCATTTTTTAAAATTCTTAATTGGGAAAAAACATGCGTCTTAGAATTGAAGAAATACAGTAGTGCCCAGTGGTCATATAGAAGCAACACGGCATCTTGGAAAATTATACTCACGTGTAATAATTGTGTGGGTATGTGTTTTTGTTTGCTATGGTTAAACAGAAGACTTGAGGTCAACAGTCCTCCAGCTAGTACTGAAGATGGAGTAAAGCACCTTCCTTCCAAGCCTTTGCCAAAGTATTCAGCTGTGACTCAGAGGGTAAGCTTACTGATTATTTGTATTCAGCTTTCCCTGCTGTGGTCAAATGAGCTGTAAGAAGGGAACAGTTTTGAAAGCCAAACATTTCTAAATACTTTCTCCTTTTATGGAATAGAACTCTTAGAACATCACTTCCTGAAGACTGTAGTCTCTAAACTGCTCAGTGACACATGAAAGTTCAGTGCATCAGTGATGAGATTTGAGCCTTGGGGTGAGGATTAATCCTCTGCCTCTCTATTTTAAGCAATAAGATTATGAAATGGGCAAGAAATAAACAAAACCTGTTTATATTGTATTAAATAATATGAGAGTAGCAGAATGCATTGGGCTGTGGAGGTTTTTTCCACTGAATTAATTTACAGCATGTGTAATCTGAGCCAGTGTTCTACAGGTTATAAAATGCGTACTTATAATTTGCTCTGCTAAAGGGTGGGTGTTTCATTTCTTGGATTTCATGCCCAGTTTACTCCATGATGTTTCCTCCTTAATTTACCACTTCAGCCCAGTGCCAATTTCAGCTGCACAGGGTAACAAATGATATCATGAATCAAATTCCATTTTCTCTAGAACATCATCCAAGAAGAACCAGAAAAAGAGTCTAATTACCGTAATTGCAGTTTCCCTGTGCATACTTATTATCCTACCTATTTTTCCTATCATTCTAGAGTAGTGTTGTTGGACAATGAAAAACAGTTACTCCTTAATATTGTTGCATTGTCAGAAATTGCCTGTTCAGTGTGACTTTATACAAAAGAGGATGTGGAAACAACAACCCTTCAGAGGTAGTCCTTAGTAAAATGGATAATATACATATAGTGTTTATGTAGCATCCACAGAAGCTTGTGCAAACTACATACATTAAATCCCAGGCACATTTTAAATCTACCGTTTAAGATCTAGGAATTTGTCCCTTCTCCCCTCAAAGTAAGCTTCCTTAGCCAGGCCAAAAAGGTGCAACTTACTACGTGTTCAGTTTTTCACTTACAACTCAAAACAAAGAGGGTTTTTTTAATCTATCACTGACTTTTCCCATACCCCAAGCATGTTTGGAGACACTACAATTTTCCCTTTGAACCTTGCTGTTTAACCCGGCAGCTTGCCTTGAAGGCATCCCTGTATCACTCATAGGGTACTGACTTGCTCTGTTGGGTGGGCTGTTCCCACTTCTCTAAATAAACACCAGTAATACAGTGTTCAGAACACCAGTAATACAGAGATTCAGAACTCCTTGGAAGAGAACTGGAGATCAATATCATTTTGACCCTTTTGCTTAGGCATGGGTGACTCCTGATCTAGAATTGATGATAAACCTGTTTGTTGGAAGTAATGGGGGATTTTCCATACCGTTTGTGACTAGTAAATCCTAAAACCAAATTTAATCCATCCTTTCTATAAAATACTTTCTGACTTTTCACTTTGGGCCAAAGTGTAGGATACACTAAGCACATCATTGCCTTACTATTGGGGTGCATTCTCTAACATATTGGCCTTGTGAACTGAACAGAATAATGAATGCTAATTTTAAAAAGTAGCCATAACTTGGTGATGGTATATTTTTGCTTTTTTTTACCTCCTTTGACAGGCTCTCCAAACAAATTGCAGCCATGTACCGGTATATGTCAACATATTAGCTGTACCTGATGCAAATTCTCCCAAATCTTAATCTCTCCCAAAGCTCAGGAGAGAAGACTTGTTTTTTTGGTATTTTATTTAATGGGGGTCACTTCTGTCTTCCATTTCTAGATGAGCTTTTAAAAATTTGCCATGCTTTTATCCGTTGATCAGATCAACTACTTCAGCCAAAGTCTGGATTCAGTTGTTCTGAGTTTACAAATTCTGTTGTTAACTTGGTTACTAAGGTTCATTATATGACTTTTTTTTAATGATTTAATCGAACTGTGATGCACAGTGAACATGATGCAAAGAGTTTTCAGACTGCTTTAGCTTATTCTTTATATACTTTCCAGACTTGAATATGATCTACCGTTTGCTTCAGACAACATTCATTTTTGAGGCATGGAAATATTGTTGTCTGTTGTTGTTTTTAAGCAAGCCATGTAGAATTCCAATAGTTCACATTAGGACTGGGTACTGCAGAAACTGGAGTTTCCTGTGAGATGAGCTCAGTTCCTCATCCTTCCATACCTTTGCAATACAGTTTAGTGACATACCCATAATTTATTATTGTGTCATCCATTTACATGCGCTCCCCATGCTTCTGGTGGCCTCTTTGCTTTTCAGATTTTTAAAGCAACATATTTACATTTATGCATTTAAAAATATACCCATCACCTTTTTTTTTTAAACCCACCTAATGTTTTATAAGTTGCAAAACTGCTCAGGAGTGCATGTATGCATTCATGGTATCTTGGGTTTTGGCCAATCAATGCTGTGCACAGCTGGCTTCTGCTGCAAACTCAATGAGCGGAAAACTTTCCTTGAGCTCAGCTGAAACAAAATTTCAGACTGCAGTGAGAGTATTTCTAGAGCAGCCATATTGCTTAAGTAATGTTTTCTTTGTATGCATCATAAATGTCCTTGGGAAGTTATGTCTAATGTTTCTGAAACCCCAAAGCATCCAAAATGAATATGTAGTTCTGAAAATGTGAGTTCATCTTGTCTATCTATGCAAAAGATAGAAAAAGCAATGAATTTATTAGAAGTTTGAGATATTTTACCTCGGTCTTAATTTCTCTCTAATTCTAAATCCATTTAGTGTACAGTATTGTTTTTAATTTGGTATTTGTGTGTTCCAAGAGTATTTTTATACTTAAAAGGGCTGGCATGTGCAGTATATGCCGTAATTGTCAGTGAAGATAAGAGTTTCCTAGCAGTAAAATTATAACAATATAGGCCCTTTGGGACTGCAAGCTTTTTTGTTTGCATGAGTCTCCTGAAAACCTAATTTCCGGGAAGATAAGTCCTGGAAATTTCCTCATAAGATAATAGACAGATGGCATGTGCATTATACTCTATGTTCATAATAATTCTAGGCAAAATTATAACTATTTAATAAAGATTTATTCGGATAGGGATGCTAATGGAACATGGATGGATGTGGAACACTTTAAATTCCTACAGATGTTTTTTTCTAGGCATGACTTTTGCATTGGGTTCATTGGAAAAAAAGATGAAATCCCAGGCTCTGTGACACAGAAATGACATCCCAGGCTCTGTGTCAGGAATTTTTTTAATCTGCCATAGAAACCACAAACATTGTATGCGTCTCAAAAACGAAGCTAACTTTCTAAGGCTACAATCCTTTGCACATTTACCTGGGAGTAAATTCCATTCAGTACAGTGGGACTTACTTCTGAGTAAGCATGCATGGATTGCATGGTAACTGTGACAAAGCAATCCTAGGCATGTCTACTCAGTAGTGAGTTCCATTGAGTTAAGTGGAACTTATTTTCACATAAATGCACCTAAGATTGCAGCCTAAGTTTATAAAATTTTGGGAAAAGAAAGAAGAATATGCTGTCCTTTAATGATGATTTCCAAGGTTTATTACAGCCCAATCCTGTGTAGGATACGGCGGCCAGCCGCTGTATCCTATTGAGTTCCCGGGCTGCCCCGGGGCAGCCCAAGAACAACTCGGGAGAAGGGGACAATCGTCCCCTTCCCCTGGTGTAAGCGGCGGGAGGCCCAATGGGCCTCCTCGAATGTGCGCAAGCTCTAGAGCTCACACACATTTGCGTCGCTCGAGAAAGGCCGCGCCAGGCCTGGAGAGGGCTGGGGATATGGTGGATCTCGCCGCCGATATCCATGCCTTCTCCAGGCCCGGGGACAGCCAATGACCACCTTCCCTGCCCGTCTGGTCCACCCCCACCCCAACCGGTGTAGGGCTTACCTGCTCCGCCGCTGCGCCAGCGGTCCTTACTCGCCGGGTGTCGGAAACATGCTTTACTGCACATTTATGACACCCTGCACCGGGGCAGCATATGCTGCCCCAACGCAAGACTATGCAGGATTGCGCAGTTAGGTAGTTAAAATACTGACCTTTATGAGATGAGGTATTAATAAAATGCATGAGCTTTTCAATTCACAGGAATGGACTGACATCTGTCTACAGGACTGCATGCTGACAGTTAGGGTTGGCATTACATCCTTTGAATCCATGCAGCACATATTGAGTTTCTTTGTCTAGAAAGTCAGTGTCTGAAGTAGCAAAATTATCTCTTAGGAGTTTTCTCCTCTCAATAGTATACTTAAGATTGGTCCTATGATGAAAATGGGCAAATGGCTCATTTTAAGAGGTTCCAAATCTGACTGGCAGCAGCCAAAGGGTGGGGAATGGCTCTTATACGTTTACCAGCTACTAAGGTGGGAGGGCCTCACCCAAGTACTATACCTTCTGTGAACTTTAGCAGCCAGTGACCTTTGGTATGTGTGTGAAGAACAGAGAGAATTACAGAGGTACATCATGATGACAGCTTAACCCTCCTCAAGTTCTTGGGTGCCATGTAAAAGCAAGATCCTTTCCAGTATGATGCAGTCTACTGATTGCCCCTTTCCCTATGACTACAGAGGAGGAGGATCATTCTGGCTTGGAGTTCAAACTGAGTTAATCGTTCATAGCAGGCCTAAATTTTATATGTTTAAATTGATATGCACGGTTTTCACTGTCAAGATCCTTGAAGTGGCTATGTTTGATGGTTTTGCTTAGATTTTGAGAGCTGGTCTCAATTAATAGCTACACCAGGATTCCTAATAATATGCAGTGTAGAATTTGAGCCTTTATCTGGGAAATTCTTGGTTCAAATCTCAACTCAACTTGCAATGTAAGTCTTAGTAGACTGCACTCTCTGCTGCAGCTTTCCCCCCTCCATGAAAGAGTGGGTGTGGGCTTTTTTTAAATTGTAGGCATACCCTGATTCCCTTGTGTTTGCTTCTCTACTGGCACACATTTCTGAATCCAAATCGAAAGCACGTTGTTACTTCTCCCATGCTTCAAGTAGACTGTCTGATTTGGTTTGAAGGGGGAGGGTGTTTCCAGATTCCTGTATGTTTATCACTTCAAACATTCAGCATGCTATTTTTAGCATTTTTCCACTGTATTTTTACACTTTGAAAACTGCTCTGGGAAGAGGTGGGGGCTTTGTGATTGATATGAGGGCCAGCCTATCCACCATATGCAAATCCTGATTTCTGCTCCAAACCATAAGAACAGGTTCTACCCAAAACAGGTAGAAAGGAAGTACATTGATCAGAAATGAGGTGAGTGTAGTTCCACAACAGGCTCATTCCTGAAATTGCATATGTATGGTACATTCAAAGTAAGTTTTACATAAGCAAAGTGCATTTAAACTAATACAGGTGTACCCCGTATCCGCGGGAGATAGGTTCCACCTCTCATTGCAGTTAGCCGAAACCATGGAGAAGAGTGAACCCTATCACTGCAGCCATTACCTTTGTTTATTTTCATAGCACTGGTGCGAAGGAAGCGAGTATCTTGCTTGAACAAAACACAATAAACAGCATGCTGCTTATAGCACAGAAGCAGGCAAGCAGCCTGAATACTAGAGAGGTTCCGAACGTTAACAGGAAGCTTCCTGGTCAGAAATAGAACTACACATCCCAGGATCCTCCCTGGGAAGCTGCCTGCTTCCTCTTAACATTCAGAGCCTCTATAGCATTCAGGCTGCTTGCCTGCTTCTGTGCTATAAGCAGCATGCTGCTTATAGCATTTTGTTCAAACAAGACACTTGCTTCCTTGGAGTCAGCGCTATGAAAATAAACAAAGGTAATGGATGCGGTGAACTGTAGATAAGCAGATCTGAGGATACCAGATCCACGTATGTGGGGGTACGCTTCACATATTATGAAGAAATGCTGTTCTTGGATGCTGTGGTTGCAATGTAGCTCAACCACAGTGATGCCTCTTTTTTGTCATGGGGCCCTAGGAAGAACGAAAGTACTTTTCTATCTGAATTGGAAAGAGAGCACTTTAAAACTCCCCAATGAAACATCCCTTGCAATAATTCAAGGAATGTTGGAAACACTTTTCTTAATGTCCTTACTATGTTACATTAGACCTTGAAAGCCTTAGCTAATAAAACACAAGGAGAAACATCAGTTTCTACTTTAAACTTTATTGGTGCTTGTTATTATAAAGTGATCCCAGTGTTAACAGCCTAGACTTTAAATGGATTTGATTTGTATTTTTGGCATCTACTACAGTCTCTGGATCAAAAGTCCCCTCATTGCTTATCTTCAGAGGTTAACTTGAAACAGACATTCCCAACAGTGCATGGTCTGTTCAGTCCACATTGCAATTCAATGTGTTCTTCACCTCCCATCATGCCAACTCTACCTGAAGATGTGGGACAGCCAGCTGAGACACAGTGCTCCAATTTGTCTACTCCAGTCAAAGTAAGTACCCTTTATAACATCTTTTATGCTGATGGAATACTGACAAAGTGATGTATTCTGTATGCTTTGCTAGACATAGATACAGTATGTAAATATGCTGTATGAGTGTGTGCGTGTTTTAATTTATTGGTGAAATTATATTGGTTATGTCAGATGTTTGCAGGTGCTGTTTGTCTGGTTCCTGTCTTTGTGACATCACAACTTCCTGAACTTTCCCACCCCCATTCAGTATCATTTGTTATGATGCTTGGGGAAGGGACCTAGGGGCATGGAAACACAGAACATTGTGAGGTCACAACATGAGACAAGTTCTACTCCATATTACAGAGTGGAAGAGTTAAAGGGCAGAAGTTCTTGGAGACAGCTGCATATTTAACATAATATCTAGGTATTTATGACAGGCATCTGATGTGCCAAGTTTGCACTGCAAAATACATCCACTTTAAAATTTCCCTAGAGCATCATCTTCCACGTTGCCAACAAATGGAAGTCGTGCAACGTAACAAGGTGTTACAGCACCGACTGTTGAAACTGGATGAAGATCTCATTTCTACTTCTCAGCATGAATGCTCTTGCCTGAACTTCCTTGTTTGTGGGGTTGGCCAAGAAATATTTTTTCTAGCTTGTGCTGAGTCCTATTGTCAGCTTCCCTGCAGACTTGGCAGGATGTTCTGCGTCTTGTTCTTCTTGGGTTTCAGCTAGTGCCGCCCTGTCACAAGCCCTATTGGAGGACTCACTAGAGTAACTCTTTCCACTCTGTTTCCTCATTTGCCCTGTAGATATTATCTCAATAACTACTGCCTCCTGAGGAGACTGTGTGTGAGAGGTATCTTGGCTGAGATGAAAAGGAAATATGACCTTCCTGGGAGAAAATAGTAGTAAGAGTTGGAGGGGCTCTCTAATCACTGTTAGCAGCAAGCTCAATCCATAACTTCTTTGTTGTATTGACTATAGCCCTGTTTATACGTTGCATTCAACATGTGTATAGCCATACACTCTATCTCTACTCTACATTTTCAAGGGTCCAGTACCTGGGCTAACTTTCATAAAAATGAAAATCACGTCAAACATGTATGTTTGCAGACACTTGTATGTGCATACTAGTGTATCTAACTTATGGGTAGCCACAGACTGTCACCTCAACAGCATCTATCATATACATAAGGGAAACTATTGTGCTTGAGCATGGTTTAACATAAACATTTCTTAGCCCTTCAACTTTCCCTCCCCCCAATTTTTTTTTAACATATTACAATTTGGATAGCATGTGTAGAATGTGTGAAAGGAAGGGTCTTTGCAACATACCGGTAACTGCAATTAATACTATACAAAACTTCAGATTTGCCTCTTTGGGATTTATTTTCGTAATAGGCATTTTTAAAAACTAGATCATCGTGTTCTCTGAAATGTGTTGAAAACTTTGAAGCCAACACAAATCTGTCACGTTCAGTTTTACTCTTATCATTTTGTCTTTTCAACCTAGGACACTGTATCCTACACTCTGAATAAAAACATCCGCTACTTTTCCTTTAAGTCATAGGAAAATGTTGTCAGCAGTGAACCCTGCAGTGATTTGTCATGCATTCTAACTAAATTGCACATTGTGGTGAGAGCTAGTTTCCTGGTTTGAAGATAAACAAGCTCAGTTTTGTGTGAGAGTTTGGGAGGCATACAGCATGGGTTAAACACATCTTGACTTTGCTCCATTTTTATGTTGTTGTACTGCTGTAGGTCTAAAATGTCTATCAGATATAGAACAGTAAAAATGACTCATTATGAGAAACTAGTACTGTAGAAATATCTTGAGGGCTTCTCTCTAACTGCAGGTGACTGCTTTCTTGGATGTTCATTTACTGAACAGCATTATGAGTTTATCATCCAGACGTATGTGTCTGCACCGCAAAAGTGCAAATAGTACTCTAGATATAAGCCACAGCCCAGATAATTAGTTTTTTCATTACACTTCAGTCTGCATATTCAACATAGCATAATGAAAAGATGGCTGTTCAGACATCACTGCCAGTCCTCCCCATACAATGGCATAGCTAACTCTCTTTGTTTCGTTCATTGCCTGACTACCTCCTAAAATCTGATCAGAGTACTCTTTGAATTTGGGGAAAGGCCCCAAACTGTAAATAAGACCCATGGAAAAGTTCTCTCACAGGGTGTATGTGATTCCTCTGTAACACGCCTCCAATGTGTTCTAGAATAGATTTTTAAATTAAGTGCAGCATCTGACAGAAAATTGTTATTGTTTTGTGTTAAATCTATATGGTTTCTGGCTCATGAAACCGTATGCCACAATACATTTGTGAACTCTTAAGGTGTCGCAGCACTCTTTGTTCTTCATGGTCTCTGTGCATTCACACCTACAGTACCTCATTCAGAACTTGCTAGAGCTCAGCCTCCCCACCCTGTTGCACAGAATGACCATGCCCAAATGGGCATGACTTGCACTTTCCCTCACAGTTCTTCTTTAACCACCATAGCAGTAGCATTGTGAGGAACGTTCTCATTTTCGGTGTTCCAGAAACACTCTGCCTCGTCCTTATTCTTCTTATTTTTGGTGGTGTTTTTTCTTTATTTCTCTACATATTTCTTCCTCTCTGTTTTGTGTTTCTGTTGTGTTTTGCCTTGCTGCTGCTGCTGCTGCTGCTGCTGCTGCTGCTTCCTTGTGGCCAGGGCTGCAGGCCTACTGTATGGTTCTCCACATTTCCTTCAAGAAGCGCAAGACCCAGACTTTGGAGCCAAACAACAAACAGCCATGATGTGTGTCTTCTCTGCCTTGGCAAGGAGCATAAAGATTAGTCTTGCACTCATTGCCTGCATTTTACCAAGCAGGCTTGCCAGAATCATTCTTCCAGGCTCCAGGCGCTCCTCTGGGAAAAGGCATTTCAAACCTCTGATTCTCTGACAAAATCCTTGAAATTCCCAGGACTCTTTGTTCAGTTTGTGTAGTAAACATATTTCAGAGAGTACGATATATCAATGTTGCTTTTTTAAAAAGAAGTATTATCTTAAATAGATTGTAATTCCACATCTTTCTAAATATTTTTAGAATAGTTTTTAGACAAATATATTTCTCTGAATGCCATAACCCTGATTTAGTCACACACAGGCTGTTAAAGTGAAACTAGTTGCACAAAAATGTGGATTGGGCAGTGCATTTGCACGCACATCGGAATGCGTATGCTTTGCAAAACAATGCAGTGCTGATAGTCACGCACCTTCACCAAGACGCACATTGGTTTTATGCCTGAATCAGCATGTAATAGGCATACAAGCCTGTTTCCATGCATTGATATCCTCAGCTGAATCTACTTTAGAAGTTTGTTTGTGTATACATATACCACAGCTAGTCCTCTTCAGCTAGCTTTCACTAAAACCAGCTCTGTTGCACAAGCTGAGTATTCACATATGTTGAAAATAATTTAGTGGTCAAGGCACAATTTTCAAGGAAAACATGATAAGTTGGAGTTTTGACGCCCGAGGAGAATTCTCACTGTGCTGTGTAAGGAATAATTCCATGTTTGTCACTTAAATTTACCTTGTTATTGGACCAACTTAAGTGAGTGTAATGTGGTGTGGTATGTGTTTAAATTTAAACTCGGTTGTCCAATATAGCAGCAAGTCCTCAAGCCATACAAAATCGAATTTGGAATGTCTGAGTTCTTGCATAATACATAAACCTTAGCAAGAATTAGATACAAATTCCTGTTGCTAAGTTCACAAATGTATAGGGGCCTTAAACTGTGTAGAGCCTATGAAGAAATTAGACCTAGGTTTTCATATAAGAATAATGTGATAGCATTTATTGTTTCATTCCAATTATGTTCTGATATAGTTTTTCTTTCATATGTTTTTAAATCAATATTTTGGTCACAAATTATTCAGGAGTCCCCTGCTGAAGCAGCAATATGCAGCACGCCTCATATCATTCTTCCAGAGAATACAATTTTGCCAGATGCAGAAAAAGATACCAATCTAGCTTTCAGGTAATACAAAAATAAATACTGAACATTATTATACTGTGTCAGAATGCCCCCTACGCCGGTGGAGTTGCAGCGGCGTCTGTCCTGTGTCTGAACTGTGCATGTGCGGCATCCGAGGGGGGTTACGCGTCTGTTGGTGTACGGCAAGTTACACTGGCATAAGTGCACTTACACCAGTGGATCTACTGTTACACAGGATTGGGCTGTCAGTCTCACAGAGGGAGGGGGATCATCAGCAAGGGAAAAAACATGGGCTCCCCATCCCTCCCCACAAATGGAAAAGCAGATGGGATAGAATTATTTGGGGCAGAATTATTTTGAACAAGGCCTTGCCTGCAAGGGAAAGGATTAAACATCCCCTCTGTTTCTATACTCAAGACTAGCAGACTGACCACGGTTGCTTTTAATTTATAAGAAAATTGGGAAATGAGTTTGTATGTTTCCCATATAACATTTCATCTGGGCTTGAGAGTGATAGAAGTGGAGGAGTACATGTCACAGAACAGGATATTTTTGTAGATCTGAGAATAGAACTCTAATCCCTTTACATCAGGATGTAGAATGGTAAGGGCCATTAGAATATAACCCCTCTATGCCTTATTTTCATTACTAATTATGTTGCTTTTGACTTTGAACAAAATAGGTGAAAACTTTAATAGTAAAGATGTCTGTATTGTATATTTAGCTATATTTAACCTTTAATTTATAACATTCCAAAATAATCTTGTAAGGGAATAATCTAAACATTCTGTGCATAGTGGCCATTCCCTTGCCGACAGTTGCACACAATTCCCCTTTTTGTAATGAAACTTACAATGGTATAATTGGACACAAGACAGTTCCCTAGATATTCATAATAAAAAAGCAGGTGCATTTTTTCTGCCCAACATGCCAGCTTATTCTTCATGTGCAGGGGCGTGCGCTGAGTGGTGCCCTGGTGCGGAGGGCCCCAGGGCGCAAGGGCGGGAGGTGGTGCGGGGGGGGCGGGAGGCTCCGGAGGAGAGCGGGAAAAATTTGAATTTTTCCCGCTTTTTTGGGCCGATTTTCGGCGATTTTAAGGGGTTTTTAAAGGGGTTTTTAAAGTATGTATGCTTTGCGGCACTTAACTTGTGTATAGGAGCCTCCAGCGAAGCGATCGGCTGACTCTCTCCAGCGACGACGTTCTCTTCCAGGGGCGCAGATCGGCGATCTGAGATCGCTCCTCTGCAGCCCATGACTCGAACTGCTCATCGTAAGCTAATCGTTTGAGTTCACGCATGCGTGAATGGCTGTTTGCTATGCGCATGCGCGAACTCAAACGATGAGCTTACGATGAGCAGTTCGAGTCATGGGCTGCAGAGGAGCGATCTCAGATCACCGATCTGCGCCCCTGGAGAACGTCGTCGCTGGAGAGAGTCAGCCGATCGCTTCGCTGGAGGCTCCTATACACAAGTTAAGTGCCGCAAAGCATACATACTTTAAAAACCCCTTTAAAAACCCCTTAAAATCGCCGAAAATCGGCCCAAAAAAGCGGGAAAAAATCGGCAAAAAATTAGCATAGTTTATGCTAATTAGTTTTGGGGCGGGGCGGGGAGGACCGGGCCCCACCCGCAAAATCGGCTGGGTACGCCACTGTGTGAGATATTTTGCAGGGCTATGTGCATGAAACAAAGTACTGTAAATGCCTGGGTTTTTCAAGAATATCACTGTTCAGTTTTTCAAGAATATAGGTATACATATGCCAGCCATTTTGAAATTTTTATTTCAAAGTCTTTGAAATAGACTTTGAAATAGACAAAGATTTCAAAGTCTTAGAAATTTAATGTACCTGTACTTCCTTTGGCCAAAGATTGCATGGGCCAGAGGAAGGACATTAAATAGACTTTGAAATAAAGATTTCCAAATGACTGGCATATGTACGAGGAGACCCATAGGCAATCAGGCAGCCTACCGGGGGGTTAAGTAAAAAATACCTCCTGTTGGTTGTCCAATCACCCCCGCCACCATTGGATGCAGTGCTTGCACTGCCAACTCGGCTGCATCGGCACCAATGGTGTGGGATAGAATTGGGCAGTTAATCACCACAAAGAATAATTCTGAGTGGCATATCTCTTTTGGGGATCTCATTAGTTTTGTTCTTATACAATTTTTTTTTTTTGTTCCTGCATCTTTTCCCCCAGACCCATTAGTCCTCGTCTGCGGCATTCTAATAGACACACTAGGACATCAGCTAGCTCACTGACCTCTGTGGGTAAGAAATAAATTTCATGTTTCTAAGGATCACAATATATTTGATAAACAAATATATTGATGGAAACTAAGATATCACTTGATGAAAATCTGTTGGTTTATATCAGGGCTTCTCAAAGTGTGGGTCGCAACCCACTTGGTGGATCACAACCCGCTGCGGAGGTAGGTTGCAATCTGGGCCCTCACACCCGCCCTGGTTTGGCTCTAAATCAGAGCCATTCTGGAAGCTGAATTACTCACTGGGAGGGTGGGGAGGCCTCTTCCAGGTTGCGCCAGGCCGGCAACCCACTCTACTGGACTCTGCAGGCCTCAAAATGGCCCACAGAAGCCTCGGAATGCCATGTCCGGTTTGCTTCCGAAACCGGAAGTGGCTTTCTGAGGCTTCTGAGGGCCATTCTGAAGCCAGCAGAGACCAGTAAAATGGGTCGGCCTGGCGCAACCTGAAAGAGGCCTCCCCACCCTCCCAGTAAGTCATTTAGGCATCATGACCTACCACGGATGACAAGGTGGGTCGCAGTGCCAAGAAGATTGAGAACCACTGGTTTATATGAATTTGAGTTTCTGTCCTGGAGAAGTTTTGATGAATGTGGAATCTCAACATGCAGTATGATGGAATGGAAAGCTTAAGTTTATACCCTTGGGACTAAAATATATATTACGATAATTGCATTATAAAGAAAAATGCTTAAGATCAGAAATGTCCCTTTAACAAGAAGATGTTGAGAGCATCTGCAGCATGTTGAGATGTTAACCCTTCACCCTACACTGTTTTCCTGCCAAAAAATACCCCTAAAGTTGGGAAATGGGATAACCTCTACATGCACTGCAATCCTTATCTGGATTGAGCCCCTTCCAGCTGCTTTTTATTTTTGGTTTTTTGTTTGTTTTCTAATTTGTATGTTTATAACAGAAACAATTACAACAGAAATCAAATACATAAACAACAAAGACACAACTGCAACACAAAACACAGTATTTTAAAGAATTTCCACTTATCTCAACTCTAGACATATCAATATTCTCTATTACCTTGTTTAATTCAATATGAGCCACTTTTCTATTAAATCCAACTCTCCTCATTCTCCAAATCCGCAAGTATACAAATCATTATTATCTAAGCCCTGCACAAAGGCCATAAAAGGCTTCCACTCTGTCAAAAATTGATCTATTGTCTTTTCTCTTATTAAGGATGTCATCTTTGCCGTCTCTGCTAACTCCAACATCTTCATTGTCCAATCTTCTATTGTAGATATGCTGGAGAATTTCCACTTCTGTGCATAGAGTAATCTTGCAGCCGTTATCATATGTAAAAACAAAGCACACTACCATGTCTCCTTTCCAGTTGATTATTCATCAAACCCAACAAGAAAATCTCTTGTTTCAATTGTATGTTACCATTGGCCGCGGCTCCCCATTACATGATGTTGATGCCTGCCAATTGGCATTGCACTGTTTTCTGAAAGGATTCCATGGCATTCTGTGTAGTAGCGTCACTAGGACGCGCGTCACCCTGGGGCAGGGGGCACGCGTCACCCTAGTGACGCTACGATATCGCGGCGCGGGGGGGCGACGCGGCTCCCCCCCACATCGCCCTCCGGACGCTCCGAGGCCGGGCTTTTTGCCCTCAAAATGGGTCTGCGCATGCGTGAACATCCGAAAAATACCCGGATGGACGCGCTGCCTGGGCCTTCTTTCAGAAGGCCCTGGAGCACCGACGGGGTCGGACGCTCCGAGGCCGGCTCCCAGGCCGGCCTCGGAGCGTCCGAAGGGTGTCGCGCGTCACGGAGGTGGCGCACACGGAGTGCGCGCATCACCCCATGGCGCGCATCACCCGGGGGCGCCCCGCCCCCCCCACCACGCTCCAGCGATGCCCCTGATTCTGTGGCTCCCCTGGCTGGTTTCCATGGCTCCCCTGGGAGCCGCGCCTCCCAGTTTGGGAACCACTGCACTATACAGTTATATAGCCACTGTAGCATGTCCACACTTCATTTAAGTTCAGCTGTATAATCTATTACAGAGGCTCCATCCACTTCAACAGAGTGGTTAGCAATGAAGTGGGTAAAATCGAATCCATACAGCAAGCAAATATATAAAGCTGATATGGAGTCTGACCATTGGTCATTCCAGAGCAGAAATGTCTGCACTGACTTGCAGAGGCTGTCCAGCCCTACCTGGCAATGCCAGAGATTGAACTTTCTGCATGCAGAGCATGTGCTCTACAAAGCATGCAACACTGTGACCCCTCTCCCATAGATGAAACACTTCAAATGAACACTTACATTGTACAACTTGTAATTCAGATACTCTGCTATTTAGACAATGCCGGTCATGTGATTGACTTGTTGAATGACCAGTTGCCAGATGTTAAAATATCTGATGAAGATAAAAAGAAGAATCTTGAGTTGTTAGAAGAAGCAAAGAGAGTGAGTGAGAGGTTTCTCACACGAAGAGGAAGAAAATCAAGGAGTAGCCTTTCAGAGTCTCCCACAGGTACATACGTATTTGAAGATACTTATTTTGAAATGCTGTGCAAGTGGAACATGGGTATGCAATGCGCATTTTACCACAATGAACTAATTATCATTTTAATAAAAATGTGGCACCATGAAATCTTCATGGTATTGTGACACCATAAAGGCATATTTATTAGTCTCTGTGGTGCCACAGAACTCTTGGTTACAGTTTGCTTTCAAATCTGTGAATTTCTCAGACAGAGTTTATATATTCTGAATCTATTATCCCCACTTAAAGCACTGTTGCATTGTAGCATGTTTTGAGGGTGGGTAACACCAGGCAAGGAGGATTGTACTACAGGTAACAGGATGGTGTAGTGGTTTGGGAATCGGACTTGGACCTGGAAGATCCAGGTTCAAATCCCCGCTCAGCCACGAAGCTTCCTGGTTGACCTTGGGCCAGTCACTATCTCTCAGCCCCACCTACCTCACAGGGTTGTTATGAGGACAAAAAGGAGGGGAGGAAATATGTACACCACTCTGAGCTCCTTGGAGGAAGGGTGGTATAAAAATGTGAAAAATAAATAAAAATAAACTGCAGGTGATGGCAGAACCTATACTGGACAAACTTGCCCATGCAACACAGTGATGACTGAAAAATAATGACAATTATAACTGCTGTTGGATTAAATTTCAAGTTTTCCTAGCTTTTGAACCACCTGAACAGAATACAATATATCGAATGGATGCGTCTTACTTAAGAGAGAGTTTTATTGCCTTTATTTTAGCTGCTTTTAGAGCCTCTTCTGAGGAGAAAAGCAGGTTAGAATTTTTTTTAATAAACCCGCAAATTGTTTTCTTTGCTACATTTGACAAAAGGTCCTGTGCTAAATAAGCTACAATTTTGGCTGTACTGATACTGCTTTTATTTTCTGTAGAAATATCTACAGAATTTATATGCTGTCATTTATATGTTGTCATTATATGCTAATTTATATGCTGTCATAGAAGGGGCATAGCATTGGGGCAGGGGAACTGCCCACAGTGGAAGGATAACTCTGTTTACAGTGCGTGCTTCTCTACTGAGATGGTGGTAATAGTCTTTATGGTTAATTTAACTATTCTTCCTCCTCCTGCCCTGCTCCATTTCCCCGTGAAAATGTCATTGTCCCTTTTGGATATCTGTTACAGGGTTAACTCCACCTTACTACAAACTCAGTAACTGACTCACAAGACCTAACTACTAATTTTTGATTTGCTGGTGTTGGTGTTTGTTTTGTTTTAATGCAGCCATATCCCCAACACTTAGTCCCAGTGTTTCACCTGCGCCATCTCGGAGCAACTCTTTCACACTTCCAAGTCCAACAGGTAAAAGTCAGTGCTGTGTGTTATTTTTTAAATTAGTCTTATTTGTTTTATTTAAGAAATGTTTATTCCCCCCTTTTGTCCCCATAGGAGTACCAGGGTGGCTCACAACAATAGTTATTTATTTATTTGATATTTCAATTTATATGCTGCTCTATCCCATGGGCTCAGAGCTGCTTACAGTATTTTTTCCCCCTACGTATTATTAGTAGACCTAAGGGGACTGACAATCTTAAAAAAGGGAATGATAGTATAAACAAAAAAAATTAAGAACAATAAAGTGTATTAGTATAATGTCTCATAAGTTTCCTAGTGATAAGCTATGAGGCATTCTGTGACAGACAGGTGACAAAAATGTCAACAAACATAACAGACCTGCTGGATGAGATTGTAGTGCCATTTGGTCTAGCATATTGTTTTCTGCAGTAGTCAACCAGATGCCTCTGGGAAGCATAAAGGTAGCAACATAGATGGCATAAAGGTAGCAACCCTTTACCAGTGTTGGCCCTCTTAAATGTATTGCTTTTTTAATTTTTTACAATGAAGGGGTCTATTTAGTTTTCAGGACTAATACCCATTGATAGACCTACGGCCTTGCTTTACGATAGCGGGACACTGTCCTGCTGTCATAAATCAGCTGCCGATGATGCACAGACCACGCCACCAGCAGCCATTTTTGAGTCACTGTCGTAAAGCAGCAACAGCAGCAGCCTGCCATCACAGCCGGCAACCTGCTCTTGTGCAGGTAAACTGGCGCAGTGGGTATTGAGGGGGTATAACAGGACCATGGCCATTGGGAGGCGTTGCAGGGGTGAGCAGGTGGTGATTATCAGTGGCATCAGCATCACCAATATGCTATGCCCCCCCATGCCTTGCCATGCCCCCTTGGGTTTGCTCGTACTTGCACCAGCCAAAGAATGGCGCAGGCCCAAGTAGATACATAGGATGATGGGGGCTTAACCAGGTGTAAGGGAACAAAAGTTCCCTTACCTTGAGGAGGCCTCCGGTACTGTCCCCCTACCATCGGATCCAGTGTGTGCCCCATTGGTGCAGCTGCATTGGCGCTGGTGGCAGGGGATAGGAATGAGCTGCTAGTTTCCTCCATAAATTTTCCTACTACCCCTGCTTAAAGCCATCTACCCTAAAGGTCATCAATAAATATTCTGACAGCTCATTCTATAATTTAAGAATATCTTGTGTGCAGTACTGATATAACAAGCCAGATGTACATTGAGTTTGTTTAGGGTTTTGGTACTAAAATGCTCTATTCTGTGTCTGTAGTAGCCATCTAACCACTCTACTTGGGGGGCTAATGACAATATATTTAAGTATGTGGCAGTGATGTCATTTTTTTTCATATCATAGGTTCGGATGCATGCACATCCACAGTTGGTTCAGGGTCTCCACTGCAGGCAAGAATGCATTAATTATTTTTTAATTGTTGACTGTTTCGTGCTAAGGGCTTATCTTGACAATCAGTTACCTGAACATTACCTTGGCAAATGTGTTTCCCATACCTGTCCTGGCCCCTGCAAGGGGCTGACGGTAAAGGCCTGCTCCCCTGCGGCCTTGAGTCTGGGAAACACCTACCAGCCTTCAAGCCCGCATGCTGTAGCTTTAACCTTGCCTTAAATCCTGCTGGTCTCCTAACCTTTCTCTTCCTGTTATTTACATTAATAAAAGTGGCCCTTTACACCCATATTACTGACTTGCGTGTTTACTGGGGAGTGCGTGGGCAAAAACTCTCTCTTGCAAATGCTTCCTTAACCCTTACATTAACATTACAAGACTAATACAAGATTAGAAGCCCCACATCTGTCCTGTTTCATGTATTTCATGCTTTTATAACAAGTGTTAAGAGCTTAATGGAGGGAGATCATATCTGATGTAGTAGTAATGTTATGGGCAACTTGCAGTTAGTGCCCGACTGTTGTACTACACATGAAGCTGCCTTATACTGAATTAAACCAGTATTCTCTCTGGTATTGTTGTCAGTAGCTCTCCAAGAATTCAAACATGAGTCTTTCCAGCCCTGCTACCAGATGGTTCTGGTGGAGTTGTGAGGGACTGAACCAGGACTTTCTACATGCAAAGCATATTTTCCACCACTCAGCTACAGCCTCTCCCCAAAACTGTGCAGCTCTGACTACAGTACTTATGAAGTTATAGCACTAGCTGGAGGGGGCATGGAGACATTTAAAGCAGGAACAGTATAGCTTATTAACTGTGGTCATTTGTGATTTCAGCCTTTGTGAGATAGTTCTGTGATTAGCAAGTCCTTAGCGCCGTGGC
Source organism: Plestiodon gilberti rubricaudatus (assembly GCA_026170595.1). Taxonomy (NCBI): domain Eukaryota; kingdom Metazoa; phylum Chordata; class Lepidosauria; order Squamata; family Scincidae; genus Plestiodon; species Plestiodon gilberti. The sequence goes on along the minus strand of JANXHW010000001.1, from coordinate 231,514,418 downwards.
TCTAAAGTATTTCTAAACCCCTAGAACTTTAAAGTGAAAATAAAAGCTAAATCTCCTATAAATATCTTCCGTTTGAAACTGGACAGCATAACAATGATACTTTCCACTGCTTCAGTGTAAATGTTGCTTAATGTAAGCACTTGATTTGTGCAGTTCTTATTCAGAACCACTTCTGTTGAAGTTTAGTAGAGCTTTACTTGAATAAGAATTGCTAAATCAGACTTTTTGTCCTGAATACATTTCTTTTTTAAAAATAAAATGGTTAATCTTAGTAAAATGAAGTTAAACTCTCTTACCATTTTGTAAAAATTATATCATTATTTGTTTGTTAGTTTTATTTTTAGTTTTTTTTAATTATTTTCAGAATGCCACAAAAGGATTAGCTGATCAAAAGCAGAATGATCAAAGGAAAGTTTCTCAGGGAAGACTGGCTCCTTGCACTAGTTTTGAAAACTCAAAGGAGAAGCTGTCCGAAAAAGAGGAGAACTTTGTTCCACATAAATTTATGGATAATCTATCTAGATCCTGTACTTCAGGTAGTGACACTGACAGAGTATCTTTCAATGGCGGCACAGACATCTGTGAAAATGAACTTGGAAAACAGTTCCCTAAAAAAACAAAAGAAAATAACTTTCCTTTGAAAGGCCATTTACAGGGGTTGGGGATGATTACATTGGACCCAAAGTCAAAGAGTTCAGCATTACTGCCAAAGGATTCAAAAGTTTCTTGTAAAACAAAACTTAATGCAACTGGTACCCGCCCTCCCTTACTACGAGCTGTGTCATGGGATCATGTAGAACCAGACAATACAGAAAAGGCACCTTTTAAACCACGATCTGAAGATGGGAAAAACTTTGCCATTAGTAAATCCAGCAACATAGCAACTAAATCATCAGCATTCAAAGATCTTCAGATACAAGTTCAACCAATACGAATGCAGAAACTGACAAAACTCAGAGAGGTGAGTTTCTATAAATTGGGTCATCTGTTTCCTTTTGGACTGTGTGTTTTTGTACCAGTACTGTGCAGTTGGGCTAGTAAAATGAATGAAGAAAAATGCATTTTGAAAAGTATCAAAAACATTGTCTCTTCACACAGTTTTTGTTATACCAGAGGCCATATTTGGGTAGTGCAGTGGAAGATGGATAGGAACTTAGAAGACAGTTAGAAGTGAACCCTAGATGGAGAGCAAAACAGTTCAGACAAGGTTCTTTGGGAGTAGGTCAAGAGACTGAGCTACAAAAGTATAAGTCTCTTTTCCTGGTCACTAATCCCTCCTAGCCACGACCTCTATTATCAAAGCCTTGTCAGATGTTGCTTTTTACTCCCTGAAGCTTAATCTCCACAATCATGAGGACTACACACTCACTTTTTAATTTGTTTTTTTAAAGAGCAGCAGCAGAGACACTCTAGAGTCTGATTACATATTCTGATTATGAAATGGGTGAAAAGCACACCATTTTATATAGTTACAGTAAGTTATTTTAATAGGCTGGTTTGCTGAAATTACCACAAAGTGGAAAACTGAAATGAAATGTTTAAATCAAGACAGTATTTTCCCTATGTAGTGGCTTATTAACTGCGCAATCCTACCTAACTTTCCTACCTAACTTTAGACTGGTGGAGCTCCTGCTCCGCTGACCTAAAGCATCGCAAACGTGCCGTAAAGCATGTTTGCAACAACTCGGGAGTAAGTGGCACCGGCACGGAGGCCAGCACCGTTCACTCCGCTACCTACCTTGTCCCGTGCCAGCTGATGCAGGTAAGGGCCACGCCAGTCAGCGGGAGGGTGGGCCGGGGCAGTGATGGATGGAGCCATTGACTGGGCTGGGAGGGGGTGGGGATATCGGCGGCGATATCCTGAGCCCCTTCCCAGGCCGTGCTGGCCTTACATGGCCTCTCCGTATGTATGCCAGCTCTAGAGCTGGTGTGCATATGAGGAAGCCCATAGGCCCAGGCTTGCTTACACCCGAACATCCCCTTCTCCCAAGGTGCAGCCTAGCAGTGCGGGGGCAGCCCGGAATGGGCTTAGGATGCAGCAGCCAATCCGCATCTTTACATAGAATTATACCGCAAATGTGTAGTTTTAATATTTAATTAGAATGTACTTGTTCTCACTAACCTAAAATGACAGCCTCTTAATATCGTTAGATTCTTAGAAAATGTCCCTATTGCAATGGCATCGTCTGATATGGGGCAGGGGGGCGGGGGGCCCCAGGGCATAGGGCGCTGAGGCCTCCTGGGGGGCGCGGACCTCCTTAGGTTTCGTTTTCGAAACCTTTTTTCCTTTTTTAACCTATTTTTTGCTGTTTTTCGGGGGGGTTAATGTTAAACGGGCCTCTGTGAGTGTAGTGTGTGCTTTCTCCCCACGTAGTTGTTATCTGTAAGCCGATCGGAAGCGCCCCGAAGTTCGGGCGCCCGGGGTGAGCTTCCTCCGGCAAGCCCCCAGAACTTCTTCCTTCTGCGCATGCCCAAGTCCTTTCAGTTCTGCGCCTGCGCTAACTGCACCGGGCACCATTCCTTTAGTGCAGGCGCAGAACTGCAAGGACTTGCGCTTGCGCAGAAGGAAGAAGTTCTGGGCGCTTGCCGGAGGAAGCTCGCCCCGGGTGCCCGAACTTCGGGGCGCTTCCGATCGGCTTACAGATAACAACTACGTGAGGAGAAAGCACACACTACACTCACAGAGGCCCGTTTAACACTACCCCCCCCCGAAAAACAGCAAAAAACAGTTAAAAACCCGTTTTGGGGGGACGTCGGGGGGGTTATTGGGGGCGTCAGGGGGCCCTGCCCCAAGCCGCACCGGGCGCAGCGACGCCTCTGCCCTATTGAGTGAGTAATGTTTACTATCTGAGAAACATTTATGGCTTCCCCCTTGCAAATTATTAAGGTGAACATAAAACACAGTGTAGAGGTATTTCAGTCTCTGATAAAGTACATTATATATAAACAGGAAGAAACTGATGAACTGTCCTGTCATCTCAAAGTAATATTTGGGAATGAAATAACCTATTTTGGTCTCAGGAGATTTCTTCACATCCAAAAAAACCTTTCCTTCCTGAGGATATATCAACAAATCTTATCTTAAACATTGCTTCAAGAGTTTCTGCTGTTCATGCATTTCCGTTTCTTTTGTGTCCTGTTTCTTGCAGCTTGTAACACTTTTCCAGGGTTATATACACTGCATCATGTTTTTAGAGAACTAGTTTTGTGCATCACAGATATCTAAGGTGTATTAAGGAAATCTGAGTCAGGATCCAACTGTTTTTGTCAGAATTCTAAGCCTGCCTTTGGGCCTATGTTGTGATGGCAAAGAAGCAATTCTTTTTCTTATCTGTGTTTCATCATTGATAGAGAGGAGGGGATAGTTTTTGCTGCTAGAGCATAAAAACCATTTCTGAATTTAGCCACTGTCTTTAGAGCCACAGAATTCTAGTCAAGTTACCTCTAAGGGAAGATGTTGCTAGTCCCCACCCTTTTTCCATGAATGTATGTGTGGAAGTACATTCATCCCTTCACATATTAAAAAACCCTTTAAAAACAATCCCAGAGCACTTCAGGAATTGGGTAGGGGAAAAATGTAATACTTGCTATGGGCATTGTCCAATAAGTTCCCATGGCTGACTGTAGTGTACATACCTCTTTTACAGTCATGTTGGTAAGGCTACTAGAAGTTTCTTCCAGCTTTTCCAGCATATAGTTAAGTGCTATAAAAATCTGCAAAATTAGTTCGACCAGACAAGGACATTAAAACAACAACAACAAATTGTACACATATTGTCCCCAAGTTTCTGAAAAGCTATATTTGGTATATAGCAGGGGTAGCGCAGCGGGTTAAACCGCTGAACCATAAGCTGTCGATCGAAAGGTCGGCAGGTCGATTCCTGCGACGGGGTGAGCGCTCGTTGCTTGGCCAGCTCCTGCCAACCTAGCAGTTCCAAAGCATGTCAATGCGAGTAGAGAAATAGGTACCGCTTGCGGGAAGGTAAACAGCGCTCCGTATTCCAGCTGCATGCTACGCGCTGCGGCAAGGAGAGTCATGACGGCCACATGACCACGGAGGCGTCTTCAGACAACGCTGGCTCTTCGGCTTTGAAATGGAGATGAGCACCACACCGTAGAGTCGGACACGACTGGACTTAATTGTCAGGGGATACCTTTTAGGGGTGGCCAAACTGCGGCTTCTGAGCCACATGCGGCTCTTTGACGCATAATGTGTGGCTCTCGGAAATATGTGGGCTGAGCTCCTTTTTCCATCACAATATAAAAGGTAAATAAGAAATTTTCAAGCTTTATTTACCAGGTATAAACTGAGAGTTCACTGGATTAAAACATAAGTTTATTGTTCATGATGAGTAAGTATATTTAAGAATTTAAATGCTTCTTAAATATTGTGGCTCTCAAACATCTCGAGTAGATAAATAGGTACCGCTTGCGGGAAGGTAAACAGCGCTCCGTGTTCCAGCTGCATGCTACGCACTGCGGCAAGGAGAGTCATGCCGGCCACATGACTACGGAGGCGTCTTCGGACAACGCTGGCTCTTCGGCTTTGAAATGGGGATGAGCACCACACCCTAGAGTCGGACACGACTGGACTTAATTGTCAGGGGTCACCTTTACCTTACATTAAGCACATTTGGCCACCCCTGGTGTATAGCCTTAGCATTGCTCATTAATTCCAAGCAAAAGTACTCAATATTATGAGCTGTGATCATTATAACTATCAATTGTTGGAGCCAATTAATTCCTTGTGAAACGTCATAGATCTTGCCTTTTCAAGTCATCTGTGTCTCCTAACTATATCTTAATAGCTTCTTGGTAACTAGAACTTGATAGCTGACTATTGGGTAGTAATACCAAAAATACCCCAAAGACTCCCAATGTTTTATAGTTGATGATTTTTGTACTAAATCCAACAATATTTTGATTACTACCAGCTTCTTCCATGTACATGATTAAAGTGCTGAGTTTGCATTATTTTATAGTACTTACTGAAAAGTTGATTTCTTAAGAAATAATTCATAGTTTTTTTCCAATCAGGAGCACAAATTGATGCGGAATCAAAATTTAGTTGGCCTTAAACTCCCTGACCTCAGTGAAGCTGCTGAACAAGAAAGAGGTAAAATACAATGAAATGTATTTATGATTTGAAGTGGGGGAGCTCTCCTCTGCTGATGTCAACTCTTTTTTGAGAAAGGAGCGTTTTGCTAAAAAAAAAAAAAAAATCAGTAAGGGCAACCATGTGTGATATTTTTCTGTATGGATATAGAAGAAAAAAGTGTACACTACTGTGTGAAATGTTACTGCCCTTGTCCAAAACCCATTGTTGGGAGTGGGAGGTTTTGCCTCTGTTGGGGAAAGGCACGAGGCTGGGAAGATGATGTTTGGCTCTGTCCCTCAGTCACTACCCAGTGTGACCATTAGCCAGCTCTGCCTGCCTAGAGCCTCAGTTCAGACAGAACGCAGCAGCCCTCCCACCTGGGAAAATAATAAAGGATTAGCTGTTTGATTATTGGCCAAGTAGGCATTTACACACAAATAGATCCCATTGATTGTTTGCATGCAGGAAAACTAAATTATCTTTAAAAATTGTTGGTGGGTTTGTGAATCAAGATCTATGGAATTGTAGTCCAATCAGTGTCCCAGCTGCCACTCTTCAGACAGAGAAAAATGGCAATTTCACTTATTGATAACAGAGTGCTTGTGATTTTTTTTCTCTGGATTTTATCTTCAATCAGAAATATATGAATGGAATTCTCAGATTAGCCTTATTCTCCCACTTGGTTTCTCGAGGCAGTCTATGGTGATTTTGCCTTCTCTCCACCCCCTAAAAACTTCAAGATCATGAGAGTGCTTGTTTAGTAGTGTTTACTGCTCAGAATATGCCGATGAAATATTGTTTCCTAAGGTACTTTATACAAAAAAATGACATCTTCTTCAGGGTCTTCACCAGTCCCTTTCTTATCGGAGGAGGAGGAGGAGACGGCGGCAGTAAAGAGTAGATGTGATGTCATGCCAAACATTTCTGATGCTCTTTTACGAAAGCTTCATGTGCAAACATCTATTCCAGGAAGGTAAACTCCTCTACTGTGGTACCTCTACTGTTGTACCTGAAAGCATGTTGTAAAAGAGATGCTTGTGAAGAACAGGTGTAAAGCAAGGCCTCAGTCTGACTCCATTTGGGGAAGCCTGTCTCCATCTTGCACCAGCGGTGGGAACCTGGTTCATTAGAGCGGCGAGAAAGGAGCTCATCAGGATTATGGCTTACGGCCTGGCCAACAAAAAAGAAGTTCACAAAGTGGTTTACATAGCAAGAATAAAATAAATAGTCCCCTGTCTCAAAAGGGCTCACAGTCAGCAACAAGTCAGAAGAAACATCAGCAACAGCCACTAGAAGAGACACTGTGCTGGGGTGAATAGGGACAGTTGCTGATCCTCCCCTGCTAAATATAAGAGATCCACTTCTTTAAAAGGCACATCTTTCCCGGGTAGCAGGTGAAAAAACTACAATTGCAAGGTGTAGATAGTCTCTCCACTTCTGTCCACATGACCACAACAGAGAACCACTGTGTACAATTGTTAGGGTGTTGAGCTAGAACCAGGGGGGACCTGGATTCAGATCCCCACTCAGCAATAAAGCTTACTAGATGAACTGAGGCCAGTGTGTGTGTGTGTCTCTCTCTCTCTCTGCCTAACCTATCTTACAGGGAGGATAAAATGGGGAGAAACCATACACTGAGTGCATTGGAGAAACAGTAGGATAAAGATGCTCTGTATGTGCATGTGTGCGCACGCATTTGTTTCCTTATAACTCAGTATTATCTCAATTGGAAAGTGAAGTTGTAATTTGAAGATGCATAGGTCTAACCATCTGTCTTCTCTTTATGTATTAATTCACATACATTTATATTGCTGGCAGTAAGAAAAACATTATTTAAGCAGAAAATACAGTCAGTCATCTAACTCCAAATATTAATGAACTTGCATCCTGACTTGTACATTTGCTGAGGTCTCTCTGGCCAAATTAATGAAGTGATAGTTCCTGTTCACTTTTAGTATTGTTTACTGTGATACTGTAGCAATATTGCATTATCTCAGGCTTATCCACTTCTCCAGAACTTTCACACCAATACAGGAAGTGAAAGAGTTTTTGTGATGTTTGTATAGCATAGTACTGTAACAATAAATCAACATTATGCAGCTATTGCCTCAGATCTTAAAAGGCTTGTAATCTTACATTTGCCAAGGAACATAGAGCATACTCAGGCTTAAAATTTGAAGGCACATGATGCAGCAGCTTTGCGGAAACTAAGTGGATCTGAAACTAGTCAGCACTCGCTCAGGAAATGACTTGGGAACTCTGTGTATACTGTCTTGACTGCCATCACTGAAAGGCAGGATATGCTAGTCTCTCTATGGCCAAATTACTCTGAACAATACTCTGTGTCCAGGTTCCACCTTACCTGCCCCTGCATCAGTCCCACGACGTCGTCCCCCGGGTGTTTACCCCGACGCCAGGCCTCCCCCCTCCGGCAAGGCGGAAGCATCAGAGATGGCTGGAGCGCGGGCCAGGTTGGGAGGAGCCCTGCTAGCCGTGGGGCCTTCTGAAACAACCTGGGGCGGGTGGGACTGACCTCATTTCTCGGCCTGGGCGGAGGCCAGGCAAGCCCGTGTGAGGCTTTTCCGGAGCAAGGGGGATCTCCCCCTCCAGTGGGAGATGGAACACGGTTTGACAGACTACCCCGTGAAGCAGGAGCTAAGGGGTGGGGCTACAGGTAGGCAGCAGTGAGATAGACTGGCTGCCCATGACCTACATGAGCAAAAGACCTAGGAGGAGGACGTGGAGTGCTGTAACGCCCTCCCCCAATCCTATCTGAGGCCTTACAGCTCCCAGGACACCGGTCCTGACGGAACGGAAGGCCGATGACCTCAAACTCCTACCAGAACACTGGGTCAGTGTGGCTCAGCCCCAGGAACAAGGTGAGCAGACAACCCCTGGGGGAGATGCAGTGGACACTTTGTCAGGGGATGCTATGCTATATTTACGTAGGTCTCCCTTTGGGGTCTTGAGCACCTTCATAGAATTATTGGTTCTCTGCCATATGTGGCATCTTCCACTAGATGTGTTCTCATTAGGTGGTCTCATAAAGTAGTATGGCATTCCAGTCACTGAGAAAAGTACTCTACTTTCAAAATATAATCACTATACTACTACAGGAGTATATGGATTCAGAGAGCTAACATCTCAACTTTTAAAAGGAAGTAAAACTGCCAGCTTCTTAGGCAATCCTTTTAACTCTTCCTTATCTAATCATCTTGCATGATATTTCTAAAACCGTTGATGGAGATAAAAACTTTGTATCTGATTTTGAAATGCTGAAACTACCAACTACAATCTAATAGATTCCCTTAAGTTAGTTCTGTTTATGTTGATTTGGGTTGCATTAATGTCACATTAGTGGCACTATCCTATGGTCCACAATCCTATGGTGCATGTGCTCCACCAGTGCAGACTGTCGCAAACATGCCATAAGACACATTGCAACAGTCTGCCTTCCAGGTCCGCCAGCAGAAAGGTCAGGGCCTTCCCACACACACTGGCAGAAGGAACAACACTTGCCGGAGCAGGTAAACTCCATGGCAAGCAGCGCAGGGGCAGAACTGGGCAGAGTGAGCGGTGACGGGGCAGAACTGGGAGGATCGGGCCCAGGAAGGGGGGGATCGGCAGTACCAGCGCACGCCATATCCTATCCCCCTTCCCAGGCCTGATCCACCGACACAGATCCACTTGGACTTGCACCAGTGATATTCCTGGTGCAGGTCTGAGTAGACCCGTTGCACAGGCTGGGGCTTTCCCCGGGGCAAGGGGACAAGACGAATGTCTCCTTAACTCAAGGAGACCCTGCGCCAGCTAAATTCCCCCACGGTGCAGTGGAAGCCATGCTGGCGCCACTGCATCAGCGCAAGGGAACTTAGGTAAGATTGGTTTGCCTGTGTCACATTATTGTTAGTTACTGTGGTTTATTCCATGATATTTTGATGGATTTCTCATTCTGTTTATCTAACTGCCTATGACTTTATAAAATGTTTCTCTGAACACTGCAATAGGCAAATAATGGTTCATTCTAAGGATAAATATCTTTGCTAAATAATTAACGTGTGTGTGTGTGTGTGTGTGTGTGTGTGTGTGTGAGAGAGAGAGAGAGAGAGAGAGAGAGAGAGAGAGAGAGAGAGAGAAATACTGAAGTGTATGGTTGAGAGACAAATTAATTTTTAAAAATGCTCAATTGAGTTCTGGTACTTTATTATGTTGCATATTCCCACTCTCTGCTTGTGGCACACACAAATTGAGCTGACATTTGATGGTTTCCTTCAATTAGATGTCCTAACCTTGTTAGATTCTTATTGGATCTGCTGAACAAATGATATTTTTGTGTTGCCAGATTGTGTAACTTTATTTCTATTTTTATTGCAGCTCCCCTCCACTTACCGAGAAAGAGGTTGAGGTAAGCTGAAGCTTTACTTAAAGAGCTTTAAGGGATATGATTATCAAGCTTTGTGTGCTGCATAATGCCAGTCAACATTTGTTACTAACAGCCCAATCCTATGGTTTTCCCTGCCATAGCATGCAGCTGCACACACCCTTCCACCGCAACATGCCCCAGGCCCTTCCCCCGTTCCTCCCACCCCACCAACTCACCACCATTGGTGGGCCTTTTTCTTCCCACTGATGTGCACTGGGCCTCTGCAATGTCTCTGGTGATCTGGAAGTGTGTGGCTACACGTGATTGCCATTTGCAATGGCTGGAACGCTCATTCTGGCGGTGGTGGCACATAAGTTTGGTCCGTAAGTTGTGCCTGCTTTTCAAGGAATGTCATACCTTGCATTAAAGTTTAGGTGACAATTATATTTTCACCATCTTCCCTTACTTAGTGGAAGATGAATATTACGTTGGAGGATGCATCCATGTAATATAGCTGTATGCTTCAAAATGACATGCTAAATTTTGAGGGAAGCTGTTTGACCTATCACACGGAGAAATTTGAATAGCTGTCAGCTCAGTTTATCTAGCAGGACCTTCTGCCAAGATGCCTAAAAACACCAAGTCAAGGAGCCCCTGATAGGCTTGCATTTTTTGACCAACAGTATTGTCATCACCATGTTGTGTATTATTATCTAATATTAACATGGCAACAGCTCTCTCTATGAAATAACCACAGTGCTGAATGAGGTTCCCTATTCCTTTTTAGAACCAGACTGACTAAGGGTTAGACCACGTGTTGCATTAATAACATGCTTGGCTGTGACATGCTTGCTTTTTACTTGCTAAATAGCAGCTGCAGGAGCACAATCTGGATTGGGGCTGTGGCATAAGGGGAAGGAAGCGTAATCCTTTGCCCCTGCTGAAGTCCAGATTAGCCCCCTGGCCATGCCTGTTACTGAGAAAATTGTTACTGAGAAAATGTTACTGAGAAAAACAAGCATGTTGCTGTCAAGCACGTTGTTAATGTAATGTGTAGTCTGATCCTAAGGAACTGAAACTTGCATCCCTCCGTCTGTCTCCTAGTGGCAAGAGTGCATGATTTGGGGTGACTCGGGCTTTTTTTGTGGGGGCACAGAAGTGCACAAACTTCATTTTCTACTGCAGGAAGGTTATGCACCTCTGTGAATAAGGAAGTGTGTTTGGGAACCAGAAACCAACTTCAGCCTTTTCAAATAACCTGTGCAGCAGCTCATCATATGTATATTGTCCCATTACCACAACAGTAGCATTTCCATAGTGTTTTATCAGTGTTTAATGTCACAATTATATTTTCTGATGGCTGCAGTAGTGGCATCTGTCTCTTTGGTGAAATGTTCTTAGTAAAATACCCCCCACTTCCTTTATACACCCCACTTCCAGACTGTTGACTTACAATATTGTGGATTAGCCAGTCAGATAACATAGGACTTTGCTGGGTTGTGATCAGTGGCCTGTAAACTAAACTGTTTCCTTTAGGATGGTGTCTTCCACTGTTCTGAAATACACAATAGGACCATGTTGTATACTCATATTGCTGATCTTGGCAAAGTGAAAAAGATTAGCATGCTTGTGACAGCCAGATTTTGTAATTAAGGACTGAGCAACATTTTCACTTGGGCTAGGAGAGTGTAATGGAAGCTGTGCTTGAGAAGAACTGTCATGGCCAAGCAGGTTTGAAGCAAGCTATTTTACAGGCGGCAAGTCTTCTGGATCTCTGTTGAAACTATTGGTGGTGGTTGCCATCTGTGCAAGACATGCTGTGTGCACTCCCTGCTTACATGTGTATTCCCCCCCCCCTTGCAGTTCAGAAAATTATTTCAGGATGACTCCCCTCAGGTCTTATTGTGAAGAACTTAACTGGGTTCTGACTGGTCAGGATGGCCACTGAGAATGATTAGTGGAGTTTATGGCTGCCAATACTGTAGTTTCTGCCATGTTGCCAGATAAATTACATCTGGGTAAGGATTTTACAGCATTGCAGTTGTACCCTATGCTGTAGAGTTTAAGAAAGGCTAATTGGATACCTTTTATATTTATACTATACTGTGCTACATACATGCAATGCTACCACTGAGATGCCCCATGAATTATACCCTGTGTATGAAAGACACACAGCTTCAGAAGTTTTTATTATGAACAACTGGATGCAAAGGCACTGAAAACCTGCAGACTAACACCAGGAAAGTTTGTATTGTAATAAAGTTCAGACAGTTTCATTTAGCCTAAGTTGGTACTAGAACTTTTTTTAATAGAGGCATTTAATTCAGATCAGGCAGTCCAAATATTACCAGTGGACTTTGCATAGCACAGCACAGTCATCTTCTCAAAATCAGAGTCCTCCAAAATGGAGTATTTGACTTCCAGGCGGACATGAGATATGGCACTTTCTTATTGGAAATTAATCCCTACCAAAAATGTATTTTCTTCTGTATATATTTGAATTCTGTTTTTCAATTGTATCACAGTGGGGTTTCTTTTTTCCTCCTCAAATAGAATGTGTTTGTACAGCTTTCATTGGCTTTCAGAAATGATAGTTATACTTTGGAATCAAGAATTAACCAGGCAGAGAGAGAGAGAAATCTTGCTGAGGAGAACACAGAGAAGGAATTGGACAACTTTAAAGTAGCTATTACGGTAAGAATTTCTGTGGCTGAACTTTCATTGGTGTTTATGTTTGTAAGGATTCACAGCGCAATTCGACTTAACATTTTTGCCGGTTTAACCAACAGCGCAGCGAGAACGGGAGGCCCCAGAACGGAAAAGGGATTCAAATCCGCTTTGAATTCCTCTTTTGGAGGGGATTTGAATCCCTTTTCCGTTCTGGGGCCTCCCATTCTCGCTGCACCGCTGATTAAACCGGCAAAAAAGTTAAGTCGGATTGCGCTGTCAGTACGTTTAACATACAGCCCAATCCTAACTAAATTCCCCCAGGCCAATGAAGAGGCGTCAGCACAAGGAACACTGTATCCCGTGGGGGAATTTAGCAGGTGGGAGGTCTCCTCGAGGTAAAGGGACATTTGTCCCCTTGCCCCAGGGAAAGCTCCAGCTGCCGCTATGGGTCAATGATATAGCTGGTGCAAGTCTGAGTGGATCCGTGTCAACGGTTCAGAATATGGTGCGGTCTGACGCAGCCGATCCCGGGCCCGATCCCCCCTCTGCGTCAGACTCACCTGCTCTGGCCATTGGCGCACGCAGGAAGACTCTAGCCTTCCTGCCAGCACAGCAGGCCTCTATGCTGTCGCAAAGTGCTTTCCAGTACTTTTGCAACATCTTGTGCCAGCGGAACACTGCTCCACCGGCATTAACGAAGGATAGGATTGGGCCAACAGTTACATCTGATTTTAAGGGTGTTAGTAATCAGTGATATGTTCCCAAAACCTATTCATTGTTGATTGCATAATTTGTATGACAAGCAGAAAATGTAACAGTGTTGTAAAAGGTATAAAATAACAAACTTTGCTATAAATGAGTCAAACTTCTTGCCTCACTTAGATGGTGTTTTTTTGGTTGAATTGAAAACTGTAAAGATACCTCAATTTACAGTTGCAAGCCAACATGTAGTACAGAACTCAAATTAAAGCTCCACAAGTCCAGGAGTTTTCACCTTTTAATGCTACTTCTTCTGTCCTCACCATTCTTCATGTGTTTGGGGCCAATGCTTTTTGATGAGGGGAAAGGCAATACAGGCACCTCTGGATTAACATGATCTTGATTTACATGTTTTCAAAATAGCTGGCAATTTTTGAAATAATGCAATCAAGTAGCTGCTAATTAGTTGATAACAAGCAACTCTATTAGACACTGGCAGCTTCCTGTGGTGGTGGTGGTGGTGGTGGTGGTGGTGGTGGGGTCTGGCAAAGGGCAGCCAATGAAGTTCACCACTGATCTCCTGGGGATCAGACTGATAATGACAGTGCTGCTCCCATGGGGCTAAGGCAGAGACAGGCACGGTGAGTGACAGTTACCAGCCACATCTCCCCCACCCCATGGTAGGAAAAGGCAGAGGCACCCATGTTTCCTGATGCCCTTGAAAGTTTGGACACTGCAATGGACTGTAGAGGCCCCTCTCTGAGCTCACACCTAAAAGGCAGAAGATAAAAAAAAAGAGAGAAAGAAAATGCGCTCACAGAGCTGCCGCTTACTGCTTTCTCAGTTTCCTTGCCAGCATCTTTGTTTTCATCGTTGCTTTCTCAGCCATTGACATCAGTAGCCACTCCCAGTGCCCCCCTCCTCCATCTTGGGCAAACAGAAGTCATCCTCCATCATCAGTGTGAGTGTTCGATGACTTTTCCCCCTAATTTATACCAGTTATGTTAGTTCCTATGGAAAAAATATTAACACATTTTAGTATATGTGCAGATTTCCAGGATCGCAACCCCCGTGTAAACCGAGAGCTGCCTCTATATGTATCAACTGAATAATTCTGTTGCATAATTTACAGTTTACTGCAAAGACGTTTGGTATCTTATTTGTGTTTTTTCTTCTTACGTTTGTGTCGGAACACAATGCATAGACTGAGCTTCCTGGAGCTTGCCCCTAAACATAAAGGGGTAGTTGTTGCTCTCTGCACTATGTTCAGTGCTCAGAGGCTGAATACTTGACCTCAGTTGACTTGGGGAGAATCAGCTGCATGGAATGAGCTCTTCTAATCCCTGAAAAATGCCCCAGGCAAACACACTCAAAGATGCTGAAGGAAAGGAATGAGGAATTCTGTATAGTGGGCAGCCATAACTCCACATAGTTGTACTATGTATAATATTTTATCTTCCATCTGGTTTCTCTTAGAAGTAAGAGGGGACATTAACATTTCTTCAAGCATTTATTATGTCTGGCTTCCACTAAAGACCAGATACTGGATTTGATAGGGGATTACTCTCTCCAAGATGGCTGCTCTTCTGCTTCCAGTCCTTAAAACTCTGTACTTCTGCAAACTTTATTCTCCTGCAGATGTGGTAGAGGCTGGGGTCATGATGCAATATTACAGCTAATTCATACATACATTTTCACATTTGTATTAATGAGTGTTTGGATACCCAGAACAATATTGCTTTCCTGACAACCCGAGACCATATTTACAAGTCTTTGACAAACTGCCTTTTCATGGGTATCAAACGGTAGGTTTTACTCTAAGGAGTACAATTACTGCCAAGCGCTGTTCTGTTTTGTTTTACCTTCTTTCCCCCACTCCACATAATGGAGATTATTCTGTTGTCAAACACAAATGTTGATGTGACTGAAAAATGTAAATCTGCTGTTACCTATAGACCATGTATGTGATTGAAGCTGATTCATGTTTAAGGATGCTGCATCTGTGGAGTTGGGTGTAGCCTTACTGAAATGCTGAAGGCAACTTCTGCACATCTTATCCACAGTAGTGTGTTGGGCAGGACACTGCTGTCCAGGGCCGTCTTAACGCATGGGCTTGCTAGGTAGTTGCCCGGGGGCCCACAAGCATAGGGGGGCCCCATCGGCTGCCACCGCTGCGGGAAAAAAGTGCTTTTTTTTAACCATCCCTGAGGGATGTGCTGGTCCTCGGGGGGGGGGGGGTTGCAGGGAGCCTGCGGACCCCTCTGCAGGCCTCCCTGCGCCTCAGAACGGCCCTCCGACATGATTGCGACCCACTTCCGGTTTTGTTGGAAAACCGGAAGTGTGTCACGATCACGTCAGTGCCCAGGGGCCTATAATGCACTTAAGACAGCTCTGCTTCTGTCATGTGATGAAGCTGCTATATACACTCATTTGTAGAAAATTTAAAGAAGTCCAGCACTGACATCAACAAACAGCGCAATCCTTACTAAAGCTTAGAATGGTGGACCGTGTGCTTGGCCGCTCTGAGCTGTTGCAAACGTGCCGTAAAGCACATTTGCGACGACTCGGGTGTAAGCAGCGCTGGCGCTGAGGCCGGCACCGCTCACACCTCCGGGGGGACCAACCCTGCACCAGACAACGCAGGTAGGCTCTGCCCTGCTCGGTGCAGGGGTGGAGACGGGCGGGATGGGCCGGCAAGGGAGGGGGGCCATTAACTGGCCAGAGTTGGGAGGGGGTGGGGATATCAGCTGCACGCTTCGGCCTTACACAGCCTCCCCAAATGTACGCCATAGGTTCAGAAGTACTCTGGCGTACATCCGAGGAGGCCCATGGGGCCCCAGCCAGCTGACAACCGGGGAAGTGGACGAATGTCTCCTTCTCCCTAGGTGCTCCTGGGCTGCCCCAGCACAGCCCGGGAACGGCCATAGGATGCAGCAGCTGGCCCTTTAGGCCGGCCACTTAAAAATTAGTCAGGATTGTGCCGAAAGTCTCATGCTTCATGAAGAGATCAGAGATTATTAAAATAGTAGTAATCCAGTTTTCTTGCTCTGTATCTTGCTTACCATAACAGTTAACCCAACTTTGAGTAGGGCTGCACTATTTGCCATGGTCTTAATGGCAAAATCTCCTATTATTAGACTTGCCAGGAAGAGTAGCAAAATGAAGAAATTTGAGGAAGATAAAATTAGGAGGATTGTATGTTTACATTTTTACCAGTGGAATTTCAAAGCTACACTTGAGGATTATCTGTTCTTTTTCAAATTCGGAAGAGCTTCATGTTGGCAACCTACTCTTCATTACTTGTGATTGTTTAGATAACTGTAAGATTAACAGGGCACAGAGTGTCTCTTGCTTTAATCGACAGATGGTTGTAAATTTTAATAAATGTTTAATTCCACAAGTTGCCGGTGTTTTAGCTGAGTGCTCTGATAATTGCCCTGATCCAGAAGGTCATGTGGCAGATGCAGATGTGCAGTTAGCTTTAGCTGAGTCCCCAAGCAGGTCCCTGCTCCATCCGACATGCCAACACTAAAATTTGAAAGGTTCAGAAGGGGTCTCCAAGAGTTATGGAGTGGAGGGTGGAGGATCTGGGTCATGATCTTTCTGAGTCCTTTTCCTATTGATAATTAAATAGGAAAAAAAGGTTCCTTAATCTAGTTTATGTAACCAGTTAATAGCGATAGTAATAGCACCAAAGAATGTAGATTTTAAACTGTTTAAATAGCAACAAGCTACCGTGATTTCCTGTTAACATTCTCCTTTTTGATTCCTTTGGAAACTTGCCAGTGTGGAAATGTGTCCGTTTCGAGGCTTTGCACTACTTAATGTGCAAAAATTAATTTTAAATATTTAGAGTTAAGAACAAATAATGATAGTAATTATTAAGGATGTTATTTAAAATACTATTTATTTAGCTATTTATATCCCACCTTTCTCGCCGAAGGGCACCCAAGGCAGCTCAAAACAACATCCATTTATTATATATATATATATATATATATATATATATATATATATATATATATATATATATATATATATATATATATAAAAAAACCCTACCTCTCCCCCCCCCCCAAAAGCTAGGTGACTTAAAATGTTTTTAAGCCTCGCCAGAACTGCTCCACAGAGGGGGCTGATCGAAGATCCTCTGGAAGCGTGTTCCAGAGAAAACTCTGTTTCTTACTGCCATCCCTTTTACCTCAGATGGCAATGAAACTCTTAGCAGGGCCCTGCCAGATGATCTCAGATGCAGAGGCGTAACCGCCTCCCTTGGCGCCCAGAGCACGGGGGGAGGCGCCCGTATAATTAAATAGCGTGGGCAGCCCTTTTCCCTCAGTAACAGTCTGAGCATGCGCAAAAAATTGCGCAGCGGGCCTTCCTTAGAAGACCCCGGGCAGCCGGCCGGGGAAGACGTCCCCAGCCGGCTCTCCCGATTGAGGGGGCCGGCCCGAGTCGGGCCCGAGTCGGACTCGAGTCTCCGAGTCCGTCTCGGACTCGAGGCGGACTCGGACTCGAGGCGGACTCGGACTTGAGTCTCTGAGTCGGACTCGGAGACTCGAGTCCGAGTCCGACTCGCGGGCGGAGCGGCGGGGCGCCCTTCGGGCGATGGCGCCCGGAGCGGGTGCTCCGCTTGCTCCGCCCTAAATACGCCTCTGCTCAGATGGCCTAAAGGGACCAGCCGGACTGTACAGAAGTAGGAAATCTCGAAGGTACCCTGGTTCCAGGCCGTATAGGGCTTTGTAGTTCAAAACCAGCACCTTGAATTAGGCCTGGAAACAAATTGGCAACCAGTGCAGGCGCCGGAGCAGCGGCTTGACAGAATAAAACCGCTGAGACCCAGTACGTCTCAGACTTAATTGACAAAATAAAGATCAATAAATCACCAGGCCCGGATGGCATCCACCCAAGAGTTCTGAAGGAACTCAAGAATGAAGTTGCTGACCTATTGACCAAAATATGCAACTTGTCCCTTAAAACGGCCACTGTGCCAGAGGATTGGAGGATAGCTAATGTCACGCCAATCTTTAAAAAAGGAAGGAGGGGGGACCTGGGAAACTACAGGCCGGTCAGCCTAACATCTGTTCCAGGGAAGATGGTGGAAAGTCTCATTAAGGATAAAATCTTAAAATACATAGAAGAACAAGCTCTGCTGAGGGAGAGTCAGCATGGCTTCTGCAAGGGGAAGTCTTGCCTCACAAACCTGTTAGAATTTTTTGAAAAGGTCAACAGGCATGTGGATGCGAGCGAACCCGTGGATATTATATATCTGGATTTTCAGAAGGCGTTTGACACGGTCCCTCATGAAAGGCTCCTGCGAAAACTCCACAGTCAGGGAATAAGAGGGCAGGTCCTCTTGTGGATTAGGAACTGGTTGAAGACCAGGAAACAGCGAGTGGGAGTCAATGGGCAATTTTCACAATGGCGAGAGGTGAAAAGCGGTGTGCCCCAAGGATCGTCTTGGGACCGGTGCTTTTCAACTTATTCATAAATGACCTGGAGTCGGGGATAGGCAGTGAGGTGGCCAAGTTTGCAGATGACACTAAACTTTTCCGGGTGGTGAGGACCAGCAGGGATTGTGAAGAGCTCCAGAAGGATCTCTCCAAACTGGGAGAATGGGCAGCAAAATGGCAGATGCGCTTCAATGTAAGTAAGTGCAAAGTGATGCACGTTGGGGCAAGAAACCAAAATTTCACATATGCGCTCATGGGTTCTGAGTTGTCTGTGACGGATCAAGAGAGAGATCTTGGGGTGCTGGTGGACAGGTCGATGAAAGTGTCGACCCAGTGTGCGGCGGCTGTGAAGAAGGCCAATTCCATGCTCGGGATCATTAAAAAAGGGATTGAGAATAAAACGGCCAATATCATTATGCCTTTGTACAAATCAATGGTAAGGCCACATCTGGAGTATTGTGTCCAGTTCTGGTCACCACACCTCAAAAAGGATATAGTTGAATTGGAAAAGGTGCAGAAAAGAGCGACCAGAATGATTCGTGGGCTGGAGCACCTCCCTTATGAGGAAAGGCTACAGCGTCTGGGGCTTTTCAGCCTAGAAAAAAGGCACCTGAGGGGGGACATGATTGAGACTTATAAAATTATGCATGGGATGGAGTGGATAGAGGGAAATTCTTCTCCCTCTCGCACAACACCAGAACCAGGGGACACGCACTAAAGTTGAGTGGAGGGAGAGTTAGAACAGACAAAAGAAAATATTTCTTTACCCAGCGTGTAATTCATCTGTGGAACTCCTTGCCACAGGATGTGGTGATGGCACCTGGCCTAGATGCCTTTAAAAGGGGTTTGGACAGATTCATGGAGGAAAAGACCATCACAGGTTACAGGCCATGGGCAACCTCCTGGTTTTAGAAGTGGGTTTTCTCTGTGCCAGGTGCAAGGGAGTATCAACGAGAAACAGGTTATCTTGTTGTCTTGTGCTCCCTGAGGCATCTGGTGGGGCCACTGTGTGATACATGAAGCTGGACTAGATGGGCTTTTGGCCTGATCCAGCAGGGCTCTTCTTATGTTCTTATGTTCTTAGTAACCACACGAGCCACTGCATTCTGAACCAGCTGCAATTTCCAAACTGTCTTCAGGGGCAGCCCTATGTAGAGCACATTACAGTAATCTAAGCGTGATGTAACTTAGGCGTGGACCACCATAGCCAGATCTGACTGACTCAGATATGGTCACAGCTGATGCACCAACCAAAGCTGGGCAAAGGCCCCCTGGGCCACAGCCACCACCCGACCATCCAGGAGCAGCTGTGAATCCAGCCGAACACCCAGACTGCAGACCTGTTCCTTCAGGGGGAGTGCAACCCCATCTAGCGTGAGGCCCGATCTAGTACCCGAGTATTGGTTTTCTGGATCAGGAGGACCTCGTCTTGTCCAGGTTTAGTCTGAGCTTATTAAACCTCATCCAGGTCCCAACTGCCTCCAGACAGCACTCCAGCACTTCGACTGCCCCCTTGGTATTTGGTGGAGATAGAGTTAGGTGTCATCAGCATATTGATGACACCCAGCTCCAAATTGCCCAATGCATTGAAGAATAATCACAAGTACAGTATTCTGAAACTTGAGGGAAGCAAGATGCCTCTGCTGCATATAAAGCATGTGGGGTACCACTGAGTTATGGCCTAACACGTAAACAAATGTTAGGTGAGCCAAAAAGTGGTCAAACCATCCTTCTTCCTCATACTCAGTATGTGACTCCATTGGTGCTGGAAAGCCTACGTAGTTTCTGAAATCTTTAGCAAGTTTTCTAAATGGGAGTATAAC
Source organism: Plestiodon gilberti rubricaudatus (assembly GCA_026170595.1). Classification (NCBI taxonomy): domain Eukaryota; kingdom Metazoa; phylum Chordata; class Lepidosauria; order Squamata; family Scincidae; genus Plestiodon; species Plestiodon gilberti. Next base: position 231,494,312 of record JANXHW010000001.1, on the reverse strand, counting down.
ATTTATTCAAGTATAACTACCTTTTAAAAAAAAAATCTAGGTTATGGACTGACATTTGAAACGGCTTTCTAAATGTGAAATGCTGATTTTCTTATTGTTAATAGGTGTGATATCTAGAAAATAAGATTTTGTTATGCTTGGTGCCTGTAGTGGAATTTCAGTCATTGTGTAGGTTTTGGAAACAGTTGGCCGTTATATAACTGCAGTAGAGCATGCTTTCTGTTAGTTGTGCAAGACTTATTTTATAACACCTTTTCTTGACACCTCCAAAGGACCACCAAAGGTCTGCTCTAGAACTGTGAATCACAATGACTATTTCGGTCAGACTTGCTCCTTGATTTGATACATTAATGCATGCTGTCTTTTCAGTCTTCAGCTTCCTTATGGCATCACACTGAACACAGAGACATGTACCAGAAGTTGTTAGAAGACATTGCTGTATTGCATCGTTTGTCCTCTAGATTATCCAGTCGGGCTGAAATGGTTGGAGCTGTTCGCCAGGTAAGACTATTAAGGTCAAATATCTTCTATCTTCCCTAATTTCCTTACATGAAATTAGCATGTTTTATAGGAAACCACAACCACAATCCAGAGGAACATGCATGCCCCTAAGGAACCTCCAAACTGTGTGTATGAACATAGGAAACTGCCTTATCTTGATAATCGGTCCATCTAATCTGCCTAGCAACAGCTGCCCAAGGTTTCAAGGAGAGGTATTTCTCAGACCTGCTACCCAAGAGATCCTTTTTACTCAAAATGCCAGAGATTGCATGTGGGACCAGCTTCTCTTATAGCACTGAGTTATGGCTCACTCCCATGTAGTTCCAGAAGCGTAGCTGGCGTCGTGCCAGCCACCACCCCCCTCGTGATGCTGACGTCACTCACCCCGCCCCCAAGTGACATCAGCCAGAGCCAAACGTCTCTCAGGGGGGGGTGGGAGGGAGGGGGTGGCAGGAGCCTTCTGCAGGCTCCTCTGAGCCGTTCCACCGTGTTCTCTGCCGCCACCTGAATCGCCCGCCCCGCCAGTATGATGCCCCCCGTCTCCGATTTGATGTCCCCCCCCGCCTGTTGCCTGGGGGCAGTCCGTCCCCCGCCCCATCCCATCCTACCTCGCTGTAGGATGGGATACACAGGATTACACAGAGAAAACAGGCAGTCCCCACAAAGGAATGAAACACACAAAATATAGTGATTTTATGACAACTATTTTGAAGCCTTTGAAGGTGCTTCAGGACAAACATCCCCATCTTCTGAGGTGCAGTCTAGCAGCCCTGGGGCAGCCCACAATGGGCTTAGGATACAGCTGCTGGCCCTTTAGGCCGGCCACATATCTTTACGCTGGATTGTGCTGTTGGATGTTAGCTAAGCAAATGACTAGAGAGAAGGTAATTGCCTCACTTGAAATTGCACAATAGCAGTTTCCTTGCAACATGCATCCAGAGGCGTCGCTCCGGTAGGGGCGGGGCTGTAAGTATCGCTGCGGTCATAGTCTCTTTACCGAGCGAGGAGGAGGCAGCCCCGCCCCCTCACTGTCCGAGCCAGTCCCCTACGGAGAAAGCCGCAGGCAGGGTCTCTTCCCTGCCGGTTTCTCCGTAGGGGACTGGCTCGGACAGTGAGGGGGCGGGGCTGCCTCCTCCTCGCTCGGTAAAGAGACTATGACCGCAGCGATACTTACAGCCCCGCCCCTACCGGAGCGACGCTTCTGCATGCATCTGCTTTTGTCTGGAAGGTAAGATCAATCTGAAGAGAGCTTGCTAAGAGCAAGGTATGTTATTAATAAAGGCTCAGTCTTGCTGGAAGTTGGGGGACATAGGCCGTTTGCTTCCTATTGAAAATATGCTTATCTCTTCTTTGCAGGAGAAACGCATGTCAAAGGCCACTGAAGTTATGATGCAATATGTGGAGAATCTGAAGAGAACATATGAAAAGGATCATGCGGAGCTCATGGAGTTTAAGAAACTTGCCAATCAGAATTCTAGCAGAAGTTATGGCTCCCCTGGTAAAAACCATCTTTAGAAGGTTTTGAAAACATGACTGTATTGCTGTCTGTCTTGATAACTTCCATATCTACATGGGTATAAAAGCAGATTATTCAGATATTTGACAACATAGAATTTTTGTAGTTGAACGCAGTTGCATATAATATTAAATATTTTATGAAACAGTGCACCCTGGTCTGTTCAAGAGCAAGGATCTTTATATATTTATGTATAAATACATAAAGGATCTGATATCTCTGGGAATTGTACTGTATTGATTGGAAATGATTCCGTTATAATCTGTTATAACAGAGAAGAATATCTCTTAACCCTGCATAATATCCAGTATTGCTTTAGATGCATATGATCAATATAAAACAGCACTACTGACAGAAAATTGTCCTATTTGGTATTTCATGTTTCATGGTACTTCATATTTCATGTAATAATGCATTCATGGTTTCTAATCATTTCTGTTTTTGTTGTTTGTTTTTACTGATCCTTGGTACAGAAGATGGTGTGCCCCGTACTTCTAGATCTATGTCTCTGTCTGTTGGAAAGGTACTCTTCCAAGTTTTAAAGAAATGAAGCTGTTAAATGACGTCTATATGCACAACTGTTCAGTGTTAAAAACTCCAGGAGCTAGGTTAACCACATGGCCCAAAATATGATGCTAGTGCCACAAAAACTGAAGTGGATGAATCAGATTAGTGCACTGAGTTATATACAGGCATTGGCTTTTAATTACAAGTGGGGGCTTTTAATTACAAGTTAAAAGAATAACCCCTCCCTCTGGTCCAGATGAGTCCTTCAGCCCCCTTCCCTTCTACTTGTTTCCATCCCTATCATTCTTTTTTTCATGTATTGCCATCTCTGCTTTAAAATGTCTACAGGTTGTTTACTAATTTCCTGCATTCCCTTGCTTTTCCCATTTTTCTTACCTGTCTTCTTTTCTGAAATCTAATTTCCATTCCCAGTCCCATCCGCCCCATGTTTTAGTTCCTAGCCACCTAAGATCCTCCCTATACTCCCTAAATTACTTGCTTTGTTTGTTTTTGCAAGCATTCTCACAACTTAATAACGCCCCCCCCCCCCAGACCTTGCTTAACCATAGCATTCTGGAAACCAGGTCTCATAAAATCTAAGACATCCACAGCTAATATTTGCCAGCCCAGGACTGGAAAGTTTTTCAACAAAGCATATCACACACATTGTTGCATAACAGATGTTGAAGAGATTCCAATATATATGAGCGACTGGCTCTATAAAACAATCATTTAAATAAAAGAAAGCCTGGTTTTGTTGTTTCAGAAGCACATGATTTCTAAAAGAAACCATCAGCATTGCAGTGAGAAGAAAATACTGTAGATGTAGGCACTAATAGCTGGGATCAGTCAATCCACAACTTTGTTGCAGGCACATAGCATAAACCCCTAGTTGGATTCGTATGGAAGGTGTAGTTATAACATTTTGTGTTCAAGTGTCCAGGGAAACAGACTGGACAGCTAGCTGAGATGTTGTCCAGGCTCAATTCATGTCATCCTTCAGATACACCTGTTCCCCCTTGCCTAGAACCCCTGCTAGTTGTACCATACTTCCACTGCCACAAAGAGCATTTCCAGTCTTGTGAGCATCCTGTTATCTACCTTAACTGAGATGGACCTTCTAGACATCTTCCTTTGCTTCCACTTAGTGCAAGTGTTTTTCTCTGATGTCCATACTGATTCATCTGCCAAAGCTGAGAAAAAAGGACATTAATTACCATTGTAATTAAGCAAATGTAATTGTAATTACCATTTAATTAATTAATTACAATTACAATTAATTAAGCAAATGTAATTGTAATTACCATTTAATTAATTAATTACAATTACCATTGTAATTAAGCAAATGTCAAATGTAAGCAATTAACATATCACAATAAATCTCACCCAGGCAAGAAACATGGTAGCCTAACAGCTGGCCAGGGCTAACATTTTTAAAAAAGAATTCCTTTCTGACCCTCAAAGAACAGCCAGCCAGTGTCCAGTGACTGGGAACCAGCAGCTTCACCCAATTTGGTGGGTTGTACTGTCTTCCTGCCTGTTGCAACTGACAGCTGCAAAAAGTAGGAACTGGGCCTTTTATAGTAGGGATGATGAGGCCAATGGAACAGTTCTGTTTTGACATCGGATTAATTCTGCTTCAGCCCGGTTCTCATCAGAAATCTAGATTCTGGAATGTCTGTACAAAATAAAAAGACGTCTCTCTTGCTCTCTTGTCTTCAGTGGTGGTGAGTTTTGCCCCCCTCCCTCAAGCAAATACTTGTCCAGCAAGCATTTTTCAGGGATGCAGTCTCTCTGATTCCCTCTGTCCAGCCCAGTGGGAACATCCACATGTCTCCATTGAATTTCTTTGAGAGATTTAAAATAGCAAGAGTTCTGAAACCAGATTCTGTGCAAAACGTGGGACAACGAGCAGAGTTCCAAATCCAAAAGACATATCTAAGAATGTGGAACCAGGAAATCTAGAGCAAAATCTGGGAAAATTGGATTTCATAAGCATCCCTATTTAATAGGTACCATTCCCAGCTCTCATTTTAATATATCACAAAATTTGAAGCCATCCGCCCATCCCTACTGTAGATCTTATGCAACTTCAGGTGAAGTAGACCTCAAATCTCACAATACATGGCATGCATCAGCTGACTAGCTGCCTTCCTTCCCCCCCCCCCCCGCAACCTTCCCTCCTCCCACCAGAGGTTTAGCTATGACAGGGGGGCAGGGAGAGATTTCTTCAGTGGATGATTCTATTCCACGCATTACTGCCAACAAAGGTTAAGTAACTAAACTGCATGCAAGCTTTTTGGTACTTCTGGTTTAAGGTGATCTATCCAAGGCCAGCCTGTCCATGAAGCAACATGAAACCATTGCATAGTGCAGGAAAGTTGGAGGGGTGGCAAACCCCCAGCCCATCTGTCTGCCACCCTCTTCAGCCTGCTGTTCCAGCTGGCATTCCAGTTCTCTTCCGGTTCACTGAAAGTAAATTAGAAGAAGATTGCAGCAGCAACAGTCCTCTTTTCCCTGCAGTGCTGCTGGAGGAAGAAGGGGGAAAAATAGTTGCCACACCTCCAGGTCATCTCTCCCCACCCTGCTGCTGCTGCTGCTGCTGCTGCTGCTGCTGCTGCTGCTGCTGCTTATTATTATTATTATTATTATTATTAATGATAATAATAATAACAACAACAACAGTATTTATATACCGTTTTTCAACAAAAAAAGTTCACAAAGCAGATTACAGACAAAATCAAATCATTAAATGACTCCCTGTCCCAAAAGGGCTCACAATCTAAAAAGATGTAGAACACCACCTGCAAACAGCCACCAGAAAAGAGACTGTGCTGGGGTGAAAGAGGGGCAGTTACTCTCCCCCTGCTAAATATAAGAGGAGCACCAACTGAAAAAGTGCCTCTTGCCCAGTTAACAGGGAGTGTTAAATGAAGCACTAAGTAGGAAGGGACAGGAAATCTGGAGCACTGCACCCCTTCCCTTCACCTACTTGGAACTTGGCTCCCTCCTTCATACTAACCCTTTTTCAAATGAACAAGAGTAGAGCATTCTGGGAACCCAGCATGTTCCGCTTTTGTTCATTTGAAATAGGAGTGGCATGGAGGAGGGAGGGTGCACACCAAGCTTCAGGTAAGTGAAGGGAAGAGGATGGCAAATCTCTTCTCCCCCCCCCCCATCCACAGAGGAGTGGGCAGCCCCGCCCTCTTACTCGCACCCCGCACTTACTTGATTGTCCCATCACCCACTCACCACCTCTCCTTATCCACTGGAAGGAGGATGGGTGTGCATGCAGGGGCAGCAAAATTTGGGGGGGGGGGTTCAGGTGGTGGAGAGGCACAGGTCACCCCTGGATCCGACACTGGGAGATTCTAGACACTTGGTAACAACTGTTAGTAAAAGATAAATACCAGGCAACCCAATCCTGTTTAGCAGGACACGGCGGTGCAAATAAGGCTCCCACTGCATCCTGTGCAGGATGGGGCCTGCGCCGGCGGGGTTGGAGGCATCCTCGGGGTAAAGGAATGTTCATCCCTTTACCCCGAGTAGAGCCCCAGTCACCCCAATGGATCTACTCGAATGTGCGCCAGCTATTTTGCTGATGCACATTCAAGAGACCCATGTAACATTGACCTGGGACGGGGATTAGGATTCAGCGGAGTGTGCTGCCGCCAATTGCTCCCCTGTCCCAGGCCCAGCTGACCAATCCCACTCCTCCCCGGAATGCCCCTTTCCGCCCACCCCTCCATTGACCAGCGGGGACTCACCTCGTTGGAGCAGCGCAGGGATGGGATCCAGGTTGGTTGGAGTGGCGCTGGCCTTGCCACTAGCGTTGCTTACTCCTGGCAAGGATATCAAAAAAGTGCACATTTATGACACTCTGGAGCGGCGCAACAGGAGGCGTATTCGACAGGATTGTGCTGTAATTGCATCATTGCAGCTATTTCAAAACTACAATAGAAATCATTTGTTTATTATCTGTATTAAAATAGATTTACAGCGCAATCCTACCCAGCTCCTCCACTGGTGCAGCAGTGGTGGAGGGCAGAACGGGAGGCTTTGGAAGGGAGAGGGGATTTAAATCCCATTTAAAGGGGGGTGTAAAGGGGATTTAAATCCCCTTTCCCTTCCAAGGCCTCCTGTTCTGCCCTCCACCACTGCTGCACCAGTGGAGGAGCTGGGGAGGATTGTGCTGTTAGAGCCCTGCAGTGAATAGGATTCCATATTATACGAATGTTTGCTTCCAAGATTTTGTCCTATTGGTTGCGTTGCCTTAATCTGCTTGTGGAGATATCAGTCAATTTTGTAATGAAATGTACTGTATTTTTCTCCTAGATGCCTCGGAGAAGAGTCAGTGTTGCTGTGGTTTCAAAATTTGAACTCCCAGGCCAGTCACCTAGTACACTGCCCGTACCTTTGATGCCATCATTGGTAACTTTTTAAATTTCTAAAATTATTCAGAAATCAACTTTTTATAAATCTGAAGCTATTTAACACATTTTGAATCATGTGAACAAAAATCAAGTACAGTATTAGATTCATGTCACGAATAAGCAAAGTGAATGATACAGAGGGCCTCTGTATCATTCACTTTGCTTATTCGTGACATGAATCAGAGGGTACTTCCACATGGGTGTTTAATCACAGATTGTCATGGTTTGCTTACTCCTTATGAGTGATGCTGTTATCCATCCATTGTCCTCCTGCATTTTCCCCATGCTTAAATTGTCACATTTATTAACTGAGAAAATCTGACTCTTTTGAGAACAGTGGTATAGCAATGCACATGACCACCGATGTGGACCATTACCAGTGCTAATGTTCAATCTTTTTGAGATGCACACAAAGACCTGATTCAGCAGACCAATTCAGAAGCAGAAGGGGGAAGGGTCAGTCTACTGTGTCTCCAAAACAATCTACTGATAGGTGGAAGGAACATAGCAATTCTGTATGTAAGCACAAGCAAGTCTGGCTGGTGTTTCATGGATCCCGTTTTGAAGTCCCCAGAAAGGGATGAGGAATATCTTAAAGCTACAGAGGTATATAGAAGTGTGTATAGTAAAATTCCTGATCATTAGATATAAAACCCACTCTTCACAGAACAATGAGATTGTGTTTTAAAATGAACTGTTTATGTATGTTAGGTACATTGTATAGAAACACAGTCATGTTGCTGTCTGAATGAAATTGAATTGACCTTTTTATTCACAGTCTGAGTCCTCAAATGGAAGAAGCAATCTGACATCAACTCCAGTCTTACCAGCACTTATAGAGAAGTGAGTTCGCAAGTATTTTCTTTTTGAGACTTGTTTAGCAGATAATTTACGTAGACATAAAAAAATCCCTTTTTCTAAGGTAACGGAATTGGAGCTGTTGCTGTCAGTGAAGGTCAAATCGTTAAATATCTTGCCTGACTATAGTGATACTTTTTTCTTTACAGATAAACTTAAAGCACTGGATAAAATAACACGTGTAACAAAATTCAAATTTTGTGTTTAGCTGAATATTTTGATGTATCTTTATTAATTTTGGTGTGAGGATGCTAGAGAATGCTGCTATTTTTGGCATAGCATCAATAATTCAGCCACAATTTACACTACTCGGGGAGAGCTTACAACCTCTTGTGGCCATGTTTACCCTGGCATAAAGGCAAATGACAGTGTTTCAATACCAGCACAAAATTTAAGATAACAGTGCAATCCGACTTAAATTTTGTGCCGGTTTAACCAGCGGCACAGTGAGAACGGGAGGCCCCAGAACGGAAAAGGGATTCAAATCCCCTCCAAAAGAGGAATTCAAAGGGAATTTGAATCCCTTTTCCGTTCTGGGGCCTCCCGTTGTCGCTGCGCCGCTGGTTAAACCAGCACAAAAGTTAAGTCAGATTGCACTGTAAAAGAGTTTTGATGATACAAAAACCACGGAAATACTGTTGGAATCAGCGCCTCTGAATTGTATAACATTTAGAAATAAACACAAACATTTTTTGTGTTACACAGTGTAATCTTTTGTGTTTTTTCCACTATGTTCATCCGCAAAACCATGGTAGTATACCTGTAGCCTGATCTTATGCATGTTTGTGCAGAGTGAAGGGCTACTGAATTCAGAGGGGCTGACTTGGGGCTTGATGTGCATAGGAACACAGCCTTAGAGTTGATGATTGAAGGGCTATGCTTAAAAATGTTCGTGATAGATGAGCGAAACGTTGCATTGTTATGATGGTTTTTAATTTTTAACGTGTTATTTTAATTGTCGACGTATGTATGTTTTTAATAATTCATATTTTAAACTTACAATTTTTACGTTGCACTTGGTTTCCTTGTTTTTATTACCACCATTTTAAACTTTTTGCCATGGCTCTACACCCATTTTTCCCAGTAAATTAAAGAATTATTAATTCAAGGATTATTGCGGGCCATGAAAACCTCAAATCGTTTTTGGTTTGAAGTTGTTGTTGCAGGCCAAGCACCTTGCAGCGGACCCACCAGCAGACAAAGTGAGGTCAAAGAGCTGTGTGAGAGCTTCCCTGATTCACCCCGCTCCTTCCTTTGACTGGCAGGGTAGAGTTTGGCAAGCACCTGCTGCTGCAGCAGTGGAAAAAAATTGCATTATTATTTATTATTTTATTAAGAATATTTCAACAAAAAAGTTTGCAAAGCAGGTTACAGAGAAAATCAAATAACTATTACGTGAGTGCCAACGCTTGCTTGAGAGGGGGTCCTTTCTAGGTGGAAAGCTAACTTGTCATTTGCCAGGCTGTCCAGCATGTGAGTAATCAAGCCTGATAAAAGAAAATGAGGGGAAAACAAGAGCCAGTTCTAACGGCATGATCACCACAGGGACCACATCTGCCACCCTCAATCCGTTGTGTGGTTGACAATGTTCCTGTGTTAGCCTCAGGCAGGCAGCAAAAATAGGAGATTTGCCAGGCCACTACATGTGGCTATTTAGGTTCCACTGCATTCAGATTTGGCTGTTTAGGTTCCACTCCATTCAGATTTGTGGGACACAAGCTGAGTAGACCTGCACTATAGTGTGGGGCAACTGTCTCCTTTGAGAACTTCAGCTAATAAATATTTGGGTTATGTGGCTGCTTTCCTATAGCAAGGAATATTTTGGTGTTTTGAAGCTGACTAGAATCACTAGATGATTAGAGTCACTAGATGATTCATAAGGTGCAGTATAGCATGAAGTACTATACAAAATTGGTTTGACCATAGGCTGTGGTAGGACACACGAAGATTAACACATGAGTTGCAGACGATGACAGTATGTTAGCCAAGTTGCTGAAAAGCTGTTATCTGTACTCAGCCCAAATAATGTGTGTGGCTAAGTAGTACGATACTGAATAAAGATGGGAACAAGTGACACACCCAAGTCAGTGTTTCAGATTTTGACAAAAAAAATCCATTAAGAACACAGGATGTGCTTATGTTTTGGAAGTTTGTGCCTGAATATCCTTCCTTAAAACACCTCAGTACATTGGCAGCTTTTCTTCTAGGGCAAAGCACTTCCGACCTTCAGGAAATACAACACATTTGGAGGAAATGTCTTGCTGACATTTTGGAATTTATGATTATTGATTTTTGAAGGATAGAAGATGGTGCTTAGACTTCGTTTATGTAGTATTTAGTTTTTTCATTGGAGTAAGAAGTTCAGAGGCCTTTTTCTAGGGCCAGGTTCTTTAAGAGAAGCATAGAAGTCATACAGTATGAAAATGTCTGTTTGCATACAAGCTGATGGCCAAGCAGCAGTCAAGACAGAACTGCAGATCCCAGATGCTACCAAGGTTAAGCTTCCAGGCTGCCCGTTTGGGGCTTGTACTTCCGCCAAACCTTATGGCCAAACAAGATGAGATGACAGAGATGTGCAACCGCATCTTGTGTCTCTCTAAATGTTTGCAAATAGCAGTTTTGGGGTGCCCTCATACAGGCTCCTTCAGGGGATCCATTCTCATCAAGAAAGTGATGTGGGGGAAAAGCTTAGCTTCTCATGCCATGATCCCAATCCAGATCAGGATTGGGACCATCTATATACCATCTAGTGTGGACTTAGGGAAGAGCCTCCCCTCTGGCTAATGCCTTCTGCCTGTATACTTCATTTTGAGGAGAATTAATATATATTGTTTGGCTGTCTAGCCAAGCAGGTCTATAAAGGTCTTTCCTGTTAATGAAATAGTCACTTTCATTCATTTAAATTGCTGAAATTCTTGGACCCTGACCTGAAACAACCTCCTACACCAAGAAAATGTTAGTGAGCACAAACTATTTGTAGTAGAGTGTCAGTGCAATCCTGTCTAAATATCCACTGGTGGAGCGGTGGCTCCACTGGCGCCGGGCATCGTAAACATGCCATAAGGCACATTTTTGACCCAGCGAGTAAGCAGTGCCGGCAGAGAGGACGGCGCTGCTCACTCAGCTTGGGGCCGCAGCCAGCGCCGGCGGACGCAGGTAAGTCCTGTGGTAGTCAGGGCAGGGCCGTGGAGAGGGTGGAATGGGAGGAGGTGATTGGACCAGGAATGGGGAAGGGATTATCAGTGGCACGCTCCACCGAACGAATTCTATCCCCCATCCCGGGCCTGGCCGACCTTACACTGGCTCCTCGGATTTGCGTTAGCCATTTTGCACATCTGAGGAGGTCCATAGAGGTTGCTGGGGCTCTTCCCCCCAACGTGTGCTGCAGCTCCATCGGTGCTGGCCCGACCCTGCCTATGATCCGGCGTGCTTTTGCACACTGCGGTGGCCCTCAACAGGATTGGGCTGTTAGCTACAAACATAAATGTGTTAAATTAGTGCTGTTGTAAAGGGAGTTTCTGAGAAGATGGCAGGTCCCAAAATAGAGAAGACAAAAAGAACTGGAGATGTAGAGAAGTAACCTGTGGCTGGTCTTTGAATCTCTTAATAATGTTCCACTGTGGAAAGATATATAATCAGTAGACATTGAGTACAATCTGGTTAAATGTAAGTGCTATTAAGTCACATTTGTTTCAGTTGGAGATATTTAAATATGAACTTACTTCTCCCGTTAGAGCCAGCGGGATTTGAAAAGCACTATATATTTGAGTGAAAAAAACTGTTTGTTTTGTTTGCTTGCTTGCTTGCTTGCTTGCTTGCAATAATTTTTATCCCACCTTTCTCCCCGAAGGGACCCAAGGCGGCTTACAAGAGCAAGAAAAAAACAGATACAAAATGTTTTTAAATTTGCAGTAGCTTTTTAGGCTGTGTGATGTCACTCTATTTACAAATAGACGAGAACTTGGCCGTTGCACCAAAGATGCATTGGAGTGTAATCATAAAGGGGCTTAAGAAGAATTGTCCTTTTTCCATTATTGTGCAAGCTAAGCATAATGTGTTTCTTCTTAATTTTAATTTGCCAGTGGAAAATCAAATGGGGACCCTGACTGCGAACCCTCTCCTTCAGCGCCAGCACAGAGCAGTTTGGAAGAGATCAACCCAGAGACAAAAGCCAAAATAGAAGAGGAAGCTTATAACAAAGGGTGAGCATAAGTGTCATCTAAATTATGAAGAGGGACTCTTGTGTGATGGATGCTTTAATTATCTAATTCAACAATACACTTACAGCGCAATCCTGTGTAAGATGCGGCGGCTAGCCTAAAGGGCCGGCTGCCGCATCCTATCCCGTTCCCGGGCTGCCCTGGGGCAGCCTAGGAGCACCTTGGGAGAAGGGAACATTTATCCCCTTCCCCGGGTGCAAGCTGGCCTGGGCCCTATGGGCCTCCTTGGATGTACACCAGCTATGAAGCTGATGTACATCCGAGGTGGGGGTGTAAGGCCGGCCAGGCTCGGGAATGGGTCGAGGATATTGGCGGAGCTCGCCGCCGATATCCCCGCCCTCTCCTGGCCCGGGCCAGCCAATGGCCACCCCCCCCCCCGGGCTGCCCCATTCTACCCTCCCCCCGCCCCTGCACTGACTGGTGCAGAACTTACCTCCGCTGGTGGTTGCCAGATCCAGGGGGCAGCAGAGTGAGGGCTTCTAGCCCCTGCACTGGCAGCCCTTATTCCCGAGTCGTCACAAACATGCTTTATGGCACGTTTGTGACAACTTAGAGCAGTGGAGCACGCAGTCCGCCACTCTAGGCTTAGAGAGGATCACTCCGCCCCTCTTCTTACTTTATAGGCTATATCAGAATGTGTGGCTTGCAAAAATAGTAGTTGTTTCCTGCTTTGTATTTACTGCAAAAGTAGCATTTCCAGAACAGAACAAAGACCCCTTCAGGTTTCTACAACCAGAAACCTAACTTGTACTGGCTTTTTGATTTGGAACGCAATTACTTAAGTTAATTTCTTTTGGAAAACCCAGTACTCAAATGCTTAAGTTGCTTGTTATCAGCTGCGCATTATTCCATAAATACAAGATGAGACATTTAACTATTTTGGATCTGAAAACCAAAAGTTCCAGCATGCATGACACTTTGTGTACAGTGCCAGAAAGTACTTCAGATAGACAATTGCCCAATTGTGTTCCTCTCTTTTCAGCATATGTTGTCATAGCAGTAGTGCATCTCTTTTAAATAAAGGCTGCAATCCTATACATACTTATTTGAGAGTAACCCCTATTGAACACAGTGGGACTTACGTCGAACTAAGCATGGATACGATTGTGCTGAAAGACACATGACGTCTTCATAACTATAACAACCTTCTGAAACTAAGAAAAAATATTCAACAAAAGTATAACCAAATAGATGTGATTCATCATGATGCATCACTCCCTGAAAGCCATTTGGCTCTTATTTCCTCTCTTGTATGAAGCCAATTCCACAGCAAGATTTTGTTGTTGTTGAGATGTCCAGAACTTTGAATTAGAATACACATGAATTATAAAAGTGTACCTTCTATTCATATTTAGATTTTTGTAACAAAGTGCTAGTTGAGAATTTTCCATTTACATGCTGTTTCTGTGAACCAAGAATCTGAAAATGAAGTGGAAGAAAGCTAATGATTTAGGTGAGGGGTTCTCAATCAGTGGTACTAGTACCACTAGTGGTACTTTGGCTGACTGGTGGTGGTACTTGGACGTCAGACCACCGGAACCCCGCTCAGCGACACAGCGCTTTTGGCAGTGCATTTTCACTCCTGAGAGGCTCCTGCCTTTGGCAGCATTCTTTCAGGAATGCCGAGAAGGGCCCTCGCACCCGCCCAGAGCCTCCTACCTATGGTTTCTGGCCTCCGAAAACCTAAAAACCCAGAAGTAACTAGTGATGATGTCATCGCCAGTCACTTCCACTGGTACACAGCAGGAGAGTGACGCCAGAGGTGGTACTTGGCTGGGAAGGGGTTGAGAACCCCTGATTAAGGCTATTGTGCTGACTGTTTTGGTTACCTTACAGCCCAATCCTAACTAAATCCCTGTGCTGTGATTCAGCTGAGCCAGCATAGGCTACACTGCATCCCGTGGGGGATTTTCAGCTGCTGGAAGCCTCCTCGAGGTAAGGGGACATTTATCCCCTTGCCCCGGGGTAAACCAGTTTGGTCAACTTGGACCTCCGCCAGTGAAATCACTGGCACAAGTCCACGTTGATCCGTGCAGGTGGATCAGGCTTGGGAAGGGGGTTAGGATTTGGCATCCACCAACACTGCTGAACCCGGCCCCCTCCTGGGCCCAAGCCACCCACCACCCACCCCATCTCCTCCCCATTCTGCTCTTCCCCCATCCCGTTCAACCCCCTCCTTGCCCTTCCCCACCCTGTTCCACCCCCACACCGGGCTTACTTGCTTCGGCAAGCCTCCATCTAGCATGCACAGGAAGACTCCGGTCTTCCCACCAGTGTGCCAGCACCCTGCACTGCCGCAAAACACTCTACGGCCCAGTTGTGGCAGCCGGTGCCAGCAGAACACACATTCTGCCGGCATTTCCTCTCAGTAGGATTGGGCAGTAAGTCATGTGGCATAAATAGATTGTTTTTAAAAGATGAGAAATACAACCCTTCCCTTTTCTGCACTTAGTTATCAGGAAGGCTTGAAGAAAACCAAAGAACTTGATGAACTGAAAGAAGATGATGAAGAGAAAGTAGATGAAAGCCCCAGTGAATGTGAAGCAAGTGAAAATGACAATGAAGTCAGTAAAGAACGCAGGTAAGAAAATAACTATGCTTGGAATGAAAATAAAGTGTTTGATGAAACGTACCTTGCCTTATGGAGTGTCTGAGACTGGTAGTTCAGTAGGCCGCTGTGTGATGCTGGAGTTAAAACGTTCAGCATCTCTCCCACCACCTTGCCTTCAACTGCTTTTTAAACTCTTCAGAAACTAAACAAACAGTTTGTTTACTTGGCTTGAATTCAGCAGGACAGATAACTTTCAGCAAAAACAATGGGTTGGCGAATGAAACATTCTTCCTGTTCTTAAACACTTCCTTAGAGAACTGTGTTGCTGTTTTTTAATACTCATACTGCTGGTGATTTCAGACTGGCATTCCATTTGTTCAATATGAACAGTGGACCAAATTACATGAAGTCATTTGGACGAAGAGCATTTTTCACATAAGAGGTTTTACTATCACTAGAGTGACTTTAAGGTGGTTGAAGTTAGCACCAGACATTTGCTAACATAGAAGTGAAAATGGAGGAGAGACATTTGTAGCATGAAGGAGTTATGTGTGTATGGCTACTATGTGATTCACACTCATAGCAAACGGGCAGCGCAATCCTACTTAAAGATCGGGCGGCCATCCGAGGCCAGTTGGGTCACTAGGGTGTGTGTCACCTAGGGTGGGGGGCGTGCGTCACCTAGGGTGGGGGCGTCTCCGTGCACCCCCCACGCACCAGTGACGCCCCTGCATCCGCCCAATCCAGTGCTCCACCGCAGGCTACCTGCAGCAGGCAGCCCACGACGAAAAGTCTACTCGAGGAAGGGGATGCTCATCCCCTTCCCCGAGTGTAACGGCGGCTGGGGCCAGTAGGCCTCCTCGGATTTTCCCAGCTCTTTTGCTGGTGGAAGTCGTAGGCGGCTGGGTAACGGCCCAGCCGCCCGGCGGAGACCAGAATATGGCGGACGCCATGTCCCCGCCCAGGATGACTGGACCTATGGCCGCCGTCCCGGCTCCGCTGTCCCTTCCCCCCCCCCCGGTCCGCTGAGCACCTGAGCTGTCTGCCAGATCCTACCTTGCTTGGGTCCGCCGGCGGCCCAAGTCCTCAGCCAGTGGAGCAGGACAGGCTGTCCTTGTGCCTGCCTGCCCTGCTCTAAAGTAGTCCGCAAACGTGCTTTATGGCACGTTTGCGACTACTCCGGGATACTCCAGGCGGCGGATCGCTAGGTCCGCCGCCCGGAACTTAAGCTGGATTGTACCCTAAAACAGCTCTTGCTGTCAGTCAATTCTTACGCGTGACAACACTTGAGTCATAGGAGTTGCTTGCAATACTTTCACATAATGGTTTAAGATGTTTGATTCAGCTTAAATGTGAACAGAAGTCAAATATGGTGAACTATAAATTCCTTAACAGGGATTAGGCAGCAAATTGCCCTTAAAGTTTTCAGGGAACTTCTGAGTACAGTGCTGATCTCATGATCTACTGTTGATGATGACAAAATAAACTGTTTGTAAATGTTGCGCCATTCTCCTGATGCTAAATGTAATATTTTTTATGCAAATGTAAACTAGGGACTTTTTTTGTCCTTGGTCGCTTTTATGCCATTGTCTTTATGCTGTTGCTGCTTTTATATTTTATCTGTTTTGTTTTACATTGTAATTTTTAAATTGTATTTTATTTTTTAATTGTACACTGCCTTGAACATAGGAAAGGCAGTATATAAATCTTTGCATTGATATCTGTGCCTCTGTGTGCATGTTGTTGTTGTTGTTGTTTGGTTCTGCTGCCTCTCTGTGTACCAAATAGTTGCCCCTAAATGGTTTGTTTTATTAAGTGATTTTCCTCATTGTTTTTCAACCACCTTGTAATGGAATCTTTGTAAGCCGCCTTGGGCATATGCTTCGGCATGGGAAAGGCAAGATATAAATAAATAAATAAATAAATGTCACTAAAATTTGGACAAACAAGGGAATCCAGATCATCAGCAAGAATCATAAATGTCATCCTGGGGTCAGCCATATTCACCTTCTCTTGATCTTAAGGCATATGCCATAAGAATAGCTTCTGACCTGTTATAGCTTTGAGTGTTGTGTGTCATCAGTGGCGTTCCCAACCCTCCCGGCGCCTGGGCGGGTGGGGTTGGAGCGCCCCCCCAAGTAGCCGGGCTCGGGGCTGAGCGCCCACTCCACGTGTCCCCGGCCTCCGGAGGCTGCGCTCCGAAGGCTGGGGATAAGCCCTCCTTAAAGCGACCGCCCCGTTCGGCGGTCGAGAGCTTTATGAAGAAGCCGAACGCGTCGCTGGCTTTTTTAGGGTTTGCGCATGCGCGTTCAACGCGTTCGGCTTCTTCATAAAGCTCTCGACCGCTTTAAGGAGGGCTTATCCCCAGCCTTCGGAGCGCAGCCTCCGGAGGCCGGGGACACGCGGAGTGGGCGCGCTGGTTCGGAGGGGCGCGCCAGCCGGGCTCTGGTGCCACGCCGCTCTGCGCAGCCCTGAGCCCAGCTGCCACGCCCCTCGCCCACTCAGCGCCTGGGGGGGAGCACACCTGCTCCCCCCATATAAGAACGCCTCTGCGTGTCATGGTATCTTTTCAGATAGAACTATTTGACTTTTAATGTTTTCAATGAACTTCATAATATTTCCTTCAATTTTTTTCCATTTTGCAGCAAACTTGAAGTTGTTATTCATTATGTACAAATACTGTACCCCAAACTGCATAAACACTGGAACGTGTTCTGGATTGTAGCAGCCATTGTCGTCATTTTTGCTGTAGTGCTGGGAATCTCCAGTTTATACAACTACTTCTTCTCCTGTACTGAGCTATCGGATGGGCCTCAAGTGAAAGCAACCTGTTCTGCTGTCCAGCAGTACTCCTGGTGGAGCTCAGGATTGCAACATGACCAGTGCACAGAATAATGAACGCATGAATGGCGGGTGGGTGAGGGAGAACCATTTTATGATACACCAGTATACACACATTTGAAAAGTGGAGTGCACAAAGCAAAGCAATGCTTTGTCAGTTTCAGGGTGGTTAGATGTGATCAGTAACCCACTACTTAGTTTATTCTGTGCCATCAGACTTATGATTGCAGTGTGATTTTTTTCTAACTAGCCAGATCCACCAGCCAATAAATGCTCTTGTCTCTTTTATGCTAATTGTTATCTGATTGATGTGCCTGAATATCAACACAATCACATGAGAATTAGAAAGGCAGTGTTTGACCAAAAATCTGGGGCATTGTCACTTGGAGGTTCATGGGTGGAACATGAATGCCAGTGCTTCTGAAGAAAGCCATCCACAGCCTTCCTGCTATATAAAGGTCAGCTTGTGGCTGTTCAATAACGTTTATTAAGCCCTTAGTTACAATAGCTTAGATGCTTGTATTGGATTTCACAATTGTAAGGAGTGAACAAAAGTTAAACTGAAATCTGCTGAAGATACTATCTTCTCACTAGGGCTAGTTTCACACTTACCAGAGAAGACCCACTCCATGAGTGCTAGCATGAATGCTTACCCACTCCCACCATGCATACAATGTAACACGTAATGCAGAGTGTATGCATGTACATATTTGCAGGCTCCATCTTTCTGAGAGGGAAATATTGTTAAAATCATGTGCATATACAGCCTGTGTCACATGGTTCCATTGTAAGTATGGTGGAGGCATATAAGCATTCACGTGTAGCTCATGATATATACAAAGGGCCTGTTTTTATAGATGTGTGGAGTGGCCCTTTGACATGAAAGAATGTGTTGTCCCACAGTTGGAACAGCCTACTGAATTACAGCAACCTTGAAGCATCAAATTCCATGCAAAAATGTTATGCAAATACAGAGCTCGACGTTAGGAAGGAAACATGAGGTCCCAAAAGTCATGTCTCCCCTCATAATGCCAATGCAGAATTGTAGGGGAGAATTGGTGAGCAGGAGTGAGATGCTTTGATCTTCATTGCTGCCATTTGGCTGCCAATGCTCACTTAGGCCACTAGTAACTTACTGTTTTTGCTCAGCAAATCTCTGAAACCAGAAATAAGCCCATCCGGGGGGGGGGGGGGAATGGGTGCAGGAGACATTGGGCACCCACCCTGCTCATATATCTCATGATCTTGGTAAAGGCAGGTTTGGAAACAAATTGCCAGGATAATGTATAGTTTCACCCTAACGTAGCAGCTATGAACCTGAGCAGCATAATTCTTTCATGTTCCACACGTAGGTTTCTTGCATGTTATTGAATCTGAATAGTTAGCACTAAAAGGAAGCCCCATGACATGTTGAAAGGTGTTTTCTGCTGTGTATTTCCTGCTTCATTGAGCAAGATTAGAATGACTGCTTCCTGGCAGGTAAAGACAGATGTCCTAACAGAATTCAAATTACAAAAAGAAAGTTGCAAAGCCTAAGCTCACACATTTAGAAACCAGCCCTATGGCAATCGATAGGACTGCTTGGAATTGGGGTGAAAGGACTTCTGATGTTTCTTTTGAGTTTATTTCAGCAAATGGGTTGCAAACAGCACAAAGTGGTGTTTTTCCCATTCATGAGGCATCCTTCATGATTGTACTGTTTGCCTTTTGCATAATTTTATCTAACATTCATTGATGTTCAGAAATAATTCCTCCTGTGGTAGAACTGGAGGCACTAAAGGAAAATTTTACCTTGTGGAGGGCTTTACAAAATGCGCACCTTAAAATGGTCAACTGGTTAAGAACTATCACTAGCAACAATTTAGAGATGGATGCCTTGTACTTAACAGCCTCTTTGATTCAGCTAGGGTTTTGGACGATAACCAGAAGTGGGTCTCGATCACTTCAGGGAGCCGATCTGAAACACATGGGGAGGCCACAGGTAACACACACAGATACACGCTCTGGAGGGCCGGCATGACTGCCGGTAAGTTTTTAAAAAAAACATTTTCGCTGGCAGAGGCAGGACGTCACCACACATTGCCACACACACCCCTTAAGGGTGTAGCGGCCACTTCCAGTTTTCATGGTGGGTCACGACCCACCACTTTGAGAACCACTGCTCTAGAAGTCTTTGGAAGAATAAAATAGTATGGTTAGGAAAGTTTAGTAGGGCTAATGAGAATGTGTCGTTTTGCTCTGAAACTGGAAGAGAAGAATAAAAGGGGGTAAAGAATTTCTGCAGGCAATTAGACTAGCAGTGTAATCCTATGCATGTCTATTCAGATGTAATTCCCATAGTGCTCAATGGGGCTTAGTCACATGAAAGTGTGTATAGGATTGCAGCCTAGATAACCTGACCAATAACTACCATGCAGTTTCATCATGGTTCTTCAAATATTTTGTACATGAATGAGGAGGCACACCTACTACTACATATAAACTTGGTATTCCAGAAATTAGGAACAGCAGTACAGTACAGTTGCACAAACTGAAAGCAGAAAGCCATAGGACGCTGAAAATATTTAGAATGCTGGTTCTTCCTAGTCAGTGGAAGGTTGTACATGGGGTGATCAGCTACTGTCATGGAAAAAAAACCACTGAGATTAATAGTTCTTCTTCAGCTATGGGCAGACCATGCTGTTACTCATGGTTGGCAGGTTCATGTGTAGTGCTCCTAATCCTTAACCATAGTTGTGGGAGCAGGCCCACATGAACCTGCCAACCATGAGTAACAGCATGGTCTGCTATGCACTTAATCTCTGGGGTGAATTTTTCCTAGTTGATCTTCTGCTGGCCTTAACCATTGTTAATGTTACATCAACAGTGGCATTAACTATAGTTAATGCTAACTAGAGTTTGCTGTTTAACCAAGCTTTTAACATAAGCTTCATACCCTGTGGTTACATCCTCTCTAAAAGCAAACCCTGGTAAGTTTTAACTATGGTGAAGATAAGTGCAAATTGACTTTTGGAGTCCATGCTAGCATGAACCTTAATATGTTCAACGTGAGTCAGAGGAACTCATGTCCATGAAGGGGAGGGAGCATGCAAACTGCAAGCCAATTCTAATTCCCTAACTGCAGTTAAAGGATCCGGTGCTAAGTTTGCACCAGCCCGGTGAGATAATGCTGAATACAGTTGAAAAGCAACACCCTTCTGTGCATTTCCTGCCCTAAATAATTCCGTTGATAAGAGCAGAATTACTTAATGTAAGCAGATTTGACACCTGGAACCATCCACTATCTGGAGAAAAGATTTACGGGTTCACTATTCTTGGAAAAAGGTATATTTTTGCTACAGATGTCAACAGTTTCCCTTCCTCATTAATAAGATTTTAGACCAATCTTCATTAAAGTGCTAAAGGAAGTAACCGCTCCTCAGACGTTATTGGCCAAGATGCTTTTAACAACCTGCTATTTAACAAATTAGTGACCATATTTTCTGTGGCAAGATGTTGGGCTGCACTATCTGTTTTTAGTGTGCCTTTACAGTATCTGAAAAGAAAAAAAAATATTATACTCCTTCCAATTCATGGGACTCATGGCTACAAAGAGTAGGTCAGCCATTTTACATTATTCATAGGAAAAAATGGTTTTTGTTCTTTATGGGTTTTTTTTGAAGTGCAATATTTATTTATGTGGCTTTAACAAGACACATTTGTTTCTTGTGCACAGCACTGATTTGTTTTTAAGTAGGAAGAACTCAAAGGGGCACTATCTTTTGCATATCCTATTTAAATTGTAAGATTGTAAGACTTTGCACAGGTGTCCTAGTATTGTACTGTATAGCATCACATACTTGAGTTTTGGAAATAAACATTTTGTTTCAGAGTCTTCCGTGTTGGTCATATGTGACTTTTATTTATGCTGTACAATGGATACAACAGGAATCCATCAGAGATTAGATGAAATAGTTTGTACGGTACTGGTGACTGTTCTTGTTGAGGTAACTAAAGCACTGAAATTCATATTTTCTCTTTCCTTTCTCCCCTCAGATCTTCTTTTTCCTAATATAGGATGCAGCCCTGGGGGGGGGGCACAAGACATACTTATGAATGAACCTTTAAGTGTCTGTTCTGCTTTTAAGTGCACTTGAATTTGTGCAATTTTTAGGGCTGAGCCAAATGTTTGCCCACAAATATATTTGGGACAAGAGATTTTGGGGGAGCCAAAACGTCCCTCTCCGCAACCCCCTTTCTTTGACAGCCCAATACTATCCAGGATTGGGCTGTACTGCAGAGCGTGCTGTGACCGCTGTCGCAAAACGGCCACCAACAGCGCGCACAGCACTCCATCAGTGGTCATTTTCAGAGCACTGCTGCAAGAGGTGGCAGCGCTCCACCTCCTCCACTGGTCCCCACCGTGCCTTCCAGAGAAGGTAAGACAGGGGAGGGGGTGAAACTGGGCAGGGAGGCTGCAGGAGGGGGCAGATCCGGCGGCAATGGTACATGCCAGATCCTATCCCCTGTTTTGCAAGCATCCGCGCCCCCTTTGTCTCCTCAGAATTGCACCAGCTACAGAGCTGGCACAGATCCGAGGAGACCGATTGCAGAGCAGGAGAGGTAATTCCCCTTTCACCTCTGAAGCCCCCTGATTCCCCCCCCCCAAAAAAACCTGGATACAGTGTGCTCGTTTTTGGCATGGCTGCATCATCCAGGGGGAAGGATAGGATTGGGGTCTAAGACTCGCTTATTTTCTTTTTGTGTCATTTTTTAGCTTCATTTGCATCCCCCCTTCACTATGTGATGCCAGCCCATTGGGGAATTATTGTATGTAGCAAATGAGATTATGCCACCATGGAGCCAATCATATTTTATTTATATGATGACATAATTGAGAATAAATGAAGCCAGTCACACTGCTGTAGCTCAGAATGAGTGAGGCTGGAATGGGTGGGCTGGAGAGAACTTGATTGTTGTGGCCTGAACTCTCCTTGTCCTGCTGCACTGCAGAGCTTTCCGCACTGCAGAGCTTTTGCCCAAAGCTGACACCACCACAAATAAGTGTTTTATTCCTACAGTCCTCATAATGAAAGACTCTCACCATAGGAAAGTGCCTTCTATGGTACTCCGTGTGTGTGAATGTGCGCACAGTCATGTGTAGGCAGCCAGTGCCTCATTTAGGGCTTAGTTACATTGTCTTCTCACCTCCCATGCAGGATACAAAAGCAAGGACCCTTGTCTCATTGACAAATGGTTCTTTTGATTACACATCCGATTTATAAAATAATTGAGAATACCAAAAATCGTGTGTGTGTGTGTGTGTGTGTGTGTGTGTGTGTGTGTGTGTGTGTGTGTGTGTGTGTGTGTGAGTTAGTAGGCTGTGTCACATAAAACCGGCTACTATTTTAACAGCTGAATAGGTTACATGAATGGGCTCATCAGAATTAACTAAACAGGAACTGTCACAGAATTGATCCTACAGAAATGTAAGGAAAACCTTCTCACTGTTTATAAGGCTGACAGTATAGCACGGTGTTATCTCTCTTCCTCAGATAAATGTTTTTTGAGCCAGTTGTATTTTCCAGAGTGACTATCCTCATTTTTGGGAGGGTGGAGGTGTCACATGTTTCCGGTTAGTGACCTTGGCCTCTGGGTGGCTTAGCTGAGCAACAAGTTGACGTTGCTGTTCCAGCAGGAGAAACAATGCAGTGACTGCTCAGAAACCACTAAGCAAGGAGCTCACTCAAAACAACAAGAGGCATCATCACATCACATTATTTGCACCGTAGGGTGGAAGCAACCTGGCCTGAATCTGTACCTGGTGTCATTGACAATGATATCTTGTTTTGAAGTTACCGTCGTTTTCTTCTCAATCTGGATTACCAACGGCATAATGCAGGATGCTTTTGCTTTTACAGGTATGTTCTAATATGGGTTTGTGCTTCTATTTTTCTAAAGTGTTCTGGGTCAGTGGGTCTCCTACTCAATCCAATAGTTGTGTTTTTTTTGAGAACTGTATCACTGTAAGGGACAAGGCAATCCAATCTATCCCACAACGTTCAGGCAGGAATTCTTCATGGCTTTACAAATTAATCCCCAATCCAGATTACAGTATAATGAAGGAGTGAATCCAGTCCACTCTGCTAGGAGTTGCCTGCAGAACAGGAAACTAAGGTGTCTCCACTTGGCAGAAGCAACTGAAATGCTAACGAAGTAGCCCAAATTGAAATGTATGATACTGATAGCATGTTTTCTTCAAAGTCATATAGTGCTTTGCTTGCTCATTTTATTTCTCAAAGTGAGAATTGCTGAGTCATGACACACAAAATTACTGCAGCCAATTAATTTTGTAGGCATCTCTAACCCTGACTGTTCAGAAGTCAGTGCAATTAGTGACATCTTAGTAGTGTGGCTGCGTAACTAGACCATGTTCTGGGTTGATTTTTAGAATTTTGGTTCCCTGTCATGATGTGTTTCACAACCATGCTTAATTCTGGATGGCAAGCATCAGGGCATTCCAAGTGTAAACGCCTAATATGCTACAGCAAAAGCATTTTGATAAGCATCACAATGAACTGCATTAATAAAAAAACAAAATCTATTCACATGAGTTTAAATGCAATCCAAATTGTATTGATCTTCATAGCACTTAAAGGGTTGGGTAAGGAGCACAAGCGCAAGGAAGCTGACTTAAGTAAGTTTTTCTGTTCCTGTGTTGCTATAGCAGCTCCCAGCATTCCCTGAAAATGCATTCCTCAGGGTCCTGGAACTCCTGAAACTGGAAGGTATGGCATAGGAAAGTCTGCAGGGTAACTCTTCTACGAACAGCCGTGGCTTCAGTCACTTAGGATCCATCCAAAATGTTTTACAATTTATTATTCACAGCAAGCTTTTTTGAGACAGGTTAGATATGACTTTTCTCCAGCTTACCTGGTGGATTCAATAGGAGAGGGTCAAACGAGACATGATGTAGGAGGTCTGTGAGCAGGATCTTTGGGCCTTTTATGCAGGGGCCCATTTTGTGGTCCTTTTCCACATCTGCTTTGAACTTGAATGTGTTCTCTTCAAAGGCATCAGTGGAATCCATCATGCGTTTCTGAAAACATTTCTGAAAAAAAATTATCTCTCTCGTGGACTGAAAAGTGGCATATTAAGATTAGCACACTAAGGGCTTCCTTCTTTCATCAAAGTCATTATGATTTATGAAAATGGCAGGACACTGAAAAACGCAACTTTGGACTCCTGTTATATTATGCCCCTATCTTCCGAGGTTGGCTTTCTCCAAAGAGAGTCTGCCCTGAGAAATGATGCTCATAATTATTCACTGTTTTTGCCTAGCGTAAGACTTATGAGACCATCCTCTTTCATCCTAACATTTTTGGGCTGGTAGAAAACATGAAAAGATGAATCATCCTCTTGCGCCCAGAAGAGGCTATAGCTGAGCAACAACACCAGGTGTGTTTTCAGGGTCTGAGGTCGCAGAGTCCTGCTAAAGAGGCTCTGGCAAGACCTTGCCAGAAACCCTGGAGAGCTTCTTCCAGCAGTGGGAATAGTCCTGAGCTCGACTTGGCATCAACTTTGATACCTTTGCGCAGTCCCTCCCTGGAATGGACACAGAATGAAGGATCCAAGATCAATAGCTTTATAACCTGGTGTTTTTTTACTCGATTTGCAGATATTGACCTGTCACCATGCAGAATTTCTGGTGTTACTGTCATTAAAGATAAGAAAAGAAAAGGCTTTGATTTCTCAGAAGCACGCGCAGTATGTGGGGAGCTGGGGTTAGCCCTGGCTTCTAGGGCTCAGATTGAAAATGCCCGGAAGCACGGCTTTGAAACCTGCAAGTATGGAAAAATTTTCACATCTCTGTCAGCTTCCTAATTATGTAACTTCTTAAATAACTTATTTCATGTTAGCAGACACTAATTCCTCTTGTCCACTTATATTTTTTATCACATGTCATTGTTAGCACTTTCAAGTAAATCACAAACAATATACAAAACTTTTCCTTATTCTGACTATTTTTATAACAGTAGGTTACTTATTCTTAGATTAAATTACTCATTCTTACCCAAAATCATATTAACAAATATATATATATATATATATAATGTGTGTGTGTGAGTGAGTGTATGGGCGCAATCCTGCGTAAGTAATCCACCTGCAGAGCTTGCACTTCACAGGCGGAGGTTGTTGTAAATGTGCCGTAAAGCACATTTACGGCACCTGGAGAGTAAGACCCACTGGCGCGGACGCCGGCAGGCCTCTCTCCGCCGTGGAAAGGATCTGCACCCACCGGAGGACGGTAAGAGTTGCTGGGCGGCTGGGCGGTGAGGGATGTCAGCCGCGCCATCTCCATCCCCATTCCCAGGCTCGGCGGCCGTTATACAGCTGCCTTGGATTACTGCCGGCTCAAGAGCTGGCGGACATCCGAGGAGGCCCATCGGGCCCTTCCAGCCCTACACTGGGGGAAGGGGACGAACATCTGGGGTCTCCCCTTCCCACAAGGAGACCCCAGACTGCGCAGAGCAGCCCGGGAAGGGCTTAGGATTCTGAGGCCAGCCCTATACGCCAGCTGCAGATCTTTGCACAGGATTGCGCTGTGTGTGTATGTGTATTCATATACTGTATAGATTACTGTATATTCTTATAGATAGTGCGAATTCATTTGTATTTATCTGTACCCAAGGCAATGTTCAATTTGCGGGAGAGACTGGGAAGCCCCGAACCTTTTGTGCTAACCCCCCTAGCTACCATTTTAAAAACTGCAACTTTAGTCCTTGCTGAATTCTTGTTGCGCTGCTTTTATTCACTGCTTTGATTGTTTTCGGTTGTTAATTATTATATATTATTGATCATAGGTGTGAGACACCCTTGCAAAAGTTCCTTTTGAAGGGTGGGTTTTTTTAAAAAAAAAATTAAAAAATGTAGAAGGTTACAGGACAGAGGTAATGGTTTGGCTAAAATGGGGGGTAGGAAGTGACAACTTCATGAAGAGCCCTCTACCGTTCTTTTCACCTCTCTAATCTAAGCACTACACCAAGGATTTAGGAATGGCTAGGGAAATTATTGACTGTTTCTTTAAACAGTAGACCCTAATCCATATCACAGACTAGTTTTGAAATTCTCTTTTCTTTCCAAAGAGATGTACCATGTTATATGGAGGGTTACTGTTCAATACACAAATGCCCAAAGCCTCTCTTATGTATTATTTCAGTACTTACATGGTTCTTTGGATCCTAGTTATAGTTAGTAATCTTTGCACACCTTCATACCTTGCCCAACTATTCTCCTATTCCAGCATACTCTTGTTTCCACTGTTTAGCATATAACATCCTGGCTCTGTAAATCACATATCAGTTGGACTTTAAACCATTTTTACCCAAGGGTGTATATACGCATCTGGAGTTAAATGCGTACACTTGTGCACTGGGAGAAAATGTTTAATATGTAATAACGTTAGCCAGAATATTCTTTGATCCACTGATTAAAAAGGTAAAGGTAAAGGTGACCCCTGACAATTAAGTCCAGTCATGTCCGACTTGATACTCTTGTATATACTCCCGACAAAAACTCTATGTATTTCCTAAATTCTGTTTTTAATTATCTCAGACCCATCTTTACCTCTTTTTCAGTTTCATTATTACACAACTACGTTTAGCCTTGTCTCATGGTATAGAGATGGATATGGAATACAATGTAAAGGGTCTGAGAGAAAATAAAATATTTATTCTGTTTCTGTGTATAACACACTACCCAGGGTACCACATCTTATCCACCTTTAGATTATGCATTTTTCCACAGGATTTTCAGTAGCCTCTTTATTTGCACATAAGTCTATTTGCATGCATAATAGTGCATACCAGAGTCTTGATTGAGATTTAAGCTGCAATCCTATATACACTGAGTAGATCAGTAGAGTGTAGGTCCCATTGAACTCAGCAGGACTTCTGAGTTGACATGCATAGGATTGGGCTGTTAGTTGCCAATTGAAAAAGATACCAATAGCAGACAATATTTGCCTATCTTCTTTAACACAGGAACGTGTGAATTTTCGGTAACACTGTTCAGTGTACACACCCTTTACACTTCATCTGCCTCAAAACAACATGTGGCAGGTGAGGTTGGGAAGAAAGTTTCCATCCAAAGGCAGCTTAGTGGATTTCAGGAGTGAACAGGGCCATAGCCAAGCCCAATATTATATCCATTGCCTTAGTGCAATAAATGGGATTATTTTTATTTATTTGTTTTTCACATTTTTATACCACCCTTCCTCCAAGGAGCTCAGAGTGGTGTACATATTTCCTCCCCTCCTTTTGTCCTCACAACAACCCTGTGAGGTAGGTGGGGCTGAGAGATAGTGACTGGCCCAAGCTCACCCAGGAAGCTTCGTGTCTGAGCGGGGATTTGAACCTGGATCTTCCAGGTCTAAGTCTGACTCCCAAACCACTACACCATCTGGAGTTAATTTCAATATGCTAACTTTATCAACACCCAGTACTGTATATAACTTTACATTACTTGATATGGGGATACACTTAATAAGAAAATGACTAATACTTTTCCTTGCAGTTTTGGCTGGGTACAAGAACAATATATTGTCATTTCTCGGATAATTCCAAATAGTAGATGTGGCCAGAACAAAACTGGTGTGTTGGTCTGGAGAGTCCCAGAGAAGCATAAAACTCATGGTTACTGTTTCAATTCTTCAGGTAAGTGAGCATCTGTAAGATGCAGATTTCTATCACATACTTTGAATCTGAGAGAGAGAGAGAGAGAGAGAGAGAGAGAGAGAGAGAGAGAGAGAGAGAGAGAGAGAGAGTTTGAGCAGGAATGATAGGGAGTTTGGAGTTACCAATGTTGTGTGTAATTCATATTCATCTGCAATTGGAGCAGAGATTGCCACAATCTTTATCCAGCTTTTGGGTCAGGTGCACTGTAGAAGTGACCTGAAACAGAAGGGAAAGATGAAGGCGAGAGAGAGAGAGAGAGAGAGAGAGAGAGAGAGAGAGAGAGAGAGAGAGAGATGCAGCAAGTTTCTATAGTCATGCTGGTATTAGAAACAACCAAAATGACAGGGCAGTGCTTGGGGCAGCCTTAAGCCCAAACTAATATTACAACTTCCCTGTGCCCTGGCATCTAGTTTTTTTTTCCCCTCATCACATCATTGACTGTTACTGGCAGAGGATAGGGAAATATACAATGCCAGGACACAGGGAAGTTGTCCTAGACCCCTGAGAAAGGAGAATGATTTAAACGCATGATCACCATTGCTGGTGGTGCTATGTTTTAATAGATTGTGCAGCGTTGACCTTCAAGCTGTTATGAAAATACTGAGTAAGCTCTCTGGTACTGAGACACACAGTAGGGGAAAAAAGAACATTAATTTTTTTTTACAAAATTGGCTTGGATGTGATTACCTTTCTCCTTATCGCTAGTGATGTCACAGGTAGTATCCAATAGTCTTCCATGATACTTGTGTAATATTATTGCACGCAGCACTGGCAAAAGGAAACCTAGCAAGGGAACAGTTGCATTTTACAAAGGTCAAAACATTACAGCTTGGATACTGGGGAAATAAATAGAGTCTTCAGGGCAGGAGGGCCATTCAGCATGGGCCTCCAGTTCAAAAGGGCCCTCAAATGTAAAACATTTGTGAACTTTGTTTGCATCCCTATCAAATCAAAATGTGACATGCTCCCATTTTTTAATTGTTTATAATGATAGGGGGTCTCAAGACCTGAACGTGGCCTGGGCCTCTCTGGACCTCTGAGACCTGGGCCTGCCAATACAAGCGCCATCTTGAGAGAGAATGTGTAGGTCCTAAGGAAAAAATGAGTAACATCTGTACAGTGGGTCCTCCTCACCTGCGGATTAGCCATCTGTGGATTTGAATATTTGTGGATGGCACCGCAGAAGGAGTCACACTGGAGGCTGAGGCAGTGCCACATTACCTTATTTTTAAGCTTCGCCAGGGCCCACCAGCTGCCTCCTGCGCGCCTTCCAAAAACGCGACCAGAAGTACAGCTTCCAGTCACTTTTTTTTCTGTTTGTAGCAGTTTGGAGGAAGGCACACAGGAGGCGGGAAGCAGCCGGCGGGCCCCGGCAAAGCTTAAAAATAAGGTATTGTGACCCCACCCCCTCGTCCCCGCCCACTGTGTATTTGATCGTCTGCAGAGGTTCCGGGAACTGAACCCCCACAGATACCAAAGGCCTACTGTACATTACTTCACGAAAGGCTAGCCACACTGAATCCTTTAGGTTACGGAGTTCATAGAGACAATGTACAGTCTTACATACCATCAACAGCACGGGGGATATATTCCCCAGGAGTTGACCACTGCATGAAAGAGCACTATAGGAGACATTGTCACTGGAGCTAGGCAGTTTGACTCTGTTGAACCGCTGCTTCAGCGGCTGCACTGGCTGCCCATTCGTTTCCGGGCCCAATTCAAGGTGCTGGTAATGACCTTTAAAGCCCTTCACGGTTTGGGTCCAGGATATCTGAAGGACTGCCTTCTCCCATACATTCCGGCCCGCCCTCTTAGGTAATCTGAGGGGGCTCTCCTGCGGGTACCACCTCTATCGCAAGTTAGGGGAGTGGCAACACGTGGGCGAGCCTTCTCTGCTGTGGCGCCACAACTGTGGAACTCCCTGCCAGGGGATTTCAGAACCACCCCCTCCCTCATGACTTTTCGGCAAGGGCTCAAAACGTTTTTGTTTCGTCTAGCGTTTGGGTGATGGGTTGTGGTCTGCCTCCTGTGTCTCAAGATGCTCTGCCATGCTGCTTCTCTGCTCCATACTGTCGCGCGCGCGCCCCGTGGATTTTATTGTTTTTAAATTTAGTTATGTATTGTTTAAACTTATTTTATGTATTATTTTAAATTATGTATTTTAATTTTTGTTGTAAGCCGCCTTGGGCATTTGCCTTCGGCATAGGATAAGGCGGGGTATAATTTTTTAAAATATATAAATAAATAAATAAATAATTGTTGCACAATTAGGCAAGAAACTTGCTGTGACTAACTGCTACCCAGAATGCATCACTCCCATTGGCTATAATAGCTGCCAATCACAGCCAGGACAAAAAGTGCTAAAAGAAACTGTGTTATGCGAAGTATTACTGTAGTCTGTACACAATTCAAATTCTTTCTTTAACAATGTGACTGCAAGTTAAAAATTATGCATAGCACTAGGGAAGCATTTAAAGTGCATTGGAACTATCCTAATAGATAATCAGTAAGATCAGTGGTTAATGGGAGGGGATTTAGCTCATTGGTTGAGCATGTGCTTTTCCTGCAGAACATTCTAGGTTCAATTCCTGGAATCTCCAGGTAGGGCAGGGAAAGATTCCCGTCTGAAATTCTGGAGAGCTGCTGCCAGTCTGTATTGACAACACTGATCTAGGTGGACCAATTGTCTCAGTAGAAAGAAGCTTCCTAGCACTGATATTAAATGTATGGCTCAGTAACGGTAAGTGGGGGCGGTAAGTGCTGCACGATACTACACGGCAGTGCAAAGTGGCCCCTCCCACTCACAGTCGGAGCCATTCTGGCAACAAAAGCAATGCTGCCTTTGGTGCCAGAATGTCTCTCTGGTGGTGAGTGGAAGAGGCCACTTTGCACTGTCATGTAGCGCCACACAGCACTTACCATGCCCCCCCCCCCCAGCTACGCTACTGGTATGGTCAGAATTCAGTTAGCTAAGTCTTTCTAGCTCTGGCTCACTGCATCATTTAAAGACTGTGCTCAAGAAAGTGATACCAGTCTGTCATTCAGCATCCTATTTGTTGAATGAAAATGCGTCATCGGGCTTTTCACTAGGGACTCTAGTTAAGAATTGCAGAGAGATCACTTCCTTCCATTCTTATACTGTACTCAGATGGCTACTGATATCACAGTCAAGCTGCATCAGGGCACATAAATAAGCCCTTAACAACAAGTGATCAGTTGTTCTTCAAGATCATATTTGCAGCCCAGAGTGCACATTTGGCATTTGCTGTAAAAACAAACAACAGCTAATCTGCATGTTCTTAAAATATGACTAATCTTATCCTATTTAAATGCACAAGCACTGTGCACAAGCACTGTGCCCAGGTTGATTGACAATGTAATGCTTTTTGTTCCTACAGACAGTGACAGGCCCATATGGATATGCATGAGGTTAATGTGCTTTAAGAATGCCTCATGGAAACATATCTACGTTTGCTCATATCTACTTACTGTTATCTCTGCCTAAGAAACCACCTGTGATAATGAAGTGTGCTCTAAATCACATAAAGCAATAGAATTGTCTGATTGATTTTGATATGTGGTAATACTTAGGAAAGTGTCCATTGCAATTCAATATGGGGATGTTGGAGCAGGGAGAGGTGTTTTGCTGAGTTCAGCTACATGCCAAATACTGTCAATAAAATTCACTGCACTGTTTGTTTGTTTTTTCCTTTTCAGATACGTGGGTTGATTCTTGCAAACCAGAAGAAGCAAGTACAACTGCATTACCGGATACATCTACTGAGATGAATGCCACTTCAACAGTCTCATTACAGGACACTTCAGCAATTGCTCAAACGTCTGAGTCACCACAAACAAAAAGACCTCCAAAGTTTCGTGTTATATGCGTAACACAAACCATTCTACCACCGACTACTGAGGAACCCACACCGTTCTCAGCAAATCGAGCTGCATTTGTAAATGATGGTGTCGTTTTTGGAGGTAGAGGTCACATTCTTTTATTTGGTTTTATGGTGGTTTAGATATTCTTTTCCAAGGGATGTATTCTTACCATTAAAATAAGTCAACTGAATTTGTACATCCTTTCTATACTGATGAGCAATAAACATCCTGCTTTGGTATCAGTAGATCCAACTCACTTCAATATACCTCTAAGGATTGAAGTTTGTGTTTTCCCTGAATTTTTGATGAAACCCTTGGCAATTGGACTCATTTAAATAATGCTATTTTGTGTTTTATTCACACAGCTGTAGAAAATGTTGATTTGCCAAGGCTTTCATAGAGATTTGGGCTAGTAAATTCTAACTGAGCACATTCTAACATTCCTGCAGCGGTTCCTAAACTGGGAGGCGCGGCTCCCACGGGACCGGGGAAACCAGCCAGCGGAACTGCGGAGTGCCACGAAATCTTCTCGGAAAACAGTGTAATGCTAATTGGCAGGCATCAACATAATGTAATGGGGAGCCGCAATCAAGGGTCGCCAATGGTCAAGGGAGCCACAGGTTGAAAAAGTTTGGGAAACATTGCCTTATGGCAACAGACTGGATAGCTCTTTATGATTAGCTCTCGTTGCTTCTCTTTATAAGGGTGTTTCCAAGAGGAAATTTTTTGTAATGTCCTATACAGTACTCCCCCCATATCCACTGGGGATATGTTCCAGGCCCCTCCATGGATACTTGAAACCGTGGATAGGAGCGAACACCCCCTCTATGGTTTCCTGAGGGGTCCCTGCCCTGCCTCCCCTGCGGGCAGGCATGCGCCCCCCCCCAGCTCTTATTTTTCTTTCAGCAAGCTTTGTTTCTTCCTTAAAACAAACAGAGAAGCAGCCTCCATTGCAGGCAAGTAGAATAAGTCCTAGAGAGGCTCTGCAAGGTTTCTGTTAACCTTGCAGAGCCTCTCTAGGACTTAGTCTCATTCTACTTGCCTGCAATAAGCAGCCAGAGGCTGCTTCTCCTGTTTGTTTAAGGAAGAAACGAAGCTTACTGGGGAAAAAGTAAAAGCCTGGGGGGGTCCCCGTGATCCGTGGATAACTGAAACCGTGGATAGCGAATCCATGGATATGGGGGCCCACCTGTATATTGATTCGACTGGGGTGATCTCTAGTCTATCCTAATCATTGTGAATCCAAATGGTAGACTGAGACTTAGGATCAAGCATGGGTGACATGACCCAAAAAGAATAATCGTTGCAAAGGGGGAAATGTGCTACTTGACATCCATTCCCCCTCCCCACAATACCTGAACCTCCACCCCACCCCACATTTGGTTTAACATTAGAGAAATGTGAAACTATCTGGGGAGCGGAGGGTATTGTCTGGATACGCTGTAATCGAGGTTGGTGATGTCTGTGGTGTCAGTGCAATGAGTTCAGAGAACCAAATTTTCATCTTAAAAAAATGTGAGGTCTACCTCGAATGACTGGAAAGAGGGCATGGGTCATCAGCCATGACATGGCAACCCCTTTGTGGTGATACAAGGGTAAGACACCCCCCCCCCCTTTTGCCTCATTATCCATACAGATATGGTTGTGGGTTTGCATTTTGCATTTCACTCTTTATCCTTGCTTCCATTTCTCACCACTTCCTCTGTTATTTCCTTGTGTCTCTGTTAGACTGTGAGTCGGGACCGGGACCTGTTTCATTCTTGTCTTTTGTAAACCACTTTGAGCACTCTTTGATTAAAAATGGTATTTAAAGAAACTATCACTGTAACATGGGGAAGAAATTCCTAGAAGAAGAAATGTAATGTATGACTAAGACCATGTATGGTATGTTCTTCAAGACTCACCTTATTATAGGTGCTGTCTATACATGGAAAGAAGAGGGCAAGGAGATGTTAGCCCAGTGGAGTTTCCCTCTCAGGGAAAATGGCCACCTCAGGCAGGCTGATCTAGCTCAGGACTGTGGGGGGAAGAATTAAAGACCCCTCCCCATCCCATGTTGTAGTCTTGAACCTGATTCTCACCACCACCACCACCACCCCAGGAACTGCCATTTCAGTAAGAAAAGCAAGCACATAGGGCCAAACTATGTGCTTTTAATGTGCAACTTGGTCCTTACTCCCAGCTTTCTTCACAGTTCACATCTTGTTTGATGTGACCACCGGAAAAGCACAAAAACATACTGCAAATCTGAAGCAGGAGGCACAAATGATCCTTTATTATGCTGGAGCCTGCTAGGACCACCACCACCCCTTTTTTTCTCCTGATGAGGAGCTCTTATTGCTTGAAATGTGCTGGACCACTTTTATCATATGGTACTATAAAATAGAGGCTCTGCTGTCATCAGTGGGTTTCCATTACATTTTGCATGTTTGTTTGCTTGCTTGTGCAAGGTATGTAATAGTTTTCAGATATAAGAGAATTGTTTTTAAAAAAAGGCAATATGGTGATGAGCCCTTGTGCATCTTGATTGCCGATTGTTAACAGCTTGAAATAGAAGGGCAATCAATGCCTGATAATGGAGGCTCCCACCTATCAAATATATTTAAAATCAGACATATTGGGTGGGTTTCATAGCCTTTTACTGAGAATTCCTGTTAACAGAATTTGTCATCATTCAACCTATTCCCTTAAAGTTCCACTCATCTACCTAGAAACGTTTCCTTCTCCTGCTGCCAACTCCACTGTGGGGCCGGGGGAAACAAGAACAGAAACTAATGCTAACAAATGTAGCCACGTTTGCAATGCAAGAGTAAAATACCTAGATGCTTATTTTCTGGTGACTTATGGTAAGTTTCAGGAAGTGATTTGTGCCAAAATTACTCTGCTTGCTAAATCAAACACTGGGATTAAATGCCTGCCCATGCCCTGGTGGGGGGAACAAGTTGATAAGGGGCAAAAGCATGAATATGCCATTTGCTGTGAATGTGCTGTGATGGTGGGACCAGTTGAGTGTTAGTTAGGCAATTTAAAGGGGAAAACATAATTCAAATAAGGTTATGCCACTTTTCCAAAAAGCTTGATTGCTTACAAATAAAACAGTTAAAACAATCACATTTTCATGCACAGTAAATAAAAATAAAAGAACATAGCTATCAATTAGAACAAAGCAGAGCTTACCCAGTCACAAATGCAAGGCAAAGAAAGATTTTGCACAGAGATTTTGCACTGTTTTCCTCCAAAAAACAGAGAAGAAAACCACCTCCTGACATCTTCTGGCAGACCATTCCACAGATTAAAGGCCATACAAATAAAACCTTGCTCCTAGCCTAGTCACAGTTATCCTGTCTTCTAGCAGAGAGGACAATCTGAGTTAAGGCTCAAACCACCCACCCTAGCTGGCATAAAAGCAATATAATAATGTTGTTGTTGTTCAGTCGTTAAGTCGTGTTCGACCCTTCGTGATCCCATGAACCATATCCCGCCAGGCCTTCCTGTCCTCCACTATCATCCTGAGTTCGCTCATTTTCATGTTCGTTGCATCGGTGATGCTGTCTAACCATCTCATCCTTTGCCTTCCCCTTCTCCTTTTGCCTTCAGTCTTTCCCAGCATCAGAGTCTTCTCCAGAGAGTCCTCTCTTCGCATTAGGTGGCCAAAATATTTGAGTTTCAGCCTTAGTATCTGTCCTTCCAGGGAACAGTCAGGGTTGATTTCATTTTGGAATGACTGATTTGATCTCCTAGCAGTCCAAGGGACTCTCAGGAGTCTTCTCCAGCACCACAGTTCAAAAGCATCTATTCTTCAGCGCTCAGCCTTCCTTATGGTCCAACTCTCGCAATATAATAATAATAATAATAATAATAATAATAATATACAATTATACAGTATTTATATACTGCCTTTCTTGGTCATTGAATTTCTCCTCCAACTTTAATCCAAGGCGGTTTACATGGGCAGGCTTTCCCAAACCCCCTAATGTTTTTGATTTTTTTACAATTACTGTGTATAAATGTTCAATCTTGCATGAACAACTTCATTCTAGATGGTTTCCTTCTCAGTCTGGCCTCTCACTGGCCTTCGCCTCCCACACTCGGACGACACAGCTGGCAGATTTATCCCTCCTCACAGAGGGTTTCACAACTTTTTGTCAGTGGCGTGTCTCGAACTGCTGTTCACAGATCTTCAGGCTTATGAGGCAGTAACTCTACCAACTGAGCAAGACCTCAATATGGGCAAACCACTCACCCCTAGGGCACATAAGGGCAAACCACCCACATAAGGGCAATATGGTCTCTCAAGTATCTGGATCTCCGGCTGTTTAGAGCATTATGGGTTAAAACACCACCTTGAACTGGCTTTACCTGACCTACTGACAAGTGTTGACCACCCTTTGGGAAGTGCCAGACTAGATGGATGATCTTTCCAGCTCTGTGATTCTAAAAACTATTGTGTTTTTTTCTCTGTAGGTGTACCCACCGCTCTCCTTGTGCTTGCACTCATCTTCTTTGCAGCTGCTGCTGTTTTAGCTGTCTGCTATATCAAAAAGTAGGACGGTTTGTTTTTTACTTCAACATACTTCTACTAACACAGTACAATTTTTTAACAATAGATATGAACGTTAATTTTAACCTGATGTACGTCAGTTTCACACTACGCCTTGACTCTATAGGAGGGCACTCCTCCCACTGCCTATAGAATGTATTTGGTAAGCCAGCTTCCAAGCATGCTTTTTTATTGACAAGTACAGCGGGTGGCGCAGTGGGTTAAACCACTGAACCATGAGCTGTTGATCGAAAGGTCGGCAGTTCGATTCCGCGCGACGGCTCCTGGCAACCTAGCAGTTCGAAAGCAAGAAATTGCAAGTAGGTTAATAGGTACCGCGTCAGCGGGACAGTAACAGCGTTCCATGCGCCTCGGTGTTGAGTCATGCCGGCCACATGACCATGGAAACGTCTTCGGACAACGCTGGCTCTTCGGCTTTGAAACGGAGATGAGCACTGCTCCCTAGAGTCGGACACGACTGGACTTAATTGTCAAGGGATACCTTTACCTTTACCTTACATCCTGATAACACACTCCTTCATATCTTTTGTGCAGCAAACATAGGTGAGGCATAAAGGTAAAGGTGACCCCTGACAATTAAGTCCAGTCGTATCCGACTCTAGGGTGTGATGCTCATCCCCATTTCAAAGCCGAAGAGCCAGCGTTGTCCGAAGATGCCTCCGTGGTCATGTGGCCGGCATGACTCTCCTTGCCGCAGCGCGTAGCAAGCAGCTGGAACACGGAGCGCTGCAGTGGGACTTACTTCTGAGTAAATTGGTTAATTCAAAACGGAAGCAGCTTACTACACTCAGACCGCACATAACCTAGTCCTGCAATAACCTCTTAAAGGTTATTTAAGAGGTTATTTAAACGTTTTGAATTAACCAATTTAGCGCTTCCCGCGCTTTCTGTGTGTCGGTAGCTTCAAAAACGGAACGATGTGTGTACAAGGTTAATGACAGCTACCGGCTCGTTGGCCGTGTTTGTTCTATTTGCTTTGACAAGGTTCCAAGTGTGGAACGAAATGTCAGCGGAAGACTTAGAAATATTGCTTGTCAGCATTGGATAGTCCTTTGAAGAAACGCAACTCTGCGGACTTTGACAGTGATTTGCGATTGGGAAAAGGATTTTCTTCTGGCATGTTTTTGGTGGTTTTATCTATTTTTATTTCTTCAATTTCAAATATACATGGCTGGAAAACCCATAAAGTGTACTTCTTTATTAATTGCAACAAGTCATGAAAATCTCCATGCTACTCTGAAACCTTCAACTAGTAATTGGAAGCCACCACTGAGAAGGCTGTGCTACACAGTCTCCACACTAGAGACGCTTTGGCTGCTGTTGCATAAGCCAGTGTTTCCATTACCAGTGATGTGTTTAAGTCTTTGGCTCTGAGTCTTGAGTCGAGTCTCAATTCTTTGGCTCCGACTCTACATCTTGAGTCAATTTAAAAAATTTGTTTTTACCTTTGGGCACCTTCGCGCGCCAAACTGCTGTGTTTTCTTGCTTTTACGAAGCGAAATTGTGCTCCAGGAGGCACTTCCTGGTTGCGCGACTCCCTCCCTTCCCCCAGACTCTCGCTAGAATGCATTGCGTAATGCAATCTGGGGTGACCTTAGGGGAAGGGAGGGGAAATAGCGCAACCAGGCAGTGCCTCCTGGAGTACGATTTCGCTTTGTAAAAGCAAGAAAACACAGCAGTTTGGTGCGCGAAGGCACCCAAAGGTAAAAACAAGATTTTTAAAATCCTTTTTAAAAACTCCCTATGCCCCCTGGAGACTCAATTCGCGACTCGGTCGAAAAGGGGCAAAGTCGTGAGTCAAGTCCGAGTCAGTCACTCATGGGACCCAAGTCGAGTCCATGTCAAGTTGCAGCAGCGATTTCAGTCGGACTTGAGAACGGGTCCCGCGACTCGAGTCCCCAATCATGTCCATTACAGCAGGGGTCCCCAACCACCGGGCCGCGGCCCAGTACTGGTCCGTGGCCCATTCGGGACCGGGCCGCAGCATTGTGCCAAGGTTGGGGCGGTGGGCCCCAGGACGGGGGCTAGACGTGGCGGCGAACTTACCTGTGCGATGTGTCACCTCCGCTTCGGCCCTTCCTGGAGCTCGAACGGCTCCAAAATAGCACCTAAACCGGCATGGGGGGGGGTGTTTGGAGCAGTGCTGGGCACGCGCAGCTGACGTCACGCCTGGGTCACGTGGGGGCGTGGCGTCCCCCCCAGTCCGTGAAAAAAATCCTCCGTGATGCTGGTCCCCGACACCACGGAGGTTGGGGGCCGCTGCATTACAGCAGCTGAAGAGCTATTGAAGCAGTATTTACTGTACAAACATTCCAAGATGTAACAGCTGCTGCTATTTTATATTTTCTCTCTCACTAATTTTCGAGAACTTCTGTGTACTGTACAGATTCCAATTCTTTTTTATCTAACTTACTTTCCATTTTTGTTCTAAGATACAAGAAAACATCTCCATTGTCTAACAAGAAGGAAAAAAAAGAAGCAATTGAAACTAAAGACATCAAAGAAACCAAGACAAGTGGCAAAACTTCAGAGCAGGAACCAAAGAAGAATGGGAAAAAGACAGAAGAGCTCCAAGCCAAACCTGAACCACCAGTAAAATGTTTGGAAGCAGAAGTTTAAGAAAGAACATTGAAATGAACACATTTTAGATGAATAAGAAAGCAATAAACTTGCAACTTGTTTATAAATTGACAATTATAAACTTTGCCAGGCAATATTGCATCTGTTCCTGTACAAACAGCTTGTGCGTTGTGTGTGTCAGCTATACCTTGTTTTTATAAAGCATGCCATTCTTCGCAACAGAACACTGTTCATCACAGTAACACCTACACAGATTCTCAAAGACATTCTCAGCGTAAATCTGTGTAACTCTTGCACCGGTGTAAGAATACATCCACCGGTGTAAGTGCACTTATGCCAGTGTAACTTGCCATACGCCAACGTACACAGGACGGACACCAGCGTAACCCCCCTCGGACGCCGCACGTGCGCAGTTCGGATGCAGGACAGATGCCAGCGCAACTCCACCGGCGCAGGGGGCATTCCGCGGGTGTTCAGACACACCCAGAATGCCCCCTGCGTCGGTGGAGTTGCGCTTGAGTCCGTCCTGAATCCGAACTGCGCATGTGCGGCATCTGAGGGGGTTACGCTGGTGTCCGTTCTGTGTACGTTGGCATACGGCAAGTTACACTGGCAGAAGTGCACTTACACCGGTGGATCTATTCTTACACCGGTGCAAGAGTTACACAGGATTGCGCTGTCTGTTTGGTAATAAATGCCAATTAGGCTCAATTGGCCACAATTTCTGTGGCAAAACCTAGTTCAAACAAGCCACTTTTCCTTCATAGGATCCCTTCCCTCACACAGAATTCCATGGCGCAACTTCAATCTGCGAGCTTGCCTGTGCACAAAAACAAGCCTTTGTTTGATTGTTGTAGCTGCAAAAAGTGCTGACTCCATTGCAGACATAGCTGCAGCTTGTCTCCTTGTACACTGAGAGGTTTCTTCATGTAGTTTCATTAACGGAAGGGTTCACATGGGGGGGGGGGTCTGACTCACATGTAAGAACCAGGCCCTAAAACATACAGTAAGTATGAAATGTTCTGCCCAACAGAATATTTCATACTTATATTTTATATATATAAAAGCATTCAGGAAAGTGGTCCTAAATCCTCTCCAACATTATA
This sequence comes from Plestiodon gilberti rubricaudatus, assembly GCA_026170595.1. Taxonomy (NCBI): domain Eukaryota; kingdom Metazoa; phylum Chordata; class Lepidosauria; order Squamata; family Scincidae; genus Plestiodon; species Plestiodon gilberti. The sequence continues at coordinate 231,454,041 of JANXHW010000001.1, read as the reverse complement.
TAACATTTGTTGTGCAAGCTGATCTCAGGATTTCAGGGTGTGTCCTGGATTCAAGACTCAGGATATGTTTCTTTCCACTGTTCATGACATAAATAACAGAACAAGGATTTTAGATTTGAAAACCACTACAAAAATACAGATGGTAAGATCTATTCCTTGAATTGCAGAGAAATTGCTATTTCTCTGAACATGGAATTTTTACATTGATTACAAAGATAACTATGGTATCTCTGCAGACTGATACATTGTCATAGTTATGTTCATTATGCTATAATGGACCATTTTATTTATTAAGAGTATGTTAAAATAAGATCTACATAATTATTCCTATACAGTCAGTGGGTGGATCTATTTGGAACTGTATTATAATCTTTCTTGAAACAGTGAACTCAACCTTCCAATTGTTATGGAAAGTTTTCCAATAAACAACTTAAGAGAAACACACTTGTCATGTTATGAAGATCTTCTTAAAATATGACCTAAGATGGGAGCGATTGGGACCATCCATAAGAATTAGTTTTGGATGGATGTGAGATATTCAGGTTTGAATCATGCTTAGCCAAAAGTTCACAGGCAAACATTGTTGGCAAGACAGACACCCAACTACCTAACCACCCACTCGTTCGTACAGATGTATGTATGTATGTATGTATGTATGTATGTATGTATGTATGTATGTATGTATGTATGTATGTATGAACGTACCTACCCACCCACCCTCTCGTGTTTTACAGCCCTGCCAATGAGCTATATATAACCCTGTTCCTGAATCAGTAATCAAAGTTTCACAGCCAACACAGGTTACACAACTAAAAGTAGATTTACTCACAATATAGACAGATGCATGCTCCCAGTTAAGGGGGAACCACACATAAAGTTGCCATATTCCAGTTCTCCACAGTTGGGCAGTCTAATCTAAATATTATTCAAATCAGTTGCTAATTTTGCAAATATAGTGGTAGTTTGGGGTGGCTAAGCAACACCGCTACATTTCTAGTTCAAATTGCCTCCTCTCTGCTGGTTTGCAGTATGGCAATGATTTGTAAGGCCTTTCTTGCACACTGTTGCATACAGTATGCAGTTTATGCATTTGCATTTATTTGTTATAATATTTTTGTCCTTCTGCCATAAAATCTTTTGCCATAAAATGGTCTCAAGGTAGTTTACAATTCTAAGGTGTAACTGAATCCTCAAAAGTTAAATAACTAAAGTAATTTGACAGTAATCTTATGCATGTTTACTCAGAAGCAGGGGTGACACCCCAGGGAGGGTTGACACCAAAATGACTTTCTATTCTGTTTGTTACAGGTGGTGCAAAACCACACCACTGGTAGAAAATGAGTTTTTCCTGATTCCTGCTGTGACTTGCATGGGGATTGTATTTTCCAGGAGGCCTCCACATTGTGTAGTCTAGTATGGGAGGAGGTCCATGGGGGTGACACCAACCCTGGTGACAGCCCTACTCAGAAGCAAGTCCCATTGACTTTAATGGAACCTACTCCTGAGTAAATGGGTATCCTATGTGCACATACATGGGAGTAAGCCCCATTGACTAAAATGGGACTTATTTCTGAGTCCATACATAGAATCCATACATAGGATTGGGCTCCATGTCTAGTATGTTAACTTTTTAACTCACTGCAATATCATTTGTACTCTGTCCTCATGCATGGCAATTCTTTACTATAGTCCTTTCATGTAAACACCTTTTTTTCTTAAAAGAGTTACAATTCAGCAGAAGCAGGGGGTGCAACTGTTCTTTTAAAAATGTCAAGAGATATTGATATGCTGCCCCCACAATGTCACAAGTTGAGACTTGTGTGATCAGACACTGATGTTGTGTGATCAGTCATAGATGTTTTGACAGCAGAACCCTGGATTTCAGGACGGAGGCATCAAATGTCTTTTCATCACTACTTAGTTTAAGACAGCACTTCTGTAGACTATATGTCCAATGAAAAGAGAAATAAATGTATTTGTTGAAAATAATCTGGTTTAATCTGTCCTCTTGGAAGTCATCTCCTACAGGAAATACCTGCACCAACTACACAAAGAACCAGTGGTTGCATTCAAGAGAAAATGACAATTGCTGCCACTCACTCACTCAGTATCAACATCTGTAGGATTCCCACACTTGGTCTACAGATGTTTGTTGACCTTTATGGAAAGAGGGAGGCTAGACTACGTACTTTTGGCAGGAAATACGCAGGTTTTCAGAATGCTACGCCAAGTTGTGTCTCACATCCATTTTTCCTGAATGCAGAGTTGGAAGAACATCTTCAAGATAAAGTCTTGCTATGTGTTAATGTAGTTCAGTCATTTCCAAAGCATGTACCCTGGAAGTTTATCAGGGTTTCTTCAGTGGTGTGGCTTTAGGGAGGGCTTACACTCAGTTCACACAAGACGATGGTGAGGCCCAGCCCTTCAGAAACTGTGTGTACACCCATGGAATATTCCCTGAATCCAACATACAAACAAGTCAGAGTGGAAAGAGGCAGTCTGAAAACCACTAATGTAAATGATCAAATATGCTCTATTATTTATAGTTCCATTTCAGCCTCTATTGAACTTGTCGTCTCATGTTCCTATTAATTCTTTCTACATAACATAGAATAAAGTGTAGCATCACCGTATATATTTACGTATATATTTACGTCTGCATCCTGCCATTTCACCTAGGAGCTCAGTGAGCTCATCTTAGCTGTACCACAAATCCTGTATGCTGGCCGAGGCCATCAAGTGAATTTTATAGCTGACTGCAGCTTGAACCTGGTTTGTCACAACATTCAACTCTCTAGTCACAGTGGAGATGCTCGGATGCCACGCATGCACAGTTCTGATGCAGGACGTATGCCAGTGCAACTCCACCAGTGCAGGGGGCATTCCTGGGGTGTCCAAATGCTCCCTGCACCAGCGGAGTTGCGCTGGCGTCTGTCCTGTGTCCGAACTGCGCATGTGCGGCAGCCGAGAGGGGTTACGCGGGTATCCATCCTGCTTTCGTCGACGTAAGGAAAGTTACACTGGCATAAGTGCACTTACACCGGTGGATCTACTATTACACTGGTGCAAGAGTTACACAGGATTGTGCTGTGTTAGTAAGATAGACAAAGACAACATGTGTTAGAAATTTGGGAACAATTTGTTGATATTGCTTGCCAAGGCATACTATGTACTGTACTTCCTTCAATGCTCAAACCTGTATACAGTATTTGTAAAGAAAGCAAATATTACAAAGACACCATCAGCCTCTCTTTCAAAAGAAGCCTGAAGCTGGGTTTTTCCTGCAGCTCCTGGAACTTCTCTCTTCTTGGAGAAATGGAGCACAAACCCATATAACACCGGTGTCAGAAGTGAGACAGTGTTTCCTTGGGAAGAAACTGTGAGCTTGCATCACTAAGGAAGAAGTAGCGATCATTCTTCGAAATGAAGTTGGTGTTGCAACAACAAAGCCAGCAGAAAAAGAAGACTTCAAAGTCAGCATGAGCAGCCTGCAGAAAGAGTTTAAAGACAGCCTTAGCATTATGATAGATGCCTGGCATCAGCAACACATGTGATGCATAACAGGCTTTGGAACACCAGTGAAGCAGTGCATAGAGTTCTAAAGGCCGATCTACACAGCACTGCGTGGAGCGTGGAGTCGTCTTGCGTCCTGCCTCCGCCGAGCGGGTGGAGGAGTGTCTTCCTGCCTGTTGTCCCTCCTGTAGTCCCGCCTTCCTGTGTAAAGCCGCGCAGCTGTGGTTGGCACTCTCCTCCCCCCCCTCATCCGATTGGTGAATGCATAGCGTTCGGTGAAGCTACCCCTCAAAACATGGTTGGAACCATGTTTTACGCCGTGCACACAGCGTAGCATCGGGAGCGCGCAAATGCTACGCAAGACTACACAAAGCGCCCGCAAAGCACCCAACGCAGTGCAGTGTAGATCGGCCTTGACGCAGTGCACACGGCGTAGCATCGGGAGCTACGCAAGACTACGCAAAGCACCCAACGCAGTGCAGTGTAGATCGGCCTTCAGGAGGTGGCAGCCTTGTTGGTTCAGCTGCTGCAAGGGGCCAAGCCTGCCGCTAAAACCTAGCTGCACAGTCAGGAGGGTCTGGATAGATCCAGGAAGTGGATGATGAGCTGCAGAAGGGCTTGACACTGAGGTTTTACAGGCAGTAGTTCGCAAGAGAGTGCCAATCACCAGGAGAGTGCCAATCACCAGGGAGGAGAGTGCCAATCACCAGGAAGTTCGCCTGCAGTAATGGGAGTACAAAGCTGGAGCAAAAAGCCTCAGGAGTGGGAAAGATGCTGGGAAAAGAATCTGCAGGAGTTGCAACTCCTGGAACTTCTCTCTCACTGGTCTGAAAAGTGGGACTAGGGTTGCCAACTCTGACAGCGCAATCCTGTGTAACCTTGTAACAGTAGATGCACCGGTGTGCATAAGTGCACTTATGCCAGTGTAATTGCACTTACACCAGTGCATCTGCTGTTACACCAATGCATCTACTGTTACACCGGTGCAAGGTTACACACCTTATACAGGATTGTGCTGTGAGGCTATTAGAGACACACACACCCAACTTGATGCAATGTCATTTCCAGCTAAGTCTAAGCATGTCTACTCAGAAGCAAGTCCCATTGTGTTCAATGGGGTGTACTCCCAGGAAAGTGTGTCCAGGATTTCAGCCTCAGCCAAGGTCAGGAGGTCCTGTTAAAGTTCTTTTATTTATTTATTTATTTTTCACATTTTTATACCGCTTATATCCAAGGAGCTCAGAGTGGTGTACATATTTCCTCCCTTTTGTCCTCACAACAACCCTGTGAGGTAGGTGGGGCTGAGAGATAGTGACTGGCCCAAGGTCACCCAGGAAGCTTCATGGCTGAGTGGGGATTTGAACCTGGATTTTCCAGGTCTAAGTCCGACTCCCAAACCACTACACCATCCTGGCTTCTGGAGCCTCCTGGAGACTGGTGCTGATTCCTGGAGACTCCAAGCCAGTCAACTGTAAATGGGGCAACATGAGCATGTAACACTATTTTGGAATCTAGACTCATTGCTGGACATTATTTAGGTGAAGGCAGAAATAATGTATTTTTTCTTCCTAATCAAATCATATCTCACATATTTTTCCATGTGATTTCAAAAATGGGATGTACAGTACTGTATTTATTTGTGTTTTAAAATAATATATATTTATTATTAGCTTAAATATTTCTGAATAGATCTAGGCTACAATCCCATACACATTTACCTGGGTCTAAGCTCCACTGAACTCAATGGGATTTACTACTGAGTAGACAGTTATGCGGGTGGCGCAGTGGGTTAAACTGCTGAACCATGAGCTGTCGATCGAAAGGTCGGCAGTTTGAATCCGTGATGGGGTGAGCTCTCGTTGCTTGGCCAGCTCCTGCCAACCTAGCAGTTCCAAAGCATGTTAATGCGAGTAGATAAATAGGTACCGCTTGCGGGAAGGTAAACAGCGCTCTGTGTTCCAGCTGCATGCTACGCGCTGCGGCAAGGAGAGTCATGCCGGCCACATGACCACGGAGGCGTCTTCAGACAACGCTGGCTCTTCGGCTTTGAAATGGAGATGAGCACCACACCGTAGAGTCGGACACGACTGGACTTAATTGTCAGGGGTCACCTTTACCTTTAGACAGTTATACGATTGCATCGCTAATTTTTTAGCATTGTATTCTATGCAGCAAGCAAATTATGCCTCACTGGGGGGGTCGGACTCGGATATGAGAAGGCAATTGGTGTTTGTAAACCGTTTCTTGAAATTGTTGTTTTAAACCTCCAAGGAAATTGTTACGGGGAAGGAAACACCACTTAAGAAATCCAAGCCGAAATCTGACTCTCATCAGCAGAGGGCAACTTCTTTCGGTCTCCTAGCAACCAGGCGAAGGCGGGGACACGTAACCGAACGCGACGGGACTCGGTCTCTGCGTCGTCGTCGTGTCTTGCGCGGCGCTCGCACAGTTGTTGAGGGAGAAAGAAAAGAACGAGGCCTCGGCGCCCGCAAGGGAGGAGGAGGTGGTCTAGAGATCGGAGCAGGATGCCGGGGCGTTGGGGTGAGGCCGCTGGAGCTTCCTGCCATTCCTGGCCGCTGCCTTACACACATGTAGGGCCTGGGCTGGGGGGCAGGCGGTGGGGGAGGAGCACGCGCAGGCCCAGGCCGCACACTTGAAAACAAGCCTCATCTTTTCCTTGGGTTCACAAACCGAGGCCCCCATCCCGACGGGAAGCGGTACTCGGAGGCGCCCGTCCCCTAGAACTGTTTATGCTGCAAGTGGGAGGGAGGAGCGTCATTGTTATGGTGGGGGGGGGGTGTCCGGTGGGTGTGACGCCTTCGGGCCTGGCGGCGCTCTGAATGCGGAGCCCCTTTTGGAGCAGGCGCAGCTCGCTTCGCGCGCGCGCGCGTTGCTTTTGGCTTGGTGCCTCTGATCCTCAGGCCGTGGGACTATTGTTCTGTGTGTGTATCACATGCACACACAAAAATTACATATGAGCATGCACATACGTTTATCTTCTATATTGAACATACATTCACTGAGTTTAGAAAGTGGGGCAGTTGCACTGCCCTCTGGGATATAGGTTGTATGACTCCTTAACAAAATATGGATTTGTGATACCTGTTCAGATGAGTCAGGTGATAAGAAACAACAATGCCTGCTGAAAGTCAGGTTTTGAAGTCCAAAGTTCAGTTGGTACACTCCTTAGAATTGTATACACCACTTGTAACCACACCCCTTGATTTTACACCCTCACATAATGTAAGCTAAGTGGTTTTCGGCTCTTTTGAGAGATGCTAGATTTGAAAGCTAGTTTTGCTGTTGCCTGCCAGATTGAAGTGTTTCTGGCAGCAAGGGAAACCATAATGTCTGAACTTGGAAATGTAGCTGTTTTAACTACCTAATGGTTTTGCTTGCAAAATTAGTGTGTTTGTGTCATTTCTGATGACACAAAGTAATCCCATAAAGATTAGCTACATCTTAATACACTGCAGTCATACATGCTTGAGAGAGCTGGTGTAGCATAGTGCCTAACAATACAATCCTAGGCATGTCTACTTAAAAGTAAGTCCTGTTGTATTCACTGGAACTTACTCCCAGGAAGATATGTGTAGGATTTTAGCAGGAGCTGTGAAATAGGACTTCCCCAGGTTGAATCTTGCCTCTGCCACAAACTTCTTTATTTTTTTCATTTTTATACCATCCTTCCTTTAAAGAGCTCAGGGTGGTGTACATAGTTTCTTCCCTCCTTTTGTCCTCACAGCACCCTTGTGAGGTAGGTGAGGCTAAGAGAATAGTGACTGGCCCAAGGTCACCCAGGTAGCTTCATGGCTGAGCGAGGATTTGAACCTGGATCTTCTAGGTCTAAATCCAACTTCAGAACCACTACAGCATCCTGGCTCTTTAAGTATTATCCAATATGAGGATGATACCTGTGAAAACTTTTGGCACACTCAGAAAACACCATATAACTGTTAAGTATCATTAATGGTGAAGTACCAAGGAGTGAGCTGGCATTTTCCAGGGCTTCTTGAGATCTCTTCCACATATGGTTTGAACCTTTTTAAAAAAATAAACTTAAAAAAAATTAAGTATTTTGAATGTGATATCCATTTACTTTTATCAGCAAACACAAGAATTTTGGCTCAAGTAATAAGCTGTCTTCAGTTGCTGACAAATTGCTATTATTTTAGGTCTAGGTAACTTTTAGACATCTTGCAAACAAAAACAGCAATAATCTAGTTTAAAATGTCAGGGTTTTCTGACTGTTTATTAAAAGAATAAAAATACGACTGAGTAGAGTCTTCTTCCGACATTTCGTTGGCGAGTATCCCCAACATTGTCAAGGTAACTGTTGAATAGCATGCTTTTCTAGGTACTCTTTGATACTCGCTACTTTTTGATACTCTGATACTATTTGCTACTTTTTGATACTCGCCAACAAAATGTCGGAAGAAGACTCGACTCAGTCGTATTTTTATTCTTTTAATAAACGGTCAGAAAACCCTGACATTTTAAACTCGATTATCTATGCCGACCACGAAAATCTAAAAACCTGCAAGAACAGCAATGCATATAAGACTTAAAACAAGTGGGTGCTACTATGGCATGTGTTGCCAAAGTAGGTTTAAGGGGTTCTGCATTGTGTTTATTGCTTTATTGCTGCCATTATGATTTGCATTGGATTCCAGCTGTGAAATTTAGGAAGTGGTTCATTGTTGTAGGCTGCAAGTCTGCTTGGAAATCAAAGCCTTCACTTATTTGAGCCTTTTGCCTATTTACTATTTGGCAGTTACAAAAACAATTGTGAATGACAGTTCTATTTTATATCTAGAGTTCCTGAGTTCAAATGCTGATAAATCCTTGGATAAATAATGTTAGGAACTAGAATAAAAAAGGCATGCTGTGTTACAGCCTAAATCAGTGTTTCTCAGAGTGGTGGGTTGCAACCCAACATTGGAACCAAAAGCTGTCCCCTGCCCTCTTAAGGGGCAGGGACAGCATGCCGCAAAAAAAAAAAATGCAATTTTTGCACTTACCGGACATTCTGGAGCCCTCCGTAGGGTTCGGGAAGGCCTGTGCAGGTTTCCCCCCCGCTTTAGATCTCCACTCTGTGGTGATTTACAACCACTTCCAGTTCTTGTAAAAACTGGAAATGGTTGTAAATCGCCACAGTGCGATGATCTGAAGCTTGGGGGGCCTTGCGGAGGGTAGTACAGGCTTTCCCAAACTGGTGGGCCCCAGGACCCCTGGAAAATTGCATTAAAATTGCCACCGCTGGCTCCGCCCCTGCAAGCACTTAAAGTTCTCCTTGCCTTATAGGGAGAACTTTGAGAAACGCTGGCCTAAATTATAGTATTTTTTGTACTACACATGTAATTTATGGCATGTTTTCAACGCCTGATGTCTTAGGTTCTTTTTCCCTTAATAGTCTACTAAGTCATGCTGTATACAGTACTCTGTTATTTTCTGGATGACTTGACTTAAATGAGCCTGAAAATTATTTCACTATTAAGATATGCTGGCTTTTAGTCTACAAGGTTTTAAAGTGTAGTGATTCACAGTCATTGGCATGTATATCACAGGTGCACATAATGAGGATGATTTTGCTGTAAATATCTTCACAGAGTTCTTAATGTAACTTGCCTGCTTGTTATGGTAGTGCTTGAATTCAATGCCAATAAAATCAAGTACTAATCTGAATCTACTCGTATCAATATCAGCAGGTAGATCTTGGTGTATAGTTTGTTGGCAACTTATAAAAAGTGAAAGATCTAATGATTCTATTTATACTAATACAGAACTTTAACATTTATTTATTAGAAATTCCCCAAATGAGTGAAGCTGCCTTTCTTCCTGGATGTTGAGCTCAAGAATTTTATCATGGGCCAACAGCTCTCAAGCCAGACGCACACAGTTATTAATAAGCTCCCGGAAAAAGTAGTCAAATATGTATCTCTAGTTCGAGAAAGTGGTTTCCTGACGTATGAAGAGTTTTTGGGAAGAGTAGCGGAACTTAATGACATGTAAGACTTCCACTATTTTCTTTTGTAGATGGCTTAATATTTAACAGAGTATCATGTTTACCACATTGCCAGGGTGAATGATTTGTTGCTAGAGACTTTTGTTGGTTCTTTACTAAAAACCTGTATTTTATTAAAAATTGTATTAACGATAACACACAAAGGGCGCAATCCTGACGAACGCGCCGGCGACGGAACAAGCATTCCGTCACCGGAAGCAGTTGTGACCGTGCCGCAAAGCACGTTTGTGACTACTCAGGAACAAGGGAGGCCGGCGCAGAGGCCGGCCTCTATCGCTTCGTTGCTGGAATGCCCGGTGGCCGCCAGAGAAGGTAGGTACGGATCCGGCGGGGGCGTTTCGGCGGTGAGGGAGGGGGGCCATTGGTGTAGCCAGCCTGGGAGGGGGCAGGGGATGGCGTTGGCCATATCCCCGTCCCCGCCGGGCCGGCTAGGCCGCTACACGGCCTCCTCTACTTCCGCCAGCTATTTAGCTGGTGGAAATCCGAGGAGGCCGATAGAGTATAGGATAAGAGATTGTCCCAGAAATTCAAGCTGAGCCTTCTGAAAATTGTATGTTCATTTTATTTACTGTGTATTTCTTTGCAAGTAAATTGTACACAAAGCTCAGTATAGTATTTGAGAGAGGCTCTTGGCATACACACAATTAATTGGGTCTTTGTCATGTTAGAATAGTAGACTATTTGTCAAAATAGTAATCCTCATTTCTAATCTGCTTTGGTCATCTACTGCACAGTATTAAATAATTGTTAAATAATTTCAGAACAGCTAAATTAGCTTCTGGCCAAGACAAGCACCTGTTGTTTGAAGTGCAGCCAGGTTCTGACTCCTCTGCTCTGTGGAAGGTGGCTGTTCGGATTGTGTGTACTAAAGTAAGTTTATCAACGTTTTTAACTTTGATACTATTAGTTATCAAAATTATAAAGAAAGCTTATGACGGTAGTGTTAGCTGGGCAGCGCAATCCAACATAAGTGGGCCGCCCGCCGGATCCTATGCCTGTTCTGGGCTGCTCTGCAGCGGCCCGGAGGTCTACTTTGGGAAAGGGGACGTTCGTACCCTTCCCCCAGTATAAACCAGGGAAGGCCCAATGGGCCTCCTCGGATTTCCACCAGCTAAATAACTGGCGGAAGTAAGAGGAGGCTGTGTAACGGCCGAGCCGGCCCGGCAGGAGACAGGGATATGGCGGCCGCCATCCCTGCTCCCCCCTCCCCAGGCCGGCTCAGCCAATGGCCCCTCTCGCCACCCGGACCGCCCATGCGGCCAGCGGGGGATCTCATACCTTCCTCCGGCAGCTGTATGGATGTCCTGGTGGCGGAGTGAGTCCCAAGTCATCGCAAACGTACCTTATGGCACGTTTGCTACGGCTTCCGACAGCAGAGCACTTGCTCCGTCGCTGGAAATCCACGTAGGATTGTGCTATAAGTCTAGTAGTTTGAAAGGACTGGTGTCTGTTGTTGTTGTTGTTCAGTCTTATTGTTTTTCTAATAATACATCCTTTGCAAATTCTGTCACTGTCAAAGAACTATATACTGTAGTTATCCAATAGGAAACTAAATAGATGACTAACTTTCAGAATTATAGAGTCGGCGTGAACATTCTAAAGCCATCTAGAATGTGGAAAATCCTACACTGTAATACAGTATCAAACCTTCTTGCCATGTTAATTTTTGAAATGGTTTGTTCATGTTCCAAGCGTGTGTGTGTCTATAAATTAATGAATTTTGAGAATGCATTGTGAGCTTAAGGAACGAAAATGATAAAATTACTCTCTGTATATTTAGATAAACAAGACAAGTGGCATTGTTGAAGCATCAAGAATTATGAACTTGTACCAGTTCATTCAGCTTTATAAAGATATCACAAGTCAAGCAGCAGGTGTTCTTTCACAGAGTGTTACTTCAGAAGGAGCTGCAGAGGATCTGTCATCTGTTGCATCCTGTCAGGCTAGCATTTGGATGGGAAGGTATTTCAATATATTAAGAGACTGATTTATGTTTGAACCTCCTCACAACACACAACCCTTTGGTTCACCTCAATTATGTGTATTCTGTTTGTCTGTAGAGCTATTCTTGCAGTGTCGCACAAATGTGCATTGTTCATGCAGCTCAGCCTTGATTATAGTCATCGGCTCCCATTTGTTCTGACTGTGTGAGCACAAGGAATGCATAGGTTTTGTAAGACAGAACTGCTGTATTCCCCCAGTTTGGAGAGATCCTTCTAGAGCTCTTTGCAATTCATTCTAGACTTAACCACCCAGAAAAGTTCTGTGTCATCCATAAACTTGGCCACCTCATTGCTTATTCCCACCTCCAGGTCATTTATGAACAAGTGGAAAAGTGCCAGTTCCAAGAAAGATTCATATATACAGCCTCCTTTCTTTTTCCAGAATAAACATACCTAGAACACTAAAAGTATGATGCCAGTTCTGGCGCCAGCCCTGATTTATTAAATAGATTAAGAAACAGAGACAGTCTTTCTGTCTTCTGTAATACCATAGTGGCCTGGCATTATATAGTGGTCTCTACACTGGCTCTCCGAGTTATGGACATCCACGTTATGGATGGCTGCGTCAGTGCTTTCCATTGTGACACTTTTGCACAGGTGCAATCGTGCTGGACCAGCAAGACCCAGTCCTACATACATTCGATCTATGTACATTCTGACTTCCAGACAGACCTCCTGTACATATGTTGGGGACTTAGTGTAGTGTGAAAGAACAAAGAAGTGATCTTAGTGTAATGTTGATGCCCTTGATCCCAGGGGGGTAGTGGGTCATCAGAAGGGTTGGGGTTAGACATGGCTGAAGCGGGCTTACCCTTCATATCCAAGGAAGACTCATCAGGCCGTCTGCTCCAACAACAATAAGGCTTTATTAAGGTAGTTGATGGGAGGTACAGAGGAGGGTTCCAAGGGCCACTTGTCTCCCTTTGCCAAGTTGAAGGGGGATGTAGCCTTGACTAGCCCAGGCAGGGCACTGATGCCTGGGGTGTTTCAGGTCAGAGTCTTCTACCTCCAAACAGCATGACAAGACGGACAGGGCACCGATGCTCCGTCAGGCGGCTCCTCCCCTCCTCAAACCCAGTACGGTTGGGCAGAGACCAGATCTAGGTTCGAGAACACCTGCTCAGCTGCAGTGGGGTTGGTAGAGTCTTCCTCACCCCACGCCAAATGCAGTGGGAGGCTTGGGTGAGGCAGTGCAGAGCTGCTGGCGCCTAGGAAAACATCTGCATCAGGGCCAATGCTGAGGGCCCATGAGGGTCGGGTATATGCCCATCGAGACAGCCAGGTGAACCACCCAGCTTTCCAGACTGAGGTGACATTGCTGTGACATTCCCATGACAAGCAGAAGAGCTAATATCTATTCTAGCCAGATCATTGATAGGAAACTTAAGGAACCCATCAAGTAAGTGTCCTTAACTAATAGGTTAGAAACTTGCTAATGAAGAATACTGATTTAAATCAGACAGCGCAACCAATAGTCATAGCTCTGTTTTTAGTGGCTTTGTTCCACTCACTTCTTTGCTGTTTAGGTTTTGGCATGTGAAAGTTCCCATTTGGGAAGGTCATTGACTCTAACTTAGATTTGGAAAAAACATGAACTCGCTCATAGATGACATCCTGTTTTGCTGAAGAGGGGAACAAGAGATTGAAATCAACACCTGGAGTTAATAAACGGTTTTGTATTAGGTGCAGAAGTGATGAGTGATTGCTAACACTGAGATATGTTCAAGTTAAGCTTAAAACCTACTTGATGCTTAGTCCATATGTAAGTAGGACATCCTTTATATGAAGAGCAACATGGAGCAATAAATGCTTTGAGGAGAAAATGGCTATAGCTCTTGAGACAAGTGAATTTGTAATTTAACCTGGATCATATATTTCTTCAGTTCTGCTGTATCTTAGTGACGGGGGGGACAGGGGACTGCAGAATTCCCTGTGTGGAAGTTGATACACAAATCACAAGTGAATAGCTATTTGACTTGGTATTCAGAAGTGCATATCAATAGCATGAGTTGTTGTTGTTGTTACTATTATCAGAAGCAAATATTTGTACACAGAGATCAAAAGTGGGTTTTTACCTGTGCCCACCTGTGCATGTGGAGCAGTGAATCTGCAGTCCCTATCTGTGGAGAATGTTCTGATTTGTCATGTTTGGCAACATCCACTGTGGGTTTATGTGGATAGCAGCCTTTTTGCGCACAGTGGCCCCATTGGCTCCATGACTGAATGATGACAGTTGAGTTTGCTTCACATTAGGAGGATGAAAACTGAAATGGTTTGTTGCAAGTGGAATGATCTGGGTGCCAAATTACAAAATAATGTATAAGCATTTTACAATAAAAACTAAAATGTTACCAAAAAATAAGAGATGCTTAAATATAAATCTTCTAATTTACTATGTTTGCTATCTGTATTGTAGGGTGAAACAGCTGACTGATGAAGAAGAATGTTGCATCTGCATGGATGGACGGGCTGATCTTATCTTGCCCTGTGCTCACAGCTTTTGCCAGAAATGCATTGATAAGTGGTAAGGTGCCTGACAATGATTCTGGTCATACTGTGCTGTGAAATGATCCTCCTGGGATCCATTTGACCAGTTTTCCTAGAATAACATAGCTCAGAAGCACTAAATAGTAAAAATGGTTCTATCTTCTCTGAAACGAGAGACAGATGCATCCTTGGTCTTGCCCTGTTGTCACTTGGCAGAAAACATTGGGTTGAATCCTGAGAAGCACATGTGAAAATAAGATGGCATTTTGCACGGTTCATGTGTGCAGTTCTACAAACGCATGTGGAAGAAATTGCGCAGCAAGATACTAACATCTAGTGCAACATGTTGGACGGGCACAAAGCCAAGTCAGAATTCCATTCAGATTTCTATGCGCAAGAACCTTGCACTATCACTTCCCTGCATGCACACCCCCTTACACAAGCGGAAGTATAACAGGATGCGGCTCATTGATTGTGGTAGGCTGGTAGGGTATGGTGTATACCTATCAGGGGCAACAAGCAAACTGGATTTGGGCAAAAAAATTAGCTCTGTGGTGAACATGTTTCAATTTAGTCTGGTCTGTCTCTGTGATTAGGAATGCTACCAGGGTAGGTGCCTGGGCAGTAGTACTGATAATAAGTGGCATGGACTTCATAAAAAGAAGTATAATTCACCTTTTCGGCAAATACTGTCTCTAATGATTTTGTTTGCCAGCATTGCTCTACACCTCTTTAAAATGGAGTTGGTTTAAATAGTGCTTAGATTAAAAAGTAATCTATAAGTAAGATAGATTAAAAAGTAAACTATTCTGAATGTTCCAGTTTTGAGATCAAAGTTATTTCAAAACCTTACAAATGATTTTCTTTGGGATGTTCTGAACTATTTCAGAACAGTATTAGAGTACAGATCTATGTACTCTATTAGAAAGTATTAGAGTACAGATCTGTTTTACCATATAACTAATGAGGACTTACTTGGGAAAATTACTTCTAAATAAGCAAGAGACTTCCTCTTGGCCTCCTCTGCTTAGTAAAACTGCAGAAAGGGGAGAGCTTCTGTATTATGGACAGGAACTATTTAATGTTTTGACCTGTGATGCAAAGCAAATTCACACTGAATATATGAATGTGAATTTATTGCTCTGCCTTACACATAGTCAGACAATTTTTTTTCTTTTCTTTTCATAATAATAAAACAACCACTTTTCAACCAGAGTAGTTCACAAAGCGGTTTACATAATAAAAGAGGCAACAGCCGCTGGAAAAGACGCCATGCTGTGGTGAAGAGGGTCAATTAGCAGTGACTGTCCCAAGGATTTGGGCAGAGATTTTCCTATCCCTGCCACCTGGGATCTTTTGTACTGGAGGTATCAAGGGCAGAACCTAGGACCTTCATGCAAAGTATGTGCTCCAGCCCTTATCCTCACTTTACCCTGCTCCAAGCTGAGCTTCAGCAAATGATCACCTGGACAAATGTTTTGTGTAATTTTGCTTTTAGGAATTAAAACCTAGAACCCTGTTATGACTGTTTTTAAATAAATGTAGTCATTTGCTAAGGCCAGCGGGTGGCGCAGCGGGTTAAACCGCTGAACCATAAGCTGTCGATGGAAAGGTCGGCAGTTCGATTCCCGCGATGGGGTGAGCGCTCATTGCTTGGCCAGCTCCTGCCAACCTAGCAGTTCCAAAGCATGTCAATGCGAGTAGATAAATAGGTACCGCTTGCGGGAAGGTAAACAGCGCTCCGTGTTCCAGCTGCATGCTACGCGCTGCGGCAAGAAGAGTCATGCCGGCCACATGACCACAGAGGCGTCTTCGGACAACGCTGGCTCTTCGGCTTTGAAATGGAGATGAGCACCACACCCTAGAGTCGGACACGACTGGACTTAATTGTCAGGGGATACCTTTACCGTCATTTGCTAACCTCTTGATGACAGAAATACTGCCAAATTCACTTGAAAACCAAGTAGAATCCAGGGAATCCTTGGCCCTTTTGGAACAAAATGTTCTAAAAGCACTCCTGGAACTTCGTAGTTTGGTATTGTAGTAGATTGCTGAATTATGTTCATCTTACAACGTGCTTTGGTAGAAAAGGGCAATGCTGCCTTATCAGGGATGTTATCTCAGACCCTGTAAGGCAGGGGTTGGCAACCTATGGCCCACGGGGCCAGATGCAACCCACCTGCCAAAGTTATCCAGCCTGCATGGATAAGTTATACGGCCTGCTTGGGAGCTGAAGCCTCCTGCCCAATTTTGCCATGTGCCGGACGGGGAATAGTAGAGCCATCTGCCTGGGATCACGGAGTCCCTGTGCTTCACCTCCCAAGCTGAGCTCTGTGCAGCTGTGATGACATCATTGCCAAATGTCTGGCTCCTTTTAACAAAAAAGTTGCCAACCCCTGCTGTAAGGGATAGTACCAGTTTACTTGACACTGGTGAAGCTCGCATGCTGGAGTGCTGTGTCCAGGTTTTGGCACTAGAGCTTGAGGTGGAGATTGACAATTTGGGAACGGACTACAGTGCTGCAGTTGGGGATTAAAGGTCTAAAAGAGAGGTCATAAGAAGAAAAACCGGAGGAACAGAGAAGTGGTAGTTAAGGATGCTTTTGTTCACTCTATTCATTGAGAAGCAATAGGCATAAATTACAGAAGTGTGTGGTTATGTAGCGTATTTGAAAAGTTCCCAGTAATAAAAGCAATAGACGATTCTTCTTAGGCAAAATTCTTTCCTTGAATGGTTTCAAGAAAATACTTGTTAGGCATGTGTTGAGAATAATTTAGGTATTCTGTCTTGTTTTTGTACTAGCACAGACTCTGCAGCTCATCTATTTTAGCTCTTCCCTTAAGGTTCCATTATTCTTACCTTGTGAGCAAAGGTACATAAGAACATAAGAAGAGCCCTGCTGGATCAGGCCAAAAGCCCATCTAGTCCAGCTTCCTGTATATCACAGTGGCCCCACCAGATGCCTCAGGGAGCACAAGACAACAAGATAACCTGTTTCCCGTTGACACTCCCTTGCACCTGACACAGAGAAAACCCACTTCTAAAACCAGGAGGTTGCTTATGGCTTGTAACCTGTGATGGTCTTTTCCTCCATGAATCTGTCCAAACCCCTTTTAAAGGCATCTAGGCCAGGTGCCATCACCACATCCTGTGGCAAGGAGTTCCACAGATGAATTACACGCTGGGTAAAGAAATATTTTCTTTTGTCTGTTCTAACTCTCCCTCCACTCAATTTTAGTGTGTGTCCCCTGGTTCTGGTGTTGTGCGAGAGGGAGAAGAATTTCCCTCTATCCACTCCATCCCATGCATAATTTTATAAGTCTCAATCATGTCCCCCCTCAGGTGCCTTTTTTCTAGGCTGAAAAGCCCCAAACGCTGTAGCCTTTCCTCATAAGGGAGGTGCTCCAGCCCACGAATCATTCTGGTCGCTCTTTTCTGCACCTTTTCCAATTCAACTATATCCTTTTTGAGGTGTGGTGACCAGAACTGGACACAATACTCCAGATGTGGCCTTATCATCGATTTGTACAAAGGCAGAATGATATTGGCCGTTTTATTCTCAATCCCTTTAATGATCCCGAGCATGGAATTGGCCTTCTTCACAGCCGCCGTACACTGGGTCAACACTTTCATCGACCTGTCCACCAGCACCCCAAGATCTCTCTCTTGATCCGTCACAGACAACTCAGAACCCATGAGCGTATATGTGAAATTTTGGTTTCTTGCCCCAATGTGCATCACTTTGCACTTACTTACAGTTATGGGTACCACAAAGGTAGTTATGGGTATCTTCAGTACAAAAAGAAAACAGCAATACTGACTATTTCCTTTTGGCTTCCTACACAGGAGTGGTCGTCACAGGAATTGCCCTATATGCCGTCTGCAGGTGACTGCAGCAAATGATTCTTGGGTGGTATCAGATGCACCTACAGAAGAAGATATTGCTACCTACATACTAAACATGGTAGATGAAGCAGGCCAGCCCCACAGGCCATAACACTAGCAATGTTCTTAGTCTTGAAGTCTTTTCAAGATCACGTTTTCATTGTTCCTCTTTGTTTTGTTTAGTCATTGTATTGGTTTCTATAAACGAAATCAGTGACCACTTGTGTATGGACCAGTTTGTGTGCATTTATAAATTTTAATATTAATTTCATTAATTTATCTGTTGGCAACACTTGTTATATTAAGAGTTTTCTGACATTGTATGACACTAGAATGGCTAATAGTTTAGTTTAAGCATAGTTTTTCAGTGATGGCTTGTTAAACTTGCACTTCATTATAGAAACCACTGAAGTAGAGGGGGTAGATACCGATGGCCTGTTGCCTAACCCTGTGCTTGGAAGCAGTCCTCCTTAATGCAAGAATGTTTGTGCCAACTTGCATGAAAAGAAATGACTGTAGCCCCTTATTGAAATGTAGGTAACTTCTTTTGCCCCCTTGTGGTAAACTACTGCCACTTTTAGTATTTGTAGCTGTTTAAATCATTTACTGTAGCATGGTTTTAAACCAAAACTCTTTTGGTATAGCAGTCTCAAAAGCAAAATAGATAAATTGGCTTTTGTACTTTTTCAGGGAGAATAAACTTTCTAGGCTGCTTTAAGTAACTTTAAATCTTCCTAGTTTGTCTTAGAAGTCATAGCTTGTGTGCATTCTCTAATAAATACAGTGGGCCCTTTTTTCCTGTGGGTTTCGAGCCCAGAAGGCCTCAGGCCTCAGAAGGCTTAGTGGAGGGTTCTGAAAGGCACTTCTGGTTTTTCTGAGAACCCGGAAGTGCCTTTCAGAAGCTTACGAAAGGCCTTCTGAGACGCAGGGAGGTTGCATGTGGCCTCAGAAAGCCTCCCAGACTTCTAAAAGGCACTTCCAGTTTTCCAAAGTTCCCCCCCCCCCGTGGGTTTCATTACCTGCAGGTTTTGTCATCTGCAGGGGATCCTGGAACGGATCCCCACTGATAACGAGGGCCAACTGTATCTCCATAATCATCACAGACACCTAAAGTTTATGATTACACATCATAATGTCTGGATTCAAGTATTCCAGTTGCATTTGTTTTTACTTAGTCTGGCAAACGTCAATATTCCATTTTTAAGACACACCTTTATAAGATAAATAACCTAAGATGGTGGTTTAAAGCAAATAGATGGTACTTGATTCCCTTCTACAAGTGCAATATGCTTTCCTAAAACAAGAAAGAATATCTTTCTTTTCTTTTTTTAAAATCACGATAGCTTTGCTTTAAAGTCTCACAAAATCTGTAACTCTGAAGACTCTACTACTAGTTCTCAGGAGTGTTGGTGTAGCAAAGTCTCACCTGCATTTTAATAGTACTTGTATTTTAAAAACCTTTCTGCAGTGTTAGAGAAAATGGTTTTGAAGTCTGGTGTGTTTTTGGAAGGGTGGATTAATAAGTATCTCATGAGACAGTCTCTGATACACTTGGGATTGTCTGATATTTTTGTATTATAGAATTGCTCTGCCACCCCCATTAAAGTCTTGCAGATGCATTAAGGCTAACACTGTTAATTGCAGATTTATAATGGCCTGGTTCAGATGTTGCATGGAACTATGGTTTAATCATGGTTCTATGTAATGCTCAAGATCCTCGGGCTTGCATGGTTCCTGCTCTTTGTGTGCAAGAAAGAGAAGTTTTAAAACTTCCAGTCCTGGTTTTTAATAACCTGGGATTTGCTGTGGCATGTGAACATAACAGAATCATCTGGCTTGTTCTAATCAGATAGATGTTATGAACAAGAATTTGATTGGATCCTAGTTTCAAATCCTGGTTCATAAGCTGGTTAGAAGAAAATAAAATTTGCTGGATTTAAACATAGCAACAATTCCTAGTTTCTTTTAAACATGAACAGAAAGTTTCAAATTTCCTCCCCTTATGCAAAGGAGATTGGGGAATTCATGAGCATCATGCAGAACCATGGTTTCATGCAACATCTGAAGTGGCCACTCATCTGAAGCCTCATTGCAAAGTATGTTCAGATATTGAACCTAGTCACTCAAGAACATGACTAACGTTTGTTGTTTGATAGAGGTTGTCACATTCAACCCCCATACAATTTAAAATATAGCAGAAGTCATTTTCCTTCTTCCCCATTTAATGTAAATTGCTAAAGTGAGGATTTGGATAGCAATTCTTAGTAGTGAATTCAGAGATTTTACTTGTGAACTCTTGTGTTAGCAATAGGTCACTTCCTGCCATTTGATTTTAAATAGCTTTTCAAGCTCAGAGTAGAATACGAAGGTTTCTTGTATTTCCTGATTGGGAAAAAAATCAGACATGATCAGTTTTACAAAGGTTTGGAATTGGTGGTAGTGTACTAGCAGTGCCTGACACCTGACATTTTAAACAAAAGAAGTTATTATTCCTCTTCCTCTACTCAAGGGTTATTTTGGATATAGTTTAAGGGACATGACTTCACATTTTCTTACTGCAGCACAAACATTATAGATACTTGAATCCTCAAATTGTGTTTGCCTTTTCATGTGACACACTTAAACAAATTGCTGGCAATCCTGCATGCCGGACCTGAGGAAAATGATGGCTCTATAGATATATGTTGAAACTTATTATAAATTACCCACAGGGCACATGCAATTGTAGCACCAGTATCAAAACTTGTAAATAGGTGTAAAGTGAAAATATATGTAAACTTTATAGTGTGTATAGCTTTTTAAATTAATCTAATGCACACAGTGGTGTAAGTACTGTAATGTGTGCCTTGTAAAGTATATGTACTGTAGGTCAGCCTTGGAAATTGTTTAAAGGATAGGTGCTTCACCCAATGCTTGATTCACCTATACTACTGTTCCCCTTTCTCTCCCCCTCCATGATTCTCTGCAATGTAGTGTAGTGATGTAGTGCTCATGCGTCTTCGAGCATTAAAGAGCTGCTTGCCCTTTGAGGTTACAAGAGAGGGGAGTACTCCTGAGCATTTGAGGTAAGCTGTAGTTTATCCCTCAGGCACTTGCCTGAGGCTCTGGGTGCATGCATGTGTGCGCACACACACACACATGTACAGTATGTGGCAAAATTATAAGGCTGCTGGAAGCTATAAAGGATATAATGTGCGTTACCACTGAAAACTCATGGTTTAACCGGATTTAATTGTGTGAAGTAGTATTAGCGGAAAAGGAAAACTTGTCAGTTTGATCATACTGATGGGTTTTAACTATGATAGTGGATTTTCTGCAAGAGCCCAGTTGTTGCTGTTAGAGCAGAGAAATTTTCCTTTATTTTAGCATTAATGTGAATATTTTTAAGGGTTTGATAAAGACTGTTAATAGCTACAAGCCTTCCAATGTATTATATTGCTATGAATATTGTGCAATAAATTCTTGGGTTTCCTTCATCTTTGTGTAAAAGGGCTCTCATTTTTTCCCTCCAGAGTCTAGATCCACCTCTGTTCAAATTAGTTTTAGTACGACAAAATATTTGTCCGTATTCCCAGCTTCATGAATTCAGGGCTCCAATGTTTGGGGCTCTTCAGCCTAGAAAGAAGGTGCCTGAGGTGATGCAAGTCAGTGGCGTTTCTATGGTTTGCATCACCTGATGCGGGAGGTCAGTGCATCACCCCCATGCTGGACCTACTCACGTGCATCGCCCTGCCCCCTGCATCATCACCCCACCCCCTGCATCATCAAAAGTACACCTTTGAGTAAAATAATAAAATCATTTTCATTGATATGGAGTTAGTTTTCCAATGCAGATCCAATCCTTCCAAATATACTCTGCAATTACTGATGTCTCTGGATTAGCATCAGGGTACAGTCTTTCCAAAATAATGAAACCTTCATTTGGACAACAAAACCCCTGAACTATGGTATTTTTCTTAAAGACGTGACAACGGGATTAAAAGCCATGACAAATACCGGTAAAATATACCATTAAAAACAAGAAAAAGCTCCGTTTTTAAAACTTTATAGATTAAAATCTATCTGCAACGTTTCGATCATGTGTATAATGATCTTCCTCAGGCAAAAAGCATAACAAAATGCTAGATGGTCTTGGTTTCTCTGTCTCAGTTGCAGGTTAAAAAGATGTGCATCTGCTGATCAGCTGGAGCTCATCAGTGCGGAAGTAATCAGTTCCGGTTTAGCTCTGTATTTTTAATACAGAGCACGCACATGCACATTTACCAATCAGTTAGCCAGCCTATAGTTCAACATTTTTCTCAGAAGGGAGGAGAGCAGTAGCCCCCATTCCCTGCCATCATTACTATCCATTTGCATCTACTTGGTTATTAAACAAACACATTAGAATTGGTCAGTATGTGGGATTAAAGCACATAACTAGGTACTCTTTTTTATCATTAGACATGAAATGTTTTTATTTTATATGCAGAACTTTACTTTTAATGGGGAGAGGGAACATGAAAAAGCTGGGGGGGAAGATGGAAGGTGAGTAAGTGCATTATACACAGTACTGTACATTATTTCATCAAACGTTCTGGTTGCAGAAAAGGCAGCAGAAAATGAATGAAAACACAAACATTTCTTACAACACTCCTGTGTATACTTGTCCTGCCCTGTGCGCCCCCGCATTCTGCTGTTGTTGTGCCAGTTGGCCAGGCCTTCTTCCAGCAGCTTGGTCACCAGTCCACCCATGCTGCTGTTGCTGCTCTCCTCCTTGGGGCCAGGACTGACCACATCCTACTGAGCGCCTGTCGAGAACCTTCCTCTGAACCTTCTTCTGTCAGAGCGAACACGGGGGGCTGCTGGGGCCTTGCCACGTAGCATGGTCGCCGGCATTGGGAGGGGTGGGTGACGTGCTGCGCAGTGAATACTGGAATGGCTCATAAGTATCGGCGTGAGTGTGTGAGCCGCCTTCTGTTCACGCATGTGCACCAGGCTGCTCGCGATGCCCAGGGACTGTGAGAGCGGCCCGGTGCGCTTGTGCAAACAGAAGAATGCTCACGCACATGTGCCAATACTCCGTCGGACTCGGGCGGAGAGAGAGCTACTGTACATTTACCGCATGGCGAGGGATGAGGTGGACTCGGAGCGCCGAGAGCGGGCTTGTCACCCGCTGGCAGGGCCGCTGCACAGCACGTCACCCCTCCCAATGCACGAGCTGGTGCGGGCTGCACCAAAGGAGATCTGCCACTGATGCAAGTTAAATAGATTTGGGTGGTGTTGCAAGTTGTAGATGCAGCTAGAGATGCAACTGATGCAAGTTAAATAAAGGAATAGCTTGTTTGCAGGACACTGAGAAGGAAAATGTATTGAGCCCTATGGAAACCAAAGAGGAGCAGCACGTGCATGTTTACTCATGAGTAGGTGATTGTGCCTTGGTCAACTTTGAAGGGCAGGCCGCGGGGAATGCAGTGCCACCAGAATGGTCTTGATCCAATGAACATGGATTTCAACAAACGCTCTAAAAGGTGGTCCCCCGCATCAAAGTAAAAAGGATGAAAACAGAGGCAAAGTGAAACTTTTTAAGTCTCGTAAACCTAGGTTGGTCCTGATAGAGTGTCCTTTTAAAAAGTGGGTTAAAACGTTTGGAAACCACTGGGTAGGTTAACCTACTACCTCAGTCCCTATAAACAATGCAACAGAGGTCTAACTCTTCAAGAAAAGGCTTAGCCTCTAGCAATGGTCCAGGAGCAGAACATTATGGTTGTGGAACAGCTACAAAAATATCTGACATCCAATATCCTAACCTAGTGTGCAGAAAGCAATCTCATGGTCAATCAAAAGTCAACAGGAGAGCAGGCATGCTGTACCCTACTTTAGAAGTTCCCAGCCCCTTGCTGATAAGATTGTAGCCAAAATAGAACCATCCACAAAGGTTATGGAGTTTTGTGAGTACTCACTGAACTCCAGAGGTTTGGAACTTATAGTTTTGTTCTTTCTAAAAAAAACAAAAAAAAGCCCCAAAGCACTTCATTGCCTGCAGAGGCCAAGGGAGAGAGTCAGGATGCTAGACAAGTGTCAACATGCCCTGGAAAACAAACTTCTTCCCCTGAAATCTTGTGGGAGGGAAAGGGGAAATACAGGCTGCCAATTTCAACATGAGTACAAAAAGGATTTGAACTGCAGTTTAAGACCGAGTTTGTGAATGGTGGGGGAAAGTCAGAAAAAAGCTAGCAAGATTGGAAAGAAAGCCGTAAGTGGGTATACTAAGTGCAGCTCAACAGTTTGATCCAGGGTATGTTTACTCAGAAATAATAAGGCCTAAGGAGTTCTATGGGACTTACTCCCAGGAAGATGTGCTTATTGCAACATGCTGTGGTAGGATCTCTATTGTATCTTATGAATACTGAACTGTTAGTTACGTAAACGAATGCTTTCCAATATTTAATTGCTACCTTGTGGTAATATTTCCTTGTTCAAAGTAATTCCATACATTTGCTCTAGCAGGAAGAAATGCTTAGGGCAATGCCAGTAAGATGCATTAGATGTTTAAGAAGACAATCTCTTAGGTTTATCAAACAGGAGAAGTACAATAGATAGCAGGTATGTCATACAGGCACTACAGATACATAAGGTTCTTTTATTACATTGAGTGAGACCTGCCTATATCACGTTTGTGTCTTAATGGAGCCCACTATCATGATATATGGGGGGGGGGGGTTGTAATGTTTTGCAAAACAAAAGTGATTTAAATCAAAGTTGTCTGGAAAAAAGGCTATCCTGCAGTGGCTTAGTGGTTAAGATGCTGAACTGCAGACTGTAAGGTAGGCAGGACAGCAGTTCGAGACTCAAGTGCCACGTGATGGTGTGAGCTACCGTCTTCAGCCCCAGCTCCTGCCAATCTAGCAGTTCGAAAGCAAGAAATTACAAGTAGATTAATAGGTACTGCCTCAACAGGAAGGTAACAGTGTTCCGTGTGCCTCGGTGTTGAGTCATGCTGGCCACATGACCATGGAAGTGTCTTTGGATATCGCTGGCTCTTCGGTTTTGAAACGGAGATAAGTACCCCTAGAGTCGGTAACAACTGGCTTTCAAGCAAGGGGAACCTTTACCTACCTCTCACTGAGTTGTGAGGACAAATACTGAATATAGCACTAGCAGTCCTAAACAACTTCAGTCAGAAAACCACCATGAGAAAAAAAAAATCTAATGGTTATATACAGTACAGTATATCAAAACAAGGACTATAAGAGTAGTTTCCAGTTGTTGAAACCAGATAATCAATACCAGGTGCACCATCTCTGATGTACATAGCTGTTATAGGTCAGAGGACTAAGGGATGTCTGAAATGTTGAGAGATGTTTCAGTGCATACTATCTCTTAATTCTATAATACCGATTTTTTAAAAAAATGGTTGCAGCAAATACATGTTTGTTTGAAATATGTCTTGAAAAATAAATCATTTAATTTTTCTATGGAGTATTGTTAATCTAGTTTATAAACCAGTAAACTATGACAAAACAAGATAAACAGGCTTGAAACAACAGAAATTAAAATCCCTGTACTGCAGTTTCATAGTTGAAAAATAACAGAAACAAAGGGGAAATTTGAAGGGAACTGTACAGGAACAAAAAATGTTCTATCACTGAATAAGTGCAAGATATAAAAATATAAATATGCGGAAAAACAACCTTGAAAGAGTAAAGAGTTCCTTTTGAACACTATTGTGCTTACTTATATAACTTGTAGCCGAATCCTAAATGCAATAGCCCCGTTCAAAAAATAGCAGTGTATACTGCTTATGTGCACACACCGAACAAATAGTTGTTCTTGTCAGCTTTGACAATGCTGGTAACTGGGGATGAGGAGAGGAGTGTTGATTGTTGCCCCACCTTCACCCCAGACGCCCCACCTTCACCCCAGACAGGTGATTGGCATTATCAAAGCCCAAGAATGCCAACCATCTATTAACTGCACATATTACACCAAGGTGCTGGATCTAACTACTGTATGGGAATTGTTTACAAAACCTTTTTGTGGATGAGGCTCCTGATTCAGAAGAGGAACCATCTAAAGAAGCCTGCTTCCTTGTATGGATTACCCTCCTTGGATCAGAGCAAATTAATCTGGAAGCAAGTCCCATTGCCTGCAAATGGAACTGGCTTCAAGTACATGTTTTCTGGATCAAATGCAACATTTTGAAAATAGTTTTGCATTCATGGATCGGAGTAGCTGCACAAGCAATGTTTAAAAAAAACAGTTGTACAGATTCTAGTGCAAAAACCGATAAACCGGTATTTTTGCACTAGAATCCGTACAACTGTTTTTTTAAACATTGCTTGTTACACACATTGCTACCACACACAAGAAACTAGATTCATCACACCTTGGTACATACAACTACCAATGTTGTTAATTCCATAATGATTGTTAGCTGTCAAGCTACTGTCAAGCTTTGGGTAAATGGAAAACTGTGAATGCAAACAGAGCAAGAGGACTTGTTTTGTATCAGCATGCTTCTATGTCCACATACTGTACTGTTAAAGAGATTTTCTAGTTCAAGTTTGTAAGGAATGTGAATTCAGAGTGCCAAACTGACAGCCCAATCTTGTCTAGCGCCAGCCACCTCGATGGGTATCCTCGAATGCACGCCAGCAATTTTGCTGGCGTACATTCAGGGGCCCGTGTAAGACCCAACAGGCCTGGGAAGGAGGACAAGATATCAGCAGAAGCCTCCTCCGTTGATCCCACCCCTTCCCGAGCCTGATCCTCCAATACCTCCTCCCGGAACACCCCCATCTTGCCCTCCCCCTGCTGCCCGGTGGGGACTTACCTTTCCGCCGCAGGGCTGCACCATTCTGCGGCCCTGGGGAAGCAGCACAAGCCTCTCTGCTGGCACCACTTACTCTCCGGGTGCCACAAACATGCCTCACAGCACATTTACAAAACCCTAGACCAGCGGAGCTGTCACTCCGCCAGTCTCATTGTAGACAAGATTGCGCCATGAGACATCCAGTAGACTTGGTATGGCATGTCATTTTGTTCAGTGGATCTAATGCAAGTAGCGTAGCTGGATTTTTACTCTGGATGAATAGTACTTTCATCTCATAAAGAAATGACCAAGCAAAAAATATTTATCACACAAGGCAAATTAGTTATTTTACTAACTCATTTGTTTTAGAAGTAAAAACATTTGGAATACAGTACAATATCTGAAATACCAGAACAGGTCTATTTCAATATAAACACACATTTAATATCATTGCCTAACTTTGTTTTACTGTTTGTGGGATTCCAACCACGCAGGCCTGGCCTGGCCAAATGAGTGGCTCCAAGATGCCTGAGGATGACACTTAGTCCTGGGCCTCGCCGACTGGAAGGGAATAGAGCTTGGAGAAGCCAGCAACAATAAATGCAGCTGGGGGGAGGGGGAGAACCTGAGCGGAACCAAGCAAGGGAAGATGGAGAAGAGAGCATGGTGAAGGGAAAGCCAGAGAGGCAGAGTGAGGCAACTAGGATGCGGGAAGGACAAGGAAGGGGGAGAGAAGCGGTACCACAAAGGGGCTGGGGGGACAAAGAGCCAGAGCCGAGAGGGGAAAATGCCAGACACCCAGAACAAGAAAGAAGACTGGACAGTAAGACAGAGGGAGCAGGAAGAAAGGAGTAACCGGAGGGGGGGGTCTCTCCCCAGACCTTGGGCAGGAAGCCTCCCTGGCAATCAGGGATCGGCTCCCTCACCCCTGCAGCTTGCCAGGTCCTTAACCTCCACCTTAAAGAGGGTTCCCTGGTGGGCATGCTTTTTTCTCCTGGGCAACCCAAACCCTCTAGTCAGGAGGGGCTCTGTATGAAAGGACATTAGAGGCGGCCTAGTGAGCTCAACTGGGGGGGGGTCAAAGGAATAAGATACTTAAGGAATGGGACATTTGTGCATCCAAAGTAGGTAAGAAACCCCTGACCTTGCAACAGATAACTGCATGGTGGGCCCCTTGGGGTATGATGGATCCCAATTCATCCATTCTCCAGCCCTCTGATGTAGAGCTACCCCCTTGGCAAGAGGTGGAGGGAGACAGGGTGTCTACACTGTCTGTGACACATATTAGGTGATAGGGTCCAAGTTTGTACCTCAAGCTTCAAAAATAAAGTTCTACTATCATGTAAAATTTTGATTAGATCAACATCATAGTCACTCCTTTGGCTACTGTAACTATTGTTGTGGGTTACACTGCCTTACTATCCAAGTTTCCCTTTAACTTTGGTATTTTGGTGGTTAACAATCAATGTGTTTTTGGTGATTAACAATCACCAAAATTTTGGTATTTTGGTGGTTAACAATCAAGGCTATGTAGAACTGTCAGACCTATCAGATTGGTTGGAAGCTAAAAGAGGCCTAGATCTGTTAATTTATCTGAAGAAAAATGAGTCAGTTTTAGAATCTGAGAAGAGAAAAGAACAGTTTGAGTTTTGGAATTTGCTTGCAAGTAGCTGTGTTGGGGCGAGGGGCTGCAAGGATGTCCGTTGCTTTTGAAGTTGCTACAGAACCACCTTTTACGGTCATACTTGCTTCCAAACACCCAGCTGAACTTGTATATTTGTGAATATAACAGACATTAAAAGGTTTAATAAAATACAAAATCAATTATCATGATATCAATCTTAGTATGTCTTAGGTGCGGGAGAAAACAAAAATGTAGAAGTATGGTGCTTAACAGGGTTTAAGCATACTGTGCAGCCAGGTAAAACATGCAGTAGTTCTTTGGTCATGTTTTTTTACTTCCCTACAATCACTGCCATTTTTGCTAAATATCCTCCAAAACAAAAAGGGGCACTACAGTATTATTATATCAACATCACAGATTAAAGTGCCGAAGATCTGCCTGCCATTAAGACTTGGCATGGCAAAAGAGGTGCATGTGTGCTACTAGAAGCTGCTGTCCCCATGTTTCTTTTTTCAAAGCAGAAAGTGATCTCCCTCAGATGCAAACACTATAAATATTATGATTAGATTTAGTGCACTTTTAAATACTATATGCAGCATAAAGACTATATTTATGAGATTGAAATTCCATATGGACAGTAGTCCTACTTATGCCTAGTGCTTGTAGAAATGGCTTTGCTGCAGAGTCTGAAGCAACATGATCCAATCACCAGACAGTTATCTCTCCTGCAGATGCTCAAGTTCTTCTTTATGTTTGTACACTTCTGTCCTGACAGTTGTGCAACAGTGTCATGATTTTGAAAATGTACCTATTTCGACAGTGCAGTAATCTCTTCTGTCTTCATTGCATCAGCCAGGAAACTCAGCTCGTTGCAGAGGGTCTCATACCTGAAAGCCATCCGAATCTGTGCAACATTTGTCTTTCGAATGTCATTTCCTTCAGGACCTTCATTGCAATAATTTATCCCTAAAAATTTCTGTTTTTCCTAAGGACAAAATGACATTTAAAGAAGCCAGTTCATAAGTGCTTCCATTCAAAGTCAAATAAAAATGCATTAGTAGCTTGGCCAGGAAAGAGTCACCTCTCCTCCTACTCCCTACAAACAACAATAAAAGGAAGAGTGAAGGTCACAAAAAGGAATATGCCAGCAGTTGCAGTTGTTCTGGCAGATAAGAAGCCTACCACATAACAGAGGAAACAGGTAGCCGTACAAAATGTGATAATAGTGACACCAGCAGCAGACTCTGAACCTATTTCATTTCTTCCACAAAAACTGTGTACCAGGAATGTTCAATGAATGTTGGTACATCAGCACTAAAGCTGTGCATATGCACAGCTTCACTACTTGAATCTGGATGATGTTCTCCATGTAACTGCACTTTGGGGGGGCGGTTTCTGGTGACGTAGAAAAAATTCTCTAATCACTGTGATGAGTTGGTGCACATGACAGGCGTACCATAGAGAGAGAGAGAGAGAGATGAAATAAGAGCTATTTCATGCCGCCAATAATGTGATGTCCATTTTGAACAATAATTGTCCTCCCCTTTCTCCCCCCTCCCCCCCAAAAAAACCCCACACACCTGTCCAAGTCAGTCACCCTTGGCAATAACGTAAACACTTAATAACCTGGAAACTTGCCAATTGTTTTACCACCCACCAGAAAACCAAGGTATGACAAGTTAAGTCAAACTACAAGATTTTAAGCAAACTATTATAGTCAAGGTATGTCAATGTAATTAATGCAATTATCCAAAGCTCTTCCTAATTGTTTTCTGAACTATGATCTACAGATCTAGTTACAGGATTATTATGGAAGAATAGTGTTCCAGATCTTACAGGTCAACAGAATTGTTCAGGTTTTAAAAGCTGGCCCATAAGCCCACCATAACCAGCCTGGAGGGGCATCCTAAGAGTGATCAACTCAACCAGAATCAGGAGCTCTAGTAAAGTAAGTATATGACAACATAGCTAAATGTTACATGTTGGAAGGGACTGGTTGATTTATTTAATAGAAAGCAGGTAGAAACGGCTTCAGAGTCTTGTATTTCTGTTGTAACCATGCATGAAAAGAGCATAAATAAGCCGAATGTTTCCTCAGCAAATTAAATTTACCTTGTCTGACAAACCGCTTTGTAGCACACTGTTCCTTGCTATTTCACACAGGTCACAAGTGCTCAGTTTCCACACTTGAGCTGCTATGGCATATTCCTCCATAAGTGCTTCCTTCAAATATAAATAATATCATTTAATAGCTAAGCAAATACACTCACTTCCTCTTAAACAAATTCAGTTAAAAGTCAATTGAATAATCTCAGAGTCAGGAAACTTGTTTGGAACTGCAGACCACTTTGGCAATTTGGACCATCACATATTCAAACTTACCGTATTGTCCCGAGTATAGGACTCTCCTGATTATAAGTTGCACCCTTAAAGTTTGGTGCTATTTTTTTTTTTAAAAATACATTTTTAACTTTTTTTTAAACTTAAATATACACATTAGTAGAACAGTACAGTTAAAGGCATAGACACCCTGTCCCTTATTGAATCTGGGCACTCTAGTATTAGTAGCCTTCCCAGATCCAAAGGGGGACAGAGTACCTACCTTTAACCTTTGGAATTTGGGCTGGTGCAGCTTGTTGCACCCTTCCATGATGATGAGCTGTACCTGTCCAAATTTCAATGAACAGCACAATCCTATGCATGTCTACTCAGAAGTAAGTCCCATTGCATTCAATGGGGCTTACTCCCAGGAAAGTGTGCATAGAATTGCAGCCTAAAGGTAGGCACTCTGTCCCCCTTTGGATATGGTAAGCCTATGCAGGAGCTCTTGCTCTCAACTTTCAAACTGCACTCTCAACATTTAAACTACAAGATCAATAAATATCTTAGTTTCCACAGAGTCCTGGGGTTGGAACTTAAGGGTTAATTTTTTCAAATGCTGCTAGAGGCTGCTGAGAGATTGTATTGGCCATTTAGCAAGTGATTAAGACACAGCTGCTTTACAGTTTAAAAAAAGTGAGAAAAGCGAAACTCGGAGAGGCTTGTGAAAATGCCTTTGAAAGAGATTCAGAGAGGTTTGGCTTGAAAGCGCTTTGCAGAAAACACTAGGCAGAAATGCTAGGCTTTGATTGTAGGGCGCACCCGTACTTTAAAGACTTACCTTAGGGGATAAAAGTGAGTCTTATACTCGGGCAAATACGGTATCTCTGAGATCATGAGGCCTAGAAATGTGCTACTTGTTGTTTCCTGAAACACAGCTGTGATTCCCTAAAGATCGGCAGACTTCACAAAAAAGCTTCAAAGGCCACACTCTATCTGGGCTGCAAGTTTCTATCTCAGCTGAGTCATGGAGAGACATGTATATGGTCAAGTATCCACCGTTTAGGATCCATTCAGAATAACTAATAATTTCACGATGACTACAATCCTATGCACACTTATTTGAAAGTGAGCCTTGCTGAACACAGTGGAACTTATTTTTGGGAAAACATACAGCTAACTGAGCTATTCATTTTGGGTTGACTGGCAAAGCATTTAATTCAATTTAAAATGCAATCAGCTTCCAAAATTATATTTATACAAATTACCTTCGTATAGTGGAATTGCATAGGGTCATCTGTAGACAGAGAAACACGGAGACCCTTGTGTAGAAACTCCCGTAGTGGGTTTTTTGAATACTCCAGGAACAGGCTATTGTTGCTAAGAGGGGACATGGCAATGGGGATTTGTGCAAGATAATAAAGATACTGGAGAACTGGACTCTGAACAAAAACAACGGAGAAAGTCATTATTCATTGGTACCGAGAGATAACAGGAAAGGAGATATTCAGTCAAGGAAATGGAAACCACTCAGCTTCAATAATTATGGCTTAAAAAAAGTAAAGGTGACCCTTGACAATTAAGTCCAGTCGTGTCCGACTCTAGGGTGTGGTGCTCATCCCCATTTCAAAGCCGAAGAGCCAGCGTTGTCCGAAGACGCCTCCGTGGTCATGTGGCCGGCATGACTCTACTTGCCGCAGCGCGTAGCATGCAGCTGGAACACGGAGCGCTGTTTACCTTCCCGCAAGCGGTACCTATTTATCTACTCGCATTAACATGCTTTGGAACTGCTAGGTTGGCAGGAGCTGGCCAAGCAACGAGAGCTCACCCCGTCGCGGATTCGAACTGCCGACCTTTCGATCAACAGCTCATGGTTCAGCTGTTTAACCCACTGTGCTTAGGAACATTTTACTCCCCCTTTCCTCCTTGCTCTGAGCATGTTATGCTAATCTAGTTTGTGATGCTCTCGGGTTCCTGACCCAGGACCCTGAGACGCTGACGCCGACCTGTCTGGCCATTATTCCACAGCCACCAGTTCCTAGCTTGCCAGGGCCTCACTCTCTGCAAGACCTTGAGGAATTAGAGACACCCCCTTCTGAATTCTCAACCCGTGTCCAATTTACCCTCAAGTAACCTGGCTCTCTGCCGGAACTTACGACAGAATTGCAGTAGATACAACATAGCTCTTCAAACAAAACTGGGTTTTAAATAATTATTGTAAATCAAAGGACACTTCAATAGAAATCTTTCTCTCAAATGTTCAACAATGCACTGCAGCAGTGATACAGCTCAGTTATTTGAATTCAGTGTTTTAGCTTCAACTCCAACTTCTCACACTGAATGGTTAGGAGCTTGCGCGTATATACACTTAGGGGCTGCTTAGCTTCTCCCCCTTTCAGTTGGCCATTTGGGAAGGAAGAAGAGAACTGCCTTCCTTGCATTTCTTGCCAAACAAAGTAGGTTT
The DNA here is from genome assembly GCA_026170595.1 of Plestiodon gilberti rubricaudatus. Lineage (NCBI taxonomy): Eukaryota > Metazoa > Chordata > Lepidosauria > Squamata > Scincidae > Plestiodon > Plestiodon gilberti. Next base: position 231,420,930 of record JANXHW010000001.1, on the reverse strand, counting down.
GGAGGGAAACTTGAGGTTTGAATTTTAAGACTTCACACAAACAGAAAAGGTAACAGTTTTTAACCTCTCCTTCAGGGGCGTAACTAGGGTGGGGCCTGAGGGGCAGCTGCCCCTCAGGCTCCACCACCTAATGGCTGCCCTCACCTTGGTCTCGGAATGCTCCAAGCGGAACACGAGGGCAGCCATTCACCTGCGGCCTCCACGTGCTGCCCCTTGTCCTCATGATAGTGAAAAGGGGCAGCACGTGGAAGCAGCAGGCAATCGGCAGCCCTCCCATTCCTCTCGGAGTGGAACACGACAGCTGCCGAGTCCTTCTGCCTCCGCGCACCGCCCCTTCTCTTCACGATTGTGAGGAGAAGGAGCGATGCGTGGAGGCAGCAGGCAATTGACAGCCCTCATGTTCTGCTTGGAGAGCTCCGGGTGGAACGCGAGGGCTGCTGATAGCACCTGAACCCGGAAGTGATGTTATGTGACATCACTTCCGGGGTGCAACATGCTCCCTTGCCCCAGACAGCATGGGAGCTTGTTACGCTTCTGATGAAAATGATAAATGTGTTCATTTGTTTTAAGATGTAATGAAGAATTGAGCCTTTGGAAGTTCACTAATGATTTAGCTTTGATTGAAGTGGGAAATGTATATGGCCTTTTGTTGCCAGCAGTAGTTGAATTGTGAATATAATACAACTCCTGCTTCCAAAGCCAACATTTTTGCAGTAAATAAACCTAAAATTTTGACTATGTGATAACTACCCCACAATCTATGACTAATACCAGTAGGTATATGTAACTAACAGCCCAATCCTGTATAGCACAACACAGCAGCGTAAATAAGGCAGCCACTGCATCCTATGCAGGCTTGGGCCTGTTCCGGCGTAGCCAGAGGCCTCCTCGGGGTCAAGGGACGTTCGTCCCTTACCCTAATTAGAGCCCTAGCCGTCCCAATGGGTCTATTTTAATGTGTGCCAGCTATTTTGCTGGCGCACATTCAAGCCGACTGGTGTAACGGCGGCCAGACCTGGGAAGGGGGATAGGATTCGGCATAGCGGGCCACCACCAATCCCCCATCCCAGGCCTGGCAGGCCAACCCAAGCCCCCCGGATGCCCCCTCTCCCCCCACTCCAGGAACTTACCTCTTCGTCATGGCGTTCCACTGTTCTGCAGTGCTGGCGGAGCAGCGCAGGCCTCTCCACCAGCAACGCTTACTCATCGGGTGCTGCAGACATGCTTTCTGGCACATTTGCATCATCTTAGACCGGCGGAGCAATCGCTCTGCCAGTCTAAAATTAGACAAGGATTACACTGTAACACTGTATCCCCCCCCCCTTTACAGCATCTGCATTTGTAAATATGACATGACCTCCAGGAAGGCAATAGGAAGAGAGATGACAGAGCCTTGGGACTATGAAAGCATTAAGAAATAGGATAAAAATGATTTCCTTCAGGCAAGACTTTTAGATACCACAAAACAATGGGGCAACAAGAGCACATGAATTGAAAGTCTGCCACAACGTCCCCTCACCTCCCCTGTGAGAACTTTCATTTTTTCCTACATAGTTAAGATTTCTAAATTAAAATGATTGTAATTAGAATTATATTGACCAAGCCTGCCACCGACTGGGCAATTGCTTTACAAACAATATGAGCACAATCCAGTCAAATTCGTTTAATAGGATCAAACTACGCATTACTTTAAATGTGTAATTTGCCTTTGCATCTGTGTTTTGTTCTTTTAAAATAGTTACAGCAGAGAACTCTATCAGGACTGGGACCAAGATGCTATTTAATCGGGGGGGGGGGGGAACACACACAGAACACACACACACATATTCACAGTCTGAAGTATGCATTTAAAGTATTGTGTAGTTTGGCCCACAGTCCCATTGACTTCCATCACAGAGAACAAAGCATGATTCTCAGCTCTCCTGTTGAAATCCAGAGGACAAGAGGCTCAATCCTACATGTATTTCCTCAGGAGAAAACCCCACTGAGTTCCATGTTGTTATTCTCAAGAAGTTCACATAAATTATGGGCCTCATGTGCCTTGTCTGGATTGTTCCCAATGGGCAGCATCCAGGCCTTTGGCACAGCAGCCTGCTGTCAGCAAAAGCTCCTTCTGTAAACTGAAGGAGGAGGATAATGTACAATGGGAAATATGCTTGTCTAGACATCCAGGGCAGAACTTGAAGAAACCTGTAGGTCACAGGTCTTTTCTCATGCTTGTTGCCATTCCCAACCTACATGACAAAATTCTGTACCTTCTTCAGGAGTAATCCATGGGAAATGTTGTCAGCAGTTAGAAAGGCTGACACTATGTGAGTGATAGATCCAGCTTCTCCACAATGAGGCCGAAACAGAAAGGTGCTCATCCCTCTTTCCCTGCAGAAATTGAAAATAAAACCAATTAAAAGATTGTCCAGCATGCATTCACATGTTGCAATTCCTGGGTGCTCATAATGACTTTTATTATCTAAGCTCACAGCTTAGATTGGGAAAACAAGCAATGGGCATCAAGAGACAATGAAAATAATGAAGAACAGAGTAACTCACCTCTGGTCACAGAGTGACTCAGACAGTGGTCTGATTGTAGCATGGAAGTTTTCATGGCATGATACAATTTTCAAGGAGATAGGGTATACGGGTTCAGAAGCCATGTAAAAATTTTTGATGAAGAAATAAAAACTTTAAACTGCACAGAGAGGTCCAAAAATATTTTAAAAGTATACACTCTAAAAATTTCAAACCATCAGGCACAAAAACTTCTAATTTCCAAGCCAACGTTTCATCCCTCTCACGGGACTTTGTCAAGGCGAACGCAGCCCGACAGGGCTGCTAGATGACATTGCCCACCGAGAAGAAAGCAGACATTTAACAGAAAAAGCGGCGCTGAAAAACACGGGAACTGCTAATTGAGAACAGAAGTGTCAATTTCCGCATTGACCGGAGGTAACCTCACGGTCGTATGCCGCAGAGCTGGGAGAATCTGTGATTTCTTTAAGATCGGATGCCAGATCTTGTTAAGAAAAGAAAGTTCTTGCTGCCTGTTAATTAAATTTTGTTGTTTTCTTTTCAGAGAAAAGGTTCACTCTCCTCGCTCCTTTCTTGAGTGGTCTGACCCAGCAAGGGATTAAGCAATTAATGTGGAATGAGGGGAGGAGGAAGCAAAGCAGATGATCTGAAGCGGATCAATGAGGCTTAATTCTTTGGCAGACTTGAGGGAGACTGTGGCAGACCCAGGGTGAAGGGCACCCCAAATCCCCTGTCCCCTTGTCCCCCTACCATCCACCACTGATGCAAGCTGCATCAGGTTGCATCATGGTTGGGCCAGCCTTGATTCGACTGCAAGCCAGTTCCAATTTCATAAAAGGAAAGATATAAGAAGAAATGTGCTTGAGAGGAACAGTGCTCACTGCTAGAAGGCAAACTGACTTTGAACTATGAGAAAATATACTTGAAATGATGGAGCACTACTGTGGAAGAACAGGTTGCTTTGCATTAATTTTTTTTGACCAAAGGAAAGCACATGCATAAAAATGGACATGCTCTCTACTGAATAGGTGCTGGCAACAACTATAGTCATGCATATCATTTGTAGAAAAGCTGATCACACTGCTAAGAGCTATGTATGTCCAGGAATTGCATGAAATACTGTACTGCAAACTGGTTTGACTTGGAGACTATGGCAGGTAAGAAAAAAATATAATGTACAGCAAACATTGATAGGTCTACAAGACTGCCCGCAAAGTTTAGAGAAGCTTTCTCCCAAGTGAACAAAAGGAACAAGGCAGCCCAATCCTATCCAGCGCCGGTACAGCGGGGCTGTGCAGCCCATGATGTATCCAGCCCTGGCTAGGAGTGGGCTGGAGGTCTCCTCGGGGTAAGGGGATGTTTTTCCCCTTACCCCAGGTAAACCCCCAGTCTGCACAATGGGGCTACTCAGACCTGTGCCCGTTCAATCGCTGGTGCAAAACTGAGAAGGCCCATGTTGGGCTTTCAAGCCCGGGGGGGGGAGGGGATAGGATATGGCGTGCACTAAGGCAGCTGATCCCTCCCCCTCCCAGGCCCGATCTGCCCACCCCCGCCCTCCCCCTGCACCCACGCTGCCTGGAGCGACCTTACCTGCTCCAGCTCACGGGGCTCCTGAATGCAGCGTCAGCGCAAATGGTGCAGGCCTTCCCATCAGCACCACCTACTCTCTGGGTGCCACAAATATGCTTTATGGCATGTTAACAACACCCTAAGCCGGTGCAGGGGTTGCTGCGCTGGCCTAAGGTAAGCATAAGATTGTGCCATAAGAGAAGTAGTAACTACTACTACTACTGCATGGGCAAAACGATGCTGCACACTAGGTGTCCCCAGACTGAAAGCAAGCAACAGGGAGGGCAGCATATGCACCATTCCAGTTAGAGTTTGTGCAACAGCACCAATCTCTGTTCAGAGGGACAGACAGGGAGACAAAGTTCTATTCAACGTTTTCTGCTCTCCTGGCCCCCCAGCAGATGATCAAGCCCTGTGCTTACAGACCACTGACCCTTTAATCAGATATTTAAGTATGGAGAAATATAGGCATCGGCACTTGCTTGCAGATGCATCTCCTCTAATTCAGTTAGGATGATTGTCTATGTACAGCCTTAGATGCTGAAGCAGAAATAGAAACAAACAGGAAGTTCTAGGAAAAAGTTCTTAAATACCCTAGTATGGTATTTAATTTACCATGATGTTAGTCCAAGTCATGATTTAAATTATATGTCACACCTTTCTATCAAAGATTTAAAGATATTATATAAAATACTACTACTTACTTTCTAAGATTGTTGAGAACCATGATGTTTGCATACATATAATACAAGTAATAGCTATATGGAGGATTTTTTACACTAGTCCAGATATCAGGGTTGGGGCTCTTGTCAGAAAACATGTGGTCACTATGTTTGGATTCATCATCCACACTGTCAAACCCTGTCACCTAGAAATCCAACAAAAACAGTTTTTTATTAGAATAAACTTCAGAATTGGTAAATAAAATATAAGACTCTCAAAGAAAAGTCATCTAGTTATTTCAATCCTACCCCACTAATCTACAAAGTGTTTTTTAAAAGGATACAGTTAATCAGTGCTGAAATGTGTACCTCTGGTGAAACAAATTATTTATAGAAATCAAAGACCCAGTAGAATGCAGAACTTAAGGCAGCTACAAGGTCCTGTTTGGGAAAAACTACTTCTGATGTTGTTTTGTTCTTCCACTTTATTTCTCTCTCTTTTCCCACCCCATGCTCCTCACCGTCTGGTTTGCAGAGGCAGCCTGAACTACATGGACCAGCTCTCAGGATGCTGCTGGGGTGTGTATGTCTGGAAGAGACTACGGAGTCCTAGTGATTTCATAACAGGGCAAATACAGTATTTGAGTATAGGACCAGTGGCGTAGCTACACCCTGCGGGAGGGTGGGCGCAACCCCATGACATCACCACCCCATGACGTCACTCCCAGAAGTGACGTCACTCGCCCTGCCCCTCAGTGACATCACCGCGGCACAAAAACATACTTGGGGTGGGTAGGCAGGCGGGGGCATCCTTTCTCACCGCCGCCCGCCCCCAAGGACACTCCAAAGCCCTCCAAAGGCTTTTTCACACTGCAAAGTGGTGTGAAATCCCTTTCCGCCACTGCCATATTGCCACCGATGCAGTGGCTTTGACACCCTCCCGCTTGTCACCTGGGGGCAGTAGGCCCCACGCCCCCCAGCTACACCTCTGTATATGACCAGGTTTGGAAACTGGCCTGCATGGCTAGCCACTACTCTCAGTGCGATACTCCTCCTTGCATCTGAGGCCACAAGCACAATAGCTCAGTGGTAGAGCAGATGTTTTGCATGCTTAAGATCCCAAATTCAATCCCTGACATTTCCAGGAAGGACTGAGAAAGACCTCTGTCTGAAACCTTGGAGAGTCACAGCCAGTCAGTGTAGACTGACTGTGTAAATGAATCAAGAATCTGATTCAGTATGAGGCAGTTCACTTCCATTGTTCCTTCTTTTTTCAGGCAGTAAAGGCAGAACTCCCCAAAATTCCTCACAATTAAACACTATCTACTACAATGTGCACCCTAAAAGACTAAAATCCAAAAGACAAATACAGTTGTGAATTCAAAATAAAAGAACATTAAATAAAATAACGAACATGTACAGTCGCCCCTCATCTTACATGAGGGTTACGTTCCAGAGTCAGCACGTAAAGCTAAAATCACATATACTCAAAATTCTCAGATCTCAAGAGCACTGTGGGGCATGTAGTAAGTGGAATGGCAAGTAAAACTGCCTGCACTATTTAAATTGCTGCTTTTCTTTTCTTTTTTGGTTTTCCAACTGTGTGAAGTTGATTTCGTGCAAGTCAACTGCGCCTAAGACAAGGAGCAACTGTACTTACTAGCTTTTATGTGAAGGCATCGCTACAGTACCTACACGCAGTGGCGTTCCCGGAGCACATTGCCTTCACCACCGGAATGGCTCCGGGGGCAAGTGGGAGGGCCCGCATTTCACCAGTTTGCAAGGTGCAATGCAGCGCCTTGCACCACTTACGTACGGTATCGCACCCTCTCCAGGAACACCACTGCCCCCTACACAGTTACATTTGTATCACCTCAATGTAAACTACTTTAGAAATAAAAGCAAATTTAAATCATGGTAAAACCTGTGAACAGTTTCACAAGATAACCCCTGCACTAAGTGGTTAAGCTATCGAAGTGCGAGTTACAATGCAGCTTGGAAGTGGGTCGCAAAGCTCTGAAGAACTGAAAATAAAATATTGTTACCCAATTGAATTGCCCGTCGTCCACCTAGTGGCTGTCACTGCTGTGCCTGGCTGCCTGCCCTTACCCTCTTCCCCTCCTGCGTCATGTGGAACACTCCAAGAGCAATCCACCCCACTTCCAGGTGAGGAGAGTGGGCAGGGAGAAGCAGTTGATGTTGGCCAGTGCATTGCAAGTCCATGTGCATTGTTTAGCAATTGTTGCAGGAATATTCTTTACTAGTGTTTTTGTAATTATTGTTGTGAATGTATTTTAAACAGAAATACTGAAACAGTCTTGAATTTGATAAACATTATAATAAGAGGATTTCTAACATACCGGTACATAATTTAACATGTAAAAGTAAGTGTGATTTATTCACCTCCTCCCAGCCTACCTAATTCTAATGAAATCAATATGGGGGAGGGGGGGTCAAATGACCAGTGATGTCACCTTTTGACAGCTCTCACCACCTATGCAGCGGGTGGGGGGCTGAACTGCAATACTGATCAACTGGTAGCTAGCTATATGAAAGGCAGATGAACATTCATGTGCTTAAATTCCACAGCTGTATACTTGTATGTCTGAATATACAGTTAATGATATGGGGAGTTCCATTTGAAGCAAGGCAAAGAGGGGATTGGGTCCATACAATCTATGCAAAAGAAAAATAAATCACATGTTTTGTTCCAAAGTAGCCCAAATTCTGTACCAGGAAACAAGACGAACTTAGCAACCTGTATAAATTATGCAATTTATATAGATTTATTTTGCATAATTTATTCTGTTTTTTTATGCATGGAGTAGGCCAAAGAAATATGCAGGGCATGGATGCTCTGAACACTGGAACCTCTACACAGCCCCCTCTGAATTCCCAAATGTCACCGGGTATTGCCCACATGTTTTCAAGCAGCTGTAAAAGTTTTTTTTTCTTGTTTGCTTTTTCTGAGGGGAAGGAATAAAGGCATCGTTTGGAATAAAGGGGAATGAATAAAATCATCGGGATGATCAACCTACACCCAACACAGCATTTCAGATGTGCTGTGTGATTATGAAGTCACCAAATGCATGCAGTCCTGGAGAAGTGTCATCCAGATACTTACATATTTAAGGAAGAGGTGAAGCTCTTTATGGTCCAAAGGGTTGATAGTTGCCTCAAACAGAGGTAAAAAGATGTTTTCCAACATCTTCCCAAAACTAGGCAGAATATTTTTTGACCTAAATATATCACTGAAAAAAAAAAAGCCTTAAATTATTGGGGTTTTTATTTTGCTTTCTTAAGGGGCATGAGCCATCTGCTCCTTCTGTACACAGGGCTGTCCTTTGTACAGCTGATCTCCAGTAGCATTCCACTGGGCCATCCCATCCCTCTGTCAACCATCGGACTGTGCTAGGCCCATTCCCATGAGATACTCTTGTGTCCTACATCTGGTGATCCATCATCCTGCTCCTCTCCAGGCCACTGGCACACAACATTCTTATGATCTTTGTAGAAATACTGGTAGGTTACATGGCTATGCAATCTCTTCCTCCTGGAGTGCAACAGGCTACTGGATACTGGTATGTGATGGATGATGGTATGTGATGGACAGGTTGATCACCCAATAGTTGAATGGAGATCTGAATCTGTGTTTTCCACATCTAGCCACTACACCACACCACACTGACTGCCTCTAGTGTTGGACACTGTGGTCAAATGAAAGGAATGCATACTGAAACAATCTATATTCTAAAAGCAAACTGAAATGGTTGAATGTTCATCAGTTTGTATATGAAACAGGGCCACTTACAAGCAAGGTACTGTACTGGTTTCTACATACACATCGAACTCCTTAGGAATGCAGAAGTAGATATGTTTGTAAAGAAATCTCTCTCTCTCTCTCTCTCTCTCTCTCTCTCTCTCTCTCTCTCTCTCTCTCTCACACACACACACACACACACACACACACACACACACACACACACACACACACACACACACACACACACAAATCCTGATGCAAGTGGCTCCTAGGACCCAAACAATCTTGAGGAGTTTTTCCAGCACGACAACACGGATGAGGGAGGGTGAGCCTGCTTGAGTCAAATGGATTTTAGGGTTGGGGAGATGCAATTTTTGCTGCACTTTTGTGTCATATATTTTGCATCAGCCTTGAAAATCCAGACTGATGTGGAAGTAACAGCTCTGTCTCGAGTTTTTAACTCAAGTTTTGAGTTTTTTCTCTCTAGTTTGACCTGTTTGTCTTGCACAGCAGGATATACACAGCAAGACCATGCTTGCTTCTCGTCGGCTACAGGAAAGAGAATAAGACCAAACTTCCTCATCATTCTTGCTTTTGAATAAATTAGCTATAACGCACATTCCTAGACCGTTTTTGATAATTAAAATTATAATCCCAGTAGAGAAAAGGAAGGAAGGAAGGAAGGAATCTGTAAAGTTTTTTCAGAAGTCATAGACATGTTTTTTTACTTACTAGATTCTAGGAACCTGGATCATCCAACGCATGTGAGGTGAATAAAGTTTGTGTCTAATGAACCATTTAGCCAAATTCTGCCATTCATCTGGAGAACGTCCATAAATAGACAACCGAGGTTCTGTGTATTGGTATTTACTTTCTTCTAGTTCACGGGCAACTTCCTATTTAAAACAAGTGTATTACATTCCTGTCAGAAGCAACACATACCTTATTACAAAGGCCTTACACTCTTAATATAATTTGGATGTACACCCTATTGAAATCCATACAACAAGATGTTAATGGTGCTTTTGTAGAATGCATGGTTTAAAAAATAAAAATTGTCTTTGGCTCCAGAGAACCTTGATGTGTGTGTCTGACTTCACTGTATAATAAGGACTTTTCTCTACCCTTCCCACATTACAGTCCATCTTGTCCCCACCCATCATCCCCCTGCTCAGTATTGCAAGTGGCCTAAAGTTTCGGGAGCATCCTTTTTGCAATGCTATGCTAGGTGGCTATAGTTTGAGGAAGTGTGTAATTTTAGTTGAGTGCTATACAGTGGTGTTACCACTGTATGAGTGCTATACCTAGGCATGTCTACTCAGAAGTAAGTCCCATTATGTTCAAAGGAGCTTAGTTCCAGGTAAGTGTGTTTAGGGTTGCAGCCTTTGTGTATTGATGTCTTCACACATGCCTCTCTATACCAGAGTACTTGCCAACAAGGTTGAAATGTAGGACTGGAAAGTGTTAAATATAAAAGGAATTTCTTATTCTGAATGGCGATGTAGGCTCAGGGATGCCAAAAATAGATGAAAGAAGATCCCTATCTTTCCATACTGAACAAGCAATCAGAAACTTCAGCAGGAGCACTGCACACACTCCAGATCATTGCAAGGCTCTCCACTTACATAATATTACTACTCACATATTTTCTAACTAATTGAGGTGGTTCGTAGAGCCATTTGGAAATGGTGGGTGAATGGGCAAAGCTTCCAAACCAAAGAGGCAGGTCATGTCAGGGAGAGGATATGGGACATGTTGTGTTTCCCTGCAGGGAGACCAAAGTTATGTGTATGCTGAACTTGCTTCTTTCTCAGTTCTCCACAAACACCAGGGAGACCTAATGCAGAATAATCAAGTGCCATAGGCCAAGGGCATGAAAATATAGTGTTGAAGGGGAAAAAATGGATTTTTTTTAACCTGGAAATTCCTATTCTGGGGAGAGGAAGGGGGGCATTTTGGTGGTAGGTGCTGGAAGCAGCATCATGGAGAACAATAATAGCACCAACAAGAGTAACCAACTGACAACAGGGGAGATATCAACTAGGTATACAAAGGCAGGTACCCACCCACCATGGATCCCTGAATTCCTGGCTACCACCCCACATGTAGCCTATTGCTCTGAAGAGCGAGGCACCAAGACTGGTGAATGGTGGTGAACAGGTGGGTGAAATGCCCCCCTTTCTGTCCCCAGAACAGGAATTCCCAGGTAAGAAATTCCAGTTTTTTCTGGTAGACGAAGGGGGGCCTTCCTGACCCTTCAGGACATAACAGAGCCCTCAATATACAGGGTGGGCCAGGCAAGGTAGAGCCACACAGGGCCTCACTATCCGATGTAAGACACAGCTGACAAAGGCAGGATCAGCTGAGGCTGCTGTGTCTACCTTATCATGCTTAGCAAAGGTGTGCACAGATAATCATGTGGCCACCCTACAGATTTCCACCAGGGAGGAGGATCCATCAAAGGTGGCCAAAGTAGCCACGATGGCCAGAGGAGGTGTCTCACCGGAAGAGGTTTAATAAGCCAACCCAATGCAGGAACAGAGCCAGCGGGCCAAAACACTAACAAGGGCCTTTTTCACATAATCAGTCCCCGTAAGGACATGAACAGGCCCTCCGTCTTCCAGAGCTCCTTGGTCCTCTCAGTGTAAAATTCTAGGGCCTACCATACATCAAGGGTATGCCAGGCCCTTTCCTTGGGATAAGAAAGTCTAGGGCAGAAGGACGGAAGAACCAGCTCCTGGGCGCAGTGAAAAAGGGTCTCCACCATCTCAGTGGCTGATGAAAGAAGCCCTCACCACTCTTCCTCTATTCCCATGAAGGGCCCCAGCCCTGGCTGACAGAGGGGGGGGGAGAGAGAGCGAGAGAGAGAGAGAGAGAGATGGAAAAAAAGAAGGGAGATGAAGAGGAGGCTAGAAGGTAGAAAAACTGCTGAGCCAGGAGCTCAGTGAAAATGCGACCGTGCTCCTGGAGAGGCAGGGCAGGTCTGGGGGGCAGGATGCCATCCCACAAGGAGGAGACTTTCATTTCACGACTGGCCCTGCCTCCTGGTAGAGGCATTCCCAAAGGATCAGGAATTCCCCCTTTACTCTACCAGAGAATCTGTATTATTTTGCATTTGTGTTGGTGGAGATTCTAATGCTATGTGGCTGAGCTGGTGCAGAATGTTTATAAATGTTCCAACTGTTCAGTGAAAAAGCTCTCAGAATGTTTACATCCAGTTTAACCGAGAAAAGGCAAAGTTACCTATTTTGCTGAGATTAAAACCTCACATGGGCCCTAGAGTTCTAGCTTATTAGGATGGGCAAAGGACTGGGAAGAGATTCCAAGAGGAAGGGAAGCTAAGGCCAGAGGTCAGATGGCTGAAGAAAATATGCAGGTTAGGCAGTGAACTGAGACACAGAAACAGGAAGGAGGCTTAAGGAAAAGGGCAGAGGAATTAGGGAACTGCCATTTCACATGTTGACTTGAATTACTTGAGTCACCTTTTTTGGCTGCAGGCTTCTAGTGTGATTAAATGCTTTTCTATTCTCCTCAAAGCAAACTCCATTCAGATATATTTTGAGGTGGTATACGACAAGGGTCGTAGCTGTCGACCAATGGGCATCTTTTATTACAGTACCTAACTCTAGGGCCTAAGATTTCTGGGAAAGTGCCACAAAGTCTGTTGTAACGCTTAGAACTAACAAGATTGATCCTTCTATTCAGTTTGTTGCAAGGACCCTTTGGCACTTTGTATAAATTCAGTTTTTGGCTAAGTTCATATTTCGCTTTGACTGATGCCGACCTATTCATATCTGAGTCAAAAATTCAGAACTTATCTGAGTCAAAAATTCAGAATTCAGAACATTCTGAACTTATCTCTAGACCTAGTAAATGTGCTATGATTTAGCACGAAACGTCGGTCAGACCAGCCACGCTATTGGAATGATTTGCATCACAAATGCTTTTAAAAATCGTGGAGCATTTTAACTTTGATTTTAAATTGTTTTTAATACGCATTTTGGCTTGGATGAAAATATTTTTCTACATGGCTTTTTTACCCTTGAATCCTTTTTTGTGCAACAAAAATTCAGTATTGACCTGCTGCCACTTGTTGCTTTCCATTCATTCAGAATAATAGTGATGTAATGTTAGAACATGCCTAGAGCAACAACCTATACAGATGTTGTATAGCACACAAAATTTCTCAAGTTCTACATGTTGAATTCAGTTCCTTGAAAGTCTTGAGGCCTTCTGAGCTCTGCAGAATATTGCAATAAATACAGTATGTTCTACATAAGATTATATTTCACTTCTTCCACATAATACAAATACACAATAGCTGAGTGATACAAAGCTTCTTACCTTCACCATACGAGCAAAGTATTCACCTCCAAGATAGTTTTCTGTTTTCAAGTACAAATCCCTCAACTCACTTGCACCAACTGGATTGTATTTAGAATTAAATTTATCAAACCGATGAAATGTCTGGCGATCCTGATTGAAGAGGAAAAAAATCTTTAGCTGACAATAGAACATGTTCATTAACAACTCACATCTGAAGTTATAGTACTGTCATAACATTTGTAAGATATGAACATGTCAAACTAAGTTTTAGCTCAGAAGATACCAACATAAAATTCATCAAAACACATGAGAAAAAAATTCCCTCTGCACGTCCTGCAAACATCTCTCTGCAAACATCTCTCTCTCTCTCTCTCTCTCTCTCTCTCTCTCTCTCTCTCTCTCTCTCCACACATTGTTCCATTACAAATACAGATCTTCATTTCCCATTTCATTTATTGGCTAAAATGTACTTACTGCATGGACATCTAAAGAATCTACTGTGAGGTCATAGGGATCCATATGGAGACTTTCAAACACCTGCTTCAAAGTCATCTTCTTGCCTTTTTTCTCTGCCACTATTCTATGTGGCTCAGTTTTGCAAGTGTGTTTAATAAACCTCAGCAAATGTTTCTGGTTCATGCAGGCAGCAGCGTGAATATGAGTATCAACCTGAAATCACAAACAAGATTATTCTTGCATGCCAGATATCAAGTATGTGCATTTTCCTGTAAACCCGGTGGCACAGAAGACAAACTGAAAAACAAACACATCTATGTCAATATGTTGCAAAGCACTACTGTACTTCAGCAGCCACAAGAACAATCAGATATATTTATTTATATTACATTATATCATTTACCTGTGATTTGTTAAAAATTATTTTATTTTTATCCTTCCAATAATGCAATCCCAATTAGACAACATTCCTGCCCTTCTAGTTCCTATTAAACATCTAAAACATGTCATGTCTAACTTGGCTCTCAGGCCCTGGTCAAATGCTTTTCTTTATTTTTGTACTCTCTCTCTCTCCCCATCTTGAGAGAGAGAGAGAGAGAGAGAGAGAGATTTGAAACCATTTCAAAAACACACAAGCAATCATTACTATCAAAGATATAGCATTCAGGTTGTCAATGTCTTACTAGTTGACTTTGGAAAACAACGCCCTTTGTACATAATGGCAAGGGGACATAATGAAAGAAAAGTCTTCTAAATTTCAACCCCTGCTCCTCACTCTGTGTGTGTGACAAGACTTTCCTGTGACCTCTAAATCAGTCCGGATAAATAATATATAATCTATATAATCCGGCGCATCCCCTCCGGTCACCAGAGAGGGCCCTTTTACATGTGCTGTCGCCCAGGGAGGTGGGAAGAAGAGCGGCAGCAAGAACAGGGCCTTCTCAGTGGTGGCACCAATCTTTATGGAATTCCCTCCCTCTTAGCTTATGAACTGCTCCCTCCTTAGAGGCGTTCCAGTGGGGCCTAAAAACATTTCTTTTTACATTAGCCTTTTGAGGTCATGGCTGTCAGTACCAGACAGCTGAGTTTTAATATCTCGGATCTCAGGTTTTGACCTTTTTATGTGATGTTGCTGCTGGCTTTGTTTACTGTTTCTTTTTTTAATTGATTTTATTGTGATTTTCATAATGTTTTTATGTTATTTTAATGGTATTCTGTAAATTATTGTGTACAATTGTCTTATGATCTTGTAAGCCACCTTGAGTGCCCTTCAGGGAGAAAAGTGGGATATAAATCAAGTAAATAATAAATAATAACATTTTCACTGCAGGATGGAACTGAACAGACCAGTGCCAATTTTACCTCTTAAAGGCAGTAGGATGATTGTCTTGTCAATTTTAATCCTATGCTCTCAAATTTTTGCCCTTGATGCGCACAACTCTGGGAGCTTTAGCAAGATGTTTCACATTTAGTCGGCCACAGTGAAAACAAACAATTGATAATCCACCTGTAGTGGATATCACCACTGTATTGTGACAAGTTCTTAGCATGAAATACTAACATCACACACGACACCAGATGCCACAGTAAATATAAAACAAATGACAATGGACATGCTTATCACAGATTCTGTCACATAGGGAGTATACTAGAGGAACAGGCAGAGATCTATGGTTAACTCACCCATGATAACAAACATCACACAGACAGCATTATGATTACCACATAAATATAAACAGATCCACATAATACTTATAACGTATAAAGTGACTCTGTGTATTGAGACATCAAGGCTTATAAGCTTCTATTTGTGTCCTGCTGCCTCTTGTCCTGCTGGAAGTTTAAGAGAGTATCTTTGGCTCTATAAAGGATAAAGCATGAGAAGTTGTTTTAGAGACGCTGACTATCCAACTCAGTTAGGTCTTTGAAAGCTGAGCACTCTGCAGATTAAACTTGATGACCTTGTGCACTGTTAATAATCAAAAGCAGCTCTATAGGCAGGAGGAAAACAAACCAGCACTATTATAGTTTGAGTTGCTAAATCGCAGGAAGCACTTTCATCCTCTATCAGGGCCTCCAAGAAAATCACAGCACATTAAAATAGCAGCAATATTTGCACTGACCAAACAAAAGATGCATGGTAACAGACTTCCACGGATCACTCCATCACAATTGCAAGATGCTGCTGAGTGTAGGGGAGAATCCCCCCATCCAACAGTCTGAACTGCACATGCAGGTCTGACTTCAGTGCAGAGATGCATGAATGCAACAATGGCATGTTGAGTGGTGATCATTTGTGCAAGGAGAGTCATGCCGGCCACATGACCATGGAGGCGTCTTCGGACAACGCTGGCTCTTCGGCTTTGAAATGGGGATGAGCACCACACCCTAGAGTCGGACACGACTGGACTTAATTGTCGGGGTCACCTTTACCTTTACCTTAAGGAAGGGTAACTGCAAATGAGTTTGTTCCAACAGCAACAGTTGCAATAAGTGTCTATGGCCCACACTGAGAGCCAATGTCCAAAATGTATGTTCATCACTTGATGTATGCTCATACACATTCAGCTGCCAGAGAACAAGTGTGGAGTAATTAAGTAATATGATGCATGGGTATGTGTGAACTGGTCCATAATTTCAGAGCAATGTGTATTTTTTTGCCTGTTCAGTTAGCAATGGAGAACACAGAATCTTAATATTTATAAAAAGACTATTTTTTCTAATTTTTTGGACTATAGCACTCTACTACTACCGATACTAAAAACTGTTCAACATTTATTTTGTGCTAAAAGTGTGATAGATAACACACAACTGTCTTTGTCCTGGGGGGCTTATCACCTAACACATAAAGAGGGGGGAAATGACATTTGAATAAGTGTTATTCACTTACATAATTTATTTTGGAGCACAGAATTTTGAATTTTCTTAATCTAGAATGCATGTCCTTTACTATGCACAGTTTACAAGTTTTGGGAAGAGTATTACAGCCCCATTTATATTAAAATGCCCTGTCATACAAAACTATATTTGTAAGGCTACAAGTTTTAATCAGTTTAGTTCACAGATCAAGGTTAAGTTGATTAATTGGTAGGGAAATTTTAAATTGGTACAGATGTGAGTTAAGGTTGTACTTGTTCCTATTTTGAGACTACTTGGTTCTGGTGGATTACAGCAATAGCAATTAAAATATAATACTAAAAGTTGCCTTTTCTTTGTGAAATGTACCTCATACTTAAACTATGTCAAAAGTTCATGAGATAAGGTTAAAGCACCAGAAGTATTGGTGTGTATTAATAGCCTTGCTATTATAATAACCTTCTTTGCAAGGGCATTCAGTCAGCAGCTCTAGTATAACTTACATAGAGTAAGCATGGTGAAAGAGTTTTTTCTTAGAAACAGGCATCATGGTTCCAATCAACATTCCCTTGACCAAATGCTTACATTAAATTCATTCAATTCAAAGTCATATATGGAAGGCTTGGAATACAATTCTTATACAGACTATTTGATATCACTGCAAAGAAATAAAGGTTGCAACTAGGAAAGGTCAAGTGGATCCCAGGTGAATTTAAGGAAAACAGATCAAAGTAAAATTAGACTCAATAACTTTCAACAAGTTGCAGAACATTCAGGAGGCTTGGAAACTTCAGTAGGGAGGAGGGCATTGCAAAACTGTGGTTTTCATGAGCACAGCTTCTGCAAACACCTTGCTCTGGATGCTATATAATATCTTCAAAGTTATGCTGGAAGTGTGAGTTAGTGCTTGTTTGTAACAGAAACACACTGAAACAACCAAAAGATAATTCTGCGACACTTTCAAGTATTCTTGCTGTTCTGCCATTGACTCTACTGTAGCTTCAGGAGATTTAATCTCAAACACATCCCTCCCCCCCCAAAAAAAAAAATACTTGTCACTTTTCCAATGAATCTTCAGGACTCTACTGCCACCTCCCTGAAAGTAACCAAAGCTGCAATCGTAAACACATTTACCTGAGAACACATTCAATTCAATGGGACTTGCTTCTCAGTACGGTAGACATGCCTATTCCCATTCCATTTTAATATACATTCAAAGCAACACAATTTATCTCAGGGTCATAATGCAGCCTTTTGCTTAAAACAAGCTGCTAACATTCCTAGAGTTTTCCAGAAGGAAGTAAACATAGGGAAGCTGATCAGTGTTCCACAGCAAGCAGTTTATGAGCACGCACTTGTGCATAATAATCACAGTTGAAAATCTAAAGGTGAGAGACTGACTTTGCAAATTGGTTTCCACTGAGAGCTGAGCAAGAATGCATACTATTAACCTTTGAGTTGTTACCATCATTTACATAATAATTCACACTATTTGACTCTGGTCTCTCTTTAATTTTCCAAAAAGAGTGCATTGGAATTCTTATTACTCCCCAACAATCCAAGAATGCTTCTTTCAATTCTGCTAAAATCAAAGCTTCTTAAAATACTCACTTTCGTCATGACTAGGAGGATATTTAATCACAAAATCAATTTTCATTCAAAATTGTGCAAACTGAGTTTACTTTAATGTAACTGCATTTACAAAATTGAGCTAAGGGAATAATAGTTAGGTAGTACAAAAGAGAGTGCATACATGAGTAATTAACATAATCTGCTTTACAGACTCATTTTGAGTTTATGTGTGTGGGGGGGAGGTGCTTACTGGCTCCAGGCGGCAGACTACAGCGCCACTGTGGGCTGAGACATGAGCCTGCCCACTGGAGATAAGGCCCAGCCCACCAGAGTGGCAACAGAGGCCTCAAAGGGCCCACTAGCGGCGTCAGATATCGGTGCAGACCAAGGCTCTGCCAATCTCCACACTGGCACCAAAGAGCGCCAAGAGGCCACACCGTGGCCGGCAGAGGACCGTCCCCAACCTGCGCGCAAGGGAGTGTGAGGCAGGGGGCAGAGAGACAAAGGATGTGTGCCCTGGCTGATTTGAGGCTGGCAGATGGGCCAGAAGGGGCGGACCAAGGTGTGCCCCGGGGGGATATAGCCTGGCAGAGGAGCGCCGATGAGGAGCCCACCACTGAAGGCGAGACCTCTATCGTGGATAAAGTAGTGCTAGATCAAGTCAACTAAGTGATGCCAACGGAGGCCCGGATCTGAATGAACTGGAGTCACCCAGGCAACCTTCAGTCGGCCACCCAGCTCTTTGAGAACTATCTGGCAGTTGACTTTCCTGAGAGTCCCCGTGAGCACCAGCCTGAAACTACAGATGGGAATCACCCTAATAAGGAGGTAGGACCTCTGTCCTGGGATGGGCGAGCCAGATGTCCTTCGAGGGGCCAAGCATACAGACGGCAGCCCCCCCCCCCCGGTGTTCATTACCCATGGTGGTGCATGCTGCACAAGGTCCACTCGGAGGCCTCCGGGGAGAGCTGCCCTGTGGGACCATGACCTCAGTCCCCTGTAAATCCACTGGGGATGAGAGGGAAGCTGCATGCCAGGGCCTCTGCTTCATGTGTGGCCGAATGGGTTATTACAAGTGGGAATTCCCATTTATGGAGTGCGAGTTGGGAGCGAGTTGGCTCCCAGATTAGGTTGGGCCTGGGGCCCCTATAACTTCGTTGAAGCATTCCAAGGCTCTGATAACATAGAGCGGCCACAGCTGCAACTGTTGAATTTGATTAGAGCTCTACTTCCAAGGTCTTGAAAAAAACGCTGAGGAGTAATGTTAAAGCTTCTCAGTCTTTGCTTTGAACGGAACAGCTGGGAAGGGATGTTCATAGTTCTAAAATCCAAAAGGAGTCTTTTATATCCCATCTGGGATGGTAAAAAATAAAACTGCTTTAATTCCATGGGAACTTTGAATTCCATGTTCTTTGAACCTTGCCACGCTTCTCGGGGTGTACACAGTGAGGGCATCCGAGGGATGGAATAATGGCATCATCAGCGTTATTAGCCCTACACTGCAACCCAGCTACACGTTGCCCGAATGCCTGAGTTAAGGCTGTCAGTTGTTCTTCAATTTTGTTCAAATGCCCCAGTATCAGAATTAAGCTTTCAGCAGATATAAAACATGTATCGCTGAGTTGTTGGAAATCAGGGGCAGGCTGAATGGAAGATGCACTACCCGACTTTGGGCTAAGCCTAGCAGGACTAGCAAGCCTCCGCTTTCCAGCTTTATTTTCCTTGAACAATTTAGATGAAAATAGGCTGTTGTCAGTCACTTGTAACAGAGAACTATCAGCAGGGTCCACTGCAAGAGCTGCATATCTATTCTGAGTACTCACGGAAAATGACGACTCAGAGGGGGGGAGAGAAAGTTTTCGATTTTTTACTGTTTCTTCTTCCGCTCACTCTCTAATCTCTCCTCAGATGAGTCCTTAATGGAGCCATGTTTCTGGAGTCTTTTCCTCCCCTTGGCGCAATTAATCTCTTGCTAGACATATCTACAGGAGAAAGTGCCCAAACGAACGCAGGAGATGCCGGCAGGGAGTGTTAGTCAGCCGCCATCTATAACCCACCACTTGTTCCCAAAGTCTGACTAGGATGAAGGGATTTAATGACCCTTCTGGGTTCAGGCAGTACCATCTCAACTGTGCTGTCCTATCTCCTACCAGCCTGATTGCCAGTGAGTCACTGGATGGCAATTACCAGCCTACGTCACCACCCACAGTGGCTGCCGGTGGTACAAGTTACTTTGACATACTGTACACCAGAGTCAACCAGACACTAGACCTTCTCCAGATTGATGAATTGCCTTTACCTTTTTATCTTCCTGGGCAGGCCAGCGGGTGGCGCAGTGGGTTAAACCGCTGAACCATGAGCTGTTGATCAAAAGGTCGCTCCGTGTTCCAGCTGCACTGCAGCAAGGAGAGTCATGCCGGCCACATGACCACGGAGGCGTCTTCAGACAACACTGGCTCTTCGGCTTTGAGATGGGGATGAGCACCACACCCTAGAGTCGGACACGACTGGACTTAATTGTCAGGGGTCACCTTTACCTTTATCCTCCTGGGCAGGGATGCCCCCACTTCCCTGACCCTGATCCACCATCTCATCCTGACCCAAACTGTATGCTGGTTGGAGAGCTGGAGGATCCCGGTGAGGGGACCTCAGCCAGGCCAGAGGCCAGGGAGAACCCGGGATGACTTGGGTTTGAGATTCAGTGTTTTGGAGGGCGCAGAGGGAGGATCCCACGCTGGCAGTTCTGCAAGGAGCCACAGCAGTGAGTGAGGGACTGGTGACAGATGCACGCCAGGCCGGGTGGTTCCTCTGTGTAGAGTTGGAAAGAAGTCTCTGGTGGAGAGTCCTGGATTGCCAGTTGGTAGTCCTCACCTTTAGGCGGCGCATCCTCTGATGCACCCATGACAAGGATTGGGTCAGGCACCAGGGGCACTGGAAAACAGTCAGCTGGGCCCAAAAGTATTTTTTCTGGCCCTCCCTTGTTGAGGACAAGGTGCATCAAAAGGGCAACTCCCAAGCCCCCTCAAAGCCCCCCCCTGTGGCCTCTTCCCCTGGTAGGGGCTCCCTCTGACTGTATAGCTATGGATTTTATAGGGCTGCTCCCAGAGTTTGCCCTGGGATTTCGGTACACCCTACTGGTAGTAGATTACACCACCCAATATCCCAAAGTCATCCAGTTATGTAAGATGCAGGCGGCAGGGGTAGCCCAGATCTTGATACATGTTTGCCCATATGGGCCTGCCAAGAGAAATTTTGACCCATTGGGGGAAGCCCTTTTTGTCCACCCTGCTGAAGGGCCTCTGCAAGGCCTTAGGCATTACACAGGAATTCATGTCCATCTACTACCCACAGACGGATGGATTAGTCAAGTGATTCAATCAGACCTTAAAGAACATGATTAGGAAGTTGGCCCAGGAGTGCCCCGCCCAATGGGATTTGCATTTAGATGCAATCTTATTCCTGCCAGGGAGAAACTCCCCCCAAGCCTCTACGGGTTTTACCCCTTTTGACCTCTTGTACAGGCAGCACCCGCAGGGGCTTCTGGCAATCTTGCAGGAGGAATGGATCAACCCTGGAGAGTCCACAGCTGGCAGTAAGTATGTACACAGCCAGAGGCGTCGTTAGGGAGGCGGGGGGCCCAGGGCGGCAGGCACCATGCAGCGTGGGGGGTGCACTCACCTCCGGCCTCACCGGCGGGTCGCCCCCCCGCCACTCTTTTAGTCGTCTTTTCACATCACTCCTGGAGTTCACTGGCCACTTTTCGGCCCTCCCACCCTGGAACCATTTGTCTCCAAAAAGGGCTGAAAAGCAGCGGTGTGTATGTGTTTCACGCTGCGCTGCCGCTGAAATTCAGCGGCATGGTGCAAAAATGACATCACGCCCCCAAAAGGAGGGGTGTTTGGCGGCACATAGGGGGTGTTGTGTCAGCGCTCCCCCTGCAGGGGTGTGTGTAGAAACGCCACTGTACATAGCCCAGTTAAAAGAGTGAGGGAGACCGCCCAGGCAATGGCCAACTGGAACGTCAAAAGGGTCCAGAACCAGCAAAAATGTTTCTACCACAGGTCCGTCCAGGAACACCATCTGACGGTCAGTGACTGCATGCTAATACAAGGGACATTGTTCCCAGGGCAACCTCCTAAGCCATGGGCAGGGCTATTTCCAGTAGAACAGGTCCTCGGTGCTCAGACCTATGAAATATGGTGCAGGGTCCCGGCCAGTCAAAAACGAGTGATCCACATCAACCACTTGAAAGTGCGGCACGATCCCAGAGGATCCTCAGCCGGTCCTGGTGGAGTTGATGGTAGACCCAGAGGACGGACAATGGAATTGGAAGATGGTGGCCCTGACTGCACCAGGCCACCCCTCCTTCAGGAATATGCTAATGACAATCAACAGCTCAAACACCTCCTAGCAGAATTTCCCCAGGGATTCACCCTGACCCCTGGGCATACGTCAGTCCTGCACCATGAAATCATAAAAAAAAACCACCAGAGATGGTCATGAGAACCACCTGATGGCCTCTACCTCAAAAGCACTTGGAAGAAGTGGACATTGAAGTAGAGGACATGTTGTAGCTAGGGATGGTTGAACCCTCCTGGAGTGACTGGCAGAGCCTTATTGATCCCGACAGCTCTATCAGGTTCTGTATAGACTTTTAGGAGGTAAACAAGAAGGCTAGGTTTGATGTGTATTCCATGCCCCAGGCTGATGTGCTGCTAGATCAAACAGGCGAGGCCCAATACCTGTCATCCTTAGACTTAATGAATAGGTATTGGCAGGTCCTCTTAACACACCAAAGATAAGGAAAAGACAGCTTTTGCAATGTCCTGCGGCCTGTATCATTTTACGGTTATACCTTAGGGAACGCTGATTACTGCTGCTAGATGCAACACAGCAGCCCTCAGCAAAAGCATTATATGCGAGTTGCCAATTGTAATCACCTCAAGAAGACCCAATATGGTTATCTGGACCCATCTGAACGTATCCATCTCATACATACACATTTCTCTTGGACAAAACTGCTCTTGAAAAGATACATAATGCAGATCAAGCTCAATGTGTTACTACTAGACCACCGACTGTGTAGACTGCCAATATACGCAATCGTTGTGATCACTTGTGTTGGTGCAGTTTTGTGTAACGAAAACTATTTCATCCAAACATATTGCACTATTTATGTGGACCGAGAGCTGACCCTCTAATGAGTCCTGGTGAGACCAATGGTCCTTGGCAGCACATTAGGAGCAACGGCACACTGCTGCTTATGTCTGAGCTTCCAGTCTCACAAGTGGTGCTCTGCTAACCACTAGCAGCCTCGTCTGTCTTAGCTGCCATCACCACCCACTCACCTGCAGCTTCCACTCTGTTCTGTTTCCTGAGCTGCCAAGCATTGCCAATCACTGACTGGTCATGATTACATGACCAAATGCATCACATTGAGAGATACCTTGGAGACTCCAGCCCACTATTGTTGGAGCCCCTCTGGTCAGAGCTTTGATCCCACTCACTAAAAGCAAGCAAGAAGAGGATCAGGAGAGGAGCAACCCAATTCTCCCTCCAGCACTGAAGGGAAGAGGGCTCCCTCCTCTCCCCCCCCTTTATTTAAGGCAGGTACAGTGGGGGAGAGCAGGGTGGCCCATGGCACCAGGGAAAGCATTTGCTCCCCTCCTCAAGTGGTCTTTGGGCTCAACTTCGCCAACTGAGGTTGGAGAAGAGCTAAGCAGGTTCAAATTACATATAAGGGCAAACTCCTAACCATTCAGTGTGTGGAACTGGAGTTAAAACACTGCGTGGTATCACTGCTGAATTGCATTGCTGAACTATTTGAGAGGAAAATTGCTACCAAAGTGTCCTTTGTAAATAAACCCAGTTTCATTTGAAGAGCTGTGCTGATTCTGCTTTAAGTTCTGGTAGAGCACCAGGTAGCTGGAGGGTGAGCCACTGATGGGTTGAGAACCCAGAAGGGAAGCGCCCCTAAAGATCTCGCAGAGTCTGGAGCCCTGGTAAGCTATGGACTGGTGGCAATGGAAGAGAGACTGGATGGGCCAGCATCAGGTGTCTCAGAGTCCCAGATCAGGAATCTTGAGAGTACCACACTACCTGTTCAGTAATTCCCACAAATACACTCCAAGGTGTTTGCTTGGAATAGTAGGAGTTTATATTGAGGGTCTGTCCTATAGTGTTATTCTTCTGATGATGCCCCGAATGTCAGGGGTGAAACGTTAAGTTACTGCTAACATCTTGTCTTTGTAATAAAGAATTTATAAACGACGTAGTCTTACCCGGAAATATGTGGGTTTTTAACTCAAAAAAAGTGTTTGCTTGTTTGTTTGTTTGTACCTTGTACAATCCTGGCTACTTTGATATCCCACAGAGATCTCTCAAACCATGTGTGTTGGTGTCCCTTTCTGTACAAAACTGCAGTCAGAACACGTAACTGTTTGTTATAGCTAAGATTTTTAAATTCACAATCCCAGGAAGAGTGCAATGAAAGGAGGGACTGAGAACAACTCACAACTCTGTAAAGAACTGTGGCAGTGAAGTACTAGTCCAATATACGTCTACTGCCGTCTCATTCTGTTCCTCGTCATTCTCTTTTTATTCTTCTGTTCATCAGTCCCCATGCACACACCTTCTCTTCTTTCCACATCCTCTAAATACTTTTGGCCAATTTCCACCAACTCTGTCATTAGATAAACTAGCACTTTCCTTCTTCCAATCCAAGGTAAGCTTTCCAGCACACTCAATAATTTTGACACCTTCCAATACAGTGATGACACAGAGTATATCAGGAGATACTTGATAGTCTTATGTACACATATCATAATTTTAAATGTCACCGAGGTAGATAAATATTCTACATTGAGTGTCAATGATAATTATAGTAACACAAGTGCCTTGAGGAGACTACTCAGAATAATGATATATGTCTCTGACACTTCAGCCAAAGGTGTTCTTGACTTACAGCTTTCTGGTTACACAACATCTTCTTGTAAACACTACTAAACTTTTTTTTAACCTAGAGGCCCCATAAGACTTTCAATTATACCAGCAACATAGCAGAAGTTGTTTACAAAACCTGGGATCCTAAAAGCTTCAAATGACCTCAATTCCTATTGGTCAATGATTTGGTTTTAATCAAGTCAGAAAGACAGCACTAACAGCCTAATGAAAAATGTCAGAGAACATACCACTCATGGAAATATTACAGTGTGATCAACATAGCTATTTACACTAGCAAACAAACCATGGCACACAATTAGACAATATATAAGATTAATCTGAACACTAAAGAAAAATAAACTAGAAGCTTTACTCACATCAAATGAGATACATACAGTAACAAAAGACACAAAACTGTTTTGTAGGATGTACATCAGTATTGAACTTATTTCCTTAGCAGGATCTGTGGCTGATAATTGTAAAACCTTAACCCAGAGATGTGGATCAAGTCTCTGACTCCAAGTCTCAAGTCAAGTCTCAAGTCTTTGCCCCCAAGTCCTGAGTCTTTGGTTGCGAGTCCCTATCTATTTAATGGAGAAAATGGGTTTAAACCCGAATAAAATTTGACTTGCTGTAAAAGGCTCCAAGTCTCGAGTTGAGTCTTTCACAATTGCCAAGTCAAGTTCGAGTCAAGTCACTGACGCGACTTGAGTCAGACTCGAGTCTGAGTCAATAGACTCAAGTCTACATCACTGCCTTAACCTAATAGTCAATGATCTGCTTCTTAGAACAGTACAGATCTGCACAGATCTTTACAAATGACTTTTCACTACTACCTGGCTGCACTAGCTGAATACTTACTAGCTTGCTTGACTTTCCACCTTCATTGTCCAGAATCCAGTTAAAAACACAAATTGAATGTCAAAATTTTGGTTTTTGGATGACAGCAGTTGAATGCATAAGGGCAGAGAAACTCACAATTAATGGCACTGGATGTTTTGCCCCACTCATTTTGCTGCCAAAAAAGATCTTAATTCATTACTGAAATAACTGTGAGATATTGTTTCTTTTCACAAATTAGCTCGTAAGGGTTATCCAAGGTCATAGTTATAGCTTCAAATAAAGTGCCACATTTCTCTAGCATTAAAAATATTTAATTTACAGGGAACTGTGAATAGTCTTTTTAGTAATATAACCAGAACAACTGCAGCTGTAAATGGTGGTACTTTTGAATTTGGGCAAGCAAGTCTGCCTTCAAATGCTAAACATGCCACAATTCAATTTATCCAAGTTGCTTTTTCATAACTGCTGTTCTAGGAAACTAGCCTGGGGGGAAAATACTGACCCACAGTTAAGCATACAAGTTACTGCATTAATTTTCAAAATTCTCCCCGCACTGATTGTTTGTGGGGGTGGGACCAGTGGCGGCAGCGATCCCGGGGATTGCCGTTGCTGCAGGGAAAAAAGCCCCCCAAAATGCCAGGTTTTTAACTTACCAGGGCTTGGGGGGGGGCTTCAGGGAGGCCTGTGCAACCCTCCACAGACCTCCCCGATCTTCAGATCGCTGAAAAACAGTGATTTTTGAGTGCCCGAAAATCAACGATTTTCGGCGATCTGAAAATTGGGAAGGCCTGCAGAGTGTCACACAGGCCACCCCGAAGCCCCCGTAAGTTAAAAAAAACCAACATTTTGGGGCACTTTTTGGCGGCGATCCCTGGGATCGCTGCTGCCATGCTATCCCCGTCCCTTAAGGGGCAGGGGACAGTTTGTGGTCTCAATGGTGGGTCACGACCCACCACTTTGAGAACCACTGGGCTACTGTATACAGGGTTGATTGTACTCTTAATATCACTGCATGTAATGGACAGCCCAGAATCATTCTAGAACATTGAATTTGGCTTCTTCATATCATCTCTGCTTTTAAAAACGGCAGCTAATTGCAGCAGAAATGTTCCTGAACATTCCCTTTGCCTCCTGGTGGTTCCTGGCCCTAGTATTCCTCCTCCTACTGGCCTATGACTCCTTTTTTTTTTGCTCCATATCACCTCATTCTTATGTTAATTTTGCAAAAATAAAAATAATGTTACAAAAATAAGATATCCGAATAAATAATAATTTTGCCTGATCTATGCCACTGCCTTCTTTTAAACCAAGAGGAATACATTATTTGCCTATCTTACAAGGAGGAACAAGGAGGTGGAATACGATGGTGGCGAAGGAAGAGAGACGGGGGAAGTAAGCATGGAGGGAGAGGAGGAAAGACCTAGGAGGAGGCTGGAAGGAAGAATGGATGCAGGAGTGAGACAAGAGAAGGTACAGGAATGAGTCAAAGTGCCTGGGGGAAAAATGACTGGGAGAAGGACTGTAAGATGGAATGAGGAGGAAGGGGGTACAGGCTCAGAAAGAAACAAGGGGAATCCAGAAAAGGAAGATAAGGACCAAGGAGAAAGGCCAGGAGTGGGGAGAGCTGTGGGGGAAGAGACACAGGTTCTCCTGGGTTAAGCAGGGGCTATAGGGTCCGAGCACCCTCTGGCCCCAGGAAACCCAACCTACTTCCTGGCATTTGTGCCCAAGAGGCTAAACCTGAGATCTCCAGTGGGGCAACAAAGCTGGGTGCAGAAAGTTGGTCATATGGCCATAAACTGGGATGGAGAAACTCTCTTTTAAAATCATGGCCAGGAAACCAAGAGAATCTCAGAGACTAACAATCAAGAGGGGCCAGAAAAGTATCCAGGGCCCCAAAGACCGTAAGACTAAACAAATCAAACTGAAGCATCATCTCCTGTGTGTGTGTGTGTGTGTGTGTGTGTGTGTGTGTGTGTGTGTGTGTGTGTGTGTGTGTGTGTGTGTGTGTGTGTGTGTGTGTGTGTGTGGAGGGCAGGAGGTGTGGTCCAGTGGTTGAGCTGCCGTGCCTTGCCTGAAGAACAACTAGGACGGGACCAGTTCGAGGCAACCGCAAGCTGCCAACAAGCTGAGATAGCCTGCATAGACCCTCTGTGAGAGAGAGGAGTTGCTGTCGAACAAGTTCAGGAGCTTGGGAGCCATGTGCAGCCAGTGAGATCCCACACCGCTGAGAGGAAACAGCTGAAGATGGGTTCTATGCAAATAGAACATTTATTGTAAAAATCCCTATGGGGGATTAGAAAAGCCTGCCTGTGTAAACCACCTTGAATAAAGTTTGAGGAGAAATCTGATGACATAAAAAGGTGGCATATAAATACAGGTATTATTAGTATTAGTATTAGTATTAGTATTATTACTGTGAGACCCCACTATGTCCTATCCCACCCCCCTGCTATGCTGATTTGCCCCTTGGAACATGGCAGAATGAGGCAAACTATCATTTGTGGCAACCATAACTCACAGTTTATGCACCTTTAATTGAGGTTTTATATACGCCTTCTGTGCCTGGGCTTCATTCCGAGTGCCGAGATCCTTAGTGCATGGCAAGCCCTTACCAAGACTATGGAGAATCCAGAGTAATTCTATGTGATGTTTTTACTATCCCTGCCTAAGCAAGGTCATTGTGACACTACTGCACACATACAACCCACATGCCAGAGACATTCTTAGTCCGGTGATAATTAATATCCATGCAACTGCACACTATTTCATCTGATGCTAAAGAAGGTTTAACAGAGATATTTTCAAGTCAAGATATGAAATTCAGTAGGCAACGGATTCTCTGTCTAAAGTTGTAGTGTTAGAATTTTAAGCTAGCACAGTTTTCCTTATTTCAGTTAATCCACCCTTTCTTTTACCATTGACAGCAATTCCATCTTCTTTTTGGCAACTTAATGTTCCACCTTTAGTCCAAGGAGCACAGCTGTTTCCCTTCAACCTTCTCTAAATCATACACACACCACCAAACTTGCTTTTCCACATACAAAAGAAAAGATACAGGTGGTTTTGAGTGGAAGAATATGAAAAGATTATGAAGCCTTTACCCTGCCATTCCTTTGGTTCTGATCACAACCTCCTATAAATTGTTTTAACTTAAAACTCATTAGGAGACTGATATAACTCCCATGTATCATCTAGTTTGGTCTGGACCAATGTGGCTGAGCAAGAATTTGAACCTGGGTCTTTCCAGTCCACCACTTTTTTTAGTACACCATACAAGCTCATCTGGTGCTTGTCATTTAGAAAGGCTTGTATTTCCTCCTAGACACTACAAAGCTCTCATATCTATACACAGGAAACCATCACTCAACATCTATAATCCCAATGCAGATGGAGGAACTTAAGACCAATGGCTGTTATCTAGAGAACTCATCTGTGTATGAAGGAAACTCACTGCTTACAGCATGAATCATGACAGAACATAAAACACTAGACACAAGGAATGAAACAGTGGATGTACTCCAGCAAGCTCTAGAAGCGCGCGCACACGCACACATGCGCACACACGCGCACAAACACACAAATGTGTTTTTGCTTCCTGTTTCATTCCAAGATGCATGCTCATACCTCGACATTGACTAGAATAAAAAAGAGGGCACTCCTTACCAAAGGACCTCATCTGAAGGCACATGATACAGACACCTTGGTGAAGCTAAGCAGGTCTAGCTCTGATCAGTGCCTGGATAGGTGACCAACTGGAACCCCTTGTACACCAACTTGAGTTCTACTATGGAGGAAAGGTGGGATATAAATTAAATAATCCATTTCACACTTACCTTTCTCACATTGTAAAAATCCCGATGAGGATTGATCTTCAATTCTTTAAGCTCAGACATCTCATTTAACATCTCATGTAAACCAAACTTAGATTCTAGGAAATTAAGTCGTCGATGGCAGTATGTCTTGCTGTGCAAAAAGAAACATTATACCCTAATTATGATCCTACAGTTCACATATTATATGCAAATGATCATTATTTTATTAGGCAATACAATCATCGACTAAGAATCAGAAATGTACGAATGATCATTAGGTTTTAGATAAGATTATACATAAAAATCAGAAATGTATCGAATGCACTTTTGTTCTGATTCATTTCTTACAAAATATTGGGGCTGTAGTCCACCAAATATGGCTGCTGCTCAAACTCTCCACCACTGCCCCAATACCATATTTTGGAGTCTCAAGCTGTAAAGCACCTTAAATCTTAGAACTTCACATGACTGGTTTGAACATTAGCAGCATTGCAGCCAGTGAAGCATTTAATGGACTTTTGTAAAGATTTCTTTAAAGTTAAAAAAAAAAACCAACAACATACGTTGGACCATCTGCAATAAGAGCCAGGATATGACTGAGGTCAAGGGTGTAGGTCTGTAGATCAGGATAAGGCAAACTTTGTGGCTCATCAAGCTCCATCATTGCTTTGTTATCAAAAACTAAGAAAATTCCTTCCTTCATCTTTACAACATAATCCAAGTTCCCCGGAGCATCATCAAGACTGTAAGGATCCTGTAGTTCTTTTGGAGGTGGTTGAAAATCTGTAAAGATCAGAATTGGACACTTTTGGCATAATTCAAAACACACTTTACTGTGAATTCTCCAGTTACAATATTCCAACTAAAAATGAATAACTTTATTGAAATAAGGGTTCTGTAGGAGTGTTTCTTCACTTGCAGCAGCAGCAGCAGCCACAATTTTGCTCTAACCACAGGACTGGGCTTATCTCATTCAAGTATTTGCATAATTATTCATCCTTTACCGACAAACTTGCAACAGATCTATTACAGTAACATTTTTAATGGATTTTAACCCTGCCTTTCTCCCAGAAAGGGCACTCAGGGTGGCTTACAATCATATTAAAAACAATAAGCCGCAATAAAATAATAAAATAAAATAATAAAACAGTAAAAAAAACACCAATGGATCAGAACCAATTAAGCAGTTATTATCCGAGAGTCGTGTTCGAGTCAGCATTTGCCACCAAAGGCAATTAAATAAAAATGTTTTAAGGCCCCACCAAACGGTCTCCAAAGAGGGAGCAGTTCTTAATTCCAAGGGGAGGGAGTTCCAAAGTTCCAAAGACAAGGTGCCTCCACTGATGACAACGACGACGACGACGACGACAACAACCAGTATTTATATACTGCCTTTTCTTTGGTCATCGGATTTCTCCTCTGACTTTAATTCAAAGGCGGTTTACACAGGCAGGCTTTCTAAACCCCAAGAGGTTTTTACAATACAATAATATGTTCTAATCTTTCATAGAACCCTTCATTCTAGATGGTTTCTTTCACAGTCCAGCCTCTCTCTGGCATCCGCCTCACCGTGCTTCAACTGACAGACAACCTTGACTCCCACTCAAAGTGCAGCTGCAGCTTCTCTCCCTCACAGAGTCTCTGCAGCTTATCAGTGGCATGCTGACAGGTCTCCTGTCACAGGTCTCCTGTGTGCCAGGTGCAAGGGAGTGATAACGGGAAACAGGTTATCTTGTTGTCTTGTGCTCCCTGAGGCATCTGGTGGGGCCACTGTGTGATACAGGAAGCTGGACTAGATGGGCTTTTGGCCTGATCCAGCAGGGCTCTTCTTATGTTCTTATGTTCTCCGACAGACACGGATACTTCCGGCCGTCCCAAACTGCCATCCTTCAGATCTTCAGGAATATGAGATGGTCGCTCTACCAACTGAGCCAGACCTCCTGCCCTATACCTTGATAAGTCCCTATACCTTGCTGCCATCCCCCTCACCTCCATCAATGGCCATACAGCTAAAAGAGGTCCCTCTGATGATCTCAGGGGACGGCACAGATTATACAGAAGCCGTAGAGGGCCCACTAGAAGAAACACTCTAACCAGAGTATGAATGAAGAGGGTACATTGAGAATAGTGAATGTATATAAACCAATCATATCTATTTATCCCATAACCAGGGGTGGCCAACCTTTCAACATGAATGCTCCTGGCCCTTTAATGGTTGTATGGGTGAGGGCATTTCAGCAAGTGCAGCTGCTTTAGCAGCACCATCAGCAATTGTAGCTGCCAAGAGTTTGTCTTCTACACAACTCTTAAGAATGCAGAGGCCCTAGTGGTGGAAGTCTGGCTACCCCTGGGCTAAATGGTTGTTTGTTTCAAAACTATGTGAAGCATACCTGGAACTACCTCATCTTCAATGTTCCATTTTTCATTTTGCATACTGCATAAATATTGAGCTGTTGTCCTTGGAAAGCGATGATAAGCAAGACGACAATATTTCTCTCGAATGAGCAAAGCTTTTACCAAACTCTTGGCAGCCTGTTCATAATCATCAACTGTAACCTGAAGGGAGAACCCATACAATTAATTATTGAAGTTTGGGGGAGAGGGATTAGTTCTACTATAGACCCTAATCACCACATTTACTGGCAAGTACAGCCTAGTTTTCATCGTAGCAGTAAACATCAGTTTGGACATGACTGTGTTCCTCCATACAAAAAAAAACCCCACCCCTGTATACAGAACACTGAAACATCAGGGAGATTTATTGATGTGGAAGGGGAAAATAAATAATTATATAGATATAAAAATACTGTACTACTACAGGCTGTGGGTGGTTGCTGACATAACTCATCTGCAAGCATTCAATCATGTCGCCAACCACCCACTGCCTAAAGTAGTACAGTCCAGACTCAGATTTACCCATTTCATCGAGAATGAGGTCTAATGATTTTAACATAACTCACGAGACAATGGCCACATTCAGACAATCCTCCAAACCAAGATTTGGAGCACTGAGAATGAGCAGGTCCTACCCATCACCCACTACTTCTCACATGAGAGAACGAGATGAGAGGCTTCCATTTGCAATTTACTACAAACTGTTGTTTCCTACTTCATCCAAACATGGGGAACTGTGATTTGTGCAAACCACAGTTCATCCACATACTAGAATACCAAACCAGGAAATTGTTCACATATAATGAACAAAGGAGGGGTGGAGGGAATACAAGAACCCAAGACTTGCACCTGCTTGTTCTTGTGACAACAGGCGATAGGGCTTTAAAACAAATTTTGCCTTGTATATTTATTTGTTGTGAAAGTGTATCCACTACAGAAGAGCTCAGATTTCATTGAATCATATGAAGAGAGGTTATTTTTCCTCTCCAAATAGTTTTTTTTAATACACCTCTATCACACCATTGTTTTGTACTAAATTTGAGGTGGAAAGGCAGGTCTACAAGGTGGATTTTCAAGTAATAAAACATAAAGACTAGCAAAACTTTAGCCTGTAATGGTTTAAAAGTGGATCCCTTGTGAGACTGGTCAGTGAGACCTCTAGCAAGCATAACATGGGCATGATCAATCTTCTCCAGCTTCATATGCTATAGGTAGGCTTACCAGATCTCCAACCGGGACAGAGTGCTAGACCTTTAGGAGAAGGAATGTGGGCAGGTGTAGCTTGTTAAAACCTTAGAGCACAATCCTAGGCATGTCTACTCAGAAGCAAGCCCCATTGTGTTCAATGGGATTGTGCTCTAAGGTTTAAGAAGCCTAGGATTGTGCTCTAAGGTTTAACAAGCTGCACTTGCCCACATTCCTTCTCCTAAAGGTCTAGCACTCTGTCCCGGTTGGAGATCTGGTAAGCCTAGCTATAGGGATTTCTCATAGTGCTCAAGGCAACCCTTTAACTGCTCCACTAGCTCTTGGCCAGGAACATGCAGTGCAAAATACCTAACCGTTACCTGGCATTGGAGACCTATGTACACCTCCCTCCTAGCTCTCTTGCTCCATGTGCAGAAGCTACTCATGTTCCAAGTACAAGTAGTCTGCCTATGAAAATGATGGTTTGGGGCTATGGGAGATATGTATGGGATTCTATTCCAGGCAATGGTTGGACGCACAGCAGTTTGCTCAGCATGCACCCAACTGAAGATTGACAGGAAAGGGGGGGGGAGGAATTGAAAAGGCTCCACTGATTCCTACATGGATCCACAGATATTCCAAAACATCCATGTAATAATACTATATTCAAGTTATTCCCATGAGTAGGAGATAACTTTGAGTGTTTGCGGGGGTGGAGCAATGGTGGCAGCAGCGATCCGAAGATTGAACCACTGCCAGGGACAAAAGGGGTATTTCTAGTCTTAATGGGGGTCGGGCCATCCTCCGGAGGGTGCGGGGGCCCCGCAGTCCCCCAGCAGGCATCCCCAAGCCTCCGAACGCCTCCTGGATGCAATTAAAGTCCACTTCCAGTTTACTTGCATGGTTTCCTGGAAAACCAGAAGTGGGTTTCATTTGCCTCCAGGAGCCATTCGGAGGCTTGGGGAGGCCCACTGGGGTGGCCACACACACCCTGAACCTTCTGGAGGACAACCCAACCCCCGGTAAGTCTAAAAATACCCCTTTTGTCCCGCTGCCGCCACCGCATATCGTCACTCCCTTTAAGGGGGTAGCAACCTGCCCCT
The DNA here is from genome assembly GCA_026170595.1 of Plestiodon gilberti rubricaudatus. Taxonomy (NCBI): domain Eukaryota; kingdom Metazoa; phylum Chordata; class Lepidosauria; order Squamata; family Scincidae; genus Plestiodon; species Plestiodon gilberti. The sequence continues at coordinate 231,386,918 of JANXHW010000001.1, read as the reverse complement.
TCTCCAAGTGGTGGGTCATGACCCACCACTTTGAGAACTCCTGCTATACTGTACAGAGGCGTCATTAGGGGGGGCAGGGGGCGGTGGGTCCCCGGGTGGAGGGGCGACACGGATGGGGGTGCATGAGCCGTGGATTCGGTGGCAATTCAGTGGCGGCAAAAACGCTGCTGTCTTCGCTAAAAGTGCGTGGGGTTCGTGGGAGGTCATGCACCCCCAGGAAACCCCCGCGACCCCCAGGCACTTACTTTTAGCAAAGAAAGCGACGTTTTTGCCACTGCTGAATCCACAACTTGTGCACCTCCCAGAGGCCCCAGATGAGAAGTCTCCTTGCAGGAGGAGCCGTTTTTCCTCCTTCATGGTTTTCGTGCCGTTTTTCAGGGTGCCACCCCAAAAAACACCGAAAAACTGCCTGGGGGGTGTTTTTCTTATTTTTTCCTGTGCGGGGACAGGACTTGTGATGTCACCTCCCGTGGGGCGGGGCTTCTAAATCATGTGGGGGTGTCACAGCACGTGGGGGGTGTCAAGCCACCGGGGGGGCCCTTAGTGGAGGCTAGCTAGGCCTCTGATATTGTATTTTTAATTGACATGCAGAGATGGATTTGCCCAAGACAAAATCCATATGTCCAAATTTATATGACCATACTGAATGGAGTGGATGCTTTACAAATATAGCCATCATAAAAGAACAATTTAATATCACATTACACATATACAATGGCTAGCTCCTTTTTCTGAAAAAAAGTTAGGAAAAACTAATTCCTTACCCCAGCACAGTAATCCCCACTAATTGTTACTCTTTGAAATTCTGGTACATCGTATGTCCCTTGAGTGGGCTGAATAGTTCCTGGAAGAACTGGAGTAGGAGGAGTCAGAACTGGAGTGCCTGAAGGAGGTTTCCATTCCTGCGATGGAATTTGTAATGACAAGGACTGGGATCGAATCATCTTGAAACTTTTCTTCCTAGATATCCATAGCATAAACATTTAAGTGACTACAACACTTATCTAGGGCAACAAAAGAATCTGTTCCAGAAAACTTCTGCAGAATTACACATGCTTTTACTTGTTTGGATACAACTTTTCTTGTTTTCATGATCCAGGAAGATATTTTATCACTTGTAGCACTTACAAATGCTACAAAACGAACATTTGTGAACTAGAAACTAAAGCCTGTGACACACTGCCTGCGTCGGGCTGCGTTGTGTCCATGTGCGGCTGGAAAATCCCGGTGTGTCTTCTGCTTTACAAGATTGCACCGCAACGCAGGAGAGCTGCGTTGCAGTGTGTGCCAAGTTGAACAAGTCGATCTTTGGCCAATGAGAGGCCGCATTCTGTGTTGTGGGGGCAGTATGGGGAGAAATGCGTTGGGCCAATCAGAATTGAGTCTGAAACAACTTGATTCTGATTGGCTACCAGAGATTGGGGCGGGATAGGATGTCTTATTCTTCTCAAATCCATAGGTCTGGTGTTGACAGGGTGCACTGCAACACGTCGGCTACTCTTGCAACGTACCAGGACACAACGCACCCTGACGCTGGCAGTGTGTCACAGGCTTAAGTGCTCAGAGTGGTTATAGGTTGCTGTAGGACAGCAGAGTCATTGAATGCAGTATTATACTGGCTCTATAGAGATGTTATGCAAACATTGTGTGCAGACACACCACCACAGGCACTTAAGGTCCTCGTTGATCAAGTAAGCAACATTTACCAAAACAGTACCCCAGTTCACACCTTGGCTCTACTGGTATGGAATGTAAACATTAAAAAAAAAAAACCTTCATTTGACTGAAGATGTAATTTGAAGGCATATTCCAATATTAGAAAAATGCTGTCACTTTGTTCAATTAATCTGTTAGATGTTTTGACATAAGAACAAGCAAACCTAGAGAATGATCCTACTACAATACGTGGCTCCCATATGTAGATTGCAACTATTCCACTCTTCTCCAGGGCTGCACATACAGGCAGAGGCGTAGCCAGCCGATCTGGCATGGGGGGGCGACATCCTAATTAGCCCCCCAAACTAATTAGCATAAATTATGCTAATTAGTTTCCCCCCGATTTGCGACGCTTTTTCCCCCGGTTTGCGAGCCGATTTTTCGCGATTTTCAGCCTAGCAATGGGTTTTTTTCTAAGTGTGTATGCTTTACCGGCACTTTAGTGAGTGTGTACCGCTCCCACGACGATTTTAAGCCTTCTCCCGGCCTTCTTCTCGCGCCTTCTTCTCGCGCAGCTTCTCTGTGCACCCCAGAAGCAATCTTCGTAGTTTGCGCATGTGCAAACCCACGGCATCTCCAGGGACGCTCCAGGGAGTAGTTTGCGCATGCCCAGAACGTCCCTGGAGACTCCGTGGGTTTGCGCATGCGCAAACTACGGAGATTGCTTCTGGGGTGCACGGAGAAGCTGCGCGAGAAGAAGGCGCGAGAAGAAGGCCGGGAGAAGGCTTAAAATCGTCGTGGGAGCGGTACACACTCACTAAAGTGCCGGTAAAGCATACACACTTAGAAAAAAACCAGCTTAAAATCGCTTAAAATGCTTAAAATCGGCGAAAAAAAGCGGGAAAAATTCAAATTTTTCCCGCTTTTTTCCGGAGCCTCCCGCCCCCCCGCACCACCTCCCGCCCTTGCGCCCTGGGGCCCACCGCCCCCAGGTCAGCTGACGCCCCTGCATACAGGTTATTCATGCTCGGAGCAGACGTAGCCTGCTGTGATGAATGCCCTATTTTTTCCCCACTTTTCCTTATTTTGGGACATGACTAATCTCCCAGAACCTCCTGTGCAGGTTCAGCAGCCTTCAAAGCTGCTGGGGCACCCTTCTGAACAAACCTTTGTCCTTTGTTTGAAACTGCATTACTCACCAGCCAGAAGCATTTGTGGATTCAGAATCTTTCTCCCTGTTTGGAGAAGCTAGCCTTCCTAGAGATCAGCATACCCTACAGACCAAGCAGCCAAACCCATCAACCTAAGTAAAGGGGTGAGATGGAGGGTCTCTTGATGATGTCATCAATTTGTCAGGAAACTGACGAGTTACCTTGTCAAGTAACTCAATGATGTCATCAAACCTAAGTTACTTAAGTCCAAGCACAGGGATGCTCAGTGTCTTTTCTGCCTGGTCTCCTTTAGAAACCTAATGCTGGTACATGAATGGCATACCCTTGAATGAATGGCATACCCTCCATGCCCATGGAGAGAAAGGGGTGATAAAAGGGGACTTGGAGACTGCAGAAAAATTAAATTAGTTCTTTGCATCTGTCTTCATGGCAGAAGACCTCGGGCAAATACTGCTGCCTGAACGGACTCTCCTGACTAAAGAATTAAGTCAAATAGAGCCTAAAAGAGAAGACGTTTCAGACTTAATTGACAAATTAAATTGCCTTAAGACAAATTGTCTTAATTGACAATTGACAGTCAGACTTAATTGACAAATTAAAGATCAATAAATCACCAGGCCCAGATGGCATCCACCCAAGAGGTCTGAAGGAACTCAAGAATGAAGTTGCTGACCTCTTGACCAAAATATGCAGCTTGTCCCTTAAAACAGCCACTGTGCCAGAGGATTGGAGGATAGCTAATATCACGCCAATCTTTAAAAAAGGAAGAAGGGGGGACCCAGGAAACTACAGGTCGGTCAGCCTAACATCTGTTCCAGGGAAGATGGTGGAAAGTCTAATTAAGGATAAGATCTTAAAACACATAGAAGAACAGGCTTTGCTGAAGGAGAGTCAGCATGGCTTCTGCAAGGGGACGTCTTGCCTCACAAACCTTTTTGTGAAAAGGTCAACAGGCATGTGGATGTGAGCGAACCCATGGATATTATATATCTGGATTTTCAGAAGGCGTCTGACACGGTCCCTCATGAAAGGCTCCTGAGAAAACTCCACAGTCAGGGAATAAGAGGGCAGGTCTTCTTATGGATTAGGAACTGGTTGAAGACCAGGAAACAGCGAGTGGGAGTCAATGGGCAATTTTCACAATGGCAAGAGGTGAAAAGCGGTGTGCCCCAAGGATCGGTCTTGGGACCGGTGCTTTTCAACTTTTTCATAAATGACCTGGATTTGGGGATAAACAGTGAGGTGGCCAAGTTTGCAGATGACACTAAACTTTTCCGGGTGGTGAAGACCAGCAGAAATTGTGAAGAGCTCCAGAAGAATAAGCAACCTCCTGGTGGGGGGAGTAGGTTTTCTCTGTGCCAGGTACAAGGAAGTGGCGACAGGATACAGGTATCTTGTTGTCTCGTGTGCTCCCTGAGGCATCTGGTGGGGCCACTGTGAGATACAGGAAGCTGGACTAGATGGGCCTTTGGCCTGATCCAGCAGGGCTCTTCTTATGTTCTTACCCACTTACTCCCCAGTAAGCATAGGGAACAAAGGTTTCTGGGACAAAGTAAATAGCTAGTGATAGGAACTGTAATCCTATCACTAGACACATCAGGAACTTATTTTGTTTGGGTTTTCCTTTTCACTCCAAGCCAAGTTGCAAACTCCACCAGTTTAGCAACCCAACATGTAGGGGCTTTGCTCTTGAGTAGCATCCCCACTCCATCTGCTGGATCTTACTAGTTATTGTACTTAATTTGATCAAGCTTTTGCTTTAGTGTCCATCCAACCAAATTCAAGCATTTTCCATCAGCTTGCTTGTACTTTTTTATACCTCCCCTGGCCTGCTCCCCCCCCCTTTTGTTTCATTCCTTTTCTTTTGGACTTTTTATAAACTAGTTACATTTTGACTCTTTGCCTGCCTAGTCCATGTCATATCTGATCACCCTGCAGAAGCTAATGTGGTTTTGATTTTTAATTTAAAAAAAAAAAACCTGGGATTCAGTGCTCTCTGGGTGGGGTTCCCAGATGGCAGCATATAAAAACTACCAGTTTTCCTGCCATTCAGCTGCTGACCCAGTTCAAAGGGGAAATGGGGAGCAGGAAGGGGTGCTTGCATGCTAAGTGCTACTTCCTTGTGTCAACCTGCTTTCTCCCATTGCCTTCCCTGACACCTGCAAGTCCGGGCAAGGAGTAGGATGGTAGGTTCTACACAGGGGAGACGTGCATCAGCCTTCCATAGGAGGAAATAGCTGAGCAGAGTGCTACATGTTGTCACCTAGCTGAAGAGCAGCAGGGAAGAAGGGGCAGGGGAAACCCATAGTTTAGGGGGGGAGGAATGTTAGATATTATTACAATTATATATGCTGCTAAAATCCATGCTGATTATTGTCTACAAGACAGTTTTGACAACTGGATAAAATCTTTAAATGATAGTGGGGAAAATGACTGGTTTCAGAAAAGGTAGATCCACAATGGACCACTGGGCATGAAATCCATGAGTCCCTTCTTGAACAGCTTGCATTTCTGGAATACTGTACTTGCATTTTTGAAGCAAATATTTAAGGCTTCTAAATCAGACCCAAGTAAAAGCACTTCTTAGCATTACCAGAATGAAAGATGAGTGTGATTTTAACATCGGTAGCAATAGAGCACTGTATTACATTATAAAATCAGTGATGCGAATCTCATGAAAGAAAAATGCTTTTTTTGTTACTAACTTAAGGGTTTTGTAGCAAAATATCACTCTACCTATATGTAAGAATGTCATGCCACTTGTGATGTGCTACAACATGTTCCTATAAGCCTTACTGTAAGTTACTGCTGCACATTCATTGAACAAACCTTTTAGCTGTCTCCAAAGACTGCTGTTCTGCCAATTCCTTTTGCAGCTCTCTTTCTTTCGCTTCTTGTTGTCCAATAGGGCAATCCTCAGGCACACTGAATAATGACAAGGCATCTTTGCTATCTTCTTCTCGAAGAACTTTGGCAAAAACCTTTTCAGCTAGAAGTCGAACTGACTCATCCACCTCAGAAATATTTAGCTTTGGAAATTGTCTGGGCATCTCGGCTATGAGAAAAAACAACAACAACACAGACTTACACAGACAACAATCATAGTTTTGTTATCGTAACTGTAGTTAACCCAGAAGTACTGGGCAGCACAATCCTATCCAACACTCTGCTCAGCGATCCAGCTATGCCGGCACCGGCAATGCTGTATCCTGAGCAGAGTAGGTGGGGTTGGAAGTCTCCTTGGGGTTCCCTTACACTGGGAAAAGCCCCAGTCCCCGCAACAGGCCTCCTCAGATCTGCGCATGCCATTTTGGCGGCGCAAATCAAGGCTGCCCAGGTTGGGTGAAACAGGCCTGAGAGGGCCGATCCCGCCCCCTCCCAGGCCCGATCTGCACACCCCCACCCCAAAACACCCCGGAATGCTCTCCTCCCGCCCCTGCGCCGTGCGGCCAGCCACAGATTACCTGGGCCATACACTGTCGGGATCTGGCCCACAGGGACCAGCACAGGCCTCTGCACCAGCCTGGGGCCAGCACAACTGGGGCTGGAGCAACTGGAATATATTTTCTGTGCCAAAATGGTGATATACCCCAGTCTTAAAGATACTGAATGCTACCAACAGAGCCCTTTTAGATGTGTGCAATGGTTTGAATGCGTGCACTAAGGGGTTCTTGGTTATTCCTGACAGAAGCTCTTTGCATAGCATGGAAATCACATTTGGAAGTTTTCACAGTTTCAAAACTGACTTGTCAAGCAACATATCCAACCACTGTTAGGAGAGAAAAAGAAGACACCCATCGACTGTTCACAAAGAGCATATACAACCTCTGGATTGCAGCAATTACTTGGATGCAAAGGCCAATTTTCATGATCAAATTGGTTTGACTAAATTGAGAATGTGGATCAAGTTAAACCATACGAAGTTCAGTGTAACAAAGTGATTACAGTAATTGAATTACTACTTCATCAGGCACCCAACTTACAATTGCTCCATACTTACTACAGCAGTGCTCGACCCACTTCAACAACTCATGGCTAGAGGTGGGAGAAAATGGTTTTATTTTTTCGCAGATTTCGGTGTTTAACCAAAATGAAATAGCAGAAAGTGGTGCTATGTTGTAACTGCTTTAAAAGTGTACTGGGTAGGTGGTATAGGTTGTACAGTGTCAGCAGATGAAGAGTGACACAAAATTACATGGTTTTATTTTATTTTTTCACAGAAAATGGTGTTATGTGTTTTTATCTTGTTCTCACCATTTTCTCCTGCCCCTACTCACAGCATTGCAGACATGGGCTGAGTTGTAACTCCTTTAACTTTGCTTCGGTGCACATTATTTACGCAACAACGTGAACTTGTTCTTCTAAGTCCAGTTGAAATCAGTGGAACTTAGAAATAATGGGTGCAAACCAGCATGAATTAGAACAGTTCAATACATAACTTTTCCACACTACTCTGAACCACCATTTCATATTTGTGCTTTTGTAAGGATTTCCTATAGGCAGAAGATCTGTTAGCTCTACACACTAAGGACATAGCCTACCAGACCCCCTCTAACCTTGAATTCTTTCTTTCTAGTCCAACACCCTGTTTGATGCACGAAATATAGGGCAAAGGCATCCCCAACAAATGGCTCTCCTACTTGTGCTCAACGACCTCCAATAAGGGAGAGTCACCTTAAGGTAATTGGCTAAAACTGCTCTTACTGTTAAGATGGTTCTCCTAACATTCACATGAATCTAAAGGTACTACATGAAACCAACATCTTCCACTAATATCTGCTAAATTTGATCATAAATCAATAATCTATCTATATCTACACAGAGAGAGAGAGAGAGAGAGAGAGAGAGTATATAAGACCTTAGTCTATATGGAAGTGTAGATCTGAGCAGTGAATTTTAAACCTCTCAGATTTAAAAAGTGATCCAGCCACTTTAAAGTCCCATTCATTACAATGGGAGAGTTAAATCTCTCCCATTACAATCCAAGGGTTTAATGTTGACTGAATTATGCTCAAATAATCAGTGTAATTTTTGATTTCTAAGAGGAAGGCAGTTTTATCCTAGGGAAAAAATGTAGCTTTTAGATATTAGGTATTCATTTTTTCAGAACCCCTGTAATAATATTCCTACAAACATGACATAATGTTTCAGCTGTTGATATATGAGCTTGTTGTTATATGGGAAACAATCTTCTATTAATATCCTGAAAGCTGTTTGGAAGCTGACTTTTACATTCAGCCTAAGAACACTTCCTAACATTAGACGTTGTTTTATTCAGGTGATCATTAATAAATGAAAAAGACATTTTAAGCTTGTCTCCATTTGTTTATGTTGCATCTAATTATTTTATTTCCTATTTCTTGTCTGCGCAGCAAGGTTTCTAACATTTTTTTTTTATTCCTAGCAGTAACTCACATTCTAATCAAGCTCTAAAATCCAGTTCTGTGTTCTGTCTACCACTCAAGCTATAAAGGAGTTATAGCAAAGTCAGTGCCTTTTATTGCTCAGACAAGAAGTCTGACTTTTTAATATGTCATGCCACCACTACAGTACTTGATATGTAAACTAAAAATTCCCAACACGGGTCACACTGTGACTGTCCATATATTTCTCCACCATCCTTGTTGGCCAGGCCTCAGTCATCCTACAGCCCCTGTTCTAGTAAATGGGGAGAAATATGTCCATGTTTCAGGGTCACACTTTGTTCACAACAAAACATCTCGTCACTCACATCACTGCATTAAATTTAACCAACACTAAGAACAAGCAAGACATCCTCTACCTAGTCCTATGCAGTGTTCAGGAGCCCATTCATTAACCACTGAGCCAACTAGTCTCAGTTCTTCTTCGAGTGCTCTTGCCAAACTAGCAATCAGAAGACTCTAATGTCCACATCTAAAAGTGACTTGGCGGTTTTGCAAGGACAGGAGCAACGGAAGATTACAAATAAGGCACGAGATATTAGAGTAGCTTTGAATGATACAACAATTTCTGGAAGGCTTTTTTTTTTTGTACTAGTAGTGATTGTAGTAGATTATGTTTGGGATTGTGTGTTTTTTAATTCTTTTTTTCCCCTCAGTTAAACTCTTCGGGCCGGGGACAGTTCTCTCCCTTCCTCTTTCATGATCGATTCAAAAGGCCAGTTATCGATCCGGAGTCTAGAGGGGGTTTGAATATTTCATGAGCGCGTGCCATAAGGACGGGTATTCCGCCATGGCGAGGACGAGGAGGGTGTGGAACTGACTGAGATGGGGAGGGGTGTCTGTGGCCAAGGGCTGGGGCTAGTTGAGGAAACAGGCAACTCCTCCAGGCTGAGCAGTTCTGCAGGTGCCAGCCAAGCTTGATGCCGCAGCTGGCGGCTCCTGCTTGGGCAGCCCGTTCCCACGCTCATCCAAGGTCAGCTTATCGCCTATGCTTGCTGCCAGCCCCCTTCACTTCCTGCTGGGGAAGCAATGGAGACTTACCTAGCGCCCCAGGGGCAATCATGGTGGAGCTTGCAAAGCCGGGCTGCTGCTGGGTAAGGATCCTTCACACTAGCCGGCCGGGGAAGGAGGCAAGAGGGGGAGGAGCCGCCGTGGTCAGGAACTGCCGCATTCCTGCTGCGCTCTGCAGCTCCCGCGGTTAGCATAGCTAGTTAGCCCGCCACCGCCCGCCGGCCTCATGCAGGCAACCCCTCCCCACGGGCAATCGGGGGATAGGTAGTAGTAACCCCATTCCAGAGAAGGACAATGTGGCGTGGGGGCCCGAGAAGGGGTGTCAACCTCTGGTTGGTATATATTTAACTGCCCGGCTGTGGGCTATGGATACGCAGTTCTATCATTGCCTTGCCTCAGGCATAGCTGTGTGTCAACGGGCAGCGGTGCGCCAGAAGGCGCCACCTGCTCCTCTGTGGCGCGAGCTTGAGCGCGCGTCCTTGGTTTTCCAAGCGTTGCCCGGTGAGGCGCTGCGAGATTATGCGGGGCGGCATATTCACCCCTCAACACAGCACAACCGACCCCCCCCCCCCGGTTTCTTTATACGCAGCTGCTAGCAAATCCGGTTTAATCTGTGTGCCCGCGCGGCATTAAACCTCCCCGCCAGGCCACCCAGCTCCATAATGCGCGGCAGGTGGTGGAGAGTGAGTGCAGCCTTCGCCCTACTGCCGCACCTACCTGAGTCAAGTGCCTCTGGCGGGTCACTCTCTCGAAACCCTTCCTGAAAAGATTATGGGGGTCTCGTTCCCAGGAAGCGAAGGCAAACAGAAATGGTCTCTCAGCGCTCCTGCTTCAGCAACAGGAGTGGCAGCCGTTCCTCGAGTGAATGTCTTGTGTGTGCGAGAACAAGAAACTTCGTTTCCTAAGGAAGAGGAGGGTTCAGGTTACACTGCCGCCTCAGTCCCTCTGGTGGAAAGAGAGAGGGAGCGCCAGGCCTAGTTGGCACGCCTTGCAGGAAATCTTCATTTCTCTTCTTGGCTAAAGCGGCTCAGTAGAGCCGCTTCCTTACCAGGAGGACAATAGCGTAGCTCCCCTGGAAGGTTATCGCCTGTCTTCCACTGCTGGAGGTGGTGGCTGTTGTTGTGTTCCAGCATCGGGGGAACGTTCAAAGCGCCTTCGCCATACATGCCAATTACCCACACGCTGGGAAAGTTGAGCGTGCCGCCTTTGTCTATTGACTTCAAATGGGTCATGCGCGCAAGCACATCACTTTTCCTGAACTACTAAATTTATTAAAGCTAAAGCTGCTGCAATTCTGTGCACACCCACCAAGCCTTCTTGAACAAAGTAAGCAAGAATTATCTCTGAGTAAGCATGCATAGGGGATCATCGGCCTCAGACTGCACTCACTCAGGGTGATGCGACCCGAAGAGTGCTGTAGGGGAGAGAAAAGCTGTAAGCAGGCGACACGGCTTTGAGATGGATCATACCCAAGGAATTGCTCCAGTTTCCCCCCCCCGGTGGCTCGCCGGGCTCCGCGTCCATCCATGCAATGATGTGTAGCGCTATATTAAATGTATAATGGCTAGTTCAAGCTTGAGCCAAGCCAAGCTCAGTTAAGAAAGCAGGCAAAAAGAACTACTTTGCAATAATGAGGTGAGGCATAAGCTAGAGTGACAACGTGATGTGACGGATTTATTTATTTTTGGGGTCCCATTGATTTCAACTGGGGAGATTTAAACATGTGCCTAGCTTTTCCTTTGAAATCAATGGAATTTTAGGTGGGCAATGGATCGTGTCCATTTCGAGGAAAATGGGGAAATTAATCAGTCATCATAACTTGTTACTTCCCACTCCCAGCAGGCTGAGATTTAGCACCTCTTACTGTACAGTATTTAAAAATGAAGCAGAGATTTCTGCCTTATTGAAGGCAATGGGTTCCATTCAGATCCCCTGAAACCAGTGAAAATATTTACTTCTTTCCTACGTGGAGTGTGAGTCGGAAGAGTTCAAGAGGGTTGTCAACTGTTGACTAAACCACTTTCAGGTAACTATGCCTGTGGAACATAAATAGTTAATGGATGTCAGCCTCTGTCTAGGTTGGTAATTAGTTATGTTAACTTATATGCTGCTTGTAGTAAGATTAATGTGTTTCTTACAGGAGTCTTGCTGAAACAGGAAACTTTGTTGCAAACATTTATCTCCATCTAATTTAACACTGTGTTTATCACCATAATGCCAGAGCACCCTTGTAATCCATGTTCCCTTTAGATAGCCAAAATATTATTCTGAATTAACTTTTAAATTCATAAACCTAGAATTCATACAATTTTTCTGCCATATATTCCCTCCAGCAAGGGGATTTTCACCATGCCAGTATCAGAATTGTTGAGCTTAACAACCGAGTAAGTGACTCAGCGTAATGTACTGTACATTTATTATAAAGCTGTCAGTGTTTTTTGTAAGATAGGTTCCATGCGACAGATGCAATTCATCTGTTCGTTTACATGTAAACCCTTTTTTCTCCATTTGTGAATACAAAACTAAACAAAAAAAGGATAAATACATAAATGAAATACATAAAAATAATTACAAACAATACCTGTTTGGAAACTAGTGAATCAGTCTCCACATGTAGATTATGACATTATTTGACGGTCATACATCCTAAGGAGACCCTGAAAGAGCTGTGTGTGGCACTATGATAATCTTCTCACAGCGCAATCCTATGTAAGGATCCGGCCGGCAGCCCACAGCTGCCCGCCAGACCTAAACCCCGACAACCATTTTGCCGCTGGGCCGGAGGTCTATTCGTGGAAGGGGACACTCATCCCCTTCCCCGATTGTAAACCGCGGCCGGCTCTGTCGGCCTCCTTGGATTTCCGCCAGCTGGCGGAATAGCTGGCGGAAGTAGAGGAGGCCATGTAATGGCCTAGCCGGCTGATGCCATTCCGGCCGCCGCCATCCCCGCCCCCTCCTGGGACGGCTACACCAATGGCCCCCTCCCTTGCTCACCGAAACACCCGCGTGCCCGCCAGATCCTTATCTACCTTCTCTGGTGGCTGCTCGGGCGTTCCGGCAACGGAGCGAGGGAGGACGGCCTCTGCGCCGGCCTCCCTTGCTCCAGAGTAGTCGTGAACGTGCTTTACGGCACGTTCACGACTGCTTCCGGCGACGGAACGCTCGTTCCATCGCCAGCGCATTCCTCAAGATTGTGCTATCAATGCATGTAAGCATTTTATAGATTTTAAAAAAAAAACCATATGAATTCTCTTTCCATTTTACTCTTGGCTTTCAGGTTGATCTGAACTAAACCATATAACCTTCTCAAACATTGGCTCTATTTTGTCCTAACCAAAAAGTGAATCATACTTTTGTCCCAGGTATAACGCCTACAGTATAGATGAAAAAATCACTTGCTGTAATTTACAAGTAATTACTACTTTCCATTGCTGACCAATCCTGCCTAACTTTATGCCCGGCGCTGCAGTGAGGATGGTGCAACCAATGCTGCATCCAGGGCGGAAAGAGGCAGCCGGGAGGTCACCTTGGGGGAAGGGAATATTCGTTCTCTTACCCCAGGTAAAGCCCCAGCCACCCAAATGGGTCTCCTTGGATCTACGCCTGATTTTTGGCGGTGCAAATCCAGGAGCCCTGTGTAGGGCAAACCGGCCAGGGAACGGGGATAGGATTCAGCATGCACCGATCCCACCCCCTCCCTGGTCCGCCTCCGTCACTGCCCTCCCCTGCCCTGGAATGCCCCTCCCTGCCTTGTCCACACCAAGTGGCATGGTGCTTACCTGCCCTTGGCACCCACCGCACAGATCTGGCGCTCTAGGGGCAGTGCAGGCCTCTGCACTGGCTTGGAGCCAGTGCAACTGCCCTACAGCAGCTTATGCAACAGCTCCGGGCACATGTGGAAGGCACTGCACCAGTGCAAGGGGTAAGCAGGAGTGTGCTCTAAATGTGTGGAGCCTTGTCTGTAAACATACTATAACATTCTCCAGCATGCTCTATGGCCAGGAGTTACCATATTGACCTGAGTATAAGACTCATTTTTTTCCCCCTAAGGCAGGGGTGCACAACTTGGAAGTAGGTAGGGGCCAAAATGAATACACTAAACGTCTTCGGGGCCGCATGGGGGGCGTGTCAAGGAACCGTGATGTCACTTCCTCAGGAAGTGACATCACAGGGGGGGGTGTCCATGAGCCGGAAAATATCGGGAAAAGCAACATAATAATAAATAAAGATATTTACAGAATTAAAAAATCGGATTTGCCCTCCCGCCATGAATCCGAGCCTCCTCCTCACACAAAGCAGCAACAGCGCCAATGGAACAAGCCCCAAAACCTCCGCACCTGTTGGCATACAAGAGGAGACGCAGCTCTTCCGGCTCCTGGCTGAATGCCAGGAGACTCCAGCTGATCGGCAGTGATCAAACGCCGCCTTCAGCAACGGCCTCAAAGCCTCCGGGCCAGTGGGCTCGCAAGGCTCAGTGACTTTGTCCTTCTCGCTTGGTGACCCAAGCAAGAAGGCTGCACAGCTACCCGGCTGGAGCGAAGACATCGGAGATCCCTTGGCGCTCTCTTCATAAGCAACGTGCACCAAGGGTTCCCTGATTTCTTCGGGGGCCACCGGAAATCCTTCGGAGGGCCGCAAGTGGCCCTGGGGCCGCATGTTGTGCACCCCTGCCCTAAGGCAAGTCTTTAAAGTAGGGGTGCGGCCTACAATCAAAGTCTAGCTTTTTCAAGCCTCTCCAAGTCTCTTTCAAAGGTAAAACGCTTTTTCTTTTTTTAAAGCGCTGTGTTTTCAGCTCTTAATCACTTGCTAAATAGCCACAATCTCTCTAGCAGCCTCTAACTTCAGAAGCATTTGAAAAAATTAACCCTTAAGTTCCAGCCCCAGGACTCTGTGGAAACTAAGATATTTATTGATCCTGCAGTTTGAAAGTTGAGAGCAAGAGCTCCTGCATAGGCTTACCATATCCAAAGGGGGACAGAGTGCCAACCTTTAGGCTGCAATCCTATGCACACCTTCCTGGGAGTAAGCCCCATTGAATGCAATGGGGCTTACTTCTGAGTAGACATGCATAGGATTGTGCTGTTAACCATTGAAATTTGGGCAGGTGCAGCTCATCATCATGGAAGGGTGCAACAAGCTGCACCTGCCCAAATTCCAAAGGTAGGCACTCTGTCCCCCTTTGGATCTGGGAAGGCTACTTATACTAGGGTGCCCAGATTCAATAAGGGACAGGGTGCCTATGCCTTTAACTGTACTAAAGCTGTACTGTTTTACTGTTCTACTAATGTGTATATTTTCTTTAAGTTAAAAATGTATTTTTTTAAAAAATAGCACCAGGAGCACCTGATAATCAGGAGCATCCTATACTCGGGGCAATACGGTACTTTAGGCTTACCCATGGATTGAATATGCCCCATGGGACTGCTGGCTTTCTTCTTTTGAACAAAAAATCTCCATGCCATTTCACATGCTTTTCAACTGCTTTTGAAACTTTTCTCAGTATCAAAAGGGGTCTGCCATGCAGCGTGGGAAGCTGACTGCAAACCTAACACAAGTTCAAGCCAAAAAACCTTAGTCACACAGAACTAATTGCACTGTTCTTGGGATCCAAGCCAAGCCTATATTTTTAGAACATGGTTTTTCATCTGACCTACACAAGGAACACCCCATATTACAGGAGGAGTCCCTAATGTTATAGTACTCTCAGTGACTTCTATAATGAAATTCAAGGGAGGGATCATTGCTCAGTAGCAGAACATATGCCTTGCATGCAGAAGCTGCCAGATCCATCTTCTGACATCCCCAGGTACGGTTGGGAAATATCAGGCTGAAACCCTAGAGATCACCACCACCCAACTGGTGTAAGCAATGCTGAGCTAAATGGATCAATTGTCTGATTTTGTAAGCAGCTGAAAGACTGAAACCTTTTTTTCCACTAAGAAAATTCCAAGCTTAAGTGAACAATATATCATCTCTGCACTGTACTTCTCTCTGCTTGCTGACTGTGACACAGTACTGTATGTCAGGGACATAACAATAAGCCTGTCACCAAACTCCATATGACTCCAGGAAAAGTAATTACTGGACTAAAAACCAGGCATGAAAACAGATTACAGCATACAGAAAATTAGGTATACTGTACTGTCCACATAGACAAAGGTGAAGATACATTAAGGTGCCTATTAATAGCTAATTATATGAGGATTCATAAACTTCATAGCAGTGCCAGGTAATCTTGTTTTGGTATTAACCAGATCTCTATTTGCCTGTACTGTATAGGAGTGTTGGTGTGGTGGAAGCTACCCTAGATTTAGCATCAGTGTGAAGCTTGATTAATTTATTCTCTCTTAACTGTTAAAAGTCACCCCAGAGCCAGCTCAGATGATTAGAAGCATCAATCATCTGATATTTCTGCTTACAAACGGCAATTTAAAACTACAGCATGTCATTACTTCTCAAGTGCCTTGAATTAAGTTTCTGTGTTCAAAGTGAGTATGATAGTATTGGCCTGCATTTAGATTTCATCAAGCAAGCAGCTTTACAACTAATGTAGCATGGATATTCTCATGACCAGACATAGTGCAAAAAGGTAGAGATTTATAGGTTTAAAAAGTCATGTAAAAAGTTTTTTATAAATATTAAACAAGTAGGAGGAATTCCAAAAACTTTAAAATATATAAAATATATTTAATATTGTTTAATATTTATAAAAAAAACTTTTTACATGACTTTTTAAACCTATAAACCTACTTGTTTAATATTTATAAAAAAACTTTTTACATGACTTTTTAAACCTATAAATCTCTACCTTTAGCTTTACAACTATGTGCCATCAGGCATCCCAGCCCACCTACTTTTTCAGGTGTCTCTGTGAATAACAGACATGAAATTCCACATTTTGCAGAAGCCCCTCTGCATTGGCATAGCGTAGAGAGTATGCAGCATGGGCTGTTGTCCAGGTTGCAGCCACACAGACAACACAAATAAGATGGAAGTGGCAGGCTGCCTGTCACCTAAAAATGAGAAACAGTTTCTTAGACACAGTCTCTTTCACTTTATCCAGTGCATAAAAATACAGTGATGGTTTCTGCCAGTGGCATCTCTAGGGGTGCAGCTATTGCGGGCATTTCTGGGAGGGAGGCAGAGGCATCGCAGAGTGGGGGCAGGGGGCTCCTGGGGCGCAGGGCACTGAGGCTGGGGGTGGGGCGCTGAGGCTGGGGGTGCTCCGGTTTTTTGGGGGTTGGGTTTTTTTAACTTTCATGGGCAGCTCCCCCCCCTGCTGCATCCCAGGGTGGCAGCTGCCTCGTGTGCGCCCCCCAGCATGTTTTCGGGGCGTGGGTACTTAACTTGTCGTTCTCGGCGGGGCGTAGGCAGCATTTTCCTATCTGAGCAGCATCCATTTTGAAAAGGGCGATACTCTCTAGGATTGTCTCGCTGGTCGCACACCCTCTCTAGGGTGCGCATCTTGCTGGTCTTGCTGATTGGTCCTCCAGAGCCTCCTAGAGAGGACTGGAGGACCGACAGACCAGCGAGACTAGTAAGAGAGTCCTAGAGAGTCCCGCCCATTCAAAATGGATGCCACCCGGCCCCGGATCGGAAAATACTGCCTGCGCCCCGCCAAGACGGCCGCACCAGATAGTGTTTTGGGGACATTAGGAGGGGGTGTCAAAAAATGAGGGGTGGGGGCGTAAAGGGGGTGGCCCCAGGTGTAAAATGGCCTGGCTCCGCCTCTGGAGGGAGGTGAGGGTACACACCGGATTTTATCCCCTTCCGTAAATCTCCCCACCCCTTTTCCCTCCTCAGTCATACACCACCAGAATAGATGGCATATGTCCAAGGAGACCCATAGGCGGCCTAAGGGCTTACTTGGAGGTAAGTAAAAATGTTTTTTACCTCCAGTTTGTCTTCGGGTCACCCCACCACCACCACCACACCACCACCACCACAGGATGCAGCACGTGCCTTTTTGGCACGGCTGCATCAGCATTGGTTGGGGGGGGGTAGAATTGGGCTATAATATCAATACACAACAACTTCACACTGATAAAGGAAGCTGTATACATCACACATGGTTACAATTTGGAACGATAAATTCAGGGCCACAAAATGTTTTGTACTGTTTTTTACATTGCAAGCTTTGGAAGTGGGATAAAAACGCAATTAATCAATAAAATGGATGCATGTCACTCAGTCAGAGTTTTCAGATGTTTTAAGGTCACACTTCTTCCGTGATACTACATCTGGGGTTGCATCAGACAAGTCAGGCACTGGTCAAAGACCATCATCCATTGCTGGGCCTACCTGATTGGGCTGACCTGTACGCTCATGGTGGCAGTGCCCAATATGCTATCTGGTGGCGAGTGAAGTACCATGAGAGTACCATGGAGAATCTATTGGAAGACCCCAGGACAGTAGCAACCTGGTGCTGACACTAACTGCAACACAAACTTTGTAGTGCCACCTTTGGGATATGGGAACTTAAGATATGAACAGAGCACTTCTTAATGCTCTAGTAATAGATCTGAAACGTTATTTCTATTGATTCTTTGGATTGCCACAGATATTTCTCCTACATTGTACTATTATAATATATAAAAGGTACATTACATAGCTCTGAATACTGTAAAGTCTGTAAATGGAAAGTGAGCATGAAAGAAACAACCTCAGGAACCACACTGAAGTCTAAACGTTAAATCATCATCATAAAAAGTAACAGTAGCAATGAATAAGATAGTAATTCCATTGTCACATGTTACAATGGAATTACTATTGATTTTTAATTAAACCGCAATTCACCATTTTTATATATTTATAATCTCAGTCCCTAAACAGATGCTATGGTAGCACTCCACAGAATCAGAACAAAACACCTTCAGACATTCGCTCTCCTGTGGCATGAGCTCCTTCTGAAGAATAGGGTGCTTAGCCCCCCTCCCCCTGGTGAAGATGCATGCACTAGCCCTGCCCTTCCCACATTCAGCACTTGTCTGCAGAGGCAAACAATGAACACAGGGACACATGATTGCCACCCTGGAAGATCCAAAGGTTCCAGTCAGGCATTGGAGATCATGGGGACAAACTCTCCATAGGTACAGTATCTGTCAGTGCAGACAATAGCTATACACACAAGGGTGAGGCTTCAGCATGATTGTCCAACTGAAGCTGATGGGTCCCAAATGCCAGGTGGCACTTTCAAGGGACCTTGCCCCTCACCCCCATCCCATTTGCTATCATCTTCAGCAGGGGCCACCAGCTTGTGCAGGTTGCGGTCACCCCCACTCCTGCAGTTTAAAAAGAGCAGCAAAGCAAAGACCAGGAAGGGAATCACTACTCTTCCCGTTCCCCACATTTACTTTTTCCGCTGCTGCCAGCTACTTTTTTTAAATAGAAGGAACAGAGGTGGAGTCATCTCAGCATGGCCAGGGCAGTGGCAGCAGCAAATGGGTGAGCAGCAGTACTTGGGCTCAGTTGCAGGTGCCAAGAAGGCTTGGGCCAGACCTGGGCTTCAGGAGTGTAATGGCACAGCAGGGGCAAGGAAGGCTTGACAAACTGTTCCACAGCCGGTTCGAACTGTTGTTTCTTGACCCGCATACAGGTTTCTCAGGAGACAGGTAAGGTGGTCTGGTACCCCCATCTCTTTAAGAATTTGCCACAGTTTGTTGTGATCCACACAATCAAAGGCTTTTGCGTAGTCAATGAAGCAGAAGTAGGTGTTTTTTTGGAACTCTCGTGCTTTCTCCATGATCCAGCGCATGTTGGCAATTTGATCTCTAGTTCCTCTGCCTCTTCGAAACCCAGCTTGTACGTCCGGTAGTTCTCGGTCCACGTACCGCTGAAGCCTAGCTTGTAGGATTTTGAGCATAACCTTGCTAGCATGTGAAATGAGTGCAATTGTGCGATAGTTTGAACACTCTTTGGCACGGCCCTTCTTTGGAATTGGAACGTAAACTGACCTTTTCCAATCCTTTGGCCACTGCTGAGTTTTCCAAATTTGTTGGCATATTGAGTGCAGCACTTTCACAGCATCATCATTTAGGATTTTAAGTAGCTCAGCTGGGATATTATCATCTCCACTAGCTTTGTTGTTAGTAATGCTACCTAAGGCCCACTTGACTTCACTCTCTAGGATGTCCGGCTCTGGGTCAGTGACCACACCAGCATGGTCATCAGGAACATTAAGATCTTTCTTGTATAAGTTCTTCTGTGTATTCTTGCCATCACTTCTTAATCTCTTCTGCTTCTGTTAGGTCCCTGCCTTTTTATCCTTTATCATGCCCATCTTTGCACAAAACGTTCCCTTGATATCTCCAATTTTCTTGAAGAGATCTCTAGTCCTCCCCATTCTGCTGTTTTCCTCAATTTCCTTGCATTGTTCATTTAAGAAGGCCTTCTTATCTCTCCTTGCTGTCCTCTGGAAATCTGCATTCAGTTGTTTATATCTTTCCCTTTCACCCTTGCTTTTCGCATTCCTTCTTTCCACAGCTATTTGTAAAGCCTCATCTGACAGCCACTTTGCTTTCTTGCATTTCTTTTTCTTAGGGATGGTTTTCGTTGCTGCCTCCTGTACAATGTTACGAACTTCCGTCCATAGTTCTTCAGGCACTCTGTCTACCAGGTCTAATGCCCTAAATCTATTCTTCACCTCCACTGTATACTCATAAGGGATATGATTTAGGTCATATCTGACTGGTCTAGTGGTGTTCCCTACATTCTTCAATTTAAGCCTGAATTTTGCAATAAGAAGCTCATGATCTGAGCCACAGTCAGCTCCAGGTCTTGTTTTTACTGACTGTATAGAGCTTCTCCATCTTTGGCTGCAAAGCACATAATCTATCTGGTTTCGGTATTGACCATCTGGTGATGTCCATGTGTAGAGTCGCCTCTTGTGTTGTTGGAAAAGAGTGTTTGCTATGACCAGCGTGTTCTCTTGACAGAACTCCGTTAGCCTTTGCCCTGCTTCATTTTGCACTCCAAGGCCAAACTTGCCTGTTGTTCCGTTTATTTCTTGATTTCCTACTTTAGCATTCCAGTCTCCTATGATGTAAAGGACATCTTTTTTGGGTGCTAGTTCTAGAAGGTGTTGTAGGTCTTCATAGAACCGGTCAACTTCATCTTCTTCGGCATCAGTGGTTGGGGCATACACTTGGATTACTGTAATGTTGAATGGTTTGCCTTGGATTCGAACTGAAATCATTCTGTCGTTTTTGAGGTTGCACCCCAGTACTGCCTTTCCCACTCTTTTATTGACTATGAGGGGTACTCCATTTCTTCTAAGGGATTCATGCCCACAGTAGTAGATATGATGGTCACCTGACTTAAATTCGCCCATTCCCGTCCATTTTAGTTCGCTGATTCCCAAGATGTCAATGTTCAATCTTATCATCTCATTTTTGACCACATCCAGCTTGCCTTGATTCATAGACCTCACATTCCATGTTCCTAAGCAGTATTGCTCCTTGCAGCATTGGATTTTCCTTTCAACCTCAGACACATCCACAGCTGAACGTCCTATTGGCTTTGGTCCAACCGCTTCATCCTTTCTGGGTCTACTTGGAATAGTCCTCCGCTCTTCCTCAGTATCACTGTTCATAGTAATGATGAATTAATAACTAGAACCAGCTAGCTGTGAGTCAAACCAAAGTGTTGATTGCTTCAGTAGGCAAGAAAGGTGGGTCAAGTTGCTGATGGAGGACTAGAGCTGGAGGCACAAATGCTGTGTGTCCCCGTCCGTTCGTCGTCCCCCCCCTTGCTCTGCTTGGAGAATTAAAAGGATAGACATGGTCTTCAGGTTGCTTGCTGGCATCCCTATTTTAAACCAGATTTTAGCATTTCAGTTTTTAATAAGATAGGCTTGGCTTTTCCATTCGTGAAATATTCTTTCCATTTTGCATCTATTGCTCCTGGCAGAGAACACACTGTCTCTTTACTGATGTACACATTGAGGAAAACAAATTTCTGTCTCCTCTCTTTTAAGGTATTCATTATTACTTTCTTAGATTTTGATATATGAATTCTGGCTGTCTTCAAATACTAGGAATGATTTAATATCTGTTTAAAATTAGGCTATTTTCTACAATAAAAGGATAAAAGTACAACCACCAAAGGTTATTAGTACATTTGCTTTTATTTGAAGAGGAAAAGAAAAGAAGGTGTCTGTACCACCTCTTTGAAAATAAAACCCAGCACAGCATCAGTTTTCCAGATGTTTAATTTATTTTGTCAAGATGCCAAGACTCAACATTCCACAGCCCCACGTAATGCCATCCTATCGTAAACACATGAACTGCTAGCATTTCATCTGTCATGACTTTGCTGATATTATGTAAACAGCAGTTATGCAAGGAATGAAAGCAGCTCAGGGCCATGCAGATTTTAGATTATATAACACCGTTGATTCTTGTTGGGGCTTTCCTCCTATCTCTGCATTCTAGGATTTAAAGAGGAGGAGTCCAGAGGAAATGGGGTTCACCTCCTTTTATATCCTTTACAATAAATATGCATATATATTGGTCTTTATATTTTCTGGAGCAGTCAGAATTCCAATGGTAGCACTACAGTTTCCTTTTGGATAAAATATCACTGGAGACTTAGAGTGCAATCCTATGCAAGCATGTCTACTCAGAAGGAAAGCCCATTACCTTCAATGGGACATACAGGAAAATATTATAGAATTACAGCCTTATTTTTTATAATATTTGTTTATTTAGAAATACAGTATACAAATTGAGTATGGAGCAAACAAGCAACCAGAGAGACAGGTGCAGTCTTTAAGCAGCATACAGTCTCAAAGGAAACAGCATGCATAGAATCTCCCCCCAAAAACAAACAAACAAACAAACAAACAAACAAACAAACTATACCTCTTAACAAGTGAGCTGCCAAAATCAGACTGTGTCTCCCCTAACTCTAAAGCTAGATTCCACCCTGTAGGTAAATTGTCAATTCAAGAAAACATTCTTAGCAGTTTGCCAAACAAAAGACTAGGAAACAGGTCACCACTTCCATCGACACCACGCAATAGCATTCTCATTGCAGTATGATGATGGCTTTCAGGCTGACTCAAACTAGAGCTTAGGAGGGAAATACAGAGTTCCTAACCTGGTAGGAAGTACAGCACTTCTCTCATAAATAATATGAGTGAAGTGTTGGGGAAAACAAATGCTCCCACAGACAGTTTTTGATTTTTCCCCATCCAGGCTCCCACTGAAAATGCAATCATGTTAAAAAAAATATCAGGTGGAATATGTGTAGGGAAAAAACAGCAGGCACAAGAAGGGTTAAGTAAGTTCCTTCCCTTTTGCCCACTGATCCTCTATGTAAGTGCTCCCTTGCCATTATCTAACCAAATGCAAGGGCTGGACCACACATTTATCAATACAATGGTGTTCTGTTTGATGAATTGAACTACATGTTATGTTGGAAAACACATTTTTCAAACATGTATTCATTGGTTAATGGTTTGGCATTTGATGAAGTCTGGTGGTGAGCAGTGCTTACCCCTTCCCCTAGCTGTCAATCCCCACAATCCCTCAACCAGGTCCCCACTGATCTTATTTCTGGTTCCAGAGACGACAGCTATGGGGAAAACAGGTTTGGGAGGAGGGGTTATTATGGGGAACTACAATGGTTCTGCCCTGTGAATTAGATAACCCACTTGGCTAGATTGACCTTTAGCATTCACTCAGTACTGGTGATAGCAGTAGCACCCAGTGCACCATCAGGGGCTGAGGAGGGGGCATCATGGGAAGCCCAGTATATAGCCATCACCTCTTACTCCATCAAGACAGTTTTCTTCCTTACCTTTGTAGAAGAAGAAGGTAGCTTTCATTGTTCCTGGCCCGCTTCCCAGTAAAGGGTGGGTATCCTTTTTTCCTTCATAGTTTTCCCCCATATACAGTTCTTGATAAAATGAACCTTACTACTCACAAAGGCAGGGGGGGGAACCCAGTGGGGGGCCTTCATTGACACACACCAGTAAGCCCTGCCCCCATGCCATGCACTCCCTAAACCTGATCCCCTGCATTTATCTGCACTGAGAAATGCTGAACCCAGGGATACCTTCTCCTTGTGATTGGGAATTCTGGGTAATCGGCATTCTCAATCACTGGGAAAATGTCTTCTATTTGCAGACCAATGCTGTATCCGTGGAGAGTGGGCACGAGGCAGGGCTTAGGAAGCTTTTCAGCATGGGAGTGGGGCGTACTGGTGCACTCTCGGTCAGTGACCACACAATTAGAACAGGTGCAGAGGGCTTTTGTATGTGATTTTTGGCTTGTTAGTGGGCTGGACTGGGTTGAAACCTAATTAGAGTCTAAAGAGCACTGGTGTCTATATGATGATGATGATGATGATGCATAGGCTTGAAGGTGAATAGCTTTCTCAAATTCATTGGGTTACGTCAGCATCAGTCTCCTCTCACTTCCAGTTCACCACTTTAATGTCAAATGGAGCAGAACTACATATTACATGTGAATGCATATAACAAAATCTCAGCAGCAACCTATGTTAAGGCAAACTAGCTTCAGATGGGGTTTATTTGGAGGGAAAAACTGATGGGGGGGTTGGTTAACCCCTTTGCTCACCTGCCACTTTTGGGCTGGAACACAAACCACCTCTTCCTGTAGTGTTCCAGGCACATGTTTGTGTGGGAAATTCATGTCTGGATCTCTGTCAGGGGAAAATAAGCTAGGGGGAGAGATTCTAATGGAAAAACAGTGGGTAATGGAAAGGTTAGTCACTTATTCTGCCCCTGTAAATTTGGTTTATTCTGCTTCTTTGCTCCAAATCACCCCCTCCAAACGTTGCTTTGCCTTATCAGAGGCATTTGCATTTTGCTGCACACATTTGCATGCAACATGATAAGGGGAAATTCCTGGAAAACTTACCATATACAGTAATTAGATGCTGGAAAGCCCTGCAATAACATCACACATCAGGCAAAGTAGCTAACCAACACTGTGGCAGACTCTGCCATAGACCTCTTTTCATATGCAACCTGGGTAGAGAAGGGGACAGTGCTGGCTTAGCTCAGGATATACAGTAGGTGGTATGGGATCAGATTTCAGATACACCGAATGACAGCATACAGTGTCTCTACATATGTACAGCCAGTGGCGTCGGTGGCCCTCCGGGCGCCCGGGGCACGGGTTCCCCGAGCGCCCCCCAGAAGGGCCCGAGCACCCCCACCACCCAGAAGAGCGCTCCCCCCCAGAAGAGCGTTCCCACCCAGCCCCCGCGCCCACCCCACCATTCTCCTTACCTTCTTCAGCCTCCTTGCCTCCTTGCCGCCGCTGCCACCCCCGCGCTCACCTCGGCGCGGCTGTTTAAAAGTCGCGCCGCAGTGAGTGCGGGGGCGGCGGCGGTGAGGAGGCTGAAGAAGGGAGGGAGGGAGAGAGATGGGGGTGGGCGCTCGGGGGCCTCCTACCTCCTCCTCCTCCTCCTCCTCCTCCTCCTTCAGCAGCAGCCGCCGCCGCCGCCGCCGCCGCGCTCACCTCGGCGCGAGTCGGCTCCTTTTCAAATTGGCTGTTCTGCGCATGTGCAGAACAGCCAATTTGAAAAGGAGCCGACTCGCACCGAGGTGAGCGCGGGGTCGTCGGCGAGGAGGCGGAGGCGGAAGAAGGAGGTAGGAGGCCCCCGAGCGCCCACCCCCATCGCTCTCCCTCCCTACTTTCTTCAGCCTCCTCGCCACCACCACCGCCGTCCCCGCACTCACCGCGGCGCGACTTTTAAACAGCCGTGCCGAGGTGAGCACAGGGGCGGCGGCGGCAGCGCCGCTCCGGCTGAAGATGGCGCCCCCAGAAGATGGCGCCTGGGGGCCCTGTGGTCTCAGGGCCCCCCCAAAGAATGCCACTGTGTACAGCATATGTACATGCCACAGGGCCCATGAGAGGGGGGTAAAGGGGGTAAATTGTACCCAGGCCCAGGGGCAAAAAGGGGGCCCAGGAGCCAAAGGAGGGGCCCCAGAAAGATCCTGGGATCTCAGCCGGCCTCATGGAGAGTGAAAGACTGTGGCCAGGTCTATCTGGTGTGTAGACCTAGGCACCACATTGGGAAGCCTGGTAGACCTGGGATCCAGAGACTTTTCCGACCATTGCTGCCCTCCCCTACCCCATTTTGCCCCCTCCCCCTTTGGGAAAGGGCCCAATAGAAACCATGCTCCCTGATAAAATTCCTCTCAGATGCCCTGACATGCCCTTAAGTAGATGGGAAGCTACTGCCTCCTTCCATAGTCCCAGAGGCTAGGGTTCTAGCTATATGGACACCAGGGATTGTAGCTAATAAACAGAAAAGAAGATTACTTGGTTTATAATAGCATTCATCATCATCAGCACTGATATTCTGTGACAATTTGATGACTCATCTGTTACGAACTAGTAAGCAACATCCACAATTGTAAGTGCAATCCCAGAAGAAAATTACTGAAGAGGAGGAGAAAAGCTATCTACCCTAAATCAGCAGGCTGGCTTCTTTGCCTGGACTCTGCAGTAAACACAGGCAAATGTTTAATTGCTGTGCTACTTCCAGATCTACTTAATGATTTATAACCTCTAAAACTACTCACATAAAATGTAGCAATTACTGAATAATAATCAGGCAAGCTCTTATACAGCACAGCAGCTGGTAATGCAACCTAAAATACCTATTATGGTTGAAGGACACAATTCAACATTAGGTGTCCTTAAGCATGCCTAACTCTGTGTTGGATTGTAGTCAAAATATCTTAGTTATATGCTCTGATGGTGGTGTTGCCTCCAATGTACTGTTTTTCTTTATTTGAAGGCACTTAAAAGGTGCCTACGTGTGGGTGAAAGACAACCTGGAAAAGAAAGAATATATTTAAAATACTGTAGCAAATGTGTCACTTGGTGCGATTAGCAGAAAGAGAGAGGGGAACTCCTAGGTTCTAGAGAGGAATGAGCTGTGGTGGGGAACATGGGTTTGCTGGTGAAAATGGCAACCCTGGTTCAAGTTCCCTCTTCTTTCCCTCATGAATAGTTATAGAAATGTGTGGTGTGAAATCATCACATCATGCATTTCCCTGCTATCACCACCATCAGTAGCCAATAATGTGGTGTTGGGAAGGGAAATGCATGCTATGGTAACATTATGCTACATGTGTGTTATGGTAACATTATGCTACATGTGTGTTATGGTAACATTATGCTACATGTGTGTTATGGTAACATTATGCTACATGCTACATGTTGTGTGCTACTTGTTATGAGAGAAGATGGGGGCCCATGATGCAGGTTTGTTTGCCATTTTCAGCAGCAACCCTGAGTTTGACATCACTTCTGGTTTTGGACCTACATTGCAATCTTATGGATGTCTTCTCAAAAGTAAGTCCCATTGAATTCAATGAGACTAACTCCCAGATAGATTGTAACATTTGCCTTGTTTTCATGCAAGGGCTCAGTGTGTGTGTGTGTGTGTGTGTGTGTGTGTGAGAGAGAGAGAGAGAGAGAGAGAGAGAGAGAGAGAGAACCATTAAAAACAAATGTGCTAGAAAATGTTCCTGCAGAGCCATCTAGTGTTCAAACTGAAAATGACTCCATGTAGATGTTCAATTTGGATTACTGTACTGTACAAAAAAGGGACATACTGTATACGTTCAAGAAGGTGATTAACGGTAACAAAGGAACAAGTTTAAAAACTAATGGTTGCTTGGGATCATGTGCGATTCTGTGCATAAGTGGACTCTGAATTATATGAAGGGCCTGACTTAGCCACTGTCACTGCCTCCGGCATGGCTAGAAGAGCTCCTGAAGCCACCTACCTCATGTCACTCTCACCAGTTTGCTGTTCACATTCCTGAGTTGTTAGATATCTTCAGAATGACATTTCCTCAAGAAGGCCAGCTCTAGATACTATTCTAAAGTACTTGCTTCTTCAGACGCAAGCGTACTAAATGTGACAAATCTGTATACAAAACTATGCAGAAAAATTGAAGAACTGAAGAAACAATTTTTTAAAACCCATTCTGATCTTGGGAGAGTGGTCCTTGAATAAAATCATGTTTCTTCTCAGTGCAATCCTGGAGCAAGTCATGAGTTCGCAGGGTTGCAGGTGGGGGTAGGAATCCATTCATGAAACAACTAGGAATCCATTCATGCAACAATTAAGGTGTGCATTAAACATGCTTGCCAGATTAATAGCGCAGTTGAGTTAAACTGCAGGCTGTGCCTTATCAGCTGTGAGTCGGTGTCAGGAGTTTAAAAAACTAAAAGCGGACGCCGGATCACACCTGATAAGGCACAGCAAGCCGTGTACCCCTGGGGGTACGCGTACCGCAGGTTGGGAATGCCTGCTCTAGAGCAGTAGAAGGAAGTAAACGTTTGTCACCTACCATTTTTTAAAAACCCATTCTGATCTGGGGAGAGTGGTCCTTGAATAAAATCATGTTTCTTCTCAATGCAATCCTGGAGCAAGTCTGCTTTGGTCATGGCAGGGTTGCAGGTGGGGGTAGGAATCCATTCATGAAACAACTAGGAATCCATTCATGCAACAACTAAGGTGTGGATTCAACATGCTTGCCAGATTAATAGCTCTGTCAACATTAATTACTTAAGTGATGGGACTGGGAAGCCATATTGAGCCCTATGGCTCTTTTCTGTCATTTTTGGCCCTGCAGTCACCTAACAGGTGATCAGTATTGTCAGCAGGAGGAGAGAAACTGTCCCTATTCACACCAGCACAGTGTATTTTCCAGTGGCTGCTTGCTGGTGTCTCTTCTGCATCTTTTTAGATTGTGGCCCCTTTTGGAACAGGGAATCATATGGAAACTGCTTTGTAAAAAGTTTTTAACCAAAAACCAATATATCCATGATCATGATAATAATGAGTACGTGATGAGGCAGGAAGGGCTTCGACGACGTCCAAGTTGACTCGGACGTTGTCGGAGCTCTTCCAGCCTCCCGCCAGTGTGTGAGGCTCGGACAATGATGCAGCGTATTAGCGCTGCAGCCGGGGCAGTCTCGTAGGGCCGGGACTAGAGGAGACCGGCCGAGTCAGGCTGGATCCGGCCGGGATTGTCCCGGCCAGATCCGGTACTATGGTAAGCCTATTTATACAGTTAGGTGCTCACAGAAAAATCTGACCAGTTGCATCTGGTGGCCTTTAGAAGGGGTGGGATTTCTAAAGTATGCAATGTCTTCTGAAATTCAGATATGAGGAGACAAAGGGGATACAGCTTATTCTGTCTAGCTTTGGTAAGAGAAAAGACCATAGTTCAGTGATCAAGCACAAGCTTTGCCTGCTGAAGGTCCCAGGTTCAGTTCCCTCGCCCCAGCAACTCCAGTTAAAAAGGAATTAAAGTAGCAGGGCCAGGAAAGACTTCTGAGAGAGAGAGAGAGAGAGAGAGAGAGAGAGAGAGAGAGAGAGAGAGAGAGAGCCTGAGACATTGAAGAATTTCTGTCAGAGCAGATAATATTAGGTTAGATAAACCAGTAGTCTCATTCAATACAAGGTATTTTCATATGTAGTGGCGTTCCTGGAGAGGATGCGGCACTGTAAGAGGTGCAAGGTGCTGCACCGCACCTTGCAAACCAGTGTAATGTGGCCCCTCCCACTTGTCCTTGGAGCCATTCTGGTGGTGAAGGTGTTGTGTTCATATGTTCAGTGTATTTTGCTAATACACAATGAGAGGAAAATAAACACAGGGATATATATTCATCTCTTCGAAGAGGTCCAGAACAGGGAAGGTCATCAAGCTAGATTTCCCTGGAGGTCAGAAAGTAAGATTCTGACACACATTGCCAATTTATAAATCCCACTGAAGATGGTGTGTTTTTAAAAGGTGGGAACTAACTGTATAAGAGAGAGGTGATTGTAACAGGATAGGTACTACAAGAGAGAGAGAGAGAGAGTAGTAATAGGATACTTCTGGTGCAGAAATAGTCTAGTCAAGCTGGCTTGATTTCAATGAAGTAAATTTGTATGACAAAAAATAGATAGATTTCCCAACAAGTAGCAACAATTTCTTTGTCTGACCTTAGGAGGCTGTACCAATGTTAGAGCAGTAGAAGGAAGTAAACTTTTGTCACCTACCATTTCCTAAAGAAAATACTATGTTTGAGCCAGACTGTTCTTCTCACCCCAATTTATCCCAGCTCTGTATTTTTTGGTAAATTGATTGCATTTGTATAATTAAGTCCCCTTCTCACATTTGTAATGGTGAAGATCACATTGCATTTAAGAACAGGTGGGGCATATCTTCTAAATGTTCATGGCTCTTTATGGAAACGTGGAGTGGGGCCTCCAGGAGTCAACTGAACTGCCTTCATAATGTCAAGGATAGACTGCAATAAAGGGGCTGCACTTGAAGGCTATTGGAGGGCAGCTGGCAGACAAGAGCAGTTCACTTCCTGACAGAGGTGGGTTGCCACAATCACATGACACCAATGCTGCACTGGCTCTGTGGTGCTTTCTGGGCAGCACTAATTAAATTAGTGCTGCACTATTCCAGATGTTGATGTTGATCTCCAAAGCTATAGAAGAAAATGTTATTCAATTTTTTTCCCCAAGATCTGTTTGTGCCTGCTGCTGGGAAACAAAATCACTGTATACCCCTCAGAGATGTGTTCCTATTACTTGGAACATTATAAACTGATGTACTGCCATATTTCCAACCCTTTTAAAAAATGTAGCAATACTGGAAAGTTGGCTGAAAGATCAAATCTGAGGTTTGATTCAGCCCCCAAAGAAGACTCTATTTGCTTTGAGAGTGCCTCAAATGGCCAAGATAGTCACAGCAAATATAAAAAAGGGCTGGTCTATAGTAAGCAAGGATTACCAATGAAAGAACAAATGCCACAAGTACTATGAATGCTTGATTATCCAAGCAATGAGCATGTTTTGTATTTTGAGCAGAGCACTCTACAGGCATATTTTCATGCAATGATGGCAGGATTTGGAATGAGGTTTCTTGGATAACAAACAATTCAGAGTTGCTGCAGCTTTTGTTCTTTTGCCAAGAGAGTCATTAACTAGCGGCCCAATCCTATTGAAAGGAAGTGCCGGCGGAACGTGTGTCTTGCTGGCACTGGCTGCCATAAAAGCTCCATAAAGGTCTTTGCAGCATTGCAGGGAGCCAGCATGCTGGCAGGAAGGCCGGAGCCTTCCCGTGTGCGCTGGTGGAGCAACGGAGGCCCACCAGAGCAGGTAAACCTGGCATGGAGCAGAATGGGGTTGGGGAGGGCAGGGAGGAACATGGCTGGAGGAGGACAGAACAGGGAGGAGGTGGGGTGGTGAATCGGGCCTGGGAGGGGGCAGGTTCTATGGCAGCAGCTCATACCAAATCCTAATCCTTTTACCGGGCTCAATCCACCTGCACAGATCAACTTGGACTTGTGCAAGGGGCTTACCCCAGGACAAGGGCACAAATGTCCTCTTTCCCCAAGGAGACCTCTGGCAGCCAAAAATCCCCCACGGGATGTAGCGGAAGCCGCGCTGGGACCGCTGCACAGGGATTTAGGTAGGATTGGCTATTGGTTGCAAATAGGAGGATTCACATGTCCATTGAAAGGTTCACATACCCATTGTATTACTGAGTATGTATTAGAAATCAGCACTAAAGGAGAGGACAGTCAACGGCTTCTGCTTTATCACAACACATGGTAAATGAATTTTCCTGCTCACAGCTACAATGTCACCTGTTTTGCACATAAAGTAGACTTTTCTTTAGTAAAGAGTTAAAGTGGCACAATGCATCTTTTGGCATGGAAAGTAGGGACAGAATATTGGACAATCAACTCTAAAGTCATGAACTATTGTCTACATTAAAAGAGAAAATGTCAGTATCTCTTCACATCAGAATAAGGTCACCAAAGTTTTGGTCACATATCTAACATTGCCTCTGGTGTTTTAAAAGGCCAATGATACTGGCAAGTCTATCAAACAGATGTGAGTTATGGAAGTGTTGTGATAGAGTGCATTTAAGTTGGATCTGGTTTTATCCTTGTAGGGATTGTAGATTGGCCAGGAACTGAAAATATGTACTCATCCAAATTAAATGTTTGTCCAGAATTTTGTGAAGGATCTCTGCCAGGCCATGCATTTGTAGCTCAAAACTCAAATAAGTTCCTAGCTAGATCACTCTTCTTTATTTCTCTGAGTTACATAAGTACAGGTGGGCCGCCATATCCGCTGGGGATATGTTCCAGGCCCCTCCGTGGATACTTGAAACCGTGGATAAGAGCAAACACCCCCTCCATGGTTTCCTGAGGGCCCCCCCACCCTGCCTCCCCTGCAGGCAGGCATGCTTTTCCCCCCCCAGCTCTTATTTTTCTTTCAGCAAGCTTTGTTTCTTCCTTAAAACAACAGAGAAGCAGCCTCCATTGCAGGCAAGTAGAACGAGACTAAGTCCTAGAGAGACTCTGCAAGGTTTCTGTTAACCTTGCAGAGCCTCTCTAGTACTTAGTCTCGTTCTACTTGCCTGTAATAAGCAGCCTGGCTGCTTCTCCTGTTTCTTTAAGGAAGAAATGAAGCTTACTGGGAAAAAAGTAAAAGCCTGGGGGGGTCCCCATGATCCGTGGATAACTGAAACCGTGGATAGCGAATCAGTGGATATGGGGGCCCACCTGTACTTTATTACAAGTGGCTGAACTAAAAGGATTCCTTATTGTCAATCAAATCTATTCACAATATTGACAGGTGTCCTCTTTTAGAACAAGAGCTGTGTTGCTCTGGGTTTGATGTCATGTAGTAGCTATGTGGCCTGATTTTCATTCATTTTTAGTGAGATAGAAGTCATTGAGAAATTATATTTATGTTGTCATTTTCAGCATATCTGTTTTCAATATACATTAAATATTTTTACGAACATGTTTCTAGCAGCTGGCACTTACCACAAGGCTTGAAACCCCCAAGGGCCAACTGTATATAATAAATACCAAACAAACATCATCATGCAGCGACCTCTCAGGCACTCACCAAAAGGGCTTTTGACCTTACAGACAAGCATAACCCTATCACCTGCACAGTCTGGTCTGTGGTCAGCTAACACTGCTTGTATTAATGTTCAAAAATTCAATTCAGTAGGATCTACAGCCCACACAACCTTCCTATGCAGGATGTATTTTTGACATGACACATAACTGTCACATGATTGTAAAGACGGGCTGGTGGCATCAATGTCCAAAGCTGCTCTGGAAGAGGACAGTAGTCTGTGCTTCTCCTCTCCCTGCCTCCATCCATGGTTAGTTAGTAATGAGTCTTTGAGCAATGCCCTACTATCTCCTTCTTCTCACCCAAAACTTACCAGTGGTGGCAGTCGCCCTAACTGGAAGACCCATTAACAAGGCCTTTATTCCTCTGGCATCTGGGATGCAATGGCAGTCAGTGGCGTCACCAGGGTGCACGTCACCCTGGGGCGGGGGTGTGCATCACCCTGGGGACAGGGGGTGCCGTGTCACCCCTCACCCCCCTGCCGCCACGCGTCACCCCCCTGCTGCTGTGCGTCACCCACCGGGGTCTACAGAAGCTCTGCGCATCACCCTCCAGGCTCCGAGGCCGCTGCTGGCTCCACGTCACCCCCTGAGACAACCGGTACGAGACACATCCTCTTCGGCCGGCCGGCAGCTCGGCCTCTTCTGACTAGGCCCTCAGCAGCATTTTCGCACATGCGCACAACGCCGCTGAGGGCAAGAGGCTTGCTCTTGCTGCCGAGTCCGAAGAAAAGAAAAAACGCGGCGCGAAGTCGCAAACATAGCCACCACCGCCGAATTGGGGGTGCGATAATGCCCCCCTGCTGCCCTGCCGGCCTCCAGATGCCTCAGCAGTGTCTCACTGGCACTGCCAAGGCCGAAGGAAAAAAAGCAGCGGGAAGCTGCAAACAGAGCCGCCACCACCGAATTGGGGGGGAGTGAGATTATGCCTCCCTGATGCCCCGGGGCGGACCACCTATGCCTCTGCTCCCCGGATGGTTCTAAAGATGGAGCTCCCAGGCATTGTGTGCCTGCGCGAGGCTTCAGTCCTGGCATGCAAGCCAGTATTCAGTCCCAGCCAACCACGGACGCAACCAGTCGGCTGTGATGAAGAGGAAGAGGTGGCCACCAGAAGGGGGGGAAAAAGGAAAAAACCACCAGTCACTTTGCAGCTGGAAAAAAAAGCCACTTGCAAAAATAAATAAATAAATAGATAGATAGACTAGTAAAAGAAATTCCAACTAGTAAAAATGTGAAAATCCCAAGTGTCTTCAGAGATTTGCATTCTAACCAGTCAGAACATGAAGCTCCAGAGCATCTTCAGTGATTCTAGTTCTAACTAGTCAGAATGTGAAAGCACTGGTGTTTTGGTACTTCACTTTCTAGTTCTTACTAGTCAGAAGGAGAACTTCTGAAGATGCTCCACAGCTTTGTGTTTGGACTAGTTGGAACCGGTATTCCGCAAGACGCTTAGGCGTGATTCTGGAGGGTTCTTCATCAAATTACCATCTCCTATGATGGCATCATCCAAGTGTTTGAGACAAATCGCTGGTTGTTTTCTGATAATTTCTATTATAGCAAAACTTCTGAGTGGTCTCACACACACACACGGCTGTTAATCAAATCTTGGAAACGTTAGCAGACTAGGCAGTATTGCCTGTGCTGACATTTATCAGAGTATGATAATAATTGACTAGTTTTCCAACACCATTTCTAATGAACTTGTTTTCCATTTTTCTAGCAAGCAGTTTATTTGAAAATATTTAGACTCTGATGTAAGTGAAAGATGTTAAATTATGGGTTTTTAATAGCTACAAGATGTCCTGATTAACAAAGTACATTTTATGCCATTTCTGTTAGTATTGCATGAGAGTAAAAAGTTAATGTTACTAGGAGCCCAATTCTAACTAGGCTTTGCGATGTTGTAAAGGCATGTATGAAAAGCATACATGTCTTTACAATGTTGCACAGTGTGATACCGGCAGCCATTTTGGGGATGTGGCCACAAATGACGGTGGCCTCGGCATGAAGTCACAGAGGACAACCTGCTCTGAGGCAGGTAAGCCATCTTGGGAGGCAGGCCATGGGCGGGAGGGTGGGCGTAATGGGGCAGGGAGGGCGAGGAATGGGC
Organism: Plestiodon gilberti rubricaudatus; assembly: GCA_026170595.1. Classification (NCBI taxonomy): domain Eukaryota; kingdom Metazoa; phylum Chordata; class Lepidosauria; order Squamata; family Scincidae; genus Plestiodon; species Plestiodon gilberti. The sequence goes on along the minus strand of JANXHW010000001.1, from coordinate 231,352,603 downwards.
TAGTTTCTGGGTGGGGAGGGGGCAGGTGGGATTTGTAATGGGGGGTGGAGAGGTTGGATTCCAGCAACACTGACTCCCAGCAGCCAGGATCCTATCCCTGTTCCTTCCCCCATTCCCTGTCCCTTAGTCTCCTTGGTTATGCACCAGCAAAATGGCTGGTGCAGATCTGAGGAGACTCATTGGGGAAGTGGAGGCATACCCCAAGGTAAGAGAAGTTCCTTTACCTTGAGGAGACCTCTGGACTGCCCCCTCTCACAGGATGCAGCACACACTCCATTGGTGCAGCTGCAACGGTGGGGGGGGGGGGGTTAGTTAGGATTGGATTGATACAGTCATAATAATTATGTTGATGTGTCAAGGTTATCTAGTTTGTCAAAGACAATGTACTTTTTGTTTTGTGGTGTGTTGGACGATATTCTCTTTTGCCATGCGATTTTAGTTGTTGCATAACTGTTCTCTCGGCCTTCACCATGCAAATATAATATGGTCAACCTGAGTCACATCAAGTAACCAGAGTAATTGCTATCTTTAAACGGTTTCATATGCAGCCAGTCATGTGATTCTTGCTTTTGGCCTAAATTTTTTCTTGAACAAAAAATAATAGAAAAAAAGCATCGAAACTCCTTTCGCTGGATACTTTGGCTGTTATCAGAAAGAAACCAGAGTGCACTTGCGTAAAAATACTTGCATTTGACAAAGATCAAAGTTAATTAAATTTTCTGTCACATGTTGCATGAATGATCTCCCTAAGATGAACTTTCCAAGTTAGAAAGTACAATTGTCCTAGGGGGGAAAAATTGAATCCAAGGAATCAAATTCCATGCTCCTTTTAAAAATTACTTTAATTGTTTATTTATGGCGCAATCCTACCCATGGAAAACACTGGCACAAAACATGATCTGCCAGCACAAGAGCTCCACCAGCAGAAGACAGCTTCCGCTGACAGATATAAACTTAACACCAATGCAAACCTGATGCAGACTGGCTGCCAGCGCAACTCCATTGGCGCTGAGGGTGTTCTGTGGGAGTTTCTTAGGTGCGTCGTGGGAGTGATGCGGGTGGAGTGCAACAAGTGCAGCAGTGCCAGATCCTATCCCCACACTGCAGGGCAGGCACACCCCTTTCTGCAGAAAATTGCTATGCCAGCCATAGACCAGACATAGATTAGAGGAGTTCCATAGGGGGGCCATGTACATGTTAAAGTAAAGGTGACCCTGACAATTAAGTCCAGTCGTGTCCGACTCTAGGGTGTGGTGCTCATCTCCATTTCAAAGCCGAAGAGCCAGCATTGTCCGAAGACGCCTCCGTGGTCATGTGGCCGGCATGACTCTCCTTGCCGCAGCGCATAGCATGCAGCTGGAACACAGAGTGCTGTTTACCTTCCCGCAAGCGGTACCTATTTCTCTACTCGCATTAACATGCTTTGGAACTGCTAGGTTGGCAGGAGCTGGCCAAGCAACGAGAGCTCACCCCGTCGCAGATTCGAACTGCCAACCTTTGATTGACAGCTCATGGTTCAGCGGTTTAACCCACTGCGCCACCCACTGGCCTATGTACATGTTACAAGCACCAAAAAAAGCATAACACCCTCCAGTCTCCCAAACCACCCACCCCATGGAGCATAGGATACAGCATAACTCTGGCTGCCAATCAATCAACCCACCCTACCATATAAGCCCAGCTCTGGCACCCACACTCTCAGAGCACAGGGCGCGCAGCATGGGGCTATATCACCTATCTATCACAAAGGGAGACTTTAGTGAAGGGGAACATTTGGCGCACAAACACCCCACTCTGCACGAACAACCACACCTTGCACCAAACACCTATCATCTTGCATAAAACACAGAGCATAAGCCAGGGGCGGGGAACCTTTTCCCTGGCGAGGGCCGTTTTAAATATTAGAAATTTGCTTGAGGGCCGGCCGTAAGGCCGGGCAGCATATTTATTTATTTAATTAATTTTTGCCCCCCCCCCCCCATCGGCCTCCGGAGGCTCCGCGCTCACCGTCCGAAGCCGCCGCCGGGTCTACGTGTCACCTCCGGCGTACCATGCCGATGAGGGCAAAAGCTTGCCCTCATCGGCGTGGTACTCATGTGCGAAATGGCCAAAGGCCTGGTGAGAAGGGATCGAGGCAACGGCCGGGGAGGACATGCAAAGGCCCTCTCCTGGCCTCCGGAGGTGACGCGCGGATCCGGCGGAGCCTCCAGGGGCCAGTTGGGCGGCCTCCCGGCAATCTCTCCGGGGGCTGGACCGGATGGCCTCGGGGGGCTGATCCGGCCCTGGTGCCGGAGGTTCCCCACCACTGGCATAAGCTCACAAAGACAGGTTGCTAACACTTGTTTTCTCAGATCTCTCTTGCAGGCTGTCCTTCCCAGAAGCTCCCCTCAGGTAAGTCAAGGGCAGGGGACTCCACACACTCACCACAATCCCTGGCTGCACAGGGTCACTGCAACCCCCTAGGAAGGACAGGTAAGGACTCTGGCATTCATGCCCACAAGGCTAAAGCACCACTTCAGGCACAAATTTAATCCTGTGGCACCATCCTCCCTCACAGACACTGAGACACCAAGCAGGCAGTCCCTGCCTGGAAACAGGAGTCTCCCACCCCTCATCAGTGTTGCCTAACTCCCTCCCAGGCTGCAAACCTATGCACACTTCCCTGAGAGTAGCCCTGTTGAATTCAGTGGGACCTACCTCAAGGTAGACAAGCATAGGATTGTGCTCCCAGGTTGGGAGAGACAGGTGGGACCGCTGTTGCCAATGCCTTGCTCTGTGTCTCTCCCCTTGCCCTCTGCAGGCTGCTGCCCACAGGACACAGGACACATGCCTCACTGAAGCGAGCAGTGGAGCCCTGCCACCTCCAGTCCAGTCACCGAGGTGCAAGGCGGGCAGGAGGGCCAAACTCGCTGGGAGGGGGTCCTAGAATAAGGACCTTCTTCCCAGAGACTCCCACAAAGGGGAACACCAAGAGCCAGTGCTGCTAACATTTGCTTTGTCCAAGGAAGTAGCCCTGCCCCCATTTCTCTGACCGAGGATTCTTCCTCTTGGGACTTTCCATGGTTCATCTCCATCATCCCACAGCCAGGGGCAACAGAAGGCTCTCATTTGTGCTGGACTTCACACTTGAAGATCAGGGCATGCCTCCTTTATGTTGCAGCTCCTGAGAGGGAAGGGCTACAACACAACCTGGTCAATAGCATCCTGAGTGCAGGACTAAAAGGCTCTCATTTGACTCCATACAATTGCTGGAGCCACGTACTTACACGTACTTTGAACGCAGTCTCTGATACTGAAAGCTAACCTAGGCCCTGATCCTCTCCTCCTAACTTGCCCTCATCTTCAGTGCCTCTATGGGATTCCACATCTAGATTAGATGAAAGGAACAACTAGAACTGTGCCATCCAAATCCTTGGTCAACCTAACCAACCGTTTCATAGATCATCAGGGACTACAGAAAAGAGTCCTGCACCATTGTGTAACTGTTAGCAGTGTAACACATGTGCATGGAAATGAACAAAGGTCCCCAAACAAAACAGTATCTTCTGGAACCTGCCCACAAGGTAAGAGCAGAGGCAGTCCAAAGTGGGCTGGAAGTGGAAGCCTAATTGAAATGGATCCAGATAATCCAGGTTATAGAGGAATGTGCCAAACAGAAACTTCTTCAAAAAGGGAAGATTCATGACCTGCTGATAGTTAGCACAATTGTCATTGTTCCAAAAGGCCAGTGGGTGGCGCAGCGGGTTAAACCGCTGAACCATAAGCTGTTGATCGAAAGGTTGGCAGTTCGATTCCCGCGACGGGGTGAGCGCTCGTTGCTTGTCCAGCTCCTGCCAACCTAGCAGTTCCAAAGCATGTCAATGCGAGTAGAGAAATAGGTACCGCTTGCGGGAAGGTAAACAGCGCTCGGTGTTCCAGCTGCATGCTACGCGCTGTGGCAAGGAGAGTCATGCTGGCCACATGACCACGGAGGCGTCTTCGGACAACGCTGGCTCTTCAGCTTTGAAATGGAGATGAGCACCACACCCTAGAGTCGGACACAACTGGACTTAATTGTCAGGGGATACCTTTACCTTTTACATTGTTCCAAAAGGGTTTCTCAAGAACGATCTTAAAGCTGCTCCACTCGACTGAATTGCAGTCACCATGAAGTCACAGTGGACAAACAGCAGGAATCCACAACATGCTTAGAGAGGGTTTTGTGATGTAATGGAAATTTTTCACAAGCTACTGCTTTGCATTGCCTAGGTATATAAGCTCGCTGCGCCTAGCTGCACTCTGTACATGATCTGAGCACGGTCTCCTTGTGCCTTGCCTGGTACCTTGCAATAAAACTCTCTGCTATTCCTTCCACCTGGGGTGTTCATTGGATCAGTTCACTCCAGGAACGAACTCACACTTGCCCCATAGCTCTGGCGGCAACACAGCCTTTAGTCGGAGGGCTTGTTAAGCTTCTCTAGGTGGAGCTTGTCCTTTGAAATAGTTGAGAAGATTTTATTGTACATTTCCTTATAGGCTTCTAAAGTGGATAGTAGCAAATTTGTTTCAAATAAATAGATGTTTTCATGCAAATACTGTACAGTTGGCCCTCTGTATCTGCAGTGGATATGGGGGTCCAACCCCGTGGATACTGAAATCCGTGGATATGGGGGTTCAACCAGAAAACGCTTTAAAAAAAGGGGAAAAGGTAAAAAAAATGTGGGGTGTTTGTTTTACCTTTTAGAAGCAAACTGCTGTATGTTCTTGCTTAAACAGGCTGAAATCGCACTCCAGAAGCCTCTTCTGGATCGCGTGACTCCCCTCTCCCAAGATGGTCCCAGAATGCATTGCAATGCAGGGTGTGGGTTTTTTTGTAAGAGTCTTTGGATATGTACAAGCAATGTTATTTGGTTTTTAATGAGGATAACTTGTCTCTGTGAAATAGAAATAAAGCCAGTGGCAACAGCCAATTCATAAGCCAAGTGGAGAATGCAACTGATTTAAAAAAGGGGGGGGTCTACAGGGGGAAGAAGAAAAAGAAGTCTTTCATCTGGGAGTCTAACAACATTCCATGGAAAAACTGTTTCATTTATTTCTGTCTTGTAATTCATTGATTATAATAAATCTTCTTAATGATTCTTATAAGTTGGGTAACATGAGACATTTCCTGCATTGCCAGAAGATAATGAAGCCAGACGCTGGGCATAACAATGTGAATGGTCAAGTCAAAAGCTATGCTTTTATTATAGGGTTTTGTTTCTGGTATAAATTACTTTTAAACTTTTAAATAAAACATTATCTTTTTGTTATGAAATAGACTTGATTATCTTGTGATAAATGCTAATTTGTAATGCTGATGAGTGGGTATGTGTGCATGAGTACAAGGAGGTGTTATGCATGTCGGTCCCTGCATGTAGAAGGAGCAAAATGATCTGATAATAGTAGAGTGGTTAGAGTGCAATCCTATGCATGTCTACTCAGACATGTCCAGTTGAGTTCAGTGAGACTCGCTCCCAGGTAAGTGTGTATAGGATTGCAGCCTTATTGTGTAGGAGTTTAGCTAGGGAAAGCCAGGTTTCTCTCAACCATGAGGCTCACTGGGTGATCTTGGGGTCCCAGTTGGGGCCTATCAAAATCTGCCTCGCTTATCTCACAAGGTTGCTATGATGATTAAATGGAGAGGGACCATCTATGCTTTTCAGGCTCCTTGGAAAAAAGGAGTGATAAAAAATAAACCAATAAAACTCCTCTCTCTCTCTCTCTCTCTCTCCCCCCCCCGTGTGTGTGTGTGTGTGTGTGTGTGTGTGTGTGTGTGTGTGTGTGAGAGAGAGAGAGAGAGAGAGAGAGAGAGAGAGAGAGAGAGAGAGAGAGAGAGAGAGAGAACAATGCTCTGAAGGCTGACTTGTTTTATGTATTCCTTTATTTGTCAATGTCTAGCACACTTGTCAACCCAGCTTGGGTGTGTCATGTATACACAATAGAATGTTAGCATTTCCTTTCAGTCCTGAAAGTCACAATGATGTCAAAGACTGAGTGACCAGTAAACATACAATACAACACTGTGAACCTTATGTGGTGTTGTTTTCATTACAGAGAGGTGACTAGTTTCTGTTCCATTGTGGATATGCTAAAGTTGACAAATATCCCTTCTTTTCCATGTGTGTCCTTTTTTCTAGGGTTAACTTTCAACTTTTCAGGGTGCACTGCTCCAAGACAAAAATCAACATTGCCCCTTTCTAACCTGATAACCTAGTGCTAACCTGATAACCTAGTTCAGTGGTTTTCAAACTTTTTAGCACCGGGACCCACTTTTTAAAATGACACAGTATCAGGACCCACTTAGCTTTACGAGACTTTAAAAAAAGGTGATCTAGAAATAAATAAATATATTTACAGTATTTATTTATTTACAAGTAAAGAGCTCAGCTGCTTGCAGGGTAATTAGCAGCTATCTTGCAAACTGCAGGGGCTTAGCTCTTTGAAGGGCAATTAGTAGCTATCTGATTTTTGAATAGCCTCAGGGCTTGTGGCAATTACTTATCTGATCTTTCCATCACCTGGGACCCACCAGAAATCAGATTGCAACCCACCAATTGAGAAACACTGACCTAGTTGATGCAGATATCCCTGTATCCCTCATTACTTACAGCCGAATGGTGCACTGCACAATGGTGGCACGCCTCCCACACTGGTGATGACTGCCATAAAGCAGTCTGTACCAGTCGCAAATGCCTCCCTGGCAGTGCGCTGGTCAGCGTGTTGCCAGGGATGCCAGCAAGAAGGCCTGCACATTCCCAGCCACGTCGGAGGAACTCCGGACACGCGCCAGGAAGGGTAAGACGGCGGGAAGGCAGGGGGAGACCAGAACGGGGGCAGGGATGCTGCGGAAAGGGGAGGATCCATTGCAGAAGGCCCGCTCCGGATCAGAGGCATCGTCAGGGAGGGGGCCTTGGGGCGGTGGGCCCCCAGGTGGCAGAATTGGGTGGCAGGGTGGTGTCACGATGGGCGGCAGAGGCGTGAATCGTCCCGTTCATCGGGGTGAGAGAGGAGCGTCGGCAGCGTGTTTGGCCCTCCCACCCGCCCTGCGCCTCAGCATGGTGCATAATGGCTGTAGCCGTTACGTCACTTCTGACGCGGGGGGGCGGTTGTAGAATCGCCACTGTGCTGGATCCTATCCCCCTTCCCTGCAGCCTCCCTGCTCCTTTTCTCTCCTCGGACATGCACTATCAAAATTGCTAGCGTAGGTCCGAGGAGACCCACTGCAGGCTGTGAGGCTTATTTATATTATATATAAAGGCTTATATATAAAGGCAGAAGCCTCCCGGTCCCGCCCCCCGCACAGGATGCAGCGCTGGCATTTTGGTACTGTGGCAATGTCAGGAGGGGGGGTTGAATAGGATTGGGTTGTTGATTACTTCTTTACATTAATTACTTAATGCTCCATAACTGTTCCTCCTTGGGTTTGCCAACCTTCTTGATCAGGCAAGAATACTGAATTTTTCACTACTGCTTGACAGTCAGTTATAAGATAGGCGAAGCAAGCAATATCTAGCATAGGAATGTAGCAATGGGGAAAGCTGCAACTGTCCCTCTGCTACCTGTCATGGAGCTTTCAAAGGTGCCAGAGCCCTGCTGGAACAAGACAGTTGACAATCTTATTAATCAGGCTTGCATTCAGAACTCACTCCATCACTGCTGTTCAATAAAATCGTTTACAGTTGTGTCAGTTGGGTAATGAGAGTTAGCAGGTAGGGAACAACGTGATAATTCGGCCGAAAACCGGAAGTGGGTTTTTCGCCATGATAGCCGCTGTTCAGAGCATTGGGGAGGCCTGCAGAGGCGGCAGCAGCCCCCCCCCCCAACCCTTTGGAGAGCTGGCAGGACAACCAGGTATGCTTAAAAAAGCATTTTTGAGTCGAGGGTGGGCGTGATCCTGGAGCAGTGCCGCCGACATCGCCCCGCCCCTACAAAGACTTACAGGGGAGTAAATGCCCCTGTGAGAAACACTGGACTACAGTATCTCAAAAGCAAATCGTGGAATTCCATGTTGCAACAACAATCTAAATTAGAAAAATAGTTGGCCATAGCCAACAATGGTGTTTCCTTGGCATTGGGGAAGAGCCAAATAAGCGCTGCCCTGCTAGCCAGTTTTTTGACAGCAGTTCTATAATGCTTATACTACTACATGAAATATTATACTAACAGGAACTGTAAGAAGACACCAGAAATAAATTATCTCATTAACAAAAGTGACCAAGATGGGAAAACTAGTGAATATTTTTGGCAGATGTTTCTGGATCAAATCCCAAAAGACAGCATGTCACAATTAAAATTTGTACTGGTTAACAGCTCATAAATACCTTTCAGTTGCCCATGCCATTTTGAATTGCTTAACATTGTCTATGCACGTGCGTGCACACACGCACACACACACACATCCAAAACTTCCAATAGAGCAGAGCGAATAGCTAATACTAACTAGCCCTAAATCAGCTGTGTTTATTGTATTCAAAGGTTTTACGAGTTTTTATTCCCCAAATATTTTTAGAAGAATTATTTGTTTCAGAAAATGATTTGTTTTAGCTTTGAAGTATTTTCAACTTTCTAAGTGCTCAGGTCCTTGGAATGGGATCATATGTCCTGCAGTGAGGAAAAAGAACAGTTATTTCATGAGTTGAGAGACCTCTGTTATGTAAAAGTCTTTTTAAGCATAGACTCCATCTTTTGGTAATACTATGGGTGCCAAGTAGTACTCTGAGAGATGAATGTAATTAATACCAGACTGCTAAAAGAACAACAGTTTTTTGAATGAATAAACATGGACACAATTGCTTGGTACTGTTTTGGCAAACAAGTCACAATAAATTTTGTTTGCTGTTGCAGGCCATACATTCTCAATGGATTGTCCTTTGAAAATGAACAGTACATGTCTTTGCTATGCATATCATATATTTTGCCTATTTAAAAAGAGAATGGCTTTTTTACCATTTTATATTTTCATGAAAAACAGGTGTTTCTTTTTTTTTCACATAAAACCAGACAGAATGGGAATAGACAGCCTACAAGGATAAAAAACAAGTTTTTCAGAGCCCTTATCTTCAGATCAAAACTGCACACAACACCCTCTATCTTTCTTTAATTTTCAACATAGCCAACACACATTTTCACAAGCTTATGAAACTCTTATGGGGATCAGAGGCCCATTGTATGTCCCGAAAGGGAACTGGAGAGATCCTATCCCTGTGCCAGGTGCAAAGGAGTGACAACAGGAAACAGGTTATCTTGTTGTCTGTGTGCTCTCGGAGACATCTGGTGGGGCCACTGTGAGATACAGGAAACTGGACTAGATGGGCCTTTGGCCTGATCCAGCAAGGCTCTTCTTATGTTCTTATGTCTTCCCTCTGCTCACATTTTATTTGCCTCTAATAAACTTTCATAACTGCAGGGGGAGCCACTGCTCTGCTACTCCAGCAACAACAGAGAAAATTGGTCTCAGCATGAACTTGAGAACACCAGCCATACCCTCAGCTCTAGGTTCTATGAGCTGGTTCCTGAGTAAAGCAACATACAGGATTAGCCCTTCACAGATGCTATTATGATCATCAATCTGAAAATACTGTATCATTCTTTATATGGCTTTTATATACAGTATAAACAGTTCAGTATTGGTTTTCAAACTTCTTTCTAAGGTGACCAATCAACAGAATGTGATTGTCTTAGTCAGAGGTCATTTGTCAATCCCAATCCCTGACCTCAAAGTCATCTTTTTGTTCACTTTGACTCTGCTTTTGGCCTTCTGCCTGGGTGGAACTTTGAATAATACTCCAAGTGAGCTAAGCTGGAAAAATGAAAGGAGGATGGAGCTGGAAACAGTCAATGAGCCAGTAGTTGTTGTTGTTGTTCAGTCGTTAAGTCATGTCCGACCCTTCGTGATCCCATGAACCACATCCCGCCAGGCCTTCCTGTCCTCCACTATCTTCCTGAGTTTGCTCATTTTCATGTTCGTTGCATCGGTGATGCTGTCTAACCATCTCATCCTTTGCCTTCCCCTTCTCCTTTTGCCTTCAATCTGTCCCAGCATCAGAGTCTTCTCCAGAGACTCCTCTCTTCGCATTAGGTGGCCAAAATATTTGAGCTTCAGCCTTAGTACCTGTCCTTCCAGGGAACAGTCAGGGTTGATTTCATTTAGGATTGACTGATTTGACCTCCTAGCAGTCCAAGGGACTCTCAGGAGTCTTCTCCAGCACCACAGTTCGAAAGCATCTATTCTTCGGCCTTTTCAGCCTTCCTTATGGTTAGGCTTACCATTCGTACCGGTTTCGCCGGGACAGTCCCGGAAATCAGACCCGATTCCCGGTCGTGTCCCGGGGGACGAATGGGCGCCGCCATCTTTTTTTTTTTAATTTTAAACTTACTGGGCAGCATCTTGGGTCACGAAATCTCGCGTGATCCAAGATGTCGGCGCCCAAATCTCGTGAGGGCATGATGCCCTCACGAGATTTGGGCGCCGACATCTTGGATCACGCGAGATTTCGTGACCCAAGATGCTGGGAAGTTTGAAATTAAAAAAAAAAAAAAGAAGATGGCGGCGCGGCGAGCGAGTGCTTCTCCCGGTCGTCAGCGACACCGGGAGAAGCACAGTGCTTGCCCGTGTTGCACGAGCCTCTAGCAGGCTCGCACAACGCGGGCAAGCAGGCTGTGCTTCTCTCCGTGCCGCTGGTCTCGCAGCGGCACCGGGAGAAGCACAGCCTGCTTCTTGCCCGTGTTGCGCGAGCTCCAGGGCTCGCGCAACGCGGGCGAGCAGGCTGTGCTTCTCCCGGTGCCGCTGGTCTCGCAGCGGCACCGGGAGAAGCACAGCCTGCTTCTTGCCCATGTTGCGCGAGCTCCAGGGCTCGCGCAACGCAGGCGAGCAGGCTGTGCTTCTCCCGGTGCCGCTGCGAGACCAGCGGCACCGGGAGAAGCACAGCCTGCTCGCCCGCGTTGCGCGAGCCTCCAGGAGGTTCGCGCAACACGGGCAAGAAGCAGGCTGTGCTTCTCCCGGTGCCACTGCGAGACCAGCGGCACCGGGAGAAGCACAGCCTGCTTCTTGCCCGTGTTGCGCGAGCTCCAGGGCTCGCGCAACGCAGGCGAGCAGGCTGTGCTTCTCCCGGTGCCTGCTTGCCGCGGCCCCAGCCTGCTTGCCGCGGCCCCAGCAGCAACAGCAGCAGCGACCACCGACCAGTGACCAGGTAAGCGTATTTTTTATTATTTTTAATAGAAATATTAATTATCTCCTTTTGTGGTTTCAGGCTGGTTCCAGAGGGAAAGGTTTTTTAGGATCAGGTATGCTGATTCTTTGTGCAGGTCACAGAGGAAGGTAATGATTCCTGCTGATCTATAGGCAGTGTAATCCCCTTTAACAGTGCGATAAAGATAAAGACCAAAGGCAATAAGCTACTACATGATCCTTGCTCCCTAATGTAGGTTGCAGGTCAGATGAGGTTCTCCCCTCACAGTCAGGTCCATTCTTCCCCTGCTGTACCTTCAGACATCTCTCCTCAGTTGGTCAACAACTTCTCTAGCATTTCCAGCTTCCTTTGTCCAAACTCCCCAATGTTCATTTACACTGACCAGGATTGTAGCCTGGCTTTCTATTGGTCCAAGTAAAGATTCCATTACTCTGTCATCCAGGCCCAAACATTGCACTTGCATCAATTTTCACACAGTATCCCAAAGCATAATAATAACATATGTCTAGGCTGTTCTTATCTCTAGCTGAGCAAGATGAGGATTTTTAGGTCATCTGCATATACCCATCTGTGGATCTATACCCATAGGTCATCTGCGGATCCCCATTTGTATCTATATCAATAGGTACAAGTAGGAAATTGCAGGGGGGAGGGGGATCTCTTCATTCCTCCCCCCCTTTATTTCCTATAATAAATCATACATTGGAAGAACAGGGCTCAAAGAAAACTTCACGAGTACTCCTATTCTACACCTACAATCCCCTAGCAGTGAAAAATGGCTCAGTCAAGGCATGCACGGGGGGGGGGGGGGGGAAACTGGGGTCATATAGAGCATGCCAGAGGAATGTGCTGCTATATCTGAGCCTATTTCCCCTTCCATCCCACAATCTTTATGGAGGTGAAGGGAAGACTTAGCCCTCACTTCATCCTCAAAGCACGTAGTTGGTTCAGTAATCAATGGCTCCCATTCTATGGGGGACAAGTAATCTGGGACATAGTTAAGTTAATAAGGGGCAGCAAAATCTGCTTCTTGCCTCAAACACAATAGGTTTACCTGCATTTGGGGATGCCACTGTAATGGAAGTAAGACTGCCACAGCACTACTGATATTGTATGGCATGGTGGCCACCATCCATGGGAACCAAAGGTAGAACAATCTCCCCCCCCCCATCCAGAAGATAATTCCAGGATTCAAAGGAATAGAACACTCACAGCACAATCCTATCCAACTTACACCACCGGTGTAACCCAGCAGGGAAGGGCAGGGCGGGAGGCTTTGGAGAGGTAGGGAGATTTAAATCCCCTTTGAATCCCCCCTTTGGAGGGGATTTGAATCCCCTTTCCATTCTGGGGCCTCCCGTTCTCGCTGCACCGCTGGTTACACCGGTGGTGTAAGTTGGATAGGATTGCGCTATCAGTGTCAGGGTCAACTCTGAAAAAGCAACCCTGGCCCTTGCTCCAACAGTGGCAATGATGGCACAATAATGGGGTGTTGTGTAGATGGGGAGTGGGGTTGAAGAGGACAGGCAAACATGATGCGGTTCTAGTCAATCATTTAATCCACATTCCTTACTAAATACTGTATAGAGAGCCACACAACGTTATGAGAGTCTAAGGAAAACATGCCGTCCTCTTTCAGAGTACCATGCCCCATTCAAATGCATACCATACTTTCTCAACCAGACAGGATAATTGACTAGAAACGCTGGGTAAAGGATTGTTATGAATTCTAAATCATTTTTTTCAAAAATGTCTCATTCATCAAGTATTTGACAAAAAGTCACTGTATGGTGGAAAAAAGGTTCAGAGATGCATTTCAGTGCAAATACTGGTTGGTTTCCAGTCTAGGGAGGATAAATAAATTCTGGCTTGATTTCACTGGTATGTACTGAGATCAGAATGCACTAGCTGCTACTTTGCAAATCTGCAGATCATTTCCACTTCAGTAGGTGGTGCTCTTGCCCCTTCTTTTAATGGAAGTCTCCCCCCCCCTTTTTTTTGCAGGACTACTAACTCCAAGAACAACAGTACCCTAAGTACTAGCTCTTTAGTTCTGTCTGGTTCCCAGTAGGCCAGAAATTTCACTGTTCTGAACTTTGGCATTCCCTGGCAATGAAATCACAAGATCAATGAAGGTAAACCCTTTCTAAGAAGGAATTTGGCAAATAGATGAGAAAAGTAAATAAAAACTAAAACAGGTAGCTGGAACGTCTGTATCAGAAGCAATTATCCATTTAAAGTAAACATCCATACTCCCTCCGCTTCCAAAACCTTGGATCACCCAGGGTGTTTTAGGTGCCTGACTAGAAAAGCTGCCTTCCATAAATCATTATAGCTGCCAAAGTACATTTTCATTTTCCCTGATATATCCCTTCCTTTTATCAACCCTCCATCACCACCAATGGGATACTTCATTGTGCAAACCAAGATTGAATTGTGAGACTCTATCCTTGCCTTTCTCGACCACTCCCTAAAGTCTACCAAAGTTGATTGCTGCTACTCATTCCTTTTCATGAGACATAGAAGTCCAGTATATCCAAAAAAGGCAAAATGTTCTACACATATTTGGAAATCTTACTTTGGGCTTGCAAAATCTACAGGTGCTGGCATGTAAACAAGGGAAGCTTAATCCAGGTGCTGCCATCTCTTTGAACTATAATTACATTGCCGTTGATAATCCTGAAAGAAAGAAAGAAAGAAAGAAAGAAAGAAAGAAAGAAAGAAAGAAAGAAAGAAAGAAAGAAAGAAAGAAAGAAAGAAAGAAAGAAGATACTTACAAAACACTGGGATCTTCATATCCCACACATAAACCACATGTGATGCTTAATTACAAATGCATACGTAATAGACTTATTTATATCTATATTATATCCAGAGAGAGAGAGAGAGAGAGAGAGAGGAGGGAGGGACCACATGTGATGCTTAATTACAAATGCATACGTTATTTATATCTATATTATATCCAGAGAGAGAGAGGAGGGAGGGAGGGAAGAGTGCATTCTCACTACTATTGACACAGCTTAATAATAATGTTTCCCAGTGACAATCTGAAGTTAAATCCAGTTACATTGCTGTAGGAAGATTCAGAAGATCTGCAGGGAATATTTAGTGGAAATGGTTCTGAACTTCACTTTCATTGAATACCAGCTACTGGAGAGCAACAGTGGGAGAGTGTTGTTGCCTTCATGTCTGCTTGTGGCCGGGCTTCCAGAGTCATCTGATTAGCTACTGTGGGAAATGTGACACTAGAATGTATAGACTTTTGGTCTCTATAATGGCTCTTCTTATATTTAAAGGAACTAGTTTTGTTCTTGGAAGCAAGTGTATCTTTCCTAGACTCACTGCAGAGAATTATGGGTTGATCCCTCTTACAATATATGGAAGGTTTTTTAAAAAATCTAGAAATGGGGAATAACTGCTTTAAGTGAGCAATTGCAATATATGTATGAAATAGAAACAATCACAGCACTTAACTTGTCTGTTCAATTATTATTATTACTGCAATCCATTGTAAGCTACAATATTGCAATCATAAGACAATCTTTGAAGACAGTGCTGTAAACGTTGCTCACAGCTAACCCCAAACCATTAGAAGCAGCCAAATGAAGGTACTAGTTGCACTTTGCCACCTCATCATACCAAAAAACAAAACAAAAACCACAGAATAAAAAATATGTCATTAGACAAGAATTGCATGCATATAAACAAATTCATTTAAAAATGATGAATTTCTTCAGAAGTTTCATGTATGCCTTCTTGGGAGACAAGCTCTGCCTGAAGCAAGTAGTTATCTGGCTGAAATGTCACATTTGGCTGTGTTGCTGTTTAAAATATTTACATGATCTGAAGTACATCAAGTGCACTTTCCTTTCCTGCTTATAGAGGAGGACTATTTTTGAGGTCCCTTGGACTGCTAAATGAAATTAACCCTGACTGTTCCCTGGAAGGACAGGTACTAAGGCTGAAACTCAAATATTTTGGCCACCTAATGCAAAGAGAGGACTCTCTGGAGAAGACTCTGATGCTGGGAAAGACTGAAGGCAAAAGGAGAAGGGGAAGGCAAAGGATGAGATGGTTAGACAGCATCACCGACGCAACGAACATGAAAATGAGCTAACTCAGGAAGATAGTGGAGGACAGGAAGGCCTGGCGGGATATGGTTCATGGGATCACGAAGGGTCGGACACGACTTAACGACTGAACAACAACATTTTTGAGGTAGATGGATGTGAACAAATTGCAACCCCTTGGAAAAAGCTATTTTGGCTAACAACACCTAAGTGAGAGTAGCATAACCAAAAAGGAGGGTCATACTTTGCTAGAAGGGGAATAAAGCAAGAATAAAGATTCTTAGGCTGCAATTCTATGCACTCTTTCCTGGGGGTAAGCCCTACTGAACACAATGGGACTTATTTATTTATGAGTAGACATGCATAGGATTGTGCTGTTAATCGTAAATAGATGTGGGTTGGAAGGGAAGGCATTGGGGAAAGTCAAAATAAAGGATGAGTTAGAAGAAACAGAGACAGTCTTGCATTTCTTAAATCCCTTGGAATAAGCTATGAGAAAGTTTGTTCATCAGGAATCTGTAAGGATCAGAAACCACCCAACAAGGGAGACCCTTTCTTGCTAAAACACTATGCTGAACAGCAATGGCAAATCATGCCAGTAGATGGTGCTGTGGTTACATTAATTACTACCATTACACTGGATACCATGCAGGGTTTTTTTTTTTTTGGTTGTTGTTTTTTTTGTCTGTGGCTTTAGGAATTTGTGTCCTGCCCACAACAATCCTCTGGACGTCCTGAACTGTGGCCCAGGAAATCCTTCAGCATAAATAACCTTGGAAGCTACCCTGACCGTTTTTTGGAACACGGGCCTTCTCTTCATAAATCTATGACTTTTGTTGTGCAATGTGAAAGCAGTGCAGTTATTTCCCTCTGATTAATTGCAGCAAAAAATAAACTCAATGATCAATCCAAGCTCTGACATGTTTCAGCTTCACTGGAAACATGTGTAAGGAGGAGAGACCTTGAGGTTGCCTGAACAGCCCTGAGTCTTTACTTGAAGAAAGTACTCATTCTGAAGCTAGGTTGGATTTGTATTTGTGGTGGGGTTTTTGCTCCTAGTCCTGGCTTGACCTAGAATAGAAAAGGACCAGCAATGTAGCAGCCTTAGATCCATCTGATTCTAAGTAGGAGGTCAGGGTAACTAACGCGTAAGAGGGGTTCCATATTTGCCCTTTTTGTCTAAAAACACCCATCCAGAACTTCTTTGTGTAATAATGTTTATTTTATTTTCACATACTGCCTCTGTGGATGTACATTTTCTTTCAGAAGTTCGGAACGTGAAAAAAACAGGACAAACAAGGGGGAGGGGAGAAGGAAAAGAATTAATATAGGCAATAATTAAACAAATAACATGGACCAAATGAAAACAAAGACTGAACTGACGTCCCCAGTATTCAAAAAATAACAGGAAATACAAAAATCCAGTATGCAATATATATATATATATATATATACACGCACACATATATAAAAATAACTCTTTTTTAATGGATGTAAAGGAGGGTAACCATTTAAATACGGATAACTTCTTTCACGCTGAATCATCCACCCAGCTACTCTCATTCCTCCTCACACACCGAATTCATTGCACTTCGCCTGGCCAGGCCGTTCAAGTATAAAGCCATCGCTGCCCAGAGGGACACACGAGTAGCCGATTCCCTGCCGCGTGGGGTGGAGTGGGTGGGGGAAAGTCAGTCAATATACGGAGCAAGGGAAAAAGTCAGTACGCCCACACTGAAAAAAGCTCACTGGAAAGGGCGGCCTCAGAGTGCCGGTAGTGTTTGCCGTGTAGTGTTCGTTTCAGCGCGCCCCTTCCCACCATCGCGCGGTGCCGCCTTCCTTCAAGCACACGCCAAGCTCAGTCTCCGGGCCCTGCCAGTGGCCCGCGCTGGCAGCCGGGCTGTTTCCCTGGCGATGCCGGCTCAGCCTTCGCTTTGGCAGCCGCTGCAACGCTTACATCCTCCGAAAGGGGCGTTGTGCGTTGGCGCTTCTCAGGGCTGGGCAAGAAGCGAAGTGCTCCGCGAGGCCAGCAGACGAGACAGTATCGATATGCTGCCTCCCCCTAAAGCGGCGGCGGGAGTCTCCCTTAGCGAGCGCCGCCTGCGGCCGTATCCCTGCGGGCTGATCTTGTTGGCGGGGGCGGAGCCGTCCTTGTCCTTGTCGGTGAGCCGGTAGATCTGGTGCGCCAGCTTGTGCATGGTGCACGTCCCGAATCTGCAGCCTATGTGCCCGCTGGGGTTGAGGTGCGTGTAGCTGTTCATGCGGTAGCGCTTCACGCGGATGTGCGCATCCTCCGGGCGGCTGGCGGGAGGAAGAAGAGACAGTGTGAGAGGGGCTGGTGGAGGGAGAGAAGCCCTCAGCCTGGCTCGGCTCCAGGGAGCTGGCAGAGGGAAACAAACACCCGGGAGGCCGGCGTGGGGCAAAAGTACTCTCCCCAGAGATCACGGCCTGAGACACCTACTACTCCCCAGGCCTTCGGGCTCTGAAGGCAGGGCTTTTAACGTTCAGTCCCTGGCTTGGCTTTCAGTCACGTTGTGCACACCTGAGACCGTCTCTCTCCCCGAGACAACTTGGGAACTGCTCGCGCGCCCCCCCAGCCCTGCTCCTCTCCCGCCAAAACCTCCTCGGGACTCGGGTCTCAGCTGTTCCCAGCGAACGCCGCCTGGCAGCGTCTAAACAAGCCTTCAGAAGCAGCAGCGATAATTACCTGGGCTGCGCCATTCCAGGCTCGCCTTTCACGTCCTGGGTGCGGACGAGAGACCGCACGTTTGCATCAGCCGCTTGTCCAGTGAGGAGCGTCGCGGCTGGGAGCTTCACGTCCCGCCTGGCTCGGCTCAGCGCCCATTTGGTCCACCTGAAAGAGGAAGAAAAAAGAACAGCCGGTGAAAAGAGAGTTCGCCGAACCAAGGGGGGGGGGTGCTGAAGGAGCCCGTGGGGTCGCCCTGCGCCTTAGGAGAAAACCAGCGGACTCCGAATCCGGGCTTTTGCCCTTGAAGGGCGGCAGGGTCTGTTTCGCAGAGGGCACGGGGAGGTTGAGCTTCACTGAAGTGCCTCAAATTGCGGTCCCGAACTTCGCGTGGGGGAATTGGATCTTGACACGGAGTCGCCCTCCGTCCCCGGCCGCTTAACACCGACGCCGCGCGGGTGGCCACTTACTTTCGCTTAAAGTCTGATGCAACGTCCAGCTTGGCAGCCTCCAGCCCGAGGAAGGAGAAGGAGCCCAGGTAGAGCAGGGCGAAGGAAACCAGTTGCATCCTGGCCAGGGAGAGAAAAGGGGGACGGGATAAGCCTAGTTTCTTCCTTCCCTAGAGGAGACCCTCAAGGCAGCTGTGCGCCCTCCCCGTCCCCCGAGCGGCGAACTCTGTGCCACTCCGAGCCAGTATTTGCTCAGCAATTCATCACAGCAAGATCAATAGGAGAGCTTCCAACGGTCACGGTTGTCAAGCTTTCGATTTACACAGAAGGGTGAAGGTTGAACTGACCGCCGCTCGCTGCCCCCCCCCGTTGCCTCCCCCCCGCCAGTTGCCTTCACTGGGCTGTAGCGTCACGAAGTACCTGCATTCTCGTGCCTTGTCAAGGCAGCAAAGCTTCCTCGCCAGCTGTGCGAGGTTGCCAAGTTTTACAAGACCACCCCCTTGTTTTTGGTTCCCATTCGCGCAAGCCCCCTCCCAGCTGTAACCCACTGACCACCACGTTCGCTCCGGACCTCGTCCTTTGAATTGCTTGGGGCTAATCTAGGGCGGCAATCCAAATCAGCTCTGGAGCTCCAGGGTGCAGAGTTGTCCCAATCCCAAAACCTGCGAGCACTTTCTTTCTGATCAACTTCTTCAGTCCCCCTTTTAACAGCACCTCGGTTCCTTCCCCCCCATTCCCGCACGTGCCTCATTCTTCGATGTAAGAAGAGCTTCATACCTGATCGTGACGATAATCCACGAGGAGGGAATCCTAATATCACGTGAATCCCCAAAATGTCAAAATAACACAGATCTTTTCCGAACTGCTCAGCTCCGAGAGGGACTTGCTTGCGCCACCGAGCTAACTATCCACTAAGCCGCGCGCCGCTTAGTTTTATAGAGCAGCGCTCGGCAGGGAGGGGTGCGGGGGGGAGTAGGGGGAGGGGCTACTCATGCTGATCTTTCTGCCCTTCGGATTAGCAATACTCAGGGACCCGTTTCACCTCGCCCTGTAGTCTCGCAAAATCGCCCCTCCTCTGGTGTGCAGTCAAGTGCAAGCGCATGAGAAGAGCCTTGCCGGATCGGGTAGCAGGGCAAACTCGTCGAGCACTCTCTTTCCAACAATTGTTAGCCAGTGTTCAGGAAGAAGCCCTCACAAACAGGGCACATAAGCAGCACGCCTCCCTCCCGCAGTTTCTGGCGTTTAGGAGTAAACTACCTCTGAACCTGGCAGTTCAGTTCATGGCTTGGTGGACCTATCCTTCAGCTTCTATAAACTGGTAGTCATCCCCGAGCTAGAACTGAAAGCTTTGACAAGTTCATCAAAAACACGAGGAAGAATCAGAACAGCCCAAATGATGTGTTTCAGAGGTGGTTGCAGACACAGTTGTGCCTGCCACAGCAGTGTGATGATAAAAAGAAGAATAATTAGTAAATTTGATTTGTATTTGTCCGTGACATTTCCTTTACGGTTTGGGATTTCCTTACTAATAATAATTTTAATTTCCGGGTCAAGTTCAACAGTGATAAATTATAAATATTGAAATAGACTCCAGAAGAACGTTTTTTGTGTGTGCAAAAATTACCGACGGGGAGCTATCAACAGTTAAAACAGAAGAGTGACCATTCATTGTTCAAAGTTATGAAGAAAAAAGGGGTGAGAATTTGCCAGGGCGGCGTAGCAGTGGTACAAAGTAGTACCTAGTTTCAAATGAGCTTTATTGTTTATCCTGCGCTGCGCTGTGCCTCCCCATTCGCCCGCAGGGATTTTCATCGGCCACAGGCACACGTTCGATTCCACACGTAGCCTGCTGCGGCCCGTCCAGGCTGAACCAGCTGTGCCTCCAGAGCGCTTGCTTGCAACACAATGCAAATCTAGGGATGGAGGATGGCGGGTGTCCGTTCGACTCTATCCGCCAGTTCCCCGCGCCGCCGCGGGGATTTCCTCCTCCTGCAAGTGCCTTGTGTCGTTGAGAAACGCGAAGGGCATGAAACTTGATTTTTTTAAAAACTCCCCTAACATGTCCTGATACGATAGCTCTTCTTCAGTTCTGCGAAATGGCCAAGGCAAACAGGTGTACCTATGCCTGTCTGCTGTGTGTTGATACACTTCCTTCCGATATTGTTGTGTTATATTGGGTAACTGCGGCGTGCCTCAGGTCTGGGTGAGGTGTGTGCATAGATCCACGGACGGACAATCTAGATGTCCTTGTTTGATTATTATCCGGATGATGATGACTCAGTTTCAGATGACGATACCTCCCTAGTCAGCAGCACCCTCAGGAATTATGTGGCTCTCGTTTGCTTAGAAAGCATTTGAGGGGGGGGGGGAGCGAGAGTCACGTTCCAGGTTCTAGGATCTATATCCGTATTTTCCTTTTCGTTGCGCTCCCCACTAACAATCAGCGGGTAGGTACATTGACACTTGACAGCACAATCCTAAGCATGTCTACAGAAGTAAGTCCCATTGTGTTCAATGGGACTTACTCCCAGGAAACTGTGTATAGGATTGCAGCCTCAAAGCCAGCAACCCAGAGCTTCCACACTCATTAGTTTTCTGGTTGGGAGCTGCGTTACAAGGTAGTGCAGATTTTTTATTGCAATCCTTCTATACCTACTTCCCTAGGAGTCAGTCCCACAGGACACAATGGGACTTACTACTGAGGAGACATGTATAGGGTTACATTGTTAAGGCCCAATCCTATCAGAGGCATCCTTGGGCTGGGCGGGGGCCCCTGGCGGCAGGGGGTGTCAAGCAGCAGGGGCACACTTTTGCTGCGCTGCTGAAATTCAGTGTCGAGTGGCATCAAAGCAGCTCCCCGGCGGTTTTTCGGCCGTTTTTAGGCTGCTGTGCCACTGCATCAGCTCTGGAAAGTTGGATAGGATTGGCCCCTACATTAGGGACCTACAAACTTGCTTAAGCAGTGGCTAGAGACTATATGCTAAACAACAACAACAACAGTATTTATATACCACCTTTCTTGGTCATTGGATTTCAACCCTTGACTTTAATCCAAGGCGGTTTACACAGGCAGGCAATTCTAAACCGTGGTTTTTACATTTTACAATAAATGTTCCAATCTTTCATAGAACGCTACTTTCCAGGTGTTTCTTTCACAGTCTGGCCTCTCTCTGGCATTCACCTCACATACATTGACTGACAGGCAACTCCCCCTCACAGAGTACTGGCTGCTGCAGCTGCAGCTTGTCAGCGGCGACAGCTCTTCGACTGCTCATGGATTCTTTTGGGAGTCTCAAACTGCTGACCTTGATCTTCAGGCATATGAGGCTGCAGCTCTACTAACTGAGCTAGATCATCTGCTCTTTACCTTCGCCAGTGGCGATCCTACACCCCCACATGCCTGTTGCAGGCCTCCCCTCCGCCCCTCGTAAAACTTTAGGTTTCATTTTCAGGGTTTTCTGGGGGTTTTATGGGGATTTAAGGGTTGTGTGCCCCCAGGGTGCCTCTTCTGTGCCCCCAGGGTGTGTGTGTGCTTTTGGGGTACTTAGCTTGTCTCGGCGGGGCGCAGGCATCATGTTCTCACTCCGGACAGGAACTTCCGGCGCCGCCATCTTGAATGGGCAGGACTCTCTAGGACTCTGGAGGAGACCAACGGAGAGAGAGTCCCTACAGAGTCCTGCCCATCCAAGATGGCGGCGCCGGAGGTTCCTGTCTGGAGTGAGAACATGATGCCTGCGCCCCGCCGAGACAAGCTAAGTACCCCAAAAGCACACACACACCCTGGGGGGCACACAAGGGCCCTGGGAAGCAGCAGGGGGCGGCAGCTGCCGTGAAAAAGAAAAAAAAGGGAAAAAGCTGAAAAAACCGGGAAAATAAAACCGAAACTTAAGGGGGCCTGTGCCCCCTAATTAGCTTCAGCGCCCTACGCCCTGGTGCCCACTGCACCACCGCACCCCATTCTGTGACGCCACTGATGTCCTTCGCTAAAGGTAAGTGAAGCAGCCTGTGCAGAATGACTCTGGTGAAAAGTGGTGGCAACCTGGATCAACTACTTTACAGTTGGTAAACACCACGAAAAGGGAGGGGGGAATCCAATGAAGGTGAAGTGCTTTAAAGTCATTGTCATACTGATTGTGATTCCAGCATTTTTTTCTTTCAAAACCAGGAAAAGGAATGTTGTACTTATTGTTTCCTGGTCACACCACACTCCCACATGATCAAAGGTGGTTGATCAACACAAGAGGGAGAGTGACAGCGATGGATTGTATGGACTGTAGGTGAGTTTTGAAGTGAAAGGGCTATCCATCTACCCCCCCCCAATGTTTTACACTTTAATTCTGTTGATACATACTTTAGTGATGCTGTGAGGAAATAAAATCGTTACTTGGGCAGCATAATCCTGTATACGATACGGTAGCCGGCCTAAAGGGCTGGCTGCCGTATCCTATCCAGGTCCTGGGCTGCCCCAGGGCAGCTTGGGTGCAACCTTGAGGGAAGGGGACAATCGCCCCCTTCCCTTGGTGCAACCCGGCCTAGGCCCTATGAACCTACTCGAATGTACGTGAACTCTGGCACTCGTGTAGGACTTACCTGCTCCGGTGGGTGCAGGGACAGGTAGGAGACAGGGTAAGGGCTGCCGGCCGCTGCACCATCGGTCCTTACTCACTGGGTGCCGTGAAAGTGCTTTACGGCACTTTCACAACACCCTGCACCAGGGGAGCGCATGCTCCCCCGGTGCAATTTCTACATAGGATTGTGGCGTAAGTAACTTGCATTGTTTCTAAGGAGGGGAGGTGCATCTGGACATTTACTTTGTAAAACTACAGACAAATAATATAGTTGGATCCTGCTACTGTATTTCAGTACACCTGCAGACGTTAAGCTTCCTAATATTGGCCCAGTGTCTTGAGCCATCTAATTCAGTATTTTCCACTCTGACTGGCAATATAAGGAGCAGCGCCCTCCTTTTTTCAGGAGCAGCGAGTGGCCTCACGGGAACGAAGTGGCTCACGGGGACAAAGTGGCAAGATAAAAAAGACACAGCGAGTTAAGCAGCTGGGCGAGTTCAGCAGCGGGGCGAGGAAGCCAGGCCCCACACACTGCCCGGCACGTCCCTTGAAGAGAGGAGAGCTCCAGCAACATTAAGGTACCCAAACTTTGATAAATCCATAACTTACACTCAAAAGCTATGCAGTCAGACAGCCAGCAGAAGGGTGGGGGCTATCCAGTGTTTTGCACTGAGTGTCACATGTATGACTATCTGCCTCTTGGGCACAAGTCATGGGTGTGTGCTCGGTGCAAAGAGCTCCAGGCTCTCAGGGAACGGGTTCGCTCCCTTGAAGCCACGGTTGCTGACCTGGAGAAGCAGAGACAAGTAGAGAGGACCCAGGGTGAGACTTCTAGGGACGTGGAGGCATCGTCCTACCCTCAGTTGGCCAGCGCCTCAGCTGCCAGGAAAGGGAGTCTCAGGGCTGGAGGACATTGCTCTGGAAAAGAGGGAAACAATCCCACAGTGGGGACCCCTTCTTCAGGTGATGGGCCCGTATCCAGTCGCACTATGGATACTCCTCTGGGGAGGGGGGGGAAGGGGGCTTCTTGTTGTGGGTGACTCTATAGTCAGGAACATAGAAAGGGGGGTCTGTGACGGATGTGAGGACCGCACGGTGACTTGCCTGCCTGGTGCGAAGGTTGCGGACATCACCTCTCGTCTAGATAGGCTGGTAGAGAGTGCTGGGGAGGAGGTAGCGGTTGTGGTGCATGTTGGCACCAACGACGTGGGGAAATGTAGCCGGGCGGTCCTGGAGGCCAAATTTAGGTTGCTAGGTAGGAAGCTCAAATCCAGGACCCCAAAGGTAGCGTTCTCAGAAGTGCTACCTGTTCCACGCGCAGGGCCAGCTAGGCAGGCGGAGCTCAGGGGTCTCAATGCGTGGATGAGACACTGGTGTCAGGAGGAGGGGTTTAAGTTTGTTAGGCACTGGGGAACGTTTTGGGACAAGCCAGGCCTGTACAAGAGGGACGGGCTTCACTTGAACCAAAACGGAACCAGACTGCTGGCGCGTAACATTAAGAAGGTGGCAGAGCAGCTTTTAAACTGACTCCTGGGGGAAAGCCGACAGGAGCCGAGGGGCATCCGGTTCGGGACTCCTCATCCCTCGGGAATGAGGGTGCAGAGGATGGGGAACAGTCAAGTAATAACAGAGTAAGAATTGGGAGTGGTAGCGTGATGGGACATGACAGCCAGTCTAGCAAGACAGAAGGCTGCAGGAATAAAGGGGCAAACATGCAGCCCTTCTTGGGGGACCAGGTATATAAGTGCTTTTATGCAAATGCCCGAAGTCTTCGGGCAAAGATGGGAGAACTGGAATGTTTGGTGGCTAGGGAAAACATTGACATAGTAGGTATAACAGAAACCTGGTGGAATGCGGAGAACCAGTGGGATACTGCAATTCCAGGATATAAACTCTATAGGAGGGACAGAGAGGGGCGTGTTGGAGGTGGGGTGGCCATCTATGTCAAAGAGGGGGTAGAATCCACCAGAGTAGAGCTGGAGGGGGGCTCTGACTCCTCCGTAGAATCACTGTGGGTTAGCTTACCAGGCTCAAAGAGTGATGTAATAGTAGGGGCATGCTACCGTCCTCCAGATCAAAAACCTGAAGGGGATCTTGAAATGAGGAAGCAAATCAGGGAGGTGTCAACGAGAGACAGGGTTGTAGTCATGGGGGACTTCAATTATCCTCACATCGACTGGGTCAATTCATGCTCAGGTCATGAAAGAGAGACTGGATTTCTGGATATGTTAAATGACTGTGCCTTAGAGCAGCTTGTCACGGAACCGACCAGAGGACAGGTGACTCTGGACTTGATATTGTGTGGCACTCAAGATCTGGTCAGGGAGGTAAATGTTACCGAACCGTTGGGGAACAGTGACCATGCTGCGATCTGTTTCGCCATGCATGTCGGAGGGAGAGTGCCGAGCAAATCTGACACGAAAACCCTTGACTTCCGAAGGGCAGACTTCCCCAAAATGAGAAGACTAGTTAAGAAAAAGCTGAAAGGGAAGGTAAAAAGAGTCCAATCGCTCCAGAGTGCATGGAGGCTGTTTAAAACAACAGTCATAGAGGCCCAGCGGGAGTGTATCCCACAAAGGAGGAAGGGCTCGACCAAGTCCAGGAGGATGCCGGCATGGCTAACAAGCACAGTTAAGGAGGCTATAAAAGGCAAGGAAGCTTCCTTCCATGAATGGAAGTCTAGCCCTAATGAGGAAAATAAACAGGAGCACAAACTGTGGCAAAAGAAATGTAAAAAGATGATACGGGAGGCCAAGAAAGACTTTGAGGAACGTATGGCAGGCAACATAAAAGGGAATAATAAAAGCTTCTTCAAATATGTTAGAAGCAGGAAACCTGCCAGGGAAACGGTTGGTCCGCTGGATGGTGAGGGAGAGAAAGGGGTGATAAAAGGGGACTTGGAGACTGCAGAGAAATTAAATGAGTTCTTTGCATCTGTCTTCACGGCAGAAGACCTCGGGCAAATACCGCTGCCGGAACGGTCTTCCCTGACTAAAGAATTAAGTCAAATAGAGGTTAAAAGAGAAGACGTCTCAGACTTAATTGACAAAATAAAGATCAATAAATCACCAGGCCCGGATGGCATCCACCCAAGAGTTCTGAAGGAACTCAAGAATGAAGTTGCTGACCTCTTGACCCAAATATGCAACTTGTCCCTTAAAACGGCCACTGTGCCAGAGGATTGGAGGATAGCTAATGTCACGCCAATCTTTAAAAAAGGAAGGAGGGGAGACCCGGGAAACTACAGGCCGGTCAGCTTAACATCTGTTCCAGGGAAGATGGTGGAAAGTCTCATTAAGGATAAAATCTTAAAATACATAGAAGAACAAGCTCTGCTGAGGGAGAGTCAGCATGGCTTCTGCAAGGGGAAGTCTTGCCTCACAAACCTGTTAGAATTTTTTGAAAAGGTCAACAGGCATGTGGATGCGAGCGAACCCGTGGATATTATATATCTGGATTTTCAGAAGGCGTTTGACACGGTCCCTCATGAAAGGCTCCTGAGAAAACTCCACAGTCAGGGAATAAGAGGGCAGGTCCTCTTGTGGATTAGGAACTGGTTGAAGACCAGGAAACAGCGAGTGGGAGTCAATGGGCAATTTTCACAATGGCGAGAGGTGAAAAGCGGTGTGCCCCAAGGATCGGTCTTGGGACCGGTGCTTTTCAACTTATTCATAAATGACCTGGAGTTGGGGATAGGCAGTGAGGTGGCCAAGTTTGCAGATGACACTAAACTTTTCCGGGTGGTAAAGACCAGCAGGGATTGTGAAGAGCTCCAGAAGGATCTCTCCAAACTGGGAGAATGGGCAGCAAAATGGCAGATGCGCTTCAATGTAAGTAAGTGCAAAGTGATGCACATTGGGGCAAGAAACCAAAATTTCACATATACGCTAATGGGTTCTGAGTTGTCTGTGACGGATGAAGAGAGAGATCTTGGGGTGCTGGTGGACAGGTCGATGAAAGTGTCGACCCAGTGTGCGGCGGCTGTGAAGAAGGCCAATTCCATGCTCGGGATCATTAAAAAGGGGATTGAGAATAAAACGGCCAATATCATTATGCCTTTGTACAAATCGATGGTAAGGCCACATCTGGAGTATTGTGTCCAGTTCTGGTCACCATACCTCAAAAAGGATATAGTTGAATTGGAAAAGGTGCAGAAAAGAGCGACCAGAATGATTTGTGGGCTGGAGCACCTCCCTTACGAGGAAAGGCTACAGCGTCTGGGGCTTTTCAGCCTAGAAAAAAGGCGCCTGAGGGGGGACATGATTGAGACTTATAAAATTATGCATGGGATGGAGAGAGTGGATAGAGGGAAATTCTTCTCCCTCTCGCACAACACCAGAACTAGGGGACACGCACTAAAATTGAGTGGAGGGAGAGTTAGAACAGACAAAAGAAAATATTTCTTTACCCAGCGTGTAATTCATCTGTGGAACTCCTTGCCACAGGATGTGGTGATGGCACCTGGCCTAGATGCCTTTAAAAGGGGTTTGGACAAATTCATGGAGGAAAAGACCATCACAGGTTACAAGCCATAAGCAACCTCCTGGTTTTTTAGAAGTGGGTTTTCTCTGTGCCAGGTGCAAGGGAGTGGCGACTGGACACAGGTATCTTGTTGTCTCGTGTGCTCCCTGAGGCATCTGGTGGGGCCACTGTGTGACACAGGAAGCTGGACTAGATGGGCTTTTGGCCTGATCCAGCAGGGCTCTTCTTATGTTCTTATGTTCTTAATAGTTTCCCAGATTGGGATCTCTCAAGACCTACAATCTAAAACTCATAATCTGGAGTTTTAACCTGGGACCTTCTGCATGCTAATCTAGTGTTCTACCACTGAGCTACGAAACTCTCACCTAAGTTTATGATTTGCTCCTGTTAGGGCCCAATCCTATCCAACTTTCCAGTGCCAATGAAGCTGAGGTAAGGGAACAAATGTTACCTTCAGGAGGCCTTTGTGACTGCCCCCCCCCCACTGCATGATGCAGTGCACACCCTGTTGTCATGGCTGCATCAGTGCTGGAAAGTTGGATAGGATTGGGCCCTTACAGCTCAATCCTGGGTAAATCTAGAGTGGCGGAGCGCATGTTCCGCCGCTCTAGAGTGTCACAAACGTGCTATAAAGCGCATTTGTGACTCCGAATGAGTAAGGACCGCCGGGGCGAAGGCCGGCAGCCCTCACTCCGCCGGGGGAACATTCCTGCACCTGCCGGTGAAGGCAAGTCCTGCACCAACCAGTGCAGGGGCAGACCAGATGGCGAGGGCGGATGGCCATTGTCCAAACTGGGCGGGGAGAGGGTGGGGATATTGGCAGTGCACTCCACCGATATCCTGGGTCTTCTCCCAGCCCAGTTCAGCCTACCTCCCCTGGCTCGAATGTATGCCAGCTTAAAAGCTGGTGTACATTCAAGGAGGCCCATAGGCAGGCGCATAACTGGATCTCCCGGCGCCCGACTCGGGAGTTCCAGGCGGCGCCCATGTGGAACCTTGGCGCGGCCGTTAGACCGCGCCGCGATTTGGGGGGGCGACTCGGAGGGACTCTGCCGCAGGTGCCCCCCACCGGGTAGCGTCACTAGACGCGCGTCACCCGGGAACAGGAAGGCAGGGAGACACGCGTCACCCCCGCCCCCGGCAAGGCCCTCAGAAACGTTCTGCGCATGCGCGAAAAAAGAATAAATAGCGCAGCGACGCAGTGGGCCTTCTCAGAAGACCCTGGACTGCCGGTCGTGGCAGTCGTTCCGGGGCTTTCTCCGGATCCAAGGCCGGGAGAAGGCCTCGGTGCACCCGCCCACGTCACCCGTCGGGAGGCTCTCCGAGCCCGGGAGAAGGTCTCAGGACACTCCGAGGCCTTCTCCCGGGCTTGGAGAGCCTCCGGATGGTGACGCGGGTGGGCACACGGGGGGCTCGGAGCCTCCGCCCCTCGGGGCGAGATTTCGTGATCCAAGCTGCTGCCGGCGCCCGGGTAAGTTTAAAAATGAAGATGGCGGCTGCGGCGGCCATCCAAACCGGGCCGGGACAGAACCGGGAATCGTGGCCGATTCCCGGGACTGTCCCGGAAAAACCGGTACGGATTGTAAGCCTACTTAATCCTCATATTAGCAAACGTTCGGTTTGGCCTCAGGAAAACTGATAGGTTACTAACTTATGGTACGTTACCTATTTCATGTCTTTAATACTGTTCCACATTGTGCAGGGCCTGTTATATTCAATATCTCAGGAGAATTAAGGAGATTGCTCTAGCGCCCGTTGTAATGCTTTCGTAAAGCACTTTGTGGATAAAATAGCTCAGATCTGATTTGTCTTGGACTCTGCATTGACAGGGACAATAGATGCCCCTTGTGTAACTGCCCGTCCAGTTAGTTGGATTCTTTTAAGTTTATACAGCCTGAGGATGTGCACAGGATCCTCTGGAGTGTGAGGCCTGCTGCTTGTTTTCTCGATCCTTGCCCAGCATAACTATTCCCGAGGAGGAGTTAGCTGAATGGGGACAGTAAATTCAACTCTTAGGGAGAGGGTATTGTCAAAAGCCTCAAAGGTGGCAGTAATTCACCCTCTCCTGAAAAGCCCTCCCTTGACCAATGTCCTTTTGGTCAATGAACTTGACCAATGAACCTTTGACCAATGTCCAACTTCCCTTTTTTGGGCAAAGTGGTTCAGCAGGTGGTACCGTCTCAGTTCCAGGGAATTCTGGAAGAAGTGGATTATCTGAACTGCTTTCAATCCAGTTTCAGGCTAGGCTATGGGACAAAGATGGCCTTGGTCACCTTGGTTGATGACCTGCCCTGGTGACTAGACAGGGGCAGTACATCTCTATTGGTCCTCCTGGACCTCTCAGAGGCTTTCAACAGCACTGACTATGGTGTCTTTCTGGTGATTGACTTGCGGGGTGCCACAGGGATCTATTTTATCCCCCATGCTATTTAACATCTACATGAAACTGCTGGGGGAGGTCATCCAGGATTTTGGAATTGGGTGTCACCAATAGGCAGATGGCACCCAGTTCTGTTGTTCTTTTTCACCAGTTTCCAAGGGGTCTGCTGAAGTTCTGAAGTGCTGCCTAGAAGTGGTTGGGGCCTGGATCAGGGCTAATAAACTGAAATTAAATCCAGACAAGACAGATTGTCCTGCCTGATTCAAAAAGCCAGGATGCAGGTCCTAGATCCACAACTTGCTCTGGATGAGGTAGCACTCCCACTGAAAAAGCAGGTACAAGCCTGGGAGTCCTCCTGGATCCGCAGCTGTCCTTGGATTGTCAGGTGGTGGCTGTGGTTAGGGGGGCCTTTGTCCAATCTTGACTGGTGCATTGAATTGAATTAAAAAAAAACTTTATTGGCATAACAGAACAAAAGAACACATAAAAACATACAAAAACATACCAATAGTTGCCCTGATTCCTACCGTGAATATTTAAATCTGTCCCTGCACAACTATCACCAAGTGGGCAAATGCAGCCACCTTCTTAAGAATAACCCCCTCCACCGCAGATAAAAGAGCACCAGCTGCGACTGTACCTGAATCAGTTGGCTCTGGCTCTGGCGATTCATGCCCTAGTGACATCTCATTTAGACTACTGCAATGCACTCTATGTGGGGCTGCCCTTGAAGAAGACCTGAAAGCTGCAGTTAGTGCAGAATTTGCCAGCCTGAGCAGTCACTGGGGCTCAGGAAGGGGGAGGGATCGGCAGCGGCCTCCTTTGTCACATCCTATCCCCCTTTCTGGAACTGGCCTGTGGTACACAGCTGGCTCGATTGTGCTTCAGCAAAATAGCTGGAGCAAATTTGAGTAGACCCATTGGGGCAGCTGGGGCTCTACTCGGGGTAAAGGGATTAATGTTTTTATCTGTTCCTTGTATCATTGATAATTATTTTTATTTTATTGTTATTTTTATGTTTTCTTTGTTTTATGTTTTTATATTAACTGTACACCACTTGAGCTCTGGAAAAGTAGTTTATAAATCTTTATAATAAGTAATGATTTGGAATTAACATAGTGATAACTACTATCCGTATATATCTCACAGAGCAATCCTGTGCAATTCCATGCTGGTGGAGCTACCACTCCACTGGCGTTAGGTGTAGCAAACGTGACATAAGGCACATTTGAGGCACAATGTGAGTAAGCGGCACCGGCCCTATATTATTTGCAGGATTGAGTAGTGAGTCTTACTTATTACCTGTTTCCACATAGAACAATGAACAACGCAAATACAAATTATAAAAGAAAACATAAGAACATTAAGAAGCTTACATCTCCTAAACTTATAATTCAAAAGTCTACAACAAAATGACAAATAACAAAGCTATATCTTGTGAGTGACAATGTAATGTTTAAGATAATGATAACAGTGTTTGCATAATAGCAAACTTCTCTTAACTTCCAGTAAGACAACATCATTCTCTAAACTCAGGAAAGTACCTATAAATTTCTGCACCGAAAGGAAACTTGCAATAGCTGTGGTGTTCCAAGGAACCGTTTAGGAGAAATTCGAGATGGGGTAAAGATATTAATAAATCATTCGTCAAAGCTATTTTTAGCATTCCCAACAGTGACAATCTTGAAATATTTGCAGATTACAACTAACTTTTTCAGTGAAATTTACAGCCCATTCTTAATTCCCCCCCCATTTATGCAGCTGCACCAGCAGAGCATGCGTTGCATCCAGTGGGGAGGGGGAGGCATCCGGAGGCCTCCTTGAGGTAAGGGAACATTAGCCTGGGGCTAGTCTCTGCTGCCCCAGTGGGTCTCCTCGGATCTGTCCCAGCTAATTTGTTGGTACAAGTCCAAGGAGAATAAGGGAAAGAGAATGGGGCTGGGATGCCAGTGCACACAAGTGCCACAGGCAACCATCTCCTCCCTTCCCCGAGCCTCCCTCAGGGGTGGATCCTGGCAGCAGAAGCATGCGTCAAGATGCTATCCCCTTTTTCGCTGCCCGATACGCAACCTGCCTCTCCTCTGACTTATTTTAGCAAAAGAGTTGGTGTAGGTCTGAGGAGACCATAGGTGATCTTATCCAACTTACACCACCGGTGTAACCAGCAGGGCAGGGCAGGGCGGGAGGCTTTGGAGGTGAGGGTTGATTTAAATCCCCTTTCAAGCGGATTTGAATCCCCTTTCCATTCTGGGGCCTCCCGTTGTCGCTGCACCACTGGTTACACCGGTGGTGTAAGTTGGATAAGATTGTGCTGTAAGTGGCCTACCGGCAGGTAAGGAAAAATAATTATTTACCTCTTGAGGCCCATTTGGTCACACACCATAGCATGCAGTGCGCGCTTTGTTTGCATGCAATGGACTGGCAGGGGATAGGATTGGGCCGTAAGAAGAATGCACTCTAGATACTTTGTGAATGAGGTTATGTATTGGGGGAAAGGGGGCAAATAATGTTGACAAGGGCTTGGAGCAGTGGGACAACTGGTGCTTACTAGAATGACAGAGTCATAGTGTGGCTCTGGAATGACAGAGTCATAGTGTGGCTCTGGAATGACAGAGTCATAGTGATTTGCTGAAGTGCTGCAGATGTAGAAGAATAAACAGGGAAGGAGATGGAAGAAGGGAGAGAGAGGGAATAAAATGGTCAAAGAAGCAGTTTACCTTTCTCCATGGAGACAAATAGCATGAAAAGTGCAATAACACAGCACAGTGAGACCCTCACTAACATACCAAGGTTAGGGAGTGGGGAGAAGAAGGAACAAGGAGGAACTTCGAGTGGGAAGGCCACTTTGGAGGGCAGAGGAATGAGCAACAATGGCCTTGGAGGGATGAGATGTACTTTGGAGGTCTCTCTGGCCTGATTATTTATATAATTTTTACACTTGGAAAGGGGACTGATCCTCTGAGCTGCAGTGTGCAGCAGATTACTGGCAATGGGGGAGGGATAAAAGTTTGTTAACCCTCTCTAGTGATTTCCCCACAAAAATTCCTTCCCCTCCCCCGTTGCTTTTCCTATCTGTCCGTTCTTGGGTGAAGGGGAGCAGCTTGGGGAGCAATTTTTAACAGAAAAATAACTGGAAATGGAAGAGTTAAGATGCCCTTCTTTCTTCACCAGTAATCCACTGCTGATTGCAACCTCTGCAGCAGCATTTAATTTTTTTAAAAAGAAAAACAACATGCAACATGCAATCAAAGAAAAACAACATGCAACTCAGCATTGCATGTGGTTTTGTCCTTAAACTGTCATAAGGAAACTAACTCCTCGGTGCCTGAAACAGACTCTGAAGCACAGGGTATTTATGCAGATGATGAAAGTTTGGATGAGTGTATCTCAGAGATTTTGTATTCCCCAAAACTGCTCTGGCTCAGTTTAAATAGAGTCATGGCCCATCCTGAAAGAATGAATGCTTGATCCAGCCATCAAACCCAGAGGCCTTTTCAGTAGGGAGCTGAAATTCACTGTCTCACTAGTACACCAACCATCAAGACTCTTCACTTTATTGTAAGCTCCTAGATGAATTAAAACAAACACGTAGAAGCCACCGATTGATGTCGACGTGCAATACCAAACCAAGGTTCTATCCCTTTAAATATTCTCACAATGTAGGGATGGTGCTTGGTCAGTTAGTCTCCGCTATGTAAGAACTTATTTTGGCTCTGTCCTTCATTGGAGCAATGTCTGCTTGTTCTGGGAGCTATCCCAGGTCCTACAGAACTTGACTTTGACCTATTCTGGTATTCCTGTTCCCTGCTATCCCCCTCTGCTCCATGGCAAACAATCTCTTTCTCTGGGAACCTGTAACAACCAATAGACATTCCTATAATACACAACCAGGGATGTATTTAACATAAAAAATATGCGAACAATCAACAGGCTTTGTTTATCTATATTTTATGGTGCATATCAACACTTAGAAGATACCATATATAGAACGAATTTCTTGTTTCAAAAGCCACACTAAACTGTAAATAACTGGCTGACCAATGGTGGGCTCATGCCAGCAACTATAACCAGAGGCGTAGCTAGATTATTTTGCACCACAGATCCATAAATTTTTTGCACCCCACCGCACATGATATACCGTATTGTCCCGAGTATAAGACGCACTTGATTATAAGACGCACCCTTAAAGTTTGGTGCTATTAAAATTTTTTAATTAAATCACTGGCATTAAATTGCAACAGCCTGATTATAAGATGCACCCCTAGTTTAAAAACTTAAATTAGGAGAAAAAAGTGAGTCTTATACTCAGACCAATACGGTATTTATTTATTTGAATAATACATTTAATTATTTATTACATTTCTAAATGTAATGCCCCAACAATCTTTCTAAAAATGATGCAGCCTTGCTGATTTCTTAAGACCTCCCCCAAAAGCCCAAACAGTCCTTCACAGGCAGCCTGTTAAAATTACAGATTTACTGGGGCTAGCACTGGCTGTTTTATGTAAAGAGAGAAAAGAGAAGGGTCAAGAAGCCCCCTCGTGGCCCCCTACCATTACTTTTGTTGTGTTTCAAGCCTGTGTCTTGCTTTAACAAAAGGTCCGCTTCTGTGCTTCAACTAGCACAGAAGCAGATAAGCCGACTGAATAATAGAGAGGCTCGGACGAATTAACAGGAAGCAGGAACTCGAATTAACAGGAAGCAGGAACTCGAGCCTACCATTCAGTCAGCTTCTTTGCTTCTGTGCTAGTTAAAGTACAGAAGCAGACCTTTTGTTAAAGATAAAGCAAAACACAAACTTGGAAAAACAACAAAGGTAATGGGGGTGCCGCAGGGGGGCTTCTTAATTTCAAAGTGCTAATCTAGTGCCGAACAGCTGATCAGCGCTAGATTAGCGTTTTTTAAAATCTTAAACGTTTCCTGCTCCTTCCTTTTTGTTGCCCCCACTGGCTAGGCACCCTGCCGCCATGGGGCGGTCCGCCCCGCCCCTAGTTACATCACTGACTATAACTGTCACCCTCTGGAGAGTTGGGACTTCCATATTGTTTGGATTCATAAGAACATAAGAAGAGCCTTACTGGATCAGGCCAGAGGCCCATCTAGTCCAGCTTTCTGTATCTCCAGTGGCCCCACCAGATGCCTCAGTGGCCTCATTTCAGTTTCATTTCATTTCAGCTTCAGTTTGTTTCATTTCAGTGGTTTCATTTCAGCTTCAGTTTGTTCACTTACAGGCACAGGAGAAAATCAAGAAGCTGCTTCGAGACAGCAATCATAGTGTTGCTGAACAATAGTTTTGAAATAAACCCCTGCATCAGAGCATGGGAAGAAAAAGGCACATCTCCACCGTTTCCTTGATTGGAGGCCCTTCACCCTAACAATGTGTTCCATTACGTGTACCATCGGCGGGCGGTCTGCGTACCACCGGTGGTACACGGTCACGGACCACAGGTTGGGAACCTCTACCCTAGATGATTATCCCTGAAAAATGGCTGTAAAAGGTTATAAGAAATCACTGCAAATTCCTTTAATACACTGTATGAAAACTTTGTCAGCTTTTGGACCTTGCTAAATCTCCCCCTACCCCAGCCAAGACACAGTCTGATTCTCCATGTGATAAATATACATCACCTTCTTAAATGCCTGCTGTGGTTTCATTTCTATAGTTAAGTCCTTTTGCTGTGCGTGATTAAGTGGTTACAGTGTTTCCCGCAAAGTTTCTGTATTTCAGAGAGGAAGAAACGTTCTTTGTTTCTTGCCTTCTTCACAGGGAATAATTATTGTTACTCAATCCTCTTTTATTTCAGTCAAAAGATGACAGAGTACAAGCTATAGTTTTGCAATTATAGAATTTAGAATCACTGCATTTCCCACTGAGGGTTTTCAGCTGACCTGAGAAATATTATCCCATTAATCTACTGTCTGTGGGAGACAAATTATTGTTATTATACAAATGTGTGTATGTGCGCACACATATATTCCTGCCACAGTTAATATGACAAGAGATCTGACATGAATGTTTACTAATACTGTAATGTATTCCTTACTGGTGTTGACAGATGAAAGGTTCAGACATAAGGGAATATTTCAGAAGTGTTGATAAGAGTGAGTTAAATGGAATTATCATACTTGATTAAGGCTCTCTTCATAGTATTCTACCAAGTTTCAGTGTCTCAAAGTAAAGACTGAGTCGTACAGTAATGGCTTAAAAAAAAGTCTCATTGCAAATTCTAATTCAGCTGATTCGTGCAATGATACCCACATAGGAACACCATTTCAGAACACATTTTCACATGAACTGAAGGGGGTGTGAGTGCCTTTAAAGCAGAAAAATCCTTCATGTGAATGAAGAATGTTCAAATGAGCTGAAGCGGGAGAGAGATGTCATGTTGTTGTTCAGTCATTAAGTCGTGTCCGACCCTTCGTGATCCCATGAACCATATCCCGCCAGGCCTTCCTGTCCTCCACTATCTTCCTGAGTTCGCTCATTTTCATGTTCGTTGCATCGGTGATGCTATCTAACCATCCTTTGCCTTCCCCTTTTGCCTTCAAATGATATAAGAGATGTCATAGGTGCTCAGTAAAGTGGAAACGCCCTTAAGGCAGAAATCCTATACACCCTTACCTGACAGTAAGTCCCATTAAACTTAACAGGATTTATTGCTAAGTAGATATTCCTAGATTATACAGTAAGAACAGGAGTCCAGGAAGGGACATTTCAATACTGTGTATAGAGTTTCTTATTTAAATAGAATGGGTTTCTTATGAAGAACTGGGCTTTTTAAACATTTCTGTCTTTTTCTAGGATTTAGAACAGCTTTACTAAATTGTCTGGAACTGTTTATGCAAAAAAAAAATCCCCTTTATTTTTATACATAAAAGTGGCACCAATGCTTCCAAACTATTCTGTATCATTTGTGGTAGGAAACCCCCCACCCCCCCTGAGCCTTTGTATTATCAAATCAGAAAATTCACAGTTAGGGCACTGAGAAAAAGATGGCTTTTCATTTTAGTTTATTTTGTATCCTGTGAAACAGCCCTAAGATGCAAATGGCACCTTCCATAGGCATTGTTAAAGTGTATGCTAACATGTATCTCTTTATCAAACAACATCTTCTCAGAAACATAGTCCACATTAGCACTACTTTTGCTGATTCCCACAAGCCGATTGGACTCCTGGGGTAAAACCAAAGAGGTTTCCATTTTGCAGTCTATAAATAGCAACATCAAATCTTTGCCTTTAGTCCTCCTGGGCTCCAATACACTTTCATCACTGAAGAGTGGCATTTCCCCAAGGTGTTGCACAAATGGTTAAGGCAGAAGGCTTCAGTAAATCAATCAGAAGAGATAGTGAAGGCAGAACCAGGAATCTTCCTCAGCAGGATGTAAATTGACAGCTGCCTGTGAGCTTTCCCACCTGTTCTGAGTTCCGCTTTCAAACTTTGTTAAACATATTTAAAACTAGGTATCCCAGGGTCTGGGAATACATTCTGATATGCTGCTTCTTGCACCTGATCCTTTTTGTGGATCAGAGTCCACACCACTGAATGCGAACCAGGTCCAGCAAAAAGGGTAACAATATTTTTTTTTAATCCAGGGTATAAAATACGGTACTCGTTTCACTGGATCTGGTTTGCTTTTGACTCTGCATAGTAACAGAACACACCTCAATCTTGCTTTGCTGAGCTTCCTGTCCTTACATTGCGATAATATCCCTCCCTCCCTCCATCTCCCCCTCCCCCCTCTCACACACAGAGTGTTCTGTCTGTATTTGTGTGTGCGCATGCAATCTGGGGGCGCTATTAGATCCACACCTCTATATTTGGAGACCCAAGTGGCTTTGGTGGCATGGAGAATCTTTTACCAGACAAGGGTGGCATGCCAGTTGTAGCTGCTCCTGGACAGAATGAGAGCCTGACTAAAGTTATCCATGCTCTTATAAGTTCCACTTTTTCCCCCTGAAGAAATACATTTAGTGTACAGACACATTGAAATACAATGTGTACAGACACATTGAAAAAAACCAAGTGATCTATGAATCCTTCATAAAACAAGGGGTTATACTAGGCTACTGCAACAGTATAATATATATCACTCTTAGGACTGGTTTTGGCAGAAACCATCACCTGAGTATCTGAATTAAGGTGGCTGATTAATTTCTCTGTTGGGCATAGTATGGACGTTTTAGTGAACTATGGCTGGTGGACGTGAGTTTCTCTTATGATACCATTTGTGACTGGAAGTGGCAGTTCAAGCAAGAAGATAATTAGTTACTCAAGAGGAGGATTGCCTGTTTTCTGTAGGTGGACTAGAAATGGCTGGTGTAGGTTGGTACAGGGAAATATAGTGGGGGGCTATGGAAAGATGTAGAGGTGCAGTGGTGAGCAAGGGTTTGGGGTAGAATGGATCATGCTGCTTTTCATGGTTTATAATCACACTGAGCATGCAAAGATAGTGAGACCTCCAAGCAAGAGGTCCAAGTTCTACTGCAGCTTGGGGTAGGGGCTGGGGAGCAATGGCAAGAATGGAGATTTTATACAATAGATATAGGACATGTGAAGAGTTGCCCAATCCTATTCGGACACCGTGCTGGTGTCGTGAGGATGCTGGCACGATGTCTGTCATATCCTAAACTCATCCAGGCAATGCCATGCCAATACAGTCCTTCCCAGCAATGCCAACAATGAGAAGGTGTGGTCCCTTTAAATAAAACAGGCAATCTTGCGACAAGGAAAAGAAGCAGGAGTCCTGTGTAAGGAAGGAGTAAGGTTAAGGAAATAGCTGATCCACTTCCTGCTCACTGTTTGCAAGCAGGATCAGTGTGACTCCAACCAAAGACGGCTGGAGAAGGCAGCAGCAGACTTGAGGTGAAGAGCATCCCAGATTCGCCACTCCCCTTGCTACCCACTGCTGATGTGAGCCACATTGCTTGCTTCATGGATGAACCAGCTTTGGAGTATTTTTATTTATATATAATCTGCCACCCACCAGCTGAGGGACTGGATTATCAAGTTTATGCATCTGTGAAGTAGGCTGTAGTCCAAGAATGCTACAACAAGGTTGTTAGTCTTTAAGATGCTACAGAGAGCTTGCTTCTGGTTTTTCCTGTTACATGCTGATATGCATGTTATGCATATATGGATATGCACTATGCACTATGATAGCGACTATGGAACATGTCACTATAAACTTCAAAGGCAAGCATAATTATCTCTTATCTTTATTGTTAGGCCTATGTCCTAGTAATGGCCTGTCCATTTTCATGTATGTCTTGATTCCCTGTCAGTTTTCACATAGGTTTAAAGTACCTAGTTTCTTTCATTAAGACTCTCCATTTGTCTACTTCTGACTATACTGTATAGTCTCCTTTTATTATCATCTGTGATTGCCTGTCTATGTAAGAGAACATCTCTCCGCTTCTGTCTGACAACCCCTCGTCTTCTTCTCCTTTAAATCCCTCACATAACTCATTACACTGGCTCCCCAAGTTACGGACGTCCAAGTTACGGACAGCTGTGTCGGCACTTTTGTGAAGGCACAATGCGTACTTTGGTAATGCTTTCACTCAGGCGGGGCCAGCAAAAGCCGGATGTTTCGAGCTACGTATGTTTCAACTTACATACAGATCCTCGGAA
This sequence comes from Plestiodon gilberti rubricaudatus, assembly GCA_026170595.1. Taxonomy (NCBI): domain Eukaryota; kingdom Metazoa; phylum Chordata; class Lepidosauria; order Squamata; family Scincidae; genus Plestiodon; species Plestiodon gilberti. Next base: position 231,313,129 of record JANXHW010000001.1, on the reverse strand, counting down.
CCTAATCAATATGTACGTACGGGACTTAGCATATTTTAAAATCTCTCCCAAAAACTCAACATGAAAGCTACTGTAATGTAGTACCCAAAAGTTTGATTTGGAAAGACCCAGTTCAAGTCTCACCTTAGCTATGAACTCACTGCATAGTCTTAGGCAAGCCACACTCTCTCAGCCTCCACCCGTTCACCAGCAATATAGTGATCCTAATACTGACGGGCAGCCCAATCCTGTGTAAGGATAACCGGCCAGCCAAAAGGGTCGGCTACGGTATCCTATGGCTGTCCTGGGCTGCCCCGGGGCAACCCAGGAGGACCATAGGAGAAGGGAACACTTGTCCCCTTCCCCGCATGCAAGGATGAGGCCCTTGCATGTTACTGCAGTAACATGGAAACTAAATTAAACCATAGAACTTGTATTATGGAATGGAGCTAGACGCCACCCTTAGATTTTTTTCACTTTAAATTGCATCAGAGAGGCTTATAAAGGCCCACGGAGGCCTCTGGAGGCCTTTCCAGGATGGTGCCAACGTGGCATGGGGCTCCAGAGGCCTCCACGGTGAGTAAATGGGCCGTTGGGTGCTGGACTCCAGCACCCCGTTATTTGCGGGCTGATTCCACGGTTACTGGAATTCACAGAAGCTAAACCAATGAATAACGAGGCCCCACTGTATATATACCATGCCATTTTTGTGTACTGTATTGTTTCATTCCTAGCACACTGATTGCACTTCATAAATATGAAATACTTAAACAAATATGCCATTTGTTTAAGTAACTATCATTATATTGCTAGAGAACTACCATTGCAGTTCTTCTGGGATACCAAAGCAAGGAATTCTTTCATCTAGGATAGATGGCTGGTTTAGGGGATCAACACTATGATATTCTACTATCCAGTGTGGTTTAGGGTGGCTTTGGATAGCAGTGTATGTCATTGCTAAATCTTTTATTCATTCACTGATCTGTTGTGCTACTCTTTCCCTCCATTCTCTCTGCACCTCAACAACAATCTAGTTACTAGCAGTATGGAATTTGGGCTTCCCCTATATTGTCCCTCCCACACACCAGATCCTCCTGCTGACTTAATGACAATAAATATTTCAGTGTGGTGCATAAAGTTACTGCAAAGGAATAATCTGGGCAATGAATGAGGCCCACTACTTTTTTTATTAGTGCTTTCCTTCAAACTGTACTTAAGAGGGCACATCACATCAGTGAAATAATAGCTCACGTTGCACGTGAGCCCTGCATGGTGTGTCTGAATGCTACACTTATTTTGTGCAAATGTGACTGCCCTCTCCCCACTTGGGTATGTTGCTAGCCTCAGTCCAGAAGAAAATGTAAACAGGAAACATCCTGGAATTCCTGATCATGTAAAAATTCCATTCTTGAGAGTGAGCTCAGGGGGGTTACTTTAAAGAGGCCTTTGTTGTCTATATTGTGGTACTGAATAAGCAATGCATCAGCAAAATATTAAAAGCACATTCCTGAGAATTTTCAAATAAAGAATGACCCAATATCACATTGTTGTGGCTGGAGAGAGCTTTTAAGTAGACATTTGTAGCCATCGTCCACCAGAGTCAGGGATACAATAAGAGGAGCATAGAGCGCATGGGAAGTAGGATGATTGTAGATAATATCATTCCATTGTAGAAATGGATTCCAAATTTCCCCCTCAGATTTAATCTGAAATTTTCAAAGTTAATTGTTTCAGAGCAGATATTCTACAATTATATAAACACATTTCTATAAATAATGGGTTTCTATAAAGCTTCTGAATGAGAATAAATCACATGCAGAACCCAGCAGGAAAGGAAGCAGAATTGCTCCTAGTATACAGTTGTTGTTCTTCCCCTCTGCCACTTTCAATGCTAATGTCTTTCCAATGGGCTTGAGCTAAGCTGCATGACTTTGGTTTAAGTGCAATTAACACATCAAAATAGTTTGTGACTATAAGAGCATTAGTACCATTTCTGCAAATGAAACATCCAGGCTATCCTCCAAGATAATGTGTGGCCTCTCCTAATCTAAAACATAGTTGCAGAGACAATTGCAAGTATAAAAATGCAACATTATGACTGTTTGCATTGTGGTAATGTATTGTAGAGAGCCAGTGGGTGGTGCAGTGGGTTAAACCACTGAACCATGAGCTGTCGATCGAAAGGTCGGCAGTTCGAATTCGTGCGACGGCTCCTGCCAACCTAGAAGTTCGAAAGCAAGAAATTGCAAGTAGATTAATAGGTACCGCGTCAGCGGGATGGTAACAGCGTTCCATGCGCCTCGATGTTGAGTCATGCCGGCCACATGACCATGGAAACGTCTTTGGACAGCGCTGGCTCTTCGGCTTTGAAATGGAGATGAGCAACGCTCCCTAGAGTCGGACATGATTGGACTTAATTGTCAAGGGACAATTACCTAATGTATTGTAGAGATTGTATAGAACTTAAACAGCAATCTGTGACACCTGTGAAAATGCCATTTGTGTCTATGAATTATCTTTGTGTATATCCTGCAATCAAAACCCAACTGAAATCAGAATGAAGTTATGCAATAGTCTCTAGTCTTCAGTCTAGTCTAGTCTAGTCATTGGCCTTCTGTGGAATCACAATTGCTGTTCTACAATTTCTTTACTTAAGAGTGAATTTAATTTAAGTTTCCTGAGAATGTGTATTGGGAGATACATTTATTATTAATAAGAATATTTATATACCACTTTTCAACAAAAAAGTTTTCAAAGCGGCTTACAAAACAAAGTAATAGTAGTTAGTTCCCTGTCCTAAATGGGCTCACAATCTAACCAAAAAAGACACAAGGGAGGTAACAGTAAATGGTCACTGAAAAAGATGCTACCTTGGGATGAATAGATATACATAGGTTTACCAGATTTTCCTGGCTGGAAACTGGGACACCCCCCAATAATCAAATAATCAATCAATAAATCAATCAAAATTAAAAAATTAAAAAAAATTGGGGGCGTGAAGCGAAATTTTTATTTATCTATGAATTAATTATTTTACTTACCTGTCCTGCCGCCGTGACCACCATCCACGTTGTAGTCTTCTTCTTCTTTGCGGCCACCGCCATCCATGCCGCTTTCTTCTTAGCTGCTGCCACCGCCGCCGCTGCCGCCACCACAGCCGCCATCCACGTTGTTTTCTTCATGGCCGCAATCCTGTCCATGGCATCCACAATGTCATCTTTGTGGCGCCGGCAGCTACCGTCGCCACCATCGGACTCTTCAGGAGGACTCTGCTGCTGCCACTTTTAAACTACGCCTTTTTCCTGCGCCGCCATCTTGGATCTTGTGAAATCTTGCAAGATCCAAGATGGTGGCGCCAAAATCTCGATCCAAGATGGCGGTGCTGGAAAAAAGGTAAGCTTTTTAAACTTTAAAAGTGGCGGCAGCTTCACCAGGCCCGGAAAGCCCGGGCCCGAAACCTGGGACGGTCCCTGGCTTTTCAGGATGGATAGTAAGCCTAGATATACAGTACTGTAATTGTAATTTGCAAAAAAAGCAGCTGTACTCTGAGCCAAAGGGCAGCCAATCCCTGCTCGCCTCCATGCACCCCTCCTCCTCGTCCCTCCGTGCAACCCTGCCAGAAGCTGCTGCCACAACCGTTTTGATCGATCACAGTGGCAATCAAAACGGTTGTGGCAGCAATGGCTTCCCCCCGTGGTTTGTGTCACCCCCCCTTGCAGTGGCAGCAGGTGTCAAGCCAGAGGCACCTGTCACCCCTACAAGGGGGGGGGGTGATACTAGCCATGGGAGGCCTAGAAGCTGCCATAACCACTTTGATCGATTGCAGCGGCTTCCAAGGAGCAAGGGGGGGGGGTTGACACAAGCTGCAGGGGGTGCTGTGGACGTCAACGTCGCCCTGGGTGCCATGGACCCCAGCAACACCACTGAAAGGAACCACCACTTTAAATATGCTCTTGTATACCCAGCTAGTGGGATTAAAATAAATAATATCCTAGAAACAAATGAACAAATGTTTATTCAGATCTTGGTCTCACACTTCAATAGAATTGAACTGCTTTAAGGTTGCAATCCTATACACACTTACCTGGAAGCAGGTCCCATTGGCCTCAATGGGACTTACTTCTGAGTATACCTGATTGGGTTGTAATATCTCTTTAGTGCTTTACAGATTGCACTTCCAGTTTAGGACATCATGCAGCCCCTTCTACAGACCGATAGTAGATTGCAGTGCAGCTATCAGACCCAGAAAAGCTGCCTCTTCACATCGGGTCACTCACAGTTCACTTCAAAAGACTTCAGTTTTGCAGCTGAAGTTTTTCAGCTCTCTTCTACATTTTGTATTTGACAGAGGTTTGCAGAGGTTCTTATCATAGTCAAAGAACAGGCAATTAGGACATTAACACCTCAATGGATAAGCTAAGCACTTTGCAGGGAACCTCAAGGAATTTCTGCAGAGCTGTAGAGATGTCTCCCTTGTTTAAGTCAGAGGAAGAGGAGGCAGCCGCTATGTTTTTTTGTTTTTTTGATTAATTATTAGGATCTCTCTCCTTTGCTGCTTTTTGACCCACCTCTAAGTTAGTTCCCCACTCTATTTGTTGGGACAACCCCCCCCCCCATTGGAGACTGCCTTGCAGTATAAGTAGCCTTACCAGAGTCCTGGAAATGACCGGGATTGTCCCGGTAACCAGGATCATCCCGGGCTGCCCTCCCCAGCATCCCGGTTGCCGTGCGGCTTCCCAGCACTTCAAATGGCTCTAAAACGTTTTTTTAAAAAACGATTCACAGCGACTTCCAGTTTCGTGTTGTAACCAGAAATCGCTGTGAATTGGTTTTTTAAAAACTCTTTAGAGCCGTTTGAAGCACTGGGAAGCCGCGCGAGCTCTAAAGAGAAAACGTGATTCACAGAATGTGACTGGGACGGGGACAACCTCGCGCGCCTGCGCAAGGCTGGGAGCACCTGAAAAGCGTCTGAGTTCACTTGGATGTTTTCCGAGTGCTTCTAGCCTCGCGCGCCTGCGCAATGAGGCTAGAAGCATTTGGAAAGCATCTGAGTTCACTCGGATGCTTTCCAAGTGTTCCCAGCCTTGCGCGCATGCGCGAAGCTAAGTCCCGCCCCCAGTGACGTCATATTCCCAGCCCCGCTCCCGGTGACACCCACCCCGCCTCTGATGACATCACTTCTGCCCCCCTTGCGTCAGGGGGGGCAATCTGGTAAGGTTAAGTATAAGAATCTTTTTTTTCATCTTACAAAGATGCTACCCAAAGGAGCTCTCTCTCGTGTAACTGGGGTGGGGCATGACCAATGAAATGACCTCCCTCCCATGCTTTGATGTTTCTCTTGCCATGAATAGGACTAACGCAGACAACATCAGTGCCCTCTACCAGGTAGGCACCCCAGGCCTGCCAACGGAGGGAGGGCAGCATCTCAATCCCACCCTGTGCGCTCCTGGCTTATCTGCTGCTCAGCATAAGCATGGAAAATCCACTTTAGGGCTTGTTTTGGGAATATACACATACATATAAGAAAGGGCGCCTCTGAGCATGTAAAGAGTGCCTGTCTCTTCAGTGCACAGTAATGGGGAGTCACGGCTAATGGCGAGGGAGGTCAAGAGAGCCACGAGTCTAAAAGGTTTGGGAACCACTGCTGTAAGCCAAGGCCTTCCTACTATGTCTCACTTATGCACAACTCAGGTCCTTGTGCATCGCACTGTCCCTGCTCTGGCTGGAGAGTATGCAGGGAGAGGGAAGCCTAGGGAGCATAAGGCCACAGAATGCAGCACATAAGTGAGATATAGAAGGGTCTCCATTTACAGGAATGACTGCATATTAAGCAGCAGCTTCAGCTTGATAGGAATAGAAGCAGTTGATGGGTTAAAATAATATTTTATGAAGAGCTCCTCTGCATGTTGTTCAGCATGTGCAGAAGGGATTGGATTGTTTCTTAAAAACAAAAATTACACAACCTAGATTTACAGGCATTAGCAAACCATGGACTTATTCAACAAAAATCTCTTCAGTCAGTAGCAGAATTTTTATTGTGCCTGTTGTTGTTGCCAGCTACAAATCACCTAATACCGATTCACAACTATTTTCACATGTATACATGCACTGGTATGCATACATGACCTTTGAAGGGAAAAGGCCCCTCCCCATCCTGGCTACATTGGCAGCAGAGAAAAGGACCCACCAGGGGAAGCCCCCCACCACAGGAGAAATCATCAACGCATATGCAAGGGTGAAGCTGACAGAGCATTCCTTCGAATTTTCAAACTGGGAGTAGAAGTTAACGTGCAAAAAAAGCCATTCCCAAAAATGTACAACTGTGAAAAAACAGTGCACTTCACCACTAGAAATGGAAGTGCTTCAGATGATCTGATGTACAGGTGGGCCCCCATATCCACGGATTCGCTATCCACGGTTTCAGTTATCCACAGATTGTGGGGACCCCCCCAGGCTTTTACTTTTCCCCAATAAGCTTCATTTCTTCCTTAAACAGACAGGAGAAGCAGCCTCTGGCTGCTTATTGCAGGCAAGTAGAACGAGACTAAGTCCTAGAGAGGCTCTGCAAGGTTAACAGAAACCTTGCAGAGCCTCTCTAGGACTTACGTCTCGTTCTACTTGCCTGCAATGGAGGCTGCTTCTCGCAGTGCCGTGCCCTGATGTGGTGCCCTGGGGCGGTGGGCCCCAGGGCGCAAGGGGCGGAGGGCCTCTGGGGGGGGCGGGAGACATCCTAGGTTTCGTTTTTGTTTTTGCTTTTTTCCATTTTTTTCGCTTTTTTAAAAGGTTTTTTAGGGGTAACGGGGCTTCTAGGTGTATATGTTTGCTTTGCTTTACTTATCTTGTGTATCTAGGGCCTCCAGCGACGATCTCCTCCGACGATCTCTTCAGGGCTCCTCTGCTGCCGCCCCTAGCGCGAACTCTGCAAGCTCCGTTACAGAGTTCACGCATGCGCATAGCAAACAGCCATCACGCATGCGTGAACTCTGTGAACTCTGTGAAGTTCACGCATGCGTGATGGCTGTTTGCTATGCGCATGCGTGAACTCTGTAACGGAGCTTGCGGAGCTTGCAGAGTTCGCGCTAGGGGCGGCAGCAGAGGAGCCCTGAAGAGATCGTCGGAGGAGATTGTCGCTGGAGGCCCTAGATACACAAGATAAGTAAAGCAAAGCAAACATATACACCTAGAAGCCCCGTTACCCCTAAAAAACCTTTTAAAATGTTTTTTTTAAAAAAAACAAACAAAAATGAAAGTAATTAGCATAATTATGTTAATTAGTAATTATGCTAATTACTTTGGGGCATCGAGGGGTGGGCCCCCACCCTGTTCTGGGGCTAGGTACGCCTCTGCTTCTCTGTTTGTTTTAAGGAAGAAACAAAGATTGCTGAAAGAAAATTAAGAGCTGGGTGTGTGTGTGTGTGTGCACACCTGCCCGCAGGGGAGGCAGGGCAGGGGGCCCTCAGGAAACCATGGAGGGGGTGTTCGCTCCTATCCACAGTTTCAAGTATCCATGGAGAGGCCTGGAACATATCCCCAGCAGATATCGGGGGAGTACTATACCTATTAATATAGGCAATACAAAATTGAAAGGTAGTTGAACTGCGATTGTAAATCCACCTTTCTAGATACTACTAGGCATCATCAATCGATTTAAAAACGTGATGCAAGTACATGCAAATTTGTATTCCCAACCAAACACATACCAACAACAGGCCAAAAAGCTCTGAAATGCTTTAGAGTGGTAGGAGACGGAGTGAAATCTTTCTTCTAAGCAAGCCTCTTTTAGCACACAATCGTAAATACGTTTACTCGAAAACAAGTCCTACTGAAATCAGTGGGACTGATTTCCACTAAAATGGTATCTAGAGAGGCGAATCTGTGGGAATGCGGCTTGTGGTTCCAGTGCTCTTCGTCTATCAGAAGTGCTGCTTGCTTGAACTTCTGCTACAGGAAGGAAGCCCCAGCTTGATTAGGTTGGCTGAGCTTCTTCAGAGCGCCGTCCGTTTTGCGGGTTGCTTGTAGGAGAAGCATACAATAGCCCTCTGCTTGTACAAAATGCATACATAACGTGATATTTTAAAAAAAACACAACCAAGACTCCCTTCTTCTCACCCTATTGAGCGTTGGCAGGCGCTACCCCAGTCATATGGCTGCAATGCTCGGCGTTTGTAAATCGCTCAACACCCGCCCAACTCTAGCGAGGTCATAGTGGGGGGGGATGCGCAGGCGCAGTATAAGCCAGTGGGTTCAACATGGCTGAGCTGCTGCTGCTTCTTCTTGTGCAGCAGCAGGAGCTAAGGGGAGGATGCTGAGCTTCGTAGGTGCAGCAACTGTGGCAGGGCTAGCGGGGACCCAAGCAGGCACTCCCCAGCCATGGCTAGACTGGCAGATTATTTCATTGTGGTGGGCTATGACCATGAGAAGACCGGTAGGTGTGGCTGTTTGTAATGTTGCTGTTGTGTGTGTGGGGAGGGGGGATATGGCTTCCTCTTCCGCGGAGGGGGAGATGGAGAGAATAAACTCACGGACGGAAGGGGTAGAATACTGTGGCCCAGCGTTAATTTCCTCTCACGAGGTTGAGTGGGTTGGCAGGGAAGAGCAGAGCGAGTGTGTGTAATTTTCCTCACAGGAACTGGTAGAGGAAACGGTGTGACTGGGCAACTGACACTTAGGAATTGTTCGGGGATATTAGCGTACTTATTTTCCGCGTTTAAAAAAAGGGGGTGGTGGAAACGTGAGTGTTTCCTTTTCCGAGAACTTCCTTCGGCGAGAAGGTGTCTGTATCTTGTTTTCTTGTGGTGAAAAGGTGGGCAAGTTGGCTTCGCAGCGTTTTCCAGCATGGCTGTGTTGGATTTATAAACCGTCTGGCAGGGAGCATGAAAACACTAGTAGAGGCTTCCCCTTTCCCAGTTAGTTAATAAGACTCCAGGCGTATCCTGAGTGTGTACTTGATGACGAAAAGAGGAAGGAGGGGTGTCTCTTCCTCGGTGCGAAAAAGGAAAAACGCTGGTAATTTCTTTTGCTGCTTATTGTTGTATCCACCCCCAGGAGGTGTTGGTTATCATTTGTATGAGGGAAAATAGAGAGAGTTTAAGTAATTTTGCTAGGATGTATACCATAGGTGCCAGCCATTCATCACAAAGACTTATCAATAGCTGGTTTAAAATTCCCATCCAGAGTTTAGGTCTGACCGTGTGAAAAATAAGTGAGGTTTTATGAGAACAGGAATATTTCCATTCTACAGTTCTTTCGGGATATTCTTAATAAGGAATTTTTCTCTGTGTTAGTCTTGTTAGATGTATTCTTGGTCCTGCTGGAAATATTCAACACAGAGGTTAAAGAAAGTATGAGAATTCTGTAGGAAGCTTCTGGGGCTTGGTACATTTTGTATTGCAGTCTCATTTTTCTGTATTACCTTTTATAGGTGCAGTAAAAGTCTGTAATCCCAATACCAGTTGCTCATCATTTCCCCCCTTGCATGTAGGGAAGCAAAACATATGGTGTTTGGTTAATTCTTTAAGAATATTTCTTCTTAGGAATTAACTGAATGTGCTGAATCTGCCTAGTAGGATAAAATATCATGGCATTGTATGTGTATCTTATAGTAATATGTGTCTCAAGTCTAGGTGCTGTACAAAAATTTAACATGACAGGCCCTGCCTGCTTATAATGAATCGCACAAGATGAGAATAATGAGATGAGAATAATAAGACAAAAGAAGTTTACACTATTTCTATAATTTCATAGTAAATTAACTGTATTTAAATTGTTCAGAAATTCATATGTGTGATATATATAAGGGGTTAAGAGGCATACTGCTTTTTATAGAATGAGTTTTGAAAAGGGTTCAATACATCTAAATTTGATGGTTAGTAATATTGACTGACACACCTAAACACCCACATGGAGTTGTTGTTCTGGGGGATATTTTTAGGGTGAGCCCTTAATCACCTATTGCCATTAAGCAGGATTTTAAATGGCTGAATGCACTTTAGTAAATTCTTGTGACCATTCCTAAGAAAATCCTATTTGGCACCTCTTTGTTAGACTTCAGGTTAGTAGTTTTTTAATTCCCTCATTCTGTAATTAAAGAGATCTGTTTCCTCCATTTAAAATAAAATCTAAAGCTACAATTTTATGCAGACTTAGGGAGGGATTGAACTCTGTGGATCCTGCATCAGAGTAAACACTTACATATTCATTAGTGTGACTCCAGACCAGACCTAAAAACACTTAGCCCTTGTTCTGCTTCATGTTCTTGAATAACCATATGCTTATGGTTATTTGTCATGCAAAAAGTTAAACCGTTAGAGGAATGCTACTGTTTTGCAGCATTGTAGTTGGTGCCTTTCCATTAGACTGTCATTATTTTCTGATTATGCTTGCAAACAGGGCTTGAAAATATCCTGCAAATACAATTCAATGTTTTAAACACCAGTTTCTTTTAAAGTTGTGAAAAGTTGGTTCCTTCTTTCAAGAAGATGCACAATTTAAATTCTGAGGTCTTGATGCTGTTGGCACATACACTGTGTGAAATCAACAGATATCTAGTAAACTTGAGACTGCCAACTGGTAAATCTGAAGCAAATTTGTCTCCCGATAGTTACTTTTAAGGAGTGTGTGTGTGAAATTGGCTATTCTGTTTACTACATTTTTTTTTCTTAGAACCGAGTAATTCAAACTATTTGAGAGAACTTTCTGTGGAAGAATAGAAATGCACTGTCTATTCTGAATTCCTTTATCCCACATACAGTCCCATAATGCATAGAGAACTGACCTTTATTTCTTAGTTGGACTTCAGCATTATAATGTTTGATATACACATGGTTATGTATTCTAGCACTATGGGCTAATGCAAATATTTGTTCCATGCCATATTTGAATATTACATCCTTTGTGATGCAGGAGAGCTTATACCATTTAACAACTTAATTGTAAAGATTTACACTGATGATGCTAGTGCAAATGTCACGTTTGATATTGTGGTATAGGTAGTATTGGTGGTTAACTCTTGTGAGTGGATGCAACAAGTCTCATTGCTGGACTGTAATTTGTCTATGTAAACATAGATCTTGAACTGGACCAAACACCTCATAAGCTATTTTCTTGTTTGAGTCAAGTTATTGTGATCCAACATTAGACTGGGTGGAAAGGGACAGGATTCAGGAACCCCATAGTGAGTCCAAGAATTATGTGTAAGACTGAAATGTTCCCTGAAGCCTCTGCTGTTTTCTAAGTTTAGGAGCTACTGTCTATGTGTTGAAAGCTTATCAAAAACCAACCATGAAAGTTAGAAAATTGGATTTTTCTTTGGTAAAAGCTTGGATTTTAGGGAACCCAGGTTCCTTCCCAGGCATCAATAATGTTAAACATTATGTGGAGTACAGTTTGCTGCTGGAATAATATTAGTCATTGCTATGGTGTAAGATCTGGGTCTAAAGGGACCAATTGCCAAGTAAGTATGCATGGGATTGCAGCCTTTGAGTCATGATATACAAAATCAAATATAATGTGGGCCTGCCTACCAAGACTGGGAAGAGTAGCTATTAAGAGACTGACAGCCCAATCCTAACCAACTTTCCAGTGCCGATGCAGCCGTGCTAACAGGGTGAATGCTGCATTTTGCAGTATAGGGGCAGTCATGGAGGCCTCTTCAAGGTGAGGTAACATTTGTTCCCTTACCATGGGGCTGCATTGTGGCTACACTGGTGCTGGAAGATTGGTTAGGATATCTCTGTGAAGCTATCCTGATGTTTACTCAATTTGGAGGTCCAGTCCATGTCAACCTCTAAACACGTGTAACGCTGGTGGCTATGCTTGCTCTACTTGTTTACTTATGGTCTTAAAATAAAACAAGTAAATGTTTTGCAGCATTTTTCTTTTTTCCCTTTTCTAATGTGAGTCTCTTCTAGAACACAGAATGGCTCCTTGTTCTCTCCATGTTTTCTGCTGAAATAGTGCACCTGTGCTAGGGTGAGAATAATGTTAGCCAACCATTTTTCTTTGTTTCTTTATATTGTTGGACAGCATTGCAAATCATTGTCCTTGGGGAGAGGTGTAAACCAAAGAGGAGATGTAACGTGGGTAAAATAAGTTTTGAGGAGCCATTTTTGACTGTTTACATAGAATGCAAACTTCAGTTTTATGAAACTGTTAATTTGGGCACACTTGAGAGATTTTCACAGGCTCTGAGGACATTTGGTGTAGAGCTATACATGAATAAATCTACTATCTACTGCCAATATTTTCTAGTGGATTTCCCCTCTTCAACGTTTATAACTTTGTCTTTCATTTAGTCATATCTATGTCAATATAAGAATATATATGAAATATGAAGCTGTCTTAACCATTGGTTGACTAGTAGCAACTCTCTAAGTTTCAGATGGGCCTTTCCTAGCCATACCTGGAGATGTCAGGGGCTGAAAGTTTTTTTCAGGCGCAAAGCATGTGCTTTACCACTGAGCCATAGCTCCTGGACCAGGAGCTCCTGTCTAAGTGGAATTGCAACTTCTCCTGTCTAAGTGGAATGAAGAACTGCTTTGGAATGGTACAAGACACAAACTGCAGTTTAATATATTAAATAATGTGGTTGGAAAATGGGCACAACAAATCAGCGAAATCTGATCGGTGCACCATGACTACCCCCCCCTCCCATGGCTTTTGAAGTGCTTGCCAGTAAGAATTTCCATGTGAATTTGTTTGCCTACTGGAATGTGAATAAGACTTGAAGTGCACAGATGTTTGTAGAGAAAACAAGGACACGAGAAAAATACCAGTTAAGACTGTTTTAAATATTTTACATATTTTAAACTTTTAATAAACGACAGACATCCTGGGATAATGCATGTTTTTAATTCAGAAATCTGGACCAGTCGTGAGAATCTGAGATTGTAAAATACCTTCTGTTTGTTTTTTGCTTCTATGATGTCACATTTCTCTTAATAACTATACCGGGGGGGGTATCCGCAGATCTGCTATCCGTGGATAGCGGGGAGCTCCCTGCGCTCATTACCTTAATTAATGTTCCTTTGCTGGCTTGAACCAAGTGCATCTCTTCCTTTAAATAAACAATGAGCCAGCTATTTACACTGAGCAGGCAAGCAGCCTGCATGCTAGAGAGGATTCCAACATTAAACAGGAAGCTTCCTGCTTTCTGATTCCTGTTTAACATTGGGAGCCTCTCTAGCATGCAGGCTGCTTGCCTGCTCAGTGTAAGGAGTTGGCTCATTGTTTAAAGGAAGAGATGTGCTGGCTTCGTGCCTGCACTGGAGACTTGATTAAGGTAATGGGCACGGGGGGGGGGGGAGAGCTGAGCGGATAGCGTTCCCCCCCCTATCAGTGGAGGGGGCATAAACCTATCCCCTGTGGATACGGGCCCCACCTGTGTATGTGGCCATATTTAGAATAAGGAGAAAATGAAACATTGCTTACATTCTGCATCTATTTATGTGCACTTCTGTGGGAAATTACAATTAAAATAGTCAAGTGAGGAAGTAAAGCGTTGGAAACTCCAAATAAGATCCTGCCTATTTGGGAAAGGTCTACTTTAGGTATGTTGTGCTGCTTTTTGAAACTGTTCAAAGTGTATTTGGCACAGTACATAATAAGCATTTGCCATAAGTCCCCCCCCTCTATTTTTCAGTGATAAACAAATATACTGTTTGGGTAAGGGAGCATTCAAGTTTTGCATCTATTTAAATACATGATTGATCTATGTGTGTTTAGAAGCATTAAGCAGTTTTTCCTTTTGTAGAAAGGGTGCCTCATATATATTCTACCTTTTGTAGTAAGGTTAGATACCTCTGTTTCAGATTCAGAGTGCAGGAATAAGTACGGTAGATAAGGTAATAGTCCTGTTTGGCTTTGCAACTAAGCTTCCTATTCTAGTCATGACTCAATTCCAGTGCATGTACCAAAAAGTTACTAATTTGTGGTGAATGCCTTTGGATTGGTTGGAAAGCTAAACGAGCAATATGGGCCAAATCATCACAATGCATTTCTTCAGTAAATAACACTGCACAAGACAGTAGCATTCAACTGTCAATGGAAAAGTTTTAAAGTTGTCACAAGACTGAAGTTGTCTTTGAAAACAATTTAATGCCACAGAGCATCAGCAGACTATAAGTGTGCCAATATTCCATTCCTTGGTGCTGTGTCTGGAAAAAAGTACGACTAATGAATCTCTTATTGAGAGAAAATCTTTGTAGAATGTGTTGAAGCCACAAAATAGGAACTTTGCATAGAAATTTTAATGTGTAGGTTGATCATAAGCATATACTTGGTGTACTATTTATTTCAAAACATGGTGACATTTGTAATACTGTCTTTTAAAATAGTCCAGTGGCAATCAGAATATGTTCTTCTAAACAGGAAATATTTGAATTTTAAAAGTAATGCCCAGAGGGGGCACATACTTTTGTTGACACATACTCTGGAAACTCATTTAACTTGTTCCGGGATGCAAGGACAGTAAGGCTGTTCAGTATAAGGCAAACAATAAACTCTTATGGCAATTTTTAGCTAAAATTGTGATGGAAGAAAGCAGTTGTTCACTCTTAATGCCATGCCAATATTGAATAACACTGTAATTTGTGCCTAATGGCTGCAGTTCTGTTTAGCAATTGGGACCTATGACCACCTTGGCCAGCATATTGGTATGAATCTTGCATGACGTGAACTGGTTGCAGTCATAAGCATATTTCAGTGGAAAATGGATGGCGACATTTAACTCTAGCATGGTAATGCAACAGCATTATAACCGAGGATATTTCACTTTTCATCTCTTTATTCTTAGATGCAAATTTAAAACACATACACGCAGTTCTGTGCCGCAGTTCTTGGATTTCAGTCTGAATCTTACTAGCAAGTTCTCAAAACCTGGTCATGCACTGAAATTAGGTCTTGCCTTGTATAATTATGAGAAGGTTGCAATCTCTTATTGAACGTCAGTAGCTTGTATTGAAGTGGCATGAGTGTAACAACATTCATAAACAATTTTCCCTGCCTCCTAATACTGCAGCTCCCTGAGCCCTCTGAAAAGCTACTCCTGAGGACCCTTAGGATGTAGCATTTTTTTTTGGGGGGGGGGTATTCCTAAAAACTGAACATAGAACTAGCTGAAAGGTTTCCAAGCCCAATTTCTAGGAATTTCCTTCTTCCATGCTGTTCCTGAAGGTTCCCTACTCCTCAGGAGCAGCTCTTTGGGGAGCCGCAGTAGGGAGAAAGAGACAGGGAAGTTCAGTTGCATCAATGCCATTGTGCTCAGGCTACTTGGAATACAGCCCATTTACTAGAAATATAGCTGATGTGGTGGTGAAGGTGAAGCAAACCTTTTCCACTTAATCATACTGCATTTTTCACCAACTCTTCCTCTCTTTGCTGATCCTTAGAACCCCAGAAATATTAATGTTAAATATACCATAAGTTGCTGGCTAGCTAGTGATATTAGACTGCTGTGTAGGTGTAAGCCTGGCAGTTTAGTGCTACCTTGTGCATTTTTTCAGAACCTGTAATATATTATGTATGTTTGGGTGTTTGGGTGTTTGTAGTTCTCCAAGTCCAAATGCAACTACCATAAAAACAATAACATTTTAAGTTTGTGTATTTTAACTAGGTCATACTTAAAACAACTTTATTGTGATGCCAAATTACATTACCATGTCCTAATGAAGAGGCATACTTTCTACAGAAGGAAAGCTGGTCAATGCTTATGTATGTATTAATTTATTTAAATATTTGCATCTCTCTGAATGAGATGTGTGTGCTCTACAATTTCAGTTTTTTGTGCTTTTAGTTTTGGTATCCTTTTTAAATTTAAAAACTAAACCTCACCAATTTACTGCTTCAAACAAATATAGCAAATTAACTGTTGTTGCTTTATTGGACATGGTTGGAGAAGCCGTGTTCTTGATGGCTAGTAAAACTGAACATGAAAACAATGGGATTGACAATGTTGGAAGTTATAGGTATTAAGTATTTTTTTGGTTGACATGATCTTGTTTTAAAACTATACTGCTGCAACATTTCATATAACCATCTTCAGTTACTCATTAAAAAGGTGTCTGCTTTATCATGGTTTTCAGTATCTTTTTGAGTACAGTGCAACCCTGGTATCCACAGGGGATAGATTCCTGGCCCCCCTGTGGATAGCAGATAAGGGGGCAAGCTATCTCGGTGCCCATTCCCTTCCTCTATCTTAACAGAACGTGTCTTTGTTTAACAGAACGCTATAAGCATGCAAGCTTATAGTGAGAGGCAGGCAGGCAGCCTGCACGATAAAGGGACATGGAACAGAACGTTTACAGGAAGTAGGACGCTTCCTGTTTCCTGCAAGCGTTCTGTTCTGTGTCCCTCCATCGTGCAGGCTGCCTGCCTGCTTGTCGCTATAAGCTTGCATGCTTATAGCGTTCTGTTAAAGAAAGACATGTTCTTTTAAGAAGATAAGAGAAGGTAATGGGGGTGGGTTTCACAGGGGATTGCAGATATGGGGGTTGCACCTGTATTTTGTGGTGTCTGAATGTAGATACCCATAACATGTAACTTAGGTTTTGAGTTTTAATTTTTCCAGAATGCACTAAAGGTCTCGTTTGGAGACTCTTGTATAATATTGCTACTTTTCAGGGATCTTGGATTCTACATCTCGTATAACTGTGTGTGTGTGTGTGTGTGTGTGTGTGTGTGTGTGTGTGTGTGTTCCACTGGCAATGTACATTTATGCAGAATGTATATGTAGAATGTTTTTGCTTAGGATATATTTGGCATTGATTACCTACACACGTTTACTCTGTTTTGCACGCTTCAGGGATGGGGGATGTACGGGGTGGTGTGTATTCCATGTGGAACCTTGTTTTTGATACAAAATCTGATACCTTAAGATTCCCAGCTTTCTTTTTAAGAAAATACAATTTTCAAGGTTTTAGAGAGAAATTTGGAAAGGTATGCTTCATCAGATGTATGATGTATTGTGCGCAGTAGGCAATAATGTCTACACGGATGCAGAGGAATGCATTATAAACAGTGGGACCAAAGGCCATGCAATGCAAGATGTACTGTATGTCTATGACCGTTAAAGCTAATCCACCGTGAGGCTGGGTGAGGCAGCTGCCTCAGGGGGTGGATGGGTAAAAGCAGCTAATTAATATGGGTGCCTCACCCCGTGCCTGTCCTCTGGCTACCTCATTGTTATCAGCTGCTCTGCCTTGCCCCGGCTGCCAGATTCACTTAGTGTGAGGCAACCTACTGAGAGGAGATAAAGCTGTTAATAGCTATTGTCCCTGTTGCCCGTTCAGCAGGGACTGTAATGTTTTCCCTGAAAATAAGACCTCCCCCCCGAAAGTAAGACCTAGCTAGGATCATCAGCCAGACTGACGCAGCACCCTCCGCGACCCCCCCAGCACTTACTTTGGCCAATTTAAGCTTCGTTCTTTCCCGAGGGTGCAAGGCTCTGCAAGGTCTGGAAAGCCTGCACTTGAGTCCTCCATGACATGGTAGAGAGGCCTGCAAGGAGGATGCAACCTTGCAGAGTCTCTCTAGCACATCGTCTCTATGATGGAGGACTCAAGTGCTAGAGAGACTCTGCAAGGTTGCAGCCTCCTTGCAGGCCTCTCTAGCATGTCGTATATATGGTGGAGGACTCGAGTACAGGCCGTGGAGGCCTTGCAGAGCCTTGCACCCTCGGGGAAAAAAATGAAGCTTTAATCGTTCAAAGTGCCGGGGAGTCATGGGGGGTGCCGGGGGGTCATGCCATAGGTTGGGAAAATAAGACCTCCCTGAAACTAAGATCTACTGTGTTTTTGGTTTTACTTGTTTTAACTTAGGCCTGTTACTTGCTGTTTTGATGATGTTGTGTTTTGCTGTTTTATGTTGCTGGTCATTGACCGTAATAAACTATTGGAGCCAAAATTAATATAAGACCCGGTCTTATTTTGGGGGAAACGGAGTAGTACCCTTCCATTCCAGTAGAGGATGGAAAATGCTTACAGCCTCCATCAGGTAGGCTTTGCGCTGGGGAGCCAAAACGGCAAGGTCCAGTTTGTTCCAATATAGAAGGGTCCAGGCAGTGGTTGTCGACCCAGGCAGCAGTGATGTATGCCGTTTGCAACACTTTTTTTGAAAGATGGGGAAGCACCGGACTTTTCACCTCTTCCTTTCCAATGCCAGTGAAGTTAAAACTCCTCTACTCCAAAGGTCTCTTTGAAACAAACTGTCCACATAGCCCAAGCCCATTGTGCTTCTCCACTTAAACACCCCCAGCCAGAGCCATGCCCAAAAAAACTTGGAAGCTGACATAGCAGTGAAATTTACTTCTGTAAAATATATTGTTTTTCACAAACTAATGAATTGGTGGCAATACCAGGCATTCAAAGTTTAGTTACGAAACCTCTTTTCACAACTTTCAGGTTTCCTTGTGATAACTGTAGTTTCCTAATTGCACAATGTCAATATCAAAGTGTCCAGTAAAATAAGCAACATTCAAGACGATGTATATGGCTTATGATTGTGATCGTGACCCATTTCCGGTTTTGTCCGAAAACTGGAAGTGGGTTGCGATCACAATCTGGAGTCATTTTGAGGTGCGGGGAGGCCTGCAGAAGGGTCCGCAGGCTCCCACACCTCCCCCCCGAGGGCCAGAAGGACCCCCAGGTAGGGCTAAAAAAAACCCACTTCCCCCCCTCTGGCGGCGGCGTGATCCCAGAAGCACTGTCGTTGGGAGTGCTGTTGCTGTTGTCGGCCCCCCTGCAATGACTTAAAACGGCGCAAACTCTACATGAGAGTTTGGGAACCACTGTTGTAGGTGCTTGTTCAGACCCTCATGTTACCATCCATGTTGCCTACTAAATATGTACAATAATCTTTTAATCCCATTCCTTCTAGATCTGGCCTCCGTTTTAGTTCCCTTTCTTCTATACAATATTGCTACACTACTGTTTACCTATACAGTTGGACCCCCATATCCCTGGGGGTTCCAGTCCAGACTCTCTGACGGATACTGAAATCCACATAAAACAAAATCGCTTTAATGGGGTCGCTGGGGGTCGCTGTAAAATCCTGGGAATAAAGGTTAAAAATAGCGTTCCTTACCTTTTGGCTGGCAAACTGCTCTTTGCAGGGCTGTAGAGAGTGAAATCGCGCTCCTACAGCCTCTTCCTGGTCGCTTGATTTCCTCCCCCCTTCCCCAGGCTCACCCCAATGCATTCTGGGGTGACCTAGGGGAAGGGAGGGAGGAAGTTGAGCGACCAGGAAGAGGCTTGTAGGAGCACGACTGCACTCTCTACAGCCCTGCTAACAGATCAGTTTGCTAGCCAAAAGGTAAGGAACGCTATTTTTAACCTCTTTCAGGTTTTTACAGTGACCCCTGTATCTGCATTGAGACAAATCTGTGGATGCCAGATCTGTGGATAGCGGGGGTCCACTGTAGTTTGTGTGTCATTCTATCTTTGGGAGCTAAATATGACTTAAGCGTGCCCTTGTGCCTGCATGTCACTTCAGAGGAGTAGATAGAATGTTCCCTGCCTTAAGCAGTATTGTCTTCAACTAACTGGGCTCAATAACGGAAAATCTCAGATACGCTATGTCTCCAACCTACATAGTGGTTTTGTTCCACACATTTGTCCGAACATATGGAAGTCGAAATAGCCAGATCTTGCCGTCCCTGTGCTGTTGTGCCTGCACAACAGCACCACAATAGACAGACTGCGCCTGCATGAATGTGCTGGTGTGGCCATCTATAACTTGGGGACCATTGTACTTGCATATTGTTGCCTGAATCAAAATTATGTATTCTGTTTTCTGAGGGTATGCATGAAAAGATGTGATTTCACATAATTTGCTGCCATTGCTAGCTCATGTTCACCTTGCCATCAGTCAACATGTCAGCCACATTGAATATAGTACACTGTGAAATAGGTGGCAAATAATGGTGACTAAACAGAAAACCCTACAGTTGCCGAGTCAAGGGTAGCCAGATACATTTTAGTGGAAAGGCATCTAAGTAACTCCTAACTTTGCTCTGCACACCATTTCTGCAAATACATCTTATAGAAATGTGTTTGGAGAACCAGCAGGCAAATAAACAAAAGTGGTTGCAGAATATCCTGCCAAAGTGCAAATGGAGGAAATGTAAGGGCAGGAATACTGACAAGCTGGTTTGGTCAACTTACATGAGTTGGATAGAACTGGTGAGTTCCCATAGTGTGTTTTCCCTGAATGTGCAGCTATCTGAGGTGAACAAAAGCAACCCCAAAATGACTGAAAACTTTTAATAGCATTGGCATGAAATTACTGCAGCATCTTCCTGTGCTGCTTAGTACTTAAGAAGCTTGAGGGTATATGAGAGGAGGCCATGTAGTGTTCTAGTCTCCTGTGTGTGTGTGTGTGTGTGTGTGTGTGTGTGTGAGTGATGCTGGCATGAGAAAGAGTTGCCCCGTGGGCTTTATAGCCTTTTGATATTAACTTGGCAGCATGTGTTCCTTCTATGTAGAGTGGAAGCTTTCATGGCCAGATACAATGTTCAAAGAGAGGATTTACGGGTTCTAGTGCCATGTAGAAAAATAAAACTAGTAGATAACCACATGCAGCGGTTGTGGGCTGCTTGAAGATGCTCAATGGAATTTGAGCGAAACGTCTCTATTAAAATTTATGATTTTTACAGGTTTTTACTTGAGATTTGAACGCTGAAAATTTTATGGTTGTAATTTTAAAACATTACAATTTTTCACGTGAATGAACTGGTGTTGCCTGTTCTATCATTTTAAAATACTTTTGCCATGGCTTTTTACCCGTCGAACTCAAGTTCCAAGCTTTACATGGAGGTTGAGAACCGTAAGTAATCGTGGCCCATGTTAAGGGGTGTGGCAGCTTGATGGTGACGTTGGTGACAGTAGCGACGGCACTTTTGGTTTCCCACCTCAGCCAAAGGAGAAGTTTTTTTTAACTTACCCTGGTTTTGCGGCATCTCCAGCTACCACCGCAAAACCCGAGTAAGTGTAAAATCCCCTTTTTTCCTTCGTCATCATCGGCAACAGCACTTCTAGGTTCCCAACATTGCCATCAAGTCAACACCCCCCTTAAGGGGCAGCGACTGCTCCCCACTGCCCTGGGAGTTGATCTCCAGGTTGGGAACCACTGCTCTAAAATGTTGGCATGCCAATCTAGTTTATCCAAAAATGAGTGTCCCAGTCAGAACTACCTATTAAGCCATACAATCATTAAAACTGGATTAATTGACTACAGATTTATGGACTTTATAGATAGCATGTTGTAGCCTGAACACTTTTGCCTTAAATGAGTTGCTGTACCTGTGTCTGTCTTTAGAGAAGGTAAGCATTGAGAGAGACACTCTCCAACTAAAAGGAGGGGCAGATACAGTTTGAAGTTGGTTTTACAGCTTAAGTAGAGCGAAAGGTGGTGCAGTGGGTTAAACCGCTGAACCATGAGCTGTCGATTGAAAGGTTGGCAGTTCGAATCCGCGATGGGGTGAGCTCTCGTTGCTTGGCCAGTTCCTGCCAACCTAGCAGTTCCAAAGCATGTCAATGTGAGTAGATAAATAGGTACCGCTTGCGGAAAGGTAAACAGCGCTCCGTGTTCCAGCTGCATGCTACGCGCTGCGGCAAGGAGAGTCATGCCGGCCACATGACCACGGAGGCGTCTTCGGACGATGCTGGCTCTTCGGCTTTGAAATGGGGATGAGCACCACACCCTAGAGTCGGACACGACTGGACTTAATTGTCAGGGGTCACCTTTACCTAGAGCAGGGGTGGGGAACCTATTTGAGGTGGAGGGCCATTTTCCCATGGGGAAAATTTGTTGTGGGCCGGCCGTTAGGCCGCCTGAAATTTTGGCCCCCCCACCGCAAATTTGACCCCCCCCCCACAAATTTACCTCCCTCCCTCTCACCCACCGCTCTCCTTACCTCCACCCACCCTCCCACCCACCGCTCTCCTTACCTCAGGCTCCTCGGCTCTGGGCCGCCGCTGCCGCCTTCCCGCGCCTCCTCCTTTTGAAAGCGGCCTTCCTTTACCTGTGCAGATCGCCGCTGAAGCCAAGAGGGCAATTGGTGCTGGCGCCTCCGGTTCAGTCTCGCGCGTGCTGGATCGGTCTGGTCTTGCGTGGGCCGGAGGTTCCCCACCGCTGACCTAGAGCGAAAGGAAGGTAGAATTTGTTTTGAAGCTTTTGCAAGAAAAACTAGTTTGCAGCCATGGGGAATTAAACTGGTAGCTCTCTAGGAGTTTGAAACAAGATCTGCTCCTTGGGGTTTGCTTACTACCAACATGAGTTGCATCTGGTGGAAATGGACTGCAGTTCATGCAAGCTACAATACATTTGTTAATCTTTAAATGCCACTAGATGCTGTGTTGTGTTTGCTGCTGTAGACTAACACAGGTACCCCTCTGAAAGTGCTTACTTGCATCAGGCTTTGCTTATATATTTGTAAATGAAATAAATATTAAAGACGAAAAAAGCATAGAGCTTAAAAAAAAGAAAAAAATCCACTTTCTGAAGACTGGAGAGTATGCTGGTTTGCAGGAAAGGACAGTCCCTAAATATCATTAAGGCTCTTTTGTTAAAGTTGGTGGATACTCATCAGTTGTCCATTCATAGTGATCAAGATGCCAAGATTAAAGCAACATATGGTGCCAATGCCCTGCCCCCCACCAGGTATTCAAGAATTGGCCCCTCTCTCCAGTGATGCTAGAGCTTAGTGAGGTGTGTGTCTGTTTCAGTGGCATGCAAGCTAGCACCTACTGTGTTTGAGCAGGGTGAGGTTCCACCAGGCAAAAGGCTAAAGTCTGGGTAGAGCTATCCTGAAGGTTGATCAGTTCAGGTGTGGCCCTTCCACACTTCTGTTGGGTTTCTGCCACCAGGTAGGATGGCTTTACAGACACTAGCTCAGAACAGACTTCCTCACACCATTGAATTGTGCCCACTTAAGTGTTTCAGTTTAGTAATAATTGCATAACATGGCTTCTCCAATTAGCAGCAATTGTTACTGGGTGAACATTATTCTATTCTCAGATTATTCTGGCTATTTGCAGATTTAGGCCATCTACATCTACATAATTGCTGACAGTGCTTTGTTCTCAAAGTCTGTATAATCAGTCCAGACACAATATTTGTCCCAGGAAGGCATTTATTTATATAGTTTTATCTCTTTTTATGGGAATGTTTTCTTGGAGGGGTGCAAAGGGAGGAAGGTGGTGACGTGTGTTAGAATGGTGAGTATCTCAGGTAGCTTATTGTTAGGATACATTTGTGCAGCTGTAGTGTTGAAAACACGAGAGAGATCACAATGTTTGGTATGATCAAAATATTATTGAAACCTTTTAATCTTGATGCTGCAGGAAGCTCACATGATTAGAAATTCCAGGTGGTCAGTAGTCTATGGCTGGTGGTGTGCTATCGATGGGATGCTGATAGTGTTTTACCAGCTGTTTAGTTTGGGAAAGACCAGGGAGCTTTGTTCTCTAATCTCATACTTTCTGTGAAGCATGAGGATCGCCTCTCCCACAATTATGTTAGATAATAAAACTTCCAGCATTTGTCAGTAAATTCTCAGTATAATTTCATTTTTTTCTTCTTTAGTCATTTTACCGTCTTAAGGAATACACAGAGGAGTTTTGAATTTGGAATGGCTGTGTATTGGGGCATGGCTAGTTGGGGAAGAATGAGGGTGAAAAGTGATGGACCAAATCTACATGACTTGGATACTGGAGTAAAAGGATTGACAGCTATTTATAAAAATGTAACCTGTTACATTTGTCCATTTTTCTTCCAGGGAGGTAGCTGCTACTTAGTATTTACTAAAACAAGCATGTAAATGTTTATGAAAGACTTGTAAATGTAATATTTGCTTGCAAAAATGAAAATCCTGTTTTGAGGATACTAAGATACCATAAAGGTTCATTTTCTGCGTTCCTGAATGTGATCATGACGCTCAAGTCTTTCAAAGTCTTGGTGAAGAGGAAGAGTTAACTGAGAATCAATTTAGACAAGCTTAAGGTTCACACAGGGCATGTTGAGGGATTGGAATTCTGCCACCAGACACACTACTTGAACCAGGGGGCATCAGTGTGTTGAATGTAACACCTGCATAGCATATGCACATACATTCACTCTCTGTATGCTGGGTAGCATCCTGAATTATACTTGTGTGCAAGGAGAAGCCATATTCTAATCTCATCCCTCTCTTCTGAAACCCTCCAAAAGTAAGGGGACCCTTGGTAGTAACGTGGGATGTGACATGGGGGGGGAGCTGTAGGGGAGGAGGGAATACAGTTGGCTCCTTTTTTACGCGGATTTGGAACCCGTGGATTTGACTAACCTTGGGTTCTGAACCCACGATGGTAAAAGGCGCTTCCGAAAACCAGACATGCCCTTCAGAAGCTTCTGAGAGGCCTTCTGAGATGCGAGGAAGTCGCATGTGGCCTCTGTGTGCCTCAGAAGGCCTCCCGGAGGCTTCTGAAAGGCATTTCTGGTTTTTTGGAATTACCCCCCCCCCCCCAGGAGTTCTATTACCCGTGGATTTCATTATCTGCGTTGGATCCTGGAAACAAGGGCCAACTGTAATTGGAAGCTGTGAGGAGAATTGTGAGTAGGATGAGGTTGGGAAGGTAGCTTCCCCATGCACTTGTGCAAGTGTAACTCGGGATACTATCCAATATATGTAGGATTGAACTGTGTGATCATTATGTAGATTTTTATGTGAAATTGATTTTATATCTTGGGTTAAGCAAGAACCTGGTTAGCCCTAAGTGCAGTTAGGTTGCTGCTGCCCATATCATCGTGCCAATCTTAGCTGCATACAGTTCTCTGTGTGTTCCTAGCTCCTGGTTGGTCTTCTAATGTAGCTACAGGTTACAAGCAAAGAGGTAGTTAAAATATGTATTGTATCATTTTCTAAATGTCTAAAAAGATATCCATCAATGTTTATAGTACATAAGACTTGAACAAGAACTCCAAGTTAGATTATATTATTCAGGTATGCCAGTGCTTGTATAGGTAAGCCCAGGAGAAAAAACAGCATTCCACCACTATAAACCTTGAACATGATCACTCATAAAATCCTAACCCTCACTCTAGTCTTCAAATTTGGCACATAAGAGCTTGTTGAAAATGTCTAGCACTCTGTCAAATGTATTGGGAAATGAGGGAGTTAATGGAGTTTAAAATCTTACCTGGTATTCTGACCGTTTATGGCCAGAATTTAGTCAAGATGGCTGCTTTTTCCCCTTGATGTTCCTTGTTTTTTAAAATTCAGTTTTTTTCTGAGGTGTATTTTCTTGTAATTTTGGAGAAAATTCACCAAGTAGTGTTTAAAAAGACCTTATTGTTTCCTATCACTTCCTTTGGGGTTAGGTATGGTAAATGTCATATCTGTTTGGAAGTCTTGCCCTCGGCAAATGTGACTGCTGCTTGAAATACATTGAAAATACTTTTGCTCATAAAACCAGCATCACTTGACTAGTGTTCATGAAACTGGAGGGGGTCCATAGGAGGGTGACTAGTATGGTGGAGGGTTGGAGACCATGTCCTGTGAGGACAGGTTGAAGAACTTGGGCATGTTTAGCCTGGAGAAAGAGACACATGATAAAATGCCTGCTTTGTTCTACCTGTCCTTTTAATCCAGTCAGATATTTGGAGTACACATTTTAGAGGGCTAATAACGTACTACAGCATTTTGTTGCAGCCCTCCCCCTACACCACCGTTTTATTAATGCACAAAGATATCATAGTTGCAGTCAGTGACTGTGTGATGAATGTCCTGTTTTCCCTCCATTTTGGGGTCTATTTTTCCTTATTTTGAAACACTTCTAATCCCTCAAAAGCTTCTGTGCTGGTTCAGCTGGCTAAACGTTGCTGGCACATCCTCCTGCAGTAGCCTTTGTCCTTTGTCTGAAATGTCATTCACAGACAGCCATGTTCTAGATGTGGATTTGGTTTCTCTTATGGCTGGCATAGCTAAGTGTCTTTCTGAAATTGGCATGTGCCTACTGATTGGGCAGCCAAACCTGTCTTTCTAGGTAAAGGGATGGGGTGGAATAGCCAGGTGGGTTCCACTTATCCAATCAGGTAACCTGATGACTTCATCATACCTAGGTTACTTAAGTTCAAGCACAGGGATGCTTGTGTGTGTTTCTGCCGGGTCTTCTGTGAAATATAATGCTGGTTCATGGAAGACACACCCGCTTACTCTCCAGTAAAAGCAGGGATTGGAAATCCTCAGGCAATGCAAGTATCAAGCCATAGGGGTTGTTTCTAGTTAGCCATGTTAAGGGAGTTATGTTTTGTTTACTCTGTTCACTCCAAGGTAGCCTGCAAACTTCACAAATTTAGCTACTGTTGTGTCCTGGCTCCCTCCCTGGCCATCCTGACTCCCTCTGCTGGGTGTTACTAGTTATTGTAATCAGTTTGGTCAAGCTGTTTCTTTGTGTCCATCCAGCAGAGTTCAGGCATTTTCCATCAACCTTCTTGTTGAATTTTCCTCCACCCTGCTTTTCTCATTTTACCGGCCGTTACCGGGGTTACCGGCCATTCAAAGCAAAGGGTAGACCTGGTCTCCACCTTGAGATACCCCGGGGGAGACCTGGTCTACCTGATAGTTGAAGTGCTGGGTAGCCCTGGGCTCGCTTTAGTAACAGACACGCAACGCGGGCTCCACCTTATTGCTGGCACCCATGGCGGACTGCCCCCCCTCGCCTTGGTATGCCACTGCTACTGTGATTTGATTTTAAATAAGAACCCCTGGGGTTCTATACACTCCTGAGAGGTGAGCATCCTGTCTTCCCAGAAAGCGCCTCTCTCTGTGGTTCTCGTAGACTGAGATGGTGGCAGAGAACAGAACTACCATTCTCCCCCCTCCCATTTAGCTGCTGACCCAATTAAAAGTGAAAGAGAGCAGGAATGGGGTGCTTCAGTGCTAACCACTAGATGCTGCTCCCCTGGCCTGCAACCTTTTCTGACTCCTTCCCTGACAGGCTGATTTGTTAGACATATCCTATTCTTAATAATAATAATGCAGTTCTATATCTTCTCAGAAGTAGATTCCATTGACTACAATAGGACTTCCTGCCATGTCGGGTTTCTGGCTAGGAGGACATGGCTGGCTGACAACTCCGCCGATTGCTCTGTATTGACGGAGTACATCTGATGGACTTAATTACTCTACCCCTGGATTAAAAGGGGTACGAAGAGATAAACCACATTGCTTTCAATCGCCCCCCTTCTGACACTTCAAGGCAAAGGCTCTGATGTTTTGGATTCTCGGCGAGAAAGCAGGAATACCAACGTCGCTCGAGCCGCAGATGAATCGCAAGTCAAGCCACCTCCGACATACTTTGCTTTACTTAGGCAAGAGGCGTAGAAATGATTTATGAGTTGAAGAAATTAGCCGAGATAAGAGTTAACGTTAAAAATAATATGTTGCGATAAGGAGAACTGAACATTCGAAAGTGAAAGTTGGAAAGACTAAGTTAAAGTTTTAAAGTGGTGAGTTTTATTGATTTTTTTCTGTACTTATGGAAGATTAAAACAGTAAGAAGGGTTTTTTAAATATACTATTCTGGCAAGAGAAAATTGTTTGGGATTTTTGTTGTTGACATTCCTGACATTTTTGCTAAAAGAATATGAGCCCTTCCGTGTCAGAGTTCATGGATCTTGGCAATTAATCTTTCTGTTTCACGTCGTCGACCGCAGAAATTTTTTTATATTGCCTCTTTTTTTAAGAGAAGAGAGATTGGCATCTGGTGAAAAATTTGCAACATGACTACACAATTGGAGTATTGTTTTAAAAAATGGGAACAAAGATTTGATGCAAAAATGACAATTTTGCAGGGAAATCTTCAGAACATGAACGCAGAACTGAAACAAGCAGTGAAGGAAAAGGATGAGTTACAAGGAATAAATTATGGAAATGATGGAATACATGATGGAATGATGGAAGTACAGGAAGATAAAGAGAGAGACAATGATAACGAGACAGATTTAGTGGAAGAGACTGTAGCAGAGGAAGTACCAAGAGTTAAACCAAGACTTGAGATAGAGAAGCAGAGTACTTTACTAAAAAAGGTGCTGAAGATTGTCTTTCGGGAGAGGAATATAGAAGACGTGAATGATTCTGTGGAAAAAATTGCAAAGTGGATACAATTCAAAAAACAAGGGATTTTCGAGAAAGATTTAAGGATGAAGAAGAAGAAGAGGAGGAAGAAGAAGAAGGAGGAGGAGGAAGGGGAGGGATGGAAGGAGTAATGGGAAACTGTCAAAATTAAAGGATTATAATTTTTTTATTTTTTTGTGGGGAATATTACTGGAGTTAATGTTATATAAAAAGAAAAAAATGTTTTATTATAAAAAACAAATAAGATATGACTTTTTTTAAGAAACTTATATAAAGAGTGATTATTAATTATTATTTATTAAGTCACCCCATTTTGTCTTCAAATTTGTTAATTTTCCATCATAAAAAATTTTCCATCACTCTTTATATAAGTTTCTTAAAAACAGTCATATCTTATTTGTTTTTTTATAATAAAACATTTTTTTCTTTTTATATAACATTAACTCCAGTAATATTCCCCCCCAAAAAATTATAATCCCTTTTTAATTTTGACAGTTCGCCATTACCCCTTCCATCCCTCCCCTTCCTCCTCTTCTTCTTCTTCCTCAAATTTAAAATATTTGAAGTGGAAGTTAAGACTTTTAGATGATAAAGGAAAAGTTAGTTAACCCTTTTGTGAATAAAAGAAAAATAATGTTTTATTATTTGAAAAGACTTAAATAAGATGTGATTTGTTTTTAAGAATTTTATATAAAAGGGGATATAGATTTTTTTTAAACAGAAAAATTTGGAAGGTTTTTATTTTAATACATTTGGAGAAAAATGGGGTGGCTTTATATATTAAAATATTTGAAGTGTGAATTAAGATTTTTAGATGATAAAGGAAAAAGTTAGTTAATCTTTTTGTGAATATTTAGATACCACTTATAGATTTTTTAAGAGAGAGAGAGAGAGCGAAGGAGTGATGAAGTGTGAATTTAATGAATAGTATATTAGAGATATAGGCTTAGTTAGATATTATAAGTAGAAAATATATAATAGTATATAAGTAGGATTTACTGCTTCGTGCTTGCTGTAATTTTTCGTAGTATGTTGTATTGTTTTGTTTTTTGTTTAGTAGTTTATTAATTAAAAATTATATAAATAAATAAAAGGACTTCCTGCCATGTCAGAGTATAGGATTGCTGTGGATGAAATTCTGAATCTTTACTCTTTTGATAGAATTTAAACCTGGAATATGGGAAATTTTAAATTCTATCATACTTGCTGATCGTTGAAAGCTTGAAAATGCTTCACTCTTCTGTTAATTTCATGCGATTTCAATTCTAAGTTTATCTCCTTTCTGACTCGCTGTGGAATGATGGGTCTGGGTAAAAGGCAAGTCCTCCTGAATTCATGTGACTTTGACACAGAATTCAGTGTGGAGTTATCTGTTCAAGTGGTGTACTAGGTTTGAGGAGACCCAGGTTCAAATCCTTACTCAGCTACATAGTTCACTAAAAGGTAAAGGGTATCCCCTGACAATTAAGTCCAGTCGTGTCCGACTCTAGGGTGTGGTGCTCATCTCCATTTCAAAGCCAAAGAGCCAGCGTTGTCTGAAGACGCCTCCATGGTCATGTGGCCGGCATGACTCTCCTTGCCGCAGCGCGTACCATGCAGCTGGAACACGGAGCGCTGTTTACCTTCCCGCAAGCGGTACCTATTTATCTACTCGCATTGACATGCTTTGGAACTGCTAGGTTGGCAGGAGCTGGCCAAGCAACAAGCGCTCACCCCGTCGTGGGAATTGAACTGCCAACCTTTCGATCGACAGCTTATGGTTCAGCGGTTTAACCCGCTGCGCCACCCGCTGGCCTTATATAGCTCACTAGGTGGTATTAATAAGATGTACTACTTCTCAACCTAGGTAGTTCACAAAGCAGTTCACAGAGCAAAAATAAATCAATAAATGATTCCTTGTATCCAAAGGGCTCACAATCTAAAAAAGATGCAGGAGACACACCAGCAATAGCCCCTGGAAAATACTCCATGCTAGGGTAAAGAGGGACAGTTGCTTTCTCCCTGCTAAATATGTGGACATCACTTTAAGAGATGCCTCTTTGCTGTGTTAGCAGGGATAGATATTCGGTTTCAGCCTAAACCTACCTTGCATGGTGGTAGTTGGGATAAAAAAGCAATTTGAGCTGAAAGACCAAGGCAGAGTATAGATGTAGGGAGCCTAGTTTGTAAAGTGAGCATAATATTGGATACTGTACGAAGTCTACTGCTTACATGGTATGGAAGTTAAACCAACTACCTTAACTTACCATTTCCCCCCAAAGCATGGAAAATTAGAAGTGGCTTAACTCTCATCATAAACCAAATATTGTTTGATATTTTAATATTTAGTTATATTTTAAGAGATGTATAAAAAGCTTTCTTTGTGTGAGAGATTGGCATTGTACAAATTCTAAGCACACATGCTTTTTTCAACCTGGGGATTAGTCTTTGTATTGGATAAAGCAAAATATTAAATAACCTTCAGGTAGTGGAAGGGACAGATTTCTGGCATATAATGTACTTTACTATAGTATGCTGTACTTGCATTATTGCTGGATGTCGTGTGTATGAAGTTGCTTGCACACGCATAGCCGCAGTGAAGCTTAATCCAAGAGCACTTAACAGTGTTTAGGAAACAATTACGGTAATTTTTATGGGTGTTCTTCACTTCACTTTTATTGCCTGCGTCATGCTGTCTGTTAGGCAATTTGTGTATTGCTGTTTTTTCTTTGGCTCATCAGATGCTCAGCCTTTTAAGGTGGTGTATTTTCATGTCATTTAAATATTATGACAGTCTCTGTGGGTGCATCTGATTTCTGTTTTTAGTGGTTGAGCACTTAACAGGTACTCTAAAGCTAGAAAGGTATTACAAGTTGTCGGTTTTGATTGGAATTTAATCAGTTTGTGGAGCAGCTGAGACTGAAGCTTTTGTCATGAGTGTTTTACCAGCTTTGATCTAAGACGTTGGATGTATTTAAATCTAGCCTACATAAGATACCTCTAAGAGCATGGTCTGTGTATGACATTTGGCCCTGGCATGTCGGAAGATGAAAAGGACTCTTCATCGCTGTTGAGATGCCTGTTAGGTTCCACGCTGCATGTTGCACCACATAATATCAGGGCAAGTAATACTGAACTTTCTAGCTTTTGCAGTGTACTTGACTTGCTAAATAACACTTTTATTGGATTTTCCCCTTTTCAAAATAGTGAGTTGTGTACATATACAGAACCATCAGTCCTTTGCGGTCCTTAACAAACTTAGGCAAGCAAGAGTTGAACATTTGGTATTAAATAGGAAGTAAAATGAAAGAGCACTGTACAGTTTAAAAGCTGAAATTGATCTTCGGAACATATTATTTTCTCTCATATAAGTAAGATTTGAAATCTAATCTCTCCCCCCCCCCACTATACGGTTTCACTGAAAAGGAGATTTAGGACTATCTGTTTTCCGAGTGTGTGCTCGTGTATTAGATGAGCTTTGCTCGGTGGGGTCAAAATGTTTGTCATAAGTAAGGTGTGGTAGAAAATTTTCCCACCCACTGCCCACCCACTGCCTTTCTGCTACCCCAAAGCAAGCCCCTGGGTTCCTTGGCATAGATGAAAGACAAGCAGCAGTGGAGGCAGGCACTTTTGAGCAATTGCATCAAAACTCTATTCATAGCGACTTCTGGTCACGACGCGGAACCAGAAGTTGCTGTGAATTGGGTGGTTCTTACTCTTTACAGCAGTTTAAAGTACTTAGAAGCGCGCGGGAGTCCAGGAGCAGGCATTGGGCCAGTGCGCTGCTAATTTAAGATACTGTGACAACGTGCCCGGCCCCCAGTCAGCCCTTTATTCCCTGGATTAGCCATCTGTGTTGTGGCAAATCACAACACAGCTAATCCATGGTGAAAAAGGGAAGACTGTGTGTGCTTTGCTTTGCACTTGAATCTTCTAAAAGCTACTTGCTCTGTAGGCATCTTTTTGTAGTATAGTTGCTCTCAGCTGGTTGGTTGAGTTGATTGGGGTGGGGATGATAGGTGAATTGTCTAGCAGTGTAGGCAGAGGTTGCAATCCTCATTTTATTCTTTCTAGGACTAGAATCTTTCAATACATAAATGCTGCAGTATAGGATGTTTTGAAAAAAGTTGTAATGTTCATTGGTGCCATCTAAGTAATGAGTAAGAGAACTTAAAAGCAACTGATTTGTTCTTGTATAACTTTTTAAATTGATAATGGTAATAAAGTATCTCCTGCTTGGCCCCCAAAGAGCTGCTTTTGTTTTACATACATTCCAAGTGTACTGTGTAAATCCTTGAGGCTTTGATCGATGCAATTGATCAAAAGTGCCTATCTCCACTGCTGCTTGTCCTTCATCCATTCCAAGGAACCCAGGGGCTTGCTTTGGGGCAGCAGAAAGGTGGTGAGCACTCAGAGTCTTGACAGAGCATCTTTTCTGCCAAGGCAGTTCTTGAGACCACAAGCCCAGGCAGAGAAAAAGGTGCTCTGCAATGGGGCAGCCACTTCTGTCACCTTCTGCTGTCCCAAGGTCAGTTTCTAGGTGCCTTGGGAAAGGGAGTTGTGATGGGGTTATTAGATGCTCTCAGGCATATATTGGGAGGTGCGTTCCCACTTATTAGCAGAGTTCCCTCCTCCACCCAGGCAGACTGCTTTGCTTAGCTAAATGAATACACACGAGGCATTGCTTTGTAGTTGTAAAAAGAAGAAGAGTTTACTCACAGTTCAGTTTGCATATATACATAGCGTCTGACCATCAATCAGAGGTACATCCTAGACTTAAGATAGAACCCCCCTAGAGCTGGGGCTCCCTGCATGGGGTTAGGCTGCAAGATGGCCGCTGGGCTGCAGGAGCAGCGATGGCATCATCTTGTTCGGTGGGCATCAAGAGAAGAAGAGACTGAGTGAGGGGCAAGAAGGAGGAAATAAAGGTCAGGGGCCACACCCCTTCCTGGAACACAGAGGGATTAGATTAGGAGGTCTTTACATGTGACCAGGCAGTACACCACACCCCCCAGTGTCCAGCAGCTAAACGCTGCCCATCCTCCAACAAGTTGGTGGTGGCAACAACTTCCAGGACTAGAGGAGATGTAGCTCTGTGTTCATCTACTTGAAGCAGGCTGCTCTCAGGACTGTTTGCTCTGATCCTGCCCACAAGCATTTGAGTGTGGGAGTTCACTATTTTGAGCTTCCCTAGTAGAATGCTCATGACATCTTTGAGCAGTTGTGATAGCCAGATCAGAAGACACTTCCAAAGCAGCTATGCTAAGATGACAGTCTAGTAGATCTGATAACGGAACACTGATTCTTTGCTTTACAGTGCAGTCCTACCCAGCTCCTCCACTGGTGCAGCAGTGGTGGTGGGAGAATGGGAGGCTTTGGGAAAGGGGATTTAAATCCCCTTTCAAAGCCTCTCGTTCTGCCCTCCACCACTGCTGCACCAGTGGAGGAGCTGGGTAGGATTGCGCTGTTGGACAACTATGTTTTTGTGTATTATGAGACTAGCAGGAAACCTTAATTTGGTTGCTAAGTTTAACTTAGTAGCTCTGGCTGTATCCTATTCTTCTGAGTTCATATATTGCTTTTTTATCCTGATCTTAATGGCAATGTCTGTTACGGATTGATTTCTACCCTTGAATGTTTTCTAGTGATAATCCTTTTAAAATTTACTGAGTCACATGGAATTAGGTTGTTGGATAGCAAGCAAGTCCATTTCTAAGAATTTATCATCTGTAAAAAGATTGTAAAAAATAAACATTTTTATGTAACTAGACCACAGAATTTTCTTGTAAACTGTGAGGTTACATAAAGTCATAGACAGCTGTCTAATTTAAGTAGTAATGCCTAAAACACTTTAGTAAATGCTGTGAAGATATTATGCAAGTGTCTTGTATTTGTTACAATAGACTTTCTACAAGGTATTTATTACTGGGAAAGGGATCAGTGAAGCATAATGTTTATAATTTAAAGAAAAGGAATTACAAAATGTAAGCTGATGATACAGAAGAGTGTAAACTTGGACAAGTCAACCTACTTCTAAATGGAATCATTTGCAGTGTTTTGAGCCTGGATTCATACTTGTATGCACTATCCTACTGCCAAAATATTGAAAATTAAGGTAATGTATGATTACCTAGCAGTTCCAAAGCATGTCAATGCGAGTAGATAAATAGGTACCGCTTGCGGGAAGGTAAACAGCGCTCGGTGTTCCAGCTGCATGCTACGCGCTGCGGCAAGGAGAGTCATGCCGGCCACATGACCACGGAGGCGTCTTCGTACAACGCTGGCTCTTCGGCTTTGAAATGGGGATGAGCACCACACCCTATAGTCGGATACGACTGGACTTAATTGTCAGGGGTCACCTTTACCTTATGATTGTAGCAAATTGGTGCTAAAATCAGTAGGACAGTATTCTGTCCTCTGTATTAGCTTCATTTATGCAAGAAGCAGATTGCGCTGGAACAACTGAAACTCTGCCCTGGAGAGACATCTTTTGCCTGTCTTGTCTTTCAAAAGCGTCCCTAGTCCCATGCTGCTGGGCTGTTCTGATGACCCTTCGGATGAAGTGGTGAGGCCCTCCGGAGTCCTTCCCGCAAAGCAGCTGCAGCATATAAAGTGTCCCAGTGGGCAGCTTTAAGTACTAGATGATGGCAATGGCAGGAGATGAAAGGCCAACCTTCCTCCTTGGGTGGAGTGTTGGCAGGAACAACTATTGCCCTCCGTCCACGTTATTCTATGGGTGGGATTGGGGACAGCCAGAGCAAAGTAGGGGACCCACCTGTTGCTCATGTGCTGTTGCTCCTTTTTTCTTTTTGTTGCCTCTTTCCTTTATTAATTAAGAACGGAATGGACAGGTGGCTCTCATGGGAGAAAAGTGGTTACTATCAATCAAGGAAAAAGAGTTGATTGAACTTATGACCGATGCTACTTTAAAAGCTGAATTCGAAGGAAAATCCTTAACTTTTGGGCAGACATCAGCAGAGGATATGTCGGCTTTCTGACAAGGCACTTAAGTTTGTTCATTGCTACTTACAAATATGGAGCTGGTGGAGAGGGCTTTCTTTTCTTATACCATTTTATTCAAAAATAAACACCGTAGTAAATTGAATGCAATTCCAGATTTAAGAGTGTCAGCACAATCCTACCCACCTCCTCCACTGATGCAACCAGCAGAGGAGGGCAGAACGTGAATATTTGGGAAAGAGGATTTAAATCTCCATTGAGCCCCCTTTATTGGGGATTTGGATCCCCTTTCCTTTCCA
Organism: Plestiodon gilberti rubricaudatus; assembly: GCA_026170595.1. Classification (NCBI taxonomy): domain Eukaryota; kingdom Metazoa; phylum Chordata; class Lepidosauria; order Squamata; family Scincidae; genus Plestiodon; species Plestiodon gilberti. The sequence goes on along the minus strand of JANXHW010000001.1, from coordinate 231,277,804 downwards.
GGGCCTCCAGTTCTCGCTGCACTGGTGGAGGAGCAGGATAGGATTGTGCTGTGCATCTTGTGTCAGTTGAACCTGATTTTAAAAAACTGTGCCTCAAAACAAGCTCAAGGATTGCCCTGAACATTCATTGCATATAAAATATTTGTTAAAAATCATTTCAATTTCAAAACATATTAAAGGTTTTCAATTAATAATTAAAAAGTATTTTATTAATGTAATATAGTTATGTAATCTGTAATATATTAACTTGAATACATTGTATCTTTTTTGAATGTAAATATGCACCTTGCTCACCTTATTCCATTGCTTTTTAATCCCATTATTGGACCATTTATTTACAGTTGCAACGTATAAATTTGAAATAAGGTAAAGGTATCCCCTGACAATTAAGTCCAGTCGTGTCCGACTCTAGGATGTGGTGCTCATCCCCATTTCAAAGCCGAAGACCCAGCGTTGTCCGAAGACGCCTCCGTGGTCATGTGGCCGGCATGACTCTCCTTGCCGCAGCGCGTAGCATGCAGCTGGAACACGGAGCGCTGTTTACCTTCCTGCAAGCGGTACCTATTTATCTACTCGCATTGACATGCTTTGGAATAGCAGCAACTATATTAAAAATATTTTGCTCGTATGAAGGGTTTAGTTTGTGGAAATGGACTGTCAAGTGGTACACAAGTGAAAAAAGGTTGGGAATCACTGTGCTAGAAGATTGATTCCTGCTTCCCTCTCCCTCAACCACTGTGTGTTTTCAACGGACATTTTCAACATTCCATGGTGCTGGGGGCTGTGTACATGCTTAGTCCTTGTTGGATTGTGTTGGGTGTTTTTCCTTCTAGTTTACAGATTTATCTACATCTGTATACCTAGGGATTCTCTCAAGTCTGTAAAAACCAGTACCTTATTACACAGAGGCGTAGCCAGCCTCTGGGGGTAGTGGGGGCGGTAGTGCGTGCTGCCGGGGGCGGGAGCCAGTGACTCACCCTGTGACGTTAGCCCTGCTCTGCCCTGTTTTCCTGCCAAAAAAAACCCCTGGGCATTTTTCGGCTGGAAAAAGTCTGTTATGGGCCCGGGTGGCTGCAGGGGCAACTCCTTTTCCTCGCGCAGCGGCGAAAACACTGCTTTTTGCTCCTTCCGCCAGCTTTTTTTGCTGCCCCAACCGTGCTAGCGGGGGCGGGGGCCCACTGCTTGCCGCCTGGGGGCATACCGCCCCCCCATTCCTACACCACTGTTACTACATATTAAGTACATTTTACTTCCAGTCTGTTAGGTACTTGACCATTTGAATTGTAGTGTGTATATATAGATGATGATGAGAGAGAGAATTATATACTGACAGTTATTGGATATTTTCAGGTGCATGATCTTTCTATAGATTCCACCTCAGAATTCTGCTGAGTAATTCTTTGTTTTGTTTGTCCAGCTGCATGTACAATGTCATGCTCATCTTTTCCTGTTTTCCTCTCAATGCAGCTGGATTATTACCTGTTTCCTTACTGTTATCCAAAAATGTTGAAGCAAATAAGGAGAATAAGCACCGTTTCTGTACAGCTCTCTTCTGAACCAAAGCATAACTTGTAGTGAAGCATTCAAAGTTGCTGCTTAACTTTGTTGCTCAGGCTTCCACCCCTCACAGGATCTTGGCTACTATTGTTCACCTGGCTGGCTTCTAGTTACCCGATAACTAGGTAATGTTAAGTAACTGGTGGAGTCTAATGTTGAACCGTGTACCACTTGCTAGCTAATGAACTGGAAATGTTTCCTGTCATTGTGGGGAACAATTTCCTTTAATGTATTTACAGCATAACAAAATCTTCTGTGTAAGTGCTTATAAACATATGTGCCTAGATAGACCTTTTAAGGTTCATTCTGAAGTCATGAAACTTGCAACCTTTTCTTAAACCCTAAATAATCCACCCAGAAAAATGGTGGAATATACAGTGGATCCTTTTTATTTGTGGATCTGGGATCCGAAGATTTGACTTACCGTGGGTCCTGGATCTGTGAAGGTATGCCGGAAAAAAACTTTAAAAAGAAAAAGCCCCCAAATCGCTGCATTTTCAAGCCTCCACGGGGCTTCTGCAGCCTTAGTGACCCCTCCCAGGACAAGGCATGTGCTCATTGGCTGAAATATAGCCCCATCCCGTGTAGGGGGTTGCTTCAGAAAACCCAGTGAGTTCAAGACTGAAGTGAGGTTTTACATCCCCATGCTTTGAATATCCTAAATTAGCTCCACAGTGTTTACATTGAATTATCCTAACATTCCAAGCTAATGATGTACCGTACTCAAAAATAAAGACATCCAAGTGAAATATTTGGAACACGTTCTTGCTTTGTGGAGAACAAAACCAGAACTGTCTTTCTCCCACATCTATCTTCAGACGAGGAACCTGCAGTTCAGGAATTCCACTGATTGAAGGTGGAAAAGCATTGACTTAGGAGCCAGATTATTTTATTTTATTTTATTTTTCACATTTTTATACCGCCCTTCCTCCAGGGAGCTCAGAGTGGTGTACATATTTCCTCCCCTTCTTTTTGTCCTCATAACAACCCTGTGAGGTAGGTGGGGCTGAGAGATAGTGACTGGCCCAAGGTCACCCAGGAAGCTTCGTGGCTGAGTCACTCTGTGCCCAGAGTGATAAAAGCAGACAGGGACTGTTGGGCATTGGCAACCTGCACTGGGGTGAGTTAACTGGAAACTTTTATGGGATTATGAGACGGCATAGAGATTAGAGAAGTCATGTATAGTGGTTCCTGGTGCTTTTATAAGTCCTCATTAGACAGTCAAAAGATGACCAAGAAAGAGCATGCCTGCTCTTACTTAGGAGCCAGAGGCTTCTCTGTGAGACAGAGTGGTGAAGAGATTGTGATGCAATTCTCTACTGATGACTCTCATGGTGAGAATTTTAACATAGTTTTCACAATGAAATTCACAAAATAAACCTCTGGCAGTAGATCTGAGTGGAAATAATTTGTATCTATGCAGTATGAATTCCACTGCAGGCAGGGGAGTAGAAATCAGGGTCAGAGTGAAAGGCCAGCAAAAATTAAATGCCAGTCATTCAGAAACATAACACCATTCAGAAATTTGGCCATACTTCAAGATGCATAAATATGTACACATACTTATCTTGTTTTTCTGTCCTTTATGTTGAGAGCGAAGGTGCTGGACTTTTATGCACAATTATCTCTGAATGTTATGAGTGCTGCTATGATGGCAGCTGATAGTCAGTTTCTCAAAATAGCCTTTGTAGAAGCCCTGGAATTCTTAGCATCAGGACAGTGCTTGTGTGTTACAGGATCAAGGAGACAGTTGACAAGAGGCTGTTCTATCAAGAAAACCTGACTTTGGATCCTGCATTTCCTTGTACAGTATATTTGGTTGACAGTGGCTATCTTAGAACGCTGAATATGTGGTACAGATGCTGTAACCCCAAACAAGCTGCCAAACATTACACTTTTCCTGAAATTTCATACAGTATTATGCTTGACCTCCTGCTCAAGGGAGTTATGCATAGGGATCTGAAAGAGACCTTGCTGACAGAATGAAGCTGTATCAAACTTCAAACGCTAGGCACTTGGCATTGGGGAGAAAGTGAAGGGCATCCAAGTGCAATTTTGAAGCACCATGTTCTTTTAATCAGTTCAGTTTTTGTTTGTCGCAAAGAGGCTCAAGTTGAAGAATTGTCAGTTCCAACAAGAACTGTGGTATGTAAACCAATCTACAATGTGGAAAAGCAAATTGGATTATTTGGGATCCAGTGTGGATAGCCAGTGGGTTTGAAGCAAAGATTCTGAGACCCTTCTTTAAGAGAGGAACAGTCTTAACAATTTAACCTGTCTGTGGGTGTGCATATTCTCTGTGCATACCAGCATAGAGGGTGTGAAACTTTCTTCTAACACAACTTCATCTTTTCCAGATGTAACCTTATACAATCTTATAGTTGCTTAATCTGAATCATGGAGAAGAGAGAACCTGACAAAAATTTGTGTGTGAGAGGGAGGGGGGGAGGGAGGGAGAGGGGCAGGGAGGGAGAGGGGCAGAGTAATGAAAGCGCCTCCATCCTAAGGTAAAATAACCTGCCACCCAGGCTAGCTGCTATCAAAACGTACACAGGAGCAGAGGCTTGGTTAAGATTTCATGCTATATTTGTTTAGAGACATCTTCTGATTGATCAGAAGTTCCTACTACTTTGGAACAGAGAACCCTAATAGCTGTTTCCTGTGTGGGGGAGGGGGATGTGGTCTGCCATTGTGAAGACAGGGCATACATCCTTCTCCTGCAATGGTCTTGAAGGAAGAGAGTAGTGTGGAGAGACAGCAGGAAAGAAGTTAAGGACCACACCTCCTGCAGGGACCATAGAGGGGCAGGTAGATCGTCTCTGGTGACTGAATAGTACACTGCCCTCCAGAGTCGTGCAGGCAGCAGTAATTTGTAATCCAAATTACAACAGCAAGGCCCTAGAGATGCTGTTGCTTAAACATGTAAGCTTAGTGCATAAAAACATTTTTTTTCCTGCAATGAAGCATCTCTTTCAAAGAATAGTGAAACTGCATAATTAACAACAAGGAAATCAAGCAAATATTTGTTAATGGATTAGAGGACATTCTTAAGCAGAAGAGGATGCCGAGATGGGCAGTGCTGATTTCAGTGATGATCCCTTGTGCTTTGTTCATTCCTTTTTGCCCTTCACCCACACACGCACAAAGCAGGTGACAAGCAGGAAGGGTGTATAAGCCTGTTCTACTGATTGCAGATTTATACATATTTAATTGACTAAAACTTGTATGACTGAATGACTAACAGTGCATTCCTATGCATGTCTACTCAGGAGTCCCATTCTGTTCAATGGGGCTTTATCCCAGGAAAGTGTGTATAGGATTGCAGCCCAAGATTTATTTAACCAAGTGGCAGCCCTTATTTGGGAACCAACCTGCAAAGAGCAAGCACTCCCTTACGGGCAGCCCAATCCTGCTCTAAAGATCTGCCGGGCGGCCAAGGCTGCCTGCCGGATCCTGATCTCCGCCACGGGCAGCCTGCAGCAGGCAGCGCACGCGGAAAGCCTACTCGGGGAAGGGGACGCTTGTTCCCTTCCCCGAGTGTAACCGCGGCTGGGGCCGATAGGCCTCCTTGGATTTCCGCCAGCTATTTTGCTGGCGGAAGTTGGAGGAGGCTGTGTAATGGCTCAGTTGATTGGCGAGGGTCAGGATTCGACCAAGGCCAATCCCCTCCCCCTCCCCCGATCGGCTGGGCCTATCGGCCACCTCTGTTTGCTCCCAGACCGCCCTCCTCTGCTGGATCCTCACCTGGTTCAGGCGGCGGGTGGGAGACTGTCCGGGCGGCATAGCAGGGCAGGTCGGCTTTGCGCCGGCCTTCCCTGCTCATAAGTCATCGTGAAAGTGCTTTACGGCACTTTCGAGATGGCTTAGGGTGGTGGAACCACCCTATTTTAGGTTAGGATTGCGTGGTGCAGAGCACAACTCCAGTATTAGAAGCTTCTTTTACAAGCAGGAGTGTTGTGCTTGTAGAAGGGATCCTTGCATGAGTGTAGTGCTTGTAGAAGAAACTTTGATGATGGAACTGTACTTGACAGTAAGTTAGGATATAACTCGTAGTTTGTGACCCCTTGGATCACTTGAAAGAGTGATGTATTCTCTCCCTATTGACTACAATAACTTAAATTCTTAAGTTATGGATTTAAAAAAAAATTGCCACTTTTTTCTTGTATGCCTTATACATGTCTCTTTTCCTGGATGTGGTCTTATGCATGTCTCTCCCATGCGTGAAAACGTTGAAATTTGGGTGAGAGTTTTGATTGGCTCCTTGTGATGGAATCTATTTTGATTGTACTTTTACATATTTTGCTACTCACGAGGCATTTTTCAGATGCTTGGATGATGCCCTTTTGACAAGATTATGGCTAATTTATATATTGGGTTTAAGTCCAAACTACTTGGAACCACTGGGACACTTTTCAGTATCTCAGGGTCTGGAAATACATTTTTATTTAGCTTGTGGCTGCTCATTTGCGTCATTTGGAGTGGAATTAGGCTGTTGAAAACTATGCTGCTGTCTTAATGTTGAACTATAGTACCAGCTGTTCTCCAGACCACATGAAATATGTGAAACTTATTGCTGTAAAATAGGACTGTATGTATTCTTTCTCCATTATAATAAATTAGCTTACAGTCAGTCTCTAGAGTCTAGGCAAATAATTGTGATAGCAACAACCTCTTATGAAAAGTGTAACGGTGTGCCATTTAGGACATGAGACTGAAACCAAGGTTTTGATATATGCCAGACAGTGCAAGCAATTGCCTTGCAAGTTACTATAGATATGTCTGTTCTCTTCAGGTCTCTTCACTCATGGGGATAATGTTCCATGTCCATCACTGTCAAGAGATCATTGGTCTGCTTTCCATTGTTTAGCCCCTACACTAAGGGCCCAACCCTATTCAATTTTCCAGTGCCGATGCAGCCGCAATGAAGCCCGAGTTAAGGGAACAAGCGTTCCCTTACCTTGAGGAAACCTCCGTGCCTGTTCTCCCACCACAGGATGCAGTAAACAGTTTTACTATGTCCTTCAAATAAATAGAATACACTGCCTGTTCTCTTCTACTTACAAACTTAGTATTAAGGAACAATACATAGTAGATGCTATTGACCTGAAACCCTGCTCTTCTGTTGTGAGGTTAAGCATTGCCCCTTTCCTGAGTTTTGCACAGCCATAAGAAACAGTTGTGCTCTACATTAGAGGTTCCCAGCCTTTGTTGCCAAGTGTACCACCTGTCATGGTCAAGTTTTCTGAAGTACCACCTGTGCCAAATAAATAAATAAAATAAAAGATTTGTAAGTTAGGACTACTTACCTATTAAGTTTACTTATGTGCTACTAATGAGATGGTTGAGGATCCATCATAGTCACAAGTTTTTTTAGTCGTAGTAGTATGTATTATTATTTTCTACTCCTGTCTACAACTTTGCAGGGGAAATATTGGGTGGGCCAGGTCCCAAGTGTATCCTTATTTTGTGCATTCTAAGAACTGTTGTGCTGAAAATCGGCGCTGGGTTCAAATGTTGCTTTTTCCTTTGGGGTGGTAGTTGCATGGGAATCCATCCTGTGTGTTTGTGCATGCGCATGTGAGTGAGAGAGATTGCAGCCGTGCCTGCACCTGTGGCAGAAACCGGTGAAAAGAGCAGCCTGGAAAGCTTGGGAATCCATTCTCTCTCTCTCTCTCTGAGAGAGGGAAGGTCAGTGTGTCCTTTAAAGCCTCCCCACTGCTTATCTGATGTTCCAATCTGGTGCAATCCAGGATGCCACCAGATGCTTCTTCAGGTCGACCTCTTTGCCTGCTGAATAGAAAATCAATCAACCTTTATTGGCATAACGTAACAAATAGAAAAACAAAAGCCTTGTACTGTACTCCGTCATGTAGTGTTCACAAACTCAGAAGTGTGGGGCTTCCAGTTTTATTTAAAGGGGCCACATAGCAAAGGATGTCCTTTGTTCACTCAGTCTCTGGTAAATAAAACCAGACGCCTCGCACTTCGGGGTTTGCAAAAAGTGAGCAATGGAGCATGGTAAGGAAGCAGATATGCCTCCCACTCAGGTGAGCGAGAAGTGGATCAATGTGGCCCGTGTCCATAGAAGTTTGGAGGGAGGAGGTGGCAGGCTTAGGGTGAAGGGAACTCTGAATCCACTGCCCCCTCCATCTGTTAACGCAAGTCGCATCAGGTCATGTTTGGGCTGACTGTGGTAGTGAGGAAGCATCTGGCAATAGTGGAATATTTGATAAGTATAAGGTATAGTTATAGTAACTTGTCACCGGTGCTAACCCTATTAATTGTTAAATATGGCAAAGATGCTTGCTTTGTTCCTGAATGTTCCAGCTACATGTGGAGAGAAAATATATTTAATCTTGTGGTGGAATGGAAAAAGTTCTATATTGGAAACTTCCTATCTTACATTTAAGTGTAATTACAATGCTAATCTGCCTTTTTTTGTTTAAATAAATTTCTGTAGGCTCATTCTTAAGCTTCATTAAGCAATATTTGCATGTACAAATTATGCTATTTAAAATTATAATACGCTGTTCTCTTTCAATGTAGATTTTAAAGCACAGAACATTAAGTTGAACTTTCTGTTTTTATAGGCAGACATTTGAAAAATGTACAGCTGATTTTTCTGGCAGTAATTCCACTAGGTTATTAACAGATTTATTGCTGTTTTGTCTGTTCCATTAGTTGATCACATGTCATGATTCACCTATTTAACTGTGCTGTTTGGAACTAGCAGCTAATTTTGGATCACAGGCATTCTGAGGCATATTTTATTGCCTTTAATTTGCTTAGCAAACTTAGTATGAAATTATTGTCTCCATGCAGACAGAGTTTGGATTTTTCTCTGAGTAATAAATGGATCATGGCTACTGTTTTAACATGTTCTGTGGGAGTGTCCTCCGGACCACCTGCAACAGCAGGGGCTTGGATTCCACAGGGAAGGTGGGTGGGTTGACAAGCCCATCCCCCCCCCCTGGCAGTCCCTTTGGGAACAGGGACCCTTGAGCCGGGCCTCAGAGTCTGGAGTTGGGTGGAGGTTACTTCACCCTGGGTCTTCCGCCACTCCATCAGATTATTCCTTCCCCAGACTAGAGCCGTTCAGCTGTATCTCCTGGCTCACCCTCTGTTTCTGACTGGCCTCCCTCATCCTTGGCCATTGTCCTTTTAAAGTAGGTTCCCTCCCGGCCTGGGGCTTTGCCCCTTCCTGTTCACCCCCCCTCTGGCTTCTCAAAGGGACCGTCCCTTGTGTGGAATACCCTCGCTGCAGGCGCACCGAGCTGCTTGGGATGGTCCGTTCTGGCTCCCAGCTCCCTGACCGTTCTCCTGCTCGGCACGGCAAGGTGTTGACCAAGCAAGAGGCTTCCCCTGGCTCATCCCAGCTCAGTTATGGCTCCAGCATTGCCTGCATGGCCCCCTCAGGCATGCGACTCAGCCTCCCTTGGCTTGCTGCAGCATCGGGCGGAGGCTCCAGCCACCGCCAAGATAAGTTTGTGCCTGGACATTCTGTTTTTAAATGTTACTAAAAAAAAAACCTAATAAGAACATATTTTATTTATACTGCCTTTCACCATGCTTAAAAACCTGGCACTCAAGGCGGTTTACAAGGTTAAAAATACATTAAAAGCATACATAAAAGCAATACTTAAAATCACAGTCGTCCTGTTCCCCCCCCCCAGCGGTGTGCCCCAAGGATCTGTCTAGGGACCGGTGCTTTTCAACTTGTTCATAAATGACCTGGAGTTGGGGATAAGCAGCGAGGTGGCCAAATTTGCGGATGACACTAAATGTTTCCGGGTGGTGAAGACCAGCAGGGATTGCGAAGAGCTCTAGAAGGATCTCTCCAAACTGGGAGAATGGGCAGCAAAATGGCAGATGCGCTTCAGTGTAAGTAAGTGTAAAGTGATGCACATTGGGGCAAGAAATCAAAACTTCACATACACGCTCATGGGTTCTGAGCTGTCTGTGACGGATCAGGAGAGAGACCTTGGGGTACTGGTGGACAGGTCGATGAAAGTGTCGACCCAGTGTGCGGCGACTGTGAAGAAGGCCAATTCCATGCTTGGGATCATTAAAAAGGGGATTGAGAATAAAACGGCCAATATTATTATGCCGTTGTACAAATCAGTGGTAAGGCCGCATCTGGAGTATTGCGTCCAGTTCTGGTCGCCGCATCTCAAAAAGGATATAGTGGAACTGGAAAAGGTGCAGAAGAGAGCGACCAAAATGATTAGTGGGCTGTGGCATCTCCCTTATGAGGATAGGCTACAGCGTTTGGGGCTCTTCAGTCTAGAAAAAAGACGGATGAGGGGGGACATAATTGAGACGTATAAAATTATGCATAGGATGGAGTGGATAGAGAGAAGTTCTTTTCCCTCTCACACAACACTTGAACTAGGGGACGTCCACTCAAATTGAGTGGAGGGAGGATTAAAACAGACAAAAGAAAATATTTCTTTACCCAGCGTGTAATTGGTTTGTGGAACTCCTTGCCTCAGGAGGTGGTGATGGCACCTGGCCTGGATGCCTTTAAAAGGGGATTGGACAGATTTATGGAGGAAAATTCCATCACAGCTTACAAGCCATGATGGGGATAAGCAACCTCTTGGTTGTAGGAGTAGGTTTTCTTTGTGCCAGATGCAAGGGAGTGACAACAGGATACAGGTATCTTGTTGTCTTGTGCTCCCTGAGGCATCTGGTGGGGCCACTGTGTGATACAGGAAGCTGAACTAGATGGGCCTTTGGCCTGATCCAGCAGGGCTCTTCTTATGTTCTTATGTAGCAGATTAAAATATAAGACCATCAGGCAAATAGTAGATAAAAATTCCAGCAGGTCCTCCCAATGTTCTCAACTGTCAGAAACATCCCCCCATCCTACCTACAACCAAAAGCTGTTTGAAATAAAAATTTCAAAAATAAAAAAGTATTGCAGTAACTGCTGCACTAAAGCACCAGTTTTAAAAGATTTCCAATTCTATTTGAATTCTGAATTACAAAATAAGTATCCAAAAGTGACACTATACAGTATTGGCTTTCTGATCTCCACTTTTTAGTGCTGGTCTGCTGATGAATGGCGGCTTGTGAGGCCTGTTAAGGAAACTCCTGGACATAATGAAATTGTATGCAAAATGTTACTTTTCATTTTATGTTTCAATATTAGCTTCTGAATGTCTCATTAACATTAGCTTCTGAATGTTCATCAGGGTGGGCTTTGAGAGTGATTGCATTTAAACTTATGTCTGGTAGTTTTTCTATTCAATAAAATTTTAAGAGATCATTGATAGTTTCCTTCAGTTCACAGGAGACTGTAGGCTATTTTCTTAATGCATCAGTGGTATCTAATCTTTATATGATAAAAACAATATGATAAAACAATAGTGAAATTCTCAGTTTAGTTCTATTTTATCTGAAACTTAAAAAAAAAAACAACTCCATTCAAATTGTGTAGATTAGGTATATGGGTTTACCGTACTTAAAAAAAAAAAAGTGAGTCCCTCTTAAACACCTTTAGTAGTCAGCCTTGGTTGCAGCCATAATTGGTAATTTTTATTATTTGAAAGACCAAACGTTTGCTAGTCAATTTCATTTTTGAAAAGTAGAACAGACTGAATATATGCATGCATATAATAAAATCCCAGTGATAAACCTTTTCTAGGGAAGGCAGCTTCAGAAGGAGACTTTTTGAAGCAATGAAAACAGAATGGATGCTTAGCCTTTCCCCAGACACCCTTGTTGTCTCTGATTCCCTCTCCTCATTGCTTTGCTCCAATTCAAGGGATTCCAGGTACCTTCGGAAAGGAATTGAAAATAAGACTACTTGTATAGTGCCCTTATACAAATTTATGGTGCAGCCACTTTTGGAAAACTGTATCGTTCTGGGCACCATGCCTAAAAAATACTATTGTGCTGGAAAAGGTGCAAAAGAAGGCAGTCAAGACAAGGGCTGGAACACCTCCGTTATGGGGGAAGGCTTAAATGTCTGTTTTTTTTTTAGCTTGGTAAAGGGAAGATTAATGGGGGACATAATTGGCAGTGCATTCCACCATAATGTTTGAATGGCGGAGCACGTGCTCCGCTGTTCGAAGGTGTTGCAAACGTGTCATAAAGCATGTTTGCAACTACTTACGAGTAAGGGCTGCTGGCGCGGAGGTCGGCAACCCTCACTTCAGCTCTGAATCTTCCCTGCTACCGCTGGAGACAGGTAAGGGATGCACCGGCGAGCGCAGGGGTGAGGGTTGGCCAAGCCGGCCCGGGAGGGGCGGGGATGGCAGCAGTCATATCCTCGTCCTGTTCCCAGGCCCACGCGGCCATTACACGGTCTCCTTGGACTTACACCAGCTCGATAGCTGGCAGAAATCAGAGGAAACCCATTGGGACTTCCCCATGCTACACCAGGGGAAGGGGACAAACTTCCCCTGAGGAGACCTCCAGTCTGCTCGCGATCGGCCCGGAGCGGGGATAGGATCCAGCAGGTGGCCCTAGGGCTGCCTGCAGATCTTTACACTGGATTGTGCTCTGAGATGACAGGTCTATCAATGGCTGCTAGCCTTCATGGCTATGCCTTACCTCCAGGTCCAGTGGTAGTATGCTTCTGAGTACTAGTTGTGGGGGAGCTATGGCATGAGAATTGTGGGGGAGCTATTCTCTTGTTTGTGGACTTCACAGAGGCAGCTGGTAAATCACTGTGGGAAACAGGATGCTGGGCTAGATGGGCAAGAGGGGGAAGGATTAAGAACTTTGCATGCCTGTTTGCTGCTCTAGATCCTCCCTTCTGAAGCAACGTTTTCCTCAAAGATTGAACTTTTTTGTTACACACATTCATGTGTAATGCAAGTCTGCCCTAAGTACACATTGAGAGTGATAGTTGAGAGTAAATATTGTAACTTAATCCTGTTTCCAGTCAGGTATATCTTAACAAAATCATAAGGATTCAGTGTTTGTGTCTAGACAGCTTTCTTATAGGAATTTACTTTAAGAAAATTAGAAACCATAATTTATTTTTAGGGTGTTTTGAAAGATGTGAAAAATATGCAGATGTAAAGAAATTAGGTGTCAAAGACTTCAGTGTCAAATACAGAACCTACTACAAATGTGAAATCTTTGCTGCCTGGTAAACTAGGTTTGACACAGCCTCTGCTGCCCTCTCCTGATGATGCTTACTTCCCTGGCTTTGGCTTAAGAGGACAAGCCATGTGGCTGCTATCAATCAGTCAGAGGAGTCTGCCTTGGAAAGAGCAAGTGGTCTTCAACAAGCACTTTTATCAAGTAACAAATTATTCCCCCTTCCCCCACTACTTGTTCAGCAAGGTAGGGAGTGTTTCACTTTAAAAAAAATTGAAATGTCTTTCTAGGTTATAGGTGAACTTAATAACTAAATGTATGCATAATACAGAGAAGGAAACAAATGGTACTAAGGGGAAGTATTTGGTGCTAATTGTTAGCATTATACAGCTTAATATTACGTAGAAAATGCTCACCTACAATTCAGAAGTGGTGTTAGCTAATCTTTACTGAGAATGCAGCAGTGTTTTGAAATTACATATAGGTCTTTAGGAACCATTTGTATTGCTCATGCGTGTGTAGCTCCTAGTAACACTCGTACTAGGATTGTACTATTTTCATTTTGATTGCGTATTGGCTGATTCTTAGCTGAGTATGAACCACGCTACCCAAACGTGTGGATTCTGCCCACTTTTGGTACCAAACTCTACCATGTTGCGTGGCTTGAGAATGCATAGCATGGCCCTAATGAACAAAACCCGCTCATGCTGATATGGTTGATATACTCCATATTGCTACCTTGAGCATAGGACAGGCGGTATGTCTTTTAAATAAATAAATAAAAATGAAAGAACAAACAGCCTGGGAACCCCAAACTGTTCCTTTGAGCATGTGTCACAGGCGCTAGCTGAATGGGATGATTTCTCCATAATATGTTTGAGAACTGACTGTAGCCAAAATTTTAGAAGATTGACTTGAAGATTATTTACAGTCACAGAAGACTGGGAAGTTACTGAGTACATACTGATTGAAAAGAGGGTGAAAATACTCTATAATGAGATCTATCAAGAAATATTTTTTGTATAGTATCAAATTGTGTGAAAAACAGGCAGACTGTTGACATCTAATTAAAACAGGAGTTAATTCACCTGAAGGGTATTAAGACTAACTTTTATTCATAGAATACTTAACTACATATATTTTCATATTTGAGGTTTAATGAGAATTGACAATATTGTACTGTACACTGTAAAAGATTACCTTCACTTGCTTATGAGTAAAGGAAGCATGCGAGTTTTGGTGTTGTCTTTATTATGATATGTCTGTATCTCCCAGAACTCCTGTTCTGGAGGAAAAGTAAAACAAATTTAGAACAGATATTTGGAAATACGTTCACAGAATTTGCAGGAAAACAACTAGGAATTAGATGATCTAAGGGACACAGAGTACTTAAAATTGAGATCGCAATGCACCGTATTTAGTCATCTACAGCAATTGGTATCGTTCATCATTTTGACAAATTTAAAGCATTGATGGTGTGCAGCTGTATTGTGAAAATCTCTCTGTATAAAAAATCTCCATGTGAAAATAGTTTATCAGTGGTTCCCAAACTTTTTAGCACCAGGATCCACATTTTAAAATGACACTCTTATCAGGACCCACCTAGCTTTATGAGTCTTTTAAAAAAGGTGATACAGATAATTTATTTACAAGTACAGGGGGCCCTGTGTTCGCTGATCCACTATCCGCAGATTCACTTATCCACAGATAGTGGGAGGCCCCCCGCACGCCCCACCAGCCATTAATTTGCCGTACTAGCTCATGTGTGTCTTCCTTTAAAGAAACGCTATAAGCAGCAGGAACTGGAACTGCTTCCTGTTCTTCAGCTGAGCCTCTCTAGCACTCAGTTGACTCCAGCGATAGCGTTTGTTTAAAGGAAGGCACACAAGTTACTAAGGTAAATTAATGACCGATGGGGTGCGCGGGGGTGTAGGGTGTGTTTGCCCTTATCTGTGGTTCTCCGGTACCCATGGGGGCCCTGGAATGGATCCCCGTGGATACAGCCCCCTGTAATTTTATGAATTTGCAAAAACCTGAATCTATTTCTCATGAGGCAGCCCTAATGAATATCCTCAAGGCTTGAGGGGCTTAGTTATGTGACCCAGCCTTCACCTGCTACCACTACCTGTCGTTGACAGACTTGGGGGAAAAAAATACCATAAGACGCTCAAACATTATCTCCCTATGTTTACACAAGCTTACAAATTGCAGGAGCTCAGCTGCTTGCAGGGCAATTAGCAACTATCTGATTTTTGGAATAGCCTCGGAGCTTGAGACAGTTATCTGATCTTTCCATCACCCGTGTTTTCGTTGGAGGCTCTGCGGGACCTACCAGAAATTGGGTCCCAACCCACCAAGTGGGTCCCAACCCACAACGCATCCTATAGAATGCTGTTCTATAGGATTATTTTAAAGTATATTTGTACTGTATACAACTTAGCAAGGAGTTAGAGCTCCCTGCTAATTTCCTGAAAGAGAATAATAATAATATATAATATACAGTATTTATATACCACCTTTCTTGGTCATTGGATTTCTCCTCCGACTTTAATCCAAGGCGGTGTACATGGGCAGGCTGTCCTAACCCCCCTTGGTTTTTTTTTTTTTTACAATATACTGTATATAAATGTCCAATCTCTCATGAACAGCTACTTTCCAGGTGGTATCCTTTTACAGTCTGACTTTTTTCTGCTGGCTGGCGTCTCCCACACTCGACCGATGCAGCTGGAAGCTCTTATCTCTCCTCCTGGAGGCTTTCGCAGCTTTTTGCCGGCAGCGTGTCTCGAACGTATCAAGTTCACCGGTCTTCGGGCTTTGAAGGCAGCAGCTCTCCCCACTAAGCCAGACTCTTCTGCTTCTGAGAAGAAAGTCTTGGATCCCTTTGGGAAGAAAGGCGGGGTGAAAATACTGCAAATAAATAAACCAGGTTCAGCCTTCTCCAAAGCCCTTCTGTAAGGATTAGTTACCACTCCAGACCCCTCCACAGCTTACCCACCGCATGCAAGTGAGGACCTTCCCTTACTCTTGTAGGGTATGACTCATCAACTCAAAACCGTTCAGCCATGCAGTATTGCCTCTCATCTTTTCCCTCTCTTTGAGGTTCGTAGTAGCCTAGAGGGGTGGGTGGTTGCACACTGGTCAATATAATCACACATCCTGGCTTTTCCCTGCTTCAACCTCCTGGTCAGAATGATTGTTCCTATGTGAAATTGTCTATTTCTGGACCAGTTTCCTTTTGTTATACTGGGGATTGTACTGCAGCCCAGACTGCACGGAATCTTTAAATGCATGGAATACGTTAACATGAACTGAGACTTCCTTGGCTGGAACTCTCCGAATAAAACATTTTATTCAGGTTTTTTAAGCTAAAGGTAAAAAAGTCTTCTAAATTCCCCCGTCGCAACGGGGGAAAGTTAAAAAAAAAACAGGGACTGTTAAAAAAAATCCTATGTTTCGTTAGCCCCTACTGGCTAACATCCTCAGGGATTCAAGGGCTTCCCCAGAATACTGTTTGTAAACTGGCTCCCTATGTAACTAGTCAATTCTAACACCAGCAAAATTGCTGCCCCTCCACCCAATTTTATATTTCTAGTGTGGCTAAAATCATCCCGACCATATGAACTCTTTGATTTTAAAATTGAATTATAGTGTTTGTAAGAACCTTCAGTTGTCCTTTGAAAGTTTTAATTACTTTCTATGCAATGTTATAATTGTTGCTGAATACAAATCTTCATGCTAATTTCAAATTGGATAAAATTGAAAGGTGAAACCCTAACGTTGAATATAATACAGTTCTTGATAGTGTCATGTGAATAGCTGGCAGCACTTCGTTCAGAGTGGAGTGTCTCTTTATTAGGATAATTCATGTACAGTATTGTATACAATTCAAGGATGAAAATGTATTTCAGACTTCTGCCATGTGTGAGACTACCTCAGGCAGGCAATCTTGGCACAGACTATTGAGGCTGTCCTTGTTGGTATTTGGACCAATAATATCTTATCAGCTGACCAAGACACTGCTGCTATTTTGATTACATAAGGCCTAGGCAACATGGCATAAATTCAAATTTATATGGTGAAAATAATTTAATGTTAGTACTGCAATAAAAGAATTTTTGAAGTCTGACAATTCTTGTCTTATGTTTGATTTCCACTTGTGTGGAAATCAGTTAAATGGAAATCAGTGGGACTTCTGTACAAATATATGTTTGGGTGCAAATTGTTTCTGTTTAGCAGAAGCATGCACCTCAAAACATTTGTATAGAAACAAGAACAATTAAAGTATCTACTGTTAACCAAGAACATAAATTTAAAGAGGGAATTGGGAGATATTGACACTGTTAAGCTTTTGAAATCAAGAGAAATTGGCAAGCAGTTCTGTTCTAGAAGGGGTATTGGACAAGTTTTCTCGAGTTCTAATCTGTGTATCTTTATACATATGTGGTTTACTGTTATGGTTGAAACAAGGCAGGGCCAGTGTTCCCAATCTGGTACAGTGTGGATTTTGTACGTTTGCCCACTGACAAAGAAATGATCAGTCTATAATTGTAATGGTAGGTGTATTATAACAGTGAGAGACAGAATGACAACAAAAAACCTGAAAAAAGCATTTTAAAAAAATAAGTCCCTTTAAGAGAGTGCTCCTAATCTCCGCTTGTTACCTGTATACAGTAAAAGACACCTGGGAGCCAGAAATCTTTTTGGTTGATAGGGGATCAAATACTTATTTCACTCATTAAATGAACATCAATTTATATTGCTTTTTTTGAAATGCTTTTTTCAGGGTTTTTTGTGTCTTTCACTGTTACAATAAACCTACCATTACAATTAGACTGATCATGCATGCTGGGGGGAGAATGCCAAGCAAATCTGACACGAAAACCCTTGACTTCCGAAGGGCGGATTTCCCTAATATGAGGAGACTAGTTAGAAAGAAGCTGAAAGGGAAGGTAAAAAGAGTCCAATCTCTCCAGAGTGCATGGAGGCTGTTTAAAACAACAGTAATAGAGGCCCAGAGGGAGTGTATCCCACAAAGGAGGAAGGGCTCGACTAAGTCCAGGAGGGTGCCGGCATGGCTAACAAGCACAGTTAAAGAGGCTATAAAAGGCAAGGAAGCTTCCTTCCGTAAATGGAAGTCTTGCCCTAATGAGGAAAATAAACAAGAGCACAAACTGTGGCAAAAGAAATGTAAAAAGATTATACGGGAGGCCAAGCAAGACTTTGAGGAGCGTATAGCCAGAAACATTAAGGGGAATAATAAAAGCTTCTTCAAATATGTTAGAAGCAGGAAACCTGCCAGAGAAGCGGTTGGCCCAGTGGACAGTGAGGGAGAGAAAGGGGAGATAAAAGGGGACTTGGAGGTTGCAGAGAAATTAAATGAGTTATTTGCATCTGTCTTAACGGCAGAAGACCTCGGGCAGATGCCGCTGCCCGAACGGCCACTCCTGACTAAAGAATTAAGTCAAATAGAGGTTAAAAGAGAAGACATCTTAGACTTAATTGACAAATTAAAGATCAATAAGTCACCGGGCCCAGATTGCATTCACCCAAGAGTGCTTAAGGAACTCAAAAATGAAGTTGCTGATACCTTGACAAAAATATGCAACTTGTCCCTTAAAATGGCCACTGTGCCAGAGGATTGGAGGATAGCTAATGTCACGCCAATCTTTAAAAAAGGAAGGAGGGGGGACCCGGGAAACTACAGGCCGGTCAGCCTAACATCTGTTCCAGGGAAGATGGTGGAAAGCCTCATCAAGGATAAAATCGGAAAACATAAAGACCAAGCTTTGCTGAGGGAGACTCAGCATGGCTTCTGCAAGGGGAAGTCTTGCCTCACAAACCTGTTAGAATTCTTTGAAAGAGTCAACAGGCATGTGGATGCAGGAGAATCCGTGGATATTATATATCTGGATTTTCAGAAGGCCTTTGACACGGTCCCTCATCAAAGGCTTCTGAAAAAACTCCATAGTCGGGGAATAAGGGGGCAGGTCCTCCTATGGATAAGTAACTGGTTGAAGACTAGAAAACAGAGAGTGGGTGTCAATGGGCAATTTTCACAATGGCGAGAAGTGAAAAGCGGTGTGCCCCAAGGATCGGTCTTGGGACCGGTGCTATTCCACTTGTTCATAAATGACCTGGAGTTGGGGATAAGCAGTGAGGTGGCCAAGTTTGTGGATGACACTAAACTTTTCCGGGTGGTGAAGACCAGCAGGGATTGTGAAGAGCTGCAGAAGGATCTCTCCAAACTGGGAGAATGGGCAGCAAAATGGCAGATGCGCATCAATGTAAGTAAGTGTAAAGTGATGCACATTGGGGCAAGAAATCAAAACTTCACATACACGCTCATGGGTTCTGAGCTGTCTGTGATGGATCAGGAGAGAGATCTTGGGGTACTGGTGGACAGGTCGATGAAAGTGTCGACCCAGTGTGCGGCGGCTGTGAAGAAGACCAATTCCATGCTCGGGATCATTAAAAAAAGGGATTGAGAATAAAACGGCCAATATTATTATGCCGTTGTACAAATCGATGGTAAGGCCACATCTGGAGTATTGCGTCCAGTTCTGGTCTCCGCATCTCAAAAAGGATATAGTGGAACTGGAAAAGGTGCAGAAGAGAGCGACCAAAATGATTAGTGGGCTGTGGCATCTCCTTTATGAGGAAAGGCTACAGCGTTTGGGGCTCTTCAGTCTAGAAAAAAGGCGGTTGAGGGGGGACATGATTGAGACGTATAAAATTATGCATGGGATGGAGAGAGTGGATAGAGAGAAGTTTTTTTCCCTCTCACACAACATTAGAACTAGGGGACATCCACTCAAATTGAGTGGAGGGAGGATTAAATTAGACAAAGGAAATATTTCTTTACCCAGCGTGTAATTGGTTTGTGGAACTCCTTGCCACAGGATGTGGTCATGGCACCTGGCCTGGATACCTTGAAATGCGGATTGGACAGATTCATGGTGGAAAAGTCCATCACAGCTTACAAGCCATGATGGGGATAAGCAACCTCCTGGTTTTAGGAGTAGGTTTTCTTTGTGCCAGGTGCAAGGGAGTGGCGACAGGATACAAGTATCTTGTTGTCTTGTGCTCCCTGAGGCATCTGGTGGGGCCACTGTGTGATACAGGAAGCTGAACTAGATGGGCCTTTGGCCTGATCCAGCAGGGCTCTTACGTTCTTACCACAAGGAAGGCTGAGCGCCGAAGAATAGATGCTTTTGAACTATGGTGCTTGAGAAGACTCCCGAGAGTCCCTTGGACTGCTAGGAGATCAAATCAGTCAATCGTGAATGAAATCAACCCTGACTGTTCCCTGGAAGGACAGGTACTGAGGCTGAAACTCAAATATTTTGGCCACCTAATGTGAAGAGAGGACTCTCTGGAGAAGACTCTGATGCTGGGAAAGATTGAAGGCAAAAGGAGAAGGGGAAGGCAAAGGATCAGATGGTTAGACAGCATCACCGATAAGAACATAAGAAGAGCCCTGCTGGATCAGGCCAAAAGCCCATCTAGTCCAGCTTCCTGTGTCACACAGTGGCCCCACCAGATGCCTCAGGGAGCACAAGACAACAAGATAACCTGTTTCCCGTTGACACTCCCTTGCACCTGGCACAGAGAAAACCCACTTCTAAAAAAACCAGGAGGTTGCTTATGGCTTGTAACCTGTGATGGTCTTTTCCTCCATGAATCTGTCCAAACCCCTTTTAAAGGCATCTAGGCCAGATGCCATCACCACATCCTGTGGCAAGGAGTTCCACAGATGAATTACACGCTGGGTAAAGAAATATTTTCTTTTGTCTGTTCTAACTCTCCCTCCACTCAATTTTAGTACATGTCCCCTGGTTCTGGTGTTGTGCGAGAGGGAGAAGAATTTCCCTCTATCCACTCTCTCCATCCCATGCATAATTTTATAAGTCTCAATCATGTCCCCCCTCAGGCGCCTTTTTTCTAGGCTGAAAAGCCCCAGACGCTGTAGCCTTTCCTCATAAGGGAGGTGCTCCAGCCCACGAATCATTCTGGTCGCTCTTTTCTGCACCTTTTCCAATTCAACTATATTCTTTTTGAGGTGTGGTGACCAGAACTGGACACAATACTCCAGATGTGGCCTTACCATCGATTTGTACAAAGGCAGAATGATATTGGCCGTTTTATTCTCAATCCCTTTTTAATGATCCCGAGCATGGAATTGGCCTTCTTCACAGCCGCCGCACACTGGGTCGACACTTTCATCGACCTGTCCACCAGCACCCCAAGATCTCTCTCTTGATCCGTCACAGACAGCTCAGAACCCATTAGCGTATATGTGAAATTTTGGTTTCTTGCCCCAATGTGCATCACTTTGCACTTACTTACATTGATGCGCATCTGCCATTTTGCTGCCCATTCTCCCAGTTTGGAGAGATCCTTCTGGAGCTCTTCACAATCCCTGCTGGTCTTCACCACCCGGAAAAGTTTAGTGTCATCTGCAAACTTGGCCACCTCACTGCCTATCCCCGACTCCAGGTCATTTATGAATAAGTTGAAAAGCACCGGTCCCAAGACCGATCCTTGGGGCACACCGCTTTTCACCTCTCGCCATTGTGAAAATTGCCCATTGACTCCCACTCGCTGTTTCCTGGTCTTCAACCAGTTCCTAATCCACAAGAGGACCTGCCCTCTTATTCCCTGGCTGTGGAGTTTTCTCAGGAGCCTTTCATGAGGGACCGTGTCAAACGCCTTCTGAAAATCCAGATATATAATATCCACAGGTTCGCTCGCATCCACATGCCTGTTGACCTTTTCAAAAAATTCTAACAGGTTTGTGAGGCAAGACTTCCCCTTGCAGAAGCCATGCTGACTCTCCCTCAGCAGAGCTTGTTCTTCTATGTATTTTAAGGTTTTATCCTTAATGAGACTTTCCACCATCTTCCCTGGAACAGATGTTAGGCTGACCGGCCTGTAGTTTCCCGGGTCCCCCCGCCTTCCTTTCTTAAAGATTGGCGTGACATTAGCTATCCTCCAATCCTCTGGCACAGTGGCCGTTTTAAGGGACAAGTTGCATATTTTGGTCAAGAGGTCAGCAACTTCATTCTTGAGTTCCTTCAGAACTATTGGGTGGATGCCATCCGGGCCTGGTGATTTATTGATCTTTATTTTGTCAATTAAGTCTGAGACGTCTTCTCTTTTAACCTCTATTTGACTTAATTCTTTAGTCAGGGGAGACCGTTCCGGCAGCGGTATTTGCCCGAGGTCTTCTGCCGTGAAGACAGATGCAAAGAACTCATTTAATTTCTCTGCAGTCTCCAAGTCCCCTTTTATCACCCCTTTCTCTCCCTCACCATCCAGCGGACCAACCGTTTCCCTGGCAGGTTTCCTGCTTCTAACATATTTGAAGAAGCTTTTATTATTCCCTTTTATGTTGCCTGCCATACGTTCCTCAAAGTCTTGCTTGGCCTCCCGTATCATCTTTTTAAATTTCTTTTGCCACAGTTTGTGCTCCTGTTTATTTTCCTCACTAGGGCAAGACTTCCATTTATGGAAGGAAGCTTCCTTGCCTTTTACAGCCTCCTCAACTGTGCTTGTTAGCCATGCCGGCACCCTCCTGGACTTGGTCGAGCCCTTCCTCCTTTGTGGGATACACTCCCGCTGGGCCTCTATGACTGTTGTTTTAAACAGCCTCCATGCACTCTGGAGAGATTGGACTCTTTTTACCTTCCCTTTCAGCTTATTTTTAACTAGTCTCCTCATTTTGGGGAAGTCAGCCCTTCGGAAGTCAAGGGTTTTCGTGTCAGATTTGCTCGGCACTCTCCCTCCGACATGCATGGTGAAACAGATCGCAGCATGGTCACTGTTCCCCAATGGTTCGGTAACATTTACCTCCCTGCCCAGATCTTGAGTGCCACACAATATCAAGTCCAGAGTCACCTGCCCTCTGGTCGGTTCCGTGACAAGCTGCTCTAAGGCACAGTCATTTAACATATCCAGAAATCCAGTCTCTCTTTCACGACCTGAGCATGAATTGACCCAGTCGATGTGAGGATAATTGAAGTCCCCCATGACTACAACCTTGTCTCTCATTGACACCTCCCTGATTTGCTTCCTCATTTCAAGATCCCCTTCAGGTTTTTGATCTGGAGGACGGTAGCATGCCCCTACTATTACATCAGTCTTTGAGCCTGGTAATCTAACCCACAGTGATTCTACGGAGGAGTCAGAGCCCCCCTCCAGCTCTACTCTGGTGGATTCTACCCCCTCTTTGACATAGATGGCCACCCCACCTCCAACACGCCCCTCTCTGTCCCTCCTATAGAGTTTGCAACGAACATGAAAATGAGCGAACTCGGGAAGATAGTGGAGGACAGGAAGACCTGGCGGGATATGGTTCATGGGATCACGAAGGGTCAGACACAACTTAATGACTGAACAACAACAATAAATATTGGCTGTTTTATTCTCAATCCGTTTAATGATCCCAAGCATGGAATTTGCCTTCACAGCCGCCGCACACTGGGTCTACACTTTCATTGACCTGTCCACCAGCACCCCAAGATCTCTCTCTTAATCCGTCACAGACAACTCAGAACCCATGAGCGTATATGTGAAATTTTGGTTTCTTGCCCCACTGTGCATCACTTTACGCTTACTTATATTGAAGCACATCTGCCATTTTGCTGCCCATTCTCCCAGTTTGGAGAGATCCTTCTGGAGGTCTTCACAATCCCTGCTGGTCTTCACCATCCAGAAAAGTTTAGTGTCATCCGCAAACTTGGCCACCTCACTGCTTATCCCCAACTCCAGGTCATTTATGAACAAGTGGAAAAGCACCGGTCCCAAGACCGATCCTTGGGGCACACCGCTTTTTCTCTCGCCATTGTGAAAATTAACCTCTTACCATTGTTTCACCTCTCGCCATCTCAATCCATTTCTTTTAATGAGGCAGCCCTAAATAATAGTCTCAAGGTTTGAGGGGCTTATTTATGTGACCCAGCCTTCACCTGCCTCCTCGACCTGTCATTGACAGACTTGGGGGAAAAACACACACCAGAAAAACGACACTCAAACGTTTATCTCTCCCATATTTAAACAAGCTTGCAAACTGCAGGAGCTCAGCGCTTTGCAGGGCAATTAGCAGCTATCTGATTTTTGAATAGCCTCAGGGTATAGGCAATTACCTGATCTTTCCATTGGAGACTCTGTGGGACCCACCAGAAATCAGGTTGCGACCCACCAAGTGGGTTCCAAGGGTCAGTGTTCTGGCCACTACAGTATGCTAAGCTCAGATTCCCATATGAGCACCCATGCACACAATCAAGGAAGTAAAAGGTTACCTATCCTCACACAGGATGACAGCTCTGTGTGCAAATGAAACTGAAAAGCAGAATTTGCTTGCAATCTAGTCTAAAGACATTTGACTATGCCTTTGCTTTGTATGAGATTAGGAAAAGGAAAGGGAAAAACAGACTCCCTCTCTCCCCAGCTATGTTTGTTTCTATTAAAGTTGGGTCAGGACTAAGAGGGAAGTTGTCCCACTTTTCTACAGGACTTAACCATATGACAGATACAGTAGTCAGCACGGTCCATTTTGGAAGCTTTAGGATGATTTCGACAATCATGTTTTTCACATTATTATGCTTGATATCAAGTAACAGTCTGTTAGAAACTTCACATTTCACCTACCTAAGAGTCTCTTCACCACGAATGAACTGCTTGTTAATGAAAAAAGGACCGACACCTGCTCACTGAAACTTAATCATGGGAACACTTTTGGGTGAACTGTTAGTAAAACATACAATAGCTGAAAAGATTACTGAATGCTAGACAAGACTAAAATAATTCGATTAATCATTTAAGACCAAATGTGTTTTTTCAATCTTCGATAAATTCAAGTGGCACCAGAAAGTCGGATGTGTCTAATTAGTAGGGAATGTAGCATTGCACAAGAATAAGCAAAAGTTTTCTCAGGGCCAGCTGATCAGTTCAGCACAGGGCACTTAAACACAGAACATAAACACAAGTTTTTCATTGTAATAGATGCAGAAGTAAAGCACTTTAGAACTGCCTTAGTAAAAAAGAAGAGGAACAAGGAAGCTGTTTGGGGAAGAGCAGTGTTATCCAAAATCTGGGCATGGTGGCAATAGTGACTAATGGCTCAAAAACTTAGTGTGGCACAATATTCCAACTCACATAATCCACACCAGAGAGAACCTGGACCAAACACATGCATTATAATGCCCTCAGCACTATTGGCTAGCAATAATTTTTATGTGTCTGCTAATAACACAGTGTTTAATGTCATATTTTTAGGGCCCATCTAATCCAGCATGCTGTTTCCTACAATTGTCAACTAGATGATTCTGTTGTACAGCAGGAAATATAAGCAGACAGCCATCTCCTGCTGTTGCTTCCCAGCAACTGTTATTCAGATACATGCTACCTTTGAACCTGGAAGCTGACTATCGCCATCTTGACTAAATAGTCATTGATAGAACTGCCCTCCATGAATTTTATTCTCAATCCGTTTTTTAATGATCCCAAGCATGGAATTGGCCTTCTTCACAGCCGCCGCACACTGGGTCGACACTTTCATCGACCTGTCCACCAGTACCCCAAGATCTTTCTCCTGATCCGTCACAGACAGCTCAGAACCCATGAGCGTGTATGTGAAGTTTTGATTTGTTGCCCCAATGTGCATCACTTTACACTTGCTTACAGTGAAGCGCATCTGCCATTTTGCTGCCCGTTCTCCCAGTTTGGAGAGATCCTTCTGGAGCTCTTCACAATCCCTGCTGGTCTTTACCACCCGGAAAAGTTTAGTGTCATCCGCAAACTTGGCCACCTCGCTTCTTATCCCCAACTCCAAGTCATTTATGAACAAGTTGAAAAGCACCGGTCCCAAGACCGATCCTTGGGGCACACCGCTTTTCACCTCTCGCCATTGTGAAAATTGCCCATTGACACCCACTCTCTGTTTCCTGGTCTTCAACCAGTTCCTTATCCATAGGAGGACCTGCCCCCTCATTCCCTGACTATGGAGTTTTTTCAGGAGCCTTTGATGAGGGACCATGTGAAACGCCTTCTGAAAATCCAGGTATATAATATCTACAGGTTCTCCCGCATCCACATGCCTGTTGACTCTTTCAAAGAATTCTAACAGGTTTGTGAGGCAAGACTTACCCCTGCAGAAGCCATGCTGAGTCTCCCTCAGCATGGTCCAACTCTCGCAACCATACATTGCTACTGGGAACACCATCGCCCTGACCAAACGAACTTTTGTTGGCATGGTGATATCTCTGCTTTTTATTATGCTGTTTAAGTTTGCCATAGCTTTCCTTCCAAGGTGTAAGCGTCTTTTATTTTCATGGCTGCTGTCTCCGTCTGCAGTGATCTTGGAGCCCCAAAAAGTGAAATCTGTTACTGCTGCCATTTCTGCCCCTTCTATTTGCCAGGAATTGATGGGACCAGATGTCATGATCTTAGTTTTAGTAATGTAGCCATTAGTGATGAGTGATAATACACTTGAATGGCAGCCAGTGACTGAATGAGGGTTTACAATAGCTGATAGGTTGGGCACTATATTTATTTGTTTGTTTTTATTTAAGCAATTTATAACCTGCCTTTCCTTTGCCAATGCAAATGCCCACGGTGGCTTATAAGTTTCTTTGAGCCCAATTATAACAGTATATAACAGGAACTGAGTCTAAGACCTAACCTCCTTTTGTGGTTTCAGGCTCTCCTCTTTCACTCTCATCAAGAGGCTCTTTAGTTCTTCTTCACTTTCTTCCATTAGGGTGGTATCATTGGCATATCTGAGGTTGTTGATATTTCTCCCGGCAATCTTGATTCCGGCTTGCGATTCATTCAGCCCTGCATTTCTCATAATGTACTCTGCATATAAGTTAAATAAGCAAGGTGACAATATACAGCCTTGCCGTACTCCATTCCCAATTTTGAAACATTTGGTTGTTCCATGGCCAGTTCGAACTGTTGCTTCTTGACCCGCATACAGGTTTCTCAGGAGACAGGTAAGGTGGTCTGGTACCCCCATCTCTTTACGAATTTGCCACAGTTTGTTGTGATCCACACAATCAAAGGCTTTTGCGTAGTCAATGAAGCAGAAGTAGGTTTTTTGGAACTTTTGTGCTTTCTCCATGATCCAGCGCATCATTATGCCTTTGTACAAATCGATAGTAAGGCCATATCTGGAGTATTGTGTCCAGTTCTGGTCATCACACCTCAAAAAGGATATAGTTGAATTGGAAAAGGTGCAGAAAAGAGCAACCAGAATGATTCGTGGGCTGGAGCACCTCTCTTATGAGGAAAGGCTACAGCGTCTGGGACTTTTCAGTCTAGAAAAAAGGCGCCTGAGGGGGGACATGATTGAGATGTATAAAATTATGCATGGGATGGAGAGAGTGGATAGAGGGAAATTCTTCTCCCTCTCGCACAACACCAGAACCAGGGGACATGCACTAAAATTGAGTGGAGAAAGAGTTAGAACGGACAAAAGAAAATATTTCTTTACCCAGCGTGTAATTCATCTGTGGAACTCCTTGCCACAGGATGTGGTGATGGCACCTGGCCTAGATGCCTTTAAAAGGGGGTTGGACAGATTCATGGAGGAAAAGACCATCACAGGTTACAAGCCATAAGCAACGTCCTGGTTTTAGAAGTAGGTTTTCTCTGTGCCAGGTGCAAGGGAGTGGTAGCAGGAAACAGGTTATCTTGTTGGCTGTGTTCTCCCTGAGGCATCTGGTGGGGCTACTGGGTGATACAGGAAGTTGGACTAGATGGGCCTTTAGCCTGATCCAGAGGGGCTCTTCTTATGTTCTTATGAGTTTTTGCAACTAAATAAATAAATATTACGAGTAAATACATCAATATATTTCCTTCTAGATCACCTTTTTTAAAAAGTCTCGTAAAGCTACGTGGGTCCTGATAGAGTGTCATTTTAAAAAGTGGTTCCTGGTGCTAAAACGTTTGGGAACCACTGCTATAGAACATTATAGAAATGCTAGTTACTTATTAGCACTTATTCTTTGCTGTGCTTTTTAGGTAACTAGAATTGTTGGAAATGTTACTTTATTAATTAAAGATGTCATAAGCCATCCAGCTGCAACACCTTTACATACCTGTTATAGCAGCATTTGTCATACTTCTTATTTTTATTTTATTTTATTTTCTGTATTTACTGTATTTCTTCAATTCTAAGACACATGTTTTTTCCCAATTAAGCATTTCAAAAAATGGGGTGCGTCTTAGAATCGAAGGTCTCCAAAAAGCACCCCAAAATGCTATCTCTTTACTTACTGGGGCTTGCGGGAGCTTCAGGGAGGTCTGCGCAACCCTCTGCAGGCCTCCCTGATCTTAAGTTGGGCAAAAAACGGTGATTTTCAGCCATTTCCGGTTTTCGCGAAAACCAGAAATGGCCAAAAATCGCTGTTTTTCACCAAACTGAAGATCAGGGAGGCCTGCAGAGGGTTGCGCAGGCCTCCCTGAAGCTCCCCCAAGCCCAGGTAACGAAGGAAATGGCACTTTCTGACGGGGCCAGAAATGCTATGCAAAGGCAGTGCACTCAGTCATCCTCAGCTGCAGGAGACATGCTGGGGAGAGTTGGTGCTGAGCACGTAGATTTAAGGAAGGTAGGCGAGTCTTACAATTGATGGATTTTTTTCCCCTGCTGGTGGTACTGAAAGTAAAGGTGCGTCTTAGAATCGATGGCGCCTTAGACTCGAAGAAATACGGTATATCCCGCTTTTCTCATCATCCGATTTCTCATCAGATGTATTCAAGGCAGCTTACATAGGCAGGCTATCTTTAGACCTGTTAAAGGTCTTTACAATATTCTATTCCTATATAGAACCTTCCATGCTCGAGATGTTTTCCCTTCCAAGTCCAGCTTTGCACTTCCAAGCTTTACAGTTCACCGCAGTTCACCCTCGGACGGTTGTCTTAGAAGTTCTCTCTCTAGGTGACTCCTCCACATTCCACCCTCTCACAATGCCTTCTCAGTGTCTTCGTGAGGTTCGTCAGCAGGTTCCGTCTCCCATCCAAGCAGGAACCGAGGTCGACCCTGCTTAGCTTCTTCCTGCAGGGCACAGGCTCAAGCCTCCAGGCCACACCTCCTGCTTCTTGGAGCTACCTTCAGCTTTTCCAGGATACTGACTGATGTATACTAATACTGACTGATTTTACTAAATTTGTAAAATCATTTTAACCAGGGACTATGGGGAGGACAGTTCTTGTGTCTTACTGTGGGTAATGGTAACTCTACAATAGGACTTAAGTATTTCTATACAGTATCTTAGTAGTGTCTTTTTAGATACGATACTGAACTAAGATCTGGGAAACATGACTGTAAATCCTAGTATTTCTGTGGATTTGCTGGATTATCTGAGTCAAATTGCCATCGCTTTGCATCAGAAGTCATTTGTAATAAAATATACACTCAGGAATTGGTATAACTTTGCACACTGAAACTGGTCTCGTTCATATAAGAACACAAGACACTAGAGGACATTTTCTTGTTCTACATTTTTTTGCCCATGTGCTTCATGGATTTCTTGCCGTCTGTTTTCTCTTTGCTGTTTTTGCATAGCCATTCATAACATAGTTAACAATCCTTAAAAAAAAAAACTTTCCTGATGCTTTGTGCTAAAGAGGACCTAGTTTAAAATATGATGGTGTAGTGCAGTGGTTCTCTAACTCCTGGGAAGGCCCGTCGCTGCTCTAAGTGGCAGCGGGGCCTTCCCAGGGATCGCGATGACGCGTACGAGATCGCGCCGCGGACAAGGCCCGTTTTACATGCATTGGTGGGCAGTGGATGTCTGGCGGGGTGTGTGGGGAGCCTGCGGACCCCTCCGCAGGCCTCCCCAAGCGTCGGAGCAGCGCTCCTACGTGATCGCAACCCACTTCCGACGCTTGGGGAGGCCTGTGGAGGGGTCCGCAGGCTCCCCACACTCCCCCGCTGGACATCCACTGCCCACCAATGCAGGTAAAAAGGTCCTTGTCGTCCGCGGCGGCGCGATCTCGGACGCACCGTCGTTGTCACCGCGGATTGCCACGTCCCTTAAGGGTGTAGCAACCCTTTGTTCCCGGCTGGAGCGTCGTGACGCCCCAGTTCGGGTAGCACTGGTGTAGTGGTTTGGGAGTCGGACTTAGACCTAGAAGATCCAGGTTCAAATCCCCGCTCAGTCGCGAAGCTTCCTGGGTGACCTTGGGCCACTCACTATCTCTCAGCCCCACCTACCTCAAAGGGTTGTTGTGAGGACAAAAAGGAGGGGAGGAAACATGTACACCACTCTGAGCTCCTTGTAGGAAGGGCGGTATAAAAAATGTGAAAAAAATGTGAAAAAACTTAAGTACTATACACAGTATTTGCATAGTTACCCAAACATTATCTCTGATGCATGTTCTGTTCCTTCTGTCAGTGTTTCACTTTTGTGTGTATGACAGAAACAAATGTCTGTATTGAACAAATCTTTAATTAAACTTCCTGATTTTTTGTATTTTCATAGTTAAAAAAATCTGATTTTCATTTATTGCTACTGAAACAAAATATTGTGAGAAATACCTATAGAATCTTTTCTAACCTTGGATTCTTTATAGAATTGGCTTAAAAACGCGCACACATTCATGTCTTAGTAGCCAGATTGTGTACATTTTTTCCTGTGCAGTTTATATCCTGAGTTTTAGTTGCATAGTTTGTATAGTGACTATAGGTGGGCCCCCATATCCACTGATTCGCTATCCACGGTTTCAGTTATCCACGGATCGTGGGAACCCCCCAGGCTTTTACTTTTTTCCTGGCTGGCCTCTGGCTGCTTATTACAGGCAAGTAGAACGAGACTAAGTACTAGAGAGGCTCTGCAAGATTAAAAGAAACCTTGCAGAGTCTCTCTAGGACTTAGTCTCTTTCTACTTGCCTGCAATGGAGGCTGCTTCTCTGTTTGTTTTAAGGAAGAAACAAAGCTTGCTGAAAGAAAAATAAGAGCGGGGGGGGCAAGCATGCCTGCCTGCAGGGGAGGCAGGGTGGGGGGGTCCTCAGGAAACAATGGAGGGGGTGTTCGCTCTTATCCACGGTTTCAAGTATCCACGGAGGGGCCTGGAACATATCCCCAGCGGATATGGGGGCCCACCTGTATTTGTTTGTTATGCTCACAGCTATGTTTAGCTGATATTTTAATTGACTGTTGTAGTTCAAAGTGTAAGTCAACTTGGGTGATCTCAAACTTTATGAAATGTATAAGGTGTCAACCTTTAACAGTGCTATTAATAACTTCAGTGCATTGTTGTAAACTTGTTTGCGGTGTCATTTTATATTGCAGTGACATGGTACTGCAGCTCTTTTCTGTGCATTGCACTATGCAATGCATTTCATATGAGTAAGCATGCATCTTTATATTTGTGTATGTATTTCTGTAGACAATAAAACCTGCATACACACAACTGTAGCTCATTACTTCAGACGATTTAAATAATTTCCACTCCAAACACTAAACACAACTTTAAAAATAAATGCCACTTAAATGTATTGTTATCCATGACTCACAGGGAAAGAGGCACAGTTTATCGCAGCTCTCATTAATTTGGAATGTAAGTTGCACTAACAACTTGCTCCTGGAATTTAAAGGGCAGGCAAGATATGGCATGTGACCTTTAATAAAGGAGATTTATTTAAGCAAGGAGTTGAGGGGGCTGAATTTCAGGAACTAGAAAAAGTTGCCACGATTTTAATATTTTGTGTATTATTTAAAGCAATGGATCTTTAATTGGGAGCTGAATAAATAAGACTAATTCTTCACGTGAGTGTATTTACTGTAGATGATGTACTATATAATTTATAATACAATGTGTGAATGTTGTGTTCATGAAGCACACACCTTTTGAAACCTAGACACAAGTAAACAGTGAAGTGCAAGCAAAGTAACCTTCCCAAAGTTGAGAAAAAAGTTGGGAAAATCCCCAAATCAACTTTCTGATTAAAAAAAAGGCAGGAAATAGGCATTTTCTGAATATAAATTTAATCCGCATAAGACACAGGTCCTCCTGGTTAGAAGACCTACTAATGTGGTGGTGGTGTGTTCTTGACAGGATTGCATGTCCTTTGAGGGTCCATGGTTTGAGAGTACTGCTGGGTTTGACATTATGCCTGGTTATTCATGTGATAACTGTGACTTTCAATAATCTTCTGCACCGTTTCTGTCTCAAGCAGACATAGCCACAGTTACCCATGCCTTAGTTACCCCTCAGACTATTGTAATGTGCTGTAAATAGGCTTGTCTTTGAAGACCTCTTGAAACATCAGCTGGTACACAATTCAGATGTGAGGTTTTTTGACGGGTGAACCATTACAGTTGCCTTTACAGTTGTACTATGCCTCTGTTACTTCATCTCTATTGGTTGCCAGTTTCTTTCTGGATGTAATTCAAGATGTCGGTTGTTGCCCCTTTAAAACTCTAAAGTCTAAACAGTTTTGGATCAGGGTATCTGAAGGACCATCCTCTCACATGATTTGCTAACTAGCCTCCCTGAAAGAACCCCATTTTTTGGGGTTTTGTTGCTGTTGGAAACCCAGTGGTTGGCAACTCATGAGAGGGCCTTTTCAGTGATGACTTCCACTATGTGGAACTCGCTCCTTCTTGATCTATGGTTGGCATCTTATTTGGCTCTTTTATCCAATCTTTGTGAATTTTAAAATTTTGACTCTTAAGATTGTGAACTGGGTTCTTTCTCTGTGTTTACTGTTTTATTTCAGTTTGCTTAAAATGGTAAGTTTCAACCTTCACTTTCCTGCAAGTGAAAAGGACAGAACATTTTAAAAACATTGACTCTTCAAAAGCAGGTTTGTAAACTTTAACCCACCAAAATATCTTAGCTGATTACTTGGAGTGGCAATATTTAATTAGTGGGAATGGGACTGAAGGACTTTCAAATGTTGTGATTTTTCATGTTCTAAATAATAGTATAAATATAAGGAGAGCCCTGCTGGATCAAGCCAGAGGCCCATCTAGTCCAGTTTCCACAGTGGCCCACCAGATGCCTCAGGGAGCACTCAAGACAACAAGGTACCTCTATCCTGTTGCCACTTTAATAGAGCCTATTACCAAAACCAGGATATTGTTTATCTCCATCATGGCTTATAACCTGTGATGGACTTTTCCTCCATAAATCTGTCTAATCCCCTTTTAAAGGCATCCAGGCCAGGTGCCATCACCACATCCTGTGGCAAGGAGTTCCACAGATGAATTACACGCTAGGAAAAGAAATAGTTTCTTTTGTCCATTCTAATTCTCCCTCTACTCAATTTTAGGGAATGCCCCCTAGTTCTAGTGTTGTGTGAGGGGGAAAAGAACGTCTCTCTATCCACTCTCTCCCTCCCATACATAATTTAATACGTCTCAATCACGTCCCCCCGAGGCACCTTTTTTTTCTAGACTGAAAAGCCCCAAACACTGCAGTCTTTCTTCGTAAGTGAGGTGCCCCAGCCCACGAATCAAGTTGGTTGCTCTCTTCTGCACCTTTTCCAGTTCCACTATATCATTTTTGAGATGCAGCGACCAGAACTGGACGCAATACTACAGATGTGGCCTTACTATCGATTTGTACAACGGCATAATATTGGCTGTTTTATTCTCAATTCCTTTTTTAACGATCCCGAGCATGGAATTGGCCTTCTTCACAGCCACCACACACTGGGTCGACATTTTCATCGAGCTGTTCACCAGTGCCCCAAGCTCTCTCTCCTGATCCATCACAGACAGCTCAGAACCCATGAGCGTGTACTGTATGTGAAGTTTTGATTTCTTGCCCCAATGTGCATCACTTTACACTTACTTACATTGAAGCGCATCTGCCATCTTGCTGCCCGTTCTCCCAGTTTGGAAAGATTCTTCTGGAGCTCTTCACAATCCCTTCTGGTCTTCACCACTCAGAAATTCAAGAAAATATTAACTGCTTTTCCTTCTCTTTTTTCTATATATCTATATTTTATTAATATATATTTATATTTTAATATATTCAAACATAAAAACAATACATATTTCATAAAGTTATAGCAAGCACAAAGCAATACATCCTACTAGCACACTATTCACTATTTTCTACATATAATATCCAACTAAGCAAAAATAACACCCACATTCTTTCATTAAATTCGCATATCATCACGTCGTTCCAAATTCGCATATCATCACGTCGTTTCCAATTATTCATAAAAAGGTTAACTGATTTTTCCTTAATTAAAATTGTAAGTTTATCCATTTCAGCATAGTTCAAAACTTTCAACCACCAATCTTCCAGTGAAGGTATCTCTTAATTCTTCCAATATTGTGCGTATAATTTGAAATTTTTCACCTACATGATCATCCCTCATACCCAACAAAAAGGTTTCCGGTTTCATTTGAACCTTAATCATTAAAATCAACTCTCTGTTTATGAATCCGAATCCAATACTTCTTTGCTTGAGAACATGTCCACCACATATGATAAAAAGTTCCCTCTTGCTTTTTACATTTCCAACAGCTATTCGTCACCTTCTCATACATTCTTGCTAATTTGCTTGGGGTTATATACCATCTATACATCATTTTATACATATTTTCTATAATATTAACATTTAATGTAAATTTCAACTGTTTTAACCATAGTTGTTCCCATTGCTCCATTAAGATAACATGACCTACATTTTTCACCCAATGAATCATACATTCTTTAACCTGTTCTTGTTCTGTCTCAAACTTCAAAAGCAATTTATACATTTTTGAGATTACCTGGTCTTCAGATTTTAATTGTACCTCCAGTATTGATTCTTCTACAAATCCATATGCCTTCTTATCCACTTTAAATCCCTCCAACATTTGAGCATATACAAACTATTGGCAATTAAGGTCTTCCATTAATTTTTCTCTTCATTGTACATTCTCCTTGCGAAAAAATTAATAAATTTCTGTATAATAGTCCTTTCTCTTTTGGCACGTTACTCCCACCAAAATGTGGTTCATATGGTGCAACCCATTCCTTTTCCTTCTCATATAGCAAATGGTACCTTTTTGTTAAATTGTAACTATTTTATTAAATTAAACTTATTCCTCATCTCCTTCAATATTTTCACAAGCATTATTTGAAGATTCTGGTGATGTCGGTTTGAATTCAAAGATAAAAATAGATATATTGATTAAGTAAATCAACTAAAAATAGATGCACTGACCTAGTCGAGATGTTAAAGGAATTTATAGTGGGCAGGTATCCAGAAAGGTCTGTGTAAGCTGGAGGTCTCCACAGGTGAAGCCATGTTATTATAGAAGCCAAAATTTAGGAGTAGATGGGATGGTGGCAGAACTAGATCGCAGAAATAATGGGTAAACTATGGCTTACAATTGAAGCATATGTTTCCTCTGGTACAAAAACAATATAAAATAAGATGAAAAGATGGATGGAGCTGCACTGGTGGGTTGCTTCCTTGGAGAAGAGGCTGTAGCTCAGTGGTAGAGTACATGCAGAAGGCCTCTGGTATTTCCAGGTAGGGCTGGGAGAGACATCTGAAATTCTGGAGAGCCACCGCCAATCAATGTAGATAACGCTAAGCTAGACAGACCAATGGTCTAATTCTTTTATATGAATTTCATTGGTTTTCCCGTGGGTTTACCATAAGTTTGTATTAGCAGATAGCATTGAGAAAATTGAATTGCCTGTTTTTTATTTTAAAAATGGGTACCATCCCTTGTGCTTTATGCAGGTAATACATTAAAAATGTAGTGCAATACAGGTTGAGTATCCCTTAACTGGACTGCTTCGGATGGAAAGTTGTCTGGATTTCTGATCTGTCTGGATTTTGGAATATTTGCATAAATATGAGATCTTGGGGAAGGGACCCAAGTCTAAAAACGAAATTAATTTATGTCTCATACACCTAGCCTGAAGGTAATTTTATACAATATATTAAATTTTGTGCCCCAACATGGCATTTTTTTAAAAAAAACCTCATAGCTCCAAAAATGTCTGGATTTCATGATTTTTGGTTGTCTGGATAAGGGGTAATCAATTTGTATAACATATTCGTTCAAAATATAAAATATGTACAAGCAGGTGTTTCTCTGTCACATGTTAAACTGCAGCTATAGATGAAGTAGATCAGTTTTATGCATGGTACTGTTTCATGGTACTTCATATGTCTTGAGATAATGTTCAGTTTTTCCCAGGTTCAAGTCTGTATCTTTCTTACATAAATCTATTATTAAATTGGGCTTTAAATCTACTTGTTAGAATCTGAAAGAATCTGAAATAATGCTTTTGATTCAATCT
Source organism: Plestiodon gilberti rubricaudatus (assembly GCA_026170595.1). Taxonomy (NCBI): domain Eukaryota; kingdom Metazoa; phylum Chordata; class Lepidosauria; order Squamata; family Scincidae; genus Plestiodon; species Plestiodon gilberti. The sequence continues at coordinate 231,241,921 of JANXHW010000001.1, read as the reverse complement.
GGTTTTGGTTGTTTAACTATAAAATATGCTCCAAGAAAATATATGTGCTAAGTTTCGAGATTTCATTAATACATCATTATAATCTGGGGGCAAATAAGTCTGAGTGAAAACTGACTTGACAGTGAGTTGTTCTTTGGAATGTGGCCTCCTAATATTTATGGAATGTTGTCATTAGCTGCCACCAGCCTCTGAACTTGAAATTACTCTTGCTTGTTACAGAGTTTTTCATATGCTTCCAATAAAACTTTTTCTGCTAACACTTTCTGTTATGTTTTCAGAATGTAAAATAAGTTGTGTGTACATATTTACAATGTGGCAGAAATGTTGTAATCTGAGACTTCTAAAAGCAAGAGGCTAGCAGGCAATTGAAGGACTTCATAGAAGTCAGATGAAGACTGTTAAAGTCAATGACCCGATAAATTTATGGGAGCTAGGAATTTTATTTTAATTTAATGTTGTTAGTTGACTGCATGGGCCTGAGAATAATCAAGGGTCATCAGAAACTATACCAAAGTATTAGAAGAATTTGTTGTGTACATTGCCCTCATGAATGTTTTAAAAAGGGGGATGTGCTGCAGATGTTACGCCTGATACACTGATTTTCCTTTTGAAGATTTCATTCTTGGATGGCTGCAAAGGGAGCTGCTCTCCATATGGAACGCTTCTCTGTTTGTAGTAGTAGTAATGCAGCCTTGCAACCAATTACTTGTTAGAGCTCTCACCACTTTTCAGTCCACTGCCCCGTCTGCTGGCATGACAATATCCTAAATATCTGTCCTTTTAGGCCAGCAAAGTTGGTCCAAGTGGGTACATGCTGCACCCTCTCATCAGAAAACCACAGGCATTGATGGGGAAGTTGCATGTGGTTATATACGTAACGCACTCCCTTCCTCCTCCTGGATTTAAAGGACTAGAGCCCTTCAATATCAAGTGAAAGAATGAGAGCACACAGTTGCTGTAAGACTGTGCTGCTGTTTCACTAGCTAGAAAGACCAGTTTGGGGAGGTGAGTGAGAGAGAGAGAGAGAGAGAGAGAGATAGATATGACTACACAGTCGGTGTCTGTGTCATCCAACATGTGGATTTCACTCATTCTACACAAGTGCTTTGTATTCAATGTGTAATGCTTGAAGCATCCTTGAGATTGCTTCTTGGTCACACCTTGGCCAGCTGAATTTTGAATATCTGCTTATTTTTTCAATCTGAACTCTCCACACACAGTTTAAAACTAGGACTGGTATTATATTTCTATCTGGATTTTATGTAAAAGTGGAATGTTTTCGTATTTGGCACATTGGTGGTAGCTTAACGATGTGAAGGCAAGTCTGTTACAAGTACTAGATAGGATTATGATGTATGCAAAAAGTGCTTTGCACAGTCTTCCTAAAAACACTGCAGTCCAAAAGATCCCCTCATCCTCTCAGTCATCTGATTTGTAAGGTAGAGTATGCATCTTGCTACCTGGCATCTCAGTCCAATATTACATTTTTCTTGTAAGCAAGTTCCTACAATGTGTACTTTAACACAGTTTTGAGAGAACTGATCTAGGTATTAGTTCCTGGATTCCCAGGTGGCGGCTCTGGCCAGGGGGGCCTTTGCCCAGCTTCGGCTGGTGCGCCAGCTGCGACCGTACTTGGATCGTGTAGACCTGACCACAGTGATGCATGCCACGGTGACGTCACGGTTAGACTATTGTAATGCGCTCTACGTGGGGCTGCCCTTGAAGATGGTTCGGAAACTGCAATTAGTGCAGAATGCGGCGGCCCGTGTAGTCACTGGAGGTAGGCGGTTCGACTGTCGGGCCGCTTCTCCGACGGCTGCACTGGCTGCCGATTCGTTTCCGGGTCCAATTCAAGTGCTGGTTTTGACCTTTAAAGTCCTATATGGCCTGGGGCCAGGATATTTGAGAGACCACCTACTTCTATGTAGTTCAGCTCGTCTCCTTAGGTCATCAGAGAAGGCCCTCTTGCGGGTACTGTCGCCCAGGGAGGTGCGAGGGGCGGTGGCCAGAAATAGGGCCTTCTCAGTAGTGGCACCAACCTTATGGAATTCCCTCCCTCGTCTTACGTACTGCTCCCTCCTTGGAGACTTTCCGGCGAGGCCTGAAAACTTTCCTGTTTAAGGAAGCCTTCTGAGTCCTTGCCTTTTTTTAACATCCTGCTGGTACAGGTGGAGTGCTGCTGTTTTTATGCTCCTGTTTTAATTGTAATGTGATCTGTTTTAATTTTTAGATGCTGTTTTTTACTTGTGTTCGTGAATTGTTTTTATTGTGTTAAAAAGTGATTTTTAAAAATATTGTATTGTATTGTATTTTTTCATGTTGTAAGCTGCCTTGGGTCCCTTCGGGGAGAAGGCGGAGTAAAAATACTGTAAATAAATAAATAAATTTATGGAGGTGAACCACAGAATGAGACAGGTAGGTTTGCAAGGAGCTTTTGTGTATTTTGGTAATATGGTGGTTGGTTGGTTTGCTTTTTACTCTAGTATGTTAGTCGTAGTAAGACCATGTCCCAGTGCCAGATTTTCTTAAATACGGTATCATAAATGTAGAATTCCAAATTTAATGCTGCAATGAAGTAGTAATAATAATAATAATATACAGTATTTATATATTGCCTTTCTTGGTCATTGGATTTCTCCTTTGACTTTAATCCAAGGTGGTTTACATGGGTAGACTTTCCCAACCCCCCTAATGGTGTTTTTTTTACAATTAACCCTAAGTACTATTATGTACTTATTATGTACTTATGTATTATGTCGGCAGTTCAATTCCCGCAACGGGGTGAGCGCTCGTTGCTTGGCCAGCTCCTGCCAACCTAGCAGTTCCAAAGCATGTTAATGCAAGTAGATAAATAGGTACCGCTTGCGGGAAGGTAAACAGCGCTCTGTGTTCCAGCTGCATGCTACGCGCTGCGGCAAGGAGAGTCATGCCGGCCACATGACCACGGAGGCGTCTTCGGACAACGCTGGCTCTTTAGCTTTGAAATGGAGATAAGCACCACACCCTAGAGTCGGACACGACTGGACTTAATTGTCAGGGGATACCTTTACCTTACTATTATGTTATGTAATAAAATCTGAGTTCACTGTGCATTAGTTCTTGTCATGCTTTTAGGCAGCACCTTTACCTGCAGTGACTGAACTGTATCCTGTGAATTGGTGCAGCCACAATTGAAGATGCCATGGTTGGAGGCAAGGCCTAATGTGCACAAAAGCATGGAGATAAAAGCAGATTATGGCTGCCATATATTGACAAGTGTTCCATTCCTGTACACTCTCTTGCATTTTGTCCTTGTTTTCTTCCATATTGCTTTTGTGCTGCTTTTATGCAGTCTGGCATAAAAAGTGATTGCTTAAAATAATGCCGGTTACCATTTGTGTTATATAACAGGGTAATCCGTGACAGTGGCAGGCAAGTACATCCCTAGCACAAGAAGAAATTTATCAGCATAATAACTTAGGAACATTCTTTTTAGGGCATATGAAAGTCCACGGTTTATGTGTAAGCATAGGGTTTCCTTATAAATAGTCAATAATTAGAACAGAGTCAAATATTGTGGTGGTGCTAATTGTGTGAATCAAAAACTGCAAAGGTTTGACTTATAACATGATAGAGTGGACTTCTATATGACTCTCTGGGGTAATGTTAATATACTAAAAATGAATATTATGCCACGAATGATGTATGTTATACATGCTTTTTTCTTGTATTCCTTGTAGAGATATTCATACGTTTTATCCGAATTGCCAAGGATTTCATTAAAAAGGATGCAGTTACCATTTAAGGAGGGTAGATTTGGACTGCCTGATTTAGGTTTATATCATCAAGCTCATTTGTTAACGTCTAGTCATAAGTGGGATAAATTGCAACCTGAAGCTCCATCTTGGACGAAGGTGGAATCTTCTGTAATTGCACCTTTGAAACAATGGTCTGTCTTAGGCTCCACATACATGAACACAAACTACCGTATTGGCCTGAGTATAAGACTCACTTTTCCTCCCTAATTTCAGTTTTTAAACTAGGGGTGTGTCTTATCAGGCTGTTGCAATTTGGGTTTGCATCCGCCCCTCCCCAAGGCTCAGCAGAGAAAGGGCAGCAAAATACTCACTCCTGCTCAGCTGTGCAGTGAGGGCCTTTGGGCATGGAACATTGCTGGAAGAAGCAGCAAGGGACTGGGTTGAGAGGAGATGTGTTGTCTTCAAAGCAGGAGCTTAATTGAAATGATTATCGCTGCCGACTGAGACCCCTTTGCAGAGGCTCCATGTTTGTTTTTAGAGGAGATAATGGCTCCTTCTCTGCCCTGCAGGGCTTAAGGTATATCCTTTTTGTTTGTTAAAACAAGAGCTCACATACCTCTCCCTTCTCCAGGCTGTACCCCTTTCCAGGCTGTAATCAGTTGTTGTTTTTCATGCTCTGCTGGATTTTGTACCCTTTTGTAAAGCATGATCACATACACTTTAATCCCCCCTCTCCAGGCAATGAATGGTTTAGACTGCAATCCTGTGCACACTTTCCTGAGAGTAAACTCCATTGAGAACAGTGGGACTTGCTTCTGAGTAGACATGCACAGGATTGCACTGGAATTACTGGCATACATTTAATGCCAGTGATATAATTAATTTTTTTAATAGCACCAAACTTTAAGGGTACGTCGTATAATCAGGTGCGTCTTATACTCGGGACAATACGGATATGTTCCATTATCAGTATCCTCAATTCGGCATCTTTGAAATATGATGGCATGGAAATATAAATTTGATTCCTATTCCCATGTTAAATTAACTTTATGGGCTAATCCAGACCTCAAGATTGGCAAGAAATCTTTCTGTTGGCGAACCTAGTTAGACAAATCAATTCTTACTTTAGATAAACTTATTGACCAGGAAAAGGATTTAGAGTTCTTTTCCTTTTCTAAACTAAGGGTAAAATATGAATTGCCATAAACTGCCATCTGGAAATACAGTATTTACCTGTGACACCTATTAACATCTAAATATGGCCCATCTGCCTCTTAAAGCTCACCTTTATTAGAAGTATTAATTGAGTCAAATACCTAGAAGAAACCAGTAAAATTTGTGTATAAATATTTAATACTAGTAAATAAATATGATATGCATCTCCTCAGAGACCGATGGAATGCAGAACTTGATCATCCAATTTTTTATAATCAATGGAATGATGGCATTAAGAAATATTTCAGCAATATCTATGGATCTTAGATTGTCTAATACAGCAGAAAATTATCTTTAGGGTGTATTGGACGCCACAGAGGTTATACGATATAGGATTAACCACAGAGTCCAGATGTTGGCGTTGTAATAATTCGGATGCGTCTTTAACACGCATGTTCTGGTCATGTCCTATACTTGCATGTTTTTGGGGAGAAATTATTATTATAAATGTGGTGGTACAACAACTATTGCTATTCACTGAAACATTATCTACCTGTCACTTGGCGGTTAATTGTGGATCAGCGAAAATGAGCTCTTTTTGTGCCCTCATTAATGGACAAAAAATTATTTAAAAAATTATTATTATTATTATTATTAACAGTATTTATATACCGCTTTTCAACAAAGTTCACAAAGCGGTTTACAGACAAAATCAAAAGTTTGTTTGACATAAGTGCCCTCCAAATAGTGCTCAATGGATTGAAGGCTTCTTATACCTGTCGAACTTTGAGCAAATGGCATACTGACAAGTACGATTGGATATTTTTGCGAATATTTGGAAGCCATTTCTCAAAGCATGTGTTTGATGTACTGGTATATGTCACTGTGAGAAGTATGTAGGTCAAGAAAGGTGGTAAATATTATTTATTATTATTATTATTATTATTATTATAAATTGTTTTGATTCAATATCTTAATCATGTGCATGGGTGGCTTTTGTTTTTTCTTTAATACATGTCAATTTCAGTAATGGGTCCTCTTTTTCATCTGTTAATTACCAAATTGTATATTCCATACATACACACACGATATAAATATAAATGCATACACATGTATTGTTTGTTTGTTCTCTTTACAAAATAAAAATAATAACATGATATAGTGGAGACAAATACTTTGATCTCAAAATTTGTAGAATTTGGTGGTGGTTTGCTTTAACCATTTTTTTAAAAAATCAAAATGTTAAAACAAGTAGAACTCCTTGCCACAGGATGTGGTGATGGCACCTGGCCTAGATGCCTTTTAAAAGGGGTTTGGATAGATTCATGGAGGAAAAGACCATCTCAGGTTACAAGCCATAAGCAACCTCCTGGCTTTAGAAGTAGGTTTTCTCTGTTCCAGGTGCAAGGGAGTGACAACAGGAAATGGGTATCTTGTTGTCTGTGTGCTCCCTGAGGCATCTGGTGGGGCCGCTGTGAGATACAGGAAGCTGGACTTGATGGGCCTTTGGCCTGATCCAGCGGGGCTCTTCTTATGTTTTTAAGTGTGGTGATAGCTTTTTCATCTTCAAATTAAGGACACTGTTTAACAACTTTCTCTTTCTGATGTCCCTCATCCCTGCCATGTAGAGTGGCTTCATGAATACTTGGAAATGCTAGAGAAAAATTTGAGATTTTACTTGAGCTCATGGCATGGGATGTTAAATCACTATGCGTGCAACATTTTATCATTATTGATCCAAAGATTTGTTATGACACTATACCACTAAATACAGATAAAACATAATGACACCAAAATAAGTAGTAATGGTGGTGGGGAGAGGATCAGGGCAACAGGGCGCTACCTTCCTCAATAATTGCTGTCAGCCCTTTGGTCAACCGCCACATCCGCTTTAGCTGCATGTGTTCCCAAGCTGGTTCCCATGCATCGCCTGGATAAGCTCATTCCCCCTTCCTGCCACTACGCCTCCAAGTTACTCCGGAGCTCCCACAGATGGGAAAGGGGAATGAGTGGTCCCCCCTTGACTAACCTAAAAGGATGTTGAGACTTCCAAGGAAACTAACCTAAAAGGGTGTTGAGACTTCCAGGGAACCTACCCCCAAGTTGATAGTCTTCCACCCCCCCTTCAATTTTTTGCCCTGAGACCACCAGGTTCCTCCCGAAGGGGTGGAAAGAAAAGCCCTTCCATTGGCGTTTTGGCACGGTAGCTTAGTTGAGCGACCAAAGATGGACATAGGTGAGCATAGATTTCTCTGAACCCTGAACAAGCACATACAGGACAGGTCATTAGAAGGAAGCTTTATTGCTTAAAACTGCCCTGACATTAGTAAGTAAAAAGCTCTCCTCTCCCCCCCCCCCCGGGGCAGCCTCAGGAAAGTGAGTAAAGGGTACAAGCATTTTTAAGGCAACAAGAAAAATAACAAAATCTAACTTACTTCATGTCTGTTTATAAGGTCCTGCCTTTCATGGCTGTCATTGTTCAGTCGGGCAGTGTGACCCATCCTACTAGCAGAACCCTTTTGCATCTTTTCAAGACTCCAGTGCAGAATAAATGCTTCAAAATGTTTGCTCCTCAACAGTTAGTCAACCCTCCGCAAAGGTCTTAGCCAATCAGTTACCCAGGAGGTGCAGCCACTAATAGGACCTTCACTTTCCTTTCCAACAAGGAGAAGGGCATTCTGGGAGTTGCAGTCTTTCTAGGCTTCTCTGTAAGAGAACTATGACTCCCAGAACGCCCCTCTCTTCCCTAGTGGTAGCACTAGGGAAAATGGGCTGTGGTGGATATTGAAGGCCACTTCAGACCGCACGAATCTTGGCTCGTCCCGGATCTTAGCGGATCTTAGCCGAGGCGTGCTTGGGTGTCTGGTTAACACAACGGAAGTGAGCGGTCTCCCGACTGACGGCACGCTTGAACATCCCCTGGGCCGTGTTTTCAGGGGGACGCACAGCGACGCTACTGGAGCCACCAATCAGAAGAGAGGGGGAGGAGTGTTAGCCAATCACCGTGGAGATTTCTTCCAAGAAGGTGGGACAAAAGGAGGGACTATTTGCAGGGAGACACTCCTACAGACCGGCAGGTCGGTGGCCAGCCTCTCGAGCTCGCTCGTCTTCGTCCGCTTCCGCAAGCGGTCTGAATCCGCTCTGAGCGACAATAACACTTAGCAGGAGAATTTGCAGGCTTGCTAGTGTTTAGTTTCAAAAATACCGCAAATTGCCACAAAGAGACAGTGAATGGCGCGAGGTAATTTACACTGTTGTTCTGCGAGAATGGAATGTGCGAATAAAACAGATCAATTGATGAAGATAATATGGAAATTTATGATTTTGAGCAAGTTAACAGATAAGGCAGAGTAGAAGCCTAGCTTTGAATGATAATACAGTGGCAATGTGGTTTCCTTTTACATTATGTTGAAGGTCTTCCCCCCAAGTGAGTGTTTATCTCCTGGGTACAAATGCATTTATTTCTAGTTTGTTGATTGCTATAGTCCTGCCTTCTCACTTGTTCCCTCATCTGTAGTCGTTCGTTGTGAGAATACTTCTTTTCTTGTGCAGACCATTGTGTTTGTTACTTTCCTGTGTTTGTCTCTCTCTCTCTCTGTGCATTACAGTATGTGTGTTTTTTCTATGGTCTTACCTTGTTTCTAACAAAATGAATTGTTTTCTAATAAAATTCATATTAAAAAAAACCCATCTGCATTGTATTATGGCCCGTCTTCAACTGTGTAAGCTTTTGACTGAAACAATGAAAGCTAAGCAAAACTCAATTGTTCTAGAAGCTCATTCTATCTTTTTTCCCTCCCCCTCCCTCTGTAGGCTCAGGAGAAGGTTTGGGGAAAATAATACAAAGATTTCCTTTACAAGATTTGGATGACACTCCTTTTCCACAGGGAATAGAGTTGGTAAGTTGAACTGTGGCATACGTTTGTTAGACTTGGCACCCTGCATGTAGATTGAAATTTGTAGAGTATAGTACCAAACACTGAGAATGAAGATAGGGATGTCTGTGATTTCATTGAATTCTTGAGATACAGCACCTGTACCCTCTCAGAATAATCCGTCATGTGACAAAATGTCTCTCTTTGGAAAAGGGCTCACTGTGTCTGTCTCTTGACTTTTCTTAGGACAAAAATCGCAATACTATCTGTTTCCTTATAAAATATCAAATTTTAAGATAATACAGATCTCTGAAAACTGCCATGGAAAATAGGTCGATAAATTCCTTGCATACTTCCAATAGTTCATTGAAAAAGACAAGTAAAAGTACCTATTCATTTATGTCATGTCTTACTTTTGTGTCTTCTATCTTGTCCAGTGTCCCATCTCCAGCTTTGCTTATATTTTTGGAGGAAAGAGAAAATGGGGAATGAAAGGAGGGCACAATACATATGCTGCAATACAGTTGGAATGTACATGCACAGAACTTCAATATTTACATTTTCTTTTGGCTCAAAAGCTGTATGAGAAATGAATGCTGCACATGAATTGGAAATACTGAACACATAGTTATTTTATATAGTATTATGCTATATATAAAAGGTAAAGGTGATCCCTGACAATTAAATCCAGTCGTGTCCGACTCTAGGGTGTGGTGCTCATCCCCATTTCAAAGCCGAAGAGCCAGCGTTGTCTGAAGACGCCTCCGTGGTCATGTGGCCGGCATGACTCTCCTTGCCGCAGCGCGTAGCATGCGGCTGGAACACAGAGCACTGTTTACCTTCCCGCAAGCGGTACCTATTTATCTACTCGCATTAACATGCTTTGGAACTGCTAGGTTGGCAGGAGCTGGCCAAGCAACGAGAGCTCACCCCGTCGCGGATTCGAACTGCCGACCTTTCGATCGACAGCTCATGGCTCAGCGGTTTAACCCACTGCGCCACCCGCTGGCCTATGCTATATATAGTATAGTATTATAGTATAGTATATAGTATAGTATTATGCAATACTGAACACACAGTTATTTTATATAGTGCCCTCAGTGAACATGAACAGGTCAGTGCTGTTCATCTGTAGGGGTATGTGGGCTGCTGGATCTAGGCCTCATCCTTTTTCCCTTGCTTTTTGTAATGGGGGAGAGAAAAGGAGGGGCTTGGATTTAGAAAGACATGACCGATCCTTTTTAGGCAGCATGTCATGTGGTGGTCTGTCAGAGCTGGCTATCTGCAGGGTGTAAGGTATGTGTGTTGTGCAGCAGGTTATCTCTGAATTTGCAGCCATTGTGATAGAGCAGGAGTGGCCAAACTTGCTTAACGTAAGAGCCACATACGATAAACTTCAGATGCTTGAAAGCCGCAATAGTGATGTTTGAGAGCCGCAATATTTAAGTAGCATTTAAATTCTTAAATATATTTACAGGTGGGCCCCTATATCCATGGGTTTGCTATCAACGGTTTCAGTTATCCACGTATTGTGGGGAACCCCCCCCCCCGGATTTTACTTTTTCCCCAGTAAGCTTCATTTCTTCCTTAAACAAACAGGAGAAGCAGCTTCTGGCTGCTTATTGCTGGCAAGTAGAACAAGACTAAGTCCTAAGTTAACAGAAACCTTGCAGAGCCTCTCTAAGACTTAGTCTCATTCTACTTGCCTGCAATGGAGGCTGCTTCTCTGTTTGTTTTAAGGAAGAAACAAAGCTTGCTGAAAGAAAAATAAGAGCTGGGGGGGGCGTGCACGCCTGCCTGCAGGGGAGGCAGGGCAGGGGGCCCTCAGGAAACCATGGAGGGGTTGTTCGCTCTTATCCACGGTTTCAACTATCTATGGTCAGGCCTGGAACATATCCCCAGCGGATATGGGGGGAGTACTGTACTCATCATGAACACTAAACTTATGTTTTAATCCAGTGGACTCTCAGTTTATACCTGGCAATTATAAAGCTTGAAAATTTCTTATTTTTTTATATTAATTGTGACGCAAAAAGAAGCTCAGTCAACATATTTCCGAGAGCCACACATTATACGTTAAAGAGCCGCATGTGGCTTAGGGGCCACAGTTTGACCACCCCTGTGATAGAGAGTTCTTCCTTGATAAGAAATTTTGCTATCTATTTATTGAAGATTGTTGTCGTTTTATAAAAGATTGGCTATCCCTCCCCTCAAAAAAAAAAAAAGCCATAGCAGTTGCTTGTAATGTAGGTGCTTGAAAATAGATTTTCTTTTTCATTAATTGCTCTCTTAAGACCAGTGTCCATGGACCTCTGAAAGGAATAGAGGTGAAAAATATGATTTCTGCTAAACATGCAGCTGAGGAAAAAAAGATCTATCCCTTTCCTTGTTTTTATTAAAAATGTTACCTACCGTATTTTACGCTCCATAGGATGCCCCCACAGGCCTCCCCGAAGCCCCCATAGGCCTCCGCCATTTTCCGGAATGGCCGAAAATCGCTGTTTTCGGCCGAACTGAAGATTGGGGAGGCCTGCAGAGGCTCGCGCAGGCCTCCCCGAAGCCCCCACAGGCCTCCCCGAAGCGCTGCCAAGCCCAGGCTTCGCACCATAGGATGCACGCTTTTCCCCCCTATGTTTTTTTGGGGAAAAGTGCGTCTTATAGTGTGAAAAATACGGTATTTGAATTGACAAGAAGCTGGAGAAGAACTTGAAATCCTCTGTTAAAAGACAATGTAAAAACCAGTATATTTCAAGTCAGATATGTTTGCAAGGTGCCTGTAGTTACTGAGAAATGATGGTATGGGGATTATTCAATCATAATAGATGCCTAGAAAATGTAGAGCATATCGGAACAGTTTTCTTGGATTTTGGGTCAGTTTGCTGTGCTGTACATTCTTAATTGCACTTTTACATTTGTCTCATAAAACAGAAGATGGCTACACATTTTATTTCTCTATGCCAGGGGTTCTCAAAGTTGTGGATCATAACCCACCACTTTCCTGGAAGTGACTGATAATTCCCTTAAGGGGGGTGGCCAGCAAGAAAGTTGGCTCCAAGATCGCGCCCACCCCGACCCAAAAACGCTTTTTAAAGCATAACCGCAACACAGCTGCTATAACTCTTAAAAATGTACAGGATCTGCATACAACATTATGTACTCCAGGTGGGAGTACATAAGCAGGCACTGTGCAGACACAGGCTGCTGGCACCGAGGATAAGGGATCTTTAAAATGTTGAAGCAGCTGTATAGAGGTCCACTAGTGATGCAGGCTTTTTCACAGAGCTACGTGGAGAAAGGAATAATGTAGTATGGATATTTTCATGACCAGACATAATGACAAAAGAGGTAGAGTTTACAGTTGCAAGAAAAAGTATGTGAACCCCTTGGGATTACGTGGAGTTTTGCATGAATTGGTCATAAAATGTGCTCTGAACTTCATCTAAGTCACAACAATAGAAAAACACAGTCTGCGTAAAATAATACTATTTTCGAGCGGAAACTGTTATAACCAGCAACAATCGTTGTTGAAGAAGCTAGCACGGGTAGTGCGGTCATAGTTCAAAGTAAAAGAAGCGAACCAGCCGATAAGAAACAATGACAATTTTATCCGGATAGAACGTAGCAGTTCAACCACGGACAAACAGAAATTCTTTAAAATCAGAAACTGGAGCTTGAGGACCCGACGTTTTGTGTTTCAATCTGAACACATCTTCTGGGGACTTCCAAAGAACATTGGTAGATGTTACGATGTTGAGCGTCTTGCTCTATCCTTTTTTATCTTTCAAAAAGCGCGGAAAACCCGCTGTCAAAACGGAAGCGGTTTCCGAGCCGACTCCGTTGTAGAGTCTGGTGGTCCTGCAGAAACTTAGTGCATAAGTTCAAATTATCATTCAGGGATAGCCTTTTTTCACTCGGATCTGTTGAACTCCGTTTGACAGCGGGTTTCCTGCACTTTTTGAAAGATAAAAAAGGATAGAGCAAGACGCTCAACATCGTAACATCTACCAATGTTCTTTGGAAGTCCCCAGAAGATGTGTTGGGATTGAAACACGAAACGTCGGGTCCTCAAGCTCCAGTTTCTGATTTTAAAGAATTTCTGTTTGTCCGTGGTTGAACTGCTACGTTCTATCCGGATAAAATTGTCATTGTTTCTTATCGGCTGGTTCGCTTCTCTTACTTTGAAATATGACCGCACTACCCGTGCTAGCTTCTTCAACAACAAAAAAATAATACTACACAAACATTAGATGTTGCCATGGTTTAATTGAACAGAACATGTAAACATGCACAGTGCAGGGAGGAAAAAGTATGTGAGCCCCTAGCCTAATGACGTCTCCAAGAGCTAATTGGAGCCAGGAGTGAACCAACCTTGACTCCAATCAGTGTGATGATATTGGATGTGTTGCTGACAGCTGTCCTGCCCTTTAAAAACACACACCTGTTTTGGGTTTACTGGTTTCAAGAAGCACTGTCTGATGTGAACCATGCCTCGCAGAAAAGAGCTCTCAGAAGACCTACGATCAAGAATTGTTGACTTGCATGAAGCTGGAAAGGGTTACCAAAGTATCTCCAAAGCCTTGATGTTCATGTGTCCATGGTAAGACAGACTGTCTACAAATGGAGAAAGTTTAGCACTGTTGCTACTCTCCCTAGGCGTGGTCGTCCTGTAAAAATGACTGCAAGAGCACAGCACAGAATGCTTCATGAGGTAAAGAAGAATCCTAGAGTGTCAGCTAAAGAGCTACAGAAATCTCTGGCACATGCTAACATTTTTGTTGACACATCTACAATAAGGAAAACATTAAACAAGAATGGAGTACATGAGAGGACACCACAGAGGAAGCCATTGCTGTCCCAAAAAAATATTGCAGCACGTTTGAAGTTTGCAAAAGAGCACCTGGATGTTCAACAGCACTACTGGCAAAATATACTGTGGACAGATGAAACCCAAATTGAGTTGTTTGGGAAGAACACACAACACTATGTGTGGAGAAAAAAAGGCACAGCACACCAACATCAAAACCTCATCCCCACTGTAAAACATGGCGGAGGGAGCATCATGGTTTGGGGCTGCTTTGCTGCCTCAGGGCCTGGACGGATTGTTGTCATTGATGGGAAAATGAATTCCAGAGTTTATCAAGACATTTTGCAGGAAAACGTACGACCATCTGTCCGCCAACTGAAGCTCCGCAGAGGATGGGTGATGCAACAGGACAATGACCCAAAGCATACAAGAAATTCAACAAAAAAAATGGCTTCAACAGCACAGAATACGCCTTCTGGAGTGGCCCAGTCAGAGTCCTAACCTCAACCCGATTGAAATGCTGTGGCATGACCTTAAGAGAGCGATTCACACCAGACATCCCAAGAATATTGCTACACTGAAACAGTTTTGTGAAGAGGAGTGGTCCAAAATTACTCCAGATCGTTGTGCAGGTCTGATCTGCAACTACAGGGAACGTTTGGTTGAGGTTATTGCTGCCAAAGGAGGGTCAACCAGTTAAGTCCAAAGGTTCACATACTTTTTCCTCCCTGCACTGTGAATGTTTACATGTTATGTTCAATTAAACCATGGCAACATCTAATGTTTGTGTAGTATTATTTTACGCAGACTGTGTTTTTCTATTGTTGTGACTTAGATGAAGTTCAGAGCACATTTTATGACCAATTCATGCAAAACTCCACGTAATCCCAAGGGGTTCACATACTTTTTCTTGCAACTGTATATAGGTTAAAAAGTCATGTAAAAAGATTTTTAAATATTGAACAAAAATATGAGGAATTCCAAAACTTTAAAATACATAAAACATTGAAAAAACATTGAAATACATAAATTTGTGTGGTTTTTTCAATGTTTTTAATTTTAAAGTTTTTTCAATGTTTCAATTTTAAAGTTTTGGAATTCCTCATATTTTTATTCAATATTTAAAAATCTTTTTACATGACTTTTTAACCTATATAAACTCTACCTCTTATGTCGAAAGGCATAATGTCTGAGTTGGTCCTTAAATAGAGGACCATAAAACTTTGTATGTTGTGGGATGGGCTGCACGAAGCTGTGGGAGCGGGGGGGGGGGATGTCCCCAAACCAGTTTGCAAGTACCTTCTCTTAGCAAAGCTCCACACATGGAAGGAACTTCTTTCTGGTTTGGGGGGAGTTTACTCTTTCCATATGGAACATATGCAATCTTACTGCATTCCCAAGTGTCCCCAACAATCAGGAGTAGCTTTGGGGGTGTGGGCTGGGGAGTTTGCTTGCATTATGCCCTTGTGAAAATGTTAGGATATGAGCTGAGGGGAAAAAAAGGTTTAACAGCAGAATATTTTCAAGGTTGTAGTAGGTAGTAGACCATTATATTATATGCTTGAAATTAGAAAAAGTAGGTGATGCCCTTCAGATATTATGCTGCTTTAGTTTTCAAATATGTATCTAACACACTGGTTTGTAGTTTAATCTTATTTTTAGTGTAGTAGTACATTCTCTGAGAACATATTTTCTGTGTCTTGTAAAAGTCACATTGTCAAGAAAATATTTTTTCGAGATGTGGTCCAAGAATCTAGTTTAATGAATACTTGGCTAAGCTGAAGCTGAACTCTATTCATGAGAACCAGAATACAGTAAAAACAATCAATTCTGAAATTATAGTATGTATACAAAAAGGGTTTCCCTGTAAATTAGGCTTGCATAGTTGTCAACAGCTGACAACTTTCCAAGAAGAATTCCACATTTTTCTGGCCCCTGGAAAATAGGTAATGACACCAGTTTGCTTGGTGATGGGAATGTTACAGTATATATTGAATTACCATCTGATTCAGGCATATTTAAAGGATTTGAGTTAGGTGGTAAGAACTTTTAATGGTCTAGATAAATGTCCTCAGATGTCAGTAACACTTTCAAGTGATGGGTTGCCTTTCATTTTGTCTTGCAAAATTCCTGTCCACAGCTGTGACTCTCTAATTGTATTTCCCTTCATGGGGGACCCAATCTCTGTGTGTAGTGAGATGAGAACAGATGTATTCCTTCAGTGCAGATATCTTTTTTTTCTTTAAAATCCTTTTCAAAGAGATGCAGTTAAACTGTTGAATTGTAATTTTTTTTAACTTTTCCACCAACTAGATTGGGGGAGGGGGTTGTTCATCTTTCTCATGCCAGCTCTCAACACTCTGAGAATTTTTTTTCATTTTTCAGTCTTATTTGTTTTTGTCTTGTAGTATTTTTTATTTCACTCATGTGTTTCTCATGCACCAACTTCTCCAGTAGCCCCTGCAACCCATTTATCTGTCATTTAATTCTCATTAATGATGTTTGGAAACCTTGAATGGTGTTGATGCCCCTTGTGTTGTTGGGTTGAATTTGGCTAGTGTTCTTTGTTATAGTTATTCGATGTTTAGCACCAGAGACTGTGAGGAGAGATCTCAGTTATAGACCTTACACCTATTTTTGAAGAGTTTGTGCAAACCTTTTATCCTCTTGAATTTGCAGAACTCCTGTTTTCTACATACCTTTGTGTCCATATATAACTGGAGGCTGCAGGCCAGCCAAGAGGAGTGCCACCTAGTTGTTAGAACTCACACACCCCTTGTTCTCCACATTTCCTTTTACTGGATTAGCAGCTGAATGGGAGAAAACTGGTAGTTCTACCTGCTGTCACCATCCCAGGCTAAGGAGACCAGGCAGGGGGAGTCATCTTGTTACCAAGTTTATGTGGGAAATTATTAATGATCCCCTCAGGAAAATGCAGGATGGCCAGTTCTGCTTCACCTTGAGAGGACCATAACTAAGCCCGTAAGATAAAAGCTCATAGACTGGTTGTAGATTGGCATTGAGGAGAAAACCACTTCCTCTCTATAGAGGACAAGATGGAATTTTGAAAGTTTGACCCGAGTCCTGGAAAATGGTGTCCATGGTTCATGTTATTAACCATTGATGAATATAGATTCAAAGGAAATAGTCCAAAATGCATTGCTAGTAACAGTGGATGCTGGCAGGGAGAGTTGACTTGAGTTGTGATACCTGGTATGAGTTTACAGATACTTGAGACTATAGGAAAGTAAATAAAAGAAAAGCATCACTTGTAACAATCTGAGAAAAACAACCCCTCCCACGAGAACAAAAAACCCTGGCGTTATTTAAAATCAAATCACTCTAGAACCCATGAGCGATCAGACACGATAACCCCTGGATATAGACTAGACAGGCAAGAAGTTAAATTATTAGTTTCTTAAAAACCCAAAAGAAAAGAAAAATCAAATGGAGAAAAGTACAAGTAGGCTGATGGAAAATGCCTGAACTTGGCTGGATGGACACACATAGCTTGACCAAATTGGATGCAATAACTATGGTAGTAATGCCAATAATGGGAGCAGAGTTGCTACTCAAGAGCAAAGTGCACAAAACCCCACACATCCCTAAACTAATGAAGTTTGCAGACTGCCTTGGGGTGAATAGAGTAAATAAAACAAAATTAACTATCTAAATACATCTTGCTAGAAGTATGGTCCCTGGTTACTACTGTACTTTGTCCCAGGAATCCAATTACACATTCAGTACATGGCTGTTTGGGAATGGGAAATTCAAGCAAAGACTACTGCATGACGATGTCCCAACAACTTTTAGGATGTTGAGCTAGCACAGAAGCCTCTGGGGGATTAGAAATGTCCAAAATTATCCAAACAATAGGGGGAAGAACAGGGCATTCACCACACCTTGGGTGGTCCTATGTCACTGTGGCATGCTGATGGCCTTTTTATTTGGAAGTACTGGAGACTGTGAAATAGTGGAGGAAGTGCACAACCGCCTGACCCACTTCCTGCAGCACCACCTTATCCCACATAAACCTGCCTAAACTCTCCATTCTTTATTATAGGTTCTCCTCTGAATTTGTATCTATTCAAAATTACATAGATGGTGGCTAGAAAGAGAAAAGAGCCTTTCAGGTTGTGGCACCCCTTATATGGAATCCTCTTCTTAGGGAGCTCACCTATTGCTTACCTTGTTGTCCTTTTGGCTCCTGTTGAAGATTTGGTCTTGCCCAGGCATTTCAGCGTGGTTTTTTTTTCTTCAAACTAATTTTTCTCTGGAAGAAGGAAGTGGACATTCTTGATTCACGGGTATGCCCCTCCTACTCCATGAGGCAGGTCCGGATCCAAGATCAAGGTCTTCTACCCTGTTGGAGGGCATCCCTTCCCCAATCTGGCTCTACCTCTCCAGAGACACGGTTGGGTTCCTTCTCTGAGCTCTTGCGGGCTCAGCATTTTTCAAAAAGATATAGGAGAGCCTGCAGTGGTGGCTGACTGAGGGGTGCCTTTCGCTGGGGGTGGGTGGGGGGTTTGAGCCTAGCCCTTCGTGAGTGTTTCATAGTCACCACCGATGCCAGTCTGCTGGGCTGGGGTGCCCACATATTAGATTCCCTCCCCAAGGCACATAGTCAACAAATGAGGCCAGATACAGCATCAGACACCTGGAACTCAGGGCGATCAAGTTAGTTCTATTTCAGTTTCAGAACAAGATCTGAGGCAGGAATGTCCTTGTTCACACAGACAAGACGACAGCGAAAGTTTATGTGAAGAGGCAAGGGGGGACACACACGTTCTATCCGACTACACCAAGAGACGACAAAAGCCAATGTTGTGGGCGGACTAGAACCTGGCCTCCCTAAAGGCAGAACACCTGAAGGGATTAGCGAATGTGTTGGCTGATTGGCTCAGCAGAAGCACCCTGCAGGGATCGGAGTGGCAACTTCACTAGTCTTTGTGCAAGTAACAAAGAGGTTCGGGCTCCCACAAGTGTACATGTTTGCCACAAAGGACAACACACAGCTCAGAAGATTCTTCGCAAGGTTACCAGAATAAGGAGTGGAAGGAGTCGACGCCCTGCAGAGCCAGTGGCTAATAGGCCTACTACTGTATATGTGTTCCCTCCAGTGTACTGCGCAGAATCAGAACCCTTCAAGCAAAGGTCATCCTTATAGCTCCAAGGTGGCCACGAAGGCCATGGTACCCAGAGTTGGTAAAATTGTCAACCGGAAACAGTTGGACTCTTCTGTCGTGCAAGGACCTGCTGTCTCAAGTTCCCCTTCTGCATCCTCAGCCACATCTTTTTCGCTTAGCAGCCTGGAGGTTGAAAGGCAGACACTTAGCCAATGAGGATACTCTGACAGGGTCTTGAACACGCTCTTCGCCTCTCAAAGACCATCCACTAAACACGTCTACGGTTCGACCTGGAGAACGTTTGCCAGCTGGTGCCACCATAAGTGGGTGGCAGCCTGGAATATATCCTGGAATTCCTCCAGTAAGACCTGGATAAGGGTTTAAGCACTAATACCCTCCTCAGGCAGGTAGTGGCTCTTAATAGCACCCTAAGAGCAGGTTCGGACGAGAAGATGTCCACTCAACCACATGTCAGGCGGTTCCTTCAGGAGGTAGCACTTATCATTCTATTTCCCCCCCCCCATAGGTTCCCTAACTGGGACCTCAACCGAGTTCTAACCACCCTGATGGGGCATTCTTTCGAACCCATGGCAAAGGCTCCCCTCGCTCCTAGCGCGGGGAGCTTACCTACAGTACTTTTTTTCCTGGTTGCAGTCTCCTCTGCCAGGAGAGTGCCCAAGTTGGGGACTCTTTCCATTAAACCAAGTCTTTTTCACAGAGACAAGGTGGTGCTCTGTCCTGACCCAGCCTTCGTTCCCAAGGCCTATTACATCTTTCATAGGGACCAGGAACTGATTCTCCACTCGTTTTGCCCAAATCCGGTACATCTTGGTGAGAAGGTGTGGCATACCTTGGATGTTTGCAGGGCACTCTGTTTCTACACTGTACGAATATGTGAGATTCAGATGTCCTCTTTGTGGTCTTTTGGGGTCCTGTCATGTGTAAAAAGGCACCTGCATCTTCCCTGTCTAAATGGCTGAGGGAGTCCATAGCGTCACTGGAAGGCATTACAGCCCATTCCATAAGGGGAGCAGCTACATCCATGGCCTTTGGTTACAGCTCGCTGGCCAGCATAAGTAGGCTTACCAGATCTCCAACCGGGACAGAGTACTAGACCTTTAGGAGAAGGAATGTGGGCAGGTGTAGCTTGTTAATCCTTAGAGCACAATCCTAGGCATGTATACTCAGAAGCAAGCTCTATTGTGTTCAGTGGGGCTTGCTTCTGAGTAGACATGCCTAGGATTGTGCTCTAAGGATTAACAAGATACACCTGCCCACATTCCTTCTCCTAAAGGTCTAGCACTCTGTCCTGGTTGAAGATCTGGTAAGCCTAAGCAGGGCAGTGACCTGGTCATCAGTCCACACCTTTGTGAAACATAATAAAGTGGACTCGGCTGCCTCTGCAGCTGCCTCCTTTGGCAGGAAGATGCTTCAGAAGGTGATGGTGCATTGAGTGAACCTGGCCGACCCTTGGTATACTGATCTATCTTATCTCAAGAGTCAAGAATGCCCTCCTTCCAGAGAAAAGCAGAATTTCTTACCTGGGAATTCTTGTTCTGGGAAGGGGCATCCACCAGTCTTGGCATCTCACTCCTCAACATTTCCACTCTTAGCAACACTGTGCACAAAGGACGTCGGGAAGGATCAGGGTGGAAGTAAAGTGGGTTGAATAATCTGAAATGCATGCTAATAGAAGCAGTAAGATACTTCATATTGCCATGCTCTAGGCCAGGGGTGTCAAACTTGTTTCATACAGTAGGCTGAATACCATTAATGGTGCCTGCTGAGGGCTGGAAGTGATGTCGTTAAAGCAAGAAGTGACTGGAATTATGCACTTAGGCAATTAAAGTCACAGTAGCAGTTACCATAACATCTTCACAACTGTAGATACGATACAGGACAGGCATTCAGTCTGTGTGTGATGCAAGCCGTGGTGGCTTGCATCACACACTGACTGAATGCCTCTCCTGTATCTGCACAACAAAGGAAAATGGCAGAGATAAGGTTTCATTGTGTTTGAATAAATGTAAACTGTTGTACATAAAATTGTTGTACATAAATTTTTTTACGTGATTTTTGCTGGCACTCATAAATATAAAACCTCCCCTGAAAATAAGACCTACCGTGTTTTTTGGGAGCCAAAATTAATATAAGACCCTGTCTTGGGGAAACAGGGTAGTGGACTCATTGCATTAAGAACCTAACACAGCTTGTAAGATGCGGACAAAATATCCTGGGACAGGCTTGATTAAAATGCACCATTCATTTCTGTCCAACTGTATAGCTGCAAACTTGTCAAAAGGCACACAAAAGTGCATCTATCTCTGTTCAACCCAGCATAGCCTGCCTCTTAATAACTGTTATTACCTTTTGCTTTTTTTTTTTAAAGATAATTCACTGGTCCAAAGGGGCTCACAATCTTCTTCTTACTTTTTCTGTGTAAACCATACTGCTTTGAGAACTCGTTTTTGTTTAAAAATGGTATATGATTAATAACAAAATAACTTTGCAAAAATTCTGATATACCTGCTTCCATAAGAGGTAGCAAGTGGACATCTCATAGCGCTTCAAAATACATTTTATTTTATTTTAGATCTGATTTCAAAAATGTTTCTCAGTTAATGTTTCTCCCATTAACTTGATATATTTCCTCCATCTTTACTTAAATGAATTCAGATTTCTTCCTCTGTTGAAAAGCCTGTCTGAGTAACATTTGTAACTGTAATCTAAGTGCAGAGGGATCATTTGTGTTAAAAAAAAAAGTCTGGAATTTTATGGATATAAAATGTGCACACACAGATGGAGCTTCTTTAATCCAAGTGAAATGATGCCTCTTTTAAGCAAAATTAAGGAGTAAAATTATGGTTAAAGATTGCATTGCCTTGTTTCAGAGCCATTATAACAAATATTTAGTTGTCTTCTCTGAATGATGTTAAGGTAAGATGTTAAACACGACTGCTACCTTAACTAATACGAAGTCTTGTAGCACTTTACAAGCCAAACAGTTCATTTCAGCATAAGCTTTTGTGGTCAATAGGCCTCTCCATCAGATCCATGAAGAATTGTCCTCTCTAGGCAAGCTTTCTCTCTGGAAATAGTTACCTAACAGTCCAATCCTAACATAAAGATCCACCGGGTGGCCCAGGGCCGCCTGCCAAATCCTGAGGAAAGTCTACTTGGGAAAGGGACGCTCGGGTGTAACTAAGCGGGACGCTTGGGTGTAACCTTCCCCGGGTGTAACTGCGGCTGGGGCCAATCAGCCTCATATTTCCGCCAGCTATTTTGCTGGCGGAAGTCGAAGGAGGCCGTGTAACGGCTCAGCTGATCGGCGGGGGTCAGGATTTGGCCAAGGCCGATCCCCACCCCCTCCCCGATCGGTTGGGCCTATCGCCCCCTGCGCCCCCCCTCCACTGGATCCTTACCTGGGTCTGGCGGTGAGCGGGAGATGGCCCGGGCGGCGGAGCAGGGCAGGCTGTTCTTGCGCCAGCCTTCCCTGCTTTCGAGTCGTCGCGAAAGTGCTTTACGGCACTTTCGCGACGTCTTTGGCTGGTGGAACACTCGTTGCGCCTGCCAATTTTAGTTCAGGATTGCGCCGCAAATTAAACAAGTTTTCTGTAAGATTATAACCTCTTGGGCTGCAATTCTATACACACTTTCCTGGGAGTAAGCCCCATTAAGCACAATGGGACTTACTACTGAGTAGATCTGCACAGGATTGTGCTGTAGGTAAAACTTCTCAATAGTAATTCGGGTAGACTTGGGTAGACCTGGCATAATTGGTTTTATGTTACAAATCTTTATTTTCTGGATGAAAGGAAAATCCTTCTGAACAAAACGTTCATTTTTTCTGTTTTCAAATGAGCCGTTAAGCCAAGCCATTTAAAATTTGAACTTCCAAAGTAAACACAGCTGTTTAAAGGTCATATTGGGGGCAAAATTTATAGGATTTTAAAAATCAGTTGAATATTGTCATTGGTGTGCTAAATTTAAAAATGAAAAGCTCATTGAAATTCAAGATTTAGCAAACAGAAAACTGGGGAAGGAGAAACAAGGATGAAGATAACTTCCCCCCAAAACATTTCAGGATTCAGACTGTCAGTGCATCAGTCATGAACCAGCAGAAGACAGAGTTAGTGTCAATATTTCCGTTGTTGTACCTCATCCTCTGATCTTTCCAAAATCTTTTCTTAGCTACCATTAGTTCTACCTTTCCTTGCTAGTATTTTGGGTCCTCTGACTATGTACTCTTGAATGCTTCTACATCCTCTTCCAGCACTTGCTTGAGGATGAGCTAATTGTACTTGTAACTCAGGACTCCATCCTTCCCTCCAGTTCTTTTGATTCTGCAATTTACTGCAACCCTGGTCTCTTCTGGAAGTGAGCCTAACTCTAGCACCTCCCACCCAGGGCAGTTTTTGTTAGCACTTGTTTTTCTCAGATCAGGATACAATGCTACCCTCTTTTGTTCCCCTCACATAATTTGATCAAAGAATTTGCAGGGGGGAGAGAGAGAGAGAGAGAGAGAAAGAGAGAGAGAGAGAGAGAAATTAACTAAGATAAAGATTACCGTATTTTTTGCTCCATAGGACGCATCGGACCATAGGACACATGCATCCTATGGAGCAAAAAATAGGGGGGGGGGGAGTTTTTTTTAATAAAAATAAAAATAATAATAATAAAAAATGTAAACAAAATACACTTGCCATATTCCATACATGTGAACATGCATATCCTATCTTAAGTTGCGTATAAACAATAACTTTTCAGATTTCTAGATGTATTGTAGACCCATCTTTATCCATAGCCTGTGTTTTTTTTCTTTGTACTGGATACATAAGCTTTCTTGACCTAGACCCAATTTAATTAACCCTAATTCTCAAACAAAAAACCCTTTTTTGTGTGTTTAGAGGAGTAACTGGTTACCATAGATACATTTTGTGGTATTTACAAATGAATTCCAAGAAAATTTAAGTGGATTTTACAGTAAAAATTGGTATGTCATAATTACCCTATGCATAGGATTACCAGATTTTCTGGGACCCCGAGGTGGGGCGGAAGTGACATCCTGAGGGGGTGGGTCAAGGAACCGTGAAGTCTCTTCCACCGGACGTTGGCGTGTCTGCTGGATGTGGGACGCACAGGGGCCATGTCCACGGATGTGGGACAGTTGATGTCACAAGGGGCGTGTCCAACCGGCTCAACATAAATAAATAGTATTTTACCTTTTTTACCCATGCCTCTGAGCACGTGCAGAGTGCCGCTGCTGTTTTTGTCCAGACCAGCTGGCTGCATTGCGGTGGGCAGGCCTCAATGCAACCGGCTGGCCGGGACAAAAACAACGGCGGCACTCTGCACGTGCATAGAGGCGTGGGGAAAAAATTAAATACTGTATGTATTAATGTTGAGCCAGCTGGACATGCCGGCTGGACTCCCACCCGTCCGGGACTGCCCCCACTGCAGCGCTAATACGTCTTCATCCCAACCTTGTGCACCTGCGTGAAGCTGGAAGTACTTGGAAAATGTCCAAGTTCACTCGACGTTTTCAGAGCCCTTCCAGCCTCGTCACGTACAGCTAGAAGCACTCTGAAAATGTCCGAGTTCACTTGGACGTTTTCTAAGCGCTTCCAGCCTTGTGCAGGCGCGTGAGGCTCGGACAATGACACAGCGTATTCGCGCTCCAGCCAGGGCAGTCTCAGAGAGCCAGGATAAGAGGAGATGGGCCAGGGTCGGATCTGGCCAGGATTGTCCTGGCCGGATCCAGGACTATGGCTAGCCTACCTATGCACCACCACATGTCCTGTAAACAGAACTGCACATAAACATGTAAGTGATTGTCAACTAAATCCTGGTTACGTTTCCGGTGCCGGAGCAAGCTTTCTGGTGCTGGAAGCTGTTGCAAACGTGCTGTAAGACACGTTTGCGCTTACTTAGGAGTAAGGGATGGCCGGTGCAAGGCCGCCCGCCTGCCCTCACTCCGGTGCCGGAATGTCCATGCGACTGGCGGCGGAAGGTATGGCTCCTGCGCCAGCCGCATGAGTGGTCTGGGAGGCGAGGGAGGGGGGCCATTGGGTGAGCCGACCCTGGAGGGGATGGGGATGGCATCTGCCATATCCCTGTCCCTGCCCGGCCGGCTCGGCCGTTACGCAGCCTCCTATGTCCGCCAGCTATTTAGCTGGCAGAAATCTGAGGAGGCTAATAGGGCCTTCCCCGGCTTACATCCGGGGAAGGAGACTAATGTCCCCTTCCCCAAGTAGACCTTTGGCCCGCCACATGGCAGTCCGGAGCGGGGATAGGATCCGTCGGGTGGCCCTGGGCCGCTGGCCGGATCTTTAGTTAGGATTTCTCTGTGTGTCTTGTGGTATATACATTTGTACCCGATGTGCATGCATATTCACAGTGCAGTCCTGTGTATGTCTACTCGGGAAGTTCTAAGTACAGTAAGGTTTAAAAATTGGAGCTGCTTCTTTTTACACAGGCCACTTTGTGCCAGTTAATCACATTGCTTGTGTTTGAAAGGAGGATAGTCAGGAGCCCATTGAATACAGTTGGCCCACATCTTACGCGCAATAGACTTTGTACAAATTCAAGTACGCTTCACAGGCAACCGCCAAAGGTGCCAAGGAGCCCCCCTGTCTATCTCCCCCCCCTTTATGGGAGGAGACAATGAGTCCCTATCAGTGCCTTTTGAAGTGTTACTGGCTCTACTAGTTCCACGTGCACCTCTCTCCTCCTTGGCAGTGGACACCACAGTGCAGACCCTTCTGACCTTCAGGCAGTGGTGGAGAGCGACACCAGAGCGACCTCCCACACCGGCTGGTCCCAGGTCCTGCCCTCCACTGGGCTAGAGAGGAGGCCATCCGACAAGAAGAGTGTTGAGTCCCCCACCCTGTCGGGTTAAGCCACCCCAGTGGACAGAGGGAGGTGCAGGAGCATGCCCTCACTAATCATCCCCCCCTCCCCAGAGCCTGCAGACATTCCCCCCACCTCCACGTGAGAGAGTTCTTGAGGGGGGTAGCCCTGCTCAATTTCCCCCCCCCCCCATACCCTGGGTTCCTTCATGGGACCTTAAACCTGGTCTTAAAGGCTCTCACATTTGAGCCACTGGCCACCTGCCTGGAACTGACCCAGGAAACTGTTGTTCTGGTAGGGATCACTTCTGTCAGGAGGATACCCAAGATATCTGTTTCATGATATCCCATTCATAGGACAGGGTGGTCCTATGAATGGGCCCCACCTTCACCCATAAGTAGAGCTCCATATTCTATAGGACCGAGGGGATGTCTGCTATCTGTCTGCCCTGAGTTGGTTCACCCTGGAACCAAGGAACTGTTGTACCTTGGACATGCTTTTACCCTTAGCTTTTACCTGGCAAGTGTGAAACCATTCTGCAGCACAGAGCCCATGTTTGTTTCATACAAACAGTCCAGACTGGAGTACAGGGTGTCCCCCTCCATCTCTAGCTGAAACGTTTTTATTATAGTTGGCGTGCCTCTCTTTATTGTGGCGGTAGTTTGGTGATTCTAGCTACTGTTTCAGATCTGCTTTATACATTGATTTATTGTATGGTTGCACTTTGTGATTTTTACTTTTGGCTGTTAGCTGCCTTGAGTGCCTCCCTAATGAGATGGGAAAGTGCGGCTTTATTTAAAAAACCTGAGGATATGTCACTGTAGAGGGGGAAACTTAACTAATATGATTAGGGTTGCCAATTCTGACTGAATTGGAATCCACTCCCATGAAGCTATTCCTAGATTTTTTTCTGAAGTGATTTGAATAATCACTAGGGAAACGGGCCCTGTTAAAATCTTCAGGATTGTTTTCAGTAGTCTCTGAGAGATTAATGCTGATTCTGGGAGGCTCTAGGTCAGTTCTGGAGGTTTGGCAAACCTAATTCTGGGTAGTTTCAAATTGGTGGTGGTTGTTGTTGTTGTTCAGTCGTTAAGTCGTGTCCGACCCCTCGTGATCCCATGAACCATATCCCGCCAGGCCTTCCTGTCCTCCACTATCTTCCTGAGTTTGCTCATTTTCATGTTCGTTGCATCGGTGATGCTGTCTAACCATCTCATCCTTTGCCTTCCCCTTCTCCTTTTGCCTTCAATTTTTCCCAGCATCAGAGTCTTCTCCAGAGAGTCCTCTCTTCGCATTAGGTGGCCAAAATATTTGAGCTTCAGCCTCAGTACCTGTCCTTTCAGGGAACAGTCAGGGTTGATTTCATTTAGGATTGATTGGTTTGATCTCCTAGCAGTCCAAGGGACTCTCAGGAGTCTTCTCCAGCACCACAGTTTGAAAGCATCTATTATTCGGCCTTCTCAGCCTTCCTTATGGTCCAACTCTCATAACCATACATTGCTACTGGGAACACCATCGCCCTGACTATATGAATTGGTAGGGGTGTTTTTATTTGTTGATAACCTTATAAAACCACAGAACACTGCTTTCTGCTAAAAAAACAAAACCATGTAATTTTGCGTCATTCTTCATCTGCTGACACTACCTAGTACACTTTTAAAGCAGTTAAAATGGGAAAAACGTGGAATAAAAACACAACACTGTTTCTATTTCATTTTGGTTAAACATTGTAATCTGCACACCATAAAAAACACCTCTACAAATTGGCTATCAAATACATTTAGGAAGACAAACCTTTCAGTGTGAAATTTTAGGAATAGTTCTCCCTGGAGTAGTTGCAAGGCCAGCCCAAGACCTCCTGACGCCTGAGGTGGCATGCCAAATGCTGCCCCCTTTATCCAATGATGTGTCAGCCTCTGCTCCTCGCATTCTTGAGCTAGCTCAGCACTTTCCCTCTCTTCTACATTTTGTCTTCCTCTTTATCCTGGTCTTTCTTTTCCCATCCAGGAAGTGGAACGAGGAGCAGCAGCAGTGGGGGCAAATAGACAGACAGGGATGGGCTACCCCCACCAATCTGCTTCCTGAGGTGACCATTTCAGTTGGCCTTGAGTAGTTGTGAAGGTAGAAAACTAAGTGATTTTACTGAAGTGGATACATTTGAAAGCTATCTTATTACTTCATGCGTTTACCTCAGTTTTATAATGATCATTTGGGCAGGTCTGAGAATAAGCAGGTGCATAGTCCTTTTTTCCAGGCTCCTATACTGTGAATCTCCTTACTGAAATTGTGATTCTTATTAGAGATCTTAACAGTTAACTATCCCCACTTTCTTGAAAAAATCAAACTGGGGAAATGGTCTTTTTTCAAAGTATAGTTGAAATGTATTTAAACCAGCTCTTATATTTTCCTTTGCTAATGTTTGAAAGCCAAGGCTTACTGTATATTTTACCTTAACCAAATTTTACTTTGACGCAAGTCTTATTTCAACTGAACTTGTACTCAAGCAAGTGTGCCGAGTTCTTCACCTTAAGGCATCAAAAAGGTGTGGATATGCTCTGTCATCATTGGTATTCACTTCAGTATTTAGGCTAAATTGGATTAAAAGTATTGGGTATCTGACTAATATTTGTGATGCAAAACAAGGTCATGGGACAGTCATATGAAAATATGTATGCTGACTTTAGGTTTTGCTACTACTCGTGTGTATGCGCGTGCTCACGCACACAGACACGCAATCATGCCCTGCTTGAGTCAATGAGTCTGTTCTCTAATTTTTGTAATGTTTAATTCAAGTGTGTGTGTTTATGTGTATTGGCTACCCATGTTGCTAAGTAACTTTTAGGCAAGTGTTTTGTGTGGAGCATTTTTATTTAAAAGAAAAAGTACTATCATGGGGGAAAGAGGTTAAAATTTTAAACTGGGTTATTTTTTTTCCATTTTGACCATGAATATTGTAAGTGGAGGGTGTGAAGAGTATTTGGGAATATTTGGATTTTATTAAGTTGCAGTATTTATAATCAATTTGCTAGTGTTCACTCTAAATACTGATATATGTTTGGTACAGGTGGGCCCCCATATCCGCTGGGGATATGTTCCAGGCCCCTCCGTGGATACTTGAAACCGTGGATAAGAGCGAACACCCCCTCCATGGTTTCCTGAGGCCCCCCCACCCTGCCTCCCCTGCAGGCAGGCATGCTTGCTCCCCCAGCTCTTATTTTTCTTTTAGCAAGCTTTGTTTCTTCCTTAAAACAGAGAAGCAGCCTCCATTGCAGGCACGTAGAACGAGACTAAATCCTAGAGAGGCTCTGCAAGGTTTCTGTTAACCTTCCAGAGCCTCTCTAGTACTTAGTCTCATTCTACTTGCCTGCAATAAGCAGCCAGAGGCTGCTTCTCCTGTTTGTTTAAGGAAGAAACGAAGCTTACCGGAAAAAAAGTAAAAGCCTGGGGGGGGGTCCCCACAATCCGTGGATAATTGAAACCGTGGATAGTAAATCAGTGGATATGGGGGCCCACCTGTATTTTGAAAACTTTCTTGGTTTGAATCTTGAAAGGTTCAGGTTTGATATAGGCTTATGCTACTTCAGGTCAGGAGATACTATCTTAAATGATGACTTAATGTTTTTTTCCTGTTTTCATAACTGTGGTTAAAAGATCGGGGGCATCTCTTGGGCTTCGTCCTTCCCCTCCCATCCCCTTTCTTTCCAGTATTAATCATAGTATGTTAGGCCTGCAATGACACTACCCCATCCATGGTTATCTTTAAGCCAGGATTTGAAGCTGGATTGGGTCCTGGTTAAAAGTACCCATAGTTCACATTACACATACACAGATATTAATGTGTTTTCCAGCATTAACTATGTAATAATTAGCATTAACCATGGTGTAGTGTTACATACGCACCAAATTGACAGATTCAGAAATACTCTGTCTGCACTGAGCCTATAACTTTTGTGGGTTTTTCCAAAGCACTCTATGAACAACAATATAAAATCTTAGTTTAGATATTTGGTAAATATTCCTTTCTATGTAGGAACACAAATATGTACCAGTACTGTATATAATGATACAAAGATCATTCTGAGTTGGTGAATGCTATCCTTTCATGCCTTGAGGAAGGATTAATGTCTGCTTTTATCTTGATGACCAACTGGTCAAAACATTGTCAGCAGAAACTAGAATTGTTCTCAGATGTTCTGTTCCTAGAGTCTCAGAACTTTGTCACGTTCCTAGAGGCGTTTCTATATAGTTTTACTTAGACATTTTGTACTTCGTAAGCGTACAAAAAGTGCCTAAATGCATCTGCACATGCTCTGTGTGTGTGCTTTATATAAATAAAAAAATCTTTGATGCATGCTGCTTAGCTCGTTGCAAATGTGTCAAGCTGGTCGACCTATACATTTTATTGTGGAAGCAGTGTTACAGTAATATATCAATACAGAAACAGTTGCTTTGAACTGGAAGCTATATTTTAGCATGTGAAGTATCAAAGATGGAGGCAAGCTATGTAAGAGGGCACAGAGGTGTAACTGTGGTGGAACCTGAGGGGCACCTGCCCCAGGTGCTTTGCCAAGGGGGGGTGCAATTGGGGCGTGCCCTTCAGGCTCTATCGCAGCGTCCTCCTCCTCTCAACCTCCTCCTCTTCAGCGTGTCGTCCTCCTCCTCGGCTTCGCAATCTTGCAACCTCTGAGAGGGCAGTTTTGCAGGTATTGTACCATTTTCTGGAGAGGACCTCTGAATTGTGCCCATACAAGAGTAACGTACATGGACACCTAGATATTTATGGTGATATGGAGAGTGGCTGTTGCCCACTCATCTGCAGAATTCTGAAAATCTCAAGGTAGGGGTATGGTGGTTATGATTTTAAAAACATGTTCATTTCTACTAAATGTTAATAATTCCATTCTGTGGAATTTTTATTGGTGTGTTCAGGCATGGTCCTCTCTTTCCTGCCTTTTCATTTGTCTCATAAGCATCTATTTAAAATATTCATAGTGACAACACTGTTTTAGCCCACACAGCAAGATGATGGTACAAGCTACAGAGCTGACACAGAAATATAGACGCTTCTTCCCTGAAAACATGAGTCAACAATTGGCTACTACACCTAAAAGACATGTTTGTGACTACTTCCCTTCTTGGATGCCAAACTGTTCTAGTTTTCAGCACCACCACTTGAACCATCTCTTAAAACTACATTCCAGAAAAGCTTATTTCACAATGAATGTTCATTCTGGCTGCAGTAATGTACTTGCAGAGACTTGCTGACATTTTTAAAGTTTCTAAGATGTATTATTGGACCCTTTTCATATCTACTTCATGACCTTTGTATTGGATTTGGCCTCCTTTCCCCAAATAATAGTAGAATTGGCAGAGTGCTTCAGGGAAAGGGCAGTACATATTTTTTTTTCCATATTTGAACATGTTCCTTATAGGGGAGTTCTGGCAACAGTGCTTCTTGTTGGGTAAGGTATAAAGTGTATCCTCCTTTGTCACTTCTGTATCATTAACTAAAGTGCTTTAAACTAAATTAGTCATAAGTCTCTCTCCAGCTGCCATGAAATCCGCTTCAAAATTTCTGACCTTTTTGGATCTGTTAACACATCTGAGATGAATGTTCTGTTCTTTTGACATATGATCATATAGTTGATCTTCTGTGTGAGCTCCTGACCTCACTAATATTGCATTTTTATCCTGGCCTTCTTCCAAAGAGTTCAGGATGCTACATGGTGTTTCCAGCCCCATTTTATCCTTGCAGTAACCCAGTAAGTTAGAGTTAGCCTGAGTGAGTCAAAGTGTACACCTAAGAGGAAATCCTATGCATGTTTACTTGGAAGTAAGTCTGCCAACCTAGCAGTTCCAAAGCATGTTAATGCGAGTAGATAAATAGGTACTGCTTGCGGAAAGGTAAACAGCGCTTCGTGTTCCAGCTGCATGCTACGCGCTGCGGCAAGGAGAGTCATGCCGGCCACATGACCACGGAGGCGTCTTCGGACAACGCTGGCTCTTCGGCTTTGAAATGGGGATGAGCACCACACCCTAGAGTCGGACACGACTGGACTTAATTGTCAGGGGTCACCTTTACCTTTACCTTAAGTCCCAGGATGTTGCTTACTCCAAGGTAAGTGTCCGTAGGACTACTACTTCAATGTGGTTCACAAGTGACTGGAAGTTTGAGTTAGTCCAAGTTAGTTGCTATATTTCACCACACTGATTCCTGGATGTTCCTGAGCCTGCATTTTTGGTTATATGTTAGCATGCCTTCTTGGTATCTTCTACTGGACACTTGTTTGTGAGCCTCTTGGAGTTTTACACTATCTTTCCAGTTTTTACTCTGTTAACAGTGAACTACTTTGAGGGTTTTTCCCCACCTAAAAATCCTTTGTTTTATTTTGACAGATTCCAAGCAATTGGGAAGCATACATTTTCGCATGGATTCATAATTTTTAAATTCGGAGAATACAGGTATCCCCTGGTTAACGACGGCGATATGTTCCTCAATCTCCGTCGTAACGCAGGGGTGTCGTTATGTGAGGCAACTTGACAAAAACGTTGGTTTTAAAAACCAGCTTGCTTGCTTTTTGCTGGGGCTGCTCTGTTTTCAGGGCTGGAATAATCTTGATTGGCTCGCTGCAGGAGGAAATCAGGCCCCAGAAGCCTCCCCATGGTCATGCGGCTCCTTCCTCTCTTTGGTTGGGGTGCCTGGTGATGTGCTCTGCTCCCGCCACGGTGGGCTGCTTCTTGGGGGAGAGAGGGGGGTAGCTGCAGAGGGAGGATCTCGGCTGAACTCGTCAAGCTGCTTTCTCCCCCCCTGCTGCCTCGTGTCCCAGCTGCCAGCTGCTCTCTGAAAAAGGTTCCGGCTCAGCTCAGAAGAAGCCACCCGCGCATACGCACACACTCTGCCTGCTGCTGCTTTGCAAGGCTCCGGTTCTGCTCGCATTTGCAGAGTGTGTGCGTAGGTGACTTATTTTCTTCCAAGCTGGAGCCTTTTGCAGAGAGCAGCTGGCAGTTGGGACACGAGGCGCCGGGGGGGGGGGAGGGAGAGAAAGCAGCTTGATGAGTTGAGCCGACGAGATCCTCCCTCCGCAGCCACCCCCTTACCCTCCCTTCCCAAGAAGCAGCCCACCGTGGCAAACTCCCGCAGAGCACAGCACTGCACATCACTAGGTGCCCCGAGCAAAAGGAAGGAGGGAGCCGCACGACCCAGGGGAGGTTTCTGGGGCATGATTTCCCTCTGCAGCGAATTGATCTGAATGGTTCCAGTCTTGAAAACGGAGTGGTTTCAGCAGAAGGTTAAGAAGATTTTAAAAACCTCTTTAACTTTAGGGGACATCCGTCGTATATGCGAAATTGTGTTGTGTTACGCAGGGGGTACCTGTATGGGAATGCATTGGCTGGGAAACTATTTTTATCCCAGTGAACAATAATATCCTGTGAATGTAATCTTGCGCAAGGGCAGCATGATCCAGAATGCCACCTGATGCCGCCTTGGGTCCGCTGCCTCTATGCTACAACCCCTCCGCCCACAAACCCAAAATTCTTACTGTGTTCTTCATGCACTGTCATCAAATCTGGAAGGGCGGGACTTCGCATTGTCCCTGTACATAAAACCAGAAATCCCATGCTTCTAGGTTTGATGACGGCACACGTGGAGCATGGTGGTGAGGGGAATTATCTGCTTTTTGCATGAGTGAGCAAGAAGCAAATGATTGTGACTTTTATCGGTAGGGATGTGGCTGCAGCAGACTTGGGGTGAAAGGCAGATCCTTTGCAATCTGCCGCTGATGCAACCTGCATCAGCCGGCCTCATCAATGGGCTAGCCCTGCTCTTATGTTCTGCCTGTTCTTCCACATTTCTGTTCTGCACATTTTCCCTTGTGTTGGGGGCAAATGCAAGCGTTGGGAAGCTGGCAATTTTCAGTTAGGAAAAGGATTAAGCACCTTATTCCCCCAGCACCACTGCCCAATCTTACTCCCCCCCACCTCATGCCTGCTTTGAACTTAGAAAAGTGGAATATCTTATTGGGATCTATTGCTGTCTCATCTAGTGTGGCCTCCAATTCTTTAAGAGAATTGTACCCCGCCTTTCACCAGTGGCACTCAATGCAGCTAGCAATATTAAACACCAGAAAACGGCGTCCGGATGCAGCACGGCGGTGGCAGAGTTTTCTGTTCTGCCCTTCAGCCTCCTATCATCGCAGCCGATCTTTGCAAAGTTTCTGCAAAGATCGGCTGCGAAGTTAGGAGGCTTCGTTACCGTCATGCTGTGCCTGGACGTCGTTTTTGAACAGACTGCGGGCCGCTGTTTAGAGATCGCTGCCTTAGGATGTTGGAGAATTATTAATGTATGTTGTTGTTGTTGTTCAGTCGTTAAGTCGTGTCCGACCCTTCGTGATCCCATGAACCATATCCCGCCAGGCCTTCCTATCCTCCACTATCTTCCTGAGTTCGCTCATTTTCATGTTCGTTGCATTGGTGATGCTGTCTAACCATCTCATCCTTTGCCTTCCCCTTCTCCTTTTGCCTTCAATTTTTCCCAGCATCAGAGTCTTCCCCAGAGAGTCCTCTCTTCGCATTAGGTGGCCAAAATATTTGAGCTTCAGCCTTAGTACCTGTCCTTCCAGGGAACAGTCAGGGTTGATTTCATTTAGGATTGACTGATTTGATCTCCTAGCAGTCCAAGGGACTCTCAGGAGTCTTCTCCAGCACCACAGTTCGAAAGCATCTATTCTTCGGCGCTCAGCCTTCCTTATGGTCCAACTCTCGCAACCATACATTGCTACTGGGAACACCATCGCCCTGACTATACGAACTTTTGTTGGCATGGTGATATCTCTGCTTTTTATTATGCTATCTAAATTTGCCATAGCTTTCCTTCCAAGGAGTAAGCGTCTTTTAATTTCATGGCTGCTGTCTCTGTCTGCAGTGATTTTGGAACCCAAAAAGTAAAATCTGTTACTGCTTCCATTTCTGCCCCTTCTATTTGCCAGGAATTGATGGGACCAGATGCCATGATCTTGGTTTTATTAATGTTGAGTTTCAAGCCAACTTTTGCACTCTCCTCTTTCACCCTCATCAAGAGGCTCTTTAGTTCTTCTTCACTTTCTGCCATTAGGGTGGTATCGTCTGCATATCTGAGGTTGTTGATGTTTCTCCCGGCAATCTTGATTCCGGCTTGAGATTCATTCAGCCCTGCATTTCTCATAATGTACTCTGCATATAAGTTAAATAAGCAGGGTGATAATATACAGCCTTGCCGTACTCCCTTCCCAATTTTGAACCAATCGGTTGTTCCATGGCCGGTTCGAACTGTTGCTTCTTGACCCGCATACAGGTTTCTCAGGAGACAGGTAAGGTGGTCTGGTACCCCCATCTCTTTAAGAATTTGCCACAGTTTGTTGTGATCCACACAATCAAAGGCTTTTGCGTAGTCAATGAAGCAGAAGTAGGTGTTTTTTTGGAACTCTCGTGCTTTCTCCATGATCCAGCGCATGTTGGCAATTTGATCTCTAGTTCCTCTGCTTCTTCGAAACCCAGCTTGTACGTCCGGTAGTTCTCGGTCCATGTACTGCTGAAGCCTAGCTTGTAGGATTTTGAGCATAACCTTGCTAGCATGTGAAATGAGTGCAATTGTGCGATAGTTTGAACACTCTTTGGCACTGCCCTTCTTTGGGATTGGAACGTAAACTGACCTTTTCCAATCCTTTGGCCACTGCTGAGTTTTCCAAATTTGTTGGCATATTGAGTGCAGCACTTTCACAGCATCATCATTTAGGATTTTAAGTAGCTCAGCTGGGATATTATCATCTCCACTAGCTTTGTTGTTAGTAATGCTACCTAAGGCCCACTTGACTTCACTCTCTAGGATGTCCGGCTCTGGGTCAGTGACCACACCAGCGTGGTCATCAGGAACATTCAGATCTTTCTTGTATAGTTCTTCTGTGTATTCTTGCCATCCCTTCTTAATCTCTTCTGCTTCTGTTAGGTCTCTGCCTTTTTTGTCCTTTACCATCCCCATCTTTGCACAAAACGTTCCCTTGATATCTCCAATTTTCTTGAAGAGATCTCTAGTCCTCCCCATTCTGTTGTTTTCCTCGATTTCCTTCCATTGTTCATTTAAGAAGGCCTTCTTATCTCTCCTTGCTATTCTCTGGAAATCTGCATTCAGTTGTTTATATCTTTCCCTTTCACCCTTGCTTTTCGCATTCCTTCTTTCCACAGCTATTTGTAAAGCCTCATCTGACAGCCACTTTGCTTTCTTGCATTTCTTTTTCTTTGGGATGGTTTTAGTTGCTGCCTCCTGTACAATGTTACGAACTTCCGTCCATAGTTCTTCAGGCACTCTGTCTACCAGGTCTAATGCCCTAAATCTATTCTTCACCTCCACTGTATACTCATAAGGGATATGGTTTAGGTCATATCTGACTGGTCTAGTGGTGTTCCCTACATTCTTCAATTTAAGCCTGAATTTTGCAATAAGAAGCTTATGATCTGAGCCACAGTCAGCTCCAGGTCTTGTTTTTACTGATTGTATAGAGCTTCTCCATCTTTGGCTGCAAAGCACATAATCTATCTGGTTTCGGTATTGACCATCTGGTGATGTCCATGTGTAGAGTCGCCTCTTGTGTTGTTGGAAAAGAGTGTTTGCTATGACCAGCGTGTTCTCTTGACAGAACTCCGTTAGCCTTTGCCCTGCTTCATTTTGTGCTCCAAGGCCAAACTTGCCTGTTGTTCCGTTTATTTCTTGATTTCCGACTTTAGCATTCCAGTCTCCTATGATGTAAAGGACATCTTTTTTGGGTGCTAGTTCTAGAAGGTGTTGTAGGTCTTCATAGAACCGGTCAACTTCATCTTCTTCGGCATCAGGGGTTGGGGCATACACTTGGATTACTGTGATGTTGAATGGTTTGCCTTGGATTCGAACTGAAATCATTCTGTCGTTTTTGAGGTTGCACCCCAGTACTGCCTTTCCCACTCTTTTATTGACTATGAGGGCTACTCCATTTCTTCTAAGGGATTCATGCCCACAGTAGTAGATATGATGGTCACCTGACTTAAATTCGCCCATGCCCGTCCATTTTAGTTCGCTGATTCCCAATGTCAATGTTCAATCTTATCATCTCATTTTTGACCACATCCAGCTTGCCTTGATTCATAGACCTCACATTCCATGTTCCTAAGCAGTATTGCTCCTTGCAGCATTGGATTTTCCTTTCAACCTCAGACACATCCACAGCTGAACGTCCTATTGGCTTTGGCCCAACCGCTTCATTCTTTCTGGGTCTACTTGGAATAGTCCTCCGCTCTTCCTCAGTAGCATATTGGACACCTTCCGACCTGAGGGTCTCATCTTCCGGCGTCATATCTTTTAGCCTTTTGGTACTGTTCATGGGATTTTCTTGGCAAGGTTACTGGAGTGGGTTGCCATTTCCTTCTCCAGTGGATCACTTTTAGTCAGAACTCTCTGCTACGACCTGTCCGTCTTGGGTGTCCCTGCACGGCATAGCTCATGGCTTCATTGAGTTACGCAAGCCCCTTCGCCATGACAAGGCAATGATCCATGAAGGAGTATTAATGTATAGGTTTGCATATTTTTGCACGAACTATTGTGAGACAGATTTCTCTCTTCTTTCTCAGCTGTGGATGGTTCCAGCCTAGTCCTTGGCTTTCCTTCTACAACGCTGTAGCAGAGGGGACCGCATTCTCCAGTATCAGTCTGCCTAGGCCCATAAGATCAGTATCAAAGGTCCTGCTCTCTAGCCTGCCATTGACAGAGATCTGATTGGTGGACACAGATTTTTTTTTAGTAGTGACCTAGTGTTAAACTCTCTTTCCTAGGAGTCCCCATAGTTATGACTTTTAGGAAGAAGCTAAAAACATTTTTATTTGGCAAGGCCTTCCCAACGGGGTAACTCTGGTTTTTTAATATGCTGTTTATATTGGGTTTTTTAATGCTTCTGTTTTACTGACTATGGTTGTTTGTTTTTTGTTGCTTTGATTTCTCAGTTAAACAGTCTAAAAATTGAGTAAATACATTGAAAAAAGATTTTCAGGGAACTACTGTACTGTATTGTACTTTGTTTGAGTTTCTGTCTGAGTAGATGTGTGCTGCCAACATGTTCTTTGTTGACTGACTTACTGTTTTCACTGCTTGACAGTTCTAACATAATGTGGGAGCTATTCTGGATGTCAAAATAATTGCATGCAATATCTGTACATTTCATACCCCATGGATACATTCTTGAATTTATCTGTGGTGACATCCATAGAAACAACTCTTGGGGAAATTAGTGGTGTTATCTGGCTTCTCAACCCCAAATGGAAACTGCAAAAAGATTTAATACCATGGAGAAATAATCCGTGGTTCAAGAAACGTCATATTGCATTTGACCCCCTTTTATTTAAATGCTGCTTAGGTTTAATTTTGTTGATATTGGCCACCAATAATAACACATCTTTCATTTCCTGTTGTTGAAGGCCAAGTGATCCTCAGTCAAATGAAGGCTGAAGGTGTATTTGCTCTGGAAAATATTATTCAGTTTATACAGCACCATCAATGTACATGGCACTTTACATAGAGTGAAAAAAGAGGCCCCTGACCTGAGGGGTTTACAATCTTTAGATATTTACCCAAGGAAGACAAGAGGATGAAGGTAGGGTAAATGGTGGAACCATATGAGATTGCTTCAGTTATGCCTTCTTAAAGCTTAGTTGCAGTACGGAATGGGAACTAAGGCATGATGCCAAAGGCTTCATAGGAAAAGGTGGGCTTTAAGAAGGAATTTATTTGAAAAAAGTGAGCAACTTATTCCAATGTGAACAATTACTATATTGTATTATAAAAATGAATATATCCTGGCGTGTCCTGCATTGTTTCAAGTGCTGACCTTTTTTTGCTGTGAGAGTGAGAGTGAGAGACAAACTAACTTCAGATGAGTTTTACTTCAGTTTTTATTTCATGGGGCCTCATACATTTTACAGCTGTTGCAGTTGCCCAATTTTCACACACCAGTGCAAATGTGTGTCAAGTGTTTGTATAGACCTGGAGGAAATCACCCTGATCTTGTGGTGAGCCTCTGCATATAAACAGTGTAGCTTTTGGTGATAACTGCCATGTGGGGTCATTTTAGTCATCTGTGTAATGGCTGTAAAGCAGGAGTGGGGAACCTATTTGCGGTGGGGGGCCATTTCCCCATTGGGGAAATTGGTTGCGGGCCGGCCGTAAGGGGGGGCACCGCAAATTTGACACACCCCACGAATTTACAGTTCTAAACCGCCCTCCCACCCACCCACGGACCACTCTCTCTCTTTCTCTCCCTCCCCTCCCTCCCTCCCACCCACCCACCCACGGCCGCTTACCTGAGGCTCCGGGCGGCGGCAACTGGCGGCTCCAGTTTAAATCGGCCTTTCTGCAGCTGCGCAGATCGCCGTTGAGGCTGAGAAATTGCCCTCTCGGCCTCAACGGCGATCTGCACAGCTGCAGAAAGGCCGATTTAAACTGGAGCTGACGAGGGATTTAACCTCGGTCACCTCAGCGCCTCCTCCTGAAATCGGCCTTTCTGCAGCTGCGCAGATCGCCGTTGAGGCCGAGAGATTGTTCTCTCGGCCTCAACGGCGATCTGCGCAGCTGCAGAAAGGCCGATTTCAGGAGGAGGTGCCGAGGTGACGCGTCACCTCGGCGCCTCCTCCTTCTGAAAGCGGCCTTCCTGGACCTGCGGAGAGCGCCGCTCTGCGCAGGTCCAGAAAGTCCGCTTTTAAAGGGACTAGGCGGGCGGCGGCGGTGGAGCCTCCGGTCCCGCAGAGGCCGGACCGGATCGACCCGCGGGCCGGAGGTTCCCCACCCCTGCTGTAAAGCATAACTCTTGCAGTGTCAGAGGAAAAGTTCAAATGATTTATGAGACGTGGAGTCCAAGAATGCTGCGTAAGAGTGTTTTACAAGCCATGCATTTTTAAAAAATATCTGATAAATAATTATAAAAATCTGATTAAATAATTATTAAACTTATGATAGTTATTACACCAAGATAATCTTTTGATTAGGAGGTTGGTTGTTGGAAGGGAGAGGCATTTATAAATCATATATGTTGGAAGAACAGGTTGGAATGATAACTGGGCACACTGGGCCTAAAATTATTTCGTTTAATATGCTTTGTAATACGACATCTTGGGCATGCATGTGGATTGATAATCAAATGTCCTGGAGATTACAGTAATAGTTGTGAGGTTGTTTTAAAAACTCCCTAGAAATGCTGTTGCCTTTCTTTATGTACCTTGTGTCCTAATAAGGTACTATGAAAGCATTCTTAAAAATAGAAACTTTTTTAAAAGTTAAAATAGGTGACACATCATAGTGTGAATGTTGTAAGACAATTATTAATCATTTTCATCATACACCTAGTTATGCTTCATAGCTTAAAATATGCTGCATTTTGTCATTAGTTGCCCTCATTCTTTGAAGGGAAAGCTAATAAAAGAACATTACTTGTATTGACGTCTTGGGCATAGGAATAATATGCATGCATATTCTAGTATCGATTTTGAAACATTTGGAGCAGTAAATTAAAGTCTCAAATTAAACCTGTGCTTCATCAAGTTTGAGCATTAAGGTGTGACTGGGTTTGCTGACTTACTCGAGAATTATTTCTTACTGTTACAAATATTTTAATATAATGAAAAGTTCACAGGCTTGCTAATCTTCTCATGTGTTCTCCTCATTGGTGACAAATGGCCAAATATTATCTCTTCCTCAGTCTGAATGTATATAAAAAATGACCTGCAAAATCACATTTGTATCAACCATGTTAGTAGTTTTTTTTTATTTAATTCAGTTTCTAAACCACCCCTCTCCAAAGAGTTAGGTGACAACAGTTAAAAGTGAAACAAAATACACTGGATAAAAGCAAAATACCCAATTAAATTCAATTACTCCACACCTGTTGGCTGTTGAATGCCAGCCAAAACCAAACAAGCTTTGTAGTACTTTTGAAAAGAGTTCAAGCTGAGACTTTGATAGACCCCATTGGGGAAAGGAGTTCACAGTTGTGGAGCTCCAGCTCTTGGTAACCTTTCTGTTTAAACTTGGACAACGGATCATACAGTCAAGGCAGCACCCTCATTGTTCTAACAGCAATGATGGTGCAAATGAGAAGAGTCCCAGGCTTTTAATGGTATTGTGGATCCAAAGACAACAAGGAGCAAGTGTAGACACTAAAGCACTGGTGCATTGTGTTTTCTGTGACCCAAGGAGCCAGGCTGCTACATTCTGTTCCAACTAAAGCTTGTAAACAATTGCGGGCTTTCCAGAGCAGAGCATGTTCAGTAACCTATCCTCAAAATTACAATGGTATGAATGATGCACCTTTTTGTTCAATCAGACTTGGGGTATCACGGGTGTGTGTTGCTATAGAGTCGGACCTCTGTATCTGTGGGTTTTTTCCCATTTGGACCCCTCTGTGGATACCAAGAATCGACAGATACTGGGGGTTCACTTTAAAAATGTTTTCAGAAGTGGAAAAAAGCCCACAAATCGCCGTTCCTACCTTCGCGTGGGTAAATCATGCATTTTCGAAGGCTCTGGTCTTTTTCAAGCTGAACGATCCACTTCCGGGTTGTGCAAAGGCTCTTCTTTCCTCCCAGGTTCGCCCCAGTCTTCCTGGGGCAAGACTGGGAGGAGAAAGGAGCCTTCACACGACCCAGAAGTGGGTCATTCATCTTGAAAAAGACCTTCAGAGCCTTGGAAGCTGCACTGTTTGCCCACGTGAAGGTAGGAACGGCGATCTGGGGGCTTTTTTCACTTTTGAAAATTGTTTTTAAAGTGGGTCCGGGATCTGAGGTGAGACAAATCTGCGAATCTCAGATTCGCGGATAGTGAGGATCCGCTGTACTTCAGTTAATGTGAAAATAAAATTGTGTGGATGTGCTGCCTTGTCAATTCAATGATGATAAAATTATAGAAACAGTCACACTGGCAATAAGAACATAAGAAGAGCCCTGCTGGATCAGACCAAAGGCCCATCTAGT
Source organism: Plestiodon gilberti rubricaudatus (assembly GCA_026170595.1). Classification (NCBI taxonomy): domain Eukaryota; kingdom Metazoa; phylum Chordata; class Lepidosauria; order Squamata; family Scincidae; genus Plestiodon; species Plestiodon gilberti. The sequence continues at coordinate 231,200,358 of JANXHW010000001.1, read as the reverse complement.
CCAGCTTCCTGCATCCCACAGTGGCCCCACCAGATGCCTCAGGGAGCACACAAGACAACAGGATACCTGTATCCTGTTTCCACTCTCTTGCATCTGGCATTAAGAGAGAGCCTGTTACTAAGACCAGGAGGTTACTTATCCCCATCATGGCTTGTAACCTGTGATGGACCTTTCATTCATAAATCTGTCCAATCCCCCTTTTAAAGGCATCTAGGCCAGGTGCCATCACCACGTCCTGTGGCAAGGAGTTTCACAAACTTACACACTGGGTAAAGAAATATTTTCTTTTGTCTGTTCTAACTCTCCCTCCACTCAATTTTAGTGGATGTCCCCTAGTTCTAGTGTTGTGTGAGAGGGAAAAGGAACTTCTCTCTATCCACTGTCTCCTTCTCGTGCATAATTTTATACGTCTCAACCATGTCCCCCCTCAGGTGCCTTTTTTCTAGACTGAAGAGCCCCAAACGCTGTAGCCTTTCCTCATAAGAGAGGTACTCCAGCCCACAAATCATTTTGGTTGCTCTCTTCTGCACCTTTTCCAGTTCCACTATATCCTTTTTTGAGATGCAGCGACCAGAACTGGATGCAATACTCCAGATGTGGCCTTACCATCAATTTGTACAAGGGCACAATGATATTGGCCTTTTTATTCTCAATCCCTTTTTTTAATGCTCCCAAGCATGGAATTGACCTTCACAGCCGCTGCACACTGGGTCGACACTTTCATCGACTTGTCCACCAATACCCCAAGATCTCTCTCTTGATCTGGCTCAGACAGCTCAGAACCCCATTAGCATATATGTGAAGTTTTGATTTCTTGCCCCAATGTGCATCACTTTACATTACTTACGTTGAAGCACATCTGCCATTTTGCTGCCCATTCTCCCAATTTGGAAAGATCCTTTTGGAGCTCTTCACAATCCCTGCTGGTCTGCACCACCCGGAAAAGTTTAGTATCATCCATTTTAAGGGACAAGTTGCATGTTTTTATCAAAATATTTTGCTACAAAATATTTAGTAGGGTTGGAATGCTCTATTCGTAACTGTGATATGGATGTGTAAAAGTATCAACTGGGGAGATTCATCTTATGCCTTACACACACAAATCTTACTCAAATCTTTATATATATTCATGATGGATTTGCCTTGTGCTTGACTAGCAGTGTGATACTATGCATGTTTAGTGAAAATTAAGTCCCGCTGTGATCAATTGGACCTATTCTAGGGTAAATGTTGTAGGAGTGCCCTGAGAAAATTAATGAAAAGACACTAATATTACTATACCTGTTGTTTTCTCAACAACTAGCTTGATGCTTATTGGCAGCGATCACTGATGTGGTGATATCCAGGACTTTTCAAAAAAAAGAGGTTTAAAAATTGTTGGTTTTGGAATTACAGCCTGATCTCAGGCATGCTTACTCAGAAACATGTTCCATTATGTTCAGTGGGGCTTACGCCCATGTAAGTATTCATAGAATTGCAAGCTTAGTTTGTACTGCCTCATTAACCGGGGCATGTCTGCACTTGGTGTTTTTTTTAAATAAATGGTTGTGTCAACACTTCTGTAACCAGTGGATCTGAATGGTATTCTCTGGATCAGAACCAGAGACTCAAGATCACTTTTATTTGCCAGTTTTTCTGTGCTACAGTATGCCAGGTTTGCCATATGAGTATCTTGTAAGTTCAGGGCTAGGCTGGCTTGGCGAATGATCTCACTCGAAACAGGTAGCTTTTCATATCCTCATGTCTTTTTCCTGTGCTGTGCAACATTGCTGGCCCTCTTGGTTAACTTGCCTGTGTTACATAGCTGTTTTGCAGACATATACTAGTATTTGGGTTTCATTTATGGCATTGCAGACTCCAGATAAGAGAATTCTGACTGCTGGGTATTTGGGAAGATGAGAGCTCTGCTTGATGTGCGAACTGTATTCCAATCCTGTAGCTCTGCTGTGCCCCACCTACTTAGAGAGTGAATGCAACTAGTTGTAATTGTATTCAACAGTTTGCTTTTTGGAAAGTGTGTATTGGGGAGTATAGTATGTTGTATTGGAGATTGTATTTTTCTGCTGCAGGCTTGTATCGGTTTATTGCTATTTTGTTCTGTATGTTAATGGTCTTTCTATCTGATTGTAAGCCTCCTTGGCAGGCTATAAATATTTCGATGAATTAAAAATACTGTGGTCATGTAGTGTTTTGCATACAAGGGTAGTTATTAACCTAGAGTGGGGATTGTAGGTCAACTGATTTGACTGCCTGACTTTTTTTTCTCCTTTGAGCTCCCTCTCCACTCAAACTTGGCCTTATGCCATGTAGCTGCAGGTCGTAAGTATTCTGTGCTTGTATAGCACAGCTTCACATACCTAATAATTGCAATGCAGTGACCACCTCTGTTGCGCCAGGGCAGAGATGCTTAAGTGCAATCCTGTTGTATTCATGTGGCTCTTAGCAGAGGACATGCTCATTTTTATTTTATTGATAAAAGGTTTTTGCTGCCTTTGTACATCAGTATTTAGGGTGGTTTGCAGAGGAAAATATAGTAAAACTCCAATAGTCCGTCACCTTCAGGACCTAGGTACGTAATACTGAATTATCAGATATGCTGGACTGTTAGGAGGTACTATTCCACCCTTGATGATCCCCTGATCCAGTGTCCTTGTTGCTATAGTGAGGGAGTTGATTTTAACTTTTTCTCCCAAGCTGCTTTCGTTGTCCCCAAGTGATTTCTGTAGCTTGTCTCAGCTATGTCATTGCTGAGCCAGGCATAACCATGCTTGTGTAGGGGCTGGCAAGGTTGGGAGTCCAGTCCCAAACTGGGAGTGGTCTTGGCAGTTTTGATGCCAGACTATTGGGAGTTCCAAACAACAAAAGAATTGGAGTCTTACTGTAGCACAATAAAACTATTGGTATACTGTATTTCTTCAATTCTAAGACGCATGTTTTTTCCCAATTAAGCATTTCAAAAAATGGGGTGTGTCTTAGAATCGAAGGTCTCCAAAAAGCACCCCAAAATGCTATCTTCTTACTTACTGGGGCTTGCGGGAGCTTCAGGGAGGCCTGCGCAACCCTCTGCAGGCCTCCCTGATCTTCAGTTCGGCAAAAAACAAAGCGTCATTTCGCGAAAACCAGAAATGCCCAAAAATTGCTGTTTTTCGCCAAACTGAAGATCAGGGAGGCCTGCAGAGGGTCGCGCAGGCCTCCCTGAAGCTCCCCCAAGCCCAGGTAACGAAGGAAATGGCACTTTCTGACGGGGCCAGAAATGCTATGCAAAGGCAGTGCACTCAGTCATCCTCAGCTGCAGGAGACATGCTGGGGAGAGTTGGTGCTGAGCAGGTAGATTTAATGAAGGGAGGCGAGTCTTACAATTGATGGATTTTTTTCCCCTGCTGGTGGTACTGAAAGTAAAGGTGCGCCTTAGAATCGATGGCGCCTTAGACTCGAAGAAATACGGTATATGACATCAAATACAATGAAATTGCAAAAATGAAAAGGTACAGAAAAAGCAAAAACAGAGGCTGCCTTTGGAAGGGCTATCACATGCAACTCTAAGGACACCTTGCCCTTGCTGGGACTCCTGCTGATGGGGAGGGGAGTTAGTACTGTATTGTCCTGAGTATAAGACTCACTCCCCCCAATTTAAGTTTTTAAACTAGGGGTGCGTCTTATAATCAGGCTGTTGCAAAAATAAAATGAAACGGTGATGCTGGGCCTAGCCAGCATCGGGTTTGCAGTCGCCCCTCCCCCAGGCTCAGCAGGGAAAGGGCGGCAAAATACTGCCGCTGCTCAGCTGTGCAGTGAGGGCCACTGAACGGCATGGGACATTGCTGGAAGATGTGGCAAGGGCCAGAGACTCATCTTAGTACTGCCAGCTATCTTCAAAGCAGCTGCAGGAACTTAATTGAAGTGATTATCGCTGCCAGCTGAGACGTGTTTGCAGAGGCTCCCAGAGGCTGCAGAGGCTCCCAGAGGCTCCTGCTCGTGTGTGTGTGTGGTGCACTCCGGGGGGGGGGGGAGGAAGAATACCGCGTGCGTGCGATGGTTCAACCCTCCCCCATAGGCAGAGGCTGACCAGACACATCCTTCCCGGCTGGCCAACAGTAGGAAAGACGATACTGGAGAGTCTGCGCCTGCGCAACATGCTGCAGCCTCTCTAGCTAGCTCCTTTAGTCGCACTGGCGAGTCAGCGAGACTGAAGGAGCTAGCTAGAGAGGCTGAAGCACGTTTGCGCAGGCTTAGACTCTCCAGTATCATCTTTCCTACTGTCGGCCAGCCGGGAAGGACGCGTCTGGCTGGCCTCCGCCTGTGGGGGGGGGGTTTGAACGATCGATCGAACGCGCACACGCACGCGGTATTCTCCCCCCCCCGGCTGCTTTCGCCGGAGTGCACCATCGCCCCCGGCTACTTTTGAACCTCTTCCCGGTGGGGGGGGGACCGTGGCCCGTGGCCCAGTCTGTAACAGGCCGCGACTGGTAATGGGCCGCGGACTGGGGGTTGGGGACCCCTGGCTTAAGGTATATCCTTTTTGTTTGTTAAAACAAGAGCACACATACCCCTCCCCTTTCCAGGCTGTAACCAGTTGTTTTTGTTTTCTGCTCTGCTGGATTTTCTATCCTTTTGTAAAGCAAGATGACATACACTTTCATCCCCCCTCCCCAGGCAATGAATGGTTTAGGCTGCAATCCTGTGCACACTTTCCTGAGAGTAAGCTCCATTGAGAACAGTGGGACTTGCTTCTGAGTAGACATGCACAGGATTGCACTGTTAAATCACTGGCATAAATTTAATGCCAGTGATTTAATTGAATTGTTTTACCAAACTTTAAGGGTGCATCTTATAATCAGGTGTGTCTTATATTTGGGACAATACGGTATTTTCAGCCTTGAAAATGGCAGTGGATGCACTTGACTACTCTGATAATTGGAAATTAGTGAAGGAATATGGGCATCTGCGTGTTACACACCAGTCCAATTTCACTGCCTCTCTAGAAGTAAAGGCACTCTGTGAAATTTCAGAATCTCCTACTTAGTTATGTTATTGCCTGAACTGTTGATTTTATTAATCTGTTTAGACGATGCTGCAATGCTTTTTTGTATGTACTGTACTTTAAAAAAGAAATGTTGAAGTTGGGTCTCAAGTGCTAGACATACTTGAGATTTTGTATGATTGTAGCTTTCATTTGGTATAAAAAGCAAAACGAAGGAAGGTCTTGAAATTGTTCAAAGGCTACAAAGATTGTAGATGAGTTAGGAAAAGTACACCCTGGTTGCTGTTTTTTTCTCAAACTTGATCAGCCAGCAAGATAGGTATGTCTGTCTAATGCAGGATGCGAAGCTAGGTAGGGCTGCTTAGGAGGAATGAGCCCTTTATTTTCTGTTCTTGTGTTGATCACACTTTGGGATATGGGGATATGTTCTGCCTTTCACTCTGTTCTCTCGTTTATGATTTAAAATGCAGTTGACACTGTATTTTGACATCCATGCCATCCAGATAAGAGTTGGGAGGAAGGTAAACATGCACATCAAAGTAAGCAGAGACCCCAATAAGTGATATACTTTGTTTTGTTTAGACTTATTGTCCAGACACTTGTTTATGTCAAATCCTCCTCTTTCACGGGTTAATGTTTTGCAATTATTGTAAAATTAATCGTTTTGGGAGATGCATGTAATTACTGGAGTAATCAACTCATTGTTATAACTTGATATGCACAATTTAATTACGGTATGCCTCTTGAATATGTTATCTCATTTCTTGCAAAATTTAATCTGAAAGTTTACTTGGTTTGCTGTGATTTATTAAAAATATTAATGTCCACTTAAATAGTATTTTAGGAAGAATTTGCTTTCTGTTTAAATGGCACAGTTCTTTCACTATATTTTCCAGTGGGTACTAGTTATATATTTAGAGCACTAGTGAACTATTCACAACCCCCATGCCTATATGTATAATTTTATATAGCTTTTAAGTTGGCTAATAGTGTTAACATTTTCATAGTTTGTCCTCACAAGAGTGTGAAAGAGCCATTTCCCACATTTCATAGATGGTTAGAGTTGGAGGGGACCTTGAATGCTGTTAGTCCAACACCCTGCTTGGAACAGGTAACTACAGCATCGTTAACAGGTGGCCATCCAACCCCTACTTGAAAACCTCCAATGAGGGATAGCCCATTACTGAACAAGGCAGCCTGTTCAGTGCTGGACAGCTCTTTCAGTTATTTTCCCTCATATCTACGTCTTAGTAGTTTCAGCCTATTTGTTCTAGTCCTGCCCTCAGAAGCCGAAGAGAGTAAGTCCTCGTCATAACAGCCCTTCAGATACTTGAAGATGGCAATTATATCTCCCCTTTGCCCTTTCTTCTTTAGACTAAGTGTACCAAGCTCTTTTAACCATTCCTTTTTTAACCATTTAGGGCTTGATTCCCAGACCTCTCACGATCTAATTGCCCTCCTCAAAACCCACTCCAGCTTATCAGTGTGTTTCTTAAAACATGGTGCCCCAAACTGGACACAGTATTCCAAGTGAGGTCTGACTATTGTAGTACAGAGTGGAACTATAACTTCTTGTGATCTGGTCTCTATGCTTCTGCTAATGCAGCCCAATAATGCATGAGCCTCTTGCAGCCGCATTAACTGCTCGCTCACATTCAGCTTGTAGTCCACTGAGACCACTAGATCATTTTCATATGTGCTGCTGCCAAGCTAGGTTTCTCAATCCTGTACTTGTCCGTCTGATTTTTATTTTTTTTTGTTATGTGCACGACTTTTCATTTGTCTCTATTGAACTTCATCTTGTTGGTATGTGCCTAATCAAGGCTGTCAAGATAATTTTGAATCCTGATTCAATCTGAACCTGCTCCAGCTTATCAATGTCCCTTCACAATGTGGTGCCCAAAACTGGAAGCCAAATTCTAAGTGAGGTCTGTTTAGTGCCGAACAGAGTGGAATTATTATTTCTCATGATCTGGACTCTGCCAATACTAATGCAGTCCAGCAACATGTTAGCTTTTTTTTTTTCTTTGCAGCTGCATCACACTGCTGGCTAATGTTCAGCTTGTGGTCCTCCTATGATTGGTGAAGAATTGAGAGGGGATAGTTTGCTTATAGTGGGACATTTACAGAATCTATATAATATAACCTGAGGTCTAAGTCTCACTTCACTGGTCACGTTGGCTCACAGCTTAGTTTTCTTTGGCTTTGTACAGAAGGTCACTTTTTACACTTTGGAGGTGGTATTTGTAGAGTGAGTGTTACTGTGGTGTACATTTATTATTTTCCTGTTGTCAAACTGGTTTTTCTGGTGCCTATAGAATCAGGCAGTACCCTGGAAAAGCAGAAATCAACTCCCAGCACCATAGTCCTCTCTATTGGAATACATGTATGTGGCTGTCACAAGGACCAACTCCTTCTGTACAAGCCTGCTCATTCCTTCAGTCTCCTTCCAAGGGAGACCCTTTTGCAAGTCCTATTGCCCTCCAGATTTCTGTTGACGATGATGTGATGGTGGGCTACATTTTCTGTTCTGAGCCACCTGCCTTAGACATGGCGTGATGGCATCTGGCCTAGATGCCTAGATGCCTTTAAAAGGGGTTTGGACAGATTCATGGAGGAAAAGACCATCACAGGTTACAAGCCATAAGCAACCTCCTGGTTTTGGAGGTGGGTTTTCTCTGTGCCAGGTGCAAGGGAGTGTCAACGGGAAACAGATTATCTTGTTGTCTTGTGTGCTCCCTGAGGCATCTGGTTGGGTCACTGTGTGACACAGGAAGCTGGACTAGATGGGCTTTTGGCCTGATCCAGCAGGGCTCTTCTTATGTTCTTATGACATTCTGAAATCTTGTTAAATATATGTTGGGTTCATGACATAACTGATGATGCACTCCCCCTCCATGAGTCCAGAGTAGTTTGTAAAGTCTTTCAGGAATGTAGGTGGGTGGGTGTGTCTTTTGCATATCTGCTATTTTATATTTTAAAGGAGAAAAGTAATTGCATCTCATGAGTCACTAGAATAACTCTTTCCCCTCCCCTCACACTTACATTGCATGGTAAAAGATGTGTGCGTTGCCTTTTTAACAAGAGAGTTCAGAACTACCTGCTCAATTTCATGGCATGGGTCACAGAGAAACTGATATAACTGAGAGGCTTTTCCTTTTATAGCAAGGCTTCCCCCACCTCATTTCTCATTACATTTGTAAAGTTATCAAGCTACTGCCACTTAATGTTGCTTATGTGTCAGTGGTGATAAGGGGGAAGTTGCTCCCTATTATTCTCTAGAAATTATCATCTATGCACAGTCTGAACTAAACATGTCAATCTCTGCACTAACTACAAACAGATGTTGTAGTGTACTACCTTTTAACTGAAAGTTACAAAGTGATGAGTCACCTTTCAAGGTTCACCTTAGCGGCCAGGCAAAGGACCTTTCAAGGATCTCAGGCAGAATGTTAAAGGGGAAGAGTAGAGGCTAGTCTAGTGTTCACCATAGCATATAGCAGCGCACATGAATACATAAAAATTAAAAAGAATCAATTATACACTTTTTAAACATTCTGCCTGATGAAAAATCCCATAATTTGAAAGTCCATGGCTGTCTGCATTTTTGTTTCCACAAACTGCCCTAACCTAGCAGAATTGTATAGTACAGTAGTTCTCAAACTATGGATTGTGACCAACCAGTGAGTCACGACCTGATTTTTGGTGGGTCGTGAAACCAACAAGCTAATAGGTGACAAAGAAAATGTATTAAGCCCTGTGGAAACAAACGGCGCAGCATGTGTTTGCTCATGAGTAGGCAAACCTGCATTGGCCCACTTTGAAGGGCAGGCCAAGGGAAACGTAACACCACCAGAATGGTCCTGATCTGATGAATGCAGGCCCCAACAAATTCTTGAAGGACGTCCCCCCCCCAGCTGACAAGGAAAATGTATTGAGCCCTATGGAAAGCAAAACTGACCACTGGCGTCGACAGGGGGAAGCGGGGGGGGGGGCGCCGCGCGTACAGGGGTGACGCGCGATTCCCCTCACTTTTTTTTTTTTAAGAGAAGGTGGGCCCGCCCGCCCTCCCCTGTGTCCGTTTGGCTCCAAAATGAGCCGGAGGGCGCTCTGCTCCTGCGCGTGATGTCACTCGCGGGGGCGGAGCCTCCCCCTTAAGGGCGACGCGTGCCCCCGCTCTGGGGTGACGCGCGTCGTCGCGACGCTGCTGAAACTGACCCACACGCAGTGACATCATTTGGAGGTGTGCTAATTTTGGGGGTGTCACTATGGGCCCCCTGCACCGCGCAGTACCCCAGGCAGTCATCAGCAGCCATAAAGGGACTCAGAGTGGCAGAAAATGGCCGAGCCAAGGGGGTTTCACCCCTTACCAGAAGGGGTGATGTGTGACACCCCCTTGGCAGTTTGGCAGCTTGCCTGCACCCTGTGAGCTGAAGCCGCATGAGCTGGAAGCGACTCGCAACTTTCGATTGAAGGCAGGAGCAGCAAGAAAAGCCAAAGGTAGCGAAGGGGCTGTCACTCTTCAGTGCCTTAGGCTTCGCTCTGAGCGAACTTGCTCAGAGTAGAGCAAATACTTCCTGGTCACAGAGCTCTGTGACGGGGAAGTAATTGACGTGATGTCAATCACTTCCGTCTTCAGTAGAGCTGCCCACACCAGGCGCGGACTAGGTAAACTATGCCTCTGGCCACATGTGCTTGTTTGATCATAAGTAGGCGAATGTGCCTTGGCTCTTAGCGAAGGCCAGGCAAACGGGAACACAAGGTCACCAGAATGGTTCCAGTACGATGAATGTGGAGCTTAACAAAAACTCCAGAAGGCGGTTCTCCTTCTCCCCCCCCCCCGAGTAAAAAAGACAAAAACAGAGGATTGAACGGCTGGTTAACTTTTTTTTAGTCTCCTAAAGCAAGGTGTGCCCCCAGAGTGTCATTTTAAAAAGTGGGTGCCAGTGCTAAAATGATTGGGAACCACTGTTATAGTACATTCCAAAGCCAAAGAGCTAAAAACGAGCTGCGAGAAGAATATCTATGTACTTTTCCTCCTCATCGTGCTTCAGGTTCCCCCCCCCCCTTTCCAATATTTGTATTTAATGGGTCTGACTCAAAGATGCTCTGCAGGAGTGGAAAGGTATTTCTGTATGAGGCAGAATTCTACAAGGCAGAATGTATTCTGCCTTGTACGAGGTAGCTCAGATTATTTCGCCCCTTCAGCTACAACCCTCTGTGCCCCATTCCATGCTGTTTCTGAGGGTGCTCTGCTCCTAAAAATCAGGTTTGGGAGGTGACTTGAGGAGCTGCAGTAAGGAGTAGGAAAGCACTACTGCATGAGTGGAACTCTGTTTATGCTTCTCTGGATTCAGCCCAGTGTATATAGCCGTAACATACTGCATTATTTCAATTTACCGCTAATGTAAAACACACAAAATAATGAAACACTTGTGTTGCTACTGTTCTCTGTGTACATATTGCTTGTTTTAGAGGAGCTCCTGTATAAACTTTTCTCGGCTGTTGTCAGCAAAATTTATTTTTGCATTTGTGATTTTAGCTTTCATTTGCAGCTGAATGTGGCTGATGTGGACAGCGATAAGATATTTTTAAACAACTTCTGTTCTATATGGATTTCAGATGACATAATACTGTTCATGTATTTCAAATACAACATTAATGGCAAAAATGTGTTTTGATTTGATACAGATCCTAATCTCCCCCATTGATGCAGAACCACAAAAAGTGCATATTTTTTTGTTTGAATTTGGTTTTCTAAGTTGCTGGCCAGACTGGGGAAACAAAAATAAGAGCCCTATTGGGTTAGCCCAAAGATCCACCAAGTCTGGTATTCTGTTTCCTGCAATGGCCCATTAGATGGCTCTGTGAAGCCTGTAATCAGGCCAGGAAGGCAATAGCCCTCCCCAAACGGTTGTCATTGAGCAACTGGAAATCAGAGAGATACTGCCTCTGATCACGTAGGTTTGTTTTATGATCTTTGTATAGTTGCACGTACTGGAAGTTGTGTGTGTGCACAGAACTGACTTTGGTAGCCTCTAGAGCAGTGATGGTGAACCATTTGGCCTTGGTGTGTCAAAGATTTTGAAAATGCCTAACTTGACTCTGCTGGTGTGTGTCCCCCCCCCCCAACTTTTAATAGTACTTTGACTATTGCTACTTTTAATAGTAATTTTGAATTGAACTGAACTGAAAACTATAGAACACATTGCATTTTATTTAACATCAATTAGTGACTTTTTTGTTGCTGAGTTTTACTAGATAATAATTTGAAAGAGGTCTGCCAAAATCTCTGCCCTAAACGTTCAAGACAAGCCTGTAACACTTTTGTGAAAATGTAAGGTGTGTTGGGGTCCTGGGGGAAACACTGGTGTGTCACCCAAAATGACCCTGTGTGTCACCAGTGACACATTTGCCATCACGGCTCCAGAGCTTTGTCTATCATTTTCCCTCTGCTCTCAAGTGGAGAGATTCTGTGTACACTATGCCTCCAGGGCTGGAAGAATGTCCAGCCCTTCAGTTCCTTTTCAGTTGCTACCTCCACAGCTTTGCAAAAATTATTTATTTATAGAATTTATACCCCGCCTTTCTCCCACAAGGGCAACCAAGGCGGCTTTCAATAAAAACATTAAAATTACATATACATTTAAAATCAAGAATTAAAACAAAACATACAGCCCCAGTGGGTCATCATTTACATTTGTTAAAAGCCATTTGTTAAAAAGCCAACCTGCCATGTCAGACATCAAATGCTGATCTAAATAAAAATGTCTTAAGGCCCCGCCGAAAGGTCTCTAAGGAGGGAGCCGTTCTCAATTCAAGGGGGAGGGAATTCCATAATTGGGGCGCCACTGCCGAGAAGGCCATATTCTGCGCCGCCATCCCCCTCACCTCCATCAGTGGCGGCACGGTTAACAGGGCTCCCCCTGATGACCTCAGAGTGCGGGTCAGATTATAGGGAAGGAGGCGGTCCCTCAAATACCCTGGACCCTTTTAAAGTTAAGGGCTTTAAAAGTCAAAACTAGCACTTTGAATTGTACTCGGAAACGAACCGGCAGCCAGTGTAGCCGCCGAAGCAACGGTCCGACTGAGTTGAACCGACAGGCCCCGGCAACCCCCCGGGCCACCGCATTCTGCACTAGTTGCAGTTTCCGAACAGTCTTCAAAGGCAGCCCCACGTAGAGCGCATTGCAGTAATCTAGTCTAGACGTCACTAGGGCATGGGTCACTGTGCACGATCCAAGGACGGTTGCAGCTGGTGCACCAGCCGAAGCTGGGTAAAAGCCCCCCTGGCCACAACCGCCACCTGGGAATCCAGGAGCAGCTGCGCATCCAGGAGAACCCCCAAGCTGCGGACCTGTTCCTTCAGAGGGAGTACAACCCCATTCAGAGCAGGACGATGATCCGGTACCTGAGTCGTAGACTTCTGGACCAGAAGAACCTCTGTATTATCAGGATTTAATTTCAGCTTATTTGCCCCCATCCAGCTCCCAACTGCCTCCAGACAACGATCACTTCTGACACTTTTACCTCAGTTTTTAATATTTTATCTCTGTCAGTATAATTTGTCTGTTCTGCTTATAAAGCTATATAAACTAGTTATCACACATTTTGTGGCAGCAGATTTCATTAAGTATACATTGTCTGAAGAAGTATTTTACCTGACTGCCCTGAATCTCCTGCTAGACAATTTTAGTGGATGATCCTGAGTTCCAGTATTATATGAGAGATGGAGCATGGAAGAGTTAGTTTCTAGAAAACTCCCTAAGGAGCTAGAATGACTGGCTTGATCTGATCTTCTGCAATCCTATGACACTTGCACTTTCCTTTGTCTTATATTACTCAGGTCCTTTCCACAGTGCAACAATACCATACCAGTATCTATAGGGAGGCCATAGAAATTCAAAAACATTAAAGCAATATCAACAGAAAAGAAGAAACTCTCAGCATAAGCAATGCCTGGCTTCCAGTGCTTAAACATACCAGAATACAAAAATTTGAAGTGAAAAATTGCGTAAACAATGGTGGCAATGATAGACAGGCAAAGGAAAGTGCGAGTGTGCCTTTAAAAATTCCAAGCAAAGCTGACAGTTGGACCTGTGGCGAACTGGCAGGTGATGCTGATTGGACACTCACCTGAGAATCTAAGCAATGTTCTTAATTATATTTTAGATTGGCCCAGCCACGAAAGCCTTAGTGTGTTTGTAAACAATTATTCTTTTTTAAGTCAGACTAGGTGTTTCAGATCTAGTACCATTTCAGGATCACAAGTATAGACACACAATATAAAAACAAACTTTTCACAGGTTACTTTTCAGTCATGTAAAATCTGTTTCCCTACGATGGCTACAATCCATTGCTTCTGATTTAAAGTTACTCAGCATATGAATAGTCTTACACATATTCATCAGTGGAACCGTTGATTTTTCAGACTGCTTAACTTTCAAATACTTCCCTCTTTGTTATGTTGTGGTCCCAGATGTAATGTGGAATGTGGTGTGACCTTCCGGTTAAGGACTGAGATTGTTATTAAAAAAAAAACCCTGTTCAAATAGGAATATAGTCATTTGTCAGTGAGTAAGGGTGACTACATTTAGCTTGTGTTCCTGTCTCGTGAAGAGGCAACCTCTTGACAGTTGGCGATGGAAGATAGTAGAAAGGAAGGCTGAATGTTAACTAATGAACCACAGCAGGAACTACAGGAGACTGTTTGTTTCTCTTAGCTGTTTTGTAATGAAATCTGTTGTTTCAATGAATAAGTAGCAGTAGTGTCATGTAAAATTGCACGTTGCTAGCGAGATCACTGACCTACCAAGATTCCTGTCATTTTCTCATGCAGTAGCTTGTGCTAGTAGTGAACCTTATTGCAGTTTGATGCTGTGCAAAAGTTTTAATATGACCAGAAAATACATAGTTTTAAAGGTACATGTTACATTTTCTCAACAACATGTAATTCTGCTGACAAAAATAAAATTTCAATGTCACACAGAAAAAAATGGTTGTGCCATGTATATTGGGTATGATTGACTCAGGAACTTACTGAGCTGTCTCCCTTTTTCAGTATAAGGCAAATACTCTTTCTCTCATGTTGGAAAAATGATTCTTTAAACCAGGGGTGTCAAACATAAGGCTCGCGGGGTGGACACGGCCCATGGAAGCTGTTTATCCAGCCCCCATGATAATTGGGCTTTCCCAGTACCACCATCAGCTGCTCTCAGCTGCTGAACTGTAAAGGGATGCATTGGCAGAAGTGGCACTGCTGAAAGGGCGCCCTGCATTATAATTGAGCTCTCCCATACCTTGAAAATATGATCAATGAGTTCCTAAGTGAGAAAAAAAGTACTTCTGGTTATCGAGGCTTAATGACGTCTGTTCCTGCTTAATGACATTACTTTTGGTTTTCAGCAGGTGCCATGAGCGCGATTCCTCCCTCCTAATGTCGCCCCAGAATGCATTGCACTCTAGTGCGAATCTGGGAAAGGAAGTGAGGGAGTCATGCAACCAGGAAGTGCATCCTGAAGAGTGATTTCGCTTTGTAAAAGCAAGGAAACTCAGTGTTTTGGCGTGTGCAGGTGCCCAAAGGTAAAAACAAGAGTTTTTTAATTGGGTAAAGTAGCGTTTACAAAAGTGCACCAGCATTTTCCCAGGGGCATCATGGGATGTGGGCTAGCTGGCAGAGTCTGCCTGCGAGTTTCCTTGCTCCTCCGGCAGCTGCTGCTGCGCACACTCAGGCTGGCTGCCAGGAGCTGCGTATGCCTATACAACCCTGCTCCCTCCCCGGGGCATTCAGCCTCCCACAGCCCAATTGGAAGGAAGAGAATGATGTAGGGATCGCGCAAATCGGTTCCTCGGTCTAACTTTGTGCAGTGCGCACTTCTCCTGGTTCTCCAAGCCCCTTGAGCTTCATTGCCGCACTTTCCCTAGCCGTTTGAAGGACAAGGAGCTGCTGCTGCCACCACAGTCACTGAGGGGAAGGCTCGCCATGTAGGGAAGGTTTTTTGTGGGGAGATTTTCTTTCAACTCGAGGGGGTAATATCTGTGTAAACAAATATATTTTGGGGTAATAGCTAAAAAAGTTCCCGAACCCTGCTCCAGAAGACTCTTTGGCGGTGGTGATGGTTGCTAAGAATATTTACTGCTTTTCAGCAACAAAAGTTCATGAAGTGGCTTACATAGCAAAGGAATTGGGGAAAAATAGTTCCTCATTACAATGGGACTCAGTCTTAGAAAAAAAGACACAAGGGAGATACTAGCAAATATCCCCTGGAAATGACACTATGCTGCATCGAATAGGGACAGTTGTTCTCCCCTGTTAAGTATAAGAGAATTGCACTTTAAAAGGTGTCTCTTTGCCCAGTTAACATTGCTGTACTACGGCTTGAATGCAGGACTGGTATGACATAGAAATGTGTGCCTCTGCCTGAAACACATTGCCAATTCCTGCTTAAGCTTCGCTAATGCAGGTGGGAGGGTAGAGCCCAGCTGAATCCACTTCCTGAATAGATGGGATTCTAATTCTTCATATTCTTCATAAGATCTCTGTTCCCTAAATGATGTGCTTCCCCTAGCCCAGGTTGTGTATAAGAGTGGGCCAAAAAGCTACCTGAGCTTGCATTATAGATAACATGGGATTCAAATCTAATAGAAATATAAAGGCGTTAGTGAATGGCTTCAAACACATCTGATTGATTTGATAACATTAGTTTTATTCAGAAGAGACAGTTTTCTTGACGCAATTTGGACAACTACATAAAGGGGTGTTGATGCATTTGAGCTGGTACAGGTAGTCTCCAAAGTATTGATGTCTGCATCTGCACTTTGCAGTGGTGCAGCCCTTTTTCCAACTTGGCTCCACCATTCAGACAGACGTCTGTTTTAATTGCGAGAAGGGGTTAAGGAGGAGCTCCCCACTCCCATGCAGTTAAAAGAAGTAACTAAGAAAGGAGTGGAGGAGGTAGGATATGTATGCTTGTCTTTAATCATGTGGAGCTAGGCGGACAATTGCAGTATTGTCTGAACTGGCCCTGTGTGACAGTAAAATAGAATTTGAGAATGTAAACAATTTTTTTTCATAAACTATTTACTACTTCTGGGTTTTCAGGTTTTCAGAGGACAGAAAACACAGGTAGGAGGCTCTGGGCAGGTGGGTGGGCCCTTCTCAGTGTTCCCAAGAGGCTCAGCCAAAGGCAGGAGCCTCTCGGGAGTGAAAACGCGCCGCCGAAAGCACCATGTTGGAGTGGGGTTCTGGTGGTCCGACAGTCTGAGTACCACCAGCAGTTGGCCGAAGTACCACTGGTGGTACTAGTACCACTGATTGAGAACCCCTGGCCTAAAGTGTCACCCTGGAGACTCTAGACCACCACCTCTCCTTCATGCACTTACCAGAGAACTGAGAAAAGAGAGGAGGAGGAGCTGCTACTGGGCCTGACTTAGAGGGGGCAAGCCAAGCATCCAGCCTGGAGGCGCAGTAATAGTGATCCTATTTTGAGTGCCTCCCTGGAAGGATTGTGATCAGAACATGGTCACAACAGCAAGTGCTTTGTTCTCTGGTTCAAATGCCATGATTGCTTGATTGCGAGAGAAGCACTGGACTGGTGGATGTCAACTGCTCTTGATCCTCCTCTTGTTCATTCTTAGTGAGCAAGGATTGGAATTCAGTATAGAAGCTGCTGGGTTGACAGGCATGGAGTGCAGGCCACCCCTGTAATTTTGTCACCTACCCCCGGGCTGCTGCTTGAAGTAGCTGGTTCACCTGCCTGTATGTGTGAACTGATCATGTCTAGATTCCAATATTCAAGAATGTATACTTTATTTCTGTAACTTTCTGTATTCAATAAATAGAATTTAGCACTGTTTATTGTAAGGTGCTATCAGAATGATTTTGACTTACCCAGGAAATAATTTGTATTTTATTTCAAGTTCTTCCATAGATGTTTTTAATTAAAAAGAGCCAAAGCAACTTGAGTATACCTATATAGTGTTGCTCTATCAACCCCAGCAGGCTCTAACTCATGTAAACCTGGATTTATTTAAGTCGTCTTCCAGCTCTCTGGGCAACCCTGCCGTGGATCTGAACAATAATCTAGCCAGTCTTTGCTCTTCTCTGCCAACCTTAGCAGGACTTGGAGGCCCTAGATAGCTTCACTTCCCCCAAGCCAAACAGGCTTTGAGGGGTGTGATGCTGCCCATGCCAAAGGGAGATTTTCTCCCCATTTCTCTGTGTACAGAACTCCCTCCATATCCGCTGGGGATATGTTCCAGGCCCCTCTGTGGATACTTAAAACCGTGGATAGGAGTGAACACCCCCTCCATGGTTTCCTGAGGGGGCTCCACCCTGCCTCCCCTGCGGGCAGGCGTGTGTGCCCGCAACCCAGCTCTTATTTTTCTTTCAGCAAGCTTTGTTTCTTCCTTTAAAACAAACAGAGAAGCAGCCTCCTTTGCAGGCAAGAAGAATGAGACTAAGTCCTAGAGAGGCTCTGCAAGGTTTCTGTTAACCTTGCAGAGCCTCTCTAGGACTTAGTCTCGTTCTACTTGCCAGCAATAAGCATCCAGAGGCTGCTTCTCCTGTTTGTTTAAGGAAGAAGCGAAGCTTACTGGGAAAAAATAAAAGCCTGGGGTGGATCCCTGCAATCCGTGGATACGAGGGCCTACCTCTACTGTCAAGGTTCTAGAAATTGATGGGGAACCCTATGCTGCTATCTCCCCACATACATAGTGCCTATTAGCTGTGCTTAGCACCCACTACCCTACTGATTGCCAATATAGCCCAAAAGATGCCACTGCTGACCTTCCAGGAGAAGGTAGCCTATCAGAATTTGTGGTAACCACCTCTTTCCCCTGATTCATTCAAAGTACATCTGAAGTGCATAAAGTCAAGGACAATTGCCTGTCTCTCTTTCCAGCTCAGGGGAAGGGTGGGAGTTGATCAGACTTGCCAAAGTGGGGCCAGATGCTTGCTATGGCAAATGAATGTGTGGAATGCTTTGTTTGTGCTAAATCCTTAAGAGTTGAGACATATAGCTCTTTGCTCTAGTGTTGCGTGTTTTCCCAGTTGTGTGCTAATGCTCAATATGTTGCATCTTGGTGATTAGTCTTTTTAAACAGCAGTAGTACTAAAATGTAAAGTTCTTGTAAAGATTAAAGAAATCTTTGTTTTATTGCACGAGCTGTAATTGGTTTTAAATCTGCCTAGATTTGAGTAAAACCTGTTCTCTAAGATAAAAGTACTCTCTCTTAGTGCTTCACGCTGAATATACATGCATAATCTATCTTAGAAGAAGCATTCAGTTTTCTGTAAGAGGAAGAGGAGGAATACATTTTCTAAGATCACACCAACAACCCATGGTTGTGGTGGTTTTTTTATAAGCACTTGTATTAAAAACAATTTAACTTAAAAAAATTGCTGCACAGTTAATCAGGGATAACTTCTATTAAATTGGTGAATTTATCAGCTCTGAAACCTGAAAAGTTTAGCAAGTTTAAATGCTTGCCAGGGACTAGACTAACTAGGTTTCTTCCTTGGACCTGATCCAGGTTCAATTGTAGATAATGTTTTGTTTTCAAAAGCTGAGCTGCGAGGCATTGAGCAAATTTGGAGTGGGAGAACATGTATCAAGTTTAAGATGGCAGGGTGGGATTGAGCTCTGTGAAATCTGGGAGAGCACGTATCTCTATGACAACAATTGGAGGCCTTCTGAGCTGACCTAACTCTTGCTTTCAGATGAGCTGTCAGGAACATATGTCTCCCATGTGCAGCTGTGGGCTATCTCCTTCCATATGAATCTGCCCAACCCCTTTGCCCATCATCTGGGGCTCTGTCTCAAGGGTTTGATTGGGTGCAGTGTGAAACGGGACTTTTCGATTGCATCCCCAGAATTGTGGAACTCCCTACCCTTTGGCTCATTTGGTCCCCTCACTATTAGTGTGTTGGTACCTGTCAAATACTACTTTTGTTTCACAAGGCATTTCAAACATTATCTTCTGCTGAGTTGGTTTGTTTCCCTGCTAGTCTTTGTCTTGTTTTGATTAGTAGGATATTTTACTGATTTCCATTTTTTAAACTGAGATATAAATATTGCTTTTTGTTTGAGAGCTGCCTTGAGGGGAACCCTTTAGTCCCCTGGGAACTAAAAGGCAGGATAAAATTCCTTAAGTAAATACCCACCCCAGCTCCATAACTCCACCTAGCTCATTTCAGTCTAGTCTGATTGGCAGGAGTTTTCCAAAGACTCGGCTCAGAAACGGGTCACAGTCCTGCTACATTTTTTAAACTGGAGATGCCAAGGGTTAAACCTAGGAACTTACATCCCTCCTCATTTAGAGGAGCATTTTAAAGTAGCAGAGCACTGATTTGAAGTTGTTTGTTGGCATTGCCATGCAGCTTCTTCTTAAATGAAGAATTAGGGGCAGGCGTAGCATTAGAGGTCAGCCATTGGAGTCATGCCCATCAGAGGGACCACTTAGCAAGGTTGATGCCTGAACTCTCAGTACCAGTGGCAACGATAGCACCCAATATTTCCTCAGTGTTTGCCATTGGGACCCAGGGCAGAACTTTGCCTTGGGACCTCCAGCCACCTAGCACTTCATAACACTTGAGGGAGGCCCTTGCTGACCGTTAAGGGGATCAACAAGGTACCAGAGTTGCAGATTCAAGTTCTTGCTTGAAAGAGTCTGAGCCTCTTCTCAAGGGCAAAGTCAGGCATCAATTTATCTTCTCTGGGTGGCTTGCAGAGCGTGCTTTCTTTGTGTACCTCAGGCAAGTTTTGGGAGTGTGGACTCTTGCTGATCCTTGTCTACAGGGGTCCCCTTTATCTCAGAATTGTGATTTCTGGTTTCAAGATCTGGGAAGCTTCGACGCATTGGGCCTTCTCAGAAGGCCCCGGACTGCCGGACAGGGCGGTCGCTGTTAGAGCAGGGGGTAAGTGTCACCCTAGGGCAGGGGCGACGCACATGCCCCCGCTCCAGGGTGACGCGCCCCCTAGCGACGATACTGATACAGACTTTTTTCCCCTAGAAGAAGGGGAAAAAAGCTCATTTTAATGAGCTCCAATTCATCATTGAAGAAAACCTTCAACACTTGAACATCTAAGGCAGTGCTACCGAACTGGGGCGTCACGACGCCCCAGCCGGGAACAAAGGGTTGCGACACCCTTAAGGGGTTTGGCAACCCGCGGTGATGACGACAGCGCATCCGGGATGCCGCCGCCACAGCTGCGAACAAAAAGGTCCGTTTTACCTGTATTGGTGGGCAGTGGATGTCCGGGGTGTGTGTGGGGAGCCTGCGAACCCCTCCGCAGCGATCGCTAACCACTTCCGGTTTCGCGTAAAACCGGAAGTAGGTTGCGATCGCGTCGGAGCGCTGCTCCCACGCTTCGGGAGGCCTTGGGAGGGGTCCGCAGGCTCCCCACACCTCCCGCCGGACATTACTCCCCACCAATGCAAGTAAAATGGACCTTTTCGTCTGCGGCGGCGCAATCCTGGACGCATCATCGTGATCCCTGGGAAGGCCCCACTGCCACTTAGAGCAGCGACAGGCCTTCCCAGGAGTTAGAGAACCACTGATCTAAGGGAAGCAATTGAAGAGATGGATGTCTGCAGATCCTTAGATCCCTTAGTCAACAATGTTGGCTACATTTGACACTATAAAGTGTGTATACATTTTCTTGAGGCACCCTGCATTTTACTTTCAGTTTGCATCTCTTATGTACCGTATTTTCTGGCGTATATCTCAAACTCTATCTTGGCCGTATTTTGGCGGGTGCCTTGCTCATAATAACTAATGGGCAGGGGGTAGTAGTAGTAGGAGTGCCTGCACTGTGCAGAGGAAACACTGGTGTCGCTCGAGGTGGGGTGGAAAGCTAAGTTCTGCAGCTTTCCACCCCACCGTTATTCTCCTGCACGAGGCACCCTGCCCCCTCGTTGTAGGAGCCCGTCAGTGGAGAGAAAGCAACGTACAGGAGAGTCCCTGTGCATTGCTTTCTCTCCCTTGACGGGCTCCTACGATGAGGGGGCAGCGTGCCTCATGCAGGAGAGTAACAGTGGGGTGGAAAGCTGCAGAACATAGCTTTCCGCCCCACCTCGAGCGACACGAGTGACTGAGGAAAAGAAGGGCCGGCATTCAGCAGCAGGGCCGAGCTGAGGAGGCGGAGGAACCGGAGGCTCGCTCTCTCTCACACACGCATGCACACACCAGCAGCGCGCTCTGAATGTACCGTATTTTCTCACAAAAAGGGTCCCTGTTTCACGGCGAGATCCAACACACGCCGCCACGCCTTTTCCAGCCCACCTGTGATCCGTCAAGCGCTCACCACCTCGTGTCACCACACTAGCACGGGGGGGGGGGGAATAGCAGCATCCACCCTATAAGACGACCCCCAACTTTTGAGAAGATTTTCCTGGCTTAAAAAGTCATCTTGTAGGCCGGAAAATACGGTACATCTCTTTTGATAGTAGTACAGGTCCTAAACCTTGAACCCGGGAATCCTAAAGCTGTTCCATTTGCATGGGTGTGTGAGCTCATGGCATGGTGGGTTCCGTGCTAACTGGCAAAGTTCATGAAGGGAGCTTCTTGAACATTGCGAGGTCAGGGGGGGGGGAAGGAAGGAAGGTAGGTAGGTAGGGGCACAGTACAGGTCAAAGTGAACAAGATGAACAGCACAATCCTACACAATGGTAAGCCGGCGGAGCACTTGGAGTAAGCGCCGCCACCTCTCACTCTGCTGCCGGCCATGGGCTTCACCGCCGGATGCAGGTAAGTCCTGTACCGGGCAGCGGACTGGGGTGACGGGGAAGGGGTGATTGGACCACCATGCCCAGGAGAGGGGTGGGGATATCGGCGGCATGCTTTGCCAAGAAACAAATAGTGTTCAATATTTGTTACAATCACATTTTTTGTGACTGTAATTGCAAGAAAAATGAGACACAAGGTATCTTCTTCAGCTAGTTCCTGAAACACTAACACGGAAAGGAAAAAAATATATATTTGGTCCTAAAACACACAAATCTGCTAGAACAAATTCACATCTGTTTGGCGGATTTTCTTCATGGAGAGACTCCAAATTCAATGGCAAGATTAGTGTAAGCATTTATGGGTTTTCAGGATTTTGACTGGAATTCGAAATATTGTGTTTTGAAGCATTGGTCAAATCTGTGTCTCTAAGGTATTCGTTCATGTTCTAAATTTGGAGTGAGCTCTAATCTCAAAGTATGTCTTATTTTGGAGGTTGTTCCTTGGGATTTCATATTACATTCTCAAAAACTGAAAGTTAATACACAATAATTTGGAATTCCTATTTAGAGGAGGTTTTTACTTGAAAGAAGCTTCAAAGTTAGGTTAAGTTTTATTTCTCCAAGATAGAAAATATAGTCTTTCTTTGTAAAATTATTCCATGTTAGAAAGTTTTATTTTACTATTTAGTTATGGTTGTTCTAACTGTGTAAAGCAGCAGTTCTCAAACTGGTGGGTCGCGACCTACCAGGAGTACCGGATGCTTCCCCTGTCCCCTTAAGGGCGGGAAAAGCATGGTGGTGATCCCGGGGATTTCCGCCACCATGGGGAAAAATGTGAGAAGGGATTTTTTTTTCTTACTGGGACCTCCAGGGGTGGTGGTGCGGTGAGGCCTGTGTACCCCGCCCCCCCCCCCCGAGTTTCAGATCGCCGCTCTGTAGCAATTTAAGACTACTTCCAGTTTTCATTCTGGAGGTCGGCAGTCCTTCCTGCACCCCCTGGAGGCCCCCGGTAAGTACAAAAAAACCCTTTTCCCACATTTTTTCTGTGACGACGATCCCCAGGATTACTGTTGCCACTGTCCCCACCCCCGCAAGTACTCAAAGTTCTCCCCACCTCAAGGGGAGAACTTTGAGAAACGCTGGTGTAAAGCATATACCTATGATGTGGTGGTAGGTTGCCTTCTCAATATTATCCTTTCACATTAATACTTAACTTTGTATATAAAATTGGACTTATGGACCAGTCATGCAATGTATTTGTAGCCTATTTATAAATTTGATAAGTTTTATGGTACACGCTCTCTTCGCCTTTGCACAAAAGTCCTAATATCAAGATTTAAACCAGGGGTTCTCAACCTTTGGAGGCCCGGGCACCCCCTATCATTGTCCAATTTTCTGAAGTACCCCCTGCTAATTAATTGCTAATTAATTGGATTAATCAATTAATTAATTAGGTAATTAATCGTTAAATAAAAAAGTACTAAAACAATTTTAAATGTGAAAAATGTCTTATTTAACTCTGAGTGAGTCAGACAGACAGACAGACAGACATGCAAGGATCTCTTTTTTCTCCAAGTCACACTTCCCAAAATCAGCTCCTCCCTCCCCCACCTCACCAGAGAGACAGAAGGGCTCCGAAAATAATTAAAATTTAAAATCCATGTTAATTAACACTTAATTAGCTGCTGATGGGGCAGATAAGGGGCAGGGCTTGGCGTACCCCTAGCAAGAGGTCCACGTACCCCTAGGGGTACCCGTACCACAGGTTGAGAACCTCTGATTTAAACAGTGATGTGAACAACTGAATTTGTGTTTGCTCTTGGAGGAAAATCTAGTCCTTAATCCTTTTGAGAATTGGTCTCATTTGTCACCCAGCATTACATTTTCTATACTTCCTCATTTTTCTAAGAGATATTTCTTTCACAATAACTGAAACTCCAATTCCTGTGAATTCTTTTGGTTCCATTTTGTTTTTTATTAATTTAGTAAAGATTGTGTGAGTTTTTGAGCAATTAATAAAAAAACTATAGCTTTTCATTGATCTTGCAATATTTGATCTCTTTTATGGTTGGCTTCAGATTTTATAGATCCACTGGAAGAATATTGATGAGTGGGCTCTCCTTTTCATACTGACCACTATGCCTGTTAACTGCACAAATATATTGCCTACATTAATTTGCTTATGCAGATGGAAGTACTTCTACTTAGGATAATCTACATATGCACAGTTTCCCTGTTTACATAATTCTTCTGCACTCTTGATGTATCTGTATATGTATTCCTCCCTCACACCTACTTTCTTCACTTACATCCTATTCTGGAAGCTATGCTTACAACTCGGTATGCCAGTAATCCTGCTGTGGCGATCCATCCGAATTCTCCTACTTGTCCTATTTAAACCATGTCTTTCGGCTTTTTTTACTTGGCAATGAGGACCTTGATATCTGCCGCCGTCACCACTACCACTAGTACCATTCTCCTAGTTCAGTTGGAAGGAGAACAAGCCTGCTCTTTTCAACTGCTGCATTTAGATGTTTTTTCTAGCTGAAACATTGGTGTTGGCTAATAGGGATCAGGAGTTGAGAAATGCAGTGGGAAGGACCAATGCTGCCGTATGGCCAGTATTAATCAGATAATATTGTATTAAAGTCAGGAGAACAGCATATGGTTTGGCTTCTTCAGTGGCTCCTGTTCAATTCTGACATTTTAAAAACGTTTTGGGTAAGTTGGATATCTTGGCCAAAGCAGTATTAAATGTCTGTTTCTTTGATGTTTTGGAAATCTTAGAAGGGCGCCTCCAAATACCTTGGTGTACCTTATAGTCCCAGGCACAGTACATAGTGCAACACAAATGAACAAGGAAAATAAAAGCTAGAATTTTTTTTTTAAACTTGGTTTCAGAGAAGAGTTAAGGCTCTTCTCAAGATTACTTGTGCACCAAAAAGCATGGAACATTGAATTTTCCTCTAATTTTGAAACTATGGAAGTAAAGTTAATACACTTCAATGGGGTAAAGATAATACACTTAAAATGAATATCATACCTCGTATAATCTACATTTTTCATGCAACTTTCTTATATATACCACAAATATATGTTAATATGAAGGGGAGTTGGACTTCCTGATCATAGTTCATATCATCAAGCTTATATTTTAACCATCAGTAACTATTAGGATAACTTACAAACGGGAACTCCATCTTGGACTATTTTAGAAACTTCTGCAGTGGAAATGGACTGCATTAGGGTCTACATATGACCAAGCGAAGGAGATCCCACTAGCATTATCTATGGTTAGATTGATGTCACTTAACAAATACGACACTCAAATACTTAGGGCAGTGGTTCCCAAACGTTTTAGACTCGCGGCTCCCTTGACCTCCCTCGCCGTTAGCCATGGCTCCCCATTACAGTGCACAAGAGGTAGGCACTGTTTACACGCTCAGAGGCACCCTTATATGTATGTGTATATTCCCAAGACAAGCCCTAAAGTGGATTTTCCATGCTTATGCTGAGCAGCAGTGAAGCCAGGAGCGCACAGGATGGGGTTGGGATGCTGCCCTCCCTCCCTTGGCAGGCCTGGGGCTCCTACCTGATATAGGGCACTGATGCCAACTGCGTTAGTCCCATGCATGGCAAGAGAAACATCAGAGCATGGGAGGGAGGTCACTTCTTTTCATTGGTCATACCCCATCCAAGTTGCAAGAGACAAAGCTCCTTTGGGTAGCATCTTAGCAAGATGAAAAAAAGATTATTATACTGCCCAGCAGTTTCCAACGGGGTGGGTGGGTTGTCCCAGAAAATAGAGTGGGGAACTAACTTAGAGGTGGGTCAAAAAGCAGCAAAGGAGGAAGGGGAGAGATCCTAATAATCAACCAAACAAACATAGCAGCTGCCTCCTCTTCATCTAACTTAAACAAGGGAGACATCTCTACAGCTCAGTCAACAGCAAGCAACTTATGCCTCTTCCACCTCTCATCACATAATGAGAAATCAAAGACTTTAAAGCAGGACCTGCTCAGCTTTCACCATTTTCAATTCCTGGTCTTGCAACGTGCTGGAGAGAGCTTCCCATGCTTCTCCCCAAATCCTGACACATTGCAGGTTTGCAAATTGGTAAAATATTTTCTCTTTCCCTGTTTCACTCTCAGCTCCCCTCCCTCTTCTCAAACTCAGCCCAGCCACTTACTGGTAGATCAAAATTAATGGGAACCTGCAAAATATTCAGGGCAGCACTTTCTACGAACAATATTTGTAATGCAAAAGATTTATTTATTTATATAATATTTTTATCCCACCTTTCTCCCCAAAGGGACCCAAGGCGGCTGACAAAAACAGGAAAACACAATTACAAAGAACAATCACCTTTAAAAACAATAAAACAGTTAATTAAAAACTCATAAACAATCTAAAAACAATAAAAATACCATTATTACATTTTAAAAGGCAAGAGTACAAGAATAGCAGCACCACACCTGTAACCGCTGGATGTTAAAAGGTTGTGTACTGAGCTATCGCAGACGCTCTTGTAGTGTGCTTTGTGTGTATTTTAAACATTTCTTGCTGTTGAATGCTTTTAAGAAAGCCAACACAAAACAAAACGGATTTTTTAAAAGGCAGATAAATAACCCTCACTGCTTCAGCTTGAAATTTCTTGCAGCTTCAGGGTTTTTTTTCCTTCTCCTGCAAAGTGCTTATCTTAACCATTCAGGTGCTAATTGCCTGACATTCTGTTCTTTTACTAAGATAAACAGAGATGCTCACCTTTGTTAAACAAAAAATGTGGAAGTTCATGAAGTTTAGCCTGAGCCAGTCTGGCTCAGTAAGCAGACTGCAAACCTCTGCAGTCTTTTGAAGTAAACTTTGAGTGACCCGATGTGAAGAGGCAGCTTTTCCGGGTCTTCATTTTTGTCTAAATTTCTTGTCTTGCAAGCAAGCATATATGGTAATTAAAAGACTAACATGACGCCCCTGGCTGCTTTCCATGGCGCACTTGGGCGTCGCGACGCACACTTTGGGAACCTCTGACTTAGGGTAAGATGGAATGCAGAGATTGACAGTCCTATCTTGTATAACCAATGGAAAATGGTTTTAAATCTGCATTATCTATGGATCTTAGACTGTGTTCAGCAAAAAATATTTTTAGGGTTTATTGGTTATCACAATGTCTTAGAATTAATTGAGGCATCTAAATGTTGGCATTGTATTACCTCGGATGCATATGGTCTGGTCTTTGTCTGAAATGTTTTTTGGGGAAGAAGTTATTAACAGTATTAATGTACTGCAATTGATTAAGTATTGTTTTACTGCAACAATCGCTGGCATTTGCTGATATCTACATCGTGAACTATCTACCTGTATCATGGAAGTTAACAGTGGGACAGCGGAATTGACTTTCTGCTAAAAGAAACGGTAGCTAAAAGATTGATATTGAAAAATTGGAAGGATTAAGTGTTCCCCTACTATAAATATATACAGTCGGACATTTTTATCCGCTGGGGTTCTGTTCCTTGGGTTCTGTGACTATACATATAGCGTGTGAAATATACAATATTATAGATTGCTTCAATATTTCTATTTTCCCCTTTTTTTGAAATAACACATACCTTAGTTTCTAGTAGTAATTGTCTTAAATGGGTATATGCTAGCTTTTGTTATTGAATTGTTGAATATATTTTTCTCACAAAGATGGAAAAATTGAAACCATGGAAGCAGTAAGTCAACTGCCTTTAATTTCTTTTTAAAAGACAATATGCAAGATTTATATATCCTGTATCTGTTATTCTTCATGTATCCATGTTTCCCTTTGGCTTTTGAGACTCAAGGCCAAGGGTAACTGCTGCATATGGGCAGGAGCACTGAAACTGGGGGTCTGTGGTGCTTTACTGTTGAATAAGAGAGATGTTTGTAATCACTAAACTTTTATTTCTGGTGGCCAAATTCTTGCAAATTGTTTGCACCTGCAGAGCCCAATCGTGTGCATGTTTAACCAAAGTATGAGGAACAATGTAACGGGTCAGGAATTATCAAAACATATTGCTCTGCTCTGGTTATAAATTCTAAAGATATAATTACGGTAATTCATTTTAACCAAGTCAGCCTGTTGCAAAGTTATGTGCATGTTTACTTAAGCGTAGGAATTGCATTTATCCTTTTTTTGATTTGACTGTTCATGACAATATTAACACTTACCCCAAAACCTGTTGCTCCCAGTCTTTGCCCCTTTTGATCTCCTGTGGTTCTCAGCATATACATTCCGTCACTACTAGTATGACAGGTTCTACTGTTTTTCAATGGTCGAGTTAAACAGGTACTTAAATTTCTTCCATTGAAGCTGTTGGACACAATCCTGCCAGTTATTTTCTTAAAATCATTTGTATATGTTCTTGTCATAACATATGTCAAACTGGTCATATTTGTGCACTTACCCAGACTGTTGTAGAAATTCTAGAAAGCAATCATTTAATAAATTAAACCCTCATTAATCGTTGCTGGCCATGAAAATCTCAGATCTTATTCATTTTAATAAATTATTTCTATACCTATGAATGGCCAGTGAAACTCAGCTTGTTGGGGTAACATGGGAGAGATGGAAAGTTCGTGTCTGGAAGTCATGCCATGCTGTTGCGGCCCTGTCCATGCACAGGATGTTGCCGTGTCCTACGACTTGGATGAGAATTGCTTATAGCAACACCGAAAGCCCATTTTAGGCAGCTTATCAATTCCTGGCAAATAGAAGGGGCAGAAATGGAAGCAGTAACAGATTTTACTTTTTTGGGTTCCAAGATCACTGCAGACGGAGACAGCAGCCATGAAATTAAAAGACGCTTACTCCTTGGAAGGAAAGCTATGGCAAACTTAAACAGCATAATAAAAAGCAGAGATATCACCATGCCAACAAAAGTTCATATAGTCAGGGCAATGGTGTTCTCAGTAGCAATGTATGGTTGTGAGAGTTGGACCATAAGGAAGGCTGAGCGCCAAAGAATAGATGCTTTCGAACTGTGGTGCTGGAGAAGACTCCTGAGAGTCCCTTGGACTGCTAGGAGATCAAATCAGTCAATCCTGAATGAAATCAACCCTGACTGTTCCCTGGAAGGACAGGTACTGAGGATGAAACTCCAATATTTTGCCCACCTAATGCGAAGAGAGGACTCTCTGGAGAAGACTCCGATGCTGGGAAAAACTGAAGGCAAAAGGAGAAGGGGAAGGTAAAGGATGAGATGGTTAGACAGCATCACCGATGCAACGAACATGAAAATGAGCGAACTCAGGAAGATAGTGGTGGACAGGAAGGCCTGGCGGGATGTGGTTCATGGGATCACGAAGGGTCGGACACGACTTAACGACTGAACAACAACAACTTCTGACAGCAGAAGTCCTTGGAAGAATGTATTCTGTTCTTGTAAGAAAGACACCATGGTGTTTAGAAGGGCTACAGTAGGTGCATGATACAGCATTCCACATTGAAATTCCCTAGCAGCATTTTTCTCTAGTGGATGCATTAGAGTGAAAGAAAAATCTTGAAAAGTTGCTGGAGACAAACCAGGCAGCTAAGAGGAATTCATTTTATTTTTTATCGAAAAAGACATTTAGGCTTTAAAATTGTCTTTTTTTTTAATGTTCTGGATTGTTCGACCCAAATAAGTAACTGGCATGTTTTCCCCAAATGTCAACATCTCTGGTTTCTGTAGGAACTCATGAGTTGTCAACACTTTTTGTTGCAAAACATCTGTGTACCAGGAATCCAAAGGCGAAGTTCAAGCAAAATGTCTGCTGTTGACTCCAGTGACTGAAAAAGGCTTAATTATTGGAGGATTGATAGCTTTGCTCCAGTTCTGCACTCCTGCTATGCTCTGTTAGGTGTGGCACATTATAAGAATTTATTTTTGGATGGTCAAAGCAGTTTAGGGAATTGGATTTAGCTGGCTTAGTTTTCTAAAAATTTACTGAATGGAGAAGAGGGGGAAATGTTAGTGTAAAAACATAATCTTGTGTTAGCATTACATTCATGTTTCCCTTCCTCACTCTTTGAGTGCTTACTAAGAGCTGTATCTTAATTGCTGGTGATAGCACTGGAGATTATTGCAATAAACATTACTGAGAGTTTCATTGTAGCGGCAGGGTTTGGGAGACTAGCACCCTGTCCAGTTTCCCACACTTGTCCTGTGTGAGGTTTTCCCAGTTAGCAGTATGGTCATAACTATGCAACACCAAATTAATGTATGGAAATTGCGTATAGTTGTACCTTTTAATTAAGACATAGGCTGTGTGTGTGTGTGTGTGTGTGTGTGTGTTACACACACACACACACACACTGTGGACCCTTTTTATTTTCGTGGGTTTGGGACCCACAGATTTGTTAAACCGTGGGTCCTGGACCCGCGAATGTAAACCCTAGAAAGCCTGTTTAAAGAAAAAAAAAAAGTCCCAGTGCACCGTTTTACCTATTAAATGCCAAACTGCTGCATTTTCAAGCCTCCACGAGGCTTCTTGAAGCTGCAAGACCCACTTCCAGGTTTTGCGAAGGCTCTTCCCCCCTCATTCTGGGACAAGGTTCTTCCCTCCCCCATTCTGGGACAAGGCTGGGAGGGGGGGAAGAGCCTTCGTGTGACCCGGATGTGGGTCATGCAGATGATTCTTTTATTTAGAAGTTTGGTGATACTTTTTGTGACCAGAAATATGCCATAGGAACCTAACGCTTGTTTACATATGTTAGCCTATGGTAAAATTGGTTTCATTATAAGTTGTTTCACTTAAAGTTGCAGTTTCCAGGAACCTATCCACAACTGAGGACTCCCTATACTGTTTTACTGTTCTACTAATGTGTATATTTTCTTTAAGTTAAAAAAAAGTTAAAATTTTAATTTTTAAAAAATAGCACCAAACTTTAAGGATGCGACTTGTAATCAGGAGCGGCCTATACTTGGAACAATATGGTATGTTCCGACTTCGGGACAGGACTCTGGAATGGAACCAGTACATATATTAGGGACTTTGTATACCGAGTCATACCATTGGTCCAACTTTGTTGCTATTTTCTATAGTGACTGGCAGCATCTCCCCAGAATTTCAGGCTGGGGCTTTCCTCGCCCTGCCTGTAGATGTTTTGCTTCGCCCGCAGATGTTGCCAAAGCAGCTGGTGCATGTGTAAGACTTGGAGGAAGAGTGCATGTGTACGGGGGAGCATATATACAGGTGTGCAGGAGAGATGTTCTGCTCGAGATGAGTTGTGGTTCCTCAGGTGGAAGGGAAAGAGGGGTGTACACAAAGAACCATCGCTTGCTGCCACCTTGCGTCCAAGTTAGTCCTTCTCCCTCACGCTTGCGTCCTGAAAAGACAATGTGGGAAGTGGTACTTCGGGGGGCAAATGTTGAGAAACACTGTTCTAGGCAGTGTGCAAAGAATATTCAAGCAACTAACTTGTATCTAGTGAACATGAGGATGAACTTTGGATGAATATGATCATAATGAAGAGGCAGACTCGTGACAGTGAATTAGAATTAAATGAATCATAGGTTTAGGGCAGGAACAGAAGACAGGAATTGGTGTTGCTTGAATGGGGAGAGGAGCAGAGCCAGTCCCAGTATGCTAAAGACAGAACTGAAGGTGCTGAAGCTCTGTGGCAAAATAATATGGAAAAATGGTGCCCTTTCAGCCTCAGCGCTTCTGCCGAGGCATCACTTTGCAACTCAGCCCCTGAGAGGTTCTTCGCGAAGTGACGGCTTGGCAGAAGCAGCCCTGCTGAAAAGGCAGCCCATATAATAAATGGGCTCTCCCTAAAACACAGGAATTAACCAACAGCTTTAAGTTTCACATTTATTTGTGTTTCACATTTTTATACCGCCCTTCCTCCAAGGAGCTCAGTGTGGTGTACATAGTTCCTTCCCTCCTTTTTGTCCTCATGACAACCCTGTGAGGTAGGTTAGGCTGAGAGATAGTGACTGGTGCAAGGTCACCCAGGAAGCTTTGTGGCTGAGCGGGGTTTTGAACCTGGATCTTCCAGGTCTAAAAGTCCAAGTCCAGAACCACTACACCATCATAAATTGCCAAAGTAGCTCAAGAATTTCGGGTACAACACTACAGGGTTTAGATGCCAAAACATTAATGACAATGACATAAACTCTAAAGCCCCCTGAGTTCAAAGAATATACATTATTAGTATTGACTCGGGATGATTAAAAAAGGGATTGAGAATAAAACGGCCAATATCATTATGCCTCTGTACAAATCGATGGTAAGGCCACATCTGGAGTATCAATCAATCAAGTTTATTAGGTTAAATAGCACATTGCCATACACCTGTAGAATTAAAATTTAAAAACACATTGAAACAAAATTTGCCATACACCTATGAAGTTGAACTTATCTGGAGTATTGTGTCCAGTTCTGGTCACCACACCTCAAAAAGGATATAGTTGAATTGGAGAAGGTGCAGAAAAGAGCGACCAGATTGATTCGTGGGCTGGAGCACCTCCCTTATGAGGAAAGGCTACAGCGTCTGGGGCTTTTCTGTCTAGAAAAAAGGTGCCTGAGGGGGGACATGATTGAGACGTATAAAATTATGCATGGGATGGCGAGAGTGGATAGAGGGAAATTCTTCTCCCTCTCGCACAACACCAGAACCAGGGGACATGCACTAAAAATGAGTGGAGGGAGAGTTAGAACAGACAAAATAAAATATTTCTTTACCCAGCGTGTAATTCATCTGTGGAACTCCTTGCCACAGGATGTGGTGATGGCACCTGGCCTGGATGCCTTTAAAAGGGGTTTGGACAGATTCATGGAGGAAAAGACCATCACAGGTTACAAGCCATAAGCAACCTCCTGGTTTTAGAGGTTTTAGAAGTGGGTTTTCTCTGTGCCAGGTGCAAGGGAGTGACAACGGGAAACAGGTTATCTTGTTGGCTGTGTGCTCCCTGAGGCATCTGGTGGGGCCACTGTGTGATACAGGGAAGCTGGACTAGATGGGCTTTTAGCCTGATCCAGCAGGGCTCTTCTTATGTTCTTATGACTTCATGCCATACAGTTCCCTGTGATAAGGTGGTTTGCTACTAAGCATTATAGACTAGACAAGATGAGACAAGAAAGATACTCAACAGGTTGTTACTCATGTCCTGTTCTGCTAATTACAAATCTTTAATCACATCAAGTGCCAGATGTATTAAAATTTGTATCACTTGTTTACAATTACAGACTGCTATACAGAGGATGTTAATACAATAATGCACTGTGTGCAATTCAGAATGGACAACCTTTAAACTGAGCTTGAAAATGGGGAAATTTGAGCTTACCTGTGTTACCTTCTGTTTGGTTCTGGGGTGGGGTCAGTCTTCTCTGCTTGGAAACTTTTTCTTGGTAGCCATGCAGGTTCACTTGCAGAAAACCCGAGGGGAGGGGTCCACCTCTATCCCCAGACCAAACTGAGTACCTCCCTTCCACAGCAATCACAACATCATAGCTGATGGAGAACTAATCTGTGAAAAGGACAGAAGGGTAACCCTAATGGTTATTATGCTAATGGAAAGGACACAGAAAATGAAAACAATAAAGCTTTAGATTTGCATATATTCATAGGAAAGGTGTAACAAAAAACTCATTAAACAAGTATCTTGCATTGTTTATTTGCTTTATGAAGTACTTTCATGTTAAAATACCCTTTATGATTTCTTAATTAGCATATATAAAAACATTTACAGCCCAATCCTAACTTTGCGCCCTGTGATGCAGCAAGGCCTGTGCAGCCTCCACTGCATCCAGGGTGCAAAGCAGGCAGCCAGGAGGTCACTTTGAGGGAAGGGAACGTTTGTTCCCTTTCCTCTGGTAAAGCCCCAGCCGCTCCCATTGGGTTACTCGGATGTGTGGCAGCTATTTTGCTGGCACACATTCAAGCGGTCTGTGTAGCAGCGGCCAGAACCGGGGAGGGGGATAGGGTTCTGGCAGAGCCGTCGCCACCCATCGCTCCTCCTTCTCAGGTCCGGCTGGTGAATTCCCCCCCCCCCACAATGCCTAGTTCCATCCTCCTTCTGCTGCCCAGTGGGGAACATACATTCCTCGGCAGGCTGGGAATGGTGCTTCGGGCCTGAGAAACAGTGGTGCTTCGGTCAACTGCTGGTGGTACTTGGACACCGGACCACTGGAACCCAACTTCGACACAGCGCTTTCAGTGGTGCGTTTTCACTTCCGAGAGGCTCTTGCCTTTGACCGAGCCTTTCGGGAACACTGAGAAGTGCCCTCCCACCTGCCGAGAGCCTCCTACCTGTGTTTTCTGGCCTCCAAAAACCTGAAAACCCAGAAGTAATTGGCACTGATGTCATCACCAGTTACTTCCAGTGGTACTCGGCAGGAGAGTGAGGTCGGAGGTGGTACTTGGCTAGGAAGGGGTTGAGAACCCCTGATCTACAGTTTACTTTTGGTGGTAGTTTTTCTTTTCCTTTTTTCAGTCAGTTTGAACAAATTCAGGAGGAGAGAAGCGCCGAAGATGTTGGGAGAAAAAAGGTAATGTGGCACTGCTCCCCACCCCCAACCCGGTTTTCATATAACACTGATTTTTTTTTTTTAATCCACTGGGGTTCCAGGGAAAAATGGAAAAAGGTCTGTCTGTACATCAGTATACTTGAGGATTACATCACATGTTTCTAAATTAATTGTATAGATCTATATTTTTATGTTGGCTGTTGCGCCAGCTGCGACCGTACTTGGATCGTGCAGACCTGACCACGGTGATCCATGCCGTGGTGACATCGCAACTAGATTATTGTAACGCGCTCTACGTGGGGCTGCCCTTGAAGATGGTTCGGAAACTGCAATTAGTGCAGAATGCAGCGGCCTGTGTGGTCACTGGAGGTAGGCGGTTCGACTCCGTCGAGCCGCTCCTCCGACGGCTGCAATGGCTGCCAATTCGTTTCCGGGCCCAATTCAAAGTGCTGGCTTTGACCTTTAAAGCTCTATACTGCTTGGGGCCAGGATATTTGAGAGATCGCCTACTTCTATATAGTCCGGCTCGTCTCCTTAGATAATCAGAGAAGGCCCTTTTGCGGGTGCTGTTGCCCAGGGAGGTGCAAGGGGCGGCGGCCAGAAACAGGGCCTTCTCAGTAGTGGCACCAACCTTATGGAATTCCCCCCCCCCCCTTTAACATACGAACTGCTCCCTCCTTGGACACTTTCCACTGAGGCCTAAAAACCTTCTTGTTCAAAGAAGCCTTCTGAACCCTTGCCTTTTTTAACATCTCGCTGGTACAGGTGGGGGTGCTGCTGTTTTTATGCTCCTGTTTTAATTGTAGCAATGATCTTTTTAATCGATTTTAGATTGTTTTTATTAATTTTCATTAATTGTTTTTTACTGTTTTAAAATGTGATTGTTTTTGTATTGTATTTTTTGTATTGTATTTTTTGTTGTTGTAAGCCGCCTTGAGTCCCTTCGGGGAGAAAGGCGGGATAAAAATACTGTAAATAAATAAATAAATAAATAATGTTTTGTGTGCCATGCACTTAAAACTAAAAACCAACCACTTATATGCTATATATGGAAGCATTAATTATTCCTGAGTCGTGGTTGTTCATATCGTAAGCCTGAAAGCAACTTCATTTTACATTGGTTTAGGTTGTGCGTCTGTAAAGAAAAAAACTTGGGAATAGTCTTTACAGTGGTTTTTTCTTTCTTTCATGATGCTGTAATAGTCAAATATGCAATACCAAAGCCTGAAATCATGTTAGCAATATCTTTATTTCAAAACTCTTAAATAAAACCTCTTCATGTATTTGTGAACCATGTGTGTTAAAAATTGTCTTGCTGACTCTCACTTAAAGCTTTGGTCTGCCACATACATTTCTTTGATGTATCTTTCTCCAAAACTAGAGGGCAAGCTCAATTTTAGAGTTCAGACGCTTTAGTTCAGATGCTTTGTAGTCAAAATACTGTTGCAAAAACAGTATTCCTTTGTATAACTTAAATATTGACAGTTAATAGTAATTAATCATGGTGGTTGTATGCATAGCATGATGAACCTGTTTACGCAGAATTGGTAGGAAACTCAGTCTTTCTCCCCATAAATAACTGGCTCCTCTGTTCTTGTAATCTTAGAAGATACAGTGGAAACTGTTCAGTTGCAAATGTTGAGATATAGTGTGCTCTATTGAATATGGATTCACTTCATCAAAGAGAGAGCTTAGTTGGAAAAACAGTGTTATAAAATGTTATAAATAACAGTATTCAAAGCAATTACAAATTTGTCTATTGCAGAGGTTCCCAACCTTTGTCACCAGGTGTACCACCTGTCACGGCCAAATTTTCAGAAGCACCACCCGGCAAAAATAAATAAATATAGATTTGTAAAGACTTTCACACCGTCGGTAGGTGTTTGTGTAAAGACTAAGTAAGTTAGGGCTACTTGCATATTGTTTATGAGATGGTTGAGGCTGCATCATGGACGCTAGTTTTTTTTATGTCAGACTCGTCCCTAAGTAATCACACTGAGCAGGGGCAACCAAGCACAGTGGTTGCAGCATTCAACAGAGAGGCAACTCTACTGAGAGTCCATGCCCCAGAGAGGCGACCATAGGGAACAAGGGTTCGGTATCTGCTGGATTTTCCAGGAACCTAACCCCCGCAGATACTGAGAATTTACTGTATGTTAAAGAACAAGGTCTTCAAACCACTACAGAAAGGCCAGCATGGGTCATCCTTGGAGTAACCATGTGAGGTTGGTGACTGCTTCCATGTACAAATATAAGGCAGAGAGATGGTGACTTGCCCAAGACCAAACTTTGTGGTTGACTGTGGTTAGGATTCAAAACACTGGGTACTTTTCCACTGGTGCATAGGACTCTTTAGCCACTCTTTTGAGCAGCAGCCTCTGCATTCTATAGAAAGATGTCCAAATCCAGGATTTCTTGAGACATTCCATGAGGCTTAAGGGGCTAATACCAAAGAGAAATATTGTCCTCTCTCCGAAGCACTCAGGGAACTGTATTCCTCTCCCACCTGGGCAGTGGAGTTGGATCCCAGATCATGTATTTTTGGTCTGTTCATCTTTCTGTTCATTGGGCCATACTGGCATTTGTTTGGTCCTATTGCTGTGAAGATTTCATTTAAAATCTTATACGTGTGCTCTTCTTAATATAGATAAGCATAGATCCCTCTTGTGCACAATTTAAAAAAATTGGATGGAAATTGAATGAATGAGTAGGTGTATAGTATATATTGCATACTTTTGTGTTAAGATATGTACCAACAACTTTTTTACTTGCAGAACCTTCAAGTCGCAACTAGCAAAAGGAAATCAAAATTGGGAAACACATGTTTCCTGATATGAGAATGAATCTAATTTTACCATATACCGTATTGTCCCGAGTATAGGACGCTCCTGATTATAAGTCGCACCCTTAAAGTTTGGTGCTATTTTTTAAAGACTACATTTTAAACTTTTTTTTAACTTAAATATACACATTAGTAGAACAGTACAGCTTTAGTACAGTTAAAGGCATAGGCACCCTGTCCCTTATTGAATCTGGGCACTCTAGTATTAGTAGCCTTCCCAGATCCAAAGGGGGACAGAGTGCCTACCTTTTAACCTTTGGAATTTGGGCAGGTATAGCTTGTTGCACCCTTCCATGATGATGAGCTGCACCTGCCCAAATTTCAATGAACAATCCTATGCATATCTACTCAGAAGTAAGTCCCATTGCATTCAGTGGGGCTTACTCCCAGGAAAGTGTGCATAGGATTGCAGCCTAAAGGTAGGCACTCTGTCCTGCTTTGGATATGGTAAGCCTATGCAGGAGCTCTTGCTCTCAACTTTCAAACTGTACTCTCAACTTTTAAACTGCAAGATCAATAAATATCTTAGTTTCCACAGAGTCCTGGGGCTGAAACTTGAGGGTTAATTTTTTCAAATGCTTCCAGAGGCTGCTGAGAGATAATGATCTCTCATGGTATTCAGCCATTTAGCAAGTGATTAAGAACTGCAAGGAAAGGCTTGAAAACACAGTGCTTTGCAGTTTAAAAAAAGAGAGAAAAAAGCCCCGTTTTACCTTTGAAAAGAGACTCGGAGAGGCTTGGTTTGAAAGCGCTTTGCATAAAACACTAGGCAGAAACGCTAGGCTTTGATTGTAGGGCGCACCCCCTACTTTAAAGACTTGCCTTAGGGGATAAAAGTGAGTCTTATACTCGGGTAAATACGGTATTTCATGGAATCATCCAAATCACTTCAATGGTTCTTTGTCATTTTACTAACATTGTACATTGTTTAAACTTTAAAATATAATTGTTTAATATTGCTTTGTTTCTAGATGTTTAACATTTATGTACTTTGTGTGTTAAACGTACCATTGTACAGCAGCCCCTCAGTATCCGTGGTTCTGCCCCCCGTGGATACCATGACCTCGCAGGTGCTGGAGTCCATGGGGTGGTTCCTGGCGCCACAGATACATTGCGGCACCATGAATTGCCCAAATAAACAAGCAAGTTTATTGCTATTAGATTTTACATTTACATTGCTATCCTATGACTCAACATGCCAGTGTGTTGGGCATCAGTTTTGACTTGTTACTAAAAAGTGGTAATGAGCTTCTAACCTGATGTTAAATGCATATTATCCAGTCTGTTATAAAACATGATGCCATGTGATGGGAATTGCATAAAATATTTTTATGCTCCTTTTTTCTTCCTCTAATCTCTCATTACATCAATTGCTGAACTAGTCAAAAATGGTTACACATTGCAGAAAGAAAAGAAAGCAAGTAAATGTCTGACCATTTCCTGACAACTTAAGAGGGGATTGCCAACAACTCAAGCAAACACATTCCTTGCATCTTAGTTTTAGTGCACTTTAAATGCCCAGAGAAAGAGTGAAAGTACATATTTTCTCTGTTCTTGCAAACCAGGTTATAGGAAAGTTAAAGAATCTCATTCTCCAATTAACATGCTCATTGTGTTAGGCCGTGCCTTGGCTTGCCTTTTGTACAACCCGCCAGTACTGTATTACAAAGTGTATTGTATCTCAAATTGCAGAAAGACCTGTCAATGCAGGAAAAAAAGTAAATGAGAAGCTTTCCATAGAAAACATATGAAACACTGGATAAGATCACCTGTTTTTTAATTATTTCCTTATAGGTGGCAGTATGAATAATTATAGAAGATAATAAAAATAACAGAAAAGGATAATCTAAGGGTGATATCTACATGTATATCCATATCTATATCCATGATTTTCTCCTTAATGAGCATACAATAAACGAGTCATACATCCACATTAGCCCATTCTTTGTAGGTGTAAGACCTACAAAGAGCAGGTCCTCCCATGTGTTTCAGGGCGCAATCCTGGAAAAGGTGTTGGCGATGGAACGAGCGTTCCGTTTCTGGAAGCAGTCGCAAACATGCTGTAAAGGACATTCGCGACTACTCAGGAGCCGACCTCCATCGCGCTGCCCATTGCATATTATTAGTGCCTGATGATAATACACACTGAAGCAAACGCTTCAAGTTGTTCAACCTGCAGGACATAACTTCTGCTCGTTCTTGTAATTGATCCTGGAGTACATCTGAATATTGTTTAAATAGCAGAGCTTCTCATTCAGTTCTCTTAAACTTCCTGAGAGAGTACCCAGTTTTAAGATTGGGGAAAAAAATAAATGGATGTAATTTCATTGGTTATTTAATGCCAGGTTTTGATACCTTTTTAGGAAAGGAGCAGAGCTCACAGAAAACACTCAGGTCATCCAGTGTACGCCTATTGCATATGCTTACAAGTCCCCTGTCAGTCACCAAGTAGTATGTTCATAGGTGTCAAGAGAGTGATGGGCTTTGCTTTGAAATGTGACTTCCAGGGGTTTTCACTGGATGCTGGCTTTCCCTCGAAAAAGGGGACAGTATGCTGGGAAAGGGCCCCATGGCGCCTGCCAGTTAAAGGGGGAGATTGCCCTTACATCAAAGGCATCAAGGGCTGTTAATTTTTGCCCTGGCAATATCAGCTGTCTTCTTCATTGGGACCATTTTTCATTTGAGGCCAGAAGGGTGGTCTGGGGAGAACAGATCAATCTTCTGCTTTTGCAGAGACTTTGCAATTGCATACTTATCAGATTAGGGAGTGAGAGATGTGAAGGTCTCTGTTTTTTCAAGAGATCATAAGACTCTGGCACCTGGCATCATACTTTTTATGAGTGGCAAGTTGAGATATAAGAAGGGATAAGCTGTGGCCTCGGTATGTGCTTTGTCACAAACCATTTCAGGGTGCCGGATCCCCCACTTCCCTCCCTCCCTCCCCTTCCGTTGGCAATGAGATGCTGCAATGCCTTGCTGAACATTCCTGTTAAGTAGAAACTATTTTCGACCTTTTTTATGTTCTTACTGTGTGTGATACATTTTAAATGTCTCTTACCAACTCTTATCCTGAGGGTCTTAGACTCTCATTTTCTTATACATTTCTTAATATGTTATAAGTTGTTTGACTAATTTTGAATGGAGCACCTTCCCTTGCAGCCTAGCCAGGTTAGCATGTTACTAATAAAGAACCGGGGTGGAGGTGGTTAGGCCCCCTCATTCTCTTTGAAGTTATTGTTGGAGTGAAGGCAACTCTCAGCTTTCCTTCTTTGGGCTGAGGGGTTTGAGTAGAAAGGAAGTGGTGGCAATTACCAGGAACCGCTGAATACATCCTTGTGGAGAAGGAGGTGTGGTGCCAGATTTTTAGGTACAGGATCCCCAGGGTAAGGCGGCACACAAAGAATGGAGCCAGGGGCTCACCTTTTTTTACTCACTCCACCCAGGAAGACAAGGACGGGAAAGTGCCCAGCCCACAAGGATGATATTCTTTACAATTGATATGAGACTTTAACACAATTTAGACTCTGTCACAAGCACAAAACAAGACATGTCTGTCTAATAAGCAAGTAAGCCTAGTTGGATACATAACAATGTGCAGCATATTAAAGATTTAATAATTTTACCATTTGAAGAAAATATGGGAAATACTGAGAGTCTCTAGTTGGAAGAACGATCTGTGAATGCTTGAAAATTTGTTTTCAAGTGAAAGGGTCATTCAGTGGTAGAGGGCATACTTTACATGCAGAAGGCTCTAGGTTGACCCCTGATGTCTTCAGGTAGGCTGGGAAATAACTGTCTGAAATCTTGGAGAGGTCCCATCAGTCAGTGTCAACAATACCAAGCTTGTTATATATAACAATACCAAGCTTGTTAAATGGACCTATTGTCTGACCTGGTATAAGACAACTTCCTTTGTAGCCTATGACCTAGAACTCAAAGCCCCCATGCAAAACAGATGAGGAAT
Organism: Plestiodon gilberti rubricaudatus; assembly: GCA_026170595.1. Classification (NCBI taxonomy): domain Eukaryota; kingdom Metazoa; phylum Chordata; class Lepidosauria; order Squamata; family Scincidae; genus Plestiodon; species Plestiodon gilberti. The sequence goes on along the minus strand of JANXHW010000001.1, from coordinate 231,159,369 downwards.
TGGTCCATTTAGCTTGGTATTGTTGACAGGGGTCAACCCAGAGCCTCCGGAGGCCGATGGGGGGGCAGCCCGCCAAAATAATTAATTAAATAAAAATGGCGGCCGGCCTTACGGCCGGCCCACAAGCAAATATTTAAAACGGCCCTCGGCAGGGAAAAGGTTCCCCCGCCCCTGGTCTAGAGTGTTTGCCTCATTTAGACATTTAGGCAAGCCAATAGTCTCTATCCTGAATCTCCTAGGTATGGTGATAGATTATTTCAGCATTGTTGTTTTCTTGGCAATCTCGAAGACAAACTATTTTGATATGATTGATAAAGGAACTCTGTATTAGTCTGGCATCCACATAATGAAACTTTATTTTCTTTTCTCTGGTGTCTCAGATGAAATCTGCAAATAGAATTTTTTTTATCCTTCAGGGAATACTTAATAACTTTTAGAGAGAAACCATTTTCCCCCAGCATGGAAAATATATAGTCTGTCTTCCTCATCAGAACACATGACTCAGTAGTGCATCAGGCACATTGTAACTGCATCACTAATGTTCTGGATACAGAAATATTTGAAAACATTTTTATAATAATTCAAATATATTTCATTGTCAGACTTTGCAACTGCTTATTTTTACCAGGAATGTTATAGGGTTTTTTTTACTCTTTTTATGCATAACTGTGCAGAGGCGTCGTTCGTGGGGGCAGTGGGCCAATGGGCCCCTGGGAGGCGGGGGTGTCAAATGATGGTGGGGGTTTTTTGCACTTTTGCTGCGCCGCCGCCAAAGTTTTCACCGCAGCACGAAAGCACCCTCTCCCAGCGGTTTTTTGGGGTGTTTGCGGCTGGAGGATTGGCCTGCCTGCCCTCCCGGGCTGCAAATGGCCTAAAAAATGCCAGGGGGTCTTTTGGTGGCAGTGCAGCAAAAGTGACATCACACATCCCAGGGGCGGGGCTTGTGACGTCACGTGGGGGGTAGAGTATGCTTTGTTGCTGACCAAGACCTTTTACAGCTGTGCTTATGGATTCGATTATCACCCCTGGCCTGACTCTTTAAAAAAAAATTCAAAAACTGGGTCTATGAGCTGATTTACTAGGAGCTGGTTTCTTGACTGCAGCTTGTAAGTTAGTAATTACTAGGCTGGTGGACATAGAGAGACAGGAGATCTTGGCAGCTGCACACAAAAATTGCTCCCCATTGAATTTCCAATTGCCGATTCATTATGGCAGTAAACTTTCTAGATTGTCCACAAGAAAGGTAAGCATTTACATTAGCGCATTGTAATGTCCTGCCCTCTAAAGTTCAATCTATTGGGTAGATTTAGAGGCCTGTTCACTGAGGAGCATTGCTGCAATTGCAATCTAGCTGGGTTGGAATCCCTCCCACATACCTTGCTCTATTTGTACCTGGTACCATGACATCCCAATTCCCAATTCCACATATCTTGCTCTATTGTACCTGGTAACCACTCCCAATTACTTAAACAGCTGCTCCCGGGTATAGCATGCCAGTCAGACAACTGTCATTCAATATTAGCAGGGGAGGATGAACTATGTACCAAACAGGTGGCTACGTTTCTCAGCTTGGTTGTTCAGAAACATCTAACCATGCTATTTTTTAATAATTAATTTATAGAAGATATTACCGTATTTCTTCAATTCTAAGGCACGTTTTTCCCATATAAGCATCTCTGAAAATGGGGTGTGTCTTAAGATCAAGGGTGTCCATTTTACCGCGCTTTTGCCACCACGTCATTTTGCCCCCTCTGCTCAGCACTGACTTTCGGAAAGGTGCTCAGGAACCAAGTGCCTTTGCCACCACACCATTTTGCCCCCTCTGCTCAGCACTCTCTTCCTGAATGCACCATACTCCAGCTGACGATCAGTGAGCTTGTCAGAGAGAGCTGACAAATTCGCTGGTCATCAGCTGGAGCGCGGCGCATTCAGGAAGAGAGCGCTGAGCAGAGAGGGCTGTGTACCTTTCCGATCGTCAGTGCTGAGCAGAGGGGGGGCGAAATGGTGCGGTGGCAAAAGTGTGGTAAAATCGCAAAGGCACTCTGCTCGTGAGTGTGAGCATCAGCTGGAGCATCAGCTGGCATGCTGGGGCGAGCTCTCAGATTCAGGAAGAGAATGCTGAACAGAGGAGGCTGGGGCAAAATTGCACGCCGGCAAAGGCACTCTGCTCCTAAGCGCCTTCCCAATCATCAGTGGAGTGCGAGGCAAGCTGGGGAGAGTTGGTACTGAGTGGGCAAATTCAAGGAGGTGCGTCTTACAATCAATGGGTTTTTTTTTTCTGCTGGTGGTACTGAAATTAAGATGAGTCTTAGAATCAATGGCACCCTTGAATCAAAGAAATACGGGTAAAGATTTTATGTATAGATATACATTATGGGGAAAGCAGATTTTAACTGTTCGGAATGAAGATGGTCTCAGTTTATCTTGTCTTGTGTGTGTGTGTGTATAATCTGTAATAATAATGTATAATCTGCTTTATTTAATCGTTTTGTTATGTGCTATCTGTCTTATTTTTCTTTTTAATATGCCAGTAAAGGTTAATTACTTACTGCCTCTTGGTTTCAACAAAAATACTGTACTACTTTAGTTTGTGGTCTTTTTTTCCTAACAGACCAACACAACTATTTGAGTAGTGGTAGACTCTTTTCCTTTGTTTCTTTTCACTTATTTACAAGTGGTAGTATTGACTTTTTTTTAATCCTGAGGTATATGTTATCTTAACAGGAATCCATTGTTAAGAGCTCCCAAGATATGTAAGGGAAATATTTTCCCCACTATTATACAGTCTGATTTTGTGGCTGTCTGTATAGCTATAGTCAGGTGACCTCATATTCACTGTGTGATGTCTTTTATTCTGTTTACTTCCCATTTTATTCTTTTTGTTCCCATTTTTTAAAATTACATTCTATATACCACCCTTCCTCCAAGGAGCTCAAGGTGGTGTACCTGTTTGTTCCCCTACTTTTGTCCTCACTATAACCCTGCGAATCTGAGAGAGAGTGACTGGACCAAGGTGACCCAGAAAGCTTCATGGCTGAACAGGGATTTGAATCTGGATCTTCCAGGTCTACGTCCAGCTCCTGAATCACTACACCAACCTTGCTCCTATCCAACTGTGGTCAGCAGATGTATTGATATACATGGGATGGGTACTTGGAAGCAATCATTCGTGTAGCGTTGTGTGGTCATTTTGACATATTTGTCATGTCACATGTCCATCTAAACTATGTAGGTTGTCTTGTGAAGCTTGACTTGTCATTCTGGGACAACCTTTGGTAATAGGAGGGGGGAGTTGTGCGACCTGGAAGAGGGTTACGAAGTGCTATTTCAGCCTGTTCAAACAAGAACACGTAGTGATTTGCTTCTAAAAGGTTTTTTAAAAAAAGTTTTACCTTTTTTCTTTTTTCAGTGGACCTCACTGATCCGGTATCCGCGGTGAGTCAAATCCGCGTATCCTGGAAAGAAAGGGTCCACTGTAATTAATGTTATATCTGACGGTTGGTATGAAATTTTAGTATATGATTTTGTATCTCACAGTATTCATCTTCCTAATACACCTAATAAGAAGGTATTTTCAGTGTTTAATATTTAAATTTAAATACCATGCAAAGTCTTGCAGTTGGTAGTTTTGTCTTTTTGCTTGAGACAAACATTTATTTCCACTTAAGACTACCGCATTCAGTGAGAAATTCCTAAACAAAACAGATGGTCGGTGTGTTTCAGTTCATTCTGCTTTATTTTAGTTTGCCCTTTGAACTATGGATTATAGATTAATTCAGAGAGATGATATATGCTGAACAAGGGAGTCTTCTAAGGGTTTACGGATGAAATAAGCTTTGGTTATTTTTTAAAAAAGGAAAAACCTCATTAAGGCAGTGATTAAAATACCAATTGGCTTAAGAAATTTAATGTTGCACTTGGTACACTGTACCACCACTACTTGGGACCTGTTGTGAGAAACCAAATTAGATCTTGTTATACAAGTGTCATGTTACCTGGATTAGTTTGCCCAGATCCTTTTGCTGAATAATCTCTGAATTCAAATACTATGGACATGTTACAGGGAATTTTGTGGCCGGCAGCTATTTGGATACAGTAATAGGTTCACCTAAAAAATAAGTAAATTAATGAAATTAGCAAAGATATTGAGAGTTTAATTGGGGTCAGATTTGCACAAAATCTGAGCTTCCTAATCTTCATTGACAACCATCAGTATTTCTGCTACTTTGCATTTTGCAACTTCTTGTATTTTGCAGCCTAATATACTGCTTTTCTGAGTTGTATTTGGAACACAATCATTTGTCATTTGTAAGTAATATGCTATAGATCAGCAGTTCTCAAACTGGTGGGTCACGACCCAAGAGAACCGGAGCAGCTGCCAGCCCCTTAAGTGGCATGGTGACCGCGGCCACGGCGCCCCTGGGATCACATCACTGTTGGTGCCAAAAGAGGCTATTTTTTTAACTTACAATGGTCACACCAGCCCTCCAGTGGGTGTGGAGAGGCCCGCAGCCCCCTCTGCTGGCCTCCCTGCACTTCCGATCAGCTCTCCATGGTGATTGTGATCCACTTCTGATTTTTGTCCAAAACCAGAAGTGGGTCGCAATTGCTGCGGAGAGCCGATCGGAAGTGCGGGGAGGCCCGCAGAGGGCACAACCATTTTAATATTAAAAATAGCTCCTTTTTCCACCGGAGGCGGCGCAATCCCGGGAGCGCCGCCACAATCCCAGGTACCCCTCCATTGCCCCGTCCCCACAGCTACTCACAGGGAGAACTTTGAGAACAGCTGCTATAGATTGTTCACTGTGACAAAATTTTGCTTCAGGATTCAAGTTTCAATTCCAGATACACAAACTCAAAGTTCTGTTTGCGTAATCCCAGGGCAAATGAATGGGGAGACGTGCTAGCCAAATAGAGCCACCCCTGCTGTTGTTGATATGCTGATTTCTGGGAAGTAGTCCAGCCACTTGAAGATCCTGAAAGCTGCAAAGAGTGCCATGGTTTAGCGGTTCTGTAACTTAACTGTGACCTTCCTATAGTCATCAGTATTATAGCAATATAATATGCCATCCCAGAGATGTTTCAAAGCAGGATTCTGATTTCATTAATTTCTAAGTAGGTTTGCCCTTGTTCTGCAGAGTAAATAGCATACCCTTGGTTTTAAACTTTTTGTATTCATTACAGTTTTACAACAATTAACTGTTCGTTTTTTAAACCATTCTTTTGTTTTCTTTGTTCACAGTTTTGTCAGCCTGGAGGATGGCATCTGTCCAAAGAGAGGAAGCAACCTTCGTTCTTTGTTGTGGTTTTGACAGATATAAACTCTGAACGGCACTACTGTTCTTGTCTAACTTTCTACGAAGCAGAGATCAATCTGCAGGTAAATATCTTAAAGCATAAGTCAGCAAGTGGTGTGTGTTCAAAACTGCAATTTTTTAGACCATGATGGCATTATGGCACCCCCACTCTTCTAAACGTTCAAAATACTTTACACATGTACATATGCAACCCAGGAAGCACTATTGGCTATTCCTGCATGGTTTTTACAGCTTTCATCATCTAGCTGGCTTTCACACACACTGATACTTTACTCCTGTACTCTCTCTGTCTTCCCCACCATCCCCTGTATCTCTTCTCCAGGCTTATGGTATCTGGTCCATTGTAGTCAGAGGTTGTGGTACCACTCCTCCTTCCAGTGGGATCAAGATTTACACCTCAGCTCTATTTATGCCCTGTTATCAAACATGCACAAATATTTGACCTTTTGCTGGTGTACTCAGTTGAGAAACTTAAAACTACAATCCATGTTTACATGTACTAAAACATTATTACATTATTTCAGTAGGTTGTATCCTAATGTTGTCTTCCAGACTTTCTCCTATTTCCCCTTCCTTCTGCAGCTCCATGTTCCCCCGTCAAGTACATGGTGTGGGTTCCACAACACTCAGAAAAACATTTCAGGGAGTACAAGAAACTGCAGAGAGAAGGGGAGGTCGGTCAGTAAAATTGCTCTCCCCACGTTTGTCCAGTAGGACTGCTTCTGTAAACATAAGACAATTTTAGGATACAACCCAGTATTTAACAATGTCTTGCTTAATTATTGTTTAATGCATTAATTTTAAATGTTTTTTTCCATTTGCTTTGATGGTGAAAGAGGAACTCAAAGGCAAGCTTATTTGAAATATGTTATACTGGTTTTTCTTCTAATTTTTCAATCTAATTATTAAGCTTTCTCTTTCATATAATATGTGTTTATGCAAAGCAATTTACATGGCAGTTCATTTGCTTTCTTCCTTGAAGCATAGCACATTGTTAGTTCCTCTCTTGGATAGGTCCCTTGGATAGGTTACTCCCTCTGCTGGATGGAATAGAACAAAATAGTGCAATATTATTTTTGTTTATAAATTATATATAGTATAAAATAATATAGTACAAAATACCAATGTAGTGGTTTGTTCTAATCTAATATACAGGCATTTATATATTAATATAAAGTTTGTTGGGATTGTGGTATTCCCTTTCATCTGTTTGCATTATTAGAAAAAAATGCTTTTTCCATGCTGTTTTCTTGCTTAACTTTTTAATTTTTGAAATGCATTAAAAAAAACCCACATATTTAGATCCATGAGTACATTCCTTGAAATAGAAATGTTGGATTAGACATTGGGTGTAACCTGCTTGGCAATTTCCCTTTAAAACACGTGTCTTATTAATATTTGGACAGCTTTAATTAGTTCAAAAATAGTTACTGAAGTGGTTCACTCAAGTTGAAATTTCAAATAATTTCTCTATGACACATTACTTGGAATCTTCTGAAGGAAGAATCTAGGGACCAAGATAATGCAACACATAATTGTGAAATGTTGTTACAATGTTTGAAACAGCTTCCTTCCAGCAGTGCTGCTTGGCTAAGGTCAAATGCAGTTTCCTTACCATTTTACGCATAATAGTAAGCTTTCACAAGTTAAACATCATCACTTGTTTTGTTAGTAACAAGTTTCTAAATTACGTTGGAAGCTGTTCAGACAGCATTTTAGATACAGTGCAATAGTACTGCAGTGTGATGAGGGTGCACCTGTAAATGTGCTTGCTGCTGCTGTGACAATTTCCAACATGATTCTTTTTCTCCCTGGCATGGGTTGTGATGCAGTATCAATTCACCCTCCAGTCTTTTCTCGCTCTTTCTTCCCTACTCCATTCTTCCTTTGTCTCCCTCCAGCTTCCACTGTGGCTCCATTCTCTTTCCATTCTGACCTCTTTGCCAGCCTCCACCATTGTGCTCTTTCTCTCTGATGTGTTGTCATCCATCCATCCATCCATCCACCACTCTTTCTCTTCCCTAGTCTTCTCTCACTGTTTTCTCTCTCCCCAACACAATGTCCATCCACCTCCCAAATCCATACCCGATGAGGGGTAGTAGCCCAGTTTGCCAGCCTGCCAAGGCAGTGAGCCTCAGCTTCAGTTTGAGCAGCATCCTACCACCCCAACAACAATCATGATTTTGTGTGTGTGTGTGTGTGTGTGTGTGTGTGTGTGTGTGTGTGTGTGTGTGTGTGTGTGTGTGTGTTGAAAATCGAGGGGATAAAACTAATTTAAAGGATTGTATTTGGACCTTCAGGTAGTGTTGATGCCAAGTGGGTGGGAGCCCTTGGACAAAGTTCTACACCAGACCTGTTATGGCACGCGTGCACACACCCTGTGGTGGTGCATTGGGTGTTACCACAGTCACCAGTGCCTGAGGGTTCATAGGTCAGCATGGCTGGATGAACCCTCTGATGGGTGGGGCCCCCAGCCAGTATTCATTCTGACCAACCTCTGATGCTACCCCTGCCTTCAGGAGCAGCCTCTAGTGTGAGGAGCTGCAGATGGAAAATAATGCAGGGAAACATCTGTGTCTGTGTACCCTAGGCAAATGTTAGTCAATATTAATTGTTAATTAATCTGTACATTGCTGATTAAAGCTCATAAATCTTAACACTGACTTCTTGTAAACTTCCATGTTTCTGACATTGCTATGATGATGCTTTTAACTAATGATGTAAAAACTAAAAAGTTTAATTTTTTAATATTGCCCAAACTTTTGATACATTTGTGAGATACCAGCACATTCTTGATCAATTGTCAGAATATGCATTTTTTTCTTAGTGAAATCTGTTTTGTGAATATAATGTTACCAAATGTCCTGAGTTTGATTACCCAAAGATGATGTGACAAGTATGCCATGTCCCAAGGTTCATTTTGCAAAAATGTGATGTTGGTAAATCTATAATAAAAGTTAATCCCCTTAATTTCTTTGTCATTCTACAGTACTACTAAGTAAAACTGTTTGTAAGCCTTGCTGTTCTAAATTAGTAGATCCTTTTGTAAGGCTGCAATCCTATGCATACTTTCCTGGGAGTAAGCCCCATTGAACACAATCAGACTTGCCTCTGATTAGACATGCGCACTGTGGATTGAGCGGGGCAGTATCTGGCAATCCCAGAAGCCACTTCTGAGTTGCGCCTATGCCCTCAACCCACTCTGTTATCCTGACACGCACCCAAATGTATTGCAGAAGCGTCTTGGGAAACGCTTCCACAATGTATTCTAGGGTGTGCCAGGGCCAACGGAGTGGGTCATGGACCTCAACGCTACCCAGAATCAGCTTCCAGGAGCGCCAGATACTGCCCTGCAGTGCTGCAACTGGCGTGGTGCAACCCACAGGTAGGAAAATTGTTCCATCTTTCTAAAACTATTTGGCCATGTTGATTTCAAATTTTCACTTTTATGTTGTTTAGAATGAACATATTATTCATTTAGAATTCTCTAAAATTACCCAAAGTTTAGATATTGAAGCTATGATAAAGTTTCCAACAGATCACCAGCAGTATCAACTTTAAGAACTGATAATCTGTTAAAGGGAAGCAGGGAGATGAGGGCCAGGATTCAACATCAACCATCTAATGTGCACATTCCCAATTCAGCCAGCAGAACTACAGACTTAAGGCTGATTCACACTAGCCCTTCCATGCACGTTTGCTCTACTCTAATGTCTGTACATGCGTCTAGCAGTTCTCTGAACGTTTGCCCGCCTTCTTGAAGAAAGCGCAGCTGTGATTGGGTGAAGAGAAATGCGCTTCTCTGATTGGTGAGCTGCCTAGTACCGGGAGCATAAACGCTAGCTTAAACGCGAGCGCTTCAAAAAGATAAACCGAAACCATCTCTCCTGGACGCGTCGTGAGCTCATGCTGCGTCAGACGCAAGCATGAAAAACGCACGAAAAGAAGCCAAAACGCGCACGGAAAGGGCTAGTGTGAATGGGCCTTTAGCATCCTCTCTCTCATGCAGTTTGCAGTCTAGCAGTGGATCTGCAGTAATGATCTGTTATGCGTATTTTGTTATACTGTATACCACACGAGTCCGGGGAGGGGAGTAGGGAGAGGATGAAATACAAGTATGGACTTGGAAAGAGTACCTAATTACTCCAGATAATATCCTTCAGTCTTTGCTGCTCAAGAAGCCAAAACAAACAGGAGCATGTCACAAATGAAGAACGTTTCTGCCAGGTTTTGCCAATAGTCAATATGAAGCTGTTGTTTGGTAACGAAGATACAAAACTAAGCTTTTCACAAGGTCGAATTAAACTTTTTTAAAAAATGTGTTCCAGTTTTTTGTATTTCCCTAAATGAGGACAGTGAACCTTTTAGTGTAAGATACGTTAAATGGCAATGCTTGGGCAGTAGGTGGCAAAACACTAAGGTCTCAGTCTTGTATATTTTGTAATACTGTGCTTTATTGGAAGGCTTTACTTTTTTCTTTAGAAAAGAACAATTTAGCACCAAATAAAAAAAACACAATTGGTAATGCATAATGTTTTTAAAATCAATTCAAAACAAAATTCTCGATACACAGTACAATACTGAATGTGCTGATTATTTGTTCTTCATGACTGTGGTAAGGTCTTTTGTTCAGATTCCAGCAGTAACTTTTTTCAAGAGTTCTAGTTTTCTGTGGTCTGGAACAAGTGCTTGAAAATTGTTCTGAGAATAGCTGAGACTCTCAAGAGATGAGAACCATTGTCTGTTGGTGGCCTAGAGAGTGGTCTGGTTAACAGCATAATCTTGCCTAGATTAGATTTTTCAAATGTTTGTGCAGTGGAGGAGCACCACCACCACCACCACCACCACCACCACCACTTATTATTATTATTATTATTATTATTATTATTATTATTATTATTATTATTATATTAATAACTGTATTTATACCCTGCTTTTTCTTCCTGAAGGGTACATATTTTAGGTGACACAGTATCTATTCAAGCAGTACTAAAGGTCCCAAGCCCATGCAACCCAATAACAAACACGTTCGTAGAGGCTCGTAAATGGTGTTGGGTGCAGTGACAGTTGCATGCCACCCAATAATTCTTTGTCAGAACTGCCATGTTTTTCAGCGCCCTGTCCCAGCAAAAGATCAACCTTTGAATCCTCCCTGTCTTCAGGAGGACTTAACGTCCCCACCCCCCACTTTTGCTTTCTGCATTCCTGTGGCAGCTGAAGCATGCAATATTGTCACCAACTGTTATAAGATTTAATAAGTTTGTGATAATATTACAAGCTTCAGCTTTAGCTGCCATAAGAATGCATAAAGCAAAAAAGCATCTCTATAACTGTTGATCACAGAAATGTTATGCAATCTAAGGCAATTGAAAACTTTTCTTTTACATGCATTTGCTAATTTCCCTACCCCTCCTGCTTTTGAACTTTCTTTCCCCCAAATCTTTGGTGTTAAATGCATACTAGATGCTTTTACTATTGGCTAGATCTCTGCTTCCCCCAGTACACCGAGACTTCACCAGAAATTTGTAAGGCTGGGTGACAGGAGGTGTTTTGGCAATGAAATGCTTTCTGAGTTCTTCTGCTGACTCATTGATAAAACAAAAGTAAATGTTTTGAATGCCAGTTTGCCTCAAATTGAATCTATAGTTATATGATCAACATTATAGTTATGGGCACTAGGAAGGGGCCACAGGTCATTGGCACAGCACCTGCTTTTCATTTAAAAAATCCTAGGTTCAATCCCCAGCATGTTCAGGTGGGGCATGGAAAAAATTCCATCTGAAACTTGCCACTGCCAGTCCATTAGACAATGCTGAACCAGATGGACCAATTACTCTGTATATGTCAACTTCATATATGCCATAAAGTAATCTCCAAAGGAAGGGTATTCCAAAGTCAGGAGGTGGACAAGACAGAGGTTCTCCTGGTCCGAAAATCCACGATGCAGGTACTAGAGTATCGTCCTGCTCTGAATGGGGTTACACACCCTCTGAAGGAGCAGGTCCGCAGCTTGGTGGTCCACCTGGATCCGCAACTGCTCCTGGATTCCCAGGTGGCGGCTGTGGCCAGGGGGGCCTTTGCCCAGCTTCAGCTGGTGCGCCAGCTGCGACCATACTTGGATCGTGCAGACCTGACCACGGTGATCCATGCCACGGTGACGTCATGACTAGATTATTGTAACGCTCTCTACGTGGGGCTGCCCTTGAAGACAGTTTGGAAACTGCAATTAGTGCAGAATGCAGCGGCCCGTGTGGTCACTGGAGGTAGGCGGTTCGACTCTGTTGGGCCTCTCCTCCGACAGCTGCTCTGGCTGCTGATTCGTTTCCGGGCCCAATTCAAATTGCACAAACTTTTAGACATTTTAATGTCAGACTGATTTTTAAACCCACAACAAAACTTGAGCAGTTGTTACGCAGTCCTAAAGATCCAAGGCCCAAGCTTTCTAATCCTGGAGTTTACAGTATCCCTTGTTCTTGTGGTAGACAATATATTGGTACAACAAGGAGAATGATTAAAACTAGGATGTCTGAACATAAAAGAGCGGTCCATTTACGGCACAAGGAGATTTCTGCCCTTGCTGAACACTCTGTAACAATAGGGTACAGCGTTCTATTTGATGTCACCAAGTACCTATCGGGAGATAACAATAACAGAACTCGCCAGATTTTGGAAGCTATTGAAATCAGCAAAGGAAATCTCAGAACCTTCTTAATAGGCAGAAAGAATTAACCTTTGTGGACAAAATGTGGTTCCCTATATTACAAAAACATACTAATAGCAACTCGCAAGGACTCCTTTTCTCTAGTGACCCCCTTTCCTTTCCTCGTTTGCACTTAATTACACCAAACAATCTTGCAAGAACACCTATTGTCTCTAATTGCATCACAATCGTGCTGGGGAGGTTAACTACATTCATGACCCATTAACACCACTGAAGGCTTTCCCTGGAGTTCTAATTGATCTGCGCAAGCTGTCAACGGCTTTTAACTGCATTTCACAGAGATTCCGATCTATCTTCAGTACCATCCTCGCAGCCTTGCTGTAACCACCTTGACAAAGACCTTGGCTAGGAGGTTGAAACGTCGGTCCCTTTCAACCCTGGACTTTGCTGATTCTGACAGAAGATCTCTAGTGTGCTTACTATTACATGTGCCCAGTTAGGGATTTTATTTGCTTTATCAGTAACCTCCTGCGGTTTATATACTAAAATACATGGCTTGCAAACCCATAATACTTGCGTCCTCTACTATTATATCCAGCCATGAAAGCTTCCATTCTAACATTTTTAGATGTTTTTATTAATTTAACTGTTTTTTATTGTTTAAAAAGTAATAATCTATCTGTATTTTTTGTATTTTCTTTTTGTTGTAAGCCGCCTTGGGTCCCTTTGGGGAGAAAGGCGGGATAGAAATATTGTAAGTAAATAAAGTCTGAGACTGCATAGTAAAGAACTTACTTCATGTAGAAGCAAATCTAGCTGTCACCTGTGATGAACTATTTAGCAAGCCTCATTAGTAGAACTAAATTGTCTAGGGGTGGTCTCAGAAACACACTACAGTATTTAGAGTTTTAAAAGTTTAAAACCAGTACCTTCAGTTGGACCCAGAAACATACCAGTAGTCAATGCAGCTATTTTAAAATAGGTATTTATATGAGAATCTTCTTAAACCCCATCCCATTTTATACCATCCAAAGAGTGGCCCTATGAAGACTACATTATATTATATTGTAGTTCAATTTGGAGGTTGGCAAAATGACACTGTAGACAGGCCTTTATTCCAGTAGTAGATTCACTTGAATGTCCTGATAGCCAGAATTGCACTGTGTTTTCATTAGCTAGTGCTGAGCTCCTGAGCTTCAAGGGTAGAGAAAGGTTTTTACTTTTTCAAATTTGCTTAAAAATTTGAACATTGCTTATAAAAACCTAGGATTATTGACGTTTCAGAGACATCCTTTGCATTTTATTCCTTTGTGAATGTGCTTTGTGATGCAGATTATATTTATTTGACTGTAGTATTTTTACAAAATTCCAGACAAGCAACTAGAATTGCTGCAGGGTGGTATTAAGGCAGCCTGATTTGTCTTCTCTTGTGAATTTTTTAGTTTAGTTTCAGTTTGTAAGCATAATTACAAATTCAACAGTTTCAAATGTTGTACACTTTAATTATCAGTGCCAAATATATACTTTTTCTTCTATGAGAAATGGAAACTACAAAGAGCAGCTTGTTTCCAAACCATATACCAGCGGTGCCCAAACTTACCGCAGGCACAGCACCCTTCATTCCACAGACGTGGAGCTCGGCACCCAGAAGTACAACTTCTTGTTACAATTTATTAAAATCATCTTGATTTGTCTGGTTTTTTTCCTGTGCATTTTAGATGGGATAAAACTTGCTAGCTTTGGCTTGGTTACTCTCCAGTCAAGGTCAAACTGTTCCAGAACATTTTTTCTACTGCATTAGGATGAATTATTTGTCAGGAAGGCGTGCACATGTGTGTGTCTTATCTCTTTTCTTCAAACACCAGTTGTTTTAAAAACAAATAATTTTACATAAGAGATTCACAGAATGTAATTAGATATGTTAGGAATGGAATCTCATTCCATACCTGAATCCACTTCTGTATGTTCTCCAAGGCTACAAATGACCTAGTTGTCATAGTTATTTTTAGAAGTCGCTCATTAATTAATGAACTCCACTGTGGATAGTTTATTCACATGGTGTACTTTAAAGTGTATTTTATCTAAGGAAAGGAAACATGGTGCTAATGAAGTGTGAACACCTGACTGGGTACAATTCAGTCTTATTTTCAGTTGATATGGATGAGAGACTATTTATGCCAGAAGGGATATAACAAATTATTAGTTTAAATTGGCCTTTCTGCAGATGCGCAGATCGCCATTGAGGCCGAGAGGGCAATCTCTCGGCCTCAACGGCGATCTGCGCAGCTGCAGAAAGGCCGCTTTTAGAAGGAGAAGGTGCGGAGGTCACGTGTCACCGCAGCGCCTTCTTCTGAAATCGGCCTTTCTGCAGCTGCGCAGATCGCCATTGAGGCCGAGAGATTGCCCTCTCGGCCTCAACGGCGATCTGCGCAGCTGCAGAAAGGCCGATTTCAGAAGGAGAAGGTGCCAAGGTGACATCGGCACCTTCTCCTTCTGAAACCGGCCTTTCTGCAGCTGCGCAGATTGCCGTTGAGGCTGAGAGATTGGCGATCTGCGCAGCTGCAGAAAGGCCGATTTCAGAAGGAGAAGGCGCCGAGGTGACACGTGACCTCGGCACCTTCTCCTTCTGAAATCGGCCTTTCTGCAGCTGCGCAGATCGCCGTTGAGGCCGAGAGGGCAATCTCTCGGCCTCAATGGCGATCTGCGCAGCTGCAGAAAGGCCGATTTCAGAACGCCTTCTCCTTCTGAAATCGGCCTTTCTGCAGCTGCGCAGATCGCCAATCTCTCGGCCTCAACGGCGATCTGCGCAGCTGCAGAAAGGCTGATTTCAGAAGGAGAAGGTGCCGACGTCACCTCGGCACCTTCTCCTTCTGAAAGCGGCCTTTCTGCAGCTGCGCAGATCGCCGTTGAGGCCGAGAGGGCAATCTCTCGGCCTCAACGGCGATCTGGGCAGCTGCAGAAAGGCCGATTTTAAAGGGACTAGGCGGGCGGTGGCGGAGCCTCCGGTCCTGCGGGCCGGATCGGTCAGGTCCCGCAGGGGTCCGGCCCGCGGGCCGGAGGTTCCCCACCCCTGATGTAATGCGTTCAGTCTTACAGACTTCATCTCTCAAGAGTATTTTGCATTCTAGAGGTTCAAATGTCAATTTCATTTGCTGTTGTGTGACTAGTGATCACATAAGGGATGCAGCTATGACTCCACCAGAATGTTAGTTTTGTGTAATCATTGTGAGAAGCAGAAGCAGCAGTAATTTACTTTGGCTTGATAAACACTGTTTTAGAAAACTTACCTTTTTTGTACATATTTTGCAAAGGCGGCATATAATGCAGGCATATAATGGAAGGCTGAGCATAGCACCTTCTCTTGCTGCATATGCCTGCATACTATACTGTGTAAATACTAAATTCTAATACTATATGTCTGCATATGTATATGTATGCATATCTTTTTGACACATTGTAGGAAAATAGTGCATTAATCAGTTGTTAAAATTGTGTCTGTGATTCAAATCATCACTACTAGCTTTAGTAAAATGGGTGACCCACATGTAAATATGATAGGTGCTGAAATGAGTCTTGGCAATAAATGTGGGGGTGGTGGGGCAAGACCACTCATTGAAAAAAATGGGAGAAAATTAATCAGGCTGAGCATGGGCAGGTCAAGCCCTCAAAGGGTTCAACTCCATCAACCCCAGGAGCTGCAGAATATGCTATGTCTCTCCCCTTCTCCTGCAGAGGACCTTTAAACTGCAGTGATGAACATTCACTCTCAGTGTAAAAGAACTCTGATGAGAAATTGCATCTGAATGAGTATTTCATTGAAAAAAAATGCAGTGAAGATATATAGCATTTGCACTTGGATGCATGTTTGGATGTGTCTCTGATCTATTCCCATGGTTCCTGATTCAGCATGTAATATGTACAAGGCTTGTTCTACATGGAGATTGTCTTAGTTGGATTGAGGAGCACCAGGAGTTCTCATCAGAGTCCTTTTGGCTTTGCCCCGTCACAATTTTTTCATGGGACCTACCCAAGAATGTGACAATGTTAGGATCTTTGTACCCAAGCCTCAAATTTAATTTCCACATATTTTATGTCAGACACAGAAACTCAAACTTTTTGCGAATATCTGATTTTTCTCCATTTTTAAAAAACTAAAAGTGCTTGAGCTTGCTGTCTGTCTGAGTACATGGAGGGGAGGCTTTTCCTCTGCAATTATTTTTCATCTCAAAATTTCCCTGTACCAGGCTGTTAACTGCTTCATGTTGATCTCGGTTAAAAAAGAGAGAGAGAATAATTTAGTTTATTTTCAAATATTTGATGTAGCAGGCCCTAGCCATATAGTTTTTCTTATTGCCTTCTTCTCAAATGGAAGTCTTGTTTTAAATGGAAAACAACATTGTGAGATATGGTTTTTAGATTTTAATACGCTAGGAGGGGAAACACAGCACTGCCACTCAAAATAGTACATATATTTTTGCATCATTCCGAGATATGCACTAAGTTGGCATTTCCAGAAACTCTTTCCTGACCAAACTCTAAAGCTTCATGGATTGTGTTAATATTTCCAGTATTTATATCCCACCATGCTATTAAAAATCACTCTCAATGACCAGACTCTGCTCAAGCCTTTCCCTCTCTGACCTTTGTACCAGCCAGCAGTCAAACTAATGGAATACCTCCCACCGTGCTCGCCACCAACTTCCCTTTTCTGTTCCAGGCACCTCTCGTTCTCGTTTTCCCTTGGGTGCAGTAGCTCCGGGGGGGGAGGGTGATAACTCTCATTGGAAGCCCAATCCTGTGACACATTACCAATTGTCCTTTCATACATTGTTCCCCAATGGCCAAAACCATTGGAGGAGGGGAGGCTCCTGTATTTCTTACCTGTAAAAGTCTCTGCTCTCGCTGCCAGCAGATGTCCAGCTAAAGGAGGCTGACGAGTGTATGTTCGCAAGAATGCACTACTTGGCAAAGTGTGCAGCAGCAGCCTTGACTCCTCATGCCCACCCTGTCTAGATGGAGCATTGTGTTCTCGCTGACGAGCAAAGCATGCAGTATCAGCACCAGTAAAAGCCCTGACTCCTCGTTCCTGCCCTGCCTAGATGGAGCATCGTGTTCTCGCGAGAACATGATGCAACGGTTCAGACAAGTGTTCAAAGACTGCTGAGCAGAGGCTTGTGTGGCGAATTTAAAGCCCATGTTTCCATTGGAGGCTCTGTTCAGTGTTACACCAATGGAAACATGGCCTTTAAGCCCACCACATGAGCCTTTGCTCCGTGGTCTTCAGCCAGCTCCAAGCATTGTGTTCTCGCTGTTGAGAATGTTTTTGAGGGCAGCGTTATATGAAAACACGTAATGCATCAGCGTCACATGACCCACCAAATATCTGGTCGTGACCCACAGTTTGAGAACCGCTGCTCTAGCCAGTTGTTGGACACTGTAATGGGAAGGAATTATCCCCCCCCCCCTTCTCACATGAGAGAAAGTAGTGGAATCTTTGTATCCAAGCCTTCGTTTCAGCTAACATTTTTGTTAACTGAACAAAAGCAATATTACTGGACTATGGAGTCTGCGTGTGTGGTTTTCAGGTTACCAGTATTGGCTTTCCAAAGTTGTTAACTTTTATTATTGTTTATCTGACTGAAATACAGAAGGGGTGTGAAGTTAGGATATTTCCCTGAGGTTGAAGTGAATACATGCAACAATGCAAATAATGTAAAAATCAACTGTTCATTATTATTCTTGCACATGCAATGTTGTATGGCTTTCCTGTGTGGAAGAATATATACTGATTTTGAAAGATGATGTGGCTATAAGCTTCTAGGTATATAACTGTGTGTTAGTATTAATATAAAGTAGTTTAAAGGTCAGGTATGTTAAACTGGTTATCCCTTAAGACCGTTGACTTCCACTAACTGTATGTAGGGTAAATCTTCATCCATGTGTCTACCTTTTAGTTTTCTAGGATTTTCTTGGATTACTTTACCAAGTTGGATACATTGATCATATTCTTACAAAGTATATAATTATGCATGTTCCAAATGCACTTGAAAGAATTTAACAGGGATCTTTTTTTTAAAAAAAAGTGAAGTACAGTAGTTTTAGTCCAAGTCTTTTCAAGAATGTATACTGTTGTATAAAGGGAAGACTTTTGAAAAAATAAACCTTTTATTTTTAAACATCATTGTAATCTATTTCAGTCTTTGTCTCAGGTATGAACATGTATTCTAAATGATATTGTCCTTGTTGAGCCAAACCTGCTGGGTAGCCTAGCATTTTAAAAACACAAACTAGACTAAATGCCCTGTTTAGTCTACATTTATGTCTACATTTAGACTACATCCCTTCCTTAGAGTACATGTAAAGCATTTTTCTTGCACTTGAAATTTTATCATCTCTTTTGGATAGGAAAAAAGGTATCAATATATGGATTACTGAGCCTAACTAAGCAATTGTCTAAACAGAACAGATAGTTGTGATTTTGTATTTTTACAACATTTATCTGATGAGACACACAGGCATTGATAAAATTGAACTGTTGCGTTTGATTTTAGCCATACGACTGAAGCTGGTTTAATTAAAGTGTCTCTGGTCTAGAATGCTGTTCTCATCAGGATATGACTTGATATTCAGTGATCCAGCAGATGGCAGCAGCTTCCCCCCCCTCTAAATATTGTACTTGAATGCTAAGAATAAAGATTATCATTTTTTAGTATATAAAATTAATTAATTTGGAATTAAAATATAAACTTAAACATGATTGTTCTGAGAATACTTTTTGTAATGTCGCACCAGAAGCTTCTATTTTGTGGGAGTTGATTTCTCTTGCAAAACGTTTCAGGATAATGTTTGACCTTAGACAATACATTTATATAGCACCTATATTATCATGATTATAATTTATTATTATCTTGCTGATAATTGGCCTTACAACCACCCTATATTCCCATATTGCAGCTGGGGAACTGAGGCTGAGAGTGGTTTTCGTAAGCTAACTAGTGAATTCACAGCAGAGGTGAGATTCGAACTGGGGAAGTCCTGATTCACTGCTCAGTCTCATACTGTCATGACTGAGAAGATAGGGCCACAATCTTAAATCCCACTGTTGTCACTAGTTTGGATGTCTACTGTAACCAATGTATAAGGGGTGGCCAAGTTTTCTTAATGTAAAAGCCACATACGATACACTTCAGATGTTTGAGATCATTTGTATTCATCGCGGTAGGACCAAGAAAAGGAATTTCTACAGACAAGTGTAAGAATACTCTTTATTTCTTCAATTTAAAAGAGCTGTCACACAGGCTGGAAATCCCATAAACATTGTCTCCTTGTGTATTTAAGAAGCATTTAAATTCTTAAATATATTTACTCACCATGAACATGAAACTTATATTTTAACCCATGCGACCCGAGTGAGTGCTTTCAGCAACGCCTGAAAGCAAACAGTTTTTAAAAAAGGACTTCCCCCAATTTTTCTGGAATTGTTTTGTGGAAATTAGACAGGTGAAACTATTTTTAAAACAATTTTCAGAGTTCTAGGGTCACCACACTGACCCCCCCCCCCAGAAGAGCAAAGATCCCTGTTTTTAGGGAAAATGAGGTGCAGGAATTGGTTGCAGGGTACCCCCTCCTCACTTAAATTAGAAATGAAACTTTGGCCTTTTTTCATGGCAAGGGCCCTGGCTTTTGAATCCACTTTGTTTGGAGCACCTCAGGTGCAGGTGATCAGCTGTACACAGCTGTAAGCAGGAGCAACACCAGGCGTTGCTCAAAACACTTGTTTTTATATGGTAACGTTGTTATATGGGTAACAGAATAGACATATGCAGCCATTTTCATCATATTGCATCATTTCCTATACTTTGAGTGGATTTCTGGCTTTTTTCTCATGGCCAGGGCCCTGGCTTTTCAATCCACTTTGTTTCCAACACCTCAGGTGCAGGTGATCAGTTTTACAGAGCTTTAAGTAGGAGCAACACAAGGCGTTACTCAAAACACTCATTAAGAACATAAGAAAAGCTCTGCTGGATCAGGCCAAAAGCCCATCTAGTCCAGCTTCCTGTATCACACAGTGGCCCCACCAGATGCCTCAGGGAGCACAAGACAACAAGATAACCTGTTTCCCGTTGACACTCCCTTGCACCTGGCACAGAGAAAACCCACTTCTAAAACCAGGAGGTTGCTTATGGCTTGTAACCTGTGATGGTCTTTTCCTCCATGAATCTGTCCAAACCCCTTTTAAAGGCATCTAGGCCAGGTGCCATCACCACATCCTGTGGCAAGGAGTTTCACAGATGAATTACACGCTGGACAGATGAATTACACGCTGGCCTTATTGGTCCTTAGATGGTAATCTAATGTTGTTCCTGTAAGTTGGCTGTTTCTTTCTGGGGTTTTTTTTCTGTTCCCCCCTCAGGCTAAGCCTAGCAGCGGGTGAAGGTTGGGGTACTAAGAATTCTGTCTCCAGCCTCAAACTGACTGTTTGTAGGGATCTGCCAGGTGGCTGTACTGATTTTAAGCAGGATTTTTGCAGGCAGCTCAATGTAGATGTTTATTTCTAGGGTTTTTTTCTTTCCCACCTTATCAAGGTAAGGTTGAAGGCTGGGCTACTCAGAATTATGTCTCCAGCCTCAACTGAGTGTTTGCAACAACCTTGCAGGTAGCTGTCATTATATACAGTGATGCCTCTCAAGACTAATGCCTCACGCAACGAAAAACTCGCAAGATGAAAGCGTCTTGCAAGTTTTTTGTTGACTCGCAAGATGAAGTTTCTTGCGAAAAAAACTTCATCTTGCGAGGCATCACTCCCCGCGCCGGGGCATCACTCCCCGCGTCCGACGCCTCAGAGCCTCCGGAGGATCCTCCGGAGGCCTCGGAGCAGAGGCGGGGAAAGGGCGGCTCCGGCTCTGGGCGGCTCTGGGGCTCGGGTGACATTCCACGGAGCGCACGCCCATTGAAGCGGGTGGGTTCTCCGAGGGTTTCTCCACCCGGCCTTGGAGCCGGAGAAAGCCCTGGATCGTCCGCCACAACCGGCGGCCAGGGCTTTCTGAAGAAGGCTGCTGCGTCGTTGCCCTATTTATCCTTTTTTTTAGCGCAAGCGCAGAACAAAATGTTCTGCGCATGTGCTAAAAAAAGGATAAATCGGGCGCCTGCGCAGTGGCCTTCTTCAGAAAGCCCTGGCCGCCCCTCGTGGCGGACGATCCAGGGCTTTCTCCGGCTCTGAGGCCGGGGGAGAAACCCTCGGAGCACCCGCCCGCTTCAACGGGCGCGCACTCTGTGGAATGCTGCCCGAGCCCCGGAGCCGCCCTTTCACCGTCTCTGCTCCGAGGCCTCTGGAGGATCCTCCGGAGGCTCTGAGGCGTCCGGCGCAGGGAGGACGCGGGGAGTGATGCCCCGCCGGTGCTCTGCCTCCCCAGACTGTACTGATTTTTAGCTGGATTGTTGCAGGTAGCTCAGTTTAGCTGTTTATTTCTGGGGGGGGGTCTTTCCCCCCAGGCTGAGCCCAGGGCATGCTGAGGACAGGGGGTGAAGGTTGGAGTAATCAGAATTCTGTCTCCAGCCTCATGCAGCTACTGCAAGGTGCCTGTGAGCTCATTGCTAAGATATATATCATTGTAAAACATAGTAATTTTCAACTGACATTCTTCTACTAAGAAGTGCATTCAAAGGTCAGGAACTAGCCTGCAGCTAAATGGGGAACACCTGCCTCTCTGTATAACTGATAGTTGTCATTACGTTTGATGGCCGAGGCATTGAAATACCTGTCTCTTTAAAAAATTAAATGGCTAGAACCAAGATGATCTTGCAAAAACAAACTCTAAGAGCTATTAAAAAAAACCCTGGCAGGTAGTGACTTGTAACTTGGGGTACACTGTGCTGAGACATACCCCTGCAGACCCCTAAAGCACAGATGTTGTGTGCACAACACAACTATGTTTTCTGAGCGTTTTTGTGGCGCAGCGGGTTAAACCGCTGAACCATAAGCTGTCGATCGAAAGGTCGGCAGTTCTATTCCTGTGACGGGGTGAGCGCTCGTTGCTTGGCCAGCTCCTGCCAACCTAGCAGTTCCAAAGCATGTCAATGCGAGTAGATAAATAGGTACCGCTTGCGGGAAGGTAAACAGAGCTCCGTGTTCCAGCTGCATGCTACGCGCTGCGGCAAGGAGAGTCATGCCGGCCACATGACCACGGAGGCGTCTTCGGACAACACTGGCTCTTCGGCTTTGAAATGGAGATGAGCACCACACCGTAGAGTCGGACATGACTGAACTTAATTGTCAGGGGATACCTTTTTTTTACATAACTAAAGCTGCAGCATTTCAAGGATTTGAAGGGTCAAAAAAAAAACCCTGGCAGGTAGTGACTTGTAACTTGGGGTACACTGTGCTGAGACATACCCCTACAGACCCCTAAAGCACAGAAGTTGTGTGCAGAACACAACTATGTTCGTTTGAGCATTGTAGTGATGAACTCACAACTTCAGCTGCAGCAATTAAAGGGTTCAAATGGCCATAAAAAAAACCCTGGCAGGTAGTAACTTGTAACTTGGGGTACACTGTTCTGGGACATCCCCCTACACAACCCTAAAGTACAGAATCTGTGTGTACAGCACAACTATGTTTGTTTGAGATCTTGTGTTGTCAGTTCTATGTCAGGTCTATGATTTACATAGGAATGAATGGAAAACGTCCCTTTAAACCTCAATGACTGGCTGTTAGCTTCACCCATGCTACAGGTATATGGCACACCTGGGAATTTTTTTGCAGGTGGTTTTCTCTATTTGGGGGTAACTTAAACATGTGACAAAAACTGGCATTTGAAAGTTCTGGAGAAATATGGCCTTGGGTCGAAATGGAGTCCAGTGGACTCTCAGTTTATACCTGGGAAATAATTATAAAGCTTGAAAATTTCTTATTTACCTTTTATATTAATTGTGTTGCAAAAAAGGAGCACAGCCAACATATTTCCGAGAGCCGCATATTATACGTCAAAGAGCCACATGTGACTCAGGAGCTGCAGTTTGGCCACCCCTGGTATATATTGATAAGACCTAAGGAACTATAAATTACCAAGTTGCTTACTGTGGTGAACATGCAAGAAGTCTCTTACCTGGAGTATTCATTAACATAGTAAGGACAATTTTATCACTCTGCTGCTTCCCCACATTTCTAAATGGATAGAGGTGTGGTGGTAACCTCCTCATGTGGTTTATGACTAGCTCCCTATTTAGAAATATGCAAACAGCCATGAACGATTGTTGGTATTTCTTCTGAAGATGTCACTTTATGACATATAATACCCTTCCTTCCTCTCCTCCCATATCTTGGAGTTTTGAGAAGCTTGGGTGAAGAGGTATTTGGAGCTGATCGAGAAATTAAGGGGATAAGCAACCTCCTGGTCTTAGTAATAGGCTATCTCTTAATGCCAGATGCAAGGGAGTGGCAACAGGGTACAGGTATCTTGTTGTCTTGTGTTCTCCCTGAGGCATCTGGTGGGGCCATTGTGAGATACAGGAAGCTGGACTAGAAGGGCCTTTGGCCTGATCCAGCAGGGCTCTTCTTATGTTCTTAAATTCAACAGAATCAGTATGGTCAATACCTAGTATACACCAAAGTGTGGCATATGGAATTATCACACAAACATAGATGGAAATAGTTTTTTAGACACTAACTCTCTTCTTCATTTTGTCTTAAAAATATGAAATCAAAATGAATTCAGTTTTGTAATTGTATAATGGTTCTTCTATTACAGCTTTAATATTTCAAATACTCTTTCTTGTCAGAACATTTGGTCCTCTAGAAAATTATTTTGGAATGCAGAAATGAGAGAAGATGCGGTGGTTTTGTGTCCAGGAGTGTGAGATCTAAAAGGCAGTAAGCACTAGGAGAAATTGAATTGTACCGTTGATCTAAGTAGTGATACTAGATTACATAGAAATTCCAAAAGTTGTTCTCAAATCTCTTACTAAGATAAGGCATGTACATTTCATCCATTCGTGAATTAAAATCATTAAAAAAATTAAGTTCAAAAGAAACAATATTTCTCCAGTTAGTGCTTCAGAAATAAATCCTCAGAGTTAGTTTTTGTTATGTGTTGATTTAATAACTAAGGAGAGGACATGCATTCTGAGTTGGTGGCTTGCATGTGTATCCACTTATTGAATGCAAGGTCTTGGATTTTTCCATATAGGGCCCTTGAGAAGGAATTTATTGTTAGGGTGGAGTGACTTGAATCTTTGTGGATGATGAGTAGTGTATAAATTCGTGCAATACAGTTTCCTCCTACTCATAATTAAGAATGATTGTGTGGAGACTGTCACGAGACATGAAGAAATAAGCAGGGAAGAGGGAATGCACAATAAGCGGAAACGCAGGGCATTATTTGTAGCTTCTTGTTTCATTTAATATATTTCTTAAAGAATGTTAGGAATGTAGCAAGTGAAAGAACATGCATCATCCTTTGATTTTGATTGTGGTTAGAATAAACTGTGCATGAATAATGCTTGCTGTAATTGCCATATATGGGCTTTTGTAATTGGTTCTGCAAAGTGCTGAGTAACAGCTTTGTGAAGTTTAGCCATATGATCAGTTTCTTTACTATAGTTTAGCATTCTGTAAGGTAAGGTTTTCCAATAAGGTTGGTTTCTTTGTCAAGCTACACAGATTTCATATTTTATAGCAAGAGAACCTATGTGCATCAAAGAATTAAATATAAAATGGAGCAGCATGATGGAATTTGAAAAAGGACTGCCAGCATTTCCTATGTGAATTATGAAGCATTACAATTCCTATACTTAGATTTCTTGATAGTTATAGCTGCATAACAACCTCTGGGTAAGAAAATTCAAAATTATTCTGCTCTCGTTGTTTGTACTCACAGGACACTTAATAATTATTGTAGTTTTATGCAAAAATATGCCAATAATAGTATATTTATTAAAAACGTCAAACACCAAACATCAAATGACTATGAGCACTATCGCCAAACAATTTTTGTCACACTGCTTAAACTTTTGGCTGGTGAACATCTCCCTGCCTCAGTGACCCAGTCAGGAGACAGCAAATGCCAGTGACTCAATGAGGAGCCATTGCTGTGCCAACACGCCCCCCCCCCCAGCAGTCAGACTGAAAGCACAATCCTATGTACAGTGGCATCACTAGGGAGGTGTGGGGGGATGACACCACTAGTGGCCAAAATTGTGACACTTTGTATTTATGAATAATACCATCATGTTATATATCATTTGATGTGTAATTTGCAATGAAACAAACCATTCTGATATATGGTTCCATATTTCATTCACAAAGTGGAGGAAGGAACAAGGGGGTCTGCTGTCCTAGACTTACAATGCAATCCTGGATAATGAAGCACTGGGGCACGGGCACAATCCTTGGCGCTGGGTGTCGTAAACGCACAGTGAAGCTCGTTTATGGCACCCGGAGTGTAAGGGCTGCCAGGGCAAAGGCCGGCAGTCCTGGGGCATGGGCCCCCAGGCGCAGGGGGCACCAATCAGAAGGAGGTGCCAAATTGCAGCCGGATTTGGCAGCAATTCAGCAGCGGTGCTGCCAAAAAGCACCCCTGCGGTGGTTTTCCGGCCACTTTTAGGCCATTTGCAGGGTGGATCCTGCCAACGGCCTAAAAGCGTCCTAAAAACTACCGCAGGGGTGCTTTTTGGCCACGGTGCGGCCAGACTCAGCGGTGCTGGGGCAAGAAAGCGCCTCCCCAGCTGCTGCTTGCCCACTTTTTGGCCGTTTGCAGTGGATCCTGCAAAAATGGCCAAAAAGTGGGCAAGCAGCAGCCGGGTGTGTGTGTGCTTGCTTGTCGCGGTGCTGCCACTTCCGGCTGTGCCGTGACAAAAGGACACACACCCCCGCGTCACACAAAAGAGCACCCCCTAGCCGTCAGTTTTTAGACTGCTTTTAGGCCGTTTGCAGCACTCCTGAGCTGCAAACGGCCTAAAAGCATCCTAACAGCCGGGGGATTGCTTTTTTTGCAATTCGGTGACACCGCGGAAAGTGATGACACACCCCCAAGGTGCGGGGCTTGTGACGTCACGTGGGGCCGCCTCGGCGACACCCCCTGCATGAGAGTATAGCGACACCCCTGCGGCAGCCCTCTGCAGGGGAACTGTCCCTGTGCCTGCTGGGCAAGGTAAGCCCTGCACCGGCTGGCGGAGGGAGGGTGGACTGGGCAGCGAGGGAGGGCAGCCATTGGTCGAACTGAGTGGGGGGAGGACGGAGGATATTAGCCGTGAGCTCCACCGATATCCCCAGCCCTCTCCCGGCCCGATTTTCCTTTACACACCGGCCTCCAGGGGGCGTTTTTTAAAAGTAAAATAAAAATGCATCTTTTTGGGTCTCTCTCTGGCCTTGAAGCGGCTTCTTCTACCCTAGACTAATCCCGGAAAAAGCAAGCTGGGGAGGTAGGGGAGCTCTGCCCTCTCTCCCACCTTGGGAACTCCTCCGAAGCCCCTCTCCCATGGATCCAAGCAGGAAGGCTCCCCCCCTTACATTCAGGTCTCCATGCGAAAGAGAGGGACGTCCAGCTGCCTTCTCTTCTTCTTTCCTTTTGACTCCCTCCCTCTTTCTACCCTCCTCCTCCACTTCCTCACCCTTCCCCCCTCCCTGTTTCTCAGGCTTCGCGGGAGGATAGGGCCTTCGTCTCCCCCTCCCCACCCTGCCTGCTGCCCAACCCCACAGAGCTCTGCCCACAGAGTTTGTCATCTGTGAAATGCATGCCAGCGCTCCACTGACGATCGGAAAAGCGAGCACCTTTCCAATCGTCCCCTGGAGTGCAGACGAGGCATGCACTTCAGCTGACAAACTCTTCACAGCATGCCCCACCTGCCCTTGCTGACGAGCGCAAAGGCACTTAGCTCCTGAGCTCATTTCCACTTGTCAGCTGGAGCCCGGGGGATGCACTTCAGACAGTTTGTCGGCTGAAGTGCATGTCCCGGGCTCCAGCGTTGTCACCCCCCTCGAACCTTTCTCCACGATCAAAAGAGGGGGCGACAAAGACCTGGGCACCTTTCCTTTTCCTGCTGCCACTTATAGGTGCCCGTTGTCATCGCCCATCACCCTGGGGCGGCCCGCACCACCTCCACCCCCAAGGACGCCACTGGATAAGGAATGCTTATCAAAACTGCAAATTACATAAAACTGGGGGATAGCTAAAACTCTGGAAGATTGAATCAGGATTCAAAATGATCCTGACAGCTTTGATCATTAGGCCCATACTAACAAGTTGAAGTTCAGTGGAGACAAATGTAAAATTGTGCACATAGGAACAAAAAATCAGGGGCTCAAGTACAGAATGGGGGAAACCTGGCTTAGCAGCAGCATATATAAAAAGACCTTGGTGTCTCGGTGGACCACAAACTGAACATGAGCTAACAGTGTGATGCGTCTGCAAAGAAAGCTCTTGCATTATTGGGCTGCATTAGCAAAAACTTTGAGTCCAGATCACAAGTTATATAGTTCCACTATGTACTGCAACAGACAAACTCTTTCATCAATTAAACTTGTGTTTTTGTTACATAAAATAACAGGGAATATGTTTGCTGTTAAAACAACTACCAGCACAGATTTATGTTGCGTAGTTAATGCACCATTTATCTGTGCAAATGACACTGGCACTAGCTCGCATTGTAGCATCTCTGATGGATGCTGTCCCTCATAAGCATCAGACACTGAAAGTTGCCTTTGCTTTAAGAAGAAATTATTTTCCACAACCTCAGATATGCAGACGATACCACCCTAATGGCAGAAAGTGAAGAAGAACTAAAGAGCCTCTTGATGAGAGTGAAAGAGGAGAGTGCAAAAGTTGGCTTGAAACTCAACATTAATAAAACTAAGATCATGGCATCTGGTCCCATCAATTCCTGGCAAATAGAAGGGGCAGAAATGGAAGCAGTAACAGATTTTACTTTTTGGGATTCCAAGATCACTGCAGACGGAGACAGCAGCCATGAAATTAAAAGACGCTTACTCCTTGGAAGGAAAGCTATGGCAAATTTAGATAGCGTAATAAAAAGCAGAGATATCACCATGCCAACAAAAGTTCGTATAACCAGGGTGATGGTGTTCCCAGTAGCAATGTATGGTTGCGAGAGTTGGACCATAAGGAAGGCTGAGAAGGCCGAAGAATAGATGCTTTTGAACTGTGGTGCTGGAGAAGACTCCTGAGAGTCCCTTGGACTGCTAGGAGGTCAAATCAGTCAATCCTAAATGAAATCAACCCTGACTGTTCCCTGGAAGGACAGTTACTGAGGCTGAAGCTCAAATATTTTGGCCACCTAATGCGAAGAGAGGACTCTCTGGAGAAGACTCTGATGCTGGGAAAAATTGAAGGCAAAAGGAGAAGGAGAAGGCAAAGGATGAGATGGTTAGACAGCATCACCGATGCAACGAACATGAAAATGAGCGAACTCAGGAAGATAGTGGAGGACAGGAAGGCCTGGCGGGATATGGTTCATGGGATCACGAAGGGTTGGACACGACTTAACGACTGAACAACAACAATCCTGGTACAAAGAAACAAATGTTCTTGGGTTGTTTCTAGTCATTTTTGGGTTGGAAGTTTCTCTGAGGAGGTATTCCATTTTTATGAAGCAACTTATTTATGGAAGTCATTAGCTGGATTCTGCTCAAATTCCCAAGTATTGAGTGGAGAATCTTGAATATCTTTTGAGGCCATGTCTTTACTGGCAATAAACATGCTTCATCCCAATTGTGGAAGATTTCATAACATTCAGAAATGCTGAGCAATATATTTTCATTTTGTTATGATTCTGTGAATTACTGACTTCATCAGAGTTCAACATCTGATAAGACAAAGCATCTGGCAATCTGGAATCTAAAAATCTAAAAACTTGCAATCTAGAATTCAGCATGCTTTTTTTATTCCCAGCATTTCCCCTCCCTCTCACAATATCACCACCTTCCATAGCAATCTAGGAAAAAGACAGCCATTTTTCAAAATGGTCACCAAATCATGGGATATAAAATCTGGCAGCCTAGATTTTTGAATTCAGCTACTTTTTTTCATTTGGAGCACCTGGTTGCTACTAATTCCCCCAAAATATGTTCACCAATTTTTCTATTGACGTTTCCTGGATTTTTTTTACTAGTCTAAATGGTAGTAGTAGTAGTTCCATTGGTTTTTCTATTTTTTTTCTAGATTTTCTCCTGTTCCTCGATGAAACCTGACTGACTAGAATGTTCTAAATAAAGTTCCACACTAATTTCCTAATGCATTTTTGTAAAAATTAAATCCATTGATGTGTGAAACTGAAGATGATTTTTAAATTGGCTAATACACTGTTCTGAGTGTATTCACTTTGGGTGTGTCATCAGCTATAAGTGCTGCTCAAAAAGGTTAGCACAGTGTGTTTGTTCATTAGTTATTTTTAAAACATATTGGTCATCTCTACAGCAAACAATTTTATTCTGCCACAGAAAGTAACCTTCACTATTAATAGCTGATAGTAATACGATACACTGGATACAATAGCTTTTTTTTTTACTGAATACAAATGAAAAAGATAGCAGTTACTGCTGTACCAAATATGAGCGACACAACAACAAAAGTTTGCTAACCTGTTTTAGGTTGCTTTTAAACACTGCCTGGAAAAGGTAAAAACAACATGTTTTGTTTACAACTGGAAAGCATTTTACCTAGAGCTGCAACATTGGTCTGATATAGTGCTCTCTCAAAGACCTTACCAGTAAGAGTAACTATACATGTATACAATTACACAAAATTGTTTTTGTGTTAGTCCCATGATTTGCATTAGTGAAAAAATGTGCTAACTGTTGAAGTATGCACATCGAGGGCGTTTATGTTGAAAAGTAAGATAAAGATAACTTTAAACATCACATTTTTGCCTAAAAAGGGCATTATCTTACCTGCATTGCGTGTCTGAAACAAAATGAAGTCTTGCTTCATTATTCACTATAATATCTGTACATGTTTCAGAGTTTTCCATTAAACCTGCTTGGTGGTTTTATTTGTTATGCCTTGTTGAGGAGACATGCAATGGGGGGGGGGGGGGGAAGCATGCTCCTGTGTTCAATGCAAGTTCTCAAATGTACTATTATAGGCAATGTGATGCTATTCTCTCCCACAGTAGCAACCCAACAACAAACCATTTATGCTTGAAGAAAACACCACAGAAACATGGCCCAGTGGTTTTTATTTATGGTTTTATGGTTGTATTGTTTTTTAACTGTACACGACCTTGAACATAAAAGAACAAAGGTGTTGTATAAATCTTTTAAATAATTCATTTCAATTGTTTGCTACATTTTATGCTGGTACTGTTATACATTTTGAGAATTGTGAGCTGCAAGATGCATTTGTAGTGCTTTAAAGTCCTTATAACTGTATTAAAGCTTATTTCTGATTCAGCATAGCTTGGGATTTTTAGTATTGTGGTATCAAGGACAGTACCTGCTATCTGTTGACTGAAGTATGTCTGTTTTCAAGGGAACAAGAGAAACTGAAGGAGAAGAAGAGTCTGGTTTGATTCAGCCTGCAGAAGTATTTGCTCCCAAAAGCCTGGTGTTGGTGTCCCGGTTAGATTATCCAGAAATTTTCAGGGTACAAAACTCCTAATTGTCATTTATAATATATGTCAAGGTGGCTTTAAAAAATGTAATCTGTTTGATTTTAGTGAACAGCACAGGTAGTGTATATTTTTCAGCTAAACACACAACTAAAAAATTAAACTTCAGAGCTGTTATTTTGGTTAACATAATTTCATTTATTTGCTTATAGAATAGAATGACACTGAAGCAGCAGCCATTTGGGGAAAACCTTACAGCAGACAGCAAACAGGAGGCAAATGGGGGAGGGAGATATTTGAGCCTCCCCCCACCCCCTTTTGTCTCTAGAAATGAGTGAACGTTTGGCACAATTCTAATAAAATGAATAGGAAATTTATTTAAATAAATAAATCCTTTCTAAAATATTTGGTTCAGGCTCTGCTATTTCTGATGGCCCGTATGCAGTATTACTTTCACAAGGCTTTAAGCTTGTTCACACATTGAGCTTTAATATTCTGTGTTCCTAGATGTCTTAAGTTCAACAGCAACTTCGGGTAAACCTTAATTTGCATTCGTTAGCTTTCTCTGTATTGCCTCAGTAGGAGCTGGCCTTGCAGTCACCAGCTTATTTCTGAGACACCTCTGAGTGTCTACTGAGATGTAGATGCTCAGATGTAGTTGTCTACAGGCAAAAATTTGACAAATAATACTTCTTTAGCCCAGACCCACCTAGAGATTATTCTTTATTTCCTCCCCCTCCCGACCCTGCACTTCGCTTAAACATCTATATTATGTCTTGCTGAATGAAGTTCAAGGTGGTTAATAATGACACAAAACTTCCAAACCACACAAATATGGATGAGCTAGGTTCACAATGACTCGCATTTTGTACTGTGTGGAAAAGTGAAGAGGATTCTGTCTGGAGCAGAGGATCTCAACCGGTGGTACACATACCACCAATGGTGTGCGAGGTGGGTGTAGGTGGTATGTGCTGTACCCGTGAACACCCGCTTTGTGTCATGGAGGCCTCGGTACAAGCATGCAAACGCTGGTAGGCTCGGCTTGGCGGCCAGATCTCCAACATGTTGGTTTTGCACACTGGGAAAAGCCCTCCCACCTGCCCGGAGCCTCTTACTGGTGTTTGCAGGCTTGCACCAAGGTCTCCAACCTGGAAGTAACTGGCGATGACATCTCCAGTTACTTCTGGTGGTATGTGGGGACGTCTGTGGTGCAGTAAGTGGTACTCTGGGTCTGGGTGGTTGAGAACCCCTGGTCTGGAGTTACAGGGAGGAGAGGAGAATACAGAGGTTGCAAGTGTGTATGTGGGTGGGGGAGGCTGTTGCCCCATCTCAACTATGTTTTCAGTTGCAACCCACTTGGGAATATCCATTTCTCATATTAATTGATTCCAATTGGCTCACTTACTTATTCTTACTGAAATCATATCATATAGACTTGGAGGGGGCCTTCAAAGTCATTTAGTCTAACCCCCTGCTTGGAGCAGGAAAATCCTCCCTAGAGTGTCTCTAAAAGTTGCTTGTCAAGCCTCTCTTTGAAGATGTCCAGTAAGGGAGAGTCCGCTACTTTGCTTGGTAATCTGATCCGTTCCTTGAACCACTCTTACCATTAAGCAATTTCTCCTGATATTCAGTGGGAATTGCCCCTCCTGGAGGTTAAACCCAATGGGATTATTAACATTTGGTTGGACAACCCATATGTAGAATGCTCATCAATGGCTCCTCAGCAACATGGAGGAAAGTTTCAAGTGGAGTACCCCAGGGCTCTGTCTTGGGCCTGCTGTATTCAACATCAGTGACTTAAGATGGAGGGGTAAAAGGAATTCTGATCAAATTTGCAGATGACACTAAACTGGAAGGAATAGCTAACACTGCAAAGGACAGTGGACCTTGATAGAATGGACCTTAATCCTGCTATATACTTAGATTGAAAAAAGAAGCTTAAGACTTTGGTGCTTTATTAAGCAAAATAATTTTGTGGCATGTTTTAAGTATCTTAAGATTGAGTTTCTTGTACTAAAATGTATATTTTTCAATAATTATCAGTATTTGGTTTCCCCAGGTTCCAATTTTATATATTTTTATTTCATGTTTTAGGCTTGCCTTGGCTTGGTCTACACTGTGTACGTGGACAACCTGAATGTCTCACTCGAGAGTCTCATTGCAAATCTCTGTTCATGCTTTGTCCCTGCTGCTGGAGGGTCACAGGTAAATAGGAAGTAAGAGTATTTATCCAGTTAACTTAATTTATGAAGAAAGCAAAAAATAAATTCTTCAAATATTTTGATTTAATAAAGGACCATAGTTCAGTTGAATCTGTCCCAATAGTCTGTCTTCTAAAGACAGCAAGAATTCCATTCCACAATAAGGTCAAAGGGTTAATTTTGTTGCTGCAATTGCCTTTTCAGGGTAGAGTATAAATTCTGGAACTTTGCAGACTGCAGCTTCTTTTATTTTGGTGCTTTAAAATATTCCTTTTTTTTCTTGGTTTGCATGGAGTCTGAAGGAGGGGAGCTGATTTTCCTCTTCTAATTTGCTTTTCTTGAGTCCTTCAAGTTCTGATTGAACTTTTAGTGTTCCAAAGTCCATACATTTCTGTGATAATATTGCAAATTCCTATTAGTGTGAAACTGAAGGATGATGAAAACTAGACTTTAACATATTTTAAGAGTTGATTCTTTATAAACTAATGTTCTACTGCATATTGGTAATTTATTATTAAACAGAACTCCCGTATAGGTATGGCCTCTTTTGTTTTAACAATGACCATTCTCTTGCCATAGGAAAATTCACAAGCAGGGCGTGGTGATACCCATCAATAAAAGCCTTTGCTCGCCTCCTTCCAATTGCTACAAACATTACTCTGCTGACAGTAAATTGAAGTACTGTCATGCAGTAGTGGTGCCAGATTATTGGGGCCCTTGAGGAAAAACTCTTTAGTGAGCCCCCACAGTGTCCCATCCACTCTCTTATTGGATGTTGCCACAGGTACTGAGGGTTCAATTTGGCCACCCTTGAGCTAGACTGTCCTAACAAGGCCACCAGACAACCAAAGGGTTAGGTGCAAGCTCAGGTTCCTTTCTATCCCTCTAGTTGCTTCCTTTCTGATTCTTGCTGAACTGCTGGGATGGACAAGTCTGTTCCCTTCTGTTTTCCCAGAAGGAAGTGAAACACCTGCCCTCACCTTGGGGTATTATGTGATGTATAGAAACTCAAGGCAGGAGGGCTTGGGGGAGAGAGGCCAGCACTTTTTCAGTGAGCATATGGCAGTCACCAGAATTAAATTTATGGTTGCGACTGCAGATTTGATTGTCTGACAGTGACATTTGTGACTGAAATAGCAGCATAAACATATTCATCTGATAATTGGGGGGGGGGAACTTTGTTGCATATAGAATAATAACGTACTAAATATCTTTCTACAGAAGTTATTTTCCTTGGGAGCAGGAGACAGACAGCTGATACAAACTCCTTTACATGATGGTCTTCCTGTTACAGGAACTAGTGTGGCTCTTCTGTTTCAACAATTAGGTATATCAGTTTTTGGATTAATGTTCTATGTTTTTTACTAAGTTTCTAAAATGATTACATAAATGCAATAGTAACGTTTGCTAGTTTTGAGTTTCAAAAATAAAGGTTTTACTTTTCCTGTGTTGTGGATATTGTGTACTAGTGATGATCTGAGTAACTTTGTTTCCCTCAGCTGCATCCAGTGTGTTTACTGCTTGGCTATTCATACTTTCCCCCCACAATTCAGGCAAACATTCTGGGGCTAGTATAATTTACAATGAGTTGAGGAATTGTACCACATTTAGTAATATGCTAGTCAGATCTGGCCTAAGTTGGACTAGCGCCTGAGGCCACATTTGAAATTCCCCCTGCTTTTGTTCGGTATGTGTGTTAGCATGTGCCCTCTGCCACTGGCTCTGAACTGGAAAGATTCCCCCACCCCCTAAAAAACACAACTTTGAGCAAATGGTAGAGGAAGAGCAGTGGCAGAACGCAACAGTGGTATAGTGATAGAAACCATAATCTTTGGGAGCAGTCCTGGAGACGGGTCTTCAGCTCGCCCACTCACTGCCCTTTCTAACCTTTTTCTTCCTCCATCATTGCTGTGCTGTTCTGTGTTTTGAAATTTAGCAAATCTGGCAAAACTGGCCAGAATATGTAACCTAGGAGAAACATCACTCCACTTTCAAAAAGTAAGTGTTTTCCTTTTTTGGAAGTGGAGCAGTGTTTCTCCCATCTTTGTTCCAGCTAGTTTTGCTACTTTATTTCAAAACACAGAGCAGCCAAGGAGGAGGCAAATGGATGTAAGTAGAGGTGGCCAGTTGGACACAGGGTGCTACCTGTGCTCATCAACTATCCATGGCAGACTGTCTCACTTTGCAACATGGATTGACCAACCCTGATGCTAATTTTTGATATCAGTCTCTGCATCCACCTGAAAGTAGATGTATTCCGGTAAGTCAGTGACAGTTCCAAAGTTTTTTCTGTGAACTAACTTTTGACTTTTTTGTCTCAAATTACTTATTCTTTTTGTGGCAAACCTAATCTTTCTTCTCTTTAAATGCCTCTCTGTAGCAGACAAAGTTAAATGCTAGGCAGTCTTTATAAAAAGGTAAAGGTGACCCCTGACAATTAAGTCCAGTCGTATCCAACTCTAGGGTGTGGTGCTCATCCCCATTTCAAAGCCGAAGAGCCAGCGTTGTCCGAAGACGCCTCCGTGGTCATGTGGCCGGCATGACTCTCCTTGCCGCAGCGCGTAGCCTGCGGCTGGAACACGGAGCGCTGTTTACCTTCCCGCAAGCGGTACCTATTTATCTACTTGCATTAACATGCTTTGGAACTGCTAGGTTGGCAGGAGCTGGCCAAGCAACAAGCGCTCACCCCGTCGCGGGAATCGAACTGCCGACCTTTTGATCGACAGCTCATGGTTCAGCGGTTTAACCCACTGCGCCACCCTCTGGTCTTTATACTTGATATTAAATGCATTCAGCTGTGCCCCTTTCCCAAGTGCACAGTGTGCATTTCATAGCTGCTGGAGTATAGTCAGTCATAATAGGTTTCGAAATTAATCAGTCTGAATCCATAGCAACACTAGAGGGTCTATGTCAGGGGTGTCAAACTTGTTTCATACATTGGGCCGAATAGCATTCATGGCACCCATTGAGTGCCAGAAGTGATGTCATTAAGCAGGTGATGACCAGACAGAAGCACCTTTTTCTCACTGAGGAACTCATTAGCTGCAATGATAGGAGAGAAAATATGCAAATCTTGATCATATTTTCAAGTTAAGGGAGAGCCCAATTATCATACAGGCCGCCCTTCCAGCAGTACCCTTGTCACTTCACAGCTCAGCAGCTGAGAGGTGCTCTGCAAAGTGACCCTCAGCAGAAGCACCACTGCTGAAGGGCAGCCTGCATGATAATTGGGCTCTCCCAGCATCTCGGCAGCTTCTCCCTTCTCTCTTTCTCAGGCCACTTGGTCTGCCTCTTCCCCTGTACCATTCCTTGCCTTCTGAGGCCTCCTTCCATCTCCCTCCCAGCACCTCTGCAGAAGCAGTTGCGCTGGGAGAGCCCAATTATCTCATGGGCTGTCCTTTCAGCAGTGATACCTTAGCAGAGGCAGCACTGCTGAAAGAGTAGCCTGTATAATAATTGAGCTCTCCCATCCCTGCCCTTTCAGCAATGCTCCTGATGCATCACTTTGCAGCTTAGCAGATGAGAGCAGTTGATGATGGTGCTGGGAGAGCTTAGTTATCACAAGGGCTGGTTAAAGAGCTTCTCTGGGCTGTATCTGGCCTGTCAGCCTTATGTTTGACACCCCTGGTCTATATGCTTACCCTATAGTTTTGCTCCATTCTTTTCACAGCAGAAATACAGCTCAATTGAGTTATGTGGTTTCAAGTCAACCAGCTTGCACTGGTACAAGAAAGCACTCTGGGTCAGAGTACTTTCTCTCCTATGTTATTGGAAAGACATGGAAAAGTAGTAATAGCAGTAGGTACATAACTATGTTTCTGAAACAGTGGGTTTCAAGAGAAGGAATTTCTCAAAATCACTAGCTACCTTTAGAAAATACAGTTGGTCCACATCATACACACATTTTATTTGCATGATTTCAAGTACTGTATGTGTGCTCCCCCCCCCCCGACAGGGAAAAAAAGCAATTTAAGTAGTGCAGCAGATTCTACCCACCATTCCAGTTGTTCAATATATGTCCCAGAGCAAGCCTGAAATGGAAGAATTAAGCTACTTTTTCTCTGTCGTCTCAGTTCCAGACATAGTTCAAGTGTCTCTTGTACTGTGATTTTGGTTCTTAAAGAGACAGTATGTATTTTTGAGATTTGACTATGCAATAAGCAATTTTGGCTTTACGTGCCAACTTCAGAATGTGACCCTTGCATAAGGTGCAGCTTGTATGTATAATACATGCATCTTGAAAGCTTCTCGTATCCTTTTTGACATTTTTGTACAAACCCAGAAATGCAGGAAGCAGTAACTACCAGGGGAAAGTACCACATTGAGCATGGTTTTGCAGTGGTTGTGTTCACCATGTGCTATCCATGCTGATATCACAGTTCCTTGGTTTGCCATGTGGGTCTACTGTTGGTTAACATTCTGGTGCATGCAAGTGTTATGTGGCTTGTGGATCTGTGATATGTTGAATAACCATTCCAAAGGTCTAGAAAAACTTCCCTGCTACCATGCCCTCAGAGCGGGGCAGAACTCCATGTACTTCCAAGCTTGACTGTTCTTTCTTCCATTGCCCCATCTGCCTTTCATATAGTGCAAAACAGCTTCAGCTGTCTTCAGGTTGACTGGTTCCTGATCAGGGGATGAAATGGGCTGTTTAACCCCTTTCTCCCTGGTTATTTGTGCAAAATTCCCCCTGCACAGCTGCTTGTCTCCCTCAAAAGTAAGAAATATGAATCCTTGTATCACATATGAGTGAAATCAGTATGATTTTGAAAAAGTGGTTAGCAAGGAAAAGATTAAACAGCACGCTCCCTCACCCACTGGTCATTCAATCTGAAGCCACTTACAGCTGCTTTGCACTTTAACATGGAAGTCGGTGTGGGATGAAACTGCATATAACATAGTTCTGTCCTTAATTTAAGATAAAAAAAGCCATAACCATGCCAGAAATACCAAACTTTCAGTTCTCCAAAAATGTGCTAACAAGTTTAAAACATTCACTGACTCATTTTTGAGTAAAACAATCCTATTTGTCTTACAGTTTCACTTTTAGTTGAACCACTTGTTTAGATAGGATTAGGAACTGGAACATGGGGGCAACTGGACTTTAAAAAAAAACTGGGCAAATTACAAGGTGAAAATAGATAACATTTAAGCTCCAGTGATTCAAGCTGAGGAAAGTCCGAAAAACTTCACATGCACTGGTGAAGAAGTTCCTAAAAGCATGCATATTAGATATTCCATGGTCAGTAAAAACATACTTTTTAGTGTACACTAATTTCAAGCAGACCATTTGCAACAGAAATTAAATTTAGCAAAGATGTTTAGTGTACTCTATCATAGCCGACTCGTGGTTCTGCTTCTGTTACAGATTGCTTTCAAATGTTAAAATAAACCTTATGCTGGAATGAAAGACTGGAAAATTTTGAAACAAGTTTCTCAGACAGCATGAATACACCCTAAGCCACAGAAAATGCATGTAAGTGGTTGGAGTTGGGAAAACTAGTACCCTTGGATCATAATACTGACAAAGCAAATTGTAGAGTACCATTATCTGAAGCCTTGCTTTGGAATGTTTGAAGAGAGTCTCGGCAATATCGGCTTTTGCATAATTCATCCTCACTGATTGTCAATGAACATGAACAAGTTTTTCCTGCCTAACACTGGCATTTTTCTTGGACTTGCTCAGCAGATTTCATGCAGTGTTATAACTGAACACTGGCAATGCAGCATATTCATAACGAAATTTGGGGAAATCCATCATGGGTTGGAGGAGGATGAATTGAAAGGCCAGTAAACAATGCTAAAAATGAAATTCAAATATTGCCAAACAAAATACTTTTGCCATTCAGGAATAAACCTGTGCTACAACCTCATTTACCCAAATGGCCATAGAGTTACAGTACTTGGTTGTTTCCAAGAGAACGCATGTTTACTTGTATATGCTCCAATCAAGCAGAATTCAAATTGCAATTGCTACCACGCATTCTCCTTCCCAATCCTTTTTCATGCTATCCTGTTCTACCTGCAGCATCCAAAATACAGACAGTTTGGCTCCATAAGAGCTACTTATGGAGATTCTCACCTAAAACTAACTTTTTTTTATTTTGATACAATATTATCCACAAGAAGAGAATACAGCATTCAAGATAGAATCTGTTAATTTATGTACGAATGGTCAGAATTCAGAGCTGCGGTGGCTTAGTGGTTAAGACACTGAACTGCGGACCGAAAGGACAGCAGTTCGAGACCCGAGTACCGTATGACAGAGTGAGCTCCTGTCTCCTGTCCCAGCTCCTGCCAACCTAACAGTTTGAAAGCAAGAAATTGCAAGTAGATAAATAGGTACCGCTGCGGTGGGAAAGTAACAGTGTTCCATTAGTCATGTCGTCCACATGACCATGGAAATGTCTTCGGACAGCGCTGGCTCTTCGGCCTTAAAGGGAAATGAGCACCGCACCCTAGTCAGAACTCCCCCCAAGAATACCACATTTAGCAGACTCATTGTTAGTCTGAAATCACAAGTTTTTAATGTAATTGACGTGATTCCATGCAGTAAACAGGATCAGAATCCCTAGTTGAAAATATGCACTTTGTGATTACTGTCTGAAATTTGCAGCTTCTGCACCAGATCAAAACACATTTTTAGCACTTCGTGGTTTTAATTTCTATGTATCAAATGACTTCCTGTTATCTTCATTTTGAAGCTCAAAGATTTAAATGGCCACAGCAGCAGTGCTTGTCAGCTGTAAAAGGATCTTTGAGAATTCAACTGAACTGTTCTTGAAGTAATTTCACCCTCTGGAGTCCTGGACAAGTTC
The DNA here is from genome assembly GCA_026170595.1 of Plestiodon gilberti rubricaudatus. Classification (NCBI taxonomy): domain Eukaryota; kingdom Metazoa; phylum Chordata; class Lepidosauria; order Squamata; family Scincidae; genus Plestiodon; species Plestiodon gilberti. Next base: position 231,119,810 of record JANXHW010000001.1, on the reverse strand, counting down.
ACAGTTAACTACAGTCAATGGCGTACCCAGCCGATTTTGCGGGTGGGGCCCGGTCCTCCCCGCCCCGCCCCAAAACTAATTAGCATAAACTATGCTAATTTTTTGCCGATTTTTTTCCCGCTTTTTTGGGCCGATTTTCGGCGATTTTAAGGGGTTTTTAAAGGGGTTTTTAAAGTATGTATGCTTTGCGGCACTTAACTTGTGTATAGGAGCCTCCAGCGAAGCGATCGGCTGACTCTCTCCAGCGACGACGTTCTCCAGGGGCGCAGATCGGCGATCTGAGATCGCTCCTCTGCAGCCCATGACTCGAACTGCTCATCGTAAGCTCATCGTTTGAGTTCGCGCATGCGCATAGCAAACAGCCATTCACGCATGCGTGAACTCAAACGATTAGCTTACGATGAGCAGTTCGAGTCATGGGCTGCAGAGGAGCGATCTCAGATCGCCGATCTGCGCCCCTGGAAGAGAACGTCGTCGCTGGAGAGAGTCAGCCGATCGCTTCGCTGGAGGCTCCTATACACAAGTTAAGTGCCGCAAAGCATACATAATTTAAAACCCCCTTTAAAAACCCCTTAAAATCGCCGAAAATCGGCCCAAAAAAGCGGGAAAAATTCAAATTTTTCCCGCTCTCCTCCGGAGCCTCCCGCCCCCCTGCACCACCTCCCGCCCTTGCGCCCTGGGGCCCTCCGCACCAGGGCACCACTCAGCGCACGCCCCTGACTACAGTGAAGAGCATGGCATACGCTTTTTGTGTGGCTCACAGGCTTTCAAAACATGGCATCTGCTAGTCCATGTGAGAGTTGGTAGGTGCCACATCAATCATCTACATTCTGCACTCTTAAATATTTCCAGATATTATCAATATTTATATACCTCTTTTCAACACAAAAAAAGTTATTTACATAGCATATTAAGACTTAGACTACTGGAATGCAGTGGTGTTGGGGGGTGGAGTCATGGGCTCCTGGACGCAGGAGTGTCGAGCTCGGAGGGGTGTGCTGCGGCGGCAGTGCACCCCATCCAGAGCTCAACACCCCCCCCCAAGCTCAACACAAGCCGGGGGTGAAAGCAGCGGGGGGGGGGGTGCACTCCAGTTTTTTCTTCTTCTTACTGTGTTCCTTTGTGCACCCCCCGGGCGGCCAGGCACGTCCTTCCTGGTTGGCCGGCAGTATCAAAGACGATGCTGGAGAAGGCTGCGCCTGCGCAAACTTTCTGCAGCCTCTCTAGCTCCCTTAGTCTCGCTGGCTAGAGGCTAGCCCTTCAATCTGTTTTGTATATGATCGAAGGATGAGTCCTGGTATTGAATCCCTCTAAGTCAGGCTTCTTATGCTCTGCCTGGTGCTTCCCTCACAAGTTGTCTAGAGTAAGAGTGCTCAGAATTAGCGTTGTCTGTGTGACTCAATTTAAAATAGAATGGGGACTTTTGACTTTATCTTATTTCCAGTGCTAAACCTGCTGTGAAGCACATCCTTTGATATGAGTGTGGCAAGAGTGTGGGGCTATGTAGGGAAGACTTTGTAATCTATGGACAGGAAGCAGAAGAGATTGCTGTTTCCTCTATCCTGGCCTAGTTTCCTGTGTACACAACAAGAACGTATCATTTTAAGATCAATTCTTTTCTGTCATGTTTCATCTTTCTTGCCCATCACTTTTTTTCTGTTTAACTGCATTATTTTGGTTTTCTTGTTATCTGTAGAACTTATTACATAGCTTTTGGTTTTGCTTATTGCAGAAGTTAGTTATGCATTCAGTAATTTTGTTGACACATTCTCAAAATAACATATTGCTACAATCTTGGTTTAGTTCCTCAAATTATTTCATTTGTTTCATTTTTCCAGGTGTCCAAATTTATTTATTTTTGACATTCCAAAAACTTTCTTAATTAGCAGTCCCATCCTCTAGACCAGGGGTTCTCAATCTTTCCCACGCTTCAACCCACCTCATCCTCCATGGATCACGACACGGAAATGACTCACTAACAGGCCCTGAAATCCTCTTTCTGGGTCACGTCAGGCCGTGCACGGTGCAGAAGCCTCCAGAAGCGACTTCCGATAAACATGTAGAGTCTAATAGAGTGGGTCACCATCCCAGTGCAACCCGGGAGAGGACTCCAGGGCCTGCCAGTGAGTTGTTGGGCTTCTGGAACGTTTCCAAATTGGAGCCATTCAAAGATGCGGGTGGGCCCAACTCACAATCCACCCGCGTGGGATCCACCACCCACCAAGTGAATTGCGACCCACAGTTTGAGAAGTGTTGCTCTAGAGACTGAAAGCATACTATTGTATATCAACGTTCTTCATCATCTGCATTTAATATTCTCATTTGTTACCTTTGAGTTTTATTTATTTTTGTTTTTATTTTATTTATTGCATGCAGCATATTTATTTTTTGAAAAGGTTCATATCTTGCCTCTGTCCTCGTAGACAAGGCATCTGAGGTGGCATACAACAAAATACATAATTATAAAACATAAACGCACAATAACAGCATGCCATAAATGCAGCAAAATAAAAGCATAAGGGAACAGCACAATATCATAAAAGTACAATATCATAAAAGTACATAATATACATAATATTATGTATAATACATAATACAATATACATCAAAGTACAACAGTACAATATCATAAAAGCAGTATTGTTTTTTCCCTTTCTTAAAATAAAAAACAAACAAAAGTCAGAAATGAAAGCAAAGGAACAAAACAGAAGGACAGAGGAAAAATTAGAACAAAAACAAAACTACCCTCAACAGTACAGTAACCAAATGCAAATTGAAAAAAAGTATTAACACCCAGCTGGAAGGCAGACAGGGAGGGAGAAGTTCTCAATTCTAAAGGGAAAGAGTTCTATAACTCTGGTGCTGCCACAAAGAAGGCCCTAACTTTGGTTGCCACTAGCCTAGCTTTCGGCCCAAAGAAAGGCCCTACCAGCTGACTTCAGGGGGCAGGCCATTTTGTATGGGAGAAGATGGCCCTTCAGATATCCTGACCCTGAACTATAAAGAACTTTATAGATCAAACCCTGAGTTTGAATTGCACCTGAAAATGAACCAGCATCCAGTGCGGCCATAATAGCAGCAATTGGACCGAGTCAAACTGCCGAGTTCCCACAATGTAGCCAATGCTCTCTTTCACTTCACTTCTTGACTGTAAATAAGATACTGGCATATTCTGTCTACATATTGATGCAGATACTCCATTTCTTTAAAATACAGTCAATCCCCACTACCCACGGGGGTTAGATTTCTGCAACCCCCCGTGGGTTGCAAATTCACGGGTACGGAATCATTGATCCTATGGGATCAATGGGGTTCCATACTGGGGGTTGAGGGGTGTCTTACCTGCTGCCTCCTGAAGGTTCCCCAGCCACTTCAAAGTGCTCCGTGTTGGTCGCAGGCGCCATTTTGAATGTCTCTGCTACACACAGGAACTTCCAGTGTGTAGCAGGGACATTCAAAGTGGTGCCCACGATCAGTGTGGAGTGCTTTGACATGGCTGGGGAAAGCCTCAGAAGCTTCTCCCAGTCACTTCAAAGCATTCCTCGCTGGTTGCAGGCACCAGTTTAAATGTCCCTACTGCTTCCGGAAGGTCTCTACTGCCCAGCAGAAACTTTCCAGAGGCAGCAGAGATCACGGAAAGCAAGACCCACCTCACAGATGGCACGAGGTGGTCTCAATCTTGCCCCTTGCGGATATGCGAATTTGTGTATGCCAAGGATTGAAATTAGACTTTGCCAACTTCTACATAGTGTTTTAGGATATGAAGACACAAAATGTATTATTATGATATAATTTTCCTTGATCTCTAGAAATAGTGTTGAAATGACATAGTAGAAAATGTATCATCTTGATTATCTGTATTCTGTATCTGTATAATGAGATCCCATTAAATGTATATTAGGATAGTGATTTAGGGTCACTGGAGCAACTGTGTGCTTGTACTGCAAGCCTGAGTCGGTGCAGGAATCTTAAGCTCCCTTTAGCCATGAAAGGTATAGTAGAGGAAGCAGCTGTCTAAACTTCCCTACATTGTTCTGTTAGCGTCTTACAGTTCTGTAAGCTTTTTCATAGCTCTGCACACCACCTGGGTGCTTCAACTCTCTCTTCCACTATCCTTTTATTGCTTGGCTGAAAACATTAAAAATGTGGCTATTCCTCTGGGCGCCATTTCATCCCCTTCCAGAATGTCCCATGACCCTCAAGAAAGGCTTTTAGGGGAGAGCAGAAAGGGGCAGGGAAGTAACCTTGCATAGTATTTGAATGCAAGCCATTAAAAGCTAGTGTGGCCTTCTCCCTGAAGTGCTATTTTTTTTTTTAGTTTAGGAATGTTTGTTGTAAAGGGAAGCATTCATGTGAGTTCTTGCTTTGCAGTTAGAAATGATGCCGTCTAGTTGCAGATTGCCATCACTTCTGCTGTTAGGCCTTAGGCCTAACAGGTCTTAACATCTGGAGCTTGTATAGTCAGCAGCCATCTAGTCCTGTTTCCTTAGTCTAAAGTTAATATACCCTTTTTTCTGTTACTCTGCATCATGTTTGCATTTTGTGATTAAAAATATTTATATCCTGCTTTTCAACAGTTCACCAAGCAGTTTACATATCTACGCACACACCTGTGTGTGTGTGTGTGTGTGTGTGTGTGTGTGTGTGTGTGTGTGTGTGTGTGTGTGTGTGTGTGTGTGTGTAATTTAAATGGCTCCTTGTCCCAGAGGGTTTGCAATCTGAAGAAGACACAGGAGAAGCACCAACACACAGCCACTGGAATGAATGCTATGCTATTGTGATTAGGGACAGTTGTTCTGCCCCTTCTAAATATAAGAGAACAACCACTTAAAAAGTACCTCTTAGTCCAAGGACATGTTTACATGTTGAGATAGTTGAATAGTGCTGACTTCAGTAACTCCATGCTTTCTTGTCTGGAGGTTTTTTTAATCGAACAGCATATAATGTTCAAGTAGTGTAGGAGATCAAACCATTGGGACACACAGAGGATGCTTTTGTATCAAACTTAGAAAATCCCCCCCCCTTCTGAGAGCCAGGAATTTGTTGTATCATATTCATTATTAAACTTGCAGCGCAATCTATGTAACCTTGCACCGGTGTAACAGCAGATGTACCAGTGTACGTGCACTTACACCGGTGCATCTACTGTTACACCGGTGCAAGGTTACACAGGATTGTGCTGTTGGTAAATTTCCTAATCTAGTGTCTATAACTGATAAGATGTTTAATTAAAATTAATACTTTTCATCTCCAAAAACATTGCACCATGGAATATTATAATTTGAACTGTCGTATACTTATGTGAATATGCATACTTAAATCATTTTTAAAAGAACAGGAAGCAAGCTGATTGATTACAGTTTTTTAAAAGTAGGAAGTTAGATATTTTAGCGCAAATTATATATCTTTTGAAATTCTTGACAACAGTGAAGGTCAGTCAGGAAACTGCTGTTCAAAATTTCTAGTATATGGATAATGTTCAACAGGATGTATGCTTTACTATGGAAGCATAATCTGTAATAATCAACATTAGAAAGATGGTTGATTTGTGTTTGTGTTGTCTGGTTTGTTTGTGTGCTGGCTAGTTGGCGTCAGATGTATCTTGAGTCTCAAGATGAGCAAAATAATTCAAGGTCACCAACAAATATAGTTCTGCCTTCCAGCATGAGGAAATAACACTGATCTATCCTCAGAAGAGCTGAAGGGGACATCTTACTTGTTTGTTTAGTCAAATGATTTAAGGAAGGAAGTGAAGTAAATAGTCGTTACGGTTAGCTATTCTGACTTGCAATATCGATGTAAGTTGTTTCACTGTATCTCACCTTATGCTTTTGTATGTGTATGGCTTGCAAACATCCAGAGTCTAGGAAACTCTTTATTTGAAATGATTTCTATAACCCCTGAGCTCTAAAATTTGACTCTTGTGATGCACACCTCCAAATGTAAACAACAATAAGTTGTTGTTTATATAGAGTTATCAATGTGTATGGCACTTTATAATAGAAGACAGACCCCTGCCCCAAGGGGATGGATCTGTGAGTACTACTGTTTGGAAAAAACAAAACCCACAGTGGCTTAATTGCTGCATTTGCTGACACTGTCACCTATCTAGTGCACATATTTATTTATTTAAATTAAATAGTATAAAGATATATTTATATCTAAATTTATTATATAAATAATAATAAATAAATATAATAATATTTATTATTATATTTATAATAATAAAATATAAAATATAATAATAAAATTATAATAATTAAAATAAATATATAATATAAAAATATAATAATAATAAATAAATATACTTTTCATCTCCAAAAACATTGCACCATGGAATATTATAATTTGAACTGTCGTATACTTATGTGAATATGCATACTTAAATCATTTTTAAAAGAACAGGAAGCAAGCTGATTGATTATAAGAACAGGAAGCAAGCTGATTGATATATAAATAATAAATTTATTTATTGGCGCAGGTGACACTTTAGAAAATTTGACTGTGACAGGTGGTACGCCTACATAAGAACATAAGAAGAGCCCTGCTGGATCAGGCCAAAGGCCCATCTAGTTCAGCTTCCTGTATCACACAGTTACCCCACCAGATGCCTCAGGGGAGCACACAAGACAACAAGATACCTTCATCCTGTTGCCACTCCCTTGCATCTGGCATTAAGAGAAGACCCTATTACTAAGACCAGGAGGTTGCTTATCCCCATCATGGCTTGTAGCCGGTGATGGGCTTTTCCTCCATAATTCTGTCCAATCCCCTTTTAAAGGCATCTAGGCCAGGTGCCATCACCACATCCTGTGGCAAGGAGTTTCATAAATTAATTACACGCTGGGTAAAGAAATATATTCTTTTGTCTGTTTTAATACTCCCTCTACTCAATTTTAGTGGATGTCCTCTAGTTCTAGTGTTGTGTGAGAGGGAAAGAACTTCTCTCTATCCACTCTCTCCCTCCCGTGCATAATTTTATACATATCAATCATGTCCCCCTTCAGGCGCCATTTTTTTTTCTGAAGAGCCCCAAACGCTGTAGCCTTTCCTCATAAGGGAGATGCCACAGCCCACTAATCATTTTGGTCGCTCTCCTCTGCACCTTTTCCAGTTCCACTGTGTCCTTTTTGAAATGCGGCGACCAGAACTGGACGCAATACTCCAGATGTGGCCTTACCATCGATTTGTACAACCGCACAATAATATTGACTGTTTTATTCTCAATCCCTTTTTTCTCAATCCCACCTGGCGACAAAGTTTGGGAACCTCTGCTCTATACTGTATAAATACATAATTTTCTAATATAGTGCACATATGTGGGTTTTTTACTTTATGGTCAATGACAGGGGTTCCCAAACTCCTTACCTTCGTGACCCACTGTGTTGTCTGCGGTAGATCTGGAGCCCGCCGAGGCCAGGAGGCTGCAACCTAAAACGGCGGATGACCTGGAAGTTGTGTCTAGGGGTCGCATGTGTACCCCGTGTCATTGGCCATGTGCTACGTGCACCAAACTGTGTTGCACCACGCATGGCATGACACATGGTTTGGGAAACATGAGCAACATGACATGTGGTTTGGGGAACACAGAAAATTGCGACACATGGTTTGGAAAATGTGCTGCGGCGCCAACATACACTTTGGGGGACGCAGCATGATGCAGCCAATGATGTGGGGGGCACGTGCTCCAGATGCGACTTCCGGGTCTTCCGCCATTTTAAGTTGCAGTTTTGGTGAGCCGGGACCCATTTGTGGGTTGTGACCCACAGTTTGGGAACTGCTGGTCTACAATATGTCTTACTGCTTTTGTTATCTGGAACCATCTGTTTTGCATGCGCTTTTTGTTCTTGCTTTTTACTTGGGGTGCATTTGAGTCTGGATTGTGTTGACTCTATGAAGTAGTGCCCTGATTGCAGAAGATGTTTCCATAGGGCCCCTGTGCCATATCTCATGCCATTCCTGAGGGTCCTCAGGCTTTCAAGAGCAGCTGTTTAGGTAGTTGAGGGAATGGGAAAGATCCCTTGCTCAAAGTTCTCTCTACTCCCTTGCAAATTTCTCTCTACTCCCTCAAGCATCTCTACTCTCTCATGGCCTCATGGAAAACAGAACCCTGGAAAGCTAGGGACTTGTAACAGTAACAGAACTACTGTACTAGTTGCAGTTGAGGTCTCAGGTCAGGAATCTACGAGAATGCCACACCAAGTCATAGCAATTTGGTATGCATAGCATCCGACAAGCTTTATTTTTTAAAAAGTCTGAAAATTGATTTTTTTTCTTCCCTTGAAACTTGGGACATGAAGCCTGTGTCCTATCAGCAGCAAGTTGCCTAGCACTGATCAAGCCAAGGTACTAATGGGACAGAATATTTGGCAAAGGGAAGACCTTTCCCAAAGCTCATCATATGAAGCACTGGCGTCGCTCCCGTGAAGCGACGGGAGCGGGCCGCTATGGGGTGACGCGCGCACGCGCATGACACGTCACCTCTTGCGCGCGTCGCCCCCCGAAGATGTCCCCAGAGACGTCCTTCCTTCTGAGGAAGACGCCCCCCGAAGACGTCCTTCCTTCTGAGGAAGGCCCGCTGTGCAAACGTTATTTAGGGTTGCCTAAATAAAAAGGGACTGCCCTTTTCCCTTAGGAATGGTCTGCGCATGCGCTAAAAAACGTTATAACGTTTGCGCAGCGGGCCTTCCTCAGAAGGCCCCAGACAGCCGGCCGGGGAAGACGTCCCCGAGCTGGCTGCAAAAATTGTCGGGCGCCCGGAGCAGCGCCCATCGGGCGCCCGGAGCAACGTCCGTCGGGCGCCCGGAGCGACGTCCGTCGGGCGCCCAGAGCGGCGCCTGTCGGGCGGCCCCCCATAGGGGAGAGGCATCACTAGGGTGACGCGCGTGCCCCGCTATGGGGTGACGCGCACCCTAGTGACGCCACTGATATGAAGCATCTTCAGATTGGGAGGGGGGATTTTCTGTGGCAGCCAGGTGTGTACATTTGAAAATGGGACAAACAGCATACTGAGTGTTCTTTCTCCAAACATTTTCAGGTTAAAGCAGAAAGGAAAGGTTTTTTTCTCTGTTAGTGGTCCATACATATGTATTAATTCATAAATGGTTGTTTTTTTTTTTAACAGTATTTTCACTGTTAGGACTATTTGACTTACACATACTCGGACTTTGAACTCTAAAATGTTGGCTCTTAAATGTGTGCATTTGCGATGTCACCTAGTGATGAAAGCAGAACTGATGAACTCCAGATCTTGGACAGCTGAAAACATATACTCAAATTCTTTATTTGTTTAAATAAAAACCTTATGGAAAATATTTGCTTGTTTCCAAGAACAAATTCCTGCAAGTAGAAAAGTGCTTACTCACCCAAACTGCAACACTGACTCGTGGTAGAGCCGACTTGCAATTTGCCATATATCATAGATATCACGACTGAAATACTTTAAAAACCTTTAAAAAAGAAAATAAAGGAATGTTTGGCTCTCGCAGTAGTAAGTACTGTGTCATCATTGCATCTTCTTGTTACTTTCAACTGAATGGGATTATGAATACTTATTGCTAAAAATGAGACATCCTGGAAATGCAAGGTATATTCAGCCCAGCACGTGTTGCCAGTTTCTGGAGCAGGAGTCTGCGGTTGACTAACTCTACCCTTCCTGTGTGGTTTCCCTTGCTCTTGCTGGGCTTTAGCAAGATGCTCAAGTGGTCTCTGGCTAGTACCTTCTGCAAAAGCAAAGGGCAAGGACCTGGCTATGTGCCATGTACACTGTTGCTGAAGTATAAATCTATATAAAGATTTATATTTGATATATCTATATCCATGTGTAAGATGTTGCTTTAAAATATGTTCAGTTGGTTCACTTTGTCTTCTAAAGTTCAGTTATTACAACTCTGTGCATAAGTATAATTTGAAAGGAAAAATGTTGATCTGGGTTAATAGTGTCATGAGTGGGTAAAGTATTTGAATTAAGGTATTTCTGTTAGACTTACATTCATCATAATCCATTGCATTGTATTTTTGTCACGTAGCAGACAAAAATAGAATGTTTTCCCTATAATCACCCTATTTTTCCTGTACTGGGAAAGTCAGGAGGAGTTTCCTGCATACTGGAGGTGAGAGAGGGAGAAAATGAGAACCAAGATAAAGAAGAAAATCATTGGTTTTGTTTACATTTCCCTCCTCCCGCCCTCCACTTCTTAGGTGACAGAGAGATGTACTTGCACACTATCTCATCTTGAAAGTGAACACTGGTAGTAGGAAAACAGCATACAGGCACAAGCTCTTGATAGCAAGAATTGGCAGGGGGTTCAGGTTTCAATACCTGCAGAATTCACCTGTCAGGCTAAACTCGCTCTCGCTCTCTTGTTGTCCTATGGCAAGTCCCAAGATCCTCTATGGATTCAGGTTTCATGCATCTTGCTGATTTCTAGTTTCTTTCTGTGGATACCTTTAAATAGGTTAATAGGTTAATATAAAGAAATAGATATGTGTCTTGACTTTTTTTTTAAGCTTCCTTTTGCATTGTGTGCACACATTTGGTTCTGCTGGTTCTGTTGCTGTTTGCAGAAATGTTAGTAGAATGTTGCACGGTGACATGAGGCACTGACTTAATAAACATTCCTCACAATAGGGAAAAAAAACCACTTTTCCAAATATGCACTCCCACTGTCATGAGTTTAGAGATGCCAGAACTTAACAAATCTCCTTCATCTCTAAGTCTAGTGGCAGGTATTGTCCAATTGTTGTTCTGTTAACTTGTTATAACATGTTGTCAGTGGGGCCTGTTAGCATTTGAATATATAAGCAGTCTTTTATCACTGAGGATGTGTGGCCTCTAAGCACATTGTTTGGAAGTAAATTCTGTTGAAACTAATGTGACTTCATACGAATATGTTCAAAATAAAAATGTGAAGGAATCTTTTCCAAACATGATCACACCTGATGGATACCATATGTATGTAGCAAGATATGAATGTTTGCTCTTGACACAACCTGCAGTTTCTGAAATACATTCTTAGGGTGGAAGTTCGGAAGTTCATAACTCAAAATGCCTGCATCCATTTAGTCATTGCATAGGCTTATTAGTGATCAGAATACTGTATTTTTTTCTGCCAAAAGGGATGCCAGAAGACACAAAAAGAACACGATCCTCAAAATTCTAAAATAACCTGATTCATTAATATGATTCTTGTAAGAATTGGTTAATCTTCTATAGTTTCTTGCATAACCTGTGTTGGCTTCTGTTCAGATTAATAACTTTTAGTTTATACTACTTACAGATAAATTTGGGTAGGCAAAGATTTTGAATTATTTTCTAAGCAACAGACTGATGTATTCAGAAACCATTATGTAAAGATTGGCATGTTAAGCTTGGTCGATAAGTAAACTGCTTGTCTGGCTCTTGAAACACAAGTAATTGTACTAAATGCCATATGAGGTCACTATTGAGCACTGTTGGGAAAATAGGATCAAATATCCTGAAGGAAATCTAACAGAACATATTCCAACCATAGGGAAACAATCATAGAGTGCTGTGTCCGCCTTAAAAAAAAAAAGCAAACAAAACTGGTAGTCATGGAAAAGAGAAGATCCCCAAAACGTAGCATATTGTATCCTTACCACAATTTTTCCTAAGTGAACCAAGAATTTTAATTACTTGATTTAACTTTCATTCTTCTGTGTTGGCACGGTATTTCTGTCTTCTAAAATTTTTGGGTATTTTTTTTAAAGGAATTCAAAATGTGCTGAGTCTGTTCTGCGCAGTCCTTACAGAAAACAAGGTCCTCTTTCATTCTGCAAGTTTCCAGAGACTGAGTGAAGCCTGTAGAGCATTAGAGTCTTTAATGTTTCCTCTCAAATACAGGTAAGATTTATTCACGGCATTGACACTGAGGACCAGCAAATCCATATTAATATGAGCCATACTAATCAGTATGTATTGTCTGATTGCAGTTTGGTATCCCTCATGTTTGTTAAAAATCATCATACACTTTTTTTTTTGTTCAGGTTATGTACAATAAGAATTTCATTGCTTAGATACCATTGCTCAGCTTGTGTGTGTGTTTTTAATACGTTTCAGGAACAAGTCAAAGAACACTTACGTAACTCTATTCCCATGTAAGATTCAGCATCAGGACTGAGACTGAGAAATCCTGAATTTCAATCCTGATTAGAAAGATCTTTTTAAATATATTATACAAAAGTGGCCAATAATTGTGTCAGAATGTTTAGGTAGCTAAGAGAATGATCTAAGATGTAATTTTCAGTGCATGGAATGTTAAGAAGGATTATTTATAGAAAATTTTGATTAAATTCTAATTAACTTAAAGCCAATGAGCACATTGGGTAAACCCAAGCACTTTGAGTAAACGTGTACAGGTGGGCCCCCATATCCACTGATTCGCTATCCACGGTTTCAGTTATCCATGGATTGTGGGGACCCCCCCCCAGGCTTTTACTTTTTTCCCAGTAAGCTTCGTTTCTTCCTTAAACAGGAGAAGCAGCCTCTGGCTGCTTATTACAGGCAAGTAGAACGAGACTAAGTCCTAGAGAGGCTCTGCAAGGTTAACAGAAATCTTGCAGAGCCTCTCCAGGACTTAGTCTCGTTCTACTTGCCTGCAATGGAGGCTGCTTCTCTGTTTGTTTTAAGGAAGAAACAAAGCTTGCTGAAAGAAAAATAAGAACTGGGGGGGGGGGGTGGCAAGCGTGCCTGCCTGCAGGGGAGGCAGGGTGGGGGGGGCCCTCAGGAAACCATGGAGGAGGTGTTCGCTCTTATCCACGGTTTCAAGTATCCACGGAAGGGACTGGAACATATCCCCAGCGGATATGGGGGCCCACCTGTATATACTTAAAATGCGTAGACAGTTGGTTCTAACTTCCACTACCTTCCTCCCCCACCAATTCCTGGCAAGTTTTGTTGCTCTTCCTTTAAATTTATTTTCTTGGTGAGAAGCAGTGGCATTATTAGGGGGAGTGTGGGGGCGACACGCGGCAAGGGCGCAATTGCCGCAGGATTCGGTGGTGGGCGCAAAAAGGCACCCCTGCAGTTTTTCTGCTGCTTTTAGGCTGTTTGCAGCGACAGGATTTGCCTGCCTGGGCCGCAAACGGCTAAAAGTGGCCGAAAAAACGCCAGGGATGCTTTTTTCATGCCCACCGTCGAATTGTCGCCAAATCTGGTGCAGTGTGGGGCTTGTGATGTCACGCCCTCGGGGTGGAGCCTGTGACATCATGAGGGGATGTCACGGCCACCGGCCCCAAGGGGGTGTAGCTGCGCCTCTGATGAGAAGATCTAGCTGGGACATGCATTATCATACTAAATATGTGTTGCACTCCTACTATGAATACACATGGGACATCCCAAGATTTTCAGGGCACCAAATGTTGTCCACTACGCCCCCTCATGTGGCATCATTCATCAACAATCTGATGTACTAAGCCAGCAGACATGAAGTGCAGCTTCCCTTAGTGCAACTCCCCGCTCTTCTCCTTTGTTTTCCTCTTCGTGAGCCAGGTGGTAGGCATGAGGCAGTGATGGCAGCAGTCTTTGCCAATCCATTACCTGAGGAAACCACCTCCATTCCCCTTACAAAAAATACAAGTTACATGAAGAACTACATTCCTGTCAGGTGTTCAGGCGATACACTGACATCATTAACTCGTTTAGGTGCCATATGTCAAATGTCATGTTTTTGCATAGTCAAAGAATTTCTTTAAGTGTTAAGGTTGCAATCCTGAACACACTTACCTGGGAGTAAGCATCACTGAATATAGTGAAACTTACTCCAGAGTAACATGCTTATGATTGCAGTTAAAGTTCTTAAGCTAACTTCTTTGTGTTCTATATGTAGGTCTATTTTAAGTATATTTTATAGGGTTGTCAACAAAATGCTTGTTAGAGAAATAATTGATTGTAGCCATTTTAACTAATTTTCTTTAGTTAAACATTTGTTTAGAATGTTTTATATTTCAGTTTAGATCTTGTATCAGGCTATTTGCAGCTCTTATAGATAGATCATTTTGCATTTGGAAAGAACTAATATCAAATGTGTTATCTGAATCCAGGGATGTTCGTAAATTGAAGGCAGTTTACCATGCTTTGGTTATACATGTAGATTTTCATGGCACGTTGCTGTGCACAGAGAAATAATATTTATGGGTTTTTTCGCCATGTGAAAACAGCTCTTTAACTAGAAGAAATAAAGCGAGTTCTTACACTGGTCCGTTGAGATTCCTATGGCTTTGATCCTACCGGTATGGAAAGCGGGCGATCCAAGCGGACTCTCCAAAGCAGACGAAGTGATGAAAACAAAGTCCTTTTTTCTTCTTGGCTTAACGTTTCATCCAGACCCTTTGGATTTTCTCAAAAGCAGAGAGAGAACTCAGCTAATGCTAAAAGTTGTTCTTGACCTTGTTCTGAACATACAGGGTTATAAGTGCAGCGAACGTTGAAAGCGCGGGAAACTGTCAATTGCCTAATTGAAAGCGGATGCGGTGAGTTCCTCGATGACCGCATGTAACCCCTGTGTTGCGCTCCGTGTCGTTTTGCTGTTTGAAGGCTTGTAAACGGAGGGGGGGGGAGAGGAAACTGTGTTTATGGGTGAAAGCAGACATTGTTGATGGTTTCTTGTTGCAGGGGAACGATGGATGCGGTGAGTTCCTCGATGACTGCATGTAACCCCTGTGTTGCGCTCCGTGTCTTTTTACTGTTTGAAGGCTTACTGTTTGAAGGCTCGGAGAGGGGGGGGGGAGAGGAAACTATGTTTATAGGTGAAAGCAGACATTTGTTGATGGTTACTTGTTGCAGGGGGACGATGGATTTCCAGATGACCGCTTATGACCTCTCTGGTGCGTTTCGTTCTTCCGGACCGTTTCTCTGTTCGTTTTGTTGCTGAAAGGCTTTATTTATGAATGGAACCCAAATCCTGTTGATGTAGGACATTTCCTGTTGACAATTCATGAGCAGTTTTGGTTTTCTCTGGGAAATTGAAATGGCTTCAAGATGGAGACGCTGTTTATTTCTTGGTTCATGAAATAAAGATCTTGTTTTTTGAAAACCAATAAAATGTCCTGTTTCTTTAACATGCAGGGCTACAGCAGATTTTTCTTCCTGTACATTTTTGACAGCTCTTTGATGTTCTTGTAATCTGGTGCTGATAGATCTTTTTGTATTGCCTATGTAAGAAGCAGGGCATCCTGCACATTTTATTTCATAGACCCCTGGATTGGACAGTGTGGGCCTCCTATCTTTAGGGTTTCCTAGTAATTGTTCAATTTTAATCGTAGGTAAAAATATAGTTTTAACTTCATGTTGTCTGAATACATGGGCAATTTTATCAGTAACTCCCTGTATATAGGGTAGAGACAACCACTTAAGTTCTTTGTTCTGTCTTTCTAGCTTTAATTCTTCATTTTTCTTGTTTATTTCTTCAGGCGTGGGAATGTGATTAAATTTGGTCAATTGTTTTTCCCATATCTGTTCTATTTGTTGTGTTTTATAGCCATTTGCCTGTAAGGTTTCTTTGATAACTGTTTTCTCTTCTGCTAGGGATTCCTTGTCACAAACATGTAGGGCCCTGTGTATTAATGAGTTCATCAAAGAGTTCTTTTGTGCAGGGTGATGATTAGAAGAGTGATGTAAATATCTCCCTGTAAAGGTAGGTTTCCTGTAGACCGTATGACCAAATGACAGATCTTTTTTCCTGGTCACTTTTACATCCAAAAAGGGGAGAACTCCCTCCTGCTCTACCTCCATAGTAAATTGAATTTCTGGGATTAGGCTATTCAGGTGTTCCAAAAAAGGGGTCAGTTCTTCTGTCCCATGGTCCCAGATACAAAAAACATCGTCCACATAGCGGAGCCATGTGGATGGTTTCAATTTTGCTGAGGATAAGGCTCTTTCTTCAAAGAATTCCATAAAGAGGTCCGCGACGATGGGACTCAGAGGATTTCCCATCGCCACCCCCTCTTTTTGTTCCCTAAAAACATTATTCCAAATAAAATATGTGGAAGTTAAGCAATGTTGATATAGCGGTATTAAATCTCGTGGTAGAGTAAGGTCGCTAATAAGGTTCATAACTTCTACCAGGGGGACTCTAGTAAAAAGGGGAGACAACATCGAAGCTGACCAGTATAGAGTTCTGTGTCAGTCTGGATGTTGCTAACAGGTCGATAAAATGATATGTATTCTTCACGTGGTGAAATGTATTGCAAGCCTTTACAAGCCTTCAAACAGCAAAACGACACGGAGCGCAACACAGGGGTTACATGCGGTCATCGAGGAACTCACCGCATCCGCTTTCAATTAGGCAATTGACAGTTTCCCGCGCTTTCAACGTTCGCTGCACTTATAACCCTGTATGTTCAGAACAAGGTCAAGAACAACTTTTAGCATTAGCTGAGTTCTCTCTCTGCTTTTGAGAAAATCCAAAGGGTCTGGATGAAACGTTAAGCCAAGAAGAAAAAAGGACTGTTTTCATCACTTCGTCTGCTTTGGAGAGTCCGCTTGGATCGCCCACTTTCCATACCGGTAGGATCAAAGCCATAGGAATCTCAACGGACCAGTGTAAGAACTCGCTTTATTTCTTCTAGTTAAAGAGCTGTTTTCACATGGCGAAAAAACCCATAAATATTATTTCTCTGTGCTTACCATGCTTTGTTACTTTTTGTTAATTTCAAAGAAGATTGTGCTTTCCATCCTAACGTTATACTTCACTATCTGTAGATTCCATGGGAGCTGAAGCATCTTATTTAATGTCTTATGCTGAATTTGAGGATGTGGACTGTGGTCCACTGAAGCTTTTGCTTCATAAGTCTTTCCGGTGCCACAAGACTCTTTGTTGTGTTTGCATCTTAAACAGAATCTACTCTCATGTAAAAGATGCAGATAAAAATCTTCTTAGAGAAGCAAGATGCTCTTAAAAAGGCATGTCAAATAGAAAGCATGCCATCCTTCAAAAGTGTATTGGCTGCTATAGTGCAGATTATGGCTTAAAAATTATAGAAATTACCAGCACAAAAAAGCTACTTCATATAAAGTTTGTTCAAAAAAGTTTCTGCGCATTTTTTTTTTTTACTTTCTTTCCAGTTACCCGTACATTCCAATTCTCCCTGCCCAACTCCTGGAAGTTCTTAGTTCACCTACACCTTTTATTATTGGTGTGCATTCTGTCTTCTGTAATGACATTCATGAACTTGTAAGTATGTTCAGCTGGGTTTTATTCATTCAGGTAATATAATAAATTGCTCAGCATCAAATATTGTATATAATTTTATGTAATCAAATGGATAAATCAGGTAATTTCAAAAACCGTAAAAAGAACATGGAATTCCCTGTGGAATTAAAGTGCTTGATCACATCTGAAAATCAGATTTGAAACACTTAATTTAACAGATGGAGAACTGAGGCTCAGAATTTTTACTTTTGCCAGGTCACCCAGTGACACACTTGAGATAAAGCTAGATCCCTGGTCCCCTGGAACCAAGCCTAAGGGCAACACTAGATGCAACATTAATCAGGTCACTGGTCCATATGTGTGAATTCAGGTAGAAATAGCCACACGTGTGTGTGAGATCAGGATTGGAGCCATAGCAGTGGGAGGTGTGTGTGTTTAAAAACTTTTACTCTTCTGTCACAGTCCTGTCAAATGCACAAACACACTGCACCTCCCCTTTGCCTCAAAACAAAATCTGTCGGTTGTTGCCACTGGCAGCCTCCCAAGTTCCAAATACAAGAGGGCATTTTTATGAGGGCCATGATGATAAAGGGTTAAAGAAACGTACCTCCTGGTTCCCTCTCCTCAGCATTTTTCACTTGAAAAAAAGTATACTAAAGGACCAATGACATGATTAATATCGCAACTAATTTGACCCGAACACTGTATGTTGGACCACACTGTTCTTCCATGGTATTCCACAATGGTATTCTACTTTGTGCTTCTTCCACAGAACCCTTATAGAAGTGTTATATGTTTAACTAATAATCTCCATATTTTCATATGTTTAATATCCACGAGTTTAAAAGCCATGTGAAAAGATTTTTTCCGTAAGGTTTAAAAATACACAATAACATTGATCAACAAAAAGTTCACAAAGCGGTTTACAATCAAATGATTGGCTCCCTGTCCCAAAAGGGCTGACAATCTACAAAAGATGCAAAACAGCCACCAGAAAAGACACTGTGCTGGGGTGAAAGGAGACAGTTACTCTCCCACTGCTAAATATAAGAGGAGCACAAATTGAAAAAGTGCCTCTTGCCCAGTTAGCAGGTGATTATTAAGATTTTGTCCACCCAAAACTTAACAATATTTTGAGGCTTTTAATAGATTTAATTTTTTCCACATTTTTATACCGCCCTTCCTCCTAAGAGCTCAGGGTAGTGTACCTGGTTCCTCTCCTCTTCTGTCCTCACAACAACCCTGTGAGGTAGGTTAGGCTGAGAGTTAATGACTAGCCCAGTGTTACCCAGGAAGCTTCATGTCCGAGTGGGGATTTGAACTTGGATCTTCCAGGTCTAAGTCCAACATTATATCACTTTTAGATACCCTCATCTCCCTCAACCTGTGACCTATCAAAACTAACCCAGAAGAGAGGGTCTCTCTGTACTGCTTT
Organism: Plestiodon gilberti rubricaudatus; assembly: GCA_026170595.1. NCBI lineage: Eukaryota > Metazoa > Chordata > Lepidosauria > Squamata > Scincidae > Plestiodon > Plestiodon gilberti. The sequence continues at coordinate 231,101,204 of JANXHW010000001.1, read as the reverse complement.
TGAGAAATCTCAGCTTTTGATAAAGATCTCCAAACAGGAGAGGAAGGTTTCCTAGGTGTGGAAGATTCAAATTATGTAAGATTTTATAGTTCACAGCAGTGTTCCTAGTTCCTGCCATGAAGTAAATGATGCTGTTCGCACTGGGTTGTAGATTGGGGGAGCAGAGGGGCGACAAACACATGCATGTCACCGCCCCCTACTCTGCCTTCACAGACAGAGCCAGCCTCCTTACCTGCCTGTTCCTCTGTGTAGACTCTTTAATAAAAGCAGGAAATGTGGAGCATATTAATATCACTTCGTGTTTCTTCGTGTTTCCTGTTTTGATTCAATAGCCCAGTGGTTCCCAAACTTTTTTGACTCGCGGCTCCCTTGACCTCCCTCGCCGTTAGCCGTGACTCCCCATTATAGTGCATGGAAGAAACAGGCACTCTTTACATGCTCAGAGGCACCCTTTCTTATATGTATGTGTATATGTATGTGTATATTCCCAAAACGAGCCCTAAAGTGGATTTTCCATGCTTATGCTGAGCAGCAGCTAAGCCAGGAGTGCGCAGGGTGGGGTTGGGATGCTGCCCTCCCTCCATTGGCAGGCCTGGGTAGAGGGCACTGATGTTGTCTGTGTTAGTCCTATTCATGGCAAGAGAAACATCAAAGCATGGGAGGGAAGCCCCAGTTGCACAAGAGAGAAAGAGAGAGAAAGCTAGCTCCTTTTGGTGTAGCATCTTTGCAAGATGAAAAACAGATTCTTATACTGCCTGGCAGTTTCCGGGGGTGGGGTGGGGTTGTCCCAGCAACTAGAGTGGGGAACTAACTTAGAGGTGGGTCAGAAAGGAAGAAGGAGAGAAATCCTAATAATTAATCAACCAAACTAAACATAGAAATCAAAGACTGTATGTAAAGCAGAACCTGCTCTGCACCATTTTCAATTGCAGTTCTTCCATTTGTTTTGTGTTTATTAAAAACATTCAACAGAAAGAAAATACTTTACTTGCAAACCTGCAATGTCTCAGGATTTGGAGAGAAACGCTCCAAAGTACCGGTACTCAGCTTATCAATAGAGTTGTAAATCGTTCTTTAACATAAGATAAGGGCTTTGCTCACGCTGTGGTTAAAAACAAGATGTGGAAACTGCCGTTGAGTGACCAGATGTGAAGAGGGAAAAGATCTTTTCCGGATCTTTGTTTTTGCTCTCTCTCTCTCTCTCTTGCAAGCAAGAATAGGTGTTAATTAAAAGATTAACGCGACGCCCCTGGCTGCTTTTGATGACGCACTTGGGAGTCGCGCCTCACACTTAGAGAACCTCTGCAATAGCCTGTATGATGGAAGGAGCCAGGTGAAGGATGCATGAGTTTGGAGGGTGACAGTGCTGGCGGGGGGGGGGGAGGCAATGGTGCTATTGGGCTGACTCAGGAAGCCTAATAGCTTCAGCTGACCCTGGTTCAAAGATTGATTAAAGCAACCTTAACTGATTAATCATATCATTGTCATGAGGCAGGCCACCATATTCTGTATCTGAGCATTTTCTAAACACTCATCAAAGGTTGTCGCAATTGATTTTTCTATTCCTGTTTCTGTTATTCATCTTTCTATTCTTCATGTTTATGATGTCAAGTACTCTACATGTTATTTAAAAAGCTATTAATTTGTCATGCCTTTTAGTTAGATGTAATCATTGCTGACCTGGATGGCGGTACAATTAAAATTCCTGAATGTATTCATCTATCCCAGCTCCCAGAACCACTGCTCCATCAGACTCAAACTGCACTGTCTCTAGTAAGTCTAATTCTCTGGTCACATGTGTTGTAAAATTCAAGTTGGAATGCGTTGCTTTTGTTCTGTCTTCGTCTCCAGTGAGTGCCATTTCTGTTAGGCACATTTCATAATCCTGGCATTCCTTTGATTGAAAAATATTCGTTTATTCTAAAATGAATTAGTTTTGTGGGATCATATTCCTTATATGCTGCATCAGCAGAGGACAATGCTGTATTGGAGAAAAATATTATATTTTTATGAAATATTTACCCTGTTTAGTTTAATATGTTGAGACAATTCAGGTTGTGCACAGTAAAACATAAATAAATCCTCTCCTGTCAATACAGGTGGGCCCCCATATCCTCTGGGGATATGTTCCAGGCCTCTCCGTGGATACTTGAAAACGTGGATAAGAGCGAACACCCAGGGGCGTTGGCTGATAGGGGGCGGTGGTGCGGTGGGCCCCAGGGCGCAGGGCGCTGGGCCCCCTGGGGGGGCACAGGCCGCCGTAAAAGCTCCGTTTTTTTTCAGTTTTTTCTGTTTTTTTTTTATCAATTTCTGGGTTTTTTTTCTTCTTAATATCGGCCCCCCGCTGCAGCTGCCGCCCCCCCGCTGCAGCTGCCCCCCCAGGGTGTGTGTTTGCTTTTGGCCACTTATCTTGATTCAGAGGGGTGCAGGCTCCATTTTCCCTGGGCGCCGCCATCTTGGACTGAACAAGATGCATGCTGGGGATTGTAGTTGCAGCCTTGCCTTGCAGCCCAGGAGTCCTGACTCACCCCCCCCAGAGGGCATTAAGGGGAAATACACCACATGTTTCAAGTTTATTCTGCAGAGCAAAATTCACAAAATTGATGTTTGGAACACTTTCAAGTTTATTCTGCAGAGCAAAATTCACAAAATTCACATCATTATGAATGCCTCATCATGTGTGCTGCTGGAAATGGAGACAGGAGGTACAAAGTGGACAAGGAGGCTTCCAAACTGAAATCAAAAATCCCAAAAATTTGCGGCGCGGCTGCGCCGTGGGGCATAAAGGATTATGGCCGTGCATTTTTATGGGGGGGGCGTCAAGAGTTTGGGCCCCGGATCAAAAATGGTCTGGCTCCTCCTCTGCAAACACCCCCTCCATGGTTTCCTGAGCCCCACCCCACCCTGCCTCCCCTGCAGGCAGGCATGCTTACCCCCCAGCTCTTATTTTTCTTTCAGCAAGCTCTGTTTCTTCCTTAAAACAAACAGAGAAGCAGCCTCCATTGCAGGCAAGTAGAACGAGTCTAAGTCCTAGAGAGAGACTGCAAAGTTTCTGTTAACCTTGCAGAGCCTCTCTAGTACTTAGTCTCGTTCTACTTGCCTGTAATAAGCAGCCAGAGGCTGCTTCTCCTGTTTAAGGAAGAAACGAAGCTTACTGGGGAAAAAAGTAAAAGCCTGGGGGGGTCCCCACAATTCGTGGATAACTGAAACCGTGGATAGCGAATCAGTGGATATGGGGGCCCACCTGTATTTCCTTCATAATTTCTTACATAGCCTTTGTTAGAGACCCTCAATAGTATCTGTCTTGCTCCCCCTCTCCAGTTTTGAAATAGTTGATTGTTTTAGAGTTGGTTTATAATTCTTTGCTAGTTGGTTAACACTTTGCTTCATCAGGCCATTTCCCTGCAGTCTGGGTTGTTGGCCCTTCCTCTCAAAAGGGGCTAGTAAGGAACTAAATGGGATGCAGGCCTGAGCTGTAGGGTTTAATATGAAATGTGTTTATTGTTCAGTCTGAAGAAAAATAAAATGGGAAAAGTTGGCAAAAGAGTGCTTATTTTGAAATTTTGTTTCTTGAAATTGTAGGTTTTGCATCCAGATTTGGAAACAGCAGATTATGCATTTCCTCCCCCACGAACAGCTCTATCACATTCCAAAATGTTGGTAAGACATTTCTTATGCTATAATAAGGAGGGGGGAAAGTTCTTTGTAGTTTTCAGTAATTAAGTTGTATTCATGATTAGCTTTTTTATTCTTCCAAAACATTTTTGATTATATGTTAGTAAATACACTAATAGTAATAAAGAAAATCACTAAAGTTTAGAGCAGAGGTTTCCAACCTTTTCAGACGATGTACCACTGGAAATAAGTGGCGATGATGTCATCACCACTTACTTCTGGGTTTTTGGACGCGCCGGAGTCCTGAAAACAATGGTAAGGCTGTCAGGGCGGGTGGGAGAGGCATTTCCCAGCATGGAAAACCTGTACACTCAAGCTCTGCCAGCTGCCTGGGACCGCTTACCGTAATCTTCAAGGCTCCGGTATGGCACAGCTGCTGTCTTGCTACCCACATGCCGGCATACCACCAAACAGCATTCTGTGTACCACTACTGTGTTTCCCCGAAAATATGACCGGGTCTTAATTTTTGCTCCCCTAAATGCAGTAGGGCTTATTTTCAGGGGCTGTCTTATTTTCAGGTGATGTTCCCAAATTGTGGCACGACCCCCTGACACTTACTTTGACTGATTAAAGCTTCATTCTTTCCCGAGGGTGCAAGACTCTGCAAAGCCTGCATTTGACTCCTCCACCATGTTAGAGAGACTCCGTGCATTAGACTCCTCCACCACTCCTTCACTTGCTAGGGAGGCCTGCAAGGCCTACAAGGAGACCTTGCAGAGTCTGTCTAGCACCTATGGTGGAGGGCTCGACTCCTCCACCATAGAGACTACGTGCTAGAGAGGCCTGCAAGGAGGCTGCAACCTCTAGGACCTACGCTGGATCAGGCTATAGGGTTGCGTTTCTATTCACATGTAAATCCCGTTTACGGATTTCTCCTGTTCACATGGTGTATCCCGTAAATCCTGATAATAAATCCCGTAAACCTCAGTAGTGCTTACTTCTGATTAGGTATGCATAGCATTGCCCTTTAAGACTGCTGCTTTCATTGTGCCATTGAAATTAATATGAAATAACTTTATAATTCTAACTTTAAATTTATATCCTGCCTTTTGCACTCTAGAAATTAGAGAGAGAGAGAGAGAGAGAGAGAGAGGAAGGAGAGATCTCAAACTTCCTCTCTTGGCTTGTGTATGAAGAAGATAATTATACTCAATTTGTTTGTCTTTCTCAGGATAAAGAGGTGCGAGGAGTCTTTCTCAGATTATTTGCACAGCTTTTCCAAGGATACAGATCTTGCCTTCAGCTAATCAGGATCCATTCAGAACCTGTCATAAACTTCCATAAGGTAAAAGCAAAACTGAGTTTTCGGCTTCCAGATAATGTTGCAGTGTTGGTTCTAAAAGGTTAAAATATGTAGGATCATAGTTTGACATTCCAAGATAGGCAGATTGCTAAATTCTGTAGATTGGATTTTTGTCTTTGCTTTCATTTTTTAGAGCTGTACTAAAGCTCAAATTGCATGTCAGTGATAATTACAAATAATTTCTACCACTTCCATTGCTACATGTGAAATTTCTAAATAACTTAGTCTGGAGATAGAAGTCTGAGAGCTGTGATGATGTTGTCTGCCCCTTTGTAGAATTCCTTCTTTTACAGGGCACACACATTCATTACCCCCTGACAGATTAACATACATCATCCAGTTCATAATAGTGTGCCACTAGCAGAGAGCAGGAGTGAATAATGTGCATCATATTGGATATAGCTGCATAATTCACTGAATAGTTTTGTAAAACAATCCAGATGACTCCAGCAAGCAAGCCAAAATAAGTTCCATAAGGAAAAATTAAGAATCAATCTTTCCTAGCCTATGACCTTAGAGGAAAGAGAGAATCTCTTCTGACCCAAACTGGACTGAGCATGAAGAAAAAACTTTTTGTAAAAGAACACTTTCTTGATTGTCTAGCAACAATCCACCCCACCCAGCATGCAATTTTTCATTTGTCCCATCTCGGAACCGATGCCCTAGACGAGGAGGGGCAAGGCAGGACAATGTGTTAGGTGGGATTTTTTTAAGGACCATATAGACACAACCTGATTGTAAATAATAACCTTTATAATTTTATCTAATTGTTTTGAAAACATTTAGGTTCTTTGCCTCACAGCTGTTAAATGGATTTAGGATATAGCTATTTTGCATCTTACCTTGTACAGTTTTTGTTTGCTGAAAGAAAACAGACTTCTGTACACATTCCAAACATATTTGGAATTAATATGTGTGTATTGATGGAAAAATATTTCTATTCTGTTTACAGTAGCCTTGATGCAATGTTAATTCAGTACTTCGTTTTGTTAAAAGCATTAAATGCTCATTCTTTCCTTTTTGTATTTTCACTTTCTATTGTAACTATCCTTCTGCTGCTTTTGCTTTTTTGGTACAGTTGCATAGAATAATAGGAAAATGTATTTTCCTAGTTTAAGATATACTTATATCTGCAGGCAGCCTTCTTGGGTCAGCGAGGCTTGATCGAGAATGATTTCCTTACCAAAGTTCTGAACGGAATGGCATTTGCTGGCTTTGTGTCAGAGAGAGGTCCACCCTACAGATCCTGTGATCTCTTTGATGAGGTAGAAACCATTTTTAAAGACACAAGTGATGACTGAGAGAGAGAATTTTTCAATAGCTATTTTTCTAACAAAAGAATGCTAATAACATATGGGCAGCGCAATCCACCGTAAAGATCTGGCTGGCGGCCCAGGGCTGCCCGTCGGATCCTGTGCACCAGCAACCGTTTTGCTGCTGGGCCAGAGGTCTACTCGGGGAAGGGGACGCCGTCCCCTTCCCTGGGTGTAACTCCCAGCTGGGCCAATCGGCCTACTTGGATTTTAGCCAGCTAAATATGGTTGAGGCCATCCCATGCCCCCTCCCAGGCTGGCTAGGCCAATGGCCCCCGCGGCCGGTGATGGAACACTTACCTTCCACCGCCGTCTGCATCCTGGTCAGGCACCGGAGTGAGGGAGGCCGACCTTGCACCGGCCTCCCTTACTCCCGAGTCATCGCGAACGTGCTTTACGTCACGTTCATGACGTCTCTGGGAGACGGAACACTAGTTCCATCGCCGGCATAACTTCCTGGATTGCGCTGCAAGCCTATTGCAGTGAATGTACTCATTATGTAAAGACATTGCATTAAAACCACTGGGAATATTCAGTCATATAATGAATATATAAGCAAATTTTTACCCTGTTTAAGGGTGAAGATGCTATTTTGTTTTGATCCTTTTGGGAACCCCTTTAAAAATCAGAACAGACAATATAGCAGTATTGTAATATGTTCTTCATACTCCTACACATTTTCCTATATAACAGGGGTTCCCAATCTACGGAGGCCCGTGTACCCCCTACGCAGACCTCCGGCTGCCCCGCATACCCCCAGACCTTCTGAGGCCCACGTACCCCACTGGGTTGCAGCACGAGCGGGAGGATCCATCGGCGCCGCACTCCGAAAAATTTTCCCCAAGATGTCCCCGGTAGCTCCTCCTACCTGTTTTCCGGTGCAACGCCATCTTGGATCTCACAAAATCTCACAAGATCCACAATGGAGGCAGCCAAATCACTTGAGAATTGGGCGCCGCCATCTTGGATCTTGCGAGATTTCACAAGATCCAAGATGGTGGAGCCCAGTAGAACAGGTAGGAGGAGCTACCAGGGACATTGTCAGGGCTGTAGCCTTTTTCCGGGGTTGCGGCGCGGGCGGGTGGGTCCTCCTGCTCACGGCGCAACCTGCAAAAAAGGCTACAGCTGCCCGTTATCAGCTGCTGATCGCAGCAGCTGATTACAGGCAGTGTCTCGCATACCCTTTATGCGGGTTGGGAATGCCTGCTATATAACATTAGAATTGTTAAGAATTAAGAATTGTTAATGGTCATAAGAAGCTTAGTGTCCAGGGCCGCCTGCCAGATCCTATCCCCGTTCCGGGCCACTCTGGAGTGGCCTGGAGGTCTACTCGGGGAAAGAGGACGTTCGTCCCCTTCCCCCAGTATAAACTGGGGAAGCCCCAATGGGCCTTCTCAGATTTCTGCCAGCTATTTAGCTGGAGGAAGTAAGAGGAGACCGTGTAATGGCGGATGCCATCCCTGCCCCCTCCCGGGCCGACTTGGCCAATGGTCCCCCTCCCTCGCCGCCCAGACCACCCCCACTGGGGTGGGACCATTATTTACCTCGTCCGGAAGCCGCAGGGGCAATCTGACTGCGGAGTGACGGTGGCCAGCCAGCATCCGCACCGGCCGCCCTTACTCCTGAGTCAACGCGAATGTTCGCGAATGCTTCTGGCGGCGGAGTGGTTGCTCTGCCTCCGTGGACTTGCGCAGGATTGCGTTGTGACATTAGTTTTCAAAACACACACACACACACACACACACACACACACACACACACACCACCGCTGGGTCTTCATAACTGACATGAGCAGTGCCATAAATTTTAAGTTTTTATCTATTTAAAAAAGGCCTAAACATTGATGAATTCTCCCTTGATTTTTTTATTACTTGATTTGCCATTTGTCCTTCTGAATTCTTAACACAGAACCTAATGGATTTTAACAAAACATCCCCAACATTACTAATACACATCACACATTAAATACAGAAATGGAAAGGGACTTGGCATATGACTAGTACCTTATAAATGATTACATTTAGTGACATATGTCGGAATCGTTTGGAAATCCAAAGTGTCTTGAATGTCAAATCTGGAGTTTCTTTTCAATCAGTGCTTGTCTCTACAAAAAGGAGAATAAGGGATCCTGCATGTAATATAAAACATGATGAGATGTATCCTTTTGTACTGAAGCCAGAATGTCATTTTGAATTAATTAAAATGTCTTTTTTTGTTTTAAGTTGGTAGCATTTGAAGTAGAAAGAATTAAATCTGAGGAAACCAATTCATCAAAAATGTTAAAGCATGTTAGAGAACTTGCAGAGCAGCTATTTAAAAACGTAAGTACAATGCATTCATGTTCTATAATGTGACTAAATATTTCACTTTAAATTACTGAAGCTGTAGAAATTGGAATGCATTGTATCTTGACATTTTACATAAAGTTGGTTTAAGTGTATATAGTTGTAGATGCTGTTCTATTTGCAATGTAATTAACTTGTGGTGTGTTAAATATTGGTTAAAATGTGCCACTTGTGATCTGGTTCCAGAACCCCATATCCCACCTTGATCAAGCCATTACATACCTGACACAATTTAAAACACGTTAGAAAGTGGGACCCATTTAGGTGCAGTAATTGCAGGCACTAATCCTTAACTGCTGAGTACTAGAACTGGTGGTTGTCCTCAGGGCAATTTTTCCTTATTTCGCACTGAAGGCATTCATTTTGAATGTTGATTTGGTGTTTTGTTTATATACACATTTCTTAAGTTAGTTTTCTAAGGGGGGCAGGGCGCCGGGGGAGACGCGCCGACAAGGGGTTACGCGGCCGACGACATGTCACCTATCTCGCTGCCGCGGCACCTCCTGGTACGAACTGCAAGGCAGGCCGCTCACCAGCCTTGCACACGCTAGCCTTGTCGCATGTGTCTTCTTCAGCGGCTAGGCCAGGGCAAGACTGAAAGCGGCATACGCACAACGCTGCTTGAAGCCTTGTCCTCAGATGGGCATGTTTGTATCGGGCTGCGTCGCGGCAGCGAGGGGGTGACGTGTCTTTTCGGCCGGCAGCGAGGGGGGTGAAGAGGCAGCGGGGGTGACACCCCGACCTCCCACCCCCAGTGACACGCTGGCCAGCCAACCTCCCGCCAGGGGTGACACACTGATCAGCGACGTCACTGCCCCCACTGCAGCGCTAATGCGCTGCAGCTTTGTCCAGCCTCGCGCACATGCGCGAGGCTGGAAGCACTTTGAAAACGTCTCAGTTAACTCGGACCTTTTCGGAGAGCTTCCAGCCTCGACACGCACCTGCGCGAGGCTAGAAGCACTCCGAAAAGGTCCGAGTGAACTCGAACCTTTTCGGAGTGCTTCTAGTTTTGCGCGAGTACACGACGAGGCTGGAAGGGCTTGAAAACAACTGAGTGAACTTGAACACTTTCAAAGTGCTTCCAGCCTCGCGCAGGCGCACGAGGCTGGAAGAAGATGTAGCACTACAGCGGGGGACAAGTCCCAGCCAGCCGGGACAAAGAGGAGACTGACTGGGATTTGGGCTCCCGAACTGGGATTGTTCCGTCTGGATCCAGGACTCTGGTAAGCCTACCTAGAAGTAAGCTGTTTTGAAACAATGGGTCTCACTTCCAAGTAAATATGCATTGGATTGGGGCTGCGTCTCAAGCTTTCTCAAGCTTCCTGTGCTACAAATCAGGATGTCTCCAGTTCAAGTCTCATGCCTGCCATGGACTCACTTGGTCGGTATAGGCACACTGCTCCTGCAAAGTTAGGATTACATTGTAATGCATGTGAAATGTTTTGAGATCTCAGAAGTGCTATACAAATAAGGTGGTGGTGATGGTTAAAATAATAATTCCACTTCTGCCATATAAAATAAAATTAGTGTGTAGGCTCATCCTTGTCTTTGCATGAGTGTATGATAATGATGTGTGTAACTGCACTTCTTCCTTGCAGAGGTTTCCACTGCAAAAGAGAGAATTTAAACTGAATGGCACGTTGTCTCTGGCAGTGAAATCCATTGTGCATGTGCACTCACATACTGTGCATTCCAATTAATTGAAGAGATTAGCTTGACACCTGTTAAAATTACAGTACAGGGGGACACCGGTATCCACGGGGGATACGTTCCAGCCCCCACCGTGGATACCTGAAACCGCAGAAATGGGCGAACGCCCATTTCCGTGGTTTTCAGGGGGCCCTGACCCCCCCGCGGGCCTGCGCGACACCCCCCCGCAGCCTCCACAACCCCCCCAAGCACTTACTTTTAACGGAGAAAGTTCCATTTTTTTTCTTCAGAAGCCGAATGCAGCAGGCCTTCTTACCAATAAGTCTTCGGTGCTAGAGTGTCTCAGCAACCTTGCTAGAGGTTGCTGAGACTTTCTAGCACCGAAGACTTGTTGGTAAGAAGGCCTGCAACAAAGGCTTTTGAAGAAAAAAAACGGAGCTTTCTCCATTAAAAGTAAGTGCGGGGGGGCGGGCATGACCCCCCCATGCCCTCCACAGCCCCCCCCCCAGGTACTTACGTTTAGCAGAAACCTTTTAGCAGAAACCTTGCTGAGACTCTAGCTATCACCTAAGTCTAGTTGGTCAGGCCTAAAAGAGATGGAAACTCAGAACTTTTGAAGAAAAGAACGGAGGTTTCTGCTAAAAGTAAGTGAGGGGGGGATTCCTCAACCGTGGATAATTAAAACCGCGGTTGAGGAATCAGTGGATACCGGTGCCCCCCTGTACTTTAATGTATTATGGCTGATCAGTTAAGAAAACACATTCCTATTTGATTTCACATATGAAACTACCTATCAGTGATATGTCCTGTGGTGAATTAAGGTAGTGAAAGTTTATCATCACTTATAAATTAAAAGAAAAAATATAACTATATATTTCTATTGATGTGTAGCTAATTTTTCATATCATGATGCATATTTATTTGCATGATCTGAAAATTAACAATGAATAGTGTAGAGAAGAGGAACAAAAATAATAAGCAGCAGACTTGCTAACTAGCTCAGTAAAATATTATCTATTCCATTTGCCTGCTAATTGAAATGCATTAAGTGAGCAAAAAGTACAAGTGAGATAAGTTGCTGGGTAAACAATACTGTAGTCATTGTCACCAGTTTGCAGCATATGTGTTAGAGATCACAGTTCATTGCAAGTACACAGTGAAAGTGAAGGAGATGAAGTTGAAATACCCTGAGTATAAAGAAGTTTGAATTGTGATTTCTGAGTTAAATAAACATAGAGGATAGTAAGTGTGGTTCTAATGCCCAGCTGATGTGATGAGCTGGGTGCAGTGTCCTCTGCCTAATGTTTGGGCTGCCTCCCACGTGTCTTGGTGGTGGTGGTAGTAGTAGTAGTAGTAGTAGTAGTAGTTTCATCCTCTTAAAATAAATTTAGAAAAATTACAGTTAAGAAATTTCGTGGGTTGTAACTTTGGTGTATTACAATAATGTTAGAACTATAGATTCTTTAAGCATTAGCCACTTCCACAATACAATGTACCAATGGTTATTCCTTTTCAATACGCTAAACGTTCAGTGTGTTTGAACTACAGAAGAATTTGCAACGAGATCGGAAATATGGGTGAAGAAGCCATGTAATCTTTTTTGTTGAAGAGACAAATAAATTTATTTATTATCAAAAAGTCTGATGAAATTCCTTTAGCGCAAAAAACTCCAGCGAACCGAAGAAAAAAGAAGCGCATAGGATTATCCGGCAGACCAAAAGAAATTAAAATAAATTCCCCAGTCTTCTTGCGACGTTTCTCCCCGCTCCAGGAGAAATGTCAAGATTCGGAACACCTACTGGCTATGGTCAGTTTGCTTGAGAAAACCCCTGGAGCGGGGAGAAACGTCGCAAGAAGACTGGGGAATTTATTTTAATTTCTTTTGGTCTGCCGGATAATCCTATGCGCTTCTTTTTTCTTCGGTTCGCTGGAGTTTTTTGCGCTAAAGGAATTTCATCAGACTTTTTGATAATAAATAAATTTATTTGTCTCTTCAACAAAAAGATTACATGGCTTCTTCACCCATATTTCCGATCTCGTTGCAAGTTATAACAAGCCATGAGAACCTTCACACAACATTTACAGAAGAATTGTTTGGGTCCAGTCCAGTTGGATTTACTTAAATCCATGTTTTCCATTTATTATCTAGATACTTCCAAATTTAAAAAAGTGAATACTAATTGGTTACCATAGCCATTTAAAATATATTGATTTACTGCGATTGTTGAGACTTTCATGGCCACTGGAGTCTTGACAATATACATTTTCGGGTTTAAAAGCCATGTAAAACTGGGTTCTAAATTTTTTCTTAAAGTTCTATAAACCAATTAAACGAAAGTTTTTGCAACTTCCCAAGGTTTTATTAAACAAATAAAAGTTCTTACAATCTCCCAACATTTCATCCAGTACATTTGACTGGCTTCTTCAGGGGGTAGAATTTCAGAGCATCGTGTAGAAAGCTCTGGAAATATACAGTGGTACAAAAATGCCGGGTTTATCCCTTAATTAGATACATCAGGTGAAATCACTCACCGGCAAACTGCCTGCCCAGTGAAGGCAGTTCCTCCTTCTGTGGAATCTTCTTTCGTTCCTAGAGCAAAAACGTTAGATGCTTCCCAGTACCTTTGCATAAGTTCAGATTTCATTTTAAATCAGGTTATTTAAAAAGAGAAACATTAAAGCTGACACTTAAAAAAAAACCTGGGGAAAAAAACCTGTACACAATCCAATGCAGAGTACTTTAACATTTCATTTCAGTGGAAAAATTAGGCACATGTACTGAAACTAATGTCACTTGAAAGTGCTTTGCTTTGACTAGGTCATGGCCTTTGTGTGTTGTAAAATAATATCAAAAATACTTTAACAGTGGTGTGTTCAGCGTATTTGACACCTGGGGCGAATCCTCATGTGATGTGAAAGGGCCAGGCAAGACTGGCCAGCGTGCAACAGGCACGAGCCACTACAGTTCTATACAGACAATGAACCCCCTTATTGCCTGCACCCAGGACGGACTGCTCCCACTGCCTACCCTTGGTACGCCACTGTACTTTAACATTCTTCCACACAATCACTTCCACCCCTTAAATTAATTCTAAGTGATTGGTCAAATATGTATTTATTCTGCATTGGTTTAAATATCAAGGTGTTTTACTGTAGCCCTAAGATATTATACCTTAATGCAAAGAATTGGCATTTTTGTTTTTTGATTGCAGGAGAATCCCAATCCTCACATGGCATTCCAAAAAGTTCCACGACCTACAGAAGGATCACATTTGCGAGTTCATGTACTTCCTTTCCCTAAGATTAATGAGAATCAGGTTCAGGATCTAATCCAGGAAGGCCTGATTAAAAACCAAAATGCACCACCTTCTACTCGTGTGGAAAGGAAATGTGTTGTTCCTGCTGGCCCACCTGTTGGTATGAAAATCATCCTGATATTTCATTCAGCTTTAGCCACTTTACTATATTGCACTGGTTTTCCTTACTGCAAAATGTAATATAATTTTTCTAGAGTGCTCTAAAATGTGTCTTAAAATGGAGGAGCCATTCTTTATCCATTTAAATAGGATCATTTGAAAGTTGTTGCATAAGAGTAATGGCACAAGAAAAGCCCTGCTGTATCAGCCAAATGGCCCATATAGTCCAGCATCCTGTTTTTCACAGTGACCTACCAGCAAGCAAGAATGGCATACTGGTCTCCTGCCATTGCTTCCCTACTACTGATAGGAGAATTGACTTTGTCACTTGGCATAGCCTATCCTCGGATATATTTGGATCCTTTTGCTTTCATATTTTGATGTTTTGGAAAGCGTCCATTGTAAGAAAATGAGAAAATGTGCTCTATGTAACAAAATGAAAATACAGTAAAAGCTGTGTTATCTGGCACTTAAGCAGCAAATTTAGTTATTAAGAATTAAGAATATTTATATATACTGCTTTTCAACAAAAACATTCACAAAGCATGTTTCTCAAAACAGAGAAAATCAAATAACCAACATCTCCCCAAGGGAGCAGAGATGCCAAATAAATGTGGATTGATTAACAAAGCATCAGTTAAGTAAGTTGCCCACCTGCGTCCAAGCCTCCTCCCCCACTTATCTGACAGGGCTCCCTCTTTAGTGCACCTCTGCCCTCTTTCCTTTGATGACCTTCTAGCAACAGACACATTCCACTTCCTTCCGAGGCCCTTTGTGTAGCAGGAAGTAGTATACCTTGGGGGTTCTCCTTGGATGCGCAGCTGCTCCTGGATTCTCAGGTGGCGGCTGTGGCCAGGGGGGCTTTTGCCCAGCTTCGGCTGGTGCACCAACTGCGACCGTACTTGGATCGTGCAGACCTGGCCACAGTGACCCATGCCCTAGTGACATCTAGACTAGATTACTGCAATGCGCTCTACGTGGGGCTGCCTTTGAAGACTGTTTGGAAACTGCAACTAGTGCAGAATGCTGCGGCCCGGGTGGTTGCCAGGGCCTGTCGGTTTGACTCAGTCGGACCGTTGCTTCGGCGGCTACACTGGCTGCCGGTTCGTTTCTGGGCACAATTCAAAGTGCTTGTTTTTACTTTTAAAGCCCTTAATGGCTCGGGTCCAGGGTATTTGAGGGAACGCCTCCTTCCTTATAATCCGACCCGTACTCTGAGGTCATCAGGGGGAGCCCTGTTAACCGTGCCGCCATTGACGGAAGTGAGGGGGACGACGGCACGGAATAGGGCCTTCTCGGCTGTGGCGCCGCAATTATGGAATTCCCTCCCCCTGGAATTAAGAACGACTCCCTCTTTAGAGACCTTTCGGCAGGGCCTTAAGACGTTTTTATTTAGGACAGCTTTTGATGTCTGACATGGTGGGCTGACCTTTTTAACCTTTTAACAAATGGCTTTTAACATATGTAAACTCAGGTGACCCACTGGGGTGTTTATTTTAAATTGTTTTAATTATTTTAATGAGTATATATGTATTTTAATGTGTTGTAAGCCGCCTTGAGTGCCCTCGGGAGAAAGGCGGGGTATAAATTCTTTAAATAAATAAATAAATAAATAAATACCTCCATTCTTAGAGGCCCCCCGTGAAGGAACGAGGGCAGAGAGGCACTGCAGAGGGAAGCCTGAGCATAGTCAGCATCCTGTGTTCCTCATGCAGGGTGGATACTACAGTATTTACTATAATTGTTTCAAGTTTGTTTCTTTGTTACATTTGTATTCCACCTTCTTCTAAGAAGCTCAAGGTGGCATACATTGTATCCTCATTCCAGTTTGTAATGTCCAACAACCATAATCGTATAGGTCCACGCAAGGAAATATTCACTAGATTGTCCACAATGCTGCACACATGCTGCTTTTGTGCTGTGCACTCAATCCCCATAGCAACTCTCCACCAACTAGCCATTTATTCTTTATACTTGGCATCATTAACATCAGTGCAGCATCTGACTTTGGTCAATTCTAAATGTTGAACTTTACTCAACTGATTAGTGCAGTTTACTTTGCAGCCAATGTACAGCATATATATCTTAAGGGAAAGCTGGTGGCAGTCCTGAAGTAAGGGTAACAGCTTTGGTTGTGGGTCGTGGTAAAGAGTTATTGGAAATTCTATCTTTCTGATAGTGGGCAATATCTGTAAAGAACACACATGACAAGTGTTACATTAACAGGAATTTTGCAGGAAAAATTCATTAACAAAATGCTAGATTCCTGCTTCTGGAGAGTCCCTGAAATGTGGATTTTACATTTTGACATGGAGTTCTTTTGAATGCACCTTCACAGTTTTCTTCTGTGGAGGGGGAAAATGACACATGAATGTGCAACATTTCAACATCTTAAACATGGTATACGTGACCATGAGTAGCAATCGATTGTGTAGTAAACAATCCTGTATCTGTTCTCCTGTACATCTAATGATGACATACTCTGTAGCAAAATAAAACAAAGGGATTCTGAAGTCATCCTAGGAATGTTTCTAATGTAATAGCTCTTTAGTGATGATGATTTCTATAACAAATTGGTTCACACATGTTTCTACTTCTTTGTTAGTTTCCATAGTAGAAAAGTCAAGCACGGTTTTCAACAGTGCACAAAGGCTGGAAGTTGTTAGAAACTGCATCTCTTTTATATTTGAAAATAAAATGTTGGAGACTGAAAAGGTAATAAAGCTTTTCCTGAACTATTTGAATAGTGCTTCCAAGTTAAACTCATACATGTTAAGTGATTGAATAACCTGTTTGCCAACCCTGCCAGATTTTATTCCTATTTGTCAAACATTCATTGTCCTTTTCAGTGAATGCTACATTGAAAATGATTGAGGTACCAGTATTGGAGTGGAGGTGTGTGTGTGTGTGTGTGTGTGTGTGTGTGTGTGTGTGTGTGTGTGTGTGTGTGAGAGAGAGAGAGAGAGAGAGAGAGAGAGAGAGTATGCATTTCAGTTTCTAATGTACCGTATTTTACGCCCCATAGGACGCATCGGTCCATAGGACGCATGCATCCTATGGAGCATAAAATAGAGAAAAAAAATATTTTTACTTACCTGGGCTTGGGGGCGCTTCGGGGAGGCCTGTGGGGGCTTCGGGGAGGCCTGCGTGAGCCTCTGCAGGCCTCCCCGATGTTCAGTTCGGCCAAAAACCGATTTTCGGCCATTTCCGGTTTTCGCGAAAACCAGAAATGGCCGAAAATCGCTGTTTCCGGCCAAACTGAACATCGGGGAGGCCTGCAGAGGCTCGTGCAGGCCTCCACGAACCCCCACAGGCCTCCACGAAGCGCCCCCAAGCCCAGGCTTCGCACCATAGGACGCATGCTTTTCCCCCCTATGTTTTGGGGGGGAAGTGTGTCTTATAGTGCGAAAAATACGGTAAATGAACATTAGAATCTTATTCCCATTTCCTTGTTTGTCCTTTCCTCATCCATGCTTCTGTCAGAAGAGCTCTCTTCCTGCTGCCTGGCCTTTCTTCTCTAGAGGCATAGACAGACATGCCACCGATCAGAGTAACTTGTCTCATTTTCCACCTGAACAAACAGGACCAAACACTAGCTTGGTCATTCAATATGACAGGAAACATCTTATGAATCCCAGTTTCTGATGATTTTGCAGGATTCAGGTCAGGTCCAATCCAGACTATTGGACTTGATGTGTATGTAAATACTCTGGACTAGATGTGTATGTAAGTTCTTTCATGTACACACACTCATTCATAGAGTACTGTGACCTGCATTCAGCTACTCCTACATGTGTAGCATGTGAGGAAGCTAGCAACTGATGCATAAGGAGAGTGAAAGTGTATGTTCAATGTGATAGGAAAGATAGCCAATTCTTTGGTGTCAGCTTTGGGAGAGCTCTTGAAATTCAGTGCCCAGATTCTGATGGAGATCTCATACTAAGCCTGCCAGGCTGGTATCTTCACATGTCTTAGCTAGAGCATCAAAGATGCAAGAACCTAAGGGGAGCCAAGTAAAGCCAGCTTGAGTATACAGCCCAATTCTACAGAGAACCAACTTTTTCCCATGGGGATTTTGAAAAAGCTCCTTCATTTTCAGCCAACAGTATTTTTATGAATCTATTATTGGTTCATATAGATTTAGATGTTATATAAGGCAATATAATTATCTTTTGTTGACTTGCCCAGTCATGTGTGTAGAATACAAATCATGACAAATGTCCCCATGCAATTTCAAACTGAAAGTTTTCGTAGTCCTCTGTCAGGTCACGTTAGCTGCAGCTTAAAAAAAAGCTTTTAAATTTATTTTAAAAGTATACATTCTGTCTTATTGATATATAAACCCAAGGAAAAATAATTAAACTAGTCATTGAAAATCAATTTAAAAAATAACAAATATTTCAAATTGCTTGTACAGCATCCCTGTAGAACCTTGGAACATAGAGCCAATTGCCCAGGATAATTTTCTACTCTGTCCAGTGTTTGTTCTGCTGCTTCATCTTGCATAAGTGGTTTTCTTGGTGCAAGGAACATGTAGTTAGAAACGGCTTTTGATTTTTTTCTGGTCTTGCCTCTGACCACAAGTGCCTTCTTTTCCCTATTTTGTACTTTCCCTAAATTTTCTTTTAAGTATCTTTTTCTATGTTTAAAAGAATGGTGCGTTTCTGGTTAGGACAAGAGCTCATTCCCCATTAGACTGCTTGAGCCCAAACTACAAGTGCTATGTGTGTATACATGAGCAAAGGCCAGCTGATACAGTTGGCACCCCTTTCTTTCCTCCAGCAATGTGCTCTAGTGCTAAGGGATGCCTAGTTTAACTGGCTAATCTCAGGCTGGGGGGGGGGGAAGGTTTAAGGTGGGGCTGTCAATTCTTCTCTGGTGGAACAATTTTACCTTCCAGAGGTCAGTGTAGGACTGGGTCGGGTTGCTGCAGTGTATGTTGGTCTCCCCTTGTGGGCAGGCACGTCGCTATCGCGAAGCGCGGGGTGGTCCGCGACGCACGAACCTGTGCACGCGTCGCCCTCTGGAGGCTCCGCTCCAAGGCCTTCTCCCAGAGCCTCCGAGGCCGGGAGAAGGCCTTGGAGCAGAGCCGGCTGCAACGGGGGGGCAGAGCTGGGGGCACCCGGGGCGGCGTCCCGTTGGGTCGCCCCCCCAAAAAATCGGGGCACGGTCTGCCGGCCGCGCCAAGAGTCATTAGGGTGACGCGCATGCCCCCACTTTGGGGCGGCGCGCACTCTAGTGACTCCACTGCTTGTGGGGACCCAAGAAAAAGTGGGAAGGTGATGCAGAGGGAGTGTGCTTGTACCTTCACCATGTCAGGTTGGGTTACACCTGCCCTAAGTCCCCATTCCAATCCACATGCTTCACAATTTGGCAGAACAATGCAGTTTGTTCATGAAATACTAAAGCAGGAAAAATTTCAACCTCGGCTACTAGTTTAAATATAAATCAATTATTGCAAATTTGTTATTTTGCTATAAAATGCATAAAATATAAATTTTGCTATAAAATTTGCTATTTTGCTATAAAACGTTTATTTAATATGCAGTACAAAATGTTACTAAAGAAGAATAAATGAGCACTTATGTCAGTGTAATTAGTACATATCATAGCTTCCTGATGTTAGGTTTTCATCTCTACAGACCCTACCTGCTGCACTAAGAGCTCTAAAAGGAAAAGCAGCTCGGCTGTGTTTGACACAGGAACTAAGCCTCCACGTTCAGCAAAATCGAGCAATACTGGATCATCAGCAGTTTGATTACATAGTACGAATGATGAACTGTACATTACAGGTAATTTAAAATTATTTTTAGCTTAAGTTTCTCTATAATGATTGAATATGACAATGTGAGGGCAAAAATAAGTACAGTATTGTACTTGTATATGTCCAAGTATATGTATTTTGCTATAGTTAATGTTTATAATCAACATAGGATGATATTGCTATCATGTCATCTTGAAAGAAGGTGTTCTTGCGGGTCTAAGGACTTTTAGTCTCTCTCTTTTGCATAATAAAAAATTGGTTGTTTTATGACATTTATCTTTTAGGTACAACATATCTTACAGAGATATAAGTTCCTATCACTTAATAAGCAAATGCTTAATTGCGCAGAAAATGCCATTTTCCCCTAGTAGTGAATATATTCCAAGATTATATAGTTGCACAAGTGTTACAAGCACTTGCTGGATAATGTCTCTGGTATTATTAGTGGTGAGGGATGCAACAGGCCCACCACTGTGTGCAGTTTTCAAATGCTCTACTTCATTTTTATTTTATTTTTTATTTAATGGGCAGCCCAATCCTACTATCTGGCCGGTGGCCCAGGCCGCCCGCCAGATCCTATCCCCATTTCCCGGGGTCTACTTGGTCACCTCGAGGGAAGGGGACATTTGTCCCCTTCCCCCGGGTGTAAGGCGGGGAGGCCCCAATGGGCCTCCTCGGATTTCCACCAGTTATTTCGCTGGTGCAAGCCCAAGGAGGCCGTGTAATGGCGGATCTGGCCCGGGAAGGGGACGAGGATATGGCGGATGCCATCCCTGCCCCCTGGGCCGGATTCACCAACCCCCGGCCTCCCTCGTCACCCAGACCGCCCCCACCGGGGGGATCTCTTACTTCCTCCGATGACTGCAGGGACGATCCGGTGGTGGAATAAGGGCTGCCTTACTCTAAAGTCATCACAAATGTGCTTTATGGCACGTTCATGATGACTTCCGGTGGCGGAGCACTCTCTCCGCCGCCAGATTGTTGCGCAGGATTGCCTCTATTTGCCCTGCTTGCCTTGCTGCTGATTGCCCGCTTGCCACCGCCGCTAATTTTATAAAGACAAAACTTACCTTTTTTCCGGGCTTCGCTATCCTGGATCTCGCGAAATCTCGTGAGATCCAAGATGGTGTCGCTCAAATCTTGTGAGGGCATGAGGCAGTATACTGTACTGCCTCATGCTGTCACGAGATTTGGGCGCCGCCATCTTGGATCTCACGAGATTTTGCGAGATCCAAGATGGTGGCACCTGGAAAAAAGGTAAGCTTTGTCATTTTAAAAATAGCGGCAGCGGAGGCTTCCATCAGTCTCGGAACGGTCCGGGACTGATCTGGAACCTGAGCCCGTGTTCCGGGATGGTTCCGGAAATTCCGGGATGGATGGTAAGCCTAGTAATTATGATTTTGTTGAATCAATTGGTATATTTCCTGAATAAAAGAAGGTTCTTCCAGCCTACATGTAATTTTGACTCCTTGAAAGGGTTATTTCCTTTTTCAAACTGCTTTATGCCAAATCCATATAAAACTAGTGAACAAAACACACAGGTTTCCTCCTGTGCAATTGTCTGCTAATAAAAAAAGTCTGCTTATAACACTGTCTTGGGTTTAGAAAATGGGACTAATTACTTGATACTAGCTATTTTTGAAAATACAGGTGGGCCCCCATATCCACTGATTCGCTATCCACGGTTTCAGTTATTCATGTATCGTGGGGACCCCTCCAGGCTTTTACTTTTTCCCCAGTAAGCTTCGTTTCTTCCTTAAAGAAACAGGAGAAGCAGCCTCTGGCTGCTTATTACAGGCAAGTAGAACAAGACTAAGTCCTAGAGAGGCTCTGCAAGGTTAACAGAAACCTTGCAGAGCCTCTCTAAGACTTAGTCTCGTTCTACTTGCCTGCAATGGAGGCTGCTTCTCTGTTTGTTTTAAGGAAGAAACAAAGCTTGCTGAAAGAAATAAGAGCTGGGGGGACAAGCTTGCCTGCCTGCAGGGGAACCTCAGGAAACCATGGAGGGGGTGTTCGCTCTTATCCACGGTTTCAAGTATCCACGGAGGGGCCTGGAACATATCCCCAGCGGATATGGGGGCCCACCTGTATGCATATTTTAAACCAAAACACTTGAACTAAGCAAATAACTTAATGTTATATCAGACTTTGAAAACCTACATGGGTGTTTCAACTCATGCCCATGTACAGGAATTGGCAATACTTTTAAGGAACTTGGCAAAGGCAACAGTTAACCTCCCAACTGTTAACATCTTGCACTAAGAAGAACTAGAGCAGACAGCAAGTTGCTGTTCCTTTTGATAATGCTCCTCATAGTTTAGGAGCGAAACGTTAGGACAATCTCTTGTTAACTAAATAAAATGACCAGATCAACCTGGAAAATGCTTCCTTTTATTAATTCAATACTTTTAATATCCTGGTCATGGAAAACTCTCAAATTTTCAGTAGCAATATTACATTTTTCATATGTATTTCTCCAGAAGAATCATTTTAAAAATGTACCCTAATTGGATAATTGTACATTAGAATTGATTTTCATTGAAAATACCCAGGAGTGCAAGAATAAATTTAGGGTTCCAAGTGTGCTGCTATTAAGTTCCTCAGAAATTGTGTTAAAACCTTACACTGGTATAAACACTACTTAAGCAACCTGTTCATTATGCAGGAGAGTGTATAATCAGCAGTTCACATCTTAAATGCCTATAGTATTTTTTTTTCAACACGTATCAAGACAGTAGTCAGTATCCCAAGATGTAAACTGTTGAATTTTCTTTGTGTTTGGTATATAAATTCTCAGTGTTAAAGAGAGAAAACGTCTGTTCAATGCAAATCATTTATGTGGCTCTCAGCCATAAGGTATAATGGGACAGGTATGTAGGTTTATCCAGATAGCCAAAATCCAGACTATTCCGAAATCTTTTTTGGGCTATGACTTTTTCCAGCACCTGGCTGGCCTAGTGCAAGGCCTAGTGGGGCACAAAATTAGTAAAAATATTTTATAAAATTACCTTCAGACTTTGTGTATAAGGTGTATATGAGACATAAATAAATTTTATGTTTAGACTTGAGTCCCATCCCCAAGATCTCATTACCGTATATTTATGCAAATATTCCGAAATCCAGACAAATCTGAAATCCAGACAACTTCCTGTCCCAAGCAGTCCGGATAAAGGATACTCAACCTGTACTAGAATTGAGTTAGATGATACTTGAAATTGTAATGTGTATTGTATGACTTTTTAAAAATACCCAGTATCACTGTATCTTATGCATTGAACAAGGCTGTAGCTCAGTGAAAGAATATTACCAGTGTTAACTGTGAATAGCATTCAATCAAAGGTGTGAGAAACTTATACAATTTTGTGCAAAGTCTTTCAGGTCTTAAGGCCATGTCTAAAAATTAGAAATCAAAAAACAAAGTTCCTACGTACATTTTACTGACAATTTTAGTCAGCTTCCTCAGAGAAAGATTGTTGAATTATACAATTTTGATACTTAGTGGTGGAGAGAGTTACAGGATAATATCAGTAAACTAATATGGTAAAAAGACACTGAGCATAGGCATTCAGTGTATCTCTGTCTAATAAATTGTGATTCACAGTCCCTTCAAAATCAATCTTTGAATGTGAAAAGTGTGTTTGGGTTGTAAAGATTAATGTACCATAACTGTGTGATAAAATGTCTTGCAGAGGAAATAATATAACATAAATAGAGCACTGACTCAAAAGCATGTTAGAGAAAGCTTGGATACTTATAAAAAAGAACTTCAGCTGAAATGTAACCAAAAAAAATACAAATTTCACATCGTATAATTGTAAGTTGCAATCAGCTAACATTTATCTTTATATTTGACAATTATTTTATTTTGATTTGAATCCAGTCCTGGAAGCTCAGAGTAGGTTACAGTAAATTCAAACATAATAAACACCATTCACATCAGACCATGAAAAATGCAAATGTCCAAAGTCCTGCCTGATCTTCTTATGTTCCCGAATCTCTTCCAACCCACAGTCTTTGTATGTCATGGGCCTGTTGTTTGAAGATAATTGCCATTATAGGCAGTTGCTTTAATTTTCAAGATACTTGCAGAGAGACTGTCAACTAAAGGCCAATGTTAAGACTTTTTATAGACATTCCTGCATTTCTCTTTCTGTGAATTATGTATAAAAAGTCGTTAGGGAAATAACCTTTCCATGTTCTTGGGCTTTTTGGAGCATTCCAGTTCAGGAGTGGGCAGACTTCAAGACTGCCTCACCCACTTCTGGTTTATCATGCAAGTTTGTAGTTGAGAACTGGTAAGGAGGTCAGTATCTGAGTTATTCCAATGCATTAGTAAGGGAGAACCTTTGTTGGCCTGTCACAAAGTTAGTTAGGACTTGTCACAAAGGGAAGATATGGTGACATCCTGTCTCTGGGGACTACTATTTCTACACATAGCACTATTTTTCTACACACAGCAAGCTGTCATGTTAGGCGGAAAGCTAGGCTTAGAACTCCATACCCTGTCGTTAGTTTTGTATGTACATTCAGACCTTTTTATCTGCTGGGGTTCTGTTCCTGGAATCACAGTGGATAGGAAAATCAGTGTTCTATGAAATCGGGGGGGACGGGAGCAGTGCCTCATTACCTTTTTTCCAGCATCTTCGCCGCTTCCCTCCTCCTGAGTTTGTTTAAATTGATTGAAAAAACAAAAGCCACTACTGGAAGCAACCTTTAAATGGCGCCAGATACTCTCAACTGCATTTTTCAGCGGTTTGGACATGCGCAGGAGGTTGGGAGTGGCTGGCAGGCCCCCGACAACACTGAAAGAGGTAATGTAGTGCGGAAGAGGTAAAAGACTCTCTCTTCCACAGTTTTGCCATACATGTTGAGTCAAATCCGTGGATAAAAAAAACCGTGGATAAAAAGGTCCAACTGTACAGGGAGTATTTTTGTATGGTGAACTATAAGACACCTAATCAGCTTCAGTCTCCCATTTCAGGCTCGCTCCAGAGCATATACTGAATAAATGGAATGGCAGGCGGAATTGCCTGCACTATTTAAACTGTTTTTCTTTTTTGCTGAGCACATATACTTGAATTCCTGCAAGATGCAAGCTAACTACTGTATATTAGATTATGAGTGTAAATAAATAGAAAAATGGGTGGGACTGGGGAAATCGGTTATTTCTTCAATTTATGTGGACCTGCTTTTAAAGTCTGTTCAGAAATGTCAAATGGTCCAAAGTGCAGCACTGAGGATCTTTCCTGGGATTCATCAGATGAAGCATATTACTCTGGTGCTTTACCATCTTTGTTGGCTTCTGATTATTTGTTTCTAAGCTCAATTTGAAATACTGGTTTTGACCTTTTAAAGCACAGGGTAGCCTAGACCCAAGATATTTGAAGGATTGTCTCCTCCAGTAGCAGCCTGCTTGGACACTCAGATTATATTTGGAATCCTATTCTATATCCCCTATTCTCTGAAGTGGGGAGGTGGTTACATATAAACATATTTTCAATGATTACCCTTAAACTTGTCTTCTCTGTGAGACAGTGGCTTTGCTAGCGTGCCCCCCGGGGGGGGGGCAGGGCGATGATGCATTCCCTGAAGGCTTCAAATGAAGCCTTCTAAGAACAAGGGCAGGCGGGTGGACCTGTCCACAGTGCCGACAAAGATGCGAAAAGCCTGCGCGGCTGCTGACAGTCACTCTGGCTGCAAAGCAGCAGCTGTGGATTGAAAAGCTGCTGCCATGGCTCCTCCTTGCGAGGAGACCACAGCTGTCACCCAGGACACAGCACACACCCCTGCCGCCACTCTGGCTATGCTACTGCTGGGAGGTCTGCTCGTCATCCTACCTTTTTTGGCCTTTTGACAGGTAGCAAAGACAATTTGTTTCAGAAGGTAACAGTAGAAGATATGGTGCAACATGAGCCTATGGCCCTGTGCAGAATCAAGTCCCATTGATTTCAGCATCCAGGAAAGTGTGCATAGGATTTCACCATTAATGTTTATGAACTCCTGCTGTTTTATGTATAGTTGAGTGCTACTATTTATTACCTTCAGGGCACAATCCAATCCTACTTACGCCGCCGTTGTAACCAGCGGCGCAGCGAAAACAGGAGGGCCCAGAACGGAAAGGGGATTCAAATCCCCTTTGAATTCCCCTTCTGTAGGGGATTTGAATCCCCTTTCCGTTCTGGGCCCTCCCGTTTTCGCTGCGCCTCTGGTTACAACGGCGGCGTAAGTAGGATTGGATTGCGCCCTCAGTCATTTTTTTGCTGCCTTTTGTTTTCCTTTTAATTTGTTTTGTTTCTGTTAGCACAACATAGTACAAGATAATTTATTATTTATTAAATTTTCTTTCAAAAAATTGTTACCCATTTTGAGTACCTTGTGATAGAGGGCAGAATAAAAATAGTTTTCACAATTGAATTTTAAACCTTCTAGAAACATTCTGTAAGTGCTAACATTCATTATGATTTCTTAGGACAATAAATGATGCTTCATTTTATGCTGCTTATAAATCAAACTTCTTAAATGGTCATTCATTCAGCAGAATACTTAAGACAATAAAACTGTTATAGATATCTGCATAACAGTAGGGCTTGTTGAATGGAAAATTTGAAATACCTCATGCCTCATTTCACCTGAGCAGTTTGTGTATATCATATTACTATGCCCTGTCATGTGTTCGTATATTTTTATTATTGGTGTATTATTTGTGTATTTATCATTTGTGCATTAATACAAATAATAAATAAATATTAATTAATATTTGTGTATTTGTGTCTGCCATATCCCCATCTCCCGCCAGGCTGGCTCGGCAGTTACATGGCCTCCTCCGACTTCCGTCAGCTATTTAGCTTTCAGAAATCCGAGGAGGCCCATTGCAGCCTCCCAGCTCTACACGGGGGGAAGGCGGCCCGGAGTGAGCACAGGATCCGGTGGGCGGTCCTGGGCCGCCCACTGAATACTTACATTGGATTGCACTGCCCATCAGGTAGTATAAACCAGTGGTTACCCACCATTGAGAACTTTTGCTGCCCCCTGCTTCCTTAAGGGGCGGGGACAGCATGGCGGCGGCAATCCGGGGGATTGCCACCCCCACAAAAGTGCCTGAAACAGCCCCCTGCACTTACCGGGGCTTGGGGGAGCTTCGGGGAGGCCTGCGTGACCCTCTACAGGCCTCCCCGACCTTCATATCATCGTTTTGCAGCGATCTTCGGGCACTTCCGGTTTTCACGAAAACCAGAAGCACCCGAAGATCGCCACAAAATGACGATACGAAGATCGGGGAGGCCTGCAGAGGGTCGCGCAGGCCTCCCCCAAGCCCCAGTAAGTGCGGGGGGCGTTTCAGGGGCGGTTTCGGCGGCAGTGGTGGCGATCCCCTGAATCGCTGCTGCTGCTGGTTCTGCCCCCGCACACACTCAAAGTTCTCCCTGCCTCGCGGGGAGAACTTTGAGAAACGCTGGTATAAACCATTACCTTTCTCCCTAGTTACAGAAATGATAGCAAATAACGCAAACAAATGTGTTGAGGATTGAGACCTGCTTTGATTTTCATTTTTTTCTCTACTTGTGTAGGAGCAGATTGCGCATTAATAATTAAATAGTTAAATTAATAGAACGGGTGGGCCTTTCCTGCCTACCCTTAATATCAAAGCAGGCAGTTACGTTTCTTCCTAATTTCTTAACAATTCTATTGTCTTCCTGCTTTATTTTAGTCTTAAAAGTTGTGGCGTGCAGATAATAAAAAATGTGTTGTAACTTAGCTAAGCAAGGAGTATTACATTTAGTTTTACTTATGTTAATTAGATTCCTCTCAGTGTGTGTAATTTTATATTGTTTATGGAACTTGTGTACTACTATAAACTATATCTTCATTTAGGCCATGCTGTAATCTGCAAAATGTTCAAGAATCATTTAGAAACTATTTCAGTGATTATTTTTCAGCTGTGATTGTTTGCCTGGATGCTGTTGGCAGACATGCAGTATAATGTTATATGTAGTAGACGATGTTCATTTCTGCTTCAGTTCTTTAACTTCCCTACAAAATGGTTTAATGGAAATCCTCATCTGTGCCTTATGAAAAATCACTTAACAGTAATTCTAGACAAACACTATAAATTAAGCTATACAGTACTCCCCCCATATCCGCTGGGGATATGTTCCAGGCCCCTCTGTTGATACTTGAAACCGTGGATAGGAGTGAACACCCCCTCCATGGTTTCTAGAGGGGCCCCCACCCTACCTCCCCTGCAGGCAGGTGTGCCCCCCCAGCTCTTTTTCTTTCAGCAAGCTTTGTTTCTTCCTTAAAACAGAGAAGCAGCCTCCATTGCAGGCAAGTAGAATGAGACTAAGTCCTAGAGAGGCTCTGCAAGATTTCTGTTAACCTTGCAAAGCCTCTCTGACTTATTCTCGTTCTACTTGCCTGCAATAAGAAGCCAGAGGCTGCTTCTCCTGTTTAAGGAAGAAACAAAGCTTACTGGGAAAAAAGTAAGAGCCTGGGGGGATCGCCACGATGTGTGGATAACTGAAACCGTGGATAGCGAATCCGTGGATATGGGGGCCCACCTGTATTTCCTTTAAAATAGCTCCCATTCACTTACACTGAAGAAGTAAAATTGTCCTTTTATGATGAGAGTTCTATACGTAGGGGGTTCTCAACCAGTGGTACTAGTACTTCGGCCAACTGCTGGTGGTAATCGGACTGCCAGACCACCGGAACCCTGGTCCAACATGGTGCTTTTGGCAGTGCATTTTCACTCCTGAGAGGCTCCTGCCTTTGGCCAAGCCTCTTGGGATGCCGAGAAGGGCCCTCCCACTCGCCCAGAGAATCTCACCTGCATTTTCTGTCCCCTGAAAACCTGGAAGTAACTGGCAATGATGTTATCACCAGTCACTTCTGGTGGTACTCAGCAGGAGAGCGGCGCTGGAAGTGGTACTCGGCTGGGAAAGGGTTGAGAACCCCTGCTATACGTTTTATGAACATGCTATGCAAAAATAAAGATGCTACATTTACTTATCAATCACAGCTTGAAGAAACAATGTAATTGATTCATACTTTGAATTCCGTGTGTGCATTTTCAGCACCTATTACTTTACTATAAAAGTAGATCTCCAAGAGAAACAAATGTTTCAAGAACATTATTTGGTGGGAGGAACAGAGAGGAGATTTGGACTTGGTGCCAGTAGCTGGATAGAGCACCACAGGAGCACCACAGTTTGATATAATGGCCCAGATGGGCTTCAAATTCTCTTTCCCAATTGAGCTCTAAGATGGCAAGGTGATGGAGAATACCAGGACAAAAATACATGGACTATTGCTAAGGTTATTTTTGTGTGCCTATCAAGCCCTCCTCTTCCAACACCAGCTTCATTCAAAGTTGAGCAGTCACAGCTGATTAAATCAGAAGGAGAGTGAGAAAGCCATTGGCTATGTGAAGAAGAAAAGTAGATGTATAACTCACCTGAGCCATTAACAAGTAGTGCTGAACTAGAAATTTTCTAGATCTGCAAGACATGAAAATGAATTGCACTGAGGTTCCTGTTAAAGAGCATTAAATTCCTTTTCTTCATATGAAGAAGTGTCTGTTTTATTAATTTCACTTGAAGCCGCATGCAAATCTAAGTGAAAATGTGGAATGTTAATAAAGAATGAAATGTTTTCTTTATACAGAGTATTTTTAAATGCCAAACTTGTCTTCCCCTTCCAGATAAGCTTTAAAATGTCAATAAAGAATGAAATGTTTTCTTTATATAGAAATCTTTTTAAACATGAAATTGGCTTCTGCAACCAGACAATGCATTAAAATATGTCAGTCAATGGTGATGATATTAAAGTCAGGGGAATGACTATGAATCCTTTACTATTCCATAGGAAAAGGAAACTGGTATGTGTCTCTCGAGACTCTGAATCCAAGATTAGTGTGAATTTATGCTGTCAATAAACTGTTAAAATCGGTGTCTATGGTTAACCTAGCTTTTTCTTGCTAAGCTTTCACTACCATTTCAGCCAAGGGTGCCTTTTCTCAGAAATACTGCTAGAGATCACTTTGTCTCTGGCCATGATCCATAGAACTTAATTAAACATAACCAAAGGCTTGGTTATTTGTTATGAGTTTGTTTTAAGAATTCATGTTGTTTGCCACTTCTGTAGTTTGCAGAGCAACATGCAACATAAAATAAAGTTCTCAAAATAATAAAATATAAAAATAACCATAAGATCAACATACTCTTAAAACAACAAAACAAAGGCAGATAAAAGTAAAACTGTAGCAAAGACACCGCAGTTATCCATTAAAATCCCTATTGAATAAAAATGTTAGCTTGGTGCTAAAATCAATGTTAGTGCCTTCCTAACTTCTCTGAGGAAGACATACCACAGATCAGAACCCCTGCTGAGAAGGTCCTCTCTCCAGTCACTGGCCACCTTTCCTCTGGCTAGGATACTTAGAGAAAGGCCTCTGTTGCAGATCTTAAAGATTGTGGTGCTTTGGAAGATGGTGGGTCCTTCAGGTCCCCAAGTCATTTAGGGCTCTCAAAGTTAAAAGGAGCATTTTGAATTATACTAAAAAAATACTGGTACCAGGCAGATGCTTATGAATTGCATAGTATGTTCAAACTGGTTGACCCTGGAAAGCAACTTTCTTGTTACAACTCAAATGGAATGGTTCCCAAGGCATAAGAAAACAGTAGAATAAAAAAAAAAGAGTAGAACTGGAGGATCTGCTTATTCATACTGTAGAGCAGGGGTGGCCAACCTTTCAACATGAATGCGCCTGGCCC
Organism: Plestiodon gilberti rubricaudatus; assembly: GCA_026170595.1. Classification (NCBI taxonomy): domain Eukaryota; kingdom Metazoa; phylum Chordata; class Lepidosauria; order Squamata; family Scincidae; genus Plestiodon; species Plestiodon gilberti. The sequence goes on along the minus strand of JANXHW010000001.1, from coordinate 231,070,968 downwards.
TTTAATGGTTGTATAGGTGAGGAGATTTCAGCAGGTGCAGCTGCTTTAGCAGCACCATCGGCAATTGCAGCTGCCAAGAATTTGTCTTCTACACAACTCTTAAGAATGCAGAGGCCCTAATGGTGGAAAGTTGCCCACCCCTGCTGTAGAGGCAGAATTGGAGGGATTGAGCCAAAATTATGTAAATGCAAGATGATGGAATGAGTAGAAGAGTGCACTATAAGACACCTCATCAAGATAGATAGGGAATTACAGAGACAGCAAGGGGAGAAAATATGAGTGGGGAACAGGGGAATATAGGCAGATATATTCCCCTGTTTATAAGAGAAGTTAAGAGTATCTATGATTGAGTGAAATATGCAACACAACTCATTTCGCAGGGACAGCAACATTTTTTTGTTATGGTGCTTTCCCTGGCTTTCTGTGTGCTATGGACCTGCTGCTGTGGAGTTTCCTAACTGGATAGGCCATCATTTTTCCCAAAGGTTGCCTGAGAGATAGTACGTAGCTCATATTAAAGCTACAATCTTATGCAGATTTACCTGGGAAATAAGGGATACTTGAGCACAGTGGGATTTACTTCTGAGCAATTTTGCCTAGGCTAGCACTCTAATATACCTTTCATAGTAAAACATTATTTTAATAACATTTTTCAATTTTGATACATTTGTATTAAACTATTTCAACCCTCTCCAGGGTGCTTGGATAAAATAAGCAGGTCTTTAAGACATTTTTACCCAAGGGTGTTTATATGCAACAGGAGTTAAATGTCTACACCTGTGGGCTGGGAGGAAATGGTAAACAAAATACCAGTTGAGCATTCCTAACCCAGAAATCTTAAATGTTCCAAAATCTGAAAATGTTTTGAGCGCCGACATGGCGCTCAAAAGCGTCCCAGTGGCTTCTTCTTTGTGTGGTCTTGAAGATGCCAACAAGTCTTCGTTCAGATCTTTGGAAAACCAGTCACACAGACCTGGCAGCTTCCTTCCCTCCCTCCTCCCCCCACCACTTACTGCTGCATTGGGGTAGGTGCAGCATTTGAATTCTGGTCCAGCTCCTGGCTAGCCTGGCAGGAAGGAAGCAGCAGAGGAGCAGGGAGAGGAACAGGAGCACGAGCAACTGAAGGCGCTGCTGCCAGACCGCAACCATGTTTCGTGAGCGAGCCTGCTGGCCTGGTTGGCTGCGACGGGAAGGCAGAAGCAAGCAGACAAAAAAGTCTGAAATCCAAAACACATCTAGTTCCAAGCATTTCTGATAAGGGATACCCAACCTGTACAACAAATTTCAAAGTAGGAATAAGTAGCAGGGGCAGAAAAGATCTAATAGCAAAAGTTTAAGTTGTGGTTGTTTGTTTTGCACTGTACAGGCTTTATGGGATGTGGCTATGGGGTGTGTGTGTGTGTGTGTGTGTGTGTCTCCCGATGACATGATAAATGCACTTCAGTTTACCACCACATCAGTCCTGAGGAAGGAGCATCCTGAAATTGTTTTGTAGAAAGGGTGTGCATGCAAGCATGCACACATAAGCACTGTGGGGTGGCCAGTCCTGTGGACTTCCAGACCCTGGTGTTGACGCTGACTAGTACCAAAAGATTTTGAAATTAATCCTACAACAGGGTTTACCTATTTATGTATTCTCATTGGGCCAGTTGAGACAATATGTCCAAACTAGCCTAACCAGCACGTAGTTAGGGGTATGAGTGCACATGTCCTGCTCCTCTTCCTAGCATTCTGTTCCACTTTTTATTATTTGTGTGGTCGGCAGTTCGAAACTGCTCTCTCACATGCAGTATAAATATTTGACGCATGTGTGAAGGAGCAATTGGATGACCCACATACTGCCATGCAATTACGAAGAATAAAATTATACCCTGGGAATGGGAGTGGAGCATTCACACTCATGTTTCTAACCAAATATTTCTGAGACCAATTTAGATGTATCATCTGAACTGGCCCAACATCAGATGTTTTTTAATCTGCTGCAGAAGGAATGTGTTTTCTTCTGGGGTATAGAAACTTGCGTGGACAACTTAATCAGAAAAGACCCCCAGTAAATAACTTCAAAACTTGAGTGATGTGACTCAAACTTTACTATCACAGAAAGTGTTACTTTCCTTTAGTATTAACAATGAGAAATCTGTACTTCACTTGATTGTTCATCACTAAGGGCACAATTCAGCCTAAACAAAGGCCGGCGGAATGCGCACTCCACCGGCCTAAGGTGTTGCAAATGTGCTGTAAAGCACTTTGGCAGCACCTCAGGTGTAAGCAGCGCCGGTGCCAAGACCAGCAACACTCACACCGCTGTCCTCCAGACCCTGCGTCGCCGGACGCAGGTAAGTCTTGAGCCAGGCGGCAGGAGGGCATGGGGAGGGGGGGCTGGGGTGGTGGGGGAGGGACAGGAGCGTGCTGCTTATAGCATAGAACCTGAATGATTCTAGCAAGCAGAATTGGTTCTAGAGAGGCTCTGAACATTAACAGAAAACAGTTTCCACTGCTGCTTATAGCATTCTGTTCAATCAAGACCCGTGCTGGCTTGGCGCTAGCACTAAAAAAAAAGGTAAGGACGCAGGGGGTATCCACAAATAAGGATCTGTGGATAAGTGAATCTGTGGATACCGGATCCGCGGATACCGGGGAGGGGGGCTGTACTTGATGATCATCATATGTTTTATATTGATATTACTCAATGCCAGTAAAGCAATTTAAACTAAACACAAAGGAGCGGCAACAGGATACAGGTATCTTGTTGTCTTGTGTGCTCCCAGAAGCATCTGGTGGGCCACTGTGAGATACAGGAAGCTGGACTAGATGAGCCCTTTGCCTGATCCAGCAGAGCTCTTATGTTCTTAATTACAATTTTATTTTCCACAACTACTTTAGTTTTCTCTTAAGGAATATGTTAGCCCGAAATTATCAAAGGTCTGTGTTAGCATTAGCTCTAGTAATGACTTATCTACATTGAAAGTTCAGTCCTTAAGCAGGAGGCTGGCAACGCACATGCACCGGCGACGTTCCCTGAGATTCCTTTAAGGAGTGTAAAGGAGTTCAGAGACTGAAAATTCTGAGAACCACTGCTCTAGCTCAAGGGTGTCAAACTCATTTCATACAGTGGGCTAAATAGGATTCATGGCGCCTGCTGTGTGCCCATTTAGTATATTTGTATTAACAGACAATGACTAGCAGAGTGGGTAAGCACTATTCATAGCCATTGTAGGTTATGATTGAATAACCTACACATGTAAAAATTACACACACACTGTGTGTGTGTGTGTGTGTGTGTGTGTGTGTGTGTGTGTGTGTGTGTGTGTGTGTGAGAGAGAGAGAGAGAGATTTTCATGCACATACCTAAAGTAGTTAGTGGCTATGGTAGATTTATTCAGCACTGTTCTTACTCATTATAAGCCCAAGAGTAAGCTAAAGTGATGATAGGTTTTTAAAAAATTATGTTGGAAACATTTTCAAGTTTCAGTGACTTGCTCTAGAACGGTCTCACTGAAATAAATAGGAATATTCTGGGGAGGGTACATTTGGGACTATGGCCACAATCCACACTGAAATCACGCTGAAATCAATGGGCATAAGCATTCGTAACCCTGTGTTGGCCTGTGTGCCCACAAAATACTGGGCTAGTAAAGCAAAATCCAACATGGTTAGTTTTGCATTATCATTTCCATATGCAGTGGCAAAAACATTTGTCTGAAAATATCTGCATCACAGTTTATATCATTTCCAAAGCACAAAGTTGTGGAAATAAAATGTTCTTCACCCTTCCGTGAAAGCTCAATTCCCAGCAAACTGCTTTAAAATCGAGAATGTGCCATTGACTGTCTGGCGGCCAGTGCCTGTAATCCCTCCCTTCTCCTTTTGCTATTTCTCATTCTGGCTGGAGGCTTTGATGCATGGACACGAAGCAAGTTTGTTCAGTGACCTGTAGGGTGAGGGAAATTCCTTGCCAGCTCTGCAAATGACCCAGCACTGATACTTGCCATTGCTGTGCACTCACTCAGCAACCTTCCTAATTTCCGTTATGCAGCCTGACCTTTTTTTGGACACATGGACTTGGAGCCCTGCCCAAGTGTCAAGCAAAGCTTTTTTGAAAACATTTGCTGAGAAATGAGGCAGGTAGTAAGATGGCGGAATGGGGAGGCAGAGTGGCAGGAGACAAAAGGGCCACAAGCGGCAAACCAAGTCCCTCTCTTCTTCATCCACCCCCAGTCCTCTCACAAGCGCATTGAGCTGTTGTGTTCCTTTCGCCCACACCCAACAGTGACCCACCAGGCTGACTTCTGAAGGCCCCCAGTATCTATCTTTTATGTGGAACGGGTAGAGTAGAATGGCATGTGGAGTATGATATTCCATCACTACCTTCCCCTGCCCTCCCCAACTACAAATGGGCTTCCTTTAGAAAACCCATTCACAGATAGATGAGGCAAGTGGGAGGAGATTATGACAAGGCAGCTCACTTAGCTGAGTGAGTCGCTCTGCTGTTTGGAGGGTGGATGGATGCTCTTTTCCCTCAGTGGCACAGAGGGAAAAGAGTACTCCTCCTCTTCCCCTTCACGGTTCTCAGCTGAGGGTGAGGTGGCCATGGTCTCTGAAAAGCATGCCCATCTCTCTTCCAGTACTGCTTGATTAAGGTGTGTGCAGTTGCCTGCATGCACACCATGAGAGGTGGAGTGCATCGTGGCAAGCCTTGTTCAGAGCTCTGCCACAGAGCTCTCCACTACCTGGCACCAACAGTGGGTGACACCACCCCTAACTCATGTAGCAGGGCTGGGAAAGACATCTGCCTGAGGCATTGGTGATGTATGCAACAATACCTGATATTTGAGTTAGTCTTTTAAATAATGCATTGCATACGACAGGGGTGGCCAAACTGCGGCTCCTGAGCCACATGCGGCTCTTTGACGTATAATGTGCGGCTCTCGGAAATATGTTGGCTGAGCTCCTTTTTTGCAACACAATTAACATAAAAGGTAAATAAGACATTTTAAAGCTTTATAATTATTTACCAGGTATAAACTGAGAGTCAACTGGATTAAAACATAAGTTTAACATTCATGGTAAGTAAATACTGTATATTTAAGAATGTAAATGCTGCTTAAATATTGCAGCTCTGAAACATCTGTATGTGGCTCTTACTTTAAGCAGGTTTGGCCACCCTTGGCATTTGGAAACAGAGAAAATGCAGAGACCTTTGATAAGACGCACTCACTTCTCATGGTGCATTAGGCTTTAAGGAGTGTTGTGTACAATATAATACACAAAAGTACTGTTTCTTACTGTACTACTGCCTCAAAGTTTTTTTATGTTTCTTTTTACCTTCAAATTTGGAACTGTGCTGTTTTTTGTTTATCCTGTGTGAACACAGTATTAATATGCATCTGGGGTCTTTGCAGACTTGGTTCAGAGTTTAAATGAAATTTAAATACTTAGTTGACACTTCGTAGATGTGCAAAAAAATAAGAACTAGGGTAAAATGTGCCCCCATGACAGATAGCTATTGTACCTCTGACTTCACTGTGCTGAAAATATAGAAGATATAGAAGATGCCTATATCTATAAACATTAGGAAGCTACGAGTGACAGTGGGCATGTAAACCAAAAAAGTGGGAATTGGGGTAGAGGTAACTCCCAAAAGAATCTGGTTCAAAGGAATTATAACCTAATTTCTCCATACTGAGTTGACTATTTTAAGTTGAGTCATTTAAACAGAGACGTGCTTGTTACTTGCTAATCTGATTCTGTTTGTCCCATGGGCTATGTGGATTTTGCATTCCTTCTTTTTGTTTTAACTTCAGTGTTTTCTTCAATCTTTAAAACTTTATAGTCATCTGGAGATTAAACTCAATTAACTCAAGGATATGCGACTTATGGCTGGGATGATTCAGAGCAGTGACCGAGCAAATTGTTCAGATGACTGGAAGTCCTGATCTTCTAATTACTCTAAGCTTTGTTTAAAATGTTGGCTCTATATATTTGCCTGTTGAAATTTTTTGCTAGTCATCTAAGTCAGCATGCGCGCTACCATTTATCACCATTTTTAATTGCTGTTTGGAAGCATTAACATTTTCTCTACATGAAAGCATTTTCTTAGCAAATATTTAAAAATATTGGTAACAGAGCTGATTTTCTTTGGAACATTTTAAAATTGCAGCACTTGTAATTTATTCCATGGACTGTTTTATGTTTATTTATTTGTTAGATTTCTATCCCTTTTTCCCCCCCATAATTTGCACCGCTGAGTTTTACTAAGCCTTACACAAATGATAAAGCCAGCCATCTCTTGAAGCAGACTTGCTTCTAGCACTGATTGGCTAGTCCTTATGTCAATCATAATGCCACCTTCTCCCTCCTCAAACCATATTTTTAAGTGTAACAAAATTAAGTGTTTATTTTTGGCCCAATCCTATCTAGGTCTGGGCCAGTGTGCACAGGGCTTTACAACTGTGGAGCACAGTTCTGCTGTTGTAAAATGGCTGCCAATGGAGCACAGAGTGCTTTGTTGACGGCCATTTTAAGAGCGCTGCCGCAGGAGGTGACAGTACTCCCCGGCTGTCGCCATACTGCCTAGAACTCACCAGAGCAGGTAAGGCAGAAGTGGGGGTGAAACGGGGGGTGGGGAGGCTGTGTGAGGGGGTGAATCTGGCAGCAATGCTGCGCGATTGATCCTACCTTCTCTCTTTTTCAAGCCTCTCAGCCCTCTTTGTCTCCTCAGACTTGCACCAGTCCGGAAGGGGGCAAGGGAATCCTGGAAATCGCTGTCTGAGGAAACCCATTGTGGAGCGGGATGCTTATGGGGAGAGGTAAAGGGATTTAAATCCCTTTTTCCCCTCTGAAGCCTCTCGATCCACCCCACTGCCTACTGGATACAGCACACCTGTTTTTGGCACAGCTGCACCAGTAGGCAGGAAGGATAGGATTGGGCTCTTTGATAACCATAGAGTGTGCTGGGGGGGGGGGGGAGAAGACACAGCCCACTAGAAGCAGGTGATAACTAATTCTCCCATTGTCGTTGGAGTATCATATTGCTGGAAATATTAAGGAATTTCAGTGTTCTGGAAGTCTTCTGGAAGATATAATACTTGCTAGGATGTTAGAAGAGATTACAGGAATGCTTCTTTGCCTTGTTGTGATCTGATTTGCTGATAACTGACCTGTAGTGAAAATTTGCAACTATTTTCCAGATAGTCCACTGTTCAGATTTTTGCATTGTTGCCCAATTTAATTAACTCAAGTTCTGTAAAGTGGTTTGCAAAGTATTTTGTATTTATGTTGCAGTCATTGCAGAAGTGTTTTCCTGAACCACAGGTCTTGGATGTTAAGAGTACAGACCTCTTGTAAGAAATATAGGAAGTCCTTGTATTCTTGGTGTTCAGTGGCTATTAATAACTTTTGTCTTCCTTGTTTGTCACGTGTTATAAAGTATCTCAAGGTTTAATTTTAAAAAATATTTGTAGAATCATTCTACAAATTCTGGTGTGGATCAATCTGTCACAGATGGTGTAGTTTACGGTTTGGACAGAGTTTCAGTGAATGAAGTCCTGCTGTGAAATAAAAGTCAAAAAGCATCTTGGCATCCCAACCATTTCCTTGGGAGAAGATTACAGCCTGAGTATGCTGAACTTTATTGCTATGGGCCTCATGACAGTTTTCAGAAACATGCATGGCATTTTTGCTAAAGAAACTCAGATGTGCTCAAACACAGGGGATGTCATTCTTCTATTTATCGGTGTCTTTTTAAAAAAATTAAAAACAAGACCCCATAGACCCATTAGTTTGTGTGTTGTATTAGAGTTTAGTAACAACATTGATGTGAAATGTAGGAAATGATTCTGCTTCTATACGTAAGCATTGCTCCCATTGTGAGAAAGGAAAAAGAGAATAACAAATCTTATCCTGCAATTGTAGGAAATGATTATATTTTGAAGTGTCGTCACTAGTTTTGACTGCTGCTAGCCCTGAAGTAATGTTGAGCTGCTCAGGACAGATGTTTTCTGTTGCTGAAACTCAACATTATTGAAGGTAAATCTAGGTAAAATTTGCTTGTCAATTGCCTGTAGAAATTGCTTTCAAATCTTCGGAGTTTGAGTAGTGAAAAATGCAGGACTCATTTTTCTCCATTCCCATTGTGAATGCATTCAAGCCCATGAATAGCTGGCTCTTGCTGATGGTAGCTTAAATAATGATTTTTGAAGAAAAAAATAATAGCCAGAATAGGGTAATCTATAGACTAGTCATTCACAATGCAATCTTTCATACCAGCATCCTAGACTTCCCATTTGATATAGTTAAATCCTGTAGAGATCTGGCATCTTGATTCAGCCAGTCAAGTAACTGAGGTTTCCTTAGTTTAGAAAAGCAACTAACTGCATGTATCACTTGATAAGTGTTGTAGCTATGGATTTAATTGCACACTAAGCTGTAGTACTCTATGGCCCCTCATATGAATGTATTAAGAGCATTTATGCCCATTCTCTTTCTGATTCAAAAATTGAACCATCATGGGTGGTTAATATAGGAAATTAAAAACAATATCATATGCTTAATACTTTCACCTAGTTCCTATGAATCCTGCTTTTTGGGTGATTGGAGGAAAGAATTTGCCAGTGACAATGAGTAGAATTGCACTGTTCCCCCCCCCCCCCAGTGTGAGGGAGCAATTTTGCAGCTTGAGAAATGGAAGAGTGGCCTCCGGGCCAATGATCCATGTCAAATAACAGGAAAGTGAAGTCTGACATTTTCCTGTTAGGAGGCACACTGCTGAATGTCAGGTTCGACCAATGGGATAGGGAAGCTGGGGCAGCTTAAAGCCCCAGCTCTTTCTCCCAGCCACATTCTGAGCAGCATCCTCCCTGGTGACAATATAAGTCTAGCGAATCACCTTCAAGGGGCTGAGTAGGAATTGTTCCCTCATGGCCTAGGAGTCAGAGGGATTTGACTATTTTGAGCTGCCTAGATGGCGAGTGAAGTTATTTAGGTCAAAACTACAACCCATTTAATTAAGTCAAAATTTGATCAAAACAGCAAAGTGGTGTGACATAAGTTTAAGGGAATTGACAAGCGCTTTGAAGTTTATAAAGAGGTTTCCCTAGACCAGCCTCTCAGGGTCACTGGACTCAAGGAGGAAGGGTTCAGTGCCTCTTTTTTTGTTGTTGTTCTAATTTATATAATGCCTTTCCTCCAAGCTCCTCCCCTTCCTATTATCCTCACAACAACTTTGTGAGGTAGATTAGACTGAGAGAGAGTGACTGGCCCAAGGTCACTCACAGTGCAATCCACCGGAACTGTAAAATGGCAGAGCGAGCACTCCGCCATTCCAAGACGTTGCGAACATGCTGTGAAGCACGTTTGTGACGCCTTGCGAGTAAGGACAGGTGGCGCGGAGGCCGGCCGCCCTCACCCCACCGCCAGATCGTCCATGCGGCCACTGGAGGAGGTAAGCGATCCCCGGTTGTCGCAAGGGCGGTCTGGGTGGCGAGGGAGGCCAGAAGCTGGCGGATACAGCCCAGGGGCGGGGATGGTGGCAGCCCCATCCCCTTCCCGGGCCGGATCCACAGTTACACGGCCTCCTCAGACTTGTGCCAGCTAAATACCTGGGGGAAATCCGAGGAGGCCCATTGTGGCCTCCCCGCACTAAAACTGGGGAAGGGGACAAACGTCCCCTTCCCCCGAGGAGACCTCAGAGACCTTGGGGATAGGATCCAGCAGGCAGCCTAGGCCACCTGCCGGATACTTAGTAGGATTGGACTGCCCTTCAGGTGCATAACTGAGCAGGAATTTAATGCAGATTACCCTGGTCCAAGTTCAATGCTTTAACCACTACATCACACTGATTCTCTATGACTTCTTGACTCATTCACTTAGGGCCCAAGCCTATCCAACTTTCCAGCGCTGTTGCAGCTGTGCCAATGGGACGTGTGCTGCATCCTGTGGTGGTTGGGAAATCACAGAGGCCTCTTCAATGTAAGGGAACATTTGTTCCCTTACCTTGGGACTGCATTGCTGCTGAAAAGTTGAATAGGATTGGACCCTTAGAGTCATAGGGGTCCGCTGATGGTGAAGAATTCCTCAAGGCACCTTAGTAAATGTGGCTAGGAAATGCACAGTGACTATCATGGAACCAGGGTGCATTTCCCTATAAACTTTGGGTTGTGGCTGGCAGTAACAGGTAATACTGTTCCAGACCAATTAGCTACCTGCATCAGTTTGAGTTAGATTATCTCATTAGTTAATCTTGTTGCACATCTCATGTTAATAACATTGTGGCACTTTATTTCAGCCAGCACTCTCTCTTCATTACTGAGGGCAAAATATACAAATGAATACTTTACTAGGACCTAGGCAAATAAGACTTGAATCGTTTTAGTAAACACAGGCTACAACCACGGGGACAAAGTAGTGAATTGTGAAGATGACTTCCATTAAGATTGTCTTGTGTAATTTTTTTTAGCTTGGGCTCTAGTGACCGAGTTGAAAGCATACTGCAAGGCAAATCAAAATTTAACAAATCATGTATGCTGAGGTAAGCTATGTGTAGAATATGAACAACTCTCATTTTAATACAGTTTATTATGTTGGGTTTTTAGCTCATTCTATCCTGAAGGCTCAGAGTAGGTAACAATATGGTGTGTGTACACATTTACACATATCATTAGATTACATACATAAACTGGCCAGTTTAAAAAAAAATCTTCACCCCAACCACAAAAATCAAGCAAAAATTTAGTTTCATTACCATAAGGATGTTTCTATATGGACTTCAGTGAGATTCTAGAGTAGAATAATGTAGGAGAGAGGCAGTTGTTTAAGATGTCATTCTGTGTCCTTGCAGTTCTAATGTAAAATATAGGTGGTAAATTTAACTTTTGCTCATCTTACAGCACAATCCTGGGCTCAGTTGGCACTGACGCTGTGGCCTTGGCACCGGCCTAGGGTGTCACGAACGTGCCATAAAGCACATTTGCCGTATTTGGTGCGTAGGTGGCGCTGACTCAAAGGCCTGTGCCACCCACTCACCAAAGAGGAAGGAGACCAGCACCATGGGGCAGGTAAACCCTGTTCTGGGCAACGCAGGGGGTGTAACAGTGTGAGGAGAGGGGGGGAGGTTCAGCCCTAGGAGGGGAGGGGATTGGTGTCCTCATTAGACGCCATATCCTATCCTCCCTCCCAGGCCTCCAGCCCCTACACAGGCTTCTCAGGTCAGCACCGCCAAATTACTGACCCAAGTTGCTCCATAGTGGAGACTGGGGCGTTACCCCGAGGAAACACCCAGCTTGCTCCTCTCCAGCACTGGATACAGCGTGGGCCTGGTGCCCACACAGCACTTAGGATTGCACTGCCTGAGATTGTAGTGTGACCTAAAGAAGTGGCAGACACTCACGTATTTTAAGCCAAAGAAGTGGGGGCAGAATCAATAGGGCACTAAGGTACAGGAGCAGGAAAGCAAAGGGAGAAAAGGAGAGCAGCAGAGACACAAGGAGAACATTTGTAGGCCTCTTGTTATTTTAGAGTTTGAAATACATATCATTTGAATGTTAGAAGGTGTGTGTGTGGGTGTCAAAATTTCATACCAAAACAAGGAACATGTTAGGGTTCACTAGCCATTCAGAATCTGAGAATAAAAGTCAGACCTTGCTGTTGTGTGTTTCTGCTTTTCATCACTATGTTTTCCTCACTCTTGACAGTTGTTCTTACAAACAGTTGCTAGTACAAACAGGAAAAAACCCAGTGACAACCAAAAGCAGTTCTGCAAAAACAATTGTTGCAGCTGTCATTCCTCTTAGGTAGATTTGCAGACTGCAATGAGATCTAAGAGCATTTTTGTGCTTTTAAGAGATACGTAGAAGAGAAAAATTGGCCTTTTCCATCACAGTAGCACTTCAATTAGATGTGTACATATGTCAAAAATTAGTCCAATGTACTCTATGAAATAGATGAGGAAACAGATTTACTGGTGCAATTACTATACTCTTGGGCTGCAGGATCTCTAAAATATATTTCCCTCCTTTCTTTATACTGTACAGTATATAGTGTCTGGGAATGATCTATTCTGGTTAATATAGCTAGACGCTAATTCTCTGTGACTATTCAGGCAAGTACAAGTGGGGTCTCAAGAACCACAGAGGGGGAAGGAGAGATGCAACAAAAGAGGTATAAGCCTCCAAGAGAGCATTCACGGGAATACAGTTCGCAATGTATGCACATCCCAGCATCAACCAATTGCCAGAGAAACGTGCTACTCAGTTTTCATTAAGAGCACATCCACAGGTTGTTCTCAAGCCCAACTACACTTTTATCAAGCGAGTTTTCAAGCTGATAACATACTGCCTGAAGACAATTTCCAGACAAACATGACACCAAGTAAACTCCTAACACAATTCAAACAATTCCACCTATGTCTGCCTAGGATTCAATAGCTTGTACCATTTGAAGCCCAGACAACTCGGTCCAAAACAATTGTATAATTTTTTCCCAAATCTTAGGCTGGTGACTCCTCAGTCTCAGTTCCCCTGCTGCCATTTGGGGATAATAATATCTCAATAATATCTCCTTACCTTATCAAATGAAGAGCAGGGTAAAAATAAATATTTTTTCCTTCATTACTTTCCTCGTGGTTGCCCTTGTGGGAGAAAGGCGGGGTATAAATTCTACAAATAAATAAATAATACATCAGATAGTGAGCCTACTGGTATGAATTGTCTGTTGAATTGTTTTTCATGCAGCAGGCAATTGCTATAAGCCTTTGATAATATTATTACATGCTATTCTAAGAGCGCAATTCTGCTCTAAATTAGGGTGGCGTAACAAGCGTTCCGCCGCCCGGAGTAGTCGCAAACATGCCGTAAAGCACGTTTGCAACTACTTTAGAGTCGGGAAGGCCGGTGTAAGGCCGGCCTTCCCAGCTCCGCCGCCTGAGCCCTCAGCCCGCCACTGGACCCAGGTAAGTCTGGATTCAGCGGGCGGGGGGAAGGAACGGTGGAGCCGGGAGGGCGGCCATAGGCCCAGCCGCCCCGGGCAGGGGCGTGGGCATGGCGTCCACCATATCCCTGTCCCCGCTGGGTGGCTGGGCCGTTACACGGCCTCCTCCGACTTCCGCCAGCAAAAGAGCTGGCGGAAATCCAAGGAGGCCTATCGGCCCCAACCGCCGTTACACTCGGGGAAGGGGACAAGTGTCCCCTTCCCCGAGTAGACTTTCTGCTGCGGGCTGCCTGCGGCGAATTCTTACGCAGGATTGGGCTGCCCGGGCATTTTGTCCCTGAACCAGCCATGCTGATGTATTCTGTTAGAATAGACATGCAATTGGCCTGTAGTATGGCAGGTTCCTAGAGTGTTGGCTTGCAGCTGAGAACTCGGAAGGAAGTGTTCTTACATTTCCAGATCAGGTCAGGAAATTTTTTTTTTACAATATCAGAGGACTGCATTTGCTTGTTGAATGGCTAAGTAGGGTTCCAAGCACCAGAGCTCTAAGTATGGGGAACCTTAATAATTGGGAGTCTTAACACCTTAAGACTAACAAATGTATTGTAGCCTATGCATAGCGATGAAGCATAGTCCAGTGCTTCTCAGACTATCTGGTGTAGTGGGCAGGCATGGTACCATATTTATTTAATTTATTTTAAAATATTTTTTAAAATTATTTTAAAAGATAAATTTAATTTATTTTAAAATATTTTAAAAGATTTATAACCCACTTTCCCATATATTTCTGTCATATTGTATTTGCACAGTCTTGGGAGATAATCTTCAGAGATTATCAAGTTTATTGTAGCATACTTGTTCATAAGAAAAGAACCTTGCTGCATCTGAGAACGGAGGCTCTTCTGTGTTGCAATTTGGCCTTCCTTTTTACATGTACGTCCTGATCTTCCCTTGCTGCTCTACCCTTCACCCACCTCATTCACAGAGATTCCACACGTGCTCCTTTGTTTGGTCTGACCTAAGTTCCTGCTCCTCCTGATACTTCAAGTACACAGCTTCTCTGTCTGCTAGTTGGATGAGGGCGACGCTTTTTGAGAATCCAGTTTAAAACGTTTGGTGCCACCAAGCCTCCGAGCTGAATTTTGCCTTTCCACAAGTTATTTTTTCATCTTCCTGCCCATTTCCAAAATCTCAGAGGCAACTGTGGTTGCCACCACTTGGTGGCACCGTCACACAAAGTATCCGCTTACCAGGAGGTCTGGCTCAGTAGAGCGGCCATCTCATATGCCTGAAGATCTCAAGGATGGCTATTTGAGACGGCCGGAAGTCGGTTGGAGAGCTGCCGGCACGCCACTGATAAACTGCAGAGCCTCTGTGAGGGAGAGAAGCTACAGCTGCACCTTGAGTGGGAGTCAAGGTTGCCTGTCAGTTGAAGCATGGTGAGGTGGATGCCAGAGAGAAGCTGGACTATGAAAGAAACCACCTAGAATGAAGAGTTCTATGAAAGACTAGAACATATTGTATTGTAAAAACCTCTTGGGGTTTAGAAAGCCTGCCTATGTAAACCGCCTTTGAATAAAAGTCAAAGGAGAAATCCGATGACCAAAGAAAAGGCAGTATATAAATGGTGGTGGTGGTGGTGGTGGTGGTGGTGGTGGTGGTGACGGTGACCACCTCTTTCACACAGAGTAGCTGCTCACTTGCTTTCTCCCTGTTAGTGATTTAAATCTAGTATGTGGCGGTGCACGAAGGAAGTGGGCCCAGCTCTCATGCCAAAGAGGTGAAGCTCCAAGCCAATCATACCCCAGCCAATCGCAGCTCTATTGGCTGGGAGGGAAAGTCTGGGGAAGTTGAAAGCTTTAGAGAAATTTGGTGTGTATGTTGGGTGTGAGAAAGAGGAAGTGAAGGATTGCTTACATTAGACAGAGACATGTATTGCTCAGCACAACATGAAATTCGCCCTGAACCAGCAGCCAATGGCTCATGGACTGGCACCAGTCCGTGGACCACACTTTGAGAAGTTCTGGTATAGTTCACAAAAACTTAGGCAAAATAAATTGTTAATTTTTAAGATTCCTTGTTTTTACTTCTATAGACTAATATGGCCACCCATCAGGAACTAATAGAGTTGAAAATACAAATTATTTATTAGAAATTGCTAATTTTTGTTTTCTTTTTTGAAGGATTGTTCAACTTCCGAAGAGTACAACATTGCTGCAGCACTACTACCACTAACAACTGCTTTCTATAGGGTAAGTTCTGATCTTCTTTGGAGTTGGGAGGTGCATCGTATGTGTTTTTATACTTCTATAATAACATTATTGAAAGGATGGGGATTGTAGAAAGGTAGGGTGACTTATCCATTAAAATGCGAGCAAAGTGTGGTCAGGACTAGGGGCGTCACTAGGGGGTGGTTGCTTCATTCTGCCACTGCTCTGATCCTCTTCTTACCTGCATTTGTAAAAGAAAAGCAAGTGAGAAGAGAATTGGGGCAGCAGCAACTCATCTTTTTAGCACAGCTTCCACATGCAAGCAATCACAGCAACTGGAAAAGGAGGAAGGAAGTAGAAGGCCACTGCAATCCTGTTCCAGATTGTTCCACCACCACTGCCCTTCCAATCTGTTTTGAAGATGTGACCAGGCAAGTGGCGGAGGTAGACGGGGAGGCGCTCGCACACATTCACACTGACACATGTGCTTAGGAAGGGGGGATTTGTGCACTGCTTCAGACTGGGCCAAGCTTGAGCCTTTCAACAATCCTAAGAGAGAGCAACTGATCCAGAGTCACCCAGTGAACTTCATGTCTAAGATTAGGTTTGAACCCTGGGCTTCCTTGCTCTCATTGGATACTAAACACTACAACATACTGGCTCATTGGGGCATTGTGATCTGGCAACTCTAAAAGGGAAGGAGGGTTAAGAAAGCAGTCTGGCACGAAAAGCACTAGTGTTCACATTGATCTGAATTAACCAGCCAATTCTTTGGGTTCTAGTTTTAAGTTATAACAAACAGTCTTTCATATTATTTTATAGTCTAACTGGTGTAATAGTATAAAAGATGAAGGGACATTTATTGCTGTTGCTTTGGAAATTGACAACAGGAAACCACTAGGAGTCGTCATCTTGCTTATGCTAGTTGTGTTGCCAGAGAGAGGGGCAGAAGGGTCTCAGGCAGATCTCCTTAGGGAAAAATTCCAGGAGAGTCTAAAAGCAAGACAATCTCTCTTAAGTTTGTGGGGGGCAGGTGTTGCTGCAAACAGTACTTTTTCTGATGTGGAGGGAACTTCGTGAGAGAGAATGATTGTATAATTCTTCCCCCTCTTTCAATTTATTTCCATTGTCTAGCAGCTAGCTCTGTCCTAGAAGGAAATTACAGTATTTTCCCAGCAACCACAAAATATAATCTTCTAAGCGCAATCCAGAGGCTGCTCCCGGCGCCGGAACGAGCATTCCAACACTGGGAGATGTCACAAACGTGCCGGAAAGCACGTTTGCGATGACTCGTGAGCAAGGGAGGCCAGCGCAGAGGCCGGCCTCCCTTGCTCCGGCGACGGAGCACCCCTGCGGCCACCGCCGAACTCAGGTAAGGATCCAGTGGGTGGGCGTTTCGCCAGGCCGGGGAGGAGGGCCATTGGCCCAGCCGGTCCGGGAGGGGGATGGCCTCGGCTATATCCCGGCCCCCACCGGCCAGCTGGGCCGTTACACAGCCTCCTCTGACTTCCGCCAGCAATTTTGCTGGCAGAAATCCGAGGAGGCCAGTCGGGCCAACCAGGCTTTACACTCAGGGAAGGGGACGAGTGTTCCCTTCCCTGTGTAGACCTCTGGCCCGGCGGCTGCCTGGCCGCTGGTGCACAGGATCCGCCGGCCAGATCCTTACACAGGATTGTGCTGTCAGTCTCACTAACAGCAGTACTCTCCACTTAGTTTTTACTAAAAACCTTCCTACAGTCCAGTAAATCTAACTATAGCATGGACTTTGGGCTGAAATACAATACTGAAAACTCAATTACTTTGAAATAATGGCATCAAGACAAAATGCTAAATGACAGTAAGAAAATAGACTCTGGTGAAGGGTTAACTAGGTAATCAAACAAATCTTTTTTTAATCTCTTGTGAAAACTGCCTGTCTCCAAGTTTAGTTTAGGGGCACTATGTGTATGTAATTAAAATAATGAGAGAAAATTTCTGTTTACAACATATTGTGGCTCTTGTGATGTTCTGTAAAATTCCAGTAGTTAATACCCAATGACTAGGCTCTTACAAAACCTGACAGGGCAGGATATGACTGAAGAAATCCACAGGCTCATAGCCATCAGGGTTAAATTCATGGACAACAAGTCAGTACACTGGATGCATATTTGTGGCCTAGAAAAATATCTTGTAGTTCTCCAACAACAAACAATCACTACCAGCGCAATCCTGTGTAACCTTGCACCGGTGTAACAGTAGATGCACCGGTGTAAGTGCACTTATGCCAGTGTAATTGCACTGGTGCATCTGCTGTTACACCGGTGCAAGGTTACACAGGATTGCGCCGTTTATCTTCTTTTTAGTTAAAATTTAAGTTACTTAGACCTAAGTAATCAAAGGAGTGTGATTCATCTAAGTCAGGAGAAGCACTCTTCACTATGTGTAATAATGTCCTGTACAAGCAAACAATCTTAGCCTCTGGGGCAGAAAACAACGGTTCTATTTATCATTAGTAATACAATTGGAATTTGTTTAAAATATAAATAACACAAAATCTTTCTTGAGATAAATTGTTTTCCATCCTGTTGGTTGAAGAATGCCTGTGTTATGTAAATTTTCTAGTGTAAGTTATTGTAGCAGAACATTAGATAATAAATTTATGTGCATAACTTGTCCTAAGAATACATCTACGTATAGAGAATCTCCCCCTTTCTTTCTCAGGTCTGGCATTCAGCACAGTCTTGGGATTGAGACAACTTTGGTCACCTTGGTGGATGACCTTTGCTGGGAACTGTATATTGGGAGAATATCCGTATTGGTACCTGTGGACTGCTCAGTTGCTATTAGTTCTGTCAGTCATGGCATTCTTCTGGATGGGACACTGGTTTGCAGAGATTCTGGTCTTTCCCGGGGGGGGGGTAGGCTCCAGAAGGTAGCATTGGGGAATTGCTGCTCAACTCTATGACCTTTGACTTGTGAGGTTCCACAGAGATCTATTTTGTCTCTCATGTTGTTTAACATCAGGATGGAGCTGTTGAGAGTGAGTGAAGATTTGGAGTGCAGTATTATCAATGTGTTGATGATACCCAACTCTGGGTATCACTTATTTCTGTCAGATTCCAGGGATTGTGGTGGTCCTGAACTAATGTCTGAAATCAATGATTGACTGAATATGGGCTAATAAACTGTAATCCAGACAAGTTGGATATGCTTTTGATCAATGAAATACCTGATCTGTGGTTTGGTGTACAGCCAGTCTCAGATAGGGTTGCACATCCTTTTAAGAAATGGATTCATAGTTTGGAGGCAGTCCTGGACCCAACATTGCTCCTACATTGTCAGGTAAATAGTGGTTATGTCCAGGGGCACTTTTCCTCAATTTAGGCTGGTTTGCCAGATGCACACTTTTCTATCACATCCAGAGTAGATAACGTTCTATGTGTTATTGCCTTTAAAAATGGAAATGTCACCTCCTTCAGAATGTGACAGTAAAGAGTTCTAACTGGAGTCCGTTTTTTGGATCATAGAACTCCAGTATTGTACCATCTTCACTGGCCCCCTATTCCAAGCCCATTTCAAAACATTGGTTTTGAAATTTAAAACCCTAAATACAGTAGTTTAATACCAGGACTAAAGGACTGTCTCTTCCTATATGGAAATTATGTGTACATTTGTGTCTTCGCTGGAACCCCTGCTTTGCGTGCCACTGCCATTGTAGGCAAGACAGGTGGGCACACAAAAGTCAGTCTTCTCAGTGATGGTGCCTTAATTTTGAGACACTGCTCTGGGATGCTCATCTGGCCCCCTCTTTGCTGGCCTTCATATGCCTGATCAAGATGCTGCTGTTTTGGTGTCCTTTTGACATGGGAGATAATTCAGTGCTCTTGCGTTCTCGGTATCTTTTGCTGATCACTGATGCTGGTTTTTTTTTCCATTTTGATGTTTTAGCTGCTCTTTTGTTTTCAAGTTGTAATGTTTTGTTGTGTGTTGCTGTTGTGATTGTTTTATTGGTATGGATCAGAGGGATTTTTGCTATCTTAACAGATGATGATTGTAAAAGGCACTCATGGCTACCGCCACCATTTGTGTATCTTAACAAAGCAAGGTCCAGAAGGCCCCCAAAAGGTGTATTTAATATTTAATTGGGGATACACTGTCCAAAGCATGACAAGCACCAAATCCTACCTACCATCTCAGGTCTCCAAATTATCAACAGCTGTGCCTTGTCACGATTCAGCCTTATTTTGTTAAATATCATGGTTAGCATTCAGACATTCAAAGAAACAACCTCTGCTCCTGGATCTAATATAACTGAAAATAGTTGAATGTCATCAGTATATTGATGACAGCATTGCAGACAAGCAGGAACTTTGCTGAATCACACAGAATAAATACCATGGGGCAGAGCAACAGTCGCCCAATACTGTCTTCTGCCAGGTAGGAGGAACAGAAACTTCTACCCCCCAACTGCCCAAGGTGACCCACAAGGGTTTGATGATCAATTGTGTAGAAAGCCACTGCAACATGTAAGAGCAGTAAAAATGACACACACCAAGTCAAACTTCAAGCAAAGAGCATTTATCAGGGTTATGAAAACACAATGTTCCAAACCCTGGCCTGACCCCAGTTGATGTGGATCTATAATACCAGTTCCATCTAATCATCCATGGAACTGCTTTGTTCACTGTCTGCTCTCAATCACTTAGCCCAAGTACAGGAGTTTTGAACCTGGTCTGAAGTTGTTCAAATCAGATGAATCAAGTGAAATACCTCCTTCCAAATATTTGTTGTCACTTCCTTCTAGATGAGGGCATTCATGGCTTCAGGCTGAAATACTAAACTCACTTAGAGCACAATCCTGCTCTTTTTGCGGGCGGCGGAATGAGCGTTCTCCCGCTCACACTAGTCGCAAACGTGCCGTAAAACATGTTTGCGACTACTTTAGAGCCGGGAAGGCTCGCGCAAGGCCGGCCTTCCCAGCTCCGCCACCTGAGGACTCGGCCTGCTGCCACACCCAAGCATGGTAGGATCCGGCAGGCGGGGGGGAGGGTCGGTGGACGGGGGGAAGGCGGAGCCGGGAGGGCGGCCATAGGCCCAGCCGCCCCAGGCAGGGGCGGGGCATAGCTCCCGGCATATCCCAGCCTCCTCCGACTTCCAACACGGCCTCCTCCGACTTCCGCCAGCAAAATAGCTGGCGGATATCCGAAGAGGCCTATCGGCCCCAGCCACCGTTACACTTGGGGAAGGGAACAAGCGTCCCCTTCCCCGAGTAGACTTTCCGCTGCGGGCTGCCTGCTGCAGGCTGCCCACGGCGGAGCACGGGATCGGGCGGACGACCATGTTTGAGTAAATATGCCAAGGATCCTGCTGCATATCCCACTGGAAGCAAAGATGATTTTACATTGGGAAACTATTTCTGACAGAAAATTGCCTCTCTGTATTTTTTTTAAGTTCTGCTTTTCACAGAAATTATTATTTTCACATAATGTGTTAAAGCTTTCATCCTAAAACCCTTGTGAAATTCATGTATGTGCTTTATCTTCTAGAAAATATTACTTTTCACAGTCCTAAGGACAAATTTGTGATGATCTGTAAAATTTTGTGTACACATCTAACCCAGTTGATTGCTTGATTTAAAACATTTTATAGGAATAACGTTTACAATGTTTCACGATTACGGGTTCAGACGCCATGTAAAAAATATACTCTTGAAGTCTTTAATTCCTTCAATTACCGCACCGGGGGTTTCCTTGTAGTAGGCAGCCACGGACGGACTAAAATCATTAAAAATTCCAAGGAAGCAATACCTAACGTTTTGTTCCGTACACAACTCGGAACCTAGTCATAGGAAGAATCACACAGATCGTGGTGGAAATCACGATCTGTGTTCCACCACGATCTGTGTGATTCTTCCTATGACTAGGTTCCGAGTTGTGTACGGAACGAAACGTTAGGTATTGCTTCCT
Source organism: Plestiodon gilberti rubricaudatus (assembly GCA_026170595.1). Taxonomy (NCBI): domain Eukaryota; kingdom Metazoa; phylum Chordata; class Lepidosauria; order Squamata; family Scincidae; genus Plestiodon; species Plestiodon gilberti. The sequence continues at coordinate 231,049,889 of JANXHW010000001.1, read as the reverse complement.
TGGAATTTTTAATGATTTTAGTCCGTCCGTGGCTGCCTACTACAAGGAAACCCGCGGTGCGGTAATTGAAGGAATTAAAGACTTCAAGAGTATATTTTTTACATGGCGTCTGAACCCGTAATCGTGAAACATTGTATGCTGATCGCTGGCCATGAGAGCTTCCGTAACAGATGGAATAATGTTTGTCAAAATAATTTGTTACACATTACGTTAAACCGTATAGGCCCAGATCCAAGTAGTCATGAATAAAGCTGCAATCTTAAACATACTAGGATGAATGCCCAATTGAACACAGTGAGACTTTCAAGTAAATGTGCATAGGATTGTGTTGCACATTCCATTGAAACCAATGAAACAAGTTATTTATTAGCAGTGCAATCCTACCCAGCTCCTCCACCTGTGCAACCAGCGGAGGAGGGTAGAATGGGAGTTTTTGGAGGGGAACTTTTCCAGGGCCTCCAGTTCTCGCTGCACCACTGGCTGCACCGGTGGAGGAGCAGGATAGGATTGTGCTGGAAGTCCCATTGTTTCCAGTGGGATATGCAGCAGGATCCTTGGCATATTTACTCAAAAGTAAGTCCCATTGAGTTCAGTGAGGTTTTTAAACTATTAACAGAGTTTAGTATTTCAGCTTGAAGTCATGAATAACTTTAGCTGCATTGATGCCGTTACTTAAGGCAACAATTTTAGGTTGTTCATTGAGCAATTACATTATGCAACTGACCACTTTTCAGAGAGTTTTAGCTCCCCAAACAGTTTGTTTGAGTGAATTTATCCAAACCTATTACTTGGGCGACATTTGTTTGATTTCTCACTGATGTATGATCTCGTCTCTAAGAAACATTCTGATCACTATTCTATTTTAAAATAAAAATTCAAACAATTCAAACACGGCAAATATTTTGCAAATCTAGCCCCCGGGATTAGCAGAGTAATTCATAGTTTGAAACATTGCTTACACTTCCACACCCTTCTCCGCCCATGCTTTCCTATGCATTCCCCAAGCACAGCAGTTTGTTCCGAATTTCTGAGGAAATAATTTTGGCCAATAAACTGCATGAAGCTAGGCCCAACTATATTTAGATATGTTATAAATCTTTTCCATAAAAAATATGCTAGCAGGATAATGATTCATTCAAGATGTAGTGTATCATAGGGCATTTTTTACAGGAGACATAAAAGATGCTTCTATTATGAAAACCCACATGGCCAAGCAGACAGATTATTTGTGAATTTTCCATTTTCTTGTCTGGCTTCCCCATGAACAGTCTTAGGTTAGATAGCCCGTCTCCTGGGATTGACATGCACCAATCAATGGAGCATCCAAGTCCACCTGTCCAGGTTCAGAAGGCAGGTAGGTATGCCAAGGTGCTTGAGTCATAAACCGTCTGGTTGGGTGGGCCTATGACTAAGCCTTTTCAGATGATGCACAAGAATGCTTAGGTGTGTTGCCCTGGGCCATTGTGGAAAACACCTGCTCTTTTGCAAAAGGCATGCCTGCTCGCTATGCCAGTATAGGGACCAGAGCCCTGAAACAGCATGAGTAAATAGGGTAGGGAAACTACTAGGTCACATTTGGGATTTATTTTATTTTCAGCTTGGCTTTTAACCTCCTTGCCAATGGCCCCTCCCTGTTTCTCTTCTCTCCTAGTGGTCAGTGTGGTGTACTTTAGCCCTATCTTTTTTCATTCATTGTTTTGATTTCTCAGCCTTTTAACAACCTTCTTGTATTTTTAAGGTTTTACTTGCCTGATCTAACTTCACTCCACCTCTCAAAGTGTAACATTTCACAACTTGATAGTTTGAAAGGGGAACACCTTGGATTTAGGGGCTGTCTGTGAACCTGGGAGAGAGACTTTATCAAAAAAGCCTCTTTCTGTGCGGGCTTCCTAATCTTGGTTGGTGACAGCAAAGAGATTTACCATTTTCCCAGTCAATCTGTCTCCTCAGTAGAAGGGTGAGTGAAGTGCCAATCACTAACCACTAGGCAGTGCATCCATTTTGCCTTCTGTCCCCTTCCTTCACAGCTTCTTTCACAAGTCAAGTCAAAACCTTTATTTTTTCACATATGCACTTGATTTTGAACTTGTGAATATGCATGGCATGCTATCTGAACCAAGAAATAGTCTCTTAAAATTGCATTAAAGTCCCTAGTTATTTGACTGTTTTATTTCACTAATTCCAACAGATGTGTTCTACTACTTATATGAACTGAATAATTCTTAAATAGGAACATTAGTATTATAGCTGAAAATGAAATATCTAGGTTCACCTCCTGAAGATTTCAATTCTGCAAATGGGCTACTTAAATCCTATACAGCAATACTTTGCACTTTCAACTGGTTACCAGAGCGTGACCAGAGCATCGATGAAAGTCAAAAATGGTAGAATGTCAAAGCACAGCCTTTATTTAGGCCAGCGAAAAACGGAAATAGCTAACTAATATAACATGAATGCGTGCAAAACCTAAATAAACATACGAACGTCATAGAAGGTTGGATGAAATTGGACGAAAGAGGAAAGCACGTGGACGAAATTTGAAATGTAGTTAGAATTGAAAACGGCTGAAAGAGTCAAGTGATGAAAGTCAAGTGGATGAATGTCAAGGTATTGCTGTAGATTCAAAGGGATTTAGACAGTGTAATTGCAGGCAGGATTGCAATTGCTGAAAGCTACACAAAATGGGAAAAGAGCATTATGTGAGTGGTGTTGATATATTTCCTGTAAGAACACACTTTCATGGGCATGATGATTTGGTATGCAGTGGCAAACTACCTCTAGGGTGGTTCTTGGATGAAATGGATGTTCTAGATCCATATCTAGTTTCAGCAAATAGGTTGCCTAAGCTGAGAGAGGTTTTGTGGAGCTGGCTGCACTCCGGAGATGGACTGATTATCCTTGGTTTGGAATTCTCAAGTATTCTTGGCATGTGCAAGTGTATGGGGCTGAAGCTGCAGAAGACTCTACCTATACCTAATAAAGTGCTATACTTAAGGGACTGAGGATGGCACACGTGATTTTGTGCTTCCTTTCCGTTGCTGCTTTTCTATTCTTGCATGTGAATTCCCCCTACCCTCGCCCCATTCTTTAGCCACCAAGGCTCCTAAAGTGGCTTACATAAAATCAATTTAAAAAACCCCAAGTATTAAAACAAAAAGACATGTGACCATTAAATAGTATATTTAGAAGGATAATATCACCTTGCTAGCTGCTTCTTCCTCTGCTGCTCACAAGGGTTGGTTCTGTTGGCGCCTCTGAGTGGAAGAGGCCAACAGAACCAACCAGCTGGAGAGCAGTAGCTGCTGGAGTTGAAGGTGCTGTGACACTTCATCCTAGTTAAAGGTGGTATTGGCAGTGCCATTAATCATGGTTGTCATTAACCAGGATTTGAAAGCAGGATTTCAAGTTGGTTTTAAATGTTGGTTTAAAAAGAACCCTGGTTAGCATTAACCATGGTTAATGCTGGTGCTGATGTAGTCTAACCCTGATTAAGACCAGTGGATGGAATTTGCATAGGAGACTCAGTCACGTCACTGTAGCATGACGGGCGGGGCGGGGCGGTGACGCACGCACACACCCACGCGGGTCGGCCCGTTCCGTGCGAAGGCTCCGAGGCCGGAAGAAGGCCTCGGAGCGTCCGCCCCGTCCAGCGCCTTCTGAGAAGGCCCAATGCGTCGACCCGGCATTTATTAGCTTTTTTGCACATGCGCAGACCGTTTCTGAGGGCAAGGGCTGCCCTTTTGCCCTCAGAAACGGTCTGTGCATGCGCGAAAAAGCTAATAAATGCCGCGTCGACGCATTGGGCCTTCTCAGAAGGCCCCGGACCGCCGGACAGGGCAGTCACTGTTAGAGCCGGGGGTAAGCGTCACCCTAGGGCAGGGGTGACGCGCCCCCTAGCGACGATACTGAGGAGAGTGCACTGCCACTTCAGCCTCTCTTTCTTGGTTAATGTCCCTGCATAGAATGGGAAAGCAAGAGACAATAAGGTTACTAATATCAAAAACACACAAATCACTGATCCATACTGGTGACTCTAAGAAGAATCTCATGGATATTCATGTTTGTTCTTCATGTTGAAGCCAGTCTGAGCCACCTTTTCAGTTAGGAGCTATTTTTCTTATAATGCTTTGAATATATGTATAGGGCCACAGGTAGTCTTCAGTTTCAATATGTTACCCACTTTTAGCAAGTTGAAATTGGCACACAAAAGAACTGTCTTAAATACACATATTATAGTGGCGCCATTCACACTAAGATAGTTATGAAGTTCTGTCAGAATTTCTAGTATGTTCCCTGTTGAGGTTTTATAACTTGGCATAAAAATGCACTTGGCAAAAATGACCTTTACGTTGTTTTTGTAAGGTTATAGGGAAAGGGCAATATGTCCTAAAGCTAGAGTTTGAAACTGAGAATTAAATGCTCACACCTCACATTACTGTGGAGAAGTCTGCAGATCTGTTAAGTCTGAGCTAGCGCTGCATAATCGGATATACAAGTGTGAAAACAGCGGACACAGTATCCAGTCAAACACTTTTTAATCCTGTTTGATTCAGTGAGATAATTAAGCATTTACTTAATTATGTCTTTGAAATCAGTGGAACTTAAGTGCTCAGCTTTGTTTGGATCATGTCCCTAATAAATTAGTTTGCCTGTATATTATAGTAGCTCTGTTATTCCTGACCTGGATTTGTGTCAGATAAACAGACATTTGGATTTCAGTTCTGCAATCATTCAACTTAATCTTAGAGAGTTGTAAAACTGTGTTCTTTACATTATATCTTGGTGCACAGACTTGCAGTGCCCTCTTAAATTTAGGATTACCATTCTCTTGTTTCCATATCTCTCTGGTTTTTTTAGATTAAAGTGTGTCACCATTGCATTTTATCTTTTCGATATTATTCTCATAGCCCCAACATGAAGGGAAGGAGCTGAGAACACATGTTTTGGGTTCAGGCAAATTTTTGTATTTAATCCCTGGCAAGTCCAGCTATGCCTAGGAAAGACCCCTGTCTGAAACTCTGGACAGCCACTGCCAGTCAGCAGTCATCGTGGGAATAGCCTCGCTGCCTTTTCCTACCCTATGTTGTATAAACTGTGTCGGTGTACATTTCAGTGCAGAAAGGGAGAATGCAGAGCCTCCTATGATTTGAAGGAATGAAGACCACAGCGTAATCTAGAGGCTCCCTACAGTTGGGGGGGGGGGGAAAGGATGCTATCAATAGGGAGAAGCTTGGAGTTTTCAGTAAAAACAAAAGCTTCCGGGTTTTCCGTCCATGGTGATATTAATAAAGATGGTATTTTGTCCAACATTTTGTCCACCAATGTGGCAGACAAAATCAGGGGAAAATGCAGAGACAGACGTGTAAAACACTTCCACACCGCTCTGGGTTCTGTTGAACAGCAACTGGTTAGGGTATGGCAGTTATTTAAAAGAAGTGTTTAAAGTATTGTGGAAGTGTTTTTACACGTCTGTCTCCACATTTTTCCCTGATGATGTCTGCCACATTGGTGGACGAAACGTTGGACAAAATACTATCTTTATTAAAATCACCATGGCCGGAAAACCCGGAAGCTTTTGTTTTTACTGAAAACTATCGCCATGAAAGCCTGAGAATCTTTGAACATTCATCATGTTCACCTCACTAAAATAGATTGCTGCTGTTTCATCTGTCTGTCCCCCACTGGAAGGAGCTTCTAAGGTTTTATGATAGGAATAAGCTTTTTTTAAAAAAAAAGTTGGGCATCTTAGAATGTCAGTAGCAGCACCAGATTCCTGAATTGCTCCAGCATAGCAAAATTTTAGATTGGCATTCTTTTTCCACAGAAATCTATTGCCCCCTGCTGGCTGCAGTTTGACTGCACTGAGTAACATTCGTTCTTAATATGAAGCACTTGTAGGCTCACCTTGGAAAGACTGAATGTACGGATCGAGCAAGGAAGCCTCTTGATTAATGTGGAGTTTAGGATTCTTTTAAACAAAAGATGTCATATAAGTACAGTACACACATGTTCAACAGCAGAACAAAAATTTGAAGAAGAAAAAGATCTGAGATTCGTGATCCAATAAACAGATTGCTTATTCTGCATCATAGCTATAGAAGGAATGCAAAATTGAAATGTAGGTGAAGCATCTAGAGTTTCAAGGAGTAAATTAGCTTCTTTATGGGTTACAGGGTCTATTTCCAAGGTCGTTTGCAGGACTTTTGTGTATATTTTAGATAGAATAAACACTGTTTCTGGAAATATTACTTGATACAGCCCTTTGAAAATTTTGTTGCAATAAAATGTGTTGCATTTCTTCTGTTTATAGGTTTGTGACATTTTTATCCTACCTTTCCTGCAAGAAATTCAGAGTGATAGAAAAACCACTCTGAGACCACTCAGTGTGCTTAATAGTTGAGTAGGGATTTGAACCATGGTTTCCTGTATGCCAGCACTCAAATCCAACACTCTTGCCACTGTACCACTCCTGGGTCTCCTATGTTTTAGTAGTCTCTGCAATTATGTGCATGAAAAGGGAATAGAGAATTGGAAGTCTCTTTCATATTAATTTTAAGCTGTGGTGAAGTTGCCATGGTCTGCTGTGTGGAGATGGGGAAGAAAAGCAAGGCACGCAGCCTGTGGGTATGTAACAGGGTGACTGTGACAGACATGGCTCCCAGACACATTCGCTGAAGCGAGTAGTTGCTACCACCAGGAAAGGAAAACCAAAAGAACCTCCTTCCCATTTGGTGGGAGTCCAATTACCAGAGTACCTTTACATTGTGGAAGCCCGTTGCTAATAAAGTGTCCAAGGAGCCAACTGACCTGATCAACCCCAACCCCTCTGCACCTGTATACCCAAGGCCTTCTAGCATTAGTCAAAAGCAGTCTGTAACAGAGCCCTCTGCTTGAGTCGAAATGAATCCAGCCAGTGAATTTTCAAGTATTATGTTTAAGTAGATTTTTAAAAATGGGAAAAGTTCAAATAGGCAAAAGCAGGCACTTGAAATTTGAGGCAAAATGAAATAAAATCCTAGTGCAAGCTACCTGAATTTGGCCCTAGCTAGGATCAATTCAGTTGTGTTCACCTCCTGGGTCCAGAGGGGGATGTCATCATTGTTCAGTCTGCAAGTGGTGCAACAAAACAGCTCAGTCTAGCCCACCTTTCCGTATCAAATATATATTTATATAATACAGATATCTAAACTTTAAAAATATTTCAGAAAATACAGCAATTAGCGAAGGAGTATATCCCAACAACATACAGTTCTCCTGCTACCTAATAACCAAATAAACAAAATATATCTCTGACAACATCTTAAATTAACAATTTAATGTATCTCTCTTCCAATAATTTAATTCTCATTAACTCTATTCATCAAATCCCAAAATCATTAATTCATTATTCTCTCTTGTATGCAGAATCAGTGAGTGATTTCCAATTGTTCACAAAATAGTCTACCTACTGATTTCTCTTTCAGTAAAGTCATAAGTTTATTCATTTCTGCAAACTCCAAAACATTTCCACCATTCTTCAATCACAGGTATTTCTGTGTTTTTCCAGTATTGCACGTAAAGTATTCTCGTTGCGCTCGTCATATAAGAAGATAAAATTTCAAGACACAGGTTTATGGGTGAAGTAGCCATGTAATTAAATATAAATACAACCGACGTTTCGTCTTATTTCCTAAGACATTATCTAGGTCTAAACAGCTTGGCTGTTGGGATGGTACTGAAAACCAACTGACAGAAACGGAACTTAAAGGGAAACACAGACAGAGCTTAACATAGATCTTAAAGGAACATCAGACAGATTCTAAAGACATTAATTGACAAAATAAAGATTGCCTTTAGAATCTGTCTGATGTTCCTTTAAGATCTATGTTAAGCTCTGCCTGTGTTTCCCTTTAAGTTCCGTTTCTGTCAGTTGGTTTTCAGTACCATCCCAACAGCCAAGCTGTTTAGACCTAGATAATGTCTTAGGAAATAAGACGAAACGTCGGTTGTATTTATATTTAATTACATGGCTACTTCACCCATAAAACCTGTGTCTTGTATTCTAGTAGCTGGCCATGAAAGCTTTCGTTCTATGAAGATAAAATTTCATTTTTTTATTCAACTGTTTGTCCATCATAACCAACAAAAAGGTTTCAGGTTTCATTTGCAATTTAGTTTTTAAAATCATCTGCATCTGTATTACGGTATGGCTTTGTTACATGTCCACCACATGTGGTAAAACTATCCTTCCTGTTGTTGTTTTTTTAATTTCCAGCATTTATTTGACATATTTCCATACATTTTTGCCAGTTTACTTGGGGTCATATACCACCTATATATCATCTTATAAATATTTCCCCTAATATTAACATTTAACGTAAATGTCAATTGTTTGGACCAGGATTGGGAGGCTTTGGAAGGAAAAGGGGATTTACATTCAGACCTGTGCTAGTGATTTCGCTGGTGTAAGTACGAGAAGAGAAAGTGGGTGGGGAGGCTGCTGCTGGTGGGGACAGGATCCAGCATGCGCCATTACCACTGGATCCATCTCCTCCCGCAGCCTCCCCACCCAGTTTCGTCCCCTCCCTGCCCCCATTCCGCCCACCCCTCCCACCTCCCCTGCTGGTTTCCCTGCTCCGGCAGGTGGCCAGTGATCTGGCAACATGAGTGGGAACATAAGAACATAAGAAGAGCCCTGCTGGATCAGACCAAAGGCCCATCTAGTCCAGCTTCCTGTATCACACAGTGGCCCCACCAGATGCCTCAGGGAGCACACAAGACAACAAGATAACTGTGTCCAGTCGCCACTCCCTTGCACCTGGCACAGAGAAAACCTACTCCTACAACCAAGAGGTTGCTTTTCCCCATCACGGCTTGTAAGCTGCGATGGACTTTTCCTCCATGAATCTGTCCAATCCCCTTTTAAAGGCATCCAGACCAGGTGCCATCACCACATCCTGTGGCAAGGAGTTCCACAGATGAATTACACGCTAGGTGAAGAAATATTTTCTTTTGTCTGTTCTAACTCTCCCTCCACTCAATTTTAGTGAATGTCCCCTGGTTCTGGTGTTGTGCGAGAGGGAGAAGAATTTCCCTCTATCCACTCTCTCCATCCCATGCATAATTTTATAAGTCTCAATCATGTCCCCCCTCAGGCGCCTTTTTTCCTAGACTGAAAAGCTCCAAACGCTGTAGCCTTTCCTCATAAGGGAGGTGCTCCAGCCCACGAATCATTCTGGTTGCTCTTTTCTGCACCTTTTCCAATTCAACTATATCCTTTTTGAGGTGTGGTGACCAGAACTGGACACAATACTCCAGATGTGGCTTTACCATCGATTTGTACAAAGGCATAATGATATTGGCCGTTTTATTCTCAATCCCTTTTTCAATGATCCCGAGCATGGAATTGGCCTTCTTCACAGCCACCGCGCACTGGGTCAACACTTTCATCGACCTGTCCACCAGCACCCCAAGATCTCTCTCTTGATGCGTCACAGACAACTCAGAACCCATTAGCATGTATGTGAAATTTTGGTTTCTTGCCCCAATGTGCATCACTTTGCACTTACTTACATTGAAGCGCATCTGCCATTTTGCTGCCCATTGTCCCAGTTTGGAGAGATCCTTCTGGAGCTCTTCACAATCCCTGCTGGACTTCACCACCCGGAAAAGTTTAGTGTCATCCGCAAACCTGGCCACCTCGCCGCTTATCCCCAACTCCAGGTCATTTATGAATAAGTTGAAAAGCACCGGTCCCAAGACCGATCCTTGGGGCACACCGCTTTTCACCTCTCGCCATTGTGAAAATTGCCCATTGACTCCCACTCGCTGTTTCCTGGTCTTCAACCAGTTCCTAATCCACAAGAGGACCTGCCCTCTTATTCCCTGACTGTGGAGTTTTCTCAGGAGCCTTTCATGAGGGACCGTGTCAAACGCCTTCTGAAAATCCAGATATATAATATCCACGGGTTCGCTCGCATCTACAGTACATGCCTGTTGACCTTTTCAAAAAATTCTAACAGGTTTGTGAGGCAAGACTTCCCCTTGCAGAAACCATGCTGACTCTCCCTCAGCAGAGCTTGTTCTTCTATGTGTTTTAAGATTTTATCTTTAATGAGACTTTCCACCATCTTCTCTGGAACAGATGTTAGGCTGACCGGCCTATAGTTTCCCGGGTCCCCCCTCCTTCCTTTTTTAAAGATTGGCGTGACATTAGCTATCCTCCAATCCTCTGGCACAGTGGCCGTTTTAAGGGACAAGTTGCATATTTTGGTCAAGAGGTCAGGAACTTCATTCTTGAGTTCCTTCAGAACTCTTGGGTGGATGCCATCCGGGCCTGGTGATTTATTGATCTTTATTTTGTCAATTAAGTCTGAGACCAGAGGCGAATCTAGGGCGGAGCAAGCGGAGCACCCGCTTCGGGCGCCATCGCCCAAAGGGCGCCCCGCCCGCGAGTCGGACTCGGACTCGAGTCTCCGAGTCCAAGACTCGAGTCCGACTCGGAGACTCGAGTCTCCAAGTCCGACTCGAGTCTCCGCCCCCTCAATTGGGAGAGCCGGCTCGGGGACGTCTTCCCCGGCCGGCTGCCCGGGGCCTTCTAAGGAAGGTCCGCGCGAGAACAGTATTTATACCGTTCTTTTTGCGCATGCTCAGACTGTTACTGAGGGGAAAAGGCTGCCCTTTTCCCTCAGTAACAGTCTGAGCATGCGCAAAAAGAACGGTATAAATACCGTTCTCGCACGGGCCTTCCTTAGAAGGCCCCGGGCAGCCGGCCGGGGAAGACGTCCCTGAGCCGGCTCTCTCGATTGAGGGGGAGGAGGGGGGGTGCCGGGTCGCCCCTCCGGAGCGCGCCGTGGCCGACAGGCCGCGGCGATATTTAATTATAGGGGCAGGCGCCAAGCCCCCCGCTTGCTCCGGGCGCCAAGAGAGGCTGTTCCGCCTCCAAGTCTCCAAGTCCCCTTTTATCACCCGTTTCTCTCCCTCACCATCCAGCGGACTTGTGATTGCAAGCATCTGAATTCAGACTCATAAAGTTCATATAGTGTATAACGAATAGGGTCCATGGGAATCTAACCCCATTTTTCATGTAGGATCAATGATTCAGTATCTGCTAGGTTTTCCAGGAACGAAACCCCAGCAGATAACGAGAATTGACTGTATATGGACATTATATACGCATGGACAATTAGGGTTAATCCTTTTAAAGCATGGGTTCTTAACCCCTTCCCGGTTGAGTAGCACCTCCGGCACCAATCTCCTGCTGTGTACCACCAGAAGTGACTGGTGATGACATCATTGCCGGTTATTTCCATGTTTTCAGAGGCCAGAAAACGCAGGTAGGAGGCTCTGGGCGGGTGGGAGGGCCCTTCTTGGTGTTCCCAAGAGGCTCGGCCAAAGGCAGGACCCTCTCAGGAGCGAAAATGCACCACTGAAAGCGCCACATCGGAGTGGGGTCTGGCGGTCCGAGTATCACCAGCAGTCAGCTGAAGTACCACTGGTGGGTCTACTGGTTGAGAACCCTGCTTTAAAGTATACTACAGTTGGTTATCTGCAATTCGGTTCCAAATTTATAGGATTAAAAGCCATGTATACGCAAAAAAAAATTGTTTAAAAAACGTCCGAACGTTGACACTTAAAATCACTTTAAAAACAACACTTAACACAATGTTTCATCCACACACTGTGGACCTCCTCAGGTGAAGCAACCAAGTTGCAAAGATGTTAGCTTCTTGGAGTGATGAGCGTCTTGGAGAAACTAACATCTTTGCAACTTGGTTGCTTCACCTGAGGAGGTCCACAATGTGTGGATGAAACATTGTGTTTTAAGTGTTTTGTTGTTTTTAAAGTGTTTTTTAAACTTTTTTTTTGCGTATACATGGCTTTTAATCCTGTAAATTTGGAACCAAATTGCATCATAGCGGACCATGATAGCTACAGAACTTTGTTAGTTACTTATCTTATTAATAGCTTTTATACCAATACAATTTAGTACATTGTTATTCTTGGTCTAGAGCATGGTGGTCCAACGCGTGGCCCGCGGGCCGCATGCGGACCCAAAGGCCTCTTCTGCGGACCCCGGACAATCTCCCCCCTCTAGCCCCCTCGCATCAGTCTCGCTGGGCTGCAGCTACTTTGCGCAGGCGCAGCCTCTCAACCCTCTCAGTTCATACTGACGGACGGCCAGGAAGGATGGCTCTTACCAGCCGTGGCCCGGGAAGGGAGGGAGATGGCAAAGCGGAAGGCCGCCGCTACAGCACCGCTCATTAGTATGCCTCACCCACGCTCACTGATGAGCGGCGGCATCCTTCCGCTTTGGCGTCTCCCTTCCTTCTCGGGCAGAGAGGGTTGAGAGGCTGCGCCCGCGCAAACTTGCTGCAGCCTCTCTAGCCCCCTTGCCTCAGTCTCGCTGGTTCAGCAAGGAAGCAGTGGGACAAAGAAAAAAAGCACATTTTTAGGATGGGCGGGTGGTAAAACAAAGAAAAAGCCCGTTTTCTGCGACCCTCCTGCCGCTCGGACACCCCCTTCCCCCAGTCCCGGAGGGACTGGAGCGCGGGTCATTGATGCTGTCCCATCCAGGCTCAGGAAGAAAGCGGGTGGAGCTGCCGGCCTCGGGAGAGCTCGCTCCAGCTGACGATCAAAGGCACTCAGGAGCTGATTTCAGGTCAGGAGCCACTTTTGCGTTTGTTTCTCTCTCTCTCCCTTCCCCCCTTTTAGTTCTCCTTCAGCGTCTTTTTTCCATGCACAGGCAGTAATGCTTAGCGATCCCCTTCCTCCCTCTCCTGCTGTGCACACACTTCAGGAGCCACGTCCGCGCTTCTTTCCTCCCCCTTCATTAATATTAGTTAATATGGGGGTGGTAGGAAGTTTGGGTGTTGGAGGGAGAGGAATTAATGGGGTATCTGGAGGTTTATGTTGGGGAGCTAATTATGGGGTGAGGGGAGTAGAAAGTGGGGGGATCTAGGGGTCAATATTGGGGCTATTATGAGGTGAAGGGAAGAGTTGAGGTGGAAGGGAGGTATGTTGTGGGAAATTCAGGTGGAGGTGTTGATATTGGTGGGTTGTAAAGCGATTGTGTGGGGAGGGGAGGACTTTGGGCCATGCCAGGATGCTTGCCTGCCTCTCTGTTTGTGCATCTGATTGCCCACCTGCCCTGCTGTGCAATTGTCCTGGCATGCCCCCAGTACTTGCAAACGTTTGGGCACACGTCTGGGCTTCTGCTGGGTTGTGTGCATACATCTCTTTTGTATGAGCACTGAGCACCTGCCTCAGAACATTCCTTTCTCAACAGCCTGTTCTCGCAAGAGGAGCAAGGCAAGGAAACAGCAAGGAAAGAGAGAAAGGCCACTAAAATTTTAATTTGTTTTATTTTATTTTATTAGTTACACAAAATAATTTTTTATTGTTATTATTAACATGTACCATGGGTCACGAGATGACAGAAAAATTGTATTTAGGGTCACAGTCAAAAACGTTTGGAAACCACTGTGTTAAATCCTGTACTATAAATATTGCCAAAGCTTGTGCATTGGTCATTATTATTACTTGTGCGTCGGTCATTATTATTAATTAATTAATAATTTAATTTATTGTGCGGCCCCTGGGTTCCGTGTCAAAGTTTGCATGCGGCTCTCGAGGTACAAAACGTTGGACCACCCAGGTCTAGAAAATTATTCTGATGACTGCTTTTGTACAACATTTGAATTCATTGTGTTTTCAGAAACTAGCGCCAGGAGTGAGTCAGTTTGCTTATACCTGTGTACAAGATCATCCAATATGGGCTAACCAACAGTTCTGGGAAACGACCTTTTACAGTGATGTGCAAAATCAAATTCGTTCTCTCTATCTCTCAACTAAGACAGACAATCATCCACAACATTTAAAGCAGAAGGTAAGACAGACAATAAGAAAAAAGAAATAAGCCCAAGCTGTTTTATGGCAGGTGGCATTGTACAGCACAGCTTATTGTACTTGTTCGCAAACTTGGTGTCCTAATATATGTGTGAGAGTGGATAAAAGCAGAATGGAAACTACACTTTGAGGGAAACTCAATCCTAGTTTTGATACTCACATAAGATTGGTTTAAATCAGATTTTCTGGCCAGATTTTTTCCTGGGCAAGAAGAAAATAGGAAGTGATACATTTGTCTTTTTAATGCTTAAAATATTTACTGTTCGTTGCTCCAGTATTGTGTGAGAGAAAAAATGTAAAAGTGTAAAATGCTGTGTGAGCATTATTCATATCGAGGATTAGCCTGAGATAGTGATCAGGTTGCCCTGCCTTTCTTAGCATGCCAGTTCTCTTTTGAATGTTCTGAAAAGGCTGGCAAGGACTGTTTTCATAACCCATCAGATTTTTTTTCCAAGATAGGAGATAATGAGATCAGAATTTTAATACATTGGAACAGTTGCCCTACAAAAGTTAATAATGTGAACAAGAATTGAAATACACTTCATCTATAAATCAACAGAAATATCCAAGATGATTCTCCAATTCCCACAACTTGGGGAACATTTTCTTTCTGTAGAGGAGCATATTATTCTAGCTAACTGCTGTTTTAACATCCATTGCTACATGTATTAATTGTTTCTCGCTCTGGCAGCACTTAGTTCCCTCTCCTTCAAATCATACAGATCATCCAGACAAAACTTTACCTGCTTTTAAGAATATTTTATTTTTCTAAATTATCAAAGGACTAATGTTATGAATGTTAAGAGATCAAACATTTTCTACCATTTTGTATAAAGGCTTCCAAAGTAAATACTGATCCTTCCCCCCCCCCCCCCCCGGTAGTACTAATTAATAACTCTGTCTAAGTGTAGGAGATGAAATTGGAATTTCTTGTCTAGGAAGCTGATAACTAGAGGTGGGAGAAAACGGTTTTATTTTTTCACAGATTTCAGTGTTTAACCAAAATGAAATAGCAGAAAACAGTGTTGTGTGTTTTTGTTCCACATTTTCCCATTTTTATCAATTGTTACTGCTTTAAAAGTGTACTAGGTAGGTGGCATAGGTTGTACAGTGTCAGCAGATGAAGAATGATACAAAATTACATGGTTTTATTTTATTTTAATCCATTTTTTTAAGCAGAAAGCAATGTTATGTTTTTATTTCATTATCACCATATTCTCTGGATATGCTTTATTTAATTCTACAGCAACTTTCTTAAACCACTTGTACTATCCACATGCAATCCAATATTGGGAGTGATACTGTCGTTTTGTATTAGGGTAGACTAAAAATCCTTGAGAGGTTCATAGAGCTCCTAAGCAATAAGAATACAGACTCTATGCCCTTCAAGCCAAAGCCTTGCCCCCATTTATCTCCTTTCTAGCCATATGTTGGGAACTTGGGAGAAAGTTGTGATGTTAGCAGCAAAATGGTCAGTGGGATGCCAATATAAGGGATTCATCAAGACATGTAGACCCGGAGGAAGGAAAGAATGGAGCAGCCATCTAGTTGGAGTACGGGGCGAAAGGGAGAGGCTGTTGGAGAGGACTATGATGTGAATGAAGCTAGTAGGAAGAGAGAGTCTATGACTGGCTTGTGTGAACATGTACAGTGTCTGACACATATTTGACAAATTTACCAAGAAGCTGCTGCTTGGCTGAATACATATCCAAGATCTTCATACTGTTTTCAAGTTACTAAAAAAAAAAAAAAAAAGCACCTTTCAGCCATTTCCCTACATATGTTTCAAAAACACATGTAGAGAAAACAAATCTGAAAATAAGTCCTTAGCCTGCAGCTTTTACAGTCTTCAGCCACAGATAAATGAAGCTTTTTCCCTTTGCTGACTTGCTTTCAAGTCTCTATTTCCAATAGAAGATTGAAAAGACATTTTTCAAGAAGGAACTATGCTAATCATGTGCCTGAATTGGTGCTGCAGGCATTTCAGGGGAGAAGCAGGGGAGATGTATCATAGCATAGACCTCATGGTATAGATCTGAATCATGAAGACTGATCTGCATTTGTATCTGTAGTATGGACAGGACGAGCCCATCCATGAGATAGGGTGACGCAGCGCCTTGAAACAGTGGACTGGAGGAGGCAGCAAGCTAACGAGTGCCCCATACCCCAGCACCTGCCTGCCACCTCTCCTGACTTAGCCTCTTCACCCTGTGTGTCTCTATCCTCTTTATGCTTGCTGAGACCAAGTGAGAGGAAGATTGGGGCAGCAATGACCCACTGCTTCTTTCCATGCCAGTGTGATAAGCAATCATGGCAACAATTCACAGCCCGAGAAAAAAGCAGCAGTTAGCTGGGGTAATCCTTTTCTGACAAACCCCCCCCCCCCAGATTAATCAACATAGCATTGTCTGCCTCCTCACCCACTCAGCTGCTTTTGCAAACAAACCAGATTGTTCGCAGAAGTTGCCCTGTAAACAAGAAGGCAGTGGCAGAGGTGGAGCGACCCCCCCCCTTTAACTTACCTTTTCCTCCACTGCCTTCTTGTTCCCACTTCAAACAAACAGGTTGGGCAGCACATTCTGAGATCAGATGAGGACTTTGCTCCCAGCAATCATCGCCCAGCTTGGTTGTTTGAAAAAGTTGTCACGTAGGAATAAGGAGGAAGCAGAGGTGAAGGTAAGGGAAGCGGGATACTCCATGATCGCTCTGTTGTCCCTTCCTTGCCTACCCAGCTATTTCTTTAAATGGCTGGGAAAACACACTCGGAGCCCAGGAGGGATGAGGAGTTATGCAAAGCCAAAAAAAGGGAGCAGAAAATTAGGTCACCACTTTGGTTTGGACCTGAGCATGGACATAGCCTAATTGCCTGGTAATTGATGGATCGCACCTTCTCCCCAATAGGTCAGGTTTGGTAAAATGTGGGGCACCTGGCAACTCAAGCTGGAGAGTAATAGGAGGAGGAACTCTGCCATTTGATGTATTTAGAAAAAGGTGTTACCAAGAACCTACCTCTTCATTGTGTGGAATGTCAGTTTTGTAGGAAAAACAATATACAGGAAAGTCTCTGCCAGTATACACTATGAGGGAGAGATAGAGAAGTATGGCAGCAGCAAGATGTGAACTTGGAGGCAGGTGTAATACGTGCCTTTTAAACCTTCCCCCTACCTTGCTGAAGTCTAGAAGGCAGCTTATATGATAGGCTGTTGCTTTTCTGAAGAAAATGAGGTTATGTGATTACAACTAATTACAAGGCACCCTTTGCCCTAATTTCTGCAAACCACAGTATATTCTGCCTACGTGCCATCCATCTAGTTTACAGAGAACAATAGTTAGATTTGAAATTCAGCATGTGAAAACATGAGTTTTTCAGCTCTGTAAACTATTTATAGTTACATATAGCTCACCTAGTGAACACAGCAGAAGATTGGACAGCATCATCTGTGCCAAGCAGTTAATTTTATATTGTTACTTCAGCCAATTTATGCTTGCTCTCAGCATGAGCCAAGAGTTTCGAAGTGAAAAGAAACAGCGCTTTACAAATTTGCCTGTAAAATTTTAGAACACAAAGCCTGAATAAACCAAGTTGATGCTGCATAGGAAGGTCTACAAGTAAATTAAACGTGGCTACAGCATTCTGTCAATAATACTTGTAATTGTACATCACCGTGGATTCCTTGAGCATTTATCAGGAGCAATTCTTAATATTGAAAGGTCTGTTTTTGATTTCTGGAGGAGGTGGAGGTGGTAAGCTGCACCCCCACTTTCCTCTCACTTCCTCTCCAAAGAGAATACAGGATGGCAGCAGCCAGATGGAGCGACTAGACAGGTGGCAGACTGGGGGGGTGGCAGGGTGAGTGCGCAGCTCCCCCCCCCCGCTAGTTTACTGCCTCCCCAGCCTCCTGCTCGAAGCGGCTACTTTAACTGGTCTCATGGATTGGCTGCCCTGGTGGGACCTGATGCATGAACCAAGCAGGAACCTTCCTGTAGTGTTCTGCTGTCTCCTAGTCGCATGACTGGGGGTTGAGGCATAAGCAACAAAGATGCAACTCCAGTTTAAAGTCAGCTAGGGTGGCTAGCCACCTTCCTTCCCTGTCATGCTTCATGTCTTGTTGCGCTATGGTTTGTAAATAGCTCCCTGTTCTTCACTCCAGTGTCTTTATTTGGTCAAGATATATTTGAGTCTTCAGTAAAGGGGTATGTTACCCCCTGCCCCAAAAAGAATTTGCCTCTGAGAGAAAAAAAAATCATGAATATAATACAATATTTTTGGACCACCTCCCCCCCCCCCCCCAGGAGAAGAATTCTGAAGTCCAAGCTCAAGAAAAGACTGCTATGGACTTGGCTGCTGAGCAGTTGCGTCTATGGCCAACGCTTAGTAAAGAGACTCAACATCAGCTAGTACAAAGTGAGGAAAGCATGGTGTTCAGCCAGGCAATTCATTTTGCCAACCTCATGGTGTACCTGCTGGTGCCACTGGACACAAGTAAAAACAAACTCTTGAGAACCTCAGCTACAGGAGACTGGGAGAGCGGAAGCAACAGCATTGTCACAAACAGGTGTGTAATCAAGACTCCCACACGATCACAGCTGATTGTCATTCAGCTGTGGATATTCTGCTTCCTGTATGTATATATCTGATTGGAATTGTTTTCTTAGCATTGCAGGCAGTGTTGCAGAGAGCTATGACACTGAAAGTGGGTTTGAGGATTCTGAGAACAGTGATATTGCCAATGCTGTTGTGCGCTTCATTACCAGATTTATAGATAAGGTTTGTACAGAAAGTGGAGTTACACAGGATCACATCAGAAGCCTTCATTGTATGATACCAGGTATGAAGAACCATGCCCACACTGCAAACTCTTTGAGCTATAATTTCCCCTTTTTTCCTGTCTGGGAGAAGATATTTTTGGAAAGAGTTTATTTTCTGCTTTAGCTATTTTCAGTTGACAATAAGGGTTTGCAGTAGTCATTTTAGCCTGTCAGTGTCCACATAGTCATGTGAGTGCCCTATTCTGGGTTTTGTAGAAGCAGTGTAATGGCAGATTTTTAGAATGGGAGAATTATTTTAGTTTATTTTGCTTTTCTTGTGTTGTGCTCATTTCTGGTGTTGCTTACTCCCAGGAATTGTAGCAATGCACATTGAGACTTTGGAGGCTGTCCACCGGGAAAGTAGAAGGTTGCCACCAATACAGAAGGCAAGTATTCTGAACTATATTTATACTGCTTAGCAAGTATTTTGATTCTAGCCAATTTGATAGCTTCAGTATTTCTTTTTCTAAGATGGCTGAGGAAGCATTTTGGAACATTTAAAAGGAATGCCAGTGGGTTTTTTTTTAACTTCAACAAATAAGCAGCTTGGCTATAGTTTTGTGAAATATGAACTAGTGAAAATAGCTCAGCCAAACCTCTGAACAAAACAAGCTGCTTTTGTATGTCCACTGGTGCTTGAAGATCCGTTCTCTTCCAGTCCACTGCCTTTCCAGAGGCAAACAGATCTAAGCGAATAATACCTTCCCCCTTGGATTGGATTGTAGTGGCAAAATCTCTCTAACCAATCAAAACCATTCCTCTGTCCCTTATTCAGTTCTGACACCCTATTTATAGTATAATCTTCCCAACACTGACAGAGCTTTTCCCAGGGACGTCCTTAACAATGACTAATAAGAGATCCCAAAAAGACCAGAAAATGCTAAGGAGGTCAGGCCAGGACCCAGGCATGCAGAGTTCACTAGTCCAGCTTGACACACTATATGCCTCCCGAGGATGATCTTGAAGCCTACTGAAAAGCAGGGGCGTTCCTAGGATTTGTGTCACCTGGTGTGGGAGGTCAGTGCGTCACCCCCATGATGAACCTTCTCCCATGCAGTGGGCAGGGAAACTCATCATCACCCTGCACCCATGCCATTGCCCCATCTCTTGCGTAATCAAAATTATACCTTTAAATTTACAATATTATACGCACAGCCTAATGTATGTTTGCAGCCTAAACAGAGGCATCACAAGAGTTTGTGTCACCCAGTATGAGAGCATTAACTTTATTTATTTTAATATATAACAGTACAGATCACCCAACAAATCAGTAACCAACTCAGCTCTCAGAACAATCAGTCTCATTGGTCTGTTTTGAGATAAGGAAATCCACTTGTTGTTACACAAGCAAGCTGTGTTTTCTGTTTCCAGTTATATGGCCATAACGTTCATTAGAATACAGATATTCCGAAACTGTTCATTTCATTGCATTCGGCATGTGATTACGCATCAAATGATATGTAACATGATAATATTATTCACAAAGACAAAGGTTTTCACAATTTTGGCCACTAGTGATGTCACCCCTTGAGGGTGTCACATGGTGCGGTTTGCACCACCACCCCCTGTACCAGCGTAGGTACACTACTGCCGAAAAGTGAAGTGAGGCTGCTCATCAGTACAGTTGACTGATAGTCTGTGCTGTGAGACTTGGCAGGGAGGGGCATCCCTACCAGATCGATATGCAAGTGTGGTTAAAAATCCTGTTTCTCCTATGAAAAGATTAAGCTTACTTTGGGAAACTGTGCCCTCTGGAAAGAGTAGAGAGAAACCATTGTTAAGCCCTTTCTTATATATAAAATAAGCCAACTTTTACTGGAATCTTTCTTCTGAACATTTATATTGTGGTAATTCCAACCAAAACATTTTAGTTTAACACCTGTAGTGTGCTGTGTGTTAACACAATTTTAAAAAAATCTTGTCTTTGGGCTCAGCCCAAGATTCTACGACCAACTTTGCTACCAGGGGAAGAGTTTGTGTGTGAAGGTCTCCGTGTGCTCCTGGATCCTGATGGTAGAGAGGAAGCAACTGGAGGATTGCTTGGAGGCCCTCACATTCTTCCTGCAGAAGGAGCTTTGTTTCTTACTACATACAGAGTTATATTCAAAGGCACACCTCATGATCAACTAGGTATGGTCTTTGTTATTAATATCAAAATAAATGTCTACTCCAGAATACATTCAAGTCTAGGATCTGATCCTGTAGTCCATTTAAGATAGTCAGTTCTCGTTATCTGCTAGGGTTAGGTTCCTGGAAAACCTAGTGGATACTGAATTAGCGGATACTGAATCATTGAGCCTATGGGGAAAACGGGGTTAGGTTCCGGGGGACCCTCTTTGCCATATACTATATGAACTTTATGAACCTGAATCTTACCTTGAAGTCTATGGGCTAGGACCTATGTAATAACGGGGGCAGCATCCAGTATACCACATTGGCTCTTTGTTATGGAACAATTCCTGACTCTTAACAAATTATTCCTTCCTAACAACATTATGCAAATATAAAAATGTATTGTATAGTATCCTAGAAATCCAAAGAGAGCACAAATAGTTTCCATTGTGTTGCAAATGGAATTCAACAGAAAACACACACACAGCAACTCCAGAAGAGAGATTACCTTTTACAGTAAATGCAGCAAGGCTGGGGAATTTGCTCCCAGAGCAACATGGAGACCCGTGAAAAAAAAGCTAAGAACATACCTGTGAGAACAATGGCCCCTACGAGATTGCAGATAGCGAGAGCAGACCGCAGATACAGAGAGGTAGGTGGCAATTCTGCCCCTCGCAGATAAGTGAATTTGCAGGTAGCAAATTCACATATAAAGAGAACTGACTGTACTTTCAAAACACTTTTCTTTGTTCAGTATTACTTTTTATAATCCCCAGTTAAATGTTAAACTATTATCATTGTGCGATCTAAGACTTTCATGGCTGGCAGAGATTAACAAACTCACAATTTTCCAGATTGGAGACCATGATCTAGAAGAAATAATTTCCAATGTTTCGTTCCAATTGTTTGGAACTTTGTCAGGGAATGTGCCTGCAAGCAAACACACACTGAACTGATGGAAAGAAGATACAGCTTTAATACACATGTGTTACGATACTGATTGGATTAATGCAGCAGCTGAGCCTCTTAAAGGAGAAGCAGGATCACTACAGGAAGAAGTACAGAGAGGCTATCGAAATACAAAAACACACCCATAACATCAACAAAAAGAAGAGTCCCTTAACATCAGTAACACCTGGTTACCAGTACTGGCAAAAATAACAGTCAGAAACTTTGATACCTGAATGATGGGAACTCCTGGCTGTGGTGCCTTTTGCTCTGAGAAAACTTCTTCCTGTAGTGATCCTCCTCCTCCTTTAAGAGGCTCAGCAGTAAGGAGAACTGCTGCATTAATCCAATCAACATCCAATTACTACCTTGTCTAACACATGTGTATTTAAGCTGTACCTTCTCTCCATCAGTTCAATGTGTGTTTGCTTGCAGGCACATTCCCTGACGAAGTTCCAAACAATTGGAACAAAACATTGGAAATGAGTTTTATTTTTTCTAGACTATGGTCTTTGACCCCGAAAATTGTGAGTTTGTTTGTTATCATTGTTCTCATAATATGATAGGTTTCTGAGGAAGTTTCCAACTTATTTGAGGACCTTTCATGTATTTTGGTTTTTCCTTATGCAAGGATCTCCCAGAGTACATGTTCATACAAGCTTATGTAATATGTGATCCATGAGGTCATGGTTATCAGTAACCAGCAACTTTTGTGATCTCAAAAATTGTGCAATATGAATCCAAGATAATGGAAACTGCCATAGCTAATATCTTCCAGGTTCATAACATACACCTGTCAGGCTCATATATGTTTATAATATGATCAACAACTCAAGGATGGCCAGGATCACTTGGTTAAAATGTTGGGTGGTCTGTTTTAAATTAAGGGCTTAATATTGAATGTATTTAGTGAACAAATGAATTTATACCCTGCCTTTCTCCTGGTAAGGGTACTCAAGGTGGCTTACAAGAGTTAAAAATATAATAAGACAATATAATATTAAAACAATTAAAACAAAGACACCCTGTGGATTGCATAACATAAACAATTAAAATTAGGTTCAATTAAAACACCAGTCTACATCAGCCGTCTAAAGTCATCCTGAACAGAAAGGTATTAAGGCTCCGCCAAAAGGTCTCCAAAGAGGGAGTAGATCTTAGTTCCAAGGGGAGGAAGTTCCACAGTCGGGGTGCCACCACTAAGAAGGCCCTATTCTGCACCTCCATCCCCCTCACCTCCATCAATGGCAGCATGGTTAAAAGGGCCCCCTCTGATGAGTTGGATTATACGGAATCCAGAGGATGAGTTGGAATCAGAGTATGAGTTGGATTATACGGAAGGAGGCAGTTCCTCAAATACCCTGCGACCAAGCTGTAAAGGACCTTAAAAGACGGGCAGCCTGATCCTGCATAAGGATCCATGGCCGGCCCATAGGGCTGGCCACAGGATCCTGAGTCCTCCCCGGGCCACTCTAGTGCAGCCCAGGAACTACTCAGGAGAAGGTGACATTCGTCCCCTTCTCCCGGTGTCGGGCTGTCAGGCCCCATGGGCCTCCTCAGATGTACATCCGGAGCAGCAGGGTAATGGCAGCGCAGTCCAGGAAAGGGCAGGGGATGTTGGTGGAGCTCGCCAACGATATCCCCGGCCCCTCCCAGCCCGGCTAGTACAACGGCTGCCCTCCCTTGCCACGTGGCCCACCCTCCTCTCGCCCCTGCACTGGCCGGTGCAACGCTCACCTGCTCCGGCGGTTGCAGGGTCGGGTGCACGGCGGAGAGAGGGCTGCTGGCCTGTTCGCCGGCAGCCCTTACTCTCCGGGTCCCATAAACATGCTTTACAGTGCGTTTATGACACCCTCTGCCTGATCTACGCAGGATCAGGCCAAAAACCAGCACCTTGAATTGTGCCAGCAGCCAGTGTAGCTGCCGAAGCAGTAGCCTGACTGAGTTGAACTGACGAGCCTCGCTACTTAGAGCACATTGCAGTAATCCAGTCTAGGCGTCACTAATGCATGGGTTACCGTGGCCAGGTCTGTTTGATTCAGGTATGGTCGCAGCTGTCAGATCAGCCGAAGTTGAGCAAAGACTCCCCTCGCCACAGCTGTCACCTGGGAATCCAGGAGCAGCTGCGCATCCAGGATAACCCCTAGGTTTCTATACCTGTAGCTTTTTAAAGATCAGAATTCTACTTATCTGCACAAGATGAAGGGCTACAGGTTCCTTATTGCAGGAGGTGTAAGTTGGTGTTAATGTTGAGGCTGAGAAAATAGTTCCATTAGTATTTTATAGGTTGTGTTTGTAGCATTTGTAAGTACCACATTTTAGTTCATTTAGCTATGCCTCAGTATTTCTGTGATACATGCATGGCAACATTCAATTAATTTACCAGGAGTATGAGATGCATTAACCAAGGAAAAAATAAATGAACTGGTGGAAGTAAACAAATGTCAGAGCACTAAAAATATGAACCTATATAGTCCTTCACTTTTTTGAGTACAGAGATGAATAAAAATACAGTAATTCAAAATTTAATTTGAACTATTACTTTTAAAAATGGCAAAACATTTATCTTGGGCATTTGAAAAAAATAACCATAATTCCTTTATCTAGTATTGCTTGTATTTGTGTTATGAAAACTGTACCTGTAGCTTTTTAAAGATCAGAATTCTACTTTGAAAATATCTGTGAGTTCCATTAAAAACAAAAGAATGCATTTCAATTACTTCTGTAGGCTGTAGAAATAGATACGGTGATGGAAATGATGTACAAAATATGTTGTCATTTCTTCGGTGCACAAATATGTATTGGAACAATATAATACTGTACGTTTAAAATAACATGCTTGGTTTTCATTGATGTATCTGTGGCTTGATTATAAGGTTTGCTGTACCAACAAATTAGAAATCTTAATTTACTGACCTTGCAGAATTGGTATGGCAGTGGTGCAGCAGATATGCAGCTTAAAACGTTTGGAATGTGAACAGAAATGTGTATTACTTTGTTTAGCTTTGGAAAAGGTAATACACATATATAGATGACTACCTTTCCACACAATTAAAAAACAGTCTCAGACCACAATTTTCCTTTGCAGAATTCTTACAAATCTTGATCTGGTGCAACCACGGGCGTCACTATAGCGTGGTGGGCGGGGTGGGGCGGAGCGCCCCCGGGTGACGCGTGCAGAAGGGTCACCTCCCCTGCGCGCGTCACCCGGGAGGCTCCGCACGACCCGCGCGTCACCCAGGAGGCTCCGAGGCTGGGAGAAGGCCTCGGAGCGTCCTCCCAGGTCTGCGCTCCAGGGCCTTCTGAGGAAGGCCCGCTGCGCGAACGTTATTTATAACGTTCTTTTTTGCACATGCGCAGACTGTTGCTGAGGGAAAAGGGCTGCCCTTTTCCCTTAGCAACAGTCTGCGCATGTGCAAAAGAACGTTATAAATAGCATTCGCGCAGCGGGCCTTCCTCAGAAGGCCCAGGACAGCCGGCCGGGGAAGACGTCCCCGAGCCGGCTGCAACCATTGAGGGGGTGCCCTAAGAAATGTTTAAAAAACGCTGTTGTCCAAAATGGTGCAAACATGATGTTGCTTGGTAACTCATCTCTAATTATATTAATTAGGTGACACTTGAGTATCCACATTCCCTTCAACAATCATAATAGCAATGGATGCACTATGTAGAGGAACTATCCAATTTCCCAAGTATGAAGTACTGTATAGCAGGGGTCCCCAAACCCCGGTCCGCGGCCCAGTACCGATCTATGGCCCGTTCGGGACCGGGCCACCCTGCCAGAAGCATCGTCGGAGTTTGAACGGTGGGCCCCAGGGTGGGGACCAGATGTGGCGGCAAAGGGGCATACTTGCCTCCGCAATGCGTCTCCTCCGCTTCGGCCGTCTTGCTGTTCGGCCCGCCCTGGAGCTCGAACGGCTCCAAAATAGCAACTAAACCGGGGGGGGGGGTGATTGGAGCCATGCTGGGCGTGCGCAGCTTACATCACGCCCGGGTCACGTGGGGGTGTGGCGTCGGTGCCCCCCCCCCGGTTCGTGGGAAAACAATTCCTCAATGATGCCGGTCCCTGATGGGGACCGCTGCTGTATAGTATATCTGTTGCATGAAAAACGCTATGTCCCATAAAAGAAACATAATCTCAAGAAACGACACATGTAATCAATTAGTATTTGTGTGCTTAAAAGCTGTTCATGGGAAAAGATCTTAATAGATTTATAATTTGTTACCAAGTACTTTCAAAGTACCTCCGTGTTCCAGCTGCATGCTACGCGCTGCGGCAAGGAGAGTCATGCCAGCCACATGACCACAGAGGCGTCTTCGGACAACACTGGCTCTTCGGCTTTGAAATGGAGAGGAGCACCACACCCTAGAGTCGGACACGACTGGACTTAATTGTCAGGGGATACCTTTACCTTTACTTTCAAAGAGCAATTAAAAGAGCAAAGAGTACTTTTATAATTTCATCTTTCCCATGAAGATAGCCAAGTTGCTCAAATTGCTGAATTCTGCTAAGACTTTAGTCCTATTTAAACTGCCTTGGGAGTAAGCCCCTTTTAACTGAACAGAACTTACTTCTTAGTAAACAGCCATAGTGCATATCTGTCATAGTAATTTCTGTCATTTCACAGAATGAATAGATGCAATCAAATTTGATATTTGGCAGTGAAGTAAACTTTAATATTTTCTATAGTCATATATCATTTTTGTTTGAGATATTTCTAACAAATATCAACTTATGAACTAAGGAGTTAGCAGTTTGTTTTTGGACCTAATAAACTCCTTCAAAAGGTCTCCAGAAATTATCTCAATGTTTAAATCAATCTCCTAGCTTCAGTAATTTTCATTTTGTTTCACTGCCTTGCATCTCTGTAAGACTCAATCACTCATGTACTGTATATCATGTAAAGCATTAACACATTATTACTTGACCCATGATGCAATGCTCCTCTGACTGATATTCTTAGTGGGAGAACAGAC
This sequence comes from Plestiodon gilberti rubricaudatus, assembly GCA_026170595.1. Lineage (NCBI taxonomy): Eukaryota > Metazoa > Chordata > Lepidosauria > Squamata > Scincidae > Plestiodon > Plestiodon gilberti. The sequence continues at coordinate 231,023,156 of JANXHW010000001.1, read as the reverse complement.
AGTTATTCGGAGCTTTCCCATTGCCTCGATAACTAAGGAGAAGAAAATTACCGTCCAGAACCAACTTCAACAGAGTATGCAGGAAGGGCTTCAAATCACCTCAGCTGCCTTTCAGGTAAAATAAAGTTGTTTAAACTTTATAGGGCAATATTTTTTAAGGATTCTTGTTCCTTTTCTCTCTTGAGACTGACCAAACAAATATTCTGTAAATACAGAACACAGATGAACACAGACTTTAGTCCCATTGATTTCAATAGGACTTGAATGCAGTGGCGTCGCTAGCCCTCCGGGCGCCCGGGGCACGGGTTGCCCAGGCGCCCCCCAGAAGGGCCCGAGCGCCGCCACCCCAGAAGAGCGCCCCCACCCCCACCACTCTCCTTACCTTCTTCAGCCTCCTCGCCGCCGCCACCGCTGGCCCCGTGCTCACCTCGGCGCGCGCCAAGGTGGGCGCTCGTGGGCCGGGAGCGCCAATGCTCCCCTTACCTCCTCCTTCCTCCTGCTGCTGCTCCTCCTCGCCGCCGCCGCGCTCACCTCGGCGCGAGTCGGCTCCTTTTAAAATTGGCTGTTCTGCGCATGTGCAGAACAGCCAATTTTAAAAGGAGCCGACTCGCGCCGAGGTGAGCGCAGCGGCGGCGGCGGTGAGGAGGAGCAGCAGCAGCAGGAGGAAGGAGGAGGTAAGGGGAGCATTGGCGCTCCCGGCCCACGAGCGCCCACCCCCATCGCTCTCCCTACCTTCTTCAGCCTCCTCGCCGCCGCCGGCCCCGCGCTCACCTCGGTGCGACTTTTAAACAGCCGCGCCGAGGTGAGCGCGGGGCCGGCGGCGGTGGCGCCCCGGCTGAAGATGGCGCCCCCCAGAAGATGACGCCTGGGGCCCAGGGGTATAGGGCCCCCCCCAAAGAACACCACTGCTTGAATGTGCTTAGCTGTTCACTAGTTGGTGGATAAAGTAAAAAAAATAAGAGAGTTAATGCAAATAAATTGAAAGTAATAAAACTTGGGAAGGTACACATTCTTTCTAGGAGCACTCTTTCCTAGTATCGTCCTTGGTAACAAGAAAGCCAAAAACCTTGGATACTGTCAAGGAAGAACTGCTGGCATCTACTAGAATCGGTCATAATTGGGAAAATCTGAAAGAATGCTTGTGCAGCGTTATGTCATTTTCATAATTGAATAAATTGGCACCTCCATTTAAAAATAGATGTTTTGTTGTTCTGAGGCAATTAAAGCACCACCAAATGATAGTAATATGGCCATAAACCAGTGGTTCCCAAACTGTGAGGCACGGCTCCCAGAGGAGTCGCAGAAACCAGCCAGGGGAGCCGTGGAATGCCATGGAATCCTCTCGGAAAACAGCGTGATGCCAGTTGGCAAGCATCAACATAATGTAATGGGGAGCCGTGGTCCATGGTCGTTAATGATCAAGGGAGCCGCAGGTCAAAAATGTCTGGGAAACACTGCCATAACCAATGGGCTGAAGTTGAGTGGGAACACACATGCTGACTTCTGCTCCCTTCTCTTCAGTATGCCTACTTTTGTACTTGTTTGTTTGCCATAAAGCATGGCGGTCTTTGCATCTTTCCTTAGTCTGAAGTATTTTGGTTGCTATACATGAAAATGAGGGTGGAGATTAAGACAATAACTGCTGCTTCACAAGGGAACCATTGTCTTCCTAAAGAAGAAATGGTAGTTCTAGACCCTTATGCAGTTTGTATAGGGGCACCTATCTTCCAGGCAAAAGGTTGCAGGTCCCCTAGGTTCAGCCTCTTATCTTTCCCTCCCTCTTAGTTTTCCAATAGTACCTGTCTTGCCTATATTAGCAAAGAGTTTAAAGAGGAGAAAAGGCAGACAGACTCCCAGACATGAAAGACAATATTATAGAAGATTTTTCTTTTGTGTAATCAATTTGTTTCTGTGAGATGCAATTCGATAATGATTAATCACATATGCATTGCTAGTAAAATAACATAGAAGAGTTTCAATGTGGGTTACTCTGTTTAAAAGCCAACTGTCAAGCAGTGGTGTCACTGAGTGGTGCATGCATCACCCCCGGCGGGAGGTCAGCGCATCATCCACCCGCTGCCACCGTGTCACCCCCACCAATCCACCCCACTGCCGGCGCATCACCCACTGCTGTTATTGCGTCACCCCCTGCTGCTGTACAAGCTGGGAGGGGGGTGACACGCCCGACGTCGTGTGGCGCGTCACCTCCCGGCCCACACCATCACCCCGGTTGCCGGCGCGTCACCCCCTGCTGCCACCCAGTACAAGCCAGGAGAGGGTGACGACGCGTCTTCTTCGGCCGGCATCTCAGCCACTTCTGATTAGGCCAAAAGCGGCATTTTCGCACATGCACTTGAAGCCTCTTGCCATCAGCGGCATTGTGCGCATGTGCGAAAACACCGCTTTCTTCGAGCTGCTGGCCAAAGAAGATGCGTCGTCACCCTCTCCCGGCTCGTACCAGGTGGCAGCAGAGGGTGACGCGCCGGCAGCCAGGGTGATGGTGTGGGCCGGGAGGTGACGTGCCACACGACGTCGGGCGTGTCGCCCCCCTTCCGGCGCGTCACTCCTCAGTGCCCCCCACCACACATCAGTCACGCCACTGCTGTCAAGTTTTCTTTTTATGTTTATGGAGTAGAAAATGTAATACTAGACACTGATCAACTATTATTTTTGCTTTTATTCTATATATTTCTTTGATTGGGCTATAAAAAAAGGATTTTGGTGAAATATTTTCTGTATTATAAACAGAGTGTATATGAAATTCTGCATCCCTGCTCTTTGCCTTACTTATGGCTATACAATTATATTGGCTATAGTTTGAGATATAGATGATGGAAATGATTTCATTAAGGTTTGATATTTTATAATAAAGTTTAAGTAAACGACTTTGAAAATTAGTGTTATAAGTCCTCTTTTAACATGTGACGTGTTGGAAAAAGACAATAGGAGTACTGTATTATCTATTTGATACTTTATTTTTTGTTTTCTTTTAATGCACGTCTTTTTTATACTTAGTTGATTAAAGCAGCACTTGATGAAGAAGTGAGCCCTGAAGTTGTAGAGATCTTCAAGAAACAGCTAATGAAGTTTCGCTACCCCCAGTCCATCTTTAGCACTTTTGCTTTTGCAGCTGGTCAGACTGCACCTCAGATAATCTTACCAAAGCAAAAGGAAAAGAACACATCCTTTCGGTAGGGAATGGTCTTTTTTTAAGGCTCTATAATAAAAAATTCTATGTGTATAGTCATGGATTTGTAACATTTTAAATTCAGGGTTTAACCATCTGGTACCGTTGAGTGTCTATCGCAACACCCGAAAGTAAATAGGGGGGGGGAAAGGGCTTCCCCCCAATTTTTCTGGAATTTTTTTGTGGAAATTAGACAGGTGAACCTATTTTTCAAAGATTTTTTCAGAGTTCTAGGGTCACCCCACTGACACCCCCCCCCCAGAAGAGCAAAGATCACTGTTTTTAGGGAAAATTAGGCGCAGGAATAGGTTGCAGGGCACCCCCTCCTCACTGGCCAGGGCCCTGGCTTTTGAATCCACCTTGTTTGGAGCACCTCAGGTGCAGGGGAGCAGCTGTACACAGCTGTAAACAGGAGCAGCATCAGGCGTTGCTCAAACCCCTCATTGGATCTTTATGTGTAGCAGAATAGATCTAAATGCAGCCATTTTCATCATATTGCATCATTTCCTATACTTTGTGAGTGGATTTCTGGCTTTTTCTCATGGCCAGGGCCCTGGCTTTTGAATCCACATTGTTTCCAACAGCTCATTTGTAGGTGATCAGTTTTGCAGAGCTGTAAACAGGACCAACACCTAGGTGTTGCTATAGGCCAGGTGTGCACAACATGCGGCCCCAGGGCCACTTGCGGCCCTCCGAAGGATTTCCGGTGGGCCCCGAAGAAATCAGGGAACCCTTGGTGCACGTTGCTTATGAAGAGACCGCCAAGGGATCTCCGATGTCTTCGCTCCAGCCGCGTAGCTGTGCAGCCTTCTTGCTTGGGTCACCGAGCGAGAAGGACAAAGTCACTGAGCCTTGCGAGCCCACTGGCCCGGAGGCTTTGAGGCCGTTGCTGAAGGCGGCGTTTGATCACCGCCGATCAGCTGGAGTCTCCTGGCATTCAGCCAGGAGCCGGAAGAGCTGCGTCTCCTCTTGTGTGCCAACAGGTGCGGAGGTTTTGGGGCTTGTTCCGTTGGCGCTGTTGCTGCTTCGTGTGAGGAGGAGGCTCGGATTCATGGCGGGAGGGCAAATCCGATTTTTTAATTCTGTAAATATCTTTATTTATTATTATGTTGCTTTTCCCGATATTTTCCGGCTCATGGACACCCCCCCTGTGATGTCACTTCCTGAGGACATCACGGTTCCTTGACACGCCTCCCATGTGGCCCTGAAGACGTTTAGTGTATTCATTTTGGCCCCTACCTACTTCCAAGTTGTGCACCCCTGCTATAGGCACTCATTGGCATTTAAAGGGAACTCTAATGCTGTTCCTGTAAGTTGGGTGTTTGTTACTGGGTTTTTTCTATCCCCCCCCCCCTCAGGCTGAGCCTAGTTTATGTGGGCAGGGGGTGAAGGTTGGGGCACTAAGAATGCTGTCTCCAGCCTCAAACTGCCTTTTGTAGGCTACTTAGTCTCTGCAGGATTTTTGCAGGGAGCTCTATGTAGATGTCTGGGGGGGTGGGGGTGGTTTTTTTCCCCCTTCATCAGACTGAGCCTATCAGGGCAGGGTTGATAAGAATTATGTCTCCAGCCTCAGTGGCACCTGCAATGTCTTTCTTTATATACTGATTTTTGCAGAGACCTCATTATATATAAAATACAGAGTTTTGCAGGCACCTCATTATATACTGATTTTTGCTGAGCCAACCCTGGTGACATGGTATTTTTCCAGCAAAAAGTGCATTCAAGGGTCAGGAACTAGCCTCCAGCTATGTGGGGGAGGGTGGAGTAACAGCCTTTGCTGACAGCGTCGTGCTGTGCTGATAGCGTCCTGCTGAGAGGCCATTTAACTTTTAAAACCCACAGCATAGACAGTCTCTGCAAACGAACTGTCAGAACCTATAAAAAAATATTTTAAAAAAACCCTTGGAGAAACGGACTTGAAACGTGGGGTACAGTCAGCTGAGACATAGCCCTAAACACCCCTCAAGCGCAGGAGCTGTGTGTAAAGCACAACATTGTGTTTGTTGAGCATTTTCGTGCTGAACTCTCAAGTACAGCTGGAGGATGTGAAGGATTTGAAGGCTCATTAAAAAAAAACCCTTGGAGGAATGGACTTGAAACTTGGGGTACAGTTAGCTGAGACATAGCTCTAAACACCCCTCAAGCGCAGGAGCTGTGTGTAAAGCACAACATTGTGATCTTCGAGCATTTTCGTGCTGAACTCACAACTAATGCTGCGTATTTCAAGAATTTGAAGGGCCATTAAAAAAAAACCCTTGGAGGAACGGACTTGTAACTTGGGGTACACTTAGCTGAGACAGCCCCCTAAACACCCCTGAAGCACAGAAGCTGTGTGTAAAACACAACTATGTGTTTCTTTGAAATATTGTGTTGTCAGGTCTATGCTTTACATAGGAGTGAATGGACTAATTTGCTTAACCTTAAAATCCAATGAGTGGCCAATGCAACGCCTCTGCCCCAGGTGTATGGAACACCTGGGAATTTTTTGGAAGGTGGTTATATCACTTTGGGGGTCCCTTAGACATGTTGAATACAGTGGCATTTGGGAATTGTGGGGAAATCATACCGCGGGACCAGATGGGTTTTAAAACCAGACTTACAGCATAGTTTAACCAAGGGGATGCTGCAATATACTTGAAAATTAACCTGCGACATGGATTATGGTTCTTTCAGTAGAATTCTCTGTAATCCTGACTTTAATTTCCATAAAGTTAGGTTACTGATGAAGTATACAGATAGTGGGCATAATATAACAAAAATGTTTTCTGCACAAATGTCATTGGAAGGCATAGGAACAAATCTATGTTTTTGTACCTCTTCCAAGGATTCCAGTGGGACTTGCATGCACAGTAGAAATTGCTGGGGGATAATGCCCAATTTTTCTTTCAATTGCAATCTTACAAATGGTTTATTCTTTTCTGAATTATAGCACTCTTTCAAAAACAATTGTTAAAGGAGCTAAACGTGCAGGGAAAATGACAATTGGCCGACAATACTTACTAAAAAAGAAGACAGGAACCATTGTGGAGGAAAGGGTGAATCGTCCTGGGTGGAACGAGGATGATGATATCTCAGGTAAGAGCGTGTATTTTTCTTCTGGCACTATTTGAATACACCGAATACAGCTAATGTGCAAATTTTCCCTGCTATATGGGCAAAGAGGCACTTTTGAATGTAGTGTTTCTCTTACATTAACAGAGGGAGAGCAACTGTCACCTCAGCATGGTCTTTTCTAGTGACTATTTGCTGGTGCTACTTTTGCACCTTTTTTATATTGTGCACTCTTTTGGAACAGGGAATCAGTTATTTATTTTCTGTAAACCGCTTTGTGAACATCTTTGTTGAAAAGAGGTGTATAAATACTCATAATACAGTTTACATTGTATTTTTCATTTAGAAAGTTTCCGGAGACTAAGCTAACAAAATATTGAAACTTTAGTTTCAGATGAGAGTGAAATGCACACTAGTGGTACTTTGAAACCATCAGAGAAATCGACAATGGAGCAGTTAGTGGAGAGAGCTTGTTTCAGAGACTATCAACGTTTGGGACTGGGGACTATCAGTAATAGCTCTTCACGCTCAAAAACGGAGTACTTCCGAATAACTGCCTTGAATAGGATGTATTCTCTTTGCAGAAGGTGAGCAAACGTAGTAAACATCATTATTAAAACTATGCAAGTTATATGATAGACAGTTCAGCACCCACAGTATACATTACAGATGACATTGCTGTTTAGAAAGGATTGCTTGTGTGACATATTATGAACCCAAGATAACAAAATTAGCAGGAAAACCAAAATGTATTAATCCCAGAGTTAGCTGAAGTGCAGTACTGGCAGAATTATCTGATCTACCATATGGTATTCTTGTGTATTACAAAGGGCTAACATACTCTGGTGATATGTGTGCTCATTAATGAAAACATTGTTTGGTTCATCTTAAATACATATGCAAGTGTGTAGTTTGAGGCAGGGGAGCAGAGCTTAGGGACCTCTCCTACAGCAGGAGTGGTGATGTCATCAATAGGAGTGCTGTGATGCTGCCTTTGAAACTTTTTTTCAAAGTCAAGAAGAAGCATCAGGCTCAGCACGAAGCATACTGAGAAATTTGACTAAGGACATACGTTAGTCTAGACCAGTGGTTCTCAAAGTCGTGGGTTGCGACCCATTGCCGCCATGGAAAAAAATGTAAATACATTTTAAACACTTACTGGGGATCCTGAAGAGCTCTGGAGGGTGTGGAGCGGTCTGCAGGCCTCCCCACTCCCTCCGGAGCTCTCTAGGATCCTCAGTGTTGAAAATGTATTTTTGTTCCCAGCGGTGGTAGCAATTCCCAGGATTGCTGCCGCTGCCCCCGCCCCCTCGCGGAGAGAACTTTGAGACACTCTGGTCTAGACCATCATTCTCAAGGGCTACCTGAGAGATAGTATGTAACTGATGTTGCATTAAGGCAGTGGTTCCCAAACATTTTGGACTCACGCCTCCCTTGACCTCCCTCACCGTTAGCTGTGGCTCCTCATTAAAGTGCACTGAAGAGACAGGAACTCTTTACATGCTCAGAGGCACCCTTTCTAATATGTATATGTATATTCTCAAAATGAGCCCTAAAGTGGATTTTCCATGCTTCTGCTGAGCAGCAGCTAAGCCAGGAGTGCACAGGGTGGGGTTGGGATGCTGCCCTCCCTCCCTTGGCAGGTCTGGGGTGTCTACCTGGTAGAGGGCACTGATGTAGTCTGCGTTAGTCCTATTCATTGCAAGAGAAACATCAAAGCATGGGAGGGAGGTCATTTATTTTCATTGGTCATGCCCCACCCCAGTTGCATGAGAGAAAGCTCCTATAGGTAGCATCTTTGCAAGATGAAAAAAAGATGTAGCATCTTTGCAAGATGAAAAAAAAGATTCTTATACTGCCCAGCAGTCTCCAATGGGGGGGGGGTCCCAGCAAATAGAGTGGGAAACTAACTTAGAGGTGGATCAAAAAGGAGGAAGGAGGAAGATCCTAATACAGTAATTAATCAACCAAACAAACATAGCAGCTGCCGCCTCCTTCCTCTGGCTTAACAGCAAGCAACTTACTTATGCCTCTTCTACCTCTCTTAATCACAGAGTGAGAAATCAAAGTCTTTAAAGCTTTCTTAAAAACATTCAGCAGCAAGAAAATATTTTACCAATTTGCAAACCTGCAATAAATGGAATGCTGCCTCCAGCACTTGTTTCAGTTTGCAGGGAGCCTCAAGCTGCAGCGAATCTCAAAGTGCTTAGCTTATCTATTCAGTTGTTAATTGTTCTTTGATGAAGATAAGCAAGGCTCTCTGCTCACTGCTGTTAAAAACAAAATGTGGTGCTGGCTGCAAACCTGAAGTCTCTTGAAGTGAACTTTGAGTGACCAATGTGAAGAGGCAGGTTTTCCAGGTCTTTGTTTTTGCCTAAATCTCTCTCTTGCAAGCAAGAATATATGGTAATTAAAAGACTAACGCGACGCCCCTGGCTGCATTCCATTACGGACTTGGGAGTCGCGCCTCCCACTTTGGGAAGCTCTGCATTAAGGTTACAATCCTATGCAAAATTACCTGGGAGTAAGGCCTATTGTAACCAATGGGTGGCGCAGTGGGTTAAACCGCTGAACCATAAGCTGTCGATCGAAAGGTCGGCAGTTCGATTCCCGCGACGGGGTGAGCGCTCGTTGCTTGGCCAGCTCCTGCCAACCTAGCAGTTCCAAAGCATGTCAATGCGAGTAGATAAATAGGTACCGCTTGCGGGAAGGTAAACAGCGCTCCATGTTCCAGCTGCATGCTACGCGCTGCGGCAAGGAGAGTCATGCCGGCCACATGACCATGGAGGCGTATTCGGACAACGCTGGCTCTTCGGCTTTGAAATGGAGATGAGCACCACACCCTAGAGTCGGACACGACTGGACTTAATTGTCAGGGGGTACCTTTACCTTTACCTAAGGCCTATTGAACATAGTAGGACTAAGGCAGAGGCATCTGAAGGTGGAGCAGCTCATCTGCATACCTCCCAGTAGGTTTTGTGGCGGTCAGGACAACTGAGAGAGGCACTCACAGTGAGCTGCAAGGAACCCAGCGGCAAGCAAGCCCTGAGCTCTGCTGGTGAAGAGTGGAAACTGGAAGGAGAAATCACAGCAGTGGTGACATGCAAGGCATGTGCTATGTTTGTCTACTTGCCTTAAGTCACTGAGGGCTACACATGTAGCAAGTGCAAACTGGTTGCACTGTTGGAAGGGAAGGTTAGAAGACTACAGGAGCAAGTTTCTACTCTTCACCAAATCAAAGCAACTGAGGAGTTCCTGGACATAGCTCACACAGAACATTTCCAAAGGGGCAACAAGAAGAGAGACCACTATGAGCAAAGAAAGCTATACAAAGGGAAGACTACATGGAATAGAGTGACTGTCAGGAGTAGGAAAATCAGAAAGCATTCTGAACCACTGGACCTGCACAACCCCTTCCAGTCTCTCTCATACTTAGCGCATCTGAAGATCTCTTTTGCAGACACCAATAGCTGACAGAACAGGAGAATCTTGACTTGACAAGGGATGGCGGAGAAAGATGGTGGTCGTTGGAGACTCCTTGGTAAGGGTTGTGGAAGCTGCTGTGTGCTGACCTTACCCACTTGCTCATAAGGTTGCTGTCTCCCTGGTGCCAGGATCCCGGATGTGACAGAGAGATTGCTGAAGCTGGTCAAAGCCATAGATAGCTATCCCTTCTGAACATTCATGTAGGAACGAATGACACTGCTGAGCACAGCTATGAGCGGGTCATTCAGACTACAAGGCTCTGGGTAGGAGGGTGAAAGACCTGGGGGCACAGGTGGTATTCTCATCTGTTCTCCTGGTAACAGGCAGAGGATTTCAGAGGCAGAGAAGAATACTCCAGGTAACAACTGGGTGGTACGTTGATGGTGTCATTGGGAGAGATTTGGCTTCTTGGACCACGGACTGTGCTTCCTGGATGAAGGGCTGCTGGCACAAAACAGGCTGCACCTCACGAGCATGGGGAAGAATATTTTCAGCGGAAGCATGGCGAACCTGATCAAGAGGACTTTAAACTGAAGACTGAGCAGGTTAGAAATGTAAGCCCAAGCTTAATTCACAGGTATGTGCTCCAAATGGGAACCCTTGGGACACAGTTATAAAACTAGGAAGCATTTGGAGAGGCCCAGCCTAACTAAAGAAGGGGGAGGGGCATTGAGTCATAACTTCCAGGGCTTACATTGCATATACAGTATACGAATGTGCAGAGTATGGGAAATAAATGGGAAGGATGAGCTTGAACGTCTAGCAAGTGAAGGTAAATTTGACTTGATAGGAATAACCAAAACCTGGTGAGATGACTCTCACGATTGGAATGCACAAATGGAAGGCTATCAGTTGTTCAGGATGAACAGATGTGGTAAAAGAGGGAGGGGTGTCAAAAATATATACACCTGCTCAGAAATCCAACAAAATGGTCAAGATAGCCCTATGGAGAGCATGTGGGTAAAAATTAGGGGAGAATGCTGAAAACACAACATTGTGGTGGATGTCTACTATAGACCGTCAGGCCAAGGGGAGGATGTAGGTAATGCTTTCTTGAAACAACTTACAGACATTACAAGGAAATATGAGGTAGTTGTGTCGCCCCCTTGTGGCAGGTTAGAACGGGCTCGAAGGCCCCCAGTAAGTATGTTTAGGTGCACCCCAGGGCAGCAAAGGCAGGAATGCCCCAAGTAACACCCCACAGCCACCACCCGGTGCTGTGACCGGTGCGGGGCAGGCCTTGACCCAAACCCCGCAGCCAGCACTAGACGCTATCCAGCTCTGTGCTGGCCTAAGGGATCTTGCTGTCCTGGCCCCTGCAAGGGGCTGACGGTAGAGGCCTGCTATCATGCCGGCCTTGAGTCTGGGTAACACCGGCCGGCCTTCAAGCCTACATGAGATTAGCTTTAACCTTGCCTTGATTCCTGCTGGTCTCTTAACCTTTCTCTTCCTGTTAATTACTTAATAAAAGTGGCCCTTTCACCCATATATCTGACTTGCGTGTTTAATGGTGAGTGCGTCGGCAATGAGGTAGTTGTAAAGAGGGACTTTTCCTGATATCTGCTGGGAGACTAACTCAGCCAAGCATGGGAGCTCCAATAAATTCCTGTTGTGCCTGGAGGATGACTTCGTCTTCCAGAAAGTAGAGAAAGGAACGAGGGAGGGGCCATCCTTGATCTGATCTTAACTAGTAGGGAGGAATTGGTCGATGAGGACAAAGTAGTAGGAACTTTATGGGAAAGTGATCATGAACTGCTGGAATTCTCAATCTTATGGGAAACAAAGGGAATATGCAGTGAAACCTTTACTCAGGATTTTAATTAGCTCAGCGAAATGATAGGTAGGATTCCATGGGTAGATGAACTACTGGGAAAAGGAACCCAAGGTGTATGAGAGCTCTGAAAGAAGCACCTTCTACTGGCATAGTCAAAAACAGTTCCTATGAGAATGAAAAGGGGGAGACACGTCAAAAACCAGTATGGCTGCACAGGAAGCTTAGTGGTGAGTTAAATTTAAAAAGACATGTATAGGAAATGGAAGATGGGACTGATCAACACGGAGGAGTACAGACCCAGACTTGTAGAGTGTGAGGGTCAGGAATGCTAAAACTCAGTATGAACTGAGGCTGGCCAGGGATGTCAAGAACAACAAAAAGGGCTTTTTAAGGTATGCCCAGAGGAAGAGAAATGAGAGGGTGGGATTGCTGATGACAAAGAGAAGGCGGAACTGTTCAACTCCTACTTTGCATCCATTTTCTCTCAGAAGGAAGATTGTGCAAATGTGGATGCTGGTTGGGGGGAAAAGCATACATCCCCACAGAGGTAATGAAAAATGAACAGCACAGGTCTTCAGATTAAGATTGACAGGGAACTAATTAAGAACTAGTTAACACCCAACTGGACTAAATAAATTAATTTGGAGCGGATGAACTGCATCCTAGAGTACTGTAAAAGAACTTGTTGATGTGCTCTCAGAGCCTGTCAGTTATGAGAAATTCTGGAAGACAAGGAAGATGCCACTAGACTGGAAGTAGGCTAATGTAGTCCCAATATTTAAAAAGGGGGAAAAGAGAGACCCAGGAAATTACAGACCTGTCAGTCTGACTTCAATTCCAGTGAAGATATTAGAACAAATGATAAAACATACAGTCTACACACATCTGGATAACAACATCTGAAGCCAACATGGATTTGTCAAAAATCTTGCCAGACAAATCTCATCTCCTTTTTTGATCGGGTTACTAGCTTATTGGACACTGGGAATGCTGTGGGTGTAATTTATCTCAACTTCAGTAAAGCATTTCACAAGGTTCTCCATGACATCTTAATCAGCAGGTTGGTAAAATATGGGCTAGATAATACAATTGTTAGGTGGATTCGCAACTGGTTGGACAGAGCCCTTGGGCACTCAAAACTGTCCTCCAGGTTGATCCGAAGCCATTGATGAGCACCCTTTGTGTATGGCAGGAGGTCTGGCTCAGTTGGTAGAGCGACCATCTCATATATGCTTGAAGATCTGAAGGACAGCAGTTCAAGGCAGCCGGAAGTGTCTGTCGGAGAGCTGCTGGCATGCCAAGCTGATAAGTTGCAGAGCCTCTGTGGGGGAGTGAAACTGCAGCTGCACTTGAGTGAGAGTCAAGGTTGCCCGTCAGCTAAAGTGTGGTGAGGCAAACATCCGAGAGAGAGCTGGACTGCGAAAGAGCTGAACTGTGAAAGAAACCATCTAGAGTGAAGGGTTCTACGAAAGATTAGAACATATTATTGTATTGTAAAAACCCCTTGGGGTTTAAAAAGCCTGCCCATGTAAACCGCCTTTGAATTAAAGTCAGAGGAGAAATCCGATAATCAAAAGAAAAGGCGGTATATAAATACTGGTTGTTGTTATTATTATTATTATTATTATTATTATTATTATTATTATTCTTACTATTCTTACTATTATTACTATTACTAATTACTATTACTATTACTATTATTGAGTGTAGTGCCCCAGGGCTCTGTCTTAGGCCAGGTTCTCTTTAACATCTTCATCAATGACTTGGACGAAGGAATACAAGGAGGCCTCATCAAATTTGTGGATGACACCAATCTAGGAGTAGCAACAAACACAACAGACGACAGTAGAAGCATTCAGGAAGACCTTGACAGAATGGAATACTGAGCTGAAGTGAATAAGATGAAGTTCAACAGGGACAGATGCAAGGTTCTGTACTTAGGCAAAAATAACCAAAGACAGAATGGGAGATACCTGGCTTGGCAACATGTGAGTGGGATCAGTGGATCACAAGATGAACATGAGTCAGCAGTGTGATGCTGCAAAGAAGGCTAACATAACTTTATTTATTTATTTACAGTATGTATATACCACCTTTTTCCATAGATTAAAGACAGTTTACATCAGCAGGCTGCCCAAACCCCATTTTTCCAAATGGTTTTTTTTACAATTATTATTCTATGAGGAACTAATAGAACCCTTCATTTCCAGATGTTTCCCTTCATGGTGTGGTCACCTTTTCCTCACTGCATAGCTCTCATGCATTCCGAGCGTCCACAGGAGCAGCTATAAATCAAGCCCAGGCAGGTTCTCCAGCTGTTATTCATTCTTGGCAGCTGACCTCCACACTCCTCTGCTATCTCACAGTGGCTTATCAACGACTCCCTGCGGCTCCACTCTCAGCGGCTTGACAGCGGCTTCCGGTCTCCCATCCAAAGGCACAAACTCAGCTGATCCCATTTAGCTTCTTCGAGCAGGGTGACAGCTCGACATCCGGATCACACCTCCTGCCCCTTTTAGCCTGTACACCTTTAGCCTGCATTAGTAGAACTATATCTTTCAAGTTGCGAGAAGTACCGTTTCCGCTTTACTTCATGTTGGTCAGACCTCACCTGGAGTACTGTGTCTAATTCTGGGCACCTCACTTTAGGAAAGATGCAGCTGAACTGGAGCAGGTTCAGACGAGGATGATCAGTGGACTGGAGAACAAGTCCTATGAGGAAAGGTTGAGAGAACTTGGTATGTTTAGCCTGCAGAAGAGGAGGCTGAGAAGGGATATGATAGTGCTCTTCAAATACCTGAAGGGCTGTCATATGGAAGAAGGAACAAATTTATCCTGAACTACCTCTGAGAGTAGAAGTTGATCCAGTGGATACCAACTGCAAGAGAGGAGATTCCGGTTGGACATCAGGAAGAAAGTTTTGATGGTAAGGGTGGTTTGGCTGCAGAACAGATTGCCAAGGGAAGTGGTGGATTCTCCCTCACTGGAGATCTTCAAGCAGAGGCTTGACAGGCTCCTGCTGGAGATGCGTTAGGAGAATTTCCTGCTACAGGCAGGGGGGTTGATTAGATGACCTTGTGACTCCCTTCTAATTCTATGACTTTTGAGTCAACGTTTCTCCCCCTAAGGGAGGAATTTTTTAACAAGCAGGGAAAGACCAGGAGCTCAACAAGATAGTGGCTAAATACCTTTATTTAATTTTTTGTCGTCGAAGTGCATTACAGACTTCTAGTCTCGCTAATGACCCAGAGATGTAAAAATAGACTGCTTTTCCTTTCAACTAGTAACTTGTGCCACTGGAGTGATAGTGGCTGTGTATTGGTATATTTAACTTGGATGTTTGTTTGTGGTGCCAATAAAGGTTTGATTGATTGAAAATTGAATAGGATTGGGCCTTTAGTCTGGTCTGGAAGCCCTTTCCCTTGGTGGTGGTCTACATTTGACCCTGTAGTACCCAAGAGGAGGAGCTTCCTAGCAGTCAGACTGACCCACCCCGGGACTGCAGAGAAGGGAAATGCACAGATAAGCTCACATTTTCCTATTTTCATAAGAGCTTCACTTATTTTAATTTTGCCTTATGTTTCATGTATAAGATCATATTGCACATGTCTAACAACCAGGGATTCTGTTCTTTAGAAAGATTTGAAATGTGCTCACTTTAGTTTTTCTGTATATGACAGATACCTGAATTTACTTTTTAAAAAGCCTTCCAAAGCCCTAGATTTTTTTTCCTGACAGACAGACAGACAGCTAGCTGCTTTTCTTAATATGTTATATAACCAGCAGTTTGCATACTAGAGTTTCCAAGCTAGTTAACTGGATTTTGAGGCAAGCCAGGGACGGTTGGAGCCACAGTACTGGCAGGAGTTTAATGTGTTAATTCAGAGCATTTAAACATTCTTGCCTGTAAAAAGTAAGTGTCTGTAAACAGTCAATCAAGAACAAGTATGAGATGTACACGCTGTTTCTTTCTGTGTGTTGCAGTGATCCTCTCATTGCTTCTTTCCAATGAACCTGAGTGTGCCACTTGAACTAACAAGGATTACACTGTGTATAATTGAGGCTAGTAGAACTGCCAACTATAAAATGGTAAAAATTAAGTAGTTGTTGAATGTGGTAGTAGAAAGAATTTATACAGTTACTTTATATTTTATACCTTATTTTTTGTTTCCATTTAGATGTACCACTTTTTGACAACTCAAAACAAAAACAACAAACATGATCATCAAACAAATTGTATTTAAAAAAGCAAGAGATACTATAACACCCAGAGATTTAAAAACTCAAAAGACCTAGCAGGGTAGAACATTTTTAATTGCCCTTCTAAAAGAGCCGAGGATGCCTGTCAGGTAGATGGTGCCTCAGGAAGAAGCCACTCTGCAAAACAAGAACCATCACTACCACTTGTAGATGACAATCTTGTTCCCCTCACTGGGACCAGGAACAAACAGGTCTCCTTTTAGGTCTGAACTCAAAAGGACACTTTAAAAAACATTACCTAGGTAAAGGTCTGGAGTTATATCTATAATAATTCTTCATATCTCTAAAGCAGAAGAACCTTATTCATCTGAACACTGAGCTGAATAAAATTATGAAAGGAATTTGGGTATTTAACTTTAACCTTGTAATTATCCGCTTTTTCTGAATCACTGGAGATGAAAAATCAAATTCAAGCTTGGTTTTATAGTGCAACCCTATGTATGTCTACTCAAAAATAAGCCCCATTCAGTTGAATGGGTAAAGGTAAGTAGGTATAGGGTTGCAGTATTAGTGAGTTTTGCATTCACACAGTGTCTAATTATTATTTATTTGATTTTTCTCCCCCTTTTCTCCCCCATAGGGGGACCCACTGATAATTCACTGATGCATTAAGGAAACCAAGGATTGGAGTATTTTCCCTAAGTCACATCTTCTTTCCCTTATAGTCTATATCACTACATACGTACCTGAATTGTCTAATTAGTTTTCCCCTTCTCATTGATCTAGCTATCCAGGGCTACTAGTGGTACCTCAGTGTGTGCAGGACAGCAGCTTGCAAAGAGTCGCTCGTTGCTATAGACACAATCGCCTGCCTGTTGTCTGTTGGAAAAACTCAAAAACCAATACACTCCTCCTTCGAGCCGGTGGCTTCCATGGCAAAGGAGTTGTCGGCCTTTTCAAATCTCAAAACACACAAACATCAGGTGAGGATATGCTTTCTCTCCAGTATATTTTGGAGAGCTAAGGCACTGCATTCAAAATCTGATACTACCACATTTTGTTATTTCCAGGCTTCCCAAAATAAAGTGTCAGGTCTTAAGGTATCATAACAATGAATATAAAGTCATCGGACTAAAAATCAAATAAATACTGGGTTTTCTACCACTAAGTGAATGATTAATTTAATTGCTTTACAGGTGTCCCCAGCTTAACGATGGGGATATGTTCTGAAATCCCCATCGTAAAGTGAAACTGTCATTAAACGGGTCTTGCTGTGCTTTTAAGTTTAGCATTGTGCTTAAAGCCCCAGTGTTAAACATCCAAGCTCTTACCTTGCCCATTAGCTGTTTGGCTTTAGATAAGGGCTTTGAAGTTCAGCGCTGTGCTTAAAGCCCCAGTGCTGAACGTCAAAGCCCTTATGTAGTACCAAACAGCTGAAAAGCTGGGGATTTAAAAAGATGCATCTTTTTAAATCCTTTGCTCTTTTTTACTGGGGACCTCCGTCATATATCCGGATCGTCGTTAAACGATACGTCATTAAGCGGGGGGACATCTTGTATTTACTTGTTGCATCTTGCAAACTTGTGAAGTGTCTGTACAAGCCAGCATGAGAGTGAGGATATTGGGGCCCATTGACCTACCCTAATATGGCACATACTGTGTTCTCTTAACAAGAGAAAAGTGCTACAGTTCAGAAACGTATCAGGCTTATTTATGGTGGCCTCTACTCAAATCATATCATATCACAGTGCTGTCATGGGATTGTGTGGAATACTTCATGAAGATAACACTGTCACCCAGCTAACTCCACTGTATCACTTTGCTAAGAAGCAAATAGCATGTGTCTATTCACCAGATCCCACTGGGAGCTCTGCAACCTCATCCAGCATTCCCTTGGGACGCAAAGTTCCTGTTCAGCCTTTGTGAGGCCCAGAGCCAAAATGGAGATGAACTTCAAAGTTCAACATGGGGGTGGGGGGAAGAAGGAGAAACAGGATTTATTTTGCTCCTATGGTAAAAATTAGTGCTGTTGGCCTGTCTAAAGAGCTTGCCCTATGGAATTTCTGAAAAGGACAGTGGACAAAATAATTCATAGTTATGTACAGTTACATAAGCAAGTGAATCATTCAAGAGTTCATGATGAGGATAGATTTTCATGGCTTAAATAGTTCAATACAATCCTATGAATGAGATATATTTTGTATGAGTTTGTAAGTGAAATTGATAGGTACAACAAATGATTTTTTTTCTCTCAATTGCTTGGCAAATAACCTAGGATGCCTTGCTTTACCAGTTTCCATGGGTGTGTATAGGTATCTACTTCTGGCATTTTAAAGTGCCAGGTTACATTCTTTAAGGTTAACTACAAGATTTGAACACTTTGCAAAAATAAAATTTAGCATCAGTAGTTCTTTGGCATCACCCCAATAGTCAGCCTAAAACTAAAAGCACATTTTTAAAAGTACATTGTGTGCAGTCAAAAGTTCAGTAGTTATATAAACAGGATTGTGTGCAAATAGGTGCTACCCCCTTCTCTTTGCTGCTCCCTCTGGAAAAACTCCACAAAGATGCATCTCTATTCTGTGTGCACATCTGAATTCCCTCCTGTTGAGCTGCTGGACTTCTGTAGTCGCATAAGGAGGAAATGTTGCAAGTGTGGATTCCTGTTTTTACAGACTGATCTAGTGGTTTTCTTCAAAGTATTCATCTGTGATGCATTATGATGTCATGCAACATCAATTTAATGTGAATGGGGGCAAAAAAAGTGTAAAACTTAGCCAGATTTTGAAGAATCCAGCATAGAGGGAAAGAGAAACAGAGGCTTGAGGAGATATTGTTTTTATGTTTTTATTGGTGCATTCTGATCTCTATCTCCCTTCCCCCCCCCCATTTCCTCCATCTTTAGCCTCTGCCTTAGCTGCCCTTTCTCCAGTGAGTGACTGCTGGTTGTAATGACTCATTTGTGTGGGGAAGGCATTCTGCATATACTCACTGTCACTTGTAATACTGCCAGTTCAGATCTTACCAAGTAGCTGAGCCCAAGAATTGAAATTGGTTCTAGAAACTGTGCCATGGGAAGTCCTGCTCCAAAATGAATCCTGTCTCTATGGAAGACTGTTGAAGAGCAAAAATGAATAAAAAGGGAAAGAATAGGTTTCCCTATTTTTAGGTAGAAACATTTAAAAAGGGGGACTCAAAATATTGGTAGAAGGTAGAAACATTTAAAAAGGGGGACTCAAAATATTGGTAGAAGGTAGAAACATTTAAAAAGGGGACTCAAAATATTGAGTTGGAATGCTGTGGAAAAGGGGTCTGGGTCTTAAAATGAAACAAGTTGCGAAAACAATAAAGAAACTAAGTGGGGGGGGGAGAAGATGACAAGAGGAGAACAGAAGGGGAGCAGCCATGTCGTATACACAGCAGAGCAAGGGAAGAAGCAAAAACATGCTGCTTTCCCTCTTCAGTAAGTAACCCAAGTGCCAATCACCCTTTTAAGTCACCTGTGGTGGCTGGGTTTTTGCACCCCTGTTGATGAGAGATTTTCATTTATTGATTAACTTTGCTGTATTGAAAGCTGCTTCAAAGCAGTATTTGATCATAGGCACACTACCCTTCTTAATGTGAGCTAACGTGTCTCCACATGTAGTGGGGCAGAAGGTGCCTTTGCCCTGCCCAAACAAAACTATGCACTAGTAGTACATGAAACATGAAAATGAGCGAACTCAGGAAGATAGTGGAGGATATCTCCTGGCGGGATATGGTTCATGGGATCATGAAGGGTCGGACACGACTTAACGACTGAACAACAAAGTAGTACATGTCCATTATTACTCTTATAGACAGTTCTGCTGATCAGTAATGATACAAGCGTAGCACAAATAGTTATAGGAATATAGAGTTATATGGATATTCTCAATGTATGGATGTGTGTGCAGAGGAGTTCCAGTCATCTGAAACCAGAATTATTACCTGTGAAAAGCCCATCATATGTTACTCTTGTAGCCATAGAAAAGCTATTGATGGAGATTTTTATTCATTTTTTTATTTGTTGGATTTTAATACAAAAGATTAACTGTGTCCTTTTTTTTAACAATCTTTCCTGAACTCCAGGAATAGAATAGGACAGCTATCTAAATAAACATAGACCTAGGTACTGTTTTCACTTCTCCTGAGTGAAATATGCTGTGTAAAGCATAATCTTAATCTGTCCTCTACATTTATTTGAATAGCTCCTACATCACTAGAATCTTCAAGCAGCATAGAACAAGAGAAATACCTTCAAGCCTTATTGAATGCAATTTCTGTCCATTGCAAAACAAACGGTAGTAATACTCTCACTATCAGGCCTGCAGTTGCTTTGTCTCCAGGTAAAGTTATGCATTTGTATAGCTATGCTAAAATGTGTAAATCCCCAGTTTGATTTCTGTATTCCCTAACTCTGCCATTGCCTGAATGGTCCACTGTCCAGGTAGCTTCTCTTCGGTTTTTTTGCAAATCAGTTTGTTGTGTCAGTAAATTTCAAAAGTAAAACACCTTGACTTAAACAATGTTTCTAGCTAATGATTCTATATAGGTTGATTAAAAATGTACAGTGCTTGGATCTTATTAGAGGCACATGCAGAAGCAAAGAGTTGTTTAATATATTCTTACAAATTTAGAGATATATTTTTAAGCAAAGAAGTTAAAATGTAATATGCTTTTTTTAGATAGGACTGGATGAAACCATTAAGAAATTCATTAATATTCTATTTCAGTTGTCATGTGATGAAACCTGATAGGGTTCATACAAAGGTAACGCTGCTGTCTTAGACACAGGAGCATGCAATTTGCCAAGTATGTCCATTTGGCTTAATCAGTTGGTGAAATCAAGTGTATCTAAATTCTGGCTTTTCTCATAACATAACACTGTCACCAAATTGTGCATGCCTCGCTTCATTTGTTGTAAAATACTTTGATTGCGCTAGCCATACCTAACCTTCTGTGATGCGGCAAATGTTTACATGTTATTTCTAATGTTGTGTAATGTCTTTTACATGTGGAAAACTGGCAGCAATTAGTGAAAAGTGTAAGAATATTTCTGTGTGTTTAACAATATTTCTTGGGTACAAGTCAGGGTAATATCAAGAAAATGTCTGCTTGAATGATATTGTACTTTTAATCTCTCCGTTCTTTTACTGACTTTAGGCACTGAAAGGAGGGCTTCAGGAATGTCCACTGTGTTTAAGCAGGTAGTGCCAGGACATTTGGATGTAAATCTATCCAATAGCTTTGCCCGAGGAGGTTAGTAAGACTAGTTCAAAGCCTACAGACTAATGTAATATGAAAATAAAACAATAACATTCAATGGGTTGTTTTCATCCAGTCTGTGATTATATACCACACGAAGGCCAACTAGTCTAACCATGTTGACTGAGTGGTGTCTAATCACTTTCCACAGATCTGGCAAGGACACTCTAAACATAGGAAGACGCTTTCCCTTTTTGGAATGGGAGCTGCAAATGCCAGGGGGTATGCAGCTGGTTCTCATGCTTCGATTCTTGCATCGTGATCTTCATCCTTGGGGTTGCGACACCAAGGTCCGGAGTGAAACAGTGTGTTTCCCCTTAAGGGGAGTGGCGACTTGGCTGCGACGTCAGGACAGCGGCAACGGCACTGCCGGGTTCGTGCCTCCGGCGGCAGAGGAAAAAGTGGTTTTTCAGCCTTACCTGGGGGTCTTGCTGGGCCTCTGGGGGATGCAGGGAGCTTGTGGACCCCTCCGCAGGCCTCCCTGCATCTCAAAACGCATCCAGATCACGACCCACGTCTGAAAACCGGAAGTGCGATTTTCACTTACAATTTCACTTACAAACTCATAAAAAAACCACTTTTCCCGCTGCGCCAGCGCAATCCCGGAAATGCCGTCCCTGCAAAGACTTACAGCGACCTTTACCTTGGGGTAAAGGTTGAAGATCACTGATCTAGCACCAAAGGCTGTTCTCGTCTCTGGATTGGGACCATACCCAGCTTGACGCATGATGGGTGCTGTCAATAATGCCTCCTTTTGCACAGCCTCAGCATTTAATCAGTGCTAACAAATATCACAGCAGAAACCAAGGGACAAACTGATAGGACAACACAAATACAGTACATGCAAAGAACTCATTGTTACTCTAAGCCAGTGTTTTCTGTTCACAGAATAGATGTCACCACAAATACTACAAGACTTCAGGTTGCTCTAGCTACTAATTCTATTATAAGCTACCACAAACATGAATCATGAAATTATTAAGCAGAATTTATTTTAATTAGTTGTATCATGATAATGTGTGAACAAGCCTTTAATATTGAAAAGAATGACTGTTCCACAGTAGAATTATTAAATAAAATAATGCATTTTAATTCACCCCTATGGTGTTACCCACCACTTTGAACTAGCCAAGACTAATGTTCTTATGCAAATTCTGGCTTGCATGAAGTCTGAGCCTGAATAATTATCCAGAACATTAATGATCAGCGTAGTATTTGAGAACAAATAAGTTATTCCTTCTGAATATAATGCTGCTTATGGAGACTCCAGGAGTATGCTTGTTCAGTGCTTTCATGTGATGGTGTAGGACAACCAGGGTCAGATCACAAAGTACTGAGCAGAGGGGCCACTTCTGACCTGAACTTACTTCTGCCCATACAGTTTATGCTGAGGAATCATAGTCTGGTAACTAAGAGGCTCAGAAAATAAAAGACATTATTTTTAAGAAATAGTCATGGTTTGTCATGAGGGGAAGGCAGCAAACATTTCAAACTGATTATGGAAAACTTTGGATGGTACTCTAGCAAGCACATTGTGTGGGTAGTAACATCTGCCACGTCCCAGTTAAGTAATTGAATTTAAGGCAGTTTAGTCTCTTGACTGCAGTGTACCTAATGGTGTGTGTCGGGTTGTAAGAGTCCTATAGCAGTTGAAGTGACTTGAGAAGGAGTAGTGGGATGTTTAGATAAGCTACATAATTGCATGTGCGCGTTTGCACTGGTCATTAGCAAGGCCTATTGTTGCACTGCTTGAATTTATGATACGGTATAGGGGGCTAATATGGGAGTCTTAAGCATTGTGCTGA
This sequence comes from Plestiodon gilberti rubricaudatus, assembly GCA_026170595.1. NCBI lineage: Eukaryota > Metazoa > Chordata > Lepidosauria > Squamata > Scincidae > Plestiodon > Plestiodon gilberti. The sequence continues at coordinate 231,000,367 of JANXHW010000001.1, read as the reverse complement.
CAAAAAGTGGGAACTTCCTTGATTTGACGTTAGTTTACACCTCTTTTTGGAAGCTAGTCAATAGCAACAACCTGAACCTATAAGCTTCTTTCTCCCTTGTCCCCCATGTTGGGTGATGTGAATGTAGGGACAAGTTCCCTGCCAACAAGAAGTTGTCCAGATACCCTTGTCCTGGGAGCACTGTGGTAAAAGGAGCTGTGTAGCTGTGTGACAAACCGTACAGTTCCATACAGAACCATGGCCTAGACTCAGGGCACAACTACACATTACGTTCAGCCTGTCATTAGTACTGGCAGACTAACTTTGTCTTTTAAAAACTGGCACCAATGGGAGCTTTTTCGGCTTAGCAAATGGCAGCTATAAGGGGCTTGATCCAGATTCAGACAATGATAGGGGTAAAATTAAAGCCTTCCTCCCCTACTGTGGTCCCAATCTGTCTGCTATTCTTAAAAGTAAGGTTAAGCCCATCAGCACAAATCACAGGCTTAACATATATAGCTTAACCCTCAATGTCTTTTTAAAAAACACAGCATTTTCCTTTTTAAGTACTGTATATCTCCATTATCATGTGGTCTAGAATCTTTTCTTTCAAATGAACATTGAAACCCCCCAAAATGTGGATGCATTGGCAACCCATGCCAGATACCATAGATTATGGTGCCTTTCAGCAGTGTGACCAGTTTCATTTTGGCTCAAGTGCGATGTGGCACGGGCAGCCCAATTCTGACTATCTGGCGGGCAGCCCAAGGCCGCCCACTGGATCCTATCCCTGTTCTGGGCTGCTCCGGAGCGGCCCAGAGGTCTACTCAGGGAAAAGGGATGTTCGTAAAATGGGGAAGCTCCAATGGGCCTCCCCAAATTTCCACCAGCTATTTAGCTGGCAGAAGTAAGAGGAGGCCGTGTAATGGCCGCGCTGGCCGGAACAGGGACGGGGATATGGCAGCCGCCATCCCTGCCCCCTCCTGGGTCGGCTCGGCCAATAGCCCCCCTCCCTCACCGCCCAGACCGCCCCTGCTGGGGGATCTCTTACCTGACACCGGCAGCTGCAGGGGTGATCCGGAAGTGGAGTAAGGGCTGCCAACCTCGTGCTCTAGAGTCGTCGCAACTCTAGCCTTACTCTAGAGTAGTCACGAACGTGCTTTACGGCACGTTCATGACGACGTCCGGCAATGGAGCACTAGCTTCGCCGCTGGAAGTTTATGTAGGATTGAGCTGTTAATCAGGTATATGAAATCATTTTTGGCATCCAGCTTATCCTCCAACCACCTACTGTAAATATTGATAAACTGGTAATGTTAATGTTAGTAGAATAGAATATTTTCACAGGAATAATGGTCCCCCTGCTGCTCTGAAATTACTTGAAGTTCTGTAGAAAAATATAGAATCTAAGCTAAAATACTTCATAAAAGGCAGGAATCGTTGTTACTGTGATTTTTCTATTTAAAACTACATTTCCATTGTACCAAATGGCTTAAGTAGCTTTAATCATATGGAATTAGGTTGCCTTTTCCCACACACAGTGCATGAATGCTGCTGGACAAAATTACCTCCAAAAATAAAATCATGCATGCTCTATTTGACTATAGATGACAGACTTTGCATGGTGATTTAGATATTTACATCTTTATAGGAAAGATTGTGTGGACTCTTCCACCTTGCACATCGATTACTTTTATGCTTCTGCCAATCAGTATTATAGAGAGGTTGTGCTAAACTTTTTTAACTGACAAATTGTACATTTTAAAAATGTGTCTTATAATGGACAAGTTTCCATTTGGTATAATACATTGGCACATCATTTTGGCTGTTTTGCATGTCTGCAGTTACTGCAGTGCCCATGAACATTCTCTAGTTTTGGTAAATGATTGAATGCCGCTTTCTTTTTTCAAATCCTTGTGGCTCAATTTCCAAATTTTGTGATTTCTTAGTGATTTCAAATAAGCTAGCTGTTAATCACATATTACAAAGAGTTATTTTTATTTTAATCCTATAAATGGAAATGTACAAGTAACCTTTTTTTTCTCTCCTGTTCAATTTGCTGTGACTGTCTCATTGCAATATGCGTTCCGTTGCTTCTCCTTTTCCTCCTGTCCTTACTGCTATCTACCAGTGCTTGGGTACAGAGATAAATGTTTCACACATTCATATTCCAAATCAGGAAGAGTCTATCAAGGTACTGTATTCTTTGCATCAATATTACATTCTTCAATCTCCATAATTATGTATATCAATATTCATTGAAGAAAACATGTTAACTTCCTTTAAGCAAAGAAGTTAGTTGCCATGTAATACTCTTGCTGCAGCATAATGTAGAATTACCTTTGCTACAGTACAATGTGGAATGATTTCTAGATCATATCCATTATTTGCAAAAATAAAAATAAAGAATATTATACCACCCAAACTCAACAACCACAGAATAAAGAAATATTACCTAATGAGTGAACATTCCTGGTGATGTAATTGTTAGTCCTGGTGAAATGGTAGTAATATTCATGGCATGTGCCATCTCTGCTAAAGTTCTGTTATTGCAAGACATTTTGGGAGGGAAGTAAATACCTGTATGGTCTTTAATCACTGTAACCCATCACTGGTAACTGTTACTGTGCATGTGCTGTTAAATTTTGCAGTGATTGTTGCTTTGTATGTGGCGCAAGTTATCATCAAGCCCTGCTTTGTCAATGGCAAAAAGTGGGGTGTGTGCTCTGTTCTAGGCTTCTTTTTGGTGTCTTATAAATAAAAGGAAGAATATTACATACAACTTGTTTCATTTCAAAGAGAGACTACTTTAAATAATGGCTGACCAATCTCAGTTTCCTGACAAATCACTTTTGTTTGAGTTCACCTCCAAAGCAAGCAGACTGACTATGCTATACAGGCAGACATCTCCCTGTCTCCAGTCCCTCCTAATGTTTGAATAAAAATACTTTGCTAACTTTGAAACATGACCATTATCTAGATAAATTGTCTCCATAAGAAATTTGCTATCCATGGTGTTTATCATTTGGCCAGCAAACTTACATGATTTGTTCTTGTTGGGAATGACCACGCCTAGGCCAATGGACCCGATCCAAAGTACTGTAAGCTCAGCACTGCACTTGCACACCATAATTTGGGGCTAGAAATCTAGAGCTTCCTATGACCTTGAACAGTTGTCATATAGAATGAAAGCTGGATAAAGAAGGTCATATTACCTCTGTGGTATGACTTGGGTATGACATGACCAGACTTCATACTGTAGTTGTAACATATGCAAGCATATAGCATCAATTGGGTTGCTGGGATCAAGTGGTCACTTTTAGTATCAGCACCGCATCTCTGGAGACATGGGCATCACATGACCCAATGACTCATGTAATATGGTGCTTGCGTGTGTTACTCTTGCAACATGGAAGCCAACTACACAGAATAGTTTTGTGATTGCAGCCACACCGCAGTAATAGTATACGTGCCAGACCTAGGATTAAGAGCTCTTCCTGCCTCCTCCATACCCTTCTTCCCAATTGTAGATTAATGTTCCACGTTTAGCAGTCTGGGACTATGATGAAGATCCTCTGTGAAGAGGTGTCACACCTATATCCACCTGACAGCTCTTCTGAGTGTGGACACAGGTGTAGTGCATTCAGTACAAAGTGGATTTGACAACTATCTCAATTTGGACAACTTGGCGAATCTTGATCATGAATTACTTCAGAGCAGGATGTTTTTTTTCCCCAGGTGCATGAAGTTTGACACACATTAATAAAGACTGCATCTGATGTGCAGATGATTTATTTTCAAGCAGTATTTCTATATGCATGCTTTATTGGAGATATACAAAATATCCCAATTCTGTGAAAATATGAAATATTTCATTACTTGTTTAATCTCTATGAAGGTGTATGGGCAAGCCTTCGTTCTAGCAGTCGGTTTATCAGCACTCAGATGCCGTTCCTTGACGTGGGTGCAAGACTAGCAGGGAAAGATGGTTCACCTTCGTACACCAGCAATAGTGCATACTTTCAAAATCGGCTTCTGAAGCGCCAAGCTGCCCTCTACATATTTGGAGAAAAATCTCAACTAAGGGTATGCCTGTTTTCTTTCTATAATCTGCTTAGTTGCTTTTAATGTTAAGAATAATACATAACACTTACTAAAATGCATTATAAACTTGTGCAGGTTATAGCCATATTGATTTCGGTCAAATGTAAGTGTTCGTAACTGCACTGAATTGCAAAAGTATGCCTTCAGGAGGCCATGCAAGTACTGTACTTATATACCAGTTGTTAAAGATCCTTAACCCAATCCACTGAAAGAGGAGTGCATATTGTTTGCTGGATTAGAAATTATGAACATGTATGAGGTGTGCATCCAAATGTGGACAGTGTCCGGCCACACTCCACTGATTTTTATAGGATGCACAATTAGTCACATGTAAATACTGTTTTACATGCAACTAGAGCTGGAGCCTGGTTTTATGTAACTTTTTTTCTTTATTTCCCTGATGTCTAGTTTGGCCTTTAATCAATATGCAACATGCCTTTCATGTGATCAGGCCTAAATGCTTAATTTTTCAAATGTAAATAGCAGCCATAGGAGACCAATACAAATCAGAGGTGCACTGTGAATGAGGGGGCCTTTGCCCCCTGCCACAGTCCTGATCAACATCGGGGCACCCTCTGCAGCTATTGCATGAGTATCACCCATAGTTTGGAGCTACAAACCTCTCTTTCCTTAGGCACTTCACTTTCAGCATTCAGAGCACCCAGCCATAGCATAATATGATAGAGAGCCTCAACAGGGATTGAACTTCTTTACTGCCTTATTTCTGACTGTACTGTAACTGTGAGGACTCAAGAGTTGGGGTGAGACACCCTTTACATTCAAAAACAAAAAGGTAGTAATTGTATTAAGAGCCCATACCATTCCCCCCCCCAGTACTGACACATGGTTTTTGCTAGTAGTACATGAAGCATTATGACAAGGGGGAAACTGTATAGGGAGGCAAAAAGAAGAAAGCGCATTTGGACTGTGCAATGAAAAACAAAAACAAGCAGCTACAGAAAGTATGTAAAATGTTGTACCTGGAAAGCCATGTTGGTTTTAAGCCTCACAAACACTTAAAATTCTTCTCTCCCCCCCCCCCCCAGGGGAAGTAAGCCACTCAATAATAAAAACAATCTAAAAGTAGGCATTCTATTTTTTTATGTTTGAATGAATAACATAAGTAAATACCTTCTCTGTCCACAGGGCTTCAAACTTGATTTTGCTTTAAATTGTGAATTTGTTCCAGTTGAGTTCAGTGACATCCGGCAAGTGAAAGCTAGTTTTAAAAAGCTCATGAGTGCTTGTGTTCCCAGCAATATTCCTGCAGATTCTGAAATAACATTCCTGAAAGCACTTGGAGAATCAGAGTGGTTCCCACAGGTAAAGTGATATGGTGGAGTCATAAATGTCTATGACTTTTGTTACAAAACAAAGTGGTATTTTTGCCTAGCAAAAATGTCTCCTTTTATTCTATAGTTGCCTCCATTGAAGTATGTTGTATTCTTATGCAGTCAGGAGTGTTCACAGTGACATGTGAGATTTAAGAATTAGGGGATTGCATTGCCTCTTCTTAAATGAAATCCATCACAAAAATGTAATACTTGATTGTAATGCTTTGTGTCTTTTCTTACAATCAGTTTATATCTTTTGTTTTTATAAACAAAAAGCACTTAAATCCATAAAAGATTAATATGGTTGGGTATATTGTTGTTTATCCTTATTTTTTAACTCTCTAGCTATCGTACTGTAATTCAGTACTTGGGCACAAGCCCCAATTAAATGAAATGGTATTGAGTACTTGGAAGATTAACCACTTGTTTCAGTGTTTCAATGTTATGGTCTACCCTGCATCTAGATATTTCAGACAGAGTTTTCTACTGTAGAAGTGCTCTGATAAAACAGATTATACTATCATGTTTTTTATACAGGAACAGCGCAATCCTGTGTAACTTTGCACCGGTGTAACAGTAGATGCACCGGTGTAAGTGCACTTACACCAGTGCATCTACTGTTCCACCGGTGCAAAGTTACACAGGATTGCGCTGGAAGTTGTATTAGTATCTTGCACCCAAAACAAGAAAACATGACACGCTAAAGACTAGCAAATATGTTGTTTTAAATTACATGTTCTATAGCTGTAAAGTCTGTCACATTCTATCACGACATGAATGTTCTTGAGAGCCTGGTAGACTTGAACAGGTTATGGATGCATTGTGCATATAACTGGAAATTAAGTGCTTAGTATCTCTAAATTTACAGTTCCGGTTAACATTAGGCCTAATGATACTAATTTTCTAAGCACTTTTGGGGGCTTATGTGGGTGAGGGAGTTTCCTCGGCATTAATTATGCCCATAACCTCTACCTCAGAGCTGGCCTACTCAAGACGTTTTTGCAATGCATCACTGTGGTGTGTTCTCTAACTTTATCACCACTTTGCAGTAACGTTTACAAGCTCTGAGTTCAGTGGAACTTGGACTGTACACAAAATTGCAGGCTTGGACAAAGATTTCTGTCTGATTCTAGTAATCATTTTATCAACCTTTTTCTTTTGTTACAGCTTCATAGAATATTGCAGTTGGGTGTGGTTATATCAGAGCTACTTGAGAATGGTTCTTCCGTTTTGGTTTGTCTGGAGGATGGTTGGGATATCACAGCACAGGTGAGCTATCAGTTGTATTTAGTAATAATAGTAGCAGTCAGCAAAGGGAAGTGAAATGCTGTTTTTTGACCAACTGACTTAGAACCTATTTAATCACTTCAAGTTCAGGTATATTTTGAAAGTCCTAAAGCAGCCTCTTCTGAGCAACATTAGAAGAGAATGCAAATGCTGTCTGGAGCTGTAATTTATTTATGAGATTTTTACCCCACCTTTCCCCTAGTCAACTAAGTAAGTCATAAATAGCTACAATACACAAAATAAATCTATACAAATGACAAAATTCAGAAATAAAATAAAACAGAAAATGTGTCCAATAAAATTCATCCCACAATCACCTCACAGCCATCAAAAGTCCATAAACCAAAAGCAGCATAAAAACATCAAATTAGTAGGCAGCAGCATAAAAATAGTATTAAATCAAAAGTAGAGCAGATAAAAAACGGCCAATATGCAGCGATAAAAACAATGCACAGAAGTAAACAGCCCACCCAACCTACCAACCCTAATACCCCCCCAAAGCCAATCAAAATAAAAAAGTATTTTAACTCCCACTGGAATGTCTCTAAAGAAGGGACAGTTCATAATCATAAGGAAGGGAGTTCCACAACTTTTGTACCACCACAGAAAAGTCCCTACTTCTTGCTGCCCCTCCCCAACTTCCGTCAAGGGTGGCACCTGTAGCACATGATCCCGGGGGCAGACTGGAATGTATGGAAGCAGACAGTTCCTCAGACACCCTGGTCTCAGGCCATAAGGGGCTTTAAAGGCTAAGACCAGCACCTTGAATTGTGCACAGAAATGAATCAGCAGCCAGTACAGCCGCTGGAGCAGCAGCCTGATATTGTTGAACTTCTGAGCCCCAGCTGCCACACGAACCACCACATTCTGCACTAACTGCAGTTTCTGGATAGTTTTCATGAGTAGTTCCAAGTAGAGCATGTTGCAGTAATCTAACAGAGATGTCATCAAGGCATGGACCACTGTGGCCAGGTCCGACTGACTCGGATACGACTGCAGCTGGTGCACTACCCAAAGAATCTAATTTTTTAGAGGCTTACACAAGACCTTGTGCTGTTCAACAGGCCAAACTACACATGACATTTAAAGTGTTTTTAGCCCAGACAGGCTTAGTTTTTCTTTAGAAGTTTTTCAATAGCAGTCAGATTGGAGGGCTCTGTAGATCAGAACTATGGCAGGTGGTAGGGGGCTTTGAACCTGCTTCCTTGCCAGCATCCCAGTCTAAGCTATTTATTCTAGGTTATTTACACCAATGGGTGCTTTTTCCAAGGCAAATAACTAGAGTGGGACCATGGGAAAAAGGATTAAAGCCCCTCTCCCATTGTCCTGATTTTCAGGAGCCTTCAATTGGACTGCTATTGAGTACAGAACAATCCCCACTAGAGCTAATAACATGTTAAATATCACATGTAAAGGGAAAGGTGACCCCTGACAATTAAGTCCAGTCGTGTCTGACTCTAGGGTGTGGTGCTCATCTCCATTTCAAAGCCGAAGAGCCAGCGTTGTCCGAAGACGCCTCCGTGGTCATGTGGCCGGCATGACTCTCCTTGCCGCAGCGTGTAGCATGCAGCTGGAACATGGAGCGCTGTTTACCTTCCCGCAAGCGGTACCTATTTATCTATTCGCATTAACATGCTTTGGAACTGCTAGGTTGGCAGGAGCTGGCCAAGCAACGAGAGCTCACCCCGTCGCGGATTCGAACTGCCGACCTTTCGATCGACAGCTGATGGTTCAGCGGTTTAACCCACTGCGCCACCTGCTGGCCTAATATCACAAGTTGTTTGGCCCTAAATTCAGCTGTATTCAGGAAAACCTGAGGGTTATTTTAGGCTTTTGAAAGAAATGTACTTTTGTGCTGACACAAACGGAGATGTAATCTTCCTGTATGATGTAGTGCACACATGCATACAGAGTATAGTACTGTCAAATATAAATTAGATTCCTGGGGGTAAAAACAAACTTCTTGGGATTCGGGCCCCATGGAACAAATCGCAAATGAAATGAGCAGCAACGTCCAATCTCACTGAATGTGTTTTATTTTAAAAATTGCAAACTGCTTGGTTGTTGTATTGATTTAAGTCTTTATATTCGTCTGTTCAATTAAAAATCCTCATGGTAACTTAGAATAAAACGTATTAATACAAAGAGTTTTTTAAAAAAACAAACAAGAAGCCATAAAAAAGCAATCAATAAAGTGTAAAGTACCCATTACAAATAACAATTGAAAAAGTTGGAGAACTTGTTCCATCCATTCAGCCCCATCCCAATTATTAGTCATTGTGACAAGCCAGGTCTGATGCTGTGGAAGGATGTGGTTCATCCTTCACTATAAATTATGTGTTTGCATCTGCACAGCACTACTGATTACCAGGGATGTGGATCAAGTCTCTGACTCAAAAGTCTCAAGTCAAGTCCCAAGTCTTTGCCCCCAAGTACCGAGTCATTGGTTACAAGTTGCAAGTCCCTATCTATTTAATGGGGAAAACTTGTTTAAACCTGAATTAAATTCGATTTGTCATAAAAGGCTCCAAGTCTCGAGTCGCGTCTGTTGAGTCTTTTACAATCGCCGAGTCAAGTCATTGATGAGACTTGAGTCAGAGTTAATTGACTCAAGTCTACATCACTGCTGATTACTATCTTCATCCTCAGAGTCTAGAGCAGTGCTCCCCAAACTTACTGCTGTCTCAGCGCCACCGCTGCAGATGCAGAGCTCAGCACCTGGAAGTGATGGCGATGACATGATGACTGGCGGGTGAGCTTTTCAGGTGATGAAAACGTCACGCTTGGAGCTCTGCCTGTTGAGCCGAGCCGAGCCTCTGCTCTGCAATCTTCATGGTCATGTCCTGTTCCTGCTGCTGAGTGGCTCGGGCAGCAAGCATCCCACAATAACCCTGGGGGTTCGCCATGGTGCTACAAGGAGCCGTGATGCACAGTTCAGGAAGCACTGCTCTAAACCAGTGGTTCTCAACCTGTGGTACGCATATCCCCAGGGGTACGCAACAGGACCTTTAGGGGTACGCCAGAAAAAATGGGTAATGGCGAAAAAGGCAGGTAGCGCCCCAGAATGTCTTGCGGGGCTGGCAAGGCAGGGAGTAAGGCAGCTAGCTGCCTTCCTTCCCACTTTGCCAGCTGAACCGGCTAACTGCTATCTGGCTACAAAAGTGTGCCTGCCTTGCTGGCTTCCTTCCTGCCTTGCCGGCTAACCTGCGCTTCACAAGCTTTCGCAGCCAGCCAGAAAGGAGCTCCAATGAGGGCCACCAAGTGCACCAATCTCCTTTGGACCTGCACTGAGGAGCCTGCTTGTGTCTTGAGGAGCCGGACGAAGCCACTGCAAAAGGACATGATGCGAGCAAGAGGTGATGCCGGGTGCCAATCAGCCAACCCCACCAGGTCCGCAGGCAGCCAAATGATAGCTAGGCAGCTGCCCCTGCCACCACACCCCCTTACGTGGGCCGGATGTACCCTCGCCCCCTTGGCTGCTAGCCCGCTTCCATCATCGAAACTAATAGGAGGGGTACAATTTATGGAAATGGGCTGTCAAGGGGTACGTGTGTGAAAAAAGGTTGGTAACCACTGGTCTAGACAGAGGACATAAATGTCTACCTATAACACTGAATTAGATACAGTGCTTTGTTTCAGGAAATGCTGTGTGGCTGTTCTCTGACAGAATGATTAGTAGCAGGAAAACGATGGATTTTTGCTGCATCTAATTGTTTCCCCAGGTGTCCAACTAATAAAATGTGCTGGTGAAACTACTCTTATATAGTATATGTCATATACTAAATTGTCTTACATGTTGTAACTAATGTTAACACATAAATTTCATTTTATCCCATAGGTGGTATCTCTTGTACAGTTGCTCAGTGATCCATTCTATCGAACACTTGAAGGCTTCAGAATGTTAGTGGAAAAAGAATGGTTGTCCTTTGGCCATAAGTTCAGCCAGCGCAGTAATTTGACCCTCAATTGTCAGGGGAGTGGGTTTGCTCCCATCTTTTTGCAGTTCTTGGACTGTGTGCACCAGGTAACATAACAAGTATATATCTGTAATTATATAGATGCAACAGTATCGGCATTCCAGGGGTTAGGGGAGATGGGTTAAAAAAACTAGAACATATTTTACATTCTCAGAAGAACACAAACTTTGTGTGTGGGGTGTGTGTGTGTGTGTGTGTGAAGCTGTAATTTTAAAATTCAGAATTTTCATTGTATATAGTGATATTATCACAATTTCTTCTATATATCTAAAAGCACATATAAGCAAGTATCCACAAATTCACTTATTGGGAGGTAATTGGTAAGGAGGACACCCAGCAACAACCATTTCCTCCCTTGAGCTGTCACTTGCTGTGGTGTTTCGAGAAGGTAAGAAACACCAGCAGCCTCTCACTCGGTTTCTTATCTTCTCCATTTTACATCCAGTGCAAGCAAGAAAAAAGTACCTTCTCTCAAGGCCCTCTGCATGTGCAAGAAGCAAAGGTTGATTGTGATCACAAATAGATGCTGGCCAGTAAGCAGAGTTTATATTTGTGGACTATCACAGTACAAGACTTATGTACTCATTCAGTGCTAACTGATGTTAGGTTATCTATCTGAAGCAGCACAAGCAAAATATGAGCATGCTTGGTCGTCCAGCTCAGTATTATGTTTCCAACAGTGGGCACTGTGATGCTACAGATCAATTTGCAAACAGAGCAGCTCCCAGCATTTGATAATTGGAGTTATTCTATGCACATGAAGTTAGTCTCTGTCAAATGTTAAGTCCTATGGTCAATCTCAGGATTGCATTACAGTAACTGCTCAAAGAAGTTTGCAGCCTTTACCTCAGTATACCACTGCTTTCTATAAATAAAGAGAGCATATATTCCAATCTGTTCACAACCAATATGAATACAAATTCATAAGAATACTATATTTAAACAATCAGGAGCAACAAGTGAAAGTTTAGCATGCCTCTTTTAACAGTATGAGTGAAACAGGAAGGCTGCTAGGGAAAATATGTGTCTTTGTTTCAACTACAGAGAACATATGAAGCAGTGGTTCCTAAATTAGAACTGCATCAGCTTTTAAAAAGCCATTGTTTATGCCAGTTTCTCCAGGTGTCAGCTGAAATATTAATGTGATTCATTATTTCACAATTGCAACATCTGTTAGATCTTCTAGTTGTTTCTAGGAAGGCAGAATTGGTGACAGTGATGTCATACCAGAAAGCTCCCTTCAATTTCTACATCAAGGTTGCTGGTTGTTGTTTTTTCTAATTCAGTGTGTTGGTTATGCTTTTGTGGAAATTATATTCCATCCTTTTGTCCTCACAACCACCCTGTAAAGTAGGTTAGGTTGAGAGATGGTGGCTGGCCCAAGATCACCCAGGAAGCTTCATGGCTGAGCCTGGATTCAAACCTGGATTTTCCAGATCTAAGTCCAACTTCAGAACCACTACACTATCCTGGATCTCAAAAAGGATCTAGTGGAACTTGAAAAGGTGCAGAAGAGAGTGACCAAAATTATTAATGGTCTGGGGTACCACCCTTATGAGGAAAGGCTGCAATGTTTGGGGGCTCTTCGGTCTAGAAAGAAGGTGCCTGAGGGGATACATGATGGGCAGCCCAATCCTGTCTAGGACCGCTGCAGCATTCAAAAGTATGCTGCGCCGGATCCTATCCAGGATCAGCCAGCACAGGCGGAGGCCTCCTCGGGGTTGTCCCTTTACCCCAAGTAATGGCCCAGCCGCCCCAATGGGACTCCTTGGATGTGCGTCAGCAAAATGGCTGGTGCAAATCCAGGAGGCCCGTGTACCGTTGGCCAGGCCCAGGAAGGGGGATAGGATTCAGTGGAGCGCGCTGCCAAGGATCCCCCCCTTCCTGAGCCCGGCCACCGAACCCTCTCCCGTTCTGCCCGCCCCCCTGGTGCAGTCCTTACCTGTTTCCAGAATAATTGGCGGCCTGCATCCAGTGGAGAGCGAGTGGCGCCAGCGTCACACTGCTTACTCTCCTTAAGGCATGTTTACAACACCCAGCACTAGTGGAACGATAGTCACCTGGTAATTTATTTTGTCCTTGCAAATAAAAGTTACCCCAATTTCTAGTAATCTTTTTTTTACACTGAGAATGCCATTTTTGTCAGCTTTGAGCTCTTTTATTTGTGATCCTATATAAAGCAGACTAAAAAATGTCTAATGAACATTTACTAGCACTAGTTGGCCACTGAATGAACTCTTGTTCTGATCTTGCAAACATTCTAACTGCTGAGAGGGTCAGTTATGGAATATTGATAGTCACTGCAACTAGGGGATCACTGCAACCACATCAACCACAGGATCCACTAGGGCGTGGTGGGGGGCAGGCCACCGGGGGTGACGCGCAGGGAGGGGGTGACCTACCCACTGCCCCCCTCTCCCCCTGCTGCCGCCAGGTACGACCCGATCACCGATCATGTCTTCTTCAGCCAGGGCAAGCCAGGCTGAAAGCGACGTTCCTAGTGATGCTCCTCCTAGTGACGTCGCTGACTACAGTGATGGAAGTAGAAAGCATTTCAGAAGGAATTAAAAACATACTGAGACTTATGGAGAGGAGGGGTTGTTTATCATTTGATTTTGTCTGTAAACCGCTTTGTGAACTTTTTGTTGAAAAGTGGTATATAAATACTGTTAATAAATAGTGTTAATAATAATAATAAAGTGGAGACAAAGAGGTAAGGAGGACTGATTTAAAATAACGTTGTTTGGCTGCAGGTCTCTACAGTTATATATGAATAATAGAACATAATTGTTTCCATTATATAGCCAGCCTTTCCCATTTTAGTCGTACATGTTTATTTCACTCTGCTGCTTCTCCTGCAAGCTTTTTTTCTTTACATAACCCTGCCTGATACTAACTACTTGGGCCTGAAAGCAGTTGCTTTCATGCTGCCATACACATATGAAACTCATTTAGCCCAATCTTCTGCGTGCCGCCCAATGGCAGCACGCCTCCCTCACTGGCGTGGACTGCCATAAAACAGTCCATGCCAGTCGTAAACACCTCCCTGATATCGTGTCAACCAGCGCGCTGCCGGGGATGCCGGCGAGAAGGCCTCCGCCTTCCCAGGCATGCTTGAGGATGCCTGGATGCACTCTGCGAACAGTGATCCGGCGAGGGGGTGTAACGGAGGGGGAGGATCTGCCGCGGACGACCTGCACAGGATCCTATCTCCCTTCCCTGAAGCCTCCCCACCCCTTTCCTCGGAGTTACGCTAACTAAATTGCTAGCGTAACTCCGAGGAGACCCATTGCGGGTCGTGAGCCTTACACAGGGGTAAGAGGAGTAAACATCCCCTTGCCCTGCGAAAGCCTCCCAGTCCGCCACCGCCGCCGCCCCCCCCCGCACAGGATGCAGCATCGACCGGGGGGGGGAGAGAGAATAGGATTGGGCTCTGAGTCAGTGGAACTGGAAAAGATGCAGAAGAGTGTGACCAAAATGGAAAAATATGCAATATTCGTTTAGTAGGAAGGCTAATCTGTGAAATTTAGATGTTCAATAGTTTTCCTTATAGCTGATTATGTAAGCCAGTCAATTCTGTATAAATGTATCAGTATTGTAGGCTAGCTACCCAAAACTGCTATAATACTATACTATATAATAAAAGGGGAAATTCATTGCAAACATTTAAATTTACAATTTTGCAATGGATCATGAAGTGTGTGAGTTGGAAACACAGAAGACTTCTTGAATCATGAAAAATATTTGAACAATGTTCTTGTAACTCTTAGTACTTGAAAAATGACTGATTTAGCTTTTGGCCCAATAAAACATCATCACCATGTTGTCCTAGTTGGCCTAGTACAAATTCATCTGCCAAAATGTAGATTTTCATTCCAGTTTTGGTTCATCAGAATTGTGGAAAGCTTGCAAGGTACTGCAAATATTTTCAAATAAGACCTAAATTTCTTTTTTCATGTTTCCTCCCACCATTACATTCATGTATGGCTGACAACTTATATATAGGGTGGCATCCAGAGTATATGTTTATGCATTGTGTGTTAACTCCAGTCACCTTCCTCACCCCTCCCGACCAGTCCCTTGAAAACTGCTGCTGAGGGTGGGGGCGGGCCTTCAGTGGCAGCAGCATGGGATGCGGCATGAGCAGGGAGGAGGTGGGAAACTGCAAGCAGACACTCATCTTGCAGGGTACACCCCCAACTTCAGGCTTTGGTCAGGGGGTTAGAATGGAGAAGGTGGTCTGTGCTCATATATGTTGCACATGTATAAGCTGTGGATGTTTTCCAAAATCAGTTAGACATTAGTCTTAAATAAAACAAATAGTGATGCTTTTGTAACAGCTTTTGCAAAAAGTGTCATTTTTATTAAAGGAGCATTCAGTGTGACCTGTTGACTATGACAGTTGTATTTTTAAATTCAGAATTAGGATCATTCTCCAACCAGCACTGTTGCACTTTGATAGAAATGATTATCCCTATTTTAATCTAGCAGCCAAATATCTTATCAGTTCATTTGCACAAATCTCTGAGGGATGATAGTAATATATAAAAAATAAAAAGTACTTGGGTCAGTTTGTATTGTGATAATTTTTTCAATTATCTGTATGTATTTCAGATTCACAACCAGTACCCAACAGAGTTTGAGTTCAATCAGTATTACCTGAAGTTCTTAGCATTTCACTATGTTTCCAATCGATTTAAAACATTCCTGCTGGACTCGGACTATGAAAGACTGGAACATGGTATGGACCCTAGTTTGGCTGATGATTTGTGTACTATTGCCTAAAATTAGTGCTAAATTTGTAGAAATATTAATGCTGTAAGGTGGTATTGCACCAATATGTCAGCTGTCGGGTAGGGGCAGGGTTGCATATGCTGGTCAAGCTTTAATATATTGAAATTTCTTTTGTGTCTTGAGAAGTTACTTCTGACACTAATGGTTGCTGATTCCTAGTTATAGGAGGGCACAATGAATAGATGGGGCTTCCTAGTCACATATGGCACAATCCTGTTTAGTCTTGGACCGGTGAAGCGACCACTCCCCTGGTCCAGGGTGTCGCAAATGTGCCATAAGACACATTTGCGTCACCCTAAGAGTAAGCGACGCCGGCAGAGGGGCTTGCACTGCTCCCTTAGTTCCACAGAACTACATGTGACACTTCATGTGACAGAATTACATGTGATACTTCAGGATTTAGGGGGAGGGAAATCAAGGGCAGCCTCAATCAGAAAGATGATAGCGCCTGCTTATCTCTTTCCTTTCTGGTCACTTTTCTGTTTCCCCTACCCCACTTTGAAAAAAGAAAGCTTGGGGCATTATTACAATTAAAAACATTGGTTTTGACTTCTAAATCCTCAAGTCGCCACTGCAAACAGTCTATAAGAGAGAAGCATGCTGTTGATTTCCGTGGAAATGAATCTGGCCATCAATATTTCCAACAGGATGATGAACTTTCAAATAAAGGGCCTTATTTTGGGGATGAGTTTTGTCATAGACAAGAGGGGTCCCCCAAGAGAATGCAGGCTCACCCAGGGAAGTAGCACCTAGTATTCAACATGGTTGCCCCTTTCCTACTCCTCGCTTTCCTTTGTTGGACAAGCAGCCAAATGAGAAAAGCCTTGGTAGAACGTATCCACTGCCATCAGGTCAGGCTATAAGACCAGACAGAGAGAGGCAGGCTGGGCAAATCCCCTCCCTCAAGAGAATTCTAAAACCCCAGGGGTTCTTATTATAATCGCACACAACAGCATCCACGGAGTGAGAGATGTGACAATCCACTGAACCTCCCCGTAACTAGGGACCAGGCAGACCAGGGGTTAAATAGAACCAGTTTTTATTAAAAGGTTAAACAATAACGGGAAGAAAGGTGGGTCAGAAGTGATTGCTGGGAGGACTTTGCAAAATAGACTGAAATGAAACAGAAAACCTGATGCATTCCAGCTAGACATTTTCCCTAGCTACATTACCTTGCCTGAATGAATCTCCAGCTCTGTTCAGCGAGTGGGTGCTCCTCTCTGAGTGGGTTCTCAAGCTGCTGGAATGGAACTACCACAGCTTTCTGTGTGCTGGGAGTTCTTACATTTGCTGGAGTGATGCCATGGCACTCCCTGGTTGGAGGAGTGGAACCAAAGACAGGAATGTGTGTCAATCGTCAGGCGCATTCCAGTTTTTGATGGGAAAGATCAGGAAAACACAGGAGATTCATCACAGGTTTACATAACAAGATCGTCCCTGTTACAGAGAGAACCAACAAGTCCTAATTAAAATTTGCCTTGGCATCATTGGTGTGGTCATTCTCATGCACTTACTGATGTTTTTCTCCATATTTTGATCACTGAAACCTGCTTATGTCATGAAAAGCTATTTAAATAAATCTTATATATTATAAACCCAAGTTCTCCTGATATTTCTTCTTTTATTTTTTATTTATATCCCTTTTCGCCTCAAGGCAACTTTTTTTCAGGTTAGGAATAGATATTTTCTTCAACTTCTTTTTTTTTCTGTAGGGACACTATTTGAGGATAAAGGAGAGAAGCATGGCAAAAAAGGAATTTGTATTTGGGAATGCATTGATAAAATACACAAAAGAAGTCCTGTTTTCTTCAATTACCTCCATGCACCAGTTGAAACAGAGGTATAAAGCAGAAATGTTTAGGATCTTTGTAATTCTACAGGCTGAGTAAAGTTTGACATAAGTGGAATTGATCTTTACGCATTTGACCTGCATTGTTAATTGTCCTGTTGACCAGAATGTTTGCAGGTAAAGATAGTATTCCTTTATCTTCCAAGACTCACTGCCCAGTGGATTTAGACTTTTTTTTCTCTGCAGGCAGCTGCAAAGGTAGGTGGTACAGGGTTCTGCCTGTGTCCATTTTGCCACCCAAACAACCTGCCTCCCCCTCCCCTCATCACTGGGCCAGCCCTAGTTGAAATATTTTACACAAATAGTGTAAGGCTGTTTCTGTCTTCTGACTCTGCACTGCAGAAACTAAGAGCCTGGCTGGAAGCATCAGTTTATGGAGTGAAACTAAAGAGCACTAGCACTGGAACAAGGGCATAGATAATTATCTTGGGCTAATGCTGGTACTTAATCCTTGTCTCAGCAACTATCAGCACTGCTATAGCCTCTTCTCCCAAGCACATGCCTGGCACTGTGGAGCAGGTTGGGACTAAGATAGACTGTCCCATATTTTAATTTAGACTATCATTTGAGTGTCACAGGGCCAAAATATCTGCGAAGCCATGCTTTATTTGAATATGATACATTTTTGTTGGTGTTTCTGAATTAATATTAAAGTGGTGCCCTCGCAAATTTCAGTGCAGTTTTTGTTGCATATTTCAAAAAGATCCCTTTTAACTCATTGCCCAATCCTCTCCCCCACCATTGGCGCTAGCGCAGCCACGCTGGTAGAGCACTCGCTGTATCCAGTAGTGGTGGTGGGCAATCAGGAGGCCTGCCAGAGGTAAGTAAAAATATGTTTTACTTTCCTCTGTGTAGGGCCTCTGATGGCCTATGGGCCTTCTCAGACCCATGCCAGCTATACAGCTAGCTGGCGTAAGTCCAAGGAGTGAAAGGGGGCAGGTCGGGCCAAACAAATGGGGGATAGGATCTGGCATGCACATTTGCAGCTGAAATCCTCCTCCTCTGGCCTGCGTGCAACTGCAGCCCAGCTTTCGCACCACTGGAAAGGACCTTAGATTGGGACCTCAGGCATGTAGTCTTCTAAATACATGGGAAAACTGAAGTTTGTAGGGAAACTAGAATTTGGAGGAAAACTGGCAGGATTCCCAAGCTTAGAACTGAAATATGACAGATGGTACTAGAAAGCCACTGAGTATTTGTAATCTGCAAGTGTTCTTTTGTACAGGCATTAAAACCTAATGTAAGCATATCCAGTCTTAAAAAATGGGATTACTACACAGAGGAGACCTTGGCCACTGGTCCCTCGTATGACTGGGCCATGGTAACTACAAGGTGTAATAGCTTGGATGAACCTGACCAGCTGGACGTGTTACCTTCCCACAGTAAGAGGAAAATTGTCTGGCCATGCTATGACAACATTCACAAAGTGCAGCCTGATGCCATCACCAGTCTATTAAATGTGAGTTTAAATATTTAACACATTCATTCAACTTTTATTCCGTTCTTTCTTTGTCACTGTGTTGTTTCTGTACTATTCAACAGGATCTACATTAACATCTTCATTAAAATTCCACAGTGGACTACCTAAAAAAAGCTGCTATGTAGCACGGGTTATCGTGCCTACTAAGTCCAAAGGAATAATACATTCCATTGAAATATCTTTAGGAAGTTATGTCAAGGGCACTGAAAAGGCAAATGTTTGAGAGGATTTGTTTAAAGTTCACAACAAGAAATAGGAAACTATTTTCCTGAATTGCTGTTTCAAAGCAAGAATTGCATATAAGAAGTATCTCTTATGAGGTTTTTAGATGTTTCAGTTTACAACCATTCTTAGCTATGCTAACCTACTATGGAAAATGGGTTCTAAATTAGCCTATAATAATAGCCCATGTCTTTGGCTTCATCTGCTTGAATTCAGAACTTTCTTTCTCTTAGCACATGACCCTTCTGCAGTTAGGAGAAAGAACTGTAATTTTGCAGTAAATAAAACTTGTGGTTTTGAAGCATAATTGCTCCTGGCTCCAACCAGTTGTTTATGACAACTTCAGTGTTCCTAGAACTTCTCACACTGTACAGTACATATAAGTGCAACCCATTTCCTAGACCTTATTTTCAGTTTCTCCTCTGAAACAGAACAAAGATCAATTAGCTTATTCCTCCAATTCAATGCAGCATTTAATAAAAAGTTAAGGGCTAAGATTATCTGTTTCAAAAATAAAGCCTTCTTCCATTTTGAGAGCAAAATTTAAATATTTCAAATAGTAACCAGCACTAGTTTGTCTCTTGTTTTTATACTTTGTGTCTCTCATATTTATCCTAAAAACTTTACATCACCAACACTGGAATGAACAAGAAGTGTTTTACATCCGTAGAACAGAGCTGCCATTTGCTTGTTCAATGAGAATTCCTCCTAGGTGCTTGTGTTTTAGGATTGTAACCCAGTTCAAGCATGCCTTACAGTCACAGAAATATTACCAGCAGTTAGCACCTGAAACACATTTTATTTAAACAAAAAAAATTCTGTTTTGTTTAAAAATAAAAGACTGAGCTAAAAGGTTTGAAATCTTTGAATGTAACATATTATAGTAACTATTCTTCAAGTCTGTTGTCAAGGAATTTTGATTTTTTTATATATAAAGGTGGTTTGTACTGTCTGTGTTGAAGTTCTGAGCATCAGATCAAGAAACATGATTGACTTTTCCACGTTTATTGTAGATTTTGCAGAATTTATCACTTGAAATCTGTTCACTCTCTGCCCTATAAATACTGTAATTTGATTAAGAAACATCTTAATCTTATGTTTACGTTGTTTCTAACAAATGAGATTTTTTAAAAATCCTGACTAGTTTCATATCTAAGTACAGGTAATTGAATTACGTTTTACTGAGTTAAGTCATTTCCAGCACAACACTTGCCTAATAAGGAATTTGATTTTCGATCGAAAACGTTCATGGCCGGCGATTACTTGTAGCGATTTCGGAATTACGGGTAAAATAGCCATGTAGTAGCTAACAGGACCGCCAGAATAAAAACAAAAATCAATTCTGCTTGTGAACCAATTCAGATTGGTTCCTTGAGAAGGTTTCCGGAAAGAAGGAAACGAAACGTTGGAGTGAGACTACTGGGCTGTGAGTTTTAAATAAATTTTCTGTCTGTCTTGTGAGCCCCAGCAACGGAAGACACAAGCAGAATTGATTTTTGTTTTTATTCTGGCTGTCCTGTTAGCTACTACATGGCTATTTTACCCGTAATTCCGAAATCGCTACAAGGAATTTGATTCCTAACATGCAAAGTGGTTCAATTTGTGTGGAGTATAGCAGATACATAATAGGCCACACCTGAGGGCCTGGTAAGGCTTCTGGGGCTTATTCTTAACAACCCTGTGATCAACGGTTATGTTACCTCAGAACTAGTCTTAAGCATGCACAGGAATCTTCTGCTGGGGAAGAATTAGCTCTGTGGCAGGAGGTACAAACTGTGCTGCAAACAACATGGCTCTTCTGGCTTCTTGGTAACCTTATGAATTTTCAAGGAAGCTGAGGTTTGTGGTGTTGGCAGCAAACCCAAGAACTGGATTTCTCATGACCTTGCCGTTCCATCATAGGGTGACCATGAGTATCCTTCCGGGTCCAGAGAACACTGTCCGCTTTTAGCTTTGGCTTTTCTGCTGGCAGAAATGTGTAAATAAAAAACTGGCATGAAAAATTCAGTTTGATGTGGCATGCATATAATTATAAAATGGCTGTTTTTCTTAATTTACATTGTACTGTTAACAGAAAACACTGTTAATACCGGTAGTGTTTCAGAGACTACTGAAGAATTTAAATTTCCAAGTTTCACAAGAACAACTTACAGTTTGGCATACATACTAAAGTATTTTGGTTTCATTTATTACAGTTTGGTGATGCAAATGTTAATATTGGCAGTGTGTAATGTTGATGTCACAGGATTGGATGTGAACTTGGTAAATATTTTTTTAAAAAACCCACACAGCCCTTATTATTTTTCCATCACGGCAAGCAGTTGTAGCTTTTGTGTTTTGAAATACAAATAAACAGAAATATTTTACCTCAGGAAAAATCCTTTGTGTTGTTTTCAGGAAATCGAAAGACTGGAGAACAAGTTAAATCAAAGCCCAGAAAGGTGGCAGTCATTGTGGGAAAGAGTCAAAGTGAATGTGAAAGATGACTTAAAGCGGGACAATGTAAGTGAGGGAAGGCCTTGCAAATGAATAATAATTATATTTCTCTTCCTCAAAGGCTGGAAAGCAGAGGCGTCACTGTAGCGTGGCCCGCGGGGCCGAGGGCCCCGGGTGACGCGCGCAGAAGGGTGACGCGCGCGCGTCACCTCCCCTGCACGTCACCAGGAGGCTCCGCGCGACCGTCCTCCCGGGCCTGCGCTCCTGGGCCTTCTGAGGAAGGCCCGCTGCGCGAACGTTATTTATAACGTGTTTAGCGCATGTGCAGACCGTTCCTGAGGGAAAAGGGCTGCGCATGCGCTAAACACGTTATAAATAACGTTCGCGCAGCGGGCCTTCCTCAGAAGGCCCAGGGCAGCCGGCCGGGGAAGATGTCCCCGAGCCGGCTGCAACGATTGAGGGGGCGCCGGGAGCGGCGGCCCGTCGGGTGACCCCCCCAAAATTGCGGCGCGGCCATAGATTAGTAAAGGGGGTGTGTCCCAGGGGGAGGGGTCACTAGGGTGACGCGCGCACCCGGCCCCGGGGCAGCGCGTGCCCTAGTGACATCTCTGCTGGAAAGAGTTGTGATTAATACACCTTGTTAAACATGAATTTTCACCAGTTTAAGTAAATGATTAAGTAAACATTTAAGTATTTTATTTTTTAGGTTGATTGTGCACTTGATTGTGCATTGCTAGGCTTACCAGATCTCCAACCGGGACAGAGTGTTAGACCTTTAGGAGAAGGAATGTGGGCAGGTGTAGCTTGTTAAACCTTAGAGCACAATCCTAGGCATGTCTACTCAGAAGCAAGCCCCACTGAACCCACTGAGCCCCACTGCTTCTGAGTAGACATGCCTAGGATTGTGCTCTAAGGTTTAACAAGCTACACCTGCCCACATCACTGGCGTCGCTGGAGGTGGGGCGGAAAGCTAAGTTCTGCAGCTTTCCGCTCCACCGTTACTCTCCTGCACGAGCGCCCTGCCCCCTTGTCGTAGGAGCCCGTCAGCAGAGAGAAAGCAACGTGCAGGGACTCTCCTGCGCGTTGCTTTCTCTCCACTGACGGGCTCCTATGACGAGGGGGCGGGGTGCCTCGTGCAGGAGTGTAACGGTGGAGTGGAAAGCTGCAGAACTCAGCTTTCCGCCCCACCTCCAGCGACGCCAGTGGCCCACATTCCTTCTCCTAAAGGTCTAGCACTCTGTCCCGGTTGGAGATCTGGTAAGCCTATGCATTGCTATTTATAAATGTTATGAACATTGTACTTAGCAGTTCAAACGGCCCAATCTTAACGTGGGCCTGCAACAGCGGAATGCATGTTCCGCCAGCATGCACTGTCACAGAAGTGCCGTAAAGCGCTTTGTGACAGCACAAGGCCCTGGCGCGCAGGTCGGAACCTTCGTCAGGAGGCCCACCAGAGCAGATAAGTCCACTGCAAGGGGGAGGGGTTGAATTGGGTAGGGGAGGGTGGAATGGGGCGGTAACGGGCAGAGGGTTGGCAGATCAGGCCCGGGGGCACGATTGGCGGTGTCGGCATGCGCTGTTATCCAACCCCCTCTCTTGGGCCTGATCCACCTGCACTGATCAACGCAGACTTGTGCCAGCGATATCACTGGCACAGGTCCAAGTTGGCCCGTTGCAGCTGCTGGGGCGTACCTCAGAAGAAGGGGACAAATGTCTCCTTAACCTGAGGAAACCTACAGCAGCCAAAAATCTCCCGTGGGATGCAGCGTAGCCCACGTCAGGGCTGCTGCATCACCGCTCGGAGATTTACATTGAGTTGGACTGAAAGTTGGGTAACACACACACAATCTGATAAACATTTTTGTTAACTTGGATAACAAAATAACCCATTTTTACTGATTCTTTAAACTCTTCCACATGTGAGTATTACAAGCAGATTACAGCACACATTAAAGTAATTCTGGCTCTCTCCCCCCCCCCTCTGTGTGTGTGTGTGTGTGTGTGTGTGTGTGTGTGTGTGTGTGTGTGTCTGTCTGTCTGTCTGTCTGTCTGTCTGTCTGTCTGTCTGGGCCATTAATGATCTCATATAAGTTAAAACACTAAAAAAGCACCAGCAGTTACATCCAAGTACGTACTACTTAAATGCGGAGGATACAAGGTGCTCCTTCAAACACAGGCAACAAAATGAGCTGAATATTGACTACCAGCTATGTTACATTTAGCTGTGCCTAGTGCTCTGATGAAGAACCAAATTTCAACTCTTGACATATCAGTTCACCTTATGACTTCATGTCTCACTACGTTTTCTTCCCTAATTTTCCATCCTTAGATCCAAATAGCTAGAGGGGATATGATAATTCCTTTCAATATCTTAGAGATCTGTATGGCAAAGACCAAATTTCTCCTTAAACTGTCAGCAGACCCCTCTTCTTCACCCTCCTCACTGGCTTTTCCACTGGCATTTCTCTCATAAATCGCTTCATATGTCTTTGTTAAGGCAATCTCCATTCTTGCTTTGATCATGGCAGGAACTACTGGTTTTTCCTGTCACTTTTCGTACTTGCCTCGTACTCCCATTGCTAACATTTCAAAGCTATACTCCTGTTGCCTTGCTACTCCCTGCACTTTGCATAAACTCATCCACTTCTATGGTCCCCCTGCCATTTCTCATGCTGCTCTGCTCTTTTAGTGGACTTTGTGAATGTATTTCTCAGGGCCAAACTACACGTTCAGCTAACTGTATTGTTAATAAATCCCATTTCCTCCCAGCCCACAAGTATACACGTTTAACTCCTGTTGTGTATATACACCCTTGGGTAAAAATGCCTTAAAGCAGCACATAGTCCCAGTTGAGGAAGTTGCTATGTCTGGAACCTTAGCTAACTCTGTTAGACTTTCTGAAAATTTTATTTTGTTTTTACAGCACCGGAGACATCCATCTGGTTCTTCAGCAATCATGTCTGCCAATCCACATTCCTATCAGAAGAGGTCTTTGTTGCATCTACCAGACAGTGGATTAGGTGAAGATCAAAGCACCAACATCTCACCCTCCAATGGTGTAGAAAGGAGAGTAACTACACTATACAATCAGTTCACATCAAAGAATGATGAAAACCGGTAACTTGACCGATTTGAGTGTAACACACAGCTTTCTCTCTTTAAAGCCAGGAAATGGATTTGCATCAGTTTTTTATGGCGCAATCCTGTGTAACTTTAGGCCAGCGGAGCGAGTGCTACGCTGGCCTAAGGAGTCGCAAACGTGCCCTAAAGCACGTTTGTGGCTCCTCACGTGTAAACGGCGCTGAGGCTTGCGCTGATTACTAGGCCGTCGCCCACGACCCACACCACTGGACACAGGTAAGTCCTGTGCCTCTCAGTGCAGGGGCATGGAGAGGGCGGGCAGGGGTGGCAAGGGAGGGGGCCATTGGCTGACCCGGGCTTGGAGGGGGTGGGGATATCGGCACTGAATTGCACCAATATCCTATGCCCATCGCAGCCCAGGTCGGCCTTGCATGGCCTCCCTGTTTGTGCACTAGCTAAAGAGCTGGC
Source organism: Plestiodon gilberti rubricaudatus (assembly GCA_026170595.1). Classification (NCBI taxonomy): domain Eukaryota; kingdom Metazoa; phylum Chordata; class Lepidosauria; order Squamata; family Scincidae; genus Plestiodon; species Plestiodon gilberti. The sequence goes on along the minus strand of JANXHW010000001.1, from coordinate 230,975,356 downwards.
ACACATCTGAGGAGGCCCATTGCAAGGAAGCCCTGCCGCTTACACTGATGCAGGCTGCAATGGGCCCTTAAGGCCGGCCGTGTAAAGTTACAGAGGATTGGGCTGCCCATCTAATATTAAATAGTTTATCAAGCATTACAAAAAGGTGATGAGGCTAACCAAAATAATTCTGCTATCTAGAAAAAAAAAAACACTAGAATAATCGGGTTAATGGAATCTGCTATGCTAATTCATAAATAAATGATGAAGTTCAATGGGACTTACTCCCAGGTAGATGTGTATAGGATTGCAGCCTCAGTCATTGATATAGGAATAATTTTTATGACTCTTGGCCCTAGACTATTATTATTTATACACCGCTTTTCAGCAAAAAGTTCACAAAGCTGTTTATGTAGCAAAATGTTTATGTAACATCTAATACATAATAAATAAATATTTAAATTCCATATATATTTTCTTTCTTCCAAGGTCTTTTGAAGGTACGCTTTACAAAAGAGGAGCTTTACTAAAAGGTTGGAAACCTCGGTGGTTTGTACTAGATGTTACCAAACACCAGGTAAAATGTGTTTCTGAAACTATTCTTTTTTTTATAAGAATAGTCTTGTTAATCATGCAGAACAAGATCAACAGTCAAATAAGAAGGGAAAGATGTACGCGGGGGCAGTATCTGCTGGGGACTGGTTCCTGGCCCCCCTGTGGATACCTGGAACCCGTGGATAAGAGCAAACTCCATCTTCTACAGCCCCCCACACCCATTACTAATTGCACAAACGCGCCAACGGCTTATTACAACGGCTCTGTAGAGCAGAGTCTCAAGCTTTCCAGCCCCCTTCAGCCCCCCCCCTCATGCTCCCCTGGTGATTCTTTTACCTTAAAATGGTTTTGTGTCTTGCTTTCAACAAAGGCTATAAGTAGCATGCTGCTGCTTTTAGCAAAGAAGCAAGCTCAGCCGATGACCAGGAAACAGAAACTGAAACTGCTTCCTGGTCTTCAGCTGACCCTGCGTCTGTGCTATGAAGCAGCAGCATGCTACTTATAGCCTTTGTTGAAAGCAAGACACGGACACAATTTTAAGGTAAAAGAATCACCAGAGGAGCGAGGGGGGGAGGGGGCGCCTGCCATCCGTGGATAAGTGAATCCATGAATACCGGATCCGTGGATAGGGGGAGGGGGCTGTATTTTACAGAGATTTTTATTTTAAAAAAATGCAAAACCTTCATTAAGCAGATTTTGTAGCATCCTTGAAGGACAAAGGTTGAAATGAAATTAGGAACTCCGTTTTTTGGTTTGTTTTAATTTGATCTGGTAGTGGACATAACAACATAAAGCACATGTTGTAGGTGTATGTGTATATTTAAAGCAGCGGTGGGGAACCTCCGGCTCCACGAGGCCATCTGGTCCGGCCCCTGGAAAGATTGGTGGGAGGCCGCCCCACTGGCCCCTGGAGGCTCCGCCGGGTCCGCGCGTCACCTCCAGAGCCCAGCTTGCCCTCATCAGCGTGGTACGCGTGTGCGAAATGGCCAACGACGGCCTGCTGAGAAGGGGTTGAGGCGGCGGCCGGGGAGGACGTGCGGAGGCCCTCTCCCGGTCTCCGGAGGTGACGCGCGGACCCGGCGGCGGCTTTGGACGGTGAGCACGGAGCCTCCGGAGGCCGATGGGGGGGGGCGGGGGAATTAATTAAATAAATTAAAATGGCGGCCAGCCTTACGGCCAGCCCGCAAGCACATTTCTAATATTGGGATGGCTTTTTTTTTTTAATGTGTGCCAGCATTTGGCCAGCTCTGTTGGGTTCCTGACACAAGAATGAGCCAAATATTGCTAGAATTACGATGAAGTATCCAGGGCTGAGTTGGGGTTTGCGGCACTTGTTATGCAGTGGTTCCATTTCTTCTTGACTGTCAGGTCCCAGAAGGTGGTGCTGGGGGGGGCACCTGTTTGGCACTCTGAGCCCTGTGGCACTCCACAGGCCACTGGCCAACCTTACCCTCCAAGCTTTTTAGCATTTACATGAAACTGCTGGGAGAGGTCATCCAAGGATTTAGAGTTGGGTGCTATCAATATGTTGATGACACCCAGCTCTAACTCTCTTTTCCACTAGTGCTGGAAGCACTTCCTGTTAACGTTCGGAGCCTCTAGCACTGAAGCTGCTTGCTATAAGCCAGGGGTGGGGAACCTCTGGCTCGCGGACCGTTTCAGACCTGCAAGCTCATTCGATCCGGCCCGCCAAGAGGAATCTGAAGACACCCACCAGGCTCACCTCGCTCCCCGGATGCTGCATGGGAATGCTCAGTCGACCACACGTTCCCACGCACCATCCAGGGATCGAGGCGAACTGGCAGCCACACACGTGGCTGCCGGAAAAGGAGGCGTGTTTCCCAGGTGACGTGTGCATGTGGAAGAGGTTCTTCCAAGTGCGTACAGTGCTGGGGAAATGCGCCTCCTCAGAAATGTTTTGAGCCCTCGCCGAAAAGCCATGAGGGAGGGGGTAGTTCTCAAGTCCCCTGGCAAGGAGTTCCACAGTTGTGGCGCCACAATAGAGAAGGCTCGCCCACGTGCTGCCATCCCTCTAACTTGAGATAGAGGTGGCACTCACAGGAGAGCTCCCTCAGATGACCTAAGAGGGCGGGCTGGATTGTATGGGAGAACGCAGTCCCTCAGATATCCTGGACCCAAACCGTGAAGGGCTTTAAAGGTCATTAGTAGCACCTTGAATTGGGCCCGGAAAAGAATGGGCAGCCAGTGCAGCTGCTGAAGCAGCGGGTTTCAACAGAGTCAAATTGCCTAGCTCTAGCAACCACCCGGGCCACCGCATTCTGCCCTAATTGCAGCTTCCGAACCATCTTCAAGGGCAGCCCCAAGTAGAGTGTGTTACAGTAATCTAGTCTTGAAGTCACTAAGGTATGGACCACCATACGGCCCTTGGATGGTGTCAGGTCCAATTGACTCAAGTACGGCCGCAGCTGGCGCACCAGCCGAAGCTGGGCAAATGCACCTCTGGCCGCCGCTGCCTCCAGAGTGAGCTGTGAATCCAGAAGTACTCCCAAACTGTGCACCTGTTCGTGCAGGGGGAGTGCAACCCCATTCAGAGTGGGCAGATGACTCGGTACTTGCATCGAGGCTTTCCTGAGCAGTAGGACCTCTGTCTTTTCTGGATTCAGTCTCAACCTGTTGGCCCTCATTCAGACCCCAACCACCTCCAGACAGCATGCCAGACAGCGCTATAAGACGCACACTGCTGCTTATAGTGTTTTGTTTAAGGAAGACCTGTGCTGGCTTGGCATCAGTGCTACACACACGAAGGTAATAGGCACAGGGATAGCGTTTTCTCTTTTCTGCGGTTTCAATGAACTGCGGAAAGAGCAGGAACCTATTCTCCCGCAGGGCCCCCACTGTATGTATTTTTCACATTTTTATACTGCCCTTCCTCCAAGGGAGCTCAGGGTGGTGTACATAGTTCCTTCCCTCCTTTTGTCCACACAACAACCCTGTAAGGTAGGTTAGGCAGAGAGATGCAGTAGTGACTGGCCCAAGGTCACCCAGGAAGCTTCATGGCTGAGCAGGGATTCAAACCAGAATCCTCCAGATCTAAGTCCCAACTCCAGAATCACTACACCATCCTGGCTCTCATGCCATGAGAGATCCATGCTATTGTTTCACTTCCATATGTGTGTAGTGCATTCAGCAGTTGTCAAAACACTTGTGACAGAGGCCCTGAAGTATTTATTTACACAATTTATAAGCAACCTTTCCAGTGGAAATCACCCAAAGTGACACAGAAGAGAAAAATAGGTTCTTCCCAGCTTATTTGCACTCTACCCAACACCCACTGATTCACACTCTTGAAAGCTATTGTGATAAAGCAGCAAATTCTAAAACGAGTATTTTTTATTTCTCTTTATAACATACAAACTATTTCCTTTCTTCCTAGCTAAGATATTATGATTCTGTAGAGGATGCATGCTGTAAGGGCCATATTGACCTTGCAGAGGTAGAAACTGTAATTCCTGCTTCACCAACAATCGGTGCTCCAAAGCATGCTAGTGAGAGAGCGTTCTTTGATGTAAGTATTACTTAGTGACCACAGAGCTTGAAGTGCTTCACATTGGTACTTAAAACGCAACCACTTACAACAGTCCAAACCTAACTATTTTTAAAGTTTGCATCTGGCCATTCTAGCCCCTTCACATTCCTGTCGTTTCTCTTGCTCAGCTTAATAAGCACGTGGTGTGGGTTTTTGTTGTTGTTTTTAAGGGTAAAACATCATTAAAGTCTGTAGCTGCTAAGGCAGGAACCTGATCAATACATATCAGTTTCAGCCTGAGAGGAGAACACACTGATCTCTGTTGCACCCTCTTATGAACCATGTTTGAAGTGCAAGGCAGAAATTTCCAAAGACATTTCTTGATCCTCAAGGTGGAAATTCCATGTTGCAGGACCATGGATCAGCACGGATAGACCGATCCCCATCATATGTGCAACATAATATGGGCTGCGAGCATCTGCTTCATATCCTGAATTTCCACAACCCTTTCACCCCTTTTTGTTTTAATCAAGCACTCATGTTCACACAGAGGCCGGTGTTGCAGATTATAAGCACTGTGCAAGATGTGCGTGTGTGTACTTTTCTATTTCTGCCCAAAGTTTGCAGTTTTTTACTTATTGGAAAGTGACCACTATGCAAAGCTTTAAGGCAGTGGTTCCCAAACTGGGAGGCGTGGCTCCCAGGGGAGCAACGGAAACCAGCCAGGGGAGCCGCAGAGTGCCACAGAACCCTCGTAGAAAGCAGTGCAATGCCAATTGGCAGGCATCTACATAATGTAAAGGGGAGCCACGGCCAATGGTCACCAAATGGTCAAGGGAGCCACAGGTCAAAAACACTGCTTTGCTTTGAATTCATTAACATTTGGTCCTCCTATGAAAAGGAGTGTTACTGGGCCTTGGTTCATACTACTTTTGAGTCGCTAGCCTCAGCATGTTAAAAAAGATTGAAAAGCACTGTCTGAGGACCAAAATATGTTAAATGCATAGTTTGGCCATGCGGTGTGTGTGTGTGTGTGTGTGTGTGTGTGTGTGTGTGTGTGTGTGTGTTACTTAAATAGCAGCCATGGGGAGGAATGGGGTGGTGGTGGTCGTGACCACACTGTCAGTGCAATCCTACGTAAGGATCCGGCCGGCGGCCCACAGTGGCCTGCCAGATCCTGTTCCCTGACGACCAGGCTGCCGGTGTAAATGTGGCGACCAGGCTGCCAGTGTAAATGGTGGCCGACCCAGTCGGCCTCCTCAGATTTCCACCAGCAAAATTGCTGGCGGAAGTAGGAAGAGGCCATGTAAGGGCCCAGCCGCCCGGCGGTGGTCAGGATATGGCCGAGGCCATCCCCTGCCCCCTCCCAGGTCAGCTGGGCCAATGGACCCCCTCCCCTGCCCAGCGAAACGCCTTCCTGCCCACTGGATCCTTACCTGGGTCCGGCGTTGGCTGCTGGGGTGCTCCAGCAACGGAGCAGGAGAGGCTGGCCTCTGCGCTGGCCTTCCCTGTTCGAGAGTAGTCGCAAACGTGCTTTACGGCACATTTGCGACTACTTCCGGAGACGGAACGCTCGTTCCGTTGCCGCATACTTACGGAGGATTGTGCCGTGTGATTCCTAACAGAAATCATGTCCCTTCCTTTTGGAAGCATGTTTTCCATTGGGACTGTGGTATGGCAGGAAGGAGTTAAATGTCCTCCCACTGCAGTCCCAGTCCTGAAGGCACATTCACTCATGAAATGTTTAATGCAACTGTAGTTTGGACTGGGACAGTACATTTTTCTGGTAGCACGGAAGCATAAGCAACTGGGTCACCACAAATCTCCAGCCATTATTGAACAAATAGAGAAGGTAACACATTAAGTCAGATGATTAATGTATTTCAAAAATATCTAAAGAGCCAATTCACAGGGATTTTCTTATTTATTTATTTTTGCTATGGATGAGTTTCTGCTGCAGGTCTCCTAGTAAATCCTGTAATGTCTGAAGGGAGGAAAGATGCACATTTGTAATCATATTGGGGCGCGCGGTGGATAAATTCTGGGAAGCTATGATTTGGTTACAGCACTTCATTGACAGACATGGATCTCCCCTTCAAATACTGTACTATATTATACATTATCACTGGAAGATTCAATAGACAAGTGGCATAAAGTGCAAGTTGGCCACAACAAGCTCTAAAGTAAGGCTTAAAATTCTTCTGGAAATTGAGTGAATGTTCAAGATATAACGTTACCTCTCTTTCATTTCTGTAGCTGAAGACAAGTAAACGTGTGTATAACTTCTGTGCCCAAGATGCACAGAATGCCCAGCAATGGATAGACAGGATACAGAGTTGCATTTCAGATGCCTAATACGAACTCTCATTCCACTGCCAACAGCAAAAAGGAAAGTCTTTCAGTATGCGTGAGAAAGTAACTATGGATTGTGAGAACAATGCTATTACACAGATCAAGCAGCCTTATTTTTTTCAGCCATATATGCTCAGAGCATCATCTTTCCTTAAATATATAACTTATATAATGACTCTTCCTCCATATGGGGACACTCAACATCAGTAATAACCTCTGTGTCTGGAAAACTTTTCTCCTCAATAGAATTCTAATCTAGGTGAGCCAGCAACGTTGCACTGGGATATATCAGAACGGTTCTTTTTCCATCTAAATAATTCTGAACATTTTTTCCAAGCAATTCCATAATCTTCTACTCTCCATTGAGTTTTCCTGTTTCAGAAAAATGATTCTAAGAAAGGAGTTTTTTCTTAGAAAGCATTATTTCCAAATAGTGCTTCAAAACCTCAATAATACTTATTACAGAGCGTTTTAAGGCATTTAAATTCTGAACATCAAAAGGAGTGTAATGAACCATTTTTTTCTCCGGTCTTCTCTAGTAGTTGCTCCCTGATCTTTTTCTCTCCAAAGGTATCTTGCCATTTTTCTACTAGTTTATTGAAGAATACATCGTTTTTTGCTTGGTATTCTCTCTGCTTGTTGCAGTAGAAAATGGGAATAAAAATAAAACAGACTGATAAAAGAAGCAGCTTGTTTCAAATTCAGACTTAGGCAGGAGAAAAGCCTAAGAAATAAAAAAAAAATGTATATTAACTTATGTGCTGTTCTGCTCACTGTAAAATGAAATAACACGATAAATGCACTAAACAAACACTTGCACTGAAATCCTTGAAAACAGACATTTTGAAGGACAGAAGTAAATTATTTATAGCAAAATGCTAGCTAGAGAACAGCAATGCCAGATGAATATGTACATAATTGGGCTTAATAGTGTGTAATTTGATACTTTACAAACATTTTTGCACATGAATTGGAAGAATGTTTTTAGATTTTTTACATTTGCTAACGTGTGTGTTCATCTTTGAGGAATGTTGTTTTTTTACAGTCCAAAATTAATACAATCTGACTTGCTGCCACCTGTGATGACTTTGAGTGTGGAGTCTTTAGATAGCTAAAATGTTGTGTTTTTGTTCAAAATACTTATATGATCAATATAAAACTGATGTCAGAATTTGTATATATGAATCAGTATTTTCTAGTGTTTAGTAATACTGCTTGTAACTTAATATCAAACTAACCAAACTGACTTCATTTATAGGATTTCAGTTCCTGAAATTGTTTACTCTTTGAAAACCACTATTTTTCTTTTTTTGACTAAATAGTAAATACAAACTTCACATTGTACACAGAATAGGAAATGTATCTGTTTTTAATACATTTGGAATTTCAAACCAACAACCAAATGAAGGATTTTTCTAGCATTTTCAGCTGATAAGACCACCACTTGTGAAAAATGGTGTTTGCACATTCATGTACTTTCTTTGTATATGAAGTACTTTTATATGTACTTTGTAAAATATTGATCTTTGTTTTAAAGTTGTTTGAAAATGTACACTACTTATATGGTTGTAACTAGGCAATTTTAATTATTTTATGTATGTTACATGATTTGTGTATGCTAACCAACTTGTAATAAAGATACTTCTTAAGAAAACTTCCCTCCTTTGTATAGTATATACAGTACATCAACTAACTGTGCAATTAAAATTATTTCCCGTTACCCTGTAATAAAATTCATATTTTTGTAAGACACGTGCCAGCTTGCATGTGAGAATTATTCTTAAGCTCATTATAAAGTTCATTTTAATTCTGTATGCTAAGAATAAACTATAACCATATTTGCATACACTTTACAAATGACACACTCAGCAATATTGTTCAAGCCTATAAGCACTGGAACTGTCATAGGAAGATTTAGATATATTTGGCAGTATTTCTCTGATCAGAAATAGTTGGATAGAGAAACCTTTTCTCCTGGGGTGTGCATAGACATGCATACTTAGTCAGAAGCAACACACTTCTTTACTATATTACCAAATCAAAATTATGCCACTTATGCCCTCCGCATCAGTACTTGGTGTATTAAGGGCATAGCTACAACAGCTGTTGGAAAAATAACAGCACTAATAAATTGTACAGTCCACAACCTCAATCTGTTTCCTGTCCACATTGATGCACCATTTCTGGATTTCTTAGCATGTAAGTTAGTGCCTTGTGGTAAACCTAATACAGTACTCCCCCCATATCCGCTGGGGATATGTTCCAGGCCTCTCCGTGGATACTTGAAACCGTGGATAGGAGCGAACACCCCCTCCATGGTTTCCTGAGGGGCCCCTGCCCTGCCTCCCCTGTGGGCAGGCATGCTCGCCCCCCCCCCGGCGCTTATTTTGCTTTCAGCAAGCTTTGTTTCTTCCTTAAAACAAACTGGGAAACAGTCTCGTTCTACTTGCCTGCAATGGAGGCTAAGTCCTAGAGAGGCTCTGCAAGGTTTCTGTTAACCTTGCAGAGCCTCTCTAGGACTTAGTCTCATTCTACTTGCCTGCAATAAGCAGCCAGAGGCTGCTTCTCCTTTGTTTAAGGAAGAAACGAAGCTTACTGGGGAAAAAAGTAAAAGCCTGGGGGGGTCCCCGCAATCCATGGATAACTGAAACCGTGGATAGCGAATCCGTGGATATGGGGGGCCCGTGTACTATACAGGGCCCCCCCGTATCCACTGATTCCTCAACCACGGTTTCAGTTATCCACGGTTGAGGAATCCCCCCCTGCACCCTCCACAGCCCCCCCCCGGCACTTTTAGCAGAAACCTCCGTTTTTTTCTTCAAAGTTCCAAGCCTGCAGCTTCCAGTTTTAGGCCTGACGAACAAGACTTAGAGTCTCAACCTTGCTGAGCCTCTAGCTATCACCTAAGTCTTGTTCGTCAGGCCTAAAACTGAAAGCTGCCAGCTCGGAACTTTGAAGAAAAAACGGAGGGTTTTTTTATGAGATTTCTGCTAAAAGTAAGTGCCTGGGGGGGGCTGTGGAGGGTGCAGAGAGGGGGTGCCGGCCCACGGGGGGTGGGGGCCCTCTGAAAACCGTGGGGGGCGTTCACCCCTTTCCACGGTTTCAGGTATCCATGGTGGGGGCTGGAACGTATCCCCTGCGGATATGGCGGCCCCCCTGTAGTTTTATGATGTCCTCAACGTTCAAGAACCTCAATCTCTTATGTTCCACATATTGCTCTGCTCACCATCCAGTATTTATTTATTCATTTGATCTGTACCCTGCTTTTTTCCCCGAAAGGCACCCAAAGTGGCTTACAATGCCATAAATGCACTGCAAGTTAAACATTAAATATCACAAATAAAACACAAACCAGCAGCAGTCACCTCTTAATAAAAGAATAAAGGGCAAGGCCTATAATACAATCAGCAATAAAACATTCCCGTAAAACCCACAGTACATAACTATAATAAAATCAGAAGACTAGTCTGAAGAGAAATGTTTTTAGGCCCTGATGGAAAACTTCTAAGGAAGGAGAAGTTCATAAACTGAGAGGGCGGGATAAACAAACTCATAATTTTAGGGAGGGAGTTCCATAAAGTTGGTGCACTACTGAGCAGGCCCTATTTCTTGCCGCTGCCCCTCCCCCTCCATAGTATCAGTTTTTCAAACACATTTTGCTCATATCCACCTATTCGTTTGTTGTTCTTGTTTGTGATACCCCCCCGCCTCAGCAGTAGCAGTAACGAACGACACCCAGCTACCGAAATTCCACAGCACGTTCTCACGCTACAGGACCAAAAGCTAACAAATTGACTGTAGCTCATGGGTGGGTTTACACATCTCTACTGATCACTTGGTAAATATCAGCTGAGAACTTGCATCTGTGCATAGCCATCCAAGAAATAAAAGATACTAAAGTACAATCAATCACCTTGCATCATTTCAGTTTTTGCTTTGTATATTGATCTGCAAGTCACAGTACCCAAATGTACGTGCACATCTTAATTCCTTTACTGCAGGCCCTGCTCCCAATTTAAGCCTGTTACTACAACAACACCTTCAGTAGTGCTGAAGCCCTCTGGTTATTTCACCACTTCATTTTGCATTTGAGATAGAATAATTACTGTGCATCATCACGTCAGCCATCTTCCTCTTCTTATCTCAGTATAGTGTTGTCTACAATTAAACATAAGTGTAAGAATAAGCAGGCCCATACTAGCGGGGCGGGGGGGTCAACATAACACATTTCAACACGCCATCTTTGTGACTCTAAACTACAATAAATCAATTTAAATTTTAACAGATGCAACAAATGGGGTAGGTTTAAATTAAGCAATGCATTATGCACTTATCCCTTTCACATGCTACATTAATACACAGTGTTTGTGACTGGATGGGCATTGTCATACATCATTTACAAGCACAGTTATCTTCATGTACTCCCCCAGCATCCTTGTACTTTACGCATGTGTGACTGCACCAGCAGTTCTTGTTTTTCAGATCTGTCATCATGTACGAATTTGGGCAATTTGATTATTAAATGGTCACTTTAGAGCAGTGTTTCCCAACCTGGGGATTCGGGACCCCCAAGGGGGTTGTGAAGCGGTTTCTAGAGGATTGTGGGATGTCAGCTGGATGGCTACACCCAAGATAGCAGCTCACTCCTCCCCCCCCCCGCACTGCAGAGAAAGGAGTGGGTTTGTTTGCTCACCTTGTGTTACTTTTTGCTTGCCTTTTAGCATCTCTGTTAATATTAGCTCATCCCCCCCCAAAAAAATGGGGCTGCTTATGAGTACAACTCATAAGCAATCAAATTCCATTCTAACAACTTTTGCTGTATGGTGGTACCATGCAATAGACCAGAGGTTCTCAACCTGTGGTACAGGTACCCCTAGGGGTACGCGGATCTCTTGCTGGGGGTACGCCAAGCCCTGCCCCTTATCTGCCCCAATAGCAGCTAATTAAGTGTTAATTAACATGGATTTTAAATTGTAAATTATTTTCTGAGCCCTTCTGTCTCTCTGATTTTGGTTTTGGGCTTATTTTTGTACTTTGGAAAATGTACGTTGGTGGGGTGGGGGAGGGAGGAGCTGGTTTTGGGAAGTGTGACTTGGAGAAAAAAAAGAGATCCTTGCATGTGTGGCTCTCCCTCCCTCCGTCCCTCCCCCCACACACACACACACAGTTAAATAGCACATTTTTCACATTTAAAATTGTTTTAGTACTTATTTAACGATTAATTACCTAATTAATTGATTGATTAATCCAATTAATTAGCAGTTAATTAGCAGGGGGTACTTCAGAAAATTGGACCATGATAGGGGGTATCCGGGCCTCCAAAGATTGAGAACCCCTGCAATAGACTACATATGTATATAATGCTTTGCAAATATTAGTCCCTGCTCTCACTTGCTGAACTTCACCCATTTTACCTTTGCCCTAGTTGAATCTTCCTTCCATGCTTTGCATTCTTTTCCCTACTTTAAATGATATTATAGAATACTATATATTAGAACCACATTTACATGGCTAGCAAGCAGGGCTGCCAAAGTGTTTTGGCTCAGTGGTGTTTACAAAGGGTTATATTTTGACACTGACATAGCCTAGGATAGCAGTTGGTGGATGCAGACTAGACCAAGAGAATTACTTTAAGTGGATATTTTTAAATTGTATATATGTATTTTTTAAAACTATCCGTTTTGAATGAGTCTTTGGGACACAGTAGGATACAAACTTAAATAGTGAAGTGAGACAAGGCTCTAGACGTTTTAGCTCCCAATCCCTAAAACTTGATATCCAATGCCAAAAGCATCTTGAACCTTTGGGTATTATATAGATTAGTATAGCATGGTGGCTAAGAGACTGTGTGGGAAGCAAGACTTCCCTGGTTTGAAACCTCTGCTATGAACATTAATTAAGACTATACAGGTGTGCATGTCCACTTGGTAAGGATACGGTCTGCAATTCCCGTTGTTAAGCGATGTCATAAACTAAAAAGCAGGCCTCCGGAGGCTGCTTGTGGGTCACTCCGGACCCGCAATCCTTCTAGTGGCCTCCGCGGGCATCAGAATAGCCTGCAGAAGCATCAAAGCAACTTCCGGTAAAACCGGAAGTTGGATTCAGAAACCGGAAGTTGCTTTCTGCCACTTCTGTGGGCCATTTTGAGGCCGATTGAGGGGATTGCGGGCCCAGAGCAGCCTCTAGAGGCCTGCTTTTCATTTAACAAGGAAATGGATGGGGCACCAGGAAGGCCATCGTATATGCAGCCTGTCGTAAACAGGTAGGTCACTAAGCAACGCACACCTGAACTTGCACTTTTCCTTTTGTATTGTGACCCAATACCATTAGTCAGCACTTTGTCATAGACATTCTGGCCTAGCAATCCTCCTGCTATCACAATGGGAAATGGTATTCAACTTGAAACTATTCCTGGTTCTGCTGTCATATTCCCATGCAAGTTCATTTAGCAAGCAAAAGGCATTGGAGCCCTGCATGATTCCTTCCGTGCTATTTTGGGTAAGGTCTGCCAGGCAAATTGGGAAGGATCAACCAGGGAAGAGCTATCACTTCCACTGTTGTTGACTGGTGCTCTTGTTTAGGTGTTAGATATGCATATGGACACTTTAAAATCACTTACGTTTTGGGATTGGAGTATGTACAGTAAAACCTTGGATTGCAAGCATAATTCGTTCCGGAAACGTGCTTGTAATCCAAAGCACTCATATATCAAAGCGAATTTCCCCATAAGAAATAATGGAAACTCAGATGATTTGTTCCACAACCATTTAATCATATAAAAATGATTACAGTAATGCAAAATACAGTATAAAGTCAAAATAAAACAAATTAACCTGCACTTTACCTTTGAAAAGAATCGTGGCTGGTGTGAGGGAGACGAGAGAGAGGAGAGAAGGAGGAGTGTAGGACGTCTATCACAAACGTTATTGTGTAGGTGTAGAACGTTATTGTGTAGGAAGTCTATCACTAACAGGATCACTGCTATCTGTTGGCTCACTGGACTGAGACTGGGAGACGATTACCCACAATCCCACAGCGAGAGAGACTACTCGCAGAGGCGTAACGGGCCTCACCGGCTCCTTTCCTCACAGGGCTGCCTCCACGCGCCTTTCCTTCTATGCACAATCGTGAGGGCGGTGTGAGAAGGCAGCCGTTCAGTGGTGGAGCCTGAGCGTAGCGCCCCACGCCCGGGCTCCAAAACCTACTTGTAATGCAAGACATCACTTGTTAATCAAGTTAAAATTTATTATTATTTTTTGCTTGTTATGCAAAACACTCTCAAACCAAGTTACTCTCAATCCAAGGTTTTACTGTAATTGCTTTTTCAGTATTTTTTATTTTATTTAAAGAATTCATATTTTGTCTTTCCTATGCTGAAACATATGCCCAAAGCATATTATAATTTTCTAATTGCAAAAATCTGGTGGCTTTCCCACTTTGCCAAATCTTTCTGCACACGTTGTGTTTTTGGAAGAGTTTCTTCCAGTCTTTCAGTGTAGAACATAGCTCCACCTTTATTAGACAAACACCAGCTGTAAAGCACCAACTAAGTGCTTTTGATTTATGTGTAATACTGAAAAGAAATAGTTGAAGTTTTACAAGAAAAAGGTCCTGCAATGGAACTCTGAGTAGACAGGGAATAAACACAAGAATCCAGTTCTTCATTGGAGTAAAGCAGCAGAGCTCCTGTTGCAGGCTGGCTTTAAAGAAAGCTCTCAATCCAAAAGGGGGGAGGGGTTCATTTGAGCTCCTATTGGACCACTTGATGGTGTGATCTTTTCTTTACCCCTACCACTGAGTTGCTTTCCAGTCCTTTAATGATGAACAATGAACCCATATTCTTGTAGAGGCATCACTTACCTTGGTGCCGCCCCAGAGCAGTCCTCGTGGTGTCATCCCCTTCAGGGCGCAGATGCAGAAGTAACTGGCGGTGATGTGATGACATCACTGCATCACTACCAATTCCGCCTTTGGCTGCTCCAAGCCTGGCTGACTGCTGAGCTTGGAGCTGCCGTGTCGCTGCTGCTTCATGGTCTCGCGAGCATAGCTTGCAAGAACATTGAGCAGCCTGGGCAGCACAACGGGATTTTCCCATGGTGTTACTCCCCTCAATGGGTGTCACCCAAGGCGGCCTTCCCCCCCCCTCACGACACCCCTGCATTCTTGTCCTTTTGGACTTTAATTCATAATTGGGGGTAAACCATTAAATTCTTAAAGTGCCAAAACTTTGTCCTGTCCTCTTCTTGATGTGAAATTGGACATCATGTTACCTCCTATTATGTGACTCACATGACAATCATTAAAAGATTTACATTTTTAACTAAAAGCTCTCTCTAGAAAGAGCTGTGTCATACTTAGGAGAGCAACTACTAATGTAGCTGGTTCCACACTGCATTAGTACTAATTCAATCAGAAAGTCCCTCCCACAGAGATCAGAATTTGAAGTATTGGGGGCAGCTGAGTTAAGAGAGTGGCCCAACTATAGCATTCATCTGACTGAAATTGCAGAAGAAAGCTACAGGGGGAGATGTCCTGCAAGGTTTAGACATGTTGTTGACTAAATGATAGAGTTGCCAGAATTGGGACACTCGAGAGCATCAATGGTGAGTGATCTCATACAGGCATACCTCACTTTAAGGTACGTTGCTTTAGAACACTTCGCTAATATGGCGCTTTTCAATTATATTCATGTTAATTCTTTTCAGCACTTGCCTTGCTCTGAAGGGGGATTTCAGCGCTGAAGCTGAACTGAACAAGTCAATCGGTGCCATCTTGTTTCCCAGGCTCATGCACTGTAGAATGTATTTATTATTTCTACTTTTACATCTTTTTTTAGGCCTGGTGATATTGCACACTTCATAAATGATAGTGTAAATATGTTTTTAGGTTTCTGTGTGAAAAAAGGCTGTGTTTTGCTTTATGGCGGTGGTCTGGAAGCTAACCCACCGTATTAGCAAGGTATGCCTGTAGTCGGAGACAAACTGCACATTGCAAGAAGCACATGATTAGCACTGCTGTGCTTTTTTATGTAGTGAAAGAGTAGTTGCAGGGGCCAATGTCAGCAAGTCAGCTTGAAAGGGAAGAAGTACAAATCTCCCTGGCTCCGTGGCGCCTTGGCTGTATTTACTTTGTGGCAGGAGTTATGGGCAGCAACCTTGCCACCACCATGGCCTGGCAGATCTTGGTCCCAGTTGCAATGCTTCAAGACTCTAACTTTTTATTCCTCAGAAACGAGATTACTGGTAAGGCTGAGAATCTTTTTTTCAACCCACAAGCTCTAGAAACTGTGTAACAAATCTTTCAGCTGTTGCACAGACACATTTCGGGTAAGTCGCACACAAATTTTTCTCCTAGTTGTTTATGGTCAAGCACTTGCCTTGGGGAAAATTGTATGTACTGGATCCTCTTTGTTGTAAATAAAGATGAATCCATTTGGTAGTAGATGTCTCAATGCTTTCAAAGCAACTTGACCAATCTTCCAGACTTGGCTCAAACACAGAGCCCTGTGAAGCAGCCACATTAACTCTATCCCCCCCCCATGGTTCCCCAATTCAAATATACTGTATATTGCCAGTGTAGTTTGGGACTCTGCCACAGCAAAGCAGAAACCTGTACAGGTAATATATAAATCAGTTCTTATCAAAAGCAAGTCCTCTATTAGATCTTAGTTGCAGACATTCAAGGCTGCACTTGTGCATTCACAGGACTGCCTCAGAAGGCACACGGTGGAATCCTGGTTTCAAAATGCTTCCCATGTCAAGATCTTCTGTACATGCAAAGCACACCTCTTCTTAAGAGAGAAGCCTTCTAGCTTATTCTTGCTATCTGATGTGAAAGCTTCCAAATAGAGCAATTTACTCACACGCACAGAGTGCGCCTCCCTGAACCTCTGAATTGGGTGCTTTGGTTATTTTACTATTGACTTTTTACAGACTTTTTGGAGAGAGAAGGTACTTTGAATACTTTTAAATGCTATACAGTATTAATATATGATAGAATTGAGATTCCCAAAATCTATACAGAATCATGTCTTCAAACAATTTGGGTCTCACCTCCCCTGCAACAACCTTGGGACTATGTAACAGAGTGGGCTCTGCTCTCGTCTTCGACTCCTAGTTTTCCACACCTGGGGGAGAATTCTCATATGCATGTTCAAGACTCCATTCTTGCCAGTATTGTGGTGATTTGCAAGAGTGAGAGCTCTCACAGGTGAAGCACCTCAGACAGTGCTCTCTCATAGCTGTTATCCATCCTAAAACACACACTGTTGGCACATGCAGCCAAGCGTCACTAAGTGATGCAATACTACATGATGTTACATGGTAATGTTAAATGCGAGTTGCCAACCAAGGTTGAGAATTTTACACAGTCGTACAGCCAGTTGCACATTTAAGTGATGATATGGCAACTCCCATGAGTTAAACATTTCATATTTCAGAATGAATAGTTTCAACTGCAGATCAGAGAGTCTTTGCTTTGTACTTTTGTATACGATTCGGCCGATGTGATTTATCAGTTAAATATGACTTTCTCCCTGCCAATATCAAGGTTTTGTTTTCAGCAAGAGGAAACTGGGGAAGCATTTCTATCTTGCTCATTTACAATGGACGGTTGTCAACCTGCCAGATCCCCTAGTTACAATCTTTCCATTTTTATTTTACCCATATTGTGCTCTATTGTAAAGAGTGCCTGGCTCCATCTAAGGTATGACTAGTTCAGTTACAGTGTTGGCTTTGTCTTTTTGTTGGTTCCAGGAAAACAAAACAAGTTTATTTGCTTTCTGGTTTGGGTTTTGTTTTTCCTCATAAACACTTCAAGAATGGAGGTTGCTCAAGGTTTGGAAATATGCGTGCCTGAATAAGCAGCTGCCTCCAAAATTCATCACCTAGCTGTCTGTTGTGGCCAGACAGAAGGTGGGAACCAGATGGTCTTACGAAAGGGGACCAAGTCTTAAATGCCTCCTGTCTGCTATACATACTTGGCAGCAGTGAGGATACGGGATATCTCAGAGGGCGAAGGGGGATCTGCCTTTCTCTGCTGGCCGCCTCACCCAGTAGCTCCTTTGAAGTGCATGTCGGTGCATAGGTGCATGCACACACACACACACACACACACACACACACACACACAAACACACAGAGTGACAGGAATCTGTATGTTAGCAATTCACGTGTGACTATAATGCTATTTTAACTCATTTTAAAATTACAGTACAAGGCTGAGAAACGTTTTCAGGGGTTTTTTTATCTTCTTTTCCCACAGAAGCAGTCAATCCCACCCTCCATTATCTGAAGCCATGTTTCTGACAAACTTTGCTCAAACTAAAGACAAGCTGACTCTGAAGTGGGAGGCTAGACTTGTGATACATGACAAAACTATTGGGCTTCTCTCCTTTTGTGGTAGGGATGTAAAGCAAGGCCTGAAAACTGGCCATTGCAGGAAGATGAACTGAACTGCAGCCAGGAACAAATGGAAGCTCGTTCTGTTACAGTATGTGAAAGGCATGTCCTTGACCACTGCATGTGGCATATTAAGAATGTCAACATGACCCAAAGGTCAGGGAACCATCTCCAAAGGCAACATGAATTGACTACAGCAGCAGCCCCTTGCTTAAACATTTGTGTTAACCCTCAGATGGCCTGCCTTGCAATTCCTGGACATTCACGTGAAAAAACTTTGTTCATGCACCTGATGATGCTATTTTAGGAATATTTCAGTTTGAAAAGCTCACATTAACCATCCTTCCAGTTGTTAATTACCATATAGCTAAGAATATACCAGTATCTTGAACAAGTTCTTTGAAACAAGTCATTTAAGAAAGCATGTGCCTATTTTCTGTAGCCACAATCCACTGCATGGTGAAGGCGCGTTCAAGTCACATGAAAATCAATAAAGTTTCAAATGTACCCAGCTCCCTGCTGGATTATGGACAACAACTTCCAACAGCAGTTTAACCTACAGAATAGAAGAGTTCCCACAACAAGCAGTGATTTTAGGCCTTGCTACATTTACCAGGAGTGCAGACAAGCAACTTTCACTACTGGTCATCACGGTTCCAATTTCTCCATGTGGCGACAAGCCTCTTATGAGGTACTTCATACGTATTTCATTTCCAAGTTTGGCACTACCACCAGGGAATGAAACACCTGGTTGCTATTATCATGTATCTATTGAATCAGCTGTATGACCACACTGTAGACAGTCTATTAAGAAATGAACAGCACAAGTGAACGAAAACATAGAACAACGACAGCTCTCCAATCTCTGGGGAGAAGGGAAACTTTGGGCTTTTTACTCTGTAACAGCCCCTTTAGAACTCAGTTGCACACTTTCTTGCCAGGTTCAGGAAGGAGTTCACATCATTGGTGAACTTCCCTTTCTCAAAATATGGCGATATACAGTAAGAGGTGACCTAGTTGCTCTCTCTCCTGTTCCATTTATTTTGGCCTCATGGATTCTGCAGTTCTGTAGCTGCAGATGTTTTTAGAACATCTGGCATGTGGTTGTCAGAAAAGAAGCATGTCATGCTCCTGGACCAATCAGCCACCAACCGGACTGTCTCACAACCAGTGCCGGTGCGGGGAACCCGGGGTCAAAGCTTTGCTGACTCCCCCGCCTGCCTCCAATGGCACATTGAGTGCTGCCACTGGACCTGGCTGATGGTTGATGCCACCCACTCATCCTCAACTTTTTTATTTCTTGCCAAAATCTCATACTTTGTCATGTATGCTTCCCCCCATATTCCCAAACACTATTTCATCCCTGCCAAGAAACAGAACAGCAAAGAAATGCTAACTTTCTCGTTAGAGTAGTACATATTTGTATAATTTCTCAAATTTGCTTTTATGTTCCATCACACCATTTGGATATCTTTGTTATGTCATTTAAATTTCTAGAGAGGATAACGCATAGATTCCAGTCTGTTTTCCTGACTACCTTAGGATCAGTTGAGAATAGGTTCAAAAAGGACCGGTAGATATAATGAAAGCATTGAGTAAATATATTAAAAAGGGTACATAAATCACATAAAAATGCATACATAACATAAAGGCTATAAGTGTATGTCAAAACTAGAATATAAATGTCTGCAATGTAAACATCAAGAGATGTAACCAAGAACCTCAAGGACGCCACCCACCCCCTCCACCTGAGACAAAGCAAGAGGAAGGGGCAGGTTCATTCCCTTTCCTCTTCCTAGAGATAATACAGTCTTGCAGGATTTCAGTACAAGATTACGGCATGCAATAGACAGAAAAAGAACCCCAAAGCCCCTGCAGCTGTTGTTTACCACTTTGTTGCACATTCTGGTCCTCCACGTGTGTCTCTGTGGACACAAAATTCTTCACAACAAGCAAAAAACAGAAACCGTTATGTAACTGGTGAGAGGCGGTAGTGGAGAACAAGAAGGAAATACGACTAAAATAATCTAATTCATTAAATCCCTGCATGACAATAGCCCTTTTTTTCTCCCAAACACTCCAGACGCCCCAAAAGGTTTAAAATACATTCAGCTTTTATTGGAAGAATGGAAATTCACACAGGGCTGCACAGAAGCACTTGCCAAACAGGACAAAACAAGCAGGACAAGAAGCCATGCTGTACAGAGGAAAGGGAAACTTGATTGCAAATACAGTGCAGGAGACGTTTGCTTAGGGGCAGCTAAAACTCTATCGAGCAATAGGGAGGGTTTCCGAGGATGGCTGGCATATTTAATGTCCTGACTCCATCTATCTCCCATAAACAACTTTTAATTATTATTTAAATTGTAAACTGCTTTGGGAGTCTGTCCAGGCTGAAAAAGCAGGGTATAAATATAGTAAATAAATTTAAAATAATAGATGCTATGGAGAAATCTGATGACCAGAAAGATGGTATATAAATACTGATGATGATGATGATAGCAGATTCTACTTAGAAAGTGGTGGAAGTGATTCAAACACAATACTCTACCCTGAAAACAAATGTCTCCAAGGGCCAAACTACATGTTACAAAAATTTGGCACAGGATTTTTCTTTGTAATAGAATGTTGGGGTGTGCGTGAAACGGGCATCGGATGGTGGGGGGAGCTTTGGAACTTTGCCCTCTGTGGCTCTGACAGTGATCATGCATGCACCCCTTCCTACAAATTTTTTTATGGGAGAAAACATTTCCACTGGCTACCAATGCAAGCTTTTTTCCTCCTCTAGATAGCACACAAGGGACAGGCAATTGAGGTTGGAACTGTGGAGAGGGCAAAGTTCTAAAGCCCGGATACCCCTGCCACACTTATTTTTCTAAATAGCACACAGGGGTAAAAGGATAAAGTCCTCAGCCAAACGACATGTTCCTTTTAACATGTGATTTGGCTATGAAAATGCAGCATGTGTGTGTGCGAGCCAGTTAGAATGTGCATCTGTTTGCATCCTACATGGGACAACAAAGGCCTCACAATAGAACTTGACAGCATGGAAATGCACAAAATTTGTAGTATGGTAACCCCAAGCATTGCTGGCATTGCTAAAAAGTTACAGGTGATTTTTACTAGAGGTGGCCGTGTTGTAAGAAAGCAGCTAAATACAGTAACTGCAGAATGGCGATCACTGATCAGGGTTCTCAATGAAATCTTTCCATTTCAAACTAGGACATATTTCCACCTTCTTACATTACATCAGAATGACTACACACTAATAACATTGCAAAAAACTCTTTTTACATATGCTTACAAGAGCCAGGAAGGATCTGCAAGACAATAACTGGAGGAACATGGAAACGGTTTAAAAAGATCTGGGAAACGATTAACTTTGGTTGAGGCCTAGAAGACCATTACAGCAAATGGTCTCTCTATTTCTAGCATCCATGATGATTGCTTGAATTTATTGAGAATGCAGTTCCTCATTTAATTTTAGTTTTAACTTTTTCTGTTATTCTGTGTGGTTTGTGATATTTGTATATTACTGCATTTTGCTTTCTGTAGAAATCAGAACTTCTAAAGCATAGCTGCAGGAAACCCCAACCCATGTCACATAAGCAGGTGTAAAAGCAACACTGAAGTGTTAACAGCAGATGTCACTATAATCTCTACTGTGTAATCACATGTTGGCTTTCTGGAGGCTTGTATGGTTTGAGAAAGGCAGAAAGATCGGGTTTTCTCTACATGTCACCCTGAATGACTGACCAGGATTGGCCTTGGCATGTATTGCCTGGCTACTACTGTACTGTATTTTCAATCAATGCCCAGAAACATTAGTCATTCCATGAAACGCCTGGGTAGTCTCACAGAAGATCTCTTATTACAGCAATATTACTTCTTTAACAAATTGGTCGGAAAATATTTTGCTAAGGAGCTCAAAAAAACACAACTTAAAAGGGACTGTGACTATTCCCATTTTGATATTTCTATGCTCTGTCCGTGATCCAGACCCACCCAGCACTTTGGGCTCCTATTGCTATGAGAAGTGGAGCACTGCAGACGCACAGGTTATTTTCCCCCAGGCAGTAAAGCACACACAGGTTGCATAGGGCTGTTCAAGGGTATGACCACATCAGTTACGTTTTCCATGGTCTGCCACTGAGAAGGAGGAGGTTCTAGTCTAGACCACACCTCATCCTGCAATCTGCCACTGGCTGTTTCTTATTAGTGCTCCACTTCCTGCTTATTTGTTTTTTAAATGTAATTATCTCTTTGAAAACTTCAAACCATCCCACAATTAGTTTGACCAATTGTTTCGTGATGCTTCTCTTACAGAGCTTTTCATCTTAAAAAAATTAATAAGGTTATGCAAATGTCTCTATTCATTTCACTAAGTTCTACCTGTCCTTTGCGGATAGGATCCCTGAAGTTGCAGAATCCAGCTACATAAAGCTTCTTCCTCAAGCAGTCCCCTCCCTGTCTGCATGCCACAGAAAGTATTACGGATGGGGCAGGGGTAGTGTGCTCCTGAAGGCAATTTCTCAAATGTTACATTTTATCAGTGACGTGCAGTGAAGACCAGGCCCAGGGAGGCACAGCCACATCCATCCATCCATCCTCGCTCCCTCTCCCACCCCCGTCTCTCAAAGTGGATCCTACCTTCCTTGAAGCTAGGGCTGCATTTCTTTTTCACCTTCCAGGGCTAGGAGCACTGGAGAGCTGTTTTTCTTTTCTGCCTAGCACTCTCAGGTCGCTTTCTTTTAAGCTCCTAGCACACTCGCCACGCTAGCAGTTTGAACTATGAGCTGGAAGCTAGAAAAGATGGAGGCCTCCTGCACCAATAGGAAGATAGCTTGGCTGCAAAGGCGTTTGGGAGATGTAGTACGAGGGATGAGGAAATAAAGATGGCAGCCTCATACACCAATAGGAAGGCTGCTTGGCTGCAAAAGAGCCTGGGAGATGTAGTACGAAGGACGAGGAGCAACAGCAGCCATTTTGATTTATGGTCATTTCCATTCTTGTGGAGAGCCACGGTTTCAGCATGCTACAAGCATGCTAGGAACGTCACGTCCTGCTATCTTTGGGGTGAAAAACGCAGCGTAGCTAGCACTCTTCCCCCCCCCCTGAAATATTTTTTAAAATAATTTCACCTCTTCTTCCCCCACTCAGAGCTAGAGAGAGCTCAGCGACACACACCCCTGTGGCAGCTCGATAGCTGCTTCTCCTGCTGCTCTTGCCAGTCCCTGGGTGCAGGCTTCCTTCCTTTTTCTTGAGGTTTTTTTTAACAGAACTGAGGCCTCTCTGCCTGCTGCTTCCCCAGAGCTTGATGATGCAGGCGCCCTGCCTTTTTTTCATTGGAAGGCAGCCATGATTGCAGCCTAACTGATTAAGGCAGCTCTGGTGTATTGTAATGTGTGTCCGTGTGCTGCTTAACTCATTGACTGTGCTGGAGAGGAAAGGAGTGGGGCAGAAAGGCAAGGTATTTTTTTTAAAAAAAAATTGTTGGGTTTGGTGAGGCCCTGCCTCCCCTGACTGCACGTTCCTGTATTTTATAAGCCCTGAGAGGAGGAAATGTGTTTGGGGGGTGGGGATGGATGGAAAAGCTCAGTGGTAAAGCATTGTATGCAGAAGGTCCCCAGGCTCAGTCCCTGGCGTCTCCAGACAAAAGCATTAAGCTACACAGGTAAGACCCTCAGTCCCTGGAGAGCCACTTACTGGTCAAAGTAATCAGTAAACAGTGCTGAGCTGCACTAGATGGACTAATGTTTCAACTCCAGTAAAAGGCAGCTAGGCAGCTTCATATGTATACATGCAACATGCAAAAGATGGGGACCATAACAGTGAGAGCTAAGCGGAGATAACAGGGCAACCAACACTGTACAGACACATCCTTAAGACGAGGCTATTAGCATGTTGTCTGCTTTCAAACTATGATTAGGCTGGCTTGCATAGTGTGGCAATAAAGCTGCAAATCAGATTGACCAATGTGACTTGGAAATACAGTATATCTAATTTTTGGTTTGTTCTTTTGGGTTCAGTGCGGTTCTTCTACACCAATTTCCTGTAATAGCTTTTCTGTCAGGTTTTTTTCCCCTGTTTATATTGGTTCGTCTTACATAGTCACCAAAGCCAGTGTCTTCCCCCATAGTTACATCAGCAACGTCAAGCCATGAGGATGAGACACCACAAAAATGCTCTCCTCTCCTCAGCTTCAGTAGTGATTTTCAGCTGGGGGTGTGTGTTTGTGTGTGTCAGAACTCTCATCATTTGTGCAATGGAAACAACTTTTTCTTGCAGGGTTCCATCTTATTTATTGACAGTGCAATCCTGACTAAGGATCTGAGTCTGGGCTGACTGGCAGGCCGGAGGTCTACTCGTGGAAGGGGAAGCTTGTCCCTTTCCCCGAGTGTAAACTGGGGCCGGCCCTATCGGCCTCCTCAGATTAGAGGAGGCCACTAGCTGGCCCAGCGGGGAGGTGGATATGGCGGGAGCCATCCTCTGCCCCCTCCTGGGCTGGCTACACCAATGGCCCCCCTCCCTCACCCACCGAAACGCCCCCACGCATGCCGGGTCTGCACCTACCTTCACCGGCGGCTGCCCGGGTGTTCCTGTGATCGAGGGAGGTAGGCCTCTGCGCTGGCCTCCCTTGCTCCCGAGTAACCACAAACGTGTTTTATGGCACGTTCGCAACTGCTTCTGGCGACGGAACGCATTCCTCAGGATTGCACCTGAGGCTCTATATGAATTAAAACATAATTGCCAGTAGACCTGAGGTATGCCCTCACTAGAAAGAGCTCGCTACAGGAGCCCTTTTTTTGCAGAAAGTTAAACATTCTCTGCTATAAACAAGCAGCAGCTGTTAAATACTAGATGGGAAATTTGGGAATAATGCACAGTTTGCATGGCAAGCAAGTTTGCCATTTAAACTTTGGCATTCACATTTATTGAATACCATAACTTTTTGGGATTAACTGTAAACATACAGTGGAGGTGTGCCTGGGGAGTTGCAGCCAATTAGGGTTCTTGTCCATCATGTGATCCTACCTATTTACAACCACATGTCTCCACAAGTTATAGCACTTGCTGTTGCAAACAGTGGTGCATAAACAGCAAAAATGCTTTGTGTGTCAACTGTGCACTGGAAGCTCTTACATGCAGCATCACAGCATCAGTGTTGGGAACAGACTACTAAGGTGCTTTCATGTGTCGCAGATATATCATGGCAAGGCACTTTATACACTCCAATGGTCCCTTCCATGAAGCCTATAAGGCTGCTCAGCAGTTATTTTAATTGTACAGCTATCCTGAATACATACACGCCAGCAATTGAACACCCATTATGGTTTCATAGAGGACAAAGACTCACAAGGATTGTCAAATCTGACACAGTCAATATAACAGCTGGATCCACAGTATTCCCTGCTTCCCCCTACAATATGCCTGGATCAGCTCCAGAAGAATAATGAAAATATATGAAGCTGGCTTAAATTGAGGCCATTTGCCCGTCTACAGTCTTGTATCTTCTGAAAGAGAGTGTATCAAGGATCTCCCATGCTACATCTAATATGACCCACAAAATGGCCACATGAGAGGAGAAGAGGCAGAAGCGGCTCAAACACTTCCGTAAAAACCAGGGCCGTGGAGTCAGAGTTGTGGAGTCAGAGTCAGAAGCAATTTTGGGTGGAACTGGAGTTGGTAAAAATGTACCAACTCCAACTTAGATATAAAACCTTCAGAAAATTCTATTTTAACACTTTCATTACTGTGTGAGCCGCCACCGGCCTCACGCTTAGGGAGATTCAATGACACATTGAACCAGATGGTGTGGGAATAATGCTTTATACCTTTGGCTCCAGTACCTTAAGAATACAAACTGTCTACAACATAGTTTCTCAAACTGGTGGGTCATGACCCACCAGGAGAATGGATGCTGTTCCTTGCCACCTTAAAGGGCAGGGACAGTATGGCGATGGCAATCCTTTGGATCGTCACCACCAGGAAAAAAAAGAAATTTTCAGACGTACCAGGGGTCCTGACGGCTTTCAGATGGTGCGGGGAGACCTGCGGATCCCTCTGCAGGCCTCCTCGAGTTCTAGATCGCCGCTCTGCAGCGATTACAACCAGTTCCGGTTTTCGGACAAAACCCGGAAGTGGTCATAATCGCTGCGGAGCGGCAATCTAAAGCTCAAGGAGGCCCGCAGAGTGTCCGCAGGCCTCCCCGCACTGTCCAGAAACCGTCAGGACCCGGTGAGTTAAACAAGCACACTTTCCCCCCCCCCGCCGGCAGCACGATCCCTGGGATCGCTGCCGCAGCTGTCCCCACCCCCGCAAAAACTCAAAGTTCTCCCCACCTCACAGGGAGAAGTTTGAGAACCACTGGTCTACAAATCAACCAATTTCTGCAAGGATGCCGGGATGTCAGGTAACGTTCACTCTAATTTTTCCCCCACTGTGAGGAACATTTACGGTAACTACCCGAACAGTCTATACCCACTATAATCTTAAAATGGGCAATGGCCAGTCTGACCACTAGGCAGTAAGTGAGGTACTGCTGAAAAATCACAACTGAGACGAGCAGGTGGCATGTTTACCAGGCATGATAAAGAACTACTGTATTTAATCGGTATGCAGTTAGTTTTTTTTTTAATGAAACATACTTATATTGTACTTAAATATAGGTTATAAGGCTAAACAGTAGCCTGATTCATGTGGTGGTGATGAAATGTCTTATTAGATTTACTATTATATTGAGCTTTTATGAAGGAGTCAGAAATTTAAAAATGGAGGAGCCAGAGTTTAGAGGTTTTGTGTACTCTCCACAGCCCTGGTAAAAACCACTCAGCTGAGCAGGCAGTCCACTTTAAAACAGAAAGGCAACTTGTACAGCCATAGTAAAACACTTTCCACAGTGTATATGAGTGTGTACAACTCTTCCATGTCCTGCATATCACACCATTGTCAATTGTGTTCTTACAAATATTCTGCTTTAGTCCTTATACAACTGTGTTTCTTCTCTCTCTCTTTTCTTTTAAATCAATAGAGCTAATATCTATTTTTTCATGTGATTCTCTATATACTAATGTGGGGAGACAGCAAGCAGAACCACAACTGCTGGCCCACTCTGACAGAGATACACCTGCTTGCCATGCCCACTGCATGCTCAGCTTTTAGGAGGACAAGGTCCTCCACACATACTCCACACAAGCAGGAAGCCTGATTTTCCAGCGTTCCCACTTGCGTTGAGCAGACACACGGCTGCCGAGTGGGTGGGTGTCATGGCGGCAAGTCATTGTGCAGGGCCAGCCAGCAAGGTCCCGCTCCCCCGTCCTCAGTAAACACAAAGGGATGACATGAACAGAAGACTAGTGCTTTGCAATACAGTGGGATGGTTCTCGTTTAATTTTTATTATCCACTAAGCAGGAACCTAATTTGATTTCAAAACTGCTGCTTATATATACACAAACACTTAGCAGCTAACTTAGCTCTATTCTTGATTTCCTGAGTGCGGTAAACAATTTAGTCCACTGCTGGAGCAAGTTATGTTCATCTAATCGACTGTAACCACATGAGAAGGCACTTATTTTTATCTATTTGACAGAAACAGCCATGTTCAACCAAATATGCAATGGGCTGTTCTATAAATGTCAGCACTACATATCTTATGAAATAGGCCCTTGTGAAAGTGTTTGCAATACAGTTTATTTGGCATCACTGGTGCAACCCATCTGTGTCCAATTCCATTTCTTGTTTTCAATCTGTAAAGGAACAATCATTTCAAGTATCATAGCATGAATGCTGACCACCAGTTTTCAGAATGGACTGACCTGAATTGTCTCCCTTTTCAAGCATTTCACATGCTTGAAAAATATCCCAGGTTAGCATGATGTTGCTGGTGAACCCATTTTGTTGCTCTTAGGCCAGGATTAGCTACATGGCTGAGGGCGAGGTGGCACTGTCCGCATCACTGATTTCCAGCTCCTAGTGCTCAAGATCAGTTTCTGCTGAGGACTAGCTTGTGAAGTTTTAAAACAAGGATAACCGAGAAGTTAACACAGGCCTTCACTCTCACTTCAACAACAAAGATGGTCATAGCCTATGGCCATCTTTGTTGTTGAAGTTCATAGCTACTCCCACCCCTGCCTTCCCCTCTCCAGTCCTTCATCTGTTTCCTCCCTCCCCTCCTGTGCTGAACAGGACTTCAGATATCCACACAGCAGGTTGGAGGCAGATGATAAAACAGAAGAGGTTAAAGGTAGGAGAAGTCACAGCTGTGTAAGCTGTGGCTTGGGGACCCAGAGGGAGCCACCATGTCTGTCCTAACTCAGACAGACATAGGAGCAGCAGAACGGGGAATGGTGTACTGGCATTGCAGTCTGGATGCCTTCCATAGGGCTTGGCAAGGGCAGGGGGTAGGTCTGGAAAGAAGGGCTGTTTACTTCCTGCTTCAGGTCGAGCCAGGCTTGTTGCAAGGAAAGCAGACCTGCAGAAGTTCTCCAGAGCAGCATCCTCCACAAGCAACCCGAGTCAAGGAGTCTCCCCTCAAACAAGCCACCCCATTATTCCTAAATTTTCTTTGGTTCCAAACCCTCCTTGGCCATCAAAACCAGGGCGGAGGCAAAAGTAAGGGCATCCCCCTAGTGGCCAGGCTGAGGAGCTGCAGCTTGATAACAGCGAGCCCTCTAGGAAATGTAAATCAAGATTAACTTTTTGGGGATGGTACATGCAGGAGAAAGGATGATGTAGATGGCTGTTAAACCCCCAAGGTAGGAGCTGGAACAAAGGGCTCCACCTTCATCTCTAGGGCCCCTTATCACAAGCTGTCTAGTTTTATACCTCAAAAGCCTATGCCTGCAGTCAGTGTGACAAGATGGCAACCTTACATCTATCTGGTATCAGAAGTCACAGCAGAATATAATGTCATTTTTGTGCACTACAGGTTAATGTCTCACCAAAAGAAAGAAAAAATCTCTCTCTCTGCTGGTCTTCATCTAGATAAGATTGTGCCGTAAGAGTAATGTGTGTCTCAAGCAGCAGAAGGTTATTGTGGAACTCAGAACTTTCAGAACAACCCAAGGGCAAATTAACAATTTTTTCCCCTTAAGAAACAAGACTTCTTTAGAAATGAATATAAATTCAGACAAGTTTGAATAAAAAACCACAAATTTCAGAAGGGTAACCATCATGTTTGGGGGTGTTTGCTTTACCAGACTAAATACTGTGTACTTTAAAATCTAGTAGATTTATTGTGCCATAAACTTTCATAGAGTCCACTTCATCAGATCCATGAAGTATTATCCTCAGTTGGCAGCTTATACACCCACATGGGTTCAGAGGAACACACAGTGGTAAACAATGGGACCAAAAGGCCTAGAAATGCAGGAGGCACAGTCTGCGCCTAGAAATAGCAAGGCTTGCGGATATCAAATCTGAGCTATCTAGAAATGTCACAGCATGTACTTCTTGCATTTCATGGCTATGTGGCCCCACTGTACTACAATTTTTTTATACCTATATATGAACAAGACATGAATCTGATGCCATGAACTCTGGATCACAGAAGTTATGTCACAATAAATCTTTTCACCATTGAAGGCGACAAGACTCTTTGCTATTTTGATAAAAGAGCACTAAGTTATATTTCTAAAGCAGAGGTTCCCAAACTGGGGCGGGAACAATGGGTCGCTACTACCTTAAGGGGAGTGGCAACCTGCGGTGACGTCGACGGCGTGTGCAGGATCGCACTGCCGCCACCATGAGACAAAAGTGCTTTTTCTGACCTTCCTGAGGGGTTTGCTGGTCCTCCAGGGGGTGCGGGGAGCCTGCGGACCCCTATGCAGGCCACCCTGCGCGTCAGAACGGCCCTACGACGCGATCGCGACCCACTTCCGGTTTTATCGGCGCGGTCCCTGGAGTGCTGTAGCTGCTGTCGGGGGGCCCCGCAGCAACTTACAGCACAGAAAGCCCTACCTGGAAGTTTGGGAACCTCTGTCCTAAAGGTATTTTGCGTGAATGGAATGCACTTCCATTCACACAAGGGGGAGCACTTTTTGCTGATCCCCTTTCTCTCATCAATTCCCTGTACCACAATCCCTCCTGCTCCAAAGGGTCCCCCAACCCTCGGGAGTAGATTTTCAAGGTGCTGCTGTGGAGAGGAGAGGGTGGGGAAGTTCCCATGCAGGAACATCCCTCCCCACGATACAACCCACTGAAAACTAACACTGTACATCGACTTAACTCAAGAAGTTAAATGCTAGCAGTCAGGCTAAAACTCTTGAAAGTTATAAGAATACGAATAAAGCACCTAAGGATGGATTCCGCAGATCAACGTTCCTCTCACTCTAGGAACACTGGCTGGTTCCACACTCGGGCTCTGTAATGTTGCTGAAGCACTGCTTTTTCACTATTGGGTAGAAGCACAACTTATCCGCATGACACTTAATAGAATGCTTTCTCTTCATTAATATCTTGCCATTTTTGCCCCACAGAAGAGGCAAATGTAGTAAATATTGCTGAGGTAGGATTGTAGCCCGTCAAGGTATCAACAGTGGCAGCACCAACCCGACTTCCCTGCTCTCACTTAGTGCCACATTTCTCCACCGCTACACACTAAAGTTTCCACCCAATGGGAAGCTCCCCCCTCCCCCATTCCAGTATGCTTCTCCACTGCTGCACCCTGAGCCTCCTTACCGACTCTTACCTGCCTTCCCTCCTGAGAGCTAAATTGGAAGGATGCCTTGAGGCTTCACAGGCAAATCACTTAGCCAAACTACAGGGGACAGGCTAAGCATTCAATTCCATTCAAAGCTTGAAAAGTCACCAAATATCAGACTAGAGTACAACTCAGAAAACACTGGCATGCAACAATGTCATCTGACCTTTGTAAAAAGTGAGTGAGTGAAGGACAGCAATTCAGCTAGGAAAACAGCTAGTATCAAACCAATCATAGTCTTTCAGACATGCAGGATTGTGTCCTTAGCAAATGGATACAGCCAAGCACAACGGACCACATTCCTTTTGTTTGGAATGTTCCTTATTTGGAAAAGAGTTCTATGATAAGTACAATGGCATACCCCACACCAAAAACTAATTAAAAAATTATTCTTTGAAGTTCTTGCCATGAACAATGACTGATATGTAGACAGACATGGGAAGCGTAAATGTTCTAGAGGGACTCTGATTATCTCAGCTGGTCTCCCAAAATATTTGCACACCTGTCTGACATGACAGTATAACTTCCTCAGGCTGTTCTTATAAGCCATGCTGTGCTAGGGTAGAGTGGACAACAAATAACTTAATAACTTCCCAACAAATAACTTAAAACAACCACCCTCCCTTATCACCCCCACTTGACACCCCTCTCCTTCCTATCCCACCTCCGTGACTATACACTTCCCCTCCCCCCACTAATAGTCTCCCATGCCACCTCCCCCACAAGTATATACCTATCTATATAAGTATGTTATTAGGGAGAAGACAATTGTGTTTTTTTCTTGATGCTTTTATTTTATTTGACATCTAATGTTAAATACAAGCTAATCTGTACTTATGAACATTTATTTTACTTTGAAACCAAGAAATTCCAAATTAGCTGCTTTTTAACTGGCCCAGCATCCTTCCTGCCAGATAAAGTTTTATGCATATTTCAAAAGTCCAGTTTAATTGTATCCCATTTGTTGAAAGAGCAATATTCTTGTTTACTGCTTTGCCTAAATAGGCCCTTGTGTCAAAATTCAGTGGGAGAAGGTTTCTTGATCCTTTGTTCTAGGTTTAGCTCTAAATTACTGGAAGTGGGTCCAGGTCAATTAAGAGTTTGCCAAAATAAAATGCAAGCTTGTCGTGTCCAAACATTTCCAGTAATGGAAGTGGCCAAGGCTTCTTGTTCTCATTGAAGTACATTGTAGGCAGCTTTGAACATGAAGACCCCTGAGACAGGCTAAGACAAAAGGTTGAATCTCCAGTTCACAAACCAGGGATTAAAACAACAAAAAAACTATGTGAACTATCAACATGGGCTGATCAGAGGAAACAGTTTTGATGGTTTTCAGCCTGCAACATTTGTTGATGGTGATTTTAGTTTATACACCTGCTAGATAAGACCTTTATCAGATGTTGTGTCAATATTTTAAACCTAGGTAATAATAGACAGACTAATAAAAACAGAGCCACAAGCAGTGTGTAATGATTTATGCATTTTAACTCGCAATGCAGTTAGGTCTTCTTTTATTTGCCCATTCATTTTAATGTACTAATTTACACACAGCACAACCCAGGTTCACGTATGCCAAAAGGTGAAGGGTAGCACAAGAGAGAAGAGTGTGTTGGGATCTGTTGGAACGAAGGATCTAAGGGGGTAATTAGGAGATCCCTGCCTTTCTCAGCAGCCAGAACAGAGATAGTTACTGCCACCAAGAACTCTAGGATGCCTTTGCAACAGGTAGCAGCTCAGCATGGATACCTCCCAAAGCCACTGCTAAATATTTGGCATGAGTCTGTTAACATCTCTTTGCCACAAAGATGCTGCACACAATTCAGGCAGACAAGTAGAGATAATCACAGAACTATGAGGCACTGGAGTGGTTACAACTGTTCCCTCACTGTGCATGAGAGGTATGTGAATGGCTATGACTAGGCTTACCAGATCTCCAACCGGGACAGAATGCTAGACCTTTAGGAGAAGGAATGTGGACAGGTGTAGCTTGTTAAACCCTTAGAGCACAATCCTAGGCATGTCTACTCAGAAGCAAGCCCCATTGTGTTCTGAGTAGACATGCCTAGGATTGTGCTCTGAGGTTTAACAAGCTACACCTGTCCACATTCCTTCTCCTAAAGGTCTAGCACTCTGTCCCGGTTGGAGATCTGGTAAGCCTAGCTATGACAGTATGGAACTTGGGGCCCCATGGCTTTGTTGGCCTCTATGGAAACAGCTAGGCATGCATGCATGCATGCATGCATTTGGTGAGCGCCTCTATGGTGACTAACACTTTGGCCATGAAGCACACTGACCAGACAGTGGAGTACAAGACTACCTTAGCAAGGTGCTCCACTGTTCTTAGCCAACACATTTCCCCAGTACTGCTTGGCTGGCTGCACCACCTCCCACCTGCAGCAGCCCCAAGTGATCCCTAGACATTTGATCTAATAGCCTATGAGGGAGCTGGCATGACCAAATGGATCACGCCCCAGAAGGGTCTACTTCTGAAGCCCCACCACAGGAAATGGCATGTAAGCCTGCTGTGGGGACACTTAATCCCCGCCTACAGGGGATGACTATGCTAGGTTCTGACCCACTGTTGCTGGTGCTGAGCAGGGTATGCTTGACTATAGAAAAGGACTTGTCCCTGCTGTCTAGATCACCCACTGCCATGAAAGGATGCCCAGACATTTAGTGTTGACGCAAGATTTGGGTTCTCATCCGTGAAGGTGGCCCTCACCGATGAATGAGGCCAACGCATGGGGATCCATTAGCATGTTCCAGCATGCAAGAGGCAATGAATCTGGTGCAGAAAGAACAGAATGAAATTCAGCATCAGGCATGTCCACAGTGACCCTCTCAGCTCTAGGGCAATCAAAGTGGGGTGGTATTGACCTGGCTCTTTGCTTGAGGAAGTTGGAGCGTAGGCTACCATAAGCTACCAAGAACTATCTGTGATGGTAGAGGACTCCGAGACAACATCTGGTGAAGCTCACGCCTGGAAAATGCCCAAGGATCACAGATCTAGTGAAGAAGAAGCCCAAGCATTTGAAGAAGGAAGCCCCAATAGCGCTTCAGAAAGAGGGAGTCGTAGGGAGGCCTCTTGTAGCCAGATATCAGAGAGCTCGATCTTGATAAGGCCATTGCTAATGTAACTTCCTTACTAGCCAGCCCCAGAGAACTCCAGCAGCTGTGGCTCCCATTATTGCGTGTTCTAGGTGCCATTTAGAACATTCCAAGTGCATGCACATGGGCATCCATCCCATGGCCTGTAAAGAAGACTTCTTCCAGAACAGGCTAGTGTTCTACAGCTTCAATAGGCATGAACTGGCCTGCAACCATACATGTAGGAAAACTGTCATATATGCCTACTTCTGTGGAAGAGGGCATGGATGTATACATTTTCAGATGGCTAAACTACACCAAGCTAGTTGTCAGGCACAGCAAGTGCAAGTAGTGTAGGATGGAAGCAATTTACAAAACTGTAACTACATCAACATCTTTCCCCTGCCCCTTGCAGGGGAGAAGGTGCATGCATCTCCTGCTCTGATGATAATCTATGTTTGATCTCCCAGAACAACCTGGCTCAATTTCAAATGTTGTCAGCATCTCTAAATTTGGTATGTGTAGTCTGAGCAAGAGCTGAAATATCTCATTTGTTTAAATGTCTCTGCCTGCTTCCAGACAATCTGAGTAAACATTCACCATGAATGTCGTGTGTCTAACCATCTTCAGTTTATCATGAGCCTGGCTGTTCTTTTCACTGATTGAGAAGAACCTATTGGCCCCTGCTTGTCTACTCCTACCCCCACTCAGATGATAGCTCTGCCACATAATCAAAATCCACAGGATTTGAACATGGCCAGTTGAGGACAAGTAGAATGGAATTCAAGCCATTACTGGAATTCCAATTTGAGACAGCTCTAGAAAAGACCTTAACAGCTCTTTGCTTGTCCTCTTGGGTCTGATGCTTGACAGGAAATGAGTTTGAAGGGTTCGGAGGGAGGTCACAGAACTCACATCACTGCCAGCTGCTCTGATGACCCTAACAGCATGTTTTGAGAAACCCGATACCCTTGCTTATTATTAAAGCCCTCTCTCCTTGGAGAAGTCACGTCAAAAACTGGGTTCCACCAGACACATGGCTAGCCTATTACAGTACATCCTTTCCAGTCCACATGCTTCTCAAATGGTGCTTGTTATATGACCTAAGATGGTAACTATGTGAAAAATGTTGTGTTGTAACTTGGGGCTGATCACACAGGAATCATCTGTTTACAGGAACAGTCCTGGTTTGTTTTGTTTGCAGCACTTGTTGTGCCTTGTCCTCCACACCACTTCCCCTGTGGAACTGAAATGAGATCTAGAAATTCCTGAAGTCTGATATCCAAATTCTGCGAAGTGTAATTAGCAAAAAATAGTGAGTTGGTAAAATCCAGAGGGTGGGTTGCAGCAGACCAAGCATTTCTGTTCTGAAGTCCAATATTTAAAAGTAAAGTAACACGTCTACAGAGGTGTCACTAGGGTTTGCGTCACCCAGCGCGAGAGCTCATCGCGTCACCTCAGTGGTGTTACTGGGATTGGTGTCACCCGGCGCAGAAACTCATGGAGTTTTATTTATTTCACCCATGAATTTTATTTATTTTAATATACTGTATAACTACAGCTCACCCACAAATCAATAACCAACAAAAAACCAGTGGCCAACTTGATGACTCAACACACACAATTGAAGAAGAGCTCTAGTATTGGCTCCAATACACAGAAATGAGAGCTGACATTTAACACCTTATTGGTTCCATACTGTGTCATAACACCTCATTGGCTCCTGGAACAATCAGTCTCATTGGTCTGTTTTGAGTTAAGGAAATCCACTTTTTGTTACATAAGGCAATTGTGTTTTCTTGTTCTGGTTATTTGGCCATAATGTTTGATAGAATAAAGATAATTCAATACAGAATAAACAAACAATACAGTTTGATAGAATAAAGATAATTCAGAGGCTAGCTACGCCTCTGTTCCAGCCCTCTCACCATGCTCGTAGTTTCAACTGTGAGCTCGATGCTAGAAAAAATGGCGGCTTCCTGCACCAATAGGAAGGTAGCTTGGCTGCAAAGGAGCTTTGGAGATGGGAAATAGTACGAGGGGAAATAGTACGAGGGGAAATAGTACGAGGGATGGGAAATAACGATGGCAGCCTCATGCACCAATAGGAAGGTGGGAGATATAGTGGGAGGGACGAGGAACAACAGCAGCCATTCTGATTGGTAATTTCCGTTCATTTTGAAAGCCCCCGGTAGCAGCAATATCAAGCATGCTAGGAGCATCACTTCCTGCTATTTCCAAGTTGAAAAATAAATGCAGCCTATGAGTAGGTTTACCAGATTTTCCTGGTTCTAAACCTGGTTCTACTGAATTAACAGGTAGCAGGTTGCATATAGCTCTTGGATTTTTCCTACATCATCATCTTGAATTGAAGGAGACCATAAGGCAAGAATCAACTGTTACCATCACAGAAATAGCAAAGTTTTGGCAAAAAGCCCAATGAGAGATCATCAAAACTGCCAAACCAAGCTTGAAAAAGCTATTTGAAGAATGGCGACTTCTGAAGAATAAAGCGTGAACGTCACCAACTCAGCATGCAAGAGAGTTAGCTTTTGTTTCCAAACTCGATCTTTTTGATGTTGCTCATCCTGATGCATTAACCAAGACATCAGTATTACAAGAAGACAAGGATTTTTTGATAGCCCAGAGAAAAAAGGAAGAATTGGGTCAATGGCTGAAGTAGATAAAACGCTTGCTGTTAAAGAGAAAAAGGCTACTGAGAGGAAAAAGTCCATGTCAGACGACAGCAAATGAAGCAAATGAGACTGTCAGAAGATTCTATAGCTGAACTAGCTTCATCTACTGATTCTGAAAACAGCTCAGCAGAAGATGGTGATGAAAAGATGGAAACTGAAGAGAATGCGATTGAAGAAGCTGTTGGAGACATCAAATTTGAGGTCACCCGGAGCAATGCACTATGACCGCTGGATGTCAAATGCTGGATGCCAGCATACAGCCTCAAGATCTGGATGTTCAAGACTCAATTAAAAAAAAGAGAAAGGATTACGTGATGTGTGTGTTTTCGCAGTATGTGTCAACCTGAAAGCCTGGATCTCTGCACCTCAAGCTTCAAGCGCTCCTTACAATGACCTGTTGCTGTTGAAGTCGCTAATCGAATATTCATCAATCCATTCAGCCATCTCAAAGTCAACAACACGTAGGTTTTCCAGTCACTTGTGGTATTTGTCATAGGAACATGTTGGTTTAGCTTTCTTCGAAAGTCAGGTCAGTTCGTCGACCAAAAGACTGATGATGAGTGCCATGCAGAATGAAGGAGACGAAGACCAAGAAGATCAAAATCATTCCAAGCGAATCAATGTTGCTCTTCATTCATTCAAGAACAAAAACTTGGAAGATTTTGTTACAGCCAAGTCAATGACACTGTTCCGAATGTTAGAACTTCCAGATGAATTTCTCCTGGTTGATACAGACTTGTGGGAGGTCAGAGACGACTACAAGCAGGCTATAGAAACAATCAAGTCTCTAAAAGTTGTTAATGACCATGCTGAATTTGGAGTGGCACTCATTCAGGAGTACTGTGGATTAATAACTCATGATGAAATGCAGCTACAATTTCTGCTGCAAGTTGTTGAGGACCATCATAGAATGTACCCTAACAGCAGGATACAGACTCTGTCTGAGCCTCTGTGAAAGCAATAAATTTAGAGTTTGCTACTGTCAGACTGATAACATGAACAATAAACTGAACACATTATCCAATATTAATATATTTCAATATATACTGAGTTGTTTATAATAAATTAAAATATACTCATAATTTCTTGAATTTTCATAATTTTTGTAATCTTTGAGTCACTTGAGCTACCCCTAAACATAAAAATTTATAGCTCAAACTTTTAATATAGTGTTTTTATATCAAAAGGAACAAATTAAGGGGGTAAGACTCGAAAAAAGAAATATTTTTTTTTACTTTTAAGTTCCACCCTAATGTATGTACATGGCAGTTAAAATAAACTCCTGCTCTGTGCCTCTGTGTATGTACCTTGGTGGCACTGAATTAAAAACAACAACAGCATGCATTGGATGGATGCTGAACACATGCAAGATAAAACTTGGAAGACTTTAAAACAGACAGTCTTTAAGTAACTTACCGTAGTTTGAGAAACTCTGATTTGGGAGAATCATTGAAATTCCCTCACAGATGTTCTTCAAATCTTCATCTCTTGCTTCCTCAAGAATAACTAAGGGAATATAAAAACGCCATTCTTCCATATTTCAAGCCAATCTTAAACTATCCTTAAAATCCTTCTTTGGAATCATGTCTGCCAAATCTAACACTTCATGGCTGCATTCCTTTCTCAAATATTGAAGCAGATCCATGCATAAGGACCAATGAATTTATGTCAGCGACGGCACAATCCTAACGATGAACTGTACTAAGCTGGCGGAACACATGCTGCGCCAGCCTATCCCAGCCTAGGGTGTCAGAAACGTGCTGTAAAGTACGATCACGACACCTGGAGAGTAGGTGGTGCCAGCACCAAGGCTTGCGCTGCCACTCCAACGCCGAGCCCAGCACCCTGCGCTACAGAGCATTATGATCTGCTCTGAGCGGCGTGGCGGCTGGGGGAGGGCAGGGAGGGGGGAGGGCATGGGATTGGGCTGCCCGACCCAGAAGGAGGCGGAATCAGCGACGCTACTGCGTACCATATCCTATCCCCCCTCCCAAGCCTTTTCCCCTGACACAGGGCTTCTCGGTTCTCTGCCAGCTAAATAGCTGGCACAGATCCGAGTAGCCCCATCGCGCAGGTAAGCGCAAATATCCACTTACCTTGAGGAGGCTCCGGCCTGCTCCTATCCAGAACAGGATATACCGTGTGCCTGGCGGCCACGCTGCACCAGCACTGGATAGGATTGGGCTGCCCACTGAAGCAAATGGCTACATATTTTCTCCATGGTATTTCAGCAGCCATGATTGAGGAATAGGTTCTACCTCTGTCTGTCAGACAAACTGTTACAAATATAGAGATATTCATGTTCTGTCTTCCCATCCTTCCATCCTGAAAGCAGGGGTGGATATTGAAGCACATGTACAACTGGTACAAAAGTGAGATAAGAATACGTATGTCTGTTGATTTTCTGTTACTAGTTTATCTGTTTCGCCACAGGCGTTTGCCCATACAGGCATAAAACGTCGTAGGCACTGTGGATAAAATGGAGGAACATACATGATACAGTAT
The DNA here is from genome assembly GCA_026170595.1 of Plestiodon gilberti rubricaudatus. NCBI lineage: Eukaryota > Metazoa > Chordata > Lepidosauria > Squamata > Scincidae > Plestiodon > Plestiodon gilberti. The sequence goes on along the minus strand of JANXHW010000001.1, from coordinate 230,936,595 downwards.
ATACAAATGCATTCAATCAGTAGCTCAGCTGTAGAGAACCTGCTTCACATGCAGAAGATTCTCAGATTCCATCCCTGGCATCTCCAAGTAGGGCAGAGAAAATTCCTGTCTGAAACCCTGGAGAGCCACTGCCAGTCTGTGTCAACAATACTGAGCTAGATGGATGATAGATAATCTATAATCTAGATTAGCTAAATTATACGCTAATGGGTTATGATGCTGTCTGTGATGGATCAGGAGAGAGATCTTGGGGTACTGGTGGACAAGTCGATGAAAGTGTCGACCCAGTGTGCGGCGGCGGCTGTGAAGAAGGCCAATTCCATGCAATATCATTATGCCCTTGTACAAATCGATGGTAGGGCCATATCTGGAGTATTGCGTCCAGTTCTGGTTGCTGCATCTCCAAAAGGATATAGTGGAACTGGAAAAGGTGCAGAGGAGAGCGACCAAAATGATTCGTGGGCTGGGGCATCTCCCTTATGAGGAAAGGCTACAGCGTTTGGGGCTCTCCAGTCTAGAAAAAAGGCGCCTGAGGGGGAACATGGTTGAGACATATAAAATTATGCACGGGAAGGGAGAGAGTGGATAGAGAGAAGTTCTTTTCCCTCTCACACAACGCTAGAACTAGGGGACATCCACTCAAATTGAGTGGAGGGAGTATTAAAACAGACAAAAGAAAATATTTCTTTACCCAGCGTGTAATTAGTTTGCGGAACTCCTTGCCTCAGGATGTTGTGATGACACCTGGCCTAGATGCCTTTAAAAGGGGATTGGACAGATTTATGGAGGAAAAGTCCATCACAGGTTACAAGCCATGATGGGGATAAGTAACCTCCTGGTATTAGTAATAATGCCAGATGCAAGGGAGTGGCAACAGGATACAGGTATCTTGTTGTCTTGTGTGCTCCCTGAGGCATCTGGTGGGGCCACTGTGAGATACAGGAAGCTGGACTAGATGGGCCTTTGGCCTGATCCAGCACGGCTGTTCTTATGTTCTTATGACCGATGGTCTGACTCAGCATAAGGCGGATTCATGCATAAGCTGAGTAAATTCCTGTTGCTCTCTCTCTCTCTCTCTCTCTCTCTCTCTCTCTCTCTCTCTCTCTCTCATATTTACATAGTCAACAGGGGAAATATAGTATGGATTTTTTCACTACTTAGTATGCTATTTCTATAAAAGGCTAATGAACATTAGTTGAGGGAAAACATATAAATGGAGACTTGATATTAAAAACCCTGGCAGTGATGTCTTGGAGGATATCTAAAACCAAGACATCTAAAACCAAGAGGACATATCCCAGGATAAGATAGAGAAAAATGAAAGCACAATGCAAGGCTAATACACCAACATGTAGAGAGCTACCTCTTGCCAAAATATACCCATGACTACGTACTTCACCATGTGAGCTCACAGTTGGTGATGGGCTTCAACAGCCCCTATGGGCTTCTGGTAAACGAGGCCTTAGTGGACAGAATCCAAGAATGTTTCCCATTGCTTGAAAGGGATTAGTTTCCAAGGGCCAGGACAGCTCATCCTGGCTGTGCAACTTGCATAGGGCTGGCATCTGACAACGAATACAGCCCCCCCCCCCCCGGTTTCCACAGATCTGGTACCTGTGAATTCACTTATCTGTGGATCCGGGATCTGCACCCCCCATACCCCTTACCTTTATTTCTTGCTTAAACAAACAGCTCTTGCTTAAACAGAACGCTATAAGCAGCAGCGTGCTGCTTATAGCATAGAGCCAGAATGATTCTAGCAAGGAGCCTCAGTACTAGAGAGGCTCTGAATGCTAACTGGAAGCGGAAATTGCTTCCTGTTAACATTAGGAGCCTCTCTAACACCAAGGCTGCTTGCTGTTTTAAGCAAGAACTGTTTGTTTAAGCAAGAAATAAAAGGTAAGGGCAGCAGGGGGGCATTCGCCCCTATCTGTGGTTTTCACATATCCGTGGGGGGCCCTGGAACGTATCCCCCACGGATACAGGGGCCCAACTGTATCAGATATTCTCCATATATACAGCATGACAGAGGATGACTTAGAAACTGAGCAAGCCTCAGGCCTGTGAGCTACCAGCACTGTCATTCCATATTCAGCTATGCTCAAATTTCTCTTGGATCTCTGCAAAGGAAGGCAGCTCTCTGCTTTTCATTAACTAGATGGTTAAATCAGAGAAACCTGCTTCTACTCAGCTATACCCCACCATAGGCCTACCTCTAGTTTTTAGCGTTGGGTTGCCCTGCTATTCAAGTTGATCACACTACAGCATTAGAATGAACTAGTCTTGATGATGGGATCCCAACAAAAAACATTCCAGGTTTGATGTAAATTACACTTTCCAGCAAAGGAATGGAATGGAATGGAATACAGAAGATGATGGAGCTCCACAGGGAAGCAACCTTGATTTGAAGAAAGACAGCAAAGAGAAACAGGAACTGGAACACATACACAGAAACTTCTATTCCTTTAAAAATGTCAATGTTTAAGAACAAGTTGTAAGTTTATGTGTGGTCTGACCCTTAAATCTAGAGCATCAAGTGAGGGTGAAGAAAATAATCCAATTGGTCAAGAAGCAGCACAACAATTGTATAATTAATTATCTATATGTTAGGCAGGGATTTTTCATAAAAGGACAAGCTGCCCCCAAACTGAAAAAGAATGAAAATAGCTTCAGCTATGTTTCTCTTTGCAATAGCAACAAAGAAACAAAACAAAAATGTGAGTTATTTTAATTGTTCCCATCTGGTTCCCTGGGGGATACCATGTTCCTCAGCTTGTGGGCAACAGAACCAAGGAAGTTGTCCTATATTCATCTGCAGATACTCTGCTCAGAAACATGGAATGCACAGAAGACCAGTAAAAATGAGATCAGAGATTGGTGTGGAAGGTCAAATGTAGAATCTGAAAAGAACACACCTCCAAAGAAGGGACTCAGATGGTCATGTCGGGGCCAAGTCATATGATCTCACTGTGAACTAACTCTTCACATAGACTGCATTTTGCTTTATTTAATGATTCTTTACAAAATGTCAGCTACTAACATATCAATGTACAATCATTAAAAGAACCAAAAGACCACGGTTGGCCAAGGGTGCTCAGAAGATGGAAGGAAATTGATCAAGGATACTTTAGGCTTCCTGCATGCAGTCGTAATAATGGATATTTAAGTACAGATTGGACAATTTTGACTCACTAAGCCAAACATAGCCCATAAGCCACGTCCCATGACCTACTACGCAACTGCCTGTGAGAGGCTTGGAAAGTGCAAGAGCCAGCAGCCAGGATGATGACTGCACTGTGACAGAAACATCTGGAGAAATGGAGATTTCTAGGAGATGTCTCATGGAATGCTTGTAAAAATCTAATTGAAAAATGGATTTATGTCCAGACTGCCTATGTAAACCGTCTTGAGTCTGTCAAGAAAGGAGGTATATAAATATTGTAATAAATAAAAATAAATAAATTACAAGCAGAGTTTCCACATGAAACACATGAACAGCTTGCACTGTGGGAGAAACAGCTACAAGGAGCAATTTAAAAAATGACCACAGCATTGCAGTTCTTGTGCGCGCCTCACATGTGCCCGGCCATCACGTGCTAAATGATCCTAAGTGTATTTATTCAGAAGTTTACATGTAGGAATTAAGCATGGAGGAAGGACTGAGTCACTTTTCTGTACAGCACCTAGAACACTAGTGCTGTTAAATATTCAGTAGTTGTAGTAAGCATCCCAGCGCACTTGGTTTCCCCCACATGCCTCACAGGCCAGCCCTTCTCTCTTTCTCGGCTTGAAGACGCTATCCGTGTTCCCGTCACACATGGCAGCTAGATGTTCTCCAGCCTCAGATTTATTTTAAGCAGTTAATCATAATAATTTTTTTGTGTTTGTTTAGCCACAGGATGTTTAAGATTCCATGTTTTTGCCCTTTTTGCAGCTGCTCTTATTGCTTGCCTGTATTTGTGCTGCCTTGCGGCAGCTTCCTAAGCATTTCACAACAGGATGAAGATCAAAAGCACCCAATAAAGATTAGAAAATGACAAAAAGCTAGATATATTTCAGGCAGATATATTTCTGGGGCTAGAAGAAGTCCTCTCTTGAACCTTCTGTGGAAGTGGTACTCCAGGCTCAGACAGCAATATAGGCTATACGTCAAACTGTTTTGTTGCATTGCTCTCCTGAGAAGTAACCAAGGGCCAAACTAGATGGTTGGCAAATTAAATAATGAATAAATAACATAGCAGTTAAAGGCTGATCTACACCAACTCTGTTTGCATTTGGAGGCTCGTGAGTGTAGGGGACAGAACGCCCCGCCCTGAGACGCTGCCCTGGGCTCCACCAGTTTCTTCCATGTGTCGTCTACCCGCTTGTCCCTCCTGATTGGTCACTTGCTGCCCCCCTGTGATAGGTTCGCTCCACATCCCACCCTCACTTTCTTCTGATTGGCCGAAAACGGCCAAAAGAGCATGGTCCACGACCGATCGCAGCGGAACTTGGGAGAGCGCAACTCTCCAGCATTCCGTGGTGATTGGTTAAAAAGGAAGCCACACTGTTCCGCACGCACCCAGGGTGCGCCGGGATTCGTGCAGTGTAGATCAGCATTAAGGCTTAACTGGCTGCAGCAAAAACTCAACCAGAAATCCAGACTAATTCCAAACTCAAAGAGGAGAAAGCTAGTATATAGATATAATTTAAATTGCAAGTTTAGCTCTCAGTATAGCTTAAAAACCAGAGTGCAGCTTCAGAACAAGGGATACTTGCAGCCAGACTTAAAGTAAGCCAGACCTGTTCATCCCCTGGAGGCTAATACGACCTTAATCCTCCCCTTTGCCTTAATCCTCCCCTTTGATCATCACCCATTGTCGACTCTCCTGACAAAAATCACCATTCCCCAGGGCTGATACTATGCTAATCTAAATTAAATTAGCACTCATTTGTTGCCTAGTGCAGGGGTTTTCAACCTTTGGAGGCCCGGGTACCCCCAGTGAAGGTCAAAAATGTTGGAGTACCCCCAGCTAATTAGTATAATTAGCCAATTTACATAATTAGCTAATTTACATAAATTGCACAACAATACACAAACATGCCAGGATCTCTTTTAAAAAACACACAGCAATAAGACACATGAACAAAATGCACAAAAAATAAATCCCACGTACAAAACCCCCCAAACTCAACTGTTTCACCCCACCCATGTAGTTTCCAAAGTAAAAAACATAAATCCCAAGTACAAAAACCCCCAAACTCAACTGTTTCCCCCCAACCCACCCATGCACAGTTTCCAAAGTAAAAAACATAAATCCCAAGTACAAAAAACCCCAAACTCAACTCTTCCCCCCAACCCACCCATGCACAGTTTCCAAAGTAAAAAAACATAAATCCCAAGTACAAAAACCCCCAAACTCAACTGTTTCCCCCCCACCCCACCCCACCCATGCACAGTTTCCAAAGTAAAAAACATAAATCAAAAAAGTGTTCAAAAAAAAGTGTACAAAAAAAAAACCCGAACTCAACTCTTACCCCACCCCACCTATGCACAGTTTCCAATGTCTCCCCAACTAGGCCCAGTTCAGAAGCTTACCCAAGCTGCATTCATTCACCATCGGAGGAGAGCTGGGAGGACAACGCCCTCTGCAGCTCAGCTGAACTGAACTGAGGAGCACAACGCCCTCTGCTGGCTGCTGAGAAGCTCAACTCATGCACGTGCGTAAATTAACCCCAATAATCAGCTGTAGATCGGATAGATTAGTCATGGAAGAAAGCACAAGGGAGCTCTCCGGCTGGAAAAAATCTGGGGGAAAAAATAAAAATTAAAAACTTAACACTTAATTAAGTGTTAATGGGGCAGATAACGGCCAGTCCTTGGCGTACCCCCAGCACTGTGGTCCGCGTACCACCACAGGTTGAGAACCTCTGGCCTAGTGCAACCAGGAAGTTGCACATCCTCTTCTTTTAAATGAGCCCTTCCTATTCTACTTAGCTACAAGAGGGAATTAGAAGAACTTAGCATAGGGCAGGGATTCTCAACCAGAGGTACCTATACCACCAGTGGTACTTTTTTGTACCTCTGGTGGTACTCGGACCACCAGTATCCCCTGAACCCCGCTGGGACCCCCGAAAACCCATGAAAATGTGGTGCTTTCGGCACCATATTTTCGCTCCCGAGGGTCCTGCCTTTGGTTGAGCCTCTTGGGAGCACAGAAAACAGCCCACCCACCTGGAGCCTCTTAACGGCCTCCTGCACAGCATCTGGCGGCCTCCTGCACTGAAAACTAGGCCCAAAACTCGGAAGTAAGCAGCGATGATGTCATCACCGCTTACTTCCAGTAGTACTCGGTGAGGGGGCAGCCATGTAGGTGGAATGCCATGCCAAGTAGCTTGAGAACCCCAAGCCTAGGGTATAAATTTTAAACTAGCTTACAAGGGAGCCAGCTCTATTAACACGAGGGAACCCCAATAAGGAAGCACTGAGGTAAAGGTGAAGCAACAAGTGAGTTAAGCATATGTGCGAGTTGAGCTGCTGGACAAGGAGGCTAGGGCACTAACATGCCCTCTCCTCAAAACCACACCACAATCCATGAAATAAAATATAAACCATGACTTAACTTTCCATGTAAACAAGACTTAACACCCCCCCACACACACACACCCTAACAACCCTGCCGCCATCACCTCCCCCTCCATCTTACCTGTGTTCCCGCCACCTGTGTGGCCCACGGTTGGCCTTAAAGAAAACCAAAACAAATGAACTAATTATGAAGCTAGAAGGACAGCAGGGTGTCAAGCACTTCCCAGAAGATAATGCCATACAGTACCTATCTGCCTGTTGGGCATAAGCCATGGGTGTGTCCTCAGTACAATGAATTTCTAGCTCTCAGAATCTCCCTTGAAGTCAAGATAACTGACCTGGAGAAGCTGAGAGGGACAGAGACATATGTGGATACAACTGAGGCATTATGCTCCCAGCCAGACTGACAACTGTGCTGCTGCCATGGAAAACAAGAGTTTTGAGGGTAGTAGACATCAGTCCAAGGACGAGGGAAGTGCTTCTTTAGAAGGGACCATTCCCTGGATGATGAGGGGACGGGATCATAGTAGTGGCTGATTCAATCATTAGGAACATAGAAATGGGTTCATAATGGGCATGTAGTCTTCATGGTGACTTGCTTGCCATGTGCAAAGGTTGGGGATAGCATTTGTCTAGATAGACTGGTAGATAGTGCTGGAGAGGAGGCAATGCTCATGGCATGTACATTAGCACCAATGACACTAGAGAATGTAATCAAGTGATTCTGGAAGCCAAATTTAGGTGGCTAGGTATGACCTCCACGGTAGTATTTTCAGAGCCCAATTCAGAGCTTGGGGGGGCAGTTGCGGAGGTCCCCTCTGGGTAAGGGAACATTAATAAGTAAGCCTCTGCAACATGGGTGTGTGTGTTCTACTCGGACCTGCATCAGTGAAATCACTGGCGCAAGCTCACATACACTGCAGGATCGGACCCAGGAAGGGGGCTAGGTTTCAGCAGCAGCAACTGCCACCAAAACCACCCCTTCCTGGACCCGATCCGTGCATCCTCGCCCCATTGCCTCCTCATTCTGGCCCCCCGCCCTCGTCCAACCTCCACATAGGCGGATCCTGGGCAATCCACTGGCATGCGCAGGAAAGCTCCGGCCTTCCTGCCGGCACTCCAGAAACATGTGCCTTCGGACACTGTCAGAGTGAGGTTTGCGAGTGTCGTAAGGCAGTCTGCGCTGGCAGAATGCTAGTTCCGCCAGTGGGAGAACCCAACAGGATTGGGCTGCCCAAAACGCTACTTGTTCCAAATGCAGGGCCAGCTAGACAGGCAGACCTGAGGGGCCTGAATGCATAGATAAGATGTCGGGAGGGTTCTTGGACAAACTGAGTCTGGATAAAACAGACATGATCCATTTGATCCAAAATTGAACCAGACTGAATATGCTTGACATTAAAAAAAATGTTAAACGTGTTAAACATGTTTAAAACATTAAAAAGGTGACAGAGCAGCTTTAAAACTGAACCCTGGGGAACCCAACAGAAGCTGGGCAGCATTCTGAAGGGATGAGGGTGCAAATGTCTAGATCGGCAGTCTCCAAACCGCTGCCCGTTGGAAAATGGCATCTGGGTGCAACGCAGCAATGGCGGAGCCTTATTGTTCTGCCCCACTGTCTTCGCGTCCGATCTTTGCAGAAACTCACACTGGGAAGCCGCTTCCCCCGGGAAATTGGGGCACAAGGCCTTCTGGGGCGACATGCAGCGAAAGTGGCTGCCCAGTGCAAGTTTCTCCAAAGATCAGGCACGAAGACAGGAGGCTGCGGGGCAGAATGGTAAGGCACCGCCATCACCTCAGCACGCCCAGATGCCATTTTTCTGCACACTGGATCCGGTCCACAGGCGAGGGTTTGGAGGCTCATGTGCATCATACATCATCCAGAAGGAGAACAATCTGGATACAATCTAGAAATGCATGTTCAGTAGGACAGAACAGCAGACCAAAGAGAGTAAAAGGTTGCAGAGGGAAAGACACACACTGACAACATTTGGTAGAGAACACAATGTGTAGTTGATCAATGTTCCTCTAATATTTGAGAGTGTGTGGCACCATATGGTGTATTGACGAGTTCTGGAGAGCCAACAGGAAACCTGCACGGGGCTTGAGTTCTGGCCCGCACACCTTAGAGCAGCATTTTTCAACCAGTGGTACCCATAACACTGGTGGTACATGAGGTGTTGTCCAGTGGTACGGAAACCAGCTTCCTGACCAAGCGCAGGGCATTCTGGGGCATGCCTCAACACCTGCCAAGGGGGCAGGGAACCCGAGGGATGTGCAGGAGCCAGCATCTAACTGCCCACGCGTGCGGGCAAGCCCACAGCAACACGTCAGTGATGGGGGAGAGACACAGGGGCCAACCATGGGCCACACAGGTGGCGGGAACACAGGTAAGATGGAGGGGGAGATGATGGCGGCAGGGTTGTTATTCTCTATCACATTGCCTCAATACAAGTAATGGTGCAGCCACATTTGGAATACTGTGCCCAGTCCTGGTCACCACACTGCAAACGTTAAATTTTATTTGGAGTGTTTGGTTTTCAATGTGTAAGGAAGAAGTTCTTTGTTTTGTTTAATGCTTCATGGAGAAAGTATGCAGCTGCAACAGACGTGTGCAAGAATTTAAAGACAACCATCAATTCATATAGAAAATTGACACTAGATGCAAGCAAAGTTTGTCTTTTTGTGCAAACATTTATTTCAATTCAAGCTGATATAACTGAAAATGTTTGCATTAAATATGTATAATTGCTCTTAAAAAGCCATCCTGCCTGTTGTGTGTTAATCTTAAGCTTACATAGAAAAGTTGATCCAAAAAATTACAGTACATCAATACATCAATGTACCTATTGATATACCTCGCCATTGACCCCCCCCAAGAAATATCCACCCAGCTCCTCGTCCTCCTTCCCCCAACTTCAATGTATGTGCTTATCATACAATAGTACATAGTAGAGCTTATCCACCAGAGCAGTGCACACACACACACACACACACACACACACACACACACACACACACACACACACACACACACACACACACACTTGTAGTATAGTAACGAGAGTACCATCAGAGAACAGCATTTTGTGCTGAAACTCACATAGTAAATGTGCTCTTTGTTTCTAAATAAATATATTCTATGAATATGAACTTATTTTAAAAGTGTGTATTCATGCTTACAGTGAAACCAAAAAAGACAAAATAAGAGCAACCTTCCTGGCCCTACCCCAAAGGACCATAAGGTGGCAGACTTGCTTTAAAGCTCTAAATCTAAATGGGGTGGTCTCTATGCAAATACAGTAAGTAGTTTTATAGATACTGTACACTTTTCAAGCTATAATAAGAAGATAAGCGTTTCTCCATAGGGTCAGTGTTATATCTTTATTTTATCTGGTACAATGTGAAGACAAAAGTGACAATAGGGAACAAAAATCCTACTATGTACAGAACAGAAACTATCGACTTCTTTTGTCGACTTCTTTTACTGCACCCCTAAAATAGTACTCTGCATATTATTTATGTTTCCTAAATTTATATTTAGACTGCCTGGAGTCTCCAGAAATCAGCAACAATCTCCAGGGGACTAATGAAAGCAATCCTGGAGATTTTAACAGGATCTCCAGGAGTTTCTAATATTATATAACATGCTGGGGGGGGGGGGGATCTCCGAGAATAGATTCAGTCTGATTTGGCAGCCCTAGTTCTTCCAAATGCTCCATACTGCTAGTCACCTGAAAAACCTTTTGCAAAGTAGACTGAATCAGGATGTTGATGAGTCACAATGTAAACATGTCCTGGAGCACTCGCAAGACTTGTTCAAAGCATCAAAAAGAACAGAAACGATATAATGGCTTAAAAAAAAAAAAACAGAAAGTTTTTATAGCCCGGAGTTCCAAACATCTCTTTCTACGTCTGCATTCTAAAATTAGCAATACAAAATTCAACAAGGGGTCAAGGCTTATTTTCCACTGTATGTTGAAGTATGCAGTCTCTCATCACACAGTCCCAAACTGGCTTCAACCACTCTGTCTTACCCAGAATTCCCTTCACCAAGGTTCTTTCTCCTATTTATCTACCATCCATTGTCTCTCGGAGTCCTCACCTCCTGTTTATTAGTCATCTAACACGCAACAGCTCTGTCCAACATGTAAATGAAATAGCATGTGGCGTATTGAGTTTGAAAGCAGAAAAACAGGCAAAAGTCAAGCAGACCCAGCCAGGCACAGACGTCACTGTAGCGTGGCGGGCGGGGTGCCCCAGGGTGACGTGCGCAGAAGGGTGGCGCGCGCACCCCCACGGCGCACGTCACCTCCGTGGCGCGCGTCACCTCCATGGTGCGCATCACCTCCATGGCGTGCACCAGCCTCCGGATGCTCCGAGGGCAGGCCCTTGCCCTCAGAAACGGTCTCTGCGCATGCGCGAAAACTGTAAAAGTTCGCGTATTGACACATTGGGCCTTCTTTCAGAAGGCCCTGGAGCACCGGCCAGGAGCATCTGGAGGCCGACACGGGAAAAATGTGAGTTCCAGGGCGGGGGGGCACCCGGGGCAGTGTGCAGCCGGGTCTCCCCCCCAAAAAAAATCACAGCGCGGCCGTAGGGGGGCAATGTCGGGGGGTCACTAGGGTGACGTGCGCCCCCCCGCCTTGGGGTGACGCGCGTCCTAGTGACGCCACTGCAGCCAGGGTTGGTGTAGTGGTTCAGGAGTTGGACTTGGATGATCCAGGTTCAAATCCCCGCTCAAGTCATGAAGCTTCCTGGGTGACTGGGCCAGTCACTATCTCTCAGTCTCACCTACCTCACAGGGTTGTTGTGAAGACGAAAGGAGGGAAGGAACTATGTACCCTGAGCAGTGGGCATCACTAGGGGTGTGTGTGGGAGGTGTGGACTGCACTGGGTAACACCCTTGGTGGGGGGGGTTGACACAACTAGTGGCCAAAATTATGGAAACAGTGTATTTAGGAATAATACCATCATGTTCAATATCACTGGAATGCAGAATGTAATGAAACAAACCGGTTTGAATTATCTGTATTCCATCAAAGGTTATGGCCAATTAATTAGAAAAAGAACACAACTGCCTTAAGAAACAAAATATGTATTTCCTTAACTCAAAACTGACCAATAAGACTTTTTGTTCCGAGAGCCAATGAGGTGTTGTTATGAGTCAGCTCTCATTTCTATGTATCAAAACTAATACTAGAACTTTATTCAGTTGTGTGAGTGTCATCAAGTTGGCCACTGTTTTTTTGTTGGGTGACCTGTACAATGGACACCCGCTACCCATGGATCCGGCGTCCGTGGATTTGTCTCAACGTGGATATAGGGGACACTGTAAAAACTTGAAAAGAGAAAAAAAAAGTTAAAAATAGCATTCCTTACTTTCTGGCTGCCAAACCACCCCGTTTGCAGGGGTGTAGAGAGTGAAATCGCGCTCCTACAGCCTCTTCCTGGTCGCTTGATTTCCTCCCCCCTTCCCCAGGCTCACCCCAATGCATTCTGGGGTGACCTAGGGGAAGGGAGGGAGGAAGTTGAGCGACCAGGAAGAGGCTGTAGGAGTGCATTTCACTCTCTACAGCCCTGCAAATGGAGCGGTTTGCCAGCCAAAAGGTAAGGAACACTATTTTCAACCTTATTTTTTCTTCATCTTTACAGTGACCCCTGTATCCGCGCTAAAGTGATTTCGCTTTACACGGATTTCAGTATCTGTGGGGGGTTTCAGAACGGAAGCCCCATGGGTACGGAGGTCCAACTGTATATTAAAATAAAGTTGATGGGGGTGACACCATGAGTTACCCCACTGAGTGACACCAACCATAGTGACATCACTGGGGTGACGCAATATTACAGTACTTTATGAAAATCTAGCATGTCTGAAATAAACTTCACCTGTACACCACGGCAGCAAGAACAAGAGGAGCCCATCAGGTCCAGACAGTGCTAGCTTTGAACAGCACCCCCAGGTATGCTCATCAAGGCCTTTGGAGGTAAAGAAGAGAGAGTGTGGGTACCTGAGTATCACAATCCCTTAGCTTGCTCATGCAGTGCTGTGTGGCTTTGAACAGAAAAATTCCCAGGGCAATTAAGGGCAGGTATGTCTAAGTACCTTTTTACTATGCACCTGTGCATCATGCTTCAGGCTAAGATGCAGCTTAGCCAGGTGCATCTTGACCTAGGTCAAAGCAGAGGATCCAGGAGGTTAACAAGTGCAAACTTGCTTGTTTAATCACATTGAGAAGATGCACATACAGTTGAGAATAGAATTAGCATACAGATCTCCCATGTGACACTATTCCTTCATCACAAGGTGTAGGTACTCCTAACTGAACTGAGACAAGTCTGGCTTTTCAGCAATATCGCAGACATGGCTGCCCCTTCCTGATGACATGAGCCATCTTCATACTTGGACAGAAAATGGATTCTTTCTACCACCACTTTTTGGGAAAGGATTCAACCTTACAACTTTAAACAGGTTTATCTTATCAGTGCCCCGGCCCTAATCTATACTCACTGTTTCCCATGCTCTACCTACCAAAGAGTTTGAGAGCCATTCCGTGTCATTTAAGCTGCCTGGGGTTCTTTTAATTTGTAGAATCTGTGCTTGTTGCATAGGCTGTAGCAGGATTCAGACACCAACACCATGTCTTGCCAAATCAGGTCAAACTTGACAAACATGACTATCCCCTCCTGATGAGAAATCAGCCACCTCTGTCATCTGGGCACTGCAGGTTCCTCATGACCCCTTCTCATGGCCTCCTCTTCCCAGTTCAGCAAAACAGTCTAAAAGGCTCCCTTTGAGCAGAGATCCTTTACCGAATGACATGCCAAATCCACAAAACTCTTTGTGGACATGCTGACAATTGGCGATTGTGGTGGGCCAATGCAGACAATTAATTTGCCAAGAAGAAAAACAAATATTCTGCACAGATTTTAAAAAACAACAATAGCCTCAAGGTAGTTGTATGAATTGGCCCCAAGCCTAACTGTAAGCACACTTTGAAAGCAATAATACCCCAAACAGAATAAAACCTTTGTTGTGTCTATGAGGTTTAGGAGCTGAACTTCTTGCTTACCTCATCTGTGAGCTGAGACAGCAGCTTTGCTGCTACCAGAAGATACTAGACAATGACAACAGTAAAAAAATACAGACTTTTTTTTTAATCCCTGTGATAATACAGCTGTTAGGGAAGATAATCACAGTGATGATATTTGTGACATGGCCAATGCATTTAGTAGCTGGAGTTTATATAGGGGGGGGGGAGCTACCTGTCGTCACATCATTTATTAGGCTGTTTACTGCCTCAGGCAATACAAGTGCTTGGGTTAATTTTAGTTAGCACTGGTGTTCAGCCTAGGTTATTTCTGTGGCTCGGCCTCAGATCATTGCTAAGAAGCAGAAAAAGCAATATGGTCTCACTTTCTTCAAAGATCCACCACATGAATAAGCAAGGCCTAGATCACAGATTCCCAACCTGTGGTACAGGTACCACTGGTGGTACGTGGATCACAGGCTGGTGGTACGAGGGCCACCGGTGGCCAAGAGCCACAGCCTAACTGTGAGATTGTGTATGTGCGTGCTAACCGTTTGCATGCAAGTAAGACTCACGGTTAGACTGTGGCTCTTTTCTGTGAACTATGAGGGGATAGAGTTGCCTCACCTACCAGACCCTGCAAGATACGGTACGGGGGAAGAGGCAGATCAAGAGGTGTGAGTAAAGAAGAAGCTGCAGATGCACTGGGAAAGCCCAATTATCATGTGGGCCACCCTTTCAGCAGCGCTACTTCTGCCGAGGCATTACTTTGCAGAGGACCTCTTAGCTATCTAAAACTAGAGTTTTCATGGCCTTTAAGATAATAGAGAAACAGGTCTTTGGGTTTAAAAGTCATGATTAAAAATTCTTTAAAAAGAAAGAAAGTTCTGAATCAAGTTTATTGTAACATCTAGCTTTTCTTCTAACTTGTTTTAGAACTTTCTTTCTTTTTAAAGAATTTTTTAATCATGGCTTTTAAACCCAAAAACATGTTTCTCTATGACCTCTTAGCTGCTGAGCTGCAAAGTGACACCTCGGCAGAGACGGTGCTGCTAAAAGGGTGGCCAGTGTGATCATTGGGCTCTCTCATATCTTGAAAATATGATCAAGATCTTTGTATTTTCTCTTCTGTCATTTGCAGCTAATGAGTTCCTATGTGAGAACAAAATGTTTATTTCTGGTCATCACCTGTTTAATGACATCACTTTCGGTCCTCAGCAGGTGCCATGAATGCTATTCAGCCCGCTGTATGAAACATGTTTGACACCCCTGAGATAGAGGAATGCAGACAAACACTAGGGGAACACGCTAGACCAGGCGTTCCCAATATGTGGTTCGCGTACCCCTAGGGGTATGCGGGCCACAGGCCGGGGGGGGGGGGGTATGCGAGACACTGTCCTTTATCAACTGCTGCGATCAGCAGCTGATAAGGGACAACTGCTAAAGGGGATTTTTTCTGGGTTGCAGCGCAGGTGGGTGCTCGCCCACGCCGCAACCCGGAAAAATGTCTGAGGTGCGGGTGGGCGCTTGCCTGCGCCGCCAGAGGCGCCGTTAGGGGGCGGGGCAGTGGGCTCCCGGGTGGCAGGGGCAACACACGGATGGGGGTTGCACAAGCCGCCGATTCAGCGGCAATTCAGTGGCAAAACCGCCGAACTGCCACCAAATCGGCAGCTCGTGAACCCCCATCCGCGGGTTGCCATGCGTCCCAGGGCATCCATGAGTCGTGGGGTGCACGATTCGGCAGCGCTGGGATGATGGCGGTGGCAAAAACGGCACTTACCCAGCCTTTGTGCACGCCCGCAAGCCCGGATGCAGCCTTCTTGTTGCCCAGCTAGGCACTAGAGAGGCTGTGCCTGCGCAATCTTGCTGCAGAGCCTCTCTAGCTCCTAGTCTTGCTGGCTGGAGGACTCTGACTGAATTGTCGGTGAAGTTGATGAGGCCAGAGGCTCTCTCTTTTGCAACCACAAATAAATGGTCTCATGATCTTTATCTTAAAGCCAGGCAAGATGGGATGCAGTCACTTGTGAGGTTTTACTAGAGGCTTCCTCAAAGCAGGGAGGAAGGGTTGGTCAATGCATCACTAGTGATACAGTATCACATGCACCAAGCAACAAGTGTCCATGGCACCACACTCCAGAGAGCACTTGCCGTCTCAGATGATTTGTTCACTTGACTGACATCTGGATTTTCCAATGGACAAAATATTGCCATTTGAGAGCTGGAAAGCTGTAGTATCTCCATCATAGAAGATTAAACAATGCACAACATCTGAAACCTGCACAACTACTGTACTGCATAATTATTGCATTTTTAAAAGTTGGTCTTGAACAGCCTTCAGATGATGCAAGATGCTAAAACTGAAGAAGATATTTTAGTAATTATTCCTTCATCCTAATCACCTGCAGTTCCTTGTACTCTATTAATTCCATGAAGTGGCGACTGCATTTTCTGCTTCCACCAGACACACACACGCACACTTGTGATTCTGCAGTGAAGGCAGACGTTCAGCCTGACAGCATAGTAGATTGAAGTAGATTTATTGAGGTCAAATCATTATTGTTCCAAAGCTTTACTGCTAAGTTCTGACATATACAAGACACGCACAAGAGAAGCAAGCCAACAACAGCAGCAAAACTCTCTCTCTCTCTCTCTCAGATTCCAGAACTCTGGGTCAGTTCAAATACTTCATAGTGCAGTCCTTCTTGAACATCGCTACTTTGCACAGATAAAGGACTGCATGTTTGAATGCTGCCCTGTACAAAACCACAAACCTTTTGGAATATTTGCATAAATATTCACAATGCACAATGAGGTATCTTGGGGACAGGACCCAAGTCTAAACACAAAAGTCATTTATGTCTCATATACAACTTAGGGCTCAGTCCAGCCCAACTCAGCCCAACTCAGGCACAATTGAGGCCCAATAGTGGCACAATTGTGGCCCAAAACAGGACCGAGTTAGGCTGCAACTGTGCCTGACCTAGGCAGGAGGCAAGAGCAGTGGGCCAGGATCGAGGCAAAACTTACCGCAGAGGCAGGCAGGCACCTGTGGGGAGCTGTCCGTCTTGTGGAAGGGAAGAGCCCCCTCCTGAGCTCGTCTGTGTGCACCTACCACAGCTGCTGCAGCGTTCACAGCAGATGGGCAGCCACAGGTGGGCCTGCAGGCACTGGGTGTGCGACAGGCAGCTGAAGGGCAGAGGTTGTGCCAGTGCCAGCTGCCCCAGGGCACCCTGGGCATTAGCCACCTGCCGCAGGGGGGAGTGCCACTGCCCTCCTACCTGCAGAAGGCGATGCCACCCCCAAGCCACGGTAAGGCTGCACGTGGGAGTCATGGGGGGGTGAGCGGGGGAGAGAAGGGAAGGAGGGGGTGGGAACGGCACGCACAAGGGGGGTCTCATGAGGTCTGGAACCGCCTCCGCCATGACATGCCCGTGCGCTGCCTAAAGCCCTGGACCACCAGGGCCGTGGCTATGCCCACAAAGAAGGCATCCCAGCATGCCTTCTGCTCCGTGCCCCGGCCAAGACCGAGAGATGCCTTGGGCTTGTCTGCTGTGAGCGGGAAGGGCTCTCGCAGCTCATCACACCCCCAGATGGGGCAATGTCGGCGCCTCGCAGCAGGCGCTCTGGCGAGGTGGGGGGTGCCAGCGTCCATCATCAGGGAGTGGGAGGGGAGGCAGTCACACAGGCAGGCGGACAGGGGGTGCTGGGGAGGGACACGGGTGGGTCAGAAACAGACAGACAACAAGGCTGGTGGGAGAGGGATACAGGGAGAGGGGTCTGCAGAGACCAATAGGGACACAGGGGTCACTTCGCATATGGAGGCAATGCAGGAATGGGCGCCTCTCATGCAGACGGACCGAGGGCGGAAACGGACACCGTTGACGGGCGGAAACGGACGCCGTTGACGGGCGGACACGGACGCCGTCGACGGGCGGACCGAGGGTGGGTGAGAGCCCCGGTTGCTGAAAGGGCTCTTCACGGACGTGGCGGACGTGCGCCATGTCGCCTGTCAGTGGTTGCCTGCCTGAGAGGCCCCCCAACTCCCCCCTCCCCTCTGAGCCCTGAGGGTCTGGCAGCCCCCCTGCTGTGTTCTCCCTGGGCTGGCTGTGGCAGGCCCTGGCTGGGATTCATGCAGGGCCTTGTGTGCTGGGCGCTGTCTCTGTGTGTGTGGGTCAGTGCTTGTGTAACACTGGGGTCATGTTGTTCAAGGGGCCTTTGCCCAAGGGGCATCTTTATTGTTCTGGAACATTGGCAGAGATGGCCAGGCGAGGCTGCCAGGGGTAGGCACAGCAGCCACTCAGAACGTAGCAGCAGCAGCAGCAGGTGTGCCCCATGGACCTGGAGACGCAGGCTCTTCCCCTGTGGAACCACAGCCTGCTCCATAGAAAGGGGAGGGACAGCAAGTAGGCAGCCAGGGAGGTGGAGCAGCAGCAGCAGCAGCTGAGGAGGGTTGCAGGGCAGGCTCCCAGACCTCTGGCAGCATGGAGGCAGACGACCATGGGGCAACCAGACTGCGGGCCCAGGGGTGCTCCCCAGAAGGTAGGTGGTGGTGGACATTCCTGGGGAGACATAAATCACGGGGGTGTTCCATGGCAGCTGCTGTGTGGTAGCAATCGCCATTGAAGGAATGCCAGTGTGCCGGTTGCAAAGGCCTGCAGGGAGAGAAATCAAACACAGCTGAGAGGTGTGAGACACATAGCATGGTCTGCGCTCCTTCCCTGGGTGTAAGGTGAGCATGATCCTGTAAGGGAAAGGGGTCAAAGAGAGAGACAACAACACAACTTGGGGGTCACAACCATGGCAATCCTAGCAATACTGACCTGTCAGTAGACCCTGTGGAGAAAAGAGGGGGGGGGGAAAACTGCTGGTGTCTACATATGGGTTACAGTTCCACACTCATGGCATTGTGTGCTCACATTAATACAGGCAGCTATGAGACAAGACATTGGTAAAGAGGCATATCATGGCAGGCATTGCAGGCAGACATGAGACAAGACATTGGTAAAGAGGCATATCATGGCAGGCATTGCAGGCAGACATGAGACAAGACATTGGTATAGAGGCATGTATCCTACCTATATTTCTCTATGCAAAGAGGCAGTAGTCAGACCACATGTCAGCACGAACCCTGCTCTTACCTGCACTTACCTGCTGGTGTTGTTGCCTGTGGGGGGGGGGGGAGAGAGGGGCTGGGAGAAAGACATGGGTTAGCAAACACTTGCATGGAGACAGCTGCCCAGGCACAGCAGTAAACAGTTTGGCCACAGGCAGAACAGCCCTCTCTGCCCTAGAGGGGGGCAGAGAGGAGAAGAGAAGAGAGAAGTGGGGTGTTAGAAAAGTTTTCAAAGTCCCACTTTGTGGCTGCTGGGGGACAGAACCCCACGCCACGTGCTCAGAGAGAGAGAGAGAGTGAGTGGAGGGCTGGGGCTGGGCTTTTGTGGGAAAGAGGCTGGGTGGGGCTGGGTGCTGATAGGGTAACTATTTGGGTCCGTGTCCAGAGTTAGGCCACAACTGTTCCGTCCTAATTCAGGCACAACTCGGGCCCAGGGTGTTAGTACTTTTCAGGAGAGGGCTGGTGTGGGTAAGGTAAAATGGCTCCTATGGGTCTCCTCACATTTGGGTCCACCCTTTTTGTTGACCCAAATTTTGGGCCTGAGTTGGGCTCGAGGGGGCGTGTCGGGGGCTCTCCAGTGTCTGGAACCGGACCAAAATTCGTAACCGCCCCCGTCACGCCCACTTTTAGGCCGCAATTGTGCCTGAATTGTGCAGTTGTGCCTGAATTGTGCCGGAACCCAATTCAGTCACAATTGCAGCACAAATTCGGCCTCTCCAGCACAATTCAGGCACAACTCGGGCCTAAAGCGCTTGGGCTGCAATTGTGCCTGAACTGTGCCGCAGAGGCCTTGGGCTGGACTGGGCTGTTATACACATAGCCTGAAAGTAATTTTATACAATATTTTAAATCATGTTGTGCCCCAGCATTCCTTGCACTATACCAGCCAGGTGCTGGGAAAAAGTTTTTATTTTTAAGTCATAGCCCCAAAAATGTCTGGATTTCGGATGTCTGGATAAGGGGTAATCAACCTGTACCAACTTTACTGATGGAGGGAGAGAGGGAGAACATTCAAATGGGTGACCTATATATGATCCCCTCACATACTCTGAAGTGGTACAATCCTAGCATATTAATCAAAAATGTAACTAAAACCTTTCAAGAAAGATACTATAATATGGCCTTCTATCTAATATTTTATATATAAGAACTTCCGGCCTAATCCTGAGTAGATATCCGCCTGTGGAATGCGCGCTCCGCAGGCAGAGGGTGTCGTAAATGCACCGTAAAGCATGTTTATGGCACCCGGAGGGTAAGGGTCGCCGGCGCGGAGGCCAGCAGCCCTCTCTCCACTTTCAGACCGACCCTGCAGCTGCCGGTGCAGGGTGCAGGGGCGGGGGGAGGGAGGTCCGGGCAGCAAGGGAGGGCAGCCGTTGGATGAGCCAGCTCGGGAGGTGCGGGGATATCGGCAGCGAGTGCCGCCAATATCCTGCTCCCATTCCCAGGCTCAGTGGTCCTTTCCCTGCCACCCCGGATGTACATAGGCTCAAGAGCCAACGTACATCAGAGGACGCCCATTGGGGCAAGGCAACCCTACACAGAACGTCCCCTTTTCCCGAGGAGTCCCCGGGCCGCACTGGAGTGGCCCGGGAAGGGCTCAGGATCCTGCGGCAGGCCCTATGGGCTGGTCGCGGATCCTTACACAGGATCGGGCTGCCCAACCAAGTCCCATACATGATACATTCATGCTCATAAATGTTAAGAGTTTTTCTGAAGTGGGCCCTATACTACTGTATCTCCAGATCTAAAACATTTCCAAATATATCTAATATACAGTATTTCCAAAATTAAAAACATCTTTAAGGTTCACAACGGTCAGTTTAGAAAAAGAAAAATAGCAGCTCTTTTTGCAGATTATAAAGTACAGTATTCAAGAAGGATTTTATCTTCTGCTTGCAAATATGTAAACTCAAAGATTTTGATCAGAGAAGTCATAGTAAGATGGAATTAGCAGAAGCCACTTTCCAGTATTGTTTCAGAAGGGGTTGTCATAAGGAGGACTCTTGTTAGAATATTGGCAGAATACTACAGGCTTTCTTCAGTCTTGGCCAGAAGATGATGTGTGACTTTAACAATCCATTAGTCATAAGGTTGCAGCTTTGATTTGAATCTTTCCTCATTACCCAAATTCTAGAGCAAAATCTCTTGGACCCTGATCCAGGGAAAAATTGGAATAGCAGGCACTGAATGCATGCTATGCACATGTGGAGAGAAACAATGCCATGTGCATAGAGCTGGGGTTCAGGGGAATGGCACGGGGTTTCAGATGCATTTCCAGATGTAGTCCTTCCCCGTCCCCCACCCTGCACAGCAAGCTTTTGTACACCCAGAGCAGAAGATCTTGGTGCAGAAATGTGTTCTCACATGCATATTGTCTATTATAGACTAGAGACTAGTAACTATCAAATAGACTGGGGTTCTGAAGTGCATTACAACCCAATTCTATGCGTACCTATTTGGAAGCAAGAACCACTGCGTTAAGTGGTATTTACTCCAGAGATGCAGCCCAAGCCCATGTATGATCCAATAAGGCAGAGGGTTCGCATCACCCCAGGCGGGAGGTCAGCGCGTCACCCCCATGCCCCCTTCCCCCAGGGGCACAGGGAGGGGGTGACGCGCCTGCTGCCTCCTCCCCCCCCCCCGCTGCTTCCCTGTACTTCTTCATCCCATTCGAGTCTCCCCTCCATTTAGGGAACTGAGATCTGCCTTTATAGCCTCGTCCCCCGCATATCCCCAGCAGACTAAATGAAAGGACAGCAAGTTTATCTGAGTTTGGAAGAGGAGGGGAGGTATTGTCTACTTGCAAATCTCTTTTGCCTCCCGGAAGTGGCGTGGTCTCCCCTCCCTCTTAAAATCGCTCGAATCCCTATAGGGTGTGTATGGGAAAGCAGGTTTGAACGTGGAGCGGCTGTGTGCTTCCCCAATCCCCAGCACTGTTTACGTAGACGCACAACCTCGAACCTCCAGCTGTTTGTTTACAAAGGCAGGCCCCTCAGAACTTTAGCCAGAGATTTCCAGTCACATTGTGTGCCTACATGAGGAGAGAAACACGCGCTGGGAACCTCTGGCTCACATTGTGCGTGTGCCCTGTGTAAACAGCGCTGGGGACTTGGGAAGTGCCGCTGCGAATCTCCTGCCCTATAAGTCACGAACGGGATGAAGAAGTACTGGGCGGCAGCAGGTGGAGAGGGGGGCAGCAGGCGCGTCACCCCCTCCCTGCACGCCACCCCCCCGCGGCCCGCCCCTCCGCCACGCCCCAGTGACGCCACTGCAAAGGTCATCTGTCAGGTTATTGTAACCTGGGAATTCACAAGCATGAACAGAAAAAACCATGCAGGGCAAAAAATGCTGTGTCATAGTGATTAAACAAAAGATGAGACCATGCTTATACTAAATGGTTAACAAGGTGGTAGAAAAAAAGTGCTGTGTCATGCTGACTAGGATGCAATGTTTGAATCTGATTGGTTAGCAACTATATAAAGGTAAAGCACCCAGGACCAGTATCTGAGGCTTCAATTCTCTATGCAGTTGCTCTGTTACTCTGTACAACATTGCTGATGAAAGACTGCCTTGCTTATCTGCTTGTATATACTTGTGAGCTATGTAAATAGACTTTGGTGGTGGAAACTACCGTGTCTGTGTCATTCTTCGCTGCGGACAAGGACTGGGGAGGCTGCACGCCATAAATTTTCTGCGTACTCTGACATCATCTATGCTTAGAGTTTCAACAAACTGGTCAGCTCAAACTGGTTACCAGAGGCCTGTTTACTTAATGGGATAAGAGGTTGCAGCTCTGCTCTTGCAATCCTGCATGAGATCTCCTGGACTGCTGCAAGTATGCACAACCAGTTCATTGTCCTCCTGTCTCTAGATGAGAGCATGCTAAACTACTTCTCCTACTGAAGAATTAAACTTCTTGTAGTGACAAATTCTGAGGCCTCAAGAGCTGCTTTGAGCTTTTACATATGCAGTATTTAAAATTTAACTAGAACATTGGGGGGGGGAGGGAGAGAGAGAGAGAGAGCTTGTTTTCAACTATTTAAATTTAATTTTAAAGGAATTGTTTTTAAACATTCAAAAGGGTTTAATTTAATAATGCCTCTCTCATGGATAGTAAATCAACCTCTACCCACCCAACCCACAATGATTGCAGAGCGTTTGCAGGACATGACCAACGGGTAAGACAGTGGAAAGTTCCTTTAGAGATCTAGCTAAAAATTTAAAATTGTCTGTGAATCAAAGATTCTCTTTACTCCTCTTCCCCCCCCCCCCGACTCCCATGAGCCACTGATGCTCTTCTGCCTTTACCTACTCTGCACCGTTCTTTCAGGGACACAGTGCCAAACACTCTTGTAGGCAAATGCTGTTGCTTTATCATCAGCAATTATAAGCAATACTGTCATTCAGCTTGGCATCAAGGTTTGGCAGACCAGGCCTTGGTCAAAGGGCTACCCTAAGCCCATCAGAGGGCTCACCTAGCTAGACCAATCCCTAAACTCTCAGTACTGGCACCCTATGCACCGTCAGGGGTGGGCAGGCAGGCACACCACCGAAGGCCAGGTGCAGAGCAGGGCCTTCAACAACCTGGCACCAGCACTGTTGCCATGCTACAAATCACAGCTGCTGTGCTGCTAATACAGAACAGCACATTCAGAAAGGCTGATCTCATATTTGGCAACAAATCATTGTTACACATGATCCAGTGACAAACATACCCACACCAGGGGAGCCCAGGGCCTATTCAAGGAGGATGAGGTCACATCCTGTCTTTATCACTTGAGAATATATGACCTGCATTATAAAAGGGGATTTACTCACTTGTTGAGCTTACTAAACATGATTTCAGTTGCAATAGGGCAGTTCCTGTAGGGTTCCCCTGTTTTCTTGGTCCTTCTTATTAAATGTGTGTGTGTGTGTGTGTGTGTGTGTGTGTGTGTGTGTGTGTGTGTGTGTGTGTGTGTGTGTGTGTGTGTGTGTGTGTGAGGACAACCAATTTTGCAAGTCGAGAAGAGCTGGAATGTGCTCTTGGCTTCTTCAGAAGTAGATGTTCAAGGGAGTAATTTTGAAGCATTCCCTCCTGTCAGGCATAGCATGCACAATGTCCAGAGTGCTCCTGGGATCAGCAAAACGGCTCTCAGGTTGAAACAGAAAGCTTCTGCGTGGCAGCAACTTGCGTCACCACATGGCTCGCTTGTCCAATTGCACATTCCAGTGTACAACCCAGCTGCCAGGTGATACATACAGGACTCTGGGAGTTTTAATGAGTCTTGATGCATGTATCATAAATAATTCCATGTCAGGCCATGACATCTGTTTCACAAAGCCAAACTGCACACATCTATATATTATGCTCATGCTACATTTAGGGGCCTGTCAACAGTTCCAGTTTGGGAGGAGGAATTTGGCAATTTTGCTTCAGTATTAAGATTGAAATTTGGCATCAAATTCCTCTTTAAATGCAAGAATGCTGGTGTTTCAGCCAGAATGGATATACATCAGTCGGCCACAGGGCAGGATTTAGGAAGAGTCCTAGGCAGCTTCAGAGCAACGACGACATTTTCAAGCAACGCTATACTGCTGACTGTATGCAGCCAAACACAATGTTGTACATCTAATCCAATTAATCAGTTAATGCTTTTGACATCTTCTTGTCATACTAAAGTTCATCCTAGTTTTATGACTTGTATGCCTGATTTTCATCTGAATGTGTCTGGACCATCTTTGAATTGCATTGTAATTACCATATTTTGACACTGTAGAGTCAGCATGTCCTCCATGGTAATAACTTGCAGCGCAGTCCTATCCAACTTACACCACTGATGTAACCAGCGGGGGAGGGCAGGGCAGGAGGCTTTGGAGGGGAGGGGAGATTTAAATCCCCTTTGAATCCCCTTTCCGTTCTGGGGCCTCCCGTTCTCGCTGCACCGGTGGTGTAAGGATTGCGCTGTTAGTCAATACTAGCCAATATTTAGCCATTTGGTTTTCTCCATCTTTCTCCTCCCTTTTTCGACTAGGAACAGAGTCTCCTTTTTCATTCTCACTTCCTTCCTGCTTCTCTCACTCTGGAGGGCTATACTGTGGTATAGCCATGAGGCCACCATTTTCAGAAACAAACCATACTAGCGCAGTGACTGAGTACTATAAGGGGCAGTGGTGTCTAGAGAGAACGGGGAAAACGTTACCAGCATATCATAGAGATGCAAGTAGTCCTGGAAAAAATTAATAAAATCAGATGCATCCTTAACAGAAGGTTCTTCTTAAGTGTGCCCTCAACAACTTGCACCAACTTACAGCCAAGGCTACTTTGGAAAACAGTGAGTTCAGTAAAAATGTCCCCAAATAGAAGTCCCTGAGGAACTCTATTAGTTGCTCTTCTCCAGCATGAAAGCTTGCACTTCAGCAAAACCCCTAACATTCCATTTTAAGTGATGCCACTGGTACAGGCTACAGCACAAGCAGCAAGGAGGTTTTGGACATTATGGCAAATGTATGAAGCACTGCCATGGAAAACGCCTTTTTGGCAGTCTCTGCATAAGAGCTATACAATTTAATTAGCCCAAAGACGTCTACCCTGCCAGTATGTGACCCCTGAAAGTTGCCCCAGCTCAGTTCTCCCACTCCACAGCCAGTGTCACCTCCACCTGCCTGTGACCTGCTGGGGTCCAAAGTCCAGGCAACCAAGCGCAGTTCCAGGATGCTGCTCTTCTCTTCCCCGACTGCACATTTTTTTACTAAAAAAATTATACCCCATCCTGTCTCCAAAGATTCAGGACATCTTACAAAATAAATCAATGCAATATCAAGCAATACAATACCATAGAAACAGCAGCACCCAGCAACAATGAAACCAAAAATCAAAGCAAACCAAGCAGGTAAGAACTAGTCGACGATACGACTCATAAAAACATATCAAATGCCTGCCAAAAAAGGCGGGTCTTCAGGCTATGGTGAAATGTCAACAATGAGGAGCTTGCCAAACCTCATAGGGCTGGGAGTTACACAGGGTGAGAGCCACCACTGAGAATGCCCTGTCACAGGGTAACACCAGATGCACATCTGAAAGAGGAGGAACTCACAAGTGAGTTTCCCTAAAAGACCTCACAGGATGGGCAGCTTTATGTGGGAGAAGGCAGTCCCCAAGATAATTTGATCCTAAGCCACATAGGGCTTTGAAGGTCCTAACCAACTCTTTGAATTGTGCCCAGAAACAGACAGGTAGCCAAAGCAAGTGCATCAACTGCAATGTTACATGATCATGCAGATGAGAACCCAATAGCACCCAAGCAGCGGCATTTTGCACCAACTGGAGTTTCCAGGGGGTCTTCATGGGCAGGCTTACCAGATTGTCGCCGGGACGGGAGCGGTCTACCCTTAAGGGGGCGGGGCGTGGGGGGCCAGAACGCATCGCGTTCTGGCCCCCCACGCCCCGCCCCCTTAAGGGTAGACTGCTCCCGTTCCGGCGACAATCTGGTAAGCCTGTCTATCATGGGTAGCCCCACATAGAACATACCTTACAGTAACCCACATACAAGGTAACTAAGGTGTGGATTATCATGACCAGGAACACGTATGCTCCAAATAGTTGCACCCCAATCTGCTGTCATACATGGACTGCTTTCAGCAAGACTTCACCCCCACAAGCACAAAACATACAAAATGGGGAGGACTGGGATTGGCGAACAAGTTTATAGTATTTAGACACTACTCAGTTAAATTAACGTTTAACCACAGAGGTTACTGAAATGCATATAGAGTGCTCAGGAATGCAACAATCTTGGCAGAGGCAAAGCATTGAAGTTTTGCGATTAGACAGTGAGTCAAATGCCAGGGCACAGAGAAGAGACAGATCACACATGAAAATACAGAAAACCAAACACACACATAAGCAAGAGAATCAGGCGGTTAGTCGCTCAAGCAAGACCCCATAAGTGGATACACAAATAACATCACATCCAGTTTAAATCTTTGTTCTAGTGAAAAGGAACACGTTTTCCTTTTGGCAATGTATGTTACTGTTTGAAAGAGCATAAAGTATGGGTAGATGAATAGAGACCAGCACATCCCAACAAAGGCATTTGGAATGGAACTGAAGAAAGGTGGTACTATAGATTAGGAGGGTGTCCTCACACCAGTTGCCAGAGTCTACCAGGCCCCTATTTTTTACTTCAGTGCCTACGGAAGGGGGGCATTAACGCCATTTTACTTCAATTTGGTTTGCAGTGTTGACTTCCAGTGAAATCCCATGAACGCAGTAGTTTCACTTTCAGCTCTTTTGAATTCAGTATTGCCAGGAAGTTCAAAATGTAACTTATAATGGCTCCTAATTTTTAGGGTTCCATTGATTAGCTTTTATTTTTTTAAGGATTCCTGTGAGAAGCCTAGGAATGCAGAAACACAATGTTACTGTCTCACAAAACTTACCAGATGTTAAATAGCCCAAGAAGCAGCATTGCTATAAAATTGATATATAAAATATAAAATGTGATCTTGTGAGTTTCTCTCATGATTACTTTAAATTGAATTGCTGGAGTATTCAGTCTCGAGACTCATACATTTTGAGAACACATGGCTGTCATCGCCATGAATTAGCATGTTGAAAAGAAACTCAGGCCGTATCTTGAAATCATTCTGTTTCTCAGCCAGAATGCCATTCCCCCCAGTTACTTTCTTGGAATCACCTCAAGCCACTTGTTTTGCATTATCCTGCATGATGTACAATGTAAATAAAGAGCTTGTTTGTGACTACCAGAGAATTCCAAAAGTCAGCCGTATCTTTCATTCCAGACATTTATCCTTAGATGACTTTTCTCCTTTCCTCTCTTTGTTTCAGCACATAAGCAATGAGGGGGGCAAAGACCATTTTTACACTGACTTGCACACATTTTCCACTTACTCATTTAGATGCTACCAATTAATTATAATTTAAGGGTTAAGCAGGGTAGATGTTTTCTGGCATTTAATCATTTCGCTCTAGGCCCTTAATTCCACTTAAGTACTTCACAATGATCTCAGAATTTTACTAACTATAATTGCGTTGGAAGATAAAGTCAGTTGACTTCAAGTCCGACTGTCCCCTGACCTCTGTGACCTGTGCATTTCATTTCTTAGAACATTTCATAATAATCATATGGCTGGGTCAGTATCCTTGCAACTGAATTTGACTCACATTGTGTGAGATATTTCTCTTCTTCCTGACAAGGATTTTCTTGCTTCTCATAAAATTAAATATGGAACGTAACATTTTATATATACCTGGATGGATATTTCAGTGTTTCAAGGCTGAAAATGAATGTGGCTTGCAAACCACAGTCACATCAGAAATGAAAAGGGACTTCAGTTTACAGTCTGTTTACAGTGCTGGGAGATGTTCTCGCAGCTACACGGGAACCATTTAGTTGTGCTTTTTCAATGACCCAGCCACATCAGCAGGGGTCAATCACATGGATCTTTCTCATGGAATCGGCCCATCATCAGGATAGGGAACGTGCCAATTCTGCAAAAAGACCAACACAACCAGTTTCTGTCCACATGCTTGGATCATTTAAAGCCAGTTATCTCAGCTCTGCAGGAGCACAGGTAAGTGGCTCCCATGTGACTAGAAGAAGGTCTCAAGGTCAACCACATGCTCAGTTACCATGAACTAACAATTCCTTGGACTTACTTCAACTTCTTTTTAGTTAGAAGTTTAAGAACTGAATCAGAAGTGGAACTGAAGTGAAAAAATGTCAAGACCGCCTGCCAAAAAGGGGCTTTTGATATCATCATCCTTATATCAGAAACATAGTATTCAACATTCACATCTCATTCTCCTTACAACCATCCTGTAATGCAGAGGTGTCCAACCTTTCAACATGAATGCTCCTGGCCCTTTAATAGTTGTCTAGGTGAGGGCATTTCAGCAGGTGCAGCTGCTTTAGCAGCACCTTCAGCAATTACAGCAGCCAAGATTCTGTCTTCTACATAACTCCTAAGAACACAGAGGCCCTAATGGTGAAAGGTTGGCCACCCCTGCTGTAAGGCAACTAAGTATTATCCTCATAT
This sequence comes from Plestiodon gilberti rubricaudatus, assembly GCA_026170595.1. NCBI lineage: Eukaryota > Metazoa > Chordata > Lepidosauria > Squamata > Scincidae > Plestiodon > Plestiodon gilberti. Next base: position 230,907,845 of record JANXHW010000001.1, on the reverse strand, counting down.
TGCAGATGGGGATGGATGGGCTGAGAAGTAGTTTGCTGAAGGCCACCTAATGAGTTTGAATCAAGGTGAGATTCAAACTAAGGACTTCCTGATTTGTAGCCAATGCTACATCAAGCTCTCAGGAATAAATTGTGACCCATCAGACCAAATGCAATACACTAAGGCAGCAATCCTATACAAATGTGCCATAAGCCACATTAGCGCCTCCTCAGGAGGTGGCTGTAGCAGCATGTATTCTGTGCATGTCTGAGTAGACATGCATAGAATTGTGCTGTCCCTATTTGAATACAGGGTAGGTTCCAGGGGTAGGTTACTTAAGTTGAAACATCCAGTTCTTGCTGGCCCAGCGCTATCACACCTGTGTAAAAGCATCACTGAAGGATGTACTGAGCCTGTGCGAAAGTGTAAACGCAGCTGACCGTAACTCAGGAAGCCACTGTAATTCCAAAGACTTGCCTATAAACAAAAGTACGACTCTTGGGTGTCCACTGGGCAAAAGCAATTACAAAACAGAAGGGTGCTGTTGTTCTGTTATTCTGTTGTTGGAGTCGCCTCCATTCAAGGTCCACTTTCTCTCGTACAGCATCTAAGCTCCCCTGTGCCTAGCAAAATCTCAACTCTTCTTGGACATGCTGAATACTTCCTTCTGCCTCTCCCTTCCTCCTCCCCAGGAATCCCCAGATTTTCAATGTTATCCAATGTTATCGAGCTGTTGTTTTTCCCTATTGTCACAGCAAGGGGTCGCTATTTTCAAAGTTATTTTGCTGCTTGGGTTGTCACCAAACAGCTTCCATTGTTTTGCCCATGTCTTCAGAGCTGCACTTGCTTCAAAGCCCTGACCAAGCCCATTTACAAGTATGTCTGTAACCTGGAGACCTTCTTTATGTTCGTTTTGCCAGGTACACCAGCCCAATCACACAGTAAGCCACCTGTTTCTGTGGTCTGCCTGGAACCACAGGGGGTGTGGCTGTCAGTGGGCTGATTGCGTGAGGGAGTCCACCTGGGTAGAGTTGGAAAGCTGGGACAGCAGGAACAGCAGCAGCAGTAAGAGAACGGGACAGTGCTGGACTTTGAAGGGCTTCTCTTCTCCCTTCCCTCCTACAGGTATTTGGGCCTCCGGCTTGCCGGAGGCGCGAGCCTTCGGCGCGAGCCAAAGGGCTCTTGGCCCTTGGCTCTTAGGCAATGAAGCTGCAGGCAATGAAACGATTGGGCAGACGCCTAGAGCGACGGTGGAGGAAAACTTGTGATGAATCTGACCGAACACGGGCTAGAGCCCATTTCAGGGCCTACTCCGTGGCGGTGATGGCAGCGAAGAAGGCGTTTTTCTCTGCCACCATTGCGTCTGCGAGTAGCCGGCCAGCGGAGCTCTTTCGAGTTGTCCAGGATCTGCTCCACTCGGCTCCTGTAGCAAGTGAGTTGGAGTGTTCGACGGACCGCTGCAATGAGATCGCACGGCACTTCGCAGATAAAATCGCTCAGATTCACAACGACTTGGACTCTGGTTTAACAGTTCCAGAAGTTGTCCCTACGGCATCTGTCAATTCCATCGTTTTGGATTCTTTTCACCTTATACAGCCTGAGGATGTGGATAGGGTCCTCTGTAGTTTGAGATCGTCTTCCTGCCCGCTTGACCCTTGCCCAGCTTGGCTATTACGATCTGCGCGGGTTGGGCTGGCCGACTGGGTGGAACCTATTGTGAATTCATCATTGCGGGAGGGAGTGATGCCTAGCATCCTGAAGACTGCAATTGTGCGTCCCCTCCTGAAAAAAACATCTTTGGATTCCTCCAATTTAAATAACTATCGGCCAGTTTCCAATCTGCCTTTTTTGGGTAAGGTGATTGAGCGGGTGGTGGCGTCTCAGCTCCAGGGGATACTAGATGAAACGGAGTATCTGGACTCTTTTCAGTCTGGCTTCAGGCGGGGCTTTGGGACGGAGACAGCCTTGGTCGCCCTGCTGGATGATCTTCGCCGAGGACTAGACAGGGGGAGTGCATCCCTGCTGGTCCTTTTGGACCTCTCAGCGGCTTTCGATACCATCGACCATGTTATCCTTCTGGGCCGATTGGCCGAGTTGGGACTAGGGGGCACTGCTTTGCAGTGGTTCCATTCCTACTTGGCTGACAGGTCCCAGATGGTGATGCTGGGAGATGCCTGTTTGGCGCCCTGCCCTTTACAGTGTGGGGTGCCACAGGGTTTTATTCTGTCTCCCATGCTTTTCAACATCTACATGAAACCGTTGGGAGAGATCATCCGGGGATTTGGAGTTGGGTGTCACCAATATGCTGATGACACCCAACTCTATCTCTCCTTGCCATCTCGCTCCAGGAAGGCTGTGGAAGTCCTAGAGCACTGCCTGGAGGCGGTTGGGGTCTGGATGAGGGCTAATAGGTTGAGATTGAATCCAGAAAAGACAGAGGTCCTACTGGTCAGGAAAGCTTCGATGCAGGTACTGAGTCATCTGCCCGTTCTGAATGGGGTTGCACTCCCCCTGCAGGAACAGGTGCGCAGCTTGGGAGTACTTCTGGATTCACAGCTCTCCCTGGAAAGCCAGGTGGCGGCTGTGGCCAGGAGTGCGTTTGCCCAGCTTCGGCTGGTGCGCCAGCTGCGGCCGTACTTGAGTCGATCGGACCTGACCACGGTGGTCCACGCCTTAGTGACTTCAAGACTGGATTACTGCAACGTGCTCTACGTGGGGCTGCCCTTGAAGACGGTTCGGAAGCTGCAATTAGTGCAGAATGCGGCGGCCCGGGTGGTAGCTGGAGCTAGGCGGTTTGACTCTGTTGAGCCGCTGCTTCAGCGGCTGCACTGGCTGCCCATTCGTTTCCGAGCCCAATTCAAGGTGCTGGTAATGACCTTTAAAGCCCTTCACGGTTTGGGTCCAGGATATCTGAGGGACCGCCTTCTCCCATACATTCCGGCCCGCTCTCTTAGGTCATCTGAGGGGGCTCTCCTGCGTGTACCACCTCTATCGCAAGTCAGGGGAGTGGCAACACGTGGGCGAGCCTTCTCTGCTGTGGCGCCACAACTGTGGAACTCCCTGCCAGGGGATCTGAGAACCACCCCCTCCCACCCCCTCCCTCATGACTTTTCGGCGAGGGCTCAAAACATTTTTGTTTCGTCTCGCGTTTGGGTGATGGGTTGTAGCCTGCCTCCTGTGTCTCAAGATGCTCTGCCATGCTGCTTTTGTGCTCCCTACTGTTGCCCCCCCCAGTGGTTTTTATTGATATTATTGTTTTTATTGTTTTAAATTATGTATTTAAACTTTCTGTATTTTAAACTGTTTTTAATTTTTGTTGTAAGCCGCCTTGGGCATTTGCCTCGGCATGGGATAAGGCGGGATATAAATTTTTTAAATAAATAAATAAACTGTAAAACAAGGGGGAGGGGCTACCAAGCACCTGGGAGAACATAATACATAGTTGATAGGGTGCATTTGGCTCGAAGGACTGCAAATTGTACAGGTCTAACACAAGATTGCTTAGCCAGTTACCCAAATTTTTTCAACCACAGGTGGAAAGCAGCCATTTTGAGCAGAAAAACAGCTGAAGAATAAAGTTAAGCAGCTGTTCCTTGTCTATGACTTACAGCACATTCGACACTGCTTTCTATAAAACACGCAAACACACAGGAAAGGAACATGCAACTTTTGTATCATTATGATATTAACAGCCCAATCCTGCCTAGGGCTACCGCAGCATGCAAAAGCACACTGCGCTGGATCCTAGGCAGGATCGGGCCAGTGCTGGCAGAGCTGGGGCACACCTCGGGAGAATGGGCCGTTTGTCCCTTTCCCCTGGGGAGAGCCCCAGCGGCCCCATGGACCTCCTACGGATGTGCGGCAGCAAAATGGCCAGCGCAAATCCGAGGAGCCGGTGTAAGGCTGGCCAGGCACAGGACGAGGGATAGGAAGTGGTGGAGTGCGCCACTGATACTCTCTCCCCCATCCCTGGCCCAGCGGGCCAATCCTGGCCCCCAGAACGCCCCCTCCTCGCCCTCCCCCATCCAATGTAGTTCTTACCTGTATGGGTGGGCGCAGTGTTGTCCTGGGGCCTTCTGGAGCTGCGGAGGCTGTTCCACCGCTACAGCCACCTCCTGAGGAGGCGCTAACGTGCCTTATGGCACATTTGCAGCACCTTCCCCCAGCGGGACTATAGTCCTGCTGCAGGGGGATACTTACACAGGATTGAACTGTTTGGCCCTTAAGCCTAGTTCCCATTAAGAGGTAAACCTGTGTCTGACTCGTTCCAGTCAGATTGCAGTTGGAGGCTCAGATAATTGATTTCTCCATTAAAATAAATCATCATCATCATCATCATCATCATCATCCCTGAACATAGAAAATGACATGTCAGGGAGAAGGTTAAGCTAGAACACTTTCTCCTGCAATTTTTTTCTATGTAGATGGATTCCTGTTTGTATGAAGGAACATCCAAACATGGGGCCCCCACCTGCAGTCTGAAATGGCACAAGCCAGACACAGATTTATCGCCTCTATGAAAACTAGTCCTCAGTCATGACTCCTTTAGCTACAATGTGGCCGTTGTATTAGAATGCAGTTCTATTTCTTTGTTTTAAGATTAGAGATTAAGAAAGGAATGTGGCAACACTGTTGTAAATGTGGATATACCCAATTCACAATTCAATCTTCCCAATATCCTTTGTAAGTCAAAAGGAGAATGGACTATGAATGAGCACAATCTTATACTGTACCTCAGGGATGTGGATCAAGTCTCTGACTCCAAGTCTCGAGTCAAGTCTCAAGTCTCTGGGTCCAAATCTCAAGTCAAGTCCCAAGTCTTTGCCCCTAAGTCCCGAGTCTTTGGTTGCGAGTCCCTATCTATTTAATGGGGAAAATGGGTTTAAACCTGAATAAAATTTGACTTATCGTAAAAGGCTCCAAGTCTCGAATCAAGTCTTTTGAGTCTTTTACAATCACTGAGTCAAGTCCAAGTCAAGTCATTGACGCAACTTGAGTCCAACTCGAGTCCGAGTCAATAGACTCAAGTCTACATCACTGCTGTACCTAGTTTAAAGAGGCATTTTGCAGAGCCCATCACCTGTCTCTGATCAGCCATAAATCCAAGCCACACAGCCTTGTAAAATTAACTTGGACCATCCTACGTTTATCTTTTTGAAACGAGGTTTGCAGTGTTTCCCTATCTAAAGGAGAGAAGCATTCTTCAATCATAGCATCATATTGTGCAGTTATGGTGAACAGTTTCTAAGAAAGACATTTTGCAGGTGAAGATTGAAGACTTTGCAGGCAAATTTTTCGAAGGTAAAAAAACTTTTGGAGACAATCATGTTTCAAATGCTTAGTGCTGAAATGTATGGAATGGAATTAAATGAATTAAAAATGAAATTGGATTCTGAACTTTATCTAAGGGTCACTTTGGGATGATTGCTAGACAGAAAAATCTCTTGGCTTTCTGGCAGTACAGCTGTGAGGGAGAGTGTGCACTATTCATCAGGATATAATTTGTCCAAGGAAGTATGTTCCAAGTCCTAATCAATTACAGTGAAGTCTTACTGGACACAGTTCAGGCAGACTTCGCATGAAAACTAAACCCACACGTCTCAATGGCCAAGAGGCAAGATAAGCTTAGTTAACATTGGAACGCTCACATTTCTAAAAGGGTGAACATCTTGTGACGCAGGACAGGGTGCTGAAAGCAGCAAAAGGATGGAGAGGTCAAAGAGGAGCCCTTGGAGCAAGTGCACAGCAGCCACTCTGCTACCTGAAGCAAGAACATTATCAAGATTCCAGGACAAACTAGTTTCCAATAGGGGTGCAGATACATGCAGATATATATATAAAAAAGTTCGCTACACTGCTCACGGGGAAAAAATAATCCACCAGCACTAGAAACCTCATTATAAGGATTCCTATTCCCTGCATTATGGTTATCAAGCTAGTGTTCAGACAGAACTAGTCAACTTATCAGGAAGCAGGTGACCTCACAATGTACACTGGGGACCCCCAAGTGTGATGCCCCTAATAAATGAAATGTGTGCTTATTCCTCCTGTTACGACAGAATGTTGGCAATTTTGATATCTGAGAGAAACAGAAAGGGGGGGGGGTCTTTGACAGGCAACCACAGGACCCAAAGTGAATTTTGACACAGGAGGGAGTTGGGGATAGTCTCCGTATTTGCCCAAAATACCTCCTTTCATCTTTTCTTATTAGGCCACAAGTTCCTGGAGCTGCAGGGGGAGATTGATGACGGCTAGCAGCAGTCTGCATAGTTTCTCACAGTGCAAACACCCATGCTGTAACATTTACTACTGAACGCTGTATAAAACGAGACTGAAGAAGAGTGCAACAAAAGGGACTGTGTACTCAACACTGTGCAGCCTTTACAATAATAACTGCTGCACTAAGTTTTTCTTTCATCTTGGTGGTCTCCAGATCTGCTTCCCTCCACACAACCATTCATTGAACACTTTGGTTTCTTTGATCATTCAGTTCACTATCTTACACATGCTGTCAGGACGAGGCAGCCCCTCCTGATACGCAATACCATCTCATAAACTTTCTATCTGTAAGCTTGCTCCTCTGTAAAAGTTTTGTGTACCTCACGCAGCTACAACCATTCTAAGATGCACTGAACCTCAAATTCCATGACAATCTGACACCAGCACTCTTCCGTATTCCATGCAGATCAGCACTAGGGATCGAACAGCTTGATGCTGACAGCACAGGTCAGTTGCATAACACAGTATAAAATGGCAAACTCCAAGACAAACAGCTCAAATGTACAATATGTCACTAAATATTTCCCCCAACCTCCTGGATCCTGAAATTGCACGCTCATGATATAGGACCAAACACACTGACCCCAACACAACCTCCTGAATGCAACCTGGTGATACCAAAATGTCTGATAAGGTTTTCAAACCTGTCACAGACAGAGGATGTCTCCTCCTACCACAAGATGCTCCTGCTTCCTGACCCGTGTCCTATTAACATTTAACAAGCATTGTAGGGTGTGTTTTCTGGTGGTGCAAATAGATATTCTGCTGACAATGTTTTAGGTTGAGGGTGAAAATATCAGGGTACAGTACAGCAATAACATCAGAAATATTAAAGTTAACAATAGCATTGATGTGACATTGGCACCCACGGGAACATCCCCCCCCCATGACAAATAGCTACAGGGGGAGACAATCCAGACTAGGACTGAGGCAGGGCCTAGATAATGGTAAAGGTATCCCCTGCTCGAAAACCAGTCATGTCTGACTCTAGGGTGCGGGTGCTCATCCCTGTTTCTGGCCAAAGAGCCAGCGCTGTCGGAAGACGCTTCTGTGGTCATGTGGCCGACATGACTAAAAGAACACTGTTACCTTCCCGCCGCAGCTGTGCCTATTTATCTACTTGCAATTTCTTGCTTTCGAACTGCTAGGTTGGCAGGAGCTGGGGCAGGAGACGGGAACTCACTCTGTCACGTGGCACTCAGGTCTTGAACTGTTGTCCTACCAACTTTCCGGTCTGCAGTTCAGCGTCTTAACCACTAAGCCACTGCAGCCCCTTATGAGGCCTAACCTAAGGTAAAAGTCCCAATTCATGGTCCTGATTCACGGGTGGGGAGGGAAGGTGCAAATTGGCTGCTATTCAATTTAAATAGCAGTATTACAGCCCAATCATGCTCTAAAGATCCACCGGGCGGCCGAGGCCGCCCGCCAGATCCTGCTCTCCGCCATGGGCAGCCTGCGGCGGAAAGTCTACTCGGGGAAGGGGACACTCGTCCCCTTCCCCGAGTGTAACTGCAACTGGGGCCGATAGGCCTCTTTGGATTTTCGCCAGCTATTTTGCTGGCGGAAGTCGGAGGAGGCCGTGTAACAGCTCAGCCGATCTGTGAGGGTCAGGATTCGGCCAAGGCCGATCTCCGCCCCCTCCCTGATCAGCTGGGCCTATCGGCCTCCGCCGTTTGCTCCCGGACCGCCCCCCCTCCGCTGGATCCTCACCTGGGTCGGGCGGCAGGCAGGAGCTGGTCTGGGCGGCGGAGCATGGCAGGCCAGCCTTGCGCCAGCCTTCCCTGCTCGAGAGTCGTTGCGAAAGTGCTTTCTTTCTGCTCACGAGTCGTCGCGAAAGGGCACTTTCGCAATGGCTTAGGGCGGCAGAATGTTCATTCCGCCACCCTAATTTAGAGCAGGATTGCGCCCTTAATCACATGCTTAACCTAATGTGAATTTAGGATACTCTCTAGTTTCTTCTTTCAATGAACAGTCAGAGAGTAAAGCCACCTACAAGAGCCCACAGCAATTACTAGCCCCTTGGACAGAGTGTCCTGTAGAACAGGATGTATCTCACCAAGATACAAGCATCAGGTTTTTCTTTACCCTTTTCTATTTTTACGAGGCAAGGCTACAGCCTTTCAAGACAACTTCATCATGTACTATAAACCACAGCTATGAGGCGCAACATTTTATACTTTTCAAGAAACAGGACAATAGGAAGGCCTATGGACATGTGAGTCATGTTCTCCATAGTACATTCTGTTCATTCTGTCATAATAAACAGTGTTTGTTTGCTGAACTCATTAGAATTAAACCATAAACTTCATTAGCAAGAAGAGTTCCAGAGTTAAGATGCATTTTAGTTTTTAATAGAGCTCATCATTCCAGAATACTTTGCTTTCTTCCTTTTTATTTTTCAAATTCACTCCAAACTTCTGTTAATCACTTCAAAGCTTCAATTCCTCATATTTTCCAGTATTTTAATATTCTGCAACATTAAGAAACAGCATGGAGTAAATCACTGTAAGTATGTACAGGCTCATAATTTCGGTATGTGTGTCATTTAAAGCTGTTGATGGAACAGTAGATGCAAGTCTGCCCCCTCCTAAGAGAATCCCCATGATGTTCTATATATATAGTCATGGAAGTATCTGGACTGAGAGCCCCAATCCTAACTAAATTTCCAGCGCTGAGGCAGACATGCAATGGGGCATGTGCTGCATCCGGGGGGGGGGGGGGGGAGTCACAGAGGCCTCCTCAAGATAAGGGAACATTTGTTCCCTAACTTGAAGCTGCATTGTGGCTGCGTCAATGCTGGAAAGTTGGTTAAGATTGGGCTGTGAGTTTTATAAGGAAAGAGGGGGCAGTGCGAGCCACAATTTATTTGTTTACATTGGAAGACTCTTGTTCCCTGTAGTTTATGGCCTCTATTTATAGTTCCAGGGTCAGAGTTTAAACAAACAAAAACACCTCTCTATTGATCTTGCGAAATGTAACACTTTGGCATGTTTTTATTCATACTGAACAATTTTTAAAGAACTGTATTTTCCTATAAGAATTCTGTTTGAAGTCTTCAGCACAAATACTGAAGAACCATACAATAAAGAGCTACCCAATGCCAGCGTCAGTGAACTGAGTCTGTGAAAATCAATAGACGCTCATGTCTATAGTTGCAAACTTCTGCATGGCTATTCCAACACAGATGTGCATCTGGGGTTAACTAAATGTTATGGGTCAATGAGTGTAATGGAACCCAATGACCTTTTTTTTAAAATGAGAAAGTCAGCTTTGAGCAGGAGTGATTTAGAGCAGCAGTTCTCCATTTTTTCAGTCTACAGAGCCCTTTAAACTCCTCCAAGGAGTCTCAGGGAGTCCTGCCAGTGCATGCACAGAGTCTCGGGAAACCCTAGAGTGCCGGCACATGTGTGGAGTGGCGCAGAGTGGGACAGGTGGCAGCCACTTATGATAGGCTCGTGGAGCCTCTGAAGGGGTCTCAGGGAGCCCCAGGGCTTCTAGGAGCAACTTTGAGAAACAGATTTAGAGCAGTGGTTCTCAAACGTTTTAGCACTGGGACCCACTTTTTAAAATTACACTCTATCAGTACCCACCTAGTTTTACAAGACTTAAAAAAAGTGATCTAGGAAGAAATAATATATTTACTTATTTACAAGTAATATTTTATCTATTTGCAAAGAACTTTATCTATTTCTCGTAATGAGACAGCCCTAATGAATAGCCTCAAGGCTTGAGGGGCTTAGTTATTTGACCCAACCTTCACCTGCCCTCACTACCTGTCATTGACAGACTTGGGGGGGGGGGGAGAACACCAGAAAAAAAAATTTCTCTCTCTGTATTTACATACGCTTGCAAACTGCAGGAGCTCAACTCCTTGCAAACTACAGGAGCTCAGCTCTTTGCAGGGCAATTAGTAGCTATCTTGCAAACTGCAGGAGCTCAGTTCTTTGCAGGGCAATTAGCAGCTATCTGATCTTTGAATAGCCTCAGGGATTAGGGCAATTACTTATCTGATCTTTCCATCACCCGGGACCCACCAGAAATCAGGTCCTGACCCAGCAAGTGGGTCCTGACGCACAGTTTGAAAAACACTGGTCTAGGTAAAAGGGTGGGATGGAGAGGTCAGGTGGGTTCTACTCCTCCAATCAGGTAACTTGATGACATTCTCTAGCCTAGGTTATTTAAGTTCAAGCACAAAGATGAATGTGTCTGACATGAAATCAAGTGTTGGTTCATGAAAGGGATACCCACTTAATCTCCAGTAGGTGCAGGGACCAGGATTCCTGGGACCATGTAAGTAGCTAGCAATAGGGACTGTATTTCTCACTAGACACATTTAGGGCAGTGGTTTGCACGTTTTAGCACCAGGATACACTTTTTAAAACACTATTGGGACCACCTAGCTTTAAGAGACTAAAAAACAAGTTTCACTTTACCAGTCACTCAAGCCTCTGTTTTTATCCTTTTTACTGGGGGGGGGGGGGGGATGACTGCCTTCTGGAGTATTTGTTGAGCTCGTAGCAGAGAGTTCTGACTAAAAGTGATCCACTGGAGAAGGAAATGGCAACCCACTCCAGTAACCTTGCCAAGAAAATCCCATGAACAGTACCAAAAGGCTAAAAGATATGACGCCGGAAGATGAGACCCTCAGGTCGGAAGGTGTCCAATATGTTACTGAGGAAGAGCGGAGGACTATTCCAAGTAGACCCAGAAAGGATGAAGCGGTTGGGCCAAAGCCAATAGGACGTTCAGCTGTGGATGTGTCTGAGGTTGAAAGGAAAATCCAATGCTGCAAGGAGCAATACTGCTTAGGAACATGGAATGTGAGGTCTATGAATCAAGGCAAGCTGGATGTGGTCAAAAATGATAAGATGAACATTGACATCTTGGGAATCAGCGAACTAAAATGGACGGGCATGGGCGAATTTAAGTCAGGTGACCATCATATCTACTACTGTGGGCATGAATCCCTTAGAAGAAATGGAGTAGCCCTCATAGTCAATAAAAGAGTGGGAAAGGCAGTACTGGGGTGCAACCTCAAAAATGACAGAATGATTTCAGTTCGAATCCAAGGCAAACCATTCAACATTACAGTAATCCAAGTGTATGCCCCAACCACTGATGCCGAAGAAGATGAAGTTGACCGGTTCTATGAAGACCTACAACACCTTCTAGAACTAGCACCCAAAAAAGATGTCCTTCACATCATAGGAGACTGGAATGCTAAAGTAGGAAATCAAGAAATAAACGGAACAACAGGCAAGTTTGGCCTTGGAGCGCAAAATGAAGCAGGGCAAAGGCTAACGGAGTTCTGTCAAGAGAACACGCTGGTCATAGCAAACACTCTTTTCCAACAACACAAGAGGCGACTCTACACATGGACATCACCAGATGGTCAATACCGAAACCAGATAGATTATGTGCTTTGCAGCCAAAGATGGAGAAGCACTATACAGTCAGTAAAAACAAGACCTGGAGCTGACTGTGGCTCAGATCATGAGCTTCTTATTGCAAAATTCAGGCTTAAATTGAAGAATTTAGGGAACACCACTAGACCAGTCAGATATGACCTAAACCATATCCCTTATGAGTATACAGTGGAGGTGAACAATAGATTCAGGGCATTAGATCTGGTAGACAGAGTGCCTGAAGAACTATGGACGGAGGTTCGTAACATTGTACAGGAGGCAGCAACTAAAACCATCCCAAAGAAAAAGAAATGCAAGAAGGCAAAGTGGCTGTCAGATGAGGCTTTACAAATAGCTGTGGAAAGAAGGAATGCGAAAAGCAACAGTGAAAGGGAAAGATATAAACAACTGAATGCAGATTTCCAGAGAATAGCAAGGAGAGATAAGAAGACCTTCTTAAATGAACAATGCAAAGAAATCGAGGAAAACAACAGAATGGGGAGGACTAGAGATCTCTTCAAGAAAATTGGAGATATCAAGGGAACGTTTTGTGCAAAGATGGGCATGATAAAGGACAAAAAAGGCAGGGACTTGACAGAAGCAGAAGAGATTAAGAAGAGATGGCAAGAATACACAGAAGAACTATACAAGAAAGATCTGAATGTTCCTGATGACCATGCTGGTGTGGTCACTGACCCAGAGCCGGACATCCTAGAGAGTGAAGTCAAGTGGGCCTTAGGTAGCATTACTAACAACAAAGCTAGCGGAGATGATAATATCCCAGCTGAGCTACTTAAAATCCTAAATGATGATGCTGTGAAAGTGCTGCACTCAATATGCCAACAAATTTGGAAAACTCAGCAGTGGCCAAAGGATTGGAAAAGGTCAGTTTACGTTCCAATTCCAAAGAAGGGCAGTGCCAAAGAGTGTTCAAACTACCGCACAATTGCACTCATTTCACATGCTAGCAAGGTTATGCTCAAAATCCTACAAGCTAGGCTTCAGCAGTACGTGGACCGAGAACTACCGGACGTACAAGCTGGGTTTCGAAGAAGCAGAGGAACTAGAGATCAAATTGCCAACATGCGCTGGATCATGGAGAAAGCACGAGAGTTCTAAAAAAAAACCTACTTCTGCTTCATTGACTACGCAAAAGCCTTTGATTGTGTGGATCACAACAAACTGTGGCAAATTCGTAAAGAGATGGGGGTGCCAGACCACCTTACCTGTCTCCTGAGAAACCTGTATGCGGGTCAAGAAGCAACAGTTCGGACCGGCCATGGAACAACTGATTGGTTCAAAATTGGGAAGGGAGTACGGCAAGGCTGTATATTGTCACCCTGCTTATTTAACTTATATGCAGAGTACATTATGAGAAATGCAGGGCTGAATGAATCGCAAGCCGGAATCAAGATTGCCGGGAGAAATATCAACAACCTCAGATATGCAGACGATACCACCCTAATGGCAGAAAGTGAAGAAGAACTAAAGAGCCTCTTGATGAGAGTGAAAGAGGAGAGTGCAAAAGTTGGCTTGAAACTCAACATTAATAAAACCAAGATCATGGCATCTGGTCCCATCAATTCCTGGCAAATAGAAGGGGCAGAAATGGAAGCAGTAACAGATTTTACTTTTTTGGGCTCCAAGATCACTGCAGACGGAGACAGCAGCCATGAAATTAAAAGACGCTTACTCCTTGGAAGGAAAGCTATGGCAAATTTAGATAGCATAATAAAAAGCAGAGATATCACCATGCCAACAAAAGTTCGTATATTCAGGGCGATGGTGTTCCCAGTAGCAATGTATGGTTGCGAGAGTTGGACCATAAGGAAGGCTGAGCGCCGAAGAATAGATGCTTTCGAACTGTGGTGCTGGAGAAGACTCCTGAGAGTCCCTTGGACTGCTAGGAGATCAAATCAGTCAATCCTAAATGAAATCAACCCTGACTGTTCCCTGGAAGGACAGATACTGAGGCTGAAACTCAAATATTTTGGCCACCTAATGCGAAGAGAGGACTCTCTGGAGAAGACTCTGATGCTGGGAAAGATTGAAGGCAAAAAGAGAAGGGGAAGGCAAAGGATGAGATGGTTAGACAGCATCACCGATGCAACGAACATGAAAATGAGCGCACTCAGGTAGTGGAGGACAGGAAGGCCTGGTGGGATATGGTTCATGGGATCACGAAGGGTCGGACACGACTTAACAACCACAACAACAATGTTCATCGCAACTTCTGGTACATTCTGATGGCCTTGCAACCCCCTTCACCTGCCCTTCGCTAAGAGCCAAGGCACGTTTGCCTACTCACAAGTAAATGAGTGTGTGTAGCATTTTTGCTTTCCATAGTGCTGCTCAATACATTTCCTTGTCAGCTTCGAGGGGGGGGACTTCCTTCTTGAGCGTTTGTTGGGTCCTGTGTTCATTGGTTCATTGGATCAGGACCATCGTGGCATTGCTTTCATTCTTTGTCTACCTAGTTGATATTTATGGCTAATGCAGTGGGTTGTCAGGTCTGATCGTTCGTAGCTTTCTTAAGCCCTTTTTTATTATTATTGTTTTTGTTTCCTTTGGCTCTGTATTGGTAACTTTTGCGCTGGTCTGTGACTGCAATAAAGATTGATTGATTGATTGATTTTTAGTAAGAACTCCAGGGCTCCTGTGCTCTCTTGGAAAGGGAGGGGCTCCCAAACAGCCCCTCTCAGTCCAGTCTCCTTAGCCTGGGATGGTGACAGCAGATAGATCTATCAGTTTCTCTCTCCCTATATGACTGCTAACCCAGTAAAAAGAGCAAGCAAATAGCAGAAACAGATACATTAGTGCTAACCACTAGGTACTACTCCCCTTAGTCAGTCTGCCTTCTCCCACACCTTCCCTCACAATAAGCTTATAAGTGGGGCAAGGTACTCATCAAGGCAGGTGTGATTCACATTCTAGATACCTGGAACAACCAGTAGCATGTTGTAACAGAGTAGCTCTCCATCATAGCAGTTGTGTTATATCGAAATATGGCCAAAATGAGCAGTATGATTTCATAAGGTAGGTCTGCCAATTCTTGCAGTCTTTACTGTAAATCATTTGGCTTATGTGGTTTCTCAGAACTTGAAATCAGTAGATTGCTTCATGGTCTTGCACTCCTCGCGAATGGGACTGCAATGGACAGAAATAGTTCTTCACAAGAACGTCATGCTTCCCCCCCATGCTTGCTGGGGAGAGAGAACTGACCTGATTCCATGAATTATCTGGGGATAGAAATGTGGATAATGTGACAGGCCTCCTTATTACGCACTGAACAATATTTGCCTGAACCTCATTGTGCATGTAGCAAGGGTGCTATTTTTCCTAGAGATGGAGTAAAAACATCACCAAATTTGGTTATAACCAGAGATCAAAGGAGCTTGTGCAAGTGAGAATACAGACCTGAGTTCAAGAACTGTTGCTTATCGAACTACGTATTTTGAGTAGGAACAAAAGCGGTTTAAAAATTGGGAGAGTAGGGTCATTCTCAGATTGTGTCCGCAGTTAGGAATGCTCATCCTTTGTTTGTTCCTTGGGATGCAAGTGCTGCAAAGTGTCTATCAGTTTTCAAGTAGTACAGTGTAGCCAAGTACAACTGCATGACTGACTGTGCTGACATTGCATCCAACCCTGCAGATCCCTAAAAAGCATATAGACTGGCATAAATTAGGGAGGAATGAATGGATATTTCTTTCTGAGTCTGGGTCTAACTTAATGTTACCTATAAACACATCTGACAAAACCAGACATGTCCCAAGGGCTGCTGAAGGTAGAGTGCAAATGCCATGAGCCCCCCTGCCATGAGCCACCTTGCCCCCCACTGAACACATCTTCCCTTCTCTTTCGGACAGCAGTGGCCCCCTTCTTCCTCCAGTGGTGCTAGAGGGAGGGAGGAAAGGTGCTGTTGGCATTGCCTCCTCTCTTGGTCCATTTGGCTGCAGCATCAGGGAAAGGCAAGGAAGGATAATCCCTCCAAGGGTGGACGGTCACTAGTCTGGGGAGTGCAGCCCACACTGAGTGACATGTATTGATTGGGTAGGGGTGTCTTGTCTTGCGGCCCGCCTGCGCCCTTTGAGCCAAAGTCACGTCGTAAGTGACTTGCACAGCTTTGGCTCGCAGGCAAAGTGGACTCACTTGGAGCAGAGCTAATGCCAGAGCTCTATGACCCGGAAGTTGCAGAGCTCTATCATCACGCCATGTCAGTTACTTCTGGCTTTGGGCTGCCGTGCAGCACCAGGCGTGGTGATGGTAAGGGACGCTTCTGAATCCCTCCCCTGAACTCCCTTTCCATGTCATCTCATTGTTCGTCCTTGCACAGGGCTTCTTTAAAACGAGCAGGATGAGCAGAGCATGCTGTTCTCTTCTTGTTCATTTTAAAGATTTGTGAGGAGGACAAGCAAGTAGACAGTGAGGAAAGTGAGATAAGGGGAAGAATTGCCCTGCCCCACCTTCCCCTGCCCAAGTCAGCAGTGGCTGAGAGAGTGAGGAGGAGGCGATGATGGCGGCAGGCACAGCACCTTCTCCCCCCCCCCTTCCCCCACTGAAGAGAGAAGGGCCAGGACTGCCACTGTCTTGATTCTCTTCTCATTCAGCAAGTGGGAAGAGTTTCAAAGCACCGACCAGAGGGGCTGTATTGGTGGTGGGCTATAGGAGGGCAACAGGCAGACAAGGGATCCTCATCAGTTTCCTGCTACTCAACATAGCATGTTTATTTTGCATCATCTGTGGGCCAGCCTTGGATAAAAACCACAATGGTGGGTTTTTTTTTAAATAGTTTTGCTTAAGAAAACTGCTTGGGAGGGGTGTAATTTATTTTGGAAAACTAAGGAGGCAGGACTGAGTGCTTAACCCTGTGGGATTCCAAACCCTGGGGTGGTGGTGGTGGTGAGTAAAGTAGCTTGTGAGTGGAAATGGTTTGGAATAGAGAAATTGCAAGCAGGGAAAGGGTTAAGCACTTCCTCCCTCTGCTGCTTCTATGCTCTAGTGGCTGGTTGGCATCTTGTATCTGGCTGGTGACTCTGCAGCAGGATGCTGAACTTATGTGGACCTGTGGTCTAATCCAGAAGAGCTCCTTTTTTTTCTTTGCGATATTTACACATGTACAGAAAGAGCAAGCGTTATGGGGAGTCAAAAACAAATACAGCCTGTGTTGTGCCAAATTCTCAGCAGTATTGGTCCCAAAGCAATACCCTCAAAATCAAAAACCTCCTTCTGCCAGCCAGAAGCCTTTTTAGCAACTCTGCAGCACCGAATGAAAACCAGCATAACAAACATGTTCCCTTGGTAGGCTTCCTGACACACAGTTTTTACCCTCCAACCAAAGTAGTAAGAACACTGGAAGAGCCCCACTGGGACAAACCAAAGCTCAATTTAATCCAGTGTCAACCATGGCCAGGCAAATCCTTTTGAGAAGCTGTGGTGGTTGTCCTGTCCCCCCCACCATTTTTGCCTATTTTTTCTTATATTTGGACATTTCTGACCCCCTAGAACAGGGGTGGCCAACCCTCCACCATTAGGGCCTCTGTGTTCTTAAGTGTTGTGTAGAAGACAGCATCTCAGCAGCTGCAATTGCTGATAGTGCTGCTAAAGCAACTACACCTGCTGAAGTGCCCACACCTATACAACCACTAAAGGGCTAGGACAGGGGCGGGGAAACTTTTCCCTGGCGAGGGCCGTTTTAAATATTAGAAATTTGCTTGAGGGCCGGCCGTAAGGCCGCTCATAATTTTTATTTATTTAATTAATTTTTGCCCCCGCCCCCCATCGGCCTCCGGAGGCTCCACGCTCACTGTCCGAAGCCGCCACTGGGTCCGCGCGTCACCTCCGGCATACCATGCCGATGAGGGCAGGAGGGCAAGAGCTTGCCCTCATCAGCCTGGTACGCATGTGCGAAATGGCCAACGGCCTGGTGAGAAGGGGTCGAGGCAGCGGCCGGGGAGGACATGCAAAGGCCCTCTCCCGGCCTCCAGGGGCCGGTTGGGCGGCCTCCCGGCAATCTCTCCAGGGGCCGGACCGGATGACCTCGAGGTTCCCCACCGCTGGGCTAGGATAATTCATGTTGAAAGGTTGGCCACCCCTGCCCTACAAGCTTCCGTGCTGATTCAGCAGCCTAAAAGCTGCTGGGACATGCTCCAGCAGCAGTCTGTCCTTTGTTTGAAACTGCCATTTCCAGACAGCCATGTGGTTGAAGTGGATTTGGGTCCTCCTTCATGACTGGAGCAGCCAACTCTCCTACAGAGACTGACACACTCCTACTGATTGAGCAGCCAAACCTGTCTGCACAGTTCACGTCTCCGGTGGTACTCTGCAAGGGGAAGTCTTGCCTCACAAACCTGTTACAATTTTTTGAAAAAATTTTCGCTCGCATGTGGATGCGAGCGAACCTGTGGATATTATATATCTGGATTTTCAGAAGGCGTTTGACACAGTCCCTCATGAAAGGCTCCTGAGAAAACTCCACAGTCAGGGAATAGGAGGGCAGGTCCTCTTGTGGATTAGGAACTGGTTGAAGACCAGGAAACAGCGAGTGGGAGTCAATGGGCAATTTTCACAATGGCGAGAGGTGAAAAGCGGTGTGCCCCAAGGACCGGTCTTGGGACCGGTGCTTTTCAACTTATTCATAAATGACCTGGAGTCGGGGATAGGCAGTGAGGTGGACAAGTTTGCAGATGACACTAAACTTTTCCGGGTGGTGAAGACCAGCAGGGATTGTGAAGAGCTCCAGAA
The DNA here is from genome assembly GCA_026170595.1 of Plestiodon gilberti rubricaudatus. NCBI lineage: Eukaryota > Metazoa > Chordata > Lepidosauria > Squamata > Scincidae > Plestiodon > Plestiodon gilberti. The sequence goes on along the minus strand of JANXHW010000001.1, from coordinate 230,889,441 downwards.
GGATCTCTTCAAACTGGGAGAATGGGCAGCAAAATGGCAGATGCGCTTCAATGTAAGTAAGTGCAAAGTGATGCACATTGGGGCAAGAAACCAAAATTTCACATATACGCTCATGGGTTCTGAGTTGTCTGTGACGGATCAAGAGAGAGATCTTGGGGTGCTGGTGGACAGGTCGATGAAAGTGTCGACCCAGTGTGCGGCGGCTGTGAAGAAAGCCAATTCCATGCTCGGGATCATTACAAAGGGAATTGAGAATAAAACAGCCAATATCATTATGCCGTTGTACAAATCGATGGTAAGGCCGCATCTGGAGTATTGTGTCCAGTTCTGGTCACCACACCTCAAAAAGGATATAGTTGAATTGGAAAAGGTGCAGAAAAGTGCGACCAGAATGATTCGTGGGCTGGAGCACCTCCCTTATGAGGAAAGGCTACAGCATCTGGGGCTTTTCAGCCTAGAAAAAAGGCGCCTGAGGGGGGACATGATTGAGACTTATAAAATTATGCATGGGATGGAGAGAGTGGATAGAGGGAAATTCTTCTCCCTCTCGCACAACACCAGAACCAGGGGACATGCACTAAAATTGAGTGGAGGGAGAGTTAGTACAGACAAAAGAAAATATTTCTTTACCCAGCGTGTAATTCATCTGTGGAACTCCTTACCACAGGATGTGGTGATGGCACCTGGCCTAGATGCCTTTAAAAGGGGTTTGGACAGATTCATGGAGGAAAAGACCATCACAGGTTACAAGCCATAAGCAACCTCCTGGTTTTAGAAGTGGGTTTTCTCTGTGCCAGGTGCAAGGGAGTGTCAACGGGAAACAGGTTATCTTGTTGTCTTGTGCTCCCTGAGGCATCTGGTGGGGCCACTGTGTGATACAGGAAGCTGGACTAGATGGGCTTTTGGCCTGATCCAGCAGGGCTCTTCTTATGTTCTTATGGTGCTCTTTCCTAGAAAAAATACTCACCCTGTAAACTTGAACTTCCCATAAGGCAGGGGGATATCAGCAGAACCCCAAATTTTTTAGCCGTGGAGGACGTCTGATATATAGTTACGCCGGTCACCTATCTTTCACTACTTGATTTCCCAAGGCACGGGAGGGCTTTCTTCCTAGCCAGGTGGAGAGCGCTCTCCTCGGCATCTGTCAACGGTTGCTACAGGAGGATCCCTATCCTTAAAAGGGTCTGCCCTTGTGGCTTGGGAGAAGTGGAAACAATCAAGCACATTCTGTTTCATTGTACATTCTACCAGTGCCAAGTTTATTTCTCATCTGACTAGGGAATTCCCAGGCTTGCCTGATGTACTGATGACCAAGGAACTCCTTACGGAAACTAATCCTGGTTCATAATTCGGAGCGCAAGCTTCCTGGCAGCTGTTTGCAAAACCCATAAAGGTATTGTTAGCAATGAGGAAATTTTTTTTACATCTATTGACTCTGTTTCTTTTGTATATATGTGTGTTCATTTGTTAAATTTTAGCTTTTATATCTAGCAATGCATGTAATGTTTTGTTTTCTGTTTTTATTATGGTTGTGCTTTGTTCTTGCTGGTCTTTGACTGTAATGATGATGGATGGACAGATGGACTTCCCATCACTTGAAAATGGGGGTACTCAAAACACTTCTGTAAGAAGCAGAATTTTGCTTCCTTGTACAGAAACTGTGTGCTGGATTTATTGAAGCCAGGATGAAGGAAACAGAGCACTCTTAGGAAAAATCAAATTGTTCCAAGAGGAGTCTACAAACATCCCACCAGCAACTGCAGCTGAAAATCAAGGTCTCTCAACAGGTTAAGGATTGTCAGCCTATTCTGGAAGGGGTTGTGCCCCCTTTTGAAAGAGCAAGTTCACAGCTTGGGAGTACTCCTGGACCCAGAATAGGGTCAGGTGCCAGCTGTGGTCTGGGGTGCTTGTGCCCAGCTTAGGTTGGTACACCAGCTGCGTCCTTTCTTGGATCAAGCAGGCATAGTCATGGTTGTCCATGCACTGGTTACATCTCAGTTGGACTACTCAGGGCCAGCCCATGAGGCCAATTTAAGTAGCAGATGGGCATCCCCCACCAGTCTCTATCTGCCAACTTGCCTCCACTGATCCTCTTCCTCCTCCCACTCCCTGGATTTATTTATTTAAAAAATTATGTCCTGCCTTTTCCTATGCCAAAGTAAATGCCCAAGGCAGCTTACAAAGATTCAGGAATAAAATTTTACAATATATAAAAACAATAAAACTACTGGGAGAACAATTTAGAAGCAGTACAATAAAAACACTAGTGCAGAAGCACAGAGGACAGACACAAACCCATCACCCAACTGCTAGATGAAACAAAAACGTTTTGAACCCTTGTGAAAAAGCCACGATGGAGGGGGTAGTTCTTAATTCCCACAGCAGGGAATTCCATAATCGTGGCGCTACTATAGAGAAGGTTCACGCTTGTGCCGCCATCTCTCTAGCTTGGGACAAAGGCAGCACTCATAGGAGAGCCCCCTCAGATTACCTAAGAGGGCGGGCTGGACTGTATGGGAGAATGTGATCCTTCAGATAACCTGGACCCAAACCGTGAAGGGCTTTATTAAAGATCAATACCAACACCTTGAATTGGGCCCGGAAACGAATGCAAAGCCAGTGTAATTTCCAAAGCAGCGGTCCAACAGAATCAAACCACCTAGCTCCCGTAACCACCTGGGCCACCGCATTTTGCACTAATTGCAGCTTCCGAACCATCTTCAAAGGCAGCCCCACATAGAGCGCATTAGAGTAATCCAGTCTTGAAGTCACTAAGATGAGGATCACCATAGTTAGGTCCAATCGACTCAAGTATAGCTGAAGCTGGGCAAATGCACTCCTGGACACAGCTGCCACCAGGCTTTCCAGGGAGAGTTGCGAGTCCAGAAGTACTCCCAGATTGCGCACCCATTCCTGCAGGGGGAGTGCAACCCCGTGCAGAGTGGGCAGATGACTCAGTACTTGCATCGAGGATTTATTGACCAGGAGAACCTCTGGACTGGAAAAGAAAAAAAAAAGCTGATTGAGAGGTTGAGTAAATGTGAGAGAGGAGAATACCGAGTTAAAACACTGGAGCGTGGGAGGAGCAAAGGCTGGCACATAATGGGCCAGCATTTGGCATACCACCTCAGGTCTTGGGTCAGCCCTGGGACTACTACAGTGCACTCTACATTGGGCTGCCCTTGAAGGCCGTTCAAAAATATCAACTTGTGCAGAATGCTGCTGCATGTTTGCAAACCTGCACAAGGTGTGATGAGCGCTTCACACCCGTGCAATTCTATCTGCAGTCAGTGCCAATTCATTTCCGAGTGCCAGTCTTTGCCTTTAAGGCCCTAAACACTTCCCAAGGACCACTTCCCTCAAGATGAAACTCTGCCCCAAGAGAGGACCCTTTGTGTGTCCCCTAGCCAATGGTATATAGTCACCTGGCAGCGATGCATGAAAGGGCTTTCTCGGTGGTGGCACACAGTCTATAGAACTCCCTCCCCCAGGAACTGAAGTCAGCACTGCCACAATTGTAGCTCAACACCAGCTGAAAACCTTTTAATGTCAATTAACTTTCCCCTTTTGATTTTTGGTGCCATTGCATGTTTTGCCGTTGCTTCTTTTTCCTGCTTCTATGCATTTTCATCTCTCCGTATTTTCATCTTTCTATTTTTTGTTTTTAAGTTATGTTGTTAGCTGCCTTGAGCAGCTCCCTAATATGAAGGGAACGAGTGGATAAATGATTGTTTTTTAATTTTTAAAATTAAATAAATCTAAAGTACTTGCTAGTGATGCAAAGCCACTCAAATTGCATACTCAGACCACCCTGCTGTGGTTTTCCCACTGAAGTTTCTGGGGGAAGGAGCATTTGAGGGAGTTTCCTTCCAGCGGAAACCATTAAGATTCCCTAAATACAGCCTATTATCTTCCACTCACTTATAGCTTCATGATTGTTGTACTACAAAAAAAGTGGATTGTACTGATCTCGAAGGACCTGCATATCCTTACATTCTCACCTACAAGAAGAACTACTCTGAACAGGCATAGCTAGGGTGCACTGGATTTTCATAACTAGAACTCCAAAACTAAACTACATCATAGCTAGACTGAGGAACTACGAACCAGATCCAGGAATGCATTCCCTGCTTCTCTTGGGTCGGCCCCCAATTAAACAGTTCTCCTCCAACCACCATGTTTCCAATATGTTATGCATCAGGAACAGGAGCTTCGTTGGACCCATTTCTTCGTTGGATTGAAAAGTATACCAGGCAGCTGGATAAAAACAGGGAAGTCAAACCCAGAACATCATGTTAAATACAAGAGCAGGAAATAAAGTGCATGACAAAAACGAATCAGAGTAGCAAAAAATATGAGAATTTTGCGGGCGGGAAGAGCCACAAAAGAAGAATCTATCCCCAGAGCGACACTGTGAGAAAAATGAACCAGCTTCTAAGAGGTATAGCACAAAGCATAACACAAATATCTAACCATCATAAACATTCAGTAGGTAAGAACTTGCTCTTTAAAGAAGCAGAAGGAAAACTGGCCAGCTTGAACTGGCCTGGAACATCCATCTGAAAATGGTATGCTTCTTTCAGGTTGTGTGTCAGTGGGACGGATTATTCATTTGCCAACCTAGACTTCTCATACAACAAAACCCCAGTTACATTAAGAACATAAGAGCCCTGCTGGATCTGTATCACACAGTGGCCCCACCAGATGCCTCAGGGAGCACACAGCCAACAAGATAACCTGTTTCCTGCTGCCACTCCCCTGCACCTGGCACAGAGAAAACCTACTTCTAAAACCAGGAGGTTGCTTATGGCTTGTAACCTGTGATGGTCGTTTCCTCCATGAATCCCCTTTTAAAGGCATCTAGGTCAGGTGCCATCACCACATCCTGTGGCAAGGAGTTCCACATATGAATTACACGCTGGGTAAAGAAAAATTCTTTTGTCCGTTCTAACTCTCCCTCCACTCAATTTTAGTGCATGCCCCCTGGTTCTGGTGTTGTGCGAGAGGGAGAAGAATTTCCCTCTATCCACTCTCTCCGTCCCATGCATAATTTTATACAGGTACGTCTCAATCATGTCCCCACTCAGGCACCTTTTTTTCTTTTCATTGTGACGTTGCCACAATGTCACCACAACATATAAACAAACAGAGAAAAGTTGGAAGAAGTAAAACTGACTGCAATTTTTAAATGCACAGTTGGATAAGGTGAGCAGAAGTTTCTCAGTGTGGTTGTCTAGCATGTATTTATTATTTATAACCCTCTTTTCTTATGGGTAACTCAAAGCGGCTTACAAAAGTTAAAATTATAACACAGCCCAACAAAAAAAAAAAAAACAATTTTTTTTCCTGGTGCTTTCGAAGTTAGACCTATTCTTGGGTATATTTGGGGTGGCGATTCCAAAAATGGCTACAGTTTTGCCCTATCAGCTCTAGTTTTGGAGATACAGCATAGCTACCTTGCATGCCAATTCAAGCAGCTCCCTCATGAAGAAGCCATGGTGTTGGCTTCCGCACAAGGGAGCTGTTTGAATCAGCATAAAAGGTGGCTATATACTGTATATTCAAAACTAGAGCTGATAGGGCAAAACTGTTGCCATTTTTGGAATCGCCACCCCAAATATACCCAAGAATAGGTCTACCTTTTAAGGCACCAAAATGTGTGTTGGCACCAAAAAGTGGGTTGTGTAATAATGTACATATAAAACTATATAGTTCTGTATACAGTATATCATTTTTTAAAAAACAAAACACCTATTATACACGATAAATTACACATTTAGATGGCTATTGGTTTCCCAAAGCCATGAAGACAAGAAATTACCTTTCTAGACAAACCTGTTCAGTCTTAAAGCTGCAAAAGCCCAAATTATATTTGGGTCAACTCCTTTGAAAGCCAAGAGAACACAATGATGGCATCCTAATAACTACATGTGTCATTTTGTCAAATACTTAAGTGGGTGTGATTTTTTTTTATGTCAACAGCTTAACTAGCACTGTGTAATCAGTTAACTAGAACTTTGCTGGACCTTTCCTTTTAAAATATGGATCCTCCTTCAGTTATCTTTATCAGGGGGATATGTTCAATTTAAGCTGCGTGATTATCCTGCTATGAATAAAGTCTCTTTTTATTAATAATTACCTCGTTGTTGTGATCTAAATGTAAGCAGCTGCTCTTCATTAATTGTCTTGGACTCTTCAGCATAAAGCCCTTGGTTCCTGTGATGTAATGGCATAAAAAGTTGGCTCTTGCCTAGCCTTCCACCCACAAGGTCTAAATATGGAGCATGGCAAATCTCTGCAGATTCCAGAGACAGGCTATGCTTAAGACGTGCTCCGGCCTTGAGTCCTGCTTGATTGCACCACACAACAAAAAACATGAGCCTTTTTTATAACAAGGATAATAAATATGACTCAGATGCACATGTTGGCTGTGTAAGCACTTGGTGCTGGCTATCACTTTATAGCGCCAGGAGGAAGCCAAGGCAAATAAAAATTGTTTTGAGTAAATATTACATTTCTGGATCATGAATAAGTTTTTTGCTTACAGCCAGCATGTCGCTAATGGGAATAAGAAATCAGAACTGAAAGGGGGAAGCAATAACTAAATCATCCCCCCCTCCTTGCAGATAGTCTACAGCCAGAACTGTTTGTTTGGACTTGTCTATGGGTGTGTTATTGGAGTTAAGTCTGAGCAGGGCTGAGCAATGCCACAGGGGAAATGAAATAAAAATAGCGGCTACAGGTTGGGTAGCATCTGCCCTTTTCTTCCTTGAGCAAGACTGTAAGTAAGGTAAAGGTAAAGGTATCCCTTGACATTTAAGTCCAGTCGTGTCCGACTCTAGGGAGCTATGCTCATCCCTGTTACGAAGCCGAAGAGCCAGCGCTGCCCGAAGACGCTTCCGTGGTCATGTGGCCGGCATGACTCTCCTTCCCGCAGCGAATACGTGCGGCTGAGCAAGGAATGCCGTTACCTTCCCAGAAGTGGTACCTATTTATCTACTTGCATTAACATGCTTTTGAACTGCTAGGTTGGCAGGAGCTGGGCTGAGCGGCGAGAGCTCACCTCATCGCGTGGATTCGAACTGCTGATCATATTGTTATCAACTCCCTTCAGCACTTACTACCTGCAACCTAATGCCTAACCAGCATAGCCTAAGAGCGCAATTTAAGGCCAACTCTGCCTTGCAGAAAAGACAATTACAGTACTGTGCAATCCTATGCATGTCTATTCAGAAGTCACATTGTGTTAAATGGGGCTTACACAGGATTGCAGCCTTAGTAAAGCTGGTCACACACGATTTGTTCCTGTAAAAAAATGTGGTAGGGCTTGTGTCCTATCTATGTGTGCAATTTTAAATGGCATGGCACCCCCCTGCCAATGACAGTTACACCCAAACAGCTGTAATTTCCTGAAGGCTAGCAATGTCTATTAGCATTCCCATCACCACACCAAAAATACACATTCCAGGACTCCAGTTTGTATGACTGTAAACTAGTAATATGCTACGCTCCGTCTACAAAAGCAAAAAATACTCAAACAGAAAAGGACAAAAGAAACATAGTCCCTAATATATTTTGATGAATAAAATGACTTGCCAGTATTGCCAAATGCATTTAGTTACTATTGCTGGAAGAAGAGATTATTACAGTTGCTACAGTTAACAGTTAAGCAGCAGCAGCAGCAGCAGCAAAGGATCAGTTGACTAGTATTTTCAGAACAATACTTTTGAAAGCAGCTGCTTCTCTTGCTTTCTTGTGCAATGGAAGCAAAAATACATCTGTCTTTTTTTTTAAAAAAAGGTTCAGACAGAATTAAAGCAAGCTCCAAGTTGTGTTGCAAATGAGACAGAGGCAATAACTAGGATATTTTAGAAATGGCTCATTCGCAAGGATGGAACATGTTGGCAGAGTGAAAGACGAGCATGAAGGACTATAGTTAAATAATGCTTGTCGATGTATAGAATGGAATTTTAATTTACAAATATTTTTTTCACATTTTTTTATACCACCCTCCAAGGAGCTCAGAGTGGTGTACATATTTCTTCCCCTCCTTTTTGTCCTCACAACAACCCTGTGAGGTAGGTGGGGCTGAGAGATAGTGACTGGCCCAAGGTCACCCAGGAAGCTTTGTGGCTGAGCGGGGATTTGAACCTGGATCTTCCAGGTTTAAGTCTGACTCCCAAACCACTACACCATCCTGGCTCACAAGTTCTGTTAGCGCTGTATCCACGGAGGACTTTCCAGGCAACCAGCAGTTGTATCCAAGGTCAAAAGCTAAGAAATGGAAGCCTATTGTCATTCACTGCCTAAGTTTGCAGAATCTAGGCAAGAAGGCTTTTCCATCCTTTGGAGACAGTCGACAAGCCATTTCTGCAGAGCTCAAAAAATGTATTAAGAGCAAATTACTCTTTCCCTTTTGTATTTTACAGCTGTAATATGAGGAAGTGTTTTTAAATAGTAGAGCTTATAAAGTGTTAGAATAGTTGGCTAAACTCTCAGCAACCCTTCTGCAAAAGGAAAGATTGGCGAAACGTGACATTGCTAGTACGGAATGAAGTAAACACAGATCACAACGCCCTTATTTTAAAACTTGCCATATATGGAAACTTAAATTCACTATCTGGTGCCCGAGGGCTACTTTAGTCACCTCTGTACTTAAAATGGAGAAAATGTGCAGCAGAACAGAATGCCCATTTTGAACTGGTTAAGTATTTATCAAGAACAATAGTTGAGATATCCCAACACTGTGCAAATCACCTGTCACTTTCTAAAATTCCAAACATGAGTACTGTACACCTTCTCTCATCTCTTAATCTCACCATTATGCTACAGAAAAATATCGACTACAGGTATTTGCAAGCACTAATCACAAAGAAGAATATGCCATGTTTATTCATTCAAGTTCTGGGTTCATGGGTGATTGCCCTAGAGACCTTGCAAATGCAGGATGTTTTCTTGTTTCAGCCGCTTGTTGAGGATGGCTTTTGTCCATTAGTTTATGATTTTTGTCTTCTATGGATGCGGGTGTTTGTTTTTTCTTTTTTCTTAAAAGCATATTTTAGTTTAACAAATGAGAGAAAATATCCCAAAATAAGAAAATACAAGCAGTTGTGCCAGCCATCTCTTTCTTTCCCCCCTGCTGTTTAGTAGTGCCTTTACAGCCCAATGCTGAGCGCACCAACATAAAAGGCAGTCCCACTGAGTTCGGCGGGGCTTACTTCCGAATAGGCGTGCATAGGATAGTACCCATACAGCACAATCAATGCACACTTACTCAGAAGCAACTCACTGTATTCTGTGGTACATACAACTTTTAAGTTGCAATCCTAAACATACTTTCAAGAACGTAAATCCAATGGGACTGACTTCCAAGTAAACATGCAAAGGATTCTGCTGTTAGTCTTCTTTCAGAACAACAGCCCAATCCTACTTAATTTTCTGTCCAGCGATGCAGCGAGGCCAGTGCAGGCAACGCTGCATCCTGTGCAGCAATTGCAAGGTGGGAGGTCTCCTTGGGGGAAGGGAACTTTCGTTTCCTTTGCCAGGTAAAGCCCCAGCCTCCGCAACAGGTCTTCTCAGATTTGTGCCTGGTATTTTGGTGGTGCAAGTCCAAGAGGCCCGCATAGGAAAAAATGGCCCAGGAAGGGGGATAGGATTTGGAGCACATCAGCATTGCTGATCCAACCCCCCTGAGCCTGATCTGCCCACCCCTCTTGCCACCCTACCCCTGCCCTGATACACACCCTCCCCCTCCCACCCTTGCACTGAGCAGCGTGAAACTCACCCATTCTGGCCCACACAGCTCCTGAATGTGGCACACCGGCCCAGGCTCCTCCCCTGCTGGCGCAAAATGCTTTCCAGCAGTTTTACAATGGCCTGCACCAGTGCAGCGCGTGCTGCACCAGCGCTTCGGATTGTGCCATAAGTCACATTTCAAGAACAAATCACTAGTAGCACACCCCAGCACAGTGTCTTTTCTAGCGGCTGTTTCTGGTGGTGTTCTGCATTTTTTTAGATTGTGAGCCCTTTTGGGACAGGGAGCCATTTAGTTGTTTGATTTTCCCTGTAAATCGCTTTGTGAACTTTTTTTGTTGTAAAGCGGTATATAAATATTCTTAATTATAGCTGTTTCAGCATTAAAACCACAATTACCAGCCATCACATTCAACTTCCTCCTTCCCAACACTAAGTGTGCACTGTGCAGTACTCTGCAATTTCCACATTTTTTGTGTCTCTGCATGCTGCTTGGTTGGTTAAAACAACTACCGCTCATTCTGTAATAATTTCAGGAGCTAAACATCACCTAGAATTAAAAAACAAAACATTGATTATGGGAAAAGATCAGTGCCACTTTGTAAAGTGGAAAAAAATCCACAGAGCTGCGCTCTCACTGTCTCCTTTCCTTCCATTCAAAACTTTTTCAAGTTAGGATAGTTGTTGTTTGGTAGTCTGTGTCTGCCATCTAGTGGTTACAATTAATAGTTACCGGTAATAAGGTTGTGCTTGTAACCATACTTATGAGAAAACAAGTTCCACCGACCTCCATAGAACTTACTGGTACTTCCAAGGAAATATGTTTAGGATAGGTTGTAAATCTGAGGAGTATTTATTGCAGCAAGAAGACAGCACCAGATAATACTTCAAGATATGATGGAGAGGTAATAAAAATGCAAAAAGTAAATAAAAGTCTAAGAATATATTGCATGGAGTATAACAACAAATCACTGCAATAATGTACATCTGGGCTGGCCCAAGTCCTCCTGATGCCTGAGGCAGCATGCCAAATGCTGCCCCCCTTCCATAACAATGTGGCGGCCTCTGCTCCTCCTGCTCTCCAATGTTCTAGCTCAGCACTCTCCTCCCCTTCACATTTCCTTTTCTTCTCTATCCCCCTCTTCCTTTTCCAATCCAAGGAGTGGAAGGGGAAGCAGTGAAAGCATATAGACCAGGGCAGAGGCTCTCAACCTGTGGCACGGGTACCCCTAGGGGTATGCGGATCTCTTGCTGGGGGTACGCCAAGCCCTGCCCCATCATCAGCTAATTAAGTGTTAATTAACATGGATTTTAAATTTTAATTATTTTCGGAGCCCTTCTGTCTCTCTGATTTTGGTTTGGGGCTTTTTTGTACTTTGGGAAATGTACTTTGGTGGGGGAAGATCCTTGTGTGTGTGTGTGTGTGTGTGTGTGTGTGTGTGTGTGTGTGTGTGTGTGTGTGTGTGTCCCTCACACACACATGCACAGAGAGTTAAATAAGACATTTTCACATTTAAAATTGTTTAGTACTTATTTAACAATTAATTACCTAATTAATTAATTGATTAATCCAATTAATTAGCACTTAATTAGCAGGGGTACTTCAGAAAATACCTCTCTTTGCCATCTCGCTCCAGGGAGGCTGTGGAAGTCCTAGAGCACTGCCTGGAGGCGGTTGGGGTCTGGATGAGGGCTAATAGGTTGAGATTGAATCCAGAAAAGACAGAGGTCCTACTGGTCAGGAAAGCTTCGATGCAGGTACTGAGTCATCTGCCCGTTCTGAATGGGGTTGCACTCCCCCTGCAGGAACAGGTGCGCAGCTTGGGAGTACTTCTGGATTCACAGCTCTCCCTGGAAAGCCAGGTGGCGGCTGTGGCCAGGGGTGCGTTTGCCCAGTTTCGGCTGGTGCGCCAGCTGCGGCCGTACTTGAGTCGATCGGACCTGACCACGGTGGTCCACGCCTTAGTGACTTCAAGACTGGATTACTGCAACGTGCTCTACGTGGGGCTGCCCTTGAAGACGGTTCGGAAGCTGCAATTAGTGCAGAATGCGGCGGCCCGGGTGGTAGCTGGAGCTAGGCGGTTTGACTCTGTTGAGCCGCTGCTTCAGCGGCTGCACTGGCTACCCATTCGTTTCCGAGCCCAATTCAAGGTGCTGGTAATGACCTTTAAAGCCCTTCACGGTTTGGGTCCAGGATATCTGAGGGACCGCCTTCTCCCATACATTCCGGCCCGCTCTCTTAGGTCATCTGAGGGGGCTCTCCTGCGTGTACCACCTCTATCGCAAGTTAGGGGAGTGGCAACACGTGGGCGAGCCTTCTCTGCTGTGGCGCCACAACTGTGGAACTCCCTGCCAGGGGATCTGAGAACCACCCCCTCCCTCATGACTTTTCGGCGAGGGCTCAAAACGTTTTTGTTTCGTCTAGCGTTTGGGTGATGGGTTGTGGCCTGCCTCCTGTGTCTCAAGATGCTCTGCCATGCTACTTTTGTGCTCCCTACTGTTGCCCCCCCAGTGGATTTTATTGATTTTATTGTTTTTATTGTTTTTAAATTAAGTATGTATTGTTTAAACTTACTTTCTGTATTTTAAATTGTTCTTAATTTTTGTTGTAAGCCGCCTTGGGCATTTGCCTTGGCATGGGATAAGGCAGGATATAAATTTTTTAAATAAAAATAATAAATAAATAAAATTGGACCGTGATAGGGGGTACCCGGGCCTCCAAAGGTTGAGAACCCCTTATAGACAGATAGGCACCCCCTACCATCTGTTGCCTGAGGCGAATGCTTCAGTTGGCCTCATGGATGGGCCAGCCCTGATTTAAATGTCAAAGGCTGCAGTCCTATACACCAGGAGTGGCCAAACCTGCTTTAACATAAGAATCATATACAATAAACTTCATAGGTGCAAGAGCTGCAAGAGAAATGTTTGAGAGCTGCAATATTTAAGAAGCATTTACTGTACATTCTTAAAAATATTTACCGTGTTCCAGCCGCATGCTACGCGCTGCGGCAAGGAGAGTCATGCCGGCCACATGACCACGGAGGCGTCTTCGGACAACGCTGGCTCTTCGGCTTTGAAATGGATATGAGCACCACACCCCAGAGTCGGACATGACTGGACTTAATTGTCAGGGGTCACCTTTACCTTTACTAATAGTATATGTGCTGCCGAAGCGAGCACACCTTTACTAATAACTATAAAGCTTGAAAACTTCTTATTTACCTTTTATATTAACTGCGATACAAAAAGGAGCTAAGCCGACATATTTCCGAAAGCCGCACATTATATGTCAAAGAGCCGCATGTGGCTCGCGAGCCACGGTTTGGCCACCCCTGCTATACACACTTGAACTCAATGGGACTTACTTCTGAGTAGACATGCCTAGGATTGTACTGAAATTGTCGTTCAGTGTGCCAAACCACAATAAAGGCAAAAGACAGACAAGAATCAAACAGAATTCATTTTTACCCAAGTATTCTTCCTCCTTAGGATGGGGGAATGAAGGACCCAATCCCATCCAATTTTTCAGCGCTGATGCAGCCATGTCAATGGAGTGCGCACTGCATCCTGTCGGGGGGGGGCAGTCACGGAGGCCTCATCAAGGTAAGAAAATGTTTGTTCCCTTACCTCGAGGCTACATTGCAGCTGTATTGGTGCTGGAAAGATGGATAGGATTGGACCCTTGGACTTTGAAGGTCTAGAGACAGGTCAAGATACACAAATAGGGTTTGCAGAGTTTGTTCCCTGTCTGCCCTACAGGCTCCTGCACTTTGTGTGCTTGGATTATGGAGGAAAGGGAGTTGTGTGGAGGCGGATCGTGTCATGATGACAGCTGGCTTTTTGAGAGACTTGTGGGCTGAACAGTGGGATATAAATGTTTGAAATAAATATTGGTTCACTCCTTTGTCCTATCAGAGTAATTGGCTGAAATGTTTGGCCTTTCCCTGGCATAGTGCTTGGGTTGCCGGAGACGAAATTATGGGGATAAGCAACCTTCTGGTTTTAGAAATAGGCTATTTATTGCTGAATGCCAGATGCAAGGGAGTGACTACAGAATACATGTAACTTGTTGTCCTGTGTGCTCTCTGAGGCGTCTGGTGGGGCCTCTGTGAGATGCAGGAAGTCGGACTAGAAGGGCCTTTGTCCTGATCCAGCAAGGCTCTTCTTATTGTCTGCTCTTAAATGTCTGCAGGTTATTAACAAAAGAAAATAAAGAGCAGTTTGTTTTTGGTAAAATCCAAGCAGCCAGCATCTGTGCCTCAATTGTCATGCACCTTTGCAAGACCTTTGGCAAACTGAATACAAGGTGCATGCATCAACAATGATCTCTCTTTTACTTGCCAGTATTGCCAGCCCCTTGTCACGAGCATGGCAGCTCTCTCCCGAGACTAAAGCCCTGCCACCCACAAGGGCTGTTGTGAGCCTGTTTCTATCCTATCATACGCTACCAGAACTGTAAGGGACTATGACCGTGGGAACTGGGCAACAATACCAGCGTTCATTCAGTTTCATGTCCTGAAATCCAATGGGATGGGGAAGCATTTTATAAAAGACTTGCTTAATGAACGTGTTATGTTTACCCAAGTGATCTGAATATTCAAGCCCTTGAAGGAGCAAACAATGTGGGAAGGACTGCCAAAACGCATCTCTCTAGGGGTCTCAGATAGTTGTCTTTCGCCTTCTTTTTATCTCCTTTGCTAAACAGTACAGGGAATGGGGGGGGGGTGGATCCTGAATGCCACTGCTACCACCTTTCCAGCTCAGTCTAGTAGAAGGCAGATGATACTGGTGTTGACCCTCAGGAGCAAGATGACTGGGAACTAAAGGCTGACGTTGAGGCTCAACATGGCTCTCAAAAGGTCTTGCGATCCTCATAAGGGGAAAGTGAGAACGTGCTTCAAGGCATGTTTTCTCTTAAACAGCACTCCTCTAAACAACACGAGACCAAAATAATCTCCGCTGCCCTTTCACCCAGTAAAATTCTATCGCCTGCAGCCAAGCATAGGGAACTAGTACAGACAACAGATAGGTGTTCTCTGCAATTAACTCTTTTGCAGGAACAATGAATGGCAACTGACTGCTTGAATACAAACAGAACATGTGAAGAATGCCAAAGCAATGCTCCTGGAAGCAAGAGCATTTTCTTGTAGAAAAGATAATATACATGAGACTAATTGAAGTAAAGCAGGCTAGATCAGATTGAAAAGGAAAAGGAAAAACAAATGTGTCATCTTCATGGCATGCGATATGTGGGTCCTCACAGGATTTATGCTGATCAAGGAAAATTACCTCAACGTGCCTCTCTTATCCCATGCGAAAAGACCACTGAGAGACATGTACACTGTACTGTGGTTTATGGCTCAGCATAGTTGGTCAAACTGCCTTCTTCCAGATGTTCCTGGCCAATTCATTAGCTTTTAAGGGAAACTGGCATACATTTGCTCTTCATCACTATACATTTTAAACGCCAGAATTGGCCACTGTCAGTGCAAGGAAGGCCGAGGCATAGCTCATGGAACAAGAGATACATCACTTCAGGAACTTAACCGAATGAGTGCTAGCCTCACTCCGATTACACATTATAAAACAGTAAGTTCCCTTTCAAACGATTCTTACATATGAGTGGATTGCTTTGATCAGTTTTCTTTCCAAAGGATTCAAGAGAAGTGTTCACGACACTTGAATTTGTTAACATGTTGAAGTACTAAAAATGGACATGATCCTGCCAAAACCAATACGAAGTCACATTTATTTCAATGGGAGAGTTAAGCACATGCTGATAGTTTGCCTCTGAAATAAACAGGATTTCTACATGTTGAACCTGGGCTTGATTGTGCAACAGCAGCAATGGGTTCCTCCAAAATGTGGGGGTGCTACAAACCTCACCCTGTGAGCAGACCCCTCAGAAAACACTCTCTTCATCCAAAATGTTCAGCTATTGCCTGTTCTGACAAGCCCCCTGCCACCAAGTACAGTAATGCCATCCACACATGGCACCAACCCCAGAACTCAATGTAGATGACAGCTGAGCTGCACCACAACCAGAAAGCAAGAAACAACCTGCATGCAGACCAAACATGCAACTTGCACAAGGTCACAAGCAACATTCACATAAGCAAAGAGCCATCCATTCCAACCAACATTTGCAGCAATAACACAAAGGTGGAGCAGTTACTTCCCCCACCCCTCCCAAATCAAAGCAGACTTACCAGTCATCAAGTGCTGCAGGCCAGGATTCCCAGAAGATCATCAGGCACCCGAAAGCAGGAAGCAGGCAACTCAGCACTCGGAAACAGTGGTTTAAAACCACCCAGTGTATTAAGTACAGAGATTCTTCAAATGAGATTTCAGATGCTCTTGTCTTGTCCACTCTACTACACCAAAGATTTTCTTTACACTCTGCTACAGATTTTGATAGTCCACACCCAGCCACGCTCAAAACAGAGTGCTCATGAACATGTTCAGTGTGTGTGTGCCTGTCTGTCTCTCTCTCCAAACAAAATCTAATTGGGGCTGCTAGGACATATAGTCTGCCTCTCCACAAAATAATCCCACCCAGCACACATGAACATGGGCAGAATCCATCACCATGCCTGTAGTAAGTGCATACAATTTCAATCAGATGGGTTTGCAGTCAGGATTGAGAAAATAGTGGGGGAGGGGCAGGCTGGATGCAATTTAAAGTTGCAGGTGCTTTCTGAGCAGGTGTAGACTGCCTTTAGTTCTTCTTAACAGTACTGTGTTAAAAATCAGCCTCCCTTCATCCCCATGCGAGAGAAATTTGACAAACTCAAACATCTGAGGCTTCAACACCTGCACTTTTATTTAGCAGCAAGTCCCATTGGACTACATGAGGATTTACTCCTGAATAAAGATGCACAGGTGCATTCTGCAGCCCACAGACCTTAACTGTGCTGCTGCTTTCCATGATATCATAGTTCTGAGCATATCAGTGTTACCTGTTGCACAGCACTAACTACCCCACCCATTTTACCAGTATCTAATTTCTTTTACCCCTAACCAAATTGATTTCATTTCTCTTCCTCCATTTTCTATTCCTGTTTATTTCCATTATTTCTTCCTCTTTCCCCACCTTCATTTTCAATATTTTTGGAATATTTGTTTATCACATCACACAATTTAAATTAAATATCTTTACAAAAATGCCATTGCTTTGTTCCAATTGCTTTAAATGTTGTCACAGTGAGGCCTAACACATACCAAACCCTAAACACCAGAGTGCCCAATGTCTTCCAACAGATGGCATGTGGCTTTTTCCACCAGGCAAGAACTCCTTTTAAAAAGAAAAACAAAATGGCTGCTGCTCCACCCACCCAGTCCACCTATGAGAGACCAGTCAATTCACCAATCTTTTCAAACACCCAATCACCGAAAACCTCTCAGGTGACTTACAGATGAGGCAGAGAAAACAGACTGCACAAAATACACTTACAAAGCACAAAGATGAAGCAAGAAGAACAATGGAGAAGTAGATGCTGTTCTGCTACTAGTGAAGACCTGTGAACTAGCACCACTAGGGTAAGAGAACAATAGGCGACAAGCACAGTGGAAGACATTTTTAGACAGGCTCTTCAGTAGCCATTGCATGTGATGCAGCATTGCTGCTAGCCATGTCAACAGTTTAGAGAAGAGTTTGAGAGCCATGCATTTGTGATAGTTAGTTATGATGACATGTGTGTTGCCCCACAAGTAATTAGGGAAACTTCTTTTTGCTACTTTTTTTTGTACTTATTCGTAACTTCTTGGTTGGTATTCAGACTTGTTAGTTTTTTGAGTACAATACAGTATAGATTCAGGTGACCTCATCGGTCTGCCTGGAGCACCTCTTTAAAGTACTATCTGATGGGAAACAGACATGTAGGCTGTGGTAATCCCAGCCAGAAAGTTCCAGTTTGGAATTTTCTTTTCCAGAAACATTCAGAGAGGGATAGGTGAGTTCAAAAGAAAAGTATAAAGGGTGAAGTATTTTGTTTGGGAGTTTCCTTCTGTTCCATTTCCTCTCTTAACCTTGCTGCAGCATGTTGGATGGAATCATGAAGATGTCCATGTGTTAGCTAAATGTTTTGCTCAAAGACTGCACAGTCTCATTTGAGATTAAATGTTCATTATCGCCTAACTGGCAGCTCTTTTATAATCCTGGTGCTAGTGAGGAAGAATACAAAGGGGGAGTGTGTGTGTGTTTATCAGCCCAATCCTATGTAACAATATGCAGTCAGGCTAAAGCAGAGGTTCCCAAACTGGGGCATTGCAACGCCCCAGCCGGGAACAAAGGTTTTGCTACACCCTTGGCCTTAAGGGGCGTGGCGACCTGCAGTGACGTCAACGGTGCATCCAGGTGCGTCTTATACTTGGGACAATACGGTATCCTAAAATGCTCACATGATCGCAGGGCCTTTTCAGTGGCGGCAAGTTGTAATGTCATGCCATCTGAGTTACTCTATGGGAGATACAGAGGGATTCCATCCAGGGAGAGATGTTGTCTGTGTGCCTTGGGAGGTGTGGAATCACTCCACCATATGCTTTTTTTATTGCCCACGATCTTCGATTGAAATATTGTATATAATTGTATATAAAATATAAAATATTGTATATGAAATATTGTATATAATATTGAAATATAATATTTTATTGTATAACGATCTTCGATTGAAATATTTATATCCGATCTTGTCAAATAGGTGGGGGGGGGATCAGGATAAAATCCGGTTTATTTATTTTATTTTATTTTTCACATTTTATACCACCCTTCCTCCAAGGAGCTCAGAGTGGTGTACATATTTCCTCCTGTCCTTTTTGTCCTCACAACAACCCTGTGAGGTAGGTGGGGCTGAGAGATAGTGACTGGCCCAAGGTCACCCAGGAAGCTTCGTGGCTGAGCGGGGATTTGAACCTGGATCTTCCAGGTCTAAGTCCGACTCCCAAACCACTACACCATCCATTTTACAGGGTGTAGATGTAGTAATAATGGAGAAAGTTGCAATCTATGTAAAGCAGATTGTAAAGAGGTGTAGTGTGAGTCATGTGGGAAGTGCACGCTAGGTTTTAAGACTCTTAAAAGCACACTAGGTTTTAGGACTCTTAATAGGGGGGGAAGTGTGCGTCTTATGGAGCGAAGGTTTTTTAAAAAGTAAAAAAATACTTACCGGGGCTTCGGAAAGGCCTGCGCGACCCTCTGCAGGACTCCCCGATCTTCGTTTCGGCACTAAATAGACATTTTCGGCCATTTCCGGTTTTCCGAAAACCGGAAATGGCCGAAAATGGCCATTTAGCGCCGAAACGAAGATCGGGGAGGCCTGCAGAGGGTCGCGCAGGCCTTCCCGATCTTCATTTCGGGAAAAAACGGCCATTTTCATTAGGATTACAGCTATCATTCTTCCATTTAAAGCAGCAGTGGGGAACCTCCGGCCCCAGGGCCGAATCAGGCCCCTGAGGCCATCCGGTCTGGCCCCCGGAGAGGTTGCCGGGAGGCCGCCCAACCGGCCCCTGGAGGCTCCGCCGGGTCCGCGCGTCACCTCCGGAAGCCGGGAGAGGTCCTTTGCATGTCCTCCCCGGCCACCGCCTCGACCCCTTCTCACCAGGCCGTTGGCCATTTCGCACATGCATACCAATCCGATGAGGGCAAGCTCTTGCCCTCTTGCCCTCATCGGCATGGTACGCCAGAGGTGACGCACGGACCCGGCGGCTTCGGACGGTGAGCACGGAGCCTCCGGAGGCCGATGGGGGGCGGGGGGAAAAATTAAATAAAAATGGCGCCCGGCCTTATGGCTGGCCCTCAAGCAAATTTCTAATATTTAAAACAGCCCTCGCCAGGGAAAAGGTTCCCCGCCCCTGATTTAAAGGTTATCCAATACATTGATGCTCCCCTGATGGAAAAGGGGAAGAGGTAGAACAGACCCTTATGTACGGGGGAGGTCGCACTGATTTGTACAGGTCCATGAGCGTACTCCTTGGTATCAACAAGTGTCTGTAGCAAGATGCTAGAAGGCCTATCCTAGTCTCTAAAGCTCTTCGTCCAAGAACCATTAAACGGAACCTATTGTGCAACTCCAATGCTGGGCCAGCAGGACTAGCAAATAGCAGCTGGTTTGGAAGTCAGATATTTAGATTAGGCGGTAACTCACTCGCAGCCCAATCCTTTCCCTACCAAAGCCTCCCGTTCTGCCCTCCCCCACTGGCTGCACCAGTGGGGGAGGATAGGGTTGGACTGTCATTCTGACTAATTTGGCTTCAGTTATAATCCAGAAAATTATGACCCCTATTTACATTCCAATTACAGTAAATGAATTGGTATCTTCTACTGGGCGTTGACTTTAGCATATTACCACTAGGGGACAGTTTAGAACTATAGAAGTTTTGCTTACAAGCAGCCAGAGTTCTGGCTGAGAAAGATAACCCCAAAATCCTTTCTACCATGAAGTTCATGGGATAACTTTGAGCAAGTGATGCTGTCTCATCCTGCCTACCTCATATTGGAATTGAGAAACCTCCATTCCAATACCATTGCTGCCAGGCATGCACTCTGCTCCTGTGCTGGTACTGTGATTATCTAGATTCTGTAGAGAAGATATATAGGTGAATACCAAATCATTCTGGGGTCGGATGGTATGTGCTTTGTGAAAATCAATGTGCTGAAAAGCTCATGATACATTCCCTGAGGAAAATGCACTGATGATGATTCAGTGGAGGTCAGTCCATCGGAGTGAGTGAGTGTCTCTGAGTGACGGCAAGTAATTCAAATGAGATGATGGAGCTGGGCAGGGAAATATAAGCCAGCAAAGTAGGAAGTCCTGCAAACCATCACTAGTCTGGGGTAAAAACAGAACCACACATGAAACTTATAAAGAAAGTCAGACAATGAGTCAATCAACCCCAATAACGCATGCCCCAAACAGCAGCAGCAGCAGCAGCAGCAGCAGCTGTCCAAGGTCTCAGGCTTAGGTTTTTCCTGGATGTTTTGGAACTGGATATGCCTCAGACTGAATCCAGACCCTTTTCCATGAAAAACATGTGCCTTATTATGGCTACACACAGCTGCCACTGTTGCACTGTCTAGAAAGAAGAGGGAGAATAACAATCCCCCCCCCCAAAAAAAGTGGCAGTGGAATCAGTTCACCCCTCCCCCAACAGTAGTTGGTGAAACTGCCTGCAGAGTTAGTTTTCAAGCATTACTGTAAATTTTATCTTGGATGCACCTTACCAAATCCTGTATATTGTTGCATGTGCTGTTGTGCAAGATGAAAATATGTATCAATACAACTCTTGCACATCTTACATGAAAAATGTGGCTGCAGGAGGCAAGCAGTTCTAGAGGATACTACTGTATAGTATTTAATAATGCTATCCACCCCACCCCAATACATAAGCCGAACAAGGAAGAACATAAGATATATTTTAATAGATAATACAACATATGAAAATTTGCATCACTGGCATTTCCTTAAAGTGATCAAACATGCTATGTTATTAAATATTAAACTACCTTAACAAATATGACTTAACGCTACACATTGAGTTGGTGTATTTGGACACTATAAATAGCATCTCAACTTGTCCCTCATTAGATTTTCAACAAAGTATAATGATGCTAGTATTGGTAGTTCAAGTCAAGTTAGGAATGTGAATATATCAGCAACACAGAAAGAAGGTACCGGTATGTCTATTGTACAGTAACTACAAGTCTGAAACTGAGTGTCAGTATCCACACACAATTTTAAGCATTTGTTGTTTTTTAAAAGCCACTAACCTAGCTACACAGTCCCCAATGGGTTTTTGTTCCCTTCTTATTTGATAAGCCCAAAATCATTGGTCACAATTGAACAAGTATTACTACTGCACATCTTGCATTCATACAAGGCAGTTTACGTGAGACTCTATGCAAATATTTCTTCTCCGAGGAGAGGGGACATGGGATGCGCTCTCCTCACTGGCTCTGCCACTTACCAGTGATGTAAAGACTAGCCCTGCCCCTTATTCCCCCTGCAAATTGGAGTGTTGGTCTACAGAGGCAAACACTGAACATGGGGTGACCTCTTGTGACCGGACACTGGAATGGTCTAGGATTCCAGTCATGGGGAGATTCTCACCCTATATTCAGTGATTGCCTCTGCAGACAAATACTGTACTGAGCATGGAGAGAGCAGGGGAAGAGGGCCAGCCATTGCATCTTTGGGGCCAGCTGGAGAAGCCTATCGCGCGTTCCTTCTCTGTGTAGAGGGAATGCCTGCATACAGATTCAATAGGTACCCCAATGAAATGAATGGAGAACGCTGAGTGATCATGCTTGCTTGATTCCACCTATAATTTTCAGAACTGACTCTTTGAGGTTACAAAATGTTTTTCTTGTAGTATAAAGGCATAAATAATTCAGTAATACTCTTTTATATTAAGGGAGAACTGTACAAGTTTGATAAGTAAAAAGCAGTTGGTCAGCAAGCAAGAAGTCCAGCTATCTACAGCAGTGATTCCCAAAATGTGCATTGTGAAAACTGAAAAAATTAAGCCACCGTGTCCACCACTTTGTGTCCCAGAACAGGGATGTTGCATGCAACATTGATTTCCCACCCACCCCCAAAACACATGAACAGTGAGATCAGCTCAAGGGAAGGAGCTACACTACAGCGGGGGGGGGGGGGGGAACATCTCAGAAGTATCATTATTGCTCAGAAAGCATGTCCTATCCTCAAGCCCTTGTTCACTGGATGAAGGGAACCATGGAATGCTGGGAGGCAATATTATCTATATTTTCCTGCCGTTGCAATGATCATGCCTGCCCATTATTCTGGAAGCAGACAATACACACAACTGAGTGCCGAGTGAAGTGTGTCTCCAGTTTTAATCTAGAAAAAATATCATGCCCCAGCTATCAAAAGTTTGGATAACACTGGTCGACAAGACACATGTATAATGCAAGTAAATACATTAACACATCATAGATATTTTCACTCTTAACAGACATATGTTTGAGGCACAATTCTTAATTAGATTCATTTAGCACTTGTTATGGTGCCCAAGGCAGAAAACCCAAATGGCAAAAAAGAAAAACATACCCATCCCATGTTAGCCCCAGGACTTGTCCAGTAAACAACAATTCAATGTTCTGGCATTATAATTTTTTGAATTTACAGAAATGAAATTCTACAGCAGGAACACTGAACATGCTTCTTCCCCCCCCCCCCCCATGGAATATGCATGAATATCTAAAACAATTATTTGAAAGTATTTTAAAATTTAAATCAAAAGGTTCATAAGTACATCTTGCCAGAATTTTGACAAAAAACCTCTTTTCTATTACTAGGAAGCTTGATGAAGGAATTCATGCCCCAGTTCTGGCTATCTCCCAACAAAGGGAAAATTTGTATTCCTCCAAATTGAAGATAAAATGGAGCTGTCTGACATTTGCAGACAGTTATTGTTAATTGGTCAGAAATCAGCCTGGGTGCTTTATGGACAGATTAGCACCCCCTATACTACAGTTCATCATATTCCCACTTTTTCCTTTACACTCTGATATGCTTATTGAGAAGTTGTGTACCTCAGGACTGTCTTCCCAAGACAGCATCCCCTGTCTTCATGAGTAGGGAATTACAAGAGATTTCCACTGCACACTTTAGTAGCTTATGGAATCTTTCACAGGCTGATATGCTTGTCATAGGACTGTGATCCTATAAGAGACAGCCCTTCTACTGTTTATATGTGTGTGTGTTTTGTTCCCTTGAATATGTAACAAACAGGCTGAGTCCATGGTGCGTTAGCCTATAACTAACCGTATAAACAACCCCGTATTATCCCATAATGTCCCCTGTACTCAACCTCTCATCACCCAGTTCCAAATTTTAAGATGCAATATTGAATTCAGAACACACACATCTGCATGATTCTTTCCAAATAGAGTTGGTGTAGATTTCCAGCTTTTCCCTGTTCCCTTCCCCTCTCTGCCAATTCTGCCATAATTCAGGCTCCCTATATATAAGAATGAGAATGTATGGCCTGCTACAATGTATAAAGTAGTAAGATTAACGGGATTAAAACCAATGTAGAATCTAAAAAATATTAATGTTCTTTATGTTTAAAAATAGTAAAACATGTTTAAAAACACGTTTAAACACGTAAACAATTCTAAACATGATAAAAACATTAAAAAACACAATGTTTTGTCCACGAGCTGTGGACCTCTTCAGGTGTCAGCACAACAATTTGGCAAGATGCTAGAGACTGGGTAAGCCGATCTGCTTTTTGAAGAAGGAAAGGCACCAAACGAGGAAAGTGCGCGAAAGAACCAGGCAGGCAATTAGTGCCGGAAGTCTGACCACAGGTAACCTCTAGGGCAGTGGTTCTCAAACTTTTTAGCACCCAGACCCACTTTTTAAAATGACACTCTATCAGGACCCACCTAGCTTTATGAGACTTTAAAAAAAGGTGATCTAGAAAAATATTTATTTACAAGTAATATTTTATTTATTTATTTGCAAAAAAACCTCAATCCATTTCTCGTAATGAGGCAGCCCTAATGAATAGCCTCAAGGCTTGAGGGGCTTAGTTATGTGACCCAACCTTCACCTGCCCCCACTACCTGTCATTGATAGACTTGGAAAAAAAGCACACCAGAAAAAAAGATGCTCAAACATTTTATCTCCCTATATTTATACAAGCTTGCAAACTGCAGGAGCTCAGCTCCTTACAGGGCAATTAGCAGCTATCTGATTTTTGAATAGCCTCAGGGCTTGAGGCAATTACTTATCTGATCTTTCCATCACCTGGGACCCACCAGAAATCAAGTCGGGTCGCAGTTTGAGAAACACTGCTCTAGGGAGAGCTTCAACAGAAAGCTGTCAGTCCTGGATTATTGATGTCAGCGTAGCCTGGTTGTGCTGACACCTGAAGAGGTCCACAACTTGTGGACAAAACGTTGTTTTTTAATGTTTTTATCATGTTTGGAATATTTTAATATTTTTTTAGATTCTACATGGCTTTTAATCCGGTTAATCTTACTACTTTATACAATAAAACTTGTTTAGATTAATTTAACAATTAGATTTTTTTTTCTTGCTTCATTGCTCAGAAGTTGTCCTTTTCCCCTTCCAATTCTTCTCTCTTTGTTCAAGTTCAGCTTCAGTGAAGGCTGCTGGTCCCCAGTTTGTGATCAAGTGAGGATTCTTGGAACCTAGAAGACACAGTATTTTCAATTGTAGAAAAATATGGAATGATTGCCAAGATCAAAAGAGTAGCTGTGCCATGCTTTTCATGGGAAAAATATTTAAAACTTTGTTTCATGGAGATTTTCATGACCGGATATAATTACCACAGTTTTGGGAAGTATGGGTTCTGCAGCCATGTAGACACAAATGAAGAAATAAAAATCTTTAAACTGTAGTTGTGTGATGGATTTCTTTAATGCCAGTTGCCACTGACACACAGATGTAAACTGTCACAACCACAGACAAGATCTTCGTTTCTCAGCCGACGTTTCGCTCCTCACACGGAGCTTCTTCAAGGCACACGCAGTGTAACCACTGCTGGATGGAAAAGACCTCAGAAGAACGTTGACAGTTAAATACAGTTCAAACCTCTAAAGCGTGGGCGGGGCTTAATTGGAACCTGAAGTCTTGTCCTCTTGCAACCTTTGGAGCCTGTCAGCACTTGTTCTTGACCTATTTAAAATGGGTAGCCAAATTCTGTTTGCAAAGGCAAGTTCTTGTTGACGGTTCATAAGAACCGAAGGTTTCTTCTGCGAAATCATTAGGGCTTCCAAATTCAGCCTCTGTTTGTGTTTAGGTTCATGAAAGAGGGAACGTGTTTGGTCAAACATCACTTTGTGTCCCGTCTCCTTTACGTGTGCAGCCACCGCCGATTTCTCTTCTTGGTGAGCCTCTGTAGCCCTCCGATGTTCCCGCAGTCTTACTTCTATTGGACGTTTCGTGTTTCCGATATAAACTTTTCCACACTCACACTCAATCTGATATACTCCGGGATTTGACAGCCTGGGTCTCGGATCTTTGGGGTTCTGCAGCAATTGACCTAATTTAATTGTTGGGGTAAAGATGGTTTTCACATTATGGTTCCTAAAGATTCTGGCTATTTTGTCCGTTGTACCTTGGACGAAGGGGAGCGATAGCCACCGTTGTTCTTCGGTCTCCGTTTGCTTGTTATTGTTTTCCCCAGGAGCTGGAACATACAATTTCTTTTGTAGCTGCTTTTCCCAACAATTGTTGATTTGTTGCTTTTTGTAGCCATTAGCTGTCAATGACTGCGTGAGCAACTGTTTTTCAGCTGCTAGAGACGTGCTGTCACACACATGAAGTGCCCTGTATACCAGTGAATTAATCAACAAATTTTTTTGTGAGGGATGATGATTTGAAGTTTGATTCAGATATCTTCCTGTGTGAGTGGGTTTGCGATACACTTTATGTCCAAATGTCAGTTCTTCCTTTCTTTCTACCAGTACATCCAGGAAGGCAATGGTCTTGTTTTCTTCAACTTCCATAGTGAACTGGATTTCTGGGCATAAACTATTTAGATGTACCAAAAATTTATTGAGCTCTTCCAACCCAAAATCCCATACGCAGAAAATATCGTCCACATATCTAAGCCAAGTCGATGGTTTAAGGTCAGCTGTCTGCAGTGCCTTCTGCTCAAAGAATTCCATAAATAAGTTGGCAACTGCAGGGCTGAGTGGACTACCCATTGGTACACCTTCCTTCTGCTCTCTATATACCCCATTCCAGACAAAATAAGTGGAGGTCAAGCAATGACGGTACAGGGGTATAAGGTCTCTGGGAATGGTCAGATCGCTTATAAGATTCATAGTTTCTACCACTGGTACTCTGGTAAAAAGTGACACTACGTCACAATGTAAACAATGAAGTGTATAGGATGCATATTAAGCTTAGCATGATATTAGAGGCAAGGGACTGGGAGAGATGGGACAATAGATCTATGGAGTTTATAACGCAACAAGAGAATTTAATTAGAAACAGACATCAGAAGAAGTTTGATAGTTTAATTAGTCAGATCCCCAACATGGAAGGGGGGTTGGTAGACAATAAGGTACTTATAAATCTATCAGATCACGATTTGTCTCCAGCACAAACATCAATTTTAATGAAAGGGGGGAATTTTGCCTTAACCCCTAGGGTTATACCAGTGGAAAGAATTATTGCAAATATAGAGACTACGCTAGCTGATTTTGACACCAACACAGCAGAGGAAATTAGGATCGCGGCAGCTAATGTTTTACTTAAAGCAAAAGTACCTAGAAACAATGTGACAATAAAAGAAATGGCAGCGATCAGACAATTGAATAACAACCCCAATATTATTATTTTACTGGCAGACAAAGGAAATGCCACCGTAATTTTAAATAAAAATGATTATTTTAATAAAATTTCGGATCTACTCGATCCAGAGACCTATAACATCTTAAGAAAGGATCCAAAAAACAGAATTTTAAAGGAAACCAATAAATTGATTGCTGACTCCAGTCTTAAATTGGACATAAAAAATAAGTTAACCAAGTCCACAGCCCTGCCGCCTAGACTCTATGGGCTTCCAAAAGTACATAAAAGCAATGTTCCGTTACGCCCCATTGTCAGCAGTATAGGATCCCCTACGTATGCACTGTCACAATACCTAGCTCAAACTTTGACCCCGTACATAGGTAACACCTTTAATCATGTAAAAAATACGTATCACTTTATTGAACTCCTAAAAATCGCCAAGCTAACTCCCAATTCCATCTTAGTTAGCTTTGACGTAGTGTCACTTTTTACCAGAGTACCAGTGGTAGAAACTATGAATCTTATAAGCGATCTGACCATTCCCAGAGACCTTATACCCCTGTACCGTCATTGCTTGACCTCCACTTATTTTGTCTGGAATGGGGTATATAGAGAGCAGAAGGAAGGTGTACCAATGGGTAGTCCACTCAGCCCTGCAGTTGCCAACTTATTTATGGAATTCTTTGAGCAGAAGGCACTGCAGACAGCTGATCTTAAACCATCGACTTGGCTTAGATATGTGGACGATATTTTCTGCGTATGGGATTTTGGGTTGGAAGAGCTCAATAAATTTTTGGTACATCTAAATAGTTTATGCCCAGAAATCCAGTTCACTATGGAAGTTGAAGAAAACAAGACCATTGCCTTCCTGGATGTACTGGTAGAAAGAAAGGAAGATCTGACATTTGGACATAAAGTGTATCGCAAACCCACTCACACAGGAAGATATCTGAATCAAACTTCAAATCATCATCCCTCACAAAAAAATTTGTTGATTAATTCACTGGTATACAGGGCACTTCATGTGTGTGACAGCACGTCTCTAGCAGCTGAAAAACAGTTGCTCACGCAGTCATTGACAGCTAATGGCTACAAAAAGCAACAAATCAACAATTGTTGGGAAAAGCAGCTACAAAAGAAATTGTATGTTCCAGCTCCTGGGGAAAACAATAACAAGCAAACGGAGACCGAAGAACAACGGTGGCTATCGCTCCCCTTCGTCCAAGGTACAACGGACAAAATAGCCAGAATCTTTAGGAACCATAATGTGAAAACCATCTTTACCCCAACAATTAAATTAGGTCAATTGCTGCAGAACCCCAAAGATCCGAGACCCAGGCTGTCAAATCCCGGAGTATATCAGATTGAGTGTGAGTGTGGAAAAGTTTATATCGGAAACACGAAACGTCCAATAGAAGTAAGACTGCGGGAACATCGGAGGGCTACAGAGGCTCACCAAGAAGAGAAATCGGCGGTGGCTGCACACGTAAAGGAGACGGGACACAAAGTGATGTTTGACCAAACACGTTCCCTCTTTCATGAACCTAAACACAAACAGAGGCTGAATTTGGAAGCCCTAATGATTTCGCAGAAGAAACCTTCGGTTCTTATGAACCGTCAACAAGAACTTGCCTTTGCAAACAGAATTTGGCTACCCATTTTAAATAGGTCAAGAACAAGTGCTGACAGGCTCCAAAGGTTGCAAGAGGACAAGACTTCAGGTTCCAATTAAGCCCCGCCCACGCTTTAGAGGTTTGAACTGTATTTAACTGTCAACGTTCTTCTGAGGTCTTTTCCATCCAGCAGTGGTTACACTGCGTGTGCCTTGAAGAAGCTCCGTGTGAGGAGCGAAACGTCGGCTGAGAAACGAAGATCTTGTCTGTGGTTGTGACAGTTTACATCTGTGTGTCAGTGGCAACTGGCATTAAAGAAATCCATCACACAACTACAGTTTAAAGATTTTTATTTCTTCATTTGTGTCTACATGGCTGCAGAACCCATACTTCCCAAAACTGTGGTATTTTAAAACTTTACTAAAATGGCTCGGAGTAGCATCATGTTAAAGAATGGATAGCTAAACTTGGATAGTTTTGTAAATTTAAGTTGTAAATCACCAGGCAGCCCAATCCTGTCTAACGTTAAGCCCTACAACGCAGTGAAGCCAGTGCAGCCGCCACTGCATCCAGGGCACAAAAAGGCAGCCAGGAGGTCACCTCTGGGAAAGGGAACATTTGTTTCCTTACCCAGAAAGCTCCAGCCGCCCTATTTTGCTGGCATACATTTGAGCAGGCCACGTAATGGCAGCCAGGCCCAGGAAGAGGGATAGGATTTAGGCAGAGCCGCTACCAATCACTCCCCCTTCCAAGGCCCGGGTAACCAATCCTCCCATCCCAGAACATCCCGTTCCACCCTCCCTCCACCACCTGGTGGGGAACTTGCCTTCCCCGGCAAGCACTCCACTGGATCTGGAGCAGTGCTGGCCTCTTTGTTGGCACGGCCTACTCACCGGGTGCTGCAAAATGCTTTACAGCACATTTGCGACACCCTAGACCAGTGGTTCCCAAACTGGGCGGCATGGCTCCTAGGGGAGCCGTGGAAACCAGCCAGGGGAGCCGTGGAGTGCCACGGAATCCTCTCGGAAAACAGTACAATGCCAATTGGCAGGCATCAACATACTGTAATGGGGAGCCGTGGCCAATGGTCAAGGGAGCTGCAGGTCAAAAAGGTTTGGGAAACACTGCCCTAGACCACTGGAGTGGTGCTCCACCTGTCTAAAATGTAGACTGGATTGCACCGCTAGAAGTTTATTTTTAGGTTCCATTTTGTGAATACATAATGAGGTTCTTGTGGGCTTTTATTATCATTAATGCACTCTTTGGAAGGAGGTTTTATTCAATTTTGGGAGCTGTCTTTCAACTAAATGTATTGTATCTTGTTATGCATTGTAAATATCTGCCCTGCAAGATCGACCAGCTTCTAGGAACCCTGGGACCACAGGCAATAACGGAGCTGCTACTAAGCTCCATGTGCCTGCCAGCTGCAACAACAACGCATCTGACTCAGAAAATGGCTTGCTGAACCAGATGGTTTGTTGTCTTACAGGTTAGGTCTGTTGTCGGAGTAACACACATTGCCTTGATTATGTTCACACTTAACAAAGATGAGTAAAAAGCTCACAGTGGAAGTGTTGGGATTTTTTCTTCATCCTCAAGACAAACTAAAAAATCTTTTTAAAGCATGACCTAAAGTTGTACTTTGTCTATTTACAGCTGAGAGTAACGAAATTATTACATGATTTCCACCAACCTGGAATGTCAGACATCTGCCAGAATTAGTCTACTATAAACCCAAAGTATTGCACTACAGTCTAGAGCAGGGTTTCCCAACCTGTGGTACTAGTACCACCAGTGTTATTTCAGACGATTGCTGGTGGTACTAGGACGGCTGGACCACTGGAACTCCACTCCGATGTGGCGCTTTTGGTGGTGCATTTTTGCGTCCAAGAAGCTTCTGCCTTTGACCAAGCCTCTCAGAAACACTGATAACCCCTGGTCTTAATCTTAAGTGTTTTAATTAATTTTAATGTGTTAATTGTGTTAACGTGTTTTTATGTATTTTAATATGTTGTAAGCCGCCTTGAGTGCCCTCGGGAGAAAGGCGGGCTACAAATTCTTTAAATAAATAAATAAATAAATAAATAAAATAAAGCATTGGTTCTACCTGCCCAGAGCCTCCTCCCTGAGTTTTCTGGCCTCTGAAAACCCGGAAGTAACGGAAGGAGAGTGGTGCCAGAGGTGGTACTCGGCCGGGAAGGGGTTGAGAATCCCTGGTCTAGAGGGCTGTCTGTCATTTTGGCTTAGGTGCTAACAGGGAGCACAAGTTTGCTTTTCTAGTGGCTAAAACCCTATTCCCACAGAGGGGGAAAAACAGACTTGGACCCTAAAGGAGCTAAAATTTGCCAGTCAACCCCCCCCCCCCCATTTTCAGCTCACATAAACAGGAAAGCAAACTGAGCAACATGGCTTGTGTGTGCACTACACGTTGGCACTGTGTCCTCTCAAACATTTATGGGAACACTGTTATTTGTTTGATCAGAATTCAGAACAATGGAGGTAGTAAACTGTGATAACCTTTGTTTTCACAGTTATTTACAACTTTTACATTATTATGTCATTGTGATTGCTTACAAGGAGTCTGTCATGCAGCAGCAACGGTCTCAACTGGCATTCTTTGGAACACAGTTCCTTTATCTATTCAGAGTTTATTTTAATCATGCTTTCTTGACTGTAATATTTCCCAATTTACTATCAGGAAGTAGAACCCAAGCTGACTCAATAACAGTTCAGTCTTCTTGGAAACCACAAAAGGCTACTGTAGATAAAAATAACCCAATGCAGCAGGGCTGATTCATGAGTTAAGAGGTTACTTCCTACCTGGTTCAATTAATCTAATTAATCCTTCATGATGAGCTACTTTATCTTTCCAACTCTTGGTTTTGCTTGCTGCTACTTCCAACTTCTTTCGCACTTCCTAAAACAAGATGAAATTTAAAAGTTAGTTCTACAGTACACAGAAGTCCAAATTATTCATTTATAAAGCCAAGTTTCAATTTGCAAGTCCAAAAAAGAGCGTTTTTCACATAACCATTTCAGCCCACGGCAGGGTGGGGGGCTGACTGCTAATTTCTGGTCACATCTGGCTGTGGCAAAACATGCATCTGTAGGATCAAAACCAGGTTAGCATTTGTACCACTGCAAACCCTTGAAGAGAGATACTTGCAGTCCACGGCAAAAACCATTCTGGGTTGAATCCTGTGCATACTGGCAGATCCACACAACTGCCTCGCTGTAGGCTGGCCACATATGCACAGAATTATACTGTCAGGAACAAGTATCACTTATTCCAACACTCTGCCACTGGATGGACCACACTGGCTTTAATCCCAGCCTTGCTTTGGACACATCAACTTTCAATTAATGCCAGTAATGCTGTGAATTTACACAATGCGAATTTCTTGCTTGCTTCCTAAAATAAGATCCCATGAATTAAAAAGTTAACAATACAGTCTAAAGCAGTGTTTCTCAAATTGTGGGTC
The DNA here is from genome assembly GCA_026170595.1 of Plestiodon gilberti rubricaudatus. Taxonomy (NCBI): domain Eukaryota; kingdom Metazoa; phylum Chordata; class Lepidosauria; order Squamata; family Scincidae; genus Plestiodon; species Plestiodon gilberti. The sequence goes on along the minus strand of JANXHW010000001.1, from coordinate 230,857,299 downwards.
AGGACCCACTTGGTGGGTCAGGACCTGATTTCTGGTGGGTCCTGTAGAGCCTCCAATGAAAATAGGGGTGATGAAAAGCTCCAATAAGCAATTGCCTCAAGTCCTGAGGCTATTCAAAAATCAGATAGCTGCTAATTGCCCTGCAAAGAGCTGAGCTCCTGCATTTTGCAAGCTTGTGGAGGGAGATACCGTATTTTTTGCTCCATAAGACGCACTCCCCCCCCAAAAAAAAATAGGGGGAAATTAGTGTGCATCTTATGGAGCGAATAAAAAAAATGTAAAAAAAAATACTTACCGGGGCTTCGGGGAGGCCTACGCGACCCTCTGCAGGCCTCCCCGATCTTCAGTTCGGCGCTAAATGGCTATTTTCGGCCATTTCTGGTTTTCGGAAAACAGAGGGTTGCGCAGGCCTCCCCGAAGCCCCCACAAGCCCCGGTAAGTTTAAAAAAAACATTTTAGCTCCATAGGATGCATGCGTCCTATGGTCCGATACGTCCTATGGAGCGAAAAATACGGTAAATGTTTGAGCGTCTTTTTCTGGTGTGGTTTTTTCCAAGTCTGTCAATGACAGGTAATAGGGGCAGGTGAAGGCTAGGTCACATAACTAAGCCCCTCAAGTCTTGAGGCTATTCCTTAGGGCTGCCTCATTATGAGAAATGGATTGAGGGTTTTTTTGTAAATAAATAAATAAAATATTACGTGTAAAGCTATGTGGGTCCCGATAGACTGTCATTTTAAAAAGTGGTTTCATGTGCTCAAAAGTTTGGGATCCACTGGTCTAAAGCATTGGTTCTCAAAGTTTTTGGACAAAAACCGGAAGTGGTTATAAATTGCCACAAAGAGGTGATCTAAAGCTCGGGGAGACCTGCGGAGGGGTCCACAGGCCTCCCTGCACTCTCTGGAAGTTGTCAGGACCCCTGGTGAGGTAAGGATGACCACTTTCCCCCTGGCAGTGGTGCAATCCCCAGGATCGCTGCCACCACTGCTGTCCCCACCCCTTAAGGAGCCAATGAGAACCAGCGGGTCTCCTGGTGGGTCGCAACCCACCAATTTGAGAACCGCTTGTCTAAAGGATGAAGATTTCTGTTCATTCGTATAGCAAAATTCCAGTTTGCCAGACAGACTCTCTGAAGACCACAAAAAGAGGATCTTTGCACAAGACCAATATCTGTTGGATACAATTCCAAATATGATTAGTAAAGACCACAGCAAACTGGCAATAACTTATGATGAGAGTTTAAATCAAAGCGTACAACCTGCCTGTTACCAACTCTTGAATTTCTTTCATTTAACCCTCCACTGTCCAACATACAATCAAAGAAGCAATATAAAGCAGTGTGACCCTGGCTCACCTCATACTGCTCAAGTGCTTGTTGCCTCTCTAATTCCAGTTGTTCCAGCTGTTGCATAGCCACTTGAAGAGCATGCTCCTTCATCATTCTCTGGTTTTCCAGCTCTTGCTTCTCTGCCTCTGTCATCTGGATGGTTTGCTGCTGCTCTAAGTGCCATTTCTCTAGCTCTGCTCTCTTGCCAGCCTCTTCCTCCAGTAGCCTAGAAAGAGTTTATAGTAATTAAGGAATGTACAACTTACACTGGGGTCTTCAACCTCCAAGTGCCAGTGGGCACCAAAATGGGCACATCCATGCTCAACAATGCTGCAGTCAAGAGGCGGAGCCAGTCACACAGCTCAATACATCATCTCCCAATGCTCTCTTCTGCCTCTGTTGCCTGGTCAGCAGAGAGACTGAACAGAAGAGGAAGTATGAGAGAGAGAAAAGAGAGACACTCTGCATACTCCAAAGCAAGGCAGGCACCGGGGTGGTGGAGGAGGCAGAGGGGGCAGATGGGTGTCAACTGGCACTTGCATGGGCACTCCTAGAATCTAGAACATATGTCTTCAGGCTGAAGAACATATGTCTTCAATCACTAGATGAGTGATTGGCAGCCCTTTCCCTCAGTACTACTTAGCCTGAGATTTAAAGCAGAGCCTTGTATATCTTAGTCAAAGAACAGAATGTCAGGCAATTAACATCTGAATAGTTAAGATAAGTACTTAGCAAACTTTGCAGAGAAGGGAAAAAGTCAAGCCTTGAGCTGGGAATTTCAAACTGAAGCAGTGAGGGTTATTTCTCTGCCTTTAAAAGATCCTTTTTGTTTTGTGTTTGCTTTCTTAAAACCATTCAACAGCAAGAAAATATTTTACCAATTTGCAAAACTGCAATGTGTCAGCATTTGAGGAGAAGCATGGGAACTGAGCACTTTGCAAGACCTGCAATTGAAAATGGTGAAAGCTGAGCAGGTCCTGCTCACAGCAGTTAATACAGTATTTGGTGGGAGACTGCAGAGCTTGCAGTGCTTTGGCTCTCATCTTCTGTCCTTGGCAGCCTGATTTCATATGATCATCGTCTGAATCAACATTTTATCAGCAGGTACAATGTGTGCATTGTCCCCCCCCCCCCCCCGGTTCTCTGTCTGTTTTTTTTTAAGTGGTGACTTTTTTTTCCAATGGTTCTCAGTCATTTTTTTTGTTAATGGTGCTCTGTCATATGCTCTGCCATATTAACATGCTCTCTTCATACGGTCTGCAGTTGCAATGTTCAATCCACCTCAATGCATCTCTGTTAATATGTTCTGTTGGGTTTTTTTTTTTTGCTTTTATGGCTACTGTGCCTCATCCCAGATATGAGTTACAATGTTAGCATCACCCCTCCTATTTATTTATGATTCCTGATTTTTCATAAAATCTGTAATTTCCTAAAAAGAGTAATTTATTTACAGTAGTAAAATGACATCACTCAACTTCTACCAAACATTTCCCACTCTTTTACTATTCAATACATTTGAATGTAGAGTTCTTGGGTAACAATTACTGGTAAAGTCATTTGAGCTTTTCCAGGATCTGACCCCACAAGTCCTTAAGTTTTACCCTCGTCTTATCAAAGGGTCATAGCAAATTCCAGGATTTTTGGTTCAAAACTTGCCCTCGTCTTATCAGTGAGATCGTCTTATATGTGAGTATATACGGTATTCTTGTTGCTACAAAATTATATACTGACCTGGCCTGAAGTCTTCTAACTGTCTCCTCATCTTGGCGTGCCTGTTTCTCATCCTCCAAGGCTTCCTGTAGCAACTTATACATTTCTTCAAGTTCCTGGACTCTCTGTAAATACTGTTCTAGCTCAGAGGACTTCTGGGCAACCTGCTCTTCCATTTTCTGTCTTACCTAGCAATTTGAAATGAAAGAACAAATGATGGAATTCAATTTTCTAGAAAGAGAGGTAGAAGTCCTGCCTTCTGTTCAGCAAGCAACCCCTTCTATCTCACAGGCTTACTTCTCATTGTTTTTTATTTGTTTTTTATTTTCATTCTCATACATACGCACTCCAAAATCTGTTGCCTCTTCTTTTTCCCCGGCATCTCCATAATCCACCCTACTTTCTAGGTATCTACTATTAAAACGTAGTCTGCAAAGTCTTAACTAACAGATCATTCTTGGGCCCCACTGGTTAAAATCCATTAAAGCTTTAGTTGACTGAAGGGGACATGCCAGTCACTTCATTTTTAAGCCACGTACTCTAGTGCAGCGCTTCCCAAACTGTGGGTCACACCCAACCGGCCTGATGTGCGGTGGGGCACCAAGTTGGACCCGTCCTTGTGTCCAGTGGTCTCCAAATTGGAGCCCACTGGACACAACTGGAAGCCGTTCCCAGGTCAAGCTGGGCCTGGGACACACTCCCTGGGCCTCTGGAAGTGACTGAAAATCGCTTCTGGTTTACTTCCGGTTTCGCGTGACTTCCAGTTGCTGCTGGAGGCATATCCTGGGCCTAGCGCAAAAACCCTAGGTGAGTTGCAGTGGGGCAGAGATTGGGGACCACCGCTCTAGTGTATTGTTAGAATAGCAAAAATACTAAAGATGTCCTTTGCTTCTGACAATGAGCAATATGTTTGTTTGTTAAATTGATGTTTTTTGCAATATGCAAATTTACACAAAGTCAAGTGATCAATTGATAAGCCCTAGCTAACATCCTTGTCATTACTCTGGTTCTCTCTCACTCTCATCTCTTCCCCTCGGGTCTTCCTGCTATGCTTTTCCAGCAAATGCAAAGATGCCTGTGCTAAACTCTGCTCTCCTGACATGAAGTCATGACATCCTGACATTTCTTGATGTCATGACATCAAGACATGCCATGACATCTCTTACAATATTTGCCTGTCCCTTTCAAGCTTCTATTCTTTACTTTCAAAGCTCTTCACCCCAATGCTGCAACTCTCTCTCATCTCCCCTTATTTCCCTTCTTGGCCCTTTCATTCTGCATAAGCTAATTTGATGTTGCCCCTTTGAACCTCTTCCTTTCTCTGTACAGTCTGCTATGCTCCTCCTTGTTCCTAGAACAACTTGGTCAGGTTCTAAAAGTTGCACTGGGTGGCCCCACACCAATAAGCACCACTTCAGAATCAAGAATGTGGAAGCTATCTAGTGGTTTTGCTGTCCGTGGACATTTACCATTTTCTCTCTCTCCAGCTCAAGACTGAATCGATCTTGCAATTCCATTTGAGTCTGCAGACGCTTCTTCTCTTCTTCTGAAGCTCGAGCTGCTGCTGCTTCAAGTTGCTGTGCAAGAGAAGAAAGTACAGTAGATATGTCCCAATGATTCACTTATATGCACAGGTAGAGATCCACTACTTGCAGCTAGGCTGAAATGAATTCTCAGGCCCTAATCATGATATTGTAAGGTTAGGAAGGATCACAATCTTAGCAGCCTGAACTGGACTCCTCTAGACTCAAGCATTCCTAACCAATTAACCCATATCAACCAGATTACAGTGCAAAACATCAAACATCAGCCTTGAGCCTTGAATTAACCAGCTGAATTAACATCAAATAGCCAGATCCTTAGTCAGGATTGCACTGCCAAGCAGTTAAGTCACAGCCAATAGTGTTACATGCTAGGAAGACAGCCCTGTTATGCAAGGATAAGCCCCACAAAAACACAGGACTGTAGAGGCACCACACAGACACATGCAAAGGGATTCACACGTGTGTTGGCATCTCTGAGGAAGGCAAAGATCAACACATCTTTGATTTTTAATTCTACTGACAATGGCTAGGACCCCAAAAAAGCCCATGCACATGCTTAAGTGCTTTTATTGCACATATATGGAAGGGTGCCCTTTTTTCCTTCTAGCAGTGCCTCATGGGGTACTGCTCTAGAAAGTCCCCAATCTTTGTTCAACTTGAGAGGGATTACTGCCAGAAGGGGGAGCTGTAGAGCCCCCATGTACTTTTTCGAGCCCATGTCTCCTATATACACCCCTGTCTTCCTTTTAGCCCAACCTTGCTCTGTAAAGGTAAGCACGTAAGAGGTGCTACCCTTGCCTTACACATCAGAAAGGAAAACAGGAAATAAAATTTAAGCAATAGTAACTCTTGAGAAATGTCTAAACAGAAACTTCAGCCCCAACAGTTGGGCACTTTTCACTAAACTGACAATACATAAAATAGTATCATTGTTCCTTGGCACTCCCACTGTCTCCATAGTTCTAGTCTGCTGAATAAGCTAGCAGTGATCAGTGGGGGACTGAGGGGATTCACCACAATTGTTGTGGGACTGAATGGGCTGAATCCACATCTAGCCTTGCCAAGAAAAAATCCAGTGTAAATATGCCCTCTCCACAATTCATTTGTGGGTCTGAATTAACCAGCACAAGTACTTGATATATAGCAGTGTTTCTCAACTTTTGTCCCCCAAACGTACAACTTCCAATCATCCATTCCAATCATCTGAAGTACTACCGGAATTAAATGGTAAGGATGTCATTTCCATTGACCTTTGGGTTGGGAGGCCAGACGTGATGCTGCAAACATCAGTAAGAGGCTCAGGGTATCCTTTTTCAAGCGTGCTAAAACCGCACGCTGGAGTTCTGCCCACCGAGCCTCCTTCAGCTGTTTGTCGCATCGCGGTCTTGTTGCTGGGTGGTGGGTGTCTGTAGGTGCCGCACATACCACTGATTTGAGAAAAGCTGTTTACATTAAACTCTCTCATTTGTGAAACCCTGATAACATAAGAAGAGCCTTGCTGGATCAGGCCAAAGGCCCATCTAGTCCAGCTTCCTGTATCTCACAGTGGCCCCACCAGATGCCTCGGGGAGTACACAGCCAACAAGATAAGATAGTTGATGCCTGTCATAGTTTTTAAAAAATCCAATATGCAAAACTTCTACCAACTCCACCCTCACATCAATGGTTGATTTCTAGAATTGCCAAAGTGTTGCATCAGTATTTTCAACTTGTCAAATCCTGCCTACTTTTACCACTGGCCATACATAACGACTACCAGTAGTTACAAAATACAAACTATAATTGTAGCTATGTCTTCTGCTTGCCACTTGAAGTCTTCCTTCTTTCAATCAGAGGCTGGTTCAAACAGGTGAAAAGGGAACTCCCTCACCTCTGCATTCTGTTAATGTGTAACTTTGCTTGTTCTCTGCTGGAGTGCTGACCACTACTCTGAAAGATTTCATGTTGTGTATTTTCACTTGCTAAATGTAAATATCATGGTTCCAGACATTATAGGAATCTTGAACTGTGCATGTTGAATTGTGCATGTATCAAATTTCAACTGTAGAAATACCCTAAAAAACAAACAAACTGACAGCCCTGCAATCGGATCTTTTGGAAGTCTAAGCAATGCATCTTTACAGTTCTATTTGATTTTATGCACAGTATGAACCCATGCAATATATAAGGAGCAGAAAAGAGATGCCAAAAAGAGACTTGAGACTCTTGTCTTCTCCAGGTCTGCAAATTCCATTTGTGTTGAAGTATGCACTTGATGCTACCTAGGAAACCTTGCCCTTGTGATTGTAAAGGTAACCAATGCTCAGATTAGCACAGTTGTTAGCCAGATCTCCCCAATCAAAAACCTCTGGAAGCATTTTGTTTTGAGCAATGACTCCTAGTTTAGAGCTAACGCAAGACCTGTTTTTTATCTCCTCACAGTCTTCATAGGGGGGAAAAAGAACACACAAAGAAATTTTCTTCTGAGCAAGAAGAATTGTGCAAGAGTACTAACATCCTGTGATATTACAGAAACTGCAATTGCAATGAGCATGAGGCTTCACTATCTTGTTTTCCCTTCCAATTGTATCAAATATTTGATGATAGGGAGGATGGAACCAATTCACACAGATAGTAGATTATGCTAGGTTGTAATGTCAGGGCTGTAATGCCATTTTAATAGCTTAAATTATTTTAGGACAAAACTGCATTTTATGATGACAGTCATGAAACATAGGATGTCTTAAAGTACAATTTATAAACAAAAGTAACATTTGTAAACAAGTTTAACAGCATGTTAAAGAATGCCATAGAGAAAAGGGCCTGAGGCCTGCATCCACCTCTCGGACAGTCTCCAGTTCTTTCTGCTTATTCTCATTTGCCACCTGGAGCTCTTTCATTTGCCTCTCCAGTTCCTCTTGTTCAGCCTGTAGTTTCCGCCGCAACTCTTTACGTTTCAAGCGTGCTTCCTTGTGAAGTGGTGGGTTGCCTAATCTCAGCAGGTTTACAGTTGTCTGAATGGCTGTTTGCAGCATGGGGGGGGTAGAGAGAGATAGGTAAAGCATTGATTAGAAGCCTCATTTTTTTCTGGGTTAAATACCTAAATTCCTTTACACCAAACATTAAGACTGACATCTTCCAGCCCTGTACAGGGCCCCCCCCCCCCGTATCCATGGATTCCTCATCCACGGTTTCAGTTATCCACGGTTGAGGAATCCCCCCCCCTGCAACCTTCACAGCCCCTCCCCCCAGGCACTTACTTTTAGGAGAAACCTCCATTTTTTTCTTCAAATGTTCTGAGTGTGCAGCTTCTTGCAGGCCTGACCAACAAGACTTAGGTGCTAGCTAGAGTCTCAGCAAGGTTGCTGGTCAGGCTTGCAAGGAAGCTGCACACTCTGAACTTTTGAAGAAGAAAACTGAGGTTTCTCCTAAAAGTAAGTGCCTGGGGGGGGCTGTGGAGGGTGCGGGGGCGTGCCAGCCCAGGGGGGCGGGCAGGCGGGGCCTCTGAAAACCACGGAGGGGGGGCTCGCCCCTTTTTGCGGTTTCAGGTATCCATGGTGGGGGCTGGAACGTATCCCCGCGGATACGGCACCCCCCCCTGTAATTTTGTTTAGCTGTACTATGGCATGATCCACTAAGCAGAATGATCAGTTTTTTTAATTCATGTATTTATTCATGCCTTTCCTACAGGCAGCGCTCTGGTGGTCAAAAGTGCATTTTATCAACTATGGTAATGCTAGCAAAATGTAGTAATAAAGACTTTATAGGGTTTTTTTTTTAAGTATTGCTGTCCCACCTTTCAGTCCCACTTAAATTCCTAAGCTTACAACAGCTTTTAAAACTATCAGAGATAATGATTGCTTTAAAAAATATCCCAAGCCAACACAACGGAGCACGCAACCTTCATTAAATTAAAAGCAAGATAAAACTAGTGGGACTTGCAGCGCACTCGGAGACATGTCTACTCAGAAGTAAATCTCATTACGTTCAATAGAGCTTACTCTCTTGGAAATGTGTAGGACTGCAGCTTTAACCTCCTGCCGAACATTGAGGAGATTAACTGGATTTCATGGGGCAGGAAGTCCCACAATCTCAGTGCTACCACTGGGCAGGTTCTGTTTCACATTTTAACCAGTTACACAACACAAACAGTTGGTAGGACAATGGAGGACCAGAAAGTACAGGCTACAGGATTATAGCCTAATGGCAAATTAAATAAACAGTGCAATCCTGCGCAAATATTCGCGTTCAGCCTAAAGGGCCGGCTGCCGCATCCTGCGTGGATTGTGGGCCGCACTGGCACAGCCGAGGAGCACCTTGGGAGAAGGGAATGAACGTCTCCTTCCCTGGGTTTAAGCAGGCCGGGGGCATATGGGTCTCCTTGTGTAAGGCTCGTGTAAGGCTGGCCCAGGCTGCAACGGGATGTTGGATATCAGCGCAACTCTGCGCTGATATCCCCGCCCCCTCCTAGCCCGGGCTGGCCAATGGCCCCCCTCCCTCACTGTCCTGGCCCGCCGTGAGAAACCTAGGTCTTACCTGGATCATCTGGTGCAGGTCCGGGCCACCGGGGGAGCGAGCAGCACCAGCCTCTGCGCCAGCGCTGCTTACTCTCGAGGCATCAAAGTGCCTTCCAGCACTTTTGCAATGCTTTAGGCTGGTGGAGTGCTTGCTCCACTGGCCTAAAGTTACACAGGATCGGGCTGCCAATTCCAAATAGGTTCCATTGAATCCAGTGGGACTTACTTTCAAATTAACATATCCTGAATCTGAATTTGGGTCATAGCTCAGTGGTAGAGAGATGCTTTGTAAATTGATGGTCTCAGTTTCATTCCCTGGAGTCTCTGGTTAAAGAATCTCGGGTGGCATGTGCCAGGAAAGCCCATTGCCTGAGATGTGGGGAAACCACTGCTTACCAGAGTAGATAGTGCTGGACTAGAAAGAGGGACCAAATGGTCTTGCTCATTAGAAAGCAGCTGCTTATAAAGACTGGATCCCACTTTCCAGATTACATTAGTCACAGGCACAAAAAACTGGAGCATACAAGTTGCAATATACCAGACAAAAACAACAAAAAGAGAACTTGCACTCTATAGTAGACAGGGTTGACTTTTTTAAAAAATCACTGAATGTGTCAGTTTCTGGTTGAGATGAATTCAGGACTCTCAAGCCCAAGTTGAACATTTCTATCTCCTGGCCGACAAGCTTGAGAAATGTGCCTAGCGAGTTTGCAGCTTGTTGCACAACTACATTTTATAAACTAGCATTAAATATAGTAAACACTCAAACAGGTGCAGTGGCCCTCCAGTACTACTTGACATCATTCCCTATTTTAATTCCAAAGCCCATAATTTTCTAAATTTACAATACAAAAACCCGTCTGTACTTGTTACTATTGAAAGACCAGTATACCTTGCTGGTAAGCAAATGACTCAGTTATGAAATGTTGTAATTATAGTTGAAGCAGCTTTAGGATCATAAAAGCCAAATGCTCGTTTATTTCTGTACTTTCTTGCTCGGGGGAGGGGGAGAGAACACAGAAGGAGAAGAGAACCAAAAAATTATGTTCTGAATCAGGTCCCTGCAGTTACTGTTTTGTACTTTTGCAGTTTCTATTGTCCTCAACAATTGACTTCTTGCAAAATGACAGACATAAAAAGTAATCATTTACAGTGGCTTCTGCTAAACCAGATAAATGAGACTGCCAAACTCAATCAAGGAAATCTACTGTAGGTACAATATCCTATAGTGATGTCTCATGTTTCCATGATAATGTTGAGCTTCTTGTTAAAGCCTACAGTTAGAGCAGCTAGTAACAGAAGTACTGTACTGTATTTTATAGTTGTTGCTCACAGGGGGGTGGGGGTGGCTGGCTTAAGACCTCCCACCTCCGTTTTCCCCCAAATGCCACCTCTGTGCACTCGCACACCCCCTATGGCACGTTCCTGTCACCCCTTTCCTTTACCTACCAGGAGCAAGGCATGCAGCTTCCCTATTCCATGCTGCTTTTGTTTGATATGAATGGAAGTGGTGCAGTCTGAGTTCCCAACCTGCATCACTTCCATTCCTATCAAACAGAGCCAATGCAAATAGTTTCGAGTTTCAAACAGAAACTTTAAACCTTATGTGAAGATGGTGTGTAGGGAGAGAAGGGGCTGTTCCGATTCCTGCTCACATTTGAGGAGTGGATCAATACAGCTTGTGTCTGCGATGGGCTGGAGGGAGGTGGCAGCAGACTCTGGGTGAAGGGCATCCTGAATCTACCACTCCTCCCACCACCTGCTCTGATGCAAGCAGCATCAGATCATGGTTGCTCACTGGGACAGTTTTTTAGGGGGAGGTAGATGAGAGAAGAGAGAATGTTTGTAATTTGCCAACCTTACTGAAATCAACACATTCTAAAAGATATTTTGAGGCTCTTCCCAAATTGTCTTAGGCTGGAATCCCACACACACTTACAGCGCAATCCTATCCAACTTACACCACCGGTGTAACCAGCGGTGCAGCGAGAACGGGAGACCCCAGAATGGAAAGGGGATTCAAATCCCCTTTGATTTGAATCCCCCTTTGGAAGGGATTTGAATCCCCTTTCCGTTCTGGGGCCTCCCGTTCTCACTCCACCGCTGGTTACACTGGTGGTGTAAATTGGATAGGATTGTGCTGTTACCTGGGTAAGTCTCAGTGAACTCAGTGGTCCTTACTTCTGATTGTACCGTTAAACTGTAGATCAGGGCTTCTCAAACTGTGGGTCGTGGCCTGATGCCAGTCAGTTGGGCCTGTCCACCTGCCATTGCCTCCAAATTGGAGCCAAATGGAAGCAACCAGAGGCCACTTCCTGGTTGCAACTCACCTTCTACAGCTGCTCCCCAGTTAGGTCAGGCCCAGGACGGCCTCCATGGACCTCAGAAGGTCTCTGGAAGTGACTTCCAGGGTCACTGCCAGTTTAGCCGACATGACTTCTGATTACGTCAGGAGGCCTTTCTGAAGCTCACAGAGGTCTCCAGAGGCTGCCCCGATGGGTTGCAATGGGGGAGCAGCTGCAGAAGGTGAGTTGCGATGGTGGGGACTTTGAGAACTGCTGCTCTAGACCATGCTGATAAGAAAGCAGAACCTTCAATCTTACCTTGAATCCATTCCTGCCTCTTCTTCTTATCAGAGGCACTGATCTCAAAACATTTCTCTAAACTTTTTATAAGAAAGAGACATTTCTTTCCATCTTTGTCAGGCAAGGCCTAAAAAGAGAAAAATAGTTTCCGATTAAACAATACACACATTCCAGTATTGCATGCATGTACACAAATATGTTTGTAAATATTCTAGTAAAGGTTCAGAAAAAATGTAAGTATGAAATGAAATACAGAAATAAATAAAAGAAACAGTTGCACCAAGAGCTAACCAGCTATCTCTCTCCTGATCGACCATTGATCAACACATAATTTAACTGAATATTTGGACTCCAACTCCCTCCAAATGAGTGAAGTTAGAACACATTTTCTCTTTTAATTATTTGCTGTGTGATCTACTCTATTAATTCCACTGGGAGGGAGCAGACTGCCATGTGAAAAGAAATTTGCATGCACACTTGCCCTTTGCCTAAAAGACATGTGTTCATGAGATCATCCAGGTTCATCGTAGCTCTAGAAATTTTATGATATGGTTGGTTTTGTGTGTGTGTGTGTGTGTGTGTGTGTGTGTGTGTGTGTGTGTGTAAAAACTGGAAAATGAATTGTTACTGTTTTCAAGGTGAGGAGTCATAGCTCAGTTGTAGAGCACACGTTCTGAAAACTGAAAGTCTCAGGTTGGGACAGGGCTAGGAAAGACCTGTCTGAAATCCTGGAGAACTGCTGCCAGTTAGTGTAGATCAGTGGTGGGAAACCTATGGGCTCCATGACACCCACCAGGTTCTGCGTGTTGGATGACAAGACATTTTGTTCACCACTGCCCATGTACAGAGTTGCAAGACCACAGAAGCAAGAGATCTGCTTTCTCAGTTCATATATGTACACGTTTCTTTATAGTGGAATGTATAAGTACAGATATTAATTTTTCTGTTATTATGTTCTTGCTTAAGATTGAAATGCCAAAGAAGTTCAATAGGTTGAAAAAGTTGCAGACAGAAAAATTAAATAATCCTCCAATAAAAAACATGCCAATGTCTAATTTAGAACTATTCCATTTTTTTACCTCTACACTACAGTTGTCATCCAAGGCAATATCTCCTCTTTTGTCTTTTAAATCTTCACTTACATAGTATGAAATAATATTGGGTTTTAACACAAACCAACGTTCTGTCCAGTTTTTCCTTCTATGGCCCTTTTTCCACATATAACCCTGTAAAAATAAATGGATTTCTGGCTTAAGTTCAGATTCAAAACCCAAGCAAAGTTAACAGAAGTGTTTTCAGTGGACATAAACCAGACCTTTAACACTCTCTTTGTAAGTGCTCAAAGACAAAAAAGATAATAAAGGAGGACAATCAGAGTAATTAGATTTTTCTACTCTATGGGAAAAACTTCAAAACCCAAACCATCTCGAAATAAGGTGGCAAAAACTTGATAGGAAAAAAAGTTATTCTGTATAAGTGAAGAACCATGGCTTAGTTCAAGGCCTGCAGGAACCAAATATATAAACTGTTGAAAAGGTAGGAACATATATAGCTTTCGCACAACCTCTTGTTCTAAGTCATTATTTCTCTAGCTGACCTCAATCTCTGAAGAACAATATACACACCTGTATTGATACATTTTCCTTAACTTATACCAGTCGCACAAATTTGCAGAACCAAAATCAATAGCAGTGCCACCTGCAGCCACTGGAGAACACAACAGACTGACTCATGCAATATGATTCTTTGAACATATCTGCACAGTAATTTTCTTTGCTCCTGGTACCACCCTTTAGAGCCAAACTAGAAATTCAGAGATGTTTTCAGATGGAAAAAACCAAATATCATGCACAGAGGTGTAGCTGAGTCTTCTGGCGCCCTGGCAGTGACTCGTGATGGCACATACACCCTCAGTGCTACCGTTACCGCCAGTTACTTCCGGGTTATGAACCACTCAGTTTTTTCCTCTTTTTTCCTTCTCTGTGAAGAAAAAAAAAGTGGTTGACCACTCAGAGTGGCTCAAAAGCCGAGCGGTGGTGGGAGCGGCGAGGAGGAGGCTACGGCAAAACCGGTAAGTATTCCCAGCCCCCTCCCAGTTGCCCCCTTGTTCCTTGGAGCCTCCTCGCTGGAGCTGGGTGTGTGTGTGACCTGAGGTGCTAGGGCGACCTACCCCTTTGAGCGGCTGACCACTTTTTTCTCTTTTTTTGCGCCCCCCCCCCCTTGGCATAACGCCCAGGGCAGGTGCCCCTCAGGCCTCCACCCTAGTTACACCTCTGACACGCGACAACAAAGAACACACTAGCGGGGTGATTCAGACAATGGTTTGGTATTGTGCAACTGAGCAGTCAAAAGTCCTGAGCTCATGCACTCCCTCCTTCCTTCATAGTCAGCAATTCCCTGCCTCTAATCCTGATGGGAGGCAAGCCATAGTTTGCCATTTCATGCAAATTACAAACTATGTTTTGTGCTTGCCTCAGGGATCATAGTCAGGTAACAGGATTGGAGGCAGGAAACCGCTGTGCTCAAGGAGAGGAAAGCAGCAATGTGCAAGTTTGGGGCGCCTGACTTCTTGTTCACATAACACCAAGCCGTGGCTTGGCATTATGTCTGAACCACAGCATTACCTCACCTTGTGTCATGCAGACATTGCAGCCCATGCAAACCCTGTCTCCCCCACCCCGCCCCACCCCACTTCCATGAAGATGAGCAAGGAACCAACATGGGCTCAGTTAAGAGTGTGTGTGAATACACTGAATAAGCAAACAAAACTCTGTGTGTACAGGTACTGGATTTCAGTAACAATCCTAAGACACCTATACAGCTGTATCATGTCGCATTCCTGGGTTTAGAAGGATGAAAAATATCAAGTATGAACAACCTGTTTTCTTTCCCTACAAGGTTTTTGTTTTTTATTCGATACACAAGAGCTTGGCCCTTGAAGGGCACAGGTTACCATGCTCATACTTCATCGGAATGCCAGCAGTGATTACAAATTACTCTACTGCATATTTAAAATGATAGAAATACCTACCGGTACCTGTTGGTTTTTTTCCAGTTTGGGTAAAGCTATTCAAAATAGTATCACACAAAGAAAAAAAATAAGTACAAATGTAAGGATTGCCCATTCAATTATAAAAAAAACCAAAAAACATTTGATTGCCAGCTTTAGAAAGAACATTAACAAAATATCTTATTACAGGAAAGAGTCAGTAGAACTATAGCTACTTGCCAAAGCTCCCTGCCCTTTAACACCATCACCAGATCCTTCTCATCTTTTAAAATGTTGTTTATTTATTTTTCACATTTTTATACCGCCCTTCCTCCAAGGAGCTCAGAGTGGTGTACATATTTCCTCCCCTCCTTTTTGTCCTCACAACAACCCTGTGACGTAGATGGGGCTGAGAGATAGTGACTGGCCCAAGGTCAACCAGGAAGCTTCGTGGCTGAGCGGGGATTTGAACCTGGATCTTCCAGGTCTAAATCCGACTCCCAAACCACTACACCACCCTGAAACAGGTGGAATTTGAAAAAGGAATCACAGATGACTATGACGAAGCAGCATTACAAGGGAAAGCAAAAAAGACTGTGTATACAATGCACTCAAAGCTAGTCCCATTGAGAGCACAATCCACCATAAAGATCCAGAGGTGGCCCTACGGCCGCCCGCTGGATCCTATCCCCATTCTGGGCCAATCATGATTGGCCAGGAGGTCTCCTCGGGAGAAAGGGACATTCGTCCCCTTCCCCTGGTGTAGCGCGGGGAGGCCCAAATGGGCCTCCTCAGATTTCTGCCAGCTCTTGAGCTGACATATGTCCGAGGAGGCCATGTAATAGCTGCGCCGGCCCGGAAATGGGACGGGGATGCAGCGGCCGCCATCCCTGCCCCCTCCCAGGCCGACTTGGCCAACTGCCACCCTCCCTTGCCGCCCGCTCCACCCCTGCTCCCGCCAGCGGGAGTCTTACCTTCCTCCGGCAGTGGCTGGGTCAATCTGGTGGCGGAGTAAGGGCTGCTGGCCTCTGTGCCAGTGGCCCTTACTCTAAAGTAAGTAAACTTTACAGCATGTTTGCGACACTTTCGAACAGCGGAGCATGCGCTCCACCGTTCGAAACTTAACGGTGGATTGCGCTGTGAGTGGGGGAGTGTTTTGCCCTTAGAGTCTAATCCTTTTCAGTTAACATCCAGTAGAACCTGTGTAAGAATTCAAACAGACATTTGTTTTCCTGAGTCTATACAATCTGGAATATAAAGTCCAGAAAACAATAGGCCTAAATATTTAGTTTTCTTCCAAATAAATCAGCCTTGCAGATAGTTTTAAAACTATTACATGATGCAAAAAGTGGTGTTTGCCTACACATACATATTACAGGGCAGTTCTAAATGAGGTGAGGCAGAGCAAGCTGGCCATTCTGCCCAGGAACTGGTTCTCAGTCCTCTTCTTATCCTTAAGTGGCACAGCCATATAAATGCAGAAAGAGCAGAGCATGCAGGCACAATATTTCCAGGTCAGAGCATCTGGTACCTTTAGTATATGCAGATGACCACCTCCCTTTTTACTCTATTATTTACCTGCTCAACCAGAGTCAACTAACCTAATACAATGCACTCAAAGCTAGTCCCATTGAGAGCGCAATCCACCATAAAGATCCAGAGGTGGCCCTACGGCCACCCGCTGGATCCTATCCCCATGATGAGAAGGATCCTATCCCCAAGATGAGAAGCTGGATCCTATCCCCAAGATGAGAAGGATCTGGTCATTTGAATTAAATGTTTCCATAAGAAGTTGCCTTATACTGAGTCAGGCCATTGGTTCATCTAGCCCAGTATTGTCGATGCTGATTGGGGGCAGCACTCCAATGTTTCAGACAAGAATTGTTATCTACCCTACCTGGAGGTTCTGAAATTGACCATTTGCATGCAAAGCATGAGCTCTGCCACTGAGCTAAGGACCCTATACCCCCACTATGGTTCTTCCTCCCCCCCCCCCATGTTTATGACCTTATAAAACATAACTATGTATGCAGGTGGTGTCATATGCCTAGGTCATACAGATATCTACTACTGAAAATACTTTTTTTTCATTTGTTCTTCAAAGTCTGGATTTTCTTGCTGCTATAAGATAACAGGAAAAGCACAGTAAGCCTAGACACAATGCCCTTATTTTGGTGACTGGCCAAATCAATGGAAGCAAGCCTACATCCACTGTCACATCCATTCCACTCACTCATTCCAGAAGTATTCAGAGGTGAGCAATCTCAGGATACTACTCACCACTTTAGTGAGGAAACAAATCTATCAGCAGTCTTACAATAAAATGCCTCCAGAGTGCTGGGTGTATTGTCATAAAGCAACAGGCATAATTTACCGGAAGTTAGATTTTTAAGTTCAACTTCCCGATGAAAATAGAACTTTTAACAATGTATATAAGCATCCTGGGTAGATTGCCTAAAGATCCTGAAGAAAAGTCCACAAAGGTCAGGAATTTCTGAATGATCCAGTGGCACAGAATATCTCACCTTTGGACAGAAACATAATTTTCTGATCTGCCAGGTTTCTCTGTCCAACAGTATGATTCTATTTTAATTGTTCAGAAGCCTGCCTTGAATGATAGAATACAATTCATTTCAATGATACACCTAGGGAATTTTCCTTTTGGAAATACCCCTGCATCATCCAACAACTCTGGGTCCAATGTGCACCAGGTTTTAACACTTGGTTGGTTTCACTGAAGTTAAACCACTCCTTTTGCTTAGACAAACTTGCCTCATGCACCTGGAACTCTGAGAACATGCTTGCTTCCTCTTTATACCCTCTGTGGGAGCTTGTTTCTAGTCACAGTTACTCTTGAGACACTTGACCAACTAGTGTGGGATTAAAAAATAGCACACATTTTGTAAAATTTATGTTCTATTCAAGGTAAGCCAAAGGAAATTCTGTTATACATGTCTGTTTCCTGTAGTTTTTAACATCTGCAATTTTTTTTTAAAATGCTATACATCAATTATACATGGGAACCTTTTGGACAAACATCTGCAAAATTAAGATTCTTGTTACTGTATATATTTATATTCCAAAACTGGGAATGTCCAGAGTCAAATATTTTGCAAACAGGGGCAATGTAATAAAGCATGAAACTACATATTAGATTACACTGGTCTACAAAAACATTTTTTTTCCTGGCCTGGACTTTTGCAGTTGTTTAAGACTAATTTCAGGGTGCTGATTCCAAATCTGATCTCAGATTTGCTCTATCACATCTCATTTTTATGCTGGCATACCCCATTTTCATTGATTTTACCCAAAATTAACTCTTCGTCACTTATGATTGCAAGTTGTTGCGAGTCAGTGACTGCTTTAGTGTTAAAATATGGTGCTGTATTTTTAGGATAGTGTGTTTATAATATCATTTTATGTAATCCACATTTATTTAATATTTTCCTTCTGCAGGGCGTGATCTAACAATGGCTACAACAGGGGTTCTCAACCTGTGGTACGGGTACCCCTAGGGGTACGCAGACCTCTTGCTGGGGGTACGCCAAGCCCTGCCCCTTATCTGCCCCATCAGCAGCTAATTAGGTGTTAATTAACATGGATTTAAAATTTTAATTATTTTCTGAGCCCTTCTGTCTCTCTGATTTTGGTTTTGGTATTCCGAGAAATATGTTTTGGGGTTATTTTTGTACTTTGGAAAATGTACTTTGGTGGGGTGGGGGAGGGAGGAGCTGAGAGAGAGAGAGAGAGAGAGAGAGAGATGCAAGGATCTCTTTTTTTCTCCCTCCCTCCCTCTCTATCACACACACACACACACACACACACACACACACACACACACACACACACACACACACACAGAGTTAAATAAGACACTTTTCCACATTTTTTCACAGCTACACCCATAATACCTGTGTCCTCTACTATTATAACATTTAAAATTGTTTTAGTACGTTTTTACTTAATGATTAATTCCCTAATTAATTAATTAATCAATCCACTTAATTAGCAGTTAATTAGCAGGGGGTCCTTCAGAAAATTGGACCGTGATAAGGGGGTACCTGGGCCTCCAAAGGTTGAGAACCCCTGGGCTACAACATCCGAAAGAAAGAAATGCAGTAATGACCCAGATATCTTCTGCTACATCTGTGCACTTTGCAGGATAAAAGGCGCAACATCAATACCTTTGTCAAGAAGGTTTATCTTGCCTACATCAATGATATGATGAGCATAAATTTGCTGTTTTTCACTGATTTTATCAAATGCAATATTTGATATCTCAAAAACCTGATGTGATAGACAAAAACTGATGCCAGATTTGGAATCAGCGCCCCCAAATTACCTTAAAACTGTTGGAATACCTTATGCCAGAAAAAGTGTGTTGACCAGTGTTATTCTTGCAATCCTTCTTTTATTCCATTATATTCTTATTTAAATGCTTCCTTGTTTCATCTTTAGCCAAAAAGCAAAAATGTAGATAGAGTAGTAAGGTATCTGTAATGATTTCTCTTGCCCAGAACAAGATGTTTGGGCTTGGGGTGGATGGGCTGCAAACTTACAGAGAGTTCACATATGACTGTATCAATCATGTGACGAGTGGCATGTGTGAAAGTCAGAGAACAGACAGCTTTCAGATCACGTGACATCACCACATGCAAAATACATACTTTTTCCAACTGAAGCAGTTCTCACAGTTGGCAGTGAGACACCGAAACAGGTGATGAAACAGATCATTTTCACAAATTACCCGTCTCAGTTTCTGACTGCATTGCACACATTTGTAATTTAGATGTAAAATCCATGCTGGCAAGAATGTATACCACTAAAATCAGCCCTCTTCCATTTCCTATCTAACTGACATATTTCAAGGTAAAAGGATATAACTGTGAAAACAACCTTGGGGAAAACATACATATGAACATAAAGCCACCCTCCAAAACCTCTCATTGAATAGTACCCTGTGCGTGTGCATCATAATGTGGGACGTATTTATATCTGCTCCTGCTCCTGAGAAAGGCATATATGTTTAAGGTAAAGGTGACCCCTGACAATTAAGTCCAGTTGTGTCCGACTCTAGGGTGCGGTGCTCATCCCCATTTCAAAGCCGAAGAGCCAGCGTTGTCCGAAGATGCCTCCGTGGTCATGTGGCCGGCATGACTCTCCTTGCCGCAGCGCGTAGCATGCAGCTGGAACACGGAGCGCTGTTTACCTTCCCGCAAGCGGTACCTATTTATCTACTCGCATTAACATGCTTTGGAACTGCTAGGTTGGCAGGAGCTGGCCAAGCAACGAGAGCTCACCCCGTCGCGGATTCGAACTGCCGACCTTTCGATCGACAGCTCATGGTTCAGCGGTTTAACCCACTGTGCCATCCGCTGGTTACCTCTGTGTTTACCTCTGTGCAAATTCTGAGGGTTTGTTTTGTAATGATGGATAATATAGTCTGAGGCACAAGTAACTCTTTGCATAATAGTGTATCCTACTATGTATGTTCAGATTTGTATGCAGATCTTACCTGTTTCAAAACATCCAATATGAGTTCATTGAAGACTTCGTTAACTGCCATAGATACCGTTTGTCCATCCATTCCTTTGCTAAACTGCCCACTTCCAATGAGCTCAATCAATTCCCAGGCAGAAAGGCCTTCCCAGTTGGCATTCAGGCTGATCTTGTAATGTTCAAACTGTTCTTGATGCCAGCCTGATCCCATGGCTTCTGTCAGCTTCTTAAGCAAGTATTCAATCTGTTCAGAAAAACAGACACTGGTGCTAAACAAGTAAGATAGCTAATCATCCAAGAATAATTTCGTAAACTATTTCATTATTCAGGCTGATATTTCTAGACAATAAGGCAGTTTATCTCTGTTTCTTTTCGTAGCACACTATAATCAGGATGAAGTCAGCTATGGAGGGCAGGGCTAATGCATGGTGTGGAAAGATTGCCTTAGGACAAAGAGTTGGGCTAGCTGACCTCCAGGTTCATTCCCATGATAATTCCCATGATTAATTACACTTGTGCAATAGCAATGGCCTGTTTATGAAATGATTACTGGAGGTCCAGCTACACCCCCAAGCCAGCACAGCTATCATGCCCACACTGCCTTGCTTGGGAGCAAAGTTTAAGGGGCAATTTAAATTCATGAAACCCCACTTGGAATACTGTGTCCGGTTTTGGGCACCACACAAAAAGGAGGACATTGATATACTGGAGTGCGTTCAGAGGAGGGCAACTAAGATGGTGGGGGCCTGGAAACCAAGCCCTATGAAGAATGGTTAAAAGAGCTTGGTATGCTTAGCCTGCAGAAGAGAAGACCAAGGGGAGATATATGATAGCCATTTTCAAGTATTTAAAGGGCTATCATGCACAAGAAGGGGAGAACTTGCTCTCTGTGGCCCCTGAGGGCAGGACTAAAACCAATTAGTTGAAACTGCAGAGACTTAGAATTTGGCTAGAAATGAGGAAAAATTTCCTCACTGGAACAGCTCTCCAGCACTGGAACAGTCTCCTTTGTGCAGCACAGACTCTCCCTTATTGTAGGTTTTCAAGTAGAGGCTTTATGGCCACTGGTCAGGGATGTTGGTTGCCTGCACCGAGCAGGGGGTTGAACTAGATCACCTCCAAGGTCCCTTCCAGTGCTAACATTCTACGATTTAAGAACTGTGCACAGAAACAAGTAATTCCCAAGTGGCCCATTTTGCTGCCATCTGTTTCCAGCCCCGTCCAGACTCAAACTTGAAGGTTTCAAACACAGGGTTAGGAGCCTCCCAGAGGTGCTCCTTGTCAGATCTGCTGATCTAGTGATGGAGTGTCAGATGTTCTGGAAGGGTAGTACTCCCCCTGAAAAGTAGGAACAAAGTCGGGGTGGGGGGGAGGTACTTTGGACTTGGATTTGCTCCTGGATGTTCAGGAACAGCTGTGGCCAGGAGGGCTTTTGCCCATTTTCAACTGGTGCACCAACAGTGCCCATTCCTGATTCAGTAGACCTTCGCTATAGTCACTCATGCATCAGTTACATCAATGCTGGATTACCATAATGCATTCTAC
This sequence comes from Plestiodon gilberti rubricaudatus, assembly GCA_026170595.1. Taxonomy (NCBI): domain Eukaryota; kingdom Metazoa; phylum Chordata; class Lepidosauria; order Squamata; family Scincidae; genus Plestiodon; species Plestiodon gilberti. The sequence goes on along the minus strand of JANXHW010000001.1, from coordinate 230,835,606 downwards.
ATGGGACTGTCCTTGAAACCCATTTGGAAACTTCAGCTAGCTCAGAATGCTGCAGCTAGAGTCTTGAGCAGTACTAAATTCTGAGAGCATATTACTCCATTATTGAACCAGCTATGTTGGTTACCACCAAGCCATTTCTCTCCACAGTTCAAGATGCTGATCATTAACTTTTAAAGCCATAAACAATTACAAACAAGGTAACTAAAAGATCACATTCTCCCATCTGAATCAGCTGGGCGTTCAAAGCCACCTGGTTAGGCCCTCTTGTGTCTTACTCCATTTTCCAAAGTATTGTTGGTGGTGACATGCAAAAGAGTCTTTTCCATGATGGCGCACCAAAGTCTCTGCCTTGGGGGTGATTACATTGGCTCCTTCTTTGTCAGGGTTCTGCCACTGTAAGACTATTGTGTTTCAGCAAGTGTTGTCCAGCACAATCCTGCACATGTGTACTCAGAAATAAGTCGTATTGTGTTTGATGAGACTTACTCCCAGGAAAGTGTGCACAGGACTGCAGTGTTAGCTGCCACTCTTCCTTCTTCTATGTACTGCTGCTTCCCCCCCCTTTTCCTTTTAGTTTTTTGTTCTTTAGATTTTTTTAATTGTCTATTATTATTTTGATGTCTTATTAGCCACTTTGGGCTCCTCAGATTGAGGGGCAAAGCAGAATAAAAATGTAAATATAAATACACAGAATAAATCGTTCCCACAATTAATACCAGGGTACTTGCAAACCATGATAAAGTGTTGGGAAGATTTGAGCCAGTGAGGTAAGATGGCTCGTTCCCAATTCTTAACTGTGGCCAGAGAATGGGAAGAGTTACATCTGCCTCGACCCATGATTTGGAATAAGCAAAGGTGTAACTAAACCTTGAGATTAACAGTGCATGAAAACAATCCCAAGGTGAGGCTATTTATCCAAGTTAATAAATAAAACCACTGCATTCCTGAAGGATGTAAAGCCTAAAAGGTTAAGATAACACAGCTTTCCTTAGCTGACACAGAAGATTCAGCTACTCTTAGTTTTTGAGTTTTAGAAGACTACATAAAAAAGGAAGAGAAAACCCCTTAATAGATCACCATCTTTCACATAAACCAAAGGCCTTTAGACTTCTCTTTTCCAAATGCCACCAGTTCTTAAGAATTATGATACACATGTAAAACAGATGTTAAGCACCAGTCACTTGATGTGTACATTGTTCCTCACAACTGTCTTGTGGGTCAAAGCAGTGGCATGAACAACAGCATCTTCTATAAAAAATACCCTATGTCTGTGAGTCTCTGTCTGCATTCTCCTCCACAATAACTGCTGACATGAGGAAGAAACATATCAGCCTGTAACATGGAAAAGAGAGTCTCTCAAAATGTGTCTTCCCCCTAGAACTTGCACAGGGAAACAGCTTCTCTCTTTTTTAGGGAGCCGTCGATGCTGTTTTGACATCAGCTGGCACCATACCAATCTGCACCAATGTACAACACTTCTTTGCATGCCCGATAACCAACACATCTCACACTAAGGAAGAAAATACAGAATGCTCTGCTAAACAAGGTCAGGAATTAATGTGAATGTACAGGGATCAGCAACAACCAGCACAGTCCAACCGTTTGGCAGACATCTCCTTAGTAAGAGAATATCCTACAACTGGTTCATACTACAGACCTATTATGTCCAAACGTAAGAACATATTTCTCAAAGCCCCTCCCAACAACAATCCATTTATACATACAGGAAGTACAAAGGTCTGCAGCTCAGTGTGCCCATTTCAATGACATAGGTAGGAGTCTCCATGAGACTCCAGGAGTCTAAATATCTCCAGGAGTCTAAATAGCTATTTTAACGTAGCAAGGAACAAGCTAGTTCACTCATATTCATACTCATGCTTGATTTGGAAAGAACGAACAACTGCTGCTCCTATGGTTCAATTGCTAAAACATCCAAATGCATCAGGGCTTGCAATTCTATACACACGTACCTGAGAGTTAGTACCATTGAATTCAATGAGGCTTACTTCTGAGTAGACATGCATAGGACTGCACTGTAAGTTTAACTCTGAAGATTTTTTTTTTGTTAAAATGTAATCATTCAGTTCGTAATCCTCAACATTAGGCATTTGTACTGATATACATACATATTTGCTAGCTTTACAATCAAGAGCACAGGTTTCCCTATTTCAGGGATGCGCACAGTCAGTCAATCTCAACAAATCTCAGTGTCCAAAAGCAAATATGAGCCTCGTGCAGCCATTTTACTAGGAAGCCACATACAAGCAGCTTTAGCCTGCTGATCATTGAGACAATAAGCAGGCAACAAGCAAGATGTTTTAATGTAAAGAGCCTGACATACACACAAGAGTGCCTTCTAAGTCTTCCAGCATAATAAGAACATGACAGGGAAGCAGCATGAGTGAGCCACCTGCACTGTGTGGGTGCAGAACATGCCACAATAGAATTAGCAGAAATGAGAACTGCTAGGGACTTAAGCTATGTCTTTGGCATTTTCTAATATCAAGCTTATGTGCACACGCACACTCTCCCTCTGTCTCTCAACCACTTCTTCACAAACTAAAGGAAACTGAAGCAGAACTAACTCCATGGTCGTCATGGACCACAGATCATCCATTTATTTTATTTATAAAGTACCTACAAGGCACAGTACACGCATTTTTTAAAGCTACAACATTAACTCTCTATAGCTCATAATCTAAGCTGCAATTCTGTACATCAGTGGTTCTCAAAGTGGTGGGTAGCAACCCACCATTGGAACCACAAACTGTCCCCTGCACCCTTAAGAGGCGGGGATAGCATGGTGCCGGTGGCTGTGATCCCAGGGATCACTGCCGCTGTCACTATAGAAGTTCCCCAAAATGGCTTATTTTACCATACTGAGGCTTCGGGGAGGGGGGTTTGGGGAGGCCTGTGCAACCCTCTGCAGGTCTTCAAATCGCCGAAAAACAGCATTTTTCTATCACTTCTGGTTTTCGTGAAAACCGGAAGTGGTTCAAAATCGCCGTTTTCCAGCGATCTGAAGATCGGGAGGCCTGTGGAGGGTTGCGCAGGCCTCCACGAACCCGGCCCCCAAAGCCTCAGTAAGGTTAAAAAAGCCATTTTGGGGTGCTTTTTCGGTGACGGCAATCCCTGGGATCGCCACTGCCCCACCCTCACATGCACTCAGAGTAAGGCGGGGAAAACTTTGAGAACCACTGCTATACATGCTTTCCTAGGAATAAGCCCCATTGTTCTGAGTAGACGTGCAGAGGATTGCACTGTAAATATGTCACTATACCAATGACAAAGCATGAAACCACCTTTGTGCACCCAAAATGGTGCTTTTTTCTGTTGCTCTTCTTTCTAGAACAACAGCTCCGCATGGTTAAACTGCTTTTGAAAATTAAGTGAGTTTTAAAAGCAATTTGTGATATGGCATGAGGTGGGCAGCTATTCCAAAGGAGACATTTTTAAGTCTTACTAGGCTAGGAAATGCCCCCTCCCCTTTTCCTCAGCTTCAGTAACTCTCTGGACCATGTCTGTATTTGTTAAACAAAACCAGTAAGGACAAGAGTACTACATTCCATCTTCTTGGCCCAGTTGCTATATGGGGCACAGTTGGGCTCTTTTCCCAATATGGTGAAATTGGAGCGGGTTCAATCTAAGTTTATTAAATCAGCTCTTGGGGTTCCCAGAGGAGTCTCGAATGCTCTTCTGTGCTTGGAGACAGGTCAGATTAGAAAGGAAGCACAAGTGTGGTTGGTTATATTCTCATATTGGTTAAAACATATCTTCTGTCCATTGGGACTTATTGCTCTTATTTTACAAGATGTATTTGAATCTGGATGGATCAAGGGGGTTGATGCAAAACTGCCCACCTTGGGCCTTTCTAGGTCATATTTGATTGGCTTGGGATTGGATCAGGCGGGAGCTATTATCAAACAGCAGATTATTGATAGTAAAGTTGACCCCTGACAATTAAGTCCAGTCGTGTCCGACTCTAGGGTGTGGTGCTCATCCGCATTTCAAAGCCGAAGAGCCAGCGTTGTCTGAAGACGCCTCCGTGGTCATGTGGCTGGCATGACTCTCCTTGCCGCAGCACGTAGCTGGAACACGGAGCACTGTTTACCTTCCCGCAAGCGGTACCTATTTATCTACTCGCATTGACATGCTTTGGAACTGCTAGGTTGGCAGGAGGTATATACAGGTAAAGTAAAGGTATCCCCTGACAATTAAGTCCAGTCGTGTCCGACTCGAGCGTGTGGTGCTCATCCCCATTTCAAAGCCGAAGAGCCAGCGTTGTCCGAAGACGCCTCCGTGGTCATGTGGCCGGCATGACTCTCCTTGCCACAGCACGTAGCATACAGCTGGAATACGGAGCGCTGTTTACCTTCCTGCAAGCGGTACCTATTTATCTACTCGCATTAACATGCTTTGGAACTGCTAGGTTGGCAGGAGCTGGCCAAGCAACGAGAGCTCACCCCGTCGCGGATTCGAATTGCCGACCTTTCGATCGACAGCCCATGGTTCAGCGGTTTAACCCACTGAGCCACCCGCTGGCTTAGATTATTGATAGTGAGCGCCAATTAGACCTTAGTATAGTAAAAGAGTTTTGTATCAAGGGAGATCTTAGACATTTAGTTGCCCCTGCTCCATATTTAGGTCAGCTGGAGTTGCCTAGCCACAGACGAGCATTTACATTGGCCCTCTGTGGTGGGTTGCCCTCTGCTGTTCTAGAGGGCCGGTATAAGAGGATCCCACATGCAGAACGATTATGTCCTTGTGAGGCCAACCAAATTGAATCAATACAGCATGTTTTGTTGGACTGCAATTTTTATAGGGAGATCCGGGCGATCCATATCTCTTCAATAGTGGAAGGGCTGGTGACAATCTCTAGAAGTGATTGTAAAGCTTATCTCCTGTCAGACTCGTACCCTCTAGTCACCCTTGGGGTGGCTAAGTTTCTGGCAGCTGCAATAAACATCAGGAGGAAGAAGGTTGAGGGAGGTGCATGAGTTAGATTCAGTTTTTGAGACTAATATTAATGTTTTAATTTTAATCAATGGCTGTAATATGTTTTACATTTATATTTGTATCTGTTCTTCACTTTTATGCTGGTCAATGACTGTAATAAAGGACTGACTGACTGACATTCCATCTTCACTGCCAAGACAATATTGTTAGTCAAAATTGTTTCTATAAACCTCAACAGATTAGTAAAAACTAGTAAGCACACAGCCGATTTAGACATAATGGGAAGGATATTTGTACAACCGAAATCAGGATTTCTTACCTCTTCTGGTACAATGATTAGTGGATAGTTGTCCTCCGACAGAAAATTGAAGATGACCCACACTTTAAAAGCATCCTCATCAGTAAGGAGTAAGGTGCTTTTTTTGAGGTTCTTTCTGGCACATAGAGTCCAACACATTTTATTGAATTCAACTTTATCAAAGTTTCCTTGAACCTAGTTAAGGAAAAGCAATTAAAAATGTTTTAAGATATACAACAACAAATAACTACACAATATTCAGGCAAAAGGAACAAGACATTCAGTTCCAATCCCACACTTTGGAGAATCAGAATGCATTTTTATAAGGTAACTGAAGCTAGGCAGCAAGTTGACTTGGCAGGCCTTCCCAAGAAGTCTGCTGCATGGTTATGGCACCACTACAGAGAAGATTCTGCCAGATACAGACCAGCATTTCTCAAAGGGAGAACTTTGAGTGCTTGCAGGAGCGGGGCCAGCAGCAGCAGCGATCCCAGGGATTGCCATCACCGTGAAAAAGTTTTAAAATGCAATGTTAGGACTTACTGGGTGTCCTGGAGCCCTCTGGAGGGTTCAGGGAGGCCTGCACTAACCTCTGCAGCCCCCCCCCCGAGCTTCAGATCACCACTCCGCAGCGATTTACAACCACTTCCAACATTGCATTTTAAAATCTTCTTTGTGGCGGCAATCCTCAGGATCGCCGCCACCACTGCCATGCTGTCCCTGCCCCTTTCTGGGGCAGGGGACAGCTTTTGGTTCCAATTGTGGGTCGTGACCCACCACTTTGAGAACCACTACACTAGACTTTGCCCTTCATCTGCTTGTGAAGGACAAGTAACAATTGCCCTTGGGCAAACATCTAATTGATCGTCGTTTCTTTCTTCTACCCTTAACAGTCCTTCAAGGCAACAAGAGGGAGGAACCCAACTATGCATATAGCCATCTTAGCATTGTACAGAAAGAGAGAGAGAGAGAGAGAGAGAGAGAGAGAGAGAGAGAGATATGGCTGCCACCATGTCAACCTGTATGCACAGCTCTCTCCACCTTCCTTATATTGTAAAAGCAAATGACCAGCTTGAATGAAAAGCAATTTGCAGAATGAAAAGTGAGCTGTGCAAACTAGCAGTATCGTAGGAATGGGGGGTGGGGGCAGTGGTCCCCCAGTGGCACACGGGGGCGGGCCTGGGCGACAGGCGGGCGGGGGTGTCAAAGCAGCCATTTCGGCAGTGTGAGTGGGCAGCAGCAACGGGTTTGGCCCTGCACCTGCCCTGCGCCTCTGTGTTGTGGAAAACCACTGGCGGCAGTGACATCACTTCTAGTACGGGGGGGGGGGCAGTCGTAGCTCCACTACTGCAAACTAATTGACATGATAGTGGCATAGCAATCTTCACTGTTGCTGCTTCCTTTGAAATCCTAGACCCAGGCTGCATTTTATTTAGTGTGTGGGAAAGTCTATCTTGAGTATGATTCTTCAAAAAGTACGACCCTTTAGGACATATTTTGATTTACCACAGTTTAATCTTAGAGATATCAGCAATTCAAAATCCATTCTCAAATAAAAGAGAGGTCTGCAGCTATTCACTCCTCCTGCCGCACTGCCAGGCTGGGCATTTCTCCATACTCCCTCGGCTAAACAATATAGACTCTGTTGAAGAATAACTCTCCCTACTTCCACCCCTGATAAATAATTCATTTGCAATCAGGAGTACAAGAGAACCTATTTCAAAAGCTCAACTGGTGTGGTCATTGAGATTTGCATGGGGGAAATGAAGTAGGATAACAGATTTCCTGTTGAGCCAAATGTTCTTTTTTTCTTTCTTTCACAGAGTGTCACTACTGCTCACAGGAAAATGTTGTAGAATAATCTGTGAACAGGCATCAGTTTGAAAAACAGAAAAATGCACTGAACATAGCTAGATAACATTTCCAGTTTCAACCAAAATGAGTGCAAGGAAAATATTTTTGAGTTCTAGTAAAAGGTTAATTGAGTCTCCGAATTAAAAATCCGCATATTGCCCGGTAAACTCCGTCGTTGTAAGACTTATTTATTCAAATAAACAAGATGTTAAAAACAAACTTAACATTTCACCCCAAATATCTGGGGTATCATCAGAAGTTAAAACAGTAATTTTAACAATCGACTGTTTTAACTTCTGATGATGCCCCAAATGTTTGGGGTGAAACGTTAAGTTTTTAACATCTTGTTTATTTGAATAAATAAGTCTTACAACGATGGAGCTTACCCGGCAATATGCAGATTTTTAATTCAGAGATTTGGTCGCGTCGTGATAACCTACGGTTAATTGAGTCTTGTTATATGAAATGCCAACATTCAGTGTCTGAGAAATCCTCTTATCTACTCAATAAAATGATTAAATTATTAAGGTGTGACCCAAAGTGGCTAATCCTAAAACCACTGGCATGCCAAATCGTCCTACTAACAAAAATGTTAATAGGCACCCAATTCACAAAGGACAATCCAGACATAGAAAAAAGATTTTGCATACCAATCATTTAAGAAGGAGCAAAGCTCAATGGTAGAGTACATGCCTTGCATAGAGAAGATCTTGGGTTCACTGCAGGCATCTCTATCTTGGGTAGCAGGACTAGGAAAGACGTCCACTCAAGTTCTTGGTGAAAAAAAATCCAGATTGTTGGGGGAGGGGCCATAGCTCAGTACCACATGGGCAGCCCAATCCTGTCCATGACCACCGCAGTGTACAAAAGCACGCTGTGCCGAATCCTATCCAGGATTGGGCCAGCGCCGGTAGAGGCCTCCTCGGGGTAAAGGGACACTCATCCCTTTACCCCAGGTAACAGCCCAGCTGCCCCAATGGGTCTCCTCGGATATGCGCTGGCAAAATGGCTGGCATAAATCCAGGAGGCCCGCGTAACGCTGGCCAGGCACAGGAAGGGGGATAGGATTCGGCGAAACATGTTGACGATGATCCCTCCCCCATCCTGGGCCCGGCTGACCAATCCAACCCCCCCAAACACCCTCCCCCCTTCTGACCAAAGGGGACCTACCTCATCGGCACTGCGCAGGAACAGGACCTGTGTTGGTTGAAGCGGAGCAGCCTTGCCGCTGGTGCAGCATACTCCCAGAGTGTTGAAAACGTGCCTGATGGCATGTTTGTGACACCCTGGAGCGGCGCAGCAGTAGATGCGCCGCTCCAACGTTAGACAGGATTGCGCTGTAAAGGTTCCAGATTCAAGCCATGGCACCAACAGTTTGTTTAGCAGAACATGTAGTAGCAACAGGTCATAGAATGGACTTTAATCAAACACAGGCAAGTGTCTAATGTTACTCATTACCATACTAGGATTTATAGGAAGGCTATTGAGATTTTTAAACATCAGAACAATATGATAGGGAAGAAACCCTGCATGTCAGCAATGCCTAGTTACCCGTTGTTAAAAACACTAGGATCCATGACTTTAAGAATGAGAATGAATCCAGATGAAAAGAGCACAAGGCGCTTTAAAGTTTAGTAGTGAATTTGTGGTAAGTCAGCAATTAGTAAATGACAACTGAGGCTCATTGAGCAGTCATGGTACTAGTGTGGGTCTACTACAGTGTATATACAGAGGTCTTTGGAGCTACAGGTATTATTAGTTGCACAGACTACTCAGTACATGATGTTTCCTTTGAAAATGCCTGCCTTAGAAGCAAGCACAACGTCAGGTGTGTTTTTTGTAGACCGAGGCCTTTAAACCTAAATAATTTTAACTTGAATCACTCTGTCAATAGTTTATTTCTTTGTTTTAAAGGATCTCTGGCATCAGAGTTGAAAAATACCTCTACTAGTCAGAGTACACAATACTGGGCTAAGTGGGCCAGTGGCCTGACTCTTCATAAGGCAGTTTCATGTGAGGTGGTTCCCTTTTAAAGGTGGGAACCCATTCATTTCCCATAATACATACGACCTGAAAGATAGATAGCACTATCAGCTGAATGGGGGTGGGTGAAATGAAAATGATGCTACACAGTTTCCTCCCTCTTGATATCTAAAACAAAGAGTCAATTACTGGCTTCAAGATTCATCAAGTCATCACTGAATTTCAGAAAAGCCAGAAATCAGTCAAGCATCACAAGTAAAATTAAACAGCCCTAGTGCTCTAAGACTCTTAGCCAAGGGTAATTACAATTGCAAAACAAGGAAGCTGGCCTTTTTTGGTTTCCCCACACCCACTCAAAACACTTTTCTGAGGAAAAATAATATTTAGCACCATTAAATTGTAATCAGGCCACTTGTAGATCAATCTCAAGCATTCTCAAGCATTTAAATTCTCAAGCATTTAAAACGGGGGGGGGGGGAATAAATTATGTGAAAGCTTTTCATCTACCTCCTCTCCCCCTTCCTTAAAATGTTAAAGCAGTACTGGCCAGCATGTCTATGACCCTTTTCTTTAGGCCTACCACAAATTCCTCCATTTTATGAGTTGCCTCACACATTGCAGAGATTAACAGGTCCATGCCTACATCACCTCTACCAATATAGTTCTGTATGCAAGAGTGATATTTGCTGCTATTGTTGCAGTGTATACAAAGAAAATAATGACACGATCCCATCAATTGCAAGTCTACTGTTCAGTTCAAGAAGCAGTTTTTCTTCTCAGTAGTGAACTCCTTCAAAAGAACACGCAACAGAAACTTTGGCCACATGCACAGTTTCTTGGCCTCTATTTGAATAATGGCTTAGAACTGCCATATAGGTAAAATAACAGCATGTATGCAGAAATAGAGACACATACCTTTTCCAAGATGAATCTGTTCAAATAAGGCATATAACCTTGATTAGAAACAGGTCCTTCATCATCATCCCTAAAATGTTCTTCTAGGGCCACTGGGTCATGTGGAACATTCAACACTGTACACAAGTTGTGAGAAAGGACCTAAAAAAACCCACACCAAACAAATCAATGATAAGGCAGCATTGCTTTGTAAAACCGTACTCAAGTTTGTTTACTATAAAACATGCATAAAAAGCAACACAATCAGGTCATCAATAGGATTTATTTTGGTGATGGAAGAAAATACATTTATAATAGTAACACTAGTAGCATTAAATACACTTTCCAACAGTTACAATGTAACTTTAAAGAGAATCCAAACAAGGTTGGAACTAAGCACAGACAGTCCATTTTCTATTTTAAAAAATAGCTCAGAAAGCCAAGTTAGGTTCCCCACTCCTCTTTCTTAACAGGAGCAACAATCACAAGTGTGGATAGGACTGGCTTGTATTGGAAGAATTAGAAAATCAATTTCTAAACTAGGCAAGTGATGCTCTACTACTGATGCTAAAGCTATATGATATGTCTGATCTGCATTATAAACATCTGAGACTGTATGTACTAAGTACAGGTGGGCCCCCATATCCGCTGGGGATATGTTCCAGGCCCCTCCGTGGATACTTGAAACCGTGGATAAGAGCAAACACCCCCGTGGATAACCGAAACCGTGGATAAGAGCGAACATGGTTTCCTGAGGGCCCCCCACCCTGCCTCCCCTGCAGGCAGTGGCATTTCCACGGTAGGGGCGGCACCGTAAGTAATGCCGCGTGGAGTACCGTGTGTAGGAACGAAAAGGAGGAGGCGCCGCCCCCTCACTGTCGCTACCATTCAGCGCGAAGAACGTGACCGGCAGGGAGACTCCTGCCGGTCGTGTTCTTCGCGCTGAATGGTAGCGACAGTGAGGGGGCGGCGCCTCCTCCTTTCGGTTCCTACACATGGTACTCCACGCGACATTACTTACGGTGCCGCCCCTACCGTGGAAACACCACTGCCTGCAGGCAGGCATGCTTGCCCCCCCCAGCTCTTATTTTTCTTTCAGCAAGCTTTGTTTCTTCCTTAAAACAAACAGAGAAACAGCCTCCATTGCAGGGAAGTAGAACGAGACTAAGTCCTAGAGAGGCTCTGCAAGGTTTCTGTTAACATTGCAGAGCCTCTCTAGTACTTAGTCTCATTCTTCTTGCCTGTAATAAGCAGCCACAGGCTGCTTCTCCTGTTTCTTTAAGGAAGAAACGAAGCTTACTTGGAAAAAAGTAAAAGCCTGGGGGGTTCCCACCATCTGTGGATAACTGAAACCGTGGATAGCAAATCCGTGGATATGGGGGCCCACCTGTATTGTACTAAACACTTTTCCAGGATCGCCAGAGGAGACCCAGCTCTGATTACTCCATTCCAGATGGGATAACCTTGGCCCCTGGGAGGCCAAAGCAACTGGCAACAGAAGCTGTACTAGAACAGTCTCTTCAGCATTGTACTAATCTGGGGCACCTGCTTCCCATTGCTGGACCAACCGGGAAGCTACATCTTGGTCATCTTACTCAGGAAGGAGCAAGCAGAGCATGCTCTGCTTGAACTGAGGGCTTTAAAAGCCCTGGCCAAGGATGAGGCAGGGAACAGCTCAGGATCCCAAGGCTGAGGGCTCTCAAGGGCTCTCCCCCCCCTGCCTTCCAGGTGAGCTAGTAGGACTCAGAGAACCTGCCTCAAGGATGCCTTGGGTGTGCTTCAACTCCTTCCTCTCCAATTAGGCTAAGTTGACCTCTGAGGTCAATTACAAAGGCCAGATAGCTGAGCTGTCAACTCTGCCTGCTCTTAACAGGCATGCCATGGACCACAGGGGGCCCTGGAGGACACCCAGAGCACCAGAACCCACAGGTACTACAATGCTGTAATAAATAGCTTGATGATGTGCAAATGCACCTACTTCAGTTACCTGTAACTTTGAAGAAATACTGTATGTGAACAGAAATGTTATTTCACAAATAGACCATCACTTGATCCAGTGAAGCTCATACTGGACTGTTTACTTCCCTGTTCCCAGTTTCCCTGTTTCCCTTCTTTTTTAAAAAGTGAGATTTGTGTTGAGGAGGGGGTCCCCTTGTTCAAGTGTAACAAGATCACACAAATTACACAAACTTCTGAAAACAAATTTAACAGCAAACAAAAACATATAGATGTTTGTTTAAACACAGATGGATTGCATATGTTCGCAGCTTTCAGACTTGCTAAATTCCTAGTTGGCCACCTCTGGCTTTGTAGATTTGCCTTCCTGATAATTAACAGGTGACATGCTTGTGCCGATTCTGAACATGTGTTCCCTTCTAAAACACATTTCCTTCTTGAAACAGCCCTGGCTGTTGTTGGTGCTCAAGGAGTGCCACTGCCGAATAATTCTTCAACGTTAGGGCCCCACCCCCACTGGTTTATCTCAAAAGAGCAGATGGGATGATAAAGCCGAACTACTGTAGGCAACTTTTAGACTGCATGCTCACATGATGAAATGCTCTCTCTCTCTCATATTCAAACACACACACACACACACACACACACACACACACACACACACAATGTTCTTCCTAACCTAGGCCCAATTGAGACATAATGTGAAACTATGATCTATTCTAAACTGTAGTTTGTTCCTTTAAATCCCCATTAATATAGCAAACAATCAGCTAAATCTGTTTATGTGGTTTCCTTCCTCCCCCACCTTCCCTGAGAACACCCTGTTGCTATCCTGAACCGCCCGCGCTCAGCATTGCTCAACTCCTGGCGAAATGTCAAACTCTTCAGCATTGTCAGCTCCAGAAAAGCTACTATCTATCAGCCAAGTTAGCCACACCATTAGCAATACTGGAAGGCCTCATCTTCAGAAGTCTCGGGTTGCTCAGTCTCCAAGGGTTTATCAACCACTTCCTCTTCACTAATCTGTACATCTCACTGGCGGCAACCTACCTGCTCTCTCCCTTGGTGGTCCAGCAGGAAGGCATAATATGTAAAGCTTGGGTCTGGACTATCATATGTGTGTGTGTGTGTGTGTGTGTGTGTGTCATATTTTTGAATAGTCATCTACATAATAAACTCCCTGCATGCAGTAAATTAATATCATATGTTAGAGAAGGGTCTGTGCTAAGCTCTCCTCCTTGGTGTGCTTATCTTCTACAGAGGTGTTTAATTTTCAGTGCAGAAAAGCATTCAAAAATGTGACTTCCCCTCACACACACCTGAGGTATGAAGTGGTACAGTCCTATCTACCACCACCACCACCCTATTTTCACCGTATTCTGCCTATGTAGGTACAGTGTCCACCTGCATCAAGGTAATTATGGAATCTGCCAGAAAGTAGGGTGAATTCCGCTTGACTCTCCGTCACCCAGTTAGGCCAGTCACAACAACTAGAAAAAGCTAAAAATGGATTCATGTTTCCTGGCATAATATGGATTGATGCAGAAGAGAATAAGAATCAAAGATGTATACAAACAATGTGAAGAAGAGGCCATAAACACTCTAATAACATTCATGCACTAGGCTGCTTCAACAAAATGCTCCTGTCAAATGAAGATACAAATTCTGAATGCCTTTTTCCCCCTCAAATTGCTTTTCCAGTATTTACATGGTTTTACATTATTCAGGGTTTTAGACAAAAAAAAATCAGTAGCAATTCTTAAAATCTGACTATATGTTTTGGATAAAGTATTAATTCTCCCTCCCCCTGATCCATTTCAGAAAGTGGATCTTTGATTAGAGATATGCTTTTAAGGAAACTCACAATTTATGAGTGTGAAGCAGTATTACAGGCATTGGAATGATCAGCTATGAGTTGTACATTCCAAGTTACCTTGCTACTAATCAAAGAACAAAGACTTTAGGATAACTTCCCATGTGGCACATGGGGTGGTAGTATATCCTGATGGGGGCCAACTCAGTCAGCATGAAGTCACCACTTCCTATGTACATCTTTTCTCAAACTCACTATACAGCATGTATGAGGTCATTCATCAGACGGTAGACCCATTGCCTTCCTTTCTCCCAGAATTGTGTGAAACGGTGTGGCCACAAAACTTGTATATAATTAATATAAGACATTATATTTGAAGGAGAAAACCTTCTATAAAATGTCTAATACCACGGATCTTCTCCTGGACTATCAAATACCAATTGCTGAATTCCTGATCTGTGAATGTGTTTTTGGATTATCAATAAGTTTACTTACGAGGATTACACAACTTTTAAACATGTCCCAACTAGAGCAACTGTGGCTACTTCATCTTTTCTTTCCTCCTTTTGTGCACTTTAGGACTGAGCAGCCATTGGTTAATAATTGAATGCTTGCTCATAAGAGGAAATTAACTGCCTTTTCACAAACTAAGGAGCATGAGAAGCACACGTGACAATCTCAGGAATAAACAAACCTGTTCTGAACTATGAGAGTTTGAAAGGGAGGATAGACTGGCAATAGTGGGTACAGGTTAGTTCAAGTCAGATACCAATTCATCTATATTACAATGAACTTAACTATTTTGCAAATTCAAATAAGCTTTGCTAAACATGAGCTACTACAAAGATCACGCATACAATTGTGCAAACCCTCTTCGCAAGGGAAAAATACCTCCTTCAAGCTTTACAAACAAACAGAACACAAAAACAAAACGTGAAGTGACTGCCAGCCTTAAGGCATGACAATATGGAGACATCTTAATGTCTTTGGTTTAGCATACATTTAGGCTGCAATCCTATACAGTACACACTTTCCTGGGAGTAAGCCTTCTTGAACACAATGGATTTACTTCTGAGTAGATATACATGGGCCAGTGGGTGGCGCAGTGGGTTAAACCGCTGAACCATGAGCTGTCAATCGAAAGGTCAGCAGTTCGAATCCGCGACAGGGTGAGCTCTTGTTGCTTGGCCAGCTCCTGCCAACCTAGCAGTTCCAAAGCATGTTAATGTGAGTAGATAAATAGGTACCGCTTGCGGGAAGGTAAACAGCGCTCCGTGTTCCAGCCGCATGCTACGCGCTGCGGCAAGGAGAGTCATGCCGGCCACATGACCACGGAGGCGTCTTCGGACAACGCTGTCTCTTCGGCTTTGAAATGGGGATGAGCACCACACCCTAGAGTCGGACACGACTGGACTTAATTGTCAGGGGTCACCTTTACCTTTGATATACATAGGATTACACTGTATGGAAACATCTGAATGAAAGCATTTGTATACATGGCCTTGTTTTCTTGGCTTGATTTTCATCACAGTTCAGTGCAGCAAGAACAGAGAGCAGGCACTTTGGGAAGGAAAGCCTTATAGGCCCTTATAGGCCAATTGCAGTCACTGATTTCAATGAAAATGACTTCCAGGTAAGCATGCTTAGGCATGTAGACTGAATTTCCCTCTTTTGCATCTTAAACATTAGCAGGTGTCATTGGCTAATAGCCTACCAAAAATGATATGCTTCAGTAGCAGATTTTAAGATGCATTTGATAAATATGTGCACCTGTACTGTATAAGCTCTGCAACTTCAGTGGAGTGAAATTCATGTACTTGTGTTGAGGTTTAAGACCTTGGTCACATACATTTTTAAATAGGCAGTGATTAACCACTTCCTGACTGCTTATAAGCAAGACATTTGTTGGATAGAAGAATGTAACTTCTTATTTAGCATAAGTTGTCTCCATTAGGAAAACCAAGTACTCTGCATTCAAAAGAGAAACTACTTAAAATTAAGCATTTATATTTATGTGTCTACCCTGCCTGGCACTTGGCAGATTAACAAAGAGAAAGGGAGACAATAACAAAGAGAAAGGGAGACAAACCATGCATATCATTTGCAACCATTTAGTGCAAGCTAAACACACCAGCTTTAAAGGTAAAAACAGCTTAAAAAAGAAGATCTTTGGACACATTATAAAATAATAACAGATGTATTGTTGCATAAGCTTTGTAATTGCAGAGGAAATCAGTTTGAGTCTTGGGATTTTAGAGTCAAGTAGAAACAAATACAGATGCATTGCTTTATTTCAGATTACACTTCAGTCTAATATTAAATATAAAAGGATTGTTTTCAAAAGATACTAGACCATCCACAAAATGACAGAAATCATAATTTCTATTAACATCCAATCTAAAGGTCAAACTACACATAATGCAGGAGATCTGCAACTGATCTCTTGACATGGGAGGGGGGAACAGTTTGGGACAGTCGGTTACAAATCTTTCTTCTCTACTCTTTTCCTCAGCAAAATGCTGTCATCCAAGCTGCTACCAGCTCATTGCTTGAGAGACCAGTAGCTTGTAAACAGAAAAACAGACAGACCAACCAACAGTGTAATCCTATCCAACTTACACCACCGGTGCAGCGAGAACGGGAGGCCCCAGAGTGGAAAGGGGATTCAAATTCCCCTTTGAATCCCCCTTTGCAAGGGATTTGAATCCCCTTTCCGTTCTGGGGCCTCCCGTTCTCACTGCACCGCTGGTTACACTGCGCTGCAAATAAAATAGACTTGCTGGGGAAGATATAATCAGCAGATGGGAGAGGGGAAGGGGCAATTTTGATTTGGAAAATGGCACAAGTGGAAGTGGGGAAGGGATAAACTACCCTTCAGCATCACTACCATTTCCCCCCACCCCTAGTGGCTGCTTTTAAGCTCTCAAAACTTGGGATGTCAGGAGATCAATCATGGTTCTCCTGCATCATGTGCAGTTTAGCACTAATAATGATCATGTGAACGGAAAATGTATGAAATGCTCTGTACTTTACCAAAGTACCCTCTATGAACCAATATATGTATAAAAGTCACAATGGCGATAACTCTATCTACACATAAATGGAAATAAGTCCCACAGGAAGACTTGCTGCATAGAGTTGGGCTGTAAATTAACTAGCCCAGTGGTTCTCAAACGTTTTGGCACCAGGACCCACTTTTTAAAATGACACTCTATCAGGACCCACCTAGCTTTACGAGACTTTAAAAAAAAGGCGATCTAGAAATAAATAAGTAAATACATTTATTTACAAGTAAGGAGCTCAGCTGCTTTCAGGGTAATTAGCAGCTATCTTGCAAACTGCGGGAGTTCAGCTCTTTGAAGGAAAATTAGCAGCTATCTGATTTTTGAATAGCCTCAGGGCTGGTGGCAATTCCTTATCTGATCCTTCCATCACCTGGGACCCACCAGAAATCAGGTCCCGATTCCGGACCCACAGTTTGAGAAACACTGAACTAGCCTATCTATGCTACTGAGTTTAGAAAAAGAAATCTACTAGTACATACCTAGCAAAACACTACCCTTATTACTACTGTGATCTTGGGAGGAAAACATTTACTCTAAATACAGTATTTAGAGGAAACAGCAATTATCTAACCTTTTACAAGGACGTACCAAACTTAAGCAATATAAGATTAATTATATTGTCCACTATTGGTCCATAATATCTCAGCTCCAGGGGATCCTAGATGAGACGGATTATCTGGACCCCTTTCAATCCGGCTTCAGGCCAGAGACAGTTTTGGTTGCCCTGTTGGATGCTCTTCGCAGTTTGGCCCTGATCTTGAGCCATTCTGGAGGCAGGGCGATGACTCGTCGCCCCAGCCACGCTCCCCTCTAGCTACGCTACTGTCTTGGGCCGCCATCTCTCTTCCAGTTCCCCTCCTAACCGCTCTTGTTCCCGTCTATGGTTTCTTTACTCACTTCACTTGGTCGCCTTAACTTTGGCTACCTGTTCACATTCATCTGCTTTGCATTTTGCCTCCCTCGGCATGGTTTCTCTCTCTGAGTCTCTCCTTGCTCAATCTATGGCTCCTTGCTTTGCTCCCTTCCATCCCTTCATTCCTGACTTGCTCACCTCTCTTCTTGCTCCACCCCTCTCCCTACTCTTCCTAGACTCCATCCCCTCCTGCCACATAGGCCAGCTGAAGTTCTATGCCTCCCTTCAATTCCACCAATGCCTGGCAATGATGTCATTGTAAGGGTGCTGGGGTCATCCCCCATGCCAGTTCCAGCTGCTTCACCCCATGATACTCCACAGAAAGATTTCAATCACAGTATTCCAAAAACCTTAAAAAAGAATAACACCTGTATTTTGAGAAACCAGACCTGAAACCAAGCCTTTTCTAAGTAGACTCCTATTCCTTGCAGTATGCCAAATTCTTTGCAGTACGAAGGGAAAAGTCTGCAGTATATATGATGTATGTGAACTTGGCAGTTCAAAAAGTTTCATTTCTAGGCATTTCATTCATTCCAAATGACATGAATTACTATCGGAATGAGAAGTTCCTCATTATCCTAAAGCACTGCAAGAAGTATTCAGTATTGTGTTTAATATAGCTCTGCTCTTATGTCAGATTCATCACCTTTCCACTAGTTTATCAATGTTTCGTCTGTCTGGAGAGACTCCTCTCACTCACTCTAACAAGTATCAATCCTTCCTCTTTGTACAAACTATATGAGTCATCTCAGATTTTGGCTTTAAGAGCTGTGCAAAAATTAATGATGTCCAATATCTCAGTGATGGGGGGTACCCCAGGGGAGTATCCCACCAGCTTTTTTATACGTAACAATTTCAATTACATTAGGACACTGGAAAGGAAAGGGAGAACAGCAAGGCAGTGTTTAAAAAAAATCACCTGGCATGAAGTCAGAAAGAAATTACAGATCACACACTTCACGGCATTAGTTTTTTGAAAAACCAGCTACTGATATTCACACAAGAATGGAGCACATTCCACACTATATGTAGTGGGTTTCCCCCAAAAAACGTGTACCTCATTAGAGAAGTAAATAAAATCCAACAAGGAGAACAAGTCTAACATGTGCTCTTAAGAGAACCCAACAGATGTGGCTTGTAGTATCTGAACATGCCTAATCGTCTGACCAATATGCTTACAATGTCTTTTATTGTCAAATCCAATGCAGTCTAACAGGTTTTGAAACTGGCACATGCAAAAGAAAGCCAACAGGAAGGTTGAAAAAGAGGAGAATGTAAGTTTCTGCACAGTGTAGGCTTGAAGGCTATAATAAGTCAACTATAATTACCCGTACATCCAAAAAAAGGCAACTGTGGTTTTTCTATACTGAAGCCTAAATATGCAAATGCAGTACAGGAACTAAGCCTAAGACCCACCAACATTACATGGTGCAAGGTCATAATAGCAATGCAAAAGTTGGCATGGTACCTCCCTTGACTAGGAAACAACTTAGCCCTCCAATTACTTCTTGCTACTCATAACTGGCAGGATATTTTCCTCAAGGACTGTCAATATGAAAAGCAAGGAGAAAATTTTTCACTCCAACCCCATGCAGAAAAGACCTACCTACCATGCTAGAGGTTGTTCAGAGTGTCTTTGAATACCGTAAAGGGAGGGAACTGAAAACAAAAACGCTTTGTGCTTCCTGTTTCCCAGATTTCTCATAATACCCAAGGTAGAGTACCTGTTGCCACCTGCAGTAAGGAGTAAGGTGTACAAGCATCTGATACAGGGGCAGCTTATGTATCTGGGGTGAGTGTGTGGATGACAGAGATACAAATGGTCAACTTTTGACACTACAGAGAAACATGGGGAACAGAAAAAAGCAAGGTGGTTGCGCTTCTTCTTCCCACCACCCTCCACAATGTCCAAACGTACTCTAAGATGTTAAAACAACCTTAGCATGTAATCAGGCCTGAGCTTTAGCTCAGGAGGATAACCACCTGCAATCCTATATTATGGAAATAGGTTCTAATCGTGCAGAGCAGCACCAGAAATATAAATCAAAATTCCACACATGAACAACTGGTGGAGTACAAAGTTCCCTAAATACAGTAAGAGAGTTCAGAGATAATTTAAGTTTCCCCCCCTTGCTCCTCCCCAGTAGGCCTTAGGCCCCTTGGTGGTCTCATAAAAAGAGAACTATTATACATTTAGAAATACTGCTTTGAACTATTAACAGAGCTCTCAGTTTTGCCAGCAACAGCGCAGACTACAGTTGACCCAGTGAGGAGCACAATGACCTACTGTCCAAGGCATCCCACAGGTGTAGAGCCCTATTCAAAACGTTTTTTTTAACTTGGCTTAACCAGGGGAATTGAAGGCCAAGAGAGTCTGATGGAGTGTACCCAGATTTCCAGATCAAAGTTCCACAAACTGTGTGAGCATTTTGTTGAGAACACTCCTCGGAGTATGTGCAAGGAAAAGAATGGAACCTCTTGACTACTTCTCCTGTTGGCACTCCAATAAGAGAGCAGTATAGTATCTCTGTCTCCTTTTGGCAAGCTTCATGCTGAGTTGGAACAAAGCCAGTTCTTTTATTTGGGGCTTGAATATAGTGGACCACTGGAGAAGAAAGACAGTGCTGGCCACGACAAACACATGAAGTGTGAGGGGACTGATGCCTTTAAGGATGAAATCAGGTTTGTGAAAGATATGAAACAGAAAAATGGGAGAATTGTCATAGTAAAATGGATTAATTAACTCCATTACAGTTGTGCCTGGCAGCCCTAATCGTGGATTGGGCTAGTTTGGACTCTACATGCTTTACATCTACAGAGCACAGAAAGATCTACATCAATAATGGGCAATTATCATTCATCAATATTGAACAGATATGAAGGCCATGGCTGCAGGGTCCTAGCATCCAGATCTAAACTTCAAGACAATTGCCTAATCTACATGGTTCACCTAATAATTTGTACAGTGAGTAAATAGAAACACCCAAAACTACTGATATAAAGCTACTTTTGTTTTAGATTAACAGCCCAATGTGTAACTCAGAAGTCACTTTTCTATAGCTTACTGCTCTAAACTGCCCCAGAAACTCAAACTCAGATCCACCAATTGAAATCAATGAACTAGGGAATAACACTAGAATAAATTAGTTTTACCCCTGCCCACATATCTTCCACTACCAGAAGCAGTACTATGGAATAATCCCAGAGAAGATGGTTGAAAACATTTTAGTACCCAAGACAGAAAATCCAAATAGCACCCTCCAGGCTGGCAAAAAGATGATAATGCTGTCCTTTAACATTACTCCAGATTCTGCTGCCTGAAATGAGCCACCTCACCCAGTCTGATGAGGGTGCCCAATTTCAAGACAATCCTAAATCTTCCCGCCCAAAAGGTCAATTCATATTGCAACATATTGTGAATTAGAGCAGTGGTGTCGCTGGAGGTGGGGCGGAACGCTAAGTTCCACACCGTGCTGACCCTCCGTTACTCATCAGCACGAGGCGACCCCGCCCCCTTGCCTTCGGAGCCATTCAGTGGGGCAAAGGCAACGTGCAGGAGACCCTGAATGAGAGTGGAATTATCCTCAGCTTGTGTGGTGAAGAGGATGCTATTTCACCACATGGCTGGTGTTTTAGTAGCCTGAGGCAGAACACAGCAAATATTAGATACATATAAGTCTACTTAAGGATTCACTTAGGTCTTATTTGGTTCCACTAATTTACAGTGAGATATTACCATAGTAAACATGTCTTGAACTGTGGAGATGGGCATATGGCAAACCATATGCATATATCCAGTGAACGTACACTGACAGATGGCCTTTGGTGGCATGTCCCACAGAAAATATAACATACTAGTGCTGATAACCACACGACTGGTTTTCACAGGCCCTCTTAAATTGGCTGAGAGACAGTAGTGGCGTAGCTATTGGGGGGGGGCTGGGAGCCCAGGGTGCCAGGCCACTGAGGGGTGCCACAGAGGGTGACATTTAATAATAATAAATTATTATTTATTGAATTTATATCCCACCTTTCTCCCCTATATGGGGACCCATTTTTATTAGGGTGTGTACTGTACTGTAAGGGTTTGGGGGGATGAAATGTTACATTTCTGTGAATGTTTTTGGATTATTATTAATTAATTATTATCATAGTTAATATTATACATAATGAGTTTGTTGGGGCTTGAGGGGGGGAAATTTCATGGGCACCGGGGGCACCAGACCCCAACTCCGCCTCTGAGATAGCCCCTTCGAATAATTCCTCTAAGCTACTGTATGACGTATTTACAAGGATTATATACATACGGTAATAAATATTTTCTTCTCTTTCAAAATGTTTCTGGAACATGTTTCATGAGGAACATATTCTATGCAATTTGAAAACTCACTTACGGCAATGTAAACATCAGATGGTCCCAACAAGGGCATTTTATTGATACAGGGAATTCTGTCAGAATGAATCAACTGTTGAGTTACACAGCCTCGGTGTCCAAAAGAACCTGCTCTGTTTCAAGGCACAGACTCTGCCTTTACTAAGGTAGTTCTTTGGCTGATGAAAATGAAGGCAGTCTTCCCAGCCACAGAAACAGCTTAAATAAATCATATCACGACATCAATACGCTTTCCTGTGGAAAGGCAAATATTACAGAAGTCCCTGTGACCAAGGGGGATACTGTGCTCCATTCCTTAGAGAAACCTCCCTCTGAAATAATAAGGAACTTCTCCTGCCTGACCTTTGGAGGCAGGAAACTCAGCCCAGCGCAGTCTAATAATAAGGGTTGCTAAGTCCAGACCCTACGAGGTCTCCTGGACCTGGAAGAGTCACACTTCACGGGCGGGGGTGGGGTGCGTCTGTCAGCAGTGGAGCCATCTCCCTAGTGGAAGTGCCACCCTCTCTCACCCTGCCCGCAGCCCCCGCTGAGAAAAGGCTTCACTAAGTTCACTTATTGAGTTTTCACACGTAGAGCCTTCCCTTCTCTGGGGCCACAATAAGGGAGTGGGAGAACCTTCCCTCCTTATCACTGGGGGGGGGGGGGAAGAGAGAGAGAGAGAGAGAGAGAGAGAGAGAGAGAGAGAGAGAGAGAGTCTGGACTTGACAACACTGCTTAACAATGAAGTCTCTGAGCCACGCCAGCCAGCCAGCCAGCCGGCCGGACCTTCCTTCTTCCCCCTTCCAGAAAAAGGGGAAATACTTTGACTAGGCGCAGGCAAGGGGGGGGGGAGTGGTTCTGTCCCGTGCCCTGCGGACTTGCCTTGAGCTGCGACTTGGAGACTTTGCCGCTGCGATCCAGGTCGAGGGCGGTAAAGGCGTGCCAGATAGGCTTGAGCAGCTCTTCCTTCAGGCTCCCCATGGTCCGCTAGCTGCGGCTCCCTCCACGCCTCTCGCAATCTCACCCTCCCGGAGGGGGCCTCAACCTGTTCGCGCCCAGCAGCCAACCACAGGCAGGCTCAGTCCGGCGATGGCGGCACCGAAAAGAGTGAAGTAGTGCCCGGCGGGCGGCCTGACGGGTGTCTAGTCGCGCTGCTCCCGCCTCCGGACCCCCGGGGCGTTGCTTTCCCTCCCTACGCGACGACAGGAGCCACAGGACGACGACAGGAGCGAAGGAGGACATCCACAGAGTCTCTGACCTCAGCTGCGATGCTGGGCGGGACTAAATCTCAAAGCGGCGCTTGCAGCGCTTCCGAAACCTGCGAAGCTGACAAATCAAGGCGCGATCTTTTTCATTCAGCTCTGGCTCCTACAACACATAGAAATGCCCTCCCCCAGGGGCCTCACAGTGGGGGCCGGAGGGCGGACACCAAATGACTCTCTATTCTTTGTTACCGGCGGTGCAAATACGCACCATTGGTAGAAAATGGGTGTTTTCCTTCCTGATCCCCGCTGTTACTCGCGCGGGATCACATTTCCCAGGTGGCCTCCACAATGGTATGGGAGGAGATCGGTCGATGGGGGTGACTCCATGAGATCTTGCCCAGGGTGTGTCACCAACCCAAGTGACGCCCTGTCCCCTGCCCTCCCCCATAACTCGACTGGTGGTCATACCTAGATTTTCTTGGAAGTACAGTACTGTAGCTGAAAAGTAATCTTGGCTGAAATTACAGCTTCCCCTTTTGTGGAAAACCAGCAGGAACTTGGGGAATGCAAAGGATCTAGAACTGGGAGAATGTGACATGCTAGTCTCTCTTCCCCCTGTAACCTTGTTGAACAGGATTTATAACAGCAGCAGGCAGCCTTGATGTTTCGGGACCACAGCTGTACCTATTGCCACAACACTAATGAAGACCTGTTGCACTTTGGACTTGGATGCCTAGCTATTCAAGAACCCACGTGGGGTTAGGATTTTTTCAATGTGTCTAGGTAAGATATTTTTCTATCACCTCTTAAAATCATTGTCTAGAGACTTAACATCACTGATGTACTTTTTTTTTTTGCATTCATCACTAATTAATAAAATAAAAATATAACTATAACCAGTGGCTGTGCTGTTCCATTACAAAAAAATCTAAAAGCCACACTCTGATGACACCTTCGTTGGACCTGACAAAATGGCACAAAATTGTGAGCAGTAAGCTTCCAGGTTCTCCAGAACTTAAATAAATTAGTTCTCCAGAAGCAAATGGCAAAGCAAAAAGGGGTGGGAGGAAAGCTGGGCAACTGCTGACTCTAGAGGTCATGCCCAGTTTACCACCATTCAACCTGATTAAGAATTCTGGAGAACTCAAAAGCTTGCTGCTCACACTTCTGATTGGGTGTATAATGTCCAAAGTGTGGCTTTAAATTAAAAACGTTAGTTTCAGCAGAAGTTCTATGATATGCAGCTGACACAGGGTTTCCGAAAACCATTGCAACACTTGCATGATATTAGTATATAGAATGATAGATCATAGGTCTTCTACAGGTGTCTTGGGATGCAGAAGTGGGTGACTCAGTGCTGACATCACCATCTTATTTTGAAACTCAGATCTGCACAGGAGCCAGGGCTAAGGGTCCTAGGTGGAATAACTTCCACAGGTTACTTGTGCTTTGAAGGCATTGCTTTAGCCAAGGCCCCCAATCTTCAGTGGATGCCCTCAGTCCCCTAGCCATCCACCTGCTCTCTGCTGTAGTGATACTGCCTCTTCTCTGTAACTCGCCCTGCTCACTTCCTCTTCCTCTTCACCTTTCAAAATTACCGTAAGTGCATGCTGTTGCCATGTCCTCTTCTCCTTCTAATAGGCCTGGAAGGAAAGAAGGGGCAGAACAGCAAAGGAGCAGTGAACATGGATTGGCCACCACCAGGCAGGAAAGAAGAACTGTGACCACTTACCTGCTAGCGCCTCTCACCCAGGTGGATCCTGTGTGTCTGAGGTGGGTTCCAGCTCTTGACAAGTTGAAGACCACTGATATAGATAACTATTTGGCCCCATTGTTGCTAGGACCAGACAACTGCATACAGCATATTGCATACAGCGTATTCCAATTGCAATACTCCTCCCCTCAGGGGAGGGAAGAAAGAGGTGGACAAGCTCAGATGAATACCCTGTGCGGAGTAGTGGATAGAATATCAGACCAGGACCAGGGAGACCTGGATTCAAGTCCTCATTTAACCATGAACCTCAGTGGGGTGTCGTTGGGCCAGTCAGTATAATCCACTGGATTGTTGTGAGGTAGACGGGAGGACCACAAGTGCCACCCTGAGCTTCTTGAAGAAAGGGCAGGATAAATTATAATAACGAATAAAGGACAGGCCCTGCAGGAAGGTTACCAGATGTCATCTCTTAGCTAAAACCTCTCTATCATCAAGGACCTACAGCCCAGTCTGGAAGATGATCCTCTTCATGGGTTTTGGGTGTTAATCCTGTCCTTTCAAATCTGATAACCAAACTATATGTTGTGTAGAAAACATAATTTGCTGCTTAAATCAGACAAAAAGCAGTTTTAGGGTCTGCAATATAGTTTGGGATCATGGCGCATGGGGAAGGGCTAACTCCCCAGTGCCAGAAATCTTCTCCCCCTTGAAGTTGCTATTTGCCCCCAAAGGGCTTTTTGCTGCAAATTAATCAAATTATAAACCTTTGGAAATGCTCATTTGAGTAAATTAATTAATTCAAACGTGCTGCTATAGTGCACATCACATTCAACATTTGCAAGCCTTTCACTATTTTGAAAAGAAATACCAACTGCCTTGTGAATATCTGAGAGGAAAATATTGCCCACCACCATCTTCTTTGCAGCAAACACCAATGTAAATATTATAGTTTTAAAAACATTTTCTAATGAAACAAATGCTCTCAAAAATGTACTGTTTTCAGTATGTTTTGGATGAATCGGGCCATTAATAAGCATTAGTAAATACCACTACTGGAAAAGGATCAGGGTGTTTTCTTGGTCATCGCATGACTAGTCAGAGGGCTTACTCACATACATTATGTGTGGCATTTGCCCCAGGATAAATTAGTTTGCCCAAAGTCAGGCTTTCCGCTGAGCGGGGGCTTAGCACTAGAACCTATGGACTTATATCTTTTAAAGTGAGTTTCAAAGGCGAAGATCAGCCATGGAACTTGTGGGATAATAAGAGAAAAAAGTGGATTTTCTTACCATCTCTGTTTAATGGGTGGAGTTTCAAAAATAAGATGTGGTTTCTAAGCAGGTTTGAGACCTAGTGCCTCTTTCTCTAGCTGTTAACCACTGCTAGAGTCTTATCTGTACTGAAACCATCAGTTACCGCTGCAACAAGAGTGGGCACATAAGCCAAGACCCTGCAAGCAAAGTCAGGGCTTGTCCTTAATGGCCTTTGAGACTGTCAACCATGATATCACTCTGAACTATCTCGCCATGGTGGTACCATGCATTGGTGGTCCTGTTCCTACTGGTAGACTGGTTCCAAAAGATGGAACTGTGTCTTTTGAGTGATGGCATTTTGCGATGGGGTTTGCCAGTCTCTATTCTGTTCCCTATACAGTCAGCCAGCATCTTGTGCGCAACTGATGGTGTAATCCTGTGTAAGTAATCCGCCTACGGTGCAGGTGCTCCTCAGGCGGAGGGCATCGTAAACGCATCGTAAAGCACGTTTATGGCACGTGGCCCGCCAGCACAGATGCTGGCAGGCCTCTCTCCTCCATGGAAAGGACCTGCACCCACCGGAGGATGGTAAGAGTTGCTCCAGTGGGAGCAGGGGTGGGCTGGGCAGCAAGGGAGGGCGGTGGTTGGTCAAGCCGGCCAGGGAGGGGGTAGGGATGTCGGCTGTGGCATCCCTTCCATTCCTGGGCTCGGTGGCCGTTACATGGCCACCTCAGATTTCCACTGGCTTGAGCAGAGATGACAGGTGCCCTACCAGTGCCAGGGCGCATGGCGGCGGGGCCTGCGTCATGTGACATCGGCGCGCCCTCACGTCACGTCCCCCCCCCGTTTTTCAGTCATTTCGGAGCCTAACCGGCTCCAGGGTAACCGGCTCCAGGGAGGGTGGGAGGGCCCAGAAAATGCGGCTTTCGAAATGGTGAGTTCCCCCAGCGCGTCCACCGTGCGTTCCCCCAGCGCGCCCACCGTGAGTTCCCCCAGCGCGCCCCCCGCCCACGAGCGCCTGGAACTCCTGCTCCACGCACTCCACTGTAGTTCCACCGCTGGGCTTGAGAGCCAGCGGACATCCAAGGAGGCCATCGGGGCCTTCCAGCTCTACACCGGGGGAAGGGGACAAATGTCCCCTTCTCCAAGGAGACCCCGGGCAATGCCAGAGCGGCCTGGGAAGGGCTTAGGATCCTGTAGACGGCCCTATGCGCCGGCCGCAGATCTTTGCGAAGGATTGCACTGCCCCTTGCGTGAATTCAAGTATACAAGCTCACACACACACACCCAAAAAGTCAGAGAAAAACAGGGTAAATCGCGCAGGCAATTCTGCCCACCATTCCAGTTATTCTGTTTATGTCCCGGAGCAAGCCTGAACTGGGAGAACGAAGCTGCTGTTCCCTCAGTCCTCTCAGCTGCTGCGTGTCTCCCATACTTTGCTTTTAGTTCTTAAATTGACAGTATGTATTTGCTGAATTTAAGGGAGATTCGACAATACGTGATTTTGGCTTTACGCGTCGACCTCAGAACGTCTTGCATAAGATGCAGGCCACCTATAGTGTTCTACATGAAACTGCTGAGTGAGGTCATCCAGGGAATATTAATATGTTTTTTCTTCTTTACATGAGTCAGGTGAAGCAGTGGAAGTGATGAACTGGTGCTTGGAGTCAGTAATGGACTGGTTGAGGGCCAATACGCTGAAACTCCAGAAAAGATGTTGTTGGTGAGTGGTACATCGGTCTTGGAAGGAGGGATTCAACCTGTTTTGGGTGGAATCAAACTTCCTCTTAATAACAAAGTGCCGAGCTTTAGAGTGCTCATTAGATCTGACTAG
Organism: Plestiodon gilberti rubricaudatus; assembly: GCA_026170595.1. NCBI lineage: Eukaryota > Metazoa > Chordata > Lepidosauria > Squamata > Scincidae > Plestiodon > Plestiodon gilberti. The sequence goes on along the minus strand of JANXHW010000001.1, from coordinate 230,807,496 downwards.
TCCTTATTTTGGAAGCTCAAACAGCATCATTAACATTAAGTGGTTTCCACCAGCTTAGGCAACTGCATCAACTGTAACCCATCCTAGACAAAGGTAGCTTGACTGCAGTTATCCATGCCTTTGTAACAGCAAGACTGCAGTGCATTGTAGGGGCTGTCCTTAAAGTCCCCTCAAACTTCAGCTGATTCAAAATGCAGCTGCAAAACTGTTGGCTGGCGTGAGTTATAGAGAACACATCTCGTCAGTGTTGAAATTCAACACTTCCCTGGCTTCCTGCATACTTCCACACACAATTCAAGGTGCTGTGCTCAGCTTTAAAACTCTATATGGCTTGGAACCAGGGGTACCTCAAGGATGTCCTGATTCTGAAGGAGGGGGTGCTGCCACTAGCTTTGAAGCGGGCGATGGTGAAATCCCTTCTGAAAAAGTCCTCCCTGGATTCCACTGTGTTGAATAACTACTGGCCATTCTTAAACCTGTTTCTGGACAAGGTGGTCAAACGGGTGGTGGTGTCTCAACTCCAGAGGGTCCTGGATGAACCAGTTTATCTGGATCCCTTTCAATCTGACTTCAGCCCAGGCTTTGGAACAGAAACAGCCTTGGTTGCCTTGGAGGATGACCTGTGCTAGGGATTGGAGAGGGGGAGTGCATCCCTGTTGGTCCTGCTGGACCTCTCATCAGCTTTCGACACTGTCGACTATGGTGTACTTCTGGGCTGATTGGACAAGTTGGGGGTTGGGGCACCGTTTTGTGGTAGTTCTGCTCTTACTTATGGATAGGTCCCAGATGGTGGTACTGGGTGATGCCTGTTTGACACCCTGGCTCTTGAGGCATGAGATGCCACAGGGTTCAATTCTGTCCCCCATGCTGTTTAACAGGTCATCTGGGGATTTGGAGTGGGGTGCCACCAGTACGTTAATGATACTGAGCTCTATCTTTTCTTTCCACCAGATACCAGGGTGGCTGTTGAGGTCCTGGAGCATTGCCTGGAGGCAGTTGGGATCTGGATGAGGGCAAACAAGCTGAAATTAAACCCTGACAAGACAGAGGTTCTCCTGGTCCGGAAATCCATGATGCAGGTGCTAGAGTATCATCCTGCCCTGAATGGGTTTGCACTCCCTTTGAAGAAGCAAGTCCACAGCTTGGGGGTTTGTCTGTATTCGCAGCTACTCCTGGATTCCCAGGTGGTGGCTATGGCCAGAGGGACCTTTGTCCAGCTTCTGCTGGTGCGCTAGCTGCAATCATACTTGGATCATGCAGACCTGGCCACGGTCATCCATGCCATGGTGGCATCAAGATTAGACTATTGTTGTAACACACTCTATGTGGGGCTGCCCTTGAAGATGGTTCGAAAACTGCAATTAGTGCAGAATGCTGCTGCCTGTATGATTGCTGGAGGTTGGTGGTTTGCTGGCTGCACTGGCTGCCAATTCATTCCTGGGCCCAATTCAAGGTCTTCATTTTGCCCTTTAAATCCCTATATGGCTTAGGGCTAGTATATTTGAGAGACCGCCTACTTCTGTATAATTCAGCTCGTCCCCTCCGGTCATCAGAAAAGGCCCTTTTACTAGTGCTGTTGCCCATAGAGGTGGGAGGGGCAGTGGCAAGAAACACAAAACTTCTCAGTAGTGGCACCAATCTTATGGAATTCCCTCCTCCTTAGTTTACGAACTGCTTCCTCCTTAGAGGCTTTCCAGCGGGACCTAAAGACTTTTCTTTTCAAACAAGCCTTCTGAGTTCACAGGGATAGTGGATGTAAGGTATTTCCATGTGGATTTGATCTTACAGGTTTTGTCCTTTCCTAAAAGGTGTCTGCTGTTGGTTTTTGCTGTTTATTGTACTTTTTAAAGGTTGTTTTAATGTTCAAGGATATTTTAATGGTATATTGTAATGACTGTTTTAAAAATGATTTTTATTATTTTGTGTAAACCACTTTGGGTGCCTTTCGGGCAGAAAAGTGGGATAAAAATTGGGTAAATAAATAATACATCCTATATGAACCTGTCATAATTGAGGATATTCTGATGAAACTCTTCTCCACCCACCTCACATTACCAATTGAAATCTAGCAAATGAATTCTGGAGCCCAGGACGTTTCTGCAGTGGCGTCCCAGCTAAGGAATGCCTTCCTTTCTTTTGTACACCTGGTACGCACAGTACTGTGATTTTGCCAGCAACAAAGATGTTTGTTTTCACTCAGGCTTTTAACTTAATCTTTTAGTTTTATTGCTGCTGCTTTACCAATGTTTTGTCGGCTTCCTCACTTCTGCTGCAATACTCTAGTTTTAATTTGAAATATTTTATTGTGTATGTTATCTTTTATAAGCTGCCCTAGACACTTTATGGTGAGGTGAGGCATAAATGTGTAAAAATACAAACATTCCTGAACACATGATACACAGCATGCTTATCAACTGTGTGTGTTCTGACATGATATATCATGTCATAACATAGTGTATGTCTAAAAAGGTGTTATGAAGGTGGGACTGCCATTTTGAACATATGGGTGTTCAAATGGTTGCTTTCCTCCCCAATATTCATGGAAGCACCAATCAGGAATGGATTGGCTCCCTACTTCTCTGAATATCGCTCCTTGTACCAGAGAGAGGATTTCCTTTACAGAAAGTTTGCCTTTCAGACAGCAACATAGCTTACCTTTTGTGCGCCTGGTACGGTGCGCCAGCCAAAAGCCAGAAGTAACTGATGTGGTGTGATAATATCGTCACGCCATATCAATTACTTCTTGGTCACAAAACTCCTTGAGTAGAGATCCATTTTTCCCGGCAGGGGCATTATGACACCCCAGTTTGGGAACCTCTGTAGTACAGGACTGCAAGCTCCTCCTCCCTGGGGTAGCACACCTGCTTTCTGGAGGAGAGCTCTGTCAGCTGAAGGCTAGCTCAGCCGCCTCACAGGCAGGTTGCCAGGCTGGCTCTACCACCTGAGGTGCCTCAGAATCGCAGGAGGGAGGCAGTTTATTTATTATAGTACTCTAAACCGCCTTTTTCTTTACAGACTCAAGGTGGTTTACATAAGCAGGCAATCCTAAACCCCATTTTTTCAAATTTTACAGTATTGTTCTATGAGAACATAGAACCCTCAATTCCCAGATGTTTCCTTTCAGGCACTCTTCCTCTTATTTTGGGGTTGTTGTCGTCGTCCTCCTTGGGGCACAGGGCTTCCCAGCCATAGCTGCAGGTCAGCTACCCTGTTTCTCCTCAGACCTCTCTCATCACTGCCCTAGGTTGACCTTTGAGTTCAGCAGTCTTCCCCTTGGCCCTGCCCCTTCTGCCCATCCCCAGTGAGCTCCTTTCTGTGCCCTCTTGCTCACTTCCACGAGGCATGTTGTGCTGCCCGACTGCAATGGGATCCTGAGGCAAAGTGTGGCAGCTGTCTTGCAGGCTGTGCCCTCTCCCCGACGCTCCTCTGCGCTCTGGGTTGCTTTGCCCCGCCCTGCAACTCCCTCAGCATTTCCTTCGCCTGTCTTCTTTGTCTCCTGCATGGCGTCAGGAGGCGAAGCTGCACACCGGCTAGGTGGGGCCATTTGCCTGCAGCGACGTCCCTGAAGGGCTTTGGCGGGACGCATTGCCCTGCTTCCTCGGCCAGGGCTTTCAGTGAAAGGCAGGAGCCGCTCGTCTTCTTCCAGTGAGTTCAGAATGGGGCAGGAACTAATATTACTTATCTTACAACCATCCTGTAAAGATTATAAAATACATAGGAAGTGCTTTGAACCCTTGAGAGTAATCCTAATCACCCTTCCCTTCCCAAAGTTATGAAAGGTTCATATACTGTATTGGTCTGAGTATAAGACTCACTTTTTTTCTCCTAATTTAAGTTTTTAAACTAGGGGTGCATCTTATAATCAGGCTGTTGCAATTTAATGCCAGTGATTTAATTAATTTTTTTTAATAGCACCAAACTTTAAGGGTGCATCTTATAATCAGGTGCGTCTTATACTCGGGACAATACGGTACATATAAGCAAACTGCATGGGGGTGGGGAGGTGTGGTGTGTGTGGCTGCTTGGGTCTGCTCCACTCCATACATATCTGAATTGAATGAAACCCAGATTGAACCAGTTAGTGCCAATTATTTTTAAGAAGCCTGTTCTGAACATTCCAAACCACTGTGGAAAAAGCCCTTGAAAAAATACTGTACTCACACCTGACCACTCTGTGCAAAGGAAGTTCTAACTGCCTGACCCTATTGGAGAAGTAGGCACAGCTAACTCTGCACAGAACTGGGTTGATGACAACCAGCTTATGATATGTAATACAGCATTTTTAGTTCAGTGAAAGTTCTTAGAAGCATGGCTGTTTAATTCAACTGGTTTTGTGGTTTTTTCCTATTCCAAGAAATAGGTATACTGTTTTCCATAAAGGCAGTACAGTATTATGACCTCTTCCAATGGCAGGACCATTATCTCTATCTCCTATCTTTCACAGTAGTCTTGTCAAGAACTGGGAACTACCCCAACTTCCAACACAGGAGCCACCTTCAAGAGCGAGACACACATTGGCAAAGTTCAGGAGTAAAAGTTCCTAATTTTCTTCTTGTCCTGCTAGATGGTAGCTGACCAGCATGTACCACTACTGCATCATTCTCCACTCTCTTTCCTTCCAGGCCAATTGGAAGAAGTAGCAACAGCATGCATTGTTTAAGAGGAGGGAAAGAAAAGAGCCCAGAGAGAAAAGCACATGGGTGGGAAGCCAAGGTGAGCCCCCAAAGTCAACCACCAGTAGTATTTACATCTAGGACCCCCAGCTCTGCCTGAGGTTGTGTCCTGACCCTGGTTGAAGACCACCACATCTTTCTAAATCCATTATACCCTCAACTGTACCAGCACGATAGTATAGTAAGAATACAGGAAAGACTTGGAGCTTTTAAAAAGAAAACTGCAAGAGCACTGTATGTTTCTGTCCCTTCTCCCAACAATTGTTTCAATTGCTTCAGCAGGTGCCCCTGCATGTACAGCAGCAATTAAAGTGACAGTGGATCAGACTGTCTTTGTGGGGGGAAAGAATGGTCTTACTACAAATCATGATCTGTCATTATTGAAAGGTCCTCTGTGCAAATGGGCTACCAGTTTAGAATAAAAAGTATCCTCTCTCAGAACCAAACAGAAGACACTCTATGAACTATATTCTTCGTTCACCAACAGGTGTCACTGCAGCCTTCTGAATGGAAATGTTGTGTCACATTCTTCTATTCTTAAGTTATCTTTATTTCACTTTGTAAGTAACATGAAACACTGCTTTGAAAAAGTGATTCCTGCCTAATACATGTTTAACATAAATGTGTCCACAAGCATCATGCTGGGCTGCACATCTCCCTTGCTTTTACTCCAGTCAATGTCAGGCAACTTCCAAAACAAAGGTGGGAGAAGTGCCTTTGACTTTTTTAACATCCTGCTGGTACAGGTGGAGTGCTGCTGTTTTTTTATGCTCTTGTTTTAATTGTAATTTTATTTTTTAAATTAATTTTAGATGATGTTTTTTATTAATTTTTAGATGATGTTTTTTACTAGTTTTTGTGAATTGTTTATATTGTTTTAAATGTGATTATTTTTTGTATTGTATTGTATTCCTTTCCCATGTTGTAAGCCGCCTTGGGTCCCTTCGGGGAGAAAGGCGGGGTAAAAATACTGTAAATAAAATAAATGAAATAAAATAAGTCACATGTACTGGCCCTGATCCAAATATTCTGTGTACAGCTGTACATGCACAGGGTCCTTACACACGCAGGTGTGGTCAGGGTTTCTGATCATGTGGAAAGACCTAAGCACATTCAGCTAAATGCGTGCGAAGAATTCTTCCACATCTTAAACTGAACAAACGGAGCACAGGGGCAGGCTTCCCTCTCCTCTCCATGTGTTTCAGTAAGCAAAGAAGGAAATGTCAGTCTGAGAAGACAGACATAAGGAATTCCCTAGAAAACAGGTTGACAAGCTGGGCAGGAACTGGATCAGTCAGAAAAAACAAAGCAGGCTTGGGACAACAGTCTTTTTCATGGTTGGAACCACACCTCAGGTTAAGATATGATCAGAATTAACAAACACATTATGTTTTACAATATTAATTTCAAAATATTTTAATATTCTGATTCAGTACTAATTAAAAAGTGAAACATTCAAGTGGGAAACATTAGTTTAAGTCAAAAAGCCAGGATTAGAGAGCATCTATTTTGGCAATATTGGAACAAACTATTCAAAAGGCCAATTATATTAATTTCATAACTAAAATTTGAATAATTTGAATTGGATGGTCTAGCATCTTAAACTGCAGCTTTCAGTATAATACACTATAAGAACAGCTATATACATTCCTTTTGAAAAATGGCAAATATTCTGTACAAGCACTCAAAAATGTGCAAACAGGCACATTAAAACATTAACAGAGAGAAAAGAAGAGGTGGAAAAGGGAGAGGAATTAACTCTGAGAACGTTATTAGAAAAATTAAAACACAGAAGACATTTACACTAATAATGTAATTCAAATATAAAAATTGGCGCACCGGCTCTGTACACAATGCACTAGCTTCAGAGAAGAATGCTGCTTTCACTGAGGCAGCTTGGACATTTTCACATAATTTTTTTAAAAAACAGAAAGCCTACTAACACAATGATTGTTTTAATGCTACAGTTTTAGAGCAAGAACAAACTAAAAAATAGCAGCAGTTTCACATGGCATGTTTCCACAGGCGTATTCCTGTGGGCAAAGCAATGCCTAACAAAGTGCTCCCAGTTGAATACAAGAGTAAAATTCACAATAAACGTTTACCTGACAGCAGGTATATTTGGCCTGCTGGCCTTTAGCCTTTCCCCATGACGTCTCTTCCAAACAGAGCAGTTCAGAAACCAAGCTCTTTGGACTACTAGGAAAATGCCTATCACTACAATGTATGAAGAAGCAGCACACCACTATAGTGGTTAACTCTGGATGGCATAATATACAGTGGGCTGTACCCAAGAGGAGCAAAAGCAGAATTATGCTTGTACAAGGAGGCTTTCCTTTCCCAGTACAGCTTTTCCCTCTCACAAAAATCTGCTCTTGGATTGGGAGACCCTCCAGAACAGTGAAGGGGTAAGGGGGTGTCTGTGGTGGGAGAGGAAAATTGGTGGATGTCAGAGAGCTGCTCATGCAATATGCCTTTGGATACAATCCAGTGTAGGTGAAAACCTTGTAAATGAACATGGGGGGGGGGGTTTTTTTCACTTAACTGCATCCAAAATTAAAATTGTAAAAGGCTTCCTTATAAAAAACTATTGACAGTGATTAAAGAAAAAAAACTAGAAACAGAATATTCTCTTCTGCTCCTAATGTAGTCCAGCCATGTTCCATAGTCATCTTTTTAACAGTTTTATGGAATGGGCAAGTCAGTATATGGTGAGGCTAAGTGAACGATTCATTTTCTTTCCAGCAAGACGAGCTGTTCTGTTTTGTGATGTAGATCTAGTTGTCATTCGATCTGTAAACTGTGCTCGCTCTTCAGCTGCTGCCTTTGCCATTTGTGCTTTCTTCAGTTCTCTGGAATGGAAAACACACAATCCGTTATTTTTCCTCCAGGTAACAACACTAGAAGGAAGTTGAGTTCAAAATCATTCCAAAAGAGACAAATAGAGCAATCTTTGGCATACAGTATTTACTCAGAAGTATTTACAGTGTTCAAAGGCACTCACTTCCAGGTCAGTACAATCCTATGCACAGATTGCAGCCCAGTTTGCAATCCTAAACATACTTAGAACTAACTACATGGAACTTCTGAGTAAATATACAAGGGATTAGGCTGCAAACAAGAAACTAAGAATGCAAGCACAACTTTGCAACAGTTTTGCAGCGCAATCCTATCCAACTTACACCACTGGAGTAACCAGCGGGGGAGGGCAGGCTTTGGAGGGAAGGGAAGATTTAAATCCCCTTCGAATCCCCCTTTGGAGGGGATTTGAATCCCCCGTTACGTTCTTGCTGCACTACTGGTTACACCGGTGGTATAAGTTGGATAGGATTGCGCTGTTGGTTAGGCATCCCCAAACCACAACTTGCACACATCACAAATTATACAGTCCCTTACAAATGGCCTTTTGCAATCACCGTTAGAAATTAGCCATTTCTGCTAATTGTACTAGAACACAGCACACTTCAAGAAACATTCCTTTGACATCCTGCTCCTTTCTTCCTCAACTATGAACACAACATTAAAGCCCTGTATGGCCTGAGACCAAGCTACCTTAAGGTCTACCTACTATTGTATCAGCTGTTGAGATCCACCACAGAGGCCCTGTTCTCTGGCCAGCTGTTGGAAGAATTCTGAATGGCCTCCTCACTTTATTTTTAAAAAAATCCTATAACATTTGTTTCACAAGGCCCTCCTCCTTTGAAGTATGCTAGTACTGAAGGTTATCTTATACTTTCTAATATTGTGCCATTCTACTAATACAGCTATTTGCTATTGCCCCTCAAGTGTATAGATTGTCCTAAATATCCAAACAAACAATATACTTTCAAGGGGGCCAAACTGGTTCTTGAACGAACACACACACCCCTCATCTTTTCTGGCACTGTTTGCAGCCATTGTTTGCCCAGGCTGCTGCACAATTTTCCCCCCCTCTGTCCTCTTCTTCCTGAAATTATACCAATGAAGTCAGCAACCACGTAAGCAAATGCAAATTTAGCAGTGTTTCCTACACCGGTCATACGTGCGATCCTAACTATTAGGAACACACTGCCACAAAGCAAAGTGTTTGCAAATTTATACCAGAAGAGAAAAACATACTAGAAATCACATTGTTTAAAGCTGTCAGTTCGCAAGTGCTTTGTCAGTTTAAAGGGAGGCAATGCACATCATCTTAAAGCCCATGCAAATTTGACAAAGAATGAGGGAATATACAGTAAACATTTGCACCCATCTCTGTACTACCCACTGAAAAAGAGGATACATTTCTTACAGCGCAATCCTATCCAACTTACACCACTGGTATAACCAGCAGTGCAGCGAGAACAGGAGGCCCCAGGACAGAAAGGAGATTCAAACCCCCTTCAAAGGGGATTTAAATCTCCCCTCCCCTCCAAAGCCCCCTGCCCTGCCCTCCCCTGCTGGTTACACCGGTGGTGTAAGTTGAATAGGATTGCACAGTTATTTGACAAAAGATGTTCATGAAACTCATTCTCTCCCCACTTCAGCTCTGTCATAGTTGCAACATTATACACTTCAGGTGTATAAATCAGCATCTTTCTAACAGTAAAATGTAGCAGATAATCTGACTCTGCCTTGGAGTTCACATCTGAGAGCTGGAAGCAATAGAAGGAGAAGAGTGACCTGCATTTCTTCTGTCCACTTGTTATAATCTTGTGCAGGTTCCTTCTTTGCACAACTTCCCCACTGAGAGCTATACAATCAGTCCTGTTTTGGAAGTACAAGCATCTCTCCATTGTAGATGTTACAGTATGCACCTGTTTTCCAGAGTACTTAGAGATACCTTTTACCAAACAAAATGCATAAAATCAGTTTTGTTTCAGCTTTCTGTTATACAATCCAAGTTTACACTTTTTCCCTCCACGAAGCCAGAAGTCTCTTGTTAACAGAAATATTTATATACCGCTTTAGTTTACATAGCAAAAGGAAATTAGAATATGAAGATGGTTCCCTGGTCCAGAGGGACTCCCAATCACAAAATAAACACAAGGGAAGCACAAGCAACAACCACGGGGAGGGACACTATACTGGGTTAAATACAGACAGTTGCTCTTCTCTCTGCAAAATATAAGGAAGTCACCACTTTTAAAAAAAGTGCCTCTGTCCAGTTAGGAAAGGTATCCCCTGCTCAAAAGCCAGTCGTGATCTACTCTAGGGTGCGGTGCTCATATCCGTTTCTAAGACCATAGAGCCAGCACTGTCCGAAGAAATTTCCGTGGTCATGTGGCCAGCATGACTAACGGAACGCTGTTATCTTCCTGCCACAGCGGTAACTATTTATCTACTTGCAATTTCTTGCTTTCGAACTGCTAGGTTGGCAGGAGCTGGGACAGGAGACAGGAGCTCACTCCGTCACACGGCACTCGGGTCTCGAACTGCTGTCCTCCCAACCTTCCGGTCTGCAGTTCAGCGTCTTAACCACTAAGCCACTGCAGTCCAGTAAGCAAGACCATTTTCAATTCTCTATGCCAGCGTGTCTCAAAGTTCTCTCTGCAAGGTGGAGAGAACTCTGTTTGCGGGAGCGGGGCCAGCAGCAGCAGTGATAGCTTCCGCTGCTGCCAAATACACCCCCAAAACCACCGTTTTTGTACTCACCAGTGCTTGGTGGGACTTCGGAGAGGCCTGAGCGACCTTCTGCAGGCCTCCCCAATCTTCAGATCGCTGAAAAACTGTGATTTTCATGTGCTTCCGGTTTTGCGCCGGGGAGATCGGGGAGGCCTTCAGAAGGTTGTGCAGGCCTTCACGAAGCCCCACCAAGCCCTGGTAAGTACAAAAAACGGCGGCTTTGGGGGCGGTTTTGGCAGCGGTGGAAGCGATCCCCGCGATTGCCATCGCTGCCATGCTGTCCCCGCCCCTTAAGGGGGCAGGGGACAAATTTTGGTTCCAATGGTGTGTCGCGACCCACAGTTTGAGAACCACTGCTCTATGTTATACTAAATTATCCTCCAGAAAATGTTGCAAAAAATGTCCATTTTGTGGCTTAGCTAAGTGTTTGCAGACAAGTCAGAAGTTACAACATAAAAGACAAGTTTACATACAAGGATGACACAATCATGTTTCCATCATTTGGCTTCTGGTATCATCTCCCAGTCACTTAAAACAGCATAACTTCAACTTACTTCTGTAACAAGGAGTTTTTGAACTTTTCAGCATTGAGTTCTATTCGTAGCTGTTCAGCACTCTTTCTGGCAGTAGATAACAGTGCAGAATGCTTAACCAGAGCAACTGCTGATGGCCTTCTGTCTGGATCAGAGTTTATCATAACCTGAAAGAAATGAGATTAAAACCATGGTTAGTGATCCTTCCAACCCCCACATTAAAGAGAGAGACTGGTAGTACACAGGAAAACACTTATGCTTCTTACTTTTAATAAGTCTAATAACTCTTGAGAAAGAACTTGTGGAATTCTAGGCAGTTTTCCTTGTCGAATTTCATGCCACTGATCCCCATTGGCTGGCAGTGGTTCAGCACCAGCAGCACACACCACAGTTAACGCAAGAGCAAAGATATCCGCTTTTGGCAAGTGACTGTAATTCTGCAGAAGAAACAATACTTTAATTTCCAGTACAGAATGCTACCAGACAAGACACCCAGTCAGTAATTAGCTGCATAGTAGCCCCAATTAATAAAGCATTGTTTACCTCTTGTAAAACTTCATTGGCAAGAAAACGACTATCTCCTTCCTCCACTTGCGGACTGGATATTCTGGTCACATGACCAAGATCACCTACATTAAAGCGATAAGGAGAAAGCATTTTTTTCAAAAGGATTTTTTTCTATATGAAACAGCTGAGAGAGGCCATCTGGATGTTTGGGCTGAAGTGTTATCAATAGGTTGATGGCACTCCCCCTACCCCCATTTGTAGACCCTACAGAGGCTCAGCAGTTCTGGTCTGCATGAGGGCTAACAACTAAAACTTAATTCAGATAAGCTAGTGGTTATGTTAGTTGTGATTTCTCAACTTGGATGAAAACGTTAATCTAGTTCGAGAAAGGATTGCATTGAAAAGACAGATGCACAGATTGAGGGTGCTACTGAACTTGGATTTGTTTTTGGAACTCAGATGACTGCTATGGCCAGGAGCGTCTTTTACCAGCTCTAACTAGTGTGCCAGCTGCAGCCCTAGTTAGATGAAAAGGCATTGGCTTTGGTTATCCATGCATTAATTATATCCAGACTATATTACAGTACTGGAATGCATTATGTGGAGCTGTCACCAAAGACAATTCAGAGGCTTCAGCTGCTGCAGAACATGGCAGCCAAGACTATGAGTCAGAACAAGCTGACTGCACCACATGACACCTATTCTGGCCCAACTACACTGGCTACTGTTATGCTTGCAGGCACAATTCAAAGGGCTGGCACTGGGCTTTAAGTCCCTAATCAGTCTGGGCTAGGTTATCTTAAAGGACTGCTTGCCCCCATATGAACCTGCCCAACTCTTGAGATCAGCCAAAGGCCCTGCTCTCTGGTGCATCATTGTCAGATGCAAGACAAAGAGCAGGGCTTTTTTTGTAGTGGCATCACAATTTTGGAATTCCCTCTCCAGGGAGATTGGGATGGCTCCTTCTTTTCTGCCACAGTTGGAATCTTTTATTCCTAAATTGTAACACTATGCAATAATTATGATTTTGTTGTTTTAGAACATGGTCCCTGCTGGATCAGGCCAAGGGCCCATCTACTCCAGCTTCCTCTATCCCACAGTGGCCCACCAGATGCCTCTGGGAATACACAAGACAACAAGATACATGTATCCTGCTGCCACTCCCTTGCATTTGTGTTATAAACAAAAGCCTTAAACCATAGGTGGCCAACCCACGGCACAGGTGCCACTTAGTGGCACGCAGAGCCTTTTGAAGGGGCACACACTGCCATTCCTGTTTGAGCCAAATGCTGAAGTCCCTCTCTCTTTCTCGACCCCAGCGCGCCTTTCCAAGCCTGTGGCACTAGAGGAGGTTTCTGCACCCCACTGCGCCTTTTTCTTCTTGCGCTGTCACTGTGCTTTAAATATTTTCATTACCTTAGATTTAAGTGGTACGCTCAAGATTATCTACATAAAATGTGGCATATGGCGTGCCATGGGTTGGCCACCACTGCCTTAAACAATTATATTTTAAATTGTTTGATTTGTTATCCAGTGTAACATAATACTTTTTGCCTGGTCCTAATAAAGGCAGCCAATATTGTCAAAAAGCAAGCGTTTGCATTCTATCAGATACTTCATCAGGCTAAGTGGTAAGTAAAAGTGGGGGGGAGAATACAGTAGGCTTCCAATAACTTGGCATCTTTGGGACCTCAACGGTGCCAGATCATCAAATATTTTATCAGACGGTATCAGCAGAGCCAGGAGCAAGAGACACAAGGAGAAGGAGGAGGAAGCCTGTGCCAGGCTTAAACATTGGTGACATAACTTGGGCAGCCTCAGCAGTTCAGAGCCATCACCCAGCCACAGCCCCCTGGATGTGAGCTCAGCCAACATATTTCCGAGAGCCGCACATTATATGTTAAAGACCTGCATGTGGCTCACGAACCACAGTTTGGCCATCCCTGCTTTATTAGCATACTGAAAAGTAGGACATAAATACTGGAAACAACGAAAGCAACAGTAGTATACATACATGCAATTAGATATTATTAATATACTGTACTGCTTTTCAACAAAAAAGTTCACAAAGCAATTTACAGACAAAATAAAATAGCTAAATTCCCTTACCTATTTTGAATACAACTCTGCTAGATGACCATTCATCATCATCACCTTCTTCAGATACAGTAGTTGGAACAGAGGTTCTAGATATGAAGATATTACCTGTCACGGAATAAATACACTTAGAAATCTAGTTTGGCTTCACAGTTACATGAGTTCTCACTACCCTCTGGCTCTTTTTGAGCAATGACCAAAAATAGCAACAATCTCATTGAAAGAGCCAAATGTTAAGAAAGTCAACAAGCCAGCATAATTCCACAAAAATAGTCCAAAATAAACGCAACAGCAGTTGGCTGACTTTATGTTTCAAAACTGGTCTCTTTCAAGTCTGAATACAGAATACAATAACAAGTTTGTTACCAAGGTGTGGTTCGCTGCCTATTTTGCTACCACATATTCAATCATCTCAGAAAAACGGTAAACACACCTACTACAAAAAACAACAACAGACCTTTGAATACTTACTGGGTTTTATATCCATGTGTACTAGTGACATTGAATGAATATACTTTAAACCACGAGCAACTTGTAGTAGCAGATCTTTTAACTCTGGTTCACTAAAGTAGCGCATATTTCTATAGTTTTCACTTATAGCATCAGCTAAACTGCCACCTAGAAACGAAATGAAATTATGTTAAAAGAAGCGAATGACCTAGGCATTATCCATGCTAAATTTATGTCCAATGGAAACATAAGGTTGCTACCTTACAAATAGCTTGTTTAAATCCAAAGTTAGACAGCGCTCATAATGATCTGATTTTTAAAAAAGTAAACAATATGTAAGGTGATAAGATACACTGCTGGGCTGGGGGAAGACACACAACTATTTTGTTTACCCCAAACAGTGAAGTTTGATACTTAAGTAGTCCTGAGAGGGGGAAGGCATTTTAATAGGTAAACACAGTGTTTCTCACAGTTCTCCCCTCGAGGTGGGGAGAACTGTACTTGTGGGGGCAGGGCCAGCGGCTGTGGCAATTCCAGGGATTGCTGCTGCCGAAAAAGTGCCCGAAAACGGGTTTTCCGCACTTACCAGAGTTTGGGGGGGGGGGTGCGGGGAGGCCTGCGCAACCCTCTCCAGGCTTCCCTGATCTTCGGCTTTGGTTTTAGACTGGAAGTGGTCTAAAATCGCAGTTTTCTGGCGAGCCGAAGATCGGGGAGGGCTGCAGAGGGTCGCGCAGGCCTCCCCGCACCCCAGTCTTCAACTGCCCCCACTACCTGCCATTGACAGACTTGGGAAAAAAAACACCAGAAAAAAGGCGCTCAAACATTTATCTCCCTATATTTACATAAGCTTGCAAACTGCAGGAGTACAGTGATTTGCAGGGCAATTAGCAGCTATCTGATTTTTGAATAGCCTCAGGTCTTGTTATCTGGGCCTCAGGGCATTAGTTATCTGATCTTTCCATCATCCCTGTTTTCATTGGGAGGTTCTGTGGGACCCACCAGAAATCGGGCTGTCCCACCAAGTGGGTCCCAACCCACAGTTTGAGAAACACTGCTCTAATATTTATAAATGACTGTAGCTGTATGTAAACATTGTACCTCCTTAAATATCCTTAAATACCATGGAAATCAACAGGATTTAAATTAACTCTCGTCAACAAATTGCAGTCTTTGATAACGTTGACAGCTCTCATCTCAGCTCCTCTTCTAGAAAAATGCTTAGCATGCCACTGGTTACGTTTTCTTATGAACTAGATTTCATGGCAAAGCAGTCTGTATACATGCATTACTTACCATTACAATACTCGTTCTGTATAAGCATATGGTCATCTTCTGCCCAGGCAGAGAAGTATCTGACTACATGTGAATGCTGTCCCAAAACCGCATGTGCATAGACTTCTCTAAGAGCATTTTGCCTGTGATTCAGAAACAAACTTTGTTACTATTTCAATAACACTTTACTGTTTAAGTTTAAATAAAATGGAAAGGGGTTAGTTAGCACAGCATGCTAGTCATAAATCATCAAAGCAACAATAAAATTGCTTGAGAACACCTGAATCACAAAGTCATCTACGAGGAATGTTGCAACACATAAAAACTAGAGTTTAGGGTATGGTTTTGTTTTTGTCCTCTTCCTTTAAAGCCACTTCCTACAAAGACACATCATGATATTGCCTAACACAGCGGTTCTCAAAGTTCTCCCTGCAAGCTGGGGAGAACTTTGAGTGTTTGCGGGGGCGGCGCCAGCAGCGGCGGTGATCCAGGGGATCGTCCTGACGCTGCCAAAATCACCCCCGCTGCACTTACCGGGGCTTGGGGAAGCTTTGGGGAGGCCTGCGCGACCCTATGCAGGCCTCCTCAATCTTCGGATTGCTGTTTTGCGGCGATCTTCGAGCACTTCCGGTTTTCACAAAAACCGGAAGCGCTTGGAGATCACCGCAAAACAGCATTTCGAAGATTGGGGAGGCCTGCAGAGGGTTGCGCAGGCCTCCCCAAAGCTCCCCCAAGCCCCGGTAAGTGCAGTGGGAGCGATTTTGGGCAATTTGGCGACGGCTTCATGCTGCCCCGCCCCTTAAGGGAGCAGCGAAAGCTCTCAATGGTGGGTCGCGACCCACAGTTTGAGAACTGCTGGCCTAACATAACTGTGTTGTGTCATGCAACATGGTCAGAGCTTCACAACAAACAGGATTCTGCCAGCAAGCAATACAGACCCAACAACATTTCAAGTTGGTTCTGGTTATATCAGCAGACCAGGGAAGAAAAACTGTTTGGTACAGAAATAGGTATGTAAAGTTGAGTACTTACCGTATTTTTCGCACTATAAGACGCACGTTTCCCCCAAAAAAACATAGGGGGGAAAGCGTGCGTCCTATGGTGCGAAGCCTGGGCTTGGGGGCACTTCGGGGAGGCCTGCAGAAGCTCGCGCAGGCCTCCCCGAAGCCCCCACAGGCCTCCCCGATGTTCAGCTTGCCCCCCCGAAATGATTGGTGGAAACTTGCCTCTGGGCAGCTGCTGGTCAGAAAAAAAGCTCCTTTCTTGCAGGACTTTGCTTGAACTCGCTGTTGCCTAAAAGGAAATGCAGCACGCTGGAGCCCCTGCCTTTGCTCACCCCTAGCTTCGGTGAAAGGAACACAGCGGCAGCAACAAGGAGCCGGTCCTGCCTCCAGCGCAGGTCATATTTCGAAAGCAGCAGGGAGAACGTGGATTGCTCCCTTCCTTCCCTCCACCCAAGCCAACGAATTTACCTCAGGCAGCAGCCCCTTTCCAGCATGCAGGCACATTCCTCGCGCAGGGCCAAGGCGGCCGACTGAACTGGATCCAGGCAGAGAGGGAGGCGGGGCTGGTGTTGGCCCAGCAACAGCGAGTGAGCGAGATGGGCGCTCTCCAGCCGGCAGCAGCAGCAGCGAGTGGGGCAGAGCAAGGTCTGCAAGCCAAGCAGCCCGATGGAATGCAAAGCGCCGCTCACGCCCTGCAGGACCACACAGCTGCTTGGCCTCGGTCCCGCCCTCTCTCCGGTGCTGCACAAGGGGCTCCCAACTGGCCAGCGCGAGACGCGCCGAAGGGAATGCCTGCAACCATCTGTTGCAAAGCGCCTCCTGGGCTCGGGGGCTGATGAGAAGCCTCCGCGGTTTTCTCCCCCCGCCAATCAGCGCGGGAGGTGGGGGATCGAGCAGAGCAGGAGTGGAGGATTAGCCGCACAACTGGGCGCCTGCCCTCCTCTTTGCAGTCGGCTTTCCCCAGCCTCGTTCCAACTTTTCTGTCCACCTGCTCTTCCTTCTCGCCAAACATGACCGCGTCTCTGTAGTTTAAGTTCCAAGATCGTTAAGGTTCCCTTATGGAGCAAATTAGTGGAGGTGGGTCCGATTTACATCGGAAAAACGACGCGGTCAAACCCCCTCCTATATATGACCCCCGGTTCGATTCTCCCCGAAGCGCCCCCGAGCCCAGGTAAGTAAAAACTTTTTTCTCTCTATTTTATGCTCCATAGGATGCATGCGTCCTATGGACCGATGTGTCCTATGGAGCGTAAAATACGGTATTTTGCATATACTGTACAAACATTTCAGGGTGCTAGCTGCAAAGACACAATGCACCGACAAATCTTTACTTAACCTTCTCAAGCAATTTATTTATTTACTTGTATGTCTCCAGAAGGAGTGTAATACAAGAATAAAGTACATATGATGTTTATCTTTTTATCAATACTCACTCATCAATAGAGCCAGCTAAGGGTTTCTTAGATCGTTTTATGGCATAGATGCAGCCATCAAGTCTTTTTACGCATTTGAATACAGAACCAAATTCTCCAGAACCAATCTTCTCCAATTCATGAAATTCTGTTGCATATCGTGATTTCATATTACTTTCTGTTATGCTGATCCGCTGCAATGATTAAAAGACAAAGCTTCAAAATGTAAATGTACTTAAAAAGAAATTAAATCCCATTTATTTTAATGGAATAAATGTGCTTACTTAGGCTGCAATCCTATGCACTTCCCTGGGAGTAAGCCCAATTGAACATAGTGGCACTTACTTCCATGTACTGTATAAGATTATGATGCTGATAATGTATGAAGATTTCTTACCTTGGCAGGTCTGACAGTTTCATCTTCAAGCTCTCCATCACTTGCTTCCATGTCCTCACCACAGGAGCTGAAATGTTTAACACACATAAGTTAATAGGAAGGCTATGAAATCTTTACTCTCCTTAGTAAATTAAGATGCAAGGTTCTATGTCACCAAAAAATTAGCCAAACGGATCTCTGGCAAAGCCAGAAGCTACCACAACATAGCTTCCAGGTATCTTTCAGACATTTGGATATGAAGAAAAAGGGGTGGGCAAGGATAAGGTCAACAGTGGAAGAAGGAAGAATTTGCAGCAAGACACAAGGGAAGCAATCCTGCTTTCAAGGATGGGATGAAGTTTGCTAATTTAAGTATATAATGCCAATTAATGCTGAACTGTAAACTTTCAGCAGACTAAGGCTGCAATCCTATACACACTATTCTGGGAGTAAGCCCCATTGAACACAATATGACTTCTTTTTGAGTAGACATGCCTAGGATTGTGCTGTAAAAGATGTGTGGGTGCGAATCAAGCATAGACAACACACACTGAAGCAGAGAAATAGGACTCCTAGAAAAATTGAAAAAGAGAACAGGTATATAAATGGGAGTAGGACAGAAATCAGGTCTGTGTAGGGAACTATGTTCCCAGTTAGTACAGCTATCTTCTAAACACCATAAACCACCACTTCAATTATTTGTATTATTGGAACCTTAAACTGTTACATATTATTGATAGACATTTTGAATACTTTGTAGAAGGGCAGGATATAAATTAAATATTAAGTCTTAACACCAAACTAGATGTTATACTAAAACAAAATGTGCCACTATCAGGATTTACCAGCATCATAACATCATGAGGCTCCACATTGTGGAGAAATGCAGAACACTAACTCAGGACATAAGGCAAGTTGTCACAGATGTTATGGAAGGGAATGCAGGAGCTTAACTTTACAGCTGCCATCTTTAACAGCAACCATGTGTTCAGTATAATGTCTGGCCTGGCCTCAAAATTCTGTTCAGGCTACTTTTTTTCACAATTTCACGCAATATTAAAGTTCCACAGTGCAACAGCACCCACTCATGTTCAGACCCCCTAATTATTCACTTTGAGGATGACACTAGTAATAGTTCCTTAATTTAATCAGATTTCATCAACTCATTTTTATTAAAAGCATATTTCTAAAACAGTTTAGCAAGGCAAGCTCAGACACTCACTCATTCCAGTGTGTTCTTTTTCTGCTGCGACACTGACCAACAGAAGACTGAAGGAAGAGAGAGTCTGGAGTGAATGGATTAATGTTCACATGAGGTGCCTGCAGCATGTCAGGTTCCCGTTTTACTAGTTTTCCAACATTCATGAATAAAGCACCACCCCGGAGTTTTGCTGAACTCGAGCCCATTCCTTCAGCTCTGCAAAGTAGACTCTGAAATAGAGGCCATTAGTGTGACATTATATGTTGCTGGAAAAAACACACAACCCCCCCCCAACAAATCAATGACTATTTACGTAAACACCTTAATCACTTTTCCAAATACAACACTTGTGCTTCTTCTCTGACACACTGCTATGGCATAAAGTTATAGTGCAACAAATTACCTTTATTATCAATAATCAAAAGGTAAACCATTTTCATACACAACATCTTGTGCAAGACTTGTGCAGCTTCAGACTTCTTAAGCTGTCCTAAACATGTAAACTGATGTAAAAACTTTAACAAATAATGCTTCTGTATTAAGCGAATCTCTCCATGACACAATTGATTCCTCACTGAAATCAGCATTACAGGCGAGTACAAGAGTGGAACAACAACCTCCAAAACGCTGTCAGGTGGGCACCTCATGTATTTGTATCACAAAGCACTATCAGTGCTAGATTCGGCCAACCACTAATTCCAGGCCGAATGGAGAATGACTATGTGCAAGACTGTGCAAAATAAAAGCAGGCTTGGAGTCAAATAAGTACGTATCCATGACCAAATCTATTACAATTACGTGGACGAATTAAGAGTAAATATTAGGGCCGCAAGCTTTACAAAGCAAGGCCAACAAACAGAGGCACCAATACTTGGGACTCTTGAAAGGCCCACTTTTGCACTGTTCATACAGTTATCTTTGGTTCTCCCCGCTAAAGCTACAATTTTTTTAAAAAAGCCCTAGAGAAGACTTTTCTTTCTAGTTTAAAGTCAAAGCTAGCAGCTTTGTGCACTATAAAGTCATTGTAGCATTTGTTTGACCACAGGCAAACAGAAGAGCTCAGCTGACACCAGCTACAATAATATGGAGGTGCATGCAAACTTATTTATTTATCCCAATCCATTTTGATTAATGTGGTATTTTCATTAGAAATATTATACGTCTCCAAAAATGATGAAGGAAATACGGGGGGGGGGGGGGCCATATCCGCTAACTGTGGATTCACTTATCCGCGGATAGTGAATAACTGGGTGTGGGGGGGCATCCGCCCCCCCCCCCACGCCCAGTACCTTAATTAAGCGTCCAGTGTTGGCATGAAGCCAGTGCGTCTCTTCATTTGAGCAAACGATAACCCGGCTCCTTGCACAGAGCAGGCAATCAGCCTGCATGCTAGAGAGGCTTCCAGCGTTAAACAGGAGGCATCCTGTTTAACATTGGGAGCCTCTCTAGCATGCAGGCTGCTTGCCTGCTCTGTGCAAGGAGCCGGGTCATCGTTTGCTTAAAGGAAGAGGCGCGCTGGCTTCATGCCAGCACTAGATGCTTAATTATGGTACTGGGTGTGGGGGGGTGGGTGCAGGGATAGCATTCCCCCTTCCGTGGATTCTAGTATCCGTGGAGGGGGCAGGAACCTATCCCCCACAAATATGACCCCCCCTGTATAAAAGATGGCCTAAGAATGAGTAGTAGCTTTAAGACACTAAATTTTAATTTCTCACACCAAAAAACGATCCCCTTCCTTTGAGATTTTAAAAAAGGAACACCTCCACTGAAGTCTGCCACGGTGTCAATTTGTTTTATTTTGTTCAGAAACTAAGAGCTGGTGTATCCCCCAGCTGCAACCAGGGGATAATGTAGCAATTCTATATGGTATGTAAATAAGGATTATATAAAATAATACACATGAAGTGCTTTGCACACCCCTAAAGCTCTAGATAAATGCTAAATATTATTAGACAATCAATTAAGCAAAGCATACCCATTTCAAAAGGTAGTATATGTACTCATAAACATCAAATGGACAATTCAACTATCATAGCACCCAAGACACTCTGAAATCAGAGTGACTTGAATCTCCATTGGAAAGTTTCAAAATAAGCATGACAGATGAACCTCCTGCAGAAAATACACTGAAAATGGCCTTGCTCATATACCTATCTGTCCCACTTCAGAAGGCAAGGGAAGACAGTGCATCTTCAATTACTATCTGTATGTTCATACTGAGGTGGTCTTTCAAATACCGGCTCACTTCCATAGAACATACAGGTTCTCACTTACAAACACAAAATCAAAAGCTTCTTGGAGACACATAAGAAAAGCCCTACCAGATCAGGCCACAGACCCATCTAATCCAACACCCTCAGTGGCCCACCAGCTGCCTCTAGGAAACCCACAAGTAGGAGAAAAAGAGATACCGGTACTTCTCTCCTGCCATTGCTCCCCTGCAACAAATATTCAAAGGCATACTGTCACTGAACCTGGATGTAGCGCATAGCCATCATGGCTAGTAGCCAATGAATAGACCTGTCCTCCATAAGCTTGCCCAAAATCTTTGCTCTTAAAATCATCCAAGCTCATGGCCATCACATCTTGCGGCAATTAATTCCACAAACTAGTTATGTGCAAACTGACAAAGTCACTCTCATCTTTGAAATTTTAATAGCTGCTATCCAGCAATCATATCTGGCAAAACTAGTTGGTCGGAGTGTGTATGTTACAAGTGTCCAGACGAGGTTATCCAATATTATCCTTACAACAACCTGTGGAGCTGTAGATGAGGCCAAGGGGTAGTGGCTTGCTTAATGACACCCCATGAGTCCCAGAGTGGAACAAGGATTTGAGCAGAGGTTCCAACATTCTACATAGACAATACAGCACATTTTTACATAAGATATGCATATATCATCATTAAGAATATTTATATACTGCTTTTCATCAGATGTAGTTCACAAAGCAGTTTACATAGCAAAATTAATAAAACAGAGCAAGCAGACAAAGTGTCTGTAACAGTGTTCCTGTTCATTCAATTATGCTTGTGCATTAACATTCATGAATCATAACTGTTGCATGTTCATTTCAAGGAACTGGTTTGTTTAAAAGGTCATTGGAATTTTCTCCCCCTAAGGTTTAAAGATCTTTCCTACTATTCCTACTTACTATTATAACAGCTCTTTGGTTTCACAATACTCCTTTAAGGGGAGTGTTCTTTAAACTGCTGCCTTGAATGTAAACAATCCAAATCCACTAAGCAAACTGGAAGAGCAGCATTAGGATCAGAACAATCTAGAGTAGTTTTCCTATGCTGAACAAGCAGCTGCATGGTCATGCACTTTGCAATGTGGGTAAAAACTATTTCAGTCACAATTTGTACTTCAGTTACATAATCTTAACGGACAATTTGTGGGCAGGACTTGTCTAAGATGCCAACATTTTTGTAAGAGGCAAGCTCATTTGTTATGTAACAATTATGATGGAGGGGCTTGGCACTGGAAACATTTATTCACATTCTTGGCATAGACAGATAAAGTGTAGCATGATGGAATTGATGTTTAAAAGGTTCTCCAACCAATGGCATTAAGTAGCCATCCTTTAAGCCTACACTCTACATTAAGCCTACATTCTACACTGCTGATTAGCATTAAAAACTGAAAGCAGTGTAACTAGTGAGCCACTGAAAAACCAAAAACTACTGTGGTGACTTCAGACAGAAGCACAGTGTGCATGTGTATTGACAGTGGCCCTACTTCAACAGATGCATGAAACGGACCCAGAAGGTAAGTGCAACGAACACACACATCTTTGGAAAGGTTTGAAACTTTATCACAAACACACTCTGCTTCTAAAGAGCAGTCCTTTAATGGGCCCAACGTGTTTTGTGTGCAAATCTTTTCTCCCCATTATAAAACATCAGATTCTTTTGCAGGACAGAAGGAAGCAACGCACGCTCCCATCGCAGTCCTTTATCTTAAAGAAGCAAATGGGCTGCTTCAACAGACCATACGGATCCATCTTTGCCCGAACCACCACCTCTGAAAACTTGACAAAAACAGAAGGGGCGTGGCACCTATTCCCCAAAGAGTCACTAATTGCATTATCAAACGCTCCTTTTCACCAACGCAGGCCGCAATGTTTTAAACCCCATCAGATGTTACGGTACTGCCTGCCTCCAACAGATCACGTCGGTTAGGAAGTCAGGCAGCCTCTACAACTCTTTTCTTTCTCCCACCCTTCGTGAGCTGCTCCACTAACGGAGTCTCTTGAGGCGCACAGATCGCCCACCACGTGCTTGGAGAAAGTCAAACGGCAGTTAGGGGGCTTACTGGAGAGTAACCAGCACAGTCAAATGCGGGAAAGACCCAACAAGACCAGCGGAGCCAACACCCGGACGACGTCTCCTGCCCTCCCCGCTCAGCACTCCCTGCTCTGCACCTTCGGAGACAGATTCCCCCCGCCCGCCCATTGTCCTTCGTCTCTCACCTTAGGCGTGTGCGGGGTGTCGAAGAGGCGCAGCTTGCGGAAAGTCTTGTGCGGCGGGGTGCCGGGATACTCGGGCAGCGGAGACCCGGGATCCGGGTGGGCCCGATACTGGCTCAGATCGGGGCGTGGAGGCGACGACTGGCCGCAGTAACGGCGGGGGCCCCTCAGCGGCGGCGATCCGGCCATGAAATAGGCTCCCGGCGATTTCACGGGGGACGAGGACCCGAAGCCTTCCTCCTCCCACGAGTCCCCCTCGTCACAGGGCAGCGCCGGCGGGGCTAACTCCATCGCCACCTCCTCCGGTGTCCGCGGAGGTTCTCCCAGAGCCGGGGTGCGGCTGACCGAGAGGGGCGAATCAACCTCCTGGAAGGCCGAGTCCCCTCCGGTGCTGTTGCCGATGCTACTGCTACTGCTGCTTCCTTCTTCCTCCTCCTCATCACCGTCCTCCTCCTCCTCTTCTTCTTCTTCGCAGTCGCTCCCGCCGCCCGAGAAGAGCAGCTTTTGCCGGATCGGGGCCGCCGCCCGCCGGGCTGTGAGGCGCCGCGCCCCCGCAGCCAATGGCTGTTGCCTGCTCAGGAAACTCATGGCGCAGACCCGCAGTGGCTGGTCCGCCTGCTCCCGTTCGGACCGGACAGTGACGGGCGCGCTTCCGCCCCCCGGCGGAAAAACAACACACACACGCCCCCTACGCGCGTTCACACAGCTCTCGGGCGACGCGATTCCACCTTGCACCGCGACGACTCCTACGCAAACCTCCAGCTCTGTCCCAAGAACACGCTCGCCCGTTCAGACTCCGCGGCTTTCCCGCGACCGTTAGTCACGTGGCAGTCACAGTAGCCAATCACACACGCCCCCTCCGTTTGAAAACAAGGGAGGGGGAGGCGGGGTCACGCACGTTGACGTCAGACGGTAATTTGGCGCGAATTCGGGGATAAAATGGGAGGGACTAGAGAGGCACTGACTGAGGGTTGGCTGTGTTTTTTTAGCCAAGCCCCGGAAGGCAAAAGCTTAGGCTGTGACAAGTTGTGCTGGGAGCAAGGATGCATCGTGTTCAACTGCTGTGTGTGCAACAGAAAAAGAGTGGCGGACCAGAGGCTGGGGGCGAGTTTGGTATTTATTCCATTGTGAGATAAGAAGGAACCCCCGCCCGATGATGCATAGGGAAGTCAAAGAAAGGGCAGTGCTGGCTCTGCAGCTGTAGGGGCTTACAGAACCTGATTTTGTCGACTCAACTGTAATTGATCGAAACTGTCTTCTTCTAAAGGGGAGTCATCATGCATCAGCAGTCTGCGAGTCATCGCAGGGAGAGTCCTTTTATCAGCCTCTGGAGGACTACGGGACGGGCTCACTGAACTCGAGTCTGACGTGCTTACTCAGGACTGAGTTCCGCTGGCGCTGTTGTTAAGGTTCCAGCTCTGGGCGAGCAAGCTTGTGCATGTCTACGCAGGAGTAAACCCCTCGAGTTCAGTGGTGCTTGCTCCCAGGCTTGTTGTGTACCTCAGTATTTGTTAAGAACCGTGAGCCTTCCTTCCGTTGCCATCTTGGCTCGCGGCGTCTTTGCAGTTGAAAGCCCTTTAGGCTTCTGCAAGTCTCCTCGTTCTACTGCAATGAACGGTACGAAAAGCTGAGTAGGGTTCGGGGTGCAAGCCCTGCAGATTGGTTTTGGCCCAATAGTCACTCTGCTGCCGTTTATGGGAAGACGGCAAAAAGGGCCGAGGCGATGTGCCCGTCGCGCTCTGGGTTGCAGTCCCTTTGGACGGATTGACCTCGGCATCAATGTGCACGACTTCTGCAAGGGACCCTCTGCTGCTACACTAGAGCTCGGTACGAGAAAAGTGCCCTCGGCACGGCGAGCTGCAGAGGCAGATGCGCACGCGCGGGTTTGTTTAAATGGCTTCGGTGAGGCTGCGAGACGAAAGATCTCTCGCCAGCATGAATGACTGAACCGGAATCGCCTGCTGCAGTCGAGGGAAGCAGTGGGAAGTGCCGCGGCAGCTGGAGAAAAACGTGAAAGGAGTTTAGGAGGACAGCGTGCGGCCTTCGCCTACAAAAGGCACCATCCATAGTTGATGAGTTTGGATGACTTTCGCTATGGGTTAGGGCACGCCCGAGTGGAAAGAGTAAAATGTAAACAGACGTGTAGTGTCAAATTTCCAAAAACAACGTCGCTTTCTCATTTTTTCTCCCCTTGATGCAATCTCAAACCCGTTTTAAAGCTAACCAAGACCTTCCCACACCCATCTTAACTCAGCCATGTTTTCTTTCCTATCTCCTAGGCTGCAGTCATATATGCAGTGAGAGTGAGCCTCGTGGTTGAACAGCGGGTTTTGTTCTTAGATATCAACCTCAGACCATTGTTACAATGTGTTGTAGTTAGTCTCCTTGGTTTCAGACAAGGGGATTTTCCTGCCCTTCCTTGAGATGCTAGGGACCAAAACACAGCTTATGGTGCAGTTAAAAGGTAGTAATCTGTATTTATACACCGCCTTCTCATCAGATTTCTCCTCCGACTTTATTCAAGGCAGTTTACAAAGGCAGGTTTTTCTAACCCCTACAGGGGTTTTTACAATAATGTTAAATTCGCATAGAACCTTTCATTCTCCAGGTGTTTCCCTTCAATGGTGTGGTATCTCTGGCTGCACAGCGCACGACATTCCAAGCTTGCTTGACGGACTCCTCTCACAGAGGGTTTTCAGTTTGTCGGCAGCTTCCGACCGACTCAAACTGGTCCTGTCTAGCTGTTTCTTCAGGCAGCAGCAGCTCAACCACTAGATGACACCTGCCCTAGTCCCAGGTTTGGTCTCCAGGAATGGGTGTGAGAGACCCCAGTCTGAACCCCTGGAGAGCTACTGCCTGTCCCTGTCACCAATATTGAGCTACTGTAGATGGACCAATAGCCTGACACAGTGTAGGGCGACTTCCTATGTTCCCAAGGTACTTGTGCATGCACAGCTTGTGCTCTACTACGTTGTTGTGGACCCTCCTTGTTTGTTATGTTAGACCTTTAAAAAAAAAAGTGACATACAGATCTTAAACTGAAAAATAATTCCTAGTAAGTATAAGCACAGTTAGGGAATACAGGAAATTCAGCACAACACAGAGACTCAGTGGTGGGATGAACTGCATCAGTTGATTGCGTGGCTAATGCTCAGCTGTTTTTCAAAGCATCTGTCAGGAATCAAGGAGGCAGCCCTAGCTACACCTTTCATACCCTACATAGCATAAGAAAAGCCCTGCTTGATCAGGCCAAAGGCCCATCCAGTCCAGCATTCTGTTTCCCACCGTGTCCTACCAACTGCCTCCAAGACACCCAACAAGCAGGAAAGAAGACAAGAAGGCCTATACACCTGAGCCATACTACCATATCTTTAACAAATGCTGTACTATTGTACTTAAGTCATTCTCAACCTTGTGGGCCTGACTCCCTTGTTCAGGGAGGTCAGTTTCCCCACAACATCTCCTATAGACACTTGGAGCCTGGGGACCGAGTGGTCTGGTGTAGCTGCCCTCCCCTTGTTCAGGGGTGAACTTTTCCTTGTTCAGGAGTGTAGGACGGATAGACCCAGAGTCAGGGGTGCACAGGGTGCAACTGGGACCTGACTGCTGGCAAACCTACTGGTCCTTTACACTTTTTTTCCTGCCATTGCACCCTTGCAACTGGTATTCAGAGGCATAGTGCCCCTAAACCTGAAGGTATTACATAGTCACCATGACTAGTAGCAATTGATAGACCTGTTCTCCATGAATTGGTCCAATCTTCTTTGAAAGCTAGAGGCAGCCCTCACATCTTGTGACAATGAATTCGACAGACCAAGTGAGAAATACCTCATTTTGTCCATCATATATCTCTTGCCAATCACATCGAATGACCCTTGGTTCTAGTATTGAGAGAGAGAGAAAATCTCTCTATCCACTCTCCACACCATGCTTATTTTTATAAGTCTTAACCATGGCCGGCCTTAATTGTTCTTTTCCCCAGTTAAGAAGCCTCAAATGTTGTAGGCTTTCCTTGTAAGGAAGGTGCCCCAACCCTCTGATCATTTTGGTCACCTTCTCTTGCAATTTTTCCAGCTCTACAAGGTGTGTAGAGCTGGAAATTTTTCCACCAGCTCTACAATGTCCTTAAGATGTGGTGCCCAGAACTGTATTCAGTATTCTACAGGTGGCCACACCATAGATTTATACAGGAGCAATAGAACATTAGTCTTAAGGTTGTGATACACTGGTTGTGGCGAGAGAGTAGTCGTTGTGTCGCACTGCACCACGACACACCCTATCTAAACCGGAGCTGTTGGTTTGAGAAGTGTAAGACGTCCTGCCCCACCCCCTCTGTTAGCCAATCAGAATCTAATCTTTTCAGACTCAATTCTGATTGGCCAACATGTTGCTTCGCGTCCCGCCCCCACTGCACCAAACGTGGCCTCTCATTGGCTAAAGTTGAATTTGTCCAAATTTGCTCACACAGCAACGCAGGTCTCCTGTGTTGCCATGCGATCTTACAAAACGCAAGACAGCAGAGATCTTTGAACTGTGTGCCGACGCTGGCCCACGCAGCACAGCCAGTGTGTCACAGCCTTTATTTTTGGTCTCTTTCCCGACAGCCATGTACATATAGTGCTCCACAAGGGACTCAATAAACCAGGTTTTGCTTCCCGCTGGGAGTGCAAAAACATGATAGTGGGGTTTGTCAAGACCCAAGTGAGCCACAGTATAGAGCTACACTCAGAAATGTAGGCTTCACAGGCATTGAGGGAAAGCTAAAAATCAAATGAATAATAAGAATGAGGGTGTTTTCATGTGTGCAGTTTAAATCTGTGAACAACATCTACAGTCCTTCAAATGTTCATATGATTTTAACATGGCCCTCTTTTGCATTTGCCTGTGGCACAAATGGAGATTCAAGACAGCATGGTGCCTGATGCAAAAGATTGAAATACAGGTTGAGTATCCCTTATCCGGACTGCTTGGGACAGGAAGTTGTCTGGATTTTGGAATATTTGCATAAATATGAGATATCTTGGGGATGGGTCCCAAGTCTAAACACGAAATTCATTTATGTCTCATATACACCTTATACACTTAGCCTGAAGGTAATTTTATACAATATTTTTAATTTTGTGCCCCAGCATGCCTTGCGCTATGCCAGCCAGGTGCTGGAAAAAGTTTTTTTTTAAGCCATAGCCCCAAAACTGTCTAGATGTTGGAATAGTCTGGATTTCAGATGTCCGGATAAGGGATAATCAACCTGTAATAGTAAAACACAACACATAACAGCACAATCCTAGACATGTCTACTCAGAAGTCTCACTGAATTCAATGGGATTTACTCCCCAGTACAGAAGAATAGATTATTTCGAACTGTGGTGCTGGAGAAGACTCCTGAAAGTCCCTTGGTCTGCTAGGAGATCAAATCAGTCAATCCTAAATGAAATCTACCCTGACTGTTCCCTGGAAGGACAGGTACTGAGGCTGAAGCTCAAATATTTTGGCCACCTAATGCGAAGAGAGGACTCTCTGGAGAAGACTCTGATGCTGGGAAAGATTGAAGGCAAAAGGAGAAGGGGAAGGCAAAGGATGAGATGGTTAGACAGCATCACCGATGCAACAAACATGAAAATGAGCAAACTCAGGAAGATAGTGGAGGACAGGAAGGCCTGGCGGGATGTGGTTCATGGGATCACGAAGGGTCAGACACGACTTAACGACTGAACAACAACAAATGTGTATTTAAATGACTTTCCCACTGAATAAATGGAACACTCATACAAAATAAAGAAAAAAATAGTAAAATGCAAAACACAGGAACAAAATATAAAGTGCAATAATTGTAAACAATAATAAAGAATAGTGCAATAAGAAAACATTAACAAAATATGGAATACAACCATAAAACCCAAAAGCAATTAACTAAGATGGGAAGGCCAAATGAAAAAGGAAAGTCTTTAGCTCTCAGATAGTAATAGTACCCCCAAGTCTCCTAATCAAGATGGCCTGCCTCACCTTGTTGAATGACAAGGCCATTTATGGAGAGACTCAACTGTGCTGTATTAATGTTGCATTGCATAAATGTTCTGATTCTGGGAAAGTCTTCAGAATGCTGGCATATCAAATGATATCATTTATATCAAAACTTTTGTGCCCTTTTTCAATCCAAAGAGCCCCCAAAGCAGTGTTCAACAGCCATAAGATACAGTCCAATCAATGTTCTGCCTGGAACACTTAGAATTGTAATCTTGCATTTCATTTAATAGCCAATGACTCCTCGTAGGCCATTTTGACCTTGCTGCTCTGTTTTAATCTGGGCTCTTAATAATCTTGGTTATTGGGTAGATAACATTGTTCGTGCCTGCCCTTTTTCACTTAATCAAGCATCTCTACCAAAGCTAATCATTTGAGCAACTTGTGTACTCAACAACTCCACTCTCCTGACTAGAGGAAGCCAGAACAATGTACAGAGGAGCCTTGGTCTTCCATCTTGCAGTTTAAACATTCTCAGATTCTCAGGACAATTACATGTTATTTTGACTGCAAGACAAAAAGCTCCAGTGCTTTAGTTGTGGGAGGAAGGGTAGGAAGGCCTTTAGTGAATTCCACAAGCCCCATTCCATCTCTTCCATTTCAGCCAAATTGTGATGCACACCCTTCCAAAAGCAATAGCTAAGGGTCAAACTAGATGTGTACTTAGCTGTGCAATGAGATCTGATGGGAAGGTTAGTTTTATTTGTAAATGGCCTGCTGGAGGCTATGAACTGTGGCAAAACGATTGGGGGGGTAGCAGGGCTTCAGTACTTTGTTCCTGCGACAGTTTTGGTCCTGATTGTGGCCCCCTGTGTGCTGTTTTAGTTGAGGGGGGGGAATTGCAAGTCAATTGAAGCATTTTCCTCCTACAAATGCGGGGGGGGGGACGGGACTCGATCAGGGTCAAAACCATGGTGGGTAAAAGATACTAAAACCCCTCTACCCCTCCTATTGTTTTGCCCTTTTTGCAGCCCCTGTGAGCTATTTATTAATAAAACTAACCCCTCAGACACACATCTAGTTTGATCCTTGGGGGGCTGTCAAAAGGAGGCCAGGCCTCCTTTGTCGTCATTCCCCCCTCCCCAGTAATTTGAGCACTGTTCTTCTCTAGCAGTTACTGTAGGTTATGCTGATACACACTCATCAGCCCCCAAAGCCCTTGGCAAAAAGTCCCATGAACGTAGCAGCCTTTTCCCGTCTGCTTGACAAGCCAGGTTCTGGCTTTGCCCTCCTTGACTGGCATGTCAAAATCCTTTTTTTCCAGGACCCTCAGTGCAGCTGCAGCAAATCCCTTCTAGTTCTTCTCCGTATTCAGGAAGCAATACTGAGGTAAACTCATTACCCTGAGATTTTACTAGGCTTAGAACTTCACTCTTGTACTGAAAGTTCATGAGAGGAAGAGTTTGAAAACAAGAAATAGTAGCCGAAGAAGAGGACCAGTTAGGTCTCATCTTATTGAGATGTTTCTGCTTCGTGCTTATTCTGTGATGCTGAGCTGCTACATGAGCAGTTCAATTCCTATCCAACTTTCCAGCACCGATGCAGCTGTGCCAATGGGGTGCACACTGCATCCTGCGGTGGGGGTGGCAGTCACGGAGGCCTCCTCAAGGTAAGGGAATGTTTGTTCCCTTACCTCAGGGCTGCATTACAGCTGCATCAGGGCTGGAAAGTTGCTTAGGATTGGACTGTAAAGGAGGACACCCCAGGATTCCCTTGTGTTGTGCTTTCTACAAAGAAAGGAGAGCACCTTATGATGGGCAGAGGCACCTTGGGAAAGGGTAGAAGAGATCCTACTCTGGTGATGTCTGCATGAGCAAATAGTTCAATATGAGGGACTTCGATTCTTAGTTAAAGATCCCGGTTTCTTTCTTGGTTGTGGGTGGGTGGGTGCATTCATGTGTGTAGTGAGCCAACTCACACATTATGATCTGGATACTTAGCTGTTCATGCTAAAAGTTGTGTTACCATTGTGGGAACTGGGTACCCACAAATATGCTATGCATTGCCAAATCATCTAGTTTCATACTGCGAGTCCAGCAGAAGCCACTCATACTCCCAGAATGTACAGGGAGAGTACAGTACAGTATGCCCTTTCTGCATTGTAGTGCATTGTAGTCATAAGAGTAACTTTTTACAAACAAACTGAGAAGTTCCTACAACAATCCATTGAGTAAAATATAGTGTGTGAAAAATTATTAGGTTAAATCAGAATGTATTAACTTGGGTTGAGCTCTTAGGTTAACCCCCAGTGACAGCTTTTTAGTTCCTCCCACCCCACAGGTGTACGCATTTAACTCATGTTGCATATATACGCCCTTGGGTAAAATGCCTTAAGCCTAGATAGTCTATAGGTTTTGTTGCTTCAAGCTGGCCTTTCTCACTGGGGCCCCAACCTTATATTCATAACTCTAACATCCTCATCATCATTAGGCAAATGTGTCTGTTGACATTTCATGTCTTCTCCAGTGGGTGCAATGTTTATAAGCGAAGGAATTTTAACAACAATAATCTCACAGTGTCAATATTGATTGTCTCCATATGAGAGGCCTCACTGACCTTAATGATAGGGAAGGCAAGGATTTTCATCTTTGACTTGTATATCTCAGCTGCATATTGGTTTGAATTCCTTCTCATAGGTCCTGGAGGACTTCAGCTCTAAGGGTAAAGGAAGGGCTCATAAAACCACAGATAAGATAAAGCAGCCATGAAAGTAATCCTCATTGGCCACTTAAATGTTACATATTTCTTCTCAGCAAAATGAAAAAAACTAAAATTCACAGCATCCTGATCTATCTCAGAAAGACACAAAGCTTATTTGTTTCCTTTTTAAATTTGTTTATGTTAATAGTTGTGTTATGTTAACACTTGTTAATGAAAAAAAATACACAGCATTAAACAAAACAGAACCTTGGAATTTCGTTTCGTTTTGTTTTGCCAAAGGTAGTCTTATATTCTGTTCAAAAGTAAGTCCTATTATGTTCAATGGAGCTTACTCCCCAAAAAGTGTGTATAGGACCAGAGGCATCACTAGGTTTCGCATCACTCCTATAATGGGCATCACCCGCCCTTCTCCCCGCCCCCGAGGCGTTTCTACAGTAGGGGCCCTACCGTAAGTTGCGCCCCATCCTAGTACCATGTTTACAAACCAGAATGAGGAGGCCCCTCCACCTCGCCAGCAGAGCCGTTCTGCGCTGCGAAGGCAACTGGGCAGGAGACCCCCTGCTCGTCACCTTCGCAGTGTGGAATGGCTCCGCCAGCGAGTGGGCAGGGCCTCCTCATTCCGGTTTGTAAACATGGTACTAGGACGGAGCGCAACTTATGGTAGGGCCCCTACCTTAGAAACGCCTCTGCCCGCCCCTCATCATCACCCTGCCCTGTGCTATTTTTGCCTTCAAAGCTTGAGGGGTTTTTTATACAAGAATTTTAAAAGTTTAAGAAAACACACCCACCCAAAATATGAGCTGGCTTTTATGGAGTAGAGATGGGAGGTAAAGAGCAGAGAGTCACTAGGGTTTGCATCACCAGGTGTGAGAGCTCAGCGCGTCACCCTCTGATGGACCCCAGTGCAGAGGTAAATAGGGAGAAACAAGGCTGGGCTGAGCTGGGTACTACAAAAGATGCCCATCAGGCAGGACTATGTATTTCTACAGATTACTCCTGGTCAGTTGTGTCACTAGGGTTGGTGTCCAGCAAAGAGCCCCCCCCCACACACACACAATCCTACCCGGAGGGCAACTGAGCTAAGAAACAACTAAGGTGAGAAGGGATCCCTATCTGCTAACAGATCCAGCCAAAGGTTGCATTGAACTGTTTCAGTGACAGAGCAACATTTGAAAGAGAAGCACATGGCTAGGGTTGCCACTCATCTCGTAGCAAGGCTGTTGTACTATTGCAAGTTATCCAAAAGTTATCCAAGTAATAGGTGCTAGTGAGGTCTGGCAGCATCATTTGGTTTACTGTCTGCCACAGAGTTTGCAAAGTCACAGAACAAGAAAGTCAGCAATCTAACTGAGCAGTTGCTGGGCTCACACAAGTCACTTCAGGCAGGCTTACCTTGGGATCTGCATGGTGTCTTCGCCTGTGGAGATCAAGGAGAAGCAGAGAGAGAGAGAGAGAGAGAGAGAGAGAGAGAGAGAGAGAGAGAGGCTTGACAGCAGCCTCAGCCACACCCATTCTCCGGCTTGAGATGCATTTTTGGTGTTTGTGAGGGAGAGTGGTGCCACCAGAGTGTACATGCAGTGGTGCCCTGTAGGGGGCAAGAGTACGGTGGCTTGGTTGGGACATTACCTTTCCTCTTCCATGGGGGGGGGGACTGCAGTTAAACTCTGCAGCGGGCTGATGTTCAGCCCTCTGTGGCAATGGTGCATTCCTGAAAAACAAAGAGGTCTGATGGGTGTTTAGCCAGTGGTAGCACTGGTTGGAGCCCATGGCATTCACCAAAAAGGAGCAGAGACCCCCTACTCTCAGCTGTTGCCAAAGGAAAGGATGGTTAGGCAACACAGTTGATAGCAGAGACACATGTGATAATTCTGAGGGGTCAGGAGGCGGGGGGTAGAGACATGAGACAAAGATACAGCATTAATACATTGTGGCATGGAATTACTTCCCTTACCTTTTCTCACCTGTGTGGAGTGCATTGTGTTTGCTTCCCTGTTGGTGTGGTGAGGTAGAGGTTCCAGTTGAGAGTGAGTGAGTGAGTGAGTGAGTGAGTGAGTGGTCCTTCTTCTGAGGCAGACTCCCTGCAATAAGGATTCTGAGGAGACAAGTGTTAACCAAGTATCTTGCCACACATGTTGTTGGTGCAAAGTGCTCCCTTTGTGCTCCAAGTGCCCTTTCACAATGGCTTTCATCACCAAAGTTCCCCTCTGAGAGACCAGAGAAGTATGTCCCATGCCGCACATCTTCTCATCTGAACTATTGTATCCCTGGCAAGGGCTTTAGTACTGGGGTGAATGTGCTGTGGTTGGCTGGCAAATGTAGTCTGTGTCCTATGGTCCATCATAGGAAAGTAGGTGGGACAGGAGGTGGCAGGAGGTTCACTTTTCTGGTGTTTTTCTCTTCCCCATTATTCCTTATGAGCTTACTCCTACCTATGGCAGCTCTGTCGGCATAGCATTTTTCTGGCATCAGGAGCATGTCTGTGTATGAAAAAGGGTTAGGATATGGTGTACATGCATATCAACTACTACTCTCATATGTCACACCCCAGTTTCCTCCGTTTTGGCATCTCTGCTGGCAGGGTTGCACTGGCATCCAAATGATATCTGAGCTACACCAGCGCAGTAATTTTTTTCCTGAAGTTGTGCTGCATCTATGGTGCATGAGTTGGCAAGGTGGCTTCTACACTGGTGGGGCTGTTGTTGCGCCAACGTACATGGAACTACAATGGTATAACTTGAGGATACGATTAGGCCTTAGTTGACACTTGGAAGCATCTCCACTCCAATGTTTGGTTCTTTTTCAAAATAATTATGTATTACTATACTCTGAACCATACTGGTTCCATACTGAACCATACTGAACCATACTGATAATACTCATTATGTATTAGTATACTCTGAACCATACTGGTTCCATACTGAACCATACTGAAACCGCTGAACCATAAGCTGTCGATCTAAAGGTTGGCAGTTCGATTCCCGCGACGGGGTGAGTGCTCGTTGCTTGGCCAGCTCCTGCCAACCTAGCAGTTCCAAAGCATGTCAATGCGAGTAGATAAATAGGTACCGCTTGCGGGAAGGTAAACAGCGCTTCGTGTTCCAGCTGCATGCTACGCGCTGCGGCAAGGAGAGTCATGCCGGCCACATGACCACGGAGGCGTCTTCAGACAACGCTGGCTCTTCGGCTTTGAAATGGAGATGAGCACCACACCCTAGAGTCGGACACGACTGGACTTAATTGTCAGGGGATACCTTTACCTTTACCTTTTTATACTCTGATTTGCCAGCGGGTGGCGCAGTGGGTTAAACCACTGAACCATGAGCTGTCGAACGAAAGGTCGGCAGTTCGAATCCGTGCGACGGCTCCTGCCAACCTAGGAGTTCGAAAGCAAGAAATTGCAAGTAGATTAATAGGTACCGCGTCAGCGGGACGGTAACAGCGTTCCATGCACCTCGGTGTTGAGTCATGCCGGCCACGTGACCATGGAAACATCTTCGGACAGCGCTGGCTCTTTGGCTTTGAAACGGAGATGAGCACCGCTCCCTAGAGTCGGACACGACTGGACTTAATTGTCAAGGGATACCTTTACCTTATACTCTGATTTAGTTACACTCTTAAAATGACTCCAAAATAGATTTTTTGCAATTTCAGATTGTGCATTAATAGTCTCTTAATGAGCTAACTTAACATTTTTACTTAGATTTTACAGTGTGCTATTAAAAAAGTTGTTGCTCTAAGGATCAGTTAAAAGAAAAAGGTTAGAGCAGTGTTTCTCAAACTGTGGGTCGGGACCCACTTGGTCTCGTAAAGCTAGGTGGGTGCTGGTAGAGTGTCATTTTAAAAAGTGGGTCCCGGTGCTAAAATGTTTGGGAACCACTGGGTTAGAGCAATATTGTGCAAATGATAATGAGACTGTCACCATGGGCAACCCTGTGGGATGCTATGAAGGAATGTGCATATCCATGGAATATGCATAAGTACCGTATTTTTCGCACTATAAGACGCACTTTCCCCCAAAAAAACATAGGGGGAAAAAGCGTGTGTCCTATGGTGCGAAGCCTGAGCTTGGGGGCGCTTCGGGGAGGCCTGCAGAGGCTCGCTTAATTGTCAGGGGTCACCTTTACCTTTTAATCACATCTAGGATTGCACTGTTATACAGTAACACCTTGTGCTTTTTAATAGTATCAATAATGTTGCAATTCTGCTTATGGTGTACAGGACTTGGTTAGCTACGATTTTTGAATTGTTCCAAAATTCAAAAAAATCATTGTCAGAGACTGATTCATTTTAGTTATGACAGCTGCTACTGACATTTTCCTAATAACTGCCTATTAACTTTACTATTCCGGAAATGGCCAAAAATCGCTGTTT
The DNA here is from genome assembly GCA_026170595.1 of Plestiodon gilberti rubricaudatus. Lineage (NCBI taxonomy): Eukaryota > Metazoa > Chordata > Lepidosauria > Squamata > Scincidae > Plestiodon > Plestiodon gilberti. The sequence goes on along the minus strand of JANXHW010000001.1, from coordinate 230,770,865 downwards.
GGGGCCGAAGTAAACATCGGGGAGGTCTGCAGAGGCTCGCGCAGGCCTCCCCGAAGCCCCCACAGGCCTCCCCGAAGCACCCCCAAGCCCAGGTAAGTACAAACGTTTTTTTCTCTATTTTATGCTCCATAGGATGCATGCATCCTATGGACCGATGCGTCCTATGGAGCGTAAAATACGGTAAATATAAAGCTCTTCAGAGACAATCCACTAATTTTCACTGGAAGCTTTACATAAAGCAACTGATAGTAAAGTTAATAGGCAGTTATTAGGGAAATGTCAGTAGCAGCTGTCATAACTAAAATGAATCAGTCTCTGACAATGATTTTTTTGAATTTTGGAACAATTCAAAAATCGTAGCTAACCAAGTCCTGTACACCATAAGCAGAATTGCAACATTATTGATACTATTAAAAAGCACAAGGTGTTACTGTATAACAGTGCAATCCTAGATGTGATTAAAAGGTAAAGGTGACCCCTGACAATTAAGTCCAATTGTGTCCGACTCTAGGGTGTGGTGCTCATCTCCATTTCAAAGCCGAAGAGCCAGCGTTGTTCGAAGACGCCTCCGTGGTCATGTGGCCGGCGTGACTCTCCTTGCCGCAGCGCGTAGCATGCAGCTGGAACACGGAGCGCTGTTTACCTTCCCGCAAGCGGTACCTATTTATCTACTCGCATTGACATGCTTTGGAACTGCTAGGTTGGCAGGAGCTGGCCAAGCAACGAGAGCTCACCCCGTCGCGGATTCGAACTGCCAACCTTTCGATCGACAGCTCATGGTGATTACTGAGAAATAAATCCCAGTGTGGGGCTTACTCTCAGATAAGCGTGTCTTGGATTGCGACAAAGGGCATAATTATGAATGCTATTCTAGCCTGTATGGTGCAGTCTCCCGATTCTACTTTAACTGAAACATTTACAAGTCTTGAATCAAAAGCATCAGTCTTTATTAAATGTTGTTGAGGTTTCAGAAGAGCTTAAATTGTGTTTTCTAAACTTAAAAATTGCAAACCTGCTGAGATTGATGGCTTTGCATCTGAGCGTTCTAAGGCATTTGCAGAGCCCTTAAATCTATGGTTACTTTTGCTCTTTAATGGTGTCTTCAATGGAGATGCGGTCGCATACCCTTGGCAATAAGTCAGCTATAATGATCCCAAGCCCACTAGGAACAGGGCTGGGCAGCATGTGCCCCCGCACTGCCTGAATCCCCCCCAAATGCTGCCTCTGTGTGTGCACACATGTGCACAGACCTCCATGGATGAGGGGCAAGGGCGAGCGAACAAGTGGGGTGCACCCTTTCCCCCTCCTTTTTACTTACGAAGAGCGCTGTGTGCAGCCTCCCTGCTCTGTGCCACTTCTGTTTGAAATGAATGGGAGCAGTGTGTGCTACACTACATACATAAAAAGTATATAGTATGCACTGTATACATTCTTAAAGTGATATGTAGCTTAATTTTCAGAAATGTTGAAAGCTTACAAATCTCACAACAGATTGTATAAACTGGAAGGGCTCACACTTTTGGATATTTTGCCAAAAAATGCTTTCCTCAAAAACAATTGTTTGCAAAATGTCTTATAAAGCCAATAGCTCTTAGTTATCACCTGTCTTAATCGGTATACCATACATCAGTGGTTCCAAACTTTTCGGGCAGCATACCACCTCTGGGGCCACTGTTGCACTGCGTACCACCGGAAATAAGTGGCAATGATGTCATCGCCACTTACTTCCGGGTTTTTGGCTGTGCCGGAGCCCTGAAAACAATGATAAGAGAGTCAGGACGGGTAGGCATTTCCCAGTGTGGAAACCCATGTGCTTGAGCTCTGCCAGACACCCAGTACCACTTACCGTCATTTTCAGGGCTCCAGTGCAGGGTGGCCATAATGGCAGCCGCCATTTTGCTGCCCAAGTGCTGGCAATACCACAGATTGGGAACCTCCTATTATAATCTATTGTACAGATTACAATAAATAAAAAATGTGGAATCTTTGATATTAGGCTACCAGTAAATACTTTTCTAATCTTTAAAAAGGAAAGAATTACTTCACACGGTATCATGCTAACTAGGTCAATACACAATCTTGTTATACTTTAGTAAAGGTAAAGGTATCCCCTGCTTGAAAACCAGTCTTATCTGACTCTAGGGTGCGATGCTCATCTCCATTTCTAAGGCTGAAGAGCCAGCGCTGTCTGAAGATGCTTCCGTGGTCATGTAGCCAGCATGACTAACAGAACACTGTTACTTTCCCGCTGCAGCCGTACCTATTTATCTACTTGTAATTTCTTGCTTTTGAACTGCTAGGTTGGTAGGAGCTGGGACAGGAGACAGGAGCTCGCTCCATCACATGGCACTCGGGTCTCGAACTGCTGTCCTACCGACTTTCTGGTGTGCAGTTCAGTGTCTTAACCACTAAGCCACTGTGGCCCACTGTTATACTTTTATTGTAACATAATTTGAAGATAACATTGTAAAATTAAGTAAAATATGCAAAGAAACAGAAATTAGAGTTATTTTCTTTAATATTGAACAACCAAAGCTTCTCTTTTGTACATAATCCAATTCAAGATAATATAATTAGCACTTCCAGCATGGACAGTCTGTATTTACAATCAGTGAAATGGGAAGGGAAAGCTAAAGAAGATGAATCTCCAACTTGTGTATGAAACACAATTCAAAACGTAATATTTACAAAGGTCTCAAAATTAAGAACTCTTCTGTATACAAGAAACAATTAAAATTGTTCTGCTTACAAAGGGTTTTTGAAATGATGATTGTTGTTATGGTTTAAACATTTGAAATCTTCGGTAATGCCTTCATTGTTTTTGCGTGACTTTAAAATTCACTCCAGTATTTCTATAGTAGCTGCTGCTTGCACGTAGTCTGGAATCTGATGTAAGCATAAGCAAGGAAATTTAATATGAAGTTCTAATTCCATAGTCCTGGATAGGAAATTAGTCCAATTGATGGTATTCATCTGTTCCCAAGGTTTATGTACAGAAACGTTATACACATGAAATGTTCTTCACTCTTGCATAAAATATTTGTAGAGTAGTGGTGAGCAAGAACACATCAAACTTTTTATGGGTTCAGCTGGTACGGACTTTTGTTGATTGAAAATAAAATGTATTTCATTCTATTGTTCCTTTAGCTGTGTTAGAAGTTAATCATCAATTCCTGGTGTTTCACCTTGTTGTATTCTGGAAGCTATTCTAATGGCTTCTTCCAAAGACTGCTGTTCTCCAAGCTGAAACAAAGTACTGTATATGTTAAAACAATCTACATTGAAATCCATTTTCAAACATAAACCAAAATGTAATTTTAATAAACATTTTGTACACCAAGTTTAATCAACAGATATTAGAGAACTTGTATATCATATACAGCCCAATCCTATGATCAGGCTGCACAGCTGGAACTACGCCATTGCAAAATGCGACGCCATATAATGCACAACTGGGTCGCTGTCCACGTGCACCACCACGGCAAGTGGTGCCAGCTGCATAGCAGTGGCCTGCCAGGAGGCGCCAGTAAGTCCACTGCAGGGGCAAGCTGTGGACAGTGAGAGAATGGGAGAACTAGGCACGCAACTGGGCGTGGAGGTCCTTAACATCCCCCATAAAAATATCCCACAAGCTATCAGAAACATCACCCCTGATGATACTATAGCACTTCTGGCTACCAAGCTTTGCCATTCTATCCTCATCGAACAATTATTTCAGGTTCAGAGACAACTTTTCTCTTCAGAGACTCACAATGGAATACACATGGCTCCACAGTATGTTGACATTTTCATGACTAATGGGCAGCTCAATCCTGTGTAAGATACGGTGGCCGGCCACCGTATCCTATGCGGGTCCCGGGCTGCCCCGGGGCAGCCTGGGTGCACCTCGAGGGAAGGGGACGATCGTCCCCTTCTCCGGGTGTAAGCAGCAGGACGCTCAATGGGCCTCCTCAAATGTACACGAGCTCCGGAGCTCCCCCCCTCACTGTCTGGTCCACCCTCCCCCAGCTGGTGTAGGCCTTACCTGCTCCGGTGGGCGCAGGGATGCAGGGTAAGGGCCGTCAGCCTCTGCGCCGGCGGTCCTTATTCACTAGGTGCTGTAAACATGCTTTTTGTGTGCGTTTACAACACCCTGCGCCTGGGCGCGCACTCCCCAGCGCACTGTTGCACAGGATTGCGCTGTTAAACCAATGGATCCTCAGCTCCTGTCCCCTAAACTTTCTCCTCTATTTGAGGTACACTGTTGACATCTTTATCATCTGGACTCATGGGCAGAAGGCCTTTGAGAAATTCTACCTGGACTTCAACAACTTCCACCCCATCATCACCATGTGTAGGAGGTTCAATGTAGCAGTCAATGTACAAGGCTCACCTTCTGCTCCACCAGAAACCCAGTAAACATTACACATATTTATATGCTTCCAGCTTCCACCCATAACACATCACACGATCTATCTATAGCCAAGCCCTATAATACAATTGCATTTGTTCCAGCTCATCAGACAAGGATTCACACCTGAAGAATTTACAGTAGGTATTCCTAAAATTACAATACAGTATTTGTTCAATGAAATGAAATGACAGATTGACTTAGAGAAAACTGGTACCTAGGAATAATCTACTACAGGACAGACTCAAAGAGAAAGTAGGGGCGGGGCTATAAGTAACGCTCCGTCGTAGTGGAGGCAGCCCCGCCCCCTCACTGTCTCTTGCCTGCTGCTTTCTCTGCAGGGGACTGGCTCCGACAGTGAGGGGGTGGGGCTGCCTCCTGCTCGCTCGGTAAAGAGACTACGACGGAGCGTTACTTACAGCCCCGCCCCTACCGAAGCGACGCCAGTGGTGACAGAATACCACTGACCATCACCTTCAGCTCTTTAGCTACCTAAAACCAATCCAATGTATCAGTAGTGACCTACAGGTCAACCTGGACTATGACACTTATAATTCACAGGCCTTAGGTGGTAAGCCTCCCCCACCACCTGAAACAGCTACTAATCAATACCACATAACACAGACAAAAAAGGGACCAAATCCTGCAGGAAACCCAGAAACCCATATTCACTCAATCAACATTATCAAAGGACCAAACAACATCTGTACCATCAGGGGCTCATTCAGTTGCTCATCCTCCAATGTGGTATACACTATCACTTGCCAACAATGCCCTTCTGCTCCCTACATAGGACGAACAGGCCAGTCTCTACATAATATGGTAAATGGACACAAATCTGACATTAAAAAATGACAACATTTAAAACCAGTGGGAGAACATTTCAATCTTTCAGGACACTATTGCCAACCTGAAAGTCACCATTTTACAACAGGGAACTTCAATGGGAGACTCCCATGTAAAGCTGCTGAACCACAATGAACAGGAGACTTGATTCAGTCTGTTTTGGCTTGAACAAAGAAGAGGTGTATATTCTCATTTCACTACACCTGCTAAAGGTACTTATTTAACAGTCAAGAAGACTATTATTGTTGACAAATATCACCACACTTATCTCATAAGAACATAAGAAGAGCCCTGCTGGATCAGGCCAAAAGCCCATCTAGTCCAGCTTCCTGTATCACACAGTGGCCCCACCAGATGCCTCAGGGAGCACACAGCCAACGAGATAACCTGTTTCGATCACCTGTTTCATCACGTTGTGATCATGATCTCATGATTTTGCCTCAGATAAGAATAGTCACCCACTATTCTGACGTAAAATAGTGTCAGAATAACACTATTCTGGTGTTACCGGAAGTGGGCTTCGGAATACAATTGGCGCCGTTTAGAGCCTTGGGGACTGGCAGCCCCCCCCCCCGGACCCTTCGAGGAGCAAGCAGGACAATCAGATATGTAAGAACAGCATTTCTGGGTTGGAGGCGGGTGCGATCCTGGAGTGCTTCCTCCAACGTTCGGGCTGGTCACCACCCCCTTTAAGGGGATATCGGCCATGCCTAAAACAGTGGTGGGTCGCGACCCACCACTTTGAGAAACACCGTTTTAAAGTAATTTTCTAAAATAGCCTGATGTGCAGCACAAGCCTACGCAAGCTTACTCAGACGTAAGCCTTACTCTATTCAGTGGGGTTTATTCCCAGGTAAATAGAAACAGGATTGCAGTCTTAAATGTTTAAAAAGGCAATAACTTTGTAAGGGGGTCCGGATCGGGGACCCTGGCAGCAGGGTGTCAAGGGCCAACCCCGAGTCTTGGGGGCGTCAGACTCTGGGGAGACCTCCAGGCCGAGCCCGCAGGGGCGTATCAGGATGCCTTAGAAGAGGCCTCAGAGGGACCCCAGGTGAGAGGGTTGCCGCACCTGATTCCTCCTCCTGGAGCCGGTTGCAGGAGGCTTGCCTGGCTGTCGCTCCTATTCTCCAGCCAGCCTGCTCGCAACTGACTCATCCTTGGCCAGGCATCCCTTATATACCCTTCCCAGCTCCCTGGTCCCGCCTCCCCAGGCTCTGATCCAATCCCACCACGTCTGCTTGACAGGCAGGGTTGAGTCTCTCTTCAGGATCGGTACCATCCTGGATTCCTTCCTTGATGCCGGCATCTGCTGGGAGCCACGACCGGGGCCTGCATTGGCCAGCTGGGCTACGGGTCCGCTGCCCCTCGGTGGCTCCCTGCCAGTTCCTGGGGGCAAGAGTTGCTCGGCTGGGTCGAGGGCGCCCTGTTCCATGGGGTGGCGACGGCCCCCGTCCAGGTGCGGGGTCGGCGCCTGCAAGTCTGGCCTCTCCCCCGCTGTCTCAGCCTCAGAGGGCATCGCGCTGCTTGGGAGACCTCCTGTTGATCGCGGGAGGACGCTGCAGTTGCTGCTGTTGCCTGGTTCCCGTGCAGTGTTCTGGGTAAGTATGGGGCTCGCCCCGAGTCCCAGACAAACTTCATCGAGCGGCATTCTAACACTTAAGAGTATGCTGCTCAGAACACTGTGATGAACAGCTATAGGCTAAGACTGGCTGCACTAGAATAGGCTATTCAAGTGGCTCTACACAAGCAACACCACATACACATACATCTAAATAAATGGCTTGGATCCCAACTAACCACTCTGCAGGTGGTATTTCCTTCCATGAAGCACAGCTCTCCTTCCATTCATGGAAAGAGCTACTGGGAATGTAGCAGTGAGTTGGGATCCAAGTCACAATACGTAACATACAGATGAACATGATTTTATTGAGAGTTAAGCAAACATAAGCTTACATAATAAGCAAACATAAATTAAATGGTTAAAAGTAGAAAAATAAATTAAACAAAGAGCTGAATTTCATGGAAATAAAAATGAAAACCTGGCAAGGCCTCCTCCTAATTCCACTTACCTGCACAGCAATTTGTGTTCCGTTGGAAGTAGCTAACAATGTAACAGGTCTAGATTCTGCAGTGACTAAGTGATGCCCATGTTGCTGGTGTCCAATTTCTGGTGAAGCACTATGGAATGCTGCTAAATCCTGAGCCACGATGGCAACCTTCATAATACAAAAACTAAGTATTTGAAATCTAGATATTTTTTCATTCCTTTCAATTTTGTTTCATCCATGGATCATTCTCAGCATTTCTAAATAGTGTATCAGGTTTACTAGGTGCATAAAGCCAGCTGTAGGGGTACAACTTTCACCTCTTGGAGCCAAATGAACCTGCCTCTTGAACCTGCCATAGCTGCCTGCCAGTGTGGGAAGGGAAACAGTCTCTGCTCCTCCCTCCAGCAATGACCAATCTGAGAGGCTTCTAAAGGAAGGCTTTTATACTACTATTAAGCTATTAGGAGAGGTGGGACCTGGGGAAAGGGAACATCATTCTAATCTAGACCGACCCTTGGACCCCCTGCTCCTGAATCCTTACCAAGCAGCTGATCAAACAATGCAAGGGCAGGAGCAGACAACATCCTTCTGCCAACACATCTTGTTCTCTGGATTGGGGCCACAGTAGAGAACTTTATAACCCGAATTCCTACACAGCTTGCTAACAGGGTATTTGTTAATTACTAAACACACAAATTGTTTATAGTTTTAACTGAATAGGTTGCAAAAATCTCAAAAATCTTTTGTGCCACTAAACACAGGAACATTGTAATCCTATGCCCCGATTCCGTAGCACTTGCTCAACATGCCATGGAATTGGGGCATAGGATTTTATTTGATAGAACACAGGTTTTATTCAATGAAACTAGACACAGACAGAGACTGAACCTTGAGGCTGTAGCAATTTCGCAGAGGAAACATCAATCATTGCTTAATAGACAGCAAGAACTTTGTTAACAAAATTTGGATACCTATTCTAAAGAGTAACAATAGTATACGATGGTGGTCGCTTTTACTCCAGGACTTCGTCGGCTCCCGTTATTTTACTGTTTGCAGCCATATGATGTCTGGGGTTACCTCCGGTCAGCCTCATTGAATGCTTCCGGCGTTAATTACTCAGTTTTCTGTTTCCCGCGCTTTTCTACGCTGCTTTCTTTTTAGGTCAGCATCGTTCTCCACTTGGTAATTTCATCTCACAGTCTGTGCACTGTGTTTCCTTGATAACGTCCTTAGCGTAGGACAAAACGTTGGACTTCGGAATTTTTATTACGTGTTGGTTCTCTATGATTTTAACTGTGTGTAATTGTATGTATGTGCTTTTAAACGTGTTGAATTCTCCACGCATTTTAACATTTTTTAAAGAATTTTACATGGCTTCTGAACCTATAAATTCGACCTCTTTTGAAAATGTATATATATGATTGTAAAAAAAAAAAAAAAAAAAAAAAAACCAAACCATCAGGGAGTTTGGGAAAGCCTGCCCACGTAAACCACCTTGGATTAAAGTCAGAGGAGAAATCCAATGATCAAGAAAGGCGGTATATAAATACTGTATATTATTATAGATATATATTATTAGCCTACTTTGTCATAACAAAACTCAGTGATTGTGTAGATAACACCATTCTGTGCATTGCCTATTTACAGATATATTTGTGTCTATATTTAGTTATATTTTACCTGCTGTCCTTCAGTGCCCTCTGCTGTGACCATTGCAACAGAATGTGTTCCTGCAGAAGAAATAACGGCATCGTGGGCAGGGACTGTGATGGTGGTGCCATCTTGTGTTACCATAGTGATAGTATTTCCAATGGCTTGCATGTCAGCCTGAGATATGTTAACCTAAAACATAGAACATAATTGTTTAATTAAGCTGATAGCATTATGTTCGAGTCCTACAATACTGTGCATTTTCAGCCAACTATGTGCTAAACCCCTCCAACAAACAAGTAAAGTGAAAATCAGTGTTTCAAAGCATCAGGGAGTAGACATATTTTAACACAAGAAAAATATTAAAGTTGAAACTTTCCTAAATACATTACACTGTTTGAGACCGTATTGTAGTTTTCCTTATTAAGATAGTGCCATATATATTAGGCTAGTCATGAAATTAAAACAACCAACTTTACAGCAAGACATCCTTCTAGTTCAGTCATCTAATGGTCAAATAAAAAAGGAACACAGGATTCTGATGGAACTTTCTGTTGAGTGAAACACAATATTTTTTTCCTCCCAGTTCTAGTTGACTGACTGAAACCTATCCTCATAGTAGTACTGAATGAACATTTATTTCTGCAATGTATAACCACTAAGGCAGTGTTTCCCAAACTTTTTCAACCTGCGGCTCCCTTGACTATCAGTGGCATAGCTGGGGGGGGGGGGGAGAACCTGGGCGCCAGGCCTCTGAGGGGGGTTGCCATTTAATAATAATAAATTATTATTTATTATTTATTGAATTTATATCCCACCTTTCTCTCACACAGGGGAACCCATTTTTATTAGGGTGTGTACTGTACTGTAAGGGTCTGGGCGGAGATGAAATGTTACATTTCTGTGAATATTTTGGGATTATGTTTATTAATTAATTATTATCATAAGATTATACGTAACATGTTTGTTGAGACACAAGGGGTGTGTGTGCAAAAATGTCATGGTACACTGGACCCTAGTTCCTCCTCTGTTGACCATTGGTGACCATTGGCCGCGGCTCCCCATTACATTATGTTGATGCCTGCCAATTGGCATTGCACTATGTTCTGAGAGGATTCCGTGGCACTCCGCGGCTCCCCTGGCTGGTTTCCGCAGCTCCCTTGGGAGCCATGCCTCCCTGTTTGGGAACCACTGCACTAAGAGTACAAAATCTAGCTTTCTGCAGGACTGTGGGCCAGTTTGGACTATACTTACCCTGTCCAACTGGCCCCATGCATTAAATGACATGTACATTTATAGTGTGGGCATGTCCTGGCCCCTCCTCTTCCTTCCCCTGCTTTATACATCTCCCCAATTGTGCAGGAGGGTGTCATCCCAACTGCCCCCTGCTGTACCATGCTATTTAGCAGCGCATGTAGGCGATTTGGATGGACTGTCCCCCTGCGCCATTAGTAAGGGGAAGCAAGGGGAGTGGCCAGGATGTGCGTGTGTCATTAGTACTCATGTTATTTAACATGTGGGGCTGGCCAAACAGGGTTAGTATTGTTCCACCCCTGTGCGGGCAACTAGCACTTAATACTTTTAAATCGGAATCAGAGACAGTTGTATGGCTGACACTGTAAAACCAGAACCAACTTACATACTAATCAAATATTATTTATGGTATGTTTACTCAAAGGTAAATCCCAATGAATTCAATGGGATTTACTCCCAAGTGCATATAGGATTGCAGGTTTAGGATTTTAGGAATTCTAATATTCTAAATTCTTAGGAATTCTAATATTTATGTGTATACTCAAATGAGGTAGCATCATCCCTAATTTTTAAAGCCATTTTGCAGGGATGACTTGAACATGGTGAATACTTACATGCTGAGTTCCATCTTGGGAAATAAGTGCCACTTGCTGACTCAGCCCTGTCTGAGTCACTGTAGCAACCTGTGCAGAAACGACATCTCCCTCTCCCTCTACACCTGTTACATAGGTTATCTGAGATCCTTTGAGAACATCTTCACCTTGACCTGTTTTGATTAAAGGAAGATAGGCTTAGTTCTCATGTAGCCTATGCTACAAAATAAGGAGAAAACAAATCATGCATGGAAAAGATATTTCATAATATAACCTTATATCATGTTGGTATTCATATCATGCTTGCATAGGTTATAATCTAAAAGAAAACAATACTATTATTTACTTTTTGTTAAACATTAATCTTTGCCTACTAGCATCTGGGCACAATCATCATCAGTGGCTTATTCAAAGAATTATTCATTAATGAATACATTTTCCTTCTAAGGAGAAAGAGAGCCCCCATTGTGTGACAAGTGATAAAACAGTGTAATTATCTAAAGAAATGTTTAACCCCAGCCAAATGTAAACTATCATCCTAATCTTCTTTTTGTAAGTAGTCATTAGAGCCCAACAGTTTAAACAGACTTAAGTGTATACTATATCAACTACAGGGCAAGGACCCAGTCCCTCCCCCCCCCCCCACTACAGTCAGACTAAAAAGAAAAAAGTACGTTATGAATGTAGAAAGCCAGCAGAGTTTGGCTCAAAATGGAAATGAACAATTCTTACAATGTAGGGAAGTAACCAACAGGATTTCCCAAGGTTCTGTATTGAGACCAGTATTATTTAATTTATTAACAAAAGATGTGGAGTCAAGCTAAAAAGCTAAACAGTGAAGCAGCCAGGTTTTGAGGTGACATCAAACTGTTTAGATGGTGAAAATCTAAGCAGATTACAAAGAATCCCCAAACAATCCCCCCAAACTGAGTGAACAGGTTGCAAAATGGCAAATGCAACTCATTAACGGCGCAATACTGCGAAACTTTGGAGCAGCGGAGTGTGTGCTCCGCCACTCCAAAGTGTCATAAACGTGCCACAAAGAACGTTTACAATGACTCAGGAGTAAGGGTTGGCGGCGTGGAGACCAGCAGCCCTCACTCCACCGCCCTCCAAACCCTGTGCCTGCAGCCGACAGCAAGTCCAGTGCCAATAGGGGCAGAGGCGGGGGAGAGGGTGGGCAGGGGCAGCCAGGGGGTGGCCATTGGTGAGTGACTAAAACAAAATGTCAATTCTGTGTGTGGAAGTATTGAAAAAAGGCAAATTCCATGACAGGAGTAAAAAGAAAAAGGATTGAAAATAAGGTGGCCAATTTCATATAGTATTTAATAGAAGTTTATGGTGCAACTACACAGCTCTGGTTGCGCCAACTAAAAAGACTTTCATAGAGCTTGAAAACAGAGCAGAAAAGACCAACCAAAATGATAAGGAGCTGAGGCACCTTCCATACGCAGAAAGGCTAAGGAATTGGGGGAAATAAAGGAGGGGGGGAATGATACATTTTTAAAATGAGACACTTTATAATGATTCCCCCCCCCCTTCTCACACTACTAGAAGTTGAGGTTGCCTAATGAACATGAAGCGGCAACGAATGCCCTGGGGAGTGGGCCGAAGAGTACTGAGAGATCAACACGCTCCTCCAGAGTTTAATTCTGCCGCCTGGCTGGATTTAAATTCAGCGGCTGTGGCAGGTGCCCCCGCCCCTTACCCGTTGCTTCCAGGGGCCGCCCAGCTCTTGTGCCATTTCAGGCACTCCAGAGGCCTAGTTGGTCACGCTTTGTGGCAGCTCTGGGGCAGCCGACCGCCATCCATCGCAGTCAAGATCGGCCGGCTGGACCTCAGGAGTGCCCGAAATGGTGCTAGAGCTGAGCAGCCCCCGCAAGCAACCAAGAAGGGGCGGGGGAGCCCACCGCCAAATTCAAATCCAGCCAGGCAGCATGCTTCTGAATACCAGCTGGGGTGGTGGTGGACACAACTGGGGGAGGGTTTTTGCCTTCAAGCCCTATTTATGGATCTGAGAAAGATTTGCCAATACTAAACTATTCCTAATGCAACAGAAAAACTTCAAAAGAGCCTTGATGGCAGGTACAGTTCTTTAATTCCTTGGCCTTTAGCTCCCATGTGTTTAGCTCCCAGTGCTTTAGCTCCCATGTTCAGATGTACCCTACACATAAAGCATTACAACAGTTCAGGGTGCTAATATGGAAGAACACTTAACAGACAATGAACATCAACCACATACCTGGAGGTGGCTCAAAAAATGCTTCTTGTTCTTCCTCTATTGGCTCTGTGTCATTGTGTGCTGTCCGCTTGTGCATTGCAAGAGTAGAAATCTGCTTGTATGTTTTACCACAGTGATTACAGTTATAAGGTTTGGAATGTGTGTGTACAACGTGGTGTTTATATAAACTGGAATATTCTGTAAACCGTTTATCGCAGCCAGGAACTGTACATACATAAGGTTTCTCCCCTGGACAGAAAAAACACAAGCAGTGAGGAAAGCTGAACTTGAGATGCTGGAAAATCTAGCATCCATACTGCCGATAACATGAAGTACACCAATATATTTCTATCATTATCATGTAGAGTTTTCCTAATTTAATAGGGAAGTTCTGGACCATAGTGCAGTTCAGCTTAGCGGGCTGGCTTTCTGCAGCTAGTGCCTTTGTCTTTTGTATACAGAGCTGCACAATCAACCATGCAATGTGCAAAACCCATTTATAGGTAAAAGTCTATTTCAAGGCCAAAATTTGTAATGTTCACATCATGGCTGTTTGCATTAAAAACAACAGGCATCCAAGCATGCACCAACGTAAGCAAATCTGAGGTAGCTCCTGGCAAGATTTCTACTGTGTAATCTGCATGGTAGTATTTTGATATTTTCTGTCTTAACATTTCCCAAAAACCAACCCTGAAAGCTTTACTGGAAGTGCCATATGTACAAGAGGTCTGAAGTAAAAAATCTGGTAAGATATTTCAAATCCATATATGAACTTCAGCCTCTTACCTCTACAGGTCCAAGACACATGTATCTCTCTTCTCTGCTACTTCCCTTTTCCAATTTTCCTTCTCCTTGTAGACTTCTGTTGACCATCTCCTCTTCCACTATTTCCTCTAGACCAAACCTTTTCCCAACCTTTCTTTTCTATACCCTTGCTTCCTCTAGCCCTCTCTTTCCATTACCTTTTGCTTGCCCTGCCTTTTTTCAGGGTCAGAGCAGAGAAGCTTAGGCTCAGAACAGGTCAGCCAAGCTTAGGTCACAATAACTCTACTAATACCAGTCAAAGATCCTTTTGGTAAGCCAGGCAGCAGAACTACTAGAGGTAGCCATACCATATACAAAGGGGGACAAAGTGCCTATACCTTTAACCATTGTATAGAAGAAGGAATTGAGGCAGGTGCAGCTTTTTGCACCCTTCCATGATGAGCTGCATCTGCCCAAATCCTTCTTCTATATATACAATGGTTAAAGTTATAGGCACTTTGTCCCCCTTTGTGTGTGTGTGGTATGTGTGTATATTACACACACACACACACACACACACACACACAGAGGTCTCATAGAGCACACGCACGCACGCACCCCTTCCCACTCTCCAATTGGAGGCAATGAAAAAAATCCCATTTAATTCAGTAGTCTTTGGGTTAGGCGAAGTTGCAATGTGTTGTCTTAAATGCAAAAACCTGTATCCAAAATAATAATACACTTCAGTTTCCCATTTTCAAAACTGTGACAGGAAGACTTCAAGTTATCTCCTCTCTATTGCAGGCTAAGACAGACAATTATAGGCAAAATGCTATAAAACATAACTCAAATACCTGTATGTATTCTCACATGGTTCTTGTAATTGGTTGCACTGGCAAATGCTCTCCCACATCCTGGTTCTGTACAATAATAGGGTCTTTCCCCAGTATGTGTCCTGATGTGAACCTTCCTTATGTTAGACGTTGTAAATGACCTACCACAACCTTCAAAAGGGCACTTGAAAGGTCTTTCACCTAGGAAAAAGAAAAAAAGTAGGTAAATCAGTATGCAATTTTAAGAAGCATCTTCAGACTCACTTTTTTCACTTAGTTTACACATAAGTCTGCAATTAAGCAAATGTAGACAAAACCCCCCCCCCCATCTTGAACACAATACATTAAGTAGTCTTTTGCTAGGATTAGATGAATTGCCATTTCCATCAGTAAAAACTACATTTAAAGTACCATAAGTTACAAAACTGATTAAGGCTGCATTCCTAAGCACGTATACAGGTGTCCTCCGGTTAAGTTCGTTTAACAACGATCTGCATATATGACGGAGGTTCCCCAGTACAGTACTTTACAAAAAGTCACTGCTGCTTGCCGCCTGAGCCTGCTGCTGATTACAAAATGGAAGCAGGAAGTGCTCATAGCTCTTTTAAAATCCATTTTAATGTGTCTTTTTAAATCCCCAGCCCATCAGCTGTTATGCACTAAACATCAAAGCACTAATCTAGTGCCAAACAGCTGATGTGCTGGGGATTTAAAAGGACAGGTCTGGAGTACTTGCCATTCATTCTCTATTACAGCATTTCTCAAAGTTCTCCCCACGAGGCGGGGAGAACTTACGAGTGCTTGCGGGAGTGGGGCCAGCGGCGGTGGCAATCCCATGGGATCACTGCCGGCAGTGGGAAAAAAGCGCCCAAAAATTGGGGTTTTCACCAGGGGGGTTGGGGGTGTGTGGGGAGACCTGTATGACCCTCTGTAGGCCTCCCCAATCTTCAGATCGTCAAAAAATGGCAATTTTAGACCATTTCTGGTCTTCCAGGAGAGGGGAAACTTCCGGTTCTCCTGGTGGAGAACCCTAACCCTTCTGAACTCAGTGGGATTCTCTCTCTCTCTCTCTCTCTCTCTCTCTCTCTCTCTCTCTCTCTCTCTCTCTCTCTCACACACACACACACACACACACACACACACACACAAGATCAGACTGTAAATGTGGACTCATTCGGGAACAAATAATGGCTATGATCCACAGATGTGTGTGCAACAGAACTACCTGCATAGGAAGAATAGTGGTAAGGCATACACCTTGTATGAAGAAGGTCCAAGTTTCAGACCCTGGCAACTCCGTGTAGGCTAGAGAAGCTCCATCTGAAACCCTGGATAGCCATGGGTGGACAGTGTAGACGACAATACTAATGATTTGACTAAGAATAAGGGAGCTTTCTATGTTCTACAGAAAGGGTTATATTCTAAGGTGTGTCTTCCTTTAGTGGAAGAAACTCCAGGGGACCCTCAGGAGCACATATTTGGGGATGTAGGGAACTGCAGACAGCAGGGGGATCAGCGCGCGCACGCACGCACGCACAGAGAGAGAGAAAATGGAAGAAGTACTTGGGATATAGCCCATGAACTGTTTTTAGCAATTCAATTCAATGAAACCCTGCTTTTTAAAAACAACCTTTTAACCTCAGGGAAGCTTAAATGTATTTCACAGAATCAATGGCACAAGCACCTGAAGTAGCTTGTAGAAACAGAGACTTGAACATATACATATGTCATAATTTGCATGTGTGTTTTCCCATTACTGTACAAAATGCCTACAAAGTGGCCTACCACTTTGTGTGTGTATACATTTCTAAATTGCAGATTAATTTAATTGTTCAGCTTATATGTGCATGAGATAATTCACAAACACAATCAAAAGGTCATTTTGATACTTAAGGAAGAGCTAAACATTTTAAAATGGGGAAAACGTTTTGTACAAATAATACAATGTATAGAAATCCTTTTTAACAGATGTTAGCATTTGTGCCATTTCAGTTTATTTCTTATCTAGGAGAAAATTCTTGAGAGGCAGACCACAATCCCGAGGGCTACTTCAGATAAGCTCATTAACTTGTATATCCCTAATGGAACTTCTGACTTTTTTTTCTTGGATCAGCAGATCCACTCTCCCCATCCCACCCCACCTTTTGGTTCTCCCCCAAGTTTCAAAAGTGGTTTGGTTCATCAGGCAGCATAAGGAATTGTTGCATGGAGAAAAGAAGCCCAAAGTTAAGCTAGCTATACTGAGGTAGTCATATGTTCTCTGGATTGTGGCCATGGCAGTTATCCATCTGTAAATACAACACTACAGAAGAGCAAGTTCCAACTATCAAATTCACCGATGAAGTAATTCTAAGAAAATGCATCTGTTCCCTTACACACAGCTATCTCAAACATAGCTATACTGATCATTATTTAAAACCCTACAATGAATGTTATATTGCTGGCGTACCCTCATGCTGCTGTGCTGTATTTTCTCATTTGCTAAGAACTGTCGAGTCTCTGTACACTGTCATGCCCCAGAGAGAAGCCTAAGAGGGATGGGTGAAAGCACAATTTTTATAATTCAATGTATTATTGAGATATTTATTAAGCACCCCATTGCTATCATACAACACTGGACATTAAAAGGCCTTCAATTAGACCTCTCGCCGTCCAATCCTGTGTAACTCTTGCACCGGTGTAACAGTAGATCCACCGGTGTAAGAGCATTTATGCCAGCGTAACTTGCCGTACGCCGATGGATGCAGGATGGACACCGGCATAACCCCCCTCAAACACCCCCGGAATGCCCCCTGCACCAGCAGAGTTGCGCAGACATCCGTCCCGCGTCCGAACTGTGCATGCGCGGAGTCCGAGGGGGGTTACGCCGGTGTCCATCCTGCGTCCGTCAACGTACAGCAAGTTACACTGGCATAAGTGCTCTTACACCGGTGAATCTACTGTTACACCGGTGCAAGAGTCACACAGGATTGTGTCAGAAAGTAACTATTAACTTCTTGGTACAATTAACTCCTTAGGAAGGTTTGTCAGTTTTCTGCCAAAAAGATGTATGAGTTTTTAAGTGTATATACTACAGTGACATGTTGCCATAGTTTCTATAATCCTTACTTGATGCTATGTATCATATTACAGGCAGAAAACAAGAGAACTGCACTTAGATCCACCCAGCAACAGCCTTTCCTGTTCTGTTAAACATTTGGAACAGAATGTCTGCAAGAATGCCATACAACCTGTTTGTAAAGCCTGCTCTTGATACTTCTCACTTTTTTCAGAAAACAAGTAGCTGGGACATGGCTAGTTTATGTTAGAAACTGGATCAGCTACAATGAAGCAGATCCAAAAGGAAGCACATTCACCTTCCTCGTTACCCTCCCAAGATATTCCATCATCCCACATGTCTAGTAGTTTTCAATCAGAACACTGCATATATTTGCCTAAAGTGGGGGGGGGGGTTAAACAGAAAGTAGTGGGCAGAACTGGAGTACCAAACTCTTTCCCCTCCTGCTGCTTTCTGTTTGCATCTCTTGCTCCTCACTTCTGATAGTAGGATTCAAGGAAGCAAGTTGCAAAATGATAGGGGGGGGGGAGGGAAGAGAGGAGGTTGCAAACAACAAGTGGAGGGGAAGGTTTGGCCTCCATTCCATTTTAAACTGATTTGGCACAACCCATATTCTAAGACACAGGTTGTGATGCCCTTTAGAACAGCATTTCTCAATCGGTGGTATGCGTACCACTAGTGGCACACGGACCGCAGGGAGGTAGTACACAGGTCCCTGGCCGCCAAGATGGCGGCTACGCCAGAGCTCTGGAAACAGCGACACGAGCTTTGCAGAGCCTGCAGAGCTCAAGCACGTGGTTTTCCAGGGCTGAAAAAGGCCCACCTGCCCACGCTTCTCCCCTTACCTTCGCTTTCAGGCCTCCAACGTGGCTGAAAACCCAGAAGTAAGTGACGATGACGTCATTGACACTTACTTCTGGTGATACTTGGTGCGGCGGTGGCCACGGAGGTGGTATGTTGCACCAAAGGGGTTGAGAACCTCTGAGGAAGCCCTGATCCTAATACAGAAGTAACTCGTGCTTGTTCTTTGGGTTCCCTTTTCTGATGCCATCCAACAAATTTAGTTTCAGCCTTCCTCAGGGGTTAATAAATCTTTTAAACAACGTTTTCCTGGCAATATGTTAATTCTTAACTCTGATAAATACTCAGTATTTGTGGAGTAGGTAGATGTATTTGAAGTGTGCTTACATTAGAGACAGATAGGAAGCATGTGTATGACTTACAGCCCGATCCTGTGCAAGTGGCTGGCCTAAAGGGGCTGATCGCTGCATCCTGTGCAATTCCCGGGCTGCACCGGCGCAGCCTCACCTTGTGAGAAGGTCATCCCCTACCTCTGGTGTAAGTGGGGCAGGGCCCAATGGGCCTCCTTAGATACATGCCAGCTCCAGAGCTGGCATGCATCCGGTGAGGCCATATAAGGCCAAAGTACCTGTGTCCAGCGGCGTAGGTCCTGGCACCGGCACAGTAAGCGGAGCTGGCCTCCACACTGGCGCTGCTTACATTAGCTGAGTCATTTGCGACTCCTTAGACCGGCATGGAGCCGGTCTATTTATGCATGAGATTGTGCCGTTAATCAGATACTATCTAATAACTTTGATTTGTCTTTCTTATCTCCAAGGCAAACCCTTCAAAAATAATTTTATTTAGAATAATTATACAAAAACAAATCATGAACAAGGAGGAAACCACTCTGGCAACACATCACTGTGTAATGACTGCACAAAGACACATTGCCTATAAAGTGTCCCTGACAGCATTACCACCATTATGGAAGAAAGCAGAGGAAGGAGTTCCCCCCTCCCATCAACTGTTACCTATGTAGCAACGCCAAAACAGCCAAGGCCAAGTCTCCACACCACACAAACTGATTGTTGCCCTGCCCTGTCCACTTATGCCCATAGTGAGAACTCCAACTAATGCCTTGTTTGTGGCCCTTTCCTACATTTGCAGGAACATATAAGCCCATCAAAGTCCACTCACTGAAAGTGAGCGTGTGGATGGCAAAATGCCTGTATCACTATGTTTGCAATGCTCTTCCTTTTCTGGATTCAGAGGCATGAGCTGCTGCCAGTTTTTCCAATCTGCTGCAGCCACCTAGACATGCTTCACTGTCCATCTGCATTCAAGTCTCACTCACTGTATGAACCAATGAGACAGTGGAAGCAATGCATGCTGTTGCTGCCAAACTCAGGAGGGATAGAAAAACATGTGTGCATGTGTGTGGACAAGACACAGAAAGAAAATATCAAGGGGAGAAACTGGGAGGTGGAAATGCAGAGAGACCTGCAGTGGAGCAGAGAGAGAAAGAACAGTATGCTATAGGGATGCAGGGAGAAAAGGGGTCTTAACAGCAAGTTGGTTGAAAAGAAAACACACTGAGTTAAAAGGTAACAAAATGCATTTCCACAACTACCATACTAAGGAGCTAAACTGATGAGGGCATTCATCAGTGGCAGTTATATTATGAATAATCACAACGAAGCTATTAACTATGTTTTAAGTTAGAAAAAAATGGTCCTTAGGAAGTGTTGAGTTGCACACCCCTGCTCTATGCAACATATTATACTTTCTTATAAGCAGTGACACCGTAAGGGGATTTTTCCACCAATAACTCAGTCATGTTGCAGTAGCAACACAGACACTCTTGATCTGAGATGCATTGCCTAGAACAGAGGTTCCCAATCTGTGGTATGTGTACCACTAGTGGTATGTGGACCACAGGCCAGTGGTACGTTGGCTGGCAGCAGCCAAGATGGCCGCTGCCATCTCAGCCACACAGCACTGCAGTCCGAAAAGCAGTGGCTCAAGTGCGCGAGCTTCTAGCGCATGGAATGGCCCTCCTGCCTGCCCTTGTGCCTTACTGTGCATTTCTGCACTCTGGCGCGACTGCAAACCCGGAAGTGCCGATGACGTCATCGGCACTTACTTCTGGTGGTATATGGTGGGCCCGAGGCCCTCGAAAGTGGTACGCCAAGGAAAAAGGTTGGGAACCTCTGGCCTAGAACATTTTTGCAGGCAGCACTATGGATCATACTGGCTACCTGTCTTATCAGAAAGGAGAGGAAAGGAAAGAGTCAGGGCTGACCCCCCCACCCCCACCCCCCAAAAAGAGGAGCTTTCTGTCCTGCATGCTCAGGTAAATTAGGAATACTACCACCAGTTGACTACTGCTCCAGCTGCTCATACATCTAGAAACAGCTAGACAACCAATCAACAGAGCCATTCAAAGGGTTACCAGAAGAAGAGTAGTATGACACAAGGACTGTCCTGATGGAATTAAATTGTCCTGTGGAAGCTATAACAACAGCACTTGGCCATTGAGATTAGCACTAAAAAGGTTTCAAGTGACTTATTAATGTTGACAGAAACTGGTAACTTTGCTCAAAATTTTCAAAGTGTTATTGTGTAAAAACACTGAAGCTTTCCAAAGAGATTGCTGAAACAGTTAGGAGCTTCAGGAGAACAGGCTTACCATGAAAGCATAAGTAGAAGTCACATCATGATCTACCGTATATACTCAAGTATAGGTTGATCTCATAGATAAGCTAAGGGCAAGTTTTAAGCAAAAAATCATAGAATTTCCTCTGACCCACAGATACGTCGAGGGTAAAACTTAGGGGTATATGAAATTCTTTGAAAATGATTTACCAGTGTTCTGAGGCAGCAACAAAAATTTGGGGTGGGTAAACAAAAAACGGAGCCATTTTACCTTGTTCTGAAGCAGCACAGAACGGAGCTCTTCTCCAAACAGAAAGAAAGGTGAAGGAGCTTATGGGAGTTGTAGGCTTTGTGAAGAGTACAGTATTTTCATAACAGCAGCAGCCCTCACAAAGACTACAACTCCCATAAGCTCCTTCACCTTCAGCTCTGTTTCTGTGCTGTTTCAGAAAAAGGTAAAATAGCTCCTTTACTCACCCCCGTATGTCCTGCTTCTCAGCCCGGTCCCCCTCCCCCCGCCTCACCAAGTAGCTGTTCTTAGAAGCCCCATGTATAAGTCGACCCAGGTTTTCAGGGTTAATTTTAAGGGCATACTTTTTGACTTATGCACAAGCATATACGGTAAGTTAGATTCTAGTCCAAAATTTCCTTTCACTGTACAAAATGTATTATTATAAAAGATTAATAGACAATGGAAGTGCTAAATATGTCACGTACCTGTGTGTGTTCTAATGTGTTTCTGTAGGTCTCCTGATGTCTTGAAGGATTTTGTGCAGTTTTCTTCTGAACATCGATATGGCTTTTCTCCAGTGTGAGTTCGGACATGGCTTTTGAGTCCATAACCTTGAAAAAAGTTTTACGAACAATCTCTTTGTCATAGAATATATGAATGTTCATAAACTTTGTCACAAAAGCGAGACCACTGCTACCCTGCAACTAGTATTCAGAAGCATCTTGGTGCTGAACTCCTATGTGCTATCTCCAGGTTCAGCATCAGGATGCCTCTGAATACCAGTTGCAAGGAAGCAATGGGAGGGAGAGAAATATGCCTTTATCTCCTCCTTGTGCGTTTCCCAGAGACAGCTAGTGGGTCAAGATTCTGGACTAGATGGGCCATTGGCCAGATCCACATCCAGCAGGCTTTCCTTATGTTCTTATACTCTTTTTGTCACTTCTTGCCTTTTCAAACGGGCAAGAAGTTAACGGGCAAGAAGTTTGCAAGAAGCAAACGGGCTGATAGTTAACTAAGGAGTTCAGAGCAGCATACAGCATGTAGAGCTGCTTTGTTTTAGAGAAAGGACAGTCACGATACTCATATTTTACATGTATGGCTGCTCACACACATTTTACCTACATGCCCTGGAAGTGTGCTACTGAGCACTAGGCCTGTGGAATACAAAATGTTAGTGTCCAAAGAGGGCTTCTCTTAACTTAAGTAGATGGTATCAATATACTTGGCAAATCTCAGGCTTGATGTAGGCAATAGAGCAGGCAGATCAATGAAAAAGGGAGGAACCAGCACAAGATCTGTGCCATGGTTTAAAATCTCAACAAGGACTGAAAGGAAGCAAAAGAGTTCTTAGAGGGAAAGGCTGCATCACTGATCTAGAGGACCCACATTGCTCCTCTGTATCATGGTATAACTTCCCTCTCCGGGGCTCCTTATCCTCCTCTTTTTTCCCTTCTCTTCAGTTCCATTCTTTCACTAACAAAAGAAAAGATAATGGCATCTGAAAATCCAATGTGATCCAGGGTATAATTTACTGTCATGATAGTCTTTAACCAGCTCCTGAAAGCTTATTGGTTTTATACGGTTGTGTCCAAACAAGCATGAGCAGGAAGACACTCACAAAGCGGGGAATTTCTTGTCAACTCTTCCATACTGCAGCCTCCTGTGATCCCCAAGCCATTCCTGAGGGTTAGGGGACCCCAGGAACAGAAAGGCATGTGGCAGAGCACCATTTGTGAGCAGGAGCACCTACTCCGGTGAGGTGCTTTTGTCCAAGTTTGGCAGCCTCTACTCTTCCCTGCAGCCTCCCAACATCCTCAGGTCCCCCAACCCTCAGGAGCAGCTTTTCAGGGGCTCAGGGAGCTGCAGGGAGCTGCAGTGGGGAAGAGGGGGCAAGAAAGTCTCTTTCCATGAGCTTCAGCTTCCTTGCCTTTGCACTTGTTTGGAAAGAACCTCTATCTGGAATACTTTGTAATCTCTTTTTACACTCTGTTTTTGTTCAAAGACTGACATTTTTGGAGTACATCCTACTTTTTCTGAATGATAACTCCTTTGCAAGTTTCTATCACAAGATGTGATCCTATATATGTACAAACCCAAACATGTATTAGTTATGGGGTCTATGCAGTCAGATGGGGCAGAACTATATAAAGGAGCAGGGGCACTGCCAGATTGTATTTTTCCTAAATAAACTTTTGGATTATTTCCATCATTTATTTTTATTAGTATAAAAATTGCCAATAAGAAGGTTGTTTACACATTATCATCAAGAGAAAAATGCACACTTAGGAATCTGACAGTCTTACCTGTTGCAAATGCTTTGCCACAACCTGGATGTTCACACTGATATGGTCGATCTCCTGTGTGTGACCTTTCATGTACCTGTTAAAAGACACTAATTGCTTCATGCTGCAACATGTGTTCTTTGATATAATGCAATGTTTCTTTGACCCTTGTACTAGCACCGGGGCCATGTGAGACAGTGCAGTCTTTTCAAAGAGCCCTAAGTACAGCTAGCAAAGGGATAGGGAAGGTGTGGGAAATCAGAGCAGGAAACTGCCTGACCATACCCAACTACCGGAACAAAATCCTCAGTTTGCGTGCCCTGTGCAGTTTGTACTTATGACCTTTTGAGACAGTAACCAATTGCACAGAGGATGGGGGGGGGGGATATTCTGTGGTTTGTGAGACAGTGGCAACCATTGTTCTGGTAGCCAAAACGTATGGGTCCATTCAACAGAGGATTACAGAACATGAGAATGAAAGCCCTCTCTTTTCAGATCTAAAGTAAGCAAGCTCCATTGTCAGAAAGCCTCATAAATACATGGGGATGGGGAGGGGTTGTATCAGAATTATAATAGTTTCTCTTTGTCTCATAATTTTTGCATAATCCTTCCTTATAATCCAACCCGTCCTCTGAGGTCATCGGGGGGGGGGGGGCTGTTAACTGTGCCGCCACTGACAGAGGTGAGGGGGATGGCGGCAAGAAATAGGGCCTTCCACCCCGACTGTGGAATTCCCTCCCCTTGGAATTAAGAACAGCTCCTTTTTGGGAGACCTTTCGGCAGGGCCTCAAGACATTTTTATTTAGGCTGGCGTTTGATTGCTGACAAGGCGGGCGGGCTTTTTTCAATCAAATGTAATGTTGACCCATTGGTGTTTGTTTGGTTTTAACTGTTTTAACTGTTTTGTTTTAATTATTTTTATTGTATTGTACTATTTTAATATTGATTTAATTCTGTAAGTCGCCTTGGTTGCCCTGTTGGGAGAAAGGTGAGATATAAATTCTTTAAATAAATACTCTCCTTGACACAATCAGCTGTCAATTAAGATCACCAAAGCAAAAGTAACTGGGTCACCTAAAATGCTAGTGGCACAAACACTTTTGTACATTAGACATACACATTAAAATTGCCACCTGTCCAATTTCCTGTATGTTTCTTATTGCCAAGAACAACAGGAAGACTTGGGTACCATTTTGGAAATTACCTTGAGATGATGAGCTGTGGTGTACAGTTTTCCACAGCCATCATAGTCACACCGAAAAGCTTTGTCTCCACTTGGCTGTGATTTAGTTGTCACTCTTGTGCTATGGCTTTGCAAGACAATCTAGATGGGAGGAAAGGACAACACAAACATTTTAGGTATGGGTGTGTGGGGTGTGTGTGCTGTGTACAGGTGGGGTTGTGTGTGTACAAATAAAACATCAAGTTCCAGAAGAGTAGAAGCATTAGTAAGAACAAAGAGCCCCTTAGCACCTTAAAAAATAAACTTTATTGTGACATGAGCTCCTATAAGCAAAAGCTTACTTTGTCAGATATAATAACAAGCTAAGAGTTTATAAGGGCACATTTTGCTTCATCTGTTTACTAGTACACAATCCTCACATGCTGTCACTCAAATGCACGGCTTTACCCCAGAAACCCCCAATTTTGTACAGCACACAACAAGGTGTTGTCCCTAGTTAAAAACCAGTATTACAGCCCAATCCTGACTAAGATCCGGCGGGCGGCCCCCGGGCCGCCCACCGGATCCTGAGCACCGGCGGCAACGTTGCCACCGGAGTGGAGGTCTCCTTGGGGAAGGAGACACTCGTCTCCTTCCCCGAGTGTAACAGGGGCCAGGCCCTATCGGCCTCCTCGGATTTCCGCCAGCTATTTTGCTGGCGGAAGTAGAGGAGGCCGTGTAAAGGCTCCGGTGCCTGGCGGGGTCAGGCCAATGACCACCCTCCCAGCCCCGGCGATCCGTTCCCCCCCCGCCCAATGGATCCTAACCTACTGGCCAATGACCACCCTCCCAGCCCCGGCGATCCGTTCCCCCCCCCCGCCCAATGGATCCTAACCTACTGGGTCTGTTGTCGGCGGGGTTGGGTCCGTCGCCAGAGCTGGGGAGGCCGGCGTTGCGCTGACCTTCCCTGCTCCTGAGGTGCAAAATGTGCCGTAAAGCACGTTTGCGACCTGTTCCGGCGCCAGAACACTTGTTCTGGCGCCGGAGTTTACGTGAGGATTGCGCAGTTAGTCTGTCATTTAGAGACAAGACATAACATCTACTGGGCAATCAAAAAACACTGAACACACTACAAGGTGATTAAAAATCCAAATAATCATGGACAGACATCTTGGTTTCAAGAGCAATCAGATTAACAGCCTGATCCTGCCCAACTTTAGGCTGGCAGAGCTCTTGCTCCGCTGACCTAGGATGTCGTAAATGTGCCGTAAGGCATGTTTGACACCCAGGGAGTAAGCGGCGCGGGTACGGAGGCCAGCACTGCTTACTCTGCTGCCCTCCAGTCGCCGTGCCAGCCGACACAGGCAAGGTCTGTGCCGGGCGGCAGGAGTGGGAGCAGGGAGGCGGTCTGGGAGGGAGCTGGGTTACACCGATATCCAACGCCCCTTCCCAGGCCAGGCCAGCCGTACACAGCCTCCCCTGATGCAGTTAAAGAGCTGGCATGCATCTAAGGAGGCCCATTGGGGTGGCCAACCTTTCAGCATGAATGCTCCTGGCCCTTTAATGGTGGTATAAAAAAAAAAGGTAAAGGTGACCCCTGACAATTAAGTCCAGTCGTATCCAACTCTGGGGTGTGGTGCTCATTCCCATTTCAAAGCCGAAGAGCCAGCGTTGTCTGAAGATGCCTCCGTGGTCATGTGGCCGGCATGACTCTCCTTGCCGCAGCGCGTAGCATGTGGCTGGAACACGGAGTGCTGTTTACCTTCCTGCAAGCGGTACCTATTTATCTACTCGCATTAACATGCTTTGGAACTGCTAGGTTGGCAGGAGCTGGCCAAGCAACGAGAGCTCACCCCGTCACGGATTCGAACTGCCGACCTTTCGATCGACAGCTCATGGTTCAGTGGTTTAACCCAGGTTTAACCCACTGCGCCACCCGCTGGCCTTGTGGTATAGGTGAGGTCATTTCAGCAGGTGCAGCTACTTCAGCAGCACCATCGGCAACTGCTGCTGCCAAGATTCTGTCTTCTAATACAACTCTTATGAACTCAGAGGCCCTAATGGTGGAAGGTTGGCCACCCGTGGTTTAAAAGAAACCGTGAAAAGTTGTTTCTGTACAAACGCTAACACTGCATTTTCTGTTGATAACACAGAAAAGGCACAAAAGTCAGAAAGCTGTTCAATATTTTGACGTATATTCTATTTGCTGTGAGCATATGGCCATGTTCTGTCTGAAAAGGAATTGCATCATCTGAGATGTATTTATACAGTGTTTTCCATTTGTTCTTAGAAATACTATTGATATTGGGATTTAGAAAATCCTTTGTATTCTTCCATAGTGTGAAACTCTGCCTTAAGCAAAGACTAGGCTGACTGTTACTTAAGCAGTGTGACATCTGTTTTCTTCTTATATTACTTTGGTGAACATAAGGCTTACTGAACACCTCTTAATTAAAATAAATAATAATACGGAGGTGAAGTAAGGCTATTGTAAATGTGCAGAAAATATTTTTACCTAATAAGGCACTGTATGAAGACAACTACTCAAATCTCAAACAAATGGATTAAATCCTTTGAAAGCCTAGGACACAAATGTGTATTACAGGTGTACAGAGGATAAGAAACTCCTAATTGTGAGAGTTCTTGGTGCTGATCATTTCCAAACAGATTTACCTGGAAGTCAGTTCACAATGATTTTAACGGAACTTACTTCCAGGTAAAAAATATTGGGTTTTTGCGGTGCAAGTCTGAGTGGACCTGGGAAAGTGGATCGAGACCAGGAAGGGGGATAATATTGCCCTCTTCCCTGCCTTGATCTATTGTCCTCCTCCCTGCCCTGGTCTCTGTCATGTTCCTCCCCCTGCCCTGTCCACTACCATCCCCGCTCCCTTAGCCAACTTACTGGCACAGGGGCTTCTCTGCAGGGCGCTGGTGCACCGCCGCTTGCCTCTTGTGGCAGTAGCCTGGCTGCACTGAATGGCATGGCACCTTTTGTGAATGCTGTAAAGCACGCTGTACCAATAGAACGTAAGTTCTGGCGGCACATAGGATTGGGTCAAAAGTCAACGTTTTGTCTTTGGTGGAATTTCCACATCACAGGTATGTCCTCCCTGTTCAGGCATCCATGTGTGAATGTAATACTAGAGAGGAGTAAATATTAACAACATGGGCACCTTCACTTGATACCCCCCACTCCTCCCCCAAGTACAAAGTAACATCTGGCCCAATGCAAGAGGACAGATTGCTTTCCTGTAACTATTGTCCTCCAAACTGTCATCTGTACAGACACAGGGAGTAGAGGTCTGCACATGTACAGAGTAGATCCTGGAGGCTTCCAGAACTTCGTTGAGCATTCTGCCCCTGCTCTCAAGTGGAAAAAATCCATGCACACTGCGAGCTTGAGGGTGGGAAGAATGCACAATCCCTCCGTTCCTTTACGGACCATTCCCTAAGTTCAAACTGTAGCATTTTAAGAGAAATCCAGCCGTTGGAGCCAGATTTGAAGAGGGGACAGTCAGGTAGGTTGTGTGTTTGCACAGATGACTATTCAAAGAATTATTGTTACAGGTAAGCAAGCTGTCCTTTTTCGTGATCTCTGTGTAGTGCAAGTAGCAGAGTCTAGCTAGCTTCCTTGCTAGCCTAGAAGTGGGTGCAGGTTGATCAGGAGATGTTCTGCAGAACAGAGTGCCCAAATCAGCTCCCACATCTTGCCCATGGACCAGCGCTTCATAAAGGTTATTGGTGTAGTAGACCATGTTGCTGCTCTTCAGAGACTTGGGAGCAAAACACCTCTCAGGCTCATGGTGGAGGATGAAACCACTTTGGTTTCAAGGAAACTAGTGACTCCTTTTTAGCTAACTGGTAAGCCAGGGAAGTAGCCTTACAGTACAATCCTATGCATGTCTACTCTTAGTGTAGTCTATTCAGAAGAAAGAAGGATGAGAGGAATTGTCAGTGTCAGCAGGAGAACAGTCTACGTACTGAAGAGACAAGTGCTGTTGAAGTTTGCAGAACTATTGTCAATGTTAACATTGCAGGTTGTGGAACAGAGACAGAAACTACCTTGATGCCAAAGTTTGAGTCAGTGTCAAGGTGGAGACCATGCAAAACTGAATTGTTGCTCCATAGGTATCTCTCTCTATAGGTGGCATGGATACCATAGTTGATGAAGGTTCTCTTGGCCCATGAGCTGCTTGGTGAACATGATGACAGGAAGCCCAACAGCAGTGCTGACCCCTTATCCCCAGGCTGGCTCATGGTGAGTGCCTATGATACAGAACTGGGTAGGGGGAGTATAGATGCTCTGAACATCTTGAAACCGAATCCCAATCAGAGTGAGGATGTGAGGCTCTTGGGCTAAGATACAACCATTGGCGTGAAAATCAATAGAACTGATAGTAAAGTGGGCTTCTACCTCAAGACCAGTTGTGTTCTGGGCTTGACATTTGACAACAACAACATCAGCCTGCAGCCAACAGGAGAGGACAAATGTCTCAGTGTTTCTTGCCCTTAGAGACAGCACAGACCATGACAGTTTGTGGAGGAGGGGAGGAGGCCAGCAATGGCGTTCATGGAATTGATCACAATGAACAGTGAGATTGTTTCAGGGTTGGGGCACTGGCAGGGACAACTTCTGGGACTGGAGACTTGATTGGTGCTAACATGTGAGTCACCAAGATGGAAGGTACTGATGTTAGAGCACCCGCAGGCTTATTTTGCAAACTTGGCTTCTGAGCGATTTTGCTTTCTCTTTAGAGGATCCTGGTATTGGTTACCCACCCAAAGTAGGACTTATGGTGTTTACTATGCTCCTTGTGGGCACTGCCTTGATCCTAATGGCTCTCTGAAGACAGGATGTATGCTGTAGGACTCTCCTGCTTCAAGGAAACCGCTCACAGTGGTGGAGAAAGAGGTGGGTTTGCAGGAAGTGCTGACATCACTGCAGCGCTGACACCACTGTAGGAATGAGGGCCACTTCCCAGTGCACCGACTTGAAGCAAAGCTCCCTGTTCTTTATAATCTGCCTGGACATTTTTTTATAGTGGACGCAGGTGTCCACAACATGGCTCTTTCCCAAACAGAGACAAGCATTGTGCCTATTTGAGGGGAGTACTGCCCCACAGCAGCAACATGTTTTAAAGGTGACCCTGCTCACCATATGATGAGGCAGGGTGTCCTCTTCCAAACTCACTGCAGGGCTCCAGATGTCCCATCAAACCCCTGGCTGGAGAGCAGCAAATGGCACCGCGCCGCGAAAGCCCAGATATGCATCTAGCCCACCCACTGTTCCCTGGGCCACCAAGGCACAATGCTGGAGATGATTCCCAACCTTGCGAGTATGCATGGAGTCTTAGGGAAGGGGCCATGCCACAAGAAGTCAGCTGGCTGGTGGTAGATGCAACAGCAGAGGGGTCCATCTTTGACACTGTAAGGAGTAGGCAGGAACCCCCTCTCCAACTGCTCGCCGCAGGATGAGGGCCTCCTTCCCTGCCAGCAGTGCTGCTTCTAAAACTCCTGCCACAAGTATAACTGTGGATGCCAACTAATATTTGCAAATAAAGAGATAGCAGTTTTGTCACAGAAGATGAAATTGGTTTGAAATTGGTTTGAGATGGCAAGAATTGATAACATTTCCAACTATGACACAAACTGCCCAATCCTATCCTCCACCATTGGCACCGATGCAGTCATGCTGCTGGAGCATGCACTGCATTCAATGGGGGGGGGGGAAATCAGGAGGCCTGCCAGAGGTATTTTTTACTTACCTATGTGTAGGCCCGCTGATGGCCTATGAGTCTCCTCAGACCTACGCTAGCTTCATAGCTGCTGAAAGTCTAAGAAGAAATGGGGTGGAGCAGGTCGAAAAATGGGGGATAGGATCTGGCATGCATGTCTGATGCTGAGATCCTCCCCCTTCAGCCTACTACCCACCCACTGCCCTTCCCCCTCCCCGCCTCAGAATTCCCCCGAATCTCTCCTTCCCAGCGTCCGCCACCAACGTACTACTGCGTACAGAGCTTCCTGAAGTTGCTGTCACGTGTGCCACACCTCTTGCTGTTTGTGGCAGCAGCTCAGCAGCATACAACAGTGGCCTGGCTTTCATGCCGCCATAAAGGACCTTGTGCTGCTGGAATAGAATTGGGGCCTTTGTCTTACAAAACTAATGGCGCAATCCTGTGCAGAGGCGTAGCTGGGGGGAGTACAAGATGACCCCCCCCATGATGCCACAAACCGGAAGGTCCGCCTCCTGGAAGTGGTGTCACTGGCCCGCAGCGGCCCAAAACAAGCCTGGGAGGTGGGCGGGTGGGGGCGACCTTTCACACCGCCGCCTGCCCTCCAGGAGCCTCCAAATTGGAGCCACACATGCCTCCAAAGTGGCACGAAAAATCTCACCGCTGCCGAATTGCCACCGATGTAGCGGCAATGACACCCACTTGTCGCCCAGGGGCAGTCTGCCCCCCGCCCCCCCAGCTACGCCTCTGATTCTGTGTAACTCTTAGACCGGCGGAGCACAATGTGCAAAATGTGCAGTGCCAAAGCCGGTGCTGCTCCCCCCACCCCCAGATCCTGAGGAGTGCGCACTGGGGAAGGCGAGTTCCCCACTGGGCAGCAGAGAGGCAGGTGGAGGGCGGAACGGGGGTGTTCCGGGAGGGGGGGATTAGTCGGCTTGGCCTGGAAAGGGGGAGGGATCGGCAGCAGCTAGGCTGAGATACTATCCCCCTTCCCAGGTCTGCCCAGCATTACAGCGTCTGCTCATTCGAGTTGATCCATCGAGGCACACATTCGAGTAGACCCATCAGGGCGGCTGGGGCTCTACTCGGGGCAAGGGGACAAATGTTCTTTTATCCAGGAGTCCTCCAGCTGCGCTGGTCCTGGGTCCTATGTGTCTAGGATGTGACATGGGCTCTACGCCCGCGCCATAGCCCAGCTAGACAGGATTGGGCTGTAGGACTACAACCCTATGCACACTTTCCTGGAAGTAAGCTCCTTGGAATACAATGGGACTTACTTCTCAGTAAACATGCACAGGATTGCGCTGCAAGTTCCCAAATAAATGTATAAAGTCTAAAATCATAGGAGGAAATGATAACAAAGTAAGGAAGAGAGGGATGTTTTCTCCATTATATAAATATTGCATTCAAATGAGAAGAAAACGTATCTTAGATTATAAGCAATGGATTTAGGAATAAGCAATGGATTTAGGAATGCCAATTCTTGACAAGACATAAGGATTGCCAAGTTCAAATCCATTTAAATCAACAGTTTTGAATGCTAGAACAGTTAGATCAAGCTGGATACATTTTATGTTTTGTAAAGAAAAAAACCCAGGAGGTAGATGACTCCAGAAGGGACCTACTTGACAGTCAGGTCTGAGATCTATTTGGTATTTATTTAGTAGCTACATCGAGAGAAGACATTTATAATGAAAAAGCAGAGTATTAAATAGCCACATGAATTCTGCAATGTTACATACCTGCATTTTTTTATCTTGTTCACTGTCAGCTATCATCCCAGTGCTACTAACGGTGTCACTTCCATCAATAGACACCTAAAAAACAGAAATACAAAAACATGTTTTGAAATAAAGTCATATTGTTATTCCAACTTCATCCAATATCCAACCTTTGTGAAACTGATGTAATAAAATACTCATAAGCAATAAATTAAATAGTTGATTTCCCAGACATTTTAAAAATAAATACAAATACTGTATCCAAAATTGCCATTGGTTTCATAAGTTAGGACCAACTGAAAAAACATCCCCATTTTATTTATATTTTTATACATAAAACATACACAAACATCATGTAAAAAAAATGGTACACTCGTAGGACAACACATCAAGCTCAAAACAACTTTCAGAACTTAAATATATTGATCTGCTTATATAAATCTGATCTGGAAATAATCAAAAGTTCTCATGGCCCATTACAATGTACAAAGATATCAAGGTTCTGGGTTTATCAGTCATGTAAAAATACTCTAGTCCAGTGGTTCCCAAACTTTTTTGACTCGCGGCTCCCTTGACCTCCCTCGCCGTTAGCCGTGACTCCCCATTACAGTGCATGGAAGAAACAGGCACTCTTTACATGCTCAGAGGCACCCTTTCTTATATGTATGTGTATATTCCCAAAACGAGCCCTAAAGTGGATTTTCCATGCTTATGCTGAGCAGCAGCTAAGCCAGGAGTGCGCAGGGTGGGGTTGGGATGCTGCCCTCCCTCCATTGGCAAGCCTGGGTAGAGGGCATTGATGTCGTCTGTGTTAGTCCTATTCATGGCAAGAGAAACATCAAAGCATGGGAGGGAAGCCCCAGTTGCACAAGAGAGAAAGAGAGAAAAAGCTAGCTCCTTTTGGTAGCATCTTTGCAAGATGAAAAACAGATTCTTATACTGCCTGGCAGTTTCCAGGGGGGGGGGGTGTCCCAGCAAATAGAGTGGGGAACTAACTTAGAGGTGGGTCAGAAAGGAAGAAGGAGAGAAATCCTAATAATTAATCAACCAAACTAAACATAGAAATCAAAGACTGTATGTAAAGCAGAACCTGCTCTGCACCATTTTCAATTGCAGTTCTTGCATTTGTTTTGTGTTTGCTTTATTAAAAACATTCAACAGAAAGAAAATACTTTACTTGCAAACCTGCAATGTCTCAGGATTTGGAGAGAAACGAGATGCTGTCTTTGCAGCTCCAGCTCCAAAGTACCGGTACTCAGCTTATCAATAGAGTTGTAAATCGTTCTTTAAAGGGCTTCACTCACGCTGTGGTTAAAAACAAGACGTGGAAACTGCCTACAAACCTGAAGTGTTTTGAAATTAACTTTGAGTGACCCGATGTGAAGAGGCAGCTTTTCCCGATCTTTCTTTTTGCTCTCTCTCTCTCTTGCAAGCAAGAATATGTGTTAATTAAAAGATTAAGGCGACGCCCCTGGCTGTTGGGAGTCGCGCCTCACACTTAGAGAACCTCTGCTTCTAGTCCATGAAACCAATTTGAGACGACGTCTAAATTTTGAAGCTACAGAGATAAGTAAACGTAGGAAACGGGCTTATTAATAAACAGCAGGAACTTTCGTTTGTTGATAAAATTTGGTTTCCGATTTTGAATAAAGCAGCTGGGGAAATAGATAAAGCAGGACGACTTCGCCAGTGCCATATAGGGGGTGCTGGCTAGAGGTTATTCCAGGTCAGCCTGGTTCTGTGAACCTCCGGTGATTACGGTGATTACAGCTGGTCCTTGATGTTCGCACGTTCTGCATGTTCTCCCGTCTTTTCTTCGTTTAAATGACGGTCCCACTCAGCGGCTGCGTTAACATCCTACAGCTTTGTGGCTGCTTACCTGAAGAGGTCCACAGATAGTGGACGAAACATTGTACTGTTGGAAATGTGTGGACTTGTTTTTAAATCTTTTATTATTTTTAAACCGGTTTTTATTGTGTTTTTAACTTAAAGTATTCTTACATGGCTGATAAACCCGGAACCTTCTGAGCTCTCTCTCTCTCTCTCTCAACTTGCATGATATAACTAAAAAATTCTTCAGATGTAGCAACTATACCCACACCAAAAAGCAACTACATAGTATGAACTGGGAGCTCAGAGTCCTTTATCATACCAGCTTCCATGATCTCAAATAAATTATTTTTCCAATCTTCAAGATCATGGAAGTTGCGATGGCCACAGTCAGTTTCTGGCTTGCATAATCTGGTCATATACATCCTACACTCAGAGATCAGGAGAGGTTAAGCATCTGAAAGCAGCATCATGTGAACTATCCCGGGCAGCCCACTCCTGCACAAGTTGCAGCGGCCAGCCTAAATGGCCACGCGCTGCATCCTATGCAGGATGCGGCCAGGGCTCCCTCAGGGGAAGGGGACATTCGTCCTCTTCCCCCGGTGTAAGCGCCGGAGGCCCCAATGGGCCTCCTTGGATGTGCACCAGTTCTTTAGCTGGCGTGCATCTGGGGAGGCCATGTAAGGCTGGCCCGGGAAGGGGACGGGGATATCGGCGCAACATCCCCACCCCCTCCCAGGCTGGCCCAGCAAATGGCCCCCTCCTCCGCCACCACGGCCTACCCTCCCTATGCCCTCCTGCTGCCCAGCGCATCTACCTGCGTCCAGCAGCACGGGAATAGGAGGGTGGCTGAGTGAGCGGCGACAGCCTCTGCACCAGCACCATTTACTCTAGAGCTGCCGCAAAAGTGCCGTACGGCACTTTTACCACACCTTAGGCCGGAGGAGCGCCCATTCCGCTAGCCTAAACTTAGTCAGGATCGCACTGTTAGTAAAGTCTACAGCAGTACTGTATAAGATGACTAACAAGTGCTGTGGTGGGAACGCTTGCAAGCAACAGCTTGTTACCTATGCAAGCCTACTCCAAAGTAAAACAGATAATCTCTAAATATCAGAGACTTTTAGCTGATTCTAGCACAACCATTTCTAGGCTAAGATTCTGGACCATGCTCAAGGTGCATGTGCACATATGTCAATTTTCTCTTCTAGTGGTAATCCATTGCAACTAACGAAATGTTGCTTTAAAGGGGTCCTGCTGTTATGAGTAAAGCTCCCCCCACCTTTTTCCTTAGTTTTCTTTCATCATTATACTATATTATGGACTCTGAAACCAAGCAACATTATTTCATATGTCAACATCAAGGAATGTTAGTGTGCAAAATGAACTGTTTTCCCAGAACCTCTATGCACAAAATGGACAGAATTCTGGCATACAGGCCACGTTTCTCTCAAATAACTCTGTTTCAAGCCTCAAACTCCTGCCTGTGTATGTGATCTCACAGGCACACATCCTGGAAGGAAAAAAAATAAAATCTTCTGACTCTATTTGAATGCAACTTTATAATCCTTTTTACTCGTCTGTATTTACAGTTGGTATTTGTCCTTCTGAATGCAATTCCAGTAACTTCTGTAATGTTGTAACAAAACATCTGCATTTACCTGCATTTTGCATTAACCTAGGTAAACTTCATTTCAGGGTGCCAGACATCCCCCTGGCACCACTGTTTAGTGACATTTGCATTTTAGCTGACACTGTTAACACCTTTGAAGCAACAGGAGATTACCTGTTTACCGACATCCTGCCTGATTAGAAAAAAAATCCCCTTTCCATTCACATCCCAAGTTACCCATTGATACATCAAAACATAGCACCCCAAGTTACACATTTATCCCCGATAGGAGCAACTTCAAAAATCCTTAAAAAGAAAGCTTTTTGCCAAACAAATTGTCACTCTTCTCTGGAGAAACACCTCCGTGTGTTGTATCAAAACAGGGTTTCCACACTACTGACCTCCTATGCTGGCAAGGCTCTCCTCTGCAGGACAGGTAGCTATATACCACACTGAAACTTGTTCTCCCCCCCCCCCCCTTTTCCCTGCCTGTTCCCTAGAAGCTGGGTTTTAAGAGCAGGAATTCCTGGAATACTCTTCCTGAACCCCCTTTTTCCTTCGGATGCACCTAAATACACTCTGCACTACATGCAACCACCACAAGCCAGGAACACCTACACTATTTTAGGGCAAATAACGTATTTTTCTGTTATTTCTCTATATGCAATATTTCTATCTTTGTCCTTTCTTAATAAAGCTATAATCTTTTATTGGAAGTTACCGTATTTCTCTCACAGCACAATCCTATCCAACCTACACCACCGGTGTAACCAGTGGGGGAGGGCAAGGCGGGAGGCTTTGGAGGGGAGATTTAAATCCCCTTTGAAGGGGATTTGAATTCCCTTTCCGTTCTGGGGCCTCCTGTTCTCGCTGCACCGCTGGTTACACCGGTGGTGTCAGTTGGATAGGATTGCGCTGTTCGTCTCTTTGCTGAGTTAAGGGGATAATCTGCATTATACTAATCTGTTATCTATTCTAAGATCCTATGTTCCAACAGAGTTGTGTGAATTCCCCTAAGAACCAGCTCTTTTGGTAACATGGTAACACTGCCTTTGGGGAGTGGCATTTCAAGAGTGCTGCCACTGGAAAAACAAAGAGGCCAGGTCCCAGACCTAGGGCTGTACCCTAGGAAATAAAGTGACAATTTTGCACTTTTGTGTGCAGTTATGCAAGCACATGCAAAAGAAATTGCACAATGAGGTGCTGATAACTGTGTGTGATATCTTGTGCAATGTGTTGTGCAAGCATAGAGCCAAGACTCTTTAAATTTCTGTGTGCAAGAACCTTGCACTTTCACTTTCAAGGGCACAAGTCCCTTTACACATGTGGAAGGATAAGTTAAGATACAACCCCTAGGATTTAAGCTATTGCTCATATTAAACTAATAACAAATTGATAGCAAATATTAAACTAATAACAAATCTATCACCTCAAATGCCTTATGAAAAATATTACAATTTCATAATAAATGTTATTTCCTCTGTACCTGGTCCTGACACCCTTACCTCAAAGATGAGTGGACTCTGTTCTTCCACTATGCAGCTGCAATTGTTATTAAGCAGGGATTTGTGCCCTGCACTGCACTTTGCCCAACTGTCTGGAGCTGGTAACACTCTGATTTCTAACCATCAAGGAAATTTGGAACAGGCCACAAGATTATGTATGTTTCCCCCAGACCCTTCTCTTATGTGAATTTCTGAATACCTTTGCCTTAGTTAAAGTGTAATTTTTCTTCCTTTTAGATTCTGCTGTGTGTTTCTTGATCACTATTGCACTTCAAACAGACTGTTCTCCAGTTTACAGGTAAGGTTCTGTCTCCCAACCTCCAGTTCCTAAACCTAATTTAGGAATTTAACCTTCTTTTCTGTCTTTAATCACGTCTGCAATTTCTCCTCTTCAATTACAGCCAGGCTGGCTTTTACTGATTATTTCTTTTGTTTTGAAACAATATGTACTTTTTCTAATCCCATTTGATCTCAGTATAGTTTTCAGTGCAATAACATTCATTTTGACTTTGTTTTCTTATGTCATACTATGAAGATTCCATAAAAAAAATTAAGATATAGTATACTCCAAATGTACCTTGGCTGCATATTGTTCCAAAGCAGTGATGGTATCTGGATCAATGGTAGCATCCCCTGTATGAAGACCTGCCACTGTACCATCAGCCTGAATGGCTAAGATGGTATCCGATTGTGGTACTTGCACTGTATGATGAATGTAGGCAGTGGTTCCATCTTCCAGTTGTACTGCCTGTAGTGCACTCTGATCATAACTATCTGAGAAATGATTTTAAAAAACAGTATTAAGATATAAAACAAATTTCTGTGTACTTCTTTAGAAGCCAATTAAGCAAATAATGATGCAACATAACAATTTTTCACAAAGCAAAGTTCGAATTTTGATGCAGAAGACAATCTACTCCACCTTGTATTTTAAGGTCATCTCCTGCAAGCAGAAGAAGCTTCATTTGTGCAAAGGGAGAGGGGATTTTTTTGCCAATCCCTCCTTTCCTCTGCAGCCCCTTGAACCTCACAAAAATGTGTTCCTGAGGTTTGTGGGACCTTTACAAGCAGATGTTTGGGGGGCACAGGAAGCTGCAGAGGGTAAGAAAGTTTGGCAAAAATTATGCATCCCCCCCATGCAAATAGAAGACCACCTTAGGATACAACCCTGACTGCGCAATCCTACGTAAATTTTGGGTGGCAGATGTAGTGTCCGCCACCCAGAATAGTTGCAAACGTGCCATAAGGCACATTTGACGGCAACTTTAGAGCTTCCCAGCTCCGCCGGCTGAGGACTCGGGTGGTCGCTGGACCCAGCAAAGGTAGGATCTGGCAAATGCCTTGGGCAGTCAGCGGGTGGGGGGGGGACGGCGGAGCTGGGAGGGCGGTCATAGGCCCAGTCGTCCCGGGCAGGGACATGGCATCCGCCATATCCCGGTCTCCGCCAGGCTCCGGAGGGCGGCTGGGCCGTTATATGGCCGCCTCCGACTTCCATCAGCAAAACAGCTGGCGGAAATCCGAGGAGGCCTATCGGCCCCAGCCGCCGTTACACTCAGGGAAGGGGATGAGCGTCCCCTTCCTCAAGTAGACTTTCCATCACAGGCTGCCTGCTGCAGCCAGCCCACGGCGGAGCGCTGGATCGAGTGGACGGCCTCGGACAGCCGCCCGATCTTTAGGTAGGATTGGGCTGTTAGTTACCCTTCCACTCACATAAGGGGACCTGCACATGTGAAAGTGATAGCATGATGTTTATGTACACAGAAATTTAAACAAAAATCTGACTTTTTCGCTTACACGACATGTTGCTCATGAAATTGTCAGTACCTTACTGTTGTGCAATTTTTTCTATATGTGCTTCCACAACTGCACATGGTACAGCACAAATGCCACCTTATTTCCATATACACTTCTTAGGATATAACTACAGGTGTTTGAAAATGGTGTTTTTTAATTTGTTGAATTAAAATGCAAAATGTGGTGTTTTGTGTTTGTATTCACAGGTTCGAATTCTTAAGCATCAATATCAGGTTCAATACCATTACACGGCAGTCGTCGATGCTTTAAAAAATACTGAATCATGGTGTTTTGTGTTTTTATTCACTTGCCGTATTATGGTGTTTTGTGGTTATATATATATATATATATATGTATGGGGAGAGACTATTTTCTCAGACCTCCCTTTCCCTCTGCAGCTCCCTGCACCACCTGAACATCTGTTACCATGGGTCCCCCAAGGAGCTAATTTTTAGAGGGGGGCAAGGGGCTGCAGAGGGAAGGGGAGGTCAGGGAGAATTGCCTCACTTCCCTTTGTACAAGCAGAGCTTCTTCCTTGAATAGAAGCACCACCTGAGGATACAACCTGCTTTTTTACAACAGGGAAGTGTACATATTAATACATGCTAAGTATTTTTATTTTCTAATACTGTCCTGACAACTTTATAAAAGACACACTATGATAAATTGAATAAACACAAATCGTTTTGCCCAGAAAAAAGTTGGAATATTTTCTGAATCAGGGTAATTCAAATTAAATTTGAAATATAGAAACTTAGACAGGATATCCATGGCATTTAACATACACTATACATATTATTTTTGGAATACTTATCAGTAGAGTAGTAGATATTCATATTGCACTAACTCAGACCACCCTGTTTTATCTGCATATATGGGTGGGTACACCCGCAGGAGGCTTTCCCTCCCTCACTTATAGGACCTTGAGTTGTCACACATAATTTGAGAAAGTAAAAATTGCCCTAATTAATTTGTATTTCTGTTCAAATCCTTGACTACTAATTAATTATTGAATTTCAAGTGAAGAACTAAAACTATGAAATCAGCAGTGACTGGCAGCGCAATCCGACTTAACTTTTGTGCCGGTTTAACCAGCGGCGCAGCGAGAACGGAAGGCCCCAGAACGGAAAAGGGATTCAAATCCTCTCCAAAAGAGGAATTCAAAGGGGATTTGAATCCTTTTTCCGTTCTGGGGCCTCCCATTCTTGCTGTGCCACTGGTTAAACCGGCACAAAAGTTAAGTCGGATTGCGCTGTGGATGTTATAATATATTGTAAAATACACTGACCATTTTAATGATTTTCCTATAGAATTTTCAACTAAAAGTTGTACATTAGAACATCACAATAGATTTGGTATATTATAAGGGAAATGACAATTACTGTGTTTAGTGCGAAATTAATTGCATGTCAAAATGCAATATACACCTTTTGAAGTGTGATGAATGAAAGCTGTTGTTCCATCCTCAAGCTGAACTGCCTGCCCATCTTCTAGACGAAGACTATCTCCTGTATCAGGAAAAAACAAACAAACTTCAGTTAAATAGTGCATTTATGAATTGTGGGACCAGAAGTTAATGAGTATTAGCACGCTACAAAAAAATCACTAATAAGTAAGCACTTCCAATGGCAGCAATAATATTTCATTAAATTGGTTATTAACTCAGTATACTGTAGTTTATTGCATGTTGTCACTAAGTTAACAGCTTTAAACTAAGTATTTGTTGTAATATACTTACTACTTTTAGACATTGGAACATGCTGCACATAAGCAGCTGAGCCATCTTCTAGCTGGATCACCTGGCCATCCATTAATTTGCCATCTGGAATATGTGCATAAAAGGCATAGATTGAAAATTCAAAAAACCATTTCCCCATTCAAGTAGAATGATTCACATAAAGAAGTACGTTTCTATGTGCAGATCAACTTCTGGAGCAGGTCCTCTGAATGCAAAAGTATGCTATATGAGTTTTGCGTTTATTCTCTGTAGTACATATACTATTCCCTTACTGAATTAGAACCATGCATGCAACAGCAAACAGGTGGTTTGTGCTGAATCAAGGCATCATTTTTGTGAATTGAATTGTGACACATCAAGGCATCATTTTTGAACATGTGTAGGGGAGAAGACTGAATCCAGCCTGTCTTCACCTGCCCCAACACTTACATTTTGCTAGGTTGTGCCCATGTCAAAAATTTAACTATGAACTGTCACTTTTTGGAATAAAGTATCCCAGATAAAATAATTTGCTGAGTAAGACAGTAACATATAAAAGGCTTTGAGATACTTGAATTAAAGCAAATCAGAAGTAAGATTGGGGACTCGAGTCGCACGACGACTCGGCAGCCATGAGCAGCTGGCCCAACTTGCAACTTGACCCTTTTACGGCCGAGTCGCCAGGGGGCATAGGGAGTTTTAAAAAGGTTTTTAAAATATTGGTTTTACCTTTGGGCGCCTTCGCGAGCCAAACCACTGCGTTTTCTTGCTTTTACAAAGCGAAATCGCACTCCAGGAGGCACTTCCCCCCTCCCTTCCACTAAGGTCACCCCAGAATGCACTGCACAATGCATTCTAGCACGAGTCTGGGGGAAGGGAGGGAGTCATGCAACGCAGGGACGTGGCAGCAGCTCTATAAAGAAAAAAAAGTAATGGCCGTGTGGGGGGTCTATGAGGGGGCGTGCGGGGACAGCATTTCCCCCTATCCATGGGTTCTCGGTATCCATGGGGGGGGGGAGGAACCTATCCCCCCGTGGATACCAAGGCCCTATTGTATAGTGCTCCTGTCCTGCACAATGCAGAAGCTTCTCTGCAACATACCAAAGACAACTGCTACTATTGCCCTGGCTCAAGGAATGATACTTGCTCCCAACTTTGAAGCAGAGTGATGGGAGGCCCTTCTTTTGCACTGCAAGTGAGCACAAGATCAGCCTCTTAAAGAGCAATACCACGCATGTTTACTCAGAAGTAAGTTCCACTTTGTTCAATGGGATTTACTCCAAGTGTACATAGGAGTGCATCTTTGTAGTGCAATTTTAAACATGTTACTCAGAAGTAAGTCAGAATGAATTCAATGAGATTTACTCCCTAGCAAAGGACTGCAGTCTCCCAGCCCAATCTTATCAAGCGGCTCCACCACCAGAACTAGTGTTCCAGTGGTAGAGCACACTTTATAGTATTGCAAATGTTGTTACAGAAGCACGTGTAGCCACACATTTCTGGGGCACCACCTCAGACAACAAGAAGAACCCCACACATGGCAGCAGCCAGGAGAGGCACACTAACTCCAGGAAGTTGGCTGGTTGAGCAGAACAGGGTGGGGGTGGGAGGATCGACGCAGATGGGGGGAGGGAAAGGAGCATGTCGGAGGCAGGAGGGGGGTGTATCCTGACATAAGCAACTTACGCCACATGCGCCAGCAACTTGCGCCTTTGGAGCCTCCTGACACACCGCTTTTGACTCCTTGGAATTGCGCCAGCCAAAGAGCTGGCATTGTTCCAAGGAGACCGGTTGGAGATTGAGGGGCTTATGGAGGGGTAAGATAATAGTTTAGCTTACCTCTTCCAAGCCACCCAATCAGTTCCCTCCACCATAGCATGCAGCGCAGCCCGTTTTGATGCGGCTCCATGCTACGGTGGGGAAAAAGGATAGGATTAGGCTGTCAATAATTCAAAAGGCACTTCAAGCACATCTTGGTAGATGCGTTCAAAGAGGTTAAACAGTGAGTCTTTGCTCACTTAATACCTGTTTACACATGGAGCAGTTATTCAAGCGTTCTGCGATTGTAAACACAGACATGGGATGGTACTTCTGTATTAATGAATATAGACTTTAAAGGGCCCAATCCTATCCAACTCTCCTGTGCCGATGCAGGCACAATACAGCCCCAAGGTAAGGGAACAAACTTTCCTACGTTGAGGAGGCCTCCATGACTCCCCCCCCCCCCCCGGTAGGATGCAGTGCATACCTCACTGGCATGGCTGCATCAGCATTGGAAAGTTAGATAGGATTGGGCCCTTAAGAATGTGTGATATTATGTCCACGGGTTTATCAATATAGACAACATGCACACAGTTTAGCTTGTATGTTAAAACTTTGTATGATATGATAAATTTCTATCTTAAATTTTATCATTTAAACCCACATTTTAAATTTTTAATATACCTTTAGAATTATGTTGTATGTAGGCAGTAGAACCATCAGAAAGTGTAACTGCCTGTAAGCTTACTCCTTCCATGCCATCCAAGTTGTCACCATCTAACAAGAACAAAAATAATTTATCAACTCCTTTTGGTATATATGCTTTTGAGAAAAAACTAGAGAAAAAAATCTTTAGCCATCTGACAGTTTCCAATTAACTTCAATGGCTAATTTCAAACCCCAATATGCTACGTATGTCTTATAAGCTTACCAGATGTTATTGCTTCTTTTCAATTCCATACTAAATGGCTTTAGAACATTCATCTTATTGCTCACCTTGCACAGCCACAGCTTCTGTCAAACAGAGAGTTACATGCTGAGCCTCCATCCCCCCTCCAGAAAACTCCGTCATTCCCTGAGAGTCTCGATTTATCTGGGCTAATAACATTGTTTGCCTAAAACAAAAGAAAAATTACATAATGTTAGCAGTAGATTCAGGACATCCCAAAATAATTTAACAGTAGTATTCCTTGTACAAAATAATATTTATGGATGTTGTCAGGGGTCAGCCAGGTTGGGCACTGACCATCATGCCTATGCAAGGGCCTACCTGGCTGGATTGACCCCTGCACTCACAGTATTTGTGGCAGTAGTAGCACCCAATGTGCCACCAGGGGTTAAGCAGGGCACCATGGAGGCCCAGTGCCAAGCTTTTTCCAAATCCACAGCAGCAATATTTCAGAATTTTTATTGGGAAATTGTTTTTTTTTTTTTTTTGTTTTTTTGCCAAGTCTTATACTCACAGCTCTCATACTTAGGGGGTGGGGCAGAGCTTAAACCAAAAACCTTGCTAAAATGTAAACATGTTATTTATTTATTTAAATTTATTTATTTAAAAAAATTATACCCTGCCTTTTCCTATGCCAAAGGCAAATGCCTAAGGCGGCTTACAATAAATTTAAATCCATAATTTTAAATACATTAAATAAGTTTAAACAATACATAACGATACATAAACAAATTTAAAAAAACAATAAAATCCACTGGGGGGCGACAGTATGGAGCAGAGAAGCAGCATAGCAGAGCATCTTGAGATACAGGAGGCAGACCACAACCCATCACCCAAACGCTAGACGAAACAAATTTTTCCCCAAATTACTAGTCCTCATAAATTTCTTTTAATTCTTTTGAAAGATTCTAGTCAACAAAGAGGAACGTTTTTGTGCAAAGCATTTTCATTAAAAAATGGTTTTAAAAATACATGATAAAATTTGGGACTAGCAATCCAGAACAAATCTTAAAGCAGTCATTCTGAAACTGTGTGCCAGGACACACTAGTGTGACTTGAGAGATACACAAACCTGTAATTATAGCACTCCAGTGTAAGTCCCTGAATGTGCTGCCACCTGATCAGTCTCTCTGAAAATAGGCAATTTTGCTGTGTTTCCACATTGGCAGTGACT
Organism: Plestiodon gilberti rubricaudatus; assembly: GCA_026170595.1. Lineage (NCBI taxonomy): Eukaryota > Metazoa > Chordata > Lepidosauria > Squamata > Scincidae > Plestiodon > Plestiodon gilberti. Next base: position 230,726,322 of record JANXHW010000001.1, on the reverse strand, counting down.
GGATAATTCCAATCGCACTCAATACAAAACAAGTAAGCAGTATCAGTTCTCCAAGAAAGTCATCCACTATGCCCGAGTCATAACTCTAAGCGTTCCCCGATTTTAATTCAGAAAAATACCATGTCTTTTTACCATGCCATTTGAAGCTTACTGTCATAAAGAAAAAAGCATTTCTTCTTAGCTACCCAATATGATATATCCACAAGTTTACATGTGTGTTTACAGTCTGTCCATCATCTATGCAATTTGGTCTTCTCTGGCTTGTGCATATGCTTATTTCCATCAGAGAAAAAGAAAAGGGTAGCTGAAATCTGCACTACACTCAAACCATACAAATCATATCAAAGTACTCTATCCTTAAGAAGAAAGAATGGGAATGCCAGGCACCACAAACTCAGACCTGGGAGAATTCCAAGGATATAAACTGGGGAGGGAGACAAAATTCTGTCTTTAAAGACATCTTCCACAGATCAGGCCCACCAGCCATAGTCATTTTAGCATTGCCTGAATTAATCTTCAGTCAGCTTGCCTGCATTTGATTCACAACCACAGCCAAATACAGAAGGTACTGGGAGGATGTGGCTAAAATGGGAGAGTTAAAGCCAGGTGCCACCCGCTCTGCGGTTGTTAGTATCTGACACCAAACCACCACATGGTCTCACTTGACCACCTCCATTATCAGTCGAATGGTGGAGGGGCAGAAAGGAATTGTGCTGACATTTTTGAAATAAAAATCCCAGAGACAGAATTATCAATTCCTGCTTCATGACCACACTCTCAATGTTTCCTGCCATGTACAAGCAAAGACATTAGGAAACAGCCTCAATCATATGCTGGTCTCCACATTTGCAACATTACCACATCATAACTGCTTGATCCAATAGGATCAAAACCCAAGGTCACTCAAAGCAGCAAGTACAAGTCCAGTATCACCCCATGACACTCAGAGATATTAGCGGGAACCAGTGTAGCTCAATATCCAAGTTACCAATCTTTCTTAAAAAGGGAAGGCAGGAAATGTGGTAGTCACAAAAATACGCAGGTTGCTGTACCTGAACAGCTGTATCTCTTTTTTCAAGAAGTAAATACAAAAGCAAAGAAACGCCAACAAAATGAGTCCTATACTTTTATCAGTATCAGTGCTTTAATTCAGCGCTGTCACCATTCACTTAGCAGGGAACACATGTTCTCACCCCTGTTAATTAAAGTCCAATCCTGCCTAAAAGCTGTATCATATCGCACGCGTCTCACTTCGTCGTGTCCCGGAGTTGTTTCTGATTGGACCGAGGCATTGCTCTACGTCCCGCCCCCACAACACCGAACGTGTCCTCTCATTGGCCAAAGGTTGTTCTGGTGCACTCCAAGTTGAATAAATCGAGCTTTGGCCAATGAGAGGCCGTGTTTGGCCTTGTGGGGGCAGGACGCAGAGCAATGCCTCGGGCCAATCAGAATCGACTCCGGGACGTGATGAATCAAGACGTCTGCGGTGTGAGGCTGGCTTAAGTATCCGGCGGGCAGCCCAGGCTGCCCACTGGATCCTATCCCCATTTCCTGGGGTCTCCTCAGGGGAAGGGCGAGGGCCTCCTCAGATTTCCGCCAGCTATTTCGCTGGCAAAAGTCGGAGAAGTCGGAAGAGGCCATGTAATGGCGGATCTGGCCCGGGAAGGGTCAGGGATATGGCGGCCGCCATCCCCGCCCCCCCTGGCCAGCTCGGCCAATGGCCCCCCTCCCATGCCATCCCCGCTGGGGAATCGCTTACCACCTCTGGTGGCCGCGGGGACAATCTGGCAGCGGAGTGAGGGTGGCCGCCCTCTGAGCCGGCTGCCCTTACTCTAAAGTCACTGCGAACATGCTTTACGGCACTTCATGACGAACAGCAGAGCGCTCGCTCCGCCGTTCTTTCTCTCAATGGGATTGCACCCTTAATGACAGATGGATAAACTTGTGGTAAAAGCTCTTATGCAACACTAGAAGAGCAATCTTGCATCTGACTGTCCTAAAAGTTGACACCTGTGCAAAGGTGGCACTAGTTCTATGCATGTGTGTTCCTCAGAGCCAGTAAATGCCTCCTGGTTTATTTCTAATTGCTTTTCCACATTTCTGCTTCCAACTGTTTGCAGCCGTTCCAGGATCCATATAACAGGTTTATTTTGAAGAATCACCAAACTCCAACGGTGATCCTTTCTGCTGTCTGCAATAATAGGCACAAAATATTCCATGAGATTATGCAATTATTATTATTAACATGGCAAGGGGTTTTACAGTTTTATCTTACAGAGCTAATGGAACATCATGCTTCCCATTTTTAGAGACTGGAAACTAAGGCTGGAAGATAATTAATCCACCCAGCAAATTCATGAATTTAATACAGGCACAAATTCAATGTAAAGAATCAAAGAACATTAGGAGAGATATGGTCCCCTTTTGCAGTTGCTCCAATCGCCAACTGCTTTTATCTGCAGAAACTGCCCTTCTCCCTAGTCTGTTCTCCTATGCAGAGCAAGTAAAGTGTGAAGGGTGGGGCGGGGCAGGAGAAGTTAATACTGTATTGCAAACTAATGCACAAGAAGCTGGCAGCCAGGATGACGACTGCACTCTGAGGGCGCAATCCAAACCTACTTAGGCCGCCGTTGTAACCAGTGGCTCAGCGAAAACGGGAGGCCCCAGAACGGAAAGGGGATTGAAATCCCCTTTGAATTCCTCTTTTGGAGGGGATTTGAATCCCCTTTCCATTCTGGGGCCTCCCGTTTTCACTGGGCCGCTGGTTACAACGGCGGCCTAAGTAGGTTTGGATTGCGCCCTGAAGGGAACACCTGGAGAAATGGAGGGTTCTATGAGATTCTCTCATGGAATAATATTTGTAGAAACCTCATTGAAAATGAGGTTTATGTTCAGCCTGCTGACGTAAACCTCCTTGAGTCTATGAGAAAGGCGGTATATAAAAACTGCAATACATAAATAATACACAGTGAGATGAGTTGTGTACCAACAATAAGCACAAGCAATATTCTGCTTTATTTATGGCTTGACGTTCAAACTTTCACTGTGCCTTTGTAGTCCAACTACTGAATACCGTCTATTTGAAACAGCAGTGGTAGATTTGGAAATGTTTTTTGAAATGAATATAATCAAAATTCAAAAGACTGCTTTGGAAACAGCATTCAGAAACAACAACAAAACATTGATGCAGCACTCTTTGTACAAGTAGCGAATAGATATCTTAAAAGTGGAATGTTAAAAGCCTATTATTAAGAACTATTATTAAAGCAATTTAAATCAGCTGGTCAAATCATAATTTACACCATCACAAGCCCAAAAAGTTTCCAACTTGAACCTCAGACATTTCGTAATACAAATGTTTATTAATGGTTAACCAAACATTTCATATACTATGGAGCAGTGAAATAGCATCTTTAAGGGATGAGATGGGCAATAAATATTTGCTATTTGGTTAGCAAGCAGAAACATAAGTATTCAAAATCTGAGAACTGAGAAAACTGTATACAGAGCATAAAATAGGAGTAAAAGACCACCTAGCTGGGCTGAGATTATCCTGGTGATAGGACAGCATGTCCCACAGCCAGGCGTTGGAACCCATCATCTGTGATGATGACTTGTCAGTTCCTGCCCCAAGATACCAAGACATAATAAATATAACACATGGCTTGTTGTGCCATTTTTATAATGCTTGATCTGCAAAAGCAGATTTTCCCCGCACAGTTATAGTTTCCCAATTTAGTTATTTGAATTTCTCTGTAAACCACTTTGTGAATCATGCTGAATCCTATCCAGGGAACCCGCTTACTCCGGGTTGAACTCCCAGCTGCCACAATGGGGCTACTTGGTTCTCTGCCAGCTCTTTAGCTGGCATAGAACTGAGCAGTCCCGTGTCGGAGCTTGAGTCATGGAAGGGAGGATAGTATACGATGTCTGACAAGGACAAAGTCCCACCCCCCTCCCAGGCCCAACCCACCCACCCCCTGCTCTGTCGCGTGGGGGTGCTAGATTCAGCACCGACAGGATGGCGCAAGTCTCCTGCCGGTGTTGCTTCCTCTCTCGGTGTCGAAACGCGCTTCATGGTGCGTTTGTGACGCCCAGTGCCGAGGCCGCAGCACCGGTGCCCGAAGACGTTAGGACTGCGCCATTAGGCAGCTCCATGTTTAAACACATGGAACTGCTGCCATCACATCTAGTTTGGTCCTTAATCTCAGAAATGAATGCAGTTTTATCAATATTAAGTCTGAAAATGTTTCTGGATGTTAACGCACTGTTTTCCCAATTATTTACAGGCAGATTCACTGACTGTCAACATAGCATTCCATTGATCAAGGGCCTGGTTTGAGGACACAATACAATCAGCTTGTTAAAGCTAAACTAGTCAGTGCCTGGATGGGTGACCACTAGGGAACTTCACATTGGTCACTTTGAGTTCTATGACGGAAGAAAAGCAGGATATACATGAAGTAAAAATAATCAGAGGAGTGAAGACACAAGTTGCTTTCTGCTATATTGTCAATATGAATACAGTATTTTGATGAAATTATTTCTGAAGACATTTGTAAATAGCTTAAAAATGCCTCTGGTATCAAAAGAAAAATTATGTGTGGTATGTGCAAAACACTCACTCACACCCACACACACACCCATCAAGGATGAAGTCCAATACCAAAATAGTAAACCCATTTAAATTTTTACTACATTGGCAGTGCCTTATAATTAGCTTCAGCAAACAGTATGTGTGTATTTCTGAAGCACTGATATTACAAACGTTTTGCTTTACACAGGCAGGGACAAGTTGTTCAACGTTGAGTGTGACACTGGAGACTGATCATCATTTATTATTATTTTAGTTAAACTATTTCTTTTAATTATAGTAAACCATTTAATTTGTCTATTTGCATATATACAACCAAACCATAGCAATTTCTAGGACTTTATTATGGATTTGCAATCCTAAGAAACAAAGTCAATGGATTTTGCACTCTTATAGGTTTCTGAGCCTGTAATAGATACTATCACATTTTTTAAATTCTCTATACCAGGGGTGTCAAACATAAGGCCCGAGGGCCAGGTGCACCCCCCCCCCCGGAAGCTCTTTATCTGGCCCCTGTAATAATTGGGCTCTCCCAGAGTCCTACCCTTTCAGCAGCACCGCTTCTGCTGAGGCTCTGGGAGAGATGGAAAGAGGCCTCAGAAGGTAAGGAACACTACAGGTAAGGGGCAGACCAAGAGAGGTGAGACAATGCCAAGGTGCTTGGAGAGCCCAATTATCACGTTGGCCACCCTTTCAGCTGCTTTTGCTGAGGTATCATTTCGCAGACTGCCTCTCAGCCACTGAGCTGTGAAGTGAAGCTGTAGCGGAGCTGCTGAAAGGGTAGCTCACGAGATAATTGGGCTCTCCCATATCTTGAAAATATGATCAAGATTTGCATATTTTCTCTTCTGTTATTTGCAACTAATGAGTTTCTATGTGAGAACGAAGTGTTTATTTCTGGCCATCATCTGCTTAATGACATCACCTCCTGCTTAATGACGTCACTTCTAGCCCTCAGCTGGCACCATGAAAGCTATTCGGCCGACTATATGAATTGAGTTTGACACCCCTGCTCTATACAGACATAAAAGTCAGCAATACTTGTGTTTATAAAACAAACAGAAAACCTGGGAAACATCCAATTCTGACAGAAATTCATGTCAGATAAAAGGGCTTTAGACCATCTGTAACTAAACTTGAGTACATTAAATAATTGCATATTCTTTCCAAGGCTTTCCCCGTTTCCAATTCTCCCCCCAGTCTATTGTCTCTCTTGTGTCTTGTTTATATTGAGCCCTTTGGGACCGGAACCTGTCTTCTCACATTTTGCAAAGTACCTTCGTGCACACAGACAACATAATAATGCCGTCTATTGTATGACTTTCTGCAAAAATCAGAGAACACAATAATGTTTTTAAAAATGAACCCAGAAATATACGGTAAGTGTAAAATATTTTGTTACCCAATTCTTCCCTCTAAAATGTGTAGGTGCAGGTTGAGTAGCCCTTATCCGGACTGCTTGGGATGAGAAAATATCTGGATTTTGGATTTGTCTGGATTTTGAAATATTTGCAAAAATGAGAGATATTTTGGGGATGGGACCCAAGTCTAAACACGAAATTCATTTATGTCCTTGTACATATAGCCTGAAGGTGATTTTATACAATATTTTTAATAATTTTGTGCCCCAGCATGCCTTGCGCTATGCCAGCCAAGTGCTGGAAAAAGGTTTTTTTTTAAGTCATAGCCCCCAAAACGTCTGGATTTCGGATGTCCGGATAACGGGTAACCAACCTGTATTGCATTATCAGATTTGAACAATTTCTGCCTTAAAGCTTAATACAAATATTCACACATTCAAACATTTTTATACCACCTCAAAGTTTTTCTGCATCTCACACTGAAACACCATGGAATATATCTGCACACATATATTTCTCTCATATAATTTTAACAGACAAAAGACACAAAAATGATTTTGATGAAGTAAGTATAATAGGGGTATATTTATTGAAAGGAATCAACTGCTTGTTTCAAAAAATATTAACATTTTAGGAGCAGTAATAAAAACATTTTCTATTAAATCTTTTACAAAACAAACACTTGTAAATGTTATTTGCAGTATTGTTTTGCATATGAATACAAAGCTATGTAGAACCAACAATCAAAAACTGTAAACACGTTTTCACATGAAGTAATAAATTCTATTCTGAAGTACCATTGTGCTTTGCTCTCAAATAAGTGTGTAGGATTGCAGCTTTACTCAAGTTCTATTGTTTCCAACTAGCACTATGATCCTAATGATGAATACTGTACTCAGAAACAGTTAATTTCAGTAAGAATTACTTCCAATTAAGTATGTTTAGGATTAAAGTGCTGTACATTTAGAGGATTAAGATTCAAGATCAGTATTTACACAGAAATATAAGGATTTGTTAAATTCTTGATAAAATTAATGTAAAAGTTTCCCCAGACATGAACTTTTAAAATGACACTATGTATCTAGACCAGGGGTCCCCACACGTTCAGCTACCATAATCACACCAGTTTTGATCTTATGGTGGGTCATAGTGGGTCACTTATAGAAAATATATATATATTTATAAAACTGTGGAGAAAGATACAATATTTGCAAAGGCAGGGCTGCTTGCTTTCTCTCAGCTGGACTCTGTGACAGCATGGTGGTGGGTGGGGAGGAGAGGGAGAAGAGGAAGAAGTGGTGGGACTGCACATAGTTATGTGTCACTGTGCTTTGGCCTCATCAAAATGTGTTGGTGGGCCAGATGTAGCCTGTGACATAACTATGTAGCCTATGACATAAATATTTAGAGACCTCTGATCTAGGCTGTGAAGTACCACGATTCACACAATGACTTTTAAATACAGCTATTACTAGTGTATGTTACGGTACTTTCCACACAATCCTATGTATGTTTACTCCACAGTCCCTATAATATTCAGTATGGTGTGCATAGGACTCTTACCTGGAAGTGTCCTACGCACACTTTGCATAGTTGAAACACTTGCCCAGCATTTAAACAAATGTTACTTTCTTCCATGGTTATAGAGTCATCTGCAGTTGGAATTGACTCTGTTCCAGTCTTAAAAAGCTAGTTTTTCTATACAATGGTGTGTTTTATGGCTTCTTCACTAACCTTTTTAAAAAAACAAACTCACAATTTTCAGAGTCAAAGACCATGGTCTAGAACTCTAGAAGAAATAAAACTTATTTCCAACGTTTCATTCCAATTGTTTGAAACTTCGTCAGGGAATGTGCCTGCAAGCAAACACACATTTGCTTGCAGGCACATTCCCTGACAAAGTTCCAAACAATTGGCACAAAATGCTGGAAATGAGTTTTATTTCTAATCTAGACCACGGTCTTTGACCTCAGAAATGGTGAATTTATCTCTGCCGATTATGAGTCTTGGATCGCATTTTTTTTAAAAAAATTATATATATTTTAGTGACAAAACACCTAAGGCCATAACAAAAGTTAAGATAAGCTCATAGAAAGAATGAAGTAAGCACCTAAGGCTGTAATCCTATGCAGTTACTGGGGACTTGCTTCCCAGTAAACATAAACACATGTGCATTTTTGTTAGATTGTGCTTACAGATTGCAATGTACTAAAAGACAGGGAGAACTTCTCATTCCTGTGTTTTTCATGCTAGAAGTGAATAACCTTAATAGCAGCAAATGCACACTGTAGGAGGCCTGCTGCCATATTTATATCATTGAAAACAAAATACTTTTTTGGAACAATTTCTTTAAATCTGCAAAATGTATGTTAGTGCCGTGTCATATTTAGTTGAGTACGGTAATTAAAAAAAATCAGTTGATAGCTCATATATCTTTGCCTGCAGGTTGCAATCCTACGCACCCTTGAAACATTTACTTCTGAATAAAAAAGCACGATAGCACTATTTAAGGCTGTAATTCTATGCACGCTTTTACTTGGGAATAAGTTCTACTGAAATCAGCGAGAGCACGTCTGACTTGCGATTGAACATGCATAGGATCAGGCTGCATGAAGTCTCTCCTCTCCTGAATTGTGAGCCTGAGGTCTTGTCAGAGAAAACCTCCCCGGCCTGCATGTGGTGCATTCAGCACCCAGGAAGAGCAGGAGCGGTGCCTGTGGAACCGTACGAGTGCAGCTGTTTGAGATGGTAGCCCTGTCCTCTTGGTCTTTGGAAGGAAACACGCCTTCTTACACAGCTAACCAAGAGCTGAGCCCCAGCCAGTGACGCAGCCATTAATAAGAAGGCTCCCCCCCCCACGCCCCACAAAGATGGGTGATGTGCCCCGCTCCGCCCGGCCTAACCCTTCGAGCACCCCGAGCTGCTAATGCATTATTTTACGCAGTAATCATCTCTCCGGGGAAACAAAACACTATGCGAGAGAAAAGAGCGGGAAGCAGAGAGGCCTGGAAGGCGGGAATATATCGAAAAGGGGAGGAGGGAAGAACGCACGGGCCGGGCGGCGGCAGCGCCTCGGCTTTATTATTCATGTGAACCGCGGTACAAGCGCGGCTCCCCCCTTTTCTCTCTTTTCCTTCCATCCAACAGCGCCGCAGAGGGACCAGGCCAAGCCGGGCCCATGAGTAAGGCATCCCAGCCGGAGATGGCGGCGGTTAGAATAAGGCACACTGGGTAAAAACACATTTATATACGAACCTCGCCGAGAAATTTTCCAACAATTCCTCCGTCCGACCACCATGCACCAGGACAGGAAACGGCCGTCTAAGCGCCCGCCCGCCTACTCCAGCTCCACCCAGAGCCGCGCGGGCGGGCCCCGCAACCAGCACTACTATAAGATTCCATTGGGCAGCCCGCAATACGGACCACTGCTCACGCTCGCCATTGGGCCACTAAGTACCCGGTGCCACTATCTATTGGCTCTTGGCGGGCGGGTCCGCCTACAAGCTACACTCACTCTCACCTATGCTATGTTGGGGCCTCTGCAGCAGCCATTTTGTTTCACGTCCAATGAGACGATTGTGCGTAAGTGAGGGAAAGGAGGATGGGCGCCATTTTCCTTTTTCTAGCGCGGAGTGAGGAGTTTATGATGATAGTGGGGGCACAGTGGCGCTTCGGTCCCGTCCCGGGCGGCTGTAGCTTTAAGAGTTAGGTTGGTAAGCTCCGTAGAGTGGAAGGAAGATGTGTAACTACAGCCGCCTGGGGGTTTGCCGCCGCGTTTAGACTGGCTTACATTCTCGGGAGTTAGAAATGGCGCTTTCTCTGCCGCCGCGAAGTATGTTCACCCTAAGGGGAGAAAACGAGGGGTCGACTGGCTGTCCTGTTGATATAGTTGTGTTGATCAAGAGCAGCTGAATTGGTATTAGTCTACATTACGATGAAGTCCCCTTTTCAGTTAAAAAAATCTCGTGCCTTTAAACTGGTTGGAGCGGAGGAGTTGTTATTATTATTATTATAGGCAAAAGTGGTGGGGCGCCCTCGTTGTCAGCTAATGGAAATCTGGTTGTCGGTAAATAGGCTGTTCCAGTAAAGGCTCTTCGGTTATATTCATTGTACGTATGTACATTCCAGTTTTGAAAGCTGTTGTGTCTTCCCTGTTTTCTAGGACATGCGGGCCAAGCCCGTGTTTTCTTTACAACAGAAGATATATAATAACTATATATCCCAGCTGTGGTTGGCTAGAAGCAAGCAATCAAGGATTAGGGCTCCATTCCTTTCCAGCTGCAAAACTGAGAACATTTCATCTGATTTACTTTGTACTATCACAATACTAAAGGTGTTTTTAAAAAAAAGTGGGATGAACTAAATTCGAACTTCATTACAACTATGTCACCATTTTAGCAGGACATCTTTCTTTTTAGGATATAAATTATTTCAAGTATTTTCATTCTTATTTGAGCAGCACTACTAAATTCTAATCCACAGTATGATTTCACCCATTTTTGTGGGGCGTGGGGGGAGAGCCTTCTTATTAATGGCTGCGTCACTGGCTGGGGTGCTCTGAGACCCCTTCATGAGCTCCACAAGCACACCATAAGTGTGTCAGGAGCCAGGATGGTGTAGTGGTTTGGGAGTCGGACTTAGACCTGGAAGATCCAGGTTCAAATCCCCGCTCAGCCACGAAGCTTCCTGGGTGACCTTGGGCCAGTCACTATCTCTCAGCCCCACCTACCTCACAGGGTTGTTGTGAGGACAAAAAGGAGGGAATATGTACACCACTCTGAGCTCCTTGGAGGAAGGGCGGTATAAAAATGTGAAAAATAAATAAGTGGTGACCGTACGCTCGACGCTGCTCCATTCCACGCATACTGGGACTCCCCAACACAACACCCATGCACCAGCAAGGACTCCCTGAAACTCCATTTAGGGGTGTAAAGGGCTCTGGAGACAAACGGTTATTATTATTAACAGTATTTATATACTGCTTTTCAACAAAGCGGTTTACAGACAAAAATCAAATTATTAAATGGCTCCCTGTCCCACTAGCCATTTCAGTTGGCCCCTGCTCTACACTGTACCAGTAGCCCAACATTTTGGTGTAAAAGAATATACACTTATACAACATAACTCAACCGATCCTGTAGCTTTCATTCTTCCCTGGGTGTCTCCACACAAAATGCAAATTTACTGTTTACCCCCAGCTGATGATAAATTATGCTGAATATTTGAAGTGCAGCTATTCTGTAAGTAGTTTGTGAAATTATAAATGTTCTGTACACAAAATGAAACTGCTACAGTTAATACTAACACCTTGGTTCAGAAGCTACTGTGTGTTATTACAGACTAATGGAGGAGAGACTACTAAGAACCACCTCCACTAATGTATAATAATGGGAGTCTTAGGCAATGGTATATGGTGGGAAAATAGGCGAGATACAAATGAAAATGGAGGCACACTTCTGCTGTAACATACTAGAGCAGTGGTTCCCAAACGTTTTAGCACCAGGACCCACTTTTTAAAATAACACTGACCCATCTAGCTTTACAAGGCTTTAAAAAGAGGTGATCTAGAAAGATTTATTTACTTACACGTTATTTATTTGCAAAAACCTCAATCCATTTCTAATAATGAGACAGCTGTAATGAATAGCCTCAAGTCTTGAGGGGCTTAGTTATGTGACCCAGCCTTCACCTGCTCCCACTACCTATCATTGGCAGACTTGGGAAAAAAAACCCAGAAAAAGACGCCCATAACATCTCCCTGTAATATTTACACAAGCTTGCAAAGTGCAGGAGCTCAGCTCTTTGAAGTACAATTAGCAGCTGATTTTTGAATAGCCTCAGGGCTTGAAGCAATTATTTATCTGATCTTTACCTGTTTTCATTGGAGGCTCTGACAAAAAATTACAGCCGTGGGTCTCAAAGTGGTGGGTCGTGACCCACCATTGAGAACAAAAGCTGTCCCCTGCCCCCTTTAGGGGTGGGGACAGCATGGCAGCAGCGGCAATTGCTGCCACTGCAACCAAAAAAGTGCCCAAAACTACTGGGCCTTACAGGGGCTTGGGGGGGGGGGTCAGGGAGGCCTGCATGGCTTGAAAAACAGCGATTTTCAGGCACTTCCGTTTTTTGCAAAAACTGGAAGTGCCTGAAAATTGCCGCTTTTTGGCAATCCGAAGATCAGGGGGAGGCCTGCAGAGGGTCACGCAGGCCTCCCCAAAGCTTCTCTAAGGCCCAAAACGGTAGTTTTGGGAGAGTTTTTGCCGGGGGAGGCAGCGATCACCAGGGATGGGATCGGCTCTGCCCCTGCAGACACTCAAGAGTTCTCCCCGCCTTAGGGGGAGAACTTTGAGAACCACTGCTCTACGGTATAGACTTGGCCTTCTCAGTCGGACTGGAAACTTGAGCACTGGTGCAAATTGGGTCTTGCCCAGAATGTTGATCTCTGCAATGAACTGACTAGGTAGCCTTTGGCAAGCCATTCTCTCTCAGCCTCAGTTGCAATATGGGGATTATACCTTACAGGGTTGTTGTAAGGATTATATCATAATACATATGAAGTTTTTTGCACACTCACAATGTTATAGAAATGATTACTTGTATCTTATCTCAGCAACAACATGAGAGTGTCTTCCTTGCAGTCTGTCAGTAATGTTTGGATGCTAGAAAGGCACATATGACATGTCATGAGGATTACAAAATGTGGAATTCTTATGAAGTTATTTTCTTGACCTATGCTAATGATTCTCCAGGTTAGGATAGCCAAGTAGATCATTGTAAATGTTCAAGGACATATTTAACTGACTATAGATCTTAAAAAAATTGGAAAGGTAAATCTTGCTAATTATAACCAAGAAAAGTTGAATATTTATACATTGTAGTTTTAATTGTATTAGACTAACTGCTACACTAGAAAGTTTTTAAAAATACTGTCTAGAGCAGTAGTTTCCAAACAATTTGAAGTTCTTGGGAACACTTCCACATTAATTCATTTGCCATGGAGACCTTTGCACATGATTCTGGGGCACATGAACATAAGGTACCCTATTCCAACTCAGACCACCAGTCCATCCAGCAGCAGCAATTTAAGGTTTCAGAGAGGGGCCTTTCTAAGTTCCACTACCCAAGTGGAAGTTACCCAAGTTAACTGGAGAAGTCAGAAATTTAATCTGGGATCCTCTGCATTAAAAATGCTATTGCTGAGATATGATTTTGAATTAATAACTATACTAGGCAGGTCTGGCTCAGTTGGTAGAGCGGCCATCTCATATGCTTGAAGATCTGAAGAATGGCAGAAGAGGACAGCCCTTAGTCTGGCTTGAAACAAACAAGAGGTAGATATTCTGCTATGGAACCCTTACATTCCAAGCACCCTTCACCACAGATACAAACACACATCACACAAATTGATTTTCTGAAGACTGCATTTTTGAATATCATAATATATATGTTCATTTCAGTTTCATTTTTACAGATATAAATTCAATTCATTTTTCAACCTGCCTTTAAAGTTTTGGAGGCTTACATTTAAATTAAGGTAGCTTTTTCAGTATCAGTTGTAACAGCAGATGACATTGAATATAAAAACAGCCAGGAGAAAGAAATTTTACTTAAAAGATTTGACACCAATGATCTCAAGGCAAGATCAAGAAACTCAGCATTTAAGATTTTATTTGTGTATTTCGTAGAGGGGGCACTAAGCCAGCCCAGTCACATCCTTTTGATGTTGGCTTATTTGAGTGGTTTTAATAGTGGTCCCAGTTGAGGGGGGGGAGAAGAGGAGTTGCCTTTCTAGTTAAAATATTAGCTAGTATACCACCTGGAGGGTATAAAAGGGGAAAAGAATGGTGGTTTCAAAAATGAGAACGTGATAACCTCAATTGTTTTATCTAGATCAGGCAAATAAATGTCCACTATTTCTGGGAGCCATAAACTGGGGGGGGGGGGCGGGGGGGGTTAAAGCTTCTACCCAGGTGCTGGAAGAAGAGTAACAGGATGAAAATCTTCATATTCCCAAATACGGGAATAAACTTTAAATAGATCCAACCCAAGTTAGCCAATTTTTCGAAGAGATTGCATATGTAGATGTTTCACCACCACACTTCAAAATACACTCCTGTAGGAGCAGAACTTCATGTCAGATTTCACATGCTACTGAGAAAATGAACTCCCTTCTCAGCTCTTAAACATGAAGTCTTCTGTATCCAAATTTCCATTTGTACATTGACAGCTTTAAGAAAAAACAAAGGACACAGAGGGTGTTGCCATTTTTTTCTTTTTTAGCAGCAATGGAATACCACTAACCCCTTTTTACATAACCAAATTCAAGTCACAACCAGTGGTGACTGCACCACAAAGTCACCAGGTACAAAACTGCTAGTTTGCTTTAAATTAATAAGTTGAGATTTTCCCCAGAACATCCCTTTTTTATAAACAAACATTTCGCTATTTTTGTACATAGGCTAGCAGGCTTGTTTCAATATGAAAGTGCTAAATCATTTACAGATTTATCAGTTATGTAGTGCTACAATAAGTGTCCGATATTCTACATATGAACAATCTTGATAAATGGAAATGACAAAGTGTTAAGTAAGGCTATCCAATTACGTTTATGTACATTAAAAGAATAGGTACCCAGCAGGGAGAAGGGGAAGGGAGGAAAATTGGGCAAATACTCAGTCCCACAGGTGTAAAAATTAAATTGGCCTTCTTGCTTGTGTACTGTAAATGAGACCTTTCAACAGTCCTGTAGCCAATGCCTTTTCTTTCCTTCTTGACATTCCCTCTTGATTTCTGATTTCCACAGCGTGTCATTTGAAGCTCAAGTGTCAGGTTCTTCCTATCTTCATAAAACCTTCTTTCCAGTATTAGGTTGCATGATCATGTCCCACTTCCTGGGTTGGTTTTTCTTTTTCGTTTTTTAAATGTTCATTCTACCAATTCGTTTCGAGTGAGCTGTAGATAACATGAACCAGTTCTGGAACCACTACTGGGAGGAACACAAGCTCTTCACTACAATCACACAGTAGGAGGAAAAGTAGTGATAATTCAATTCATTCCTGGGGCTGGACCACCAAAATTGAATGAACTTGGCACAACTGGAGCACTGAATTTGTAGCCACCATGTTTTTCAATCATTTTGGATTCTGAAAGGGAAGAGTGAAATTATTTGACAACCAAAAACTATATCTGTCAAACAGACATCAAGTTCTTAATGTCCACTCATGTTAAAAAGGAGCCCCCTTTTAAAAAACACCTGTATACCTTAAAGCAGGGTCTCCAAACTTTTTGGCATGGGGGCCGCATCATATATCTGACACAGTGTCGAGGGCCGGAAAAATAAATAAATAAATTTAAATACATAGAGTCACTGAACCTCAAATTATTCATCAACTCCAGAAGGCTTCCCTGCCACCCTCCCCCACACAAATACCCCTTTCTTTACTTTCACTGGCTCTTAAGACTCTCCCATGGTCCCTGAAACATTCTGCCTTGGTACACACCTCCCCCCCTCCACTTTACTTACCTATCAAAAAATGCAAGAGCAACAAAGCCAGTACTGGTCACAGAAAGCCCAACTGCCCAGCAAGGAGGATATGAAGAACGGAAAGCCAGCAAGGCAAAGATCCGCCATTGTCACCTCCACCTATTGGTGCCTCTTTGGACTGTGACCCCCCCTCCCCACCCCACAGTAGCCATAGGAACACCAACAGCTCTGTATGGTGGTAGAAAACAAGAAAGCAAGCAAGACGTATTTCTTGAGTGTGTGCCTGGCTGCAGGAGGGGCTCGGAGGCTGCTGGGGGATGTAGTTTTGTGGCTGGGCACATAAGACAATTATCCTAGGCCTGCTACCCAAGACTACACCCCACTGAACACAATGGGGCTCACTGCAAAGTAGACATGCTTAGAAATGTGCTACAGGGGAAAAAAATGCCAGCACGGCAACAAGGCAGGCAGGAGCCCATTGCCCGTGGCGGGAAGCAGCACCAAGGCGCCCCATCCAAACAGCCTGAAAACATTTCCTGAAGGCACAAGCGACACTCTGCAAGTGTTCACCCAGAGGCCTCCTGACAGGCGCAAGAGCCCCCCTGTTCCTCGCCATTCTCCCCGTTCTCGCCTGGTGGTTCTCTGATGCATCAAAGGGTGCATTCCTTGACCCTTTGGGATTGCCCCTCCCACTGCTGGAGGCAGGGCCAGTTGAACTACGAAGTCTCCTCCAGTAGAGGGCAGCTCCGTGAGCACCTTTTTGCTCCTTGAGCAAGTTTTTTTTTTTTTAAGACCTCTCTCTCTCTCCTCACAGCCACGCTTGGCTAAGAAGCCGGGGGGGGGGGGGAGGTTTTTTCGTGAGCGGCAGACGCTTGGCGGCATCCAATTTTAGTGGTTTGAGGTCTGGGGTTTTTACAGCTGCGGTTTTTACGGCAGTCGCGACCCCACACCGTGCTGTTTCGTTAATGGCTTTGATTGCCAGTAGCCTGCCAGACGGCGGTTATTTCGAGTGGCCTTTGAAATGTGGCCTTCGAGTGGCCGCCGCCAACGCTGCTCAAACTTTTGTTCCCTTCACAGAGATCATGCCGTGCCCATCCCGCCCGCTTCCGGCCTCCTCACTAAAGGCTGATCTACACCGCACGAATCCCAGTGTGTCCCGGGCGTGTGCGGAGTGGTGTGGCTTCCTTTTTAACCGATCTCCACGGAATGCTGGAGAGCTGTGCTCTCCCAAGTTCCATTGCGATCGGTCATGGACCATGCTCATGTTTAGCCATTTTTGGCAAATCAGAAGAAAGTGAGGGCGGGACGTGGAGCGAACCTATCACAGGGGGGCAGCAAGCGACCAATCAGGAGGGACAAGCGGGTAGACAATACGTGGAAGAAACTGGTGGAGCCCAGGGCAGTGTCGCAGGGCGGGGTGTCCTGTCCCCAATGCTCACGAGCTTCCAAACACAAATGGAGTTGGTGTAGGTCAGCCTTAAGCCTCTGTCTTCTCGCCGTCCTCCTTTCCCCTCCAAGTCCAGGAGACAACGAGTGGGCACAAAGCAACTGCCACTGCCAAGCGACGCCGGAGGCAAACACGTGTCCCGTCAGAGCCCCTGCCATGGCAGCTGCTCCTGTCACTTGACTCTCAATTTCCCTCTGCAGAAGGTCACCCGCCAGTTTGCCTCCCTGAAGGACGATGGAGCGGCGGTTTCTGCCCACAGCTGCGTCTTCTGGCACTCCTTGTGCTGTTTGGTGAAGTGTCCAAAGCCCCAGTCTCTGCAGTCTTTCCTGATAGCATTGGCGTTCGGGGGGGGGGGGCTGTACGTTGTGCATAAGTCTACTCATCGTTACACTGCGGGCCCCACCCACTCTCCATCAGATCCATTCCGAGCGGTGAAGGAAAAGAGCAGGAGATTCCCTGCGTATTTCCTTCACTCGGAATGGCTCCAACAGTGAGTGGGCGGGGTTGCAGTGCGACGACGCATAGACCTGTGCGTAACTTACAGTAACGCCTCCCCTCTAGGAACGCCACTGCCTGACTGTGAGCCCAGTCTCCCCTCACTGTCTGTGATTGTGCCGATTGGTTTATAATCGCTAAAATGCATTGAACGAGCCTGCCGCAAGCCGAAGGTTTCCCCCGGGCCAGAAGGTAGCTGAGGGCCGGAGGGTCACTGCAGGCCGGACCAAAGGAGGTTGCGGGGTTCATCTGACCAGCAGGCCGTAGTTTGGAGACCCCTACCTTAAAGTATCTCAAGAGACAAAGTCACCTCATCTCTTAAGTTCAAGCGTTAAGATACTACCGCTATTATATGATGAAAATGAAATCTGATTTGTATTGTATGCAAGAACTTCAAGATCAAGGAAGAGGTTGAAGGCATGGAAACCTGGAACAAGCACCAGCAGAGAGAAGCCCTAACATAAAAAGCACTATGAGGAAAGTTACAGATCCACAGCCATGTCCCTCTTCTACTGAATTTGCCCAGAAAGACACATTTGCTGTGTGCTCCATACATGCAATTTGCTCCGTTGTCTAACTGTATGTGGCCAGATCGCAAGCAGTCTAAAAAAACAGCAACCAAAATTTAATTTCATCCAGTATTAGCTGGCATCAGACCCAGAAATCTGCTTCAGAAACTGGTGATGGGATAAGCTGCGAGACTGAACCAGAGTCTCTCTTACTGTGCATCAGCAGGGCCTCTTTTATTCATTGCTATCAGCCCCCAGAAACAGGAGTCAAGAGTCCCAGATCAGTAAAAATATATCTTCCATGTAGGCTTAAGCCACAACTTCTCTTTCATATAAGCAAGTATTGCTTCTGTGTGGCCTGCCTTCAGAGGAACACATTCCTTAGACATCCCTCTATTCAAAGTAAATAACGACAAATGGTATGGAATGAAGGAGAATGACAACTGTAACAGTTGGGTCAGTCAAATAAGAACAGCTATATATTTAAAATAAAATCATAAAACTGGAAGACTTGCTGATCGTTTAGTTTAAATCTTTGCTTTAAGGTAAACCACTCTGTATCCACAGTATCCCCAACGGAGGCTGGTTCAGCCTTTTCTTGAAAACTGGTAAAGAAGGAAAGCCTCACCATCATCTCAAGTAGTCTGTTCCATTGCTCACTGGATCACAACTATCAGGTTTTATACATGTCTCCAGAGATCCAGGAATCCATGTAAATATAGTTATTAACTAGACAATTGCTCATGGGGTGTTAAACTGAACTAGTTTAAACTATTGTTAAATTGAACTAGTCTGTTGTAATTTACATCCATGCCACCCTCACTCAACTTTTTAATTCTTAACACCTTTTCTTTTGTAAAATGCTTCCACACCTCAGTAGTAACTGGAACCAATTCTGCTTCACATTCAGACATCAGGCATGATGGGGCACTTTCACAGTTTTGTGGCCATAGGGCCACTTTGTGAAATGCTAATGATACAGCTAACACTTAACAGTAACCAATGACATATCATCTAATGGAGAAATGTATACCATGGGCTGCTCTCCGCTGATCTGCTAAAGTTGCTATGTCCTGTAACTGTTTTCTTTGATCTTCATTAAGACCGCGTGTCAAAGCTTGATACCACACAGGGTTACGACTCTGAATTGCTGCAAAACAAAGAAACGTGCAGGGTTTTGAAAAACTTTTGCCAGACTAAGAACATCACAGTTTAGTGCTTTTTAGAAGTCACTTTGATTACTGCATTTGAACTAGAAATATTAGCATCAGTATTTCTGTACATTAGGTCAAGGCTGTGTAGAACTTCCATATGGAACACAAGGAACTTTTTCCAAGCTGGTTTTGAGTTCCCATCATGGGATACAAATACATTGGTGCATTTTAAATAATGTGGAAACAGGGAAAGAAGGGCACAATTATTGCTGGAATGTCAGAAATCAAATGACAGAGACATAGGTCAATGGAGTCAGAATTTGCTTACTCTATTCTACCCCTGGCTTTGAGACCTCTGTTACTGACTTGTCCTGAGCCCAGATATCTTGCCCTATGCTGATTACTGGCACAGTCCTTCCCAATACACTCCAAATTCTGTCAAAAACAAATGCTGCAAGCAGAATTATGCAGCAGACTAACTTTGCATTTGTGTACCACTTATTCTAAAAAAATAAGCTGGAACTGATTGATACAGAACTAACATGGGGGACAGTATAAAACAGACAATGTCCCTTAACATTTTGTAACAGTTGATGATATGAACTACCAACAAAGTTGGTTACCAAGACAGTAGTGAAGAATGGTGAAACAATTCCTTAGAAAGTGTTCCCCTCAACTTGACCAATCAACCACCAATTAACCTCACTACTAAAGTGCCAACTGCTATCAACAATAACATAACTTGTGCCATCATTTAGATTATTTTTTCCCTCCCCATCCATTGGATAAGGCACACCTGTGTCAAAGAACTGTTCAGCCTGGGTACTTTCAACAAGCTAACACCATGTGACATAGCAGGAATAGGCCAACAGCTAGGTCAACTGGGAGCTTGGCTGAAAATTTTAAATGTCCTGCACTTTCCTCTTATACTTCAAGTACCCGGGGGGGGGGCACTCTATCCACGGATCCACTATCCGCAAATTCACTTATCCGCGAATAGCAGATGCTCCCCCGCATGCACGTGTGCCCCCCCCACTGGCTCTTTTTGCTCAGCAATGTTAGTTTCTTCCTTAAACACGATAAGCTGCCTCCTGCTGCTTATTGCAGGCAAGTAGAGTGAGACTAAGTGCAAGAGAGGCTCGGCAAGGTTAACAGAAGCACTTCCTGTTAGGCTCTGCAAAGTTATCTAGCACTTAGTCTCGCTCTAAGGTAAAGGTAAAGGTATCCCCTGACAATTAAGTCCAGTCGTGTCCGACTCTAGGGTGTGGTGCTCATCTCCATTTCAAAGCCGAAGAGCCAGCGTTGTCCGAAGACGCCTCCGTGGTCATGTGGCCGGCATGACTCTCCTTGCCGCAGCGCGTAGCATGCAGCTGGAACACGGAGCGCTCTACATGCCTGCAATAAGCAGCAGGAGGCAGCTTATTGTGTTTGTGTAAGGAAGAAACGACCGTTGCTCAGCTAAAAGAGCTGGGGGGGGTCATGCATGCTGAGGGCAGGGCCCCCTCAAAAAAACAGGAGGCGGCATTCGCCCCTATTCACGGTTTTCACATATCTGCAGGGGGCCCTGGAACATATCCCCCGCAGATATGGGGGCCCTACTGTAATCCAAAAATATTTAACTTCCTAAGAGTAGCAAAGCTGTTCAACATTCCCTCAATTTTTTATCTCATCTTTAAGAGAAGCAATATAGTTTCTTCTCTCACAAAGAGCAACATGCTTTCTGCAACAGCACTTCCACCCACAGTAACACAATTTTATCAGACAATGCAAGTGGAATCTGTCAGTACAAGTGGTTGTGGTTGCCCTTGTTGAGGAAACTCACAAAACATTCAGCTACAATCACTTTTTATAGCAGTATAGCACAACTCTGTAAATGAGAAAACATAGGGTTTCTGCCAGGAATAGGTAAGCTGCAACCTTCTGATGATATTGCCCATTTCCATCGAATTCCACCCATACTGCATTGTGTCATGGATCTTCTCATCTGCAGGTTTCACACTCCCCCTCCCTGAACCCTCTGGAGGTCCCAGTGTACCCCCAAACTCCATTTCCTACCAACAAAAGGCCACAAATTCCTTAACATGATGCATTTTTCCACCCATTTTTCAACACACCAGACACACAGTGATCTGTTGTTCAAGATATAAATTACAGTAATCTTACTCTGAAAGATTGCTTTAAATATCTGGTATTCATCAACAGGGTTATCTTCATCATCAATAATTGTTGAATATCCCTCCAGTGCAGTTTCTTCAGCATCATCATCCTCCCAATCCTCATCATCTCCATCTTCTCCAGCCTGCTTTGCCAGAATCTCTAAATACTCTTGTCCATCCTCATCAATATCATCTTCATCACTCCCAAGTTCCTCTGTAAAATGTGGAAGCAGCCAGAATGACTCAAGGAGAACAAGCGCCGTGTCCTTCTCTATTTCTCTTTGTATTACTTCATAATGGTCCTACACATTTCCTAGTGCTGGGCTCTAGTGCTTAATGGTGAAGTTGTGATTAAACATAGCGCCTAAGACACTGAGCTGTGAATCAGGACTTCCCCAGGTCAGATCTCACCTCTGCCACAAGCTCACTTGGTGGCTCTCAGCAAGTCACAGATCTCTTGGCTCCCTAACTACAGTATGGGGATACTACTTATCTTACAGGGTTGTTGTAAGAATTACATCAAAAATAATACAAATGAAGCGCTTTGCACAATTCACAATAACAAGTACTATTTGAGAGCCACTGCGGTGGTTGGAGTGGAAGACCCAGATTCAAATCTGACTCGGCCATGAAGCTGACTGGGTAACCTTGGGCCAAGCAATCAGCCTAAACCTACCTCACAGAATTGTTTGTGAGGATTAAAGGAAGGGGGAGGAGTCAAATACACCACCCCTGAGCTCTTTGGACAAAAGGCAATCTATAAATACGAACAATAATTAAATATGACTAAGCACCATGCCGCCACAATGCATTAACTACAACGCTAGTCAACTTGCACTAGACAGACTTTAAATACTGCACTATACAGTCTGCAAATAGGAAATGAAAACTTCAAATGTAAATAAGTAGTCAAGGAATACACTAAGTAGAAAATGTATTCTACTTACATTTGGGCTCTCAGGGGGGGCCCTGTTGACCGTGCCGCCATTGGCGGAAGTGAGGGGGATGGCGGCGCGGAGTAGGGCCTTCTCGGCGGTGGCGCCCCAATTGTGGAATTCCCTCCCCTTGGAACTAAGAATGACTCCCTCTTTAGAGGCTTTTCGGCGGGGCCTTAAGACGTTTTTATTCAGGACTGCTTTTAATGTCTGACATGGTGGGCTGACTTTTTAACAAATGGTTATATATGTAAATGCTGGTGACCCATTGGGGTTGTTTTTAATCTCAAGTGTTTTTAATTATTTTAATGTGTTTAATTAATTGTTTTAAAGTTGTTTATATGTATTTTAATATGTTGTAAGCCGCCTTGAGTGCCTTCAGGAGAAAGGCGGGCTACAAATTCTTTAAATAAAATAAATAATAAATAAAAATGATAAAGCGATAGAATAAGTGTTTAATTAACCTCTCTCAACAAAAAGCAAACAGAAAAAAGGTTGAGGAATAGACACAAGACAGAAAGACTCTTTTCACAAAGGGTAAGGTTACTTGACTCACAAAACCAGGAAGATAAAAGTGGAGGAATGAGTGGAGTATGAGCAAACATAATAAGAAATACCGATATAAGGCTGAAGAAAAGTACCATATGACAAATCAGGGAGAGGGGCAAAAACTTAGATGGACAAAAAAATGAATCCTATTTAGAGGAGAAAAAACATCAATTGAGAGATTAAGAAAGATCCTGCTTTCTGAATCTGAAAGCAAAGCGGTATAAGCAAGCAAAGGAAAATCCAGGACTAAATGTTCACTGCAAGACTATCAGCAGTACATGAGCAAGGTAGATGAATTACTACAAGAGATCACAAATCCCTTACCTGCTTCTTCATCTTCTTCCGCTTCATCATCATCCTCACTATTATTTTCATGCTCAGCATGGCAAGCATATGCTCTTTTCAAGCCATTAAATAAGAGAATGAAAGCTGGCAGGATCTGGCCAGAAACCTGATTTAAAACTTGTGGTATTTGTTCCAGATCAATAAGGGCACACAAGCCTAACACACACATTTTTCTGTCATGAAGCCTGGAATGCAAGAGGAAATTTCATATTACAATATTTCCAGTTTCAGGGGGAAAACGACAACATATTACCCAATACAAACCCCAATTAGAGAAGTGCAAAAAGAAGGTCTATATGCACAACAAAACTTTTCACTTTTCCCAAATAGACAGAGATGCAATATGGAAAAGATGAATGAGATATTCACTGTGTATACACAATTCTTTGCCTGTGCTGTGCACAAAAGGGACTCAATACATCAGGGTCACGATTGCCAAGTGGAGCTTACCCCAAGAAACAGTCTACATCATTAAGCCACTGTGTAATGAAGTGATTTGTAACAGGCTCCACATTATTGGGGAAGCGAAGATTTTCCAAGGTATTCAAAAGCAGATGAGGATTGTAATACAGAGCAGCTATGGCAACCTGGAGGCACATTGTTCGCAGTTCACTTGTTTTAACTTCTCTGGTCAATCGCTCTAAAGCAGCTTCCACAAATAAGGGTATGCACTGAAGAGAAAGGAAAAAAACTTCTCTAGGTTAAAGTTTCAATGATAGGATGTGGATATTTTAAAAGTCACAGCTCCTCTCACTCTTTTCCTGTCCAGTCCTATTGTCCTTCCCCTCCCTTGCTGTGGCAAGCAGGAATACAGGTGTGCTGCCTAGTGGGTGAGGGAGGAGAACACTGATCTACAACTTTTTTCTTTCTGGCCTGGACTTTTGCAGCTGTTTTAGACTAATTTCAGGGTGCTGATTCCAAATCTAATCTCAGATTTGCTCTATCACATCTCGTTCTTATGCTATCGGCATACCCCATTTTAATTGCTTTTGCCCGAAATGAACTCTTTGTCACTTATGACTGCAAGTTGTTGCGAGTCAGTGACTGCTTTAGTGTTAAAATATGGTGCTGTATTTTTAGGATAGTATTTATAATATCATTTTATGTAGATATCCACATTTAATATTTTCCTCCTGCAGGGTGTGATCTAACAATGGCTACAACAGGGGTTCTCAACCTGTGGTACGGGTACCCCTAGGGGTACGCGGACCTCTTGCTGGGGGTACGCCAAGCCCTGCCCCTTATCTGCCCCATCAGCAGCTAATTAAGTGTTAATTAACATGGATTTTAAATTATAATTATTTTCTGAGCCCTTCAGTCTCTCTGATTTTGGTTTTGGGCTTATTTTTGTACTTTGGAAAATGTACTTTGGTGGGGTGGGGGAGGGAGGAGCTGATTTGGGGAAGTGTGACTTGGAGAAAAAAGAGATTTTTGCATATGTCTGTCTGTCTGTCTGTCTGTCTCACACACACACACACACACACACACACACAGTTAAATAAGACCTTTTTCACATATAAAATTGTGTTAGTACTTTTTTACTTAACAATTACCTAATTGATTAATCCAATTAATTAGCAGTTAATTAGCAGGGGGTACTTCAGAAAACTGGACCGTGATAAGGGGGTACCCGGTCAACACACTTTTTCTGGCATAAGGTATTCCAATGTTTTTAAGGTAATTTTGGGGCGCTGATTCCAAATCTGACATCAGGTTTGGCATCATGAAAATGGGGTGTGCTGATAGCATAAAAACGAGCTGTGATAGAGCAAATCTGAGATCAGATTTGGAATCAGCACCCTGAAATTAGTCTAAAACAGCTGCAAAAGTCCAGGCCAGAAAAAAAAATTTTTGTAGACCAGTGTAAATTTAAAGTGGTATGCAGATTTTCATGGCTTATTTTCTGTACAGACGTGGGTTCTATAGGATTTTCAGCCATGTTAAATTGTTAGAAATTGAAGAATAAAGAAATATATCGACATCTACCAGCAAGTTGCTGAGTGTTCTTCTTTTTAGCTTTTGACAATGTCCCAAGGCGGGAGGAAACGTAAAGCAGAGGATTAAAGAATTATTTGTGCCTGTCTGTTCTGGATAATCCTTGAAAGCGGCACCCATATCACTGGGGATCGAGTAGAAAAGGAATTTCTTCAGGCAAGTTTTTGGACGATATATTTCTTTATTCTTCAATTTCTAACAATTTAACATGGCTGAAAATCCCATAGAACCCACGTCTGTACAGTGTAAATTTGCTGTTTTTCATTGATTTTATCAAATGCAATATTTGATATCTCAAAAACTTGATGTGATAGACAAAAACTGATGCCAGATTTGGAATCAGCGCCCCAAAATTACCTTAAAACCATTGGAATACCTTATGCCAGAAAAAGTGTGTTGACCAGTGTAATAGGACTAAGGAAAGAATGGGGAAGAGGAACTGTAAGTTCCTTGTCTCCAGTGGCACTACAGTATTTAAAGGTATACAGTTGGTGTCAGGATTGTAAGGTGACAAACCCTATTATATTACAGACATAATCAGTTATATTAGGGAGCCATAAATTAAGATCAGACGGTGAAATATATAATTCTGAGTTTTATAAATGATTATCTGCAAGACACTTGCAAGAATTCTACAAGCTTATGAGTGCGTATGACAGGGATGTGTTAAGTCTTGGCTTCAAGTGAAGTCTCAAGCCTTTGCCCAAAATTCTCAAGTCTAAGTCTCGAGACTCATTTCAATTTAAAAAAAATCGAGTCAATTAAAAAAATCTTATGTTTACCTTTGGGCACCTTCATGCGCCAAACTGCTGCGTTTTCTTGCTTTTACAAAGGAAAATCGCAGTCCAGGAAGCACTCAATCCATGCTGAATTGTTTGAGCCAAAGATCCAGTCTACCTACCTGATCAATGCCACGACCTTTACACTGTAGAATGATAACCTCTAACAGCTTTGCAGCATGACATTCTGCATCTTCTCCTGCCACACCTGTAAGGACCTAAGAATTATATTCCCTGTTAAATTGGTACCGAACATTTTAGTACCGAAACATAAATTGGTACCGAAACTCTTTACATTTAAAAAAGGTATTTTTATTAAGATTCTGAAAAGAATTTACAGTTGGCTCTCGCTATCCACAAGCAATAGCGAGGATCCGCGGATATTGGGGTCCATGCTAAAAACCCTGTTAAAAGGGGGGAAGCCCCCAAATTTTCATTTTTACCTTTAAATAGCTAAACTGCACTGTTTTCAAGCCTCCACAGGGCTTCTGCAAGCTTGACCAACTTCCAGGTTGCGCGAAGGCTCCTCCCTCCTCCCAGCCTTGTCCCAGGGTGCATTCTGGGACAAGACTAGTAGGAGGGAAGCGCCTTTGCGCGACCCGGAAGTGGGTCATTAAGCTTGCAGAAGCCCTGTGGAGGCTTGAAAACAGCACGATTTGGCTAATTAAAAGGTAAAAATGACGATTTGAGGGCTTCCCCCCCCCCATTAACAGGTTTTTTAGTGTGGACCCCACAGATCCAGGACCCGCAGTAAATCGAATCCGCGGATAGAAAGGGTTCACTGTACACAGTAAAATGAAGACAAATCCAGAATAGACAGTTGTCTAAAAATCACAAAACTATACTGCTGTTAAGCATGCCTGGTCAGTAGTAAGCTTGTCTGCTGACATCACTAGATCAGTACTATGATCTCAAGTTGTCCTTTGACCACAGCTCATGCGAGCAAGACAGACTAAAAATACAGAACACAAATGGACCATACCACTATGCACAGATTTGAAACTATGCACATGTGACTGCAGACATTGTAATTCACTTCAAAATGGGAAACGTTCAGTTCTGTACCAGCCATGCAACATGTATAATCACTTTGCTCATCTACGGTGGGTATATATTAAGCCATTCATAACGTGCCCCTTGTTTCCTCACCTATTTGAGCAGGTTTGGGGGTTCTTGACTTGTGTGCCATAATGCCCCAGGGCACCACGGCGAACTCACAGGGGCGCCGTGTAAGTTTTCTGAAATATCTTCTTCCTAGCTCTCCCAGGCACCACCTTATGGGTTGGGCCGAGATCTCGTGAGAACTACACGAGATCTTGGTTTGGCCAACATGGCAGCGCCACAACAGGGCGCCATGGAAGTACTGGGACACTGTGGGCACCGTGACTGGGCAAGTTTGAGAACCGCTGACTTACCGTGTCAGTGAAGGCTGCTATCTACTAGTTCTCTACCTTATAAGAACCACCATAACTGTTAAGAAGACAATACAATGTAAATGAACATTGAGTTCCATTTAGTGAATATTTCAAGTTAAGATTGACTTGTCAATCAATTAGTGTTAACCTCACAGTTCCTAAAAATGTAGCTCACCTTATCCTGCTGAGTTGCAATCATATGAACAAGGTGAATTAGGATGAACTTCTAGAAAAGGCACAAGCATCTTTTCTCGGTTCTATATGGTGTAAGATTTCTACAGATTTAGCTATCTTAAGACAAGAAGTTTAGAGGGCTACCTACCTTTTTGCACATACTGTAGATCATTTCTAGGTATTTTGTATCCGACAGGAGCGTGTCTGTATCAACAGTTACGTAATTATGCAACAATGGCATCATATCTATATTAGAAAAAGAATAAGCAAGTATTATATATACTTTCACATCATGATAGCTATGGAAGCTACACAATATTGATATTTTAATATTCCCAACTCTAGATTTGCACATCAAATGATCAGGACATAGAAGCTCACCTGTAAAGTAATCAAAACCATCCTGCTGAAATACTTCGAAGACCAGAGGCAAAAGTTGCCACATCTGTGCAGAGACTTGCTGGCAGGTCAGACTGTGAGCCAAGGAGAAGATTTCCTCATAGAATTCTGGAACAGTAGCAGGAAGTCATTAAGGCAGCTTGATCAAATTTCTCATACTTCATTATGTTTAGGTCCCTCATGAAGAATGTATAGTATTTGAAAAATATTCTTACCTAAAACATGCTGTTGTAAAACTGTTCCAATTACTTGCAAACAGATACCTTCCAATTGCTGGGTAATCTGAAAGGGATGGTTTAAATGAAGTTTAACAAACAATTAAGAGATGAACTTCAATATGAACAAAAAAAAACCCTCTGATCACATGTGGGTTTTGCTTCTCTATTTTACAAGGGTCTGTGTTTGAGGCTACTTCTGAAGATCTCCTGAGTTTCAGGAGCAGATTGTTGAGCCACAATGCAATTACTTCCAAGTAGAACAGCATTTCGCAAACTGTGGGTCAGGACCCACTAGTGGGTAGCGACCCCATTTTTGGTGGGTTATGAGGAGATCCTCCAGTGAAAATACAGATGATCGAAACATCAAATAACTAATTGTCTCAAACCCTGAGGCTATTCAAAAATCAGATAGCTACAAATTTCCCTGCAAAGAGCTGAGCTCCTGGAGTTTGCAAGATAGCTGCTCATTGTGCCACAAGGGTTAGGGTTTGCAAGCTTGTGTAAATATAGGGAGATAAATGTTTGAGCGTCTTTTTGCTGGTGCAGTTTTCCCTAAGTCTGTCAACGATAGGTAGTGGGGTCAGGTGAAGGCTGGGTTACATAACTAAGCCCCTCAAGCCTTGAGGCTATTCATTAGAGCTGCCTCATCACGAGAAATGGATTGGGTTTTTGTAAATAAATTTGTAAATAAAAATATTTCTTTCTAGATCCTTTTTCAAGTCTCATAAAGCTGTAGAGTGTTATTTTAAAAAACTGGGTCCCAGTGCTAAAACTTTTGGGGACCACTGAAGTACAAAATAAGTTTCACCATGCAGACATAGCTCACCACGTGGCTCTTGTGGCCCTGCTTTAGTTATTTTTCAAAAACATTGTTCAGTCTGACCTCTGGGCAATGATCTTGTATAAGAACACGCATATTACATCTGAATTATCAGCACATAAGCTGCTTCACAGCTAAAGGACTACTATGTCAGAAATTTAGTTTTCTAAAACTGCCCGGATGCCCATCACCTAGTTCCTCAGAGAGATGCTAGCCATGTCAGATCTTGGATCCCTCTCACTTCATCTTTTCAACTTTTAGCTACACCTTTTGAGATGACAGGGCTATGAAGAACAAGGAAAAGGAATCGCAGTATTTCTACCACAGAGTTAAGAGATACAGGTAACAAGTATTGGGGGACAATTTCAGGTCCTTGGGTAATAGTGTATGGGAGGACTACGGATTAAATGACAGGGTTGTAGGCAGGGGGTTATATTCCAAGGCACTTCTTCCATTTGTGGAAGAAGCTCCATTTCTTCAAGCAGGAGGTGCAATTTTCACAGATCTTCCCTCTGTAATCCCTGAAAATTTGTTCCTGAGGGTTGAGGGACCTTCAGCAGTCAGAGGCGTCATTGGGGGGGGGGGCGGTGGGCCGCTGGGCATGGGGGGCAACATGCACCGGGGGGTTGCACTTGCTGCTGGATTCGGCGGTAGTGCGTCAAAAATGCACACACACCCAGCGGTTTTTCTGCCACTTTTAGGCAGTTTGCGGCAAATGGATTCGCCCGCCCAGCCTGCAAACAGCCTAAAAGTGGCAGAAACCGCCAGGGGTGCATTTAGATGCGCCGCCCCCGAATTGCCGCCAGAAGGGGCAGGGCTTGTGACATCACAGGGTGGCGTCACGGCGATGCCCCCCCCCGGGAGGTGTAGTGATGCCTCTGTCAGGAGCAGATATTCAGGCAGGGATTGTCTGAGAGAGATTGTCCCTCTCCCCCCTTACATGTTGTTTGCCAAATGGAGCATCTTCCATGAATGGGGAAAGAACCTTAGGATACAACTCATTGTTTCCAACAGCATCTTATCTTTGCTGTTCTTGTCTAAATTTTGACAGCAAACCATTTTCAATCTAGACCATCTACATGTAACTTGCTATAACCCACCCCGAAATCTTAGGATAGGTGAATTTCAAATTAAAAATAAAATCAACAGATTAAATAGAACTTGCTTGCCTTGTTTCACAAAAGACAGAGTAATCAGAGGAAAAACACAGAAGGCGATACTATCATCTTTGGAAGTGTTTATCAAAGGACTGAATTGTTTTATAAGACTTAAAGAGAGGAGTTAACATGCTTAAGTTCTGATAACATTTATATTCCAAGGAAATTGACCTTCAGTAATCTCTGGTTGTAGCCTTGTTCACACATGCCAAGGCCTGCTTTTCATAGCAACGGTGGAAACTGACCAGGTACAATTTTGTGATTGTAAGCTAGCCACGTCACTGAAGCTAAATCTTTGTGCCCTAATTAGCTACAATAAAAAGCAGGCAAGCTAGTCACAAATGTATGTCCAGGGGCAATCTGTGAGGAAGCCCCAGCAACAACGCATCAAGAAAAATGTGAGTAAGATCACAAGCATCTGAGATCGGACCACAAAACAAGATTAGGGAAAGGACCCCCCAACTTTAAATCAAGTTTAAAAGCAAATCTCACCTAATCTCATTACACAGGAGTTAGCTTTTTCTTTTTTTTTAAGCCTTCACAAATAAAACCAGTTATGAAGCTAGAAAGCCAGCAAGATTGTGGCTGCTATCCAGTATTTTGCATGGAGTGTTACATGTACGAATTTCTGCCTGCTGGACCAAAGTCATGGTCATATGTGCAGCAGAATGATCACCTGACTCTTAGAAACAAGTTTATTCCTTTGAGAATAAGGTGGAAGACCTGCAGGAGTCAAGAGAGGCAAGTAAGGTATGTAAGCAAGTCCTTCGGAGACATGGCAGCACAGTCCCAAAGAACAAAGAACGTTTACTTGCTAGGTAGAAATTTCAATGTCTTGAGAAGTTCCTTGCCCCAAACCATGGAAACCAAGGAAAATATAGGAATTTTGTATAGCTGTATGCAAAAAACACACAATGTTTAACTTACATGAGTCAGGCTTTATATTTTGTTTTTTTAAAGCACAGTATACTGTACACACAATTCCGCAGAAAAAATGAGTTGAGGTTTATAGATTTCCCTCAGGAATTTGCAAGGTACAGAAGTATAACAAAACAGGAAATTATTTTGAAGAATATATTTACTCTATACAAGTACAGTCAGCTCCACATCACACACACATTTTACTTGCACAAATTCAAGTATTCACGCTCAGAATATGGGGCAGAGTATGCTCCAGAGTCAGCGTGAGATGGGAAGAACGAATCCGCTGTTGTCTCAGTCGTCTCAGTTTCTGCACGTCTCTTCTAGTGTGGTTTTAGTTTTTAAAGAGATGGTATGTATTTTTCAGATTTAAGGGTATTTTTACTATATGCGAAATCCATACAGCCTTGCATGCTGACTTCAGACCCTAACTGTTGAGTAAGATGCAAGCTAACTGTACTAATGATGGCTTCCTACTGAGTTTCTTTCATCTAATATTTTCCTCACATTTTTGCAAACAAAAAGATGTTTTACCTCTTTATGATCCTCAACTACACTGAGGAGTGTATCAATGGTATTCAAAATGCCCATTGCCGTTACTGCTTTATCATCACTGCCTTCTTCATCTGGTCCTGTCTGAATCACCTGGTTAAATGTCATTGCCTACAAATAGGAAGAATGCAATCACAGAGCATCAATCATAAAGCTCAATGAACCATGAAGTATACCAACATGGTAATGAACTATATACAAACATCACCAGTTAAAACTTATATAAGGGAGAAGGCTAGTTTGTTGACCTCTAAGCAAGAGTTTCAATGTCATTTTCTGAAATTTCCGATCAGTTATGAACTCTGAACAGCCCTGAGTGGGATTCATTTCCTCACACAGACTCCACTCCTTACCTGTAAAGAAGAAATGATCAGCAACAGATCTCTTTGTGGTGTTGGGGGAGATTTAGGAACACCCTGCATACCAACACTGCTAAAAGGGTTAAAATGTCAGTTCCAATTCAACTAAGTCAGTGTTTCTCAAAGTTCTCTTTGTGGTACACGTACCACTGGTGGTACTTTGAGCGACTGCCAGTGGTACACAGCAGGCTGGTCCTTATCTGGTTTTCCGATCCCCGTCTGACTTGCAATTCAAAGCATCTCTGATTTGCTGGACTTGCCTTGGGAAGGCTGATTCTCACCCCCCCCCCCCCCAAGACCTCTTATCTGGACAGGCAGCAATCAGCTGCTATGAGGTCTCTTATCAGTTGTTTCAATCTCTCTCAGCTGCTTCTGCTACTTATCTCTGATCTGTACTGTTCCATATGGCTTCCTGTATATACAACATTGAACCACTAGGTGGTGCAGTCAAGAACAAAACAGGTAAGCCTTTTATTTCCTGTTTCTTTTATTTCTATTTTATTGCTGTGTTTGAGCAAGCTGCTCAAATTGCTTTATTTGAGCAAGCTGCTGCTCATATTTGTAGAGATTCAAATCAACTGGCATGCGGGGGGGGGGGGGGGAGAAGAGAGAATGAAACACAACTCCCCTGGGGAAAGATAGGCCAAAAAACAGAGAGACTGAAAACTGAGGATACATGATATTCTACTCCTGAACTGAAGGCTATATATCTGCTCTTTTGGATAAGCTTCCAAAGCAGGAAGTGGATCTGTGAATACTACTGTTTGGGGGGAAAAACACCACAGTGGCTGAATTGCAGCATTTGCTGACACTATCACCTATCTAGTGCACAAAATTTATTTAAATTAAATATTATAAATAAAATTAGTGCAGGTGGTACTTCAGGAAATTTGACTGTGACAGATGGTACACCTGGCAACAATGCTTGGGAACCTCTGTTCTAGTCTTCCATAGAACGCTTCATTCCAGGTGGTTTCCTTTCACGGTCTGGCCTCTCTCTGGCATTTGCCTTCCACGCTTCGACTGACAGGCAAACCGTGTCTCCCACACAGAGTGCCAAGTTGCAGCCCCTCTCTCTCTCTCGTCAGCAGCATGTCGACAGCTTTTCGACTGCTCAGATTCTTCCAGGCATCTCAAACTGCCTTCCTCAGATCTTCAGGTATATGAGGCTGCAGCTCTACCAACTGCTCTACCAACTGAGCCAGGCCTCCCAAGGTATGCCCAGGTGACTTCTAAGACAATGCCAGGGTGTTTTTTTTTTTACTAAAGTCACATCAACAGTGAGACACTATCTCCTAAATCTAAGCCATATTCATACGTACAGCATAAGGCAGTGGTTCCCGAACTGGGGAGTCGCAACGCCCCAGCCAGGAACAAAGGGTTGCTACACCCTTAAGGGGTGTGGCAACCCGCGGTGACGACGACAGTGCGTCCAGGATCCCGCCGCCGTGGCTGAAAACGTCCGTTTTACCTGCATTGGTGGGCAGTGGATGTCCGGCGGGGTGTGTGCGGAGCCTGGGGACCCCTCCACAGGCCTCCACAAGCATCGGAGCAGCGCTCCGACGCGATCACAACTCACGTCCAGTTTTATGGCGAAACCGGAAGTGGGTTGCGACGGAGCGCTGCTCCGACACTTGGGGAGGCCTGCGGAGGCGTCCCCAGGCACCCCGCCGGACATCCACTGCCGACCAATGCAGGTAAAACAGACACTTTCGGCCGCCGCAGCGCGATCCCAGACGTACCGTATATACCAGGGGTGGCCAAACTTGCTTAAATGTAAAAGCCATATATGATAAACTTCAGATGTTTGAGAGCATTTAAATTCTTAAATATATTTACTCACCGTTATTAAACCTATGTTTTAATCCAGTAGACTCTGTTTATACCTGGTAAATAATTATAAAGCTTATTTTCCTTTTATATTAATTGTGATGCAAAAAGGAGCTCAGCAAACATATTTCCGAGAGCCGCACTTTATACAAACAAAGAGCTGCATGTGGCTCAGGAGCCGCAGTTTGGCCACCCCTGGTATATGCACTACTAATTTCAAATATTAAACTATCCACCGCAAAACCATTGCTGCAGAATAAGCTACTTCTTTTGAGCACTTCTGTGTTTAACTGGAGTAACAAGTTAATTAAGGTTGCAGCAATCTAGAACACACATTGGAGAATGGAACTCACTGTTGAGTCAACATGCATAGAATTACACTGTAAATCATCTTTATTGTAATTAAAGGGATAGATATTCCTTAAAAATGTTTTGTTACTGTCAACACACTGGCCACATTCAGAAGCAACAACCACCATGGTTGAGTTTGTGTTGTACCCCCACCTTTCCCCTCCCTTCACAAAGGGAGAAAATGTCCAATTTCCATTCATTGTTTGTAACCAACTGCAGCTTCCCATGTCATCCAAAAAAACAGAAAACTGATTTGTACAAACCATAGGTTTTTTTTTTAAACAAACCAGACATTTAACCAGAATCCTAGTGCAACAGTTACAAGCTAAGCTATAAAACCAGGACCTGACCCTGGTTTGTTAATTACTATTTATGTAAATTTATGTAAGTCAGTTTTCTACATTCAGATGAAAATGTAGCTTGTCACCAACTGCCAGGATACAATTTAAAATGCTCTTCCTGTGTGCATGAAGAGGGAACATGTGAGCCTGAGTCTTGCTGCAGCATATTCTTGTAACAAACCATGGTTTGTTGTTACATCTGAATGTAGCCACTGTCTTCAGTAGCAAACTAAACAGATCAGACAACATATTTAATAGGATACAGAGGTAACTGGTGTATGACATAGGCCATGGGTATGCTAACATAGTGTAACTATACTTACCAAATGCTGCGTCATCTCTACTGCTATAGGAGTAACCTCTTCACTATATTCACAGATCATTTTCTGAATCACATTGGTAAGATCATCATTCTCAGTCTCTCTAATAATATGAAGAAGAGCCTGCATTACAGGTCTAATGAATGGAGTAATATATTCTTTAGCTGCAGAGCAAGAAGGAAAAAAAAAAGGATTACTTTCTTGGAACTCATATGTATTTAAGTGTTGGCCTTTTTTTATTTAAGTCATACTCTGAAAAATTCCCTTTCAAATAATATTTAGCTAACTTAGCTTCTTAATATTAACTGACCTTGACCTATTCAAGTTGTAATGTAACCTATAAAATATCATATTTTGCTCTGGGCTCCATATTTGTTTTGTTTTTCTATTTAAAACACAAAAAAGTACGGCCAAGCCTTGAACCATTTGACCCATCTCTGGTTAACCCTTATGGGAAAATGCTTTTCTAAGAGTTCCTTGACTGACAATAAAATGCTCAGGTCTCTGAGGATAGTGCCCAAACGTCCCTTCAGACCAGAACGAGCACCTTTTTTATATTGATCCCCAAGCTTGTCACTTTACAGTTTCTTTTTTTCTGTGAAGCTTTGCAGAGGAGAGCAGCATACACAATGTCAACTATGTTCTTAGATTCCCACAACGTGTCCAGATTGTAGAGTTCAAAACAACCATTCTGCTGGGAAAACTCCGTCGTACAATACACTTTTATTATTAAAATTTGATGGTTAAACTTTACGTTTTGCTCCCAATATTGAAAGCATCCTCAGAAGTCTTTAGCTATACACTGCTAAAGTGGCAGCTAATTGCAGGGCTATCAAAGTGAATACAAGCAGCCTAACTAAAAGTTAGCATGTTAATGGGAGTACTTGAGGTTACTTTAAGATCGGAGGAAGACTAGATTTGTAAGTTTTGAGTGGAACTGTTGAATTAACCCACGAATGCGGAGTTGCAGGCAAGAGCCTGGTAATTGTTAATGAAGATCAGTTGTGAGAGAGTTAACTGTAATGCAAACATCCAGACAAAGAGGAGAAGGCTTTTATTGCTGGTTGCAGTGTGTAGCTAAAGACTTCTGAGGACGCTTTCAATATTGGGAGCGAAACGTAAAGATTAACCATTAAATTTTAATAATAAAAGTGTATTGTACGACGGAGTTTTCCCAGCAGAATGGTTGTTTTGAACTCTAAAAAATGTCAACTACATCTAGTCTCTCTTTCAGCGCAATCCACTATAAGGATCCAGCCGGCGACCCAGGGCCACCAGCTGGATCCTGTGCACCGGCGGCCATGCTGCCGCTGGGCTAGAGGTCTACTATTTAGCTGGCGGAAGTCGGAGGAGGCTGTGTAACGGCCTAGCCGCCCAGCGGGGACCGGGATATGGCCGAGGCCATCTCCCTCCCGGGCTGGCTAGGCCAATGGACCCCCTCCCTCGCCCGGCAAACCACCCCCACCGGATCCCTGCTTACCTGGTCTGGCGGCCGCAGGGGCAATCCAGCGCCGGAGCAAGGGAGGTTGGCCTCTGTGCTGGCTGGCCCTGCTCTCAAGTCGTTGTGAACGTGCTTTACAGCACATTCGCAACGTCTCCCGATGACGGAACGCTCATTCCGTCGCCGACGTCCCCTGCAGGATTGCGCTATTTGATAAGTCTTTGACTGCCTGGAGTTGGCTGGTATACACTGAGGATCAGGTACTGCTATTGCCATATACACTTGCCACCATATTCAGCAGACTGTAAGAACTGTGCTTTTAGCTGTTTTTTGTCCCTCTGTCTCAAGCAATTTTCTCAATGTGCAAATTTTCTGGAGTTCTACAGAATTTCTTCTTCACAAAATACCACAACATCCTCCTACAATTCCATTAAGTGCCCTATCAGTGCATCTGCTCCACTATTTATATAGACAGAATCCTCATATCCATTGGCTGAGCTGCTGTGATCCATTGGCTGAGCTGCTGTGATTATCATGAAGTGTTCACAAACATTCTAACTGCCAAGACAGAAGGTCTATTATAAAATGTTGACACAGCACAGATTCTGTAACAAGTCTGAGTTGGCTGAGAAAAACTTCATAGGATTTGGAACAAAGGTAGGGTGCTGTTGGCAGAAGAGGGTAACCTCAGTTTCTCATCCTCCCTTTCTACACAGTACCTTTATCCCCTATCCCCCTTCTACCAACAGTACACTGCCCCTACTTATTTCAAATCATATGAGGGTCCCAATACAGAGATGAGCGAAGAATCAGAGCCTGAAGAAAGCAAAACAAAGCAGTGGCTTGAGGAAAGGATAAGTGGAGGTGGCAGAAGGCCAGTGAGAGAGGAGGAAAAAGCAACCAGGAAAGAAAGAGGGCCAGGATGGTGTAGTGGTTCTGGAGTTAGACCTGGAAGATCCAGGTTCAAATCCCTGCTCAGCCATGAGGTTTCCTGTGTGACCTTGGGCCAGTCACCATCTCTCAGCCTAATCTACCTCACAGGGTTGTTGTGAGGACAAAAGGAACGATGTACACCACACTGAGTTGCTTGGAGGAAGAACAAAAAAACAAACAAATGAAATGGCTTCGTAACAAGAAAAGACTTGCAAAGAAGAGCCTACACTCCATTAACAAGAAAAGACAGTGAAAAGATAATAAAATTGAAGAAACATGGGGACAAGAGGCAGGGATGGCCGAACCTGCTCTGGCACCAACCGCCGGATCTACTACCTCCACAAAAACAAAAAACAAAAAGCGAACAAAGCACTTTCCTTGCTCCTTCCTACACAATTCCTTTAGACAGACAGGAAATGTAGGTCATGCTGGGAACTCCCATCATGTACTGCACTTTTATTTTAAGGAGATGGCAAGGAATGAGCCAGATAAGGGGCTGCTTCCTTACCCCCTCACCTCACAGTGCAATCCTGACCGAAACGAGGGCGGCGGAACAAGCATTCAGCCGCCCAAAGTAGTCGCAAACGTGCCGTAAAACACGTTTGTGACTACTCAAGACCTGCTCTGCTGCTGGAGCGCCCGAAGGACTGCTGCCGGACCCAGGTAAGGATCCAGCAGGCGAGGGGTGGTGGTGGTTCGGCAATAGCGGGAGGGGGGCCATTGGCCCAGCCGGTCGGGGAGGGGGCGGAGGATGACTTCGGCCATATCCCGTCCTCCGCCAAAAGGCTGGGCCATTACACAGCCTCCTCCGACTTCCACCAGCGATTTTGCTTGCGGAAATCCGAGGAGGCTGATCGGCCCAGGTGCCATTTACACTCGGGGAAGGGGACGAGCATACCCTTCCCCGAGTAGACCTCCAGCCGAGCGGCAGCCTGGCCGCAGCGGAGCATAGGAGCTGACGGGCAGTCTGGGCCGGCCGCTGGATCCTTACGCTGAATTGCGCCGACTGTGTAAAAGGACTATGCAAGACGAATGAAGCAGGTCGCTGCTGCCCGTGTGATTTTTGGGTGGGCACGGGTAGCGGTGATCTGCTTCCCTACCCACTCACTGTGCTCCTTCCTCACATGGTCCTTTTAACCACATGAGAAAGGAGTGGGTAGGGAAGCAGATGATCTGCTCCCTGCATGCTTTTAGCAAATGAGAAGTGGATCGATGCGGCTTGGTCCATGGTGGGCCAGAGGGAGATGGCAACAGGCTCGGGGTGAACGGGCACCCCTGGCCGCCATCCACCGCTGACACAAGCCACTTCATGGCTGGGCCCAGTCCTGACAACAGGTCAGAGAGGGAAGAAAATGTAGAATTTCACAAACTAATATTAAACAGGTCAATTCGAGTCAAAACAAACGGGAATTCTGCTACAACCTCTATTGCTTACATATCAATCATTTTTTTCCAGAAGGGCTTTCCAAGAAACAGCTTTGAGAGACTATGTACATCTATTCAAGCTTTAAAAAGGAAATATTTGTACAAAATGGCACACTAAAAAGGAAACAAGCAAAGAAAGAACATAGCTCATTCTATCCAGAAATAGCAGGCAGTTAGCGTACTGTAACAGATAAAACTATTTGTTATTCTAAAATGGTGGCTTATGCCCCAATCCTAAAAGACATTTACTAAGAAGTTAAATTGTTTTGGGCTGAACATCCTTCCAAGTATACATGTTTCCGAATGCACCCTGGGTACTGCTGTAATGACTATACTCAGTGAAGTTTTGAGCAGAGCAAAGTGAAGTTTTACTCAATATTCTGCTACATCTGAACTTTCTTAGTAGCTCAGTGCAAGAAAAAAAAGTACCTCTCTCTTGATTACTAATCAAAACCTGCAGTGCTATGGCAGCTTCCACCTTCACAGGCATTTCTCTGTCATCAATCAGGCATCTTCGTGTCAGTTCAAGAGCTGTCTGCAGATTCTGGTCACTCTTAAACTTAACTTCGCAGAAATAGTGAAGAACCCAGCAAGCCTAAAGAAGATGGCAAACAATTTCAGAAAAAGCACATGCAAATCCCACACACGTTGTCAAAAACATGAATAAAAATCGAAGTGCTGACACAGAAAGGTTTGATTTTATTTTCACCATTTCTATAGGCATGTTTGAGAATTTGGAGGCTGATCAGTGAAAAGTTTGTCTTTCGACATCACTAGATCAGTACTATGATCTCAAGTTGTTCTTTGGCCACAGGTCATATGTGAGCAATATAGTCTAAATGCAAAACACAAATGGACCATACCACTAGACATAGATTAGGAACTATGCACACATGACCACAGCCACTTTAATACACTTGGGGAGGGGGAGTATCACATGACGTCACATCACTGCATGATGGTCACGGAGAGAGAGAGAGAGAGAGAGAGAGACTTACCATGTGGTGATTGTAAACAATAATTTATTGTTTCACCTTTTCCTTTGTTCCATTACTAAACTGTTCTTACAGACAGCAAGAAATTCCTAATACTTAACCTAAATCTGCCTGTCTGAAGGTTAAAATCCACTGCCTTTACCCTTGTCAAAGAAGAGATAGCTTTTCCTCTTCTCACTTTCAGATGATCACATCTAGAGACACTTCACAATATCGGCATAAATACAACTTGCATGCCTAGTTACATAAAAGTTGTATCATATAAATTTAAAATAGGGGAACTTGGAAGAAAACTAGGATATTGAATTTTAAGATATTGTATGATCTTCGGTTCTACTCAGTCCCCATGAAGAAAGCTTTGGAACCTAGAGTACAACAGCTTTGACGGAACGCTATTTCCCTTCTACCCAAAGAGCCCTGGGTACATCTCATGCTCATTTAAAACAGCCACTTGCCAGAGATAATTTATTCTTCACTACTTCACAAAAACTTTCTGTCTAAGGCTTGTCCTGTCTTCCACTTGACAAAAAGGCTTCACAGAAAAAACTAGCACTGGGGAAAGAGCAGGAAAAGCTGGGCCCAGATAACACACCCCGCCCAGTCTTCCCATATATTTTGTTCTTACCCGAGCTCTCATGTAGCCAAGCTCACTGCTGAAAAGAGGAAACACATGATTCTGCAACATGTACTCCATCTGATCTTTGTATATCTTTTTCTGTTGGAATATCAAGACAGT
The DNA here is from genome assembly GCA_026170595.1 of Plestiodon gilberti rubricaudatus. Taxonomy (NCBI): domain Eukaryota; kingdom Metazoa; phylum Chordata; class Lepidosauria; order Squamata; family Scincidae; genus Plestiodon; species Plestiodon gilberti. Next base: position 230,686,135 of record JANXHW010000001.1, on the reverse strand, counting down.
GATAGTTCAATATTTTAGTTTTACATAGAGAAGTACAACTGGCTAGAGATAAAGGAATTATTTCCATTCCTGCACTCTACTAAGGAATTAAGATTGCCAACTCTGTTGCACAGTAATTTTTAAATGAGAATATTGGCTAAACTACAGTTAACAAGCTGACCCTGGCCAAAGCTAACAATTCTCAGCTACAAGCAGCAGCTGCTAAAAATGTGATGATAAAGACAAAGGGAAGAATTCATGACAGATTAAAAAGGCTTTCTAAATACAGTACAATCATGCAAAAGTTATTTTTCAATTAATCAGAAGCTTATTTTAGCAAGCGACAGAAACTAGGTGAATGCTGACATTTATTGGTAATTCTTCAGATTCCAGGAAGCCAACAGTAAATGCCCAACATCTGATCAAGGCCTTGATAATCTACACCACAAGATGCCACACAATGCCAGCTATACAAAGATTGCTAATTCAAGATGGATTTGATGCGTAACACATTAGTACTGAACTATGGGAAGCATCCTTGTCACAATAGTTATAAAATTAACCCCCTCTCGAATAGCCAGATATGCTCTCATCCCCAAAGTATTTTGGGAAGGAGAAGGCATTGCCAGGTCAGGTTCTATAATGCCCCCTACTCCATCTTTCCCAGAGGGTCAGAGATCTCAGTACCAGGGATTCACAAATTATTTCTGACAACCAACCCTTCTCTCAGTTAAGTACTCTAGCATACAGAGAGCCTCTCTCACTTCACATCCAGTTTTAGAGAAAAGTGAGGAGCTTCTCACTACTCACACTCCACCTTCCACAATGCTTAGTGCAAACTGAAGGACTGGTTCCCAGCATCCTCTGCACATGCCAGAGAACTCTAGAGAGGTGTGAAGCCCTCGTCTAGCTCCATATGGTGCTTTAGAGCTCAACAGTAGAGCAAGGCTCTGTAACTGCTTCGTACTCAGTGTGAAGTTAGAACACAAACTTACTCCTTCCCACTGAAGCTGATGACTATGCACATCAGACGGGAAAGGGCTTGTCTTTGGCATAGCCCCATCTCTCCCCTAGGTTCACTGAAATATAGAAAAATTCAGAGGCAAGGACATAGCGGTTGTCACTAGCAACAGGATTTGTGTATCCCTACTCACTACTGAAGGAGCATACCAACATCAAACCACTGGGTGCAGAGAATGAATCTAAAACAGTAGGTAATTTCATTTAGTCAGGAAATAGAGAACTTCCCTAACTACTGTCTATAAACCCCAAGTCTCCAACATCATGGTCAAGTGCGAAATCTATCACAAAGCTGACAGCCCAGTCCCACAAAGCTGACAGCCCAGCCCAATCCTAAAGGGCTGGGAGCCATATCCTATGGAGTTCCTGGGCTGCCCCGGGGCAGCCCGTGAACACCTCAAGAGAAGGGGACAATCGTCCCCTTCCCCTGGTGTAAGTGGCAACAGCCTCCTCGAATGCGCTGCTTGTGTAAGGTTGTGCGGGGGCTTGGAGAGGATTTGGCATATCGGCGTAACTCGCCGCCGATATCACCGCCCTCTCCAGGCCCAGGGCGGCCAATGGTGGCCCCCCTCGCTGCCCGGACCGCCCTCCCCCGCCCCTGCCAGTGTAGGCTTTACCTGCTCCGGCGGGCGTGGGGACGGCAGAATGGCCGGGTAAGGGCCGCCAGCCTCTACACTGGCGTCCCTTACTCTCTGGGTGTCATAAACGCGCTTTACGGCATGTTTACGACACCCTGTGCCAGGGGAGCACGCGCTCCCCCAGCGCACTGTTGCGCAGGATTGCGCTGTTAGTCACATAGCAACACCTAAAGAAAATAGCAAATACAGATTAAGTAATACCAGGGCAAATGACACTATACTTGGAAATATGCCAATTACAGTCGGCCTACATCTTACGTGCAATTTACTTGTGCAAATTCAACTATACGCACTCAGCAAACGAAGGAGAAACAATTTCAATAGTGTAGGCAGGCAATTCCACCCACCATTCCACTTACTGATACATGCCCTAGAATGAGCTTGAGATCTGAGAATGAAATTTGTTCCCCGAGTTCCTGTGTGCCTCTCTCAGATTTTAAAGAGACAGTACGTATTTTCAGATGTAAAGTGGTTTTTAAGGTAGTTTTGAGAATATGCGATGTTAGCTTTAAGTGCTGGCTCTGGAACATAACCCTCATGTAAGATGTGGGCCAACTGTAGATGCATAACTCAGAGCCTCACAGGGCCTCAGAGCCTTGCAGGCGCTGAACACAGCTACAAGCTCTCCAGAAACATCCGAGTTCACTCAGACATTTTCAGAGAGCTTGCAGCCGTGTTCAGCACCTACATGAGTCTTGCAGGCGCTGAACACGGCTGCAAGCTGTCCAAGTGACGCAGGTGATGCTGAGCGGGGGCAGTCCTGGCAGGCCGCAATGCAGCCAGCCTGCGGGACGAAGAGTGGTGGTATCAAGCAGTGGCGGCGACAACAACAACACGGTAAGCAGCCAAGCACTGCGGAAAAGGTTAAAAAAGCTGCCGGGGGGGCATCAGGGGGCAGCTTTGGCTTCCTGTAACAGCAATACTAATGTTAAAAGATGAATCCTTAAGCTTCCAAACCTGCCATGGCAGCCGCAGATCTGCAGTATCTCAATATCTTTGTTTACTGAAACTTCCCTCTTAAAATTAAGATGCGTTTTATATGCCAATAAATATGGTATATCCCCATATGCCAATAAATATGGTATATATCCCCTATTCTATTGGAAGTTCTGCTGTACAGATGTTGCCATGGGAGCAGACTCAGCAATAATTACTCTAACAAGTAGTATGCATGGATACAGTTTTCATTTTTAAGGTCTTGTTTATATTACACTTACTTTCAAGAGTATTTCAGCCAAAGATCCAATCATATGCAAAGCACCATCTTTTTTACGAGGATCAGCATTTGGTTCTGTAAGGATCTGGTAACAAAAGCCCATAGTCTTTTGCAAAACCTAACAGTTTAGAAAAACAAACAATTTATTAAAATATTTCAGCTAGCATATTATTAAAAAGTTGCTTAAAGTGCCCAGATAGTTCTCTTTTCATTTTTCCAAATTTCAATACAAGGGCACAGTATATACAGAATTTACATTAAATAAATAGCATTAAACTGAATGCTATTTAAACATCGTCATCATGACAAACTATGGTTTGTTAAGGTGCACAGGGAAACGTGACCTTGCATGCTCCTCCAAGGGTGAAGTGAAGAATTTTAAAGGCTTCTACCAGTCTGTAACAAACTGAAGTTTCCAATTTCATCTGAATACCAAAAACTGGTTTGTACAAGCCACAGTTCCAAATTCAGACAAAACAGGGAACTGAAGTTTGTACTAAGAACAGAACCTTTAAACTTCCTCCCCTCGGCTACCAAGGAAGGAAAGTGAGAAAACTGTGTGAACCTTAAGGACTCACAAGTGTAACTAACTATGGTTCAGACACAAGTGTTAAGCAACACTCTAGAAGCTGTAACATATAGTCTAAAAGTGAGGCATACAGTAAAATGTTGCAATGTATCCCAAGCCCTTAAGAAGACTGCTAATATTCAGGGCTCCAGTCAACCTGGGAGTCTTGCAATGACTAGGGGCAAGAGAAAATTGTGATAATGAAATAAAAACAGATAATACTGTTCTGCTAAAAAAAATTGCGAAAAAATAAAACTATTTTGCATTATTCATCTGCTGATACTGTACAACCTATACCACCTACCTAGTACACTTTTAAAGTTGTTACAATGGATAAAAATGGGAAAATTTTGGAATAAAAACACATACCACTTTCTGCTATTTCATTTTAGTTAAACACTGACATCTGAAAAAATAAAACTATTTTCTCCCACCTCTAGCAATGACATTCATGCCTCACAGTGGGAGGGAGGTTTGAGAGAAGGGACAGAGGAAAGGGACACCTTTATTCTATCCCCTTGAGGGAGTCTTCTGCTACGCTAGAGGGTCAATTCTGGGGCTGGATACCAGTGAGGGGTGGCTCTGGGGCTGGATACCAGTGAGGGGTGGCTCTGAAGAATGGGAAAGGGAAAAGGTTTTAACTTAATGGCACACATCCAGCTCCCCCCCCCCATACATGTATACAACCATGAACACGCCAATTCCTTCTCCCTCTTGCCAACTGTGGCTCAAGGGCTCTCAACATCTGTAGGTCATGAAAGTTCACTTTCAAACTAATAGGCATTTGATAATTTGGGATCACCCTTAGAGGAAAAAGTAGGACATAAAATAGTTACATTTCCCCAACCCTAAAGCCCATGGTTAAAAGCAGGCCAAATCATTATGCCACCCTCCCAGTGTTCAGCACTTCTTGTTCCCTGGCAGAGGAAGGGGGCATTCCTAACTGAATGGGAACGCCATTCAGCACAAGATAGGGTCATCTCCGCGAACGTTGGCACCTCAAGCTTATGTACTTCTGCATAACAAGGGAGTCCTCCAAGGATGCAGAAACCACCATCCTGCATGCAGATGGCCTTGTTTTGTTTCCAATCAGATAGACACTTAAGCTCCTGAGTCCATGATTATTAAAAGGGAATGCTGGTAGTTTAGGATTAACTAGAAAATGCATTGCCTTCAGAGACTTACCGTATTTATTGGCATATAAGACGCACTTTTTGTCTAAATTTGTGACCCAAAATAGTAGGGTGCGTCTTATACGCCAATACTAAAAAAATCCCTTCCCCCCCGCCCGTTTTAAAGCATTTTGGGGTTTACCGCGTTTTTTCTGGAGCCGGAGAGCTCCCTTGTGCTTTCTTCCCTGACTAATCTATCCGATCTACAGCTGTTTGTCGGGTTTAATTTATGCACGTGCATGAGTTGAGCTTCTCAGCAGCCAGCAGAGGGCGCTGTGCTCCTCAGTTCAGTTCAGTTCAGCTGAGCGGCAGGGGGCGTGATTTTCCCAACTCTCCTTCCGATGCTGAATGAATGCAGCTTGGGTAAGTTTCTGAACTGGGCCTAGTTGGGAGGCTTTGGAAACTGTGCATGGGTGGGTTGGGGGAAAAAGAGTTGAGTCTGGGTTTTTTTTTGTACATGGGATTTATGTTCTGGTGCATTTTGTTCATGTGTCTTATTGCTGTGTGTTTTAAAAGAGATCCTGGTATTTTTGTGCAATGTATGTAAATTAGCTAATTAAGCAGCCAAGCAGTAAGTGGCCAAGTGGCCCAAAAATGCTTTAAATCTTTTTTTCTTGAAACCCAGGGCCAAAAGGAAGGTGCATCTTATACGCAGGTGCGTTTTATATGCCGATAAATACGGGGTATTTGCATTTTCTGATTACAATTATACAAATATCATATAAAGAAGTAAACCCATGTGTGGGTTTGCAGAGACCAAGAACGAGGACTATTGTTTTGGGATCAAAAGTAGTAATTAAAAAGCATACCTCTTTCCTTTTACCACATGCTGTAAACAACAATGTTTGAGCAGCAGTTATGGGGGAAATGAAGTCTTCAAACACATCTATTAAACAAAACACAAGTCTAAATGTTTTGTCTTTTGAAACAAAGGGACTAACGCAAAACAAAAACTGAATTCAATCTTCAGTCTCTATTCACCAAAGTTTTGTTACTGTAGGAATTTCCACTTTGATTTTGTATAAAGAGCTTTAAAAAGCACAACTTTCTAGGAATCTAGAAATATCAAAATTTGAGTACTACAGAATTCCTGCTTCCTTTATGCTTTTCAGAGGATACTAATACAGGTGTCCCCCGCTTAACAACGTTCCGTCTAACGACTGCCCGGATATATGACAGTGATCCCATATGCAGCCAATTGTTGGTTGCTTCCCCTACCTTTGCAAGTTTGAGGCCTCTCCAGAGGTCTGTTCTGGGTCATGTACCTCTCTGGAGGCCGGAAGTTGCTTCTGAAAACGGAAGTGCCTTATGGAGGCCTCCATGGGCCATTCTGAGGCCCTCAGAGGCCAGGAACAGGTCTTTGGAGAGGCGCGTGACCCAGGACAAGCCTCCAGAGAAGCCTCAAATTTCCAAAGGTAGGGATAGCAACGCTGAACGACAGGGTTGGGGGAATGCATCCCCATCGTTAAGCAGAGGACACCTGTATAAAATGAAACACAACATGTAGGAATCTTTTTCCATCACCTGCTTTGTGAGGCATTAAGAAATAGAAAAACACTTCAATAAAAGTTCTACTCTGTGCTGATTGAACTCTCAAAGATCTATTAAGCAGCCAAAAATTCTCCTTCTCGCTGTCATACTGAGAAAGCTACATACACGTCTGAGCTCCACAGTATGACTTCAGGGAATTTTGCAAGTGTATACATCCACTGAAAATAATCCTTTTTACCTCACCTGAAAAAAAAACCTCACCCAAATTAGGTTTTAAAACTATGGCTATAATCCTAGGCACACCACCTGGAAGTAAACTCTGCTGAATATAGTGAGATTTACTTTTGAGTAAATGTACACAAGACTAGGCTACATAAGCCTGATCTCATGCTTTGTTGTACAAAATACAGAATTAAGACTTTGGAAACCTAGCTCAAAGGACCTCTGTCACCCCTGGTTCTTCAGCACAGCAACAGGAACGAGTCAAGTTGCACAAGAATAGTTTCTTTGAGAGATGGTGGAAAAGTGTACATTTTCTGCTCCTTGCACACAACGTGGTGCATATTAAGGGCCTAACCCTATCCACACAGTACACTGGTGGATCACGAGGTCCACCAGCATACTGCATGGGCTGCCAGCACAGCAACCTCTCCCCCATTCTGCAGAGAGCTGCCACCAGGACAAAAGCTGGGAGGTCGCACACTGGAAGCAGCACCACACAGACTGGCCATTGGCGAATGTTTCTAAATCAGTGTGGGGATCGGTCCAGAACAGGGGTGGATCTCAGCAGTATTAATGCCTGCCAGATCCAGAGCCCCTGTCCCAGGCATGACATGCCCCCTACCACTCTTCAGATCTATACCAACAAAAGAACTGACATAGATCTGAATAGGCCCACACAGGACCAGGCAAAACAGCCAGAGAGGCAAGTAAAAAAATTGTTTACTTACCTCTCTGGGCCAGCCTGGTCCTCTGCTGGCAGGCGGGATATAGTGGAAGCTACACTGGCAGCCCTAAATGCAACGCACCAGTGGGGGATACGATTGGGTCATAAGAACTATAGCTGGGGGGAAAGGTGCATTTCCTTCATTTTAGAGGCAAACAAGGCAGACCTATCAAGTTCTGCCTGGCTTAGCTTGTACCACAATCCATGCTACGGCACAAACCTCTGCTTGAGTCACAAGAACTACAGAAAGAATGGGAACAGTCACATTGAGCATTTTCCCATTACAATGTCTTTGGGAAAATATGCATTCCTTACATTTTTTTTATTTTGAACTACTTACCAAACTTCATACGTATATATTCATAAGGATCTTCCTGCCATAGCTCTTCATCAGCATCTGTGTAGCACATCAATGGGAAAATCACATCTTGGATAATTCCCTGCAAATAATGAGAAATAGTCTACAGTTTTTGTATTTCTCTCTGATATAGCAACAACATGAAAACCCATTTCGAGAGGACCAGTACATCATATGGGGTGCTGGCTGTATGATGTTTGGACGAAGCATGCAAGTAAATAAGGTTTCTCTCAAAACCACGGTCTGAAGTCACAGATGATAAAACCAACATGTTATGTATTACTTGAAAATATCTGTGTATCAAAACAAGAACTGTTGCCTTCACTGCTGTAGAAAAAAAAACTATGAAAGTTTCCAACTCTGCAGAAATCCACGTGTATAGCTGAAATAATTTCCCATTCAAAATATGTTGCAGCAGTGGTAGAGAAAGTCTTTAAAAAACAGCATTTCCATTTCATAGGTTCTATGCACAAGAAAAACAAAAACTTACTTGGATATGGGGTTTCAGATTCTTCCAAGTGACTGCATGTGACACCCCCTGATTGATGTAATTCAGTGTCTGCTGCAGGACTCTAGGAGCCATGTACTGTTTTTCCTTATATTGATACAAGACTTTCAATAAAACCTAAGAAAATTAACTCCAATTAGTTGTTCCTAAATATCTAAGCATCTTGCCAAAAACTAACCCTTATTCACATATAGGTGGCAACTTTCCACACAACTGATTTACAAATGTAGCACTAACGTATAAATGGGGGAACTCGCATGGGAAATAGCAGGGAATTTGGAGATTGCTGTGCTACATTAGCCCTTCTGGAGTATAACTAGCACTGATTCTGCTATCCTACTGTTTAAACCACTAATGGTCAGTATACTCCCTTCATGATTTTAAGTGTTACATATGCACTCTTCACATTGAAGCACCTGGGCTGTGTCTACTCAACATACATGAGGAAACTTTTTGAGTAGGAAAACATAGGGTGGGCTTACCAGAATGTTAGGCATTTGCCCTCAAGCAAATGTAGCCCCATACCTAGGACCATCATTAGACACACTTGTTTGGAAACCCAAACATAATTTTGCTAAATATCCACAATAAGAGAATAACAGCCCAATCTTGTCTAACTTTGCGCCCTGCGATGCAGCTGCAGCCTCCAGGGCAAAAAGCAGGCAGCCAAGGGTCACCTTACCCTGGGTAGGTCCCTTACCCTAGGTAAGTCTCCAGTCTCCCAAATGGCTCTCCTCGGATCCACGCCAGCTATTTAGCTGGCGTAAGTCCAGAAGGCCCGTTTTGGGAGAAATGGGCCTGGGAGGGAGGATAGGTTACGGCAGACACCTGCTCTGCTGGTCCCTCCTGGGCCTGATCCGCCCACCCTAATGCCCTGAAACACCTCCAGAACGCCCTCTCCACCCAGTGGGGAACTTACCTTCCCCGGCGGCCGATCCACACCAACTGTAGCGAGCAGAGAGGCGCCAGCCTCTGTGCTGGTGCCTCCTACTCTCTGGGTGCCACAAACGTGCCCTACAGCACATTTGTGACACCCTAGACTGGGGGAGCATCTTAAAGTTAGACAGGATTGCGCCGTAAATTAGTTGTAAAAAGTGAGTGTAGAACTTTTAATTTAAAACAACCTGCATATTTTTAATAAGCTTAATGTGATCTTTAATCTTTTCTTTCTACAAAGAACAAACACTAACTAATTCCCAAAGAAGCTTGTGATGCAACAAATAAGTTCCTACCTGCTGGACACCAACAGCAAATGCCTTTAAGAAAACTTCAGCAAACTCGTTGTATTCCTTGGAAACATTACCAGGGCTTCCATACCTATGATTAGTGAGAAGTCCAAGATAATGATGCAATATTTTTATACACCTCATCAGAGGTCACATCTCTAAAAGTGAAAATAATTTTAAGAAAATCCATTACCTTTCAAAAAGTCTAGCCAAGATATGCAATGCCCACTTCTTACATTTCCACCATGGTAATTCAGGTCTATCATCTTCATCAACTTGAAGGGTTTCCTTTAAGAACCAATAGTAGATTTACACCATAAGTAAATACCCTTATATTTGGGTTTTGTACTTCAGAACTTCTATGAGCAGAGAATCTCCACTGACACTGTGCAATGATTTCATCAGAATGTACACTTATGTGGGGGGTGGGGGAGAAGGGAGCATAAGTGAGAGACTAAGAAAGCCATCAAAATTCCTCCTAATCCATGCATTTTCAATCCATGCCATGAGCAAAGTGAAGTGAACAAAAAAGCAGGAGAATCACAAACACATCCAGGGTGCATTTTGATTTCCAGCACTGCAAGACATACAGTTTATAAGGCAAGTCATTGCTCAATTTTAAAAACAGCATGCCTGAGCATTAAACATGCTAGTTTAAGCACATTCATTGCAAGTGTGTCCCTTTAAAAACAAACAAATAGCTAGATAGCAGTCAGATGGTAATGGGGAACATGGTGGGGGGGGAAAGACTTTTGGTTAAGCCATATCCAAGTAACAACCCCCCCCCCCCCCCCGCAGCTCTTATTAGCTAGGGAAAAAATTCCCACTGTTGACAATGAGAGCTTTTGCCCATGGTAAATGGCAGCTGTCCAGGAGGTAAGAGAGAATCTGAACTGAGACTAACGGCTGGGGGTAGCATTAAAGTCCCACCCCCACTCATCTGGTTATTTAACACTAAAAAAGTACAACCAACTCGAGTTTGTGAAGGACATATCTAAAAGTAATGTGTAGTTTTGACCATCAGTGGCTGTGGGATCTACAGAGGTAAACTACCAGAAAATCCGCAGCTATGCACGCATTTCCTTTGCATGCTCATCGCAGGCCCTTCAGATTACAGTTCAAGACATTAAATTTCATACAGAGCATCAGGGAACTGAATATCCAACTACACTGGACAACACACAATTTGCCACTGAAATGAAAATAGTTAATCTTTAATAATTTCGTGCTGAAAACGAAAATGACAATAAAATCTGTCGATGGACTCTATTTTAGGAGAAGCAGTCTGCATTGCATACATTGGTGTTTAAGTGCTGTCGGGCACTTACCAGTACATGTCTATGGAACTATCTACTGCGGATCTCTCATAAACCATAGCCAATTTTGTATTTTCACTGTCATATTCAGGTTCAGCACCTCAAAATCTATAAGGAATTACTAATTTAATCTTTGTTAAAATTTGCTACCCAGTGCTATTTGTGCAGAAGGTTGGTCTATTAATGCCATAAGCACTTACAGCTGGTACGTCTCGGTCCACAACTGTCTTCAGAATTTCTATCCATTCAGCTAGATTTTGCTGAGTGATCAATTCAAGAGGTAAAGTGTACTATTAAAGAAAACAAAATTACAAATCAACTCCAGCTTTAAAACAAAAAACCTTTGCACCTATCTGTAATATGCTCTTCAACCTTTCTTAGGCATTATTTTGATAAGCAGAATTCTGTTGGGGAACATTATTAGTACAAGAAGTATATTGTGGCATGTACATGTTCTAATCCACAAAAATGTTTCCTCTGTTTCACTTAAATTTCCCCCATATTTTCTGAAACTACAGTAGGGCCCCGGTATCAATGGGGGATAAGTTCCCCCCCCCCCGGATACCAGGAACCCACAGATAGGGGGCAACGCTATTCCCATGGGCCTACTGCATGCCCATTACCTTTTTTCCCTTCTTCTTAGAGCTGGCGCCAGGTCAATGCATTTCTTGCTTAACCAAAACGCTACAAGCAGCATACCCTCAGGCACCTTAGACTGAAGAGCCCCAAACGTTGTAGTCTTTCCTCATAAGGGAGGTGCCCCAGCTCACTAATCATTTTGGTTGCTCTCTTCTGCACCTTTTCCAATTCCCCTATCCTTTTTGAGATGTAGCAACCAGAACTGTATGCAATATTCCAGATGTGGTCTTACCATGGATTTGTATAATGGCATAATAATATTGGCTGTTTTATTCTCAATCCCTTTTTTAATGAACCATGCACCATGCAAATTGTTTTTCTGGCTGAACAAATAGACAACTATATTCTCCCTGCCAAATGAATGAAGTAGGCTGTACTTCCCTTTAGAACAGTGTTTCTCAACCGGTGGTATGCATACCACTGTTGATACTTGAGCCGTTGTCTAGTGATACGCGCAGCTCCCAGGGAACACCACCCCCGTACTAAAATGATTTTAAAACATTAGTGCTCTAAAGAGGAAAAATGTCTCTCACCTGAACAAGAGCATAAAAGATTTTGAAGATCTGCTTCTGAATAAGGACAGACTGATCAGATGGATCAGAGAGAAGTTGGATAAAACGATCCTTCAGAACAGGCAAGAAATGTTGCATTGCTGCTATCAATGGAGTCCGCTCCTCAGGTTTCTTATACCTATTTAAAGGAGAAAAAGGACTGGCTTTAGAAAGATTTCAGAGACAATACCAATTTAACAAAGATTCCAAGTCGCATACAATATTCAATGTAGCTTCAAAATAATGCATTAAAAAGTACTAAATCCTACCACTACTTTGTCATGGCAAAGAAAACAACCCCAAATTCACATACTTCTACTTACGTTTTTATTCTGCCAAAAACTTGATGACTTCTACTGTTCAATAGCAGAAGTGTAAAGTACTGTATTATCGTATATGAGCATACCTTTTGAGAATTTGCTCAATTTAAATACCGTGTCAAGACAACAAAAACCAAGACAAAACAAGGCCAGAGCTGTAAAGCTCCCAAAGATTGATCTGATATCACTACCTAGAAGTATTAACTATACCCAATCTGGGTATAAGCAGAACATAAGAGGAGAGATCCACACAGGTCTGCAAAGAATTAAGATTTACGCACGAAACACTCATCCCTAAAAAGAAAAAGAGGGGGAGGTTCCAAGTGGCTCCTAGCCTTATTAGTTAACATTACAAGTAATAAAAGGGGCCAGTGATCACACACGCCCCATCACTCTCCTTCAAAAAAAAAAAAAAAAACACCCCTGGCCTGGGCATTGATGAGTCAGTCAGGACGTGTGTGCATGTGTGTGTTTCTGTATAAAGTGAGAGAGAAAACAATGACCCCCTTAGGGGTCAAATTTCTAAAAATCTCTTCTTAGAGGGTGTTTACGTCATGGAAAGAATATACTTCCCAATTGTCATGTTTCTAGGTACAGGGGTTTGGGCTGGGCGGTATGAGGAAAATGGTTAAAAGACAGTAGTGACCGGGGGGGGGGGGGGGGGGAGAAGAGAGCAGCCACTATGTTCCATATTCCAAGAAAAGCTACCACATACATCTTGATAGTACCATATTGGTCTGAGTATAAGACTCACTTTTTTCTCCTAATTTAAGATTTTAAACTAGGGGTGCGTCTTATAATAAGGCTGTTGCAATTTAATGCCAGTGATTTAATTAGATTTTTTTTTAATAGCACCAAACTTTAAGGGTGCGTCTTATAATCAGGTGTGTCTTATACTCGGGACAATACGGTAATACAGTCTGCACTGACCAACTCTCATTCTGGTGACATAGCAGAGGCCCACGCAACAGCATATTCAGCATGACAACTCACCCAACCTATTACCTAGAACAGGGGTGCACAACATGCGGCCCGCCTGACGATTTCCCGTGGCCCGCGAAGAAATCGGGGACTCCAGAGAGCGGGCGCTCTCTTGGACCCCCAAGTTCTTCGCGGGCCACGGGAAATCCTCCGAGCCCGCTCCTTCTTGTTTCCACGTGGCTGCTCTGTTTTATTCTGCTTGCGCACAGCTCCAGGCTGCGCCAGGAGACTCCAGGGGCGGCGCTTTGATCGCCGCCAATCAGCTGTGTCTCCTGGTGTCTAGCCAGGAGCCGAATGAGACACGCGCGCATTGCCTGGAGGAGGCTTTTAAGCGCGAAGCAAGGGAGTGAGAAGGAGCGAAGGAAGGGCTCTTCGGCTTGCGGTGGCTTTCAATTGACCCCTCTTCGGCTGGGAACGAGGCTGCTCGGTGCGGTGGCTGTTCGCTGGATTTTAATTGACCCCTCTTCGGCTGGGAACGAGGCTGCTCGGTGCGGCGGCTGTTCGCTGGATTTTAATTGACCCCTCTTCGGCTGGGAACGAGGCTGCTCGGTGCGGTGGCTGTTCGCTGGATTTTAATTTGCTAGCAATCTGTTCACCCCTCTTCGGCTGGGAACGAGAAAGCCCAGGAACCCCTCTGCAGGCACAGTCCCCAAGTCAAAGGTATTCTTCTTGCTTGTTTGGGGTTTTTTGGGTTTTGTTGTGCTTTGAGTTTGAACCAAATTTATGGCTTGCAAAGTGCCTTGTGCTTCTTATAATTTTGTAAGGTGCTGCTTTGTGTACCTGTGCTGTGCTTTGAGTTTGAACCAAATTTCTGGCTTGCAAAGTGATTTGTGCTTTTTAAAATTTGACTGGTGGGGAGGGGGGGGGTTTGCTTGCAAAGGAATCAGGCTTGTTGTGATTTTTGTAATGTGCTGCTTTTTGTAACATGAGTTGATATGGTTTTAAAAAATAAAAAAGAATTTTTTAAAATATGTTGCTTTTTGTGATATTTTCCGGCCCATGGACACGCCCCGTGATGTCACTTCCTGAGGAAGTGACATCACGGTTCCTGGACACGCCCCCCGTGCGGCCCCGGAGAAGTTTGGCCTGTTCATTTCGGCCCCCACCTACTTCCAAGTTGTGCACTCCTGACCTAGAAAGTAATAGTGTAAGCTATTAGTAAAGCAGGAGTCACATATCCCCTGCTATTGCTCTTCTATGAGATGACTGCAAGTAAAAGGGGGACTTACTCATAGTTTTTCACAAGCTGATAAAGACAGAGAAGAATTCCAAGCCAACAGGCACTATTATCGGACTGAAGATAGAAACCAATCTTCTCCACGACCGCAGTCCAACGATTGGGATAATCATGCTTGATAATGTGGTGAATGCAAGTAGTAAGCTGTACCCTAGAAGAGAAGACAGTTGGTTATATAAATAGCTTCACTATTTTAGGAGCTTTTGGTTTTTGAAGTTGCTTTTTGGGGGGGCAACAGCTAAACACTAAATAAACCAAATAGTTGGAATAGATACACATGTAGATTTTCATGGCTCGTTACTATACACAATGAGACAATGTTTATGGGATTTCCAGCCATGTGTGACAGCTCTTTTAAATCGAAGAAATAAAGAGTATTCTTACACTTGTCTGTAGAAATTCCTTTTCTTGGTCCTACCGCGATGAATACAAATGCGGGCAACCGAAATGGATTACCAAGTCAGACGAAGCGGTAAAAAAGCCTTAGATCTTCTTTGCTTGACGTTTCTTCCCAGACACTCGGGATTTCTTCATAAGCACATTTTTACACAGCTATCCAATCCAGGTGTTTACGAAATTCCTTGTGGGGGGTGTCATGGTGCTTACATAGGAAACACCAAGAGACCGATTAAAACTAGGATACAGGAACATCTACGGGCTGTCAAAAATGGACAAGAGGAGAAATCCGCAGTTGCTGCACGCTGCAGCAACAGGACATGAGATCGACTTTCAAAATACCCGGTCCTTGTTTAACGAGTCAAGAAACAGGCAGCGTCTAAACCTTGAGGCTATTTCGATTGCTCAAAGACAACCCAAATTTCTTCTGAACCGCCAGCAAGAATTAGCATACATTAACAAAATTTGGCTTCCTTCTTTAAATAAGTCTTTCAAGCAGCGGAATGAACCAGGGAAGCGGAGCGCAAAAGAAAGGTTACTGCTGGTCATCCAGGAACCTGCGGCTCCTGCTCCCAATTAAACCATCAGTGTTCACCGCGCTCTTAATGTTCGTCTCCTATAAGTACCTGGTGTCCTCAGGACTAGGTCAGAAACACCGATCAGCACGTTGCTGAGTTCTCTACCTGCTTTTGAAAAAATCCCGAGTGTCTGGGAAGAAACGTCAAGCAAGGAAGATCTAAGGCTTTTTTTACCGCTTCGTCTGACTTGGATAATCCATTTCGGTTGCCCGCATTTGTATTCATCGCGGTAGGACCAAGAAAAGGAATTTCTACAGACAAGTGTAAGAATACTCTTTATTTCTTCAGTTTAAAAGAGCTGTCACACATGGCTGGAAATCCCATAAACATTGTCTCCTTGTGTATAGTTGGAATAGAACTAAAGTAAACATTTTAAAGGCTTAAATGTTCCTATTTATCCAGCGTGACCATCTTCTCTTTTGTAACATAAGAATTACAAGTGCAGAATCCTCATCCTTTTTCTCCACCTATGCAAATGCTATGGAATGGATTTTCCAGTACAATACAAAATCAGTTTTGCAACTTTTTGTCACAATGACAGTTTAACATAATGAGATCCAAGTAAGAACGTACTTCAAGATCATGCGCTAGCACAAGTTTAATTAGTATACCTGATCAGTTCAGGAGAATGAATAATAGCTTCTACAATATTCTCACGAATACAGTGTCTATCTTCTTCCGGTATTGAGTAAGGTGGGATTTCCCCTGGCGTAGTTTCACGATCAGGCCAATACTGAGTTATCATATTCTTCAAGTAGATAACACCTGAGAGAGAAGAGTTCAATATTGGTATTATGTATATTGCAATTTCAATAGCAGGGAATATGATGGGTCTGCAGTAGTATATGACCACAATCCATAATAAAGTGCACCTTCTGCAGTGACTATAACTGTGCAACAACTGGACAAAGAGCACACTCTGCAGCTATGAAGTCCCTTTCTTAGAAACCTACCTAATTTGATGCATAATTCAAAAATACCTTTTTAACCTCTGGGGGCTGGCTTTAAGTTAAGAGACTCAGGGTGCAATCCTGTCGAAAGATAGAAAACCCTGTCGAAAGATAGATCTAAACCATTGCGAACATGCCGTAAAGTACGTTCGTGACAACATTAGAGTAAGGACGGCCAGCGCAGAGGCCGGCTGCCCTCACTCCGCCACCGGATTGTCCCTGCAGCCACCAGAGAAGCTAAGTGATCCCCGGCAGGGGTGGTCTGAGCGACGAGGGAGGGGGGCCATTGCCCAAGCCAGCCCAGGGGGGCGGGGATGGCGGCTGCCATATCCCTGTCCCCTTCCCGGGCCGGCTCCGCCATTACACGGCCTCCTTGGACTTGCGCCAGCTAAATAGCTGGCAGAAATCCGAGAAGGCCCATTAGGGCCTCCCTGCGTTGCACCGGAGGAAGGGGACAAATATCCCCTTCCCCCAAGTAGACTGAGGAGACCTCGGGACCACCCACCAGATACTTAAGCAGGATTGGGCTGCCCAGGTATTAGCATTCTTTGACAAAAATTCACACATCATTTCAAATTCATTATTATAATTTAAAACAAGATTTAATAAGTAGAAGAATGCAATACAAAGATCCAAAACGGTATAATTGTTCCAATAAGCCGAAGGGATACACTAGGTCAATTGTAGGCAATTCTAGCCAAATCTTTAGAACTCAATGGAAATTACGTCAGCTTATATCACAAAAGAAATACTGTATGTATAGTATCTCTTTATACACCTTAGCTGACAAGATTTAAACATTTATGTACACTGTACACAGAGTATCCCCAGTATATAGGTATACAGTATATACATGACTGGAGACCAAATCATGTGATCATTTATTGGTATTTATATTTTTCTGTTCCAAAGAAGCCCTCAAGGCAACTTAAATCAGTTAATTATTTCTCTCTCATAACACCCATAAAGCAATCCAAAGCAATAATCCAAAAACCAAATGACCAACTAGAACTGATCAACTATTTCTGACTACTCTACAAGACAAGTAGAGTATGCTTTTCAGCCATTATAAATTTAAGAGTCTGGTATTATTCTAGCAGTCCCATTTCCAGTCAGATTACTTCTGCTGTTTTTATGCATTTTTTCAGGAAATACAACTCCAGAAAAAGATGGGATCAACTCTCATATATGAATACTTATTACATAATCAAAGAAAAGGGAGAGCTTTACGTTCAGAAATCTGAGGACCAAGTACAATACTGTACCATTCCTGCAACATATATGTAGTATAAGGACATTTTGCCTACATTTTGAGATAATGCCAATTCTATTCAAACGCTATCATCCACATGAAATTTTCAAGTTGAATTTCCATTATACATTTTTACCCATCCAGTCACAATAATATGGTCCTATGTAAGCATATTATAAAAAGAGACAGAATACTTGCCTGCCTGTCGCACTGGTAAATCCAGCTGCTCTGACATAGTGATTTGAAGAAGAGTTGAAACGAAGTTCACTGACTTATGAGCCTGTAAGCAAATGAATGCAAACATCAAATACCACACACAATATTTAGAAATCATCATTACAAATAGTTTTTATCTTCAGGGTAGTGCATGTTTTTCAGCTAATAGTTCTCCACACCACACTGCCCAAGTTCCCAAAAAACACTAGTTTTTTCAAGGTCAATGCGCTTTTCTAGTTTCTCCTATCCCTCCTTTTCTTCTCAAATCAACTTGCATCCCTTCTCTTATGCTATAATGAACATAAGAAGAGCCTTGCTGGATCAGGCCAAAGGCCCATCTAGTCCAGCTTCCTGTATCTCACAGTGGCCCCACCAGATGCCTCAGGGAGCACACAAGGTAACAAGATAACCTGTTTCCTGTTGTCACTCCCTTGCACCTGGCACAGAGACAACCTACTTCTAAAACCAGGAGGTTGCTTATGGCTTGTAACCTGTGATAATCTTTTCTTCCATGAATCTATCCAAACCCCTTTTAAAGGCATCAAGGCCAGGTGCCATCACCACATCCTGTGGCAAGGAGTTTCCCCCAAGGTTTTTCTTGTCCCTTTTGGTAACTGAGATGCATTGCATTCTGAAAAGCACCTCATTAGCAGAGATTAACTCTTTATTTTGTTCCACTCCCTGGATAGAACCAAAGTATGTGCCCATTTTCTTTGCTCTAAGATCAGATTCTCTCTATGGGTACCTAGTCAAGATTAAAGAATGCAGATTAGTTACTCCTTAACAACTGTACTGTATTCACAACACAAAACCTTCCCTCCCATTCTTTCAACACATGCTTCCAAAGATGCTAATTCACAAAGGACACTGTGACAATGGAAGTATAGGGTAATACTAGCAGATTAATGTATACCAATACAATGATGAATGTAGCATAGGATAACAAATGTAATCAGGCTGTAGTGTGCATCACTGCTCTGGGAAGGGGAAGGTTATCTCAGGCTCTGAGTGCAAAAGTAGTTCTCTTGGATGCTCTCACCAAACCATTGTCTTCACACATGCAGGGAGCCATGTAGGGCAGGGGTTCTCAGCCTGTGGTACGCAGACCCCTAGGGGTACGCAGACCAATGGCTGGGGGTACGCCAGAGCCTCTCCCTTATCAGCTGCAATCAGCAGCATTGTCCAGAATTTTAAAAGTTACTTGTTTCTGTGCCGAAGCTCCGCCTCAGCATGCATCCTCAACAGTCCCAGCTGGCGAAATATCCTTAAGAGCCTTATCTCCCTGGATCAGCTGAGTGTCAGCAAGCCAAGTATTTTCAAATTCAAACTGCTCTGCTCAGGCCAATCCCCTCCCCCTCCCCAATCGGCTGGGCCTATTGGCCCCCGCCATTTGCTCCCGAACCGCACCCCCTCCGCTGGATCTTTACTTGGGTTTGGCGGCGGGCGGGAGACGCAAGTGTGCCTTACGGCATGTTTCGAATGTCTTCGGCCAGCGGAACACTCGTTCCGCCGGCCGAATTTAGAAGAGGATTGCGCTCTGAGATTTTGATTTAAACGGGATAGGAGCAAGTAGATATCCTGCACCCCCAGCTTCATCAAGATATACACAATTGAGAGATTGACATTCAGAAGAGAACACCTCAGGCCTTACCTAGCTGTCATTCCTTTAAGGAATCATGGCAGTTTCATTCAAATCCTAGCATACAAAACTACAATTGCTCTCATATTACTACTACTATGACAGCTCTGTTACAACAGACACAGTGGTTTGTATACCAGTGTAACAAGGGCAATTTTTCTTCTATTTTCAGTTCTGACTTTGAAGACTATCGAATTCAGTTATTCAGGAGGGAAACCTTCAAACTAGAGAAAGACTACCTTCAACCACCTGATAGTAGAAGAGACTTATGGGTTTAGTTATGTGACCAACCACTACCTGTCATTTGATGGGGGGGGAGGGAAAGCACCAGAAAAAAGAGGCTTAAACATTTATCTTCCTTTATTTACACAAGCTTGCAAACTGCAGGAGCTCAGCCCTTTGCAAGGCAATTAGCAGCTATCTGATTTTTGAATAGCCTCAGGGCTTGAGGCAATTAGTTACCTGATCTTTCCATCACTGGTGTTTTCATTGGAGGCTCTGCAGGACCCAATAGAAATCAGGTCCCAACCCACCAAGCAGGTCCCGACCCACAATTTGAGAAACAATGTCATAGAGGAAATATGCTTGCTTCCCCTGCAACACTGCTTCATAGCACTACCCTTCTTGCCTTCACCTACAATACATTTTCAGGTTTGCTATTAACAGCTACTGTACCACATTTTTCTTTAAATGATTGATATCCCACCTTTTCCTCTAAATAATCTGTCTTACAAGGGACCTGTGTGTTCCAATTAGTGCTAGAGGTGGATCTGAGTAACTGTTGGCATTTATATTTTCAGAGGTAGATCAGTCACTGCTCCTTTAACCCAGCATGCCTTGCTGCAACCACAGACCTTTTGCAGCAGGCATGATCTAATAATGTAACTTGTCTGAAACGGGTCTCTTCCATTCTATTCTAAAACTAGTGCAAACTGCAGAATGAAACTTTTCACCATGCCCAGCAACTTCTCTCCACTGCCGGGGGAGGGGGGGGGCTAAGTATCCATCTTGAAGGATTCCACTAAGCTTGAAAATCTGCTCCCTACTTTGTGATTTTTTAGTTGGTTCTAACCAAGGTATGCTCCTGTTTGGCTTCTTTCTAAGAAATCACAGGAAGTTGCCTTTTACGGATTCAGATGCTTGGTCCAACTAGCTCAGTATGGGCCTACCTACACTAACTCGCAACAGCTGACTAGGATTTCAGATGGAGGTGTCTTAACAAGCACTACCTGGAGATGGACAAATACAGCTGTGTTTTCCTGCCTTCTCTTACAGTATACGTATACAGTGGGACAAAATCTGCCATATTGACAAGAATGTTCTTGGTATCTGTGGGGGTTAGGTTCCTGGAAAACCCAGTGGACACTGAATCATTGATCCTATGGGATCAATGGGGTTAGGGGGAGGGATAGCTAACCTGGTCAGGAATGCCAGCAGAATACCTTTAAAATGGCTGTGGAAAGCTTCAGTTCCCATTCTGGGGAACTACTACTGAAATTGACTAGAGCTGTAGAATGGCCGCAGATGCAGCAAATGGCCATGAATAACCAAATACTGTATTGTACCTTTAAAAATAGCTTCAGAGTGGCTGGAAGAGCTTTAGCAAAGCATTCTGAGGCGCTACTACTGATATAGACTAGAGCTGAAGAATGGCCATGGATGCAGTGAATACCTTTAAAATGGCCACCGCGAATAGCTTCAGGATGGCTGCAGAGAGCCTCAGGATGGCCAGAGATGCAGCAAATGGCTGCAGATAGCCAAGAACAGGCCGCAGATAGTGCGACGCGAGTCACACTTTTGCTCCTGCAGACGGATCCACGGGACAGCGAGAATTGACTGTATTTCTAGAAAGGAATAATTGCACCATCATGACTTTAAAGTCGCCATTCACCCTGTATTGTGGTGTGTACAAATATATGAAGTAACTAGGACAACTCACTGTAAAATATTTTCCCTTTATCTTCAGACAAAGCCAAGTCACCATAGGAGCCTATTACAAATTCAAGTTGTTTAGACATAATCCACTACTCATTGATGACTCACTTTTGCTTCACTGCCAATAAAAAGTGGTCTAGAGACAGAGATATGAGAATAACTCTATTGAACAGAACTGAATGATGGCAGAACAACTTTAATAACTTGATTCAAATCTGCAACCTAAAGAAGGTGTGATGCCACTGATATAAATTTGATAGAATAGTCTTAAGGGAACCACCACCACCCCTTTAATTGAGGTTGCATCAATTTATCAGGGTTATTGCCTAAAAACCTATTCAAGGATTAGCACGGCACAACTAGAGAAAATGAAAAAATTGTGAACTCTGGTGTTCATGGAAATATTGTTCTTTCCTGAGGTGCTGGTTTACTCAAGTTTCTAGAATTAATTGTTTTACAAGAGCAATACTGTCAAACAGCAAGGCTGAGAAAATTCTAACATTTTAGGCAAAGATGCAAAGTGGCATGCAAACGATGCTGTTATATATATATATATATGAGTTTAGCTCAAGCAGAAAGGTGATATATCTTGTTGTATCAGCTGATATTTGTGTCAGACCATGCAAAGCTCAAGTTATAAAACGCTTAATCTGATAGAATAACGTTCTCAGCTATATTAAAAGGCATTAATGTAGAAATGTAGGCACTACAGAGTTTGTGACATAATCACAATACTGTTTTTAGCAATCTTGCACACGAATGCTTCATGTACCAGTCTAAAAGTAGAAACCTTGGAACAGAGAGGGACAAGGACCATTCCTCTAAATGTTCATCAAATGTTTGCTGTACCAATTTCTCAGAGCCAGAGCCAACTTTAAACCCAATCGTCTCAATGTTTCACTGATTCCTTTTTCTCCTTGTCTCTCTCAAACTTTCTACAGCTTTTCCACAAGCAGCCTATTCAGCACTTTCACACAAGCTGCTGATGCACGTTCCCCCTGCAATTTGCATGTGGCCTTTTTTTTTCCTTTATTCTCTGAAAATCAGCAGCATAAGAGAAGGAACTTGTACACCACTGGTGTGACTCATCTTGACTATCCCAGTTGAAGGTCCGTTATGGGGTCTACCTTAATTTAGAATATCCTTCTGTGCAAAGTTTAGCCTCCGTGCATAGCATCTTTGGGAAATACTTAGCTTAGATTTAC
Source organism: Plestiodon gilberti rubricaudatus (assembly GCA_026170595.1). Lineage (NCBI taxonomy): Eukaryota > Metazoa > Chordata > Lepidosauria > Squamata > Scincidae > Plestiodon > Plestiodon gilberti. The sequence continues at coordinate 230,663,798 of JANXHW010000001.1, read as the reverse complement.
ATTAGCATCATTGAGACCCAGAACTGAGTAATGGCTTCTGACGATAAGAATAAAACCAACATATTCAAGTTGATCAGAACGAAATAAGAATATTGGAAAGAAGTTACTTTCTAAGCTTTGACAATAGTACAAAGGTAGAATTTTCATACTGCAATGTTATTCACATGTGTACACTGAAAAATAATCTGCAAAATATTTAATAGCACGTCTGTATGTGAAGACTGCTTTTCTCACTTAAGAGGAAACCTACTGATTTTTTCCTCAACGTGCTGTATCATGGGTATGACTTCTCAGTTATCCATCAGCCAAATAATCCAGAGACATCAGCACCACTAACACAGGAAACACAATGGCACTGCTCTGCCTGACACAACACCACTGGAAGGAAGATGCTGGGGTGGCAGTACACTGGCTGTAAGGTGCAGTTGCCTGAACCCAGTCTTTGAAAAAAGGTGCAGGTTAGGTAAGGAGTGAAGAAGAGACTCTGGGGCACCAGCAAGAGGAGAAATTTCACCCTTGCTACAGGGACAACTGTGTGGTAAAGCTGCCCACTCCTGCACACAGCATTCACTCCTGGAGGCAGCGATGCAGAAACAAACACCAAAGTTGAAAAGCCCATCCCAGCTTTTGTATCTTTCTGCATGCTACTACTTATATGCTAGATTCATGCCAATCCTCTGTGCTCCTTAAAATGTTCATAAAAATCCTCTTTTGTCATATCTACACAAGTTCCAACATTAATCTGACTGATAAGATTGCAAGGCAACACAGATAGAGCCTATGCTACCTCTGTGATTGGTACCTAGCTTGATTTTGGTACTGAACCACCAACAGCAATGCAGATACAAAAGGTACTGAAACGAACGCATCAGGATACTTATTCATGCAAGAAGGAGCTTAAAAAACAACAACCAGAAGTTTTGCTTAATATGATGCTTCCATATCTAACTGCCAGCATATCTCAAGAAGACATGCATGTACACAGATGTCCGTTTATGGTTCCAACTGTACCAACTATGATGTAATGATGTATACTTTCTGCTTAAATAAAAGCACCATCTATTTCATTATTGAAGATAAAATGACGGGATTAATTTCACACAGTATTCTATTCCATACAGTATTCTAAACTAGTATCCGGCACATAAAGAAAAGTACAAACTTCACATTTTTTTTCCTTATATGCATCAGATATGAATAATAGTAATATACTCAGCATGGTCACCAAACATTCTTAGAGCCAGCAAGTAGAAAGCCACTGCCTGGAAAACTTGCACATAGCTGCGTAGGTGAAAATATAGCTTTGAATTGCTCTATAGCTAGGCTTACCATCGTCCTGGAATTGAGCCTGGCATCGGCCTAGAGCGGACCCAAGTCGCTCCCAAGGGTGCACCGCGGCTGCCCAATGCGGGCTGCGACTTCCGGAGCTTCTGGTAAATGAGGTAACTGCATAGGGCAGCCTTGGGAGCGGCTCGGGTCCGCTCTAGGCCGACGCCAGGCTCTATTCCTGGACGATGGTAAGCCTGTCTATAGCCAATTCATATATAACTAGAGTGGCACCGCTACCACTTCTCATATGTTGGATTCTACACTATTTCAGCAGTGCCTGTAAAGAGAAACCATGTGTGTTGGGTAAACTGTGGTTTTTCCTACACCGGTTTTGCTAGTTCCCAGGGGACTGTCTTAATAGATCAGGCATAATACTGGTTAACCCACAAACTTTTCTATATTGGAGGATTCTGCACTCTCTTCTGCATAACTATTCAGAGTTAACATGCAGTCCGATTCTAAATATGCACAATCAAAAACAAGTTCCACTGAGTACAGTGTAAATTACTTTCTAATAAACATGCTAAAGACTACAATCTTAAATTACCAGGATAATTTACCTTTTATTAATCTAGGATACACAATATTTTTGTTAGAAGAATATGAGCACCAGCATACCTTAGTATTAAAAAAATGCAAAATGTAAAATATACTGTCAACATTCAGTAGTAACCAGAGTTCTGCGATAGCTTAGCAAACAATGCTCCAACATTATGATTAGGAACAAAGTTACCCTTGTAGCAGCATCCTTGTAAATCTTTACAAATGAGGACTAACACTCGACTCAAAAAATATGAAGCCGACAAGCATAGTGAACAGTGTGTGTTCTGGGTTAACTATGTTGTGACAGTCAATACAATAAAGCACTCCATTACTGACAAAAGCACAATCTACACATTTACTTTCTATCTATAGGAGCCAACCCAAAAATGTAGGAATCAGACAAATTTTTCAGCTGTTTACCCAGTTCGTTGAAATAAACTACTTATGCTAGTGTCTCGTCACATCTTGTAGCAGTAAGCGCAGCAAAAACAAAAACCAGCAACCAATTTACTGGGAGAGCAGGAGAGAAGAGGTAGTTCTTCTCTGGCACTTAGTGCCAGTCATTCCTGCCACAATCCTCCACGCCACAGCTGCTCCTTCTGCTCAGAGGCAGGTGCTGGGAGACAGGAAGGGTGCAAGGATAGATGTCAAAGGAATTCAGTCAGGATACAAGGCATAAGTCTTAGGAGACTCTCAAATTACTTTGAGAGTTTCCTAGGTAGTGGCACCAAGGAGGAATTCCCCCCGAGTGTTCTTGTGCTTCTACCACCTGCATCTGGTTTGCACCGACAGCCCAGGTCATAGCACAGGGTCAGCTGTCAGTAAGCATAGGCAACTTCAGGCCTGATTCACATATGACAGCGTTTTCCCTGCTGTGCGCTTCACGGACCCGCTCTGCCCTGTATTTGCATATTCATAATGTAAAAGGACACCATTACGGGGCACCAACGCTAGAATCGCTGGAGATGGCTCGGTTCAACTTTGGCAAAGCGTGTCTCGTGGAGCTTGTGGGCGGGTTCAAAGCGCAACAACAGCCACCAATCGCGCGAGAGGGGGGGGAGAGTGGTTGCATGCCAATCACAAGTTGCTCCAATCACCGCGAATGTTACAAGTCCACTGCTCTTCAGAGAGGGAAACCCCGAGGAGAGAGCAAGCCTCGTTATTGCAAAATGTCATTGCAAAACTCTCAAAATGTTCCCAGTTCATGCTGGGATAATGATATAAAATTTGTGGTTGAAGTAAGGGCAAGAACTTCCGAGAGGAAAAGGCAAGCAGAACAAGAGTTCACAAGACTTCGGCCAATCAGAGCGCGGCTGTGTTTAACCAATCACAGCTGCGCTCTTAAGAAGGCGGGACAGAAGGAGGGACGACAACCAGAGCGACACTCCCCCTGCTCCAAGCGCCTGATCACGCCTGATCAGTGCGTACGCTGGACAGGGACGTCCGCAGTCATATGTGAATCAGGCCTCAGTCTTGCTGGTGTCTTGGCTCATACCAAGCATGTGGCAACACAAACACTCCACCTTAGCTAGTCACAAGCAAAGGAACAGGGTGCACCTGTTCCTTCAGGGGGGGATATCATTGAGACATATAAAATTATGCATGGGATGGAGAGAGTGGACAGAGGGAAATTCTTCTCCCTCTCGCACAACACCAGAACCAGGGGACATGCACTAAAATTGAGCGGAGGGAGAGTTAGAATGGACAAAAGAAAATATTTCTTCACCTAGCGTGTAATTCATCTGTGGAACTCCTTGCCACAGGATGTGGTGATGGCACCTGGCCTAGATGCCTTTAAAAGGGGTTTGGATAGATTCATGGAGTAAAAGACCATCACAGGTTACAAGCCATAAGCAACCTCTTGGCTTTAGAAGTAGGTTCTCTCTGTGCCAGGTGCAAGGGAGTGACAACAGGAAACAGGTTATCTTGTTAGCTGTGTGCTCTTGGAGGCATCTGGTGGGGCCACTGTGAGATACAGTGGCCTGATCCAGCAAGGCTCTTCTTACGTCCTTATGTTCACCATAGCAGCAGCTCCAGCCAGCATCCTGCTGGGTCCTTGGTAGGGCCAATGCCATGGCTGTAATTGCTCATGCAAGGAACCACCAGAGGGTGTCACATGGACGACAACAACAGTCTCTTGCTTTCTCACACCAGCACTGTTGCTAATTCAAGCTCAGAGCAGAACTGGCTGGCTGGGAAGTAGCAGGCAGGATCCACCAGTTATCAAGCTGTTGAACTTCAGAGAGTGAGAAATGAATAAGAAAGCTAATCAATGAGGCATCCTGATGAAATTGCTAGGAGTCACAAACCTGGCGCCCAGGATTTGTTGAGTCCTCATTGACTTTCTCAGCCTTTGAAAGATTAGTCACTTATTCTTGTTTTAAAAAGACAGCTGTACACACCACACCGCCGTAGTCTTCCCGAACAACCTTACCCAACTTTTTGGGCTTACTACCAGTATCACTGCACAACTTAGAGAAAAGGGCCATTCTAGCATCATACCTAAAGGATTTTCTTTACATGTTATGCTAGCTATGCACTATCCTCTGGATTGCTAAACATGACATTACACCCAATATGGTTTTATTTACATGATCAGGACTGCTGGAAGCTGCTGACTTGAAGTTCTTAGCCTTCATTTTCATCGACAAAGTCTTCTCAGTTTTCATCCAATCCCTTTCCTCCTTACAAAGTCATCCATGAGTCACTACTGGTTTGTAGGAAATTCTGCACTCTCTCAACACACAACACAGATAACATCCATGCTACTGTTTATCCAGTCATTTAGTCCAGGATGAAGGATAAAGCCGGAGCTACACTGTTCGCGTTGTGTTCGTATTCCGTGTGCGTCTGGTGTCCTGCCCCCAGGTCAAACAACGGCTGATTGGCCGGACATAGCGCGGACGCAGCAAAAGTCATGCTGAACTCGACTTTTGCTGCGTCTGCGCTACGTCCGGCCAATCGGAGCCGTTGTTTGACCTGGGGCAGGACACCAGACGCACACGGAACACGAACACAACGCGAACAGTGTAGCTCCGGCTTAAATGATGTGTCCCCAAACTCCCTACGGTTTCCGATTTGCTCCTTGAACATAAAAACCAGTTTCAAGTTGGAGTCAAGGGGTTTCAAGACCATAATATTCCTTTAAGCATGAATGCAGAAGAGCAAACACATGGTTCCAATACAAAGGACTATAGTGCGTTTTTGTTTTAACACTTCCAAGCAGAACGAACCTAAAAACACTCAAACACAGTACCATAGTGGGTACACAGCAATACCAGCAAATACCACAAGGATTAATGCAATATAATAGGATACTGCCTCTCATATACTGTAAAAACAATGGTAAACACTAGCCTGATGTCACTATACTGGAAACATTTCACCTAAAAAAATTAGGACTGAAGAAACAAAACATGCAACACACAGACTGCTTGAACTATTTTTTAATACATCAATTAACTCAAGGAATACAGAAAATTTTAAAGATAGGGAAGTTTTAAGAAAATATTTTACAATGTACATTAAAGCAGGGTTTAAAAGGCTTCAAATCCCTATTTGCCACCACATTCAATGGCATTATTTTTCAGGTCTAAAATCCTGAGCTAAGTTTAGCATATATAGAAGAGGCGGCCACATTTGGGCAAATGCATTTTAACAATTTTTTCATCTCTGCAGAGCTTACTAGTTTTGACATATGCCAGGGCAACCATGTGCTGTGCGTTCTAAATAAACAGGATACAGATACTAATGCAGCATATAACATGCTATCATGTTTCACTGCAGAAAATGAACACCACATTCATTAAACTGGTTTAATTTTCTAAGTAGCACTACACTATGTTGTATATTTCTTGAGGCAAAAACTCCAGGTTATGTACTTGTTCAATACATACACTGAATACTCTCATAATTCATATTTGTCATATGTATTATTATTAGTCAAAGCCATCCCTTTGGATAATGCAATATGGACATACCTTTCACTTTTTTTCAAGAATCAAAAAGTTGCGGAAGTGGAAATATTAAATGCTGCATATTAGAATATCTTTCAGAATTGTATGAAATTATCAGTTATTAAATCAGAAGCCAAAACTACTGTTATTATTATTATTATTAAGAAGATTTACAAACTGCCTTTCAACAAAAAGTCAATCACAAGGCGGTTTACGTAGCAAATTAAAAAGTTAATGGTTCTCTGTCCTGAAAGGGCTCACAATCTTAAAAAATACACAAGCTAGAGCTTGAGAATAACTGTATATAGTATATTTGCTTTTGGGAGGGGGGCAGCAGTAGAATCCTTTATTGTCCCAAGGTATACTTAAGAAAACAAAGTTTTCACAAACACATTAATTTTTAAAACTTCAATACAAATAGATTAAAGAATATCAACCTCTCCCCTCTACTTTGTCCTGGCACCAGGACACAATCATTTCATCTTTGCAACTGCAGGCTGCATGACATCTGCTGACAAACCATGATCCAGGCTAGATTTATCAACCTTCATGTTCCCCTTGTATCACCAATGACATCACTTCCTGCAGTTTCTGAGTTCTAAAACCATTGTTAACTATGTTGACTCACTTATGTAGTGTCACCCTTCTATCCTCCTATTTCCAGAAGCTGCAAACAGCCACTGGTATTTTGTTGTATATGCAGAGCACCATCATCTGTTTTAATGTGTGCAGGCTATGTTCTGAACCATATGCGAGGCTATGATAAGTCCACGTATCTAAAAAGCATAGTTGGCCTTCCAACCTAAGATGCTCTTAGGATGGTGCAAATTTAACAGCATGGTTTCCAAGGGACTGTGCTTAAGCATAGACAAGCTTCTATCTCAACTTCCCTCAACACAGTTCACAAAGTCATTTTCTCCATCTAGGTTAATCTTTAAGATGTAGCTCTTCTGTTTTATATACCCTATTCCCAGCTCTCTAAAGATATGTACTGTATAGGCTAGCTAGACAGAAAACAAAGGTGAAAGCACTGCATGCAAGTTTGCATTTTAAGAAAGCCATACAAACCATGAGGTCAACACAGACTTATCCTTCATAGTCATCTTATTTTCCACTACATCACAGCCTGCATATGCTGCCTGCCTCAACACTGAAAACTTTCCAAAGCAGGAACCATGTTTTTCTACATTCCAACAATCACCACAATGCACTTTCTGCTAAAAAAATATTAGGGGGGTTGCATATGCTTTTTGTATGCAGATTCAATCTAAGCACCTCTAGGTAGGGCAGGAAAAAGAATAAAGAATAGGGCAGGGAAAAAAAGAATAAAGCAGGTCAATAAGGCATAGGACAGTCCATGGTTATTATAGAAGATCAAAATATATAGCTGCATCATACTGATAATTTTTGTTAACTTTTCCCACTTTGAAGAGTGGTTGCAGTTACAGGAGTAACAGGGACTATAAACATTTACAGTAAGTCCTCAGAAGCTGTTTGAGAAAACTTGCTTTTGTTGAGAGAACTTCTCTCCATATCCTGCTAACCAGATTTCAAGTTTAGAGAGAAAACCTGAACACAGAGAATATAAGACCATAATGTTAGTCCCAAATTCAGTTTCTGAATTACAAAGTAAACTAACTTGCATTGTCAAGACTCCTCTCCAGTAGACTGTACAATACAACGAAAGTTGGTGCTATATTATTTATGTAACTATTCAAGTTTGCAAGGTGGCAAAAGATCATCTCAATCATCTTACAGCACTCCGTTATCAGGGACAGCTTCTGACTCTAAAAACTCAAAGTTGTGTCCATATATGGACTAATGACATCCTGTGCTGCTACTTTACAATCCTTCAGTCGGTTCTTGAAAGGGGCAGTTAAAAACTCCCTCTGTGACACGAACAAGCCCTTCAGCCTCCTCGCCTGGAAAAATATCGATAGCGGTGGCGAGACTGAAACGACTTCAGCCCCTGCCGCGCTCCCCCTGTTGTGGATGTGGCTGCCATGTGCCCGAAGACAATGCTTGAGGGCGCGGGAAGGCGGCCTGACAGAAGGACCGACCACTGCCAAGGCCTTCCCTTCCGCCCCGTCCAGCCTTTGCTAGCAAGGCCTCTCTCTCTTTCCACATTGCTGCTGCTGCTGCTGCCGCCGCCGCCGCCGCCGCCTACTACTTCCCTCTTCCTACCCACGTTTCGCTCTCCAGAAGGCAGCTTCGTGCTGCGGGAGGCTCATACACGGGCCCCACCACTCCCGGCCTCTCAGTGTGCAAGTGTCTAAACGGGGAAAGTAACACGCACGACAGCCAGTCCCAGAGAACATTACTTGCCCTTCCTTCTTCACTCTCTACCGTATGTCCCCCGGCCCAGTTTCACCCCACGAGCCTCCCTCCATCCCTAGAGCCTCCCAAGCCTGGAGGTGACCTCCCTTGTACCCTTCATGCTCCCCTCCCTTCACCCGAGGAGCCACCACCCGGGCACCCTCCCCCTCCGCACCAGCCCCACATGGCTATTCTCGGCTCTCACGCCCAGTCTCTCTCCTTCGCCCACGCCTTGTCCCATTCGCGGGCCCGGGGCTGGCTCCCGCGCCGCACACCTCCACGCCGGCCTTGCCGCGGGGGCTGCCCCTGGTGGTGTGATGGGCTTCCCGCCCCAGGCCGACCGGCCGGGCCGGACCGGGCCGCGCTGCCGCCTTCCCCCTCACCTCGTTGAGCTGCCTCTCGGCTGCTTCTCGCAGCGCCGGGTCCATGGTGCCCCGCAGGGCCTCGATGATGGTATTGGGATCCATGGTCGGAGGTCGAGGCGGGTGAAGGCTGGGCTAGGCGACGCGGACGACAGCGTGGACAGCAGCTCCGCTCAATGCGCACATGGACCCACCGCTCCACAGCGGCAGCCGGCGGCGCGAAAGGAGGAAAGAAGCACCAAGGCCCCGGATAGAGCTACTCGCTGCCGCTGGGAGGCCGACGCCTTCCGCTGTGCTCTTGCCGCCGCTGACTGGCATCACGGGAATTGTAGTCCACCTCCAGGGCGGGAGTGAGGCAGGCTCGGCTGTCTTATCTGGGGTCCATTCGTCTTCGAGCGAAGCTTCTTCTCTGCCGCTTCCTTGCTGGCTGTTGCTCGCCGAACGGAGCAGGAAATTCTATCTATTTCGCTAAAAGCCCCAAAGCAGCTAACACGAAAATATAAACGCATAGAGACAATTTTAAAAATCCAAACAAGGTTGCCATATTCCAGCTGACCAAATCCAAACACCCTATGGCTTGGGTGGAGTTAAGCATCACTGCATTTCTATTCCTCATTTCAATTATTTATTCATTTTAAACATTTATATCCCGTCCTCAATAGGGAATTGGTGGCTTATAAAAAAATGAGAGAGCAAATATACCTGTACAACCAAAATAACGGCAAATACAATAAAAAACAATCAGAGAGAGAGAGAGAACTACCAACAATCATAAAATGTCTAAAGTTGAACGCTCTGTGAAGAATAGAGAACATACTGGTGCAAGTAGACCTCCTCAGTGGCACCTGTTAGTTGTTAGATAACTTTCAATGGTATGAGAAGCCTGCTGAGAGAAGATGGTTGGAAGGAAATCCCACTTGTCTGTTGCCCTTTCAGAGGCTGCTCTGTCTTTGAGACTATTTGATTAAAAACTTTGATCTGATCATGCTCATGCTAGTTGTTTCTGTCAATAGATAGGGGTCCCCACCCTAGATGTTCCTTACCTCAGCTGGCCCTCTCAATGACTAGATGGGTTAGAGAGCTAAATATCCAGCCTCAACTTTCCCTTCTTCTAGCTGGGCCATTGTGCCTCAACTTTCTTTGCCTTGGACCCTCCTTCCTCACTCTCACTTTTGTCTGGCTCTCAGGTTCTGCCTTTGTGCAGTGAACCACCGGCATGCTGCTTTGCCTGGGTGCTGTTGAGGCTCCCCTTTTGACTTGGGTCTGTCTTGGGACCGGTGCTTTTCAACTTGTTCATAAATGACCTGGAGTTGGGGATAAGCAGCGAGGTGGCCAAGTTTGCAGATGACACTAAGCTTTTCCAGGTGGTGAAGACCAGAAGGGATTGTGAAGAGCTCCAGAAGGATCTCTCCAAACTAGGAGAATGGGCAGCAAAATGGCAGATGTGCTTCAATATACGGTAAGTAAGTATAAAGTAATGCACATTGGGGCAAGAAATCAAAACTTCACATATACGCTAATGCAGCGATTCTCAAACTGAGGTGTTCTGCGGCCTGGGAATGGGCTCAGGATACCGCAAACGGCCTAAAGTTGTGCAGGATTGCGCTGTTAGGATATGATGACATCAATGTCGGTGCACCGTCGTTGGTGTAACATCCAAATAGGTAGGATTGGGCCATTAGTGTGAGGTGTGTTGGTTGTTTGGTATCCAAACAGTTCTTCTGAGATTAGGGAAATTGATGTGTAGGCTGCTGCTGTCAAAGACTTTGATGACTGTAAAGCAGAGTCGTGATATTCTGCTATGCAATTTCTAGGAGAAAGGAACGTTTGGATAATCTATCTCAAGTGAAAGGTTGCAGGGTCACCAAGCACAGGCTATTATTTTCTCATCCTTCTTAGCTTGCCAACAGTACATCTCCTACACCTACAAAGCAGCTTTTTATTTGTTTGTTTATAAAATCTATATCCTGCCCTTCTCATAAAGACTCAGGGTCAGGGTGGCTAACAATGATGTTAAAATTATAACAGCCAGAAAGTAATAATAAGAGAACAGCAATACGGTATAATTAAAATATAACAAGAAAGAGCAATTGGTTAAAACAAACAAAAAGCCCCGATAATAGAGAATCATTGAAATCTTGGTGAAAAAGCCACAGGTGGCAAAAAGTTTGAAAGGGTGATGCCTCTACATTCGAAGAAACTGCAGTAGCTATGCATATCATAAGCTATGCATCTCCTTGGATCTACGCCAGCTCCATAACTAGCATAAGCCTGCCTGAGGAGAGTAAGGAGGCAAGGTGGACCAAAACGAGAGGGGCGGGATCTGGCATGCACGTTTGCCACTGAGATCCACACCATCCAGCTCATGCCCCGCCTTCTACCGTCCCCCCAACCCACCCTGAAACCTTCCCCCTCCCTGCTCACAAAACATTCCTCCACACCAATTTACCAGCTCTGGCCTGGTCCAGCAGCCATGACAGACAGTGCAGCTCTGACGTTGCCACTGCCTTGCAGAGACAGTTTGAACTGGCCCACGCACCATCACTGGGTCTTTTATGACAAATTGGGGATAGGATTGGGCTTTAAAACAGGTAGCTACAACATTGGTCTCAACAGATCTGAATGGCATCCATCCAAGAGTTCTGAAGGAACTCAAATGTTCCATAGACAGGGGGAGTGCATCCCTGTTGGTCCTACTGGACCTCTCAGCGGCTTTTGACACCATTGACCATGGTGTCCTTCTGGACCGGCTTGCTGAGTTGGGGCTTGGAAGCACTGTTTTGCAGTGATTCCACTCCCTCCTGGTGGACTGGACCAGATGGTGAGGTTGGGGAAAACCTGTTTGGCTCCCCGGGGTTTGACCTGTGGGGTGCTTCAGGGATCTATCTTGTCCCCCATGCTGTTTAACATCTACATGAAACCGCTGGGGGAGGTCATCAGGAGATTTGGCGTGGGGTGCCACCAATATGCGGATGACACCCAACTCTATCTCTCTTTTCCACCAGTTTTCAAGGGGGCTGTCAAAGTTCTGGAGCGCTGTCTGGAATCGGTTGGGGCCTGGATGAGGGCTAATAAACAAATTAAATCCGGACAAGACAGAGGTCCTCCTGATCCAGAAGGCTGCTATACAGGTATTGGATCCGCAACTTGCTCTGGATGGGGTAGCACTCCCTCTGAAAGAGCAGGTTCACAGCCTGGGAGTCCTCCTGAATCCTCAGCTATCCCTGGAGGCCCAGGTGGCATCTGTGGCCAGGGTGGCCTTTACCCAGCTTCGGCTGGTGTGCCGGCTGCGGCTGTACCCGGATCGGTCGGATCTGGCGACGGTGGTCCATGCCCTTGTGACATTTCGCTTAGACTACTGTAACACACTCTACGTGGGGTACCCTTGAAAACGGTTCAGAAGTTGTAGTTGGTGCAGAATGCGGCGGCCCGTGTGGTCACAGGGGCTCAGCATGCAAAATCTGCAGTTCCGTTGCTCCAGGGGCTACACTGGCTGCCCATTCCTTTCCGAGCCCAATTCAAGGTGTTGGCGATGACCTTTAAAGCCCTATACGGCATAGGACCAGGATACCTCAAGGACCGCCTTCTCCCATACAATCCTGTTCGTCCCCTAAGATCATCTGGGAAGGCCCTTCTTAGGACACCACTGCCAACTGAAGCCAGAGGGATGGCGGTAAGGTGTAGGGCCTTCTTCATTGTGGCACCATGCCTCTGGAATTGGTTGCCAGAGGAATTGAAGACAGCCCCCTCACTACATGGTTTTCGGCGGGGTTTAAAGAACTATTTGTTTCGTCTGGCATTTGAGGAGGGAGGAACTACCTAAAAGCTACCTTGGGACCCTTTTTACTTTTGCTGCTGCGACATGTTGGTTTTTCAGTTTTAATCTGTTCTGTACTCTCTTTTAGTTGTAATTATATTTTAATGTTTAATTTTAATTGTGGATGGTTTTAATGGGTTTTTAATTATGTATTAGTTGTTTTGTTATATGGTTGTTGTACACTGCTTTGAATTTTAGAAAAGTGGTATAAAAAGTTTTCAAATAAATAAAATAAAATGTGAAATTACTGATTTTCTAACAAAAATATGTAGGCTTGTCCTCAAAAACCAGGCTCTGTGCCAGAGGGCTGGAAGGTAGCCAATGTAACACTGAAAATGGGATCCTGGGACATCTGGGAAATTACAGGCCAGTCAGCTTACTGGGTAAACTAAAATTATTGAGCATCTAGAAAAACAGGTTCCGAAGTTATCTAGAGTTAGGAGTAAGCAGCAAGGGGGCCAAATCTGCAGATGACAACACACTATCAGGGAGGTGTATAAACCAAAATGACTTGTGAAAGGCTCCAAAAACCAAAAAGATCTCTCTGAACTGGGCAACAGAATGGCAAATGTGGCTCATTGTCAATAACTTGCAGCGCAATCCTAATGAGACTTCCGGCGCCAGAGGTCGTCGCGAACGTGCCGTAAAACACATTCACGATGACTCGCGAGTAAGGGCCAGAGGCGTTCTTACGCCGGGGGCGCTGGTGTGCTGCGCCCCAGGCGCGGAGTGGACACGGTGCTTCCGGGGGGCGCGGTGCCGGAGCCCGGCTGCCGAGCCCCCGGGAAGCAGCGCGCCCACTCGGCCCGTCACTGGCTTCCAGAGACGCTTTTCTCCGAAGCCCTCCTCCTTGCGACCGCCCATTTCGGCGGTCGAGGGCTTTGTGAGCCGGCCGAACATGTCGCCCGCTTTTATTTGGGTTTTCTGCACATGCGCAGAACCTTTCTGAGGGCAAACGGGCTGCCCGTTTGCCCTCAGAAAGGTTCTGCGCATGTGCAGAAAACCCAAATAAAAGCGGGCGACGCGTTCAGCCGGCTCACAAAGCCCTCGACCGCCGAAATGGGCGGTCGCAAGGAGGAGGGCTTCCCGGCTTCGGAGAAAAGCGTCTCCGGAAGCCGGTGACAAGCCGCTTCCGGGGGGGGGGCGGCAGCTGCGCTCTGGCGCGACGGGGCGCTCCAGCCCCCCCCGGGCGCCGGAAGGCGTTAAAACGCCACTGGTAAGGGCGGCCGGCTTCACGCCGCTGCCAGGATGTCCCCCACAGCCGCCGGAGGAAGGTAAGGCTCCCGCCGGTGGGCCCGGAGGCAACGAGGGAGGGGGACCATTGGCTGAGCTCTTAAGGTCCAATAAGTCTTTTGTGTTGATGCAGAAAAATATTTTCCTGGTTTCTGTTCATATCTGCCTCTCCAGGTCACAGGAAAAACCTCACATTTGGCAACTTAATCTTTCCTCCTTTCAAGGAGAGCATACACATTAGGCTGACTCTGGGTGCAGGGAGACTCCCAGAGCTAATTCAATCAAGTCCCCCTGGATTCAATGATCTGACCATCAAGGACCATCAAGAGTCCTCTGACTAGCTCAGCCCACTATTGTTCCCATTGTCTTCTGTAAAATGTAAATCCAAAGTCTCTTGTTTTTCCTGTATGACTCTGTGACTATGCACATTCTCAGCAACCATGTGACGTGCTGCTTGGAAATGTATAAAACCTGTGCTCACATGGTGCAAAGGGTCAGTTCCCCTTCCTGGGGTGCTGTCCACTGCGCTGCGTAACAATAAACCCATACTTTTTCCTTGTTCACCAGTTTTCCTGGTCCTCCATTATTAACTATCCTCTGCTTAAAAATTCCGCTACACTGTGAAGAGGATGCAATTCTAAACAAAAAATGAATAAGGCAATTCTGCTAAAATCAATTATTGTATTAATTATTTCAACATGTGGAGTACAATAAAGCAGATTCATAGATTGTTTCATAGTTTTGCACTTGTTCAGTTAGCAGTTTAATATGTAGAAATTTTGCTGCTAGAGCAATCTCCTTTTGCAATAGTTGCACTTTGGATAGTTCTGCTTGCATTTAACTCAGTCTGAGGTAATCAGTTAAGTGTTGGAAGTAGTCAGGTCTTTTGCAAGTGATGAGTCAACACTTAACTAAGTGTCTTCAGGCAATGCAAATGAACTTTAAATAGTCACCAGATGAATGCAAAGAGGAAAGAACAAAGACAATGAGATCCTAGGGAGTAATGGCACCAAAAATTGAAAGGCAAATCATGAAGATTTAAAGTACTGTAAATTATTCTAGAATAGAATATAGTGATAGTTAATGGTTCTGATGTAGTGTGATTATTACCATAGATACTATATATCCAACATGTAAATCCTAAAACAATGAATATGGACAGAATTTGTAGACCATTTAGTTGAAATGCTGGAATGATGTTCTTGGTAATCCTTTAATTTCAACCTTATTCAGTCCATGGCCCAGTAACTGATAAAATCTGCCCCTTGCTCTTTTCAAATAAAACCTGGTTAGTCTTCTTTAAGATGTTACAAGTTTATGGGTCATGCTCTGTTCATCTTCAGTCTTGAGTACAACTTCTCTCTGGCCTTCCTCAGTCAACACCTCAGTCTCCTATCCAAACCTCTGTTGTAAAATCATTCATCTCTACCCATTGAAGCCCAACCCACAGCGCATGAGTTCCGGCACGTCCCAGACACGTGTGGAGCTGTGCAGAGCTGTGTGGTCACCATTTCGAGAGAGCGCAGCTGAACGCGGGAGAGCTGTACTCTCCCGAGTTCCGGAGCAAGCTGAATAGATTGTTGCCCATGTTTTGAGGGGGCGAGGATGTGGAGCTAGGAGGCGGGATGCAGAGTTAGTTTGGTAACCAATGAGATGAGAGGGGGTTTCAGCCAATTGGAGCGCCAAACATAATTGACTTATGTTTGAGCCAATTGGCAATTAGAAGGCGGGACAACAGGAGGGACTATTTGCTGGAAGACACTCGTGGAGACGAGGTCAGCGCTGGGAGGCAAGTGTCCAGGCACCCACGCTCGCTTGCCTCCGCACCGGATGTCATGCGGTGTGGGTCGGGCTTTACTGTTTAGATCTCTCTCCACAGGAAATGCTTGTAGTTACATCACATTCACTTCTGGAAGATTTTCCACAAGGGGAAATGGGCAGACTCAGCTCTGGACAGTCTAAAAATGTATGGGAAGAAGGGCAACCCCCCCCCATACCAGTGGTGGTATATGTTGGTCAACAGATTTGCAACACCACTGCACACAGCACCTCATCTGCAAATGGCAGTGTCTCCCAGAAGCCTCTGCATCATTTTACAGCCTCTAGGAAGGCTTCCATTGGCTAGTGAGTAGTAGGCTTACCAGATCTCCAATCGGGACAGAGTGCTAGACCTTTAGGAGAAGGAATGTGGGCAGGTGTAGCTTGTTAAACCTCAGAGCACAACCCTAGGCATGTCTACTCAGAAGCAAGCCCCATTGTGTTCAGTGGGGCTTGCTTCTGAGTAGACATGCCTAGGATTGCCCACATTCCTTCTCCTAAAGCACTGGTTCTCAAACTGTGGGTCGCGACCCACCATTCAGAACTTTTGCTGTCCCTTGCCCCCTTAAGGGGCGGGGACAGCATGGCGGCGGCGGCAGCGGTGCAGGCCCCCCGATCTTCGGATCGCTGTTTTGCAGCGATCTTCATGCACTTCCAGTTTCGTGACACCGGAAGTGCCTGAAGATCGCTGCAAAACAGCGATCCAAAGATCGGGGGGGGGGGCTGCAGAGGGTTGCGCAGGCCTCCCCAACGCTCCCCCAAGTCCCGGTAAGTGCAGGGGCGGTTTTGTCAGCAGTGGTGGCGATCCCCCGGATCGCTGCTGTTGCTGGCTCCACCCCCGCACACACTCAAGGTTCTCCCCGCCTCGCGGGGAGAACTTCGAGAAATGCTGTCCTAAAGGTCTAGCACTCTCGTGGTTGGAGATCTGGTAAGCCTAGTGACTGTGAGTAGGGTGGGATGAGCTGCTGCCACCTGTCATCTGCAGCAGGTAAGCTGGGGGGGTGGCAAAGGGCCAACATACCACTGGGAGCCCCAATACAGGGCTTTGTCCCAGAGCTTTCAGCAACACTGCATGAGAGTTGAAAATAAGAAGGGAAAACTGGTGGTAAGGGAAGTGGAAGGCTATTGGTGTAAGGGGGGAAAAAAACCAAGGTGGTCCATGATATACTATACCGGCAGTAATTATTTAGTCATGTCATTTATAAACCACTTTTCTACAACAAGCTGCTCAAAGCAGTGTACAAATGCAAGCATATAACAACATATATAATTTAAAAGAATATTAATAAAAACCTAAGAGTAAAAGTATGGTAAGCAGCTGAGGAGTAGAAATCAAATCTCTTTCTCTGAAATCATCACACAGATCCATAATTGAAAGAAGAAATTTTGGTTAATAATTTATGCAGTATACTTCGGTAAGCATCACACAAGGCCACTTAATGTGCAGTCCCATGCCCACAAGGTGTTGGCATCCCACTATGCTATGCCAGTGGCACGTCCAAGCAAAATCTGTCATACCCTAAGCCCATCCAGTACAAAGGAGGAGGGGTAGACAAGAGCCCAAAGAATGCCCTAGAGCAGGGGTTCCCAACCTGTGGTACTAATACCACCAGTGGTACTTCGGCAGACTGCTGGTGGTACTCAGACCGCTGGACCACTGAACCCCACTCCGATGCGGTGCTTTTGGCTGCGCATTTTTGCT
This sequence comes from Plestiodon gilberti rubricaudatus, assembly GCA_026170595.1. Lineage (NCBI taxonomy): Eukaryota > Metazoa > Chordata > Lepidosauria > Squamata > Scincidae > Plestiodon > Plestiodon gilberti. The sequence goes on along the minus strand of JANXHW010000001.1, from coordinate 230,646,722 downwards.
CCCAAGAAGCTCCTTCCTTTGGCCAAGCCTCTCAGGAACGCTAAGAAGGGTCCTCCCACCTGCCCAGAGCCTCCTCCTTGCATTTTCTGGCCTCTGAAAACCTGGAAGTAACTGGTGATGATATCATTGCCAGTCACTTCTGGTGGTACTCAGGAGAATGGCGCCAGAGGTGGTATTCGGCCAGAGAAGGTTTGGGAACCCCTGCCTAGAGGCCCAATTGACCCAGTAATTCCTCCAGCATCCATGGAAATACCAACACCATCCACCAATTATGGGGTGGTGGCCAAACAACAGCCCTATGTCAGTCAGACATATGAGGAGCAAATCCCCCCCAATCACCTTGGAGGTACAGTATCAAGTACTGTACCTGCTTGGTACTCCAAACTTCAACATGGTTAGAATACCTGGCATTTAACAAGAGAGAGCAGACGCTCACCACGATTAGCTGTTGTGAAAGAAAGGGGCACTTGGGCAACACAGCTTCCAGGAAAGACACTGTTGTCAACACAGAAGAGTCAGTAGTTGGTGTGGAGGAGACATGAGGCAGATATGTAGCATAAGAGGCATCACTAGGGTTTGTGTCACCCGGTACGAGAGCTCAGCGTATCACCTCCATGATGGACCCCAGAGGTGAATAGGGAGAAACAAGGTTGGACTGAGCTGGGTTCTACAAAAGATGTCCATCAGGCAGATCAATAAATCACCAGGCCCGGATGGCATCCACCCAAGAGTTCTGAAGGAACTCAAGAATGAAGTTGCTGACCTCTTGACCCAAATATGCAACTTGTCTCTTAAAACGGCCACTGTGCCAGAGGACTGGAGGATAGCTAATGTCACGCCAATCTTTAAAAAAGGAAGGAGGGGGGACCCGGGAAACTACAGGCCAGTCAGCCTAACATCTGTTCCAGGGAAGATGGTGGAAAGTCCCATTAAGGATAAAATCTTAAAACACATAGAAGAACAAGCTCTGCTGAGGGAGAGTCAGCATGGCTTCTGCAAGGGGAAGTCTTGCCTCACAAACCTGTTAGAATTTTTTGAAAAGGTCAACAGGCATGTGGATGCGAGCGAACCCGTGGATATTATATATCTGGATTTTCAGAAGGCGTTTGACACGGTCCCTCATGAAAGGCTCCTGAGAAAACTCCACAGTCAGGGAATAAGAGGGCAGGTCCTCTTGTGGATTAGGAACTGGTTGAAGACCAGGAAACAACAAGTGGGAGTCAATGGGCAATTTTCACAATGGCAAGAGGTGAAAAGCGGTGTGCCCCAAGGATCGGTCTTGGGACCGGTGCTTTTCAACTTATTCATAAATGACCTAGAGTTGGGGATAAGCAGCGAGGTGGCCAAGTTTGCGGATGACACTAAACTTTTCCGGGTGGTGAAGACCAGCAGGAATTGTGAAGAGCTTCAGAAGGATCTCTCCAAACTGGGAGAATGGGCAGCAAAATGGCAGATGCGCTTCAATGTAAGTAAGTGCAAAGTGATGCACATTGGGGCAAGAAACCAAAATTTCACATATACGCTAATGGGTTCTGAGTTGTCTGTGACGGATCAAGAGAGAGATCTTGGGGTGCTGGTGGACAGGTCGATGAAAGTGTCAACCCAGTGTGCGGCGGCTGTGAAGAAGGCCAATTCCATGCTTGGGATCATTAAAAAAGGGATTGAGAATAAAATAGCCAATATCATTATGCCGTTGTACAAATCGATGGTAAGGCCACATCTGGAGTATTGTGTCCAGTTCTGGTCACCACACCTCAAAAAGGATATAGTGGAACTGGAAAAGGTGCAGAAGAGAGCGACCAGAATGATTTGTGGGCTGGAGTACCTCCCTTATGAGGAAAGGCTACAGCGTTTGGGGCTTTTCAGTCTAGAAAGAAGGCGCCTGAGGGGGGACATGATTGAGACGTATAAAATTATGCATGGGATGGAGAGAGTGGATAGAGGGAAATTCTTCTCTCTCTCGCACAACACCAGAACCAGGGGACATACAGTAAAATTGAGTGGAGGGAGAGTTAGAACCGACAAAAGATAATATTTCTTTACCCAGCGTGTAATTCATCTGTGGAACTCCTTGCCACAGGATGTGGTGATGGCACCTGGCCTAGTTGCCTTTAAAAGGGGTTTGGACAGATTCATGGAGGAAAAGACCATCACAGGTTACAAGCCATAAGCAACCTCCTGGTTTTAGAAGTAGGTTTTCTCTGTGCCAGGTGCAGGGGAGTGGCAGCAGGAAACAGGTTATCTTGTTTGCTGTGAGCTCCCTGCGGAGCTCAACCGGCCCCCGGAAGCTCCGCGTGTCACCCCCAAATCGGTAGTGACTCGCGGAGCCCGAAGGCCGGGAGAGGAGCTTGACGCCTCCTCCTCGGCCGCTGGGCTGCCCCTTCTGACCAGGTTGTCGGCGGCGTTTCCGCTCATGCGTACAACGCCGATGAGGGCAAGAGCTTGCCCTATTGCCCTCATCGGCATTGTACGCATGAGCAGAAATGCCGACGAGGGCCTGGTCAGAAGGGGCAGACCACTGGCCGAGGAGGAGGCTCAGAGGCCCTCTCCCGGCTTCCAGGGTTGATGTGTGGAGCCGGTGGTGGCCTTGGATGGTGAGCGCAAAGCCTCCGGAGACCGGGGGCAGGTTTTTTTTTTTACAATAAATAAATAAATAAATAATTCTGGACGGCCTTATGGCCGGCCCGCAGGCAAATTTGGGGTATTTCAAACGGCCCTCGCCAGGGAAAAGGTTCCCCGCCCCTGCTCTATGGCAAGGGTTCAAGTCTGTGTGGGGACATCAAGGAAGGAGCCCTTACGCCAGGGGAAGGACTGGAACAAGTCACAAGGGGAGCCCCAACAGCACTCAAGTGAAGCAGGTTGCTGGTAGCTCACTGCACAAAGACACAGGCTGGGAGCCAGGCAAGAGGGGTTTGAGCTGACACAATGAGACTTCTGAGTAGACATGTATAGGATTGCACTGTTAGACTTGTATCGTACAGCTGCAATGCTGTGCACATGTGCTTGGGAGTAAGCTGCATTGAACATAATGGGACAATGCTAAATAAACGGACTGACGCGAGCTGTAAAGGTGCATCTATGTGCACTTAATTAGCAGTAAGTTCCATTTCAATCAAATAGGCCATAATTCCGGATACAGAAGCACTAATAATCACAGCATGGTAAAATGTGCTGTATTTCAAATAATTTGATGCTACACTGAGCCAGATTGAAGAGGCTTCCATTCTATACAGACATTGATGAGCTAATTCTATTTCAGTCAATCTGGGCTCTTCATGATTACAAATGTAAAATGAAGTAACACAGATTGATAGTTTTCCACTGCCTTCACTACCAGTTCTGTATACAAAAATGCTCCTGCTAGGACCACTCTCCCCCATGACACTTTGAATAGCCCTAGTACTCTTACAGCCCAATCCTATCTGGCCACTAAGCGGAGTGCGCCATGACTGCGCAGGCCCAGGACTATTGCAAAAACTGCCATAAGGCAGTTGCGCCGGCCCCTGTGGGCCAGATCCAGATGGCATATAGCACAAGTAAGCTGCAGCTGGGCCGTACGGTGCAGAGACGGGGGAGGGCGTCCCTGGAGTGTTTCGGGGCAAGGGGTGGGTGGATTGGGCCTGGGACAGGGGCAGGATCAGCGACAGCAGCACACGCCATATCCTATCCCCCTCCCAGGCCAGTTTCTCCCAACATGGACCTCCTGGACTTATGCCAGCTCAATAGCTGGTGCGGATCTGAGGTGACCCGTTTGGGAGGCTGGGGCTTTACCCTGGGTAAGGAAACAAATGTTCCCTTACCTCAAGGAGACCTCCAACCCCGCCTACTCTGCTCAGGATCCAGCATTGCCAGTGCCAGCATAGCTGGATCGCTGAGCAGAGCGTAGGATAGGACTGTGCCCTTTGAATCTCAAATAATCCATCAAGTGTTGGATTGGAAGTAAGCAAAGTTTTTTCAAGTGATAATTCACAGTGCAATCCTGTCTAATGCTAGACCGGCGGAGCACGTTTGTGCCACCCGACAAGTAAGTAGCGCTGGCGGAGAGGCTTGTACCGCTCCACCAGCGCTGTGGGACAGATGAACACCACAGCGAAGAGATGAGTCCTTGTGGCGTGGTGGAGGGGCAGGGGGAGGGTGAAACGGGTTTTTTTTTGGGGTGGTGGGATTGGTTGGCCAGGCCCAGGAAGGGGAAGGGATCGGCTGCAGCCTCCTCTGCCGTATCCTATCCCCCTTCCCGGGCCTGGTCAGCCTTACACAGCTGGCTCAAATGTGTGCTAGAAAAATAGCTGGTACACATTCGAGTAGATGCATTGGGCAGCTGGTAAAGGCCAGCGGCGTCACTAGGGCGCGCGCCGCCCTGTGCGAGGGCACGCGCGCCGCCCTAATGACCCCCGTGCCACCCGGCAAGGATGTCTCCGGAGCCAGCAGCAGCGGACCATCCGTTGCTGCTGGCTCCGGAGACATCCTCGCCGGCCGGCTGTCTTGGGAAGGAGGAGGCCTCACAGCATCCGCCCTCGGCGGAGCTCCAAGGCCTTCTGAGGGAGGCCTGATGCGTGACGTCTTATTTATAGGTTTTCGCGCATGCGCAGTACATTTATGAGGGCAAATTTGCCCTCAAACGTTTTGCGCATGCGCGAAACCTTATAAATATGACGTCACGCATCGGGTCTCCCTCAGAAGGCCTTGGAGCTCCGCCGAGGGCGGACGCTCCGAGGCCTCCTCCGAGGCGTCGCTGGAGCGCGGCGGGAAGGGCGGACCGCCTGCGCGCAACGCGCGGGTGCGCGCGCGCGTGACTGCGCGTGACTGCGCGTCACCCTTTGCGTGCGTCACCCCCAGGCGGTCCACCCTTCCCGCCGCGCTCCAGCGACGCCACTGGGGATGACACAGGCCCCACCTTGCACAAATGCAGTGGGCTAGACAGGATTCAGTTGTCAGTTCTGACTATAGTGCTCCCCTGCAATGTAAATGAATCTTAGACTGTCAAAAGAATAATATGGAAGGGAGGAACCAAGGCAGTGAAAGCTTGAACAGGAAGAACTGGTATGATAAGGAAAGAAGCAGAGATATGAATACAGGCATTGTTGATAAATAAAGGGAAATTAATCTATCATAGTCACATAGTGAAATTTTAATTACTTTCAACTGATGTGATTCTACACCATAGACAAAAAAAAGTGAATAATTAATAAAAGTGGCACTTACAGATCATTTTGGGGCATCAAGCCACATTAGGTATTTCTGTCCCTCATAGTGGAAAATGTCAGTCTTTATCCTGTGCTGATTTGATATTGTCTGTATAGATACCTTCAATAATTAAACATTGAAGGTGGGAGCTACAACCTCCTCGCATCTGCTACGGTATATTGTTGGAATGGGGAAACACCTTCTATAAACAAAAGTATTAGTAAATGTCAACTTTAGCACCTACTTTATTTGCAACTTTGTGGGGGGGGGGGGGTTGGGGTGTATTCACAACTGAGAATTTGCAGTTAGAACTATAGCTGGACAAGCCAATACCCTCTGGGGCTTACATTTAGCAGCACATTAATTTTTTATACTGGGAGATCCAGCAGTGGTTTCAAGAGAAACATTGGTCTTGGGAGAAGGCACTTGATGTTTGCTTTAGCCTTGGGGGGGGGTAATTTAGGGGGACTGTGGTGGGGAAAGCAGCAGACCTATCCCAATCCACTAGGGTCTTATCTACACTAATGGCAGCTGGTCCAACAAAACAGAAGTGGAGACGATTTTATTTTGTGGTTGTTTTGTAGATTTCTACCCTGCATTTCAATTAAATGAGCCCCAAGACAGCCTACAATAAGTTGCAATGTCACACGCACGCGCACACACACAAACACACACACACACGCACCAAGGTCGTGCGGTTGGGGAGGCAGAGCCTCACCTGTTATATAAGTAAAGGTATCCCCTGCTTGAAAGCCAGTCGTGTCCAACTCTAGGGTGCAGTGCTCATCTCCGTTTCTAAGGCTGAAGAGCCAGCGCTGTCCGAAGACGCTTCCGTGGTCATGTGGCCAGCATGACTAATGGAACACTGTTACCTTTCCGCCACAGCAGTACCTATTTATCTACTTGCAATTTCTTGCTTTTGAACTGCTAGGTTGGCAGGAGCTGGGACAGGAGCTCACTCCATCACGCGGCACCTGGGTCTCGAACTGCTGTCTTCCCGACCTTCTGGTCTGCAGTTCAGCATCTTAACCACTAAGCCACCGTGGCTCCTAACCTGTTATATACGTCAATGAAAATAGCTGTTACGAAAAGTTAAAAATAATAATAAAATAAAATATTAAGAATTTTCCACTGATCTGTGTTATGTCATTTCCCCCTCCCTGCTGGAAAGAACTCTGTTGTGCTGCTCCAACTCCCAGTTGCCTTGGGACTGCAGAGCTAAAGGGAAGCACACTTTATCCTCAACCATTGGCTAGAAGACTAAAAACTGCTAATTGTGTGTGTGTCCGTGTCCATGTCCAATCCTATGCATGTCTATTCAGAAGTAAGTCTCATTATAGTAAATGGGGCAGTAAGGTCAATGGCTGGGAGGAACTAGATAGCTAGCTAACGTAGAGGGAGAGTGAGCGTCACACACATCACGTGTGCTCAAGACACGCCCCCCCTCCTCAGTGCAGCAGATGTGATAGCTGCTTCCCCTGGTCCTTTTTTATTACAGTTTTATGACAAGGCCAGCAGCAAGCCTATATCTCTTTATACACATATGTGAAATAAGGTACCTAGACTATGGAAGGCCAAGGCCAAGGACATGAAATGAAGGGGTGTACAAACATTACATAATTGGTGACATATAGAGCAAGAGTAACAGGCTTATTGCTCACGCTCCACCCAGTTTCTGAGGGGTTGCGCAATCAGAGGGGAGGCTGAGTTCACTATCTGGTGAGTTTTAGACTGGCAACGTTTAATCACCCCTGCAGAGCTGGGAGACCGAATTGTATGGTCCGCCCCCGGAGACTGATGGATCCGGATGGTTTCCTGAGGGCTCTGGGGGAATTCCCAGCTTCCCGGGTCAGTGATTCATCTGATGCTCTGGTTGCCCTGTGGTATGGGGAGGCAGCTAGAGCCTTGGATCAGATCGCTCCCGAACGGCCACGGCCTTGCTGTCGAGCCAAGGCGGCTCCTTGGTTCACTGAGGAGCTGCGGGCAATGAAACGACTGGGCCGACGCCTAGAGCGACAGTGGAGGAAAACTTGTGATGAATCTGACCGAACACGGGCTAGAGACCATTTCAGGGCCTACTCTGTGGCGGTGATGGCAGCGAAGAAGGCGTTTTTCTCTGCCACCATTGCGTCTGCGAGTAGCCGACCAGCGGAGCTCTTTCGAGTTGTCCAGGATCTGCTCCACTCGGCTCCTGTAGCTAGTGAGCTGGAGTGTTCGACAGACCGCTGCAATGATATCGCACAGCACTTCGCAGATAAAATCACTCAGATTCGCCACGACTTGGACTCTGGTTTAACAGTTCCAGAAGTTGTCCCTACGGCATCTGTCAATTCCATCGTTATGGATTCTTTTCACCTTATACAGCCTGAGGATGTGGATAGGGTCCTCTGTAGTTTGAGATCGTCTTCCTGCCCGCTTGACCCTTGCCCAGCTTGGTTAATACGATCTGCGCGGGTTGGGCTGGCCGATTGGGTGGAACCTATTGTGAATTCATCTTTGCGAGAGGGAGTGATGCCTAGCATCTTGAAGACCGCAATTGTGCGTCCCTCCTGAAAAAAACATCTTTGGATTCCTCCAATTTAAATAACTATCGGCCAGTTTCCAATTTGCCTTTTTTGGGTAAGGTGATTGAGCGGGTGGTGGCGTCTCAGCTCCAGGGGATACTAGATGAAACGGATTATCTGGACCCTTTTCAGTCTGGCTTCAGGCGAGGCTTTGGACAGAGACAGCCTTCGTCGCCCTGGTGGATGATCTTCGCTGAGGACTGGACAGGGGGAGTGCAACCCTGCTGGTCCTTTTGGACCTCTTGGCGGCTTTCGATACCATCGACCATGGTATCCTTCTGGGCCGACTGGCCGAGTTGGGACTAGGGGGCACTGCGTTGCAGTGGTTCCGTTCCTACTTGGCTGACAGGTCCCAGATGGTGATGCTGGGAGATGCCTGTTCGGCGCCCTGCCCTTTACAGTGTGGGGTGCCACAGGGCTCAATTCTGTCTCCCATGCTCCCAACATCTACATGAAACCGCTGGGAGAGATCATCCGGGGATTTGGAGTTGGGTGTCACCAATATGCTGATGACACCCAACTCTACCTCTCCTTGCCATCTCGCTCCAGGGAGGCTGTGGAAATCCTGGAGCGCTGCCTGGAGGCGGTTGGGGTCTGGATGAGGGCTAATAGGTTGAGATTGAATCCAGAAAAGACAGAGGTCCTACTGGTCAGGAAAGCTTTGATGCAGGTACTGTGTCACCTGCCCGTTCTGAATGGGGTTGCACTCCCCCTGCAGGAACGGGTGTGCAGCTTGGGAGTACTTCTGGATTCACAGCTCTCCCTGGAAAGCCAGGTGGCAGCTGTGGCCAGGGGTGCGTTTGCCCAGCTTCGGCTGGTGCACCAGCTGCGGCCATACTTGAGTCGAATGGTCCACGCCTTAGTGACTTCAAGACTGGATTACTGTAATGCGCTCTACGTGGGGCTGCCCTTGAAGACGGTTCGGAAGCTGCAGTTAGTGCAGAATGCAGCGGCCCGGGTGGTCGCTGGAGCTAGGCGGTTTGACTCTGTTGAACCGCTGCTTCAGTGGCTGCACTGGCTGCCCATTCGTTTCCGAGCCCAATTCAAGGTGCTGGTAATGACCTTTAAAGCCCTTCACGGTTTGGGTCCAGGATATCTGAGGGACTGCCTTCTCCCATACATTCCGGCCCGCTCTCTTAGGTCATCTGAGGGGGCTCTCCTGCGTGTACCACCTCTATCGCAAGTTAGGGGAGTGGCAACACGTGGGCGAGCCTTCTCTGCTGTGGCACCACAACTGTGGAACTCCCTGCCAGGGGATCTGAGAACCACCCCCTCCCTCATGACTTTTCAGCGAGGGCTCAAAACGTTTTTGTTTCGTCTAGCGTTTGGGTGATGGGTTGTGGTCTGCCTCCTGTGTCTCAAGATGCTCTGCCATGCCGCTTCTCTGCTCCATTCTGTCCCCTCCGCCAGTGGATTTTATTGTTTTTAAATTATGTATTGTTTAAACTTATTTTCTGTATTTTAAACTATGTATTTTAATTTTTGTTGTAAGCTGCCTTCGGCATTTGCCTTCGGCATAGGATAAGGCGGGATATAATTTTTTTAAATAAATAAATAAATAAATAAATAAATAAATCTTTGTTGTAAGCTGCCTTGGGCATTTGCCTTGGCATGGGATAAGGCAGGGTATAAACAAACAAACAAATAAATAAACCTTTATATTCTCCAGGCAGAATGGAGGTTGAGTGTTTTTAAAAAAATCCCCTTAGAGCAGTTTCTCAAACTAGTGGGCCACGACCCACCAGGAAAACCGGAAGCGGCCGCTACCCCTTAAAGGGGGTAGCGACGTGTGGTGATATCTCGCTGCCGATGGGAAAAGTGTTTTTTTTCACTTACTGGAGGTCGCGTCAGCCCTCCAGAGGGTGCAGGGAGCTGCAGCTCCCACTTCAGATTGGTTCCCTGAAGCGATCAAGACCCACCTCCAGTTTTCATCTGAAACTGGAAGTGGGTCTCAATCGCTTTAGGGAGCTGATCTGAAGCGAAGGCCTCAGAGGGGGCCGTGCCCCCCAGAGCTTCCAGTGGGCTGGCGCGACCCCCAGTAAGTTAAACAAATGTTTTTCCAGTGGCAGTGCGATCCCGGGAGCGTCGCCACCATCATCTGCCCGCTGCCACAAAGACAATTTCCCTGACTCGTGGGGAAAACTTTGAGAACTGCTGCCTTAGAGGGCTTTGGGGGGAGGGGGGGGTTGAAACTCTGCATACCTCTAAGAAATGATCTACATTCAGGTACCTCCCTGTTGTCTTTGAGTGCTCCCATTTTGGCTACAGACCTATCAGCACCAAAGTTCAGCATTATAGGACTTTGGATAAATCCTGGTTGAGTTCAGTGAGGTTTACTCCAAGTAAATGGGTATAGTGCTTGGAGTGTTGCCATTAATTCCTCTATCATGACTCAGTTATACCAGCTCACAGTTTCTCTCCAAGGAAACACAACTCCACCTGATACCGCTGTTGTATACCATCTACAGCAATGTGAAATTGTGGGGCAGCACTACTCAGGTTAGGTTTAATCGGAGAAGAAAGCACTGAAGAGATGTGGCATTTTTGAAATATCTGTAAACAATCAAACATTTCAAGCATAAGTGGAAACAAACAACAGAAACTCTCTGGAAAGCAGTGGATTTGGATCACATTCCGAGAAACAGGCACTTCTATCATAACCCTTAAGATCCAGACAAAAGGAAATGAACAAATACCACATGCTATATACAGTATTCCCTCTACGGGGTCCATGCCAATGTGCGGACCCCTTCTTCTCCTGTGCGGTGTTACAACTGCATCACAACACCATCCCCGAACACTTGGCAATATCATGTGTCATCACCAAACTTCCAGATTGCCAAGCTCCACAGCCACGCAGCTTAAAGGGAACACTGGTCACATGTATTATGAGTTCTTAGAAGGAGGTACCCTTCTAAGGTTGCTAAGGAGGTACCCTTGCTCATATAAGAACAAAGTATTATTAGTATTTCCCTTTAAGGTTCACACAGCTTCAAATTAAATCCTGTAGTTTTGCACTTTGGATGCATAGTTGATATCCTGTTCAGAGATGAACAAAAAATAGCCATACACTTCAACTAGTCAACCAAACTAAAAAAAAAGTTTATCATTTTATTACTGGGTGTTCCGACTGTGCATTGAAAAGTGAGCTTATTTCTTAAATGTGTGTTTTCCCTTTGGATAGCAGTGATTCCCCCCTACTTCCAGATGTGTGATGTATCCAACTGTGTGTACAGTCTCTGAGTATTACTTGACATAATGTGTACAGCATGTGGCAGTTGCTGCTGCTGTATAACTATTTAAAAAGCACTTGGCCTTCCGAGTTGTGTTTTACAATCCCCACAAACATTGCATCAGTAACCAATGTACATCCTGCTGTCGTGGTTTTCTCAGTACAGTTCTAGATGGAACTCACACTAATCTGATGTGAGAGTGACAGTGGTATATAATTAGGCTTTCTGTCTGACTGGCTTTAAACTTTTTTTTTCACCCAGCTTATTTTCTCTTAGCTTGCCCTCATCATTAGGATATGGACAGTTTGAATTCACTTACCGTAATTGTGTGAAAATGTAACAAAATACAATGAACAATATTTTTCCCTTCTCAGAAATGATGGCAACTCTGTAGTATGTCCCTGGTTAGCAACTACCAGTAGTTTTATTGGAGTATCTTTCTGAGGAGAAGATGGTGGGCAGTGGGCCAGTCAGTCACTGCTCAAATTTGAGATATGAATTTGGACTGTTGATCACTATCACTAGAATTCACCTGCCCAGAGAACAGGTCTGTCTTTTGACAAAAATCAACTCCACTGAAAAAAAAAGCTTTGGACTAAAACATTTTGGGACCCTTGAATAAACATTGCCTTATATCATTTTAGAGTTTGCCTTATACATATTTATTTAAGGTAATTATATACCGCCTTTCCAAGAGCTCAAGGAGGCTCACAAAATTCGTAATAAATAATACATCTGTAAAATCATAAAATATATAAAAGTAAAATGCAATAACAATAAAATTTATATCAATAAAACAAAGAAAAAACAACCATATATATAGATTATAGGTAAAGGTAAAGGTGACCCCTGACAATTAAGTCCAGTCGTGTCCGACTCTAGGGTGTGGTGCTCATCCCCATTTCAAAGCCGAAGAGCCAGCGTTGTCCAAAGATGCCTCCATGGTCATGTGGCCGGCATGACTCTCCTTGCTGCAAGTGTGTAGCATGCAGCTGGAACACGGAGCGCTGTTTACCTTCCCGCAAGCGGTACCTATTTATCTACTCGCATTAACATGCTTTGGAACTACTAGGTTGGCAGGAGCTGGCCAGGCAACGAGAGTTTACTCCGTCAAGGATTCGAACTGCCGACCTTTCGATCAACAGCTCATGGTTCAGCGGTTTAACCCACTGCGCCACCCACTGGCCTTATAGATTATAGACAGTCATAAATCAAAGGCAGTAATATAAAACTATTCAGTAAAATATCATAAAGAAAGTAAAGGCAACCTAACCACCCCAACCTCCCCCTGCTCTCAAAAAGCCAACCTAAATAAAAACATCTTCTGCCCCTGCTGCAATATCTCTGAAGTGTGAGCAGTTCTTAGCTTATAAGGGAGGGAGTTCTATAAATACAGTGCCACAACAGAAAACCTAAGGGTTTTAAAGGTTAATACCACCACCTGAATTGTACCTAGAAACAAACTGACAGCCAGTGTAGTTGCTGGAGCAGCAGCCTGTCAGAGTCAAATGGCTGAAACCCCACTAACACCACCACACAGGCTGCCACATTCTGCCCTAATTGCAGTTTCCAGACTGCCTTCAAGGGCAGCCCCTCATAAAGTATGTTACAGTAGTCCAGTGGAGATGTAACCAAGGCATGGACCACTGTGGCCAGGCCCGACCAACTCAGGTATGGCCGCAGCTGGTGCGCTAGCCAAAATTGGGCAGAACCCCCCCCCCCCGGTCCTGGCCACCACCTGGCAATTCAGGAGTAGCTGTGGATGCAGGAGAACTCCCAAGCTGCACACCTGTTCCTGCAGAGGTAGTGTAACCACTGCTCCCTTTAACTTTAAGCAACACCCTACCCCAAATCCTTGGATAACCTCTCCAATTTCATGTAGTGTTAAACAGCAAAGCAGACAAGACAGAGCCTTCGAACACTCCACAGGTGTTGAGTGCCGAACAAGCATTCCCCAGCACCACCTTTTGGGTGCTGTCAGCAAAGAAGGAGTGGAACCACTGCAAAACAGTGTCTCTGAGCCCCAACTGAGCCAACAGGTCCAGGAGGACACCATGGTCAATGGTGTTGAAAGCTGCTGAGAGGTTCAGTAGGACTAACAGGGACATACTCCCCCTAACCAGTCCCCGATGCAGGTCATCCACCAAGGTGACCAAGGCCATCTTTATCCTGAAGCCTGGCTTGAAGCCAGAATGAAAACGATCTATATAATCCATTTAATCCAGTTCCCTCTGGAGCTGAGACACACACACACACACACACACCCCACTCAATCACCTTGTCCAGAAATGAGAGTTTCAATACTGGACGGAAGTTGTCCAAAACAGTGGGATTGAGGGATAGCTTTTTCAGGAGGGGGTAAACCACAGTCATCTTCAGTGCTCTAGGCAGTGCCCCCCCCCCCCGCCATCAAATATTCATTCACTATCCTCCCATCCACTCTGCCTGGCCTGATCTTATTAGCCATACTGGGCAAGGGTCGAGCAGGTAAGCAGCTAGCCTCAGACTCCACAGAATCCTGTCCATATCCTCAGGTAATATAAACTGAAAATAATCCCAAATAATGGGACCAACAATGCCTGGAGAATATCAACAGACACTGTTAATGTAGAGTCCAAGTCATGGCAGATGCAAGCGATTTTATCCATGATGATGTGCCTGGCAAAATCATCACAGTGAGCCACTGAGTAGACTTCATGAATAGCTTGAGGGGCCCGATGTAATAAGATCTTCAAACTGGGAGAATGGGCAGCAAAATGGCAGATGCGCTTCAATGTAAGTAAGTGCAAAGTGATGCACATTGGGGCAAGAAATCAAAACTTCACATACACGCTCATGGGTTCTGAGCTGTCTGTGATGGATCAGGAGAGAGATCTTGGGGTACTGGTGGACAGGTCGATGAAAGTGTCGACCCAGTGTGTGGCGGCTGTGAAGAAGGCCAATTCCATGCTTGGGATCATTAAAAAAGGGACTGAGAATAAAACGGCCAATATTATTATGCCGTTGTACAAATCGATGGTAAGGCCGCATCTGGAGTATTGCGTCCAGTTCTGGTCGCCGCATCTCAAAAAGGATATAGTGGAAGTGGAAAAGGTGCAGAAGAGAGCGACCAAAATGATTAGTGGGCTGGGACATCTCCCTTATGAGGAAAGGCTACAGCGTTTGGGGCTCTTCAGTCTAGAAAAAAGACGGTTGAGGGGGGACATGATTGAGACGTATAAAATTATGCATGGGATGGAGAGAGTGGATAGAGAGAAGTTCTTTTCCCTCTCACACAACACTAGAACTAGGGGACATCCACTCAAATTGAGTGGAGGGAATATTAAAATAGACAAAAGAAAATATTTCTTTACCCAGCGTGTAATTAGTTTGTGGAACTCCTTGCCACAGGAGGTGGTGATGGCACCTGGCCTGGATGCCTTTAAAAGGGGATTGGACAGACTTATGGAGGAAAAGTCCATCACAGCTTACAAGTCATGATGGGGATAAGCAACCTCCTGGTTGTAGGAGTAGGTTTTCTTTGTGCCAGGTGCAAGGGAGTGGCGACAGGATACAGGTATCTTGTTGCCTTGTGCTCCCTGAGGCATCTGGTGGGGCCACTGTGTGATACAGGAAGCTGGACTAGATGGGCTTTTGGCCTGATCCTGCAGGGCTCTTCTTATGTTCTTAAGCCCTGTGTGACCTGGAACAGCTGGCTGGACAACACTCCATGAATGTGATGGTGGCACAGAAAAAAATACCTTTGCTACCATCACCACCACAGAGTAGGCTCTAATACGTGCCCTAGCCTGTGTTTGGTCACGAGTCATCTTCCACTGTCACTCAAGATGTCTGCCCAGTCGTTTCATTGCCTACAACTCAGTAAACCAAGGAGCTGCTGCAGCTCAATGACAAGGCACAGGTTGCACAGGAGGAGCAACCTGATCTGGCCATTTCCTCATTTGTTGTTACACAGTAGTCCTCACCCATGAGCAAGGCTAGAGTATTAATGCTGAGGAAGTCTGGAGAGAGAAGGCAACTGCTGCTTCTTATTCCAATATCTCACTGGTCAATGGGTTTGGTGCAACCAGCAATGATATTGTGACCTTGATCACAAGTCAGTAGTGCTTTCTTTGTGACTGAAGAGAGGAGTGCACACAGTGCTGCTGATGCCTAGGAGTTACCATAATGTCACTATGCATGGTGATACAGTGGTGTTGCTGTCCAAGTGTCACAATGGTGTGCTCTGATGTTGAAAGGGGATGTTGCTGTTTCTGCCTAGCATATTATACAACTTTGTTGGAGTTAGTACTTCCTTGTACTGCCTATTTTGGATTTTGTATAGCTCATGCCCATGGATTTTGTATAGCTTTTGTATAGCTGCACTGGGTCATCTTGTCAGCACCCTAGGATCATGCTGCACACAGCTGCCATATTTGGCAGATTCTCCACCACTTCTTCTACCCTATATGTTAAGCTTTTGAACTTAATGGGACTTACTTCTGAGTTTTCATGCTTAGAATGAAGAGAGAAATTTCATGCTATAATACTGGAGTAGCCTCGACCATTTTACTTTGGTGTACAGTGATACCACTGTCTTTATTGTATAAAAAGTTCATTTTCTTTTTGCATGTTTGTTGGAAAAGCTGACCAAAAGCATGTTTGGTCAGCGTCAGCTGCTGCTTTTTCAACAAACATGCAAAAAGAACACACGGTTTGTTTGAGTACCAGCAGACTTACAGCGCAATTTTACGCATTTCTTTGCTGGGAAGAAAGTCCCACGTAGTCCGTTCGGGCTTACTCCCATTCATGCGGGCATGAGGTTGCAGCCGGCGTCCCAGCAAACAAAGTGACATATACGGAAACACTAGTGGAATCGTTCGTGCGGCACCGGCTTCCCGTATGCTGTCGTAGACTAGGGTCGTGCAGGGCGGAAGAGGGCGGGGCTTTAGCCTGATTCACATATGACAGCGTTGTCCCTGCTGTGCGCTTCACGGACCCGCTCTGCCCTGTATTTACATATTCATGATGTAAAAGGACACCATTACGGGGCACCAACGCTAGAATCGCTGGAGATGGCTCGGTTCAACTTTGGCAAAGCGGGTCTCGTGGAGCTTGTGGGCGGGTTCAAAGCGCAACAACAGCCACCAATCGCGCGAGAGGGTTGCATGCCAATCACAAGTTGCTCCAATCACCGCGAATGTTACAAGTCCACTGCTCTTCAGAGAGGGAAACCCCTTGCAAGCAACAAGCAAAGCGGCGCTCCCCCTGCTCAAAGCGCCAGATCAGCGCGTACGGCGGACGGGGACATCCGCAGTCATATGTGAATCCGGCTTTTCTGCCTTGCAGCATATGTGTCCCACCCACGCAGGAGCAGGGCGACACTATGCACGCTTCCTCCAATGTAAATTCTATGGCTTTCAATCGGGCTTGATCCCAAGTATGCGTGCATAGGATTTCAGCCTGTTTTCTGTAGTAGGTTGAAACGAAAGCTACAGAGCAGTGGGGCTCCCTTTTGCGCTAGTGCAGGTGCTTGGATAAATACTTCGTTGCTTCAGCGCTGATGCGTTTTTCGGAGAGGGAAACGGAGTTCTTCTGTTCCGGATTTACTGTACTTTTATCTGAGACACAGGCTGTAGCCCCGACACCGTTTGCTGACATAAATGAGTTACTCTGTCCTGTTCAGGACTACAGGACACACGTTTTTGCTACGAGCACGCGTACCCACGACGAATTGCGGAAGAACTTGGGAGTCGGTCGGACAGGCAATTGCGGGAACAGGTCTTCACGCCTCATCGACTCAGGACTCCGCATTGACTCTGCGCCTGCGCCTTACGTAGCAGAAGGGTGGTGTGTTGAGGGGAGGGCCGTGGCAGATCCCGCCTCCTCTCGCGGTTCTTGGCGCCAGCGAGAGTTGAGCCGGGCCTGGGGTTGCCGGCCGGCTTGCTGGCTGGTCTTGTGGTGAGGGGACTGTGGCACAGCGAGCGGGGTATGGCCAACCGAGGTTTGGCGGCACCGTCGGAGACGGAGTTGGCAGCGCCAAAGAAAGCAGAGGCTGCTCTGGAACGGCGGCGGCAGCAGCAGCAGCAGCAGCAGCAGCAGCAGCAGCTGATTGCAGGTGGGAGACAGAAGCGGGAGGAGGAGGACGACGACGACTCTGTGCGTGACAGTCGGCGTCATCCAGATTCATGGGAAGGAGGAGGAAATGTGTGGGGTGACGCTAGGACGAAGCAGGCTGTGTGGATGAACCGGGTCAGATGTTTGTGCTCTCAGAGAATGAAGCACTGTAAAGTAGGAGGAGGGGAGGAGGAGGAAGGGTGAATCAGAAGAAAATGTTCTGTGTGCGTTTGGAAGCAATATTTAATTTGTTACATGAGGAGTGCTGGACTCTGCCTAGAAAAAAATCACGATCTTCGGTTAGAAATCTTCATCCATAATCCCAGATAGGTTGATTGTAGTCGGTCGGGTACTCGACATATGCTGAAAGCCAAAGGGGCACTATTATTACACATTTCAAATGAAAACCCGTTTGGTGAAAACTGGTGGTGTGGTTGAGGCCTGTTTTAAGTTATATTATGACGTCCAGTGGGCTCTGTGGGTGTAGATGGACACATGATAGGGTGTGAAATAGTTTCTTCATGTTAACTTTCAAAGTTGGTAACCCAAGACTCTCTCTAGTCATAAGTCTGTGGGTGATGATATTGGGCAATTTGCTCTCAATGTAAACTGCGTATCTGTCTTCTGAGAATTTGCATCCTACATCAAGTATGATAAATAATAATGTAAGTATGATTAAATGATAGGTTTGATCAGTAATCATAAACCTATGTATGAGTGATGATTGCAGCAAGATGATCTGGAATAAACAGTGTAGTATGAATGTGGAATTCAGAAATATTTCACTTCTTATTACCACTACCAAAGAAATATATGTTGTAAGTGGGAGTTTGCAAATCATTTGGGAAAGAACCTCGCTCACATTTCAGGTAAATCTGTCTATCAATGGGATCCACTCATTAGTAAATTTGCTAGGATTGCATCTTTATGGTGAATATCCCAAGTTTGATGGGCCATCCATCAAATACATCTTCCTAATGAATCTTTGTTGCTCGGACTAGCAACAAAGATTCATCATGGATGGCATTATTTTAAGGCATTGCATGGCATGGTAAAATCCCCTTCAAAAGTAAACATGACCTTGCTGCTAGCGCTATCTTCACGAAGACTTGAGAGATGACTATTATGCTGTTGGAGCTCTGCAATATCGTAGTTCGTGAAGGAGAACCAATCTGTCCAGACACCATTTCAGCTTTAGGTTAATCATGGTAGCTTACCTTTTACATAAGAGCTGAGGGAGATTGGTCCAAAGATAATTGTGATGGCCGGTCATGGTCTCTGGATGGAGACAGACTTCATGTCAACTCACTTTAACAATTGAATTCTTTGTATACTCATTTATTTTCTCTCCCTTTGGAGATTTGGGGAGATGTGGTTTCACTATTTATTTATTTTAAGGAAAAATGTGTGCACTGTTGACCAAGCTATCTTTACATTCCATCACAGTTACAAAGTTAAGATGACAACCAATTTTTGAACAGTCCTAATTAGTCTTACCAGTAGCAATTAAAAGTTCAGTGGTAGACAGTAGCTCCTTCAAGAATTATTAGAGTAAGCTCTTCTCAGGCCTAGGACCATGAGAAGCTGCCTTTTAACTGTCTAGCTCAGTACTGTCTAATGGTGGCTTTTCAGCATTTCAGACATCCCTACCTGGAAAAGACTGGGATTGAATCTGAGACCTTCTGCATGCAAAGCATGTGCTCTACTAATGAGCTACAGCCCTTCTCTGTGGAATCTTATCTGTGTGATATAACTTGCTTAAACCATAGATTTTGACAGAAAATTCCTGAACTCTGTAAATCTTTCAGCAAACTCTGGCTAATGACAAATGAGCCAGGGATGTATTAGACCTTTCATATAAAATATCATCTAGGGCAGTGATATCATCTAGAGGCATGGCTCCCAGGGAGCCGCGGAAACCAGCCTGGGGAGCTGCGGAGTGCCATGGAATCCTCTTGTAAAACAGTGCAATGCCAATTGGCAGGCATCAACATAATATATTGGGGAGTGTGGCCAATGGTTGCCAATGGTCAAGGGAACCACAGGTCGAAAAAGATTGGGAAACACTGATCTAGGGGATCATGTTCTTAATTCCCCCATTTTGTTCGCTCTCTCTTGCTCAACAAAGCTGCAACAGTAGACATCCACTGAGATATTGGAGGAGGGCTGTTTTTCATCTTGGGGTTTGACCTCTGCATTTATCACTTTTGGTAAGAATCCACATAGCAGTTCTTCTCCAACTCCATATAGGTGACCTGGTTGTCTACATGTGGGACATTGCAAGTGTACATCTGTCTTTGTACAACTGTACATCAGGTTATCATACCTTGTCTCACTTGTTCATGGTTGTCTCCATGGCCATCAACATCAATCAAACCGGTGTGAAAGAACAACTTCTTGCAAGTTTTCCGAAGGATAAAGTTAGCTAAGAGGTTGTGTTTCCATTAGAAAGGGATGTCCACAATGCCATACATGAAAATAATACAAACAGTATTGAATATGTCTACTAGCCTGTGCAGTGAAGATGATTTGGGAAGAGATGTTTAAAGAATATCCCAAGTTTGACTGAGCAGTTACTATAATAAACAATTCTATCCAATGTCCTTGTGAATATGTATTTTGTTGTCCTCAGTGTGACTAAACCTACAGCCCGATCCAGCGTAGTCCTAGAATGACTCTTTTTGGTGACTCTGGAGTAAGGGCTGCTGGTGTGAAGGCCGGCAGTCCTTACTTTGCCACCCTCCGGAACCGGCACCCACCGGTGGAGGTAAGTCCTGCACTGGTCAGTGCAGGGGAGGGGGGCGGGTGGGTGGGCAGGGGTTTGGAGGGAGGGGGGCCATTGGCCAAACTGGGCTGGGAGAGGGCGGGGATATTGGCAGCGAGCTCCGCTGATATCACCAGCCCTCTCCCAGGCTGGTTCAGCCTACCTCCCCCCGCTCAAATGTATGCCAGCTCCAGAGCTGGCGTACATCCAAGGAGGCCCATAGGCCCTGGGCAGCCCTACACGCGAGAAAGGGGTCAAATGTCCCCTTCTCCCGAGGTGTTCCCAGGCTGTGCCGGTGTGGTCCAGGAACGGGCTCAGGATACTGTGGCTGGCCCTTTAGGCCAGCCACGGAGAGTTACACAGTATTACGCTGCTAGTTTTTGTAAGAGTGGGTCTCCTGAGTTGCTTGCAAACTTCCATATGCATGCAACTTTCATCCGTAATACACAGCTGGTAGCCAGAAATATTTTAGTGTGCTGCCTTGTATTAAGCTCCTGCACTGTTACTGCTACTAATGCATAGCATTTTTGTAGCACTCTCAGGTAGTCAAAGTCCTTCACATGTAAGCATGTGAATTATGTTAATAAGGAATAATTACCGTACTTTTGATCAGTAATATAAGGGCTTTTCTGAAAATTATGAACCTGAATATATTTTTTTAAACAGATTAGGTAATTTAATTGATATACAGAACTTATAAGCAAAGGCTTAGTTGCACAAATCCTTCATTTCAGAGAACAACTCACAGACTTGGAGTTTTCATTTATCCCTGTAATTACGCGCTCCTAAATTTTTATGCATATGGCTACTCTGAGTAGATTCACTGACTTCATGCTAATAATAACAGTGCATGCTACATATTTATTAGAATCAGATCCTTATTGACTCAGTAAAAATAAAGATGTGTTGACATCTACAGTTGAAGAGCAGAATATCAAAATACATAATTGAACTACTATGGCAACAGTGTGCCATACTGTTAGAAGCTTTGAAATTCATAAACACGCCACAATCTGACATACGGCACAACCCTCTGTAACTCACTGGCAACGGAACGAGTGTTCCATTGCCTGAAGTAGTCGCAAACGTGCCGTAAAGCACATTTGCGCCTACTTGCGGGCATGGAAGGCTGGCGCAGAGGCCGGCCTTCCCTGCTCCGACGACGGAGCTCCTGCCAGCCGCCGGACCCAGGTAAGACAGGATCCAGCGATTGGGAGGGGAGGTTCAACAGGCGGGGGAGGGTGGTCCCATTGGTCCAGGTGGCCCGGGAGGGGGCGGGGGACGGCCTTCGGCCGTATCCTGATCCCCGCCAGTCGCCGGGGCCTTTACACGGCCTCCTCTACTTCCGCCAGCAAATTAGCTGGCGGAAATCTGAGGAGGCCCATCCGGGCAGCTGCCATTTACACTCAGGGAAGGGGACGAGCGTCCCCTTCCCGAGTAGACCTCCTGCCCAGCAGCCACGCTGGCTGCCAGTGCACAGGATTCGGCGGGCGACCATGGGCCGCCGGCCAGATCCTAGTTAGGATTGGGCTGATAGTCATTCAGTGCAATTGCTACTGAAAGTATTAGGTCTATGAAGCCAACTGCCAGTTAAACAGAATTATGAGTAAGTGAATGAGGAATAGAGGAAGTAATGTGAGTAAATGTTGTTTTGACATTTTCCTGCTCTTGCTCTTAACGTGGTCTGGCAGTTTCCCCAAAATGAAATTTCTTGGATAAAGGACATTAAAAATGTTTAATTTCTCACAATAAACTTTAAACTTAAGCTCTGATTTAACGTTTATTTTATTCAAAGGGCTTATTGCAATAGCATGTCAAAACAGTGTTCTCGGTATCACATTTTATTGAACACTTTTTCCATATTGAAATAGTAATTGAAGTGCTTTTGCCAAATTGTAGTTGTAACTTTGTGTTTAATCTACTGTGGTTGACATGACTCTTAGTTCTTTTGCATGTAAAATTCCTTGAGTGGTTGTAATGATTTTTTCCCCAATCTTCTAGCAATGAGATTTGTTCCAAATTGAATCTTTATGATATGCTGCTTGTGCAAGAAATTCTCTAATGCTAGTAAATTTTGAAGTGCAAGACTGAAATTTTTGTTTATCTGTCGGTACAATAGGAACTGGTAGATAATATGGAAATTGACATTAAAATTAAGCATATGCTTAAGAACCTTAATAGTGCTTTTAAAACATAATGGCAGAAACTGTCAACACAATTCGATGGTAAAATGTGACGACTCCACTTATCCACAAAATTCTTGTCAGCTTTGGTAATTAATTATCATTTTCTGGCTTTAAGTTGCACACAGCTTTTATCCTATACCAGTGGCATCTACTGTGCATGTTTCAAATCTGCGTGAATGCATATTCATACAACAACCCACTTTGGAATGAGTAAAAATCTGACCCTAACTGTTTACAGTGCGTATCAGCCTGCAGCACTGATGCAGTGTCATGTGGTTTGTAAATGTCTCATTCTAAGGCCCAGACCAAATGTGCAAATGTTTCTACTTTGCTGGAAGTGCCTGCATTAAACACAGGGTTTCCTTCCACTGAGCTGAGCTATTCTGTTTTCTTCCCCCTGCTTGGTTCACAGAGGGACTGTCTTTCCAAGCATTAGGAGAGGTGTGCGTGCGTGTGCATGAGCGCGTGTGCATGAGCGCGTATGTTTTGCTCCTGCTCTTCGGGGGTACAACCCAGAGAAGCAGCCTATGGTTGGAGTAGGGATTGTTGGAGGTGCTGGGCTAAATTACTGCATGTGCACAAAAAATACAACTTCTATCTAGTTAATGTTGTATGAAGATTCTCATGGCTCATCGTGATTTGCAGCGAGATCGGAAATATGGGTAAAAAAGCCATGTAATATTTTGTTGAAGAGAAATATAAAGTTTACTATTCACCAAATGTCTGAAGAAATTCCTCTTAGCGCAGAAAGTCTTCAGTGTACCGAAGAGAGAAGACACACAAGG
The DNA here is from genome assembly GCA_026170595.1 of Plestiodon gilberti rubricaudatus. NCBI lineage: Eukaryota > Metazoa > Chordata > Lepidosauria > Squamata > Scincidae > Plestiodon > Plestiodon gilberti. Next base: position 230,623,910 of record JANXHW010000001.1, on the reverse strand, counting down.
ATTATCAAGCAGACATAAAAGATAAAAATAAACCCACAGTCCTCCTGCGACGTTTCTCCCCGCTCCAGGGGTTTTTTTTCCAAGCAAAACTGGATATACACTAGTAGATGTTCCGATACCTACAGGAGAAAGTAGGCTAGATTTAAACAGAGACAAGCTGCAAAAACAAGCTGCAAAAAGGGGCGGGGAGCTGATTGTTTAATTGATCCCAGGACTGTCAGTTTCCTCTGTAACCGAGAGTAGCCTTTGCCTTACTGTCTGTGATCCTGCTTTACTTAGGAAGGGGTACCAGATTTTGTTTACATACACCAATTCCTGACGGTTAAGGGGGTTCATTTTTCTTCTCTGGGTGATTGCGATAGCTTCCAGGTTTCGTCTTCGTCTGTTGTTAACTTCATTAAATAAAGAACGGGTCTCCTGAAAAGCCATAGTATGCCCAGTTTGTACCACATGTGCTGCTACTGCAGACTTATCTTCCTGATGTAGCCTGGTAGCTCTTTGATGTTCCAGGATACGTGTCCTTATAGGGCGCATAGTATTCCCCACATACGCTTTGGCGCAAAAAAAAACCCTGGAGCGGGGAGAAACTTCGCAGGAGAACTGTGGGTTTATTTTTATCTTTTATGTCTGCTTGATAATCCTTGTGCGTCTTCTCTCTTCGGTACGCTGAAGACTTTCTGCGCTAAGAGGAATTTCTTCAGACATTTGGTGAATAGTAAACTTTATATTTCTCTTCAACAAAATATTACATGGCTTTTTTACCCATATTTCCGATCTCGCTGCAAATTCTATCTAGTTCTCTCCCCCAACATAAAAGAAGGGGGAAGAAAGAGGGTGCGTGTGGACGCAGAGGCAGGGAAAGACGCCTCTGACACAGTCCTATCCATACAGGACAGAGATGTGCATAGCCGCAGCTCAGTACTGCGATCCTCTTCTCGCGAGGGGAAAGGGGTGTGCATTTCAATCAGAGCAGCAGCCAGAAGGCAAGTCTGCCTCACACACGTGCACATACACGCTCCCAGGTAGGGGGTTTCTGACACAATCCTATGCATGCCTACTCAGAAGTAAATTCCATTGTATTTACTGGGGCTTACTCAGAGGAAAGTGTATATAGGATGTTGGCTCAGGCAAAGAGAACGAGGAGGTAGCAACGACACTGTCCCTGCCCCCCTCTTAGCTATCTCCCTGCTCCTGTGTATGTGTGTGTATATACTCTGCTCCATCACCTGGTGTTTCTGTTTGGCTTCTTCCAGGAGGTCCACTCTGATCTCTTTGACATGCCATGAACTTTGTGCATGCATGCCCATTGAGCTACCCCACCCCCTTCTCTTCACCCAAGATTTCAACCAGATTCACAGAACAAGAGAAGGCCTGGCAACCTTTTTCTTCCCAGGCAGGAAAAGAGGCTTCTGACACAGTCCTGTGCATGCCTACTCAGAAGTAGTGCCTCCTCAGAAGGCAGAGAAAATAAACAACATGTGAATCTTGCTGCCACTGGCAAGAGCAGGACATTTACTGCCGTCCGGAAAGGCAAACCCTCAGGGGGAAACTCCCACCCCTTTTGGCTGGCAAGAGCTTCTGGGATGCATGCAGACACAGGAAGTTGCCCAAGGATGATTGGCAGTATTGGAGGAGGAACTAGCACAGCTTTTGCCATGAAGAAAGCCCTCGATTGCAGTGAATGTGTGGTTGCAAATCCCATGTGAGTTGAAACCCACTGATGTGACTCACAAATGTGTGTTCCCACAGAGTAACTGCATGTTTGGTCTGCCAGAGAGTCTTAGAACTGGGCTAGAAGCATGTTTATTTAAACAACGGGTGAAATAGGCTATTAGCACTTCTGTACTGTTTTTGTCCTAAAACAAGTTTTAACAATTACAGAAATTGTCACACATTTAATGCTCCCTGGTGTTCTAGACACATGCATGCCTGAGCTTCGGAAGCTTCGTTTCTCATGAAAACCAACTAATGGCTTTTTTTTAACATCACATCTTAGAGAAGGACACAATGCAAGTTGCCCAGTAAGCTAAGCTTTCAGCACAATCCTGTGTAAACAAGCACCGGGGGAGCACTCTCTCTCCCGGTGCTGAGTGTTGTAAAGCGCGTTTACGGCACCTGGAGAGTAAGGGCTGCTGGCGAGGAGGCCGGCAGCCCTCTCTTCCCCGGTGGACCGTCCCCGCACCTGCTGGAGAAGGTAAGGCCTGCACCAACTGGTGCAGGAGTGGCAAGAGTACGGAACAGGGCAGCTTGGGGGGGGTGACCATTGGCCAAACCGGGCTGGGAGAGGGCGGGGATATTGGCGGCGAGCTCCACCGATATCCCCAGGTTGGTTCAGCCTACCTTCCCCCACTCAGATGTACGCCAGCTCCAGAGCTCAAATGTACACAACTCTCCAGAGCTGGTGTACATTCGAGTAGGCCCATAGGGCCTCAGCCAGCTTGCACGTGGGGAAGGAGATGAGCGTCCTCTTCTCCCACGGTCCTCCCGGGCACAACTTCCCAGGATGGCCACAAAATACCACGGCCAGCCCTTTAGGTCGGCCGGGTATCCTTAAACAGGATTGGGCTGTTTGTGACAAAACTCTTTACATTTTATCTAAGAGCTGCTGTTGGGATTGGAAAGCTTAGTTTGGGGTAGAATATACAGCATCTGAGTGCATGCAGTTTTACCTTAATATGTTTAATGGTTTTACTGAAATCTGCAGTGCTGTTTGTCTAGCTATTTAATTTACGTAGCCACTTGCCTGGTGGCCTTCTAGGCAGTATGCTCTAGCAAATGTTCAAATGTCATGTACAGTGTGACAGTTATTGCCTTTAAGCAGTTTAAAGAATGCAGATCCCAAGCTGCAGTGTAATCTCAGACAATTACAACATATACAGAAATGCTTGGGGCTTACTGTAAATTCAGGTATCGCATAACAAAATGGATAACCATGAGAAAATATACATTGCGGTTTTGAACCAGGCCCCAGACTTTTTGAAAAAGAACTGTTTATTGAATATGATAAACCAGAATTGGCAACACATTATCTGGAGAATTTTGAAATGACCCTACTTTAGATAAAAAGCATGAATCAAATACATTGGGGGCATGTGTGGGGATGCATACATTGGGCACTTTCTCATAATTGAGCTGCTTACTGTAGCCAACGCTGTTAGATCTTGTGTTTTTCCCTGTCCTGTAACCAGGACTGAAAGATGTCAAAATGTTGTTTGAGGGTTTGATAATACTCATCGTCACTCCTAATAAGGAAGGCTGTGACACTGAAGGCTCTCCTGCCTTTTGAATCATCATACTGATTGATTGATGCTAATGGCAGTATTAGTACTCATTTTAATAATTAATTAATTAATTAATTAATAACAGGATTTATATACCGCTTTTCAAATAAAAAAAGTTCACAAAGCGGTTTACAGACAAAATCAAATGATTAAATGGCTCCCTGTCCCAAAAGGGCTCACAATCTAAAAAAGATGCAGAACACCACCAGCAAACAGCCACCAGAAAAGACAATGTATTATTACTCATACTGAAATTAAGTGGGGGCACCAACAATTTAAGAACATATTGCTACACAACTCTTGTTTTTCTCCATCTTTCTATAAAAGGTAAGCAGAATATAGCTCGCATCTTATAAATCTTCCAAGTACTATACTGATTGTAATGATAGTATATAATTTCTTCCTGTGTCTTACGTTGTCAGTCAGGAGCTACTGATTTTGAGAAAGGTAATGAAACCTGAGATGTCAGCAGTTGTCCAGAGGGCATGCTCTCAGGTAGATACAAATGAGGCAATAGGAAATCAGATTAAACAACAACAACCATATTTTCATGACAAAGTGCTGAATCCAGTACACTTGTGTCATGACACATCATAGTATTATTTACGTATATGGATATTTCATCATCTTTCTGTTCCTGCCCGTTTTATAACCATGTGACATCACAAGAGGGAATATGTTGCATTCATTGCACAATTGTGGCACTAGCACTTGCAATAAACACTCTGGGAATATTATTGTTAGGCAGATAAAACATGGATGGGTGAAGCAGCCAGTTTGTTATGTAATAATTCTGTCAAGCAGGTACCTGACTGACAGCGCAATCTGACTTAACTTTTGTGCTGGTTTAACCAGCGGCGCAGCGAGAACGGGAGGCCCCAGAACGGAAAAGGGATTCAAATCCCCTTTGAATTCCTCTTTTGGAGGGGATTTGAATCCCTTTTCCGTTCTGGGGCCTCCGGTTCTCGCTGCGCCGCTGGTTAAACCGGCACAAAAGTTAAGTCGAATTGTGCTGTAAGTGAGCTTGAGTCACTTTGCCAAATTGATGCGTGTGTTTCTGAAATGCCACTTTTTGCTTAGTATTCATTTGTAATTATGACTTGCATTTAAGATGTCACATAGTGAGCTTTTTATAATTAATCTGTGTCTCCAGATCACAGTGACCACAACCAGTTAAGCCACAAACCAATTAATAATTAACAGCCCAATTCTATTCTTCCTCTCTGCTAATGCAGTGACGCCAAAATGGCTACCATGGCATCCTGGGGGGAGGGGGGAGTTGCAGAGGTCTCCTCTGGGTAAGAGAACACTCATTCCTTTACCCAGAGGTAAGCCTCCACATAGTGGAGGGGTCTACTTGGCCCTGTACTAGTGAATTTGCTGACACAGCTCCATGTAGACCCGCACCACAGGATCGGGTCAGAGAAGGGGGCTATGATTTGGCGGCTGCCTTGTTCCGCCCTGTTGCCACCTTGTACTGCCCTCCCCCACCTCATCCCACCTCCCCCACCAACTTACCTGCCTTGGCAGGTCTAGGGGGATCCACCGGCGTGCGCGGGAAGGCTTTGGCCTTCCCACCAGCACTCCAGCAGCATGTGCCTCCGTACACTGTTGGAGTGTGTTTTATGACTGCCGTAAGGCAGTTAGTGCTGGCGGAACTCTTGTTCCGCCAGCGGGGCAGCCTAATAGGATTGGGCTGTAAGTATGTTTTAAGCTCATATAAATCAATAGACTTAGGTATGGTCAGCTCTGTGCTGAATTGTGGCCAGTGAGTTTTCTGGCTAACTTTATATGCAAAAGGTGGGTGTAGTAACCACATGTTCTTTGGACAGATGCAAAGTACTTGTGGTCTTTGAGGGAGTGTCCTCATCAAATTATCTTTTAATTTAAACCAACCAGCATGTGTTGGTTCACTTGGAAGTTTCCAAATTAAGATAAGAACCACCCTTGATCATATCAAATGTTCATCTAGTCCAGTGTTCTGCTTCCCACAATGACCTAGTCCTAGATGATTTTAGAAAGCTCACGAGCAGAGCTTGGATAATAGTCCTCTCCCATTTTATTCTGCAATAACTAATATTTAAAGGAATATTGCCTCTGAACCTGGAAGCTCCATATAGCATTCCATGGGCTGGATCCTAACCTTTTGCACTATGGTGCTCTGTGGCTAGGAGCTCCTTCCATTGACAGAAGAGTTGCACTCTTGGAAGGTGCCCTTAGAGTAAAACTCTGCTTCTGTTCAAGGAAGAAGCTCCCAGTCATGAAGCACCACAGCACGATAGGTTAGTATCCAACCCTGTGTTAGTGCTTTCCTAGTGAAGAAGAGCCTCTATCTTTGAGCAGCTTTTCAGGTTGTAAAGAAATGCAGAGAAGAAATTCAATGTGCTTCATTCAAATGTTCACTACTGAGCAGGGTTACATGGTATATATTTGTGGCAGGAGGTGTGGTCTGGAGATTGAGCTTGCCTGAAAAAGCTTAAGCAGGATCAGCTGCTGGATGGGAGATTGAGAGGCTGCTGGTGTATCTCTGTGGAGGAGTGGAGTGTGGAGGAGTCAGCTGGCAAAAACGTAACATCTTTGAAAAAGGTCTGAAGCTTGGTACAGCTGCCTGTGAAAGCTTGGAAAGTGTAAGAGTTGGCAGCCAGGATGACGACTGCACTATGAAGGGAAACATCTGGAGAAATGGAGGTTCTATGAGATTTTCTCATGGAATAATACTTGTAAAAATCCCATTGGAAAATGGGGTTTATGTTCAGTTGTCTATGTAAACCGCCTTTAGTCTATGAGAAAGATGGTATATAAATATCGTAATAAATAAATCAATAAATATATTTGAGACCCATATTATTAAGGGAGAACTAAATTAGTGCCGACGGAAATTACAGACAATTTAATAAGACATTCTTAAATCACAGTTAGTAAAGTGTAATATTGAAGGTTGCGTAATATTGAAGGTTGTCTTGACCTCATATTCTTATTGCATCTTCTCCTGCAGGCTCTTTAACATGTGAATGGAAAACTTGTTTAAAGTTTCAGTCCCCTCTCATTACTCCAATCCTTAAATGTTCACTGTAAGAACACATGAATTAATTATAATTGTGTTTCTTTTCAGGAAAGGCCCACACAGAAGGTGGATCTGCACGAATGTCACTTCTCATATTAGTGTCCATCTTCTTATCAGCTGCCTCTGTTATGTTTCTGGTATATAAAAACTTCCCACAGCTTAATGAGTAAGTATATGACACAGAATTTATTTTGCTTAGAGACTGTAAGAAATTTCTGAAACTTTCATGGCCAGATACAATGCAACAAGAACATTTAAAAATCGGGTTAAAAGCCACATAAAATACTTTATATTAAGAAATGTATAAAAACACTAAAAACAATTTTTAAAAACAAGTGATCAGGACGTTTCCTTCATATTCCATGAACATTCTCAAGTGAAAAGTTAGCATCAAGCTGCTAAGATGTTAAAAGAACGAATGAAGCAGCCTGCTTTTTATGGAGAAAGGAGCTCAACTCATGCTACCAATTAGCAACGGAACTCAGGTGTATGCCTCTGACCACAGGTGCCCTGAGGTAATCACCTCACAACCACTAGGTGGCGATGGAAAACAGAAAAAATCAAATTGAATAATTCACTTTTCCTATCTGATACTACATATTACTGTTAGCCAATCTATTCAATGTTCGTATCCAAATTTTGTCCACGTAGGCGAGTTCTTGCTTCCTATTCAGCAGATTTTTGTGTTTATGAATCTGAATCGCCTCGTGTGCTAAACGTTGTCGATATCCGCACTCTTGGACCAACACCTTGGTCTCATCAAATTTGATAGCATGTCCTGTGTCCACGACGTGCTCTGCTAGTGCGGACTGTTCAGTGTTGGCGTACTTGCATGCTCTCACGTGCTTTTTTAATCTTGTGGATATTGCCTGTTTAGTTGTACCAATATAACTCTTTCCACACCCGCAGGGAACCTGGTACACCCCTGCATTTGCTAATTTCGGTCTTGGGTCTTTCGGGTTCCTTAGCAGTTGGGACACCTTTGTTGTGGGTTTAAAAATAGTTCTTAAGAAGGTTGTCTTAAAAATTAAATAAAAAAATTAAAAATATTTAGAAACAAAAAAAGGTTTTTTTCTGAAGTGACTTTGAAACCTGGAAAGGTGAAAACTTAGCAGAGTAGCACCTTAAGGACAGTTCTGATGAACACATGGTGGCCGAACAGGGTCACGCACAATCCAGTGCCTATAGACTAGGGAGTATGATTGATATCCCACAGGAAATCTTGGAATCGGACGTATGATTTGGACCTACAAGCATTGGACTTTTTGTGCTTAGGCAATATGCAAACAATATGCAACATATGAATTCTGTTGGGCTAGGAGATGGGGTGGGTGGTCACAGTTCCACAAGCATGCATAGTTGATAAGAATACTTAGTTTACAGGGTGGTTGTAAGGACAAGATAGTACATGTGAACCACTTGCATGCTCAGAAAGCTGTATACAAATCCTGATATTAAGATCATGGTGGCATGTTTGTGCATTGGTGTCTTTAATGTGTTAAGGCAAATATTAGCTGCTTATGTTGGTAATGTCACCTTTTTTTTTCTTTTCAGAGAGGAGAGAGAATGTATAAAGATTCCCAGAGATATGGATGATGCTAAAGCCTTAGGAAAAGTTCTCTCTAAATACAAGGAAACCTTCTATGTACAAGTGTTAGTGGCCTATTTTGCTACCTATGTTTTGTATCCTTTTGATTAAAAGTGCACATCATCCTATGATGATGAAATAGAATTTGCTAGGCATTCTTAAGCTTGCATACTGATGCTGGTTATTAAGAGTTTAAGTACCCATCATGATTAAGATTGATAATTATTGACAAATAGTGGTCTTACTATGGGTAATGTGCAACTATGTGGAGCAAATACAATTGTCTGTAGCATCTGGCAAAATAGTAAAGTAAATTTTATCACAGATCCACAACCAATTGGCAATGTACAGTAGTGGTGATACGGTCAAATTCACCTTGCTGGATGACTGGATAATGATAACCTTTTTTGTGGTTTCAAGTTCTTCATGCTAAGGTCGCAAGCAGCCAACAGGTTGTAAATGGCTGTCTGTAGCCTGAACTTTACAGAATCGGAGTTGGTGCATTTTAGCATCTTTCTAGACATAACAGTTGAAGGCTTACAATGCTTAACTACTGTTAAGCTTATAGTGCTTAACTGTTTCATATGAGAAGGCTCTTTCATCATTTTAAGTTGGCTTTGACCTTGAAAACGGCTTGCATTCAATGTGTGTTTCAGAATCTTCATTTCATAAGAATGGATTAGAAAGGCAGAAAGAAAGAAACAGTGCATTGGATTAATAGGGGGTTAACTTCAGAAGACCAACAGCACAATCCTATCTAACTTTGTGCCCTGCAATGCAGCGAGGCCGGTGCACCCAGAGAACAAAAAGGCAGCCTAGGTGGTCACCTTGGGGGAAGCGAACATTTGTTCCCTTCCCTCGGGTAAAGCCCTAGCCGTGCTGATGGGGCCTACTCAGATGTGCACCAGCTATTTTGTTGGCACACATTCGAGCGGCCTGTGTAGCGGCGGCCAGGCCCGGAAAGGGGGATAGGATTCTGGCAGAGCCTTCGCTGCTGATCCTTCCACTTTCCCTGGCACGACCGACTAATCCCAAACCCACCCACCCCGAATGCCCTTTTCCGCACTACCCCTGCCCCTCTGCCACCCGGTGGGGAACTTAACTTCCCCGGCGGGCACTCCGATGGAACTGGGGCGGGGAGACCGATGCTGGCCTCTTCGCCGGCACGGCCTCCTCACCAGGTGATGCAAACATAGACCAAAGTATGTTTGCAAGACCGGTATGTTATTTATTTATATAGCACCCACGTACAGTAGGTGTGGGAAAGGCTGTATATACATTTATTAAATAATTAAATCATTAGGGGAGCATTGTTCCCTGTAAGGAGTCCATGCTCCTGCACAGGCCCCTTCTGCTGCTGTGTGGCATCATGATGATGTAGTTACAGTGTCCTTGGAGTCTCCAAGTTGGAGATGACATCGCGCGTCATTGCCAAACTTTCAGGTTGCTGAGCTTCAAGCTGCACAGAGCCTGCTTCGAGCTGCACAGCTTAGCGGGAACAGTGTAGAGGAGAAGTTCAGCACATCTCCCCAAGCAGGATTATTTAATCCTGTTTACTAGATGCAGGATTTTTTTCTATGGGGAAGGATTGAAAAATATGACTGTTCATTTGCATTCTGAAGTAGAACAGTCCAGAATTCCCCCCGCTAACTCTGTGTCATGTGTAGATTTGGTTTCAGTCCCATTGTAGTCAATGGAAACTATTCCCAAGTAAACATGAATAGGATTGGATTGTACATTACTAATTTTTCAATCAATAAATGGTGTAAAAGTGCTTTATGAATTGAGCTGATTTCATCCTTCCAGCAACTGTGTGAGTTTGTGTCATTTTAGTTTAACAAAGAAGGAATTAAGGTTGAGACAGTGGCTTGCTTTAGGCCACTTATGAAGTTTGAACAGGGACTTGAATCTGGATCCAAGGCAGTAGGACTACTTTTACTTGCTGTCTGAACTTAAAATTGATAAACTCCATCTCCTTTAGCAGAGTGTTAATTGTATAAAAGGAGTCAATAAGTTAAGTAACTTTGTAAATGCTTGGTGATTAATGAGAGGAAAGTTAACTTTAATTGCTTTAATGCTGTATCTTTAAGGTATAAAGATGCTGCATATAAGCAGTTTATAGAGACAAGAGTCTACTTTCTCACATAAAGGAATATTTTAATGCTGTGAAGCCAGTTTGAGAGAAAATTCTTAACACATAGTCTGCTTGTTAAACCAAGCAGCTTTATTTTTGTATGTTTTTCCTGTGGGGATAGAATATGCTAATTTGCTATTGCAATGTTGTTAAAAACACTTGGCTATGAATGCACTTTTGACTTAATGATGTATTTAAAAGTTGTTGGGGCATGCTATGTTTAGTTTCGTATGAGCAATGTTTGGAAACTAAAATGAAGGCTCTTGAATATTGCTATTCAGTAGTTATTCCTGTTACGAATGATGGCTGTTTTGAAACTAACATTCACAGAACTTCTCAATAGCCTGTACAGAGACTCTCTCTTAAAACACACAGTGTGCTGAAATAGGAGCAATTTGTTCTTTAGCATCCACAGTTCTGCTGCTGCACCTTGTTGAGTGGAAACCCAGAGATGATCCCTAGTTTACCACTCAGTGTAAGTAGGCGTTGCAGCTCCCTCACTAGCTCATGTGCGTGATACAAGTATTTGCACATGTGTTTGTTAGATTCAGCCTTCACAATTTTAGGTCTGCACCTAAAAAATGAAATGTATTAAAAGGTCCCCTGTAGAGAAGATATTAGAGTGTCATATGGCTGAGGGAGTATACAGTATGTGTACTGTGAATGTTCAAAGAACAGATTTTTAATTGCTTTTACTAGTAATACTTCTGAAATATAACCTGTTCTTACACATTGTGTATTATATTCATGTTGTCCTTAACTAAAACAAACATTAGCTTGCAAACCTTCGCTATTCCTGGATCTATATTTTTGAGTATACTCTCAGGATTTCTTTACCCCTTCCCATTAGCTCTGTTTCTTGTTTGTTTGGTAAGTATTTGCAGCTGTAGATACCTTAAATAAGTATTTGGAAAGAAAAAAGTTATTTGAATCTGTTCAAAAGCATTTGATGTGTATATTGCAAAAGCAGCAACTATAATCTGTAATGTTTAAATACTAATGCACATGAAAGTTCATATCATTTGGGTTTTTCTCTAACTGGTGTTTGACAAGCATTTCAACCGGTGTTTCACAAACATTTGGCTAAAAATGACTAGACAGCTATTCTAGGTTCATGTGAGAATCTGGAGTAAGAGATCATCAGTTCTGTTCTTTCTTGTCATTGAATCAGGGTGTAACTAGACATCCTCCCAGGTGTCTGGAGTCAGAAATAAGGGTCAATAAACTGAAACTCAGTCCGTGTAAAATTTAACCTGTGTCGGATGAGATTGCACTGCCCATAAAGGATCAGATATGCTGCTTGGGCAGGGCTGGCTGACCAATGAGGCAAACTGAATAGGTTGTGTCAGACAGCAGATTGGTGGAGACAGTGGATTGATCAAGGAAAGGGGACTCCCAGGAGAAGGCAGGCTGACCAAGGGGAATAGTGGCTAGTAGTTAGCACGCACATATCACTTCCTGCTCCCTGCCCTGCTTTCCCTTTACTGGATCAGCAGCTGAACAGAGAATAAAACCCTTAGTAGTTTGTATCTGTATCTGCTGCCACCATCCCAGTCTACAGAGACCAGGCAGAGGAGGGCTGTCTGGGAACCTCCTCCCCAGGAGAGCACTGAACCTCAGGGGTTCTTATTAAAAATCAAACCCACAGTTGTGTCTGCAGAGTGAAGACATAACAATCCACTGAAATACCCATGAACATGGACCAGGCAGACAAAGGGTCAAAATGTAACTAATTTATTAAAAGTCTACTAAAGGGAAGTAAAATGAATGGCGGAAAGAAAGGTGGATTGTAAATGTACAAGTAGGCTGATGGAAAATGCCTGAATTTGGCTCAAATGCACAAAGATGAGCTTTCATCAAATGAATGCAGTAACCATTAACACCCAGCAGATGGCGCTGGGATGCTACTCTAGACTTTTAGCCCACAACGCCCTCCTCAGGCTTTGTGGGAAGTTTGCTCAGTGGCTAGAGTCGCTTAGCAGACAAAGCAACAGAAAGGTCCCAGTCACAATCTAGACAGTCCCTAGCTTAAGCTACTTGCATTGCTCAAGGAATCCCCAGTCCTTGTACTCACTGGTGAGCGAATGGGTGCTCTTCTCTGAGCTCCCAACTAATGGGTCACTCAGGCAACTGGCAGAGAACAACCCCCACATCCTGTGGGCTAGGAACTATATAACTTTGTTTTGATGTCATCAAATTACCTGATTGAAGAGAATGTCATAAAAGTATTTAAAACAAATTTAGACAACTGGATAAATTAAAAGCCAGTATTCATCACTGTTAGAACTAGAACTGACTTATTTGCTGTAGGATTCAGAGGGAACCCATAATAGAAGTACATTTACTAGTGAAAACAATGTAGTGAATCCTGCACTACTGGAGCAGCTAAAGTTTTTCCTTGGGCATAAGAGAAGGTGATGAGGTAATGGACCAGACTTTCAGAATGAAGCATTTGAATTATTTAGTAACATAATATCTGCTGCTGGTACAGTCTCATTGCTAACTCTTCTGTCAGTAAATGGTTTGTACAGTCGCCCCTCGTCTTTCCCGCAGTTGACTTGCGGGAATTCAACTACACGTGCTCAGCAAAAAAAGAAAAACAGTTTAAATAGTGCAGGCAGTTCTGCCTGCCATTCCATTTACTAAGTACACACCTGAGAGTGAGCACAAGATCAGAGAATGAAGCTGCTGCTCCCTCAGTTGGTCTCAGTTCCTGCCTGCCCCTTGTAACTTTTAAAGGGACAGTACCTATTTTTCCAATATAAAGGATTTTCAGGGTAATTTGGAGTATATGCAATTTTGGCTTTACACTCCGACCTTGGAATGCAATGCTAGTATAAGACAAGGGGCAACTGTACCAGAATTTAGCAATATCTGGCCCCTGAGGCTTTTGTTAGAAAAAAAATCTAGTATTAAGTTCAGGTGTAAGGGCCAAATGCATGCGAACAGGTAATGGCAAAATACTCCACTACAGATTTCAGTGGTAAATAATTTTATCAGGCAAACATTATCTTAAGTGTGTTTGAAGCTGTTGCCACAGAAACACCCCTTCCTTGGTAGTTGTCAAACTATGGAACCAGACATTCTATTTAAACCGAAGTGTCTCTTATAGATCTCAAAGATAATAAAAATTATTGAAAAATATTTCGAAACAACAAAAAAAGTTTACATTTCATTTAATTTGCTAAGATGACTCCCCTGTCTCAAAAAAGGTCAAAAAGAGACAATAGCAAACCGCCTTTGGAAAATATGCTATGCTGGGGTGAATAGGGATAGTTGCTTTTCCCTTGCTAATATAAGAGAACTACTGCTTAAAAGGTGCCTCTTAGCCCAGTTAGCAAGGACATATGGGGTACATTCATTTCAAGATGTACCACTTCAGACTTCCTGGAGGGATCACAGCTTTAATGCTCTTCTGTGTTTTAAAAAAATGTAGAACACTAGCATTTCAAGAGGAGACGTTCTAGACTAGTCTTCTCCCTGATGTGTTAGTTTTCAACTTTCAGGAATTTTGTTTGTTTTGTAATGTGTTAGAGCAGTGGTTCTCAAACGTTTTAGCACCAGGACCCACTTTTTAAAATGACACTATATCGGGACCCACTAGCTTTATGAGATGCTCAAACATTTAACTCCCTATATTTAAACAAGCTTACAAACTGCTGGAGCTCAGCTCCTTGCAAACTGCAGGAGCTCAGCTGTTTGCAGGGTAATTAGCAGCTATCTTGCAAACTGCGGGAGCTCAGCTTTTTGAAGGGCAATTAGAAGCTATCTGATTTTTGAATAGCGTCAGGGCTTGTGGCAATTAGGTATGTATCTGATCTTTCCATCACCTGGGACCCACCAGAAATCAGGTTGCGAACCACCAAGTGGGTGCCAACACACAGTTTGAGAAACACTGTGTTAGAGAATTCAAAGATACAATCCTCTGCAAGTGTTCAAGTGGTATGGTTCCAGAAGGAACCTTTTAACTAGAGCACTTTTAGAAATACAAGTTAGTGCATCTGGTTATATATAATATCAATTTGTCTTTCATTTACAGTGTTCTGGACTTGGCGCCTCTTTCTGTTATATGCTGTCCTATCTAGTTGGAAGACCAGTTGTGTATAGATATTTAACAGAGAAAGCAGTAAAATGGTCAAAACAGGTAAGGTCATTCTGGGGGGGGGGGACACAGCTATTTCTACAACACTAAATGATAAGTATAAGTGGATAGAAATTATATGTAAATTATCAAAAATACTCTATTCCTGATCACAGTGATTAATCAGGAAATAAACCTTGAAATAGTATTAAAGACACTGATGGCCCAATCCTATTCATGATGAGTACCAGAGGAACGTGCGTTCCCCTGGTGCAGGCTGCTTCAAAGCAGCCGTAAAGTGCTTTGCGACTGCACAAGCTGCCGACGGGAAGGCCAGAGCCTTCCCACACAGTGGCAGATGTCAGGAGGCCCATTGGAGCAGGTAAGCCCGGCACAAGGGGTGGAACAGGGCAGAGGGTGGGCGGAAAAAGGAGGAGAAGTGGCGGGGGATGAGTGGACCGGGCCTGGGAGGGGGTGGGTTTGGCAGCAGCAGTGCCTGCTGAATCCAAACCCTCCCTCCTGGGCCTGATCTGCCGGCACAGGTCAATATGGACTTACACCAGCAATATCGCTGGCGCAGATCCAAGTTGACCCATAGCAGCTGCTGGGATACCTCCAGCAGCCAAAACTCCCCCACAAAATGCAACTGAGTCCGCACCGGAACTGCTGCCACCGAGTGGACATTTAGGTAGGATTGGGCTTCTAATCCACCGGAAAGAGGATGGTATAATTTTTGTTGAAAAACAGTGATATCTGAGGGTCAAGAAGATTAATATTAGCAGTATGTTCAAAATCTTAAACAATTTGCATATAATGTAGTTGAAATGGCACTTCTTTTTTGGACTGGCTTAGGTTAGTGTGAGATGCAAATTTCACAGAGCGTGCCAAATGAGAAATTCTATGAAAAATGAAAACTTGCATCCTACTCCACCAGCATTTATTATGTTGCCTGTTGTGTATCTCCTGTTAAGAACACAAGACGAGCCCTGCTGGATCAGGCCAAAGGCCCATCCAGTCCAGCTTCCTGTATCTCACATTGGCCCACCTGATGCCTCAGGACGCACACAACAAGATACCTGTATCCTGTTGTCACTCCCTTGCATCTGGCATTCAGAGATAGCCTACCTCTAAAACCAGGAGGTTGCATCGTGGCTTGTAACCTATGATGGACCTTTCCTCCATAAACCTGTCCAACCCCCCTTTTAAAGGCATCCAGTCCAGGTGCCATCACCACATCCTGTGGCAAGGAGTTCCACAGATTAAGTACACACTGGGTAAATAAATATTTCTTGTGTCCTGTTTTGTGGAACCATCATGGTAGAAACGGTTTACTGTGAATAATCACTCCAGTGTGTACTTGTTCACATTCAGAATGAACAGGGAGTTACCAGTAGTTTAATCTTATGTACCTGTTCTATTTGACATACCGTGTTTCCCCGAAAATAAGACAGTGTCTTTTATTAATTTTGGCTCCAAAAATGCAGTAGGTCTTATTTTCAGGGAGGTCTTATTTTCCCAAGCTGTGGCGCGACCCCCCCGGCACTTACTTTGACCGATTTAAGCTTCATTCTTTCCCAAGGGTGCAAGGTCTGTAAGGCCTGCACTTGAGTCCTCCACCATAGAGGACTCCTGCAAGGAGGCTGCAACCTTGCAGAGTCTCTCTAGCACGTCGTCTCCATGGTGGAGGTCTCAAGTGAAGGCCTTGCAGGCCTTGCAGAGCCTTGCACCCTCGGGAAAGAATGAAGCTTAAATCGTTCAAAGTGCCGGGGGGGGGGGGCGTCCGTCTGGCTGATGATCCTAGTTAGGTCTTATTTTCAGGGGAGGTCTTATATTTATGAGTGCCAGCAGAAATCACGCAAAAAAAAAAATGACGGTAGGTCTTACTTTCGGGGGAGGACTTATTTTCAGGGAAACAGGGTATGTTTTCATGTTCTAATGTTCAAGTAGTATAATTGACATTAAATTGCTTGGACAGAATACACTAATTTGGATTTTTTATTTCCCACAGGTTGAACGACATAGGGAACACCTTATTAACTACATAATATTTTTGAGAATAACTCCTTTCCTTCCTAATTGGTTTATCAATATAACCTCTCCTGTAATAAATGTACCACTGAAAGTATTTTTCATTGGTACTTTTTTAGGTAAGAATTCTGATTAATATCCAGACTTTCTAAGTACACAATTCTGTTTTCTTTTCTATTAATACATAGCCCCATCTATTGGACAATTGTAGAACAATGAAATAACTTGCACGTTCTGTTGGTTGGTTGTCAGGGAATTCTAGCACATACGTTTTAGAACAGAATACAAATGTGTTGAAATGCCCAGAATTGGCTCGGATGTTTTGTATTTTGAAGCATTTTTATAGCTGAACAAACTGCACAGTGTGTGCAAAAACAAATGTCATGGATTTGTGTTTTGCACGACTCGCATGCTTCTGCTTTGTGTATGTGTGTATGCCATGTTTACAGTGGCGTAGCTACGCCCTGTGGGAGGGGAGCCACACCCCCGTGACAACCCCAATGACGTCACTTCCGGAAGTGACGTAACTCGCCCCGCCCCTGGTGATGTCATCGCCACCGAAAAAGGAACCTGGGAGTGGGTGGGGGCATCCTATCTCGCCGCCGCCTGCCCATAAGGACAATCCAGTGGCCCCCCCAAAGTGGTTCAAAAAACCTGGCTGCCGCCGCGGAATTACCACTGATGCAGCAGCTTTGACACCCCCCGCACCAGCTACGCCACTGCATGTTTATTCAGATGTTTGCTGGCATCCCAACAGATGAACCCATGTAGAATACCACTTCTGTTGTCATGTTAATGGCTGCTGTTGCCAAACACTAAGTAGTTTACATGAACTTTACATGCTTATTTCTGAGAATAATGGTGCAATCCTGTGTAGATTAGCGCCGGGGGAGCATGTGCTCCCCTGGTGCTGGGTGTCGCGAAAGTGCCGTAAAGCACTTTCATGGCACCTGAAGAGTAAGGGCCGCCTGCACAGAGGCCAGCAGCCCTTTCTCCCCTGGCACACCATCCCTGCACCCACTGGACCAGGTAAGCCCTGCACCGGCCGGTGCAGGGATGGGAGGGCGGGGTAGCAGCAAGCTCTGCCGATATCCAAAGCCCTCTCCTTGCCCGGTGCGATCTTACACGGAGGGCTCGAATGTACGCCAGCTCCAGAGCTGGCATACATTCGAGTAGGCCCATAGGACCTCAGGCCGCTTGCACCGAGGGAAAGTCCCCTTCCCTCGAGGTGCACGCAGGCTGCCCCGGGGCAGCCTGGAACCGGGATAGAATGCGGCGGCCGGTCCTTTAGGCCAGCCGCCGCATCTTACACAGGATTGGGCTGCCTACAATATAAAATAGGTAATGTGTTCTCTTTTTAAGAAGTGAAAAGCTTGCTTACTCTTGCATGTGATGTGCATGGTGTGCTGTCCTCAAGCTGGTGGCCTTTAATACAGTGGAAATGAAGGCTGCAGTCATAAGCACTCTTACTGGAAAGTAAGATCAGTGAACCCAGTGTGATTGACTTCTGAGTAAATATGCTTAGGATTCTACTTCATGTATTTTAACTTCATAGTAGAGAATGAAAACACATGCATACTTGCGGGGGACGGGACTAAGTAATCTTTCTATTACTGAATCTTTTGTGTTATGGCACCGGTTCAAAAATTGTGCCAGTAGGTCCCCATGAAAGTTAGTTTCACCCACGTAAGCAATTTTAGTGTGGCAACTTAAAAACACGTCTTAGATGTTTTCAAAGCAGATTGGATAGAGGGAATGGGGGGGGGGGGATGGACACAAAGCAGGGTATAGGCTTTTGGATCACAGACGGGGGCACCATGACCCAGAACAACACCTGATGCAGCCTTGGGTCCACCGCCTTGGTACAGTTTTTTTTAAGCTGCAACTTACCACACAATGAAATCCTCCATTGTTTTGAAGTGATGGGAAGTTTTTTTGATTGTGTGTATTAAGTCACCAGGTTGTAGACATATACAGGGAAGCTCAATCAATAAATTTGTTTTTAAAGAGGTTCATTATTCTTTTATGTATTTTTTGGTGTATTTGTCTTGGATTTGATGCATATTTTGCATACATTCTTAACATTTGCTTAAAAAATATACCGGTAATTCTGTTTCTTTTCCGTATTAATAACTATCTTTCTCTTTCTAGGTGTTGCACCACCATCTTTTGTAGCAATTAAAGCAGGAACAACCCTTTACCAGCTTACAACAGCAGGCGAAGCAGTTTCCTGGAACTCTGTGGTTGTTCTCATGATTCTAGCTATCCTCTCCATTCTGCCAGCTGTCTTCAGGAAGAAACTGAAGGAAAAGTTTGAATGAGGGTCAGCCTGGATTTTTTTACTTCCCATACTTCATCTCAGGATCAGCACTGTTTCTATTTTCACTTTTCTATTGGATCTTTAGTAATTAAAAAGGAGAGAATTGTAAGAGATAAAAATATTTCTGGACTTCTTTTGGTCAAAAGCAAAATAATTGCAGCTGGAATGACATGAAAATGAACCATAACATTTTTTTATGATAAGCATTGTTGTTAATTTTAACTACCCTGTAATATTTAATTTGGAATATTATATATCTGCCTTATCTGATTGTTTGTGGCTTGATCGCTTATGTGAATAATGCATTCTTGTTTCCCTCTCTGATCTCTTCACCACCATTCATAATTTCTGAAGTGTGATGGACTGCACAGCAGAACCTGCAGCCCAGTGGAGTAACTGAGTGCACACTTTAAAATTTCAGTGCTTGTTGGAGAGCAGAGATGTGAATACTTTGACCAGTGTTTCAAGGGTTCCTAGATTTCTGTTTTGTCTGTTAGTTTTACACTAACAGTGGAAATGCTGAAAAGTATCTGTGTCATATTTTTAACATTTTTGTTTGGGGTGGGAAGACTCACCAGATTTATCATGACACATTAAAATGCTAGAGTTTTGAATTTGGCGACTTGCTAGTATTTTTGATGTATGTTAGCTGTGTCCAAGATTGCTAATATTTTATTAAATGGTAATTTATCAGGTGTCAAAAGAGTAATTATCATCAGCATACATTTATAAATGCATATTGGAATAGGGAAAGAGAAGAATCTCTTTTTTTACTTAAGCAATAGCAACTGGTAATTCCTGAGAATCAGTAATTTAAAGTTAATAAAATACGCAGCATTGATGAGACTTTTATTTTTGCAATATGGCCATGTCGAACTTAAAACCATTGCTTCTGATTCAAAGATCAGTGAAATGTTCCAAATGCTCATGCAGTGCTCCTTCAGTGCTCCTCATTTATTTTCTTTTCCCTGAAGTTGGAATGAATGAGAAGCACCTAAGCATGAGGAAGTGGTATATCTACAAACTGGAGGAAACGTGCACATGCATCCACTGGGTTGAATGATCATGTACATTTTGTAAATAGTCCTTACTTACCAAGAGGATGTGACCTTGTTCTGATAGAAGGTTAACTGATAATTGACTGTAAAGCTCAAATTCATTTTCAGAATTTTAGTTCTTTTTTAGGGTTTCTCTTCTCCCCCCCCCCCAATACTGATACTTTCTCTTCAATAATTATTGTGGCTGCCCACAGGTATTTTCCATTTGTGGGCTTCGTTATACTGTTCCAATTCAGAATGCCTCTTAAGCATGTGCCTGTCTCTAGGCTTGATTACTCTGTGCAGTCATTTTCTTATTAAATATATGCAGTAGATATTAAAATTAACCTTTTGCTCAAGCAATTATGCAGTTTTCATAAGAGAAGTGAGATTACTTGCCATTTTCCTGTAACCCTCAAAGTCAGAAGCAGCCTACAAGCATAGTGTGGGCAGAGTTATACATAAATTAACTACTGGCTGAAGAATCACTATACAGTACCTGTTCTCACCTTCTTCCCTCCCCACACCTATGTGCACTCTTCTCCCCCCCCCCGAACAGTATTCCCCTATTATCTGACTTACCAGCATCAAAATCAGATGCACAGTACAACTCCTTTTGGAATCAAAGGCCCCCTATTTATTAAGTACTCAGCAGGTAAGTTTAATTCTAGAACGTAGAATTTTTGCCGCACTGGCTCCAGACTGGTGGAGTACAGTGCACAATGGAGTAATGGGTTCAGCAATGAAAGATCCTTAGGTTCCTAGGATAAGTTGCAAGTACAGCCCCCCCCCCGGTATCAGTGGATCTGGTATCCGTGGATTCACTTATCCATGGATCCGGGATCCACGCCCCTTACCTTTTATTTCTTGCTTAAACAAACAGTTCTTGCTTAAACAGAACACTATAAGCAGTAGCATGCTGCTTATAGCACAGAGCCGGAATGATTCTAGCAAGGAGCATTGGTGTTTGAGAGGCTCTGAACTTGAACAAGAAGCGGAAATTGCATTCTGTTTAAGCAAGAACTGTTTGTTTACGCAAGAAATAAAGGTAAAGGGCATGGAGGTTGTGGGGGGCGTTCACCCCATCCGTGGTTTTCACATATCCGCGCATGGGGGCCCCTGAAACGTATTCCCTGTGGATACAGGGGTCTAACTGTACTGTGAAGTGCAGGAGGCAAAAATTGCATTTCTGGAGAATAGAAATCGTTAGGCACTCAACCAAGGCTCACTAAAACCTAACTTTTGTGAAATGTGCCCATTAAAGTGGCATGCAGGTTTTCGTGACTTGTTCTATGTGCAAGCGTGGATTTTATGGGATTTTCAGCCATGTTAATATTAAAAATCGAAGAAATAAATATATATACTGAAACTTGCCTGAAGAAATTCCTTTTCTACTCGATCCCCAGGATTGTGGGTACCGTTTCCAAGGATTATCCAGAACAGTCAAGCAATAAATAATTCTTTAATCCACTGCTTTACGTTTCCTCCCGCCTTGGGACATTGTCAAAAGCTAAAAAAAGAACACTCAGCAACTCGCTGGTAGATGTACATGAACCAGGGATTTCATTAACACAAACCTATAAGATAGAGAAAAGCGCAAAAAGCGCGGGAACAGCTCAATTGAATAATTAGAAGCGGAAACCGCGTTTCCCCATTGACCGAGAATAACCTCTTCCGCTGCAGCCTGGTTGGTATGGTTACTTCAGGAGCAGGGGTCAAATGCAAGCAAAACATATCAAGACTTAGTGCTTGCATGTTTTGCTTGCATTTGACCCCTGCTCCTGAAGTAACCATACCAACCAGGCTGCAGCGGAAGAGGTTATTCTCGGTCAATGCGGAAACACGGTTTCCGCTTCTAATTATTCAATTGAGCTGTTCCCGCGCTTTTTGCGCTTTTCTCTATCTTTATAAGTTTGTGTTAATGAAATCCCTGGTTCATGTACATCTACCAGCGAGTTGCTGAGTGTTCTTTTTTTAGCTTTTGACAATGTCCCAAGGCGGGAGGAAACGTAAAGCAGAGGATTAAAGAATTATTTATTGCTTGACTGTTCTGGATAATCCTTGGAAGCGGCACCCACAATCCTGGGGATCGAGTAGAAAAGGAATTCCTTCGGGCAAGTTTCAGTATATATATTTCTTTATTTCTTCGATTTTTAATATTAACATGGCTGAAAATCCCATAAAATCCACGCTTGCACAATGTGCCCATTGTCTACTTTAAACTCTGTTGGTAAAAATGAAGAGTGCTTTACAGAATCAAAGTTGCTGGGGTTCCATGGTTGAAGTTGCCCAGTGCTTAAGGTATAACTGAAATGGGTTATTACTTATTAGAAGAAGCTTTCTAATATGGTTTTCCACCCTTGTAAAGTAGTTCTCCTCTCCACAAATCACATACAAAATTTATGTTTATGTGGAACATACGAACATTTAAATGTATGCGAGAATGGTCAAAGGTACTGGTAGCTTTGTTCTTCTGTAACATAGAGTGACGTTTTATTGCAGTATTATGTGTAAATGCACAAGAAATCCACGAATATAGTTATTGTCATCTGTGTTCCACTTACTCAGTTTTCTTTGCTGCTTGACTATTTTTTAATACGTTGAGTACTCTCAAAATAAAACAGTTTGGTGGTATAACGAAATGTTTTCTAACTAGCCAGAATGTTTTACTTCTTGACACTGTGTACAGAAGTTGGTTGAGAAATGTCTTAATAGAATATAAATCTATACCAGCGAGTGCCACATGATGCGGAACCCTTTTGGCCTGCTCAGTAAAACTATCTTTTGAAGACTTCTATGTGCATTTGTGTAGTGGCCTTGCTGATCTGAGTCAACTCCGTCTTTGCTGTTCAGGGTACTGTATAAATTGAAAGAGCTGGATTAAGTTTTGAAACATCCTTTTGCACTACACAACAGCCTTAGGTTTTACAAAGTTGTATGATTTTAATCCTTTTAAATAAATTGAATAGTTTTGGTTATGCAGTTGGCTCCATAAACACACCTTTTTATTTTGCATAGAAATGCTGATCCTTTCTTTTAACTTGTTTGCAGCCCACCATTCTACATTTATCTTAAGGAAGTGTGTAGAAGGGTTGCTGGTTCATTTCTTTAGACTGTGGAAATTCCTCCAGTTCTGAAAAACACTAGCAATAATAAAATAAGCTTAAAATGTGTGTTGGCCCTATGGCAGAGCATTTACTATGAATATTGAATTCCCCTAACTGGAGGGAGCCACAGCTTTTGATCAGGAAAGTTTTATGTGATTTTGGAGACATGGATTTTCAAAATAGTTACCTTACGATTTTGAGCTATTGAACAACAATCTCCTGAAGTTCTATGATTAAAACATGATTTTGTGTCCTTTGTGTTTGACAATAAAACATTTTCATAAATATGAAATGACAGCGTACTACAATGGCAATTTAACTGAAAACAATTTTTTTGTGGGAGAGAGATTTGAAGACCTTCTGCAATCTACATTTATAGCGCAATCCTAAGTATTTGGCGAGTGGAAAGGGGAGTACTCGGAGAAACTTGGCCCGATGGGCCTTCTTGGATTTCCACCAGCTAAATAGCTGGCGGAAGTAAGAGGAGGCCGTGTAATGGCTGAGCCGGCCCGGCGGGAGACGGGAATATCGTAGACACCATCCTCGCCCCCTCCTGGACCAGCTCAGCCAATGGCCCCCCCTCCCGGACCGTCCCCACGCCCACCAGGGGATCTTTTAGCTTCCTCTGGCAGCCCTGGGGATGTCCCGGTGGCGAAGTGAAGGCGGCTGGCCTTGTGCTGGCCTCCCTTACTCCTGAGTCGTCGCAAATGTGCTTTATGATTCTGCGCAGGATTGCGCTGTTAATCCCAGGAATATCAATTGATTTTTTTAAAATGTCAAATTCCAACTTGAATAAAATGGTGCATTTATAGCTACAATCCATGTTTTTAAGTGAGGAAAAGGACAGCATCCATTGTTGTAGCACATTACTGTGTTACTCTTCATACTCTTTTGGAATAATCTCTTTTTGGTCTTGCATATGACCCAACGTTGTGAACATATGACTATAAGAAAAGCCCTTCTGGATCAGGCCATAGTTCCATCTAGTCCAGCATTCTGTTTCCTACAGTGGCCCACCAGCTACCTCTTGGAAGACCAAAAATTGGAGAGATCCCACCATTGCTCCCCTGCAACCAATATTTAGAGGAATACTGCCACTAAACCCAGAAGTGGCACATAACTATTGATAGATGTGTCCTCCATGAATTTGTCCTTTTAAATCCATCACCATCTTGTGGCAACTAATTCATTTATTCAGGTACACTAAGTTCCCAGATTGCATACTGGTTCCATTGCAGAGGTTTGTCGAAAAAACACAACATAGGGAAGTCTAAACAGCTGCCTCTGCTGGCCCAGCACTATAGCGCCTGTGCAAAAGCACCACAACAGAAGAACTGCGCCTGCGCAAAAGTGCACATGTGGCCATCCATAACTTGGATTCTATAACTCAGGAACACATTGTATTTACAGTATATCCTTACAACATCTTAAAATTACAATACAGTAATAAAACACTCAGGCCAGTGCTTTTCTCTGGAGCAACTGGTGTTATAAAATCCCTCTGGTCTAGGTACCCCATCTTCTTTCCCCTCTGGGTATACAGATCTTATAACAGTTATACACTGTGTGAAGAAGTACCTCTTTTTATCTGTCCTAAATCTTCCGTCTGTCAGTCTCTTTGGATGACCCCTAGGTTTAATAGTGTGAGAGAGTGAGAAAAGCTCTATCCATACTTTCCACACCATGCATAATTTTATAAGAATCATATATGTGTGCATGTCCTAATTCCCCTTTTCCAAGCTAAAAAGCCCTGAACACTGTAGCCTTCCTCAGAACGAAGGGGATGCAGCTTTCTGATATTGGTTGCCCTCTTTTGCATATTTTCCAGCTCTATAATATTCCTCTTGAAGTGTGGTGACCAGAACTGTACATGGTATTCCAAATGTGGCTGTATCATAGAATTGTGTGGGAGCAATCTAATATTGACAGTCATCAATGTGTGTGATTTCAAATGTTTAATTTCGGCTGCTTCAGGTAATCTTGCCAACTCTGCTGACCCTTTGTGATAGGATGAAATAAGCCTAACTCAATAAATACACCTATTGCTACTTAGTGGCAGCAAACAAAACAGATCCCTGCCCTATCAAACGGGCAGCCCAATCCTTTTGTAAAGATCCACCGGGCAGCTGAGACCACCCGCCGGATCCTGAGCTCTGCCGCGGGCAGCCTGCACCAGGCAGCCCGCGGCGGAAAGTCTACTCGGGGAAGGGGATGCTCGTCCCCTTCCCCGAGTGTAACCGAGGCTGGGGCTGATAGGCCTCCTCGGAATTCCGCCAGCTATTTTGCTGGCGGAAGTTGGAGGAAGCCATATAACGGCTCAGCCGATCGGCGGGGGTCAGGATTCGGTCAAGGCCAATCCCCTCCCCGATCGGCTGGGCCTATTGGCTCCTGCCGTTTGCTCCCGAACCGCCCCCCCCTCCGCTGGATCCTTACCTAGGTCTGGCGGCAGGCAGGAGCTGGTCCAGGCGGTGGAGCAGGGCAGGCCGGCCTTGCGCCAGCCTTCTCTGCTCGTGAGTCATCGTGAAAGTGCTTTACGGAACTTTCCCGACGTCTTCAGCCAGCAGAAAGCTTGTTCCGCCAGCCGAAGTTAGTATAGGATTACACTCTTATAGTCTAACATTAGAAAGTGGGGAAAGGGGAAGATTGGGAGAGACAAGGGAGAATGTAAGCAAAGGCAGTTACACACTCATAGATTGTTATATGGTGTCATTATTAGGGATCACACCATATATAAAGGAAAGGAAGAACAAAGTTTTACTTTCCTTAAAAGGGAGATTTTTTTAAGGTTCTTCTTTTACTCCCATTAAGAGCAGCTTGAAAAATTGAGCACTGTAAACTGCAAGCCCTTCTATTCAAACTGATTACGTTCTGACACACAGTCATATGATGAGTGTGCTTATGAGCTTTATATGCATACAGAAAGCAGCTTTCTCAAAGATGAAGTTTATCTGCTTAGTAAATGCATGTGACCTAATTCTTAGAATGCAGAGCACTTCAATCACTTAAAGCATTTTTCTAGGCTGTATGTGGGAAGGAGAAATGATTTGGATTTTCTAAGACTTTATCAAAAAGCACTGTATAGTTCATGGAACAGTGGGGCGGGGGGCACAGGAAGAGAGTTTGAGTGATTTATTTTTCATATTTCTTCTTTGGGGGAGTTGGTTACTCTAACTAGAATAAATAAATGATGCATTATTCAGTGCTCCTAACTACAGGTAATGGTATAGCAATCTTATTTTTTAATTTCATTACTATAATCAACTAATTGCAAAGAGGTACTGGACTCCATGTACAGCGCTCCATGTTCCAGCTGCATGCTATACGCTGCGGCAAGGAGAGTCACGCCAGCCACATGACCACGGAGGCGTCTTCGGACAACGCTGGCTCTTTGGCTTTGAAATGGGGATGAGCACCACACCCTAGAGTCGGACACAACTGGACTTAATTGTCAGGGGTCACCTTTACCTTTACCTTACTGGATTAGTACAGGTCTAACACCATGAGAATTACACAGGGCATTATAGGTTATGACATGTTGCAAATACTCATTTTTTAATACTTTCAGTCAGAGAAAATGGTCATCTTGTGGACGTTATTGGTTCTGACTATAGATGTACAATGTGATGGTCTGGAATACTACAACTATGAATAGAAGGGAAGGGGTGCATGGCAGCTCCAAAGCAGCCCTTTCCTTTCTAATATTTTTTTTTTATTTAAAGTTTTTAACATTGATTTTTCATCTTTGTGGAACAGCCTGCTCAACAGTGGTCTCCCCAAACAGATGAATGGAATGGCTAAGTTCAAAGAACAACGTTAAATGTGCTGAAGGACTTGGACATGCCCAATGAAATGTGCCTCCTTTTTTTCTTTTCTTTGAAAGCAGCCCACCATGTTGCATCACAAACTGCTTTGGAAACGTCCCTCTGTTTCAAAGCTTACTATGTAGTATGGGAACTGCTGATTGAGAAATAAAAGTTCAAAGTATCTCTAGGCATGTAAGATTAGCTGTGTGCTTCTTTGGACCTAGTCAAAATAAATTAAATACAGGTCTTACCCTTCTAACCTTCACAAACTCTTTATGCCTGTGTGCTTTTTAGATGCATATGTAATATGTGTTCTATGATTCTTTCCCTTTAGTTAGCATTCTGGGGGCTTTTTAAAAACACACTCCTCTTCAAGGCAAATATTACAATACTTTTGTAGTCACTACTGCATGTATACCAGGGCTTAGGTTATTAATACATTTTAAAAGTTATGATAGTAGTCTCAGATAACCTTCGGATTGCAAATCAATGCAGTGAACTGCAGAGAGTATGAAGCAATAGAGTTGGCTGGCAAGGCGAAAATATTGACCTAAGAAGACAATCCCCTGATGCTTATGTGCATTCTTTAGGTGTAAAATGTCATCTTGGCTCCTTTGAAATAACAGACTCACTTTAGGGAATAAATGGGGCAAATGGGGACCTATGTCATATGAAGGGGGGGTTTAAAGAGGTCTACCTTTCTATGGCTAGTGGTGCCATTAGATCAGAACAGCGTGGACATTTAGCTTTTTCCCCCACCCACATCATACACAGTATGAGCATTCTAGCATAGCTGATAACCTTAGGGGTTACATTAATAATGTTTTAACCCCCCCTCCCCAGCTTTGCAGTCAAATTATATTGAGGCTTCCCTAGAAGCTTAGCATTTCCTGCTTTTGGAAATGGTTTGTGTGGAATACTTTCCAGTCTGCGTCAGTTTGAAATCCTGTCTATGGGAAGCTACATTAAAAGTGTGTGCAGTGATGATTAATTGCCCTCAAAGTCTCATCACTCTATTTTTCCTTCCTGCCTAGCTACAGCAAGAAAACCGAATTGGCCCCCACAGAGGGTAGAGGTTGGTAAAAAGGTATTTGGAGCAACAAGACAGGAGTTGTCTAAATCTTTGGGTTAACATCTGGCAAACGTAGCCCTTGGCTTTGCCCCCTTTCCATGTTGGTTGCATTTGATTCTACTCCTGTAGTAATCACCATGGTAACTCTGCTTTTTTTCAGTTGAATGTTGCCAAAAGCCTCATGTACCATCTCTTTAATACTACAACACCTACAAAATGTTCCTGCAGCAATCCAGTCAGTTTTAACATTGTTACTAGTGGAAAATATCCTATTACAGTGGATGCCTGCAGAACTACTCCATTAATCCCATAGGATTAATGATCCAGTAACCACGGTTTCCGTATCCACTGGTTTTTTTTCTTTACCTTAGGAGAAATTACTAGGAACTTAATTCCAGCTGATAACAAGAATTGACTGTACCTGGGAAAGTCCCCTCTAAGTCCTGAAGCACTGTTGTCTGTGTCCTGTAGACACTATTGAGCTAGAGATAGCCTAAAAAGGCAGCTTCATATGTTCTTTCAACACCCCTGGTGCATAGCTACAGCACCAAACCCTGTAGCATAGCTACAGCACCAAACCTGAATTATATTTATTTATTTTCTGTATTTATATTATATACCGCCTTTCTGATCATCAGAGATTTCTCCTCAGCTTTATTCAAGGCGGTTTACATCTTATGGAGGAAGAGACGGGGACGGGATGTTGCGAATAAGTAGAAGAAAAGCTCGCTGCCTCCTTTCGGTGGTGGAAGAGCAGGAAGTGAAACAAAGGAAAGAACCCTAAGAAAGACAGAGGTATTGAGAATTGAGGGAAAAAACGGCGTGCTTAGCGCAGGGGCAGTGAGGGCCACAGCGCAAAAGGACGTATTGGGGATATTCAATGGGGCAAGAATATCTATGTGGTGCGGAAAAAGAAAACAGCGGGAGCAGACTTTCTCCCACGCCATCCTTTCTTGATGCGCGCTCGGCGCTCCTCCCCTCAACTCCCCTGCAACCCTCAGCAACTAAACCGCAAGGAGCATCACGTCATTCTTTCTCCTCACTGCGCATGTGCAGCATTGCGGTTCTCGCATCTATTTCTCTCTCCCCCCCCACTTCGAACATCTGGGAAGGGGGAGCGTCCTGTTAGTGTGTTTGCCCGCCCGTGTGTCAGGCCTGCTACCCACAATGCCGTGCGGCCCTGGCCGCTCCGCTCCGTCATGGAGGCAGCTGTGGGGGCCGCTGAAGCACCCGCATCTGCCACAACTGGGGAAGCAGAAACCGCGGCCCTGGCGCCCCGAACCATCTTCTCTTCCCGCCGGGCGACTTGAGCCGTCCCACCTCGCAGGGGCGCATCCAGCATGAGTAGCGGTGGCGGCGGCGGCGGCGGCAGCAGCAGCGGCGGCTCCTCACCGTCCGCTCCTGGCCGTTTCGCTGACTACTTCGTGATCTGCGGGCTGGACACCGAGACTGGCTTGGAGCCGGACGAGCTCTCGGGTGAGTCAGTCCGTGCGTCTCCCTCAGAGATCCAAATGGTGTCGCCGGCGGCGGCTGAGATTGCCCTCGAGGGCTTTCCTCTTGCCGGATGCTCGGCGTCGCTGCCTGACAGTGCCTGCAGGGAGGATGAGGACGCGGAGTCTCGGTAGGGCGGAAAGGCCAATAAAAGCGAGACGCTTTGACAGCCGCCCGCAGAGTGAGCGAGCGAGCGAGCGAGCGAGCGGGGGAAGGGGGGGGGCTGGTGCGTGGTTGGCGCGGAGGGGCGACCCAGATCGGAATAGGAGACTTCAGAGAGGGCTGACCGTCAGTACAAGCGACCTATATATTAGAGCCCTGCTTGAACGAAGGCGAAGGATTGGAATGTCGGGCCGCCCGGGCCATTTGCGCCCTCTTTGCTCGGTGCAGCCTCGGGAGGAGCTCACGGCAAGAAGATGCTCAGTGGGGAAGGCGGACTGCGGAGGAAGCAGCTATCCATCGCTTTGTTTTGGCAGCAGGAGGGCCGTCGTTCTCCCTGTCTTCTCTTCCCGCTCTCCCCTGCCTCTTCCAGAGCATTTGACTTGCTAAATAAAGAGACGTTGCATCTTACAGTCGCTTTGGGATGCGATGCAAAGGCAGATTTTGAAGAGTCGGGTGGCAGCGGTTGCAATAGCAGTAGCATTATTTTAACTGCAGGGGGGAAAGGAGTCTAGTACACACGATTCATCCTCTCTCCTGCTCCTCAAGACCTCCCCTACTTCAGATAAAATTTCTCTCTCTTTCCCGTGTTCCCGCAAATCAAATTACCGTATTGTCCCGAGTATAAGACGCACCTGATTATAAGACGCACCCTTAAAGTTTGGTGCTATTAAAAAAAATTAATTAAATCACTGGCATTAAATTGCAACAGCCTGATTATAAGACGCACCCCTAGTTAAAAAACTTAAATTAGGAGAAAAAAGTGAGTCTTATACTCAGACCAATACGGTAATTCCAAAAAGAGTTGTGGTGTGGTGCAGTTGCAACTTGCAAGACTGAAACTTTAGCATTTCATGGCCTTTTTGCCACCTAATATCCCTATTGATAAGTAATCTTTCCCGTTGAGCATAATTAAAGCATAATGATTCATACTGTGATGAAGGGGGCTCTAGTTCACAAAACTGTATTCCACAATGAATCTGTTAGTCTTTAAAGTGTCACAAGATTCCTTATTGAATATATAGAATAATTCTTGGTGCACGACTATGTAGTCTTGCAAATGTTGTTGGGGTTTCCCATCACTTTATCTCTATTCCAGGAAAACCTTTACTTCTCTGTTTCAGTTACTGTTAAAAGCTTAAGAGCAGAGTTGGGGGGTTATTTTTTTCTTAAGGTGGCAACTCTAAATATTGATATGCTTACAAGTGTGTACCTTCTATTTTGAAAAATATGATACAGTAATTTGCCTAATCATTTGTCAAGGTGACAATGAATGCAGATGTGTGTGTGTGTGTGTGTGTGTGTGTGTGTGTGTGTGTGTGTGTGTGTGTGTGTGTGTGTGTTCTGTAGATTTTTAGAATTTCTGGTTTTGAACAATAAAATATGACTGCTTTCTTGGTTTGAACTGGAATGTGCAGGGATTTACTTAATGCTCACAAAATATATTTACAATAAATGTGAGCAAATATACAAATACACAGATGTACACATTTGTATATAACTACTCTTAAATAATTAGAACCTTATTTATGAATTAAAAATGTATACTGTACTTTTTTGTTACAAATTCTTAATGTGCCTCTCTTCTATGACTAACATCTTGATCTTATGCCTGTTTATTTGGAAGTAAGTCCCACAGTGTTCAGTGGGATACTGAACTGAGGCACCTACCTGGTGGGGCCACTGTGAGATACAGGAAGCTGGACTAGATGGGTCTTTGGCCTGATCCAACAGGGCTCTTCTTATGTTCTTATGTTTTACTGTATTCCTAAGTAAGTGTGTACTTTATAGCCAGTTTACATCAAGATTTCTTGAGCCATTTAATGGTCTTAAAAACCTAACAACTGTATTAAAGACTTTGTTGGTTTGTAATGCTGCTTGCAAGTAGTTTACATTGGGAAATATGTAAATAAGATTAAATATAGTGTATTCAGTACATCTTCTGAGCTATCTGTTTCTCATATAAGTTAAACATGAACTTTTTTGGGAACTACTTTGTGTTGCAGACAGATACATACTGGTATAAGTTTTTTATGTCTCACATACTGTACTCAGACTTACGGCACAATCCTTTCTAAGTATAGAGCGGTGGAGTGCACGCTCCACCGCTCTAAGCCATTGCAAATGTGCTGTAAAGCACATTAGCGACAACTCAGGAGTAAGTGCCGCTGGCACAGAGGTCGACAGCCCTCACTCCGCCGCCCTCCAGACCCTGCGGCTGCTAGTGAAGGTAAGTCCTGCATCGGTTGGTGCAGGGACCAGGGGAGGGCGGGCAGGGGCAGCCAGGGGGGTGGCAGGCCCGCGATGGGAGAGGGTGGGGATAAGAACATAAGAAGAGCCCTGCTGGATCAAGCCAAAGGCCCATCTAGTCCAGCTTCCTGTATCACACAGTGGCCCCACCAGATGCCTCAGGAAGCACACAAGACAACAAGATACCTGTGTCCAGTCACCACTCCCTTGCACCTGGTGCTCCGCCGATATCTTAGGCCCTTTCCCAGCCTGGTTCAGCCTTGTTCTGCCACCTCAGATGCACACCAGCTTCAGAGCTGGTGTGCATCTGAGGAGACCCATAGTCCCCAGGCAGCCCTATACTGTACTTGGGGAAGGGGACAAATGTCCCCTTCTCCCGAGGTGTTCTCAGGAATGGGCTTAGGATACAGCGGCCATCACTTTAGGTCAGCCGTGTATCCTTACACAGGATTGCACTGCCGGACATCATTGTAATATATGTAAATTGTTCCAGGACTCTGTCTGTTGCATAATTGTGCCAGTAAACTACATTTTTCAAAATTAAGCATATAATATTGACAATTGACAGGATTGTCAATTGTAAATTTATACTTACTTTTTTTTTTTGTTTTCCATATTCCCTCAAAGCAAGCATAGATTTCAAACAAAATGATCAAGTTCTTGGTATCCGTTTATTTCATGGTGATCCACTCAATATGAACAAAGCTATAATGCTTCTTATCTCTGAATTACCTGGAATAGTGTCACTGAAGTGTGGAATTATTTTGTGCTTTAGATATATAACAGCTTCTGATTGAACCTGCAGATGAAATCTTTCATTGTCTTTTGATGTGACTATTTTAGGTCGTTTTCTTAGTGACACTGATTTGAAGTATGAATTGTGAAGAAAAAAAGTTATACACCAGGTTTACTCTGTGGTAACGTTCCTATTACTTTTTTAAATATGAATTTCACATATTTACAGCCCAATCCTATCCCCCTCCCCCACTGGTGTAACTAGCATTGCGCTGACAGAGGCTGCTTTATAGCAGTTACAAAGCAGCCTCAGCTGATGTGCACTGCCGGGCTGCTGGTGGTGAGGCTGGAGTGGCCTCCTGCATGCCAGTGGATCCACGGAGACCTGCCAGAGCAGCCAAGCTGTGCAGGGGGTTGGGGGGAGGCGGAGGGGAGAGGGTTGAATGGGGTAGGGGGTGGGCAGAAAAGGGAAGGGGTGGGCAGAACAGGGTGGTGGGGAGGAGGGTGGATCAGGCCCAGGAGGGGGGTGAGATCGGTGGTGGCATCACACGCCGAATCCTGACCCCCTTCCCAGGCCTGATCTACCTTCCTGGATCAATGTGGCCAGTGATTGAGCTGGTGCAGGTCCGAGGACCCATAGTGGCTGCTAGGGCTCACCCTGGGGCAAGGGGACAAATGTCCCCTTATCCCGAGGAGACCTCCAGCAGCTGATAATCCCCCATGGCATACAACAGTAGCTGTGCTGCTGCTGCTGCATTGCCACGCAGGGATTTAGATAAGATTGGGCTGAGAGTAATGTGATAAGTTCATGCAGCCCAATCCTAAGCATATTTACCGTATTTATTGGCGTATAAGACACACTTTTTTGTATAAATTTGTGACCCAAAATAGTAGGGTGCGTCTTATACGCCAATACTAAAAAATCCCCCCTGCCCCGTTTTAAAGCATTTCTGGGCTTACCGCGTTTTTTCCGGAGCCGAGAGCTCCCTTGTGCTTTCTTCCCTGACTAATCTATCCGATCTACAGCTGTTTGTCGGGTTTAATTTATGCACATGCATGAGTTGAGCTTCTCAGCAGCCAGCAGAGGGCGCTGTGCTCCTCAGTTCAGTTCAGCTGAGCGGCAGGGGGCGTGATTTTCCCAACTCTCCTTCCGATGCTGAATGAATGTAGCTTGGGTAAGCTTCTGAACTGGTCCTAATTGGGAGGCTTTGGAAACTGTGCATAGGTGGGGTGGGATAAGACTTGAGTCTGGGTTTAGGTTTTTTTTGTACTTTTATGTTTTTCACTTTGGAAATTGTGCATGGGTGGGTTGGGGGGAAAAAGAGTTGAGTCTGGGTTTTTTTTGTACTTGAGATTTATGTTCTGGTGCATTTTGTTCATGTGTCTTATTGCTGTGTGTTTTAAAAGAGATCCTGGTAAATCTTTTTTTCTTGAAACCCAGGGCCAAAAGGAAGGTGCGTCTTATACGCCGGTGCGTCTTATACGCCGATAAATACGGTGCTTGGAAGTAAGTCCTATTGTATTCAGTGGGACGTACATCCAAATAAATGTGCATATGATTGCAGCATTATAGCCCAATCCTATCCAAAGTCCCACGCTGGGATGCAGTGGCGCCAGGGCAGGCTCCATTATATCCAGCACGGGGCTGGAGGCTGCTGGAGGCCTCCTCAAGGTAAGGGGATGTTTGTCCCCTTACCCTGCATCAAGCCCCAGCAGCCTCTATGGGGCTACTTTGATGTGTGCCAGTGAAATGGCCAGTGCAAATCCAAGGAGCTCCGTGTCAGGCTTCCAAGCCTGGGAAGGGGGATAGGATTCAACTGAGAAGGCCTCCTCCGCTAAGTCCACTCCTCCCATGCCTGTTCCGCCCTCACCCGCCCCAGTATGCCCCCTCCCCCACCCCGTTTCACCATCTTCCCCGCCACCCGGTGTGGAGCTCACCTGCCTTCGATGGAGGCCTGCTGGTGCTGGCCTCCATGCCAGTGCAACGTGCTTTACAGCATGTTTACGATGGTGCAGGGCCTAGTTACGCCGGTGGAGGCTGGCATACGATTGGGCTGTTAATGGTGTACTGGCAATTAGAATGAGAGAAGTGTGATATTCTGTATTATTTACCTATATATTGCCTTTAGACTCTAAAATACTTTGAGAAGTCTTACTGCCTAACAATCTTGTGAGGGAGTTCATATAGTTTTCATTCTACTATTGATTACGGTAGTTTAGTTATTTCCTTCGTGCTCCCAGGGAACATATTGGGAGGGGGGTTGGGGCTTGTCATGACCCCTAGAACCCATGACAGAACTTGAATCTGAATGAACTCAGGTCATTATTATGTCCAGCAAACCATTTTGAACTGCTACTGTTTTATGTTACACAGGTCTTAGTAGTGGCACAGAATTGTGCCAACGTTTTACCAGAACATTTATTAGCCTGTTCACGCATGGGTGGTGTCAGGGATTGGCTGAGTTAGGCACCGGCCAAGGGTCCACACCTATTAAAGGTTCCAACTGACCAGGCTGATCTCTGAAATCTAAGTATTGGTGAAAGCGGTAATGCCCACCCAATGTACCAATTGGGCAAGCAGGGAATGTCATATAGAACTTTGCCCCAGCGACTCAAGCAACCTGGTGCTGGTACTGAGTTCATACAGTATATAAGATGGCCATCATGCACTGAGGGCTGGCATCAGAGGTTGGCCAGACTGCATATTGGCTGAAAGCCCAAGTGCTCCTGGGGGCCCACCTGACTGACCCATGAAGCCCTCAGTACCTATATATATTTTCAGTGAGTGGGGTGGAGCATGGAGTGATGTGTTTAGTGGAACTCCATCTCTGTTTCTCAGGTAAGATTGATCAGGTGATGGGGGAAGGGTTTGTGTGAGTCTTGCACGTTGTCTTCCTCCTTCCTTCACCCCTCAGTTGGGTCCAGAAGATCTATCCAAAGCAAGCATGATTGGCTGGGGCATGGGAAAAGAGGGAAGAGCATGTATACAAGGACCCTTCCCTGTGGTGTGCCTCAGGGCCCTGTTCAAGTTGGCACCATCCTTGCATGCAGTTGTCTTGGTTGCAATTGGATCCTGGCTAGATTGGACTTGCATTTCTGTGAACCTCTGCATGGATGGGATCATGTTTGCTGTGATCCCTCTGATGGTGATGTTTTCATATAAACTGCCCATGGGAATGCAGTTGTTTGTGCATATAGACCTTCCAACCAAGTTAGTCCCTAGAGATGATCAATTTGTACTTGAATTAACCCTATTTTTGCTCTTCTATACTGAAATACCCTTGGGAGCATCAGATGTTCATATTACCACTAGAATAAAGGCACTGGCGTCACTACAGGGGGGCGGAGCTGTAAGTTCTTCCGTGATCAGAGCCTCCGTTACACGGAAGAACGAAGCGCCCCGCCCCCGCGCCTTCCGACCCATTCAAAGCGGTGAAAACAACGCGCATTCACCGCTTTGACTGGGTCGGAAGGCGCGGGGGCGGGGCGCTTCGTTCTTCCTTGTAACGGAGGCTCTGATCACGGAAGAACTTACAGCTCTGCCCCCCCTGTAGTGACGCCAGTGAATAAAGGTACAACTGAAACCTGGGCACAAACAGGTGATGTTGCTGGAACCCTGACTTACTGCTGCCTTGTTTCATGGCAGTTGTGAAATTAATACAAGCAAAAGGTTGGTTTTAGGCCTCTTAGAATCATCACAGTTACTTCTTGAAAAAACAACAGCAAGTCAAACTGCAGAGTTTCAACAATATCTCCTGTTTGAACACAGTTAATTAGTCATACTTTTAAACTAGAAGTATGAAGTAGTAGAAATATGATGATTATTAGACCATTGGGGTTGAATGAAAATAAAAATAAGATGCCGCCTGGTGCAATTAATGATGTTAGAAGCCAAACTACTCTGTGACTATTTTGATTGCATTTCAGTACATTGTGTATATAATGCTGAAAATTCTTTGGAGTTGTATTTAATGAATGTCTACAGCTTGGAGGGGGTGTGGCACCATTGCCTTTACTGCCGGAATGACTCCAGGGGTCAGGGGTGAGTGGGAGATGCCACGTTACACCTGTTTGCAAGGCACGGTGCAGCGCCTTGCACCACTTACGGTGCCGCACCCCCTCCAGCAACGCCACTGGTCTACAGTTTTGATGGTAAATGCTAAAGTTGTTACAATAACTTTCACAAACTTCCAGACCTGACACTGTGGGAATTACTTTTCTTATGAAAAATAAAAATGCTAAATCCTAAGCATGTTTGCACAGAAGTGAGTCCCGTTGATTTCTGTAACTCATTTTTAAGTAAGGAGGCTTACAATCACAATTTTACAATCCCATGCTATGCATGTTTACTTGGAAGTGACTGCAACAGAATAAATTGGACTTCATCCCAACTAAATGTGCATAGGATGAAACTATCTCTTGTCTAAACATCAGAACATCACCAACAACAAGCCCAAAACAAAACAACAGTAACACATTTCTAGGATTAGGTTTAGGATGAACATGGAATACAAAGCAATGAAGGCATGAGGATTTTTTTGTTTTTTTTCTCCCAGCCTATGATTGCAATCAATCAATCTTTATTAATACAGTCCAAGACCAAAACACAAGCATGACAAAGTTCTGCATATAAACCAATATGAAAACAGTTATAATAACTGTGTTGAGTATGAAAGCAGTTTGCAAGTGTTTGCATTTAGGTTCTTGGATTTAGGACTTACACAAATCTTACTGCAAATTTTTCTGAGGTCTGTTCAATGCACTCATTGCAGTGGTATTTTCTGAAATATATATGTATTTACTAGAGTGAAAAGGGTATTGTCTAGATTTTTCATCCATTGAATATATTTTTAGCTTTAGAGGCATATCTGTGCCAGTGAAACAATGTGTCCAATAAGTGGCAATTGTTGAAATAAAGCATTGGCATTACAATGCAAAGAGGAGAAAGAAGGAAAAAATAGGAGTCCTAAAATAAAACAAAGCAGAGCTTAAAAACTAACAATAAACTGATTGGTGCACACTGCAGTTTCCTCCAGGGCGAAGTCTGCCTCGAGCACCGCCTCTGAATGATGTCATAGTAACTAAAATTCACTATGGGAAACTAGCAGTTGCTGCTGGAACTCTTAGCAATGCTACAAACAGATTTGTTCTAGCACTAAGGAGTAAAGAAATTGTGTATCTTCTGGGTTTATTTCAAGATTATAAATAATGAATGGTATTTTGAAAGTGTGACAAGAAGTTCAGTACATATTTTTATTATGATAAATTTAATTGGAATTATCATTTGGAATTAAAATTTCTATATTTTTGTCAGTGTCAGACTGACATAGCTCACACATATTCACCTGATAGAACTTAAGAGTACTGTATATGAAAAGAACATATGATAAAGATGACTTTTTCCAGTTATATACCAGCAGAAGGGGAAAATTAAGGTGCTTGTTTCGGTTGTTTAAATTTCAGTTGCCTAGCTGTTGTGCAGTCCAGGGAATAGTCATGTTAGCCTTCTGCATCAGAAACAACAGAATGTCTTGTGGCATCTTAAAGCCTAATTGTGGCATTAACTGTTTGAGGAGAGGAACCTTTATCAGAGACATGAAGTGGGTAGGTCTATTTAGGCTTACCAGATCTCCAACCTGGACAGAGTGCTAGACCTATAGGAGAAGGAATGTAGGCAGGTGTAGCTTGTTAAACCTTAGAGCACAATCCTAGGCATGTCTACTCAGAAGCAAAGCCCCACTGTGTTTAGTGGGGCTTGCTTCTGAGTAGACATGCCTAGGATTGTGCTCTAAGGCAGGGGTGGGGAACCTATTTGCAGTGGGGGGCCATTTTCCCATAGGGAAAATTCCCCCCCCCGCAAATTCCCCCCCGCGAATTTACCACCCACCCACCGCTCTCTCTCTCTTTCTCTCTCTCCCCACCCACCCACCGCTCTC
This sequence comes from Plestiodon gilberti rubricaudatus, assembly GCA_026170595.1. NCBI lineage: Eukaryota > Metazoa > Chordata > Lepidosauria > Squamata > Scincidae > Plestiodon > Plestiodon gilberti. Next base: position 230,585,824 of record JANXHW010000001.1, on the reverse strand, counting down.
TCTCTCTCTCCCCCTTCCTCCCACCCACCCACCGCTCTCTCTCTCTCTCCCCCTCCCTCCCACCGACCGCTCGCTCGTTCGTTCTCCCTCCCTCCCTCCCTCCCACTCACTCACTCACTCACTCACTCTCCTTACCTCGGCTCCGGGACGGGGCCGCCGCCGCTTTCGCGCGCTTCCTGGGTTTAAAAGCGGCCTTTGCACAGCGCCGCTGAAGCTGAGATTGCCCTGAGGGCTTCAGCGGCGCTGTGCGCATGTCCAGGAAGGCCGCTTTCCTCCTCCTTCTGAAAGCGACCTTCCTGGACATGCGCACAGCGCTGCTGAAGCTGAGATTGCCCTGAGGGCATTCTCAGCTTCAGCGGCGCTGTGCAAAGGCCACTTTTAAACTCAGGAAGCGCGCGAAAGTGGCGGCAGCGGCGGCGGAGCCTCCGGAGCCTCCGGTCCGGTTCCGTGCGGGCCGGGCCAGATCGTCCCGCGGGCCGGAGGTTCCCCACGCCTGCTCTAAGGTTTAACAAGCTACACCTGCCCACATTCCTTCTCCTAAAGATCTAGCACTCTGTCCCGATTGGAGATCTGGTATGCCTAGGTCTATGTATTATGGGTTGGGTTTGGAATTGTGTGAATGAAAGTCAGTGTGTGCAACAGGGCTTCCCTGCCTCTCCTCACAGGAGATCCCTGTGCTTCATAGAAATGCTCTGCCAGTGGTAGAGGGCAGAACGGGAGGCTTTGGAAGGGAAATGGGATCCCTTTCCCTTCCAAAGCCTCCCGTTCTGCCCTCCACCACTGACTGCACCAGTGGAGGAGAAGGATAGGATTGGGCTGTAAGGCTCCAATCAAAAATCCTACGTGTGCTCCAAAGTATAGGCAGGGCTTGTGCAGCTTTATATCAATGGAGGGCTTAGATCTGAGTGCTCAAAGAGATGTGCATGTGGATCTGCTTCCTTCATTGATATGATTGAGGAAGTAGAGCTTTTTGATAGTGGAGATTAATTAGTGTAATAAAGCTTCTGTATCTAGTAGAAATTATTATTTATAATAATTATAAACATATATGAATTCATTGCTGATACCCAGTCTAGAGTATAATCATTTTCATAAGTTTGGAGAGGATTGTATAGGATGGAAAACGTCCATAAGCTTGAATCTACATTGGACTTATCTTCTGCGTCCTATCTAACAATGTTTGTGTGCTAGGAAAATAATGCAAAGGAACTCATGTGCACTTATTCAGTATCATGTGTAAAAGCAGTCTGCTTTTAATAAAGAATATAGTAAAATGTCAAGGCTTTTAGAATCTGTAATTAATAGTTTCACTAGCTGTCAGTTGCTAGTTCACTTATTTATTTATTTATATATTTATTTTTTATTTTAAAAAATTATACTCCGCCTTTTCCTATGCTGAGGCAAATGCCCAAGGCTGCTTACAACAAGTTAAAATACATAATTTAAAAACAATACATAAAATAAATTAAACAATAAAATCCACGGGGGGGGGTAACAATGTGAAGCAGAAAAACAGCAAGGCAGAACATACGGAGGCACTGGGGGCAGACAACCACCCATCACCCAAACGCAAAACGAAACAAACGTTTTGAGCCCCTGCCGGAAAGTCATGAGGGAGGGGGTTGTTCTCAAATCCCCTGGCAAGGAGTTCCACAATTGTGGCGCCACAACAGATAAGGCTTGCCCACGAGCTGCCATTCCCCTAACTTGAGACAGGGGTGGCACTCGCAGGAAAGCCTCCTCAGATGACCTAAGAGAGGGGGGCCAGAATGTATTTTATGTTTGTTTATTTATTTAAAAGATTTATTAGCCATATTTTAGTCCCCAAAGGGTTTTGTTTTGAAAACAGAAGATGAATTGACTTCTTCTGTTTATTTGAAAGTTGGGTGGGAAGAGCATTGGAAGATATCTAAAGTAGAGTACAACTTTGAACTTTAAAGTAACATTTCAGAAAAATCTGTATTGCATTGTAAATTCCTGTGACTTCATTCCACATTTATACTGAAGTGAAGCAAGTCTAGTCCATTGTTCCTTTTCTGCTTATGAAATACCTTTTAGGACTTTGTATGCACTCCTGTCTCTGTTTTTAGTTACTTCTGATTCACTTTATTTCTATGTGTTTCTTGTTAAAAAGCCTTCTTTTTGTTCAACAGTCTACCTTTGCATGTATTAAAAGCAAACTCAAGAATTTGAGGACCACACTGGTTGTTTTTGGAAATGTTTGCTGCTACTGCTGTTCAGCTTTCCCCATGTATTCTAGTAACATTTAACAAACTGAGGCAGACATATGACATGAGATATATATATATAATATGCCATCCTCCTCCACTCTTGTGGCAGCCAATATAGTGGCATTGACTGGGAGAACACTGAAGGCAGTGGCATTGTATCATATGTCTGCTTCAGTTAAATGTTAGCAGAAAGATGCGGGGAAGAGGTGTGGATTGGTAGTGGTCACATCTTTCAGATAATACCTGTATATGGCATGGCCCTGAAATATCTGTTTGTGTAGGACAACTATAAGCAACTAATTGGAGCTCAAAGGAGCAGATAATCAGGTTGTTGAAACTTATTGCTTTCTCTTTAGCTGTTAAATATTTTTGTTTGTTTGGAAGGGTGCTTATTTTGCTAGGTAGCTGGGATGTTACATTTGCCAGCATGATTCATGAAGCTTAATGTTGGTAAACCTCTTCCTGTCTCAGTTTCTTCTCTCTAGTATGTGGCCAAATTCAGAACCCCACAACATCACGGAGTACTGTAGGGTAGTGCACTATCTCCAACCTTTGAGTAGAGCTGATGTTGGGCTGCAGCATGGTCTGTTTGTGGTACAACAATTGGTGAAACGTTTGTGATTGAGGGGGAGCAATTACATCAGTTCCCCTGTGAGGAGTGGCAGGCCTAATTCCCTGGCTACGAGCTTTTGTAGTAGTGCCAGCAGTTTTTTGCATGGCAGCTGAGAATTGTTTTCTTCTGACAACATGTATGCTTACTATGGAGGTGGTTACACCACTGTAGTGGAGCCCTTTTGTGGATTGTGCTCATGGTAATTGCACCTAGTACCTAACCAAAGGCAGGATCTTGCGCATATCATATGGTACTCCACATATGATATCTCCAGAGTAGATCTGCATATATCTGTGTGTGCCATATTGCATGGAAGAACTATATATTTATAACATTTGTATGCCATACTTCTCCAGGAAGCTCAAAGTAGTACACTGGGTCATTTCATTTTATTCTCACAAGCATTTCAGATAGCTTAGGTTGTGAGATGGTGACATGCCCAAAGTCTCCCTGTCTGCAGGGTCTACACGGCTGTCTACACCACATGTTACACACAAATAAATGTTAACAGCAACCTTACTCCTTTTTAAAACAAGGGGGAAAACACCATTGGTGAGCAGGAACAGGAAATCTTGGGCATTAGCATTTTCTTGGCTGGCCGTTTCTTCAAATTACCTCCCCCATGTGATTTCAAATGCATTGCAAACACATATTTGAAAGTTTTTGTGTGTGTAGGAAACCTTGCTGGGGGGAGTTCTGGAGTGTGGGAATGGTGGGCAGAGAAAGGGTTGTGTCCTGCCCCACACCATTTGCTGCTTCTGATTACATCCATCGGAAGTGGCTTTTAATGTCTTTAAAAGTCTGTTGGGTCACTGTTACAGACATGTACATGTTGTGTAGTTTTGGTCAATTATTATTATTAATAACAAAAAGTTCACAAAGCGGTTTACAGACAAAATCAAATGATTAAATGTCTCCCTGTCCCAAAAAGGCTCACAATCTAAAAAAGATGCAGAACACCACCAGCAAACAGCTGGTCTTAGAAAAGACACTGTGCTGGGGTGAAAGGGGGGCAGTTACTCTCCCCCTGCTAAATATAAGAGGAGCACCAATTGAAGAAATGCCTCTTGCCCAGTTAGCAGGGAGTCTGGGCAAATTCTTGCCCAGATAGCAGGGAGTCTATCTGAATATGAATGTACCGGTATTTGCCACATTCAAGCATGATCCATAATAACCACTGCATGTTACTGGCTTTTTCACACACAACCTTCCAGTATCCAGTGTCACTGGAGGAGAGGGGTGGGTGGGTGTAACCTCCAGGCCTTCTATCTTCTATAAGCCCACTCCTCTATGTAGCTCCCATGAGTAAATCATTGATGAAAGTATCTATTCCCAAGGATATGCCAACTACAGTATTGTAGTAACACCTGCTTACAGCTCACTCAGACCCTGGTTCAGTCCCAAACTTTGTATGCCTTCCAAAGCACAGACAGAGTTCCCACATGAGTGAGCATTGGCTTTAGTAGAGGGTGTAGTTCTGTGCAAATGTGGTGCCTGGTGTTGGAGAAAATGGGGATGCCCTTGTGTAATGTGAAGTGACTTTTATTTCAGTAATTCTGCAGAGGTGGCAAGAATTTCAGGATGGGTTTATAATCGCACTTGTGAAGTGCTTTGTATGTGTCATTGCTTTAGATCACCCAGTTTTCTTCCTCTCTCTAAAGAAGTCTGTGTTTGCTATGTTTTGGAATACCAAAGAGTTCTTTTGTTTGTTTGGGAACTGAGGCAGACGTGCTGTGGTAGCTGATATTACAGTGAAGAATGGAGTCGCTGATGTAAGAGCAGCTGTACTCTGCCAAAATGTCTTTGGAGTTACTGGTTACCAGTAATATGATAGGCTGCTTTATAGCCACCGATATAGATATATAGTGCTGGGTCACATTTATAACTCTGGATGGGAGGACATGGATTCTAAACAACAACAACCCTCCTCTTAACCCATTACTTATTATTTGTTATTATTTGTTATATTATTATTTGTCAACCATGGGTTAACAAATTCTCTGGATTGAGGAAGAGGGCATTCTGTGACCTGTGGGATAGTCCCTCCCACTGTAGAAGGCAGGGTCGGCTTTAGCTGAACGTCTCCTCCCCGTGGGAGGGGCTTCCCGTTCCCCAGTTTCCGGCCCTGCCTTCTGCAGACAGGTCGCAGTTTAGCTGGCTTAGGTTTTTACCTCAGACTTTGTTGTTTAATATAGTCGTTTCGTCTTCGTCTTCTCTCCGTTTAATTTTTTCTCCGTTCTTCTGTCATCTGTTTTCTTTTTTGTGTGCCCTTTCTTTGTCTTTCACCCCTTCCCTCTCAAGTCAGGGGTAAAAGCACGGCCTCGTCAGCGCCGCTGGCAGCCTCGCCGCTCCGGGAGGCTGCAGCCCACGCTTTTCTGAGTGGCGCCATTTTTAATTCAGCTTCGTGCTGAGGCGATGGCCGCTCCGAGGTGGCGCGCGATGTAGGGAGTGGATTGATCTCCCTCCCCCCCTTCGGAAAGCCCGCGATGGACTTTTTTTTCCGCTGGGTAAGGCCCGTCTCTTCTCTTTGATTGTTGGTGGGGAGACGCAGGAGTTCCGTTATGGCGGCAAGCCCTCGGAGTGAAGGGGTGGAAGAAGCTGTGGCAGTACCTCCAGGGGAGGGCACCTCCAATCAATAGGAGGCCCTTGATGCCGGGCTGCAGGCTCAAATTGTCAAAGCTGTGCAGGACGCTATGCAGGGTGTCCTTAAGTCTGGCTCGGGTCCAGTTATTAAGACAAGGTTCCCTCCAAGAGAAGGTTCCCTCCAAGCGAAAGCGTAAGAGATCCCCCTAGTCCCATATCATTGGCTTCTTCCTTTTCCTCAGAGGAGGAGGTGGTGGTGGCGAAGCGATCTAGGAAAGGGGCCAGATCCAGTAGTTTGAAATATCACAGAGGTGGCAGCTCCTCGCGGCGACGCAGGAGACGTTTCTTGGTGGAGCTTTCTCCCTCACAATCATCTTATGATTCAGCCTCTTCGGGGTCTAGTAAGGAGGAGGGGGAGTTATCTGGGGATGATGATCCCTCTCAGGATAATAAAGTGGATAGATTATTCCCACATGATTTGTTCCACAGAATGCTTCAAAAGGTGTCACAGGCTTTAAATCTGATTCCGGAAGCAAGCCCTGCTGAGGGGTCAGAGCAAGCCAAGCTGGTTTCGCGGGCCATGTTCCCACAGGGCCCGCCCAAGCCAGAGTCAGTTCCCTTTCCTGAGGCCTTTCAATGTGCTTTGGACACGGAATGGGGCAATCCCACAGCAACTAGGCACCCCACGCGTTTGGTCACTAAATTATATTCTTTTCCTGAGCAGGTCATGACTTCTTTAAAGGTGCCTTCAGTGGAAGCCCCCATAGCTGCTCAGGCGACATCTGCTGTCATCCCTTCAGAGGGTGAAGGAGGGCCCTGTGACCCATGTGACAAGAGGATCGAGACCGCTTTAAAGAAGAATTTCAACTCATCCTCAATGGCGCTTAGAGCTTCTGCGGTAAATTCTATTTTTGCTAGAGCAACCTACATTTGGGCGGAGGAACTCGCTGCCACTGAACAGGGTCTTTCTAAGGCAGCTAGGAATTCGCTTAAGAAGATTGCGCTGGCAGCCGCTTTCTCTGCCGACGCATCCTTCGATGCTTTTCAGATGGACTCCAGATCCCTGGCGTCGAACGTGGTAGCACGTCAAAACGTTTGGCTGAGACAATGGGAGGTGAATCCTGGGTCGCAGGCTAGACTGGTTGGCATTCCATTTCAGGGCTCTAAGCTCTTTGGCCAGGCCCTCGAATCCGTTTTGGTGGAGGGTAAGGACAAGAAACGAATATTGCCCTCGGGTAAGAAGGATCAGCCCAAGAGCAAGACTCACTTTTTTCGTCCCTTTCGATCGGAACCATGTCACAGAGACTATTCCCACGAGCAGCGTAGCAGGTGGAACAAGGCCAGGGTTTTCCCTAGGGGTAAGCCCCACGGCAACTCTTCCGGTAATAATCCCAAGAGCCACAAGGACCAGCGCGTTGTATGACTCTTCTCCTGGCGTGTCCGACAGCATCGTTGGGGGCCGTCTCCTGCTCTTCACGCATCGCTGGGAAGAAATTTCCAGCGATGCGTGGATTCGGGAGACGGTGGCAAAGGGTTACGCGCTGGAATTCTGTCGCAAGCCCAGGGAAAGGTTTCTGAGGGTAGCGACCTACAAGGATCCCGCGAAGCACCTAAACATGCTGCGGGCGATCCAGCATTTGCTGGACATCAAGGCTGTGGAACCGGTACCCCCTGCACAGAGGGGGAGGGGCGTATACTCCATTCTCTTCTTGGTACCGAAGAAGAATGGGGACATGCGTCCCATTCTAGATCTCAAGGCCTTGAACAGATATCTTCGCAAGCGTCGGTTCCGGATGGAGACATGGAGGACTATCGTGGCGGCCCTGGAATAGGGCGAGTTCTTAGCCTCCATAGATCTCACGGAAGCATACCTACATGTCCCCATCCGACCATGACACAGGGCCTATCTGAGATTTTGTTATGTGGGCAGACATCTGCAATTCTGCGCCTTACCATTCGGATTGACCGCAGCTCCCCGCGTTTTCACCAAGCTGCTGGTGGCGCCGGTCGCTTTTCTGCGCCAGAGGGGAGTTTATCTCTATCCTTACCTGGACGACATTTTAGTCAAGTCCAAATCGCTGGAGCAGGCGCTCCTGGATCTGCAGCAGACCACCGATCTTCTGCAATCACTGGGATTCCTGGTGAATTGGGGAAAGAGTTCCCTCAGGCCGTCCCAGCTGATAGAGCACCTGGGTCTTCTTCTGGACACGGAGGCCTTTACGATCTCCCTGTCCAGGGACAGGCAGGCCTCATTACGCACACTGGTTCAGAGAGTGATGGGGCGGAGTCGTTGGATTTAATGTTGTTGGCATCTCTCCTGGGGGTGTTAGTCTCATGCCAGGATGTGATACCTTGAGTGAGACTGCACATGCGGCCTCTTCAGCGGTTCCTGATGCCACATCTCGATCAAATAGAACAACAGGCCCATATACAGGTGACCGTTCCGGGGGTTCTCAAGGATTCCCTTGCTTGGTGGGTGATGGAGGGACGTCCGAGCCAGGGGATGAGCCGCTGTCACCATCAACGATTGATTATCATGACCGATGCGAGTCTTCTAGGTTGGGGAGCCCATCTCTCGGGAGATTTTGCACAGGGGAGGTGGTCTCAGGAGGAGACCCGTTACATCATAAATTGACTCGAGCTGCGGGCTATCCGACTGGCTCTTCTTCATTTTCACCGACAAGTGCAGGGGGCCCACGTCCTCGTTTGAACCGACAACACGTCGGCAAAAGCCTACGTAAATATACAACAACATGGAGCAAGCGTTACTGTGGGACAGCATAAAAACCACAAGGTACGAACTTTATGGCTTGGATACAGTGTTATATGAACTGCATAAGACATTAAGTAATACCTTGAATGCATTTGATTGGAATTGTTGGGAAGAACGGGTCTTGCAATTTATTGCTCAACAAGAAAGAATAATTAGAATTCGACACAATAAGAAATTTGAGGCTTTAATTGGGCATAGGCAAAAAGAGACCCAGTTGGACAAGGACAAAGTATTAATAAACCTGTCAGACTGTGTCCTATCAGAAGCACAAACGGAGGTTCTACTGAAGGGAGGCAACTTTGCTGTGGCTCCTAGAACTATACCAATAGAGAGAATAATAGCTAATATGGAAACCACACCAGCAGAGATCGATGCAGACTCTGCGGAAGAAATACGGATTGCCACAGCCAACCTACTCCTTAAAGCGAAACCACCGAAGAGTAATATTTCGCAAAAAGAACTAAATGCCATTAAACAGTTGAATGAGAATAAGGATATTATTATTCTCCCTGCGGATAAGAGCAACGCAACGGTCGTCCTTAACTCTGAAGATTATTTTAATAAAATTTCAGAGCTTTTGAGCCCTGAAACATATTGCATTTTAAAGAGAGATCCAACTAATAAAATTCTAAAAGAAACAAACAGTCTGATCTCTGAATCTAATTTTAAACCTGAAATTAAAAATAAATTGACCAAATCCTCAGCCCTTCCTCCAAGATTATACGGATTTCCCAAGATCCATAAAGCAGAAGTACCCCTCCGTCCAATCGTCAGTAACATCGGCGCACCAACACATGCGTTATCGCAGCACTTAGCAAGAATCTTGTACCCCTACGTGGGTAACACTTTCCACCACGTTAAGAACACCTACCATTTTATTGAACTGCTAAGTACTGCAACTCTAAAACCTGAGTCTGTGCTAATTAGCTTTGATGTAGTGTCTCTTTTTACTAGAGTACCATTGGTAGAGACCATGAATTTAATCAGTGACCTGACATTACCCCGAGATCTGATACCACTCTTCCAGCACTGCCTAACTTCAACCTATTTCATCTGGAACGGGGTAATCAGGGAACAAAAAGAAGGGGTCGCGATGGGCAATCCACTGTCTCCTGTCGTTGCAAATTTGTTTATGGAGTTCTTTGAGCAGAAAGCTCTACAATCAGCACCATATAAGCCTTCCACCTGGCTTAGGTACGTCGATGACGTTTTATGCATCTGGGATCATGGGGAACGAGAACTGGAAAACTTTTTGAAACATCTTAACAGTCTGATGCCAGAGATCCAGTTCACCATGGAGGTTGAGAAAGAAGGAGTTCTGCCCTTCCTAGATGTCCAGGTCTCGAGGAAATCTGATTTAACATTCGGACATACAATTTATAGGAAACCTACCCACACGGGTAGGTACCTACAACAAACATCAAACCACCATCCGTCCCAAAAGAACTCCCTTATAAATTCGCTGATTTATAGAGCACTTCATGTTTGTGACCCACAATCATTGTCGGGGGAAAAGAACACCGTTATGAATACCTTGAAAGCAAACGGGTACAAATTGAAGGCTGCTGGAGGAGACAAATGGCAAAGAAACAACTTATCAGGAGACCTGGAGAAAAGGAACAACAACCCCAGGAAACAGAAAAACCAGTCTGGTTATCACTTCCATATGTGCATGGAGTTACAGATAAAATAGCACGTATCTTCAAACAATATAACATCAAAACTCGTTTTTCTCCCACTGTTAAGATTGAACAACTACTGCCCAACCCAAAGGACAAAAGACCCTACTTATCTAATCCAGGGGTTTATGAGATCAGATGTGGGGATTGTGCTAGGACATATGTGGGGAATACAATGCGCCCGATTAGAACACGCATCCTTGAACATCAAAGAGCCACCAGGCTAAACCAAGAAGATAAATCTGCCATTGCATCACATGTGGCACAGACTGGGCATACCATAGTCTTCCAGGAGACCCGTTCCCTATTTAATGAGGCTCACAATAGACGGAGACGGAATTTGGAAGCGATTGCGATCACGCAGAGGAGGAAAATGCACCCCCTGAACCGTCAACAAGAACTGATTTTCGTGAATAAAATTTGGTACCCCTTTCTTAACAAAGTACAGACGCAAACAACAAGGCAAAGACTCTCTGCAGATACCGAAGGAATTGACAGCTTCGTTCCTAGCTGACAGCTCCGGTTTTCTTGAAAGCACCAGCTCAACAGTGCAATCTGAGGTTACTTACGGTCACGGAGGACAATGACAGTTTAGCACCCTCTTTCTTATCAAAGCGAAGACTCCCTGTGGATACCGAAGGATTTGACAGCTTCGTTTCCCAGCTGACGGCTTCGTTTCCTAGTAAGCACAAGCTCAACAGCGCAGCTGAGGTTACTTGCGGTCACGAAGGAAATTGACAGCTCCGGTTTCAATCAAACAATCAGGCTTTTACAGCGCGTTTCGGTTTAAATCTAGCCCTTTCTTTCCAATGGGTATCGGAAGCCTTACTGGCTACGGCCAGCACTGCTTGAGAACCCCTGGTGCGGGGAGAAACATCGCAAGTGGACTGTGGATTTTATTTTATCTTTTTTGTCTGACTGATAATCCTATGCGTTCATCCTTTCTTCAGTACGCTGAAGTCTCTGCGCTAAAGGAATTTCAACAGGCACTTGGTAATAATAAAATTTTATTTGTCTCTTCAACAAAACTTTTGGCATGGCTCTCTTACCCATACCTCCAATCTCGATGCCTACGTAAATCGTCAAGGGGGAACGAGGTCGTTGGGTCTGCACAGGGAAGCTATATTGCTGTTCAGTTGGGCAGAGCTGAATCTAGTGTCACTCAGAGCGGAACACTTGGCCGGGGTAAGGAATGTCACTGCGGATTGGCTCAGCAGACAGACCCTGAGGGAGGAAGACTGGCAATTACACCCGCAGGTCTTCCTCTCGGTGGCCCAGCGTTTCGGTCTGCCCAGAGGTGGATACTTCACAAGGCAGCCAGGGGAGGGAGCAGAAGGGGTGGATGCTCTTCAGTGCCAGTGGCCCTTGGGTCTTCTTTATGCGTTCCCGCCCATTCCTCTTCTTCCTCTGGTATTGCGCAAGATCCGGTCCTCTGCGTCGGAGGTGATTTTGATCGCGCCCTCTTGGCCCAGGAGGGCCTGGTTTCCAGATCTGGTAAATCTCTCGGTGGAACGGTGCTGGCCCCTTCCCCTTCCGGAGAGGAGCGATCTTCTCCGTCAGGGGCCCCTGCTACATCCTCGACCTCAGCTTTTTCGGCTTACGGCCTGGAGGTTGAGAGGGAGGTGTTGAAGGGGCGAGGTTATTCCGTTAGAGTAGTACAGACTCTGCTGGCATCTAGGAGATCCTCTACTAAGAAAGCCTATGGCAACACCTGGAGGAAGTTTGTGCAGTGGTGTACGAAGGGAGGTGTTCGCCCTACCAAACCCCGAATTACTCATATCTTAGAATTTCTCCAAGATGGTTTGGAGCTTGGGCTGAGTACGAATACATTACGCAGACAGATAGCAGCGTTGAATAGCGTTTTGGGAGAAACGATGTGGGTTAACATTTCATCTCATCCGCATGTTAAGCGCTTCCTCAGGGGGGTCTCACTGATTAACCCGCCCCCCTTTCATAGATGCCCGACTTGGGACTTAAATAGGGTCCTGTCCGCTCTGACTAACCGTCCCTTTGAGCCTTTGGCTACGGTGCAGTTGCAAGAACTTACTTTTAAGACGCTTTTCCTAGTGGCAATCACCAGCGCCAGGCGGGTGTCAGAGTTGGGGGCATTGTCCATAAATCCCAAGTTGTGTATTTTCCATCAAGACAGGGTTGTTTTGCGTACAGATCCAAAGTTTATTCTCAAAGTCAATTCTCTTTTTCATCGATCGCAGGACCTGAGTTTGCCTTCCTTTTGCCCGAAACCCAAACATCCTAGGGAGAAATTATGGCATACCCTGGACATGCGTAGGGCCCTAAAGTTTTACATTATGCGCACAAAGGATATGAGAAAGACGGAGGCCCTTTTTGTTTAGTTCAAGGGTCCACGGTATGGGTTGAGGGCTTCTTCGGTCTCGCTCTCCCGATGGCTGAAGTCCGCCATCAATCTGGCATATATGTCTTTGGGGATGCAGGCACCCTTGGGGGGTCACTGCTCATTCTGTTCGAGGGGCAGCCACCTCGGCTGCTTTTGAAGGTTTTGTTTCTCTGGAGGACATTTGTCGGACGGCCACCTGGTCGTCTGTCCACACCTTTTTTCGTCATTATAAGGTAGATACTCTGGCGTCTGCTGAAGCCGCCTTCGGTAGGAGGGTGCTTCAGACGGTCTTGCCGCAGTAATTGGAGCACGGTCGCTGCCCACCCTGGAAGTACGGCTCTTGTACATCCCACAGGTCACGGAATGCCCTCTTCCTCAATCCAGAGAAACGGAATTCTTACCTTGTGAATCTCCTGTTCTGGGTAGAGGAAGAGGGCATTCCGCCCCACCTCTTCACAGCTTGGTGCTCCGGGACGAATTGGACGTGTGCAGGTTCTTTCTGGGGGGCACGACGGGGTCTGAGAAATGGGAACGATCCTTGTTTATGTTTCTTGATCTGTTTGCCTGTTACCTTGTGTGTGTTTTTACTGCCTTTGTTACGCAGTTTGTCCATTTGGACAGTTTGAAGAAGCTAGCTTCATTCTAGTAGCAAAGTTTTTTCCTTGGAGGGGTGTCTCTCAGCTCGTCAGTAAAACCTAAGCCAGCTAAACTGCGACCTGTCTGCAGAAGGCAGGGCCGGAAACTGGGGATCGGGAAGCCCCTCCCACGGGGAGGAGACGTTCAGCTAAAGCTGACCCTGCCTTCTACAGTGGGAGGGACTACCCCACAGGTCACGGAATGCCCTCTTCCTCTACCCAGAACAGGAGATTCACAAGGTAAGAATTCCGTTTACTTCCTTGCTCCCTCAAGCAACTTTTACAAGTCTGCCTATTAGCTATCCAATGTGTGTTGCAAAGTACAACATTGTACAGCAACTGCTCTACTTCATTTTGAAGTAATGTTTAGACCAGTGGTGGCCAACCTTTCAACATGAATGCTGGCCCTTTAAATGGTTGCATGGGTGAGGGCATTTCAGCAGGTGAAGCTGCTTTAGCAGCACCATCAGCATTTGCAGTTGCCAAGATTCTGTCTTCTACACTACTTTTAAGAAAACAGTAGCCCTAATGGTGGAAGGTTGGCCACCCCTGGTTTAGACGAACATTTGACTTAAAAAATGTGTGAATGTTCAGAATATTTAGACCTACAGCTGAAGGATTACATTTTTATACCAAAAGTGTTGTTGCATTCATAATATAGGATTTCCTTGGGTTGCCTGGCCAGCCCTGCCATGAAGCAACCTGATGCAGTTTGTATCAGTGGTGGATGGCAGCAAGAGCGAGGGGGTAGTGGATTTGGGGTACCTTTCACCCTGTCATCACCTCCTTCTAGTCCACCACGGATGCAAGCTGCCTTGATCCGCTCACAGAAAGCAATTGAGAATCAGATTATGTGCTTCCCTTCCCATGTGAAGGAGTGCTTCGCTACCCCCTCCCCTTGCTCCATATAGTTGTGGTGTTTAAAGGTTAAAGGGACCTGTTCCCTTTAAACCCTGCCTAATAATGGAGTGAGGGGAGGGGGTAGTGAGCACTCCTTTGTCACACAAGTGCTTAATGTTTATAATGTGTCCCTTTAAATGAGGACATAATGTAAGGAGGTAAGGAACTTTATTTTTGGGAGGGGGGTGCACATGCATGCACCTCAACAGCAGAGGCAACAGTGGCATGCAAAGGGGCACATTGGGCAGCAGCAGACACAGTTTGGCCTGCCCTGTTGAGCTGCATCTCAAACCACACCAATTGTTGAAACATTTCTAGGCAAATATTCTGAATTTGGTGTTTTTCCCCAGGTTGTTAAGTCCCTTTAAATGCTTTTCTTATTAATACCATAGAATCCTCAGCCTTGCCTGTAGGCATTTTTATGGGGGAAATAACTCATATGATGTGACATTGTCAGAAAGAGTTACTTGGTGAACATGGTACATCAGTTTCTCTCCTCAGATTTGAGGTGAAATATTCCTGAATTTCAGACCTGTGTTTGGGTTATCACAAGAAACATTATTATTTGGGGGTGGGTGGATATTATTTTATTATATTATCTTTTGAAAAAGGAAATTGTTTTGCTTTTTGCTCTCTCAGTTCAGAATTTGAAAAGTTTCTTGGAAAGTTCTCATTTAACATTAGTTGCCTTCTTTCCAAGATAGATTGTTCCTTGGCTGTGCAATTGAATTATTTTGTGATTTACAGATTATTGCAATAATGGAATATGTTTGACAGCCTTAAGTAAGGCATTGACTTAAAACATCAACTATATGATTGTTGTACCTCCATTCGCTAAATACTTCCAATAAATTGGGTTTACAGTATTTCTCATTTGTAGGTATGTAAAACTAAACTGAGATATTTAATCCAACAGCCCCTCCCTAAATTTCTTTTATTTGCCTGATTGTTAGTCATACAATAATTTTTTCCATTTTATTATTTATCTTTCAACACTGCCTAAACTGTAGTGTAAGTAGGTACTTTGTAACTAATGTTTGCCATCCCTAGGAATTGAGTGTTGTCAGAGGACATCCTGATAATTGGATTTACCAGTTAATAGTTGACATTAAAGCTAATAGTAAAACACCCTACTATTTAACATACAGTAATGTGCATAGTGCATGGTTCCTGTCCAGATGTTTTGCACAAGTTGTATAAAGATGAAGAAAAAGATAGGACAGAGATTGGTGCAAGTTAGAGGATGAGATGGAAAGTAACTCATTATTGGAAGAAAGTGCTGAAAGATAAGACCATATGGTGATCCTAAATCACTATGAAAGGGGGGGTTGTTTTCCTTCAAAGTAACCTGTGAATTTTGTTTGGAAGCTTGATTGGCATTAGTGATTAGTAAATAGTTCCAACTTCTGAAATAGATTAGCCACAATTTGGTGAACTGGTATGGGGCTCTATTTGTTACTCCTAGAGTCAATTTCTTTTGGCACTTCCCCCCTCCCCCAAAGACTGAGATCTGAACTATTCACAGACAGTGTTTGTAAACAATAGAAACATAATTGTTTTTCTTTGTGCTTTTTTTTTGTGGAGGCTAGGTTTCACCCAGTGATCTCTGAAGACATGAGCTTAAATGTAGCCTGTGTATACATCTAGCATTCTTTCCTCTTTCCTGTACTACCTAATTCAGACTAAGAAACAAAATAACCTACCATGCCATCTTAGCTTATAAAGCAAGCTGGTGCATGTGCAGATAATTTAGACCTTCTTTGTGATAATAGATTATGATGATGATGATGAATATTTATATACCGCTTTTCAACAGAGTACAAGCGATTTACAAAGAAATAAATTGTCCCCAAAGGGCTCACGTAACCTTTTTTGGCCAGTAAATTTCTCATGGAATAAATCCCTGTTCATTCTGAAGAACTCTCAGGACGTATCATTATTATCAGACTGGTTAGACTCATGAAATGATATTATGGATGGGAGTTGGAGAGTATAGTATTTGAGTGTATATTTTCCCTTGCTTGCCTCTGCCTCCTCTGCTCCAGCCTCTCTCTTCCTCCTTTGCTTCTGCCTGTCTCCGCCTTGCTCTGCCCAGCATGGAGGAGTTATCAAGATGGTACTGTATATCCAGAGAATGTAGTTTAGCTTCTATCTCAAGATAACACCACTCCTCAGGAACCAAAGCAACTGCCATCTTGAAGTCTGTTCAGCTTTTGTAGCTGAGCGAGGTGCCACAGTGAGGGAGGGAAGGAGCGAGGGCATCCTGGCATTTCCCTCTTGGCTGCCTGCCTAGAACTGCCAGTAACTGCTGCAGCTAACAAAGGACATTAACAAATTATCTTGTCTTGTTTAATTGATATGATCACATTCAGTAATGGGGCTAACAAGCAACTGGTCACTCTTTAAAGTTTTGGTCACTTTACTGAAGGGGGGTAAGAATATTTATTTTTATTGATTTTATTTTTCACATTTTTATACCGCCCTTCCTCCAAGGAGCTCAGAGTGGTGTACATATTTCCTCCCCTCCTTTTGTCCTCACAACAACCCTGTGAGGTAGGTGGGGCTGAGAGATAGTGACTGGCCCAAGGTCACCCAGGAAGCTTCGTGGCTGAGCAGGGATTTGAACCTGGATCTTCCAGGTCTAAGTCCGACTCCAAAACCACTACACCTTGATAGGGTAAAAATTTGCATAAATGTTACATTTTATTATGTTTCTCAAAAAAACTGAGTTTGGCTTTTTAGTTGAATGTTGCAACAAGTTTGACCTTCCTTTAAAAAATAATAATGGTAAGATACCTAAAGATTGAGTTGGATCAAAAACTATCTACAGTATGCTACAGATAGTTTAAAAAAACAACAACCACAACTAACCACATTCTGGGCACATGTCGTAAATAACAATTAGATACACAATGTATTGTGATGTCTTGATTTTTTTATTGCTATTTTAAATAGATCAGATTCAGTAGGAACTAGTGCCTGGATGGAGATGGCTCAGTTAATAACTATTTAAGGTCTTTGTTACATGAGTGACGGTGCACTGGCCTACAGTGTTTGCATACGTGTTGTAAGGCACATTTGTGGCATCTAGCAAGTAGGCAGCGCCGGTGCTGAGGCTTGCGCCACCTGCCCACTGAGTGGTAGAAGACCCCGTGCTGTGGTGGAGCAGATAAGTGCCACTCCGAGTGGCACAGGGCCTGGAGGAGGGTGGGGAAGGGGCATAACGGGGTGGGTGGATCGGGCCTGGGGAGAGGAACCAGCGTCCATGTTGGACGCCATATTCTATCCCCCCTCCCAGACTATAAGCCCCGATACGGGGCTGCTTGATTCTCCACCAGCTAAGAAGCTGGCGGAGACAGAGTAGCCCCATTGTGGTGACTGGGGGTTTACTCAGGGTAAGCGGGCAAATGCTCACTTACCCCAAGTAGACCTCCAGTCTCTCCATTCCCCAGATAGGATTCAGCGTGGGCTGCACGGCCCATGTTGGATCGCCTACGCCGGGGGAGGATAGGATTGGCCTGTGAGCAACTTTTATTGCATCTTATTGTGTTTGTAATGGAGGAATCCTAAAATGTGTTGTTAGTAAACAAAAGGGGAAATGAATACATTTCCTCTCAAGTTGTCCTTCAGATAGTTCTAACTATCGTATTGGCTCTTCTTTTGCATTTCAAACACTTGCATGTTAGATGACAGTATGTGAGTAAATTCTATAGATGTTGTAGGATTCAAAAGTGTTCTTTGTTTAGCCAAACTGTTGATTTAACTTTCTGAATACTTCTGTCAATTTTGATGGCTTGCCTTTTTAATTATTTTATGGAATAAATATGTTCCATAAACTATTTAAACAAAGAAATAGGAACAGAACATCCCTTTCTTTTCTCATATATCCGATGAAAAATAGCTCTGCCTGATATACCTGACTCTTGAGCTTTTAAAAAATAGAAAACAGGAGTTGAAGACAAAACCTAGCCAATACATGAGCTGGATTAACATTTTTTCTTAATTATGAAGCTCATTGAGTGACCATGTGCCAGTCATTGGCCAGGGCCCAAAGTGTTGCCAGATGGACAGTTCCACTTATGTACAGGAGTTTTTTTTTTGACTTCCTCTTTCAGTGGAAGCATCCCATGAGGTGTGAAAGGCTGCCACAAGAAAGAAATATCACTCTCCTGCATATACACAGTCAGTGGCATCATGCAGGGGGTGCAGACTGCACTGGGTGACACCCTCAGGGTGTGTGTGACACCACTAGTAGCCAAAATTGTAGAAACATTTTGGAAAATGTATAAAGTTATATATCATTGGAAAGACAATTTAATTTAATATCTGTATTATATCAAAATGTATGGCCAAATAACTAGAAAAATAAAATACAACTAATAAAAAGTGGATTTCCTTAACTCAAAACTGATCAATGAGACTGATTGTTCTGAGAGCCAGAGGTGGTGTTATGACTCAGCATGGAACCAATAAGGTGTTAGTATGAGTCAGCTCTCATTTCTATGTATCAGAGCTAATACAGTCGACCCTCCCCATCCACAGATTAGCCACCTGAGGATTTGAAGCAACGCGAGTGGTTTGAGTCCATGGTGGGGAGGGTCGCGGCACCACAGTACCTTATGTTAAAAGCTGTGTGGGCCTGTGACCCACTTCTACAGCTGCTTCACAGGCTTGGAATGCTTGCAAAATGTGACCGGAAATGATTTCCAGTCGCGTATGGGAGGTCTTCTAAGTCATTTCCGGTTGCGGTTTTGGGTCTTTGGCTCTCGGAACAATCAGTTGGAACGGAACCCTCGTGGAACCCTTGTGGAACGGAACCCCCGCGGATACTGTACTAGAGCTTTTATTCAGTTGTGTGAGTGTCATCAAGTTGGCCACTGATTTTTTGTTGGTTACTGATTTGTTGGTTGACTGGTACTGTTATATATTAAAACAAAGTTAATGGGGGTGACGCAATGAGTTTCTGCACCGGGTGACACCAACCTTAGTGACGCCTCTGCACAGTATCCCTGTGTGTGTGTGAGAGTGTGGGTGGGTGGGGGGGAAATCCAAGCCCAATACCTTTTAACCTAGCCTACTTCACAGGGTGCTTATCAGGATATAATGAGAGAAAAATGTATGCTGCCCTAAACTTGTTGGAGGAAGGGTGAGATTTAAATGTGATGTGATGGATGTATAAGAGTATAGTACTGTTGTGACATTTCTATCTTTATATACAGTATTCTTGTACTTTGCGCTCTTGCGGGAATGTTTAGCCCCCTTGACCTGCACAAATATAACTTCTGTAGGTGCCTCTTCTGACTCTTGAATGTTTTCATTGTAAATGCTCCAGTTCATTTGCTGGTTCAGTCATGTACAACTCCACATTGTCTAGTGTGCAGCAGTCTTTAAGGCTGCAATCCTATCCACACTTATTGGGGAGTAAGCCCCATTGACTTTCTAGAAGGCTTTTAGAAGTCTTTTTATTTGAAGTTTTTTAGTTTGAGCTGACATTTTAACCTGATTTTCTTACTTTAGTTTTGCTGACTTTATTGTTGAAAGAAACAAGGTAATATGTGAATTTGTTCATGTTTCAGTGATTAATCTTATCTGTAGACCTGGTACAGGATGAAAGGTGGAATGTAAATTAAATATATACTGTAAACAATATATTTCACCATTCCTCCAAGCAGCTCAGGATGATGTACAAGTGACCATCCCATTTAGTGAGTTGAAACTAGTAAGTTTACGAATTGGTTTTTAAAGTAGAGCTCTTGTGTGTAGTTCTGTGTTGTCAGGTATCTCCAGCCAGTGTGATGTAGACTTGAGTCTATTGACTTGGACTCAAGTTACATTAGTGACTTGACTCGGACTTGTCTTGGCGATGGTAAAAGACTCGACTCGAGACTTGGAGCCTTTTACGACTAGTCGAATTTTATTCAGGTTTATACCTGTTTTCCCCATTAAATAGATAGGGACTCGCAACTCGCAACCAAAGACTCAGGACTTGGGGGCAAAGACTTGGGACTTCCCTGTCTCCTGCCCTATGGTGATTGGTTCTACAAAAATGTTCAGTGTGCTGAAGATTCTCTGAACTCTTTTAAGTAAATGAATAAGTGTAATCTGAAATAATTTTGCATTAACAAAGAATAGAACATAGCAACAATTCCAAAATCAGCCTCTCTTGCAACTTAATGATGTGGTGGAGAATAAATGAAGGATTGAATGGCTTCCCCATCCTATGTTACAGATGGTGATAAAAGCTTTGAGTGTTTGTAGCATGTTGTTTGATATAATTCTGCCATATTGTTGTAGCAGCTGTTAAGCTTTGCATACTCATTTTCCTATTCATTCAGTGAAGGTGACAGAGTTGATTTTGGGAGTCATAATTTTTTTCTTATTTAAAAGCATTGCATTCATAGAAAATAAAGCAAGAGGACTACAGCCATAAATTCTTACTGGACCATCACTCTTGGGCCCTCAATTTTAATAATGAATATTGTGGAATATATTTATGACTTGGATTCCCAAATGGTGTTTGAAACTACCAACAGCTTTGAATTTGAAATCTCCTTGTTCACAAGCAGTATATATATTTTTGTTTGTCAAATGTTGGGAGCAAACAATGGATGCTTCTCTATAATGCCTTGGGGCAAAACTCGCCTGAATACAGGTATTGATGAGCCACTGCTGGAGCTTGAAGGTTAGGTGAATTTCTGGTCTGACAAAGCGTAACAGGTTTTTAGCATTTTGTCTGAAAACTAGCACAGTGAAATTTTTGGTGTTTTGAGTATTGGCAACTGTGTCATCAAATTATTCATGTTTGGCTTATACTAAAATCATTGTTATACAGAATGGTCGTTTTTAAAAGGAGTTTTTACAGAGCCTATCTGGAACACTTGGAATACAACCCTATGCATGTTTTTTCAGAAGCAAGCGCGTCGCTAGAGCGTGGCACGGGGGGGCGGACCGCCAGAGGGTGACGTGCGCGCAGAGGGTGAAGCGCGCACCCACGTGCGCGTCACCTCCGCTGCGCACGTCGCCCTCTGGAGGCTCCGAGGTCGGGAGAAGGCCTCGGAGCATCCGCCCTGTCCGGCTGTCCAGGGCCTTCTGATGAGGCCCAATGCGGCGATACATGATTTATTACGTTTTTCGTGCATGTGCAAAACGTTTCTCGTGCGCATGCACGAAAAACATAATAAATCACGTATTAACGCATTGGGCCTCGTCATTAGGCCTCGGACAGCCGGCTGGCACGGATGTCTGGAGCCAGCAGTGGTGGCGGCGTGAAAATTTTTGAGGGGGGAACGGGGGGTCACTGGGGCGGTGCGCGCCTAGTGACGCGCCTGAAAGTAAGTCCTCCTGTGAGATTTACTCCCAAGTAAGGGTACATAGGATTACAGGTCGTCATCCCCCCCCCCCCCGGGTTTTCGACAGTCCACTTTTTGGCAATCCGGTCTTTTGACCCTTTTCAATTATAACAATAACCCATACATTTGTCCATTCTTTCTACCTGTTTTGACATGTCAGTGGTGTACTGGGGGGCGGTGGTGACGGGTGACCCAGGCAGAGGGGGGGATTGACAATGGGGACGTTTAGGATGGTGGCGACTTCAGCTTCTTTTCCCCGCGATCATTGCCGCCACCCCCGCACTCTCGCTGCCTCCAGTGCGTGCATCACAGCTTCCTTTGTCGCCCCCCTTCGATCGCAGAGGAAAATAATCCAAATATGCGGGTGCCAGAGGGGGGGGCAACAAAGCTGGAGTGCATGTCCTGCACTCCAGCTTTGAACTCTCCGCAGCATGCTCCAGCTGATGAGCGGAAAGGCGCTCGGGAGCTGAGCGCCTTTCTGCTTGTCAGCTGGAGCGCAGGTCATACTGTGAAGAGTTTGTCAGTTGAAGTGCATGCCCTGCACTCTAGCTTGGTCATCACCACCCCCAGCACCCATGTCTTCAGATTCTTTTCCTTCGCGATTGGAGGATGACGACAAAGGGAGGTGCGATGCGAGTGATGTCACTCCTGGGGTGTGTGTGACAATGTAACGCAGGCCCCGGGTGCACCGGACCCTAGGCATGCCACTGCGTCATATATATGATGGTATATGAAAATGCAAGATGAAACTCCATGTCTCTTTGGTGTGTTTTCTGTCTCTCTCGGCGCGATCTTGGACAGGAGCTACTGTGGTGAACAGAAAACTACAAGTCTCAGGAGCCCATGTGTCTGAGGAAGGGATGGGCTTTGGGGAGGAGCTCCCCCTCCCGCCAGTGTTTTCGAGGAAGAAATGTTGGCTTGTGGAGGGAAAGCCGGATCATGAGTACATGTGGTGAGAGAGCCAGAAACCCTCTGCCCTATGCAGTGCAGCCATGGGAACAGCGCCACCCCCAGATTCTAATGCTAAAATGAATCTGATTGATCAAATTTGGTTGTGAGCCTCAAGTGTACACCTGAGTGGATTACTGCCTTTTAGATTGGCTTCTCTGGATTCTTTGAGAAAAGGACGTTATTTGTAGGGATTGAAAAACTTCTATCAAGAAAAAAATTCCAGAAAAAACTTTGCACATAACCTTATTTCCTATTTGTTTCTGAAATTACTGTATGCCCAAAGCACATAACCATCATCAAAACAGTGTACCTGTACTTAGTTAATTAACCAATCATGGTTGTGAGATGAATGATTATGTAGGTATTTTACTTAAATGATATGTGCAGTAATGCACAATTAGTGTTAATGTAAAATTAGTTTGACATCATGAATGTTGGAGATTCGTATTCTCACATAATATGGGTATTGCCACTGTTTCATAGTTTTCTGTGAATTCCAGTAATCAGTATTTTTCTGTAGTCTGAAAAAAAAACCTCCTTTGATAAATCTACTAATGTATAAAGCTGTAATAAACATACTGGTTTCATTACTTTTGAAGGTGTTGTTTCAAAGCAGACTTGTAGCTATAAGAATTTTTACTATTAAATTATAATTCAGTGTTCTTTTTATTTGTCATATAGCATTATGCCAGTATATACAGGCCTCTAAAGCCCAAGATGGTGGTGGCCGTTTCATTTCAAGTTCTGCAGAAGGTAAAACAAAAACAGGGAAAAAGCATCAACTCTTTGATTCATATGAATACTTTTTTTCTAGCGTTTCTGTCTGTGGACAATTTTGTACCTTTTTAGATTTCCCTTCACAGCTGATTTCTGTAACAGATGATGGATTCCAGACTTAAATACCAAATCTGCTATTGGAATTGGTCTTATGTGCATTTACACTTCTTGCTTAATATTTGCTTCTCTTACCTATATGTGCGTTTCCTAAATTAATTTTGAAATGAGCTTTGATTTTGGTGAATATAAAAATGCATATTCATAATACTTTTCTGAAACAGATGAAGCCAATAAAGTTGGTGGGCTTCTACTTAGTTAACGGAAAGGCACAGATAGATAATTGTATGCAAGACACTACAGTGCTATAACCTCGCTCTTCTTCTTCTCTCTTGCTAATCACTATTTTGCATTTCCTGTTTCTCTGAAAGGAATCATTTCAACTTAATACTTTTACTGCTTAATAATATGCTTTCTGGCATCTAGACAAAAGAGCTTGGGGTGAAAATATTGTGATTCACTTGATTTTTTTGTTTTCATTTTTCAGGTGAAAATTTTGAACAAACCCCATTAAGACGCACATTCAAGTCCAAAGTTCTTGCTCGGTATCCTGAAAATGTTGAGTGGAACCCCTTTGATCAGGATGCAGTGGGAATGGTTTGTAGCTTGTCATGCTCTTAATTTTCCTTCTTGTACTGCAATAGCCTGAAACAGACATACAGCCCAATCCTGCCTAAGGATCTGCCGGGCGGCCGAGGCCACCTGCTGGATCCTGTGCACTGCTGCGGGCAGCCTCCCACTCGGCGGAAAGTCTCCTCTGGGAAGGGGACACTCGTCCCCTTCCCCGAGTGTAAATAGCGCTGGGGGCAATCTGCCTCCTCAGAATTCTATCAGCTATTTTGCTGATGGAAGTCGGAGGAGGCCATGTAACGGCCCAGCCGCGCGGCGGGAGACAGGATGGCCGTCCTCCGTTGCCCCCGATCCGCCCCGCTGCCCGCTGGATATTACCTGGGTCCAGCAGCGGTCCTCCAGGCGCTCGGGCGGCAGAGCAGGGGAGGCTGGCCTTGCGCCGGCCTTCCCTGCTCACAAGTCGTCAAAAGTGCCTCACGGCACTTTTACGACTGCTTCGGGTGGCAGAACGCTTGTTCCGCTACCCAACATAGCACTAGGATTGCACTGATAATGACCTAGTTCAGAGGTAACAGGAAACCATGTTTTCATGCTATGTGAACAAGTGTTAAGTCTGAACTTCAAATGCAGTTTACTTCAGTTAGGGAAAACAAACCAGGATAAAAATGTGGTTTCATATCCTGGTTTGTTCCCTAACTGTGACTTGAAGTAGTTTGAGTTCTTACATAATGTGGAACTGTAGTTTACTTCATAGCAGAAGTAAAGACTTTTACTCTCCTTTTCCTTTTTTTGTGAGATAGGAGATATGCAAGGCCATGACTTCTACAGCTATGTTCAGTAAGCAGGAAACTATGATTTCCTGTTACAGCTGAATCAGGCCAACATTTCCCACAGTGTGTACCTCTTGATGTTCTTCTAGTCCTCCCTTGCACACAGATGCAAATTATTTATGGCCCAATCCTATGGGCCGTTTACTTCGCCAGAATGTGTGTTCTGGTGGTGTAAACAGCTTTATGGCTGTTACAAACACAGAAATGCCAGTACGTGCAGCCTGGACACTGCCAGAAGTGGCCAGGTCTGCACGAAGACGGACATTGGCAGAAGCGTCGTTACAGGGGGGCGGTGGGTCCCAAGTGACGGGTCGCGAAGTGGCGGGGGGTTGTACTTGTCGCCGGATCCGTTGCCCCCTCCGCCACTTTTTTGTCTTTGTGCAGCCGTTCTCGGCTGCAAGTTTGACCCTCCTGCCCGCCTGGGTGCTGTTGGGCTCCAAAAAGGGGACGAAAAGCAATGGTGTGTGTGTCTCCGCGCCATGGTGGCGCGCGAAAATGACGTCACGCCCCCCAGGGGCAGGGCGTGTTGCATCCCGTGGGGGGCATATGGCGTCCCGTGGGGGGTGTTGCGGCAGCGGCCCCCACAGGGGGGGTATACGAACGCTACTGGACACCAGACACTTGCTGCCAATGGTAAGATCGCACAGGAGTCAGGAGGGAGGCAGGGATGGGGTGGAATGGGGTTGGGGTGGGCAGAACAGGGAGGCAATGGGGGTGAGGAGGAGGGCGGATTGGGCCCAGGATGGGGGTGGGTTCGGTTGTGGCAATGCCCGCTGAATCCTAACCCCCTTCTTGGGCCTGATCCATCTTCACCAGTCAATGCAGATGTGCGCCAGTGATATCGCTGTTGAGCCATGGTGGCAGTGGGGGCTTACCCCCTGGAGTAAGAAACTCCCTTGTGGGCTACAGCAGGTGTTATGTTGGTGCTGCTGCACTGCCACATGGGGGAGTTAGGTAGGATTGGGCTGTTAGCCTCAGAATTTGAGTAACTTAGGGATAAACTAGCTGTGATGGCAGCAGATCTGTATATGTAAGCACTATATGTACAGTATATTTAAAATCTATCTTGATTGCATAGAAGGTGGAAGAGTCTATGTTAATGCAAAAAGGTCATGTGGATGAGGAGTATAGTACCCTTTCACACCCCACACTTTATTTCCTTGAAATCTGTCCTTCTAGAAACGTTTCTCCTCAGCTAAGCTCTGGAAATGTGCTTGACTGGTAGGGCTGAAGGACAGAAAGATTAGCCACAAGAGGTGAGGGTTTTTCACTCCTCACCTACATATCACTTTTGCTGTTAAAACAGACCCACCCTACGGCTTTCTATGTGATTGGGCGCCCAATCCTATTCCATACCACCAGCACTGATGCAGCCACTCCAAAAAAGGCGCACACTGCATCCTGTGGTGGGGGAGGTGATTCAAATGTTTTTAACTTACTTACCTCTGCATAAGCCCTTGGGCCATGTATGGGTCTCATCGGACATATGCTACCTATTTTGGTGGCATGTGTCTGAGGAAGGAAAAGGGGCAGGGAGGCTTTTGAAAGAGGGGATAAGACCTGGTATGCGCCATTGTTGCTGGATCCACCCCCTTCCTCCTCCTCCCTGCCCACAGTTCACCCTCCACAGCAGCTGGCCTGCTCCAGAGCAGGTCATCAGCTGTGGCAGTGGCTCAAAATGGCTGCCAATGGTGCTTTGTGCATGCTGCCATATGGTTTGTTATGACAGTGGAACTAGCCTAATAGGATTGGGCTGTGGGACAAATTTGTGTTAAATTAAAGGATTGATCATTATCATCATGTCTAGTTTAGACCATTATACTTGGGCAAGAGTGAGGACTGGATGAGGCATGTCCCTCTATTGGAGTATTGTTCTCCACAATGACATCACAAGATACCTTGTGGCTGCATAATTTATATTTACAACTCTGGACAGTGGTTCATCTGTGATGTTGGGTCAGCAAAAAGACATTTAAAATTTTATGGGAAGACAGTTTGGATCTTTGAGTATGTTCCTCATATTTGTGAGGACAGAAGCATTCTGGAGTATTTGAGTGTGCACCTCTGTACCCGTGTGGAAAAAGAAATTGCCAAGCAATTGATTAATGTAGTGCATCTCACTGGGCACAGTCCACCGGAATTCATTTCAGTAGAGCCCATGTAGAAGATGTTCTTGATGAATTTCCCCCATTGTTTAATTACAGCCCAATCCTATCCAGGATTGGGCTGTACTATGGAGCCCATTACAACAGTGGAAGTGAGTTCCGCTGTTGTAAAATGGCTGCTGATGGAGCACAGATGCAGCAAAGCGGCAACTCCGCTGCTAGATCCTGACGCGCCCGCTGTGGGGTGGGGAGGGAGTAGGGAAGGGGCAAAACTGAGTGGAGAGGGGGAGGAACGGGCGAAGGGAGGTGGTGGGAGGGGGTGGATCTAGTGGCAATGATGTGCACCAGATCCTATCCCCTCTTTTTCAAACCTTCCCACCGCTTTCTTCTTCTCAGACTTATGCCAGCTAAAGAGCTGGTGCAGGTCCAAGGAGACCCATTGTAGAGTTGGAGGCTCACGGAGGGGTAGGGGTAAATAATTCCCCTTTCCCCTTCAATGCCTCCTGATCTCTCCCCCCCCCCCCCGATACAGCATGCACCTTTTTGGTGCACCTGCACTGGTGAGGCGTAAGGATAGGATCGAGATCTTTGTCTATTATCTAAAAAGAGAACCGGGGAGATCCATCTGGGCAACTCTAAATCTGTCCTATTAAGGATGGATTATGCAATCAAAAAATCTGGTCTGCCTAAAGCAAATTTTCTATTCTGTAATATTCCAGTTTTATTATCAGACAAGACATTCACAGCCCAATCCTAAGTGCGCCGCCCAATCGTGGTGCACCTCCTGTGCTGGCGGTGCGTCTCCTGCACTGGCGCTGACTGCCATAAAGCAGTCAGCGCCAGTTGCAAAAGTCTCCCCGATAGCCTGCTGACCAGCGCACGTCTGGGACTACCTCCCCCCCTTGCAGGATGCAGTGTGCACTCTGGCCGTGTGGCTGCATTGGCGGGGAAGAGAAAGGATAGGGTAAAAACAATAATTTTGCACAGTTGAATCCTGTTTTTAAAGTTATTAATGTATTATTAAGATAGTTTTGGAAGACTTTTTTGTGAAAATTTTGATATCTTTGTACGTTTACTTAAATATTTTAAATGTTGTAATGTAAAACTTACAATCTATTAGGCTTTTTAAGATATTATCTTTGAAAGCAAAGTAGTGCTTATCATTGAGATTGCAATCTATAATGTTTGTTCAATCTTTTTTTCCAGCTATGTATGCCTAAGGGTCTATCTTTCAAGACACAAACTGATGCCAGAGAACCTCGGTTCCATTCGTTTATCATTACCCGTGAAGATGGCTCAAGGACATTTGGTTTTTCTCTCACATTTTATGAGGAAGTTACCAGCAAACAAATCTGTAGTGCAATGCAGACATTGTATCACATGCACAACGCGGAATATGATATTCTTCATACTCCACTTACAAATGACAAAGATAACTGTAGCACTATAGAAGACTGTAATGGCACCTCTGTATCAAAGCTGCAGCGGTTTAACTCGTATGATATTAGTAGAGACACGCTATATGTCTCTAAATGCATTTGTCTGATAACCCCAATGTCTTTCATGAAGGCATGTAGGAAAGTGCTTGAGCAACTTCACCAAGCTGTAACTTCACCTCAACCGCCACCATTACCTTTGGAAAGCTTTATCTACAACATACTCTATGAAGTTCCTCTTCCTCCAGCAGGGAGGTCTCTAAAATTTTCAGGAGTTTATGGACCAATTATATGCCAGAGACCAAGCACCAATGAATTGCCATTATTTGACTTTCCAGTTAAAGAGGTTTTTGAGTTACTTGGAGTGGAGAATATGGTTCAACTCTTCACCTGTGCTCTTTTGGAATTTCAGATACTGCTTTATTCACAGCGTGAGTGATTTTTTTTTTGTAGATTATAGTTAGGCATAATAGAGATTAAATTGTTACTATTAAAGGAAGATAAATATCTTAGTGGGAAAAATAAGTGTTTTTTGAAACTCTCAATTAATGGGGAAAATGAGGGTTCAAAAGCACCTACTGCACTTATTGAAACCCATGTTTAAGATTTTTTTGTTTTGGTATTGTATAATAAGCTAATGGCCCACTTTGAAAAGGATAGGCTATCTATCTTCTGTCTTCTCTTATGAAATACAGTGAACTAGTGATTTAATGGACCTCAATTTAAAAGACTTCAGAAATAATGGACATTGTTCACTTCTTTTAAACTAGTCATGTTTTCCGCATGTGGTGACATGTAGTGTGTGCATTGTCCTAAATGCATTTGGATTTAACAGATTTTCAACATTAAGGAAGCAGCTGTTCCAAGAGTAAGCAAGGCAGAAGCATCGGGTCCCGGGTGACTAGTGGGGGGAGGAGGTGGGGACAATCGTGCTGTATCAGCGGTGACAGGAACAAAGGGCGGGTGGGCGGTGGCAAAGAAACAGGCGAGCAGTTTGGCCCGCCCACCCTGCACCTTGGAAGCCTTTCCAGTGGTGGCGGCATGTCAGTCAGTGACATCACAGGGGCGGCACTTTGTATGCTGCCCTTCCCCCATGCAAGGCATGGGTGTTTTCCAAAAGCTAGCTGCAAATATGCCAGCGAGCAATTTTCAGCCAGAATTTTCAGGAAGGGCAATGATGGATTGGCATGTGTGACTCTTACTTCTTCATTCCCATCATGCTGAAATCCTATTTATGAATTCCCTTCCTGTGAATAAAGTTATGAAATGCAAATATCGTTATTTTCCTTTAGGATGTAGGAATTGTGGCCAAAGGCAGGAATTGTGGCCATTGAGAATGATGACCAAATTTGCATGTGTACATTCATCAGATTATACATACATTTGTTGACCTAGCTAGAGTTTGAGGTGTAAAAATGCTTGAACAAGTGTTTGTTGTCTAAGTATGCCTCACAACCTGATGTGTTGGGAAAGTAGATAAAGATTATCAAGTAGTCAAGTGGCAATGACAGGGAGAATGGGACAGGGCTATTTCTCTGCCTTTAAATGATCCTTTTTGTTTTGTGTTTGCTCTCTTAAAAACATTCCACAGTAAGAAAATATTTTACCAATTTGCAAACCCGCAATGTCACAGGATTTGGGGAGAAATGGGATGCTGTCTCCAGCACTTGCTTCAGTTTGAAATTCCCTGCAGCTTGAGGCTCCCTGCAAAGTGCTTAGTTTATCCATTGATATGTTAATTGCCTGACATTGACTAAGATAACGGACTCTGCTCACCTCTGTTAAAAAGAAAATGTGGAAGAGCTGATTGAAAATCTCAAGTCCTTTGAAATGAACTTTGAGTGACCCGATGTGAAGAGGCAGCTTTTCCGGGTCTTTGTTTTTGCCTAAATTTCTCTCCTTGCAAGCAAGAATATATGGTAATTAAAAGACTAATGTGACCCCTGCACTTGGGAGTGGCATGCACAGTTTGGGAGCCTCCTACCTAGGCTTTATTCTCACTGAGACTGTGTTTGATGAAGAAGGACCCTCTTTGTGTAGACAGTAGTCCAAGGCTGGAAGTACAGTAGGGCCCCTGTATCCACAGGGGATAGGTTCCTGCCCCCCCCCGTGGATACCAGGAACCTGCGGATAGGGGGAATGCTATCCCCACGGCCCCCTGCACACCCATTACCTTTTTTTTTCTTCATATTGCTGGTGCCAGGTCAGTGTGTTTCTTGCTTATGCTTATAGCATGCAGCATAGCGACGAAGCAGGCAAGGAGCCTGCATGCTAGAGAGGTTCCGTTAAACCTACTTGTCACTCCCAAGAATCATCAAGTACTTCACCTGAAGCAATAATGTATTCCAAAATGGCAGATGAGTGTGCACACAACCTCTTCTCAGGGAAAAATATCTTAAATTTGATATTTCTTGAATTCTGTTTATTAATTTTCTTAAGACTGGAGCACATGGCTATCAATTGGACCTGAGTGCACAAGAATTCAAAGAGCTAAGGCTAATTAAAGCATAGTCAGGACTGAAACTGGATGCCTTTAGTGAAGTACAATAAAGATGCAAGTTCTTGGGTATCCTGCCATACTATATATATAATGGAGAGTAGTACTAAACTGAAGTGTTATATAAAGGGCAGGAATTTTATTCTAATGCAGGCAGCTCTCAATTTATGTGGAGGTTACGATACTGGAAAATGGCATGTACTATATATTGAAACAGCGTAAATTAAAACTGCTTTTTCCATAAAAACAATGGGATTGGTATAGGTTAGGGAAGGGGTCTCCAAACCTTTCAGCCCGAGGGCCACATTGTATATCTGACACTGTGTCGAGAGCCGGAAAAATAAATACATTTAAATCTATCAATAATAAATAAATATACCGGTATTAGAGATGGAACTTGAATGAATGAATAACGTTTACTTGGATTCTTTTTGTGCTCAGCATATGATTCTTTTTGTACTCAGCATATTAAAAAAAGCAGAAAGAAAAAAGAGAAAATAGTACCTTCTTTCAGAATGAGATTTAGCCTCCTCCGGTCTGCAGGAGGTTTTCTTGGGCTGTGGGCAAGCTGTGGAAGTGCTGGTTCTGGCAGTGCTCAGTGGTGGTTCCAGTGGCCTCCCAGTCCTTGCTCTCCCAAGCGCTCCCAGAAGTGCTCGCCTGGAAGCTTCATTTCAGCGCGTGGCGCACAGAAAGAGCGCAATGTGCTCCGAGAAGTGTTCAGCTGGACGCTTCCAGCGCATGGGGCACAGAAAGAGTGGAATGAAGTGCCGTCCAGCACCGTCACGCCTAACAGCTGACAGATATATATCTATACCTATATATAACAGCTGTAGCTGTAGGCTCAGAGGATCAAAGGGAGCCTGACGCGCCTAACAGCTGATTGGTGGAAAGCTGAAATTGAAGAAAAATCAGTTGCAAAGCGAAGAGGTCCGCACTTTCCTTTCCCTCCTTTTACGTTGCGCTCTCTCCTGGGTGGCTCAATAATGTTTCTGCAAGCCGGATGTGGCCCACGGGCCGTAGTTTGGAGACCCCTGGGTTGGGGCAAGAGTCAGCAAACACATTGAGGACTGGCAATTACGGATGGAGGCTACTGGGAGTGGGACAGTGAGGCTGCTGATGTCAATACTGAGATAATTTGTTGTCAGGGGAAAAGTCATTTAACGCTCATGCTGATGACTAGTGACTTCTGCTTGCCCATGATGGCATAGGGGAAGGGTTGAGGAGGGAGGCTACTGGGAGTGGATACTGGTGTTGATGGCTGAGAAAGCAATGAAGAAAACAAAGATGCCAGTAAGAAAACTAGAAAGTGGTATCTCCTGCTTTTAGAGGAGACACCCCCCCCCCAGAAACTGCCAGCATCTAATGGGGTTGCTTGTTATTAACTAATTAGCAGCTAATTGACTGTGTTATTTTGAAGATTGCCAGCATAAATTAGTCTTCTGGTATTGATTTGCAAATCATGCTACAGTATTTTGAAAACATGCAAATTAAGACTGCGTTAATCGAGAACTGTCTGTGCTATGTTTGGAAAATTTTTTAAAAGCACCACTGTACCGTTTCATTTTTAGATCATATTGATAGTCTAAGATAGCATTTTTATCATTGATTATGAAAAATACATTAAGACGAACCTTTGATTATGAAAATACTTTAAGATGAACCTTTTTCTTCTGTGGATAAAGTGTTTTACAATGAAAGATATAGTGTGCTTGCAAACCTTCTGTACCTATCTAAAATACTTTTGTGAATCAGTGATAGGTAATTGGGAGAGTAATTAAATAAACTTTCAGTGAAGAAAATGTACAGTATAAGTAATAAGATGACACTGAATCAACATTCAATTTCCCCATTAATTCATATTTGTGTTTAGGAATTATGTTGTAGTTATAACTTGGCATGTTAAAAATTATGACATTTCAGCTGCAAGTTCATGCCCACATTTTCAAACGAGATAATCATTCCTTGCCAAAACTGTCAATCCAGTTTATAAAAACAGTGCTTTTAAAAATGGTAATGGTAATACAGTGGGGTTTTGTTATTTTCGGATTCTGCTTCTGTGGATCCCAGTATCCGCAGAAGCATCCCACAAATAACGGGGTCCAGCATCCAGTGGCCCATTTACTCAGTATGGAGGCCTCTGGAGACCCGTTCCACATCGATGCCGGCCTGGAAAGGCCTGCAGAGACCTCCATGGGCCTCTGTAAGCCTCTCTGATGTGATTTTAAAAGTGACTTCTGATCAAACAGAAGTCACTTTAAATCATGTTGGAGAGGCTTACAGAGGCCCGTGGCAGCCTCTGGAGGCCTTTCCAGGCTGGTGCTGACATGGAACGGGCCTCCGGAGGCCTCCGCAGTGAATAAATGGGCCATTGTGTGCTGGACTCCAGCATTTGCAGATCCTCACTATTTGTGTGTGTGTGTGTGTGTGTGTGTGTGTGTGTGTGTGTGTGTGTGTGTGTGTAACGGATCCCCCGCGGATAGCGCGGGCCCACTGTATATATAATCATAGGTTAGGTTAGATTGGGATAAAATAGCCTGGCCTGGGTTTTCTTCTAGGTTTAGTTCTTTTTTTTTCCACCTTGAATGTATCTCACCGGTATTTTAAAGTTTTTTTTTCCAAAATAAAGCCAGGATGTGACTGGTTTAATTCCTACCTCCATAGGGGCTCAAAATACCTTTAAGGCTTGAGAATGTATTCACTGGCTCTCTTGATCAGTTAAGCCAAGTGAAGCTTTTGGTAGTTATTTGAACTGAACCAATGACTGTCCATGAGGTTCTTGTGGTGGTGTTGTATACAGAGTTTGTAACGACTAGTCTGTTACAGGTTATTAGAAGTGATTTAAATAATGTGTCAATAAACCACCTATGTGCACTTTTGCAATGATTTGATATAATTATATTAAAATGTTGTAATTAAGAGCACAATCCAATACACTCTGAGCATAGTGACTACCTGTGGAGGATTCCTAATTGTTAAATAGAGTTGTTTCCCCCTCTTCTCCTGCCTTTGCACTTAGTACAATGGGTTGTTAGAGGGAACAGGAGGTTGATATGTGCCTCACATATCCAGCTGTCATCAGTGCAAGTTACTCTCAAAATGAAATACTTTGTTTTCTGTATTTTGTC
Organism: Plestiodon gilberti rubricaudatus; assembly: GCA_026170595.1. Classification (NCBI taxonomy): domain Eukaryota; kingdom Metazoa; phylum Chordata; class Lepidosauria; order Squamata; family Scincidae; genus Plestiodon; species Plestiodon gilberti. The sequence goes on along the minus strand of JANXHW010000001.1, from coordinate 230,552,357 downwards.
TTGTAGAGGAATTTGGTTCTGTTTTACCTTTAATAGAGAAACAAAAATACCTGATCTCTTTTGCATCTATATTTTGCAATGCCATGTATTCATGACCTAGTGCTCCATGCACTGGCGTCGCTCTAGGTGGGGCGAAGGCTGAGCTCTAAGTTCCGCTGTGCTCCGACCCACCATTACACACCTGTACGAGGCGGTCCCACCCCCTCAGAGCCTTTCAGGGCAGTGATAGCAACGAGCAGGGAGTCCTGCGCGTTGCTTTCGCTGCCCTGAAAGGCCCCGAAGGCAAGGGAGCGGGGCCGCCTCATACGGGAGTGTAACGGTGGGTCGGAGCGCAGCGGAACTTAGAGCTCCGCCCCACCTAGAGCGACGCCACTGGCTCCATGAACTAAGCTTCTAGATTTGCACTGTTTTCACTTGTTTCAGATTTGAGGTAGTTCTCAAGAGAGTTCTCTTTCTAACTGTTCTGCTTTTTAGATTACCAGAGACTGATGACTGTGGCAGAGACAATTACAGCGCTGATGTTCCCGTTTCAGTGGCAGCATGTGTATGTTCCCATCCTTCCAGCCTCTCTCCTACATTTTTTAGATGCTCCTGTCCCTTATTTGATGGGCTTGCACTCTAATGGACTAGATGACAGGTCTAAGCTGGAACTCCCCCAAGAGGTGAGAAAGTTTGATTAGAACTGTATGTAGAAATATAGCTTTATCTACCTCATTTCTGGCATCTGAGATTTCACCAGGCATCATCCACACACTTTCAATCATATCATTGCAGCAATAAAGACTAGAAACTTGCTTTAAAAATTAAATCTGAGCTTCTCAGGATGTTGAATCTTTGCCTAAGAACAAATGCCCAGACATACACAATCCTGTTCATAGGTGCCACGGAGTTCAATTTGAGCCAACAACTTGAGAAGATAGTGTCTGCTTAAGGTACCCTTTGCCTGTAGACGTTTCCTAGCAATCTTCTGTTGCTAGGATTATTAGGCAGTTATAGAAATAACACAGTTGCATGGGCTTTTTTGTCTGCTTCTCGATGTGTTTCCTTTCTCTGAGAGCAGAGAAGTGTGTGGATATTGTGCATTGCTGTCTTGTACATTTGTGGATATTGTGCATTTGCTAGACAGAAAGTGTATGGATATTGTGCATTTGCTGAACAGAAAAGAAGAAATTGCCTTCATGGATAAGATCTGGACTCCCACGCTGAGTAAAGTGCAAAGACAGTCTAACAGCGCAATCCTATCCAATTTATGCTGCCGGCTGAGCTCTGCTCAATCCTATCCAACTTATGCCACCGGTGTAACCAGCAGTGCAGCGAGAACGGGAGGCCCCAGAACAGAAAGGGGATTCAAATCCCCTCCAAAAGGGGAATTCAAAGGGGATTTGAATCCCCTTTCTGTTCTGGGGCCTCCTGTTCTTGCTGCACTGCTGGTTACACCGGTGGCATAAATTGGATAGGATTGAGCAGAGCTTAGCTGGTAGCATAAATTGGATAGGATTGCGCTGTAAATTAGGTGCAGTAGCAAGGTTACTTGAGGTTAATTGATGAGAACTGGTTTGCTGGGTGTTTACAAGCTCCAGCTGATGGGCAGACTTTTTTTCCTTCTTAAACCATCTGACTGCAGGGCATAGCTTCAACAGCTACTGCAGCCTGCCAGCCTACTACCTGAGGAAGTCTGGGACAAGCCAGACGAAACGTATTTTTAGCATTTTAGTATTTAGTAGTTTAATGTTTTTAACGCTTTTAAGTGTGAACTTTTAAAGTTTTTTAAATTATAAACATTTTTATACAGCCATGCCTTTTAATCCTGTAAATATTATCCATTCATCTATGATCATTGCTGGCCATGAACATTTTAAATCCTAATTGCTGTCTTTTCTTAATATATATAATTTTCATAGATTTCCTTGTCTCATGTTGACTTGAGAAATGCATACCTGTCTCTTTTTTGTTTTAGACCAGAAGTTCTTGTGACCCACCACTTGGAGAAGGGGCAGGTCGCTACCCCCTTAAGGGGAGTGGCGACCTGCAATGGCGGAGGCAGCAATCCAGGGATCATGCCGCTGCCGAGGACAAAAGGGGTATTTTTAGACTTACTGGGGGTTGGATGTCCTCAAGCCTCCGAACGGCTCCAGGAGGCGATTAAAGCCCACTTTTGGTTTACTTCCTGGTTTCCCCGAAAACCAGGAGCTATTCGGAGGCTTGGGGAAGCCCACTGGGGGGGTGGCATGCCCTCCGCACCCTCGAAAGGATGGCTTGATCCGCAGTGATCCCCGGATCACTGCCACCGCTATCGCCCTGCTCCTGCAAGCACTCAAAGTTCACCCCTACTCATGGGGAGAACTTTCAGAAACGCTGTTTTAGACAATCTAAAACTCTCATGGCCAGCAATTATATTCAAAGATTTATAAACTGGATTAAAAGCCATGTATCTCCAGGAGAAAAATTATTAATGTTTTAAAAACAAGTTGCTAGGTTAAAAACAACCAGCTAAAAGCAAAACAAACAGGTTTAAAAACACTATAATACAAATACAACGTTTTACCCAAGTCTATGGGCGTCTTCAGGTAAAAGAAGAAAGAGCCTGACCGGCTGTAAAAGATGTTAACCCTCAGACGAAACAGCCAGCATTATAAAGGCATGGCATGCAACTAGAGGTAACAATTAACACCTGTAGTAAGACGTGTGCTGGTACCAGAGGTAATGGAAGGCAGCAATGATCTACATTAACCCCTTAATACTATCAAACTGCCACCAGTCTGCTGTAACAGTTCCAGGGATACTGGAAGGCCAGAAATGACCGAGATTAACCCCTTCTGTCCTCCAAAGTTGCCACGGACACCGTGGCACCTTATAATTTAAGGCGGGTGTCCAGATTTTATCTACAAAAGTCCATTCCTGTTTCCTGTTCAGTCAACTGTTATTTCTTTTGTTGTGCTTACATATCTCAATTGCCTCATAATTCACTCTTTGCCTATATCCATATTCCTGCTCTAACATCCTCGTGCCATCAATATTAATTGAATGTCCGGTATCTGCGGCATGTTCACATTCGCAAAGCACTCTGTATACCCCTGGAGTTGACAACCTGGGTCTGGGGAGTCCTTTGGGTTTCTTAAACGTTGCGACACTTTTTTGGTGGGTTTGAAAATTGTTCTTATGTCATATTGATTGAGAAAACTGGCAATTTTGTCAGTTGTTCCTTGCACAAATGGTAGACATAGAAGACTTTCTTTCCCCTTCCATCAAAGTCACCTCTTTTTCCTTAGTTAGTTAGTGCATACCTGTCTCTTTGTCAGAGTGTAGTGCTCTTTTGGGAAATGCTAATTATTTTCTTTCCTGTGTTTCAAGTGGAACTGAAAGGAAAGGAATATGTTTATCTGCTCTTCATCCATTGTGACCAAGCATTATGCTATTATTTGAGAACATAATCTGACATTTAACAGGGAGTCAAGAAAGCATCATTTAATTTTACATGGTATCTAGAGTAAGTTCTTTGGGGCAGAGATTTGTCTTGTCATTTTTTTGTAAAATATATATACTGTAAATGTATACCAACTAAAATTTCCAGACACTATACAAAAATTAAAAATGCAAGCATATTACACATCCAATTTATCTTTTCAAATTGTCATTTCACTCATGATTACTTTTATCTCTCTTGACTTTAATTTCCAGGCAAATTTGTGTTTTGTAGACATAGACAACCACTATGTTGAGTTGCCAGAAGACTTGCCTCAATTTCCAAATAAACTTGAATTCATTCAGGAAGTTTCTGAGGTCCTTATGGCTTTTGGGATTCCACCTGAGGGAAATTTACATTGTAGTGAAAGTGCCTCCAAAATGAAGAGCCTCAGGACATGTGACTTAGTCTCTGATAAGAGAAATGGGAATATAGCAGGATCACCTTTAAATTCTTATGATCTATTAAAAGAAAATGAGACCATAGCAAGACTTCAAGCACTTGTCAAAAGAACAGGCGTGAGCCTAGAAAAGGTAAGTTATATACTACTCCTGGGAACTTCATGATGGATCAAGGAAATGACTGATTGTTTGGGGATTTTGGCCTGAATTGATATTACAGTAAGAACATACGAACAGCCCTGCTGGATCATGCCAAGGGACATCTAGTCCAGCTTCCTGTATCTCACAATGGCCCAGCAGATGCCTCTAGGAGCACTCAAGACAACATGATACCTGTATCCTGTTGTCACTCCCTTGCATCTGACATTCAGAGATAGGCTACCTCTAAAAACCAGAGGTTGCATATAGTAATCATGGTTGGTAACCTGTGTTGGACTTTTCCAGCATCTGTCCAATCCCCTTTTAAAGGCATCTAGTAAGCAGATCTCGATGTTCAACATCTCTTAATAACAGATGTTGTCTGTACACAGAACGAATCATCTCCGGGATTCAGGTTATAAAATGGCTTTATAAAATGTAACAACTGTATGCTACTGATGATTTCAAAAGTCAAATCAAACACGTGTGTATAAGCACCTTTAAAATTCTACAATAAAATACAATCAAACATTTTAAAAAGGCTTCTTTTGCATGACGTTTCGTTCATTTCCCATGAACTTTATCAAATGCAGACACTGCCTTAGTAGACAGGAAGATGGAAACGTAATCTCCATCTTCCTGTCTACTGAGGCAGTGTCAGCATTTGATAAAGTTCATGGGAAATGAATGAAACGTCATGCGAAAGAAGCCTTTTTAAAATGTTTGATTGTATTTTATTGTAGAATTTTAAAGGTGCTTATACACATACGTGTTTGATTTGACTTTTGAAATCATCAGTAGCATACAGTTGTTACATTTTATAAAGCCATTTTATAACCTGAATCCCGGAGATGATTCGTTCTGTGTACATCATAACCGGTTATAACAGTCTTCGATCCTTTTTAGATGTTGTCTGCTTCTTTAAAACTAGTCATTTATATATTGTGCATGTCCATGTGCATTGTCCTAAGTACATTCAGATTTAACGAACTTTTGGTATTAACAGACACCCTTTCCCCCATTAGTCCATTAAATTGAAGGTTCACTCAGCTACTTAGCTCTAATCCCCATTTTGTTGCATGCCTAAACCTAATCGCTAAACCTGTACAATTTTATTTTTATTTATTTTTTCACATTTTTATACCGCCCTTCCTCCAAGGAGCTCAGAGTGGTGTACATATTTCCTCCCCTCCTTTTCTTTGTCCTCACAACAACCCTGTGAGGTAGGTGGGGCTGAGAGATAGTGACTGGCCCAAGGTCACCCAGGAAGCTTCGTAGCTGAGCGGGGATTTAAACCTGGATCTTCCAGGTCTAAGTCCGACTCCCAAACCACTACACCATCCTGCCCCTGCACAATCCGAAGAAAGGTTTTCTTGCTGTCGAGATAATGATTTTTTTTAATATGCAGGTATGTGGCTATTAAGCTTTCAGAGATATAAGTTTAGCTCTTCTACTAGTTTTTGTTCTAATGCTTCAGTATGACTTTAATGACTGTTGCTTAAATTGTGGCTTTAAAGGTAGTGTTCTTGCCTTTCTGATGGGTTTATCTGCCTAGATTTTTTTCCATTTGTTGCACTGTTTGAACTGTAGTAGAGCAGTGGTCTTCAACCAGTGGACTTCAATCCGAAGGTCCAGCAGGAGACATTTTTCCCCTTAAGGGGAGTGGTGACTCAGTGGTGAAGTCAGGACTTCCGGGTTCGCGCTGCTGCCTAAGTAAGAAAAGAGGTTTTTGGACTTACCAGTTGGCAGCGACAGCTGGAGACGTTGCACAACCTGGGTTCTTGTTGCTGCTGCAGATGGGCAAGTCCCAAAACTCATTTTTTTACTTAGGTGGCAGCACCGCAAACCCAGAAGTGACGTCGCCACTGTCACTGCCAAGTCACGACGACTTACAGCGACCTTTGGGTAAAGGTTGAAGATCACTGCTGTAGAGACATTCAGTTGGGGCTAGTCCAGATGAAGAAACATGAAAGTATTACATCGAGCAGCACCTTGGAGGGGTGGTGGTGATGAACTGAGGAGTGCCCCCCATCTATTTGCCACCCTTCTCCAGCCTGCTACAGGCACGGTCAGGTTGCTAGGATTTCAGGGGGGTATTAGCTTCCAAGACCAGCCCTGCTGTAGTAGCAGGCAACAGAGTTTTGGTAAAGCTTTTAGTTGACCATGCTAAAATAACTCACCCTTTCAAAATGACTTAATGGTATGTGTTACTAGCCTATCAGTCACTAGGACATAACAAGACAACATGACACAGGCATCTTCTCCTTGGCTAAGTACATTTAGCAGGAAGGCTTGATAGAGAGTGGTGCCCACATTGTCTGTCTTATGACAACAGCTTCTTCCTGCTACCTTGGGAAAAAGGAACACTTTGCATATCTGTAAATTCCCATTCTCTGAGGAGAAAGAAGTAGTTGCCGTACCTGACTTTTTGAACCAAGTAACTTAATTCTAAGATCTTGGAGGTTAGAAAATTTCAGCGTTCAAGGTGTCTTTTTATCATGGCCCCTTTAATTTTAGCCAAGAGGAGATGCTAAACCAGATGTGATGACTGCCTGCCACCTCTGATAATTTACTGGAAATATTTTTCCCTTTCTACTTGGTGATATGACAACACAGCACCATTTTGTCAGATCTTGTAAATCCAGCAAATGTTCATTATTGACATGGCTCAGATCTGGATGTCCTGACTTCCTCATAAGTTTCTTCTCCCAAATACAGATCACTATATTAGTTTCCATTTCTTTACAGCTTGAAGTTCGGGATGAGACTAGTAGCAAGAAGGATCTCAAAGTGCAATGTGATGAAGAAGAGCTCAAGGTTTATCAACTCAACATTCATGTACGGGAAGTTTTTGCTAATCGTTTCACTCAGATGTTTGCGGATTATGAAGTATTTGTTATTCAGCCCAGTCAAGACAAAGAGTCGTGGTTTACCAATAGGGAGCAGATGCAGAACTTTGATAAAGTGAGTATGAAAATGGAGACCATGGAAGGCAGTGGGGGGATCCATGTACAAGAAGGGAGAGAGGGGAAGGAGACTGTACCAGTCTTTCAAAGCATGAAGGAACATGATGTCTGAACTGAGCCACAGGAAAAATGCATGTTTTGTAAAGTAGCCATTAATAACCAAAATTAGAGTTATTTTTGTGTGATGTGTGATAATTTGTCACAAGGACACCATATGATGATTAACACGTTGAAAAGTTTGGTGGACAATATGAATGTGGTGGTGTTTAACTCATATAACAATCAAACCATTATCTGTGTAAGCCAGAGGTTACTGAGATTCAAAAATAACCCTTTCTTTTAGATGGATGTCTGCTACTATCTTATCTGAGAGTGATGTTAGAACTTGTATAATGTGTGGTATTGTGGTAAATGGAAGCCCTTCAGCTCTACTGGAAGGAGAGGTGGGCTTCTGTTAGTCTGATCCTATTTCTGCTCACTTTCAGAGAGTGCAAAGAGGATCGGACAGCCAATTGAAGTGGCTCGGTATGCAGAGGACTGGAGGGGGGTAGTGGGCAGATGCGCGATACAGGGCACTCCTTGTCAGTTCACCACTCTCCCCCAACTCACTGCTTGATGTAGGCTTTTCAGTCAATGTCATGGGTGGACCAACCTATTGGGAAGCCTCTAGTTGTATGTAACATGTGACTGGCTTTGCTTAGTCAATTTTCATAGCTCCACCATCATGACTTTTGTCACCTGCATGGAAGGGCTTAGCCTTGGATAAGTATTAACAAGGCAGTATGGTTGGCACTTGTGCCTGTAGAATAATGAAGCTGTGTTTTGCTCACACCTGTGCATTGGTCAGGTCCATTTGCCTGACTAGCCAAGGGGGCTAGTCCAGGGGGCTGAGCTAGGGTTTTTTGCCATTGGAATAGCCAATGGAAAAGATAAAATCTTAATTCCTCAAAATCTTATAAAAAGGGGAAGCTAAATTGAGTTGCAGAGTTAACTACACATTATTGACACACTGCCCCCAGGAAGCAAACAAGAAAATTGCAGCTAAGTAAGTGATCCCAGCTAGGGAGAAGTCCAGGTAGCTTGTATTAGGATTTCACTTCATCTCTAATTTCAAATGCCTGCTTTTGCCTATCTGAACCTTGCTCATTTACCTTTTTATAATTAACTATTTCTGCTTTTAAAGACTCATTAGCCTGGTTCATTCAGAACATGAGTGGAGGAATAGGGTCCTTGCTGTCTTAGAGGTTGCCCATGGGCTACAAGGCCTTGGGTGTATAGGTGCAGAGAGATTGGGGTTGGCCAGGTCAGTTGGCTCCCAAGACACTTCTTGAACAAGTGACTGGCTTCTGTGCTGAGGGAACCCCAGTAATTTGGTTTTCCCAAAGACAGGAGGAAGGGCATGGGCAGGTACCCCCCTTTTGAGTTTTTTATAGGTAGGCCTTACAGATAGGCAGACAATACACCTTGCAGCTCCTTCAACTCTAAGCACTGAACAAAAGTGTTAGATGAATTTAGAATCCAAGTCTTGGAAACTTACAGATAAACCAAAGATGGCCAAGTGGATAGCCCACAATATTCTTCTCTATGATCTCCAGACAAGGAAATAACTAGCTGCTCCTCAAGAAGTTGCAACTTTACTGATCTCTAAAGATATAAATATATTTAAAACCACTGAAGTTATGGAAGAGATTGGGATGTGTGGGAATTCACAAATATGGGAGAAATAGAAACGTGGTGTTCTTTTCCCTTTTCATTCACTAGGCATCATTCTTATCTGACCAGCCTGAACCCTATTTGCCATTCCTCTCAAGATTTTTGGAGACGCAGATGTTTGCTTCTTTTATTGACAACAAGATCATGTGCCATGATGATGATGATAAGGACCCTATTCTGAGAGTGTTTGATTCTAGAGTGGATAAAATTAGGCTGTTAAATGTTCGAACACCAACTTTGCGCACATCTATGTATCAAAAGTGCACTACTATTGATGAGGCTGGTAAGGTCTACCAAATACAATCTAAAAGGACTGTAATTGCGTTTGCTATTGAAATTGAGCTGATGCTCAAATAGAAACACATAAAGTGGAGGCTTTGAGAATTGCAGCATTAAAATAGCAATGACAAATGACAGTAGGATACATCTTTCAAATGGAAAGATGGAGGATTCACTGTTACTGTGAAGTGCAGTGCTGGAACAAAAACTTAAGTTATTTTCACATAATAAGTTATATATAATAATATACAGTATTTATATATACTTGGCATATTGGGCCAAGGAAGGGGGTTAGAATTCTGCAGATGTTGCTGCCGCTAAACCCGCCTACTTTGTAGGTTTTGTAGACCCAACCTGCCCTTATCCCTGCCCCATCTCCTCCGTGTTCCACCCACTCCCCACCCCATTCTGCCCCCTCCCAGCCCCTGCATGGTCTTACCTGAGGTGGTGGGTATCTGTGATCCGTCGCCATGTGGACCTGACTGCTCGCTGCTTCTGGCAGCAGCCAAGCCACACTCTCTGGCGCTGTCACATTTGTGATGACCAGAAAGCGCATTATGCCAGTGGAACATGCGCTTAGGATTGGGCTCTGAGTACAGTACACATTTCTGACCTTAGGAAAGGATGCCTCCTATCTTTTTTTCTTATAGACAGGATTCTTCTCTTCCCCCTCATCTTTTAATTCTTCTGTTTTATTTCACAACTGAACATGAGACCATCACATCAGAATACTATGCTTTCAGATGTTTTTGTAATGATCTTATTTTTTTTTTACAGAGAAAGCTATTGAGCTAAGACTGGTAAAAATAGATCACACCGCAGTCCATCCCCATTTACTAGATATGAAGATTGGACAAGGAAAATATGAACCTGGATTTTTCCCTAAGCTTCAGTCTGATGTGCTTTCTACAGGACCAGCAAGCAACAAGTAAGCAAGCTATGTTTGGAAGATTCTATGTGTACCAAATCAAGCAATTTGAGGACCATGTATTTTTTTGAATTGGGCATTGGTGGTGACCTGCTGCTTGTTCCTGTCTTTAGTGGATCATGGGCAGCGCAATCCTGTGTAAGATACGGTGGCCGACCTAAAGGGCCGTTCACCGTATCCTATGTAGGTTCAGGGCTGCCCTGGAGAGGGCCTAGGATACGGCGTATCTCGCCACCGATATCCCCGCCCTCTCCAGGCCCTGGGGCAGCCAATGGCCACCTTCTCTCACCGCCTTCCCCCCGCCCCTGCCCCAGCCGGGGTAGAACTTACCTGTTCCAGTGGGCGCAGGGCCGGGCAGGAGCCTGGGTAAGGGCCATTGGCTGCCGCGCCAGTGGTCCTTACTTGCTGGGTGCCATAAACACGCTTTACGGTGCGTTTATGACACCCTGCATTGGGGGTGTGTGCACTCCCCCAGTGCTCTGTTTACACTGGATTGCGCTGTTAGAAGTAGAAACACTCAATAGATCTAATTACTTTAAAGAGGCATTCCTGTCCTCAACATATGATTGTACAGGCTACATGTGCTCTTATCACAACTAGTTCTTGGAACTGTAGACAAGAACTGCAAACAAAAAGATACATGAAACAAAGTACAAGTGATAAAACTATCAGAAAAAAGAAAATGTATTTTTCTTTGAAGACTGATCTTACCACCATGCTTTTCAAAAATTACTAGCAAAGCAAATTCTCAGCATTTGCCAGATTCAGCACTGTATATACGCTCATGGTTAAACCATGTGGTACCATTTTTGACATGCCTTACTACCGATTCCTATTGGTTACAGTCCAGAATAGCTATGCATGCACTTATTTCAATTTATGAGCTTGTTGACCTAAAAACAGTCCCAAGCATAATTTTTCTGGATCTGGTACTTCTGCTACATGGGTCATCTATCCATTCCTCAGAAGTTCTTGTCCGTTTTGAAAATCAGAAGGTTGACTAATATTATTTAGCTTCTTTTAACATGGCTGCCTGATTTATATTTATAGCCAGACATGACAATATAATGCACATACTTATGAATTCTACATGTGGCTAATGCCCTTTAGACACAGTTCCTTGTCTCTGAGATCAGTTCTCCAGAGGCCTAACTTGTTTAGGTCACATATATTCTGAAGCCTGTAAATCCTATTGGTAACACAGGCTCTCACTGGCTCTTACTTACAGTGCAATCCTGTGTAACCTTGCACCGGTGTAACAGTAGATGCACCAGTGTAAGTGCACTTATGCCAATGTAATTCCACTTACACTGGTGTATCTGCTGCTACACCGGTGCATCTACTGTTACACCGGTGCAGGGTTACACAGGATTGCACTGTTAGTGTCCTTGATTACTATGATTCTGGGCCTTCCCTTCTGCACCTAGTTGGGTGTCACATGCACGCACTTCTCCCACCTGTGCATGGGAAAATCCTACAGGAACTAAGGAACCCTGGGACTTGTACATCTTGAGATCATGTGAAATTGAGTGGCATTCCTCTTTGTCTCTGAAACTACAAGTCATGGAGTTTTCTGAACAAGCTCTCTCTCTCTCTCTCTCTCTCTCTCTCTCTGCTAGAAAAGGGCCTTGGCCATAGCTCATGTTAGGAATGTTGCCGGTTTGGCTCCAGAAAATATCACAACGTCTGGATACCGTTATATAGGTGCAGGGAAATAAGTTTGCATAAGCATTCTTGAGCATGATAAGTGTGCATGATAAGTGTGCAGCTGACTCTCCAGATCCAAGTAAAGTCCCTTTTCCCTCCTCATATGCTTGGACCCTGCCTAAAGAATACCATTTTTGATTTTGTAGATGGACCAAGCGAAATGCACCTGCACAGTGGAGGCGAAAAGACAGACAGAAACAGCACACAGAGCACCTTCGTCTTGATAATGATCAGAGAGAGGTGAACACTGTTTTGTAACAATATCCAATGTTAATACCTTTCCTTTTTGAAGAATGTTACCTGTCCATATGCACAAGATGCATTTTCCTCACTCAAAATGATCCAGATCATCTGATATAAACATATAAGCATCTGAAAAAGTCTCCAAATGCCTGGTTCACATAGGGGGAACAGTTTCACATTGGCTATGAATGGGGAAACCCCCCCCCCGACCTTTGGTATTTGTAACATTTTAGTTTTTTCCTCAATAAACAGGATATACTTGTGTGTCAGGTAAAACCAGAACTTCAAATATTAGAGTGCAGACGCTCAAAACTAGTCGGTGAATGAGTGCTCAGAGGATTATTGCAGTTGTCACTGTCCATCAAGAGATTATTACTTACTGTGAAAATACTCACAGTGACTCTGACTAATTCAGAGGAATCCTATAAAAGTAGAAAGCCAAAAAATCAATATTGTCACTTACATCAATTTTAGAAAAAAAAAATGTTTGTACGATCAGTGGGGAAGCAGTCATTCTTTTTCCAATTATAGGAAAAACTGAGTCCTAAGCTGCTAATTTTTTCCCCAAAATAATATTGTGTTGCATGTAGATGCATGAATTTTACATGTTTTGTTTTAAATTTCTGTTAATTATGTTGTATTATTATTCTTTCTCACTTTGGAATGTCACGTTGTCTTAAATGACCTCCATCCTGTTCTTGCATGTGTGCTTTTATTATTTCCTGCCTGCCTACCATGCTATCGCTTAACATGAGCTGTTGATTTTTGGTTTGTTTTTTTGTTTTGCTATCTTTCCTGTCTCACCAGCACCTGGATTTTCCTTTGCCAGAACTTCAGTTGCAATTATATTTAGACTTGGACCAGCATGATTGGCCTTTCAGGCATTCTGTAAAATCTGTTTCAGAGCTTTACCTGGTATGTTGTGTTTGTGTATGCATAAGTGTGTGTTTATAGCTGTTACATGTTTATATATAAAATGGAAGTAAGGAAATCACGCTGCTGCTGCACAAAAGATACATATGGTTGTATCCAAAGTTACCCTTCCACTTGTATAAGGGGGCTTGCATATGTGAATATTCTGATTTGCACAAGATGTCACACATAAAATTGTTACGCAGTTTCCTCCATGTGTGCTTGCCCGACCACATACAGAACAGTGCAAAATGTCACTTTATTTTTGCATGTGCTCTTTAGGAGACGACTCATAGTTAAGTATTGTATTGCAGACTCTGAAGAGGCTTTCCATCTGCAGAATGTTCTAACTGCTGTGCCATTTAAGTGCCAGTGAAATACAAAGGTGTGAATCTTTGAGCCTTGTTATATCAAGACTGCATTATTTTATGAAATGGGAAGGTGTTCCTCTAGATATGATAGTGGCAAGAGAGCCACAGATCTATTTTCGTAGAATGTATAACTCCTCTAAGCATTTTTTTAAAGGTGCCTTTTTGTATACATATGTATTCCTATTTTTCTACAGAAGTATATTCAAGAAGCCCGGAATCTGGGTAGCACCATACGGCAGCCCAAATTGTCTAACCTCTCACCATCAGTAATTGCCCAGACCAACTGGAAATTTGTTGAAGGCTTGTTGAAGGAATGCCGAAATAAGGTACTGTGCAGTTTTTCTTGTAGCTAATATATAGAAACTTGTCTTCTATTTCCAAAGACATAGGTTTGTGAACATTTCATATGTTACCCAAGTATTCCAAATCAAAGTAACACATGGCTCCCGATATTAAGTAGGACCAGAATGAAGCCAACGTATGATAACGTACATGGTTCCTTTAATTGTCAGAATTTAGAGATCAACACCTGAGGAGGATTGCTGGTATAACTATCAGTTGTTCCAAGCCTTCCTGCTACCTCAGTGAGACTTTTGTACTCCCTGGAGCGTTTTTTCCTTGAGAAGGTTTGCCATAGACTGCAAATGAAACGTTGGGAATTATTAACAACTTTCTTTTAATTGTTTTTACGTCATGGCAAGAAACCCGGGAACTTTTGGTTTGGAACAATGGGCTTACTTCTGAGTAAAATAAATAACACAATTTTCAAACACCTCTACCTATTACACAAGTAGAATTCTGCTTGCAGTTCTCTGGATCATGCCTATTGTGTTTTGATTTTCCCAGTTCTCTCATCTGATACTAAATGTTCCATAGAAACATTGCAGAATAGGTGCTGTGGATTTGCACGCACCATGCTGTTATAAACTGAATGTACCACAGAAATATGTAGATCAGCTTCAAACCTCCATAAACTTTTCATTTTGCTGCTGAACAAATTTCCCTCGTCTGTCTTAGGCAGAAAATGTAAGTCCATGAAGTGAGCATGCAGTGTTGGCAGTACATCATTGATCAAAACAATGCCTTTCATAAGAACATAAGAAGAGCCCTGCTGGATAAGGCCAAAGGCTAGGCTTACCAGATCTCCAACCTGGACAGAGTGCTAGACCTTTAGGAGAAGGAATGTGGGCAGGTGTAGCTTGTTAAGTCCTAGAGCAGAATCCTAGGCATGTCTACTCAGAAGCAAGCCCCATTGTGTTCAGTGGGGCTTGCTTCTGAGTAGACATGCCTAGGATTCTGCTCTAGGACTTAACAAGCTACACCTGCCCACAGTCCTTCTCCTAAAGGTCTAGCACTCTGTCCAGGTTGGAGATCTGGTAAGCCTACCAAAGGCCCATCTAGTCCAGCTTCCTGTATCGCACAGTGGCCCCACCAGATGCCTCAGGGAGCACAAGACCACAAGATACTTGAATTCTGTCGCCACTCCCTTGCACCTGGCACAAAGAAAACCTACTCCTACAACCAGGAGGTTGCTTATCCCCATCATGGCTTGTAAGCTGTGATGGACTTTTCCTCCATAAATCTGTCCAATCCCCTTTTAAAGGCATCCAGGCCAGGTGCCATCACCACCTCCTGTGGCAAGGAGTTCCACAAACCAATTACATGCTGGGTAAAGAAATATTTTCTTTTGTCTGTTTTAATCCTCCCTCCACTCAATTTGAGTGGATGTCCCCTAGTTCTAGTGTTGTGTGAGAGGGAAAAGAATTTCTCTCTATCCACTCTCTCCATCCCATGCATAATTTTATACGTCTCAATCATGTCCCCCCTCAACCGCCTTTTTTCTAGACTGAAGAGCCCCAAACGCTGTAGCCTTTCCTCATAAGGTAGATGCCCCAGCCCACTAATCATTTTGGTCGCTGTCTTCTGCACCTTTTCCAATTCCACTATATCCTTTTTGAGATGCGGAGACCAGAACTGGACGCAATACTCCAGATGTGGCCTTACCATCGATTTGTACAAAGGCATAATTATATTGGCCGTTTTATTCTCAATCCCTTTTTTAATGATCCCGAGCATGGAATTGGCCTTCACAGCCGCCGCACACTGGGTCGACACTTTCATCGACCTGTCCACCAGCACCCGAAGATCTCTCTCTTGATCCGTCACAGACAACTCAGAACCCATGAGCGTATATGTGAAATTTTGGTTTCTTGCCCCACTGTGCATCACTTTACACTTACTTACATTGAAGCGCATCTGCCATTTTGCTGCCCATTCTCCCAGTTTGGAGAGATCCTTATTTCATTCCACTTGTCAGTTAAGCAATCTAAATTCAGTGATTTTGTCAAACTGTTGCTCATAGGTGGTAATGTGAAGGTCATATAAATGTCCTTGTGATTTCACCTGACAAAAAGCAACTGTCACTTTGCTTTCTCTCTGTCCCAAAAGACAAAGAGGATGCTAGTGGAGAAAATGGGCCGTGAAGCAGTGGAACTTGGTCATGGTGAAGTGAGCATTACAGGTGTAGAAGAAAATACACTGATAGCCAGCCTTTGTGATCTCTTGGAAAGGATATGGAGTCATGGACTGCAGGTGAAGCAGGTAAGGACTAAAATTTTGCTGCTTATAATTGTTTTGCCATTATTTCTCCATCTTTTAAAAAATGCAGCATTGGGGAGGGTATTATTTCAGATATTAAAGTGCTGGCTTGTGCTTATTGATATCTGCTTGAAGTTTTTAGAATGGCATTGGAATATTGTATATAAATTAGAATTTTCCTGTAGGTTCAGCTGCCTAATTGAATACTAAAAGTCTTAAATCCTCTTTTTCTCTTGCACCTTTTCCTTAACTGTGGACTAACTAGAAGTGAAATTTTAGAACCTTGTTTAATATGTATGAGCACTCCCATACCCTCTAAAAAGAGTAATGTTACTGATGACTTTCTTTTATGAATCTGCTGTTTATGCATGAATGTAACAGAAAACAATACATTTGAATCCAGGTATCTGAGAAGCTTTACTGCAGCCTTAATATTTTGTTTTGTAGACCAGAACTTCTTTATTTTTTTCTGATCTCTTATGTAGGGCTGTCTTTGCCAAAATCCTCCTGTAGACTGTAACAGTTTCTTTGTGTGAAGGTATATGCTGTCTGACTCTCACCTTCCCTCTTATATGCTACATAGGATAGAAGCTGTACTACTTTCATCTTAGAAGATAGAGCATCAGTATATTCTGCTACAACTCAGATTTGGGCTTTTCAGACCAGCAAGCGGCCAACCCTACATAAGGTTAATGTTTTGGATTGATTGCAGATGTTGGCAAACAGTGCTGAACGGTCTGTTGTGGTAGAGTATTTAGGAATCTGATGGAGGAAGTGCAATACATCTAAACAATTCTGAAATAAAGATTTTAGAGAGCATTACCATTCCTCCTTGTAAAACCAGGTTTGGTTTCAACAGCAGGAATCTAGTTGTATATATTTTTATATAATCTTGAGTGGAAGATTATACCTTTTTAATAAGACTGTGAAGATAGCTTCCCTCAGTTCCCTCTATACCACACGTAGCGTTTGCCTATTCCCCTGCTGCTTGACCTCCTTAGCCCTCCATAGCTATCAACCTGCTCTTTCATTTGTGATTTCAGCCTCATATTTATCAGCCCTATTAATCCAATGCTGTTTTGAATGTATGATAGAGTTTAATCAGTTTTGAGAGCACCTTTCCTCCTTTTTTGCCATCTCTCTTGTACACGTCTTTATTATTCTCACTTGGCTTTGTTCACATATTAGCATGCAGTTCAAGGAATTAGCAGTTTGTTCATAATTCCACCTTCTGTGGTTTTCATTTGCTTTCAGTTCATGTAGACTTTTGTGCTTTTTACATGATCTGTTCCAGCACTGGAGCCAGCATACATGCTGTTCATTATATTGACGTTGTACTGAGACATATTATTTGCAATGATAGCTGTACTTAACTTTGAAAAACATGTCTGTTTTATTGTCTGCCTGACAGTTGTTGTTGTGTTGGGTCCATCGGTACTAAATAATCAGAATTCTTCTAGACCTGCCCACAGTGCAAAGCATGACCACGTTCCCCCTAACCTTCTACAGACCAGCACATGAAATCTATGTTAGTGTGTCAAAAATAAAGAGCAGGTGCCTGCTGAACAAATAGCTCTAGATGAGAAAATGAGATTAGCAGAGGAAGGGGAAGGGAAAAGAATGGTCAATATCCAAATGTGCTATAGGAACATTTCCTTCCCAGCTCAAAATACTGTATATAGATGGGAATAAGCAGCACCTATTCACTGTATATTTCTTTCCTTCCTTTGTTTTACAAGTGAGGCAACAAACAGAAATTGCATGTAAATTTTGCCATTGTCTTGAACCCATTGAGATTCTTCATTCCCACCAACGTTTTCAGACTCTTGTAGGATAGCTCAACTGCCTTTTGATTCACAACTTAAATCAGCTCATTTTTAGCCACCACTGCTTTTTACCACAGAGTTCTTGGCCTAATTAGATCTCCACTCATTAGTGTGTTATCCCCTCTGATAAATATTCAGTTGTGGTAGGCACCTTTTATTTTGCAAGCACCCAACACAGCCTTGGTCTAAAAAGTTTAAACTTGAAAAATATTAAAACAATAATAAAAACATAATTCCTTTACTATAAATTTGGGATGGCTTATGCTGTGCAGTCATAAAAACATCCAGAATATAAATTTGCTACTGATAGAATTTGTGACGCCTTTCTAATATTTTGCAGTAAATTCTCCATAGTGAGCGTTGACTAAAAAGAGCATGGCTACCACATTTTTAAAAAATCCTGTTCATGCATTGCACCATCCCAGATAATGGCATTTACACAACCTTATTGATGTTGCCATCTTGTATGTGCACCAGAAACCAAAATAATGGAACCATGTATGTCATCCAGATCCTTAAGCTCATCAGATCTCATTAAACAAGAGAGAAATAGAAGGGTGAACCACACTTATATACAATATTTATTTAAAAATGCTAAACACCAGCTCCTTTGCAGCAGACCTTGTTCCTCTTCTGCTGCTTTCTCAGCTGACTTTTCTGGTCTTGGTTGCTTCAGTTAATGGTACTCTATCAGTCTTCTCAAAGAATCTGCTGTGGCGGACCAGCAGTTTTTTTTTCCCCAATGTGCCATGGATCGTTGCCATAGAGAGATGAGGCAAGAGCATATCAGCTCTTGCCTCATCTCTCCCACTTCCTTGTTCTTTCCCCACTGTCTTATAGCCTCTTGGGAGGCTTGGGGTGTGTCCACGTCCCATGGCAAGCCTTAGGAGATACCAAGAAGCCAGAAGCTACAGGAGCTATGCTGCAGACCGGCAGCCGATGGCTTGTCGGCCAGTGCTAGTCCGCGGACTACAGTTTGAGTAGCATGGCCTTAGGCAACATTGTATAACAATATTGGTGAAGGACCCAATTTCCATTATAAGTTTGTAAGCATTACTTATTTTAAGGATGCCTTTTTAGAATTTTCCAGTTAAGGATTTTGAGATAAGAAATCATCCAGACAGGATTTTTAGATGTGAGATTAATTTCAATATTTTCTAGAATTTTAGCAATTTTTATTATAGCAATTTTTAAAATAATAAAAATTTTAGCAATTTTTATTATTATTTTTAGATGTGAGATTAATTTCAATATTTTCTAGAATTTTAGTAATTTTTATTATAGGAAATAATGAGCTCGAATCATTCATACCGGTACTTTAAAGAAAGTTTGGATTTTAGAGTGACATTTTATTTTTATCCTCCAGACTAATTCTGTGAGGTTTATTAATGAATATGTATGACTTTACGGTACATTATTTACAATTTCAAAAATGTGGCAAAATATTGTTACATTTCACTCTAGTGAAAATTAGGGCTGTTCTTCACACAATACATTCCTTCATCTTTATATTATTTCTGCATACGAAATAGTGTGCTTGATC
Organism: Plestiodon gilberti rubricaudatus; assembly: GCA_026170595.1. Classification (NCBI taxonomy): domain Eukaryota; kingdom Metazoa; phylum Chordata; class Lepidosauria; order Squamata; family Scincidae; genus Plestiodon; species Plestiodon gilberti. The sequence goes on along the minus strand of JANXHW010000001.1, from coordinate 230,533,269 downwards.
TGTATCATATTCAATGAATTGCACACATTTCTATATTGCTGCATAACATTTCGTGAGAAATCCTGATTTGCTGAATAATGCCCATGGTGTGTGTATACTTTATGAAACAGATGTGGAGTTTTGTCACATTACATTGTACATATGGAATATAATGATGTCTGTGTAAGACTTTAGTAATGTGCAAGTTGTTCTTATTTCAAGAGCAGATTTCAGTGTTCTCACTTATCCACTTATAGTGTTTGGATTTGGTGGTTATTAGCCCTATGTAAGCCTTCTGGATGTTCAAGATGTTTCCACCACAACTCTTGCAAATGATGTTGGGTCTTTAACAGGTCTCATGTATTTATCTATGGAACTATGAGTTCTATCTTACAGACATAATAACTCTGCTATTTACATAATGATTTGCTCTGGGATGCAGGGAAGGCAACATTTGCTATTTGTCAATTTTTAAAATTCTTTTAAAATGAAAATAAACCAGATCCTAGTGTGACAAGTGAATAAACAGGCCCAGCTATGATCTTGCTACACAGCATAAGAACATAAGAAGAGCCCTGCTGGATCAGGCCAAAGCCCATCTAGTCCAGCTTCCTGTGTCACACAGTGGCCCCACCAGATGCCTCAGGGAGCACACGAGACAACAAGATACCTGTGTCCAGTCGCCACTCCCTTGCACCTGGCACAGAGAAAACCCACTTCTAGAAAAACCAGGAGGTTGCTTATGGCTTGTAACCTGTGATGGTCTTTTCCTCCATGAATTTGTCCAAACCCCTTTTAAAGGCATCTAGACCAGGTGCCATCACCACATCCTGTGGCAAGGAGTTCCAAAGATGAATCACACGCTGGGTAAAGAAATATTTTCTTTTGTCTGTTCTAACTCTCCCTCCACTCAATTTTAGTGCGTGTCCCCTGGTTCTGGTGTTGTGCGAGAGGGAGAAGAATTTCCCTCTATCCACTCTCTCCATCCCATGCATAATTTTATAAGTCTCAATCATGTCCCCCCTCAGGCGCCTTTTTTCTAGGCTGAAAAGCCCCAGACGCTGTAGCCTTTCCTCGTAAGGGAGGTGCTCCAGCCCACAAATCATTCTGGTTGCTCTTTTCTGCACCTTTTCCAATTCAACTATATCCTTTTTGAGGTATGGTGACCAGAACTGGACACAGCAGCGTCACGAGTCGGCACATCACCCTGGGCAAGGGGTCGGCCGGCTTGCCGCATCACCCCAGCCGTGTCACCCCCCAATACTCACCCCCCCGGCCCATGTACCGGAAGAGGGTGATGCGCCACGCCAGCAGGCCGAGAAGCGTCTTCTTTGGCCATGCAGGTAAGCCATGCACTGGGCAGCAGGAGGGCATGCCGGGGTGGCGGGCCATTGGCCCGCCAGGCCAGGGAGGGGGGCAGAGATATCGGTGGAGTGCTCCGTTAATATACTAATATCCTCCGCTAATATCCTCCCTGGTTGTGCACCATCTAAATAGCTGGCGTGCATCAATGGGCCTCCTCAGTGCATCTGAAGAAAAATACAATCATGTTAAAAGCAAATGTTACATATGTTACTAAATATCAAAACTAAAATTTATCAAATAAACACAAATGCATGCAAGAACAGAGTAACAAGAAATAGTTAAAAGTTAAAACTTTTCCTCATTGCCAACAATACCCTTGCGGATTTTGCAAGCAGCTGCCAGGAAGCTTGCGCTCCAAATTGTGAACTGAGGATTATTTCCCGTAAGGAGTTTCTTGGTCATCACTACATCGGGCAAGTCTGAGAATTCCCTAGTCAGGGGAGAAATAAACTTGGCACGGATTCCCTGGTAGAATAAACAGTGAAACAAGACATGTATCTATTTTTTTTCTTTGTGCCTGTGGCGCGCACGCTCCGCAGGCGCCAGGTGCCGTAAACGCGCCATAGAACGTGTTTTCAGCACCCGGAGAGTAAGGGCCGCTGGTGCGGAGGCCCTCAGCCTGTACTCCGCCTCCCAGGTGACCCTGCAGCCGCTGGTGCAGATAAGATTTGCACCAGTTGGTGCAGGGGCGGGGGGAGAGTGGGCAGGGTGGCGAGGGAGGGTGACCATTGGCTGGCCAGGGCCAGGAGGGGACGGGGATGTCGGCGGCAAGCTCCGCTGATATCTCTTGGCCTGGGCTGCCCTTACCCTGCTGCCCCAGACGTATGTCAAGAGCCAACATACATCTGAAGAGGCCCATTGGGGCTGTGCAGCTCTACACCGGGGGAAGGGGACTACCGTCCCTTTCTCCTGAGGAGTCCTCAGGCTGCTCTGGAGCAGCCCGGGAAAGGCTCAGGATACTGCAGTTGGCCCTATGGGCCCGGCCGTGTATCCTTACTCATGATTGGGCTGCCCAGCATTGAGGCTGTTCCAGGAAATGGAAAATGCATTAAAAAATCTATCTGTGTAGTTACTGTTTTTGCCACTCACATTAGTGACACTTTATCAAACTTATTTTTCTCGAAGGGAAGATACAGAAGAGGTGAGAACCATTTCTGTGCTTTTTAAAACCAAACTTAATCTGGAAGGTGTATCTTTTTTGCAAGAGACCTAGAATATACATGTTTATATTGCAATTGTAGCAGTATATTGCAGTCAGTACCTGAGAATCCCATCTGTACATACACTTGTTTAGAGAGGTAAATTAACTTGTTATGAACTAGGGTCAGTGCTCCAAAATGCAGGAACCTGTATGAATGTATACCTTGCTAAGCCAGAGCTAATTGCAGAGCTAATCCAATGATTAGAGTATAAGCAAGTAACTCTAATTAGCTGCATTTCCAAGTATAACATTTTGTAGCCACCTTGGGTCCCTTCGGAGAGAAAGGCGGGATATAAATATTGTAAATAAATAAACAGCTCCTTTTTAGAAAATGTACAGTATTTTTCTTTTACAATTTTGTATTGAGTCCTTTTGTCTTGAATGAATTGTAGCTAATTGTTTTTAAAGTGCATACCTTTTTTTAAAAATAAGATAAGTAGTGCTCCAGATTGATAATTTATGTTGCATTTGATAAAGAATCTTTCTTCTTAATCTTAGGGGAAATCTGCTTTGTGGTCGCACTTGTTACATTACCAAGAAAACAGGCAGCGAAAACCTACATCAGGAAGCTTCAGTACCTCAGGTACAGTTAACTTACATAAAGATTATGAACAATGTTGTCATTTTGAGGAAAAAAGGCACAAAAGAGGATGATGGCATCAAACACGAATGCAAGGCAGATGTATTAGAGGTATACAGAAGATTGATAGAATGCCCAAATATCCTAATGTGTTCTGATCTGTACATAGGAATGTTACTGATTAAATACTAGTAGAAGGGAAGTATTCAGCTTGGGCCTGTATATTGCAGGAATCACTGTTTGTATCTCTGTGCCCTGGGGATAAAATGAGGTAAGGCATTGTTAACTATAGTATGTCATCTGAAGTACTGCATAGGTTTTGTTCTGACTGCATTACTTCATCCCAGATAATATGAGAGCTATTGAGAATTGGGCCAGTCAGTATATCTTCCCAACTCTGAGTTCTATTTCTTGATCACACCAGACTAGAGTATGATGCATGGACATGGTGAAACCCAGAAACTGGTTTCTTTATAGATAGATAAAAAGGTTAGAGTACTTTTGAGTTTTTGAAGAATGTCTTTCACCTGGGTAAGGATATTGGGGATAAGAGCAGGATATGAGAACTAGATGTATTTGAATGGCAGAATCTGTTGTTTTATAAAATACCAAATTAACAGCCCAATCCTATCCAAATGCAGCACCGACATCAAATGGATGCTGGTGCACTGTCCGCCATATGCAAATGACAAAAGACTGCTGTATCCTGTGCTAGTGCTGTGTGGCTATGCTGTGCACGTGAACACACCAGAGGGTGAAAAGTGGCCACCGCGTTGCTAAGAGCCACGGCAGCATAGTGCAAGAGGTGCACATGCGCTACTGTGGAGTAATAACTGCGCCATGTGTTGCTAGCAACACAGGTGCATCTCCCTGGCAACCGCAGTAGTGCTCGTCTCCAGACAACAGACAAAACAGCTACCCTCCTCCCGAGTAGCACTACAGCCAAGAGCCGCAGGCACTGCTGCCATAGCCTAGCCTAGCAATATCCATGCTGCACAGCCTGGCTCTCTTTTCTGCCCTAGCCAACAACTTTTTTCTTGACTTCCCTGCCCCCAAATCTTCTCTCCATTTCGTCCAGTTCTCAGCATCTTTCCTTTTCCTTTTTTGCTCTGATTTCCCACTTCCTTTCTACATTCCTGTGGTTTGGACTACTGCAGTTTACCTCTCTTCCCTAATACACATCAAATTATTTTAAATAATTTTTAAATTGTGAAGAAGAATCTTCTTCATAGTCTTTGCGGCTCTCTTGCCTAAAACCACATTCCAGATCCCCTTTACCATTTGCTTGCCCAAGCCTCCCATTTCTTCATCTCATCCAATCTGAAAACACCCTCCATTATCCTTCCTTAAACAACCTCTCCCCAGTTGTGATGAGCAGAGAATATATGTGAGCCATATCTTGTGAGGTCTGATAGCTTCTGCAAACACATCTTAGAGCTCAACACCACTTACAGAGTTCAGTAGTTCTATTGAAAGATCCTTTTCTTTATGCTGCCTAGTGTATAAGTTCCCCACTTATCAGTGCACACAAACTGTAGTGGGGGAAACCTTTGTACCTTTGCAACTTCTTGTTTCCTTTCTTCTGGAGTCTCACACCAGGCTTGGGTATAATAAAGCATATAAGTACACATTTGAACTGCATACCTAGTGAGTTGCGTAAATGTGTCAACAAGAAGATGAATGCCAAAGTTTTTTATAAAGTCAATTGCACTGTATATAATTTATTCTGTCCTGTGGAAAACCACTTTTTGTGTCTTGACTTGTTATCAAAGTGTGTATTTTATATACAAACCGAGCTACTATAAATGAATTAGCTGGCTGATAACATTTTGCACAGCGCAATCTAAGTCTTTGCCGGCGCTGCGGCCTTGGAGTTGGCCTAGGGTGTCGCAAACATGTCATAAAGCACGTTTGCAGCACCTGGCGAGTAGGCAGCGCCAGGTTCTGTGCTGCCTGTCCACCAAAGAGGCCAGAAGACAGTGGCGTGGACTGGGTAAGACCCGCACCAAGCAGCGCTGGGGCTGGGGAAGGGCGGGGAGGGGGCATAATGGGGAGGGTGAGAGGGAGTGGATTGGACCTGGGAGGGAGGAGAGATTGGCGTCCTCATCAGACGCCATATCCTATCCACCCTCGCAGGCCTCCAGACCCGACATAGGGCTTCTTGGTTCAGTGCTGCCAAATTAGGTGACGCTGACCCGAGTAGCCCCATATGTCTCCTTACTCCAGGGAGACCCCCAGTCTGCTCCTGTCCAGCTCAGGATACAGCATGGGCCTGGCACTCATGCTGCACCAGTGCTAGATAGGATTGGGCTGGCAGTCTGTTTAGAATCTGTAGAGGTATTTTTTGCTGTGGCAGTTTGAATTTGAAGTGAGCCAAATACTGAATTTGCTTACTGATTGAATATTTTTGCTAAAAGTTAAAATATTTATATTGTTTGACACTAACAAAAATGTTTTGTATTTTTATTTGTAGGAATACTTCTAGATTCAGAAAGAAGGAAATCAGATGCCAGCCCAGCAATGTCTCCCTTAAGGGTATCTCTTATCCAAGACATGAGGTTGTATTTAAAAAATCTATAAAGACTTAGCTTGCATGAAAAGTTCACTCATATTTTAAGGATGATTGAATTTAAAGTATTTCTTGGAAGTCTTTTGATCAATATCTGTCTTCTGAGTTGAGACCAACTTCTGCAAAAATTCAGCTGATTAAAAAGAAAGTATGTTAGTGCTTTCTTTTAGAATGTAAAAGAGTCCTTGCAATCATATCGCTGTGCAGTGATAACAAAATGCCCTGTTGGGGATTAGATATGCTAGTTTATTTTGGTATATGTTTTCTTAAGCAAGTCTACTTCATCAGATGCATGGAGTGAACTGGCAAGGTGGTGTGTTAGATTATACATACATTAGCGGCGTAGTTATAATGGGGCCAGGGGGAACCTTTTTCGGGCTCCGCAGCTGCTTTTTTGTAGCTGGAGGGCTGTGTTTGCAGCTGCAGATCTGAAACGCACCAAAATTGGTGGGGTTTTTTAGCCCTCCCACCTGCCCTGGCTCTTGGAAGGCTTCAAATGAAGCCTTTCGGGAGCATTGGGGAGGGGCAATGACATGAAATGTGTCATCTCCCCCCATGTGACCCTGCTAGCAATGCAACTGACATGCATACACAAACGTATGCATACACTCATAGGTTGTTCAGGTACAATGGAGGAAAAGGAACTGATAACATCGTGAGTTTTTAAATGACTACTTCCTGTCCATTTTCATGAAATTTAAATAGGCTGTTGCATATGCAACAATAACCTAGTCTCTAAGGTGCCACAGGGCTGTTAACATTTTTTTGCTGTCTGAGTGAGGTGAGGGAGGGAGGACTCCAGAAATTCCAAAGCCCAGGAAGCAATAAGCCCAGGCATACCAATACCATATACAGGACAAAATTTAGTCATAACACTTTTCATGTGAACAAGGTGAAAGGGCATTATCTTATTCCAATTATCTTAAAATAATTAAGATTTTAATTTTTTCTCATTTATTTTGAGAGAGTATTTGGCCTACAATTTGTTATGGAATATGTAAGCAAATGGGAAAGACGTAAAGATTATTTTATAAAACACTAGAGGCTAAGCTAGATATTCTGACAACCATATGTATTTTACTCCTTTGTTTACCATTTCATGTAAAAAAATCCAAAACCTCTGCCCCCACTTCGTATGTTACATCGCAATCCTATCCAACTTACACCACCAGTGTAACCAGCGGTGCAGCGAGAACGGGAGGCCCCAGAACGGAAAGGGGATTCAAAGGATTTAAATCTCTCCTCCCCTGCAAAGCTTCCCTCTCTGCCCTCCCCCGCTGGTTACACCAGTGGTGTAAGTTGAATAGGATTGCGTTGTCAGTGTGGTAAACAAATATCTTTGTATTTTTAGTCTTGTTCATTGGCTTGAACAAAGATTGCAAGCATTTTTGTTAGATGAATTAGGCAGAAGGCTGTATTCCTTCTGTTTAAGAACTGAGTAGTACGGTAAGGTACTTTATTAAATTTTCCTGACCATTTTACATTCCTGTAAAACTTCTTCTGTAGCTCAGTGAAAGGTATGATGTTAACAATATGATTTGCTCTTCTTTTTCAGACATATCCAGAACATTAGTGAGATTAAAACAGATGTTGGTAAGGCTAGAGCTTGGGTTCGGCTCTCCATGGAAAAGAAATTACTCTCCAGACATCTGAAGCATCTTCTTTCTGATCACGAACTCACAAAGTAAGCCTACTTGATCTTTAAGTGAAATACACGTTAAAAGTGATCTGTGAGTTTGTTTATTTTCAAAGAGACTTATAATACCCTTTAGCAAGGCAATAAAACTACATAGGATCTTGACAGATACCTGTCTGTGATAGGTACTTCAGAAACAGGGTAGCCTTAAAATGAAGATGTAAGTCAGCTTTTATTCAGAAGATCTGGGTTCTATGTTTTGTCTCTGCCTCATACAGTATTCTATGATGGCCTAAATTGGTTAGGTATAATCAGTATAGATTCAGTATAGTCCATGGACAGAGGCTCAGGGCGGGCAAAAGGGCTTTTCAGTGCACACGAAGCACGAAAGATTGTGAAGTATGTCCACATCCAGAGAAGTGTGTCTAGGATTGTGGTTTAATGACCTACCTGTTAACAACGGGCTGCATATATGACGGCCTTCTTGGCACCCCAGAACACTTTCTTTCTTACAAAAATTACACAGATTCAGGCCTCGGAGCCTCCGGAGGCTGCTTCTGGGTTGCACTGGGCCCGCAATCCACTGTATTGGCCTCCACAGATCTCAGAATGGCCCATAGAAGCATCCAGAAACTACTTCCAGCTTGCAGCGAGAACTTCCGGTTTTACTGGAAGTCAATTTCGGACACTTCTGCAGGTCATTCTGAGGCCCGCGGAGGTCAATGTAGTGGATTGCAGGCCTGGCGTGACCCGAAAGTGGCCTCTGGAACTTCAGGATAGCAATGGATTCACTTAACAACGGGGATCGGGGAACGTATCCCTGTCGTCAAGCGATGCATACCTGTATATTGATTATATGTGTGAGAATCTCTCAACTTGGAAAGTCTTCAGTACAGTCATACAACCTTTGTCTTTGCCAGAAAACTCTACAAACGCTATGCTTTCCTCCGCTGTGATGATGAGAAAGAGCAGTTTCTCTATCATCTCCTGTCATTCAACGCTGTTGATTACTTTTGTTTTACCAATGTTTTTACAACAATCTGTAAGTATCACTTTTCATTGTTGGGCTACTGTTAAAAATGACTTAAAACTTGCCTTTAAATTTTGTATAACCTTGTTACTTTTGTAGCGCTATCTGGATATCTCATGTTGGGAGAAATAATGTGTAGCTTTGCACTGTTGAGAATATGTTATTTTAGTATCGGACCACACCATCTACTCCTGCCAACAGGAAACGTACCTAAAATATGAACTAAATGTAATTTAAATTGGTGGTTTTAGAACATATAACCATCATTCTGTGCTGTAAGTGAAAAACCATGCAATTATAGGGTTATAATTGATTTAAGGTGCATTCCTATGTCCAAGTAGTACCGGTGTCATTGCTGTGTCGGTGCAACATCTGAGCAATATCTGTCCTATCATAAACCCGTCCGGGACAAAGGGGGAGGGGAAGATGAGAGCCCAAACAACTGCACAGTGGTGCAGCCCTCCCCTTAACTTTGCCGGCATCCATGAAAACCCCAACAGCATCCACCAATTGTGGGGTGGTAGCCCGACATGCAACGAGCCAATTACTGCAACCTACCAGTTCCAATACCAATAGCTGGGGAAGGGCTGCCTGGGTGAACCAGGCAGGAGGCGGCAACAGGCATAATCCCATGGAGCAGCGACTACTGGGCTGATACTCTCCTCTGGCTGTCCTCAAGAATGAGTAATACAGCAACAGCCACTGCTGCCAACCATGAGGAGACAACAACATTAACTCCTTCAATACACAAAGGTGCTATAGCCTCTCCCACTGTAGGAGCTATTGTGGCACAGGGAGCAAGGAGGCACTCACATAAATATACACTTCAAGAAATACCTTTTCAACTGCAGCATATCAAGGGAAGGATGATAGCTTTCTTGGGACAGGGCAGGCATGTAAAATAAGTGCATAAATGTCCCCAGGGTAAGAGTTTCAGTCCCTTAATATAATCTTGGAAAGTGAGCTGAAATAGAGGGAGGGAGACACAAACCTCCTGCCTCATGGCTATGCGATGTGCCCTGGTCTCCCTGGCAGGGACTTTAGTAGTGATGTGCTCTGATTGGCTGCAGTGCACAGTGTATAATACACCCCACTGTAGGAAAGTGGGTGGGTCAGAGGGACTGGTGGGAGTTGAGGTTTTCTGAATTTGTTTCCCTCCCCATTGTTTTCTGTGGTTTTTTGTTTGTTTTTGGCTTCTACATCCAGCTCTGATGTTGGCATAGTATTGCACCAACATTTTGGGCTGTGTGCATGTATCCATGTGCAGTGAGTTTAGGATATGGCACATGGTGACTCCTCCCTGTCCTGCCCACATCTCTACCCTGTTATGGGGATTGTGTTGCAAGAGAAGTTAGGTTGATGTAGTGTAGTGCCAGCGTCTGTGGCACATCTGCTGGTGGAACTAGGGCTATGGTGGCAGAGCTTCAGCTCTGTCACTGCTGCAGTAGTTGTGCTGGCATCCAACGGTGTGCACCAAAATCCTATACATCTCAGACCTTTTTGAGGTATAGGATTGGGCTGTTGCCTGTTGGATATAATATTGGGCAATTTTTCAGGACATTGAGAGAGAAATAATAATCACATACTAAAAGTGGCGGGCTAATGGCTTTCTGGGATGAGCAAGGACCGAATCAGATCAAATTCTCTGGTTTCATACTAGTTCTAAAATATTGCTGCCACTTGCCTCTTCATTTGAAGATGATAGTTGAGCTAATTAAATGGGTTTCCCAAAGGGGAGATCTTCCCTAAAACATCCCTATATATCTGTCTCTCCCTCTGTTACTAGTGGAGCAATCCTATCCCCCAGAGGTGCTGGCGCTGAGGCTTCAGCACCCACGCTGGATGTCACAAACATGCCGTAAGGTATGTTTCGACACCCAGAGAGGAAGCAGTGCTGGCAGGAAGGCCTGTGCTGTCCTGTCGGTGCTGAATCCAGACCCCGTGTGCGCTGGAGCAGGTAAAGCCACTCCAAGTGGTGCGGGGGCAGGGGGATGGGGCGTAACAGGGCAGGGGGTGGGCAGATTGGGCCTGGGAAGGGGTGGGACCATTGTTTGTGTCGAACACCATATCCTATCCTCCCTTCCAGGCCACGAGCCCTGACATGGGGCTGCTTGATTCTCTGCCAGCTAAAGAGCTGGCGGAGAACTGAGTAGACCCATTGTGGCAGCTGGGGGTTTACCCAGGGTGAGCGGGCAAATACCCGCTTACCCCAAGTAGATCTCCAGCCTCTCCCTTCCCCAGATAGGATTCAGCGGGAGTCTACGCTGGGGGAGGATAGGATTGGGCTGTAAGTGATTTATCTGCACTTTGCTAAAAATACTGACTAGTCTTCTTGCAGAGGACTTGAGTTGCAAATCTTCAAGCTGTCCATAGAGGGCAGACATTGTCTCAGTTAGAAGTATACATTTATTTCCTAGGCGGGTTTCTGTTAATAAATCTGGTTTTCATAAGCAACCATTTGTATTATCATTATGCCAAATGTATATTATGTTTATAAGGTCATCTTTTGCATTTTGATGAGTGTACACTTTTATAAGTCTGTGTTGATGGTATTTGATGGTTGTTGATAGCCGCCTTGGGCATTTGCCTCGGCATGGGATAAGGCGGGATATAAATTTTTTAAATAAATAAATATTTGATTTTATGCTTTGGAGATGAATATTTTTTTTTGTCAGCATGATCATTTCTTGTTTTTCCAGTGATTCCATACCATATATTGATTGTTCCTAGCAAAAAGCTTGGTGGCTCAATGTTCACAGCCAATCCATGGATATGCATTTCAGGGGAGTTGGGTGAAACAGGAGTCCTACAGATTCCAAGGAATACATTGGAGATGACTTTTGAGGTATGTGTTAATAGTAGTGAAAACAACAAATCTACAGTATGGTGCATTTGGAATTCTGTGCACAGGGCCCCATCTCAAGTATATTGTAGGGCTGGAAAAGGTGCTGAAAAGGGCAATCACAATGATCAGGGGTTGGAGCACCTTGCCCATGAGAAAAGGCTAAAGCATTTGAGGGTTTTTGGTTTAGAAACAAGACCAAGTGGTGCTATAAGATGTTTCTAAAATTTTGTTTGGTGAGGATAAATTGGACAGCGAGAAGGGGTTTTTTTCCCGCGAAACGGCAGCGCGAAAGTGATGTCCCGGGCTTTTTAGGCCTGTTTTAGGCCTAAAAAGCCCCCGGGTGCACAGGAGATTGGGGGGCCGGGGGGTGTGTGTCTTACCAGAAGACTTTGGGCCAAAATTCTTGTGCCCTCTGGGCGGTGGACGCATCCTTCCTGGCCCTGGCCTGCTGTCCAGGGGGCGCAAGAACTTTGGCCCAAAGTCTTCTGGTAAGAAGAACACACACCCCCGTGTTTAGAAATAATGTTTTTAGGTCGCACGGAGCCTGGGAATGCAGATTCTCTCACCCTCCCAGGCTCCGCACAGCCTAAAATAGGCCGCGAAAAAGCCAGAGGGGGTGCACTGCTGCCGTGGCCTCGCCGAAATTCAGCGGCGTTGTGGCGGCAGTGCACCCCCTCCGGAGCTGGACATCCTGACTCCTGGGCCCCCCCCCCAACGATGCCACTGACAGCAGGGAAGTTCAGTTGCATGAAGTTCAGTCTGCACATGCTCCTTAGGATACAAGCCATTGTAATTATCACCTTGCATGTCTTTGATACTCTTAAGCTCGCATGCACACCTGTTTATTGAGAGTGTCTGAAAGACCCTCTGTTTAAACTTGAAGTTGTCTTTCTGGCACCTTCAAGACTATATATCTTTATGTAACCCCAGTAAACAAACATAGACAGTAAATACGCTGTGACAGCAAGGGGGAACATAAATTGCCTCCCTTTGGAAATTTTCCTTTTCCCCCATACCATTTGGTTTGACTGCTAATTATTTCTCTCAAATATAGCATTCACGTGGTTTATATTGTAGTGCTGTATTCCTTACATATCCTGTCTGTGATGTTTTCTTCCTGTTTTGATCAAACATGTTTTTTTGCTTTTCTGATTTTTCAGTGTCAGAACCTGGGAAAACTTACCACAGTACAAATAGGACATGATAATTCTGGGCTTTATGCTAAGTGGCTTGTAGAATACGTTATGGTCAGAAATGAAGTAACAGGTCATACGTACAAGTAAGCATAATTTCCGCCTTTTTTAAGGCATTGTAGATATAGTATATACAAAATGTATGAGAGAGATGTTTTAAATCATAATTCTACAGCAAAGCTGATTTCTAATTCAATAAATCTATTGATTGCATTAATTTCTTGCTGCCTTGTAAACATTAGCCCGCTGCTGCTCTGAACACCGAAGCCTGTTAAAAGGGCCTGGCTGGCTCAAAGGTTCTAGAATTTTAAGCACAATGTGGTCCAGTAATAACTTGTGTTGTCTTACATGGTTTGTTTCTTATTCCATGGGACCAACTCAGCCACTGACACAAATAATCTCATAATATTACACAAGCTTTATGCCAGAAAGCTTATCTGTAAATAATAGATACTCTGTTTTGCAGATGTTGATTTGTTGTACCCTCCTGTGTATAACAACCAGTGGCGACTGAGGTTTGGAGTTGGTGGGGCCAGTGTCTTTTGCTCATGCATAGTGTACATCACTACAACAGTTGTAGTGGTTCATGTGTGCAGTACACACATGTACAGTTTTCTTATGTGTATGTGCACTTTTGGATAACCACTGTATCCACTGACACCTCCCCCTGTAATGTTTTTTCAAAAACATTAATCTGTCATTCTAGCAAATGACAAATGACAGTCACTTCTTGCATTATCATACTAATGATATCCTCATCAAAAATGTGAACATTGAGGAGTCTGTTTCTTTGTTTGTGTTGCTTCAGATATCCCCAGATGTGAAGTCTATTTATTGTAGCCTTTACTAATGCTCAGTATGTATGAGCAGTGTACAATAAACAGTCTCCATATTGGGGGCTGTTGTGAGGCAACAATATGAATACAATACAGAACACAACCATCCCAGGACCTCAGTGCAGAATAGGGTGGCTCTGAAGTTAATGCTGGAGAAGTCCCTCCCAACACCCCAAACATTTTTTACCCAATACCAACCTATTAAGATCTCCAGGACTGCTTTCAATAATCTCCTGGTGATTTAGTGCTGATTCCTGTAGAGGTTCAAGCCAATTCTGGAGGGGTGGCAACTGTAGAACACAACTGCACAAATTTATCCTTTAAGAACATCCATGTTTTTATGTATTCAGAATGAATTAATATTGAACACTTCAGATGTAACAGATCATTTAGGCCAGTCACTTCTCACAGCTTAAGCAGAGTTTTTGTGAGGATAAAAGTGAGTTGAGGGAATGACGTGTCTGGCAATTCGAGCTTTTTGGAGGGGAGGGACTCTAATTTGAACACAATTCCTTGGTGGGGGGAGCACTGGCGTCACTGCAGGGGGGGCAGAGCTCTAAGTTCCGCCGCGATCTGACCCTCCATTACTCGGGTGAACGAAGCAGCCCCGCCCCCTCGCCTTCGGAACCATTCAAGGCGGTGAAAACAACGCACAGGAGACTCCCTGTGCGTTGCTTTCGCTGCCCTGAAAGGCTCCAAAGGTGAGGGGGCGGGGCCGCTTCGTTCACCCGTGTAACGGAGGGTTGGATCGTGACGGAACTTAGAGCTCCGCCCCCCTGTAGTGACGCCAGTGGGGGGGGGGGGAGAAGACAGAGGAGAAATTTAAAAGCCTACTAGGCCTACCTTTCTACACCAACTGTGTCTGTCAAACTAGAAACAAGGCCTGTTGCAAAGGGAGGGGGGAATCTGCTCTTTAGAATTGTGCCTTTTCTTCCTAATATGGCAACTGGGTCCTATATAGCAGTGGTTCTCAACCTTTTTAGCACCAGGACCCCCTTTTGTAGAATGACAATCTGTCGGGACCCCCCTATGACCTAGGGCCTGAAGTGATGTCAGTAAGCAGGAAGTGATGTCATTATTTTTAATAAATTACTGTTTAATAAATTACACTTTTTACTCATAAGCAGCGCCATTTGGGGAGAGGTGAGCTAATAACAGAGATGCTAAAGGGCAAGCAGAAAGTAGCACAAGGTGAGCAAACAAGCCCCAAGACACTTCTTTCTCTGCAGTGGGGGGAGGGGAGTGAGCCACCATCTTGGGTGTGGCCATCCAGAAACTGCTTCGCGACCCCCTTGGGGGTCCCAATCCCTAGTTTGGGAACCACTGCTATATAGAGTCGGGCAATTGGGAGGAAGTGGTATCCAAGATGTATCTTGATCAGGGACGGCCCTATGCAAGACTCTTTGTTGTTATGCTCTTTAATGACAAGCTCAATGGATTTATGTGATTGGCCTAAAATGGCCTCACAACTGCTGGCAGCCTCAGCAGCAATTGGCTAAAAGTTTTGAGAAGAAGGAATTATTAAAACGTTGCTGCTGAGAAGAAGGGCAGAAACAAGTCACAAGTGGAACCTCCCTGCTCTGAGAAGACTGTTGGAATCCTAGAGTCTTGTCATCTGAGTCTCTAGCCTACAGGCCCCTCTTACCCTGACAGCCAGAGAGGCCTGAATGAAAAGCCAGCTTGAAACTGCTCGGACATGAGAGAGAGGCAATGGGATTGGACAACCAGAAGAAAACCAGCTTAGTCAGTGACTTAGCCTAGGGCACACAAAAATCTTTACTTGATTAACGGCCCAATCCTATCCAACTTTCCAGCGCCGACGCAGCCGTGCCGACAGGGCGTGCGCTGCATCCTGTGGTGGTGGCGGTGGTGGCAGGCATGGAGGAATGTTTGTTCCCTTACCTCGGGGCTGCATTGAGGCTGCATCAGCACTGGAAAGTTGGATAGGATTGGGCCCTAATTTAATGCAATTAAGTCTTTTTCTTGGAGGGGCCAAGCCCCATTTGCCTCCATGAAGGAGCCTTCACTAACTTTTGTTAGCTGGAATTGGATACACACTAGCACCGTTGAATTATCAGCTTGCTAACATGGTTCAAAAAGTTCTTTCTGTTTTATGACTTCAGAGACAAACTTTAAATTTCACTGTGTGTATATAGCTAAGTGGTTTGAATATTGTGAAATATTCAGTTTGTTTATACTGGCCAGGCTATGAAAACAAACATATCTATCACAAAGAAGTTTTGTAACCAATGGACTGTATTCAGTACTAGTGTGTCTAGTACCGGTCAATTTGTGGATCACCCAAAATATCTGTGTGTGCATGGTCCAGTATCTTGAAATTTCTAATCTCAGTGGAAAGTTCCTGTGGAACAGAGGGTAGGTGTACACAATCCCTCTTCTTGTGATCAATACTGTGCTTGTAGTGAACAGGTCGTCTGAATAACTCACTGTGAGCAGAAGCTGCAATCTTGGTTGCTACTGGAAATCTTCCAAATATGAAGTGATTGGTGAGCAAAATTGCAGGATTCAGTCATTGTAAAACAAGTGGCTGTTGCAAGCAGAGTCTCATGTGCTGGCATAGAGATGCAGGGAAGGGAAGTTTAATAAGGAAGTGCAAACTTGAGTAAAAACCATGTTTACCAAGTATCTACTTTTGTGTAGTCTTTTTCTTTATAAATGTCAAACCTAGAAATAAAGACTATATGACTTTTTTCTTATTTCACATCTTTAGGTTTCCATGTGGGAGGTGGCTTGGAAAAGGGATGGACGATGGCAGTTTAGAGAGGATCCTAGTGGGAGAATTGCTGACATCCCATGCTGAGGTGGATGAAAGACAGTGCCGAACTCCTCCTTTGCAGCAGTCCCCAAGCATGATCAGAAGATTTGTTACTATATCGCCAAACAACAAACCAAGTAAGCTGGACAGATACTGACCCTTCACTGGGAGTATCCTTGCAAAACTGTTGAGAAAAATCCCTACAATGATCACTTGAAAATAATTTGTATCCTCAAGCCATTAAAATGAAATGGCTTAATCACGTTGGTCTTTGTCTCCATCAGGCTCCTGAAATAATATATCATTGTCGTTGTGTAGCCTGCAGTCTCGACTCCACTGATTAATGGGGGGGGTGGGTGGAGAGAGCAACATGTTAGTTGAGGCTGCAATCCTGTGTGCATTTACTTTGGAGTAAGACCCATTGAACAAGGTAGGATGTACTTCTGTGTAAACGTGCATAGGATTGCATTGTACATTTATCAATTAAATTATAGCTTGCAACCCTAATGGTTATAAACTGCAGATTTGAAGCTGTAACCAGCTGCTTTCTGCTGGAGGTATTCTTGTTTAACTCACCAAAATTGTTCCCAACATGTTGCTGTGTTTTTCCCTTGACCTTCAGACATCATTTTCCCAGTACCTTAGCTATGGCTAGTTTCCAATATATTTGCTTGATGACCACATCAAAATATTGTTCATGGATTCCGTTGTATCTTAAGGTTTTTCAGGGCGCTGCTCCATCATTGGAAGCTTCTTCTGTTCCTGGAAGGAGTATTTCACTAATACAAGGTGTTCTTGTATGAGCAGAACACTCCTGGGAATGGAAGAAGCATCCAGTGGTGTAGCAGCACTCTTCAAAGCCTTAGATTACAAACCATGAAAATAAATATGAGCAAGGGTGGTCTGAGACCTCCTGACATCTGAGGCAGCATGCCAAATGCTGCACCCCCTTGCCCAATGATGTGCCGGCCTCTGCTCCTCCCACTCTCCAGTGTTCTAGCTCAGCACTCTCCTTCCCTCCATATTTCCTCTTCCTCTCTGTCCCTTTCTTCCTTTTCCAATCCAGGGAGTGGAAGGAGAAGGAGGAACAGTGGAGGCAAGTAGGTGGACAGAGATGGGTACCCCTCCACCAAACTGCTGCCTGAGGTGACCACTTCAGTTAGCTTCATGGATGGGCCAGCCCTAAATGTGGGTAATGATACAGTTTTAGAATATAAAAACAGGCAAGCTTTCTTTAAGCTTGATTTAATGTTAAGAGAGTGTCAATTGCAATAATGCATAGTTATGAAACAGAATGCAACACAGAAAATAGCATGGCACATTTTCCTCACCCCTGTCCTAGATAGATAGTTTAATCCTTGTTTGTCTGTATGCTAACTGAGATACCAATGACTGATTAAACAAAAAGGATTCCCCCCCCCCTTTTGCACAGAGTTGAACACAGGTCAGATACAAGAATCTATTGGTGAAGCGGTAAATGGAATTGTTAAACATTTCCACAAACCAGAGAAAGAGGTAAGAGTTGCCATTCTTAGCAATAACAGAGTTTGATAATATTTCCTTTCCTGATATTTTTATGCAAGCTAATTATTTCATTTACAGTGCAATCCTATCTAAAGTTATGCTGGCAGAGCAATAGCTCCACCAGCGTTGGGTGTCATAAACGTGCTGTAAGGCACATTTTCAGCAACCAGCGAGTAAGCAGCGCCGGCAGAGAGGCCAGCAGCACTCACTCCATCCCGGGCCACAGCCACCACTGGCGGATACAGATAAGTCCTGTTGCCTGGCAGTGGAGGGACATGGGGAGGGAGGACCGGGATGGAAAAGGAGGGTGCGATTGGCTGACCAGGGACGGGGGAGGGATCATCGGCAGCACACTCCACCAAATCCTATCCCCCGTCCTGGGCCTGGTCAGCCTTACACTGGCTCCTCAGATTTGCACCTGGCATTTTGCTGGCGCACATCCAAGGAGGCCCATAGGGCCTGCTGGGGCTTTCCCTAGGGGAAAGGGACAAATGCCCCTTTCCCCTGAGATGTGCTCCAGCTCCACCGGCGCGGGCCCAATCCTACCTAGGATGCAGTGGCTGCCTTAGGTGCGCAGCCACTGCATTCTAGACAAGAATGGACTGCCAAGCTCATAGCTGGAATTAATAATTGTCCTAAAGAAAGGTACGTTTGTCACAGATGGGAAAGATCATATGCGTAGCTTGGGGATTCTCCTTAATCTGGTGCTGCTTTCAGATGCTCAAGTGGCAGCAATGACTAGGAATTCTTTTTACCAGCTTTGGCTGATACACCAGCTGCTTCCTTTCCTAGGAAAATTAGACCTAAGTTAGCCATAGGCATTCACGATTATTGTAATGTGCTGTACATGGGATTTCCCTTGAAAAGTATCTGGAAACTTCAGTTGGTATCATATGGAATGTGGCTGTTGACTGGAGTCAGCCAGCAGGAAAATATTATTCCAGTTTTCTTAGATCTGCATTGGTTGCCAGTTTGTTTTTGGGGTCAAGTCATAGTACTGGCTATACGCTTTAATGCGTAAACAACTTGGGACTAGAGTCCCAAGAAGAATTTCTTAACTGTAAGAGCTGACCTGAATTGGAATAGTCAGCCTCGTGCAGTTTTGGGTTCTCTCTCATTAGAGGTTTTCAAGCAAAGGCTGGATGGCCACCTGTTAGGAATGCCGTAGTTACCTACACTGAGCAGATGGTTGGACTAGATGACCTCCAAGGTAACTTCCAACTCTAACATTTTGTGTTTCTGTACCTTAAGGACTTCGTTTCCCTGTATGTGCAACCTCATACGCTCTATTCAGTGTTGTGGCCTTACTCCAGGTGCCTCTGTTAAACAAGGTTTGACAAATGTCCATGAGGAGCAGAGCCTTTTCAGTAGTGATGCTAGTTTTATGTCCTCCCTATAAGGCTCCCAAACATTATGGGCTTTTAAGGTGTCAGGTTAAAACCTGATATCCTAAAGGCCTTTGGACTGAGTTGATGCTATTTTATTCTGCTGTTTTATTTTGCATTGTTAGATGTATAAATTTATTGTTTCTTGCTGCTTTCTTAACTTTAATTTTACTTGTTTCCAATTGTGTTGTTATGCTGCTCTGCCACTGTTACTGGCAGAAAAATAGGCAGAAAATTTTGCTTATTTTTGTTATATCTCCTGTTTTGGAGATAGTTATACATTGCTTTTCTGCTTGTTAACAGCCCTAGATTTGTTTTTAACAAAGAAGGCTGGGATAATTTTTAAAAAAATAGAGATGCACATACAGAACCGAAAAATGAAATCTGTAATTGGTCAAATACATAATCTTGCAGCAAATGTTATTTT
Source organism: Plestiodon gilberti rubricaudatus (assembly GCA_026170595.1). Classification (NCBI taxonomy): domain Eukaryota; kingdom Metazoa; phylum Chordata; class Lepidosauria; order Squamata; family Scincidae; genus Plestiodon; species Plestiodon gilberti. The sequence continues at coordinate 230,513,923 of JANXHW010000001.1, read as the reverse complement.
CATGCCAATTTTAATCAGCATTTTTAAGTAAGTTTGGAACCCATTGTTGGGTTTATTTTACCAAGTATTAGCAGCACTCGAATTACGTCTGAACCAGACCTTACAACTCTGGGAGGAAAAAAAAAAGTACCAATTGTATGAATTTTCACCAGCTCAGTTGTACCCTTTTTTAAACAAAATATCAGAATATCCATTGCTGCTTCTTTGGATATCCTGCACCCTTTTTAACCCTCAAATAGCAAATCTCTTAGCTAAGTTGGGGGCATATCTCTTACCACCTAATCATGAAGGTGCATTATGCTGCTAGAACAAGTGTTCTGGCAGCATAATTTGCTTTCTGACTGTCATGAAAGGCAATGTGCCAGAGCATGCAGGCTCACCACTGCCGGAAGTGGCAAGTGGTTGGCTCTGCGTGGCAGCAGACACCGGAAATCCATCTTCATGGGTCCATGTGGACTTGCACCAGCGATATTGCTAGCACAGGTCCGAAATTGACCCACTGGGCCGGCAGGGACTTATCCCTAGGGAAGGGAACAAATGTTCCCTTTTCCCAAGGAGGCCTCTGGAGGCCAAAACGCCCTTGCGGGATACAGCAGATCCCACGTTGATGAATTGAGTTACTGCAGAGTGTTATGTGCTGATATTAATTTAATAGCTTAGGGCAGTTATCTGTTGTATGTGCTAGTTTTTATTTTTTTTAATTGCTATAATAATTTGTGACAGACCGTTTATAACATTTCTGAATTAGACATCTCAAAAACAAACACAAATATTTTTATCTCCCTTTGACAGAGAGGCAGTTTGACACTTTTGCTATGTGGAGAAGGCGGGCTTGTCTCGGCTCTTGAACAAGTGTTGCAGCATGGATTTAAATCTCCCAGGCTCTTCAAAAATGTCTTTATCTGGGACTTTCTAGGTAAGTTCAGATAACCTTTCTCTATAATCGAGATCTTTTCTACATGGTCATCATCCTTAAGCGGGCTTCATCCTTGCCTGTTGTTAACTACAAGCATAGTGAAAGGCAATAGAGAGAATTTGCCCCAGTCAAATTCTATTATGATTAAAATAGTACGATGTACAATAAAAAGAAAAACAAAGCAATTAAACATTTCAAACAAACAAACACCAGTGGATCACCTTAAAATTACATTAGATTAAAAAGCCAGCCCACCATGTCACACCATCTATGTGTTTTAAGCATAGTCCTTCCTGAACCACAGAGAAAAAGGAGTGTGTGGTGGTGGTGGTAGCGAACTGATTTGAACAGCATACCAGAGTGATGTGAAACCCTCTCCCCTTGCAAGTGTCTTTCCTTCCTACACTATCGGCGCAATCTTGTGTAAGTCAGCACCAGGAGAGAGCGTGCTCCCCCAGTGCTGGGTGCCGTAAACGCGTCGTAAAGTGCATTTACGGCACCCAGAGAGTAAGGACTGCCGGCGCAGAGGCCAGAGGCCCTCTCTCTCCCCTGGCGTGCCATCATTGCAACCGCTGGACCAGGTAAGCCCTGCACCGACCAGTGCAGGGGTGGGGGGAGAGCGGACCAGGCAGCAAGGGAGGGCGGCCATTGGCCGAATCAGGCAGGGGGAGGGCGGGGATATCAGCGGCAAGCTCCACCAATGTCCCAAGCCCTCTCCTGGCCTGGTGCGGCCTTACATGCCGGACTTGAATGTACACCAGCTCCAGAGCTGGCGTACATTTGAGTAGGCCCATAGGGCTTCAGGCCACTTTCACCGAGGGAAGGGAACAATCATCCCCTTCCCTCGAGGTGCACCCGGGCTGCCCCAGGGTAGCTCAGGACTGGGATAGGATGGGGCGGCCTGTCCTTTAGGCTGGCCGCCGCATCTTACACAGGATTGAGCTGCTCGTCCCACCAGTTCTTTTCACTTCTGATAATACCTCAAGTTGCCTGGTTTTGGTAGAGAGAGAGAGAAGCTGCAGGAACATACTGGTAGGGTGAAGCTCTGTGTCTACATGCTGCTTTTGTTGTTAAAATTGTACTTTCACTCACCTCTTTCTGTGTGACTGGGGTAAATCTGTGTTTAAATGTATGGGTCTGCCACTGTCACTGCCCCTGTGGGCTCATCCCAAGGAGGCAGGTCTGCATTTTAGGGGTTGGGACATGACATTATCAGTGTTTCTGGGGTGCCCTGTCCCACGAGCATAGACGATCTTGTCTGCAGTCTTGTTTGTTCCAAAGCTTGTTCCCTCGACATATTTTCCTGTTCAGTTTCCATAGGCCATTACACTGAGCTTTGCTGTGCCCTACGGCCTCGGCCTCTCCCCTTTTCCCTTTATGTGACTTTCCTCCACCTTTAGTACCTTCCTCTTTCCACTCACCATCAGGCCTCCTCCTTCCACACCATCTCCAATCTTCACTTTTCACCTGTCTCTCCTTCATCCTCCCTTTGACCCGCCTTATCTTGGCTACTTATCTCCCTTGCGCTTAACTTTGCTCCTCCATCTGCACTGGTTTCTGTTCTCATCCACCTCTCCTCCTGGCCATTGTCCCTTCTCACTCTCTGCCTAGTCTGTGTCTCACATTTGTCCTGCTGATTGTTTCCCCTCTGCTTTGTCATTTGTCCCCCTCCCTTCTACCTTTATCTTCTGTACTCCCCAGTCTCCATCAGGCTCTGTTTTTCTGCTTTGTTCTTCTCCCTCCCTCTGGAACAGTCCTCTTTCTCTACTGCTATCTCTTGCTTTCCCCAAACCCCGTTGGTCTCTCGCCCTCTGCCTTGTCAACTCCTTCCCACTTCAGCTCATCTGCCTTCTACCACCGTGTTCAGTCCCCTCTCTCTCTTCACCATTATCATCTGCCTTCCCTCGGCTCCATCAGTCTCTCTCTTTCCATCTTGTCCTCTCCCTTCCACTGTGCCTCACTCTTTCCTCTTCTCCTCCTCGATTCGCCCTCTCCCTTTCTCACTTTTCTCAGTTCCCCTATCTTCTTTTGTAGCCACCTCCTGCTCTGCTCTTGTTCAACCCCAACTCTCCCCATCTGCATGGTGTCCAATGTCTCTCCCTCCACTGCCCCGTTCAACCCCCTGTGCAGGTTTACATGCTCCGTTGGGTGTCAGTCGGCCCACTGATGAGTGGGAGGCCGTGGGCCCACTGCGCCCATTGGAAGAGGCTGCTTTATGACAGCCATAAAGCAGCCTCCATTGGCACAACACTAGTTATGCTGGCGGGGAAGGAGATAGGATTGGGACAAAAGATTTTGAAAATTTCAGCTGATTTAATCGTTATGTTCCATTTTTCTTTGTCTGTCCAGAAAAAGCACAAGGATATTATGAAGCTCTAGATCAAAATGAATTGGTTCCAGAGGAAAACTGGCAGACAAGGGCCAGGAGTTTTTGCCGCTTTGTGTCGGCCATCAACAACACTCCTAGAAATATTGGGAAGGATGGCAAGTTTCAGATGTTGGTGTGCCTTGGAGCCAGGTACTACACTCCTATTAATACTACTACTAACGCTTAGTATTTGTATAGCATTTTTGGGTTGTGCAAAGTGTTTCACATGTGTTACCTTAATACAGCGCTTCTCAATTATTTTCTTTCATGCCCCCCCTAGGAAGAAGAAAAATTTTTGCGCGCCCCCGCAATAGTTAGTGTATGCTTTGCGCCACTTAAAGGGGCTCCGTAAAGGGGGGCGCGGGGCTTGCAATAGTTAGTGTATGCGTGTATGCTTTGCACCACTTAACTAGAGTGTAGGAGCCTCCAGCGACGATCTACTTCACCGGGATCTGCTTCCGGGGAGCAGATCGTTCCTCTGCTCCCCGGCGCGAACTCTGTAACGCGCCTAGGAGCGCTCTGCAGAGTTCACGCTGTGAATCACGCATGCGCAAGACGACGATTGGCAACATCGTCGTCTTGCGCATGCGTGAACTCTGCAAAGTGCTCCTAGGCGCGTTACAGAGTTCGCGCCGGGGAGCAGAGGAACGATCTGCTCCCCAGAAGCAGATCCCGGTGAAGTAGATCGTCGCTGGAGGCTCCTACACTCTAGTTAAGTGGCGCAAAGCATACACACATACACTAACTATTGCAAGCCCCGCGCCCCCCTTTACGGAGCCTCGCGCCCCCCCTGGGGGGCGCGCCCCACTATTTGAGAACCGCTGCCTTAATATGATCCTTACAGTAGCTCTGTAAGGAATGAAAACTTGCTATTACCATATCGCAGCTGAGGCTGAGAGAGATTAGCTTGCTTTTAAGTCAAGGACTGTTTTCCCTGTTTAAGGCAGTTCAATGCTATGGATTCCTGCAGCAGAGTCAGGATGGTCTCAAGCGAATCCAGGATGTCATTCCAGTTTAACACAACGGTCAGCACTGCTATGTCAGCAGCACCCATCTTGCCAGATGTGGCATGAGTCAAAGCCATTATGTAGTTTAGAAATTGAGAGAGATTCCTGTGGCCTGGGCAGGAGTAGTGTCTTTAGCTGCATAGCTGAATGAACAATTCAGCCACCATGAGCCTAAACTGTGTGTCTAATATTTAATAGTAGCCTATTAAGACTGTAGCCTATATAATAGGACTGCAACTAAATCAGAATTGCAAAATTTCTGTTTGCATTGTGTGGGATGCAGCTATAACTCTCTTATTCTGCCAGTTATGCAGGCTTTAGCATCAGATGCCACTCATTTATGATAGAGTTGTTGGCCCTGTTTGTTTTGGGTAATGTGAAATATGAAGTAAATAAAATAAGTTTATGCTGAATCAGCTTCTGTTGATGAGATATATTATCCTTTAGGCATAATCAGTAGCTGATAGGGTAAAACAGTGCCCTAATGAATAAGGTTGAACCACACCAATTGTTTATGCAGCTGGTAGTAGTGGCGCTTAAGCAGAGGTCTTTCCCAACCCTGCAATCTGAGAGTTTATGATCTCTTAAAAACTAGAGATGCCAGGGGCCCATGCCACATACTTTAAGGCAGGGCTACATATTATAGCAACAATAATATTGGGGATCCATGAGTAATTTTGAAAGAAATCAGATAAATGACTGGAAAAGCTCCTCTCCCCAGGGATGGCCCAAGGATATATGCTCCCCTGACCCCCCCCCCCCACTGAGCATCTCCCTAAAAGACCTGTGGAAAGCTGTGTAATTACCTGTGTTAATTCATCTGTGGAACTCCTTGCCACAGGATGTGGTGATGGCATCTGGCCTTGTTGTTGTTGTTCAGTCGTTAAGTCGTGTCCGACCCTTCGTGATCCCATGAACCATATCCCGCCAGGCCTTCCTGTCCTCCACTATCTTCCTGAGTTCGCTCATTTTCATGTTTGTTGCATCGGTGATGCTGTCTAACCATCTCATCCTTGGCCTTCCCCTTCTCCTTTTGCCTTCAATTTTTCCCAGCATCAGAGTCTTCTCCAGAGAGTCCTCTCTTCGCATTAGGTGGCCAAAATATTTGAGTTTCAGCCTTAGTACCTGTCCTTCCAGGGAACAGTCAGGCTTGATTTCATTTAGAATTGACTGATTTGATCTCCTAGCAGTCCAAGGGACTCTCAGGAGTCTTCTCCAGCACCACAGTTCAAAAGCATCTATTCTTCGGCGCTCAGCCTTCCTTATGGTCCAACTCTCGCAACCATACATTGCTACTGGGAACACCATCGCCCTGACTATACGAACTTTTGTTGGCATGGTGATATCTCTGCTTTTTATTATGCTGTCTAAGTTTGCCATAGCTTTCCTTCCAAGGAGTAAGCGTCTTTTAATTTCATGGCTGCTGTCTCCGTCTGCAGTGATCTTGGAGCCCAGAAAAGTAAAATCTGTTACTGCTTCCATTTCTGCCCCTTCTATTTGCCAGGAATTGATGGGCCCAGATGCCATGATCTTAGTTTTATTAATGTGGAGTTTCAAGCCAACTTTTGCACTCTCCTCTTTCACTCTCATCAAGAGGCTCTTTAGTTCTTCTTCACTTTCTGCCATTAGGGTGGTATCGTCTGCATATCTGAGGTTGTTGATATTTCTCCCGGCAATCTTGATTCCGGCTTGTGATTCATTCAGCCCTGCATTTCTCATAATGTACTCTGCATATAAGTTAAATAAGCAGGGTGACAATATACAGCCTTGCCGTACTCCCTTCCCAATTTTGAACCAATCAGTTGTTCCATGGCCGGTTCGAACTGTTGCTTCTTGACCCGCATACAGGTTTCTCAGGAGACAGGTAAGGTGGTCTGGTACCCCCATCTCTTTAAGAATAAGCCACAGTTTGTTGTGATCCACACAATCAAAGGCTTTTGTGTAGTCAATGAAGCAGAAGTAGGTGTTTTTTTGGAACTCTCGTGCTTTCTCCATGATCCACCGCATGTTGGCAATTTGATCTCTAGTTCCTCTGCCTCTTCGAAACCCAGCTTGTACGTCCAGTAGTTCTCGGTCCACGTACTGCTGAAGCCTAGCTTGTAGGATTTTGAGCATAACCTTGCTAGCATGTGAAATGAGTGCAATTGTGCGGTAGTTTGAGCACTCTTTGGCACTGCCCTTCTTTGGAATTGGAACGTAAACTGACCTTTTCCAATCCTTTGGCCACTGCTGAGTTTTCCAAATTTGTTGGCATATTGAGTGCAGCACTTTCACAGCATCATCATTTAGGATTTTAAGTAGCTCAGCTGGGATATTATGATCTCCACTAGCTTTGTTGTTAGTAATGCTACCTAAGGCCCACTTGACTTCACTCTCTAGGATGTCCGGCTCTGGGTCAGTGACCACACCAGCGTGGTCATCAGGAACATTCAGATCTTTCTTGTATAGTTCTTCTGTGTATTCTTGCCATCTCTTCTTAATCTCTTCTGCTTCTGTTAGGTCCTTGCCTTTTTTGTCCTTTATTATGCCCATCTTTGCACAAAACGTTCCCTTGATATCTCCAATTTTCTTGAAGAGATCTCTAGTCCTCCCCATTCTGTTGTTTTCCTCGATTTCCTTGCATTGTTCATTTAAGAAGGCCTTCTTATCTCTCCTTGCTATTCTCTGGAACTCTGCATTCAGTTGTTTATATCTTTCCCTTTCACCCTTGCTTTTTGCATTCCTTCTTTCCACAGCTATTTGTAAAGCCTCATCTGACAGCCACTTTGCTTTCTTGCATTTCTTTTTCTTTGGGATGGTTTTAGTTGCTGCCTCCTGTACAATGTTACGAACTTCCGTCCATAGTTCTTCAGGCACTCTGTCTACCAGGTCTAATGCCCTAAATCTATTCTTCACCTCCACTGTATACTCATAAGGGATATGGTTTAGGTCATATCTGACTGGTCTAGTGGTGTTCCCTACATTCTTCAGTTTAAGTCTGAATTTTGCAATAAGAAGCTCATGATCTGAGCCACAGTCAGCTCCAGGTCTTGTTTTTACTGATTGTATAGAGCTTCTCCATCTTTGGCTGCAAAGCACATAATCTATCTGGTTTCGGTATTGACCATCTGGTGATGTCCATGTGTAGAGTCGCCTCTTGTGTTGTTGGAAAAGAGTGTTTGCTATGACCAGCGTGTTCTCTTGACAGAACTCCGTTAGCCTTTGCCCTGCTTCATTTTGCACTCCAAGGCCAAACTTGCCTGTTGTTCCGTTTATTTCTTGATTCCCTACTTTAGCATTCCAGTCTCCTATGATGTAAAGGACATCTTTTTTGGGTGCTAGTTCTAGAAGGTGTGGTAGGTCTTCATAGAACCGGTCAACTTCATCTTCTTCGGCATCAGTGGTTGGGGCATACACTTGGATTACTGTAATGTTGAATGGTTTGCCTTGGATTCGAACTGAAATCATTCTGTCGTTTTTGAGGTTGCACCCCAGTACTGCCTTTCCCACTCTTTTATTGACTATGAGAGCTACTCCATTTCTTCTAAGGGATTCATGCCCACAGTAGTAGATATGATGGTCACCTGTCTTAAATTCGCCCATGCCCGTCCATTTTAGTTCGCTGATTCCCAAGATGTCAATGTTCAATCTTATCATCTCATTTTTGACCACATCCAGCTTGCCTTGATTCATAGACCTCACATTCCATGTTCCTAAGCAGTATTGCTCCTTGCAGCATTGGATTTTCCTTTCAACCTCAGACACATCCACAGCTGGACGTCCTATTGGCTTTGGCCCAGCCGCTTCACTCTTTCTGGGTCTACTTGGAATAGTCCTCCGCTCTTCCTCAGTAGCATATTGGACACCTTCCGACCTGAGGGGCTCATCTTCCAGCGTCATATCTTTTAGCCTTTTGGTACTGTTCATGGGATTTTCTTGGCAAGGTTACTGGAGTGGGTTGCCATTTCCTTCTCCAGTGGATCACTTTTAGTCAGTCTGGCCTGACTGGGTCTGGCCTAGATGCCTTTAAAAGGGGTTTGGATAGATTCATGGAGGAAAAGACCATCACAGGTTACAAGCCATAAGCAACCTCCTGGTTTTAGAAGTGGGTTTTCTCTGTGCCAGGTGCAAGGGAGTGGCGAGGTGCACAGGTATCTTGTTGTCTTGTGTGCTCCCTGAGGCATCTGGTGGGGCCACTGTGTGACACAGGAAGCTGGACTAGATGGGCTTTTGGCCTGATCCAGCAGGGCTCTTCTTATGTTCTTATGTAAAACTGCGTACAAGACTGTGATCCAATTGCAGTTTTTCTTGTGTTGCTCCTTCCTGCATTGTCCCTTTCAACAAAACAGCCCCCAGCATGTCCTGCACCTCCTGTTTTGTTGAACAAGACTGTATGGGAAGGAGCAAAATGGGTGAGTGGATTGCACCCTTCTAAGTGGCTTTTTCAGGCACATGGGGCATCAGTGCACTTCCTGATTTGTTTAAAGGGACTGTGTGAGGAAGGAGCAAGGTAAGGGGGTGGTAGAGAAGCAGATTACCACCATCTGATCCACTTCCTGCTCACTTTTAGCAAGGAGAATGCTGAGCTCTGGGGCCCTATTTCACTGTTCAGCTATAATCATGGAACCACCAAGTTCAGTATTAGAAGAAATTATAATAATAGGATACTGTGAAATGTGGTACTTTATGTTCTTACGAAAGAAGAAAATTTCTCTAATACTTTGTTTTGGAATTTTAAAACATTCCCTTACAGAGATCACCTCTTCCATCACTGGATTGCCTTGCTGGCAGACTGCCCCATCACAGCTCAGATGTACGAGGACACAGCACTAATAAAGGATCATACTCTAGTGAACTCCTTGATCCGTGTGCTGCAGACCTTGCAGGAGTTCAACATTACATTGGAGGCATCCCTTGTTAAAGGAATTGACATCTGATCTGTCTCTTGCTGCAAGCACTATAAAAAAGCTACAAGGAACAAACCATTATTAGTATGCAAAGATTCTGTCTGCTAATACATCGCATCCAAACATTCACGTCACTCAACACAATTCTTCTGGAAGGAAGCTCCAAACAGAGTGTGAAGAAATGGATGGAAGCTGTAAACTCAGTGTAAAAGGAAAAGATTCCTATAAGTCAATGTTAGAGTTTATTTGCTGATTTGCTTTCACATTCTTTCATGTGAAAGAATTAGATCATGAGTATTGTGCAGCTTATTTTAAAGCTGTAATATTTCCTTGCCATAGAAAAAGGTGCGGTGAAATGCAGGTCCTGGCATTCTCTGAACTTGCCTTTAGACTGTATGTCAAAGTGTAATTCACACATTCCATTTCTGCTAAGGGTCATTTAGCAATTTAAAAGTAATATTTTATAAAAATTAACATTATAATCATTGGCTTTTCCATGTTGGGTCACTGTTGTGCTGCAAGAAAAACTAAATGTTCACTTATTGAGTGGAATCCAGAGTGTTGCAGTGGTGCAGTGTGTGCCAGAACAAGCCGCCTTCCCCTCTCCTAGGCTCTATTGAAGCCCCAAGTACTTGAAAAGGTACTGCTGAGGGTTGGGGGACCCTCCCTGAGCAGCATGATGAGATGTGGCGTGTGTGTGTGTGTGTGTGTGTGTGTGTGTGTGTGTGTGTGTGTGTGTGTGTGAGACACACTGGGAAGCCATGAGGGGAAATGAGAGCTGGTGTAGCATAATGGCTAAGAGACCAGGCTGTGCATCAGGGTTTGAATCTTGCTTCTGTCACAAACTCACTAATGGGCCAATCGTAACAGGCCCTTATGCTGCCAGAACTAGTGTTCCAACAGTGTAAGGTTCTTTATGACTGTCGCAAAATATGACATGCTGTGTCGTGTAGCTGGGCCGCCACCACAAGCAGTGGCATACCAGCAGTCCGTCGATGTCCCCAGGTGCTGGCAGGTCAGCACAGGATGTGGGCAGAATGGGAAGGGGGAGGAATGGGGTGGAGATCAGGGCGAGGAGGAGGACAGATTAAGGCTGGGAAGGGGGTGGTATCAGCAGCAACGACGCCACTGATATCCTAGCCCCCTTCCCAGCCTCAATCTTCCTTCCTGGGTGCACTCAGACTCGGGCCAGCTAAATCGCTGGCACAGGTCCAAGTAGACCCATGGAGGCGGTGGAGGCTTACCCCGGACAAGAGAACAAATGTTCCCTTACCCAGAGGAGACTTCCAGGACTCCCCCCCCCCCCCCCACACACAGGATGCAGTACACGCTTGGGTGGCACGGCTACATATCTCTCTCTCTGTGTGTGTGTGTGTGTGTGTGTGTGTGTGTGTGTGTGTGTGTGTGTGTGTGTGTATTTGATAGGATTAGGCTGTTAGGCAAGCAGCTTCCTTTCATTCTCGGATCCCCAGCTGCAATATGGATATAATAATAATAGCTCTTTACCCTACAAGATTGTTGTAAGGACTGCATCAAGATACTACATGTGAAGTGCTCCACTCAGAAAGCACTGTATGTGCTTATTCTTATTATTCTTATTAATAATAACAGTGGCTAGTGGATGCTCACTCTGGTAGCTGTTCCCCTCGTGGCTTCCACTTATTCCCCTTCCCCCTGGAGCTCCCGTGTGACAGATTGCATGCTACCCACCAAAAGTTCCCCCAACTCTCATCAGCAGCTTTTGAGGAGTGTCTCGGGGGCTTTGGTAGGGAGCAGAAAAGGAGATTTGCACTGATGCACATTGTGCCAGAGGTGCACTCTGGATGCCACTCATTGTTTTTAATAGCCTCAAAGCACTAAGTCATCAGCAAATCTTTTTTTCTTTCATTTTTGTCAGTATTGTTTTTAGAAGCCTTCGGATGAGTGAACCATGCAGATGTGCAGAGAACAGTGGTATTTTTTCATATGGGTATGAAATTGTAAGAGCATTTTTAACTAGCATTTTTTAAATTTAACTTTTCATCATGTTGTAATGTCTTTAAAAAAAAACACCCAAACAAAAAGAATCCTGTATATTTAACAGGCTATCTTACTGTACATGTCTGCTGTGTTTTCAGTTTAGGACCTAACTAGAGCACAGTCCACTTAAATAAAAGGCCCAGAACAAGTGTGTTTGTTAGTTAGCAGAATGTCTCAGAATGGATCTGCCTTTCAAACCCAATTTGTTTATATATGACAACCCTCCAACTGATAAATACTAAAGTAATAACCCTAAAGCCTATATACACTCAGTTTAATGGCTAACAGTCTAATCTAAAACTTGCTGCAGTAGCACATAAATGCATATGATGGGATATAATTAGGGTTACCAACTCTGAAGCTATTCCTGGAATTTTTTCCCTCAACACGTCGTACTGTTGGAAATTCTTGGAGGGCCTGTTAACATCTCCAGGATTGCTTTCAATAGTCATCTGAAGATTAATGCTGATTCATGGAGACTCCAGGCCAATCTTGAAGGGTTGGAAACCCTAGATACAACAAGCTTCACACTTCTGTGATATCTTTACCATGCCTGCACAGCTTTATAACAGCATCATAGGAATATGTGCTGGTGCAGATATTTGGAGTTGGGTGTGAATGAAGTCAGTATGACTGTGACTTGATTGTGCTGCTACTCAGCCTAATGCCATGTCAGGGTTTCCGATCTTTCTCTTGATAACCCCACCTCACAGGCACAAGAACTCATCATGTGAAATTATTTTGAAATGCTGGTTTTTGTGTTTTGTTAAAGATTGGGTTGCTTGTGAACATTGTGTAAAGAATATTAGCTTACCCTCATAATGTTCAGAATTTATGGACTTCTTAAACAGTAAAATCCTAATTGGAAAATTGAATGAATGCTTAGAAACAACTGTCCTTGTTAGACTTCTCAACTAAAATTCTAGGATATTCATATTTAACTGATGAAACACTAAGGTACAGGGCTTTAGGCTTCTGTATTAAGAGGCCTTTGATGTATAAACATTATCTCAAAAAATTAGGCTCTTTAACATAAAGAGCAATGAAAAAGGTTTTCAATAGTTGGTCTCTTCAAAATGTAGCATTATTCTTTATTTTATCATCTTGTGATCCTTTTTATTCCAGTAACTTAAAAATATAGCACATGTATTAAATTTTACTATTTTTACTTTTCTTGTGTTTATTTCATTATTACATTTTAATTGGGTGCTCTTGTCAAAATAACTTGCTAGAGATCTGAAAGGATGATACCATCTCATCTTGGTGGATGAATATACTTATGTTGATCTTGGTTGCATAACTCGTCTGAAGCTACCTCTATGTGAGCACAACAATTTTTTCCTGCCATCTCAATTAAAAGTTTAACACACAGCTGCAGACAAATCTTGTGAAGTTGAAATAGCCTATTATGCAATTTTTTCTAAAGCCTTCCTTTTGCAGCATCACATTTTCTAAGTTTGCATATAGCAGAAAGATAGCTACCCTATCCCAAAACTGATTGTAGCTGACACAGCTTATTATTTCAGTGCAGGATTGAAGAAAAAAAATATGTGGATGTAGATCAGAATTAGTTTTACCTCAGAACTATCTTTACCATCTATTAATACAGAGAGAAATTGGATTGTGCTTTCTTTCACATCATTGTGTGTACTACCCAAGAAAGCAAAAATCACCAACAATTCAATGCTGGCTATTAAATGCTGTTTATTGGCTATTGCTACTGTTTTATTATCTTTCAAAACATGCAGTGTTTAAAATCTAGTAGGCTTTTTAAAAATACAAACAAAACACCATATACTGATGATAACCAAATGATTCCACCCCCATAAACAATGGGGCAAATTGTTCAAGATAAAAGGACTTCTAAAGACAGCTTAAAAAAAAGTACAGCTTTGCTAAGCAAGAAGTATCAAAGAACCATGAAACAAGTCATGAAAACCCAAGGAGACTGCAAACCTGTTATTTTCGAACATCAGTGCCTCCACCCCTGCAGGGCAAACTGCTTTGGAAACAGAGGGGACTTTCCAAAAAATTGTGATAATGCATGGTATGGAAGGTTAGAGTTAGAGGTTCAAAGATATAAAAAGATGGACTCAGGGAATTGTTATACATATACTACATATATTTGCAACTTTTAATGTTTATCACAATGAGGTATTTTCTTTTGACTCAACAAAAAGATCACAATCACTGAATTTGTCACAATACTAACAGTCCAACTTTTAAAGTTTTATTCTAAATACTGTATAAGGCTGTTTACACATTAAACTGTACTCAGGTACAATATTTGTTCTGTACTTGGATACTGTTATTCACACATTCCATTCAATGCAGGTACAATCTGTAGACAGTATACATGGATTGTTGATCTATAAGAATGAATCGGGTACAGTCATTCACACAGAAATACATACCTGGGTACAGCCAGCTATACCTAGGCCTTCAAATGGAAAATACCGACAGTTTATGGCAGTTGGAAGTAAATGGGAAGACAATAGCAAGCAAAGCTCTGTCCTAGATTTTTTTTACTGATACTCAATGTTACTTGGCTATAGTGGAGTAGCATAATAGAAGAAATCAACTGTGGAACATAGAAGATCTATACATAATGGGGTAAATCCTTCCTCAAGTTAATGAAAATGCTGGATTTGCTGTAGCAGGTGCAATTGCACTACAGAATTAGGTGTCTTTAGGAGGTAATGGGGCCATGTTAAATATTGTTCACTCTTAAGCTAATTAATAATCTTCAAAAGTGGAAAAGACAAAATACAAAGATGGGGAAGATGACGAGAATTCAGTCTCTTATCAAATGTAGATGGAATTGTTGAAATTATTCATTCTGTCAAATCCTTCCTTGTGGAATGGGCATGGTTTTATACATTATATATAATAGAAAAGTAGATGGACTTTATAAATTCAGATTGACAAACTTTGAAGCAAAGCACTACAAAACTCAGTGGGTTATTGCTTTTCAGTTAAACATATATAATATACCCAAAGAAACTACATTTTTTTTAAATCTTATAGTGTTGTATTGCAAAGTTTTTGGTAGGTCTAGAACAGAAAGGTAGTAATCATGTATAAGAAAATGAAGCAACTTGAAACGTTTTCTCACTAGTCCAAGAACCTACAGAGCAACTAAAGTTACTTAAATTTGATTTCTCACAGCTTTCAACTTGGTAAGAAGAACCAGAGGAATCTCTCAAGTATGTAATTGAAATCTTTTTGTATTTACAGAGGATTTTGCCTGCAGTTTTAAAAGGCCCATCACATACAATAAGGTTGTTTCTAATTGGTTTTTAGAAGAAAATAACTTGGATTGTTTCAAAAGCAATGAAGCTTGATACTCCAATGAGAAAGATATATGGGTAATTTATGGATACTACTAGGGAAATGGACAAAAGACTGAAAGAAAGTTGCTAAGTGAAGATTGATGAACGTGTATGTGTATCTCCCAGAGCAAAACAAAAGAGACAAGAAGTTGCCTTCCTTTACTGGAGATGGAAAGGTCACAGGAAAAAAAAAGCAAACTGTAACAGCAAATACTGACAACCTGTCCCAATGCAGACTTAGGCATGCCTACAGCCATTTATTTCATTGGCCTTAGGTGCATCTAACTCTGTTTAGGATCAGGCTGTTGAAGCTTCTGTGAAAACCACTTATATTTAGCGCTTTGGTAGACTTTTTGGCTGGGGAAAAAAAGCAGCCAAATGTGTGTGTAACTTCTTAAGTACCAAGAAATATATTGGGAAATGTTATGTATCTGTACACATAAGGGCTAGAAATTGATTTTTAAAGTATTGTATTGGGAAAAAAATACATGCAGACCATGGGCTTCAATTGTCCACCCCTTGAACTTGTTTAAATGTGTTGGTGGATATATTTCTCGTAGTTTCCATGAAGAACGTGTAGCAGTTGCACCCCCCCCCCCCCGGTGCGCGTGTGCGCATACACACACTGGAGGTCTGGCTCAGTTGGTAGAGCAATCGTCTCATATCCCTGAAAAGGATGGCAGTTTGGGACGGCTGGAAGTATCCGTGTCTGTCGGAGAGCTGTCAACATGCCAAGCTGACAAGCTGCAGAGTCTCTGTGCGGGAGAGAAGCTGCAGCTGCACTTGAGTGGGAGTCAAGGTTGCCTGTCAGTTGAAGTGTGATGAGGTGGATGCCAGAGAGAGGCTGGACTGTGAAAGAAACCATCTACTGTAGAATGAAGGGTTCTATGAAAGACTGGAACATATTATAGTATTGTAAAAAAACCCTTGGGGTTTAGAAAGCCTGCCTGTGTAAACCACCTTTGAATAGGCAGAGGAGAAATCCGATGACCAAAGAAAAGGTGGTATATAAATACTGGTTGTTGTTATTATTACTGAATTTGGACTCAAACCTGGAGCTTACCCATAAAACCTTGTGTTCCTTATCTGGAGGAGACCTCTGGGGCCGGAAACTCCCCTGCGGCATACAACATGCGCCCCATTGGCACGGCTGCATCAGTGCTGGGGGAGTTAGGTAGGATTGGGCTGCCCAACAGATATGACATGAACCTAGAATTCATGCAGTTTCTAATGTGGAAGTGGTTTCCATGTACAAAATCTCACCTTGTGCTGACCCAGCCCAAGCCCTCCTGTCTGAAGCAATGCCACAAGTCACTGCCCTGTATCACCCCTGTTCAAACTGTTCTGCAACAACATGCCCCTACAGCTTCTCCTCCTGCTCTGTGAAGTGCACCATGACCAGACGCCCTCCAGCTTTCCCCTATGCTAGCCCCAGGGCTACTCAGAGGAATTTTATCAGGGGGTACAAAGTTTCTTTTGCCCCTTCCCTTCATGTGAATTTGGCTCCTGAACCCCCTTTTTGGCCCTGGGCCCCGGTACGATTGTACCCCCTTAACCTCCCTCTCAGAGCCCCTGGCTAGCCCTACCATCTTCTTCTCATTGTCATCTTCTTGCTCAGGAAGCTGGGCTGAGAGAGCTAATGTGCAGCTTTGGTGGGTGATAGAACAAATGCAAGCTGGCTGGAGATGTCAGAGTTGAGGATGTGGTGTACAGGGGGCATCCCCTGCCAGTCTGCTGCTCCCCCCAGCTCATCTCCTGAGACAGCTGCTCATGGGCAGGCTTGCCCTGACCTTGTGTGGTTCAGTCTTCTAATGGTTTTGAGAAAAGTACTTTGCTTATGTTTGAAGCCATTCCCATTTATTATTCAAATATGCAGAACTAGGCTTGCTCCTGTCAAGAATCTTTGAGCCC
The DNA here is from genome assembly GCA_026170595.1 of Plestiodon gilberti rubricaudatus. Classification (NCBI taxonomy): domain Eukaryota; kingdom Metazoa; phylum Chordata; class Lepidosauria; order Squamata; family Scincidae; genus Plestiodon; species Plestiodon gilberti. The sequence goes on along the minus strand of JANXHW010000001.1, from coordinate 230,497,484 downwards.
TGGCCCCTAGATATACTGTATATTAAAACCAATATGTTGCCTCATGATGTTGTCTTATTGGGAGCAAGTAACTCTTGGTCTCACATGAATATGAACCATATGTGCATGTTAGTTTGAACATGTACAGCGGTGAAGTCAGAGATGGTCCGTCCTATACCCATTGGAGGCACTCCCCCCATCCCAACCGGCTTGCCCCTCCAAATAGGAGCCCCAGACTTTCAAGCCCTTCCCTCCCAGCGAACCTGTGGGCTGGGTGCTCCTACAGTGTGGACTGGCTCTTTTGGAACCTTTCTTCATCTATGCACATTTATCTGCAACTGCAACTGCAGCTGTCCCACCCAATTTTCTACTAAGTGACACTGGTATGTTGCTGTCCAAATTCAGTCCCTGCCTTGTAAGAATGCTGTTAGAGTCAGTTGCTGGAGTTGTCCGACCTTCTTAAGAGTGTGTAGCTTCACTTCTTCAGGGTCTTCAGCCGTTGAATCTCAGAATTGAGAGTGACCATAAGGCACAACCCTGTGTAAATGCACACCCTAGCGCCATGCACTTATTACCTGTTGTCATTTCACAAGCTGGTGAATTATACAGTGTTCTCAAATGCTGTAAATCTATTGTTGGGCAATTTATGTTTGTCAAGGCTACCTTACAGAACTGGTGCTGGCATGATGGTGTTTGGTGGGGCTATTTATTTATTTACGTATTTCTATACCGCCGGCGCCTTTCTCTGTTTTTACACTGGTATAAGGGGGTTCAGGAGCTCGCCTGCTGGCCGTGTGAGCTCTCTGATGGGCCCTGGGTGTGGGCACCAGTACCCTAACAAGCACTCTCTTGATTTTAAAGTTGGTTTAAGACAGGCTGTTCTAGAGCAAATAACTACAGCACGCAACATGCGAGGTGAAACAGACCTTCAGTATTGCGGAATATTAGGGAGTGATGAGGAGCTGGGGCAGGGATCCTTGATCATCTGAGAACTGGTGCGCTATAAGCTCGTCCTTGAAAGGAAAATCCAATGCTGCAAGGAGCAATACTGCTTAGGAACATGGAATGTGAGGTCTATGAATCAAGGCAAGATGGATGTGGTCAAAAATGAGATGATAAGATTGAACATTGACATCTTGGGAATCAGCGAACTAAAATGGACGGGCATGGGCGAATTTAAGTCAGGTGACCATCATATCTACTACTGTGGGCATGAATCCCTTAGAAGAAATGGAGTAGCCCTCATAGTCAATAAAAGAGTGGGAAAGGCAGTACTGGGGTGCAACCTCAAAAACGACAGAATGATTTCAGTTCGAATCCAAGGCAAACCATTCAACATTACAGTAATCCAAGTGTATGCCCCAACCACTGATGCCGAAGAAGATGAAGTTGACCGGTTCTATGAAGACCTACAACACCTTCTAGAACTAGCACCCAAAAAAGATGTCCTTTACATCATAGGAGACTGGAATGCTAAAGTAGGAAATCAAGAAATAAACGGAACAACAGGCAAGTTTGGCCTTGGAGCGCAAAATGAAGCAGGGCAAAGGCTAACGGAGTTCTGTCAAGAGAACACGCTGGTCATAGCAAACACTCTTTTCCAACAACACAAGAGGCGACTCTACACATGGACATCACCAGATGGTCAATACCGAAACCAGATAGATTATGTGCTTTGCAGCCAAAGATGGAGAAGCTCTATACAGTCAGTAAAAACAAGACCTGGAGCTGACTGTGGCTCAGATCATGAGCTTCTTATTGCAAAATTCAGGCTTAAACTGAAGAATGTAGGGAACACCACTAAACCAGTCAGATATGACCTAAACCATATCCCTTATGAGTATACAATGGAGGTGAAGAATAGATTTAGGGCATTAGACCTGGCAGACAGAGTGCCTGAAGAACTATGGACGGAAGTTCGTAACATTGTACAGGAGGCAGCAACTAAAACCATCCCAAAGAAAAAGAAATGCAAGAAAGCAAAGTGGCTGTCAGATGAGGCTTTACAAATAGCTGTGGAAAGAAGGAATGCAAAAAGCAAAGGTGAAAGGGAAAGATATAAACAACTGAATGCAGATTTCCAGAGAATAGCAAGGAGAGATAAGAAGGCCTTCTTAAATGAACAATGCAAGGAAATCGAGGAAAACAACAGAATGGGGAGGACTAGAGATCTCTTCAAGAAAATTGGAGATATCAAGGGAACGTTTTGTGCAAAGATGGGCATGATAAAGGACAAAAAAGGCAGAGACCTAACAGAAGCAGAAGAGATTAAGAAGAGATGGCAAGAATACACAGAAGAACTATACAAGAAAGATCTTAATGTTCCTGATGACCACGCTGGTGTGGTCACTGACCCAGAGCCGGACATCCTAGAGAATGAAGTCAAGTGGGCCTTAGGTAGCATCACTAACAACAAAGCTAGTGGAGATGATAATATCCCAGCTGAGCTACTTAAAATCCTAAATGATGATGCTGTGAAAGTGCTGCACTCAATATGCCAACAAATTTGGAAAACTCAGCAGTGGCCAAAGGATTGGAAAAGGTCAGTTTACGTTCCAATTCCAAAGAAGGGCAGTGCCAAAGAGTGTTCAAACTATCGCACAATTGCACTCATTTCACATGCTAGCAAGGTTATGCTCAAAATCCTACAAGCTAGGCTTCAGCAGTACGTGGACCGAGAACTACTGGACGTACAAGCTGGGTTTCGAAGAGGCAGAGGAACTAGAGATCAAATTGCCAACATGCGCTGGATCATGGAGAAAGCCCGAGAGTTCCAAAAAACCACCTACTTCTGCTTCATTGACTACACAAAAGCCTTTGATTGTGTGGATCACAACAAACTGTGGCAAATTCTTAAAGAGATGGGGGTACCAGACCACCTTACCTGTCTCCTGAGAAACCTGTATGCGGGTCAAGAAGCAACAGTTCGGACCGGCCATGGAACAACCGACTGGTTCAAAATTGGGAAGGGAGTCCGGCAAGGCTGTATATTGTCACCCTGCCTATTTAACTTATATGCAGAGTACATTATGAGAAATGCAGGGCTGAATGAATCGCAAGCCGGAATCAAGATTGCCGGGAGAAATATCAACAACCTCAGATATGCAGACGATACCACCCTAATGGCAGAAAGTGAAGAAGAACTAAAGAGCCTCTTGATGAGGGTGAAAGAGGAGAGTGCAAAAGTTGGCTTGAAACTCAACATTAATAAAACTAAGATCATGGCATCTGGGTCCATCAATTCCTGGCAAATAGAAGGGACAGAAATGGAAGCAGTAACAGATTTTACTTTTCTGGGCTCCAAGATCACTGCAGACGGAGACAGCAGCCATGAAATTAAAAGACGCTTACTCCTTGGAAGGAAAGCTATGGCAGACAGCATAATAAAAAGCAGAGATATCACCATGCCAACAAAAGTTCGCATAGTCAGGGCGATGGTGTTCCCAGTAGCAATGTATGGCTGCGAGAGTTGGACCATAAGGAAGGCTGAGCGCCGAAGAATAGATGCTTTTGAACTGTGGTGCTGGAGAAGACTCCTGAGAGTCCCTTGGACTGCTAGGAGATCAAATCAGTCAATCCTAAATGAAATCAACCCTGACTGTTCCCTGGAAGGACAGGTACTGAGGCTGAAACTCAAATATTTTGACCACCTAATGCGAAGAGAGGACTCTCTGGAGAAGACTCTGATGCTGGGAAAGATTGAAGGCAAAAAGAGAAGGGGAAGGCAAAGGATGAGATGGTTAGACAGCATCACCGATGCAACGAACATGAAAATGAGCGCACTCAGGTAGTGGAGGACAGGAAGGCCTGGCGGGATATGGTTCATGGGATCACGAAGGGTCGGACACGACTTAACGACTGAACAACAACAAAGCTCGTCCTGTCTTTATCCTGTGAGCAGTAGGCGAGCATCATCTCTCGCTCTCTCCCCCCCCCCCCCCTATATAGCCCTAACTGTTAGGGAAGCAACAGCCTTTGCGAGAAGCGCGGGAAACTAGAAGCCACTGCTTGCGCTCTGTCTCCCTGTCTCTCACTGCCCACCCAACATTGGCAAGTGAGAGAAGACCGAAGGTTGGGGCGGGTCGGCTGCCTGCAGACACCTCCCCCTATGCACGTGCGCAGGGCCGGCCCCAGGGGGCGGCGGCGGACGGCGGTAGCAGCAGCAGCAGGCGCCACAGCTAGCGCGAGGCGATCGATGGGGTCCGTATATTGCTGCTCGGTTGTGGAGGCGCTCCTGCTGTTGCTCTCGCCGCTTCTGCTGTTCAGCGCGCCTCCCCTAGGACAGGTCCGCGCAGCCGGACTCTTCTTCCCCGGTTAGTATCCAGCTCTTGGTGGTTGCGCAGTTGCGTGTGGGCATCCCTGAAGGAGAGAGGCTCGGAGTCGCGAGGCTCAGGAGTGGGACGGGTCTTCTTGCGGGCGTCCCCTTCACCTCTCTCTTCGCTCACTTCCCACCGTAGGATTGAAAACAGTTTTGGGGCGATTCTGGTCGATAGAGCTGAGCTGAGGAGTACCAGTGGACAGTTAACGTGTGGGCATTTTCCTGTTGGCGAGTGAAAATGAAGCTGGCTTCGCAGCCAGCGGACTCCCAGGGTCTGTAGGGGAGTTGGGGAAAATCCAGGTCCTCTTTGCATACGGTGGGGACATTATCATTGGCCACGTTCCAGTAAACGACATGAGTAGTAGTTCTGTTGATTTGCAGCAGTAAGAGTCTGTCTATGCACTGTTTACATAGCAGACGGGAAAGGCATTCACTTAGAGGCAAGTTCCATAGATTTTAGTGGAATTCACTTCTGGGTAAATTTTAGAAGACCTGTTAGTTTGTTGCAGCAACCCCCCCCCCCCCCTGGCACGTTTGAGACGTGAATTGACATATTGTAGTGGCAGTAGCCTCATGGATCTGATAAAGTACTCTCTGTAAGGCTCTCAGGTCTCTCAGGAGCTCTAAGCTTTTTTCGTTTTGTTCTGAAGTGTGCATAAACTCTCTATCTCAAAGTACTTAAATTTATGTCCTAACTTTTTCTACATCTAGAAAAGGATTCATCCTAGATCCCAACTCTTTAAAAACAAACGTTTAAGGATTTGGAAGTGTTTAGAAATTAATGTGTCTATTTACATTTTGAACAAGAGTATGTGGATAACATACATGTAACATCTGGTGTATTAAAATAACTTTTGATTCACAACCATTGCATTTTTAAAATATTCATGGTGTTTGATATCTGACCGTTGCTTATGGAGATTTTGGGTGCTATCTTTTTAAAAAATACCTATGTAGGGCAAGATACCACTTATGATTCCTGTGCATTGTTGATTTAAAGGAGACTTCCAGTAAATTATCCTTTGGTGGATAATTATGGTGATTTTGGCCAATGATAGGTATATCATACTGTATATTATAGGTATATCAGCAGATGGGTGTACACACACACACACACACACACACACACACACACACACACACACACACACACACACTATTGATAGCCTGGATATACCTATATCAGCAGAAAAGAGTGACCAAAATGATTTGTGGGCTGGGGTACCTCCCTTATGAGGAGAGGCTACAGCGTTTGGGGCTCTTCAGTCTAGGAAAAAGGCGCCTGAGGGGGGACATGATCGACAGCGCAATCCTGTGTAACCATGCACGTGTGTAACAGCAGATGCACGTGTGTAACAGCAGATGCACCAGTGTAAGAGCAGTTACACTGGCATAAGTGCACTTACACCTGTGCATCTACTGTTACATCGGTGTAAGGTTACACAGGATTGCGCTGTGAGACGTATAAAATTATGCATGGGATGGAGAGAGCAACACCAGAACCAGGGGACATGCACTAAAATTGAGTGGAGGGAAAGTTAGAACAGACAAAAGAAAATCTTTCTTCACCCAACGTGTAATTAATCCGTGGAACTCCTTGCCACAGAATGTGGTGATGACACCTGGTCTCGATGCCTTTAAAAGGGAATTGGATAGATTCATGGAGGAAACGTCCATCACAGGTTACACGCCATAAACAACTTCCTAGTTTTAGAAGTAGGTTTTATCTGTGCCAGATGCAAGGGAGTGGCAACAGGAAACAGGTTATCTTGTTGACTGTGTGCTCCCTGAGGCAGCGGCGGAACTAGGGTGGAGTGCGTGGAGCAAGAGCTCCAGACGCTCGGGCAGGCAGGGGGTGCGCTCGGAGCACCTACCATAGCGAAGCGCCGAGTCGTATCGGTCCTCCCTCCCTCCCTGGAGCCCGTTTGGATCTAAAATGCGTTCAAAATGGGCGAGGGGCGTAACGGGCGGGGGGTGCGTCGACACGACGCTGGCCCTGCCCCCAGGCACCGGGAGGGCACCCGTCATTTCTGCCCTGAGGCATCTGGTGGGGCCACTGTGTGATACAGGAAACTGGACTAGATGGGCCTTTGGCCTGATCCAGCAGGGCTCTTCTTATGTTCTCATATTTGGCCCTGCAAGTTGCAGGAGCCAAAATAAGATGCCAAAACTCATACATCTTGCCCCCCGGCCATCTTATATACTAAGGATATTGCTTGTATATTATATGTGGAATAGTATATTGGTGCTAAACATATTCATTTGGAAGTGGGTTCCATGCATTTACAGGTAAAATTCTTTCAAGTAGATTTTGGTAATTTAAAGCATGTATTGAAAATTGGGGTGTCTGTTATCAGCATCTGTGATGCATGGCGAATAGTTTTTGTCTGGTTTAAAGCGACAGTATTTGTAGTTTGTATATGATATAAGCAGATTACACAGTCTAATCACTTTTGCCACCTCCTTTTTCCTTGCAGTTTTATACAGGTTATTTTTTCTGCTATTACTGTACTCTCAGGACTTCTCTGTCAGTGACAGTCTTAGTGAAAAAATTACCTGACCAAATTGGCTTGTTGAAATATGGCTAGAATTAGGTTGAACATGTGATCATGATGTCACTTCATTATGTGATCCATTTTTTAATTAATGAACTTATACCCTGCTGTTCCAAAAAGATATGTCTGAGGCAGCTTACAAAAATATAAAAGTGTGCAATACATACTAAAAGTCATACAAAATTACTAGAACATTGCAGCACCTGAAAAATATCTGGATAATCAACAAAAATTGGACAATAAAAGCAGCAGCTATAAGATATTTTATGTTTTAATATAACTGATGAAAAGCCTAGGAAAATAACAGTATTTTTACCTGGTAGCAAAAAGACAGAAATGTTGGTGCCAGGTGTACAGAGCTAGGGAGGGTGTTCTACAAATGGAATGTTGCAGAGAAGGCCCATTCCCTCATCTGTCAGGTTGCATTAGGCAGGACCTGAAGAAGGCCTCACCAGTTCATTTTAAGGTGTGGCACGTTTGGATGGGAGCTTGCAACTCAGTGCACACTAAAGGTGGAGCTACACCGCACGCGTCTGGCACGTCTCATTCTGGCACGTTTTAAGAGCGTCCAACGTGCCAGAATGCGATGGTGCGAGCCCCAGCCACACCGGAACACAGCTGTGGCTTGCGGGTCACTAGCTGGTCCCCATTGATTGGCCGCTGGTGGCGTAGGAGGAGTGGTGGAGAAAGCGCGGGGGAAGGACTTGCTGTAGAAGGAAAGGGGAAGGAAGAAAGAATGGAAAGAATGGACGCCCTGAAGTCGTGTGTGTCCCCCACGCTGTGTACTGTATTTCATCTTCTCTATTCTCCCTGCCCCGTGGGAAAAGGGGTTGTGAGGAGGTGGATACTTTAAGGGGGGGGGAGCAAAGTGATTGCGTGCGTGTTTGTCCCTTGTTATGCCCAGAAACTAGTTGGTAACCAGTGCACATTATGCATTCATTTGTGAGTGAAGGTCCCTACCTTGAGCAGTTGCACAATTGGGTAGAGAATTTCTGAAATCTGGCCCCTGATTGGTTGCCGTGTTTGCTCTGTGTCCCGCACCAAAGCACAAAACACTGCCTCTGGTTGGCTGAACAGTTGGCTGAACGGGCAAAAGTGGAGTCGCAATCCACTTGACACAGGACGGAACGCAACCCAACGGCAGGCCAACAACATCAAGTGCAGAAAGCAACACATCAGACACACACAGACTCAGCTGGATGTGCCACACCAAGATGCGTGCTGTGTAGTTCCGCCTTTACTCTGCTGTTGCAGAACTGCCAAAATGAGATTACATTTTGGTTGAGTTGTGACCTGGGTATGTCATGCAGCAATAACACAGTTGCTTCACCATGTGCCAATCTCTGCACAGATCCATTCAGCCAAGTTTCTTTGTTTGGTTGTGGTAATGGATTCTTCTTCTTTCTCAGACTTCTAGATTCTGTGGATATTCCATTGTTGAAATATCCTGTGCATCTGAGATCTGAATGCATTTTTCTTAATATAATTTTTGGTTTAGTATATAAGAACATAAGAAGAGCCCTGCTGGATCAGGCCAAAGACTCATCTAGTCCGCTTCCTGTATCTCACAGTGGACCCACCAGATGCCTCAGGGAGCACACAAGACAACAAGATACCTGTATCCTGTTGCCACTCCCTTGCACTTGGCATATAGAGAAAACCTACTTCTAAAACCAGGAGTTTGCTTACTGTACGGCTTGTAACTTGTGATGGACTTTTCCTCCATGAATCTATCCAATCCTCTTTTTAATATGATGACCTGACATTTTCTTTGCTAACCTGTAGCTATTCTAACCTTAGCTAACCAGTAACGCCCCCCCCCCCCAAAAAAAGTTGTACACACACTGCTGTGTAAGCCATTGCTCTCTAATTCTAGTGACATAATTGAATATAATTGCAATTGGATAGTAAAGTAGTGGGCAGAAACGAGTAAGGGAAATGTCTGGGACGCTGTGTTCTTTCCTAGTGCTAGTGCTCCAAGTGTGGATACCTTGAAGTTGGCAACACTTGCAAAGTAAGACTCCAGGCACTGGACTGGATAAGTGCTTAAAATTCCTGGGAGTCAGTATTAAATTTTTAATGTAGGTTTTTAGATTTTTTTAAGATGCCAGACATGCTTTTTGCTGTTCAATTGTTAACTTGACAATGTTGGGGATACTCACCAAGGAAACGTTGGAAGAAGACTCGACTCAGTTATATTTTTATTATTTTAATAAATGGTCAGAAAACCCTGACATTTTTAACTCTATTATTAAATTTTTATTTGTCAATTTGAAATAGGCCTAGAAAGTCTAGGGCAGCGATTTTCAACCTTTTTCATCACTTAGCACACTGACAGGGCGCTAAAATTGTCAAGGCATGCCATCCGTTTATTGACAATTGACAAGGCACACTTGCACTGCCCGGGGGGCTCACATCCCCCAATGGCCCTACTAATAAATGACCCCCAAACTCCCACGGCACATTCATGGCACACCAGTTGTAAATCACTGGTCTAAGGTATTAAATACAGAGAGTCTCAAGAAAATGTACACACACTTTATAACGTCAAATTTGTTATGCTAGAATTCACAAATATTCTGCATATGGTGTGTACACAGAAGCAGTTGCTTAACCCAGTTAATGAATTAGTTAGTTAGTTTGTTAGTTAATGAATTAAACTAAGTGCTGGAAATGTTACCCATTGGCATCTATACACCGCTGTTATCGTTGACTTAAGGCAGGGGTGGCCAACCTTTCAACATGAATGCTCCTGGCCCTTTAATGGTTGTATACGTGAGGGCATTTCAGCAGGTGCAGCTGCTTTAGCAGCACCATCAGCAATTGCAGCTGCCAAGATTCTGTCTTCTGAACAACTCTTAAGAACACAGAGGCCCTAATGGTGGAAGATTGGCCACACCTGACTTAAGAATCTGCAGACATCCGCATATCTGTGTGCTGGAATGGTTCCGCGTATCTCTTCCATTGCTTCCTTTAGAGACACCCTGTAGTTCAGATTTACAGAGCTTTAAAAATATATATATATATATTGGAGGAGTTACTGCTAGGAACTTAACCCAAATTACCAGTGTTTTGGTAACCGCAAAAAGTAAGGTTGTACTCCTGTACACACATCTGGAAGTAAGACGCAAATCAGTCAGTTGGGCTTACTTCTGTGTAGACGTAACTAGGATTGTGCTGTATTTTCAGCTTTTGAGGGGGCAGTGTGGATGACTCAGTATGGATGACCCAACAAAGATGTGAGAAATAATAGTGTAATCCTATACTGTTCAATCCAGCGTAAGTAGAGCACTTGCGCGACACCCGGAGAGCAAGCATTGCCGGCGCTGCGACCGGCACTGCTTGCCCTGCCGTCTCCCCAGCCCTGCGGCTGCTGGACCAGTTAAGTCCTATGCTAGTCGGGGCAGGGGTGGGGGGAGGGTGAACCGGGCAGCTAGGGAGGGAAGCCATGGGCCGCCCCGTGTAAGCGGCGGTACACTGAACCTGTCGGTGTGAATGTATGTGAGCTCTGGAGCTCGCGTACATTTGAGTAGGCCCATTGGGCCTACCGCCGCTTACACGGGGGGAAGGGGATGATCGTGTTGTTCCCCGGGGCAGCCCAGGAACTTGATAGGATGCGGCGGTCGGCCCTTCATGCCAGCCGCCGCAGCCTACACAGGATTGGGCTGCCCGTGTTGTACAAGTTTACATCACACTCTCAGTGGCATGAAGAAGGGATTAAATAGAGTATATACGTTTGCACACTTTTAGCATATTCTCAGATTCTGTGCTTGTAAGAATGCAAAGTACTGAAGTGGTAATGAAGAACTTGGAGTTCTGTTGAACACTATTGGAATTGTACTGCCAAAACAAAACAAACCCACCAGCCACTTTAACTAAGAGCAACGGTGTTTTTTTCCATGAAAATTAATGTTTTGAAAGAGAGTGCTGGACATTTATCAAACTTATCCCCTGTGAAAGTGAGGGTTTTTTGTACTGAAAATCAAAGTTGGCAAAGATTTTTGAGCATGCCAAGCACCATAAGTTAGTTCTGTCCTTTGCAGTTTTTCCACTGCAGTTTTGCATCTCTCAGCCATTTTCTGCAGCCTATATACATTGCTTCCTTCTCCTAGGACTGTCACTTCTCCTGTGTTCTAACTTTCCTAACTACCTGGCTTTCAAATCTCTGTCTGGATCTTTTAGCTATGGACATGCTCTCTGTGTTGTCATTTTTTGAATGGTAACTGCTGGCTGTGTGCTTCAGAGATGCTTCTTACCATATGTGATTTTTGCTTTTCATTTAAAAAAGCTAATTTTGGAACAGCTTAAAAAATACCCTTGAATAACCATCTGTTTATGGAAAGTGAAAGTTAAATGTGTCTGTGGTTGTGATTTTGAAATTCTTGACCTACCTATTTCTGTAAAACCCTTTTTGTTAGTTTTATTTTTATTTTTTTCAAGGTCACATTTTATGACTGTGATGTCACAGTTGTAAAACCTTATTTCTTTCAGTAACTCGTTAGTATATTGTAGCTTCAGCGTTTCCCCTTTGCTTACATTTATCTAGAGTAGCATTTCTCAAAGTTCTCTCCGCAAGGCAAGGAGAACTTAGAGTGCATGCGGGGGTGGGGCCAGTGGTGGCGATCCCAGGGATTGCCGGCGGTGGCAGGAATAAAGCACCCGAAAACAGGGGTTTTCTACTCGCCGGGACCTCCAGTCGAAAACCGCTCACTGGGGTGAAAAACAGAAGTGATCTAAAATTGCAATTTTTCAGTGATCTGAAGATCAGGGAGGCGGCCTGCGGAGGGTCGAGCAGGCTTCCCCGCACCCCCCCCCCAAAGCCCCGGTGAGTAGAAAAACCCTGTTTTCGGGCGCTTTTTCCCTGCTGGCGGTGGCAATCCCTGAGATCACCGCCAGCATGTTTCCCCCACCCCTTAAGGGGGCAGGGAAAACATCCGGTTCTCTTGGTGGGTTGTGACCCACCAGTTTGAGAAACACTGATTTAGAGGATCCAGCACTCTGTATGACTGTGGGCCAAGTTCACACAACTGTTAGGCATGTGGTTCCTAGCTTGAAAGTTCTGCATGTATTAGCTCCCTAATTGTAGACAGTCAGTTCTATGCAGCTGTTGCCATGTGTGGGATTAAGTGGTTTCCCCCCTCCCCTGCACCACACGGCCCAATGGGTTCGGCGCAACTCCTTTCAGCAGCTTTTGCAATGGTCCTGGGCCAGTGCAGTCATCCTACGCCGGCTTAGCGGCAGGAGAGGATTAGGCTGTCACAGTGTCTTTGTGTGTTGATAGGTTGTTGTAGGTGGCCTCTGCTTGATAGGTAGACTAGCTCTTGTACCGGGCAGACTGAATATTCATCAGCTGGTTCTAAATGAGATATGCGCTCATTTGTTGCGCAGGCCCCTATGTCATGATGTGTATATGTGTGTGTCTGCATTCTCCACTAAAACGTTCAGGTAATGATTCTGTGAATGTCTGACTAGATCATTCATTATGCATATTTTCACTGTCCTGCATGTTTCATTTATCTTTTTCACAGATGTAGACGAGTGTACTCAAGGGCTTGATGACTGTCACCCGGATGCAATTTGTCAAAATACACCAAAGCTGTACAAGTGCACATGTAAACCAGGTTACAGCGGAGAAGGAAAAACATGCGCAGGTACATCCACTGTGACTTTACATGGAGTGCGCTTGTTCCCTATTACAAGCCAAAGCCAAATAAACTGATACGTGCATAGTTTATGCATGGTGCAAGTTTCAGTTCTTAGCACAGAATATAAACTTTATGGTACAAAGCCTTAGCTGTAACTGTGGAATAGCTCTGAAAGTTCTAAGGGAACTTTAGGCTATTTTCATACAAGACTAGAAAGTACAGTTTAACCTTTCTTCTATTGTGATATGGGTTAGAAAGTGAAAGAGAGATCTTAAAATCAATTGCACATTCTTGCCACCATGTATTTCACATATTACAGAAAACAGAAAAACTGAAGCAATGCTTTAGTGTGAAAACACCTAAGCTGGTCAGTGTGGTTTTTTAGCCTTTAATACTAGATGGCATTTGCTATGACTGTCCTACTCCCCCACCCCCAGCGAGGGTAATAAAACATTGTGTTGTGTAAAGTTCCAGCATCTGAGTTATGTTTGTGATAAAAAACTATAGACAAATAAGAAAGGGCAGTACTGTCTTTGGTTTTTTAAAAAATCTATTCCATGGGGATAGTGGCTTTTTAATTACATCTTTGAAAAGAGAGAGACAGGGAAAGCAATTCTCCACGAACTGCTGCTGGTTGAACTCTTGCATGGAGCTCATACGTAAGCACCATTGCTCAGAGGCAGAGCTTGGTAAACGGTAAAGCGTTGGTTAATTAGTAATGGTTGATTGTATAGGATTAGGAAAATTACATTCAGGCTTGGCCAGAGATTGTGATGAGAAATAAATTAGAAAAAGGAACCAATGCATTTTTTTTTACCCAGAATGTTAAGTTGAGCCTTTCTTTTTAGAAACTGAGCATTCCTTCAGCACTTCTCGGTAGTGGAAAGCTTTATAAGAGAACTTAGTGTGATTGTTCCTTGACAGGCATAGTTGTGCAAGCATTGTAAAAAATGCCTTGTTAAAGATTGGGAAGATAGAAGAAATTGGATAACTGCGGGGCCAGATCATAATCATCCTTCCAATCATTCAAGAAGTCCACTGACTGGCATATATGAGAGAAGTGAAACTTGCCCAAAATCTTTGGACAAGACAGATGTTTTTTACATTGCATATGTTTTGCATGTAGGCTGGTATAAGGAAGGATTTAGACTGGATCTAGAGGTTTGTATAAGAGTTTAATGAGGCATGATGGAGCTTGAGGGAGGAGGAGAAGCATGAAACTATGGTAACTATCTCCCTTTTCCTCTCCTTGTGCCACAGTAAATGGTGCAATCCAACAGAACTATCAGGCGGCGGAACGAGCACTCCGCCACCTGAAGCCGTCACGAACGTGCCGTAAAATGGTATAAATGCCTGAATACCATTGGTTGCCCTTGTGGGAGAAAGGCGGGGTATAAATTCTATAAATAAATAAATAAAATAAAGCACGTTCGCAACGACTCGGGAGTAAGAGTGGCTGGTGCAGAGGCCGGCTGACCTCACTCCGGCGCCGGATCGCCCCTGCGGCAACTGGAGGAGGTAAGTCCAGCTCCAGCAGGGGCCGTCCAGGCGGTGAGGGAGGGGGGCCATTGGCCTAGCCGGCCCGGGGGGGAGCAGAAATGGCGGCCGCGATATCCCTGTCTCCCTCTGGGCCAGCTCGGATGTTACACGGCCTCCTCTTACTCAGCTGGCGGAAATCCAAGGAGGCCCATTGGGCATTCCACATTCGACACCGGGGGAAGGGGACGAACATCCCCTTTCCCCGAGTAGACCTCTGGGCCACTCCAGAGCGGCCACAAATGGGGATAGGATCTGGCGGGTGGCCTGCCGGATAGTTAGTTAGGATTGGGCTGAAACTCTTGTGCAAGTAACAGGAATTAGTGCAGCGTAGGATAACGTTGTGGTCAAAGGAGCAAGACGATCCCATCTGCCTGGGGAACTTAAAGTATAGTACAGCAGTGTATGAAGGGAATAATTTAGTTTATTACTGTTGAGAAACAATCAATAAACAGTCTGTTAAATTCAATATATTTGCAAGGCACAGATGTCTTAAAAGTTAATGTTAGCATATATGTAACGTGGTCGTGTCATGACCTGTCTACAGCAAAGAACCAGGCATCCATCATACTGACTTTCGCTTTATTCCCCAGACATTGATGAATGTGATAATGACTTCAATGGAGGCTGCGTGCATGAATGTTTCAACATTCCAGGCAATTATCGCTGTGCATGTTATGATGGCTTCATGTTGGCTCAGGATGGCCATAATTGTCTTGGTAAGGAGCATGTTGCAAAGCACACCAGCATCAGTGCTGAATGCTACCAGTGTACAGTGCTTATATTTTCTCATGAGTTTGTGTTTATATCTGCCAGCTGTGAAATGATGCTGCTGATGTTTTTATGTATGTACGTGGACCATAGGTCTGGAAAGAAGATCATCATTTGCATTCCCAAGGCCTAAGTAGCATTCTTCATGTGCAGTTGGCTCGCCTTTTGCAAAATACTTGAAAAATTGGGACTGAGAAGTGGGGTTGCCATATTATTTTCTGGCAGGGTTTCTGTGTTTGAATAGGATTGCTAGGTTTTCATCTGGAGATGATGCCTAAACATTTAAATGCAGTGGGTGGGCTGCAACTACTGTTCCTTCTACTCTAATACAGCGCAATCCAAACCAGTTTTCCAGTGCCGGTGCAGCTGCAATGCAGCCCTGAGGTAAGGGAACAAATGTTCCCTCACCTTGAAGAGGCCTCTATGACTGCCCCTGCACCACAAAATGCAGTGTGCACCCTGTTGGCATGGCTGCATCGGCGCTGGAAAGTTGGTTAGGATTGCACTGTCAATCTGTTAGTCTATATTCCTTCCATGCCTGCCACAGCAACCCTGTTTAATACCTTCTGAATAGGCATGGGATTGATGTCACCTGTTCAGTTTCTGGCCGTCATATAGATATTAAAGGCTCAGAAGCCTTGAAAGAAAAAAGGGGGGACAACCTTGTTGGAAAACGCAAGGCCTTGCATTAATTTATATTTTTGGAAAGAGAGAATGTCTAGTGGTTTTTGAATAACAGCTTAAGACTTTCAGGTCCAGTTTCTTCTCCTCCTTACTTCACAAGGATATTTTGAGGATGGGTACATTACAGGATTTTAGCTGCTTGTAATGACATGCAGCTTGGAGTTGTTTCAGTACCAGAACCAAAGGTTTGCCACAGAGTTTGTGGCTACTGACATCTAAAAGGGAGCCAGGAAGGTGTGGCCAACCAACTTAGAGGCAAGAATGTGGGAAGTTGAGGATAGCCACAGAGTTGGAAAACAGTGATATTTGCTAAGGAACCTCTTTGGGGAGGGTTAGACTCAATGATCTGAGAAGCCAAGCAAAACATGAACATTCATGCTCTCTGTTTATTGCACATTGAATTTTACATAGAATCTGTGTACTTGCGTGTAACAGTTGCCAGGGAGGGACACCACCTAGACTGGACTACATGGAGACCAATCTCCTGACAGGCTCACATGGGGCAGGGGCAGCTGGCTCCGAACTCCAGGTGCTAGCGGGGGGGGGGATGCTTCTGAGGAAGAAACAAGAACCTGACCAGTCCCCCGTCTTCCCTCCCTAGGGCATTTGCCACTTGCAGCCACCTTGTGTCAGACCTCTTCTTTTCCCCTCTTCAGGTGTTCCTTTTACTTTCCTTCTGTAGTCCCTGCTTCTTCTTCTCCAGTAGTCCCCTTGTCCCTCCTCCCGTCCCTTGTTGTCACAGGCCACTTTCTGTGACCCTTGCCCCTGTCCAGTCTTTCCACTCACCCTCTCTGCCCCCCTTCCCATCTTCATGCCTCCTCTTCTATTCCTGCCTGCCTGTCTGACCTCCACCCCTTCCTAGCTCCCTGACCCACCCAGTCCTCATTGGCTTCCATGGTCCCCATAGGGCCCCGCAATGACATAATCACTAGTCATGCCGGGAACCTCTGAGTGGCTGGAATGGCTGTGCACAAGCTGCATTGCACCACAGTGTAGGGTAAGACTCCACACTTAGCCTGTCCATTTCCTTCAGTGGTCCCTTCCTGTGCCCCATTTCTGAGGTTTCCAGTCTTTATTTTTGAACTATTAATTTGGTTGTTGTTTTTATAGTAGACCTGTAAGAGATGAAAATAGAGGAATTGACTTGATAAACAGGTCTCATTTGTGAAAAAATAATACAGCTACTATAGTTGCAGTCCTGTGTATGCTTTCCTACGAGTAAACCCCATTAAACACAGTGTGACTTACTTCTGAGTAGTCATGTACAGGATTGTGCTGTAAGAGATGATGTAAATGTATTTATATATTATACTATTTGTTTTATGTCTTTTATAGATAGACAGCATATGACACAGGAATTTTTTTATTTGTGTGTCAGTGTGTATTTTAAATATTAGAAGCAGCCCTGATTTGTGAAGATGCTTGAGGTATAAGGATTTTCAATAAATTATTACTGCTTTTCCTACTGACTCTACTAGTATGGAAGATGAAAGCGGCTGAGTCCAACTGACTTTCTGAGCTATCTGGGCAGTATAGTAACACTTAAGTACTGTATAAGAGAACTGTAGATTTGTTTTTCATTTTCTATGGATTCTGCTGTTCTTATAAATGTTCCCCATCTTGGTCCTCCATATTTTTCCTTTGTAGTAAAAAAGATGAGTATTAAAAACACTTGGGCAGAGCTATTGTGGATAAGCAATAGTGATGAACAATATATGGATCAGTTGGGTACTCTTATATGATCATGATTTAATTAACTGCAATTAATACAGGCTACTCTGTCACCAAAATAGTGGGTACAAACCTGCTGCATCTTCTTTTTCAGATACGGATGAGTGCTTGCTCAACAATGGAGGTTGCCAGCATGTTTGTGTCAACACTGTGGGGAGCTATGAGTGTTGTTGCAATGATGGATTCTTCCTCAGTGACAACCAACACACCTGCATTCACCGTTCGGAAGGTAGCATTCTCATGAGATGCATAATGCATTTTAACATGAAGCAGATTTATATGTGGGTCTCCTAATGCGCCATATTAGATGAACTTAGGTATGCTCAGAATCCAGGAAGTAACTCCAGCCTCTCTGACATCCGGTTTAAATGTGGCATTGTATATGTAAAAATAACAAATCTTCCAAATGTGCTATTATGGTGTTTCTTGCATTCAGCTTTATCTTTGAACCAGGTCTCTGATGCCTCCATGTGTAGCATGGAAGGGGTTTGTGGTTTGGGTTTATGCTGTAGTAAACTTGCACAAACAGGTGCCAGCAACCTGGTTTCAACATGATGTTGAGTGCAAGGAACACTACATGGTTAAGGCTTTTGTTTTCATGAACACAACATCATACTTGCACTGGTTTTTAATACACATGCATATAAATCCTTGCCTTGTTATGATGACTCTCACAGAAATTATTTGTGGATCACATCTATGAAAAATGATTGTAACACGTGTCAAAGGGTCATCAGTGAATAGCTACCTGAAGTAATTTGAGTGGTTTCATTTATAGATAGACGCATCTATATTCTGGTTTTTGGTTCTCTAGTTACTCTCAAAGTAGTTTTCATCATAAAACAGTGTAGCGTAGTTTACAGAATTGAGGGGTGCCATTTGCTGTTTGGGAAAGGAATCAAGAATCAGACTACTAATATTATAATGCTCCTGTACAAATCTATGATGCAGCTGCATTTGGGATACTGTGTACAGTTCTGGGCACCACACTTCAAGAAGGATATTGTAGAGCTGGAAAAGGTGCAAAAAGAGGGCAGCCAAAATGATCAGAGGGCTGGAGCACCTTCCTTATGAGGAAAGGCTTCAGTTGGGGGCTTTTTAGCTTGGAAAAAAAGGAAGGACATGATTGAGACATAAAATTATGCAGGTGTGAAGAAAATGTATCTCACTCACTCACTCACCCTCACAGCCCAATCCTGCCTAGGATGCAGCCCACACCAGTGTGGCCGGGGCTCACCTCAGGGGAAGGGGACTTTCATCCGGTGTAAGCTATTTAATAATTTGATTTTGTTTGTAAACCGCTTTGTGAACTGTTAATAATAATAATAAGCCCTGAAGGCCCCAATGGGCCTCCTCGGACGTGCTTCAGCTCTTTAGCCAATAACTCTGGTCTCCTAATACACATAATTGGAGGACCTCACTTCCATTCTACCCTCTGTTTCCTGTTCTGTAACTAGTTACCAATGTGTATGTAGATCAATAATCACTGATCTTATCCCAGGACTGCTAAGTTTATTCAGGAGCCTTTAGTGCGGGACTGTCAAGTGGGAAGACCAAGTATATCAGTTGTATGATCCTAACCATCATTTACACTCTGATATTCCTGCCTCCCCCAAAACCAGTCCTCAGGGTCAGAGGAACTGTGGAAATGTTGTGGCATGCAACGTGATGGGTTGGAGAGGGGAACCCTTTAGTTAGAGAAACTACTATCTGCTCCTAGTTTCTGGGGAATCTCCCTCCTCATTGCAGTCCCCTGTGCCACATCCCACACTGTTACCAAGGGTCGTCTGAACCTGAAGAGTGGCTTGGGGAAGGGGGCTAAGGGAAGAGAGAGTGGAGGACGTAACTTGCTTGAATACCATTGCACTCAGTGCTATCTAGGAAACAGTCCAGTATGTTTCTTGATTTTTGTTGACTACTTTCTATCTAGACTTTTGTTCACTATTTTCTCAAAAGTATTGTAAAGAGTTGGTTAGGTAGAACTTCCCTTTTGCAGAAGTCATGCTGGTTTTTCCTCAGGAAGGCTGGAGTGATGTTACTCATTCCAGGCAATAAACAAGCAGCTATGTTCTGTACTAATTGAAGCTTCCAGACAATCTTCAAAGGAACTGCTCCTAAAACATGTCATAGTAATCCCGAAGGGAGTTTATCATGAAGAGTGGGTTTAAAATAATGATATTAGCAGAGGAGTTATATAGCCATCTTACACCACAAAGCTGGAAATGAGCAATGACTGGTGGCACAATCCTGCCTAAAGCGTGGGATGGCAGAGCAAGCGCTCCGCCGTTCCAAGCTGTCACAAACATGCTGTAAAGCACATTCGTGATGACTTGAGGCATCCGGCCGGCCTCACTCCACCGCTGGATCACCCATGTGGCCACTGGAGGAGGTAAGTGCAGCTCCAGCGGGGGAGGTCCGGGCGGCAAGGGAGGCCGGGGGTTGGCGGATCCAACCCGGGGGGGATGGCAGCCACCATAACCCCATCCCCTTCCCAGGCTGGATCCACTGTTACATGACCTCCTCGGACTTGCGCCAGCTAAATAGCTGGTAGAAATCTGAGGAGGCCCATTGGGGCCTCCCTGCGCTACACCCGGGGGAAGGGGGCGAACATCCACTTCCCCTGAGGAGACTCAGGGAACAGGGATAGGATCCAGCGGGCGGCCTGGGCCGCTGGCCGGATACTTAGTAGGATTGGGCTGTGAGATGATGGGTGTGCCATACCCTTGCATCTTTTGGAGGCAGGGGATGGCTGGGGCCCAGCTGTACAGGCACATAGCTGTTTATGGCCCAGTGAGTGTTATAATAATCTGTGTTTCACACACACCAACGTAAACCACACTGGTTATGTGTTGTCTTTTCATAGTGCTAGAAGAGCTGGGGGGGGGGGGTCCAGACGTGGACACTTCCCTTATAAGGGAAACCCCCAAAGTGATGAAAGTTGAAACAAGCTTCTATTGCCTCTCCATGAAGCTATCTTAAGTGACTAGTAACCTCAGTAAGGAGAAATACTTAAGATTTTTCCTAGTTTTCAAGTGGTGTAGTAACTCTTCCACACAGAAATGAAGTAGGATGTTTGATTAGAGGCTGCAGTGAATGAAAGTTTTAATGGAGACCCTGGGGCAATAACTTGAAAGTGGTAGTTGAAGTCAGGGAGTTTCCACTGAGGCTGTGGTTAGTTAGTGGGGGTTGACTGGGTTTAACGCAGCAAAAATATTTATAGGTTTGCAAAGTTGGTTAGCATAAATATAGTATGAACCCATGTATGAATGATCAGAATCATTTATTTTTAAAAGAAACCAAACTAAGGGACCAGTCTTCATTTATATCATGTGAACTTCAGCTTAAGGGTGTTGTGGTGTTCCTTTTTGTTGTTGATAACACCCACAGGCATCTAAATGGCCCGTAATATATAATATTAAATAAGCTGAATAATTGGAAACCTTAATCAACAGAAGTCCTGTATCTAGATGAATGTGAAGGTACAGTGGCTTCAGATAGTTATGACTTCTGGATAACAGGTTTTGATTGGATGGACTTTCTTCAGAAGTTAAACTACAGTGGGACCTCTCTATCTGTGGAGTCCATTCTGGACCCCCCCCCCCCAGATAGTGAAGATCCTCAGATGCTGAGTCCTAACCTAATGGATGCTAACCACAGCCTCATTGGAAACTCCCTGACTTCAACTACCACTTTCAAGTTATTGTCCCAGGGTCTCCATTAAAACCCATTTGCAAGCCTCCATGAGGCTTCTTGAAGCTTTCCGACCCACTTCCTGGTCATGCGAAGGCTCTTCCCCCCTCCCAGCCTTGTCCCCTGGCTGTAACCTGGGACAAGACTGGGAGGGGAGGAAGAACCTTTGTGCGACCCGGATGTGGGTTGGGAAGCTGCAAGAAATCTTGTGGAAGCTTGCAAGCACAGCGGTTTGGCGTTTAAAAGGTAAAACGGGGCTTTGGAGGATTTTCCCCACCTTTTAAACTGCATTTTTAGCATTTACTTTCACTGGTCCAGAACCCACAGTATAACAAATCCGCAGGTCCCAAACCTGCGGATACAAAGGGCCCACTGTACTATAAAATTGTTGAATAGATTTTTTTTCTCCAATCAAGGCCCTACCTTATTCCCATGTCTCTATACTTCCTGAGAACTAGCATCAACTTCTTCTGTCTTGCTTCAATGGTGTGAACTGTGTAAGTGGCTGTAGATTAGGCACAGTGGAATTCTGATCCTCTTATCTTTTCCTAACCTTGGCATAGTTGGTACTAGAAATTGAAGGAACTTTTGCTCTGATTTTAACTCCAGCACAGTAAAAGCAAGTATCTAGTTCACACGGTTGCAATGCAGACATGCTTTTGAAATGCTAAAGTCTTAGGCATCCGCTTATTCAAGTTGGGCAAAAAGGGGTGGTCCAAGCTCTCTACCTGTCACAAATGGTCGTCGGATAGCAAGCTTAGTCAGTCCCTCAAACCCTGAAACTGTTGGAGTGGGGAGTTGGTGTTCTGAAGAATAAAATTTGAAATTATAATTTTCAGCCATATAATTGAAACCATCGTTTTCTAAATATCAACTGAGCTTCATTACTCTCATGTATTTATGCAAATTACTCTCCATTTATTTGACTGTAGTGCATTTTTCTCCCAGTTCCTTGTCTATGTAGATGGGCCCTTGATTTGGGAGGATTAAAAGCCACACCTGTTTTGTGATCTAAACTTGGTTGACTATAGGATTAACTCAAGATATTAGTCTTCCTATTTTTTTGTATCTTCTTACGGTTTTGCATGGGCATCTTCAAAAATGGGTACTATTTGAACACAAAGCCAGTTCATAGTGACATATTCTCTCACATTGTTGGTGTAGATACTGTGGGTCAACTTCCTGGTTAAATCAACATCTATTCATAGTCATAGTCTTCATTATCTAATCTGTGTGAGTGTCTGTATAGCTGTATAGTATATAGCGGTTGTATAGCTAGTGCATGCTCAAAATGGAACTGCATTTCTAGGTGGAGAAATATAGGACAGATCATATGTTGATTTTTCTCTTTCTAATTCTGTGCACGATACTGCATAACACATTAGTGTTATGGTTTCTATAGGCATATAAACATAACTTCATCAAATTCATGTGTGTCAGGCAGTTCACCTTATTAACGCTATGGAAATTCAGTTACTGTATATGCCAGTTAGTTTATAACAAATGCAAATGATTTTTGGTCTTCTACATAAATCACTTTTTATTTGAGTGTGTTTTACGTTCTTTTTGCTTCTCAAGGGCATTTAACTAATCAAAGTAAGACTAAAGGTGTTTTACTAAAATGTGGTGTTTTGAAAAGTACTCTTTTTTCCCTATGGTTTTCAGTCAAAAAAAATTCAAGATTTTCCCTATACACAGAACTAAGCAACTCCCAATTCAGCATTTGAAGTGTTTGTTTGAGTTCAGTGAACTTTACCAAAGTACCTGCTTGAGTCTCTTGACCAATATCTCCATTGGTTTCTGAATGTGTACAAAGGAGTTACATTGTTAGGAGAAGCTAAGCTGCTAATTCTGTTAATGTTTTTTAAACACCTCTTAGCTAACAGACAGATCATATGGCATGTTGAAGCTTCAAAATGCCACAGAACACTTGGAGTTAATAAGGCTCATTTGTGATCTACTGTGATGCAAAATGCCTGACTGACAGAATAATGGTGATTGGCCATCTTTCATGTGGAGGCCTTTGGGCTCTTTTGTGTATTCAGGAGGCATCATTGTCTTGTTAGTCTTCTCACTGTGGGAAAGGAATCAGGAAGCCAGTAGAGCAGAATAATTGAAGCAGCACAGTTGCTACTCCTTTGTTGCTCAAAACCTTTTTCTTAGTGGAAGGCCACTAGAGCCAGAAACAGAAGTGTTAAGAAGACAGGAAACCTGATTAAAGTGTTAAAGAACTTTCAAGGCCATAGTGTCAATTCTCATTTATTTCTTGGAAGAATAATACAGTATGATGGTGGAGAAGAGATGGGCGAAATACAGAGGAGCAATTCTGTAGATCAGGGGTTCTCAACCAGTGGTACTAGTACCACCAGTGGTACTTCGGCCGACTGCTAGTGGTACTCGGACCACCGGAACCCCGCTCCAATGTGGCTTTTTGGTGGTGTGTTTTCACTCCTGAGTGGCTCCTGCCTTTGGCCGAGCCTCTCGGGAATGCTGAGAAAGGCCCTCCCACCCGCTCAGAACCTCCTACCTGCGATTTCTGGCCTCTGAAAACCTGGAAGTAACTGGTGATGATGTTATTGCCATTCACATCAGGTAGTATACAGCAGGAGAGTGGCGCCAGAGGTAGTACTCGTCCGGGAACGGGTTGAGAACCCTTGCTGTATAAATCTGTGTGCTTGATTGTAAACTGACTCAGATTCTGTCCAAAGTTGTGCTTTGTTGCATGATAGATACTGTGACTACTACACCCATGAGATAATTGTACATGTGCAAATCACAGTCATGCTGTTTTGAAGGATGGTCACCCAGAAATGGTGCAGATTTCAATAGGTGCCTTGGGTATTATCATATTGGTCTGAGTATAAGACTCACTTTTTTCTCCTAATTTAAGTTTTTAAACTAGGGGTGCGTCTTATAATCAGGCTGTTGCCATTTAATGCCAGTGATTTAATTAAATTTTGTTAATAGCACCAAACTTTAAGGGTGCGTCTTATAATCAGGTGCGTCTTATACTCGGGACAATGCGGGATATATGCTCCTACACATCCACAGGCCACGGTGGCTTAGTGGTTAAGACACTGGTTAAGATCTGCCCCAAATTCTGCTTCAGGACATATTCAGGGGCAGTCCTACTGCAGATGGGTGATAAGTGCCTTTTCTAGTTCCTGTTTGCTGATATTTCCTTTGCATCGTTTGTTAGGTTTTGGTCAGAGAACCATTTACAGTATTTATTGTGCTAGGTAAACTGCTTTGTGAACGTTCTTGTTGAAAAGCAGTATTAAAATATTTATTAATAAGAATATGTATAAGCTGCATTGCATACAAAAGCATCTTTGGGTGCAATTGGATCCATTACTATACCGAAACATTCCAGTTGAATTGGTGTCATAGGTCCCAGATTCAGTCCTTGAAATCTCTAGGTACGGGAGAAAACAATTTGTGTCCGTAACCTTGAAGGGCTGCTGTCAGTTGGTGTCAACACTGACTATTTAGCTCAGATAGACCAATGTTTTGACTTTGTGTGTCTCCCTATCTTTCTAAGGGGGTAGCTGTATAGCTAATGCTAATTCATCTAGGCAATTTTGCCTCAGAATTGCTTTTTCCTAACACTCAAACTTAAATGCAATTGCTGGAAAATTAGCAAGTCTTATCCCTGGAAGTGCGATTCTTGTACCTGTTCTAGTTGAGGGACTGTGGTTGACATCATTGTGCGGTAATGGGAATGGGACTGTAGCTCAATGGTAGAGCACACACAATTTGCATTTGGAAGGTCCCAGATTCAATCCCTAGCATCTCCAGGTAGGTCTGGGAAAAACGTCTGTCTGGAACCTTGCAGAGTTGCTGACACTTACTGCACAATCCTGCGCAAGCATTTGCTGGCGGAGCGCGTGCTCTGCTGGCGCCGGGTATTGTAAATGTGCCGTAAAGTGTGTTTTTGACACCTGGAGAGTAAGGGCCACCGGCATGGAGGCCGGCAGCCTTTACTCCGCCCCCCCCAGTAAAAGCCTTTACTCTGCCACACCCCAGTAAAGCCTTTGCCGCCCCCCAGAACCGGCACCCACTGGTGGAGGTAAGTCCTGCACCGGTCGGTCAGGGCAGGGGGAGGGCAGGCTGGGTGGCGAGGGAGGGCAGCCATTGGCCAGGACAGGAGGGGGCGGGAATATTGGCGGCGTGCTCTGAATGTATGCCGGCTCCAGAGCCAACGTCCATCCGAGGAGGCCCATTGGGCCTGGGCAGCCCTACATCCGGGGAAGGGGACGAACTGTGCCGACGTGGACTGGGAAGGGTGATGGATACTGCGGCTGGTGTTTTAGGCCAGCCATGTATGTTTACGCAGGTTCGGGCTGTTAACCCAGATAGTGCTGAGCTAAATGTAGCCTTACCATAGTCCCGGAAATGACCGGGACAATCCCGGTTCGGGAGCCCAATCCCGGGCTCCCGGCTGGTCTTCTCATTGTCCCGGCCAGCTGGGACTTTTGTAGGTGCTCTCCGGCCTCGTCGCGTATTTGCGATGAGGCCGGAGAGCTCCCATCCTCGTCGCGTATTTGCACGACGTTGGGAGCTCTCCGGAACAGCCCGAGTTCACTCGGGCTGTTCCGGAGAGCTCCCAGCCTCGAAGGAGGAAGTCCCCACCCCCGGCCACGCCCCCAGTCCCGGCGAGTGCTGGGCAGTATCTGGGAAGGCTAGCTAAATGGTCCATTAGATCTGACAGTGTAAGGCAACATCGTGTGTTCATATACAGTATTCACTTTTGAGGCACAGCACAAATTATTGCACAGGGTTGTTGAGAGGATGAAAAGAAGAAGGAGGAGCCATGTACTCTGCCCTGAGATCCTTGGGGGAAGGGTGATGTATAAATGTGATAAATACCTCCCCTATCATTTTTCATGCCCTCACCATTTAAAAAAAGGTGTCTTTCCTGTTTTTATTTTATTTTTTAAAAAGGAAAGCATTTTAAAGGCTCCTTCTACTTAGACCTTATGTATGCAAATATATCCATCCATATTTGGGATAGTTGGATGGGATACAGTACTTGTTGAAAAGCATAGGTATAGGCCTGTTTAGCACACTCTTTGATTTGACACAGTGCTCTACAGTGTGCCCCAGGATCCTCTGTAAAATACAGAAATTCATTGGCTGGCAGGTATTCAGGGGTCCTTGAGAGGCAAGTTGATATGGAAACTGTTCCCTGAACATAGATAGCTTAAACACTGTTGGTTTAGACCCAAGGGGACAGAAATATTTTGTGTGTCTTGGCACAGACTTTTATATTTAGAGAAGAGCGTGGGATCTGAGATAAAAGTAGAAGATCTGGCCAATGGAAATAGCTGGGTATTTATTTGAAAAGTGTCCATGGTCTATTATCCAGATTTTTTTGACTAGCTACTGTCGGTTAATTAAAAAAAAGTGTCATTAAAACAAGGGAGTATACATAGCTGCATATAGTGGCATATTGAGACAGCTCAAGCACTGAACCAAATGAGGATTTTTCTGACTGTTACCTAGAACATAACATAAGAACATAAGAAGAGCCCTGCTGGATCAGGCCAAAAGCCCATCTAGTCCAGCTTCCTGTGTCACACAGTGGCCCCACCAGATGCCTCAGGGAGCACACGAGACAACAAGATACCTGTGTCCAGTCGCCACTCCCTTGCACCTGGCACAGAGAAAACCCACTTCTAAAAAAAAAACAAAAAAAAAAAAACCAGGAGGTTGCTTATGGCTTGTAACCTGTGATGGTCTTTTCCTCCATGAATTTGGAGGAAAATTGAGTCTTCATAATTCAATTGACTTCAGGTTTGGGTAGCATGATTTTGGTAGATATTGATAATCTCTGCTGCAGCCAGCCAATGGAGTATAAACAGTAACTGTTAGAGACAAACAGCTAAATGTTAATGTAAACCCCAATGAAACAAAAGAGTCAGCTAACATGACATTATCCTCATAAAGGCTTGGCTACACTGTACGTGTCCGGCAAGCGTACGGCACGGGCACGTGCGTCCCATGTGGTCTCTCGTCGGCTGACGGCATTAGCCCGTTGGATAGCTACGTCCCCGGACAGGCAAAGTCGACCTCTACTCGACTTTTGCCCGTTTCATGTACGTGCAGCCAATCAGAGGCAGTGCTTTGTACTGTGGGGGACGGGATGCGTTACACGCAGTAGCCAATCACAGGGCAGATGTCAGAAAAACTCCAAAGCAATCATAAGCAAGTACTTTTGACAAGTTACTCACTGATCTCAGTCTCTGAAAAATGGTGGCAAACTCGAGCTGGGGTCTTGATATTCAATTCGTGCAGGAGGTGGAGAAGAGACCCTGCCTTTATGATATGAGTCTCAGAGTGTATAAGGGCAGGAATCGGCAGGCGTGGGCAGGAGTTGAAAAGGTTGCCTTGACTGCCTGCCTGCCTGCCGTCGGGAGCAGACGAGGAAGTTGTTCAAGCTGACAGGCTCCGTTGTCCAGGCTGCGGCTCGCTCAAAACTTTTTTCTCTGAAAAATGGCGATAGGCCTCCCCTCAGTGAGCTAAAGAACGTGTGGCTTGGTTCCGTTTCGGCCGTGCCGAGATGCAGCCGTGCCGAGGTGCATGCAGTGTAGCTCCTGCTTGAGAATACATTTGTTTGTACTGAATTCTACTCAGCCAGTGAAACTCATGGCATGGAATCTGGACCGATAGAAAGCCTTCAAGCACTTAGCACTGGTGTCCTCCTATATTTTGCAGGGGGAGAGCACCTGTCCTCTTCACCCCAGCATGACGTCTTTTCCAGTGGATGTTGCTTGTTACCCTTCTGCACCTCTTTTTAGACTGTGAGCCCTCTGGGGACAGGAGTTAGTTATTGATTTCTTTTGCTGTGTAAACCACTTTGTGAATTACGTTTTGTTGAAAAGTGGTATATAAATATTCTTAATAAATGTAATGGCACAATTGAGTATCAGAAGATGGGAAGCTATGTACAATAGGTTGTAGCAAATTTATTTTATTTTATAAATAAGTTTATTTTATTTTATAAATATTTATATTCTTGATATTTATAATATTTATATACCGCTTTTCAACAATGTGTGTGTTTATGTGTTTTAAAACAGGTCATTTTTTTCTGTAGTTCACAGTGTACCTCAGATAACATGGCTCTTTTTTCTAGCTAGATTTTTTTTTTTTTTTGCAGTCCAGTGACAGCTTCATTTTTCACTTGGCAGTCATGTTTTCAACATATTCACTATGTGTTTTGTGGTGAATACCTTTAACATTTGAAGGGAAGATGTGTGTCTGTGGAGCCCTTTCCATTATCTGTTTCCTTTAAAATAATATTACCTTTACCACTTTGACATGTGCTGGCCACGCTGGAAACATACCTGCTATATCAGTGTGGCCCTAAAAGGCACAATACATCAAGATGACTGCTTTGATGTTTTACATTTAAAACACAATTGTGTTAAATTGTGTATTAATTGTAGAAGGCAATTAAGGGGGCAGTGCTTATGTGACTAAAAGATGGGGTAAGAAATGTAAACAAATGAAGATTTAATGTAACAAGAGAGCCATTGTCATGTTGAGGATAGTGTGTTGGAATTGGGCCAGGGAGGATCTGAGTTCAAATTCCTCTAGAGGTATGAAGCTCACTAGGTGATCTTGGGGAAGTAACTCTGTCCAGCCTATTTCACAGGGCTGTTGAATGGATAAAATGGTACCATCTCCATGTATGCCATTCTGCGCTCAATACAAATGTGCTAGATCAGGGCTTCCCCAACTGTGTGGCCTGATGTCCAGTTGGTCCTTGAATTGGGCCCTACCACCCACCCTTGCATCCAGTTGGCTCCAAATTGGAGCCCTCCACACGCAATTGGAGGTCTCTCCCAGGCAGTAGCGTTGGCAGGGGGGCCCATGGCTCCTGGGCAACAAGCGGGGGGGGGGCAACAAAACTGCCACATTGGCAGTGGCAAGGGAGAAAGGCAGTGAAGGAGCAGCGAAGGCGCGTCCCTGTGGTTGGGCAGGCGGCGAGAAAGGATGCACCCGCCCCAGGCACATTTTTGTGCCGCTGGTGCCATTTCCGGGGGCGGGCCAGTGATGTCACAGGGTTGACATTTTTGCTGCTGCCTCCCCTACCGCAGAGTGTTTGTACGTCACTGCCCACAGGCCGTACCGAGCCTCCATTTGCCTCTGCAGGCGTCAGAAGGCCTCCAGAAGCAACCAGAAGTCACTTCCAGTTTCGTGAAAGTGGCTTCTGGTTGCTTCCGGGGTCCCACTGTGGAATAATGAGGTGGGTCACGGTGCCCTCCTCCGGAAAACAGGTGGGGCATGGCTGCGGGAAGTTTGGGGACCACTGTGCTAAATAAAAAAAATAACCCTCTGGAATTGAGAATAAAACTTGGGCAGTGGTGTTGCAGATTAATGGCACAATCCTATTGTGCCTCTGTGCTCTCTGCCAGCAGACTGTCACAAAACTGCCAAAAAGCAGTTTGTTATGGCATGCCAGAAACCAGCGCCGGCGGGAAACCTTGCACCATCCCGTCAGCGCCAGTGCAGGGAGCAACGCGTGTCAGTGCAGGTAAGAGCTGCACTGAGCAGCAGGGGGGTAGAGCGGGATAGGGCAGCAATAGGGGCAGGGGGTGGGTAGATTGGACCCGGGAGGGGGCGGGATTGGCAGCGCTGGCACACACCGTATCCTAACCCCCTTTCTGGGCCTTATCTGCCGACATGGATCTACTCAGACTTGCTCCAGCCAAATGGCAGGCATAGATCCGGGTAGACCTGTTGTGGGGACTAAGGCTTTTCCTGGGGCAAGGGGACAAATGTCCCATTATCTTGAGGAGACCTCCCACCTTCTACATTCCACAATGGCCTGTGCTGGTGCGTAGCCCATGCTGGCACCACTGCATCGGTGTGGGGAAAGTTAGGTAGGATTGGTCTGTAAGTGTTTATTCTTCTGTTGATGTGGTTAAGAATTGTTTTGTTCAGATAAGGTAGATTGTTCCATGACTACTGGAAATTTATTTAAATAGTGGTGAAATCTGTATAGAGAATGTGTCATCTGCATTTAAAAGCATAGAGAACACTTGTGTGTCTTTTTGTCTGGTTTTTACAGAAGGCATGAGCTGCATGAATAAAGATCATGGCTGTGCCCATATCTGCAAGGAAGCACCAAAAGGAGGAGTGGCCTGTGAATGCAGACCTGGATTTGAACTGGCCAGGAACCAGAGAGACTGTATTTGTATGCAACATTCTACACGTACTTATGGTTTCTCAAAGCGAGCAAGTAGAATTCTGGCATTCCTGTCACTGATGGCTAATGTTGGACTTCCTCCGATATTCTTCTTTAAAATTCACTTTAGAGTACAAGATCAAATGAAACTGGTGGAGTTGTCAAAATATCACTGTATAAAATCATCATTTATCATCAGGGCTCAAAGACTTTATTGAATAAATGTTACAATGAAATGACTATTTAATTAATTAGAGATCCTAGAAAAATAGCCATGTTAGAGCCAGGCTACATGTTACACTTGCTATATGAGAGTAGGAGTCCAATTCTTTCTATTGATAGTTCAAAAGGCTCCCCCATATACAGGTAGAGAGAGCTGGAGGGAAGCACAATCAGGATCATGTTTCTTCACTTGTTTACTGCTGCTCATTTCTTTCTCTAATGGCTAATTTTCCTTGCTCACCCTCCTCCAAAACTCCTAGAGAAACTCCAGGTTGCTCCAATGTGATAATCATTCTGTGTAGCTAGGATCATGGCCTGTTTTGCAGCAAAAGCAGCAAAAAGCCTTGTGGCAACCTTAAATACAAACAAATTTAAGTTATTTCTGATGAAGTGGGTGCCACCATAATTTTACTACCGTATTTCTTCGATTCTAAGGCGCCATCGATTCTAAGGCGCATCTTAATTTCAGGAACACCAGCAGAAAAAAAACAAAAACCATAGATTGTAAGACGCACCACCTTCCTTCAATTTGTCTGCTCAGCACCAACTCTCCTCAGCTTGCCTGCCACGGCGATCTGATTTTTACCGCACCATTTTGCCACCTCTGCTCAGCAGTGAGCTCTCTCTTCCTGAACCTGATAGTTCGCCCCAGCATGCCCTGCAGCTGACGATCTCCTCACTGCCTTTGAGCAGTGCCTTTGCAGTCCGCCAGAAAATGCAATTTCCTTACTTACCGGGGCTTGGGGGAGCTTCAGGGAGGTCTGCGTGACCCTCTGCAGGCCTCCCCGATCTTCAGTTCGGTGAAAAACAGTGATTTTCGGCCATTTCCAGTTTTCGCGAAAACCGGAAATGGCTGAAAATCGCCGTTTTTCACTGAACTGAAGATCAGGGAGGCCTGCAGAGGGTCGCGCAGACCTCCCTGAAGCTCCCCCAAGCCCCGGTAAGTAAGGAAATGGCATTTTGGGGTGCTTTTTGGAGATCTTCGATTCTAAGACGCACCCCATTTTTTGAAATGCTTAATTGGGGAAAAACATGCGTCTTAGAATCGAAGAAATACAGTAGTTTTTAAGGTAGTGCAAGGCTTGGTCATTCATTAATCACATGTTAACAATATAGATTTTTGTAATTTAATTATAATCAGAGGCAACTTCTGTGAACAACTTGTGTGAACATACCATTTTGGTGCCAAACATACAGTTGTAAACTATGTCCAGCTTTTGATTCGGGCATTGTGTATTCAGGTGATTTTTCTAACCAGTAAATTATTTGCCTATGCAGTTTAGCTAAGAAAAGCTGCTGTCCTTAAATTAAATGTGCTTAGAAATATTACCTGTAGAATTACTTTTTTTTTTTACTGGCTCATCAATCAAACTATTTAAATAAAAGCAATTAAAATGTAATGAATAGTATAATTAAGTTAATTGCATTAAATTAATTAAATTGCTAAATCAGTTAAAAGCAAGAATGCCAATCAACAAAAAAACTTTAATCTATTTGCTGCCCCTGGTTATAATTAACTTTGGTTTAGTAACTGTCAAAGTACATACATTAGAGATAAAATTATTGCTAAAATAGCTCATAATCCTGCCAAATGTACGGAAGGCAAAAATGTAACGTTAATGTACAAGGTAGAAACTCGTTGAGCTGTAGATTTCCATAGGTGTTGTCATGCTTCTAAAGCTCCGTTTTCTTTGCAGTGACTTGCAACCATGGGAATGGTGGCTGTCAGCATACATGTGAAGATGATGATGATGGGCCTGTCTGTGGATGCCATCCAGAGTACACAGTGCATTCCAATGGAAGAACCTGCCTTGGTCCGTAAGCACTTGAATTCTTCTCAGTTACAGATTGCCACATATAACGTTGGGAGTTGTTTCTGTCTGAGTGACATCGGATTAACCTTGCTGAAAAATGGATGGAGGGCCCTATCGCACCTTTCAAAGGGTGACACATATCCTGACATCTGGCCAGGCATCTCTGAATGCTTAGCTTTGGGACAAAATGGATCTGCTTATAACAACAGAAAGGGGGGGTATCCTAAGCATTTCTCACAAAATATAAAAGAGGCGAAAGCATTTCTTTCACAAAATATTAAAACAGGCGTTCCCAACCTGTGTTACGCGGACCCCTAGGGGTACGTGGACCGCAGGCTGGGGGTACGCGAGATGCTGCCCGTTATTAGCTGCTGCGATCAGCAGCTGATAACGGGCAGCTGTAGCCTTTTTTTCCCGGGTTGCAGCGTGGGCGGAAGGACCTGCCGATTCCTCTAGCCTCCCTGTAGCGCGAAATCCAATATGGCGGTGCCCAGAAGAACAGGTAGGAGGAGCTACTGGGGAGGCTACAGGAATCGTCAAGGCTGTAGCCTTTTTTCCCGGGTTGCGGCGCCGGCCAGCGGGCGGGTCCTCCCGCGGCACCGGCGGGCGGGTTCTCCCGCGGCACCGGCAGGCGGGTCCTCTCTGCTTGGTGTTCTAGGCAGCATCTCAGGCCTAATTAACATGCCTTTAAAAATTCCAAGCAAAAGCTGACAGTTGGGCCTGAGATGCTGCCTAAAACACCAAGCAGAGGCTGCTAACCCCTGAAGATGCTTTCCACAGCTGAAAGTGAAACGTTGGGATCAAGCCTAGTTCGTGTGTGTCCGGTGTGGTGCTATTTGCACGTGATGGTGGTCACCCGCTGACTGGTTGCATCCCATCCTGTGTCCAGTGGAGTCCAAGGCGACTTTTGCCCTTTCAGCCAATCAGAGGCAGTGTTCTGGTCTTTGGGGCGGGATGTGTAGCAAACGCGACAACCAATCAGGGGGCAGATTTCATGGCAATCACTTTGCTCCCCCCATATCCACCTCCCCCCCACACCCCTTTTCCCAGGGGACAGGGAGAATTAGAGAAGAAAAAATACAGTACACAGCGTGGAAAAAAACCCTCTCAGATTTCTAACATATTCAGGGCGTCCATTCGTACAGCAAGTCCTTCCCCCACACTCTCTCCACCGCTCCTCCTACACCGCCTGTAACCTGTGTTCCGGTGTGGCTGGGGCCGCACAGTCGCATTCTGGCACGTCAGACTTTCCTGAAGCGTGCTGGAATGAGACAAGCCAGGCGTGTGCGGTGTGACTCCGCCTTTAGTGTGTTTGTATTTCTTTCACAGTTGGAAGGTATTTCCATTTTTGCAGGGGGAGGTGTGGTTTTTGCTAATTCCACCCCTCCTGTTGCAGTTCCCCAGTGTTGCATACCATCCTGTTCCAGAGAGTCACCAACCCCTAAGACAGTGATGGTGAACCTTTTGGGGTTGGTGTGTCAAAAATTCAGTACTTGAGTTTGCTGCTCTCTCTCTCTCTCTCTCTCTCTCTCTCTCTCTCTCTCTCTCTCACCACACACACACAGACACACACACACACTCACTCACTCACTCACTCACTCACTCCAAACAAAAGAGAAACAATTCTTCTTGTTCACGTGAACGAAGACCGCGAATATGGGGGACCCTTTAAAAAATCATTTTAAAAAGTAAAAATACGTCAGAAAAAGTCTTCCCTACCGTTGTGCGGCAAATGCTGTTTGCAGGCCTGAAGGGCAGTCTTCTGCGCTCTGGGAAGCCACTTCTGGGTCACGCAACAGTTCCCCTTTGCCCTGGCTCACCCATCGCGATGCATTCTGGGGCAAGCCAGGGTGCGGGAGCGCAGAAGACTTCTCTGCAAACAGCGCAGTTTTGCCGCATGGTGGTAGGGAAGGTTTTTTCTGACTTTTTAAAATGTTTTTTAAAGGGTCCGCCATACCCGCAGCCTCCACAGATACTGAGATCCTGTAGTTGTTGTCAGGTGTTGGTGAATGCTGGTGTGTCACCCAAAACATCGCGGCGTGTCACCTTTGACACACGTGTCATAGGTTCGCCATCACTGCCCTAAGACCAACTTTTTGGGAGCACAGATGGCTGCAGAGGGAAAAGAAGAGCTGTGAACATCTTGTATGCATGTGCACACACAAATGCCTTTCATTTGTGGAAGAAATACTTGGAATATTATCCATGAACAGAGAGGGTCGAAGTTCAACTGCTGCCCAATCCATCTCCACATTCTCCCACTCACCCCCCACCAGTGTGCACTCCCACCATCACCTCACTCTCCATCATCTTCCTCTTCATGCAGAGCCTGCAGCTCCACTGCCGCTGTGTGTAATGCCATAGGTGGAGAGACTGCTGGGAGCAGAGCCTCCTCAGCTTCCAGCATTCTCTCTCTCAGCTACTTTACATCAAGTAGCAGCAGAGCTGCAGGCTTAGCACAAGGAAGCGAGTCTTCCAGTCCCCATCCTCATCTCTCCAAGCACATGCGATGAGGATGGAGCAGCCAGTTAGAGCTACTGGGCAAGAGGGCAGCTAGGCGCACTAGGCAGGCATTCGGAATCCCGCCAGCTTGCTGTCTTCCCCAGTCTGTTGCCTGAGGAGACGGGTTCAACTGGCCTCATGGTTGGGCTGGCCCTGGCTAGGGTAATACCACAGTCCAAATAGAACTTGTTTAAATGTAAGTTTATCTTTAATAAGTGTTAAATGTTTTTTGCTTAAGCAAACATCATACACTACAGGGGGGAAAAGATGAAAAACCCTCAAAGTTACTGGTCACTTGGAGGTGCTGGGGAACATTTTTTTCTACAATAAAGCTGTGAAGATGATGATTCTGCTACATGCAGGACTAATTATCAAACTGTTTTTTCACTTTTAAAGAGAGAGATGAGGCTACAACTGAGATCTCACAAAATAATTCCACAGCAGGAGCTGATGTAGACAAACGGGTGAAACGGCGACTGCTCATGGGTAAAGAGTGCTCAATTCTGGTTGTTAACGCTGATGGTTAACCTAATCTTGATCTGTGAAATGCCATTTTTCCAATGAAAGTGCTGTAATTTACAGGATTAATTTCAGCTAATGTGAACACTCTTGCCCATCCCACTGAATGAAATTAAGTTCTACAGTTTGTGATGAAATGGCAATGCTGAACTATATTCTGTTGAACAGTGCCTTTCTGCCATGCTCGCTCATCTGTCAGCTGTCACATTGCCGTGCAAAAACAGTCATGCATTTGCACAGAGATAAAGCATTTCATAGTTTTGCTGAACTATATCATAAGTGAACAATGAAATCTGCAGCAGCATAGGAGGGTACCAGTACTTGAAGATATATCATTAGAGAATTTTTAAAGATGCAGAAAACTCAAATCCTTCCACAAATTTTGATATTTGAGGATTGTTAATTGTGTACTTAGGGGAAAATTAGCTTTATAACATGGCATCGTTACATAGAGTTGTGGAAAGCTGGTGACTGAAGCCCACTCTCAGTATTCTAAATTGCAAAGCTGTCATCCTGTTCTGCAGGATAGGACATGAAAGTCCAACTCTTGGAACAGCGACTAAGGTGCTTTTTCAAGGGTGTGTTCTGTCTCTAATCTGCCATTAAGTGCATCAGTTTTTTTTTTTTAATATGTCCACCCACCTTCACTTGACTTCCCTAATGCAATAGTTCAAACACCTATTTCCACCTGGAGAACAGGGTGCAACCATTTGGCATGCAAATGACTGAAACGCGGATCCATATCCTTGGGTGCTGACTGTTGTCCAATCAACTTGTTGCATCTTCCATTTTTAAGATACTTGAAGTTATAGTTAAGTTCACTGTAACAAGATAGTCTATATCTTAATTTCATCACTGATGAGTTAGAATGGAAGTAATTCAGTTGCATGATTATTTGATTTTCTCTGTAAACCACTTTGTTAACTTTGTCAAAAGCAGTATATAAATATTCATCATCATCATCATCATCATCATCATCATCATCATCATCATCATCATCATCATCATCACAACAACAAATAGCACATACCACGATTACATTTTCTTCTAGTTTTTCTTTATGCAAATGCAAGATTTTATATCCTTACCTTAGAGACTTGTGCTGTAAATAATGGTGGCTGTGATCGCACTTGTAAAGACACCTCAACAGGCGTTCACTGCAGCTGTCCTGTTGGATTTACCCTTCAGGTAGATGGGAAGACATGCAAAGGTAAGGTTTAGATTTTTATGTAGTTTGTGTTCTGAAACTGCAATCTTGCTGAAATGGCTCCAGGGCGGGCAGGAGGGCCGATCTCGCTTCCCAATGGTGCGAAACGACAGCAGGAGTGGCGTCAGAGGGGTGACCCAGGGCGACTCCAGAAGGCAAGTGCACCCCCCTGCCGCCACGTGACTCCCACCGCCCTGGGGACCACAGCCCCAGCCCCCCCCCTAAATACAGTAGGTTTGCAGGGCTTTAGAAAGGGAAATTGTGCTCCAGAAGCCTCTTCTGGGTTGCACGACTTCCTCTCTTTGCCCAAGCTTGCCCCAGAATTCATTGCACAATGCATTCTGGGGCAAGCCTGGGGAAGGGAGGGGGAGTACGAGGGCCCACTGTACTTAATTTTGAAGTTCTATAAGGAAATGTGATAGCATGCAAGTAGGTTGGTGACATTTTAGTATATATGATGCAACTGTGCAGCTGTTCCAAAAGAGCACTCTGTTTTTATGCCAGACCAATAGGAGAAAGTGAAGAAAATTCAGATGTTTCTTGCAGTTAAGGATAGGTACATTGGGTATGTGCATTGTGTTATGGGGCATGATTTAAAGTGCTGGTTATTACTTCAAAGCCCAAAATATCTCAAGGACTGTCTCTCAATCTATCGGTCTACTTACCCTGTAAGATTGTTTAGGGATGCCTGGCTGCAGGTTCCGCTTCACCCATAAGAGGGCATTTTTGGCGATTGCCCCTGCCCTGCGAAGGGAGTCTGCTGCATCTTACTGCCAATCTTCAGTGGTTGCTGTAGACTTGCTTCTTTTCACAGACTTTTATTAGTCTGCTATAATACTGCCTAGTTTTATGGTTTTAGCTGTCTTTTGCAGTTTAGTTTAGTTTTTGTGCTATTAAATGTTGTCTTTGTGATTTTTATGTTTTTAATTTTTGTATATCGTAAGCCGCCCTAATGAAAATTGCTTTTTATAGCCATTAATTATAGTACTTAAAAACCCATTTGTGCATGATGCATGAACATTTATGATAAAGTCCTGCTGCTTTTTTATTTTAGGATACAATCCTATGCAGACTTACTAGGGAGTAGAGCATTTGAGCAAACATGCATAGGATTGCCCTGTAAGATATGAATGTGTTTGGTGTTTATCTTTTTTTATTTTACAGATATCGATGAATGTCAGATCAATAATGGTGGATGTGATCACTTTTGTAGAAACATGATTGGAAGCTTTGACTGCAGCTGCAAAAAAGGTTTTAAATTATTAACAAATGAAAGATCTTGTCAAGGTATGTGTGGAAGAAAGCAATGCAAATTAATATATCTTTGGATTATATTAATGGAAAGCTAAACAGTAACGAGCCAGGACTAGTCCAAGAGCCCCTACTGCACTCGGCATGTGAGGCAATGTGCCAAATGCTGCTCCCCCTTATCTGGTGGTACACCAGCTTCCCCCACTCTACCAGCAGTGCTTTTTAAGATACATGTAACCTGCACAAAGGGGGGGGGGGGAAACTCATAGTAATTTGTAGTAGTGTAGTGCCCGGTAGCATAGCTGTATAATTTGGCAGGGAAAAGAAAGTGGAGGTGAGGATGAAAGGTGCAACAGAAAGATTTATTTTAGTGCGCAAAAAGAAAGATTAAAATCTGGCACCTAGCTAATTTGCTCATTCACACTTTAATCTAGGCAAGAGAATTCTATGGCTAGCATCCACACACCATGAAGCCCTGGGGGAAGCAGTTAGAAGGAGAAGAAATGAGGAGAGAGGAATTCCTTAGAAAGAGAAGGGGCAGAGTGAGAAGGGAGAAAACTTGGGGGGGGGGAGAAGGAATATGGGGAGAGTAGATGGGCTTCCCAGACGAACTCAAGAGAAGAAAGTGGAGGTTTTGGGGTGCAGGGTAGGATGAAAAGGGGAAGAAGAATTGGGAGATTAGTGGGAACAAAGTTCCTAAGGTTCAAGCTGTGGCAAAATGCCATGACTGGGAAGTGGCCTCTCTGTAGCCTGAATCGGGCTACAGGCAAGGGGTGAGCTTTTAGACAGGCTATGAAAGCACTTCTCCTGCTTGCAGTGGGGTAGCTGGGCTCTCCACTGGACAGATGCTCTCAACCGATGTCCCAAGCCGCCAAAAGGAGACCACAACTGGAATGGGAGATTCTCTTTGTTTTCAAAGTCCTTGATGGACTGTTTGGGACAGAAACATGGGGGTGATCTCAAGTCTCCAACAAAATGGAGATAGACAGACAGACAGACAGACAGACACGAGAGAGAGAGAGAGAGAGAGAGAGAGAGAGAGAGAGAGAGAGAGAGCGCACTAACAGCCCAATCCTGTCCAGCAGGATGCAGTGGCGCAAATAAGGCACCCGCCGCATCCTATCCAGGATTGGGCCTGCGCCGGCACAGAGGGACATTCATCCCCTTACCCCAAGTAGAGCCCCAGCCACCCCAATGGGTCTACTCGAATGTGTGCCAGCTATTTTGCTGGCGCACATTCAAGCGGTTCGTGTATCGCTGGCCAGGCCCGGGAAGGGGGATAGGATACGGCAGAGGAGGCCTCCGATGATCCCTCCCCCAGCCCGGGCCCAGCTGAGCAATCCCACCCCTCCTGGAATGCCCCGTTCTGTCCTCCCCACGCCCCTCCACCACCCAGCGGAGAGCTCACCTTCCCCAGTGCGCACAGCTCTGGATCTGTGCTGGGTGCCGCTTACTCCCAGGGTGCCACAAACATGCTTTAATGGCACGCTTGCGACACCCTAGACCGGTGGAACAATTGCTCCGCTGGTTGAACTCTAGACCAGGGGTTCTCAACCTTTGGAGGCTTGGGTACCCCCTATCACGGTCCAATTTTCTGTAGTACCCCCTGCTAATTAACTGCTAATTAATTGGATTAATCAATTAATTAAGGTAATTAATTGTTATAAAGTACTAAAACAATTTTAAATGTGAAAAAATGTCTTATTTAACTCTGTGTGTGTGGGGGGGGGAGAGACACACACACATGCAAGGATCTCTTTTTTTTCTCCAAGTCACACTTCCCTAAATCAGCTCCTCCCTCCCTTTGTACATTTTCCAAAGTACAAAAATAAGCCCAAAACCAAAATCAGAGAGACAGAAGGGCTCCAAAAATAATTACAATTTAAAATCCATGTTAATTAACACTTAATTAGCTGCTGATGGGGCAGATAAGGGGCAGGGCTTGGCGTACCCCCAGCAAGAGGTCCGCGTACTCCTAGAGGTACCCATCCAACAGGTTGAGAACCCCTGCTCTAGACAGGATTGCGCTGTTAGTGTGCTGTCAATGTGACTAAGCATCATACATAAGATAGCAGGAAGGTGGGTCATTAGCAAGGCTGCACC
Source organism: Plestiodon gilberti rubricaudatus (assembly GCA_026170595.1). Classification (NCBI taxonomy): domain Eukaryota; kingdom Metazoa; phylum Chordata; class Lepidosauria; order Squamata; family Scincidae; genus Plestiodon; species Plestiodon gilberti. Next base: position 230,457,761 of record JANXHW010000001.1, on the reverse strand, counting down.
AAGGACCAATGTTACCGTTTCTTATTCTGCGAGGCTGAGAGCACTGTAGGGGCTGTTGCAGCTAAGAAGCAAGCCTTTGCAAGCAGTTTGGTAGTAGCTTTAATCACGGAGAGAAGCAGGGCAAGAGAGCGCTTTATATGCTGACTTTGGCTTTCCAAGGCATTAACATCTAGACAGCTCGTAGTGCTGTTGTTCACTTTGATAAGGTCCACAGAAGAGGGACGAAACGTCAGTGATTTTATTCATTTAATGCTTTTGGATATTTTATCGTGTTTTAATTCTTGTGTGTTTTAACGTACATGGAACATTTTATTAGTTCTAAAGAATTTTCTTGGACATGGTTGATAAACCCATATATCCTATTTCATTGCACATTGTACCGAGCCATAAGAGTTTCCAGTCTACAATAAAATATCTCTTTAAAAATTGCAGACATTGATGAATGTTCATTTGAAAGGACATGTGACCACATGTGCATCAATCATCCAGGCACTTTTGAGTGTACTTGCAACAAAGGATACACCCTCTATGGCTTCACACATTGCGGAGGTGAGTGTGTGCTTGTGCGTGTGTGCGCACGCGCACGTGTTGCTTGGCATTCTTATTGGGTGCTACTTCTTTTCTTGATAGCATCAACAGGAAATATGGGTTTTAAAACTCAGCAATAGTCACTTTTGCAAAAGATAGAAGGAAGTTTGAAGTAGTATGCTGACTGTGTATAAGCATTACTTTTTCCTTAAGCAACTTTCCCTTCTCACTTTTATTGGAAAGCATCTGTGTTAGAACAAACAGTTGCATTCCACACTTGGGTACTAAGAGCTGAGTTTTGCAGATCATCTGCCTGCAAAATACACATTAGTTGCATTAAGTATTGTGCACAGTGATTGCCTTCAAGGCTAGGCTCTTCTTTGGAAAGCTTTCAGCCAGCTGATTATTTACCACTGTTTACTTCAGGTTTTCCCAGCTCAAAAATGTAGAAATGTGTATCAAGATGAGATAGATCAGTTACTGTCTATTGTAGTTTGTAAAAAGAGGGGATTCACCCTGTATGGTAGTCAGGAGCCTGGCTATGTGGATGCTAGACACATTATTTCAGCATTATTTAGGCCAAAAGGCCCAGCCCCTGATCTGGAGCTATATGTTTGCGTGTCTCATCCACGTTAGTGGATGAAGGAACAGCCAGCCAGGCTATTTGCAGACCAGCAATGGGGGGTTTCATTGTACACACCGATCCGCCAACTCCACATCCATTTCTCCATTCATTTCAAGAGAGAGATCCAACTGTATGAACGTTTTACAGAAGTCTACATGTTCAAAGCAAGTCTTCACATGTATTCTCAAACACATCCCACAATATATAATGAAAGGTGAGATTTAAGTTTTCATGACTCTGATGTCAGCATACAGGAATGGTTACTGTACAATGCTCTGGGCTTGAAATCAGCTTACTTTTGCGTAAACTTCATTAGATTTTTGCAGCCCTTCTCAACCTTTTTTTGGCTACAGCCCCTTAGGAGCTCTTATCAGGTTCCAGGGACCCCTGTCAAACAAGGATACAACACAAACAAATACACATAAAATCTCCTTGCAGTGTTCAGTCTGTGGCCTCCTTCAAATGTGCCAGAGCTCCCCAGGGGGCCATATGGCCCCTGTTGAGAATGGCTCGTAGGGTACCAGCCTTCAGAACTAAGCTCACTTACTTCACCCCAAGTTCTGTCGGAACCTACTGTATTTCCAGCTTAGTTTGCTCTGATACTGATAACAATATCAAACTTGGCTATATAGCATACGCAAATGATGCATATGTCCAGTGCAGTTCTGTGCTAACCAGAGTCAGAATGGTGCCATTTTTCCCCCTGAAAATGTTTTCTCCCCACATTCTTTTTCTTTAGATACCAATGAGTGTAGCATAAACAATGGAGGCTGCCAGCATACCTGCATAAACACATTGGGGGATTATGAATGCCACTGTAATGCTGGCCACAAGCTACACTGGAACAAAAAGGACTGTGTTGGTAAGGTTCAGAGCTGAAAACAGTTTTTATAGCTTTGGTTTGCTTGAAAGGTTTGCATCTCTAAATGCTGACAACATCGATCCATTGAACAGAGCAGCATGAATGTCAACCCCCACCCCCGAACCATGGCTGGAGAGACAATAGTTTTAAGAGAGCTGAAAATACTTTGAGAGAAGGTGTGCTTCCCAAATACTTGTATTTCCTTTGTCCCACAGTTGCTTTTGGTCAACGTGTTTCTGTAACAAAACAAAACCTATAGATCCTGTTCACCAGCGGTGGCAGTGGGATAAGCAGCCATCCCTCTTCTGAACTGCTTTCAGTTCTCTGAAAAAGCTGTTGTACAAAACCTATTACTACTTTGCTTCTAATTGGCCATATATTATTGAACCTGGTAAAAACAAATATATTTTTTTAAAAAACAGGAGATACTTTCGGGTCTTTGATGCTTTCTTTCCTGTGCTTTTAATCAAAGCCTTTTTTTTCCTTTTGTGGTTGCCTACATGGAAAAAAATATAGGGTTTTATATTGAAAGGGAAATGGTGTTGTGCCTTCCTTCTCCAAATTAGTCATAGCACGTACAAATATTGTAGATATTGATGTAATGTGTGTAGCTGCATGTTTTCATTTTGGAGTTACACCTTCCATTAGTTTTCTTCTCCTGTGAGTGTCTATATTTTACTCTGTAGAAAGGTCCTTCCCTGATGTTGTTTCACCGAAAATATCTCTGCGCTGCTTTAAGACTGGCGGAAGTGATAGGTGCTTTTTAATCTGCCCTTCAGACATACACTTTATCACTGGTAAGTCATGCACAATAGAGTGAATGTATTGTTATTAATCCTAGGTGAAGAATGTCAGAGTTTAATACTTGGTGTAGAACCTGAATCTACAATTGAATTTACAGGACAAGCCAGAACAGGCCTGAGCATGTCTGAATAGGCAGGCAGAGAAAAAGTGTAAAAAGTTGCTGAGTCACTCAGCATCAGCAGACAGCTAATTCAAGCACCTGTGTTAAGCCTGAGCTACATTACACGCGTTGCGGAGCTTCTGACCTCATTTTTGAAGCAAGCGGAGCCGCTGCGGCCTCCGCACGGCCGGCGCGTACCTCAAACTGGAATCCTACTTTTTAGGGGGCGCGTGCGCAGAGCTAGTGGGCGGTTCGCGGAGCTACTGCAGCCCACCAATCGTAGGAGAGGGGGGGAGGGCGGCTGCATGCCAATCTGAACTACCTCCAATCACCTTGGAGGTTACATTCACCTTTTGAGACTATTCCCTTGGATCACCTTGGAGGTTATCACCAGAGAGACTATTCCCAGAGGAAAGCACAGGACGAGAGAGAAAACCAGAATGGCGGGAAATACTGAAAATTGCAAAAACTCCTGCTGGGATAGTGATATAAAACTTGTTCTTGAAGTTAAAGAAAGACGGTTCACAGACGAGGCTGCAAGGTTTCGGCTAATCGTTGCGCGCTTGTGTTTAGCCAATCACAGTTGCGCTTTCTTAAGAAGGCGGGACAACAGGAGGGACAACAGGGGGGAAGACACTCGCCCGCTCCGAGTGCGGAGACGGCGGCAGAGCCTCTGCCTGTAGTGTAGTTCTGCCTTTAGGGTGGAGTGAGTTGAAGCCATCCCATTGGCTATTGTGAAAGCTGCAAAGTATAAAGCTAGAACAGTAGCATGAGAATGTGGGGGATGTTAGGAGAGCAAAAGATTGTTGTATTGCTGTGATTTATTGTGCCTGGCTGCTGGAAAGAAGTCGTATTGCTGTTCGTCGTTACTGCGCCTATATTCTGCTTGAACTGCTGTATCAGGACTAAACAAGCCTGGACTAAACAAGCCTTTTGACTCTGTAAGTTCTTGTACTCATTGTAAATAGACTGCTTAAACTTATCTCTGACTCCGTGTGATTCCTCGGAAGCCATAGCACTTCAGCACAAGCTGAACCAACAGAGCCGCTGCGTAACTCAAACGCTTTGATAAAGAATGTGCGAATAGTAACTTTTGGAATCACTCATAGTAACTTTTAGTAACTTTTGGAATCGCTTATGACCCAAACATATTGAGAACCTATCAGCCCAATCATAGACCATGCAGAACTGGATTGGGGGATTGAGGTCTGGAAGGGGGTTAGAATTCAGCAGATGGATGTTATTTCAGCAGATGTGACCCAGCCGCCTTGGGTCCCTTCGGGGAGAAAGGCGGGGTAAAAATAATGTAAATAAATAAATGTTATCAGTTGGATGATACAGATATATCTCCAACCGAGGCCTTCCGCACTATGTGCTTACCAGTGTCTTCCCATTATGGGAGACTGCATTTATGGGCTAATCAGTTGAGACTGCATCAAGACATGACTGCAATACTCATGGTCAGTCTGTATCATCTAAGAAGGATAGGTATAATTGTGATTTTCTTCTCTGATGGTCACACTGGTTCACTGCTTTAGAGCAGCAGTCCCCAGCCTTTTTGGTGCCAGGGACCAGTTTCCTTGTGGAATTTTTTTCCACGGACCGGGGGGGGGGGCGGGCGACTGGCAGTGGCATACTGGGGAGGCAGTGCAAAATGACACCCCCGGGAAGTCCCCCCCCCGAGTGGTACCAGAGGCGTGGAAAACTACCAGGGGGGGGCGGGAAAACCTTTTGTGGGGGCTTACCCTGCCGTGCTTTGCCGCTCATGTTGCCAGCTCTCTGCCACACTTTGTTCCAGAGAGTGCGGCCGAAGCTGCCCCTGGCAGGCAGAGCAGCAAAGGCTTTTGCTCCTGGCCAGTAGCATCGCTCCGGGGGGGGGGAGCGCTAAGTTCCGCTGTGCTCTGACCCTCCGTTACGAACAGGCACGAGGCGGCCCTGAAAGTTGCCGCCCTTAATGGCTCCGAAGGCGAGGGGGCAGGGCCGCCTCGTGCCTGTTCGTAACGGAGGATCCGAGCGCGGTGAAACTTAGTGCTCCGTCCCCCCCCCCGGAGTGACGCTACTGGCTAGGAGTGAAATCCTTTGCTGCTCTGCCTGCCGGGGGCGGCTTCGGCCGCACTCTCTGGAACAAAGTGCGGCAGAGAGCTGGCAACACAAACGGCGGGACAGCAGGCCGCGGTGACTTGCCTCCCGCTGTCGCAGACCACGGCAAGCCCCCACGGAGGCTCGGCGCGCAACCCACGGCCTGCAGCCTGGTTCCTAATGGGCCACGGACCGGTACCAGGCCACGGACCAGGGGTTGGGGACCCCTGCTTTAGAGTGCATTGGCCCCATTATACGTGGGTTTGCCACCTGCAGATTTGGCCATCCTCTGATGGCAAACCCATGTTCCGCATAACTGCAGGTGGCCTCCCCACACCTCAGAACAGTGGGCTCACGCAACCTCTGGAGACGCGGCGCAACCCCGGGTATGTCTTTGCGGCACTCCCTGCAGACTCCAGCAGCTGCGTTTCCCAAGGGGGGATGGAACAGAAACACACACACACACACCAGATAACACGTGCATACTGTACATATCTGCGGTGTCTGGAAGGCCAGGACTGTTTTGTACCATCTCCATTTAGATGGTGTCTAAATATTTTAGATAAATATGGGATTCAAACCTAGTGACTGTCATTCTTGTTTTTATAATCACGAGAGACTATTTAAAAACATGAGAGCGAGCTTCCAGAAGTATATTTCATCAGTGGTCTAGCATATATTTCTGTTTTATTGTATAGCTTTATGATCTGTCTCTTAGGCCTTGAAGATTCCTACACTATAAAATGTGGCAGCCCTTCTCCACTTAAGAAAAAAAAGCATAATACAAATGAATCAACTGCTGTAGGTAATTATCTGATATACATGTTGCAAAGTTGGGTTCAGGGTTAGATTTTTTTTAGCACTGTTAACAGTATCTGATTAAAGAAGTCTGATTGATTGTATGAACTTTAATCTGCATAAACTTGCATATGAAGAAAACATCATTGCTTTTTATTTGATACATGTATCACAGCAGGCACTGTTTTAGAGGCATTCCCTCTTTTGTGAGAACAATGGAGAAATGCCTCTTCTAAGGTGATTTCTGCCACACACAGGTTTGTAAGTACAGTACTTTTATTGAAAATTTTTTAGCACCCAAAAATCTGTTTCCTCATGACTTAAGGGCAGGGCACCTTTTTAATCAATTCAAAGATGTTTCATTGACTAACGACCCAATCCTAATGGGCCTTTACGCCAGCAGAACGCGTATTCTGCAGGTGTATACGACCGTCGCAAATGCGTGTGTGTGCGACTTGGCCATGGTGGCTGCTGGGGGTTACCCCGGGGCAAGGGAACTAATGTTCCCTCACCCCAAGGAGGCCTCCTGTGGCCAACCCCCCACTCCCAAGGGGTACAGCAGAAGCCATGCTGGCACCGCTGCATCACCACTCAGGTATTTAGTTAGGATTGGGCTGTAAATGTCACAACTTTAATGTTTTGTATGTATGTTTTGTTTTAGAAACCATTTCTAAGGAGTGTATTGGGTACTTAGGTACCTGTTCATTAGACAATCAAACTGGGCAGTGTTGTGGCCAGTGACAGAAAACATGCTCTGTGTAGGAAGGTCCCGGGTTCAGTCAAGGAAAAGATGGTGAATTGTTGTCAGATTGCATAGCGCTAGTCTAAATGGATCATTGGTGTGACTCTGTGTAGGGCAGCCCCTTTTGAGAATAGAGTGTATTATGCATTTGGCATTTAAATGAATGAGAGATGCTGCTGTCCAATTTACCAGTTCCTCAGCTTGGGAAACAGAGTTCATAAAATATCACTGAACCATATGATTCAGTTGTAGATGTTACCTTGGCTTGCTGCTTTCCTTCCATTTTATTATCTCTCTCTTAACTGCAGAGAAACAGATTGTTGCTTAAATGAATATGATTTATTTGAAAGTCATCTGAATTACTTGCTTAGGAAAATAGGAAGGTGCGTTATCTTGAGTCACACTATTGGTTCATGTGTTTCAGTACTGTCCATACTCCCCAGCAGCCATCTACATTTTTCCTCCCTGTTTGGAGATGATTGAACAGGGAACCTTCTGTATGCAAAGTCTACGCTCTAGCCACTGACCATGGCCCTTCCCTTTGCAAGATGTTAGTAAACGTTTTCATTCCTCTTGTTTTTGAAAGTAACAATTTTACTGTTCTTTCTGAAGATCTCTTCACCATTAGGACAAGTGTGACTTTTAAGTTTAATGAAGGAAAATGTAACTTGAAAAAGAGTAAGATGTTTCGAGATACTCTTCACCATATAATACCAGGTATGGATAACTGTGTGACTAACACTGGTTAATGCTGTATAGATCATGGTCCTCAAAGCCTATATGGGTATAGTGGGATGTGCAACTTTTTATCAAAAGACCTTGGTACCGTGTGGTCATGTTCATGCACCATGGGCATGTGACTGGTCCAAATTGGATCTTTCTGCTTCCATGCAACCCTTTGATCCAACTATATGGGTTATAGGAGAGATCCAGGCTCCTTTCCTATAGCGCTGCTTATAGTATGTTCATGTCCCCCTTCCCCAATTGCCCCTTAGAAGGAGCCATCTATTATAGTTGCTTGTAGTTTGTTAGCATCTGGAATTAATTGTGTAGTCGTATAATAATTTTCTTAGCAACAGTTGCCAAGCTTTAGTAAACACTCAATAATATAGATGGCCAAGCTCTTGCTTCTTTTAATTTTGTTCACCCAGAGAAACATAATGGAATAATGGAGAACTTCTACTTTGTAAACCTAACATGTGGTTCTGGCAAGAGAACTCTTGGAGACCTTGGCAGATTGAAGGCAGCTAGAGAAATGTTTATATCTGCGGATTTTGAACTTGAAACAAACCAAAAGGAGGTGACAGGTTGGTTGGAAAAGAACCCAAATACTGAAGTTTCATTTCAGAGGCAGCTTTGTTGCAGTTTCATGCTCTATTTTCCTATCTTTCACTTTTAACTTTATTCCAGGGAAAAAGTATCTCCTGTTTTGAAGCTTTAATGTCCCATTCTCCTAAGGTCAGAAAGCTTCTGTGGCTAAACGTTTACCTTCTATTTTATTGTCGACTTTAAGTATCTTGAAAACTTTAAAATAATATTTATTGCCATAGTTAACGCAGTCTGTATCGTTAATGCAATAAATTAGTGCTCTTTTGAATCTGTTATTGTTGCCTGTTAGTGCTCTTTGCTCCTGATTGCCATTTACTCCACCTTTCTAGACACATGTAATTTGGCTTGTGTACGCAAAAGGACTGAGAAGAGGCTTCGTAAAGCAATTAGAACCTTGCGAAAAGTGATCAACAAAGAGCAATTTCATATTCGCCTATCTGGTATGGATCACGATGTGGCCAGAAAATCTCCCAGGGTAATGGATACACAGGAGCTCTGTACCCTGGGCCAAAGGCATGTGGATAACCGATGTGGTAAGTGCACCGGCGATTTTAATGCATTAATTTTGATGTACATAACTTGCACCTGACCAGACTTTTCTGTTCTGTAATGTATGCCTGATGCATCAGATTACCTAGCAGCATCAGATAGTTTGTGTGGCCATAGGATTCCATACATTGAAAATTTTGCTAGTTACAGGGTGGATTTCCCCACTTTGCTGTGCTACAAAAACATGTGTGATGATGGTAAGCTTGGAAATCTGATGTTGACTGCCTTCTTTGGCTATACTGAATAGTCTATTGTGTCCTCATTATCTTCCCATATTCGTTGTCCGTTGTTTTAGATGCTGCAGGTGTGTTTCATGCTTTTTGTAATTATGCTATGCTCACTTGTGTGAATTCATCAGATTTTTATCTAGTGGTTCTATAGCAGGAGTTCTCAACCTGTGGTACGCATATCCCTGGGGGTACGCAAACCAACGGGCGGGGGTAAGCGGCTTGATGTGTCTTGTCAGCGGCTTTTAGTTTTTTTAATTTAAACTCCCGACTCACAGCTGACTTACAGCTGATAAGGCACAGACTTGCAACTCCCATATAAAAAAACCTCTGCCAAATCTCTATATAAACCCCTTTCTAGCATTTACTTCCAAGTTAGGGTAAGTTATCTGACTAAATAGTCCCTAATTTATTACTAAAAAGAGAAACTTCATTGACAGTGAACATAAGAGATTCTTGTGCAACAGAACCACCCCTTCTCTTCCCCCAGACTGTGTTCCCAAGTGGAATGCAAATTAAGTGCCTTCCTACTGGCTGGTTCAATTTATATGCTGGGTTTTAGAATACATTGTTTCTTCCATTTAAAGAAGGCCACTCTTATGGCTGATTGAGGTGGTTCTCTGCCTTCTTAAGGAAGCTAAGAAGGAATTGCCTTGGTTTGTTTTTGGATGGGAGATCTGTGGTGATATTTTCTTTAAAAATAAAAGAGTGGCAAAAATTGAAAAAAAGGTGGCTAACAGTGTAAGCTGAGTAATTTTGACGATTAAATTTTACATTTTAATAATTAATTTACTTAATTAATTAATGCTAATTAATTAATTGGCACAGGGGGTACTTCAAAAAATTTAACCGTGCCAGGGGGTACACTTGGTAAAATAGGTTGAGAACCCCTGTTCTATAGCACTTTTTAGTATACAAATGTTTTGTGATGGTTTATCTTCTTTTGTTACGGGCAGCGCAGTCCTGGAAATAGTTCCGGCAACGGAACAAGTGTTCTGTCGCCAGAAGCTGTTGTAAACGTGCCGTAAAACATATTTGCGATGACTCGGGAGTAAGGGAGGCCGGCACAAGGTCAGCCTCCCTCACTCTGGCGTCGGATCTCCACGCGGACGGCGGCAGAAGGTAAGCGCTCTGTCGCCGGCCACGTGGGCGGTCCAGCCGGGTGAGGGAGGGGGGCCATTGGCTTAGCCGGCCCGGGAGGGGACAGGGGATGGCATCGACCATATCCCTGTCCCTGCTAGACTCTCTATGCCGTTACACGGCCTCCTCTACTTCCACCAGCTATTTAGCTGGCGGAAATCCGAGGAGGCCGATAGGGCCGGCCCGGGTTTACACTCGGGGAGGGGGACGAGTGTCCCCTTCCCCATGTAGGCCTCCGGCCCGACAGTCAACGGGCAGCCCATGCACAGGATCCGGAGGGCGGCCCTGGGCCGCCGGCCGGATCCTTAATCAGGATTGCACCCCCAGTAACATAGCAAGTGCAAAAGATATCTTATTTAGAATCGGGTATGATAGATTCCAGGCCAGAGGGTGGCGCAGCAGGTTAAACCGCTGAACCATAAGCTGTCGATTGAAAGGTCGGCAGTTCGAATCTTGCAACGGGGTGAGCGCTCGTTGCTTGGCCAGCTCCTGCCAACCTAGCAGTTCCAAAGCATGTCAATGCGAGTAGATAAATAGGTACCGCTTGCGGGAAGATAAACAGCGCTCCGTGTTCCAGCTGCATGCTACGCGCTGCGGCAAGGAGAGTCATGCCGGCCACATGACCATGGAGGCGTCTTCGGACAACGCTGGCTCTTCGGCTTTGAAATGGGGATGAGCACCACACCCTAGAGTCGGACACGACTGGACTTAATTGTCAGGGGTCACCTTTACCTTTTTATGATAGATTCCACTGCATAAAAATTGCACAATTGTGTGCATAAATCGGACACTATTCAGATACTGACAGAAAGTATCTGTCAGAGACAGAAATCAAGCCATCTCCTTGTTCACCCATAGTGATTGCCCTTTTGCTCTAGAATAACCCAGAACTTGCGGACAACAATATAAATTTAATTCAGAAGATCTATCAGTAGACTGTCAAGGTTGATTCATGCTATTCGTAGCATACGTATTTGCTGTGTGTAGACTATAGCTACATTTGTTATGGGAATGAGCCCTCTGCCTGTGCATTTCTTTCTTCTCCTTCTTGTCCTCTCTTCCCCTCATCTACATTGCTTAATGTACTTTCTGTTTTGATCAAACCATATTTTTTCACAGACAAGGAGAATAAACCAGGGTTTGAGTCTGGTTTGCAATTCTGGCTTGTGGGCAAATTATGGTTTGATTAAAGTGTGTGGGGTTTTGGATAGATAAATAAATACAACAGCAAATCATGGCTTGATTATAACTGACAGTAATTCAATGAGCTGCATGTGCCAAGGGAGGAGGAAGTAGAGAGCGTGTACATCAAGGCTTATCAAGGTTTGGAGGATTGTCTGAATGCAGCTAATATATCTCCTGATAAACTCTGTAAAATGAGAAGAGGAGGCACGTACTTTGTTAGGTGCAATCACACAGGGGTGTGTAGTGGACACATGAGTTCCCTGGTATCCATTATATGTTTATAGACTTATCTTTCCTTTATTGTGTTCACTGTGGTGAGTATATCTGTTATGTACTATGTGAATCACACTAAGACCTTTTTTCCTGGCTTTTAATGTTCACTAACTTAATGATGACTCTTCGGGTTTCTTCTATTTCTCTCTCTCTCTCTTTATTCTGGATGTTGCAAGAGTGATATCTTTTAATTATTGTTTTTTAGGTATGTTTGTTTTAATCTTAGTTTGCATAAACAACCTTGATATTGTGTTGAATTATAAGATGGGGCACAGTTTTAAATAAATCGGCCCTCCAGTATAGCTCCAGTAAGCAAAGTGAAGCAGCATTTCGCTAAACTAATGAATTAATTTACAGCGTGGCCCTGATCGTAGATTTTTTAAAAAGAAAAAAAGAGAGGTAAAATTGCTTCAGAAGAAAAACAAAGTTGAATGTTGTTGGTTATGTTACAGTGGTTATTATTCCCTATGTCTTGCAAGGTTTCCTTTTCCTTTTAATTCAAATATCTTGAAAGAGGAAAATAAATTGTCCAAACCATACCAAAGATAAATCACTATCTAGCCTGCTGACCTGCTGCTTCAGGCATAATAGATTTAAGACCCAAGTCCTGATGTGCATAATTTCCCCATATGACCACAGCCAGTGAACCAGTTAAAACCCCAAACAAAAAGATCCTAAAACAATACAGGGAACTGCTTAGAAATAAGTTTCCATCAGTTTTGTGTGTGTGTGTGTGTGTGTGTGTGTGTGTGTGTGTGTGTGTGTGTTTCCTTATGAAATCAGGGCATGGCTCTTAAGGGAATGGTTAGTTGTGGATCACGACCTCTTTTATGAGGTTCACCTCCTTAGATACTGAGACACTATAGTGTTTGTCCATGACATTAAATACTCAAAGGATAAAAAGTGTTGAATAGAGGGAAAGAGCCTTTAAATGTCTTTATATAACTACTAATCCTGGCTCTCTGTGGGTGCCTCTTTCCTCTCCCTCTCTCTCTCTCTCTTTTTTTTTTTTGCATCAGAATAGCTTTCATCTTTTTTTTCCCAAACAGCTGTCTGAGAGTTAAGAATAGGATTTGAATGGTCATTGAAGACAAACAAAGACTGTAGTTATAGGAATGAAGACTGCTGAAGGCAATTGGTTCTTCAGGTTGTTGGGGAAATTAAAACAGCAACAATAATGAGCAAAGAAAGCTTGCTGGAAATAATGGCACTGCACCAAGGATTCAAGTCTTTGGCCTGTGTTCTCCAAACAGGCACTCCTTAGTCACTATGGCACACCTTGTGTTTTGTGCTAAAAGACTAATGACCTATTTTAACTTTATTTGAACAAATATTTGTACAGAAAAATCTAGACCAGACATTTTTATTGAGGATTTCTCTGTACCAAGGATCAGTTGTGCCTTGCTTGCTTGCATGAAATAGTATCTTAAAGTTTAAAGCAGTACATGCACACACAGCCATTGATGTTAGGGGTAACTGGTTTTAAAATAAAGCATAACTTTCTATAAGCAAGCATTGATCTTAAATATTTCTGAAAAACATGGGTCATTTGTAGCATATCCAATCTAATGGGTTGTACACATAAGGGACTCTTTTTTAGCAGAATGGGGAGATGAACAGGAGTATCCTTGAAAGAATCTGCAGGGAATATTTGGCTGGGTTTCAGTCATTTGTAGGAAGCATTGCATCCCTATTTTGCACATAATAACCATCGAGAATATGTAGTGTTTTGAGGGAGTGGAAAGGAATACAGCTTTAAATAAGAGACATAAGATTTTGAAGTCTGTTTATTGCTGAATTGTAGCTAAAGCTCTTTCTCAACTTATAGAGCAATTATATCCAACTCCTCCACTGGCATAGCCAGTGGGGGAGGGCAGGAGGATTTGGAAGGGAAAGGGGATTTAAATCCCCACTGCACCAGTGGGGGAACTGAATAAGGTTGCGCTGTTAGTCCTATGTATGAGCAAAGTTGGTTGAGATAAGTGTGATTGCTGTTTTGCTGTCATTGTGCAAAAGACCAGACGGTTATGGTTACAGTGATAAAAATAGGCAACAATCTAGGCAGAGAACTTTTAAGTCCCATTGACTTTGTTGGGAGAGAATTGCCTCCCAATTGTGTGTATATTTACTTGGAAATAAGTGGCGCAGCGGGTGGCACACACTTAAAGTTGCAATCCTATATGCACACTTTACTTGGGGGTAAACACCAGCGGGTGGCACAGTGGGTTAAACCGCTGAACCATGAGCTGTCGATTGAAAGGTCGGCAGTTCAAATGCGCGATGGGGTGTGCTCTCGTTGCTTGGCCAGCTCCTGCCAACCTAGCAGTTCCAAAGCATATTAATGTGAGTCAATAAATAGGTACCGCTTGCGGGAAGGTAAACAGCGCTCCGTGTTCCAGCCGCATGCTACGTGCTGCAACAAGGAGAGTCATGCCGGCCACATGACCACGGCGGTGTCTTCGGACAATGCTGGCTCTTCAGCTTTGAAATGGGGATGAGAACCACACCCTAGAGTCGGACACGACTGGACTTAATTGTCAGGGGTCACCTTTACCTTAAGTGCCACAAAGGTAAGTGGTGTTTAAGGTAAAGGTGACCCCTGACAATTAAGTCCAGTCGTGTCCGACTCTAGGGTACGGTGCTCATCCCCATTTCAAAGCCGAAGAGCCAGCCGGCATGACTCTCCTTGCCGCAGCGTGTAGCATGCAGCTGGAACACGGAGCGCTGTTTACCTTCCCGCAAGCGGTACCTATTTATCTACTCACATTAACATGCTTTGGAACTGCTAGGTTGGCAGGAGCTGGCCAAGCAGCGAGAGCTCACCCCGTCACGGATTCGAACTGCTGACCTTTCGATCGACAGCTCATGGTTCAGCGGTTTAACCCACTGCACCACCCGCTGGCGTTTACCCCCAAGTAAAGTGTGCATATAGGATTGCAACTTTAAGTGTGTACTTTAACTCTTGTGTTGAAGTCAATGGGTGGTGCCCAGCTGATGTGATTGTATTTGAAACACTTCATCCCCCCCGGCCTTAAGGTATTTCCTGTAGGGTTGGGTGTTTTTTTTTTTTATTATATTGCTATAATATACTTTTGAGTGTGATCACATCTTTCACTGAACTGTTGAGAAATGGAAAACATATGAAACTGCTATGTACTGAACTGATACTCCATCTAGTCCACTATTACCTGATATGACTAGTAGCAGTTCTCCAAGGTATTGGATAGAGGTCTGTCCTGGTCCTGATACCAGATACCTTTAACATGAGATTTTGGCAGGTAAATTTAGGACCTTCTGAATGCAAAGCAAACACAGCATATGCACAATTGCTGAACAGTCACAGAGGTTGAAGAGATTCAAAAATAACTTTATCCAAAAAGCAGGACCATCTATCCATCAGCCCTCCTCAGATCAACTTCTAAAAAATATTCTAGAACAGGGGCTCTCAAAGTGGTGGGTTGCAACCCACCACTTGTAGAAGGTGCAGGTCGGTACCCCCTTAAGGGGAGTACCGACCTGCGATGGTGGCAGCAGCAATCCGGGGATCGCGCCGCTGCCGGGGAGAAAAGGAGTATAGACTTACTGGGGGTCGTCAGGCTGTCATCCGGAGGGTGCAAGGGGTGCCGCACCCCCCCCAGCAGGCCTCCCCAACCCTCTGAATGGCTCCTGGAAGCGATTAAAGCCCACTTCCATTTTGCTTCCTGGTTTCCCCGAAAACCGGAAGTGGGCTTTTTTCGCCTTCAGGAGCCATTCGGAGGCTTGGGGAGGCCTGCTGGGGGTGTGTGCCCCCCCGCACCCTCCGGAGGACGGTCCGACCTCCTGGTAAGTCAAAAAATACCCCTTTTGTCCCCGGCAGTGGCACGATCCCTGGGTCGCTGCCACCGACATCGCCCCACCCCCGCAAACACTCAAAGTTCGCCCCTACTCACGGGGGAGAACTTTGAGAAATTCTGTTCTAGACTATAATGTTCGAGAAACAGAGCAGGTGAACAGGCAGTATGCATTTTGTGGCATGAATATCTTTCTAGCTATAGGGAAAGTGGAAGTCTTCCCCTTCCCATGATCACTGGACAATTTTGATTTGGTAGAACATGTCTTCCAAATATGACTGTCAACTGAATACAAAGCATGAGGAAACTATTTCAAGAAAAATCAAAACGGGGCAAAATTCCATGCCTTCCAGTATCCCCTTTCTAGTTGTAGACATTCTTCATGTAACAGGTATTGATTATCCATGGTCTTATGGTGCTTTGAATTAAAAATGAATAATGGGTTATTATTTTGCCATTCATTGATTGCTAGTGTTATGATTAATATTGTGCTTCAGAGCAAAAATAATATAGTACATCTCTAATTGTACGGAGGAAACAAACTCACACAGCTAAATGCTTCTGCTTTCAAGATAGTAACCCACCCTATAGAAATCAACCCACCTGATAGAAGACATTCACTGATTTGGTGTGACTGACTTTTTTGTCCTCTGCTGTTAGCTAGCTGTAGTGTTGGGACATATTATGATGGAGAGCGAGAAGGTTGCATTTTATGTCCTAATGGAACCTACCAAGACACTGAAGGTCAAATAACTTGTGAGCCTTGTCCAAGTCCTCAGAATCCTGGAAATCAAAAAACAGCTGGAGCTCGCAATGTCTCTGAATGTGGAGGTAAGGATGTTGCACCCTCTAGAGCCACAGCAAAGATAAAAAGTGGTGTTGCCTCTCCCTAATTCACACATTTTTAAAGCACTTATTGGCACAATCCTTGGGAACCTCGGTAGTGCCCAGTGGTCAGATGGATTATCAAAAGAATTCCCTTCATGTTTCTCTGTCTTCGGAGCAGATGGCAATGTGCATATGGTTGCAGGGGTAGGTGTATTCTAATGCTCACTGAAGCACATGGAAATAAGATGATGTGATTTCTGTAGAATGCTGTTGCAGAATATCAACCTAGAGAGAGGTAAAGTTCTTCGCTTCCAGCACAGTCATGATTCTTGTCTCAAGGCTGCCCTTGCCTTTAATTAGCTTAGAGTTAGTTTTTTGCTGCAGGTTAAAGGAAAGTTGAATTAAAGCAAAAACTAAGAACATCTTGGGGACCAAGAAAGTTTTGCTGCGCTGGCCATTGCAAAGCAAATTCCAGTCATGTGTAACAATGGACATTGTTGCACTGAGTCAGTGGTAGCGTGTGTTCAGTTCAGGGAGGCCTGTTCCTATTATTCATGAGTGTGCTTTCTAGCATGCTAAGAGCAGGTCAATGTGACTTATTCCTCTCAAGACAAGTGGAACGCAAGGTCAAAAACTTAAATGTTCTTCATGTAAGAACATAGGGCCTCTCCGCTGCCTTCCAAAATTCTAGGGAAGCAGAGGGTCAGCAACACTAGTTTTTCATGTCATTGACCAGAGACAGCTGCTTCCCAGTGTGGTAGAGGCATGAGCTTTTAAAAGGTTCAAATATTTTGGCCACCTAATGCGAAGAGAGGACTCTGGAGAAGACTCTGATGCTGGGAAAGATTGAAGGCAAAAGGAGAAGGCAAAGGATGAGATGGTTAGATAGCATGACCGATGCAACGAACATGAAAATGAGCGAACTCAGGAAGATAGTGGAGGACAGGAAGGCCTGGCGGGATATGGTTCATGGGATCACGGTCGGACACGACTTAACGACTGAACAACAACAACATTGTGCATGGTTTTTAGTTCCCCATTGTCTACCATGAATCTGCTTTGTCATGGGTGCTAGAAGTACTTGAGAGTGGAGCAAGAATTAAGAACGTGAATTTAGAAACAATTGAACAGGTACTCTTGAGAAGCAAAAAAAAAAAAAAACTGGGTACAAATGAATGTATCCAGAGAAATAAGAATGTAGTATCGGATAAGTAAGAGTGTGATCATTAGAAACACTTTTTGAATTTTTCTCTGCAATGACATATCAGCTTGAATTATGTGAAATCATTTGTTAATGTGCTCTCAACTCTAGAGCTGATCTACTCATTTAGAAGTATCTTGTGGTACAGTTTCCTAGGACTGTACCTCTTCAGAATGTAGATAAGGATTTAATGCTTGAGTGCTCTCACCACCCCCAAAAATCCCTGCACATAGAAAACTGTTGTGTCTCTGTGTTGATAGCATTAGATCTAGTGGAAATGCTTACTAAATGGATTGAAATGTTTTATGAAACCGCAGAAGCTAGAATCTGTGTAGAAATTTGTTGTTTGCTACCAAGTTGTTTGAACAGTTGTTTGCTACCAAGAAATGCTTCTGGAGAGGAAACAGTGGGTAAGGAATCTACCCTCCCTAGATATCTTTTTTTGCAAGCAGAGGTGTCAGAGAGGGGGCCTTGGGGCGGTGGGCCCCTGGTTGGCAGGATTGGGCCCCAGGCGGCGGGGGGGGTGTCATGGTGGCTGCCGGAGGTGCAAATCGTCCCGTTTGTTAGGGTGAGCGAGGAGCATCGGTGGTGTGTTTGGCCCACCCGCCTGCCCTGCGCCTCGGTACAGGGCATAACGGCTGCAGCCGTTACGTCACTTCCGGCACAGGGGGGCAGTCGTAGAATCGCCACTGTCGGCAAGAAGAATTAGTCCTTCTGCTATTCCCAAGGATGAGTCACAACCTGACTCATCCTCCTGAAAGTAGCTCCTTCCATCATCTTCCATGCTACCATGTTTAGGAGGAGTGACAGCAGCGGTGGTCAGTTATGCAGCAGGCTCTGACCTCATGCACTGATGAGTACAGTACTGTGAACACATCTACATTAGCACAGTGTTATAGTTACTACCTATAATGCTGTTATCACTTCCAGAAACGTATCCACAGCATTAAAAGAGGTATTGAATTGAGGAGCCTGACAACTTTTGAGGGTCAGATTCTAACTACCTGTAAATTGGACTGAAGAGTAGAATTTCAAAGATCTATAAAATCTTGTTTAAATCTGGTTATAAATTGGGTTGTATCCTAAGTGTGGCTCATGCAACAGTGCAAGTATAAGCTGTCTTTCTTGCCCCCTCCCCTGACGACAGCTCCCTGAGCCCCTCAGAAACTACCCATGAGGATTGGAAGACTCTCAAGAATGGTGAGATATAGCAAGAGGGGCAACTGCAGGAGAGGGAAATTGCTGAAAACCATGTGAAGGCAGCAATTTCTGCAGGGGGTAGAGCTCAGGGAGCTGCCCTGCTTGAGCCATTGTACAACTCCAACTTAGAATACAACCCATTACAGGGGGCCCCTGGTATCCAGAGATTTGGTATCCATGGATTCAATTGTCTACGGATCCGTGCCCCTTACCTTTATTTATTTAGCAGTGGCACCAAGCCAGCGTGGGTCTTGCTTAAACAGAACGACGGAAACTGCTTCCTGTTGATGTTCAGAGCCTCTCTAGCACTGAGGCTGCTTGCTAGAATCCTTCCGGCTCTGTGCTATAAGCAGCATGCTGCTGCTTATAGCGTTCTGTTTTAGCAAGACCCATGCTGGCTTGGTGCCACTGCTAAAGAAATAAAGGGGTGGGGGGGCTGCTGGTGGTGTTCGCCCCTATCCACAGTTTTCAAGTATCCGCAGGGGGGGGGCTGGAATGTATCCCCCATGGATACGAGCCCCCCTGTATGTATATCAAACGGGGGGGGGAAGCGCAAGGAATCATACTGAATGAGAATATGTGGCAACTGTTTTTCTGCATGTATGTTACTGAGAATCTTACAAGCATTACATTAACAACACCATCCTATGCATGTGTACTCAGAAGTAAGTTTTCTTAAATTCAGTGGGGCTTCCTCCCAGGTAAGTGTACATAGGATTGCAGCCTGAGACAGGCCAGAATTCATACATACACTTTGTAAATAAAATGGCATCCTTTTTTGGACAGATCATACACATAGAAAAATGTTTGTGTTAAAATATGTTAACTAAGATAATGATGATGATTTCTGTGTTTTGATTGTACTTTTGTTTTTTTATGCTTATATAAGTTTTATAATGTATTGGTAAAATAGCTAAATAAGTTCTAGCCTAGTTTTCTTCCTTTCTCCCCGACATGCTAGATTGCCATAAGGGAAGTTTTGATATGGAGTAGCTTTCAGTACACACAGATGAACAGTGCAATCCTGCCTAAGTATCCTATGGACTGTTCCGGGAGCAGCCCGGAGGTCGGGGGAAGGGGGTGTTCGTCTCCTTCCCCCGGTGTAACACGGGGAGGCCTCAATGGACCTCCTTGGATTTCCGCCAGCTGTATAGCTGGCGCAAATCCAAGGAGGCCGTGTAATGGCCGTGCCAGCCCGGGAAGGGGACGGGGATATGGCGGCCGCCATCCCCACCCCCCAGACCAGCTTGGCCAGTGGCCCCCTCCCTCATCGTCCATATCGGCCCCGCCGGGGGATCACTTACCTTCTCCAGCCGCCATGGGGACAATCCGGCGACGGAGTGAGGGTGGCCGGCCTTACTTGAAAGTTGTTGCAAATGTGCTTTACGGCACGTTCGCGATGGCTGCGAACAGTGGAGCGCTCGCTCTGCGGTTCATTATGTAGTAGGGATTGCGCCCTCAATCTGCATTCTGAAGTGGTACAGTTCCCAGAAATGCCCCACAAGCTGGTGGTTTGGTCCTTTAGGATTACAATAGCCATCTTCCCCACACATGACTTTCTAGGGTGGGAAAGGTGATGCTATCAAGAAGAGAGGTCAGACTGCATCTGTTTGCTGGAGTCGAAAAAATGTATGCCAGTAGATCATTCAAATTTAAATAATCATGTATCATCTAGGAATTGTTGTTCAAACTCACATGTAACCAAATGCATCAGACATATTTACTAGTTAAAACAAAAATATAGGAATAAAATGTGTTATTTGTGTCACTTTTTGTCGGTGATTAGGTTGCTGTTTTCTTCCTGTCTTTGCTGCAGTACTGCCCTGTAGCTCCATACTGTTTCTTTATTCATAAGCTAAGGCAGCACTCCCTACTAAACCTAGTTCATTAACTGTAAATAAAATTCTTCGTCCCTGATCATGACCAGTTAATGCCCTGTTTGCTGCTAACTTAAATAACCTGAAATGAAGCCAAGGCCAATTTAACCCCCCTAACAAAAACAGCCATTCAGTACAGTGATTTATTGGAGCTATAAACCAAAACTAACACTTTTAACAGCTCTTTAAAAGGACATAACTTCACGGCATAGCCGAACAGCTGCAGCAGTAATCCCATGTCTTGCAGAACAGTTTAATCACTTGGTCTGTCATTGCAATCAGCTTGCTGCAAATTTGGAAGACAGATTACTAGGAGATTTACATAAAGAATCTGCAGAAGACAGATATATGTATATAATCAGTTCCAGTAGGTTAGCTCTGTCTGTGTCTATAATCTATGCACACCAAAGCAGTTCAGGAGTAGAGCAGATGATATTTAAAGCCCAGTGATAAGAGTTGAACTTAATTATTTCTACACTGTCAGCCATTTAAGGCTTGGACTGCATCTCAGTTTGTGTCAGGATTGTACAGTGCACTGCACAGTTTCTGTTCTTAAAAGGGATGCTGCACTTAACAATGGCTGTAGTCAAGGCCAACCCACACCGCACGATTTCCGTCGCAGAGGTGAGCGAGCGTAGGTGCCTGACCGCTCACCTCCATGCACTGAAAGTCGTCGGAAGGAGTGTCTTCCCGCAAATAGTCCCTCCTGTTGTCCCGCCTTCTTAAGAAAGCGCAGCTGTGATTGGGTAAACACAAGTGCCACTCTCCTCCCCCTCTCATCTCATTGGTGGCTGCAGTAGCTCCGCAAACCCGCCCCCTGAAAAGATGGGGAAACAACTTTCTGTACGCGCCAGAAATCGGGAGAGCGCAGCTCTCCCGATCGCTTCCGCAATGGTGACCAGACATCTCCGCACATCTCCGCGCGCGTCTGGGACGCGCCGGAAATCGTGCAGTGTGGGTCGGGCTTCAACCAAGCAGTGCTACATTGCATCTGCTATTCAGTTGAGTGGGATTGTTACATGAGGCCTGTTGAAGTAAACGAAAGATGATCAGCAGCTGTACTTGGTGGATTGCACAATAATATATCCAGTCAGGCACTTGTTGCTCAATCCATTCCACTGTGGATGAGGTGCTTGTGTGCAGAGGGATCATCACATGGCATAACCGCACTCCGTTCCCCCCCTTTCCCCTCAGCATGGACACTTACTAGACTGTAAAGGAGAATTATTTGTTCTTTGACTGAACAGGGAGGTTGGGCTGAATGGGAGGTGCACATAGGCCTTCTATTCCTCCTAATGGCCTGGTGTCTGAGCAGATGCACTGCAAGGGAAGGGCCCTGTTCTGCCCTTCTCTGCATCCTTTGTGCACATGGATGCTGTGCTCATTGTGCATTGAATGGAATCTTTGGTTTTTAATAATATTGGCCAGTTTCCAATCTGCCCTTCTTGGGTAAGGTGATTGAGCGGGTGGTGGCGTCTCAGCTCCAGGGGATACTAGATGAAACGAAGTATCTGGACCCCTTTCAGTCTGGCTTCAGGCAGGGCTTTGGGACAGAGACAGCCTTGGTCACCCTGTTGGATGACATTTGCCGAGGACTAGACAGGGGGAGTGCATCCCTGCTGGTCCTTTTGGACCTCTTGGCGGCTTTCGATACCATCAACCATGGTATCCTTCTGGGTCAGCTGGTCGAGTTGGGACTTAGGGGCACTGCCTAGCAGTGGTTCCATTCCTACTTGGCTGACAGGTCCCAGATGGTGATGCTGGGAGATGCCTGTTCGGCGCCCTGCCCTTTACAGTGTGGGGTGCCACAGGGTTCTATTCTGTCTCCCATGCTTTTTAATATCCACATGAAACCGCTGGGGGAGATCATCCGGGGATTTGGAGTCGGGTGTCACCAATATGCCAATGATGCCCAGCTCTATCTCTCCTTGCCACCTTATTCTGGGGAGGCTGTGGAAGTCCTGGAGCGCTGTCTGGAGGCGGTTGGGGTCTGGATGAGGGCTAACAGGCTGAGATTGAATCCAGAAAAGACAGAGGTCCTACTGGTCAGGAAAGCCTCGATGCAGGTACTGAGTCATCTGCCCGTTCTGAATGGGGTTGCACTCCCCCTGCAGGAACGGGTGTGCAGTTTGGGAGTGCTTCTGGATTCACAGCTCTCCCTGGAAAACCAGGTGGCAGCTGTGGCCAGGGGTGCGTTTGCCCAGCTTCGGCTGGTGGGCCAGCTGCGGCCGTACTTGAGTCGATCGGACCTGACCACGGTGGTCCATGCCTTAGTGACTTCAAGACTGGATTACTGTAACGTGCTCTACGTGGGGCTGCCCTTGAAGACGGTTCAGAAGCTGCAATTAGTGCAGAATGCGGCGGCCCGGGTGGTTGCTGGAGCTAGGCGGTTTGACTCTGTTGAACCGCTGCTTCAGCGGCTGCACTGGATGCCCATCCACTTCCGGGCCCAATTCAAGGTGCTGGTAATGACCCTTAAATCCCTTCACGGTTCGAGTCCAGGATATCTGAGGGACCGCCTTCTCCCATACATTCCGGCCCGCTCTCTTAGGTCATCTGAGGGGGCTCTCATGCGGGTGCCACCTCTGTCGCAAGTTAGGGGAGTGGCAACACGTGGGCGAGCCTCCTCTGCTGTGGCGCCACAATTGTGGAACTCCTTGCCAGGGGATTTGAGAACAACCCCTTCCCTCATGACTTTTCGGCGGGGGCTCAAAACGTTTCTGTTTCGTCTTACGTTTGGGTGATGGGTTTCGTCTTGCGTTTTGGTGGTTGTCTGCCTCCAGTGACTCAGTATGTTCTGCCTTGTGGTTTTTCTGCTTCACATTATTACCCACCAGTGGATTTTATTGTTTTTTTTTAATTTATTCTATGTACTTTTTAAAATTATGTATTTTAACTGTTGTAAGCCGCCTTGGGCATTTGCCTCGGCATAGGAAAAGGTGGGGTATAATTTTTTTAAATAAATAAATAATATTTTTATTTGAACTGCCAAGTCAATTCAGAGACTTGTTTTATCGACTCTAAAAGGAGATGTTTCAAGTGTCATGAAACTCCTCCTGCATTTGGCCCTTTTGGGAATTTGTAACATACTAGAACGATAGCTACTATTTTCTAACCAGGCATGATGAGGGGTGATACTGTGTAATCTGAAACTTCACAGACACCCGCTGAACTGAAGGTTGTGCCTGCCATTATTTGCAAGTTTCTGTCGTCATTTTGAGCTGTATTTGCTTTGGATGTTTTACACTCAAGCTGTTCAATTTTTTTGGTGACAGAACTTTCTACCAACTGAATCATAAATATGTAAATGGGTACATTTATATAGGGTTGCTAAAGTCTGTGGCTTATACTAATGCGTGCACATTTTCCCCAGAACAGTGCTTGCCTGGTAAATATTCCTCTGATGGATTCAGACCCTGTCTTCCGTGTCCTTTTGGAACATACCAGCCTGAACTTGGTCGGATATCTTGTTTTACTTGTGGAGGGGGCCTGATGACAAAACTTCCCCGTGCAACAGTGTTTCAGGATTGTGAGACTAAAGGTAAGAATGTAGAACTCCTCAGTGAATGAGTGTGCACAAGAAATAGATTTACATTTTCATTTTTTACATTTCATTTTTTCCTCTTCTTTCATCTGCAAGATCTTTAAAGTTGAAGATTCAGTATCCTTGGGATGACCTAATACTTCCAGATTATACTATAGAGCAAGGGGACTAAACTGTCATACCTATGGGGCAGGGAATAAATGGGAGGGAATGAGTTTAAGACAGCTTAATGCTCAGGGTTACTTGTCACATGCTGAGTCTGTCTCTGTCTCTGTCTCTGTCTCTGTCTCTGTCTCTGTCTCTCTCTCTCTCTCTCTCTCTCTCTCTCTCTCTCTCTCTGTGTGTGTGTGTGTGTGTGTGTGTGTGTGTGTGTGTGTGTGTGTGTGTGTGTGTGTGTGTGTGTGTGAGAGAGAGAGAGAGAGAGAGAGAGAGAGAGTGATATTTATATAAAATAAAATCTTGTGTCATGAATTTTCATGGATGTATTTTGCCACATATGTATGCATTGAAAAGCTCTGTTGCAGAGTGGACATCCACATCTTGTACACATATTGGAGGAATTTTTTAATTCATTATACATGGCAATGAGTATGTAGGATATGTGCAATTTGTATGCCACAAAGCTATGACACCATGCTGCTTGCTTACCCACGTCTACAGTGCAGTGTTCACCTGGTCACTTCTACAATACTACAACACATCGATGCATCCGTTGCCCACTTGGAACATACCAGCCTGAGTTTGGACAAAATTACTGCATTTCATGCCCTGGAAATACAACCACTGACTATGATGGATCAACAAATATAACACAGTGTAAAGGTAAATGGTGATACCATGTGTCACAGTTGGTCAGAAATGGAAGGGTCAGTATCAATTAGTAGTCAAAAGGTGAGAATGGGTGATGAGCAGTCTTGGGCCAGGGGCTGTCTTCTTATTTGATTTGTAATGGTATAATGCAGTAGAGTCAGTGTAGATGGATTTGCTTATACCATCCTTTTACCATCCTTTGGGACTGAAAATGCCTTGATCGCCCTGGTGGATGACCTGTGCTGAAACTGGAAGACACAGGGAATGCATCTCTGTTGGACTTTTGCATCTCTGATACATCTCTGTTGCATCTTTTGCTGGACTTCTCAGTGACCATGTTATCCTTTGGGATCACCTTGTTGAGTTGGGGAGCATTATTCTATGGTTGCTCTGGTCCTTCCTGGAGGATAGGTTCCAGAAGGTGGGGCTGGGAGTCTACTGTTCAACCCTTTTGCCAAATCAGAAGTAGGCTAAAACTTTCACACTGGCAACTAGAACTGATTGGCACTACTTTACCACATATTCAGATCTAGGTAGGCATAGATATCTGTTTAACCCAGGAGCAGAATTGATGCAAATTTCATGTACCTTTTTCTTATTTGCGGTGCAATCCAGTGTAAATTCAGCATGCACTCCCCCAGTGCTGGGTGTTGTAAATGTGTCGTAAAGCACGTTTACAGCACCCAGAGAGTAAGGGCTGCTGGTGCAGAGGCCGGCAGCCCACTCTCCCATGGCGCGCCATTCCTGCGCCCACTGGACCACGTAAGCCCTACACTGGCTTGTGGGGGGGGGAAGGGTGGAATGGGGCAGCCCAGTGAGTGGCCATTGGTCATCTCGGGCTGGGGGAGGGCAGGGATATCAGCGGCGAGCTCCGCTGATATCCTAAGCCCTTTCCCGGCCTGGCCTTACACTCCGGGCTCTAATGTATGTCAGCTCCAGAGCTGGCGTACATTCAAGTAGGCCCATAGGGTCTCAGACCGCTTGCACCCGGGGAAGGGGACTAGGTGTACTTAACTTCCTCAGTAGTAGTTAACTTCCTGTAAAGGCTGAAGCAAGCCAGGTTTCTCCCCCTGCCCATGTTCTGCTGATAATGTTTTCCCCACTGTCACTTCAACAATCCACGGGTTCTTGGATGCATTGATTATCATTATACTCGGTAGCCTGAGCTACCCTGTTTTTTTTAATCTTTACATTTTCTTTTAATTTTCAAATGTATATGTTCTTGCATACCTAGGCAGTCCCCCGAGTACAGAGAAACTGTGACCTTGTTTTGCTTGCAATCTGACTGGCACTTAGCCACTTGAATTTGTTGAGTGGTCTTCAACTTGTCATCAAGAGCTGGGCCCCCATTTCAACACCCAATCTGCATCATGAGGCTCACCTGCAAGAGCCCAGTAGCCAAGTGAGCAGCTACAGTTCTACGTCCTTTCCTGCCTGGTGGCAGCCAACCAGCATGAGCTGCTATTTTGATGTTCTTCCCCTTGTTTCCTTCCAGGCAAGCTGGAGGGGGGGGGGAGAGAGAGAGAGAGAGAGAGAGAGAGATATCAGGTGGATTGCCATGGTAAGGGAGAGCAGGTGGGTGGGTAGCAGACTGAGAGGACCCACAGAAGATCAAGTGTTTGATCAAAGCCAAAGTCTCCAGGATTTAAGCTCATCTAGGATTTGGAGGCCTGGCTACTGTTCAAACTCTGCAGGCCTGAACCTCAAAGCAAAATGACGACAGCAGCACTTCCATGACCCACCTGAGATTGGGTTGTGACCCACTTCTGAGTTTCAGCCACCCTTTTGAAGACCTTTCTTTATTAAGGTCACTGGCATCGCTGGAGGTGGGGCGGAAAGCTAAGTTCTGCAGCTTTCCGCCCCACCGGTACTCTCCTGCACGAGGCGCCCCGCCCCCTCGTCGTAGGAGCCCATCAGCGGAGAGAAAGCAACGCGCAGGGACTCTCCTGCGCATTGCTTTCTCTCTGCTGATGAGCTCTTATGACGAGGGGGCGGGGCACCTCATGCAGGAGAGTAACAGTGGGGCTGAAAGCTGCAGAACTTAGCTTTCCGCCCCACCTCCAGTGACGCCAGTGATTAAGAGAGTGGAGGACAGGAAGGCCTGGCGGGATATGGTTCATGGGATCACGAAGGGTCAGACACAACTTAATGACTGAACAACAACACCCTATTAGTAACCATTTCGTTTCAAGGCAAAGCTGTGCTGTACATGGATTCTGCTTCATCATTTTGAATCATCTGAAGTAACTACCCATTAATATGACTTTGGACTGAAGGAAGGTATAAGCCTATTCATAGATTATGGCCGAAGCTATTGTGTCTATAGTGTCTGTAGGTGTTGGTTGCATTGCTTGTTGGAAGGGCGGGCTAATTTTTTTAAAAAAATAAATATTTATTTTGCCCTGGCTGATTTCTTTTTTTTCAGATAGGCACTGTGGCGGCGAACTTGGAGAATTTACTGGATACATTGAATCCCCAAACTTTCCTGGAAATTACCCTGCAAACACCGAATGTACGTGGACTATAAATCCACCTCCTAAACGCCGTATTCTGGTTGTGGTTCCAGAAATATTTTTGCCAATAGAAGATGAATGTGGAGACTACCTTGTGATGAGAAAAAGTTGTAAGTTAAAAATAGTGTGTTTGCATTTCTGTATTAGGTACATAAATCTCCTGATTAGTCTGTATGCTCTGCATAAGCCAAAGCCAGTTCCATGAAATCTTGCTCTAAAATGTAGCAAAACAAGCTTCCTAGGATAGCAGATTTGGCAACTGTTCTAGCTGTTTTGGGGAAATTAAAACAAAAACTAGTGTGGACCCATGATAATGAGGAGGTAGGAAAAGGACATTCTTCTTACTGTTCCCCCCCCCCCCCCATTTTCTTCTGGTGTGCCAATTGGTCACCTGGCTCAGTGGAACTAGAGGGCAATGACTTAGTGATTGTTATTGTCAATCCATGCCAAGGTTGCATGGTCCCAAGTTGAGTGGGTTCATGGCATTGGCAGGCAGAAACATCTTGTGACAACAACAACCCTCTGTGCACTCCATATTGAAGGGTGGACACCGGGACTAAGGGGCTTGTTAAAATGCACTCCACTTCCAAGTAACACATCCATTATCACCTCTGTCCAAACTGGACCTATCAGTAGTACATGGGCAATAGCCCCAGCTTCTGGAAGAGCACTGTTGGCTTAAGGCCAGCATGTATTCACTAATTATGTCTGTTCTGGGATGATTTGAGAGAGAGTTAATCTCCCTGCAAGGCGCATATATTTATTTTTTTTGCAACGTTATGGCCCAGTCCTATGCAGGATTGGGCCGGTGCGCACAGAGGTTTACAAAACCAGGATAGAGTTCTGCTGTTGTAAAATAGTTTCTAGTGGCGTGCATAGTGTGCTGGCAGTGGGCATTTTGCTCATGCTGCTCCAACCAGTGGCAGCACAGGAGGCCTGCTGCCAGAACAGCAAAGGTAAGTGTAGCAGGGGGGTGAGGAACAAGGATGTACCTGCGCGGGGCAGAGGGTGGGGAGGGAGGCGGGATCAGCAGCACTTGCATGAACTGATATCCTAGCCCCTTTCTCTGTCCACCGCTGTTACACGCCATTGTTACACGCCTCAAACTTAATTGAATTGGCCCATCGATCCGAGGAGTCCTATGGCAGTGGTGGAGGCTTTCCTGGGGTAAGTGAACAAAAGTTAACTTACCTCCAGGAGAATTTTCCAACTCCCCCCCCCATGGATGCAGTATACGCTCTGTTGGCGCGGCTGCATCAGTGGGGTTTTTTTTTTTGGAAGGATTGGGCTGTTAGAGCATCTTTTTCTTTGGTACAGACTTTTGCCTTCCTAAGCAAGTCTCCCCATTACATGATGTGGGGCTACCTGCACATTTTGTATGAGATTTGCTGACTTGAACTAAAATAGACTCTTGATGGGACCATGCAGTATATATCTAGGCCTGAAACCTGCGGCATACCAATGAACTTTGCAAGGAATGTTCAGGATTTGTAAGAAATAGGAGGCTTTTTACTAGATCCAGTGTTCTGTTTCTGAATATGGCCACTAGTGTATTCACCAGTGGAATTTTCCTTGTTCCAGGAGTCTATACAAGGGTGGTAGGGGCCAGAAATCAGTTGTGGTATGCACTCACATACTAACTCTCTATAGTGAAAGAAGTGTGCTAGCACCAGTTGACTTCTGGAAGAGGGCAGCTAGTGTTCAAAGTAGCATCAGCAACAGAGGACTGGTTTTATGCTTCTTATGGCTCCACTACTGGCGTGTGGTCCAGCATCTTCCCTGAAACATGTCCCAAATGATGGCTTTTTCTGTGACAGCACACTGGAGTGACCCTTCCTGGTGTGGAGTGGGGGTGGGGGAGAGAAGAACTTGCCAGTTGCCTAGAAACCACTGATGTGACCCCCACAATACCTTCAAAGCATCAGGATGCAATAAGGGAACATGTTGGAGATAGGCAGCCCATCAAGTGAGTCCTTTTCTGCCTTTTGGGCAGGCCCCAGCAGTGGGATGCCACAAAGAAGCAGAACATCATCTTCAAGGCAAGTTATATTGGATGACTGTAGTTCTCTAGGGGAGAAGAAAAGAAAGGGGAAACTGTTATTGTTCAAAAAGAAAAGCCCTCAGTTAATAGTGTCTGATATCTGCCTCTTGTACGTTTTGTTTGGAAGCTTCCTCCAATTCTGTGACCACATATGAAACATGCCAAACCTATGAACGCCCCATAGCGTTCACTTCCAGGTCTAAAAAGCTGTGGATCCAGTTCAGATCAAACGAAGGAAATAGTGCTAAAGGATTCCAGATTCTTTATGTAACTTATGATGGTAAGCAGCTATTGATAAAACTCAAGCATGGATGTTTCAGTACAGTATTTGAATTTTTTTTCTTTATGTGGACATCCTCCACCCCCCATCCCAAACACATACTGTAGGGCATCTCAACATTTTTATAGATAGTATAGAAAACCGCTGAACCATGAGCTGTCGATCGAAAGGTCGGCAGTTCGAATCCGCGACGGAGTGAGCTCTCGTTGCTTGGCCAGCTCCTGCCAACCTAGCAGTTCCAAAGCATGTTAATGTGAGTAGATAAATAGGTACCGCTTGTGGGAAGGTAAACAGCGCTCCGTGTTCCAGCTGCATGCTACGCACTGCGGCAAGGAGAGTCATGCCGGCCACATGACCATGGAGGTGTCTTCGGACAACGCTGGCTCTTCGGCTTTGAAATGGAGATGAGCACCACACCTTAGAGTCGGACACGACTGGACTTAATTGTCAGGGGTCACCTTTACTTTTACCTACAGAATTCATAACATTTTATAAAGCTTACAATGGAAATTTTCTGTGAAAAACTAAGATTTGGATGTACACATGCTGCAAAACTTAATCAAGCATTCTGGTGCCAGGGCAGATTTACCTGATGTGAATTGTTGACTATCTAGAGTCTTCATTCCTTGAAAGCTGGTGGTGTGTATCACCCAAGTGAGAGCATAGCAAGGATAAGACTAGCTTGGAACATAAGATACACTAGCCAGTACACTAGCCTGAGCAGATGGGAGCTGAATGCCTGGTTGAATTTTGCCTTCAGAACAGAGCATATGGCAGGAGGTTACCTGACTGCAAAATGGCATTGGTTTCAACCATGTACCTTGCAAACTTGAATAAAGGTGTTTTTCTTCTTTAAAAAAGAAAAGAGCATCTAATTGGTGGAAGGCTCCTTAGAAAACATGGCGCGTTTTATATTTTGTGTATTGAGTCATGCACCTTATGAGGTATAAAGTGAAGGGGGGGGGAAGAACATCTGATTTGAGTAAAGCTCTCTCAATGTGTATCAGACATTGTATTCCGAACACATTTCTACACAAAAGGCACATGTAAGCACTTTGGAGTGTCCGAGGGCTTAGGGGTTCTTAAAGATAGCCCAGGGTCTGAATACCTCTAAGTTGCTGTATTGCAGTGCTTGGAAATTTTGTAACATCTGCTTTAAGCAAAACCATCACATGTTATTGTTCTATCCCAAGAAATACCTCTTCTTGTAATGTACAAATAGTTTCACACTTTCTGCTTTTGAAGCTGTTTGGAACTAATGAGTGTTTCAGGCTGGGGCAAATGATCCCAAGAAAACTGGCAGCTTCAGCTCCCTCATGCGATCTCTTTGGCAGTTATCCCAGGCTAAACAGGAGTTATCTCTTGAGATAATAATATCCAGCAGCACAAATAAATCTAGTTAGGGCATGATTGATTCCAAATACCTGAAATCTGCATCACTTTGAAAGGGCTAAATCTAGTGTTGCTGCAATCAGTGGCAACTCTCTGATCTCTTTAATGGAGACAGAATTTGTTCTGAATTCTTCAAGCTGAGTTTATGCTGATTCCCATAATGAAAACACACCCATGGAAACAGGATCATTCATTTGGTACAAAAATAACAGATGCTGTTAAACAGTGGTTTTGCTTATTATACAAAGAAGTTATGGGGGAGGAAAAGCAAGTGCTTGATATGGGATATTTTTACAATATGAGTGGATTTCTCTGGCAAAACAATTTTGTTTGAAATATGCCACCTAGACAGAGTTTATAAAGTCCTCGGAGGCTGCTTATGATGCCTGTCTTGGACAGATTAATGATAAACATTTCAGTATGGAACATTTTGACTTTTCATCTTAACCAACCAAGTGTAGTCGTGATTGCCCATGAATAAACACACTGTACACTCCAAAGAGAGGGTATGTATGTGTTGCTGATGTAACTAAAGGAAATGTTTGTGGTTCTGCAACGGTCAGCAAAGCAAATGCATTTATTGTGTGTTCCCTAACAGAGGATTATCAGGAACTCATAGAAGATATAGTCCGAGATGGCAGACTGTATGCATCAGAAAATCATCAAGAGATCCTTAAGGTAAATTTCTTCAATTACATCTGAGACTACTGTTATCTATGGAAAATAAGTAGCTCATGCACTTCTTCAAAACCTGTTGTGTTGAGCAACTTTTAATTCTTATGGGAAAGAGGAGGCAAAACTAGGAAGCATGAGCAGGCATATATTTCTTTCAAGTCTAGAGCAATACTTGGATACCTACCAGGGCATTCCAAAGAGAGTGCGGGCCACACTAGGTGCCATCCGAGCCCCGCTCAGTGATTTTTGACTCTCCAGGCGCAGCTGCCTTGTGCTCTCCCCGAAGACCATGGTTTTGCCGCACTTTGGCAAGAGTGTGAGGCAACTGAACCAGGAGAGCGCTGAAGATTGCCGAGTGGGGGTGGGCTTTTTGCATTAAAAACAATGCGGAAAGCCCAGAAGATCTTTCCGGAGCCTCGGGATCACTGGCTCCTGCAGATGCACCGCACTGGGCGGCTCCCACCCCGGGCTCACCGTTGATACCTACTGTTGCTTGTACAACTGCCCTGGAGCCAGTTCTGAACAACAGGTGGCAGCAAAGCTGGCTGAAGGTATGCTTCTACCTGAAGCCCCTCCCTGTGGCAAAATATTCATTAAACAACTGACAATATTGCCCCCATTAACGTTGACCCAAATCTGCTGCCTTACTCTGCTTGATGACTTTTCAGTGAACATGTCGATTTCATAGGCAAATGCTAATGTTAGAGAACAATGGCAGAGCACTAGCAATTGCCAAGCAATCACAGCTTTTTTTCTTTCTTTCCATACTCCTGGATACACAGCAGCAATTACAGCAATGGCATATTGTCGTATGTGTGTAACTTGGTATGAGGCTTAACATTTCTGTAGGTAGGCCCTGTGTATTTTAGAGAAGTCCTAATGCAAAGCATGACCTAGTTAATTGTCCTCCCATGCATGACCTTCTTTAACCTCAGTATGTTGAAGGAATTATACTGAGCAATTTGCTTTTACAACATGCATTTGCTCAAAATGCTTATTGAGTGACAGTAAAAATCTGCCTTACTCTTTTAGGATAAGAAGCTCATAAAGGCATTGTTTGATGTCTTGGCACATCCACAGAACTACTTCAAATACACAGCACAAGAATCCAGGGAGATGTTTCCAAGATCCTTTATTCGGTTGCTGCGCAGTAAAGTCTCCAGATTTTTGAGGCCTTACAAATAATGGAGATTTGTGTTTTGAAAATGTAACAGTTTCAACTGTACAGCAGGAGATTGATATATTCTGTATGATAGGGAAGTGTTCAGGAAGCTGACCAGTCAATTGTATACAGTGTGTACATTTTTTAATTAAAAATATAATTATTTCATTTCCATATGTTTTCTTTCAGTTATTACATCATCTGGTACATGAGTCCCTTTAGAGTAAAGCTAGACAGTTCTTATTTATTTAGTATTAGATGCAACATTAAAATTAACAAACTGATTACTGTTGAGAGGATCAATCTGGATTTGACTCTGGAACTATTAACTTGAAGTATTTTGTCTAGTCAGTTCAATGAACTTGAATATTATCACATTGTCCTAAAGTTCACACATGACAGCATGCCTCGCATAATTTTCTAAGGCAGTGTTCTCAAACTGTGGGTCGCAACCCACCATTGAGAACTTTAACTGTCCCCTGTCCCCTTAAGGGGCGGGGACAGCATGGCGGAGATCCAGGGGGGTGCCGCCGCTGCAAAAGTGCCATAAACCACAGTTTTTGCTTGAAAACCGGAAGCGCCCGAAAATCGCCATTTTTCGGCGATCCAAAGATCGGGGGAGGGGGCTGCAGAGGGTCGCACAGGTCTCCCCAAAGCCCCAGTAAGTGCAAAAACAGTGGTTTTGGTGGTGGCGATCCCCTGGATTGCCGCCGCTGCTTGCCCCACCCCCGCAAACACACTGAGTTCTTCTCCCCTCACGGAGAGAACTTTGAGAAATGCTGGTCTAAGGTGTGTGCAGGGCCCACAACACCTGGGCTGTACTCGTGCACAAGTGTTGTATAGGCAACCTTTGAAATTTCCACAGTGGCAGCAGCTGAAAACAGTTCTGCCATCATCTTAGAAACCTCTGTTTACACCATTGTAGGTACAGTCCCAATTTACACAAACTATTCTAGAAGCTTCACAAAATGTGATGAGACCTAGCAATTTTTATATATAATATAGGTTGATTACCCCTTATCTGGACATCCAAAATCCAGACTGTTCTGAAATCCAAACATTTATTTATTTATTTATTTATTTATTTATTTATTTATTTATTTATTTACCATATTTCTATCCCGCCTTTCTCCCCACGGGACCCAAGGCGGCTTACAAAAATACAAATACAAATAAATTACAATTTTACATTTTAAACAGCAAAAAATTAATAAAAACATCTAAAAATTTAAAAATTTAAAACAAGATCATAAAAACAGCAGCAACCCACCCGTACCAGCAAGCTATTAAAAAAGGCAAAGGCTCAGAAGGCTTCTTTGAACAAGAAGGTTTTTAGGCCTCGCCGGAAAGTGTCCACATTTTCGGGGCTATGGCTTAAAAAAACAACAGCAAACGTTTTCCAATGGCATAGCATGCACAGGGCATGCTGGGGCACAAAATTATTTAAAATATTGTATAGAATTACCTTCAGGCTATGTGTATAAGGTGTATATGAGACAAATGAATTTTGTGTTTAGACTTGGGTCCCATCCCCAAGATATCTCATTGTATTTATGCAAATATTCCAAAATCCAGACAACTTCCTGTCCCCCAAGCAGTCCGGATAAGGGATACTCAACCTGTATTAGATGCATCATCTTAGTACAATGGAATAATTTAAAAGTTGAATTTCACCTTAGGCTGCATGGAGGTGTTTTGTTGCTGAAAATAGTAGTTTCATGTTGGTTTGTCTTTACCAAGTTTAGCTTATTTATTTTTATTTAAAATCTTGATGTCCCACACTTCCTCATCAGCCAGGGTCAAAAGCAGCTTACAGTATTTTTTTTCTACATATTACTAGAATGTAAAAGTAAAGGGTGGGTATGCTTCTATGACTTCTCCTCCAGCAGTTGACATTTCTCTGTGAGGGTGATGGGCACAGTTTAGCTTGAAAAGACACCAGCAGGTGGTGGTGATGGTAACTCCTTGCCTTGCTGGTTTTTCCTCCTCACAAGACAGTTAGTGTTTCTATGTGTTCTATTGGTAATTCTTATCAGCAACACATCCTCAGGATCTTGACTTATTGTTATGAAGCTTGGCTTGTCCCTCCTTCCTTCTGCCCTACCCTGTTGGCTCCTTAATCTAGATGGATGCAGTTCTGTTAGTACCCCTCTGATATCATCCTGAAGTCTTGGACCTTCAGCTTAAAATTCAGTGGTGACAGTGAGTTCCCTAGTAATTTGTTTGACTCTTATTACAAATAACACTCTTAATAACTACATTCGTAGGTTATCACGACGTGCCCAAATCTCCAGATTAAAAATCTGCATAATGCCAAGTAAACTCCGTTGTTCATAAAACTTTTTTATTAAATAAACAAGATGTTAAAACCAAACTTTATGTTTCACCCCAAACAGGGGCATCATCAGAAGTAAGCAGCCAACTTGAGGAACACCTAGTTATACTAAAAAAACCCAGAGCCCAGGTGTAATTTGCACTGGTAATCAGCAAGCAGCTGACTTCAAACTAATTAATACGTTCCAGAGTAAAATATCTTCCCCTCATTGAAACATTCCAGAACAACTTACAACAACTTACACCTTTCCTCCAACTACTAATTTTGGTGACATCTGTCCATCACGGCTATTCTTTGATGCATCTACAATGGGGACGTGCTGTTTGTGCATTCTTTTCTTTTAGAAAACTAAAAGAACTGCACTTGATAGTAAGCTTGAAATCTTGAGATTGTTGTAGCTATCTCTACAGAGAAGAACTATTGGTAGGAACAAATATGGTGTTACCTCTGCTCAACTGAGGGAATAGAGCCAAGTCCTCAAAAGGATTCCCTGGAATGAAATACAATTAGTAGTGAGGACCCACAAAATACCATAAGGTAAGATGAAGGGTGACGGATCTTCCCCCTTTGCTCTCCCCTATTTCTTGCTTGCTTCATCAAGTGGGTTCATAGGGGGTTGCTGGATTCTGCTAGGGGTTCAGGAGGTTTGGCTCAGTCGGGAGAGCTGCAGTCTTACATGCCTGAAGATCAAGGACAGCAGTTCGAGACTCCGTCGCTGCTGACAAAGCTGCAAAAAAACCCAGGCTGTGTGTGAGAGAGAGGAAGCTGCATCTGGCACTCTGTGAGGGGGAGTTGCCTGCCAGTCAAAGCATGTGAGGGGAATGCCAGAGAGAGACCAGACCGTGAAAGGAAACACCTGGAAAGAAGCGTCCTATGAAAGATTAGGACATTTATTGTATTGTAAAAACCATTTGATTTAGAATTGCCTGCCTATTGTAAACTGCCTTGAATTAAAGTCAAAGGAGAAATCAAATGTCAAGAAAGGTGGTTTATACAGTAAATAGATTGAGATTGAATCCAGAAAAGACAGAGGTCCTACTGGTCAGGAAAGCCTCGATGCAGGTACTGAGTCACCTGTCCATTCTGAATGGGGTTGCACTCCCCCTGCAGGAACGGGTGCGCAGTTTTGGAGTACTTCTGGATTCACAGCTCTCTCTGGAAAGTCAGGTGGCACTGGCAGCTGTGGCCAGGGGTGCGTTTGCCCAGCTTTGGCTGGTGCGCCAGCTGCGGCCATACTTGAGTCGATCAGACCTGACCACGGTGGTCCATGTCTTAGTGACTTCAAGACTGGACTACTGTAACATGCTCTACGTGGGGCTGCCCTTGAAGACGATTCGGAAGCTGCAACTAGTGCAGAATGCAGTGGCCCGGATGGTCACTGGAGCTAGGTGGTTTGACTCTGTTGAACCGCTGCTTCAGCGGCTGCACTGGCTGCCCATCCGCTTCTGGGCCCAATTCAAGGTGCTGGTAATGACTTTTAAAGCCCTTCACGGTTTGGGTCCAGCATATCTGAGGGACCGCCTTCTCCCATACATTCCGGCCTGCTCTCTTAGGTCATCTGAGGGGGCTCTCCTGCGAATGCTACCTCTGTCTCAAGTTAGGGGAATGGCAGTTCGTGGGCGAGTCTTCTCTGCTGTGGCGCCACAATTGTGGAACTCCTTGCCAGGGGATTTGAGAACTTCCCTCATGACTTTTCGGCGGGGGCTCAAAACGTTTGTTTCATCTTGCGTTTGGGTGATGGGTGGTTGTCTGCCCCCAGTGCCTCAGCATGTTCTGCCTCGCTGTTTTTCTGCTCCATATTGTTACCCCCCCCAGTGGATTTTATTGTTTTTTTAATTTATTTTATGTATTGTTTTAAATTATGTATTTGAACTCTGTTGTAAGCCGCCTTGGGCATTTGCCTCGGCATAGGAAAAGGCGGGGTATACATTTTTCAAATAAATAAATTATTATTATTATTATTATTATTATTATTATTATCTGATCTCAGCCTGAAAATATCAACATAAATTGTACAGGTTCTTATCTGTGCTGCACAAATAAGGCAGTAGACTTGTGGACTATACCCACTTCAGGCAAGGAATCCTATTTTTGAACTTTCCCCTGTGTAAAAAGCTCTCTGCATGTACTAAAATAAATAGCAAATCATAGAGAGGGGTACACTGAATGTTTCGTCCTGGTGTCATGCAGAAAAAATGTTATTATTACTCTTAATTCTCCACAAGAGGGCAGTACATAGTACTAATTTAATAAAAAGAGCCATTCTTAATGTTTCTCATCCTGGGATCTGTTTAATAAGGAACATCATTCAAAAATGTATGAATGACATGGGGTGTGTGAGCTTTATTTCTTCTGGCAATACATACACGTTAAGTTAGAACTTTTTTTTTTAAGCTTTTTTTCTCAGGTCAGCTGAGGAAATACTATTTGCCAGCCACTTGCTATATACACACCAAGCCAATAGTTTTAATTAAATTGCTCTTAAACTGGTTTAAATCAAGGTGCCTGGTGAATCTCAGAATAATGAAAGTGCGGGTGGGGAAAAGCCCTAACAGGGACAGTTGCTTCCTGCACAGGAAATGTAGATTCAGCAGTAACTGTTCTTTATCTTTGAAGTAAAAAATTTAGCTGTGAACAAGCCAGTATTTTGAATCATTTTCTCCACAGCCAAATTGAAAAAGCCATAAGAATGCGATCTGAAAATGGTCAGCAGGCCCCACTTTATCAGGTACATGAAAAGGCTGCATGACCAGATACAATGGAGGACAAAGAGTGCCCTTAACCATTGTATAGAAGAGGGAATTTCGTCAGGTGCAGCTCATCATGGAAGGGTGCAAAAAGCTGCATCTGCCAAAATTCTCTCTGCTATACAATGGTTAAAGGTATAGGCACTTCGTCCTCCATTATATCTGGTCACGCTGTGAAAAGGTCCAGTAATGTCACTAGGGCGCGCGTCACCCTGTGGCGAGATGG
This sequence comes from Plestiodon gilberti rubricaudatus, assembly GCA_026170595.1. Taxonomy (NCBI): domain Eukaryota; kingdom Metazoa; phylum Chordata; class Lepidosauria; order Squamata; family Scincidae; genus Plestiodon; species Plestiodon gilberti. The sequence goes on along the minus strand of JANXHW010000001.1, from coordinate 230,419,859 downwards.
GCGCGCGTCACCCCCATGATGGACCTCGCAGCGGCCAGACTGCTGGCCCGGGTCGTCGGACGCTCTGAGGCCTTCTCCCAGCCTCGTCCGGGAGAAGTCCTCTGGAACATCCGACCCAGCTGTGCTGCCGCCGGCTCCGCGCGTCACCCGGCCTGGGTCATCGGACGCTCTGAGGCCTTCTCCCAGCCTCGGCTGGGAGAAGGCCTCGGGAGTGTCCGACCCGGCCGGCGGTCGGGCCGCTTCTGCAAGGCCCTATGCTAGGTGGCTTGTTTCCGCAGTTTTGTGCATGCCCAGCGGTATGGGCATGCGCAAACAAGCCGCATAGCATAGGGCCTCGCAGAAGCGGCCCAACCGCCGGCCAGGTTGGACGCTCCCGAGGCCTTCTCCTGGCTGAGGCTGGGAGAAGGCCTCGGAGCGTCCGACGACCCGAGCCGGGTGATGTGCGGAGCCGGCGGCAGCGGAGGTGACACGCGGGGGTGGGGTGACACGCATCAGCCCCCTGCGCTCGTCACCCTGCGGCAGCCTGCCCCCCGCCATGGGCCAGTGACGTTAGTGAAAAGGTCACTTAAGTGAGTTATATGCTGTATATCCAGCGTAGTGAGAATGAGGGGAGAGGCAATGTTTGTTTCCTTACAAAGAGAGACCAGCAGGTCGAGCAATGCAAGAGACAGCTGTAGATGTGCATCAGTCTCTCTGAGAGCTCAAAGAAATAAGCCTCCGTCAGTGTCAGTGTGATTCACCCCTGACTAGCCAGTAGTGATGAATAGATACTGCAAGATCAGTAATGTGGGAAGAGGGAAAATTACGTTGTGTTGTTGTGAACTATACATTCCCAGGATAGCCATGAAATTCTACAGTTTGCTTACAGCTTCTGATCTGGCACCTTCAATGTATCCCTGTTCTTGTTGTTGGGTTATAGTGACTTTAAGGTTTGCTTCAGAATATCCTAGCAGGGTAAAATGCCCCTCCCCAATTTTTCTCTTTGAATGCATGATTTGTGTTAATTTATTCTCCTATGTTTGGGACTGACTGGCTTGTTTTGCCTGTGGAAATGATGAAAGGGCATTATTAGCAGCTGTATATCCAGTTTGAAGGTATGCATTGTGAATGAGCCCTTGACTGATGGTGATTGCTCCCATAAACAGTGGTGTACTGGTAAATTTTGAAGTGCAAGAGCTTGCTATGACACACTCCCATAGTCATACCTGGAAAATGCTGGTAGCAAGCTACTTGAAAACCAGCTGTACAAAATGTATAACAAGCTGTCAAGATGATAACCCAATGAAGGCTACATGCTGTTGAGTGTAGAAGTAGTTAAGTTTTTTAAGTTACATGAAACATACCATCAAGCAATTCAGGCTGTCTATAGTAAATTTGGCAAGCAGCACCATTTGAGAGATTGTTTGGAATAAAAAGTTGGGTAGACCATGCCTTTTTTTCCTTCCTGTAGAAAGTGGCTCTCAGCTGGACAACAGTTTGACCAACAACCAGTGCCTGGGCAGGCACTCGTGTGATAATTTAGTGATAATCTTGAGCGACGGTGGCGGAAAACTCGTGCTGAATCCGACCGAACACGGAGTAGGGCCCACTATAGAACCTACTCTGTGGCGGTGATAGCAGTGAAGAGAAAAATTTCTTCTCTGCTACCATTGCATCTGCAAGCAATCGTCCAGCGGAGCTGTACTGTGTGGTGCGAGGCCTACTCCACCAGGCCCCACCAATAGATCAGGAGGAACACACGGTGGCCCGCTGCGACATGTTTGCTAAACATTTCGCAGATAAAATCGATCAGATTCACCACGACTTGGATGCCTCATTGACAATATCTGAGGATGTCCCCTTGGCATCTGCTTGTTCAGTGTTGTGGGACTCTTTTCAGCTTGTACAGCCTGAGGCTGTGGACAAGCTCCTTTGGAGTGTGAGGCCGACTGCCTTCATGCTTGACCCTTGTCCGGCTTGGCTAATTAGATTTGCCTGGGAGGGGCTGGCCGAGTGGACAGGGAGGGTGGTCAACTCTTCGTTGGCAGAGGGAGTGCTGCCGCTCGCTTTGAGGCGGGCGGTGGTTCGATCCCTTCTGAAGAAGCCCTCCCTTGACTCCACAGTAATGGACAACTACCGGCCAGTTTCAAACCTCCTGTTTTTGGGCAAGGTAATTGAGCGGGTGGTGGCGTCTCAACTCCAGAGGGTCCTGGATGAAGCGGATTATCTAGACTCCTTTCAATCTGGTTTCAGGCCGGGCTTTGGGACGGAAACGGCCATGGTCGCCTTGGTGGATGATCTACGCCGAGGACTGGACAGGGGGAGTGCGTCCCTGTTGGTTCTGCTGGACCTCTCAGCGGCTTTCGACACCATCGACCATGGTGTCCTTCTGGGCCGACTGGCCGAGCTGGGGGTCGGGGGCACCATTCTGTGGTGGTTCTACTCCTACTTGGCAGATAGGTCCCAGATGGTGGTGCTGGGGGACGTCTGTTCGGCATCCTGGCCCTTGAGGTGTGGGGTGCCACAGGGTTCCATCTTGTCCCCCATGCTATTTAACATCTACATGAAACCACTGGGAGAGGTCATCCGGGGTTTTGGAGTGGGGTGTTATCAATATGCTGATGACACCCAGCTCTATCTCTCCTTTCCACCTGATTCCAGGGTGGCTGTTGAGGTTCTGGAGCACTGCCTGGAGGCAGTTGGGACCTGGATGAGGGCTAATAAGCTGAAACTAAACCCGGACAAGACAGAGGTTCTCCTGGTCCGGAAATCCACGATGCAGGTGCTAGAGTATCATCCTGCTCTGAAGGGGGTTTCACTCCCTCTGAAGGAGCAGGTCCGCAGCTTGGGGATCCGCCTGGATCGCAGCTGCTCCTGGATTCCCAGGTGGCGGCTGTGGCCAGGGGGGGCCTTTGCCCAGCTTCGGCTGGTGTGCCAGCTGCGACCGTACTTGGATCATGCAGACCTGACCACGGTGATCCATGCCACGGTGACGTCGCGATTAGATTATTGTAATGCGCTCTACGTGGGGCTGCCCTTGAAGACAGTTCGGAAACTGTAATTAGTGCAGAATTAGTGCGGCGGCCCGTGTAGTTACTGGGGGTAGGTGGTTCGACTCTGTCGGGCCGCTTCTTCAATGGCTGCACTGGCTGCCGATTCGTTTCCGGGCCCAATTCAAAGTGCTGGTTTTGACCTTTAAAACCCTATACGGCTTGGGGCCAGGATATCTGAGAGACCACCTACTTCCATATATTCCGGCTCGTCTCCTTAGGTCATCAGAGAAGGCCCTTTTGCGGGTACTGTTGCCCAGGGAGGTGCGAGGGGCGGTGGCCAGAAATAGGGCCTTCTCAGTAGTGGCACCAACCCTATGGAATTCCCTCCCTCTTGACTTACGTACTGCTCCCTCCCTGGAGACCTTCCGGCGAGGCCTGAAAACGTTCCTGTTTAAGGAAGCCTTCTGAGTCCTTGCCTTTTTTAACATCCTGCTGGTACAGGTGGAGTGCTGCTGTTTTTTATGCTCTTGTTTTAATTGTAATTTGATCTGTTTTTTTAGTAATTTTTAGATGATGTTTTTTACCAGTTTTTGTGAATTGTTTTTATTGTTTTAAATGTGATATATATATTTTTTTGTATTGTATTGTATTCCTTTCCCATGTTGTAAGCCGCCTTGGGTCCCTTTGGGGAGAAAGGCGGGGTAAAAATACTGTAAATAAATAAAATAAATAAATAATTTAATCTCTCCTCTGGCACAGAAGATTCCTGAAGTGAGGGCAATCAATTATGCAGCGTTTCTAATGGGTCTCATAAATAATGGACAGGGCCATGCTTGCTCGTGATCCCACAAACGTGAGAGGCTAACTACTAGTTTCGACAAAGGACAAAGTAGCATGTTGCACTTTTCCTAGATTTGTTGACCGACAGCACAATTAGGGTTTCCAGCTTTTTAACCTGTCCCTTTAACAGCAATTTGATTTGCAAGAGTTAGCAGGTTTAAATGTTTTCTTCCATGCTATTAAAAGCTTCACTGGCTAATTTCTGCTGCTTAAGGTGCTGTTCAAAGGCAGAAAAGCAGTGCCAGGCTAGTCTTTCTTCGGTTGGCAAACTTTAGGCATAACCTACCAAACATTTGTTCTACAGCTTCCATTTATTCAAATGATGCTTGTAATTGAGTCTCCTGTTTAAATCCCATTGAAATGAATGGACTGCTGCAGTAGCAGTATTTGGTAGATTGTGTCGGGGAATAAGTCACATGAAGAATTAAGCTTACCAGAGTCCCGGTACTCGCCAGGACAGTCCCAGTTTGGTGCCCGCCATCCTGGCCAAGCCTTTCCTGGCCCGCCGGCTGCATCGCGGTGGGCCAGGACTATTCTGAGTCTGGCCAGTGTATTCCGCCCGGCCAGGGCTCCTCGCGTGCCTGTGCGAGTGTCACGCAGCGCACAGCGCCTGGGAGAGAGACAGGTGTGGACTGCACTGGGCATGATACTCCATGGAGGGTGATGTCTTTGGTCCCCAGAGACCCGGAGTGATGAGAGGAGCTCTGCACTCACAACTCGCTTGATCTTCAGGCGCTGGATGTGCCCTCCCGCCTGCCCTTGGCTCCAGTTGAGTTGGAATAGCGGCACTCTGGAAGCAATTGGTAGTGATGCAATGGTGTAACGATGTCATCGCATCACCACCAACCTACTTCCGGAATGCCGAGCCTCTGCAAGGTAAGCTCTGCACCGAGCGGGGGTCAGCCTTGCTACATGACTTGGATGTTGGGTTTCAAGCCTCATCCAAGGGCAGTCCTACCCTAGGCCTACAGAATGACAATTGGGTTAAAATATTTTCTGATTATGGATCGCACCTAGACTGGAGGAAGAAATGCACTGGTACTATAAACAGAGCTATTTCTCCTAGAAGCTAATGAAGGAAGAGTGTGTGTGTGTGTGTGTGTGTGTGTGTGTGTGTGTGTGTGTGTGTGTGTGAGAGAGAGAGAGAGAGAGAGTCCACTCTATAGCATAATCAAAGTAGTGATGAATTGTGTGTTTTTCCATTGAAAAAACAATAACAGTATTTTTAATCTCATTTGTTCCAATGCTCCCAGAGTGCTGGTACAGTATTAGTTGTCTGCTTTTAATGCTACTCTATTGGCCAGTGATACAATGAGAAAAGCAAGTGCACTACTGAAGCAAACCTCTAGTGCTGGCAAATGCCTTTTCATCTGTTGTTGAAATAGAAAATAAAATTCACCCTTCAGCGGCAAGTGTGCACAGAGGAAAGCTTGCATCAGAGTGCTGCTCTTTCTGTACCTCAGCTTTGATGTAATCACCAAGCCTGCTGCACATTGGAGCTTACTAACCCTTTGCTAATGCAACACACAAAGCTTTTGCCATGTGGCTCTGTTTCTACATAAAAACTGTTACATAAAAGTGACATCATTTCAAGGGGGAGGGCTTCCCCCCCCATGAAGGAAATATACTGGACCATCTTTATTTCATCAACTGGCCAAGTGTCGAGCAGCTCCTGAGGTGAAAAAATAAGTTGCTTCCACATCAAGTCCTATTGCTCATATGAGTCATTATATAATAGTCCAAAGGCTGAAAAGGATAGGAAAAATGGCTCTGCCAGGTCTTTGTAGCATTTTGGCCACTTATTGCTCAGGGGATAGATTGAATAGGAGGATCGATCTATGTGTCTGAGTCCCGTTCTACCCAAGACTCTAACAGCCCAAACCACCCCAACTCCTATTCACGGCACCAACGTGGCATCTGCTGTATCCCATGGGGAACTTTTGGCATGTTGCGGTCTCCTCAGGGTCAGGAGGAAACATTTGTTCCCTTGTCCTGGGGAAGGCCCATGCCAGTCTGATAGGTCTAATTGCCGATGCAAGTCCACATTGATCTATGAAGATGGATTGGGCCCGGGAAGGGGTTTAGGATTTGGTGGGCACTGCTGCTGAGCCTGCCCCCTTCCCAGGCCCAATCCTCCCTCCTCCCCGTCTCTGTTGCCTCCCCATTCTGCCCACCCCCTGCCCCATTCCATCCCTCCCCACCTCCCTCCCGCCCCTCCGCAGCCTTACCTCAGATGGCAAGTATTTTGGTGTCTGTTGCCATGCAGACCTGGCTGCTCACCCATTTGCGACAGCCACAAAGTACGTTACGTTGCCGGCGGCATAATGTGCTGTTAGGATCGGGCTGTATGTGTTGCATAGCATATTGCACTTCGTGTCCAGAAAGTGTCATTCTCTTGTTCTAATATCTCAAAGTAATTAATCTTTTAATGAGCACCATCCAGGTACTACTGAAAATGGCAAAACTCTTCTGGACTGACTATACAATTGTACAACTTTTGCTGTACTGAATGTACAATTACCGGTAATATGCTGTCGGAAATTGGCTCTGGAGGCCAGGGCACAGACATGTTGGAGAAACTCCTTTGGAACAAGCGTGAAGAATCTCAAGGTGATTTTCTGCTTGGGGGGGAGAGGGGCCATCAATGCTTTGGCTTTAGAATCAATATCTGTGAATTGCTTGAATCAGACGGTTTTAAGGAATGGCAGAAAGGTTTAGATGGATGCAATTTCCTGTAGAGCTTCATCCCTATTTTCTTTTCAGTTTATTTTCCATATGCTGGTATAGCGTACTCAAAAGAACTGAAGTGCAACTAACTTTAATTGGATCTGAACTACTAAAGTTGTCATTCTTGTAGACAGATATGCTTACCTGATCTTTAGTTTCCCCTGTTATATCTGAAGCACTGCTAATAATAATCAGGCTAAAACAATAACCTTTTTTTTTTCCTTTGGTCTTTTGACTGAGACAAATCCACAGTTGGAAAGACTTCAAAAGCCATCAAGTTCAACCCCTCACCAGAATGCAGAACTATCTGCCCCACACACCACAGCACAGTTCTTGCAAAAATGAGTCATGCTTCAGAGAGCATCCTTTCTGGTCCCCTTTCCTCTGTGCTTTTTTGCCTCTCTCCTTCCTGTCCTGTAATAGAACAGCATAATGGAACATGGCAATCACTTGGATTCTCTATGCAATCCCCTGGATGGTTTTCACACGAATTTGCATGATGAGAAAGCAATGAAGCAAATCTCTTTTGGAGCATGTCTATATAGAAAATGTGTTTGCACCGAACTGGAAGTGTCCCTGGAAAAGGTCAGGAACTTTTTCCCTGAGACATTCTCTATATTGACTCTGGGAAGGCAGACATGCACAGTGCATAGTCCAAAAGGGAGGAGAGGTCCTAAAGGGGAGGCTGTCAATTATGGGGTCTGTGGGGCCTGAAGACCCTGTGCTGCACCTACGATTTGAGGTACACACACCCCACAATCAGATCCACTCCTTGAAATGGATGTATATTTATCTGTGTATGTGTGTGTGCACATGTGCACTCACACATGTACTGTGAAGATGGTGGTTTTATGTGGTGCTCCTCACCATGAATATAAATCATTGCTGCAATGCATATATCTTACACTATTCTCATCAAGATGCTTAAAAAACCGACAGCCTTTGGCATAATAGGCACACGTCAGGAGGAGCCCCAAATGGCATGTGCATTTATATTTGTGTTGTACGGTACCCGCTTCAAGCATTATCAAAGAAATATGTTGTGTCAGGGGGAGTACTTGTTAAGATAATTCACATGTGCCCTTCTGCTATGGACAGTAAAAGCACAGTGTGGTCTATGGTGTATGCTGATATAGCAGACGGCTAAGCTTTAAATGTATATTCATATTATACATGGCCTTTTTAAAAAAAAAGACAGAAAGAACAAGGTCACACGTGTTGTCTCTGAAAAGAAAATGCTGGCTCATTTTGTGAAGCACCCAACTGAGTGGAGTGTGCAAGGCAGACATAGCCTACAACAAATGTTGCTTTTTCAAAAGGAAGCCGCGAGCGCCTTCATTCCCTCGATTGATTTTGAGCTCCCTTTTGCCTTGTTGGATCATGTGTAGCATATTGCAGTGTGCCTAACCCCTCCTTTACTACGCTGCACTGACTGGGGTACCTGCTGCTGCTCTCAGAACGTCACGCGGATTCTGTTATAAAATGCACACAATAGGTCACTGAGCGACATTCGTCTTTTCTACTGGAGCGTAACAGCAGCTTGGGACTGAGAGAAAGAGAGGCAGACCACAGAACCAAAGATGTTTTACTCGGGAGTCCTCACAGAGCCAGCGAGGAAGGACGTGGACATGAGAGAAGCGGCATCTCTCCGACAACAGAGGAGAATGAAGCAGGCAGTGCAGTTTAACCACAAGGATTCTGCCGACCTGCTCCCATTAGATGGACTGAAGAAACTTGGAACTTCAAAAGACACTGTAAGAGGGTCTTTTTTGTTTGTTTGTTTGTTTTAATCAAGAAAACCTGTAAATTCAACATGTGCATTTTGAAGCATTTTCTTTGTTCTAGTTTGGTTTAAAAAAATATTTTGAGGATAATGAGCTCGGTTGCTGTTTTGGAAGCCATAGAAAATGAGCATAGAAATTAAGCTGAAGTGGGAGTGGGGAGGAGAAAAGACTCTGGATATGTGGTTTTGGGTGCCTTGATCCCACTATTAGATCTTGTAGAATGTTTTCATTAGAAGCTAAAAATGCTTTCCATTCATGCTTAGCTTAAAAGTGCAACAAGGCACAATTGAATTATTTTCCTGGTGACCAATTTATTTTTAAGGTGGCCTTGTTAAAGAATGTGTCCACACCTCATATCTAACATGACATGAGCCATTTTTGTTTCCCTTGCAAAGCTTAATGTAAACGAAACTGAATATTTTACACATACTGTATGTATATTGGTCACCGAGAGACAGAGAGAGCTTTGAAATGAAAAACTGGAGATTAAACACAGCTAATGACTTCATGTGCTTGTACTCTCTCTCACTCTCTCTCTCTCTCTCTCTCTCTCTCTCTCTCTCTCTCTCTCTCTCTCTCTCACACACACACACACACACACACACACACACACACACACACACACACACACACACACACACACACACACACACACACACACACATGGTGGAGGTCAGTTCTAAACACTTCTTTGACATAAGCCCACTTCCTGACTTCCAAGGAATTTTGTTCAGGTTTGCAGCTTTGATGGATTATTATCACATGGCGCTGCTGCAGAAAATACCCGCTAATAATGGGGGGGGGGTGTAGATCAGGAAAATGTCATGGGAAAAGGGTTTTTTACCCCCCCTCCCCAGTGCCATGGTCCTGATCCAATTCAGAGTGCTTCTCAGAAATATAGAAACAATGGGAAATCTAAGCGGAGCTCTTCCACGTCTCATCTCGTCTCACTTCCTGCCTACTTTGGCCCTCAGCATGGCATGTGACCTCCTGCATAGTGGGACGGACGGCAGCTCGCTTCTTGATCCAGTTCAGCAAAGTGTGAACTTGTGGAGTTCCCCAGCTTTCTTGACACAGGAGCAAGCATTAAACACTGATTCAACCAGGAACTTGTGCCATATTGATCTCACTGTATACTATATTACACCTTCCAACATATGAAAATAATTCAATGAATATGACAAATGGTGTGGTTTTTACCATTTTAACCTTGTATAGTCTTTATGCTGCCAGGATTTAGGATAATATCTGAAATGTTGGCCATTGCTAAAATGAGCTCGATAACTTTTGATACATGTACGGACTGCTATATTTTTAGAAATATTTTCTGTGCAAGTGCTAGCAAAAGCTAGTATTTGAATTTTAAATTAAAATTCTATCAGGCTTTATATGTTGAATTATCTCATCTACCATCGGGGTCTGTAAAATGCCTGTTCAATGCACATACTGTAACTTTATTTCTAGTTTGATGGTGCCAGATTTAGATCTGGACCTAGCTTGAGCGAGCAGGAACAAGTCTATCCTAAGCAGACTTCTGCCTAGATCAACAAATTAGGAGAGGAATCAGAATCACAGAAAAGTGATGCAATGTAACTACAGATAGAGGGCTATCCTACCTGTTAGGTTTCAAAATACTTGGGCTGGATGGTATCCTTGCACAATTTCAAGCACTTGGGCACAGCTGGCTCTGCAATTGACTCTGGAACACTCACTTTCTGTCTATACATTGTGTTGGGTTGGCAGAGTGGGGGGAGAAGAGAGAAAAGTCACATGTTAAAATAGCAGAGCAGTATGCTCAAACACTTCCAGGTTGAAACAAAGTGGGGTCAGCAGAGGAGAAAGGTCAAGAGGAAGACGGAGAGTTGTCAGTCCAGGGTGTAGGGCGGCAAAGTCTGGTTCTTGCAGAAGGTGCTCTAAGGCTGGTTTAGGACAAACCAAGTGCACTCATTCCCATGGGCATGTTGATTGCCTTGCTCGTCAAACTACACTGTCATCGTAATGAAGAAACATTAAAACGATGTTTGGAGTATATAACTATCAAAGGAGTAGAAAGGGTGTTTAATGCCATGGTGGTTGCAGTGGTTCTAAATCTATTATAAAGGGGGGAAAGAGGCTTTGCAGAAACACCCATTGTGCCAAGGTTATAAAATCATTGATGTTAGGACTTCGTTAGCAACTAGAAATTAAGGGTGAACTTCCCTGAAACAGAAGCTAGATTTCAGAGATGTCTCTGGGCAAGATGCTGTCATTCCTAATTTATGAATGTGGAGTAAAATGACCTTCCAGGCCCCTCTTGTTTTGATAGTGCCTCCCCAAGCCAAATGTATGCCTTGCACCTGGTGACTTACTGAAAAGCCATGAATATATAGTTCAGGCTTTGATGACACAATGAATTGCAACAATAAATTTTGCATGGTTTGTGATGTCACACCAAAGTTTCAGGTTACACTCAGACAGCCCCAAAGGGTGTATCCCATGTAGTTGGAAGCACAAGTGTCTCTCTACTGCTGCAATGAGTTTATCTGTAAAGCAAAGTCTTAGAAAGAGGGCGTCTGTGAGTGACGTTTGCCCACCACCGCTGCTCCCCCTGACAAAATCTGAGATCAAGCACGGGTCAGAAAATGACAGGATTGGAGTGGTGAGAGACACCATGTTTCAGAACCACCTCATTCTAAAGCCAGAACTCGGAAGGACGCGCAGGAGGTGCGCAAAGATTCCAGGATCAGAGTATGTGTATGGATTAAGTTTACGTGGGACTGATGGAGGAGTTCCCGAAGCCATAGGGTCCTGGAACATCATGCCCCCCAAAGTGATCAAAGAAAAGGAGAAGCCCAAGGACTTCAGTACCATGCACAGGAAAGGAGTAAAGGCTGGTCTTTTTACTGCAAAGGAACACCATCTATATCGCCAACACCATGAAGTCCGCTGCAAAGGAGAGACTGCAAATAGGTTTCCAAAGGATCCACCTCGTCTTCCTGATGCCAGGACCTATGGGAAGCCATATCGAATTTCCACACCCATTATAGATGTCCTTCAGCACAAGTTTGGGGACTTGTGGTTGGAAGAGCAACGGAAAGCCAACTTGGCTCTTGAAGGGAAGAAGCGTATACGAAAAAGACGTGGGAAAATGTATGATACATTGACTGTCCTGCTGAGGAAGCATCAAATTCCAACGAAGCCGGACCCCCTGTGGCACATGCCACGGTTTGCAAAAGTAGCTCCCCATCTTGACACCTTCCCAACTCAGAAAGATCGAGTGAATGCTTTCAAAGCCCAAAAAATTGAAGCTCCAGTTCGATGCGGTAGCCTTGCTCAGGGCACGTATACACACTTATAGTACTCAGCTTGACTAAAACGAAAACAAAAAAACCCTACAACCTAATAGTGAACGTCATAGTGTGCTAGGACAAAAAAAATAATGGCAAATCTGATGTCTTTTAGACTATATTAAAATGAAGTGTCCTGCAAGAAGTGTGTCTGAGTACAGTGGTGACAGAACACACACTGTGTTACTAACACATCATAGACCTGTGCCAGCAAAGAAGCAGGAAGGATGGAGCACATGACGACTGCAGCAGTGGAGCCTGGCAACTGGCGGCATGGGAATGCCAGTGTAACTAGCAGCCCAATCCTATCCCCCACCACCAGCACCGATGCAGCCATGGCAAAAAGACACCCGCTGCATCCTATGGTGGGGCGTGTGTGATTGGACAGCCTGCAGGAGGTAAGTGAAAACATTTTGCACTAACCTCCTGATAGGCTGCCCAATTGCCAGTGGGTCGTCTTGGACATACACCACCTATTTTGGTGGCATATGTCTGAGGAGAGAAAAGGGGCAGGGAGCTTTTAAAAAGCTCACTGCTGACCTACCAGCACCAGGGGATCCAGGCATGGCTAGCGCCGCTTCCCATTTCCGGCAATGGATAGGTCACATGCCATAGAGCAGCGGCAGAAATGTCGGGTAGGGGGTGGGGACCCCCTGGGCGACAAGCGGAGGGGTCAAAGCTGCTGCATTGGCGGCGGTGGCAAGGCTTTTGCATGACTTTTGAGGTTCCTGAAGGGCTCCAAAGTGGCACTGAAGCGTTGTGAAAGGTTGTCCCCACCCTCCCTCCTGCTCCTCAGGTACCTTTTTTGTACCACTGGCACCGTTCCCAGGGGTGGGTTTGTGTCATCACAGGGAGGTGTCATTTTGCGCTGTGGCCCCCAGCTACGCCACTGAGTAGCGGTTCTCAAACTGGTGGGTCATGACCCATCAGGAGAACCAGATGCTATCCCCTGCCACCTGAAGGGGCGGGGACAGCATGGCAGTGGCAGCGGCAATCCCGGGTATTGCCACTGCCAGGAAAAATGTTTTTAAAGTACTTTTTCACTTACCAGGGGTCCTGGAGCTCTCCAGTTGATCACCGGTCCGCAGTGATTATGAGCACTTCCAGATTTTGGATGAAAACCAGAAGTGGTCATAATTGCCTCGGAGCAGCGCTCTAAAGCTCGGGGAGGCCCATGGAGTGAAAAAAATACATTTTTCCTCTATCAGAAAATCCATTTTCTGCCATTTCCCTGCCATTGGCAATCCCCAGGATTGCCACTGCTGCTGTCCCTGACCCCACAACTACGTAGAGGAGAACTTTGAGAACCGATGCTATAGCATTGCGTTTTGCTACACTGTAAGTCAGTCTGTGCTGCTGGAATACATCATCATCAGTAGTTGGGGGTGTATTAGGGATACCTAAAACGTGTAAGTACAGAAAAGGTCAGAGATTGGGCAGAGCAGATGCAGGACTGGGATCATTCATTTTGGCACAACAGAGCCACTTTTTTTTCTTTTTGTTTTTAAATGCTGCTTTCTTAATTGGTGGCAGTAACTTGGTGCCATGGGCTTACTGCTGATATTCAGCATAGCAAGATGCCATGGCTATAGCTATCCTATGCACATAGCAGACTACTCTACAATGGAGGTGGGCACAGGGGTGTAATGATGACGGAGTCCAAGGGGCAACAGCCTCAGGGGCTCCGCCGAAGGGGGCACAATTTTTCCCCAGTGCGAGCCTCCAAGTAGCAGCAGGAGGCTCAGCAGGGAGAGCTGCAGCGCGTGAAAAACGTGCACTGGGGAAAGCCCTCCTGGCCACCCCAGGCTTCTTACTGTTACGTTGAGGCTTGTGTCGGGCATCCAAACCCGGAAGTGAGTGGGTGGTGACGTCATTGCCACTCACGTCCCGGTTTGGAGTGTTGGGGTGGTGGTGTGTCGCTTGCTGCCTTGCCCCGGGCTCCCATTCGCCTCGTTCTGCTTTTGCGAGGGCAGATGTTAGGCTTCCAGAAGAAGCGACCTTTTTTGCCCACAAATCTCCTAGCATAAGTGTAGTTTGAGCTCCTGGCCATTGCCACAATTTTTACCCTGGCAGTGCCTCGCTCCAATCTGTGTGTTTCTGAGCCCCATCTATGGTGGTGGTTCTTAAGGCCTAAGGTCCTTCATTCAAGTTGAGAGATTGATCATCAGAGGGGCAGTACAGAAAGATCTCTAAAATGGCCACAGGGAATATTATTAAGAATACACTGGTCTACAAAAAAATTTTTCCAATTTTTTTTTCTGGCCTGGACTTTTGCAGCTGTTTTAGACTAATTTCAGGGTGCTGATTCCAAATCTGGCATCAGTTTTTGTCTATCACATCAGGTTTTTGAGATATCAAATATTGCATTTGATAAAATCAATGAAAAACAGCAAATTTACACTGGGTTACAATTTTTTTTTTCTGGCCTGGACCTTTGCAGCTGTTTTAGACTAATTTCAGGGTGCTGATTCCAAATCTGATCTCAGATTTGCTCTATCACATCTCGTTTTATCCTATCGGCATACCACATTTTCATTGATTTTACCCGAAATTAACTCTTTGTCACTTATGATTGCAAGACACACACACACACACACACACACACACACACACACACACACACGAGTTAAATAAGACATTTTTCACATTTAAAATTGTGTTAGTACTTTTTTACTTAATAATTACCTGCTCAAAGATACAATAGGTATGGGTTTTTCAGCCATGTGATTTCAGATCTTAAAATTGAAGAAATAAAGATCTCCCCTAATGCTTGGGGAGAAACGTTAAGCGCTAGAAGACTCTAAAGAATTTCATCATTGTCAGCTTTGGATAATCGTGGTAAAACCAGGAAGTGGAATTTCTACTGACAACTGTAAGATCGATCTTTATTTCTTCAATTTTAAGATCTGAAATCACATGGCTGAAAAACCCATACCTATTGTATCTTTGAGCATAACAACTGGCCATGAAAACCTGCATGTATATCGATTAATTACCTAATTAATTAATTGATTAATCCAATTAATTAGCAGTTAATTAGCAGGGGGTACTTCAGAAAATTGGACCATGATAAGGGGGTACCCAGTCAACACACTTTTTCTGGCATAAGGTATTCCAATGGTTTTAAGGTAATTTTGGGGCGCTGATTCCAAATGTGGCATCAGGTTTGGCTTCATGAAAGTGGGGTATGCCGATAGCAGAAAAACGAGATGTGATAGAGCAAATCTGAGATCAGATTTGGAATCAGCACCCTGAAATTAGTCTAAAACAGCTGCAAAAGTCCAGGCCAGTGTAAATTTGCTGTTTTTCATTGATTTTATCAATTGCAAATATTTGATATCTCAAAAACCTGATGTGATAGACAAAAACTGATGCCAGATTTGGAATCAGTGCCTCAAAATTACCTTAAAACCATTGGAATACCTTATGCCAGAAAAAGTGTGTTGACTGGGTACCCCCTTATCATGGTCCAGTTTTCTGAAGTACCCCCTGCTAATTAACTGCTAATTAATTGGATTAATCAATTAATTAATTAGGTGTGTTGACCAGTGATATTTATATACTGCTTTTCAACAAAAAGTAGTTCATAAAGTAGCTTACATAGCTAAACAAACAAACAAACAAACTGTCCCCTGTCCCAAAAGGGCTCACAATCTAAAAAAGATGCAGGACAGACACCAGCAACAGCCACTGGAAATGACACCATGCTGGGGTGAAAAGGGACAGTTGCTCTCTCCCTGCTAAATGGAAGAGGGCATCGCTTTAAAAGGTGCCTCTTTGCTCAGTTAGCAGGGGTTATGAGATGTCTCTGCCAGGAGCAGCAGTACTGTTCAGATGTTCTCCTGAACAAATGTAGAGCAGAGAGGGGGGGTCATGGCTGCTGACCCCATCCCATATGTACATTTGACTGAAAGCCTGAAAAAGCCTTGCACACAGACAAACTCTATTCATGTAGGCTCTGCCCACACAAATGTGGACTGTTGAATTGGGTCAATGATTGAGGTAGACTGCCCCTGCACAGGGAGACTCGTCTCCCAAGGACTTGTCCCCCAGGGCAGCAGGAGGCTCTGCAGAGCAGGCTGCAGTGTGGGCAAGAGGGAAAAGGTTGTGCAGGCAAGTCAGACATTCACATGGGAGGGGGGTGCTTAATCTCATTCGTGTTGGATTTACCACCTAGAGTCACAGAGACTCAGGAACAGAGCAATTATTGTGCATTTACATTTAAATGCTGACCAATCCCACCCACCCAGAATACCCTGTTCCACCCTCCCACGCTCCTCCGCAGCCCGGCAGAGAACATACCTGCTCCGCCAGGCGCAGCTCTGGACCTGGGGTAAGTAGAGCGGTGCCGGCCTCAGCACCGGAGCTGCCTACTTGCCGGGTGCTGCAAACGTGCTTTACGGGCGGTGCACTGCCGGTCTAAATTGTAAATCTTGGACTGGAAATCCATGATGCAGGTGCTGGACTATCAGCCTGTTCTGCCTGGGGTTGTGTTCCCTCTGCTGCAAGGGAACCTTATGTTCCCTGTATGGGAAAATATGAACCAAATGTTTGCAGTATGGGAGCCTTCTTGGATTCATAGCTACTCCTGGATCACCAGGTGGTAGCTGTGGCCAGCGGGGCTTTTGCCCAGCTTTGGCTGGTGCACCAGTTGCAGGTGTATGTGGAATGTTTGGACCTGTCCACAGTGATCCATGCGTAGATGACATCAAGACCATTACGGTAACATGTTTTTCATGGGACTGCCTTTGGAGACTTTCCAGAAACTGCATTTAGTGCAGAATGACTTACAGTGAAATCCACCGTAACCTTCCGGCGCCAGAGTGAGCACTCCAGCGCCGGAAGGCGTCACAAATGTGTCGCAAGGCACGTTTGCGCCGACTTGGGAGTAAGGGAGGCCGGCGTAAGGCTGCCCCCCCTCACTCCATCGCCTTACCAAGGATGTGGCCGGCGGCAAAAGGTAAGTCTTCTGGTAAGCGAGGTAAAGGTAAGCAGGGAAGGGGGCCTATTGGGCGAGCCGGCCTGGGAGGGGTGGGGATGGCGTTAACCATATCCCCATCCCTGCCGGGCCATTACACATCCTCCTCCAACTTCTGCCAGCTATTTAGCTGGCGGAAATCTGAGGAGGCTGATAGGGCTGCCCCCGGTTTACACTTGGGGAAGGGCATGAATGTCCCCTTCCCCAAGTAGACCTCCGGCCCGCCGCATGGCAGTCCGGACATCGAAATCCTGTGTAAGGATCTGCCTCCGGATCCTTGCACAGGATTTGGCTGTTAGCCTGGGTGGTCACTGAGGTTCTGCGACTACCACTGGCTGCCGGTTCATTTCAAAGCACAATTCAAGGTGCTGGTTTTAACCTTGAAAATGCTTTATGATTCAGGACCATGGCATTTGAAGGACTGCCACCTTCCATATATTCTGGCTTATCCCCTGAGAGAATCTGAGGGGCCCCTCTTGAGTATGCCACCCTTTCCTGAGGTCAAGGGGTGGGAGCTGGAAGGAGGGCCTTTGCTGTGGTGACACCCCAATTGTGGAATTCCCTGGTTTGAGATAAGTGTCCTTCCTCGAGGCCTTTTAGTGTGATCTGACTACCTTTCTCTTCCAGGTGGCCACCGGGGGAAGGGAACAAATGGAGTGCGATAGGCTGGGTTGGGTTATACTGCTGTTATTTGCAGTGTTTTAGGTTAGGTATGCTTTAGGTTAGGTGGCACAGTGGGTTAAACCGCTGAACCATAAGCTGTTGATCGAAAGGTCAGCAGTTCGATTCCCGCGACGGGGTGAGCGCTCGTTGCTTGGCCAGCTCCTGCCAACCTAGCAGTTCCAAAGCATGTTAATGCGAGTAGATAAATAGGTACCGCTTGCGGGAAGGTAAACAGCGCTCCGTGTTCCAGCTGCATACTACGCGCTGCAGCAAGGAGAGTCATGCCGGCCACATGACCACGGAGGCGTCTTCGGACAACGCTGGCTCTTCAGCTTTGAAATGGAGACGAGCACCACACCCTAGAGTCGGACACGACTGGACTTAATTGTCAGGGGATACTTTTACCTTTTTATGCTGCTTAGATACTGGTTTTAGTGTGCCATGTTGTTCTTTATTGCCAGCTTGACTGCTGTTTTATCTGTTTTTGCCGCTGTATTTATACTTTTGTGTTTTTTATGATGTGTCTTCTGATCTCTTAATTAGTTTTATTGCACTACTGGTATTTATACGATAGTATTCCTTATTGTATGTTTTTATATTTGCTGTTTTTCCTGGATTTATTGTTTTAATATTTGAAAGCCGCTTTAGGTGCCCCTTTGTTTGGGGGAGAGGCTGGGTAAAAAATGATCAAGTAAATACATACCGGTACATTATATACAATGGCAGTTTGATCAGAGTGCTGAGAATTCTCTGTGGGAGTTCCCTTGTCCCTCTCCCAGAAAGACAGTTCTCTCAGGTTTCCTAGGGAGAGAGAACAACTGTTAAACTGGTTTAGGAATGTGGAGAAAATGTGCCCTGAGAGAGAAGGAAATATCTCTTTCCTTGGGGCGAATAAATAGTGTTTTCCAATGTGAGGCTGAAATTAATTAATTTAGGCAAATGTAAAGCTTGCTTTGGGTGTAGGACTGGATTCTCTTCCAAATTATCTTCCACATTGAGGATTCATTCCGAACCACATTCACCTGGGAGTCAGCCCTGTGCTCAGGGAGAGGCTACTCCCCTTGCCCTTTAGGCTCCCTGTCCTGGCATAATAAGAATGGCCAGTTTCTGCGCTGCAAGAGGCATCAAGATGGCACTTGTCTTGGTGGAAGGAAATACACTCAGACTCCTGAATGAAGCAAACTGCAGTTTTTATTTAGAACACACGGAGAGAACACAGAAGAGATCTTGTCAGTGAAACACTTTATGGTCCCTCAGGCAGGCTTGGCACAAACAGAGACAGGCAACACAGACTACCCAGCTAGCTGTTGGCATGGAAGAGCTGGCACCGGTTCAACCTCGAGGAGACAGGACTCTCAGCAATAGAAGAGAGACTCCGAATCTAGGTGTGCACCCCCATTTTCTTCCATCCATCCCAGCACTTTCCAAGACTTGCCCCAAACCTCTCTCTTCCCCTTTGTCCCTTGGCTCTTGTCTCATCCAGGATGTCAACCAAGACAGTCAGGTGGGAGAGGAAAGGGGGATTCCAAAGGGCAGCAGGGACTGATTCACAGGCTGGAATACACTGGCCTATTACCACGTTCTTCTTGGGTCAAGATGTGCTCCTGGCTTTATCTCATGGCCTTGCTTCCTCTTATTGCCTCTGTGTGCATACCTTCTCAATTATAACTGGAGCGTTGTCTAGTTTTAGCACACTCACAAAACAACATTACAAACAGGCTAAGAGAGGATTTCTAAAAGAAATGGACAGGCTCTGGCTACGTAAAGTCGAGGCCTCAGTTTGGGGTCCTGACAGTCCAACTGAATACAACGGGACTTACTTCTGGGATCAGGGCTGGCCCAACCTCCTGCCACTTCAGGCAGTACTCCAAATGCTTGCCCCCCTTTACCTGGTAATGTGCCAGCCGCTGCTCCTTGACACTCTAGCCCACCACTCTAATCTCCTGCTGCACACTTTCACTTTGTCCCCTTCCTCCTTTTCCAATCCAGGACTGGAAGGAGGAGGATCAGTGGAGGCAAACGGGTAGAAGGTCCCCCCCCCACTGTCAGTCTGCTGCCTGAGGTGTCCACTTCAGTTGGCCTCATGGATGGGCCAGACCTGCATAGGATTGGGCTGTAAGAGCATTCCTAAGGGACATTAAGTGCACAGAGTCCCCCCAAAAGTTAGAGTCAGTGGCGTTACTGTGACGTGTGTCACCCCAGAGCGGGGGACGCGCGTCACCCCCCCCCGACTCACCCCCCCCTACATAGACTTACCTTTTCCGGCGCTCCGGGAGCCGGCTGGGAAGCGCTCCAGGGCCTTCTGAAAAGAAGAGGCCCTGGAGCGCTTGCGTTAAAACGCGAAAATTGACGATTTTCGCGCATGCGCAAACCCTTTTCTGAGGGCAAGGGCCTGCCCTCTTGCCCTCAGGAGGGTTTGCGCATGCGCGAAAATCGTCAATTTTCGCATTTTAACGCAAGCGCATTGGGCCTTCTGAAAAGAAGAGGCCCAATGCGCTTGCGTTAAAACACGAACTTTGAAGATTTTCGCGCATGCGCAGTCCCTCCTGAGGGCAAGAGGGCAGGCCCTTGCCCTCAGAAAAGGGTTTGCGCATGCGCGAAAATCGTCAATTTTCGCGTTTTAACGCAAGCGCTCCAGGGCCTCGTCTTTTCAGAAGGCCCTGGAGTGCCGGCCGGGCCGGACGCTCCCTGGCCTCGGAGCGTCCGGCCTCCGGAGGGTGACGCGCGTCACCCCTTGGCGCGCGTCACCCCCCGGCGGCCCGCCCCGCCCGCCACGCTACAGTGACGCCAGTGGTTAGAGTCCTCCTTGATTTGTAACTGCTTAGCCTTTTGGTCTGCTACTTCCATATTAGATGCACAGTGTTATAGCTTTGACTGCTGAATCTGGTTTTGCACTGTTGGGCACTGTGTGGGTGCAGCAGCCTTTTGCTCCATGTTGATTCGGCCCATTATGTGGAAAGAGGCAGCAGAAGCGATGAGCTGATGTGAATGCCAACATGCTGGAGAGTCTTGTTTCCTAGCTGTACATTCTGCCTAAAGGTAAAGGTGACCCCTGACAATTAAGTCCAGTCGTGTCCGACTCTAGGGTGTGGTGCTCATCCCCATTTCAAAGCCGAAGAGCCAGCGTTGTCCGAAGACGCCTCCGTGGTCATGTGGCCGGCATGACTCTCCTTGCTGCAGCGCATAGCATGCAGCTGGAACACGGAGCGCTGTTTACCTTTATAAATATAATGAATGTTACTTTTCCCGCAGAGAAGCTTCTGTCGTTTTCAGGACAGTGAACATTGCTATGCTGTAATGCCCATCACCCTAAATGCGCTATTTAACAGGATGTTTTGAGGAGAGATCATAAGCAAAGTTTCGGACCTTCCCTGATTTCCATGGAGATGGAGCTGTCGGACTGGCATAGCAGCCAACCCGCTTCCAAAGCCATCTGAACTTTAAAGTCTTTACTGCATCTATCCCTCTCAGTTGCAAACATGACTATCTTTTATATACATAAAGCATCCCGATTGACAAGGGCTGATGAGTTTATGATCAAATGGTGCAAAAGATAGTGGAGGTCAGTGAGAGCGAGCGAACAAGTGAGCGAGTGTGAGAGCACAAGCAGGGCCCATGAGAGGGGGTTAAATTGTACCCAGGCCCAGGGTCAAAAAGGGGGCCCAAGAGCCAAAGGAGGGCTCCCAGAAATTTCCTGGGATCTCAGCAGGCTTCATGGAGAGTGAAAGACGGTGGCCGGGCCAACTGGAAGGCCAGGTACTACCGGGTGGGTAGACATGGGCGCCACATTGGGAAGCCTGGACTTTTCTGGCTATTGCTGCACTCCCCCCACTCTGTTTTGCCCCCTTCCTCTTTGAGAAGGGACCCAAAATAAAATTTGTACCCGCTGATAAAATTCCTCTCAGAGGACAAGTGTGAGCCCTGAGCACAAGTGTGTATGAAGCGCAGCAAACAAACAAAACCAAGAAGGGACGGTCTCACTCTCCATCACTGGCGTCACTACAGGGGGGCGGAGCTCTAAGTGCTGCTGAAATCAGAGCCTCCTTTACACAGACGAACAAAGCGGCCCCGCCCCCTCACCCTCGTAGCCTTTCAGGGAAGCGAAAGCAAGTGCAGGAGACTCCCTGCGCATTGCTTTCGCTTCCCTGAAAGGCTCCAAGGGTGAGGGGGCGGGGCCGCTTTGTTCGTCTGTGTAAAGGAGGCTCTGATTTCAGCAGCACTTAGAGCTCTGTCCCCCCCTGTAGTGATGCCAGTGCTCTCCATATGGAAACTACTTTGTTTACAGGAAACTTTGGGCATTTCCATCCTACACTACATTTTTCTTTATTGCATTTCATTTTATAAATAATGAGGCACTAAACCGAAACTGGATGTGCTGACAACAACAGTTTTTCAACCTGTAAGGGGAAGAGGAGAATGTTAATAGAGCCAGGAACGAGAGAGTATGCTTCTCTTTATGGGGAAAAAATAGGCATGTGGCATAATGTACAGAGTCCCTTTGTGAATGCCACCAAGCATGGCCTTCAGGCCTGGCTTCTTCCAGCCAAATCATAATGCTCTCTCTTTGCTGGTTCATTTCAGAGGTGAGCTACCCACTCAGGCTCCCAAAGGCCCTGCCTCAGATCAGCACTCAGCAAAGATAGGGAAGCCTTAACTTCCATTCATTGGGAACAATCTCTAAGTTGTCACCTGGCACCCCTAATCAATAGGCATTCCCACCACTTACTTCTTTTTTTACATTATTTTTTATTTTATTATAACCACCACTAACTTTCTAGTAAGTATGCTTAGTATTGCAGCTTCAGTTGGAAGTCTGTTGAATGAAGTCAGTGGAACAAAATTTCCAATTAAATGTTTTTGATAGCTCAGTGCCAGTCTCATTCAAGTCACTAGAAGTTGGGCATTCATGTTAGGGTGAGTAAGCATGTACTAGACAGAAATCTTGTGGCTTTAATAACAGATATGTAAAAGACTTGTTATGATTCGCACTGTAGTTTTGTCAATGACTGCCCACTATAAACTCAGATTATGGACAAGAACCAACTGAGCTGAGTCCTGAAAGATCACCAGCAAGTGAAAGTGATGTTGAAGCCAATGACCAATTCCAGCAAGATAAAATGGAGACATAATAAATTGAGTCCATCTATCCACACTTCAAAGGAAGAAAAATGCATTGCAAACAGCGCTATAATTGACTTGTAGATCAGGCGGCAGATTTGGTTGCTATTTGTTTCTAGAGCTGCTGTACAAAACATAATTTGTGATTCAGATGCTGACATCAAGCCACTTGCCCCACTGATGTCAATGCCACTCCTGCTTGGCACAAAGTGATGGAACTTTGAGATTGCAAATTGCTGTCTCGGACCACAGTCTGACTGTGAATTATCTGCATTCTTATCTTTTTATTTTTAAATAAAGCAACCACACAACATCCTGCAAAGACGCTTGATGGAGACAAACATGTCAAAGGTACGCCACAGCCGGGGAACCGGCTCTCAGAAAAACGACCTCTCAGCCCAGACAAATAAGCTGAATCAAATGAAACTGGACAGTCCCAAGAAAGCAGAGCAAGAAGACTTCATAGTGGTATGCTGCCAGGTATGCTTCCTTCATCTATGATATTGTTGCAGGCTCCCCCCATGGCCCCAGGCCAGGAGAAAGTCCAGGGGCAACACTGCCCAGGTTCAGTTCCATTTCAAATGCAAAATCACTTGAGACTTTTAGTGTTTTGTAGTATTTGCTTTATTTCCAAATAAACAAGCAGAGCATACGTGAAAGCATATATCAGGCACTCCTATGCAAGGCATCAGAACCCTTCACCCACTCAGAGGGTTACTTGGACAGCCCTCCGGGTTTTCACCTCTAGTTTATGTTAACTCCTTCTAGAAACGTTCAGGTCTCTCTGCTTCTCTCTCTCTCTCTTTAAAAGTGAGCTTTTTTATTGTGAGCGTGCCCTCATCTAAGATCTTGCTAGCTCCAGGCCGCTTGTGCGCATGCGTGCGGCTCGCAAAAATCATGAGCACATGCGCACAAGCGGCATGGAAGCACTTCTGAACGAAGGGGTTCCAGGCCGCGTTGTGCATGAGGCTCGCGAGGAGACAAGGAGACCTGGCCAGCCGGATGGTAGCCGGCCAGGCTCAGAAGAGTTCCGGCAGCCGCACAACGCGGCAACACAAAATTTTTTTTTTGCAGGCAGCCATTTGTCCCGGTTTGGCGGGCCGGGACACTGCTGGGATGGGTGAAACCAGGACGGTCCCGGCCTAACTGGGAGAAATGGTAAGCCTACCAATGCAGGTCAAATTATTTCCTTGCTTTCAGTGTTGAGTTTTTCAAACACTCTGGTTTGTCCCAACAGTGTGCTGGGAAGGAACTGCAAGTCATGGTTGATACTGGATGTCAGCGCAATATCATATCATCTGCATGTTTGGAGAGACTAGGGTAAGTAGTGCCATTTCTAGGCTGCCGATTACTGGTGGAGAAAAATGGTGAAATTTTCCACCCATTTCTAACTGACTGGGGGCTAAGTTTAGGACTTGACTAGACATGAGCGTTCCAGTCTCATGTCTTTTTCAATGAGTAGCCATGAGGAGGGAGGATTTGGATCAGAGTCATGATATGTGGGGGAGGTTGGCTAACCCTTTGCCCCCATGTCACACCCCAGACCAATAACCCCCTTGAAGTTGTTGTTAACTCTGGAGGAGAAAACCTATGGAACAAACTGTGCCTGTAAGGTTTTCCAGCACAGATAACAGCAGCTTGGGGGGGGGGGGGGAGTCAATTTCAGTCAGGGAATCAGCTGTGGGGGCAAAGCATTAATGCCCCCTCCTTTCCAGAGGTCATGACCTCAGCCAAATCACATTCCACTAGGGCTGTTTTTGGAAAAAGACATCAGGAGTTCCAAGCACAAAATGTTCATGTCATGTCTTATGTGGCTCTCAGATTGTTGTTGTGGTTCTTGGGGATTGCATGTGACAACTGAAAAACATCTCCAGATTGTGAACTCAGTTGAAAATGTGTTGCAAGATGAGATGCAGAGAGCCAACTGCAAGTAATACAGAATTAGACTCTCAGTGTACAATTTGAATTCTATGCCAGAAAGAATTTGCTAGCACTGTGGCATGTTCTCTTTCCATTTCTGTCTTTGGATTGCTATAATCAAGACTGAGGAGAGACCATGTTTCAAAATCACGAACAAAAACTGAACAAGCCTACGCATTTTCACTCGGAAGGAAGTCCAATGTTGTTCAATGGAACATACTCCCGGGTAACTCTGCATAGGATTGCGCTGCAAGAGGGTTGAAAGTGGTTTGAGAGAATAATCGTGTTCCATAGTGTGCAGCCCCATTTCTCCTGTCCCACTCTCACCTCTTATCAAACAGGTTTTATTGGTTTGTGAAACTATACAAAATTGTTTTACCTGCATCAAAAGTAGGATGAATGTACACCCCACAAGCAGTGGTGCCTCTTTTAAACCACTTTCAACTCCCTGATAGTCCCTTTCCAGCTTTATGGTGTCTTTTGCCGTACCAAGGTACCAGACCTAGTATATCGAGCCCCGAGGAAGGATTTTGTGTGTCACTCACATGTGATCCTCCAGTCCAACCCTTCGTTTGCTTCTTGGTTTGAATGTGACAGAATCTCTGAAACGGCATGTGATGTTTTTAATCTAGAGACATTGAAGTGTTGGGATAATAATTTCACCGCAAGTCTACAATCAGCTGCAATTTACTTCCTAAGCACCACAACACACTGCTGAGTAAATAAACACCAGTTTTCTGAGAAGTCTGTCTTTACTTACTTGAACAGTGTTGTGACGTTCAGTGGCTGGGGAGAGCCGCACCTGTTAATGAGTGAGTCATCACTGCTGAGCAATTTCCATGCTTGTTACACAGACAAGCCATAGTTACATATTTAGGGTTTATGCTGTAGAGTCTCCTGCAGGATAGCTGGCACTATATTTCTCTTCCAACGGGAACATGTGTGTATATTTTGGGAGTGGGGTTGCCAAGAAGGTCTCTATACTTTTGACATCTCTGTCACAGGCAGATATTCCGCAAGCCATGCTCTTCCCACTGCAAGGAAGATGTACCTGTTGGATTTCTGCCTGCTGTGCAGCTTTTCAAGGTAAAGGAGTACTGTCAGAAAAAAGGCAACAACTCTGTTCTGCAGGGAGTTTTCAATAGCTTGCAAGTTGCTTTGGTAACTTTTCAGCTGGTCCTTGGCACTACACCTTGAATAGCAGCTGCATTTGCAGCAGGCATTAGCAAATGAGGATATTTATTATCTCTGTGCTGCGAAAAGCTTCAGCAGAGGATTCTTGCAACCAAGAAGCAGTTGTTAAAGGCATAAGTAGAGGCCATGCCTGTTTGTTTGTTTGTTTCCTGGACAGGCCTATTTGCAAGCGCTTTGTTCATCTTATGGGACTGGACATTTTTTGTCTTTTGGAATATACCTCGTAATTTATTCTTCTTGTTACAAGGTAGTGATAAATCAGATATTAGGAAATAGGATGGCCAACTTTTGAACTGGCCCCTGTAACTGTACCTTTACCAGTCATTTGATCTGCAGCCGTTAGTAGGTGATATAATGTGTTTTTCCGTGCTGTGAAAAGCTTCACCTGCTAATTCTTGCATATCAAGCTGCTGCTAAAAGCACAAGAACAGGCCAGCTCTGGGGTTTTTTTCCTGGCCAGTTGGTAATCCTACCCAGAGGTATTGCTTGGTATCATAGCAGCTAAAATTAGATATCGGTTTGTTAAAACTCATGTTGTTGATTGTAAAGGTGATGGCAGATGTCATTGCTAATTCTTTTCACTGGTTAGTTTGTATTTCTCCTTCCTTCCTTCCTCCCCCCCCCTTGTCAAATTCACCTGATTGTTACAATTGTTGACTTAACTATATTGTGTTGATTGATTTGATAAAAAATTAATTTGTTGTAACCTTTCATCATTAGAGGCCAAACAGTCTCTCAGTGGGTACCATTTGGGTATGAGAACAATTGAATTTCAGTTTCAGGAGAAACTGGCAAATATACCAGTAAAATGTACATCATTACAATTGTGCTATATTATTAAAATCATGCTTCATCATTTTGTGAATCTTTTGCTTCCCCATTCCCTCTAAATAGTTCTTTAATGGCTATGGACTCCTCTTTCCAACAATTTTAACCTCAGGGTAACCTCAGATGTTATTTCAATATCAGGCGGCTTGGTCCTTGAACATGTGAAGCTGTAATGGAAAAATAAGTATCTCTGAGCATGTGATGAGTGCCTTACCAATGTCAGCTAGCTCTATGAGGAACTATGCCACATTCAAAAGGGCCAACCTGACTCTCAGGCAGGCTTGAGCCCCAGCACCTTTGATTTTAGAAATTAACTTAAAACCTTGCAAGTTCAGGCTGTGAGATTTTGTGCCAGGAAAATTTATGCCTATATTTCTTGGGGAGGAGGAGCAGAAGGAGGAAGAACATTGAGTCTAGTACTTACCATATGGTGATCAATCGTTTGACCATGTATCTCAGCCAGACATGTACTGTCTACCCACTAGGGTAGCAAAGAACAAGCTTCTGTGCCAACACAGTGAGAAATATTTAGATTACCAGCTGAGATCTTCCTTGAAAGTGTGATAGCTCATAACTCCACATGAATTTTGGGCTTGTTTGACTAAAAGGGCAAGCCTGCTTGTCCAGGTGTTTGTACTGTGATCATTTTCCTGGTCATTCCTAAACCCCGTGTTTCTCATATCTGTTAGCAGAGGGAGAAATACATAACAGGTTAACAAAAAGTAAAAAAAATGACTTAAGCCTCTTGGTAAAATAAGAAATTCAAATTGTGCTGTTTGGCTGGCATGGTTAGACTGTAAGAAGAGCCCCCCCTCCCAATTAGGTCAGGCCAATGGCCCCGCTAGTCCATCCAGCACCCTGCTTCCACAGTGGCCCTCCAGCTGTCTCTGGAAAGCCCACAAGTGGAGAGAAAGGTATAGTTGCTGTCCTTCAAGGCATATTGCTGCTGAACCTGGAAGTAGCATATAACCATCATGACTAGTAGTCATCCACAGACCTGTCCTCCATGAACTTCATGATCTAATGGCCATCTCAGCTCTTGTGGCAATGAAGTTCACAGATTAATCATGTGCTATGTGCACCTCCTCTTGTCTGTACTTTTGCAGGTTTTATCACCATCTTTGACCATGATGAGTGCTTCCAATACTACCCATTTTCTCTGCTGTTGATATCCAGAGGTGGGGCCATGGTTTGGCCAGGCAGGCCACTGGCCAAGAGCTCATGCGCATCAGTCAGGCCTGGTGATTCTTGTGGCAGTAGTCATAGTGCACCAGCAGGGGGTGGGTGGGTGGAGGGCACCTTGGGGGGCAGTGCAAGGCTTTGCCCCAGGCCCCCCAGTAACCTGGTACCAATACTGTTACCACTCAGATGAAACCCAAATGAAGTTTCTCCATAGTCTTGCATTTCCATTTCCTTGAGGTGCCTTCTGGTTTTTAAAATGAGTGGGTATGTAGACTTTTGGGGGGCTTCTGTTGTAATGAGAGCATAAGCCTTCCTGGTGTGAACTTAGTGCTACGGTCTCAACAGATTTATGCTTGATGGTGATGTGGAATTCTGCCTCCCTCCATTGACTGGTTGACTCTCCAGTGCTACCAAAAATGTCACCCCTCCTCGGCTATGAAATTCATGAAATTAAAACTGTTGTGAATCCAACTACATACATCCAGGCAAAATTAGATGACTTTGGAAACGGGTTTGTTAATTTCACCTCGTTTTTGCTTTGAAAGGATTGTGAGATAGCAGAGATGAAAGAAAGTCAGTTTCAATTTAGGTACAGAGGCCCTGGCTCTCCCCAGGTGCACTTTTGATTAAATACAACAGTGACATTGACAAGCCTTTCATCCCTTACATGTAGTAAAATGTACAAACCACATGTCAGTTTTACCTCATGCGTGCAGAGTTTTTCCAATAGCAGCAATGGCTGGGCGTACTCTGCTTTATTTGTTTACATGCTGCCTTTCTGCCTTGGCCTTCAAGGCAGTTTACATTTTAAAATCCTAGAACAAAAAAGTGGTAAGAGGTACTACAGGGTTGGTCTTCTTAGGCCATTGGAGGTCCCTTCAAGATCTGGTCTCCTTCTGGCTTCCACCTCAGGATACGCTAATCTTAAATCGTCTCTGGGAATGTGCGGGAGGGAGGGGCTGCCCCAACAGTCCTCTTGGGCCAGTGGCGCTGCTGATCTCAGTAGGAGATGATGTTCCCAGCTCCCTCTGGCATGAGCACCTTTCCTTCACCTATTTAAGAGGGTGGGGGGGGGATAGAGGAAGCTTCCTCAACATAGCTATCCCTTCTGAAGAAGCATATGCATTGGCATGGGACTAGATTGTGCAAGCAGCACAGAAACAGATTAGCACCTCCGTGAGCAAAAATAAATCAATTGCCTTGTTGTTTTCTGGAAGTGCTGAATTACTGCTGCCACCAATAGAAACATAGCTGGAGAGTAGCTTAGGCTTCACAGTGGGCTACCTTCTGTTCAAGACTCTGTGCTCCTCACTCCCCAGCTATGTCAACATTACTCTGTGGTTCTGCTCTATGATGAGTGTTTTATGCAGGGGTGCAGCACCAGTGGGATTGCACGAGCACACTGCCACACTCCTCCTCAGTCATGCATCTCCACTTTCCATGAACAGTGTCTCTGCAGAGACAAATGCTGGAGTTGGGGAGAAATCCTCCCTCTGACTCAGAATGCTGAGTGCTGTCACTCCTGGCTTCTGCTTACCAGCTGGAGGTTAATTCCGTTGCTTCCTTGTTTCTGTTTGTCTGTGTTGTGGAGACAGGTGCCTGATAATGGAATTCATATAGTCCCATCCCCCCCGCCTCAGCATTTCCCTCAGGCTTTTCTTTTCATCGGATCCTGGCTGGGACCCAGCTTTAGTTGCTTGTTTCTTCAATTATCAGCATCAATTATTTCCCTAGGTATGTTTAATTGCCTGCAATCTACAGTACACGCCTCCCTCGTTTTGGATCTCTCTAGTTTTGCTTCAGGCGGGCATGTGCACAGTCACTTCAGCACATTCAAACCATAGTTGTCTGTCATGGTGTGGTTCTCCATTTATATACCTTGTGTACCACAGGGACTAATTTTGCTCTAGATCTTTCCCATTGCTGAATGGTCTGGGCCAGACTCATACTTGACTGGGGACCATGTACGCTATTCAGAGCTCCTTGGAGGAAGGGGACAACAAAAATGCAACATGTAAACAGTGAATATAAATGAAAGAATTGCAATGCAACTTGTATGCTGCGAGGTGCTGTAGAAATTTGCATTTCTAATTAGTATAAACTAACATAAATGTTACAAAAACTGTAAAGGAGGGTTAGACTGTCGGCATCTTAGCTCTTGGAATTGGATGTATACTGTGTCACATGTAACTTGTTAGAAGAAGATGAAAGGAAATGAAAGTGGAGAATCTGAGCCTTTTTCTTGCCTTTTTGTTCAACCATGTAATAGAAAATGGATCCTTCAAAGAAACTGGCATCAAAGTGCCTTTCGCATTGGTTCATCTCTGCATAGGTCATGATGAATCAGTTGCCGATGACTCATCGTGCTGAGGAGGGAAGCAGCAGAAAAGTGCCATAAAGGCAGCATAAATGAACATAGATTCTCATGGGGGGGAAAGAACAAAAGCAAAAAAAAATTAAGAAAATAAAATGGTTGCTTTCAGACAAATTAGAAAAATGATTCACTTCCATGAATGTGAATAATTCATGGGAGGGCGGGGAGGCTGTGGGGTTTGTGTGCAGGAACATAAACCAACCAAGGTAGTGCCGGGGGGAGGAAAGGAGAATAGTCAATGCTAGGAAATTGTGATTTTCTTCAGAAGTACTTTATTCTAACACGGGGTGGGCAATTAATTTTCCTAAGGGGCCACATGAGAAACCGGGACTGTTATGGAGGGCTGGACTAATAGGCCAACTTGAGTGCCCTCGCTGGGAGAAAGGCGGGATATAAATTCTTTAAATAAATAAATAGGCTGAACGCCCCCTCCGCAGAGCCCGCACGTCCCCCGGCCATTCTCTTACCTTCATTAGCTGCACCATGTCTTCCTTGCAACAGACACTATAAGCAGAAGCATGCTGCTTATAGCGTGTTAAAGGAAGAAACAGAGCAGCTATTGAAGGTAAGAGAATGGCCGGGGGGGGGCACGCGAGGGGGCCAGTGGCGTCACTGTGACGCGCGTCACCCCAGAGCGGGGGACGCGCGTCACCCCCCCTGACTCACCCCCCCGACACCCCCCCGAATCACCCCCCCCTACAGAGACTTACCTTTTCCGGCGCTCGTCACCGGCCGGGAAGCGCTCCAGGGCCTTCTGAAAAGAAGAGGCCCAATGTGCTTGCGTTAAAACGCGATCTTTGAAGATTTTCGCGCATGCGCAGACCCTTCTGAGGGCAAGAGGGCAGGCCCTTGCCCTCAGAAAAGGGTTTGCGCATGCGCGAAAATCGTCAAACTTCGCGTTTTAACGCAAGCGCTCCAGGGCCTCTTCTTTTCAGAAGGCCCTGGAGCGCCGGCCGGGCCGGACGCTCCCCGGCCTCGGAGCGTCCGGCCTCCGGAGGGTGACGCGCGTCACCCCTTGGCGCGCGTCACCCCCCGGCGGCCCGCCCCGCCCGCCACGCTACAGTGACGCCAGTGGAGGGGGCATTATTTTACCTTAATTAGCTGCTCCGTGTCTCCCTTTAAAACTCACGCGGGCCGGTCAGGAACAGCCAAAGGGCCGAATGTGGCCCTGGGGCCATATAATGCCCAGGTCTGTTCTAACCCATAGATTGTCACAAATCCACTGAGTTTGTCCCCTATGTAGGTCTCAATGAAATGAAAAGAGTGTGTAAGAGTCCAGCTTGGCATACGTTATGACATTAGAAGCATTTTTTTAAAAAAAAAGAATAAGAAAATTATCAGTATGGCAAGCATTTGACAACTATTTTTTTTTTTTAAAGATTGCTTGGGCATATAAACTTTTCATCTCTCTCACTGAGGGGTAAGTCTAGCAAGACCAATTGCAGAAGTGGACAAGGCTTCTATACATTTTGTAATGATGCAGAGGGAATTCTAGAAGAAGGTGTAGCTTTTCTTGTCTCTGCATGACAAAGAAAATCTGCTGAAATTCTGTGACTAACAGCCCAATCCTATCCGGCTGCCCCGCTGGCAGTACTAGTGTTTGGCCACTGCTGGCTGCTGTAAGGCAGCCGTAAAGTGCTCATCAGCAGCGCGCGCTGCCGGAGTGCCAGTTGGAAGGCCAGAGCCATCCCACGCAGGCTGTTGCCACACTGACAGCCCGCTGAAGCAGGTAAGTCAGCATGGGAGGCAGAAGGGGGAGGGGGAGCAAAACTGGGTGGGGAGGAACAGGGGCAGGGAGTGCAGAAGGGGGTGGATGATGTGGCAACAACATGTGCCGAATCCTACCCTCCTTACCCGCAACCTCCTTGCTCTCTTTCTCTTCTTGGACCTGCGCCAGTGAAATCACTGGCACAAGTCCAAGGAGACCCATTGTAGGGTGGGAGGCTAACAGAGGGAAAAGGGGATTTAAATCTCCTTTCCTTTTTGAAGCCTCCTGCTCTGCCCCCTGCTGGATACAGCATGCACCTTTTCGGTGTGGCTGCACTGGCGGGGAGGGAAAGATAGCATCGGGCCAAAAATGTGACTAAAAATGCAGAAGCCCTGTCCTCCTTTGCTTTGGTCACCATATCATACATACCATATACCATACATGGCAGTTGCTCCTGGCTGGATGTTAGGATATGACCACAAACATGGAAAATGGCCCTGGAAAAGGCCTTTTTCTCAAAGGCCTTTTCAAAGGCCTCTCAGACAAAAGCTGAAGGTCCAAAATGCACAAGCAATGCCATCATTTTACCTGTTGGCCATGTGAATTAACAAGGAATTAGCATAGACTGATGTTCCCA
This sequence comes from Plestiodon gilberti rubricaudatus, assembly GCA_026170595.1. Classification (NCBI taxonomy): domain Eukaryota; kingdom Metazoa; phylum Chordata; class Lepidosauria; order Squamata; family Scincidae; genus Plestiodon; species Plestiodon gilberti. Next base: position 230,387,608 of record JANXHW010000001.1, on the reverse strand, counting down.
GATTCTGCGTAGTGGAGTGGTTAAAGTGTTTGGACCAGAGCTGGAGAGAACTGTTCAAATCCCTGTTCATCCATGATGCTCTGATGCTCACTGGGTGATCTCAGGCCAGTCGCTATCTCTCAGCTTTGTCCACCTCACTTGAATTTGTGTGTACTGCCCTGAGCTCCTTGCAAGAAGGGCAGGAAATGAACCATAAATAATTTAATAAATAACTGAGACTGACAGCGCAATCCTGCGCAAATCACCAGAAAGCACGTTTGTGACAACTCGGGTGTAAGGGCAGCTGGTACAGAGGTCGGCCACCCTCACTCCGCACCGGATCGCCCATGTGGCTGCTGGAGGAGGTAAGAGATTCCCCGGCGGCCGCATGGGTGGTCCGGGCGGCGAGGGAGGGGGGCCATTGGCCGAGCAGGCCTGGGAGGGGGCGGGGATTGCGTCTGCCATATCCCCGTCCCTGTTCCGGCTGGTGTGGTCTTTACACAACCTCCTCTTACTTCCGCCAGCTAAATAGCTGGCAGAAATCTGAGGAGGCCCATTGGGGCTTCCCCATTTTACACCGAGGGGCGGGGAGTAGACCTCCAGGCTGCTCCAGAGTGGCCCTGAATGGGGATAGGATCCGCTGGGTGGCCCAGGACCACCCGCCAGATAGTTAGTCAGGATTGGGCTATATGTGACCTATGTGAGCTCATTTGATTATGAAGATACATCTTCAGTCATGTAGTAGACTAAGAGGATAACCACCGAGAGGGTTGTTGGATCACAGTGCTGGCAATTCAGAGAAATCTATGGGACCCCCATTTCCCCAGCTGTAATGGAAGAGGAAATAGGTCAGGAATTAAAAGTACACATATGATCTACAAATGGCACTTGATACAGCAATAGAACATAGTGTATTAATAACAGCTGAAAGACTTGCCAGTAAATATCTTACAAATTTGTTCTGATTTCCCACAAGGCAAGCTGGCACAATCTGCTACTGAGCAAAAACATCCGTGCCTCCCTTCTTGCAAAGAAAGTGGCTGAGAAGTCTTGGACGCAAACAAACACACACAACCTAAGATCCTGATCATATCCCCTCACTTCTCAACGTTTCAAATTAGTTCTTAGTAGTCTAATGCAGGGGTTGTTAACCTGTGGTTCATGGATGGGCTTCAGGGGTCCATGAACCGGGTTCAAAAGGTGGTTGTGTGTATGCGTTTACATGCATATTTCTGGGAAGGGGTTCCATAGGTTTCATCAGATTCTCAAAGAGATCTGTGACCCAAGAAAGGTTAAGAACCCCTGGTATAGTGTATACAGTACTAGAATCCCCAGACAGTACTGTCTGAAGACATGCTCATATCACAAGATCCCATAATCTGGATGTGGTAGATTAAACAAAAATTTAAAAACTTTTTTCACATAACCTGGGTAGTTTCAGCATCCTAAGAACTGAATTCCCCTCCACCTCACCTATACAAACTTTCCCCAAATGCCATGTACATTTATCTCTTTCAGTATGCTGGTTCATTTGGCATGTTATCTCTTCCATCATCATGAATTAGAACAGCTTCTCTCCTTGGGGTGTCCATGAAAAAAACTACGTTCTAACGTGATTTAAGTGTAGCAAAACATTGTTCTGATCATAATTTAACTGTAGTCAGTTGTAGGTTTGAGCTTACTATGTAAAGCAAGCAACCTATACATTTAGAATCCCTGCTAAATTGGTGTCTGTGCTACTATGGTTTAAAAGTCATCTTGGAACTGGAAAGAGTGGAGGGGTTCAGAGCAGAGGACTAGCTGTGTTGCTGTGACTAGCAGGACCCAGGTTGGCAGTGTTACCATTTCAGAGTTCAATGGTGGGAGCTACAACTGAGATGTTCAACATGATCATGATTTAAAGATCTGCTCGTAGAGAGACAGTCAAGGTTAAATTGCAAGGGGAAAAAAGAGTAATTTAAGAACTTACGTGATGGTTACTTTTTATTATCTTATAACTATAGCAACATTACTAGAACTGATCAAGCACTCTTTTTTCATTTGAGAAGAGGGATTTGTGTCTTTGTCATGTACGTCTAGTACCTAGGTAAAGGTGACCCCTGACAATTAAGTCCAGTCGTGTCCAACTCTAGGGTGTGGTGCTCATCCCCATTTCAAAGCCGAAGAGCCAGCGTTGTCCGAAAGACGCCTCCGTGGTCATGTGGCCGGCATGACTCTCCTTGCCGCAGCGCGTAGCATGCAGCTGGAACACAGAGCGCTGTTTACCTTCCCACAAGGGGTACCTATTTATCTACCCGCATTAACATGCTTTGGAACTGCTAGGTTGGCAGGAGCTGGCCAAGCAACGAGCGCTCACCCCGTTGCGGGAATCGAACTGCTGACCTTTCGATCGACAGCTCATGGTTCAGCGGTTTAACCCACTGCGCCACCTGCTGGCCTTAAGGTTTATTTAATTGTACATAACAATCTGTAGGACCAGTGGATTGGCTAAAAATAGGTGCTCTTCAAGAATAATCACATGTGGTCTAAAAACTAGGGAGGGGGTGAGTACACCTCACCTGTCCTCCAGAACAGGCACCTTGGCAAGTTGCAGGCAGGTGTTATTTTGCATATGCCAATTGATCCGTAAAGGATTGCATCTTCACCATATTGGATGCAAATGAATAAACAAGAATGACCTACCAACAGTGTCAGAATACAGAACAGCAACTGTATTATCATTCTAAAATTAACAAACCTCTGTTGTTAAACATCATGACTGTTTTCCATCTGCAGGCTGAAGGAGCACATGAAATCCCACAAGCCTGAAGGTGAGAAGATTTCATTGCCCCACAATATGAAAGTGATTGGCCACATAGAACATCTGCCTCTTACAATGGGGACTATCCATGTGGACTGTTCTGCAGTTGTTATAGGTGAGTGTTCATGTAAGCCAAATGTCTTCTGGTTGACTTTTTGGCAATGACTAACAAAACATTACTAGTGGAGCCCATTAGAACAGGAACAACTCAAATGAACTAAATGACGTATATAATGGAGGAGGGGGCTTACCTTTTGTAGCATGGAAGAGTGGTCACCTTTCCCACCCCCTTTTTATAGTGGAAAAGTAATCACAGAGCTCCTCACAGAGTGACTGGCAGCAGCCACTCTCCCCCCCGCCCCCGCCCCCCAGCCTTGGATTTTGCATCATTCCAGAGCATGTGGGGGAAATGCTCACCACCATTGGGAGTAGTCATATTGTTGTAATGGCAGATAATTAGTTTTCCCATAATGCCCTGAATGATACAATGTCCAGGGCATTGTGGGGAAAATGCCCACCGGCACTGCCAGAGGCAACCACCTTAACAAGAACTGCTGCTCTCTTTCTACTTTTAACAGCTGAAAAGGAAAAAAAAAACACCTGCCACTGTGTCATGCTATAAGGCAGAGTTTCCCAAAGTGGGCATTGTGACGAGTCCCCGGGGGCATCATGGGACACGTGCCGGCTGAGCTGGTTGGCAGCAGGACTGTGATGCCACAAGTTGTGGAGCAGAGGCTCTGCTCCGTCGCACACAGTGTTGTCTCAGTTTTTGGGGGCCCTCCCATCCACCCTGGCCCCTTTACATCACATTTCAGGGTCTTCTTAGGCCGTAGAACCCGGAAGTAAGTACCAATAATGTCATCACATCAAGCGTAATCACATCATCGGCACTTACTTCCGGGTTCTGTGACTGGTGCCAGCAGGAGAAGGGTGTCGTACTCCGGGTAAATTTGGGAACCACTGCTATAGGTAGCAGTTCTTACTGCTAGGAAAACAAACTAAATTGCAAAAATGGACTTCATGCGTTACAAAAGTAATGGTAGCCATAATGAGCCAATGACTACACAAATTAAGAAGTTTGATTCCAAGAAGTGGGGATTATACTGTACTGTGTTTCCACAATAATCTGACCTCTTGCATTTGCTAGGGGTACAACCAACTACGATATCTTCTGCTTTTTTTCTTTTCCGTTTTTAGAAGACAATGAGAAAAATATCTCTCTGGGATTACAGACACTGAAATCACTGAAGGTAACTCCGTTTTCTTGTCTCCTTTTTTGGTGTCCTTTTATTAACATTACTAAGACAATGTTTTAATTGCTTATGTTCTTTATTGTCTTAAATTTATATTTATTCCTCTTTTAGTGTGTGATCAATATGGAGAAACATCACCTGGTCCTGGGGAAGACAGACAGGGAAGAAATCCCTTTTGTCAGTAACTGCTCTGCACATGAAGAAAAGTGAGTGTTTAACGCTAAAGCAATTGATATTTAGGGCCTGTTAGAATTATGAATATACCGTATTACCATGGTGAGATGGAAGCGAGGATCATGGTTGGGGTTGGTATTGGCACGTGATAGAAGGGTCTTCTGATGGTTCACCATGTCCGATATCAATATCCATCAAAAGTTGCCAGAAGTAGAATAGCAGCGCAATCCTGTGTAACCTTGCACCGATGTAACAGTAGATGCACCGGTGTGGTGCATCTACTGTTACACCGGTGCAAAGTTACACAGGATTGCGCTATGTGAGTGAGCAACAGAAAAAGCTGAATATGTGGTGGAACAGTTGATGACATTGAGTGTCTTTGAACGTTAAGGACCTATGAATACAGGAAGTGCAACTCACTCCATAGTAGCTATAGTCTCATGATTGCTCCACCCCATGTTTGTGCTTTTTGTGTATTTGTGCATATGATTAACATTTGAAGCTGCTGTCTCCAGGGCTGGCCAGGGTTCTCTTGGTGCCTAAAGTGGCACACCAAAATGCTACCCCCTTGCTTACCCGGCAGTGTGCCAGCCCTCTGCCTCTCCTCCTCCTGCTGCAGCCCAGCACTTTTCTCTCTCCCACACTTCCTTTTCTGCTCTATTTGCCTCTTCCCTTTGGAATCCAGAGAAAGGAGCAGCAGCAACAGAGGCAGGCAGGCAGGCAGGCAACCCAACCAATCTGCCACCTGCCCTGGAATCACCTCAGGCTGACCTGGCCCCTGGCTCTGTCTCACTGAACCCAAAATACACATTTCTGGTTCATGCAGTTGACATGTGGCCCATACCAATTTGGTGGTGTAAACTGGCCTGTCATGTACACGTTCCAGAGCCGTCAATAGAAACTTGAGAGTAAAAATTAGTTTGACAGATTTTGGCTAAATCAAATTAAGGCCTATTCAAAGTCAATGGATAGATGTTTCCAGTCTTTTGGTGGATTTTTAGTCTTTTACATTGGGTTACCTATATTCAATGAATGCTTGGCATGTGTGTTCCTTTGTTTTAGTCCAATATTGGCATGGACATTCCCAAGAAGGTTGGGGCAGGGGGAAGGAAATTAATCATGGTGGTACAGTATACCATTCAGCATATTTAATGTTTATGGGAACCATGTTGATACGTGATTCTTAGCATGCTGTGTACTGTGCCCTGGGAAATATTTGTGGAAGGAATTTAAGGGATAATCAAAATGGTATTACAAAGATGTGCTCCTGATGAAATACGCTCTTCCCATGCTACAATACATTTGTTAGGCTCTAAGGTACACCAGGTCTTTTTGTCTCCCTCCGTCTTAATATGGTACCCATTAGAGAAATTACTATCTACACTACCGGATCCTATGACATCATAGCTGTTAGGTGTGGAATCTCTTTTACACACAGTTGGAAAAATTTGTGAGGTGCCTTGGTTGCTAAACAGTTATTTCCTAGGGCACATCCTCATGGCAGCCACCTGCGCTCCTGGTTCAGTTCTGTAGCACACAGCTGGAAGCCTGGGAAGTGTCCCTGGAAAAGGCAGGTACCTTTTTTTCCCCCAGGATACCCTGTGCTGGCCATGCCCTGGCCTTGCAATCGCCCCTGTCAGCAGAGTGGACAGGCTGGGGAGCAGTACGGGTTGCAGCCCCCCTGGCACTCCTGGAGTGTGCGGGTTGGATACGTTGCCTGAGCACACACCCAGTCCCCCAAGCGAGCACTGTGTGGACGTGCCTTTGCTGCTATCATGTTTACAGACTACAGGTGCACCCGCGCACACAAAGAAAACCTTGGGTTGAGAGAAACTGTTTTGTTCTTGTTTCAGCACTTCTGAGGCATGAGGAGAGTGTGCTGTCTGCATCGGAGAAAAAAGATGGGGTGGTTGATAGCCCCCTACAGCTAGATTGTAGCTAATTAAAAGAACAGGCATTTGCCCAGAGCTTAGGACACCATCACACATTCATTGACCACGCCGAGAGTCTGGACAGTGGACTTGTAAGCGCACACCTGAGGCCAGTCCACTTCTCTTCATGGCTTTTTCAAGTAACCACGTACGTTTGTTTTTCAGACTCTGTTGAAATCCTCTGTGTTATTATGAATGGATTAGTAAACCTCCTGTAAGAAATGCCTCCTGTAAGACTGAAGAAAAACAGAAAGGTCTTTTTGTCACGTTTCCTTTGGAACGAATTGTATTTACCTGCAATGAAGGGCTCTGGGAAGCCATTTTTTTAAGAATGTATTTTTCAATAGGTAACGATTTATAAATACTAATTTAAGATGGTTTGGCTGAAAACAGTTGCACTCAAAGGGCCTATTCAAGATGAAACATCCATCCAAGCATCTCTCTAAAATCCTAAACAGTCACATCGGTTGGAGGCAGACAATAGTTTTTCAGAGGGTTGAAGGTGGTATGAGAAGGTCATTGCTGCTTGCTGTGTGTACCCCCATTCTACTATTGTCTCTGTTTTACAGAGTTTGCAGGGCGTAAAAAATTAGTTTAATAATCAAAAATTATAATCACAATAATGACCTAATTTACAGTAAAGAAAAAGGTTTTTATTGAATCGTTATCCTTGCTATTCCAGTATTAAATATACAAAATCCAATTTTTTGATTAATTTCCTTTTTGTCCATTTCCCATTTTGACATCTTTAGTTTTACCATTTCTGGTAACAGCCGAGCTTTTTAAAACTCGCAGTCTAAAGTAGGTGTTTTATTAGCCTTTCACTTTGCTGCAGTAAAAACTCAGGTAGTGCATGCAAGATTTGTAACAAACTCATTCTGTTTCAATCCTACACTTAAAACCATGGGGTCATGTGGCAATTTACATTCTAGTATTTCTTAGGCCCAATCCTATCTGGGATTGGGCTGGTGCGTGTGAGGGTTTACAACAGTGGTTCCACTGTTCTGAAATGGGTTTCTGTGGTGCGCACAGCATGCTGCTAGCAACCATTTTGAGCATGCTGCTGCAATCAGCGACAACGCAGGAGGCCCACCGCCAGACCAGCACAGGAAAGTGCAATGGGGGGTGGAACGGGGTGGGGAGAGGTAGGAACAGGGGTTGCCCTGGGTGGGGCAGAGGGCAAGAAGAGAGGCAGACAGGTGGCGGTATCAGTGGCACTTGTGTGCAACAATATCCTAACCCCATTCGTCTCTGTCTCTCTTACCGCCACCATTACACGCCTCGGACTTACACCTGCTAAACAGCAGGCAGAGCCTGAGCTTTGACTGGGCCTGTACCCTGGCTAACGGGGTTTCTTTGTCTGTCCACACTTACTGGGTGATAAGAACATAAGATGAGCCCTGCTGGATCAGGCCAAGGGCCCATCTAGTCCAACTTCCTGTATCTCACAGTAGCCCACCAGATGCCTCAGGGAACACACAAGACAACATGATACCTGTATCTTGTTGCCATGCCCTCTAAAACCTGGAGGTTGCATATAGTCATCATGGCTTGTAACCTGTGATGGACGTTTCCTCCATAAATCTGTCTAATCCCCTTTTAAAGACATCTAGGCCAGGTGTCATCACAACATCCTGAGGCAAGGAGTTCCACAGATTAATTACTTGCTGGGTAAAGAAATATTTCCTTTTGTCTGTTCTAACTCTTCTGCCAGTCAATTTTAGTGGATATCCCTTGGTTCTGGTGTTGTTTGAGAGGGAAAAGAATTTCCCTCTATCCACCCCATGCATAATTTTTTTAAGTCTCAATCATGTCCCTCCTCAGGTGCCTTCTTTCTTTCAGAGCCCCAATGCTGTAGTCTTTCCTTGTAAGGGAGGTGCCCCAGCCCACTAATATTTTGGTCGCTCTTTTCTGCACCTTTTCCAGTTCCACTATATTCTTTTTGAGATGTGGTGACCAGAACTGGACACAATACTTCAGATTTGGCCTTACCATCTATTTGCACAATGGCGTACTAATATTGGCCGTTTTATTCTCAATTCCTTTTTAAATGATTTATTCGGAGCATGGAATTGGCCTTCTTTACAGCCGCCGCACATTGGGTCAGCACTTTCATCGAGCTGTCCTCTAGATTTCTCTCGTGGTCTATCACAGACAGCTTAGAACCCATCAGCGTATACCTGAAATTTTGATTTCTTGCCCTAATGTGCATTACTGTACTTTACACTTATTTACCCTGAAGCGCATCTGTCATTTTGCTGCCCATTCCCCTGTTAAGAGGGATCCTTTTGGTGGTGGGACAGTGGTGGGAAGCAACAGTTCCTTCCTTTTGGAGGGTGAGAAAAAGAGTTTCTGTCCCTGCTCCTGCTTCAGTGGCAATTCCTCCCCCTCTTACTGGCCAACAAACGTTTTTCTTGATGAGAGGTTGAAGCTCAATTTTGATTTATACAATATCCAACTTTTCAAAATTGCTAAGCTAATTGAATTGCCAGCTTTTTCTAAGTACAGTACTGTACCTACTTTTACAGCAGACGACATTTTAATACCGTATTTCTTCGAGTCTAAGGCGCCATCGATTCTAAGGCGCACCTTTACTTTCAGTACTACCAGCAGGGAAAAAAATCCATCAATTGTAAGACTCGCCTCCCTTCATTAAATCTACCTGCTCAGCACCAACTCTCCCCAGAATGCCTCCTGCAGCTGAGGATGACTGAGTGCACTGCCTTTGCATAGCATTTCTGGCCCTGTCAGAAAGTGCCATTTCCTTCGTTACCTGGGCTTGGGGGAGCTTCAGGGAGGCCTGCGCAACCCTCTGCAGGCCTCCCTGATCTTCAGTTCGGCAAAAAACAGCGATTTTTGGCCATTTCTGGTTTTTGCGAAAACCGGAAATGGCTGAAAATCACTGGTTTTTGCCGAACTGAAGATCAGGGAGGCCTGCAGAGGGTTGCGCAGGTCTCCTTGAAGCTCCCCCAAACCCCAGTAAGTAAGAAGATAGCATTTTGGGGTGCTTTTTGGAGACCTTCGATTCTAAGACGCACCCCATTTTTTGAAATGCTTAATTGGGAAAAAACATGCGTCTTAGAATTGAAGATATACAGTATTTGTTTGATCTATTGTTAGCATTTTCTCTTGATTATTAAAAATGGTACTTAAACTCCCTTCCCAGCCCCCAAGAATCTGTTGTCTTTTTGCCAGGAGTTTAATTTAGCTCTATCAATGCGATAAAGTTCTAGACAGATTTAAAAAAATAGCAAAATGATCTTGTTTTTGTGCCAATAACCATGAGATGTTGAAAGTACTTTATTCTGTAAGTTATTTATGGATAGTCTTGATCAAAAGTTTGCAACATAGACAGACACACAGACACACACACACACAGACACGGAAATCTTTCTGTAAAGACACTTTTATTTCTCCATGTGTATGTCCACTTTTACTGAAAATATTTTTTCTGGGAATAAGCCTATTTAACCTTAGAATTTTGAGTTCTTCTAATCTTATAATGGTAAACTCACCAAGAAGACTAAAATTGTATAGTTTTGCAACTGATTCTTTAACATTGGTAAGGTTTTGCCAATTTGAATAGTATTTCAAAACCCTGAAACCTTGGGTGGTTTGAGTAGAGACACGTAAGCAAATGAAATGAGCTTGTATGATAGATACCATGGGAAACAATGCTTCTATAATACCACCTTCATTTTTTTTATTTTTCTTAAACTACTATTGTTGGTCTCCAGTTACAGTTCCTTTGGGTTCATTCTCCCTTAATGATTTAAGTGACTACTAGATTTCCAAGAAAAGCAATCATCTCATCGATCACTTTCCATGGGGATTTAAAATTCAGAATCAGAGAAAATATTATTTTAATTATTAGCTTTTCAGGCAGAATTAGTACATCTTAGATATTGAACCACAGAGAAAGAAGGAATTGTATTCTTCATCTTTTTTCTGATTCCCTTGGCAAATGAAGAATATATTATGTGTCGCAAACTAGGGATTTGTGCTGCATTTTCTGACTGAACTTGCTGATTTTCTCCTCCAGGCAGATAACACCAGGGTCATTTCCATGTCCCTGAAACTCTCTAGGCTGTTTGTTTAGCTTTTTACTACCAGAATTTGGCCTATTTAAACGTCTAGCTTCTCTGGGTGGCATTTTTGGAACAATTATTTGACTGAATGAGGTCCAAAATAAGCTTGTTGTGGAGTGGATCCACAAAATTGTGTAGCTATGGTTGTTTGAGTTTATTAGCATGAGTCCAAGCTCTCCACAATGATGGTTGCACTACAGGGTTGCTGAAAATGGGTGTTGCACTATTTGAAGCAATTGCAAAATTGCAACAGTATATGCTAAAATCTGCATATATCTGCTTCTTTAACCCATATGGCAAAAATAGTCATATGAATTGACCCTGGCTTGCACACCTATCCATGCATACAGAGAGCAAGCAATATATATTGGACACCACACATGCCAGAACATGGGAAGCTGTTTTGTAAATGTTCTCCTGAACTTCAGTCTGTTGTGCAGCTCAAGCTATTACACCAATCCCCAGTAGATGTGATGGTTCACCTTTGGCTATATAGTTGTGCTTCTAACTACACATTTAATTCAGAGCTTTGCTGGAGTCAGTAGACCTGGGCATGTGTGCTCACAGGGTGCTTGTCTAACTAACAGGATGCAATGCATTCCTTAGTACAGTTCGTACTGCATATGCATCTATACCCTGAAGAACGACTATCAAAGTCAATGGAAGGAAGTCTTGGCACCAATTTCAAGGAATACAGGACCAAAGCCTGTGGAGAGTGGCATAAATTTCAATGATGCAATCCAATTTGTTCAGTTTGATTGTGAACATGCTATGGCTACAACATGTCTACTATTTCCAAACTGGCATTTGAATTTTAATAATTTGTAGTTGGCTTTTTGCAATGGGTTTGATAACATCCACTTTTTGTATTGGCTATTACATTGCTCACAGTTTGAAGCATAAATGTTTGGAGATTTTCCTCTGTCTCTTGTTTCCCTCCTGAACATTTAGAGTAATTATATGTTTTTTTAAGTGTTTGCGAGGTGATCTGCAAACTGTGTGTAAACCTGCCAACATGTAGTAGAGACACTGCAAATAAGTAAATACACATGTCACCTATGTGGTATTTGGCTCATTTACTATTGGAGTGTTTATTACTGTGATACCCATGAAAATAAAGTATAAGTAATGTTGAGCCTCTGTGAAAGTGTATTTTTTATGCTTCATCGGCTTCCCTGATACATTTTTCTAGTACCATACTCTCATTCTTAATACATTCACCTTAAGACAGAGCCCTGAATGTGGTGCTATGTGAATATGGAGCTCCTGTGTATGTGGTGGCTCCGGCTGACTCTCTTCCATAAGAGTCAAACTCGTATGCCATAAAAGTAACTGGAGAAAAGTGATGTGTTGAGTAAAGTCACTTCACTTCAAACCAATTTTCCAGAGATTAAGTTAAAAAAAGTTACCTATGTGTTCAAAGCTGAGAACCTTTTAATGACAGAATATTGGTGCTATCTGAACTATCTGAACTAACTATTGGACTATCTGAAGTCCAACACATAAGTCCAACATATAATGTTTTAAAAACCCAACCCTGCCAGAGTATTATGTATTTAAAGTCTTTTATTTCATACATCTAATATTGTACAAGATATAGGGCCCCAAATGAATACCCAGGACACGAAACACATGTTGATTTCTACGCAAACCATTTTGTACATAGGACCCTTTGTGAGATGTTTTGCAGACTTCTCTTCAGCCTTCTTTATTGTTTCCCCTGGGAGCATATTGTCCTGAGTTTATTGGTATAAAATTGCATCCAGATGTTTGAATGCAGCAAGGGCAGCTTATTTCCTGTTTCTATCTTGTCAACAACTAATTTGCTTCCTTATTATTTTAAAGTGCATTATGATGACAGCAGAATATTTCTGCCTGTGTTCTTTTGTTGTTCTCCTTCTTCTATGTACTAATAAGTGAATGTTTGCCTTTCATCAGTATGAAAGATCTGCCTGCCATTATAGAGACTCCAAACTTTCCATTCAGGGGAGATAATCTCCTTTGCATTTTTTGTAGGCTTCATCTTAAGTACATTGTGAATGTTTTCCCTTCCGCTCCCTCATGTGAGATGGTCAGTTACATTTATTCCTTATCTAGGATCAGTTACTACAAAGCATTTCTTTGCTAGACTTTCTGCAATATTTACTGAGAGGACAATTCAAACAAAACGCAATCTGAGGTGCTTGAATTTCAGGGCAGGTGATACTGACTATTACAGGATGCAAAGACATGGAACCAAATCTTGGCACCAAGCAAAGAGAATAGAAATCTGACACTTAACTAGCAAAATAATTTGGCCAACACTATTCAAGTCACAGTGGCCAAATTTTGGACAATCAACTCAGTACACAGTACAACATAGTTGGCTCCCGTCCAGGCATGTCACACACATCCTGTTGTCCATGCCACTTGTGGCACTTGTGCCTCAGGTTGGCAAGATGGGAGTTTCTCAGAAAATCCCCGTCTTAAAAAAACATTTCATAATTGTCAGGGACCATGGACACCTGAATCACCTAGCAACCAATCCTACAAAGCCTGTGGGTCCTCTTGGAAAAAGATCAGGCTTCTTCCCTATCACTTAAATATTATTTTCATGGCCCTTTTGTGAAGAAGCAGGCTTTGTAGGAGATGGTAGTCTGAGACTTTCTTTCAGGCTGGCACCCTGGGAAAGTGCTGGCTTAATTTAGGGACCTGATTACAGATAATACTGTGAGATGATTGTGGTGTTAGTAGATCTTTGTGAGGGCTTGCGGCTCCCTTCACAGCAGTATGACAGATTGACAACGCCTTTTAAAATCCTCTCTGCTCTTTGCTCAATTTTGTTATTGTCGTCAATATAAATGCAATTGTTAGTGTGTGGTCAAAAAGAAAGTACCGCTTCAGTTGACTCCTTGAAATGAAGCTGATTATGACATTTCAACATAGTGACTGACCTATAGGCAGAAGAGCTAATTAATCTGGCATTTTACAATGGCAGCTTCATTATTTTTTCATAGTGATGTTCACTTTGTTCACACTGAGCTGAAGACTTGTTGCAGACCTCGGTTGCTGCCTACCTCCTGCTCTCTATGTCAAAATACTGTAAGGTCATCACGAACCCTTTGTGAATGTGTCCTGTTCTGTGTGTTCCAATTAAGCTGAATGACAAACAAGAGAACTTTGTGGCATGATTCAGAAATGAGGCTTGATGAAGGCTTTGCAAACCGCAGCTTGAATTCAGATGGCACACACAGGCCAATATTCTTGAAGCCCAGTGCAGGGCCTCGTTGTTGTGGACCCTGGGGCAAAGAGCTGCACTGGAGGGTCCATGAGGATGCACAGGGTGTTACCATGGCTACCAGTACGGAGGGCGCTTCGTGCTCCTGTGTAACGGAGGGTTGGACCGCGGCAGAACTTAGAGCTCCACCCCCCCTGTGGCGACGCCAGTGCCTGCATGGGGGACCTAGCTTTGCAGTCTGGAAAACAAGGGTCTGAGTTATAGCCACTAACCAAAAATGGATAAGAGTTCATGTTAGGGTGTGGTCTGGGAGCTCAAGATATAACCCTTTTGGTGAAGCTAAGCAAGTCTAGGTCTGGTCAGTGCTTGGATGGATGACTACCTCAGAATGCCAGGAACAGACAGTATTTAATTATGTTCATTTTTTGTGTGACACTTACATCCTGCTTATTAGAACAGCCTACAGATGGTTCTCAGGGAATCTCCCATTGAGCAGCTTGATCACATCATTTTAATATGAGAAACAGAATGGCATGATTTGCCTCCAGACCCTTCTCTGCCATAAAACATAACATTAAAACGCAGATTTAGTTTGTGTTTCAATCTACATCCCCCTCAAGTGTACCTGAATGGCTCTGGCTTGTTCCCCATCCCCTAGACCTTCGAAACCAAACTAGCTGTCACCTTTTTCATACCCGAGCATGTGCCTTCTAAATATTTATGCTGTGTTCTTGTTCTCAGCGATGTTTCTCAAGCCCCAAACATCATTTCAATAGTGCTTCATTACAATTAAACATGGGTGTTTAATTGGAAGAAGAAGAAGACACACCTTAGGGAGATGAAAGTTGCACTCGGAGGACAGCTGTGAGATGTAATGAAGCAATTGGTGGTGGGGTGCGTGCAGAAGGAACTGTTTTTCTAACAGTTGTCATGGAAACACAGAGCAACTAGGGCATCTGCTGCATTGTCATCATCCTCTGAAAAAAATCCTGCAAGGGTGAAGACGTAAATTCAGTACCGTACTAGCCTGTGGTGACAGCCAGCTCTTGAACTGATGACTGAGCAGGCCTTTGGACCCAGGCCTCCGTGGTCAATGACCAGCAGGATTGAACCCGGACTACTTCATAATGCCCTTTTGCAAAGGATACCAGGATATCAAGGGGGGAAGCCTCAGCAGGTAGCCTTTAGAGCCAACGTGAAAGGAGAATGGCAAAGGGAGAGACAGAAACAGCGCTTTGTGCAGCCAAGAGTGAAATTGGTATTCTGGTTTATGTTGGAGACGACGTCCTTCCGCTTCCACTGAGGAGTTCAGCATGTTTCCTTTACCAAGGGCAAGAAAATCTAATATTAGATGAATTACATCTAATACATGAATTATGAATACAAAACAATAACAGCAACAAAATAATTTGAATGCATACATTCTGGTATTATTAACTGCTAGATGCCATTAAATGCAGGCCTTAGGGCCCAACCCTATCCTCCCCCCCCCCCCACTAATGCAGCCATGCTGAAACAGGCACGCTGTATCCAGTGGGGGGTGGGGGCAGATTGAGGTATTCGGAGGGGAAAGAGGAATTATTTCCCCTTACCCCTCCATATTATAAGCCTCCTGCTTTGCAATGGGTCTCCTCGGACCTGCACAAGCTCTGTAGCTGGTGCAAGTCTGTGGAGAAGAAGAAAGGGGTGGGGAGGCTGTGGAATGACAGGATAGGATCTAGCATGTGCCATCGCTGCCAGATCCACTCCCTTCCACAGCCTCCCTACCCCCTTTCCAGTCCGTTTGCTGCCCAGTTTGCCCCTTCCCCGCCCATCCCCACCCCTGTCGCTCCAGCGGGCACAGTGGGAACCGGCAACAGCTGGGGAGTGCAGAGTGCTGCCTCCCAAAATGGTCACCGACAGAGTGCTCCGCATGCTGACAGCAGCCGTTTTGTGACAGCAGAAGTGTATATTCCACTGTCACAACATGCTCCGGTCAGCAGATCAGTCATGGATAGGATTGGGCTGTTAGTTTACTAACCATTAATACAGGTCAATAAGGCAATCAAAATAATTGTACTTGCTAAGCACTTGGACTTAGATCTGGAAGATCCAGGTTCAAATCCCCAGTCAGCCATGAAGCTTCCTGGATGACCTTGGGTCAGTCACTATCTCTCAATCTCACAGGATTGTTGTGAGGACAAAAGGAGGGAAGGAAGTATGTACAACACCCTGAGCTCCTTGGAGGAAAGTCAGTATAAAAATGCAATAAATAAATAAATGACATTGTCCTGATTGTAGACTTATTTCTGTCCAAGGGGTCATTGGCTTTGTCATAGTGAACCTGCCCTACTGAATATAAACACTCTTTTCCTCAAATTAAAAAATTGTTAACAAACAAACAAGAGGGGCAGTGCATGGTGCTTATAAAAATTAGTAACATAGTGCTGAGCAGCTATGTTAAAAGATAAAGTGTGTTCATGACACTTTAAGGACACTAAAGTAACACCTCAAAGAAAAATATATTTGCAATATATCAAGGGTTGTCTCATTTGCCCACGACTCAGTCAATTAACAGCATGACCTTGTGCATGTATATTCAAAAATAACCCCCATTGAGTTCAATGGGACTTACTTCTAGGTAAATGTGTATAGGATTCCATTCCAGCCTAATTCATATACTGTAGATCACACACTGTAGTTACACTGATTTGGGAATGGAGTGGAGGGGAAGACCAGCACTCCATCTCCTGGCCTCACAGGGAATACACAAAATCTGAGCAACATGAGAGCCTAGGAACACCTCGCTAGAAATTCTCCATTTCTGTTGGCAAACCTAGTTTCCAGTGAGATGAGCCAGCCATTAGTCCAATCTGACCATTTATGACTGTCTGCAAGGACTATGTTTGTGGCAAGAACTATAGCAAACAACTTGCCACCTGCTCTCTAAGAGAGTAGCAGTCAGGGTGCAAATTAATATATTCAGTCAAGTGATATGACGCCCCCCCCCCAAAAAAAAGTATTTTCTCTAATAGTTCTCATGTGTGACCAATTTCTTTTCACAGATATTTTATAAATAAAGCTTGCTTAACTACCCAAAAGAAAAACTGTTGAAACAATTGCTTAACGGCAACACATACCCATGTGAAAAATTGGTGGTGGTGGTTTTTAGTTCTTTTTCTGCATAGGAGATGCCACTTGCTTTTGAGGTGGTAGAGATACAAAAGAGAAACATGACCCATTCTTTTTCAGGCTCTTGGCATGAATATACAACACGTACAAAGCAATGTTCTCAGTAGAGATGAAAACCAGGCAGGTGGCTGACAGCTCTTGAGAGCAGGCAGGTGAAACTAACACAGAATTATAAATTTACAGTTGCAGGAAATGGCCATAATTATGAATCGGGGGTGTGCAACCTACCGTCTAAGTCTCCTTTGAAACCGGGCACATATTTAGTGGCAGATTATGAATCATACTCAGAGAAGTCTGCAGGCTCTAGTATTCTTATCTCATGATGCTTAGGGATTATATTACAGGCACAACGATTTAAAAGCACAGTGAGATCAAGAAATACAGAAGCAAATACCTTTTACTGATTGTTTCGGTGCTGGTGGCAAGTTTCAAATTATACCGAATGATGTTTATAGAAAACGATGTTGCTGTGATATGATCTCTGGCTAGATTTGCAGGATTATCTTCATCTGGTCATTTTATAGCCTTCTTAATACCAAAATGAAGACCCTAAGTTGTGGGCTACAAACACTTAAATGCACCACTGCAAGAGTTAAGAATATTGCCCTTTTGCCCATATGGGATGAACAGTAGTTGTTGTGTACGTGACTGTACCCTGTAAAACAGCACTGAAGAGAATTAAACTGCCCTCCCCAGCATTACAGACCTGATCTGACTTTGAAGGTCCCTGTAACACATGGCTGACCCACTGATTACACAACCTGAATGTGTAGCATAGAGAGGAGGCTTGGTGGTGGCGGCGAATTGACAAGAGCCCCTGTCCTCCAACTGATGGAGCCCCTCTGGTCAACACTTTGATCATCTTCCTGCTCACTAAGAGCACGTACAAAGAGGACTGGGAGACCCCCTTCTCCCTCCAGAAGGGGAGGAGAAAGGTGCTGTGGTTACATATGACATATATGCATCAGGGGATGGAGCCTTTGGTTCTCCAGGCCCCAGGGCATTATGTCCGGAGCTTCAGGAAGTTCCCACCCTTGATTGGGGCATGGCTTGGATATGTCCCAGGTGCCAACACTGACCCAGCCTGGAACCACTGGAGAATGGGAAGGTTTGGTTTACCTGTGAATTCCCCTTCTTGGTGGTTCCAGGCTGGGTCAGTGACCCGCCCATGGAACTGAGGCTCTATAAAAAATTAAAAAAAGGATGGAAAGGAGAAGGAAAGAGAAGCCACATATAATATCCAAGGGGGAAGCTTTGGCGCTAGTTATTCATAAGAACCCTAGCCCTGCTGCAGCTATAATTTTGGTAGTATAACAGAACTCCTCTCTAGACGGAGGAGGTTCTTCTCTGTCGCAGGTCCATGTGCTCGATGTATCAGCCTCGATCAACAGCTCTCATCCTCATTGAGAGATAGAGTTGGTCGAAGACATAGACGGAGATAAGCGTTCTCAATTTTGGGGAGGGGCCATAGAGGCTTTCCTAGTCTGGGGATCATGGGAGCCCCTCCCCTGAGGAAGACTTGATCATCTGATCCTGCCTGCCTGGAGGGAAGTGCTTCCAGATGCTAGCACTGACCCAGCCTGGAACCACCGAGAAAGGGAATTCACAGGTAAGCCAAACCTTCCCATTCTCCTTCCAGAAGGGGAGGAGAAAGGTACTGTGGGTGCCACTGTTGACTCCTCCTCATTCTCCCTGCAGCTAAATAGGCAGAGAGAGGCAAGGAAGGACGACCCGACTCCATCTCTCTCCCCTTCAGCACCATCTCTTTGCTTGTCCTTGCATGGGCCTTTTTTGAAAATGAACAAGAAGAGCCCAGCATGCTCTCCTGTTCATTTTCAACAAAGCCCCATGCAAGGATAAGCAAAGAGATGGTGCTAAAAGGGAGATAAAGAGTGGGGTCATCCTTCCTTGCCTCTCATTGCCCATTCAGCTGCAGCAGGATACATTGGAAGCTTCGTTGGTGCCGCTGCATCACCGCACAGGGAGTTGCATAGGATTGGGTTGTTAGTGACTTATAGCCAAGGCAAGATTCAAACTGGGGAAAGTCTGATTCACAGCTCAGTCATTTAGCCATTACAATCTTCTCTTTCTCTGTCTAAGTGCCCTTTGATATTTTACTACTGAAGAATTGTCAGAATTCAAAAGACTTGTTTTGGTTGGTGGCCATTATGTTGTTTGAGGATTTTGACCTTTGACCCTTAATATACAGCGGCTGTGTTTGTTTTTCAACTTGGAAATAGCAGGAAGTGACATTCCTAGCATGCTTGATATCGCTGCTACCGGGGGCTCCCAAAATGAACGGAAATGACCAAAATCAGAATGGCTGCTGTTGCTCCTCGTCTCTCGTGCTACATCCCCCAAGCTCCTTTGCAGCCAAGCAGCCATCCTATTGGTGCAGGAGACCGCCATTTTTTCTAGCTTCGAGCTCGGAGTTGAAACTTCTAGCGTGGTGAGCAGGCTGGAAGGAGAGAAAAAAAAATGCAACTCGAGCACGCTACAAGGCAGGGGAAAAAAGGCTCTCAAGCACTCCTAGCGCTAGAAGCCAAAAAACAAACGCAGCCAGCATGTCAAACAACATCCCCAAAATCCTTTGGGGAAATGATTGCCCACTTTCCCTTAAAAATGCGTTATGAACCTTATCTAATCATATTTCTGAAAAATTGTCCCAGTCTACCCTATTCCACAGGTTAGTTTCTTGTGAGGATATTATGAGACAACTCTGTATATGGAGCCTGAGCTCCCTGGAGGAAGAGTAGGAAGCAAACGTGAGAAAGAATTCAAGTCAGGATCTCACAAAGACATGCAAGTCTTACTAGGGATGTATGAGTCGCTAAGAAGAACAGAGCCAACACAAAAACCCCTTGTCCTGGAAGAGCCAACACAATTTGGTAAGTTTCTTAATTTGTCTTTGATCACTTCCACACAATACTAAGAAAAGCGCCCCCGAACGTTTCTTCACAATTTAGGATGCAGCATATGCATTTTGATTGACCACAGAGAAAGAAATTAAATGAATGTTCTAATCCATGTAGGTTTTACCATTTTGTATTATACAGACCAATTTAAGATCAAACTGATTTACGCCTCACAGGGAAATTGGTAATTAGTCTAGAACAGTTAAGGATTAAGGAGTCCAAAGATATGGGCTGCAACCCCACTGGGCTAAGGAAAAATGGAAGTAAGTCTGTGAACAAGTCCTCAATTGCGATGGCCCAGTTTCTTGCTGGAAATGAAGGCACACACACACACACACACACACACACACACACACACACACACACACACACACACACACACACACACCAGATTGTGTACAGAAACCAGATGGAAAAGTGATGCGTAGGTCTGCGTAGGAAGGTGCTGAATGTGAATTAGTGTGATGCACACAGGACTTAAGACAGTACCCAATAGCATTTCTTGAATGGGGGGAAAGGAGGCACAATATTCAAAAATAAGGTGCAAATCTAATCTCATCAAGTTTAAGAAACTCTAGCTTTATAGTGCTTCGCCACGGAGGTCTTGGCAGAAAAAGCAAGAAAGTTGTTAGGCACCTTAAAAACTAGCAGTTATTGTGGCATAAACTTTTGTGCTTGACAGATTATTTCATCAGGAACATGCGCACGCGCACACACAGCAAGAAATACCAGAATCCAGAATAGGATCGTGCTGTTGGTCATTTAGCATAATGGGCCAGAGTTTGTAGTCTAGGGACCACCAAATCAACAGCCAGATCCACCGTAGCGATCCAACAACGGAACAAGCGATCTGGCAACAGAGGAAGGTAAGGCAGCCGCATGTGTGGTCTGGGTGGCAAGGGAGGGGGCCCATTGGCTGAGCCGGCCCTGGGGAGGTGGGGATGGCGTCTACCATATTCACATCCCTGCCGGCTCGGCCGTTACACAGCCTCCTCCTACAACAGGCGGAAATCCGAGGAGGCTGATGATAGGGCCTGCCCCAGTTTACACCCAGGGAAGGGGACATCCCCTTCCCTGAGTAGACCTCAGGTCTGCAGTAGCGTGGCCTGGAGTGGAATAGGATCTGGCGGGCGGCCCCGCACCGCCAGCCAGATCTCTACACAGGATTTCGCTCAAAGGGTGTTTGGCCGTGTTACCATTGTAGATGGGAACCTCCTCAAAGATTCAAAGTCTACCAAAAGCGTGAGTTGCTTCCTCAGACAGTGTAATCCTATGCACATTCACTCAGAAACAGGGCCCACATTATTCAATGGGACTTACTCCCAAGTAAGTACTGTGTATATTGTACTGTACCAAGTACTGTACTGGGTTACACTCGTATTCAAACAGGAGTGGCTGCCAGTCCTGCGACTTTTACGGTTTTCACCATGGCATTATTGCATCTTCACGCTAAGAAAAGCTGCACCTGTGTCACGGTTTGCCTGCTAAAAAGGTGTTACAGGAATAGGAGCCCTACAAGGGAAAAAGATAAAGAAGGCAACCTTAACTCAAATCTGCCTTCTCTTATGCTCAGGTAGCGCCAACAAGGCCCAGCCTAAGCTAGGCACAAACCAGGCTCACCCTTTCTCCTTTATTTGCCAGAAGAGCTGATGCTTCGCACCATAACGCACAGGAGGAGGAACCGGAAGGAGAACCTTCTTCCTGGTGAGAGCCCCACACACGGCGGGGGGGGGGAAGAGGTGTCTGAAGCGGAAGGTCTGTGGCGTCACGAGGCGCGGCCATGAAAGCGGAAGTCGGGATGTTGTTATTGGCGTTTCGAATTCGGGGTCCGCCTCGGCGCCGATAAGGGCGGCGGCTGGGAGGGAGACAGTAGGTCGGTCGGTTCCGCGGAGAGTCAGGCATGGCGGTTCCGGGAGGCGCGTGCGTGTCGTTTTGTGCGCTGCTGCTTCTGGCCGCTTTGGTGGCGCAAGGAACTGTAGCAAGCACCACCACCGCAGAACCCGAGCCGGAGCCAGAACCGGAGACCAAGGTGAGCGACGCGCGGCGCGAGACCAGCCCCGCCGGCTCCCCACCCTTCGCAGTGTCTCCTCCAGGCCGCCAGAATATCTCGGGGCAGGAGGGGAGAAGATGATCCCGCGCCTGGACTGGACAGGCCCCCTCGCAGGGGTGGTGGGAGAAGAAGGCAGGCAGGGGGGTGAGAGTGCCCCAGCCCAGGTTCCCTTTCAGAGCCACGGGGGGCACTCGGAGATCTTAGTCTCACTCCGACTCCCGTCATTCTTTTAGCCCCTGGCGTGTGTTACTTCTGGAGATCCTCAACGCCTCTCTTAAACGAAATGCAGTTAGACAGTTGTCCCTGTCTAGGGGCTTCGTGGGGGTGGGGATTTTAAGGCACAGCAGATAGAATCGGGGTTTGACTTGACCTAATCTCTTTTCGGCCTATTCTCTGTTTCTGTGTGACTTCAGGAAGTATTGATCACTTCCTCAGTCTGATGCATTGAGATGCAACAGGAGGCGTCTTCTCTTTTACGCCTGTAATTGTAAACAAGTTGTATGTAAATTCCATGACAGTTAATCGGATTTAATTTTGACTGTGTGTATTGATGGTTGCAGTGACTTTAGTTCTGTAATATAACCGGCTGATAGAACTGTTTGCCTATGTGTCCGTCTCCTAAATGGTGATTTGATGATTCATTGTCGTCGCCCCCCCCCTTGTTAAATCTTTGCTTCTGTCCTTTGATGAAATGTCACCCCAACATTAAATGTTTGTACATGTGGGAGTGGATTCGTTTTCTGGCTAGGATCAGTTGTGTATGGGTGTAGTATGATTATACCCTGGTACACAACTGAAGAGTTGATTTGGTACTGTCGTCTTAGAATATGGATGTAATGATGGATATTTTTCTTTCACTGTGTAGTAATACTGTACTGAGCAGGGAGAAGCTCAGTGGTCTGGTGTGTGTGTGTGCCTGCCTGCCTGCCTGCCTGAACCCTGCATTTCTAAGACTGATTGCATTTAATCCTGGAAAAGGGTGTAATAACTTTTACCCTATTTCTTCTGAAAGGCTTTGTAAGGTACTTAATGAGGTGTTAACTTCGCATTGAGACACTATCAAAGAACATAGCCATTGAAGGTGATCTAGTAGTTCTTCATTTTTTACACACGTGTGAATCTGACTATACTGTATTGAGCTCTATACTCTTCCATTATGATTTATTTTGATTTAAGGTTTTAGTTATATTGCCTTAATTCCCTTGAGCTGACTTTCTTATCTCCTCTTCGTTGTGTGTGAAGGTAACCGAATAATCTTCTCTCCCCTAATAAGTTGATGTACAATTCTCCCTTTTTGTTCAGAACAGACACCTGAGCTTCTTCATACAGTTGGTATATAAAATCTGCTTACATGTTTACCCTCTATACATGTTTACCCTCACAATACTCTAGTGTCTTAAGCAATAATACTTTGAAAGATTCTTTTAAAAGTTTGGTTGTGAACCTCTCCTCCTTTTTTTTTTGCTGATGCTTTTTATTAGAAGTATCTAAATTGATCAAGTGTGGTTTCATTTTTAAATCCACTTGTAAGTTATAAATGTAACTATTGTATATAGTTAAACAATATTTTCTTATTTACATGAAACACAGTTTGAGACATCTCCCCTAGATACATAAAAATTCTTACAATAAGAAAACTTTAAAGACCTCTGTGCGATTAGACTCTCTCCAATTCCTCATTCTGTATCCTGCATCCCCTGACATGTTTTTTTAAATTCTCCTCATTTCTTGCTGTTTGTCTCTTTTCTTCCTAAGAGCAAATCCATTTGTTCTAAGTTTGTTTGTTTTTTTCCAGGATTCTGAAGATGTCCGATGTAAATGCATCTGTCCCCCTTACAAAGACCATCCTGGCAAAATTTACAACAAAAATGTTACACAGAAAGACTGGTGAGCATTTGTGTACTCTATTTGCTGCAATCAAACAGAACGGATACCAGTATTCTGGCTTAACTGATTTTTGGATCCATCTCAGGATAAATGGAGACCTATAGATTAGCCTTATTTGTATCCATGGCCTTTGAATAATAATGGCTTTTGCAGTGGCTTTCAAAAGGGCAAAGCTCCCTGACAAGAAGCAGTAACTTCCCAGAGAAGGTAGTTGCCTGCTTTTCCCAGTGAATGTCTTGATGTGTAGGCTAAAGAGTGCTGAGCCAAGCAATTTGTAATTGTAGCAAATTTGTATTAGCTTAGAAACTGCAAACTCCTCTGTCTGGCTAATTGCCTCTGTGGGTGCCTTTGTCCTGTAGAAAGTGTAGATGATACAGGGGACAAATCAGTCTTAATGGGAAGATGAATAAAATGAGGATGCAAGACTGTCCAAAAAGGCCTCTAAAAGCCCCCAAATACACTGTGCTTCTACTCTTGTCACATGAAAGTCTGTGTTCACTGTAAATGAGATAATTATATCCAGGAATATTTAGTAAAATTCCATTCTGTTGAATATATGTGAGAATGGTACTATGGTACAATTCTTCTTTCTTGTTATTTAAGTCCCTTCCTGTGCTTGAAGTCAGATGTGAAAGATTGTTTCCCAGATACTGTTTAAATAGAGTTAAAGGGGCCTTGGGTATGTTGTATGGGCTTTAGAGGGGCCATGTACAAGTGGAAAAGCATTCTCACTTAAGCAAGGAGGGGGGCATGATTTCCACTGACTCCTCCCTCCATAGGCAGTGCCCACCCATCATTTGCACTACTCCCAAGGGTCTTCTGCGCACTCATGATTTTTTTAAGGCATGATGGGGCTGCAGCATGGAGAAGATGGCAGAAAAGCAGTATGGACAGTCTTGTTTGCTCATAGTTTTCTGGACCCAAGCCATAGGAGGTGGAGGAGGAGAAGAAGAAGAAGAAGCCATGCTTGTTCTATAAAAAGAGCTTACAGTTTTTCACATGATGGCGAGAGTCTGACAACATGAAGTAGGAGGAAAAACATATAACAAGTAGAACAATTACTCCTATTTTTTGTGATTAGCTAGTTGAAAGTTAACTCCTCTTTTGCCACCTCCTTCAATTTTAACACTTGTTTTGGCCAACCAAAAAATAAAAATCAGGTACTCTTTAAAAAAAAACCCCAAAGCATTCTTTACAGAGTTTAAAACGACATTCTCCGGGTAAACTGGCCAGGTTAAAAGAAGAAGAAAAAGACATATGTTTTGTTGGTCATTACTTTCAACCTTTTCAAAGGTTGCAAACAGCGAAACAGAGCAGCTATCTGCAGATTGCAGACAACCGGATGTTTCAAGATTTCAATAGCCTCTCGATTCAATTCAAGCGTTGTTTCCTTGATTTATGTAGATTATTGCATGCCCCACTCCTGAAGTCAAAATGGCATATTGTAATTAGTATTGGTATTTCTGTTGACCAGAAATTAATTGAATCTTTTGAATGTGGGTAGAACAAAGGGAGGTAACCTGGACTGAGTTGAATGTTGCAAGGCCCTGTATGCTAAATGAGGTCTCTCTTCCTGAGCATTTAACAGTCTACTCCCTTGCTGGACCATTACTATCGGGCACCACAGTTGCTATCTCTCTGCTGCAGAGGGGTGCTGATGATGGTTGGAGTGAGAAGAGAGAGGATCTGGGAGTGGAACCATCTGAGGTTCACATACAAGATGTTGTCCCAAGAGTTCCAGTGCTGGCATTTGTGATCAGATTTATTTGTGCCTCTGTTGGCAACCAGTACTTCACCAAGTAGCTAGGTTCTAGGACAGCCAATTAAATATTTAAGTAAATCATTATGTGGGTTAAATGTCAAGTATTTCTAACTCTCAAATATATTATTCATACTGATCAGCACTTTGTACATTAAGCATGCATTCTCATTGGTGAAAACGTCTTACTCTAAGCACCTCTTTCTTTCCACCCAGTGATTGTCTTCATGTTGTGTACCCAATGCCGGTTCCTGTTCCAGATGCGGAGGCATATTGTTTACGTTGTGAATGCAAATATGAAGAAAGAAGCTCTGCCACAATTAAAGTAAAAACGTCATTTGATTACTTTTTTCCAAGAAACTCAGCCAGTTAATATCTGTTGTGTATGGCTTCTGTCAAAATCTACAAGTTATGAAATAATATACAAAAACTATAAAATACAATACCACAGATTTGTATAGTGGGGCACATACAAATTCAACAAACACTTTTGGATACAAATTATACTAAACACATCATTCCTAGTCATTGGGTTGTATGCTAGCTGTTTGTGCTGAGCCTCCTTCTGTGAAAGGAAGGAGAGTTGCAGTTGCGCAAGCAGAAGGGATCCTGATCTTCCCATGAGTGCAGCTTTCATTCCATTCATGGAAGGAGCTTGCAGCCCTGGAGTACCTCCATGCAAACACTTAGGCTACCACCCATTGTGTGTATTAAACAAGTAACCCATCTGAAACAAGTAACCCATCTGAAAACTATTCTATTTCAAATTAAAGAATGCAGCTACTTAGATTTTTTTTTAAATAATTGCTCTATATTTAATATGTTAAGTAGAGTCCTTCTCTTATGTAATATAACAGGTATGTTCCTAGATACTGGTTCAGTTCTACTACTGTCTTCAGTCTTCATGGGAATTTCCTTCCTGAACAGGAAGTCTTTAGCCATCTCCCTTTTCTAACAGCCATCTTCTTTCATGTAAAATACAGCTTAGTAATGGCTATCTTCAATTCCGTAAATATAAATGTTACTTTAAAAGCTAATCTGAAAAAAAAAATCCACTTACTGTACTTTAAAAAGTATACCAGGAACATTTTATCACTGTTGTATTTGTTTTGCATACTGGTGGTATTAAGCGCATATACAGGGGGCCCCCACTATCCGCAGATCCGCTATCCGTGGATTCACTTATCCACGGATAGCGGATGGTCCTCCCCACCCCCCTACGCACGCATCCCCCCCGGGCTCTTACTTTTATCACAACAACGTTGGTTTATTCCTTAAACGCAATAAGCAGCCTTCTGCTGCTTATTACAGGCAAGTAGAGCGATACTAAGTGCTAGAGAGGCTCAGCAAGGTTAACAGAATCACTTCCTGTTCTTGCTCTTCTTGCCTGCAATAAGCAGCAGGAGACTACTTATCGCGTTTAAGGAAGAAACCAACGTTGCTGCGATAAAAGTAAGAGCCTGGGGGGGTCGCGCACACGCGTGGGGGAGGGCCCTCAGAAAACTGCAGAGGAAGTGTTTGCCCCATCTGTGGTTTTAACGTATCCGCAGGGGTCCCTGGAACGTATCCCCTGTGGGGGTCCCTGTAACGTATTCCCTGCGGATATGGGAGCCCTACTTGCTGAGGAGGAATTGGGGCCTAAATATAACACCTAAACAATTCATCTGAAAATGCTGCTAGATATTTTTCATCTGAGCAAAATGACAATGAATCTGCTTCTATTAGACATGTTTTGCCAATCAGTGCGTGCTTAGGAGGTGTATAGAACATCCAGTTATATGATGTGGAGGCTGGGAACTATCCAGTTGCACTGGATAATAATATGATATAATACATGCTAAGAGATGCCATGCTTAAAAGGGTTTGTTTTAGTATGGGCTATAAATTGAGCTTTCTTAAATCTTCTGAGAATCCTAAAAAGTCCCTCCTGCCACCTTTTGTATTCAGGTTTTGAATTATTTCATGGTTAATCCTTTTTGGAGATTATGAAGGCATGAGCATTGCATAATTGGCACATCCAGCTTTAACTAATCATTCATGTTGACCCTTGTCTTTGTTGATGTACAGTTGGCTTTAATGAATGCCTTTCAAAACATGTTGAAGTCGGGGTACATGCTCCCTTCATATGGGTATATATTGTGTTGCCATTTTTGCATTGGAGCACTCTAGTCCCATAACCTGCTTCTCTCTCTTGGTTCTCACTGATTACACTTCATTCCACCTGACACTGTTTCTTAGAGATAATTAAATGACACTTTGATGAATGACACCAATGTGAGTGGTAAATGAATTGTCCCATTGAGTTTATACCCACTTCTTCAAGGTGTACCTGTAAAATATTTTCTCTTTGCACAAGTTCAGTGTTCGAATACGTGTTTTGCAAATGTATGTGTCATATGGGTCTATAGTTCTCCAGTGAATATGCATTTGGTGGCAGGAGCTGGGTTTGCCTTGGTCAGTTGTGAAGCAGCCCCTCATTTGGATAGGACAGTCACCTTAAACTTTGTGCTAGAAGCTGGCTTTTTTCGTTGCTTGTGCACCCTGGTTTGTTGCAACTTGTCTTTTCTCTGGACAGTGTTGCTTTCTAGCACTAGCTGCTGTTTCATGCTTTTTCACGTAAGATTCACATGGATGACTGTTTAGCAAAGAAACCCAGAAATGAACAAATTCATTTTACTTGAGATGAGCATTTTTGATCCTTCTGCTTTTTCTACAGGAAGGGATTATAAGAGAATACCTTTGTTTCCCTTTCTCTTCAGTTTCTCGTGCTCAATGCAGAAGTAGCTTTCAAAAGTCCTTTTGCTTTACTAATGTAGTTCTTTGTATATGCCCAGTTTAATTTGGATACTTTGCACAAAAAGAATGCCTAAAATGGACCTACTACAGTCTCATAAACGTTTTGCTTAACTTTGCCAGCATGCATTATACCCAGTGAATGTGTTCTCAGGTGGCATAAACTGAAATACTGTCTTGTACCATGTAGGCTACCATCATCATGTATCTGTCCATCTTGGGTCTCCTCCTGCTGTACATGGTGTATCTTACCATGATAGAACCTGTCCTGAAGAGGCGCCTCTTTGGACACTCGCAGCTGATACAAAGTGATGAAGATATTGGGGTAAGTTCATGGCGTGAATAATATTGAAACTCTTTGGGTAGCATCCAGAGCTGTGCTGGTACAAGAGCACTAGCGCAAGCCAATTTTTCCTGCTTCTTTTTCACTGCACTTTTCTGAGGTCCCTGAAAACCTATTTCTGAGTGTTGTAGAACCTTCAGCTGTGGCATGAGATATGGAATGAAGGAACTTTGGGGGGGGGGGGAGATCTCCAGAAACCAGGTTGAGACACCTTCTATGGGTGGAGCTCTGATCGGATGCAGCCCCCTTGCGTTTGAAGGTTTGTAGTTGCTAAATTGCTGGTTGAATTCAGTATCTCAATATCGGAGTATTAAGAGCTCTAGGATATTCTATTATAGTAGAACAAGAGAGCTTGTACCAACTACCTGCTTATAATGATTTCATGTTAATATCTTCAGGCAAAGATGAGGAACGTAGCACAAATTTCTGGAATGTTTGTGTGGAATATGGTAGGCTGGCAAGGATTTTGAAGAGCAGCTAATGAACAGCATAAAGGATATTTTTTAAAAAACAACAAGAAGTTAAAGAGAAGCACACTTCTATTTAAAAAAAGAAAAGTTAGTAAATGTATTGACGTGAACAAAAATTCTTCCTCCATGCTAGCCTTGAAGCAGGATGCTTGCCAGAGAACTGAAATGGTTGGGCCACTGAAGTGTGAATGTAAAATGAAGCAAATTTGAAAATGAACCTCTGTGCACCTTACTGACAAATCAAGTGATTGAGGGCAGCAAACAATTTGGGAAAGTTTTATTTATTTATTTAAATGTAAAAGATAAGCCAGTTTATATAGCTGCTGGCTGCCTATGCCAGTCTAAGTAGTTACAATATATGTAAAATGTTTCTGCCTTGGGTCATTCCATGTGAAATCAACCAATGCATGAAACCTTAATGTCATGGATTTTGTTCATTTTTGGTACATTTGTTTGAAATATGGAGGAGAATTGGTGGTAAAAAAACTGTTGCAACCCTTTTTTAAAAAAGGGGGCACTGAGTTAGTAGACTTGAGGAAAGTAACTGATTGGATGGTTTCACTAAATAGTGAAATCAAACCACACATGAAAGTATGCACTTCATGCAGATTGCAGTTAGGAAAAGAGAAGCCTTGTCAGATGGAAAACAATATACTTGAAAAGAAAATTCCTCCTGAGAATTATGAAATTCCTGGTCCTAGTCATATTAAGGAGTCTGAGTATTTGGACCCTGATACAGCTTTAACAGCGCAATCCTATCAAACTTACATCACCGGTGTAACCAGTGGTGCAGGAACGGGAGACCCCAGAACGGAAAGGGGATTCAAATCCCCTCCAAAGAGGGATTTAAAGGGGATTTGAATCCCCTTTCTGTTCTGGGGCCTTCTGTTCTTGCTGCACCGGTGGTGTAAGTTGGATAGGATTGTGCTGTGTGCCACATAAATGCCTCTTTGACCTCTGCTGGTGAGTCTCCAGTGTGTAAGAAGAAAGTATTAAATAGGTCTAAGACATATTGCAAAGAAAAGATGGGGAAAATTAAAAGGACCCACAAAGAGTTATTTTTTTACTTCTGAAGATTTAGATGAGGAAGAATGTCACTGTGCTGATTCAGAAATTATTAAGCAACTAAAGGAAAGTTTTAAAACTACGATTTTGATCTGGTCCTGTAAAAGAATAGAAAGTGAATTCATTCTCTATAAAAAATCCTGTTATAAATGTTTGGATTCATTTCAGTTTACCACATAATTTTATCAATGTAAATTGTAGAAAAATGGACTTGAGGGGTTTAATTCCTTGTCACTGCCAACAAGAAAATTTAATTTTTGTATGATACCATTGAGATACCACCTTGAAATTTTGAATGATTGGCTACAAGACATACTGTATACCTTAAGTGTGATTTTTTGAAAATTTAAAAAAATCCCATTTTTCCAAATATTAAAAATAAATATTATTTGAATATTTTTGAATTTCTTGAAAATTTACAATTGTGTCATGTTTTATATCAAATGAAAGCCCTATTCTAATCGTTAAGATGTCCCATGTCTGTAGCTTTCATAGTTATCTTGTAACGCGTTTGAAAGTATGGCGACAAGTGAATTTTGGCGTTTTTAGGCAATTGTGAAAATTTAATATCTCAAACGGGAGGACAAAAAAATCTGAAAAAAATAATTTTTAAACATCTCATGGCAAGGTACAAATGTACCAAAAATGAACAAAATCCATGACATCAAGTTCCAAAATGGATTTTTCATTGATTGATTTGACATGGAATGACCCCTTTGACATCCATTTATTGACAGGTGTTATATGGTTGCAGGTTAACTACCAAGAAAGTCTCCATGTGGTACTTTTTCCCCCTCCAGTTTTTAATGCCACAACTACTATTATGGAAAATTGGTAATATGGGTTTAGTAACATACCTAATTTCTAAACTGATAACAAGTTTAGAACCTAATCATGTGGTGGCTTTTAAAATGAGTCTTCCTAAACAGCTTATTCAAGCCCCTTAGCATTTTTTATCATGTGGTGGCTTTTAAAATGAGTCTTCCTAAACAGCTTATTCAAGCCCCTTAGCATTTTTAACAGGACTTTTACGTAACTTGTACCTCAAGGTTTTATGGTGTCATTCTTATGTGGACTTTGAAAGCAATTCAAATTCTTCTGTATAGTCAGTTATTCAGTATAGATTTTATGGTAGTTTAAAGAAACCTTCAAGTCAGTTTCGGTGTCATCTTAACCTCCCTGATGGAGGAGTTATCTTTTGGAGTTAGGAGACAGTCTGCCTAAAGACAGTATGAGGATTGAGGGCTTTCTAGACTAGATTGACCTTTTAGAGACACTTGTGATTTTTTTTTAAATTTTGCAAGACATTTTGTGCCAAGAAAAGCTGAATTGTGACTTGTATACTCTAAATAAAGCTGCAATTCTGTACACACTTACGTAAGAGTAAGCCCCCTTTTGAGCACAACAGGAAAATGCAGAGTAAACTGGTGTAGGATTGTGCTGCAAGTAAGTCTTCATGCATCTGCTATTTTACATTTATTCTGTTTCTACTTGTCACAGGGAGGGACAAAATGCTCTGCTGGGCACTGTAGCCTTGTTCTCGTATCACTTGAAATCCTATTCAGCACCTGTTCTGGATTCTGAGATTTTATTAGATACTCCCTATCAAACATTTAAGCTACCTTTGCGATCTTAAGGGCTAGAAACTTGCTTTTTTATACTGTATATAAAAAACAGAAATGATAGCTGAGTTCCTCAGGTTGTATTTGATGGTAGGGTACAAAAAAACCTTTGCTTAGGATGATGATGTACAATTCTAGAATGCCCAAAGCAGACTTGCATATAGCTCCTAAAGTAGCTTGCTCGGTAAAGAAAGTTGAGTCAAGAAGAACATGTAAAGAACTAGAACTGTTTCAGCTAGAAGGGCTAGTGAATTTTGATATGTTAAACAGTTCATGATGCGGATATTTAATTTTTTTATATATCACATACATGACCTAAATCAAATCTTCAAAACATGATTGAATCTAAACCTGTTCAATATCAAATGTCACTGTTTATGGTTTGCATTCATCCACTGGTATGTTTAGAATTAGAATGGCATAAATGATGGACATAAACATGTAATTATCATTACACTGTTGCCTAAACAGCTGTATTTTTGTTTTTATTTTATTTTAAGATATTGGTACAATAGCCTTAGATATTGAATATAAACATAAGTGTGTTGGTTTTATTTGACAGCTTAGAGTGAGTACTCCAAACAACTTAACAATAGGTGTTGCTGATCAGTAAAATAGACCAACACAGAGTCTTGCTGTATTCACAATTTAAATTTCGGTACTGGGGAAAAATACACAAAGCTCTTTCTAGTCCTGTATTCAGTGAAGTGCTGCTATTATCTTGGCAAATGATTTGTATTTGCTAATGGCTGGCATTAAGCAAATATTACGTGACCTTATCTTTGGTATATTCCATGATTTAGATCTAAGGATCGGTTTGCAAAAATGCTAGACACTTCTGTAAAGGAGGGGTGTTTCACAAATTTCTGTTGATTTTCTGTTCTACCACCTTGCTGCACCGTGTTCTATTGCAAAGGGTTCCTAGGCCCTTCCAAGCAGCACAGGAAGGCCCAAGCCTGCACTGGAGGTAGTGTGGGAAAGCTCCTTTTCCCTCCTTGGAGCCATCCAGTGGTATAGACACCAGGGTGCTCTCTTCTCCATCCAGTAAGAGACAGGTTCTGTTGAGAAAAAAGACTTGGCAGGGAGTTGGATGATGAGGCACCTCTACTTCTTCTCTAGAGGTAGCCTTCCTTTTGCTTTTGTAGAGACCTGTTACAGCTTCAAGGTCTGGTTTATGGGGCATGGTACTTCACATGCAGTTTTTTGATCTAGGCCACAGAATATGAAGGTTGTGGTTGAGAGAATGTTTTGCGACAGGCACGCCTATTTTAGCAACATAAGTGCTATGTGGTGGATAGTCACTTCGATCCTCTGCAACTGTTCTCTCTCTCTCTCTCTCTCCCCCCCCCCCCCCCCAGTGCTATATGGTTATTGATGCTGGGTGGAGGAGTACTGTGAATATAGCACTATCAGATTCTTCGGGAATGGGCCTAACTTGCCATCACTTTGGCATATACCTTGAAGATAACTGTTCTGCAAATAATAATCAATTTGATTCTCGTTTTAAGGCAAGCCAGAATACTCCAAGCAATGCCTCTTTATGTTGTCAAAGTAGAATGCTCAGCAGCAAAAAGACAGTTTTAATGACTTCTTCCCTTCCATTTCAGGATCACCAGCCCTTTGCAAATGCTCATGATGTACTGGCTCGTTCTCGAAGCCGTGCTAATGTGTTGAACAAGGTGGAGTATGCTCAGCAACGTTGGAAACTCCAAGTCCAAGAACAGCGCAAATCTGTGTTTGACCGTCATGTTGTGCTCAGTTAATTGATGGGCCTCAGCAGCATTCTTGAGTTGACATTGGGAGAAAAGAAAATGACCTAAATAAAGCACTGATTTCTGCCTTCCTGTTAATGTTACTTCAGAAGGATTTTTTTTGTTCATTAGTAGCAAAGAGAGGTTGAAAATGTGAAAACACAGGGAGAAGGACAATATTAATCTTGAAAAAGCCAAAATCTAACTCTGTACACTACTTTATGGCTTTTGCTAATAAAATATAAGCAATTATCTGTGATAAATTTGACGTTGAGACAGTATTGATTATGGCTCTTAAATGCTGGTTTCACTAACATCCTATATGGGAAAAACTACAAAAGAATATGTGCAGCAGCATTTGTATTGCAAATAACTTTACATATTTAACTTTTGTAAATATTTTTCTTACTGTCTGCTGTGTATCAGATTGTATAGCTTTCACAGTACTGTATAGCTTTCACATCTAAAACTGGCTGGTTATATAAATTTTGTTGCTTGTACTGTTAGCGGACCTTTGCAAATGTAAGGTAAAGCCGAAGTGGACAGAGATTTGAAGAGCTTGACAATACTGTGTAAAGTCAGAATTGAAACTTAATGCGCTGCACATTAGGAAAAGTGTTGACCACCTATTTTGCTTGCAAAATGTACTTTGTGGTATCTACAAATATTTTACTCAAGCTTAGATTTTTGGTAGTTGATGAACGATGCACTATTTTAAAAAAAATACTTGATAATGGAATGCAAATAAATTATTCAGACTATTGTTGCCTGGGGAGTTAGCTGTGATTCTCCTTGGTCAAAGGTATGCAGTTGTGTAACCAACACATCTGCTATATCTGCTTCAGAACATAACAGTCAAATACTTGATTCCCATGAAATGAAGGATGTTTCAATGTAATCCTTCATGCGATTGAGTTCTCCAGTCAATACATTTTGTTCCTTTTTAAAGATGTTTAAAACTGTAATCTGAGAAGCTAGTTTAAGGTTCTGTGGAGCTTTGCAAGACTGGCCCTTTTTTTAGCCCAACACTCAGCTGAGAAAAATAAGTAGATTTCAATTTATGTTCGGGTTTAAAAGCCATGCTAATATTTTTTAATTTTCTTTATATTTAAAATCAATAAACACTGATTAAAAGCAACAAAATACAATAACATTAAAGGACAACATTTCACCCAAACATCCATGGGTGCAGAATCCTGTCATAAAGTTCCAGGAGCCTACTGGCTACTGAAGATGGTGTTATTACAGCAGTAGCCAGGTGCTTTTAAACATGCAAAGACAAACAAGCCACTGGCAAGAGGGAAGAATCAATTAACAGCACAAGCAGTAACACATGTCAATTGTCCTCCAATAATCCTGACTCACTACTGTCAATGTGATTCAACCCATCCCCCTCTCCTTGGGCATAGCTCTCCTTGCAGCATTACTTCCAAAATGAGTTTGTATGGAGCTATGTTCACGTTACAACACCTCTACTTTAATTCAAAGTCTTGACAGGAGCCTCTTACATTGATTTAATTTACACTAGTGTGCTATAAATCTGGTATTTTTAACCACTGAACACGTAATATGGGTGTTTTAATACATAAAACATGTCTAGGCCTATTTGGTCTTTTAAAAGCTTTAGCTGGGATCAAGGACCATATGCAAATTTGTTCATTGGTACATTCATTGGTGGTGGTACCTTCACCTCTTCATTGCATTGTCCTGTTCACCCATAAGCAGCATTCAGTCCAGTACAAGGAGCCACAAAAATTGCTGATTTTGGGATTCCATCCTTACTAGGATCATTTCCTGTTTTTGCTCAATCAAACCCCTACAGTCTTACAAGCTGCCACGTTCACGTACTACAACCTCAGAAATCTGAACTTGCTTCCACGTGTGCTTGTCTCTTGATGCTGTGCCTGAGGCAGATGATTCAGCCATTTTGTTGAAGAAAACTAGTCCAGGTCTGGTCCAGTGTTCACTGGAAACTTCATGTACATAGCCTTGAGTTCTGTAATGGAAGAAAGGCGGGATATATTTATTTATTTAAAAGATGTATATACTGCTTTTCTAAATATTCAAAGCGGTGTACAACATACAAAACAAAACACTAATACAATTAAAACCCATTTTTAAAAAAAAAATCCATAAAATTACAATTAAGATAACGGAATATATACGGAATAAAATAAAAATAGAGTTGCTATTGAAAAGAATGGCTTTGTGACCCGAGATATTGCAGCTGTGCGATCATACTCACAAAATCTCAAAGTACCAACTAAATAGGTATTCAGAGTTGGAGTGCCAAGGGGTGATCCAGAATGGACCTGTGTACCTACACAATATTGACAGCGCAATCCTGCGTAGGATGCACCAGCTGTTCTAAAGAGCTGGCCGCTGCATCCTAAGCAGGATGAGGCCCATGCCGGCAGAGCTGAGGCACACCTCCGGAGAAAGGGGCACTTATTCCTTTTTCCCGGTGTCGGCCCCAGCAGCCCCAATGGGGCTCCTCAGATGTGTGCCAGCTATTTTGCTGGCACACATCCAAGGGGGTGTGTAAGGCTGGCCAGTCATTGGATATCAGTGGAGTGGTATCCCCACCACCGTCCCGGACCTGGCCGGCCAATTACGCCCTCCCCTGCCACCTCAGCCCACCCTCCCGGTGCAGGGGCTACCTGCATCCGGCAGCGTGGTCCTTGTCTGGCAGCAGAGTGAGCGGTGCCGGCCTTGGTGCTGCTGCCACTTACTCTGCGGGTGCTGAAAATGTGCCTTACAGCACATTTATGACACCCAACACTGGCAGAGCTGTAGCTCCGTCGGCATCAGGTTATGCTGGATTGGGCTGCCCAAACTTGACACACCGTGCAATCCTGTGTAAGTCTTGCACTGGTGTAACAGTAGATCCACCAGTGTAAGTGCACTTATGCCAGTGTAACTTGTCGTACGCCGACGTACACAGGACGAACACCAGCCTAACCCCCCTCGGATGCCGCACATGCACAGTTCGGACACAGGACAGGCACCAGCGCAACTCCACCGGTGTATGGGGCATTCCGGGGGGTGCACAGACACCCCTGGAATGCCCCCAGTGCCAGCGGAGTTCCTCTGGAGTCTATCCTGCGTCCGAACTGCGCATGCGCGGTGTCTGAGGGGGGTTACGCTGGTGTTCGTCCTGTGTATTTCGGCGTACGACAAGTTACACTGGCATAAGTGCACTTACACTGGTGGATCTGCTGTTACACCGGTGCAAGAGTTACACAAGATTGAGCTGACAATACAGTATTGTTGTTTTCACTTAACCATTCTAACAGCCCACTTACACCATAGCAGCATCATTGCCTTTAGCATAGGGCATGCAGCATAATTTTGGGTTGGTTATATGTTACAGTAAATATGAAAGTTGACCTTTAATAAAAAGTCCAATTTTACTCTGTTTCCATCATTTATTTGAAGAGGTAAAAATTCACCAGGACAGCCTGGGAAATGTTTATAACTATGAAGAATTGAATTGTTTTTCAGACTCTTTTGTTTGTGTTTTATTTAACAATATTAAAGGGATTTTTGATTGTTGTAACAAATGGATTACTGTACTCCATACAAAATAGCTTGACATACTTCCTTCCCTGCAATTTTATTTAGCTACAGTCATTCTCTGTCTTCCTATATGTTATGGGTGCATCCTTGTTCATCTCCCCATGTGGATATGAAGAGCATAGGATAGCAAGGAATGGCAGTGAAGGAGAAGGGATGAATGGTGGAGAAGGATGAATGGTGGAGAATGAAGGAGAAGGGATGAATGGGTGAGGCAGTGGGAGAGATTACAATGCTATCAACTGAAATGTGGTACGGTTGAATGCTGGAAGTTGGGTTGCTATCTTAAAACCGTCCCCTTCTACCGTGGTCCTCCCGGGCTGCCCCTGGGCAGCCCAGGACAGCCACAGGATACTGCGGCCGGCCCTTTAGGCTGGCCGGGTATCCTTACACGGAATTGGGCTACCCATGGGACATAGCTGTGGTGAATATGTAAGCATTTCTACCTTGTAGGTCAGGCAATTAAGGACCTGTTATGGCTCTCGTCCTCAAAAAGAGGAGCTTGAATAACTGTTGACTAAATATGTTTTCCTCCATGGGAGTGGTCAAAGTACCTCCCTGCCTCAAAATAAGTCCTCATGCAGTAAGAAGAGCATTCTGACCACTGTTGTGTTGCAAGTGGGAACGAAAGAAGCTGTATATCCTACATTTGGAAGATCAAAGGTACAGGTACAGAACAATGACTTAACTCAAAGGTGGCAATCCTACTTTGCCTCCTTACCAGGCTAAGGGCCTCTCTACATATTGGATGCAAACATACAGTCTCAAATACTGTAAAGAGGTATATTAGAAGGTAAAGATGTTTACTTGAGAATGTTCAATGCAGGAGAGGCAGGGAAGGGATGCTTAGTTCAATTCCCACCTGCTGTTTAATCTGCTTCAAATTGCTGAGACGGCTTTTTGTACCAAGTGGTCTAGTTTTCTATTTGTAAGGTTAAACATGATTTGAACCCCTGGACATGTGGTGAATGTAAAAGAGTGCCATTCGGAGTCAAGCTTTGAGCTTGACTAGTCAATGTCAACATTTTCTCACATTTTCCACTGGCTACCTAAAATCCTAAAAATTAATAGAAAATATCTACATACACAGAGTTAGATGTTTGTTTATAGTTACTAAAATGTGCTGAGATTTTATTTACTGAACAAGTGGAAGTACTTGAGGATTTAGCAAGTTCTAAGTATTCAAATTAATTTGATAAAAATTAGCAAATTGTTGCATACATACTTGAAGGCTATAAAAAAAAGTTCTGGTCAGAAGGCTATAAAAAAGTTATGGTCAGTAGCATAACAGCCATTAAAACATTAATACAATATCTATCTCATAATTCTAATATTTGTTGGCTTTATAACTGCAGTGTGGGTAGAAGAAACTAAACCAGAAAAAAGCAGATCTAACTACTTTGCATATTGTCAATTGACTATAAATTTAGATCAGACTTTGACTCAGTCTAACAGCATGAAAACTATCCAACTCAGGCAAGAAACGGAAGGTAGAGACCAATCGCAAAGTGTTATGTTTATTTTTATTACAATTAAAACTACATTGCTTAATTTGGAGGTGGCGCTCATGATTAATAGATACCTTGTGCACTTTGTTGATTAGAAAGAGCTATTCGGTTCTAAAGGGAAAAGCTGTCCTGCAAGAATAGATATATTAGGATGTAATCCAAAAAAGAATTTTAATTAAACACCACTGAACACAGTGGGAATCCTTTTGAGTAAATATGCACAGTCTTACACAGTTAATTTTACCGAGACATTTTGCAGCACTTTCACCGTTTCCATTTCTTTATAGAAATCTCCAGTGATTGTTTTTTTGGGATTCATCTCCATATCTGTATTGGTGAGTTGCTATGGTGGAATTCAGAATTCATTTTTGTGTTATGATGATCTTGTGATTGCCTTGGGTGTTGAGAGAGGAGATACAACTTGGAGCTTAAATGAATACGTCTTTTTCCACAAAGTTCCTGGGGGGGGGGGGGGAGAGATCCTTATATTCTTCCTAGGCAGATTGTTTAATAGGGCTCAGTTTTGTGGTAGGTAGACAGTGCTGCGAATTCCTCATTGCATGTGAAGAGTTCAGCTGTTAGATTAAAATAGTGCTTCTCAGATCTTGCCCTATGTTAAATAACACTGAATAACGTTTGTTTGTTTTAATTATATAGGCAACCCATCTACTCACTCAGTATTCTTATTGCATGTTTGTTAAGTGCATTTTCTGTTTGTTTTTTAGATTTAGAATAGGTATGTTTTAGATTTTAATTGTTTGGATAACAGGGTTTGTTTTTGTTTTTGCATTATTTATGGCAATTGTGTGTGCTGAGCATCAAGGTTAGGGCAGAGTGGTGGGAGGTGACAGAAAGCTTGTTTCCCTTATTCATTCCTAAAATTTATTGATGGTCCTGACTATTATTTTTATTTTTATTTTTTTAAAAAAAATTATCCCACTTTTCTACAAAATGAAGTTCACAAAAGTGGTTTATGTCGCTAAAAATGAGTGGTTCGCGTCCACACAGGGCTCACGATCTAACAAAAGACACAAAGGAGATATTGTACCAGCAACACCCACTGGAAAAGACACCATGCTGGGGTGGTTCAGTTGCTGTCCTCCCACTAAAGCCCCACTTAAAAGGTGCCTCTTCCCAGGTATCAGAAATAGGAGGAACGTGATGATGATTCAAAACTCTACACCTTTTTCAGTACTCAAAACATGTAGTATAGTAATTCTTACAACACCCCTGTAAAGTAAATAAGTAGCAGTATTCCCCGTATTGCAGCTGACAGAGAGTGACTCCCTAAGTTCATGGCAGGAAAACATTTGAACCCACCAAGTCCTGATTTCTACCTCAAACGCTGGCCACTATACTACACTAACACTCAAAAGGATTTCTTGCTTTAAGCAATTCTCCACTCAAATCTCAGTAAAACAGATCAAGGGACGTGATCTGATCACTGTGTATATAGAATAGTATTTCAGTCTTTGCTAGTAAATTGATTCCCAATAATCCCTTTAAATGGAAGAACGCAACTGCTTATGTTGTTTGTTCTTGCAAAGAGGGGGTCTAAGAAAGGGGGGGAGTCTATATATGCTACTTGTGTTTGAGACCAGAAATAGAGATCCTGTTCTTTACTGTATACAGTTGTTGCTGCACTGGTTTCTCAGAAGGAGATACAAAGTAGGTATAAAATCTGTTACTGGAGCAGTTTCTAGTATTTACATAGAAGTTTGTGCGTGTTGCAGAGGTACTTGGTGGGTCTTTGTAGGAATCAGGATTCTGGGCTAAAGGCCTTTGGCCTGACTTTTCTTATGAGTTATGGCAAAAGATTTAATCAGGCAAAAGAGAAGGGGCACACAGCTCAATTGAGATGAAGCACATTTAAACCCCATTGACATCAATGAGAGAGTTAAGTACTGTACTTCGTAAGTTGTTTCACAAACTGCTGCTGCCCCAACAATCATAAGGGATGGGAAAAGTCAGACACAACTGCAGATACGGGGAGTGGGGAGGAAAAAGGAGTAAGTTTGTTCACACCTTGCCAACTGTCTGTGCCTCTCTAGCAACACTGGCCTTACGCTGTAAGTAAGAACCCCAGCTGTAGGGCAAAAGGAAAGACTTTAGCGACTAACAAATATCTTGTGCATATGATTTAAGACGTTTGCTTTGCCTGTAGAACATGGTATTTAAATAGGGCATCACCACAGTCATCCGTCTCCCCCGCATTTCCGTAATATCATTGGCACACTAAAAATACTGACAGTAACACCCAGCCTATTAAGTACAGTCTATGAATCACTACACTGATGTACAATTCTGCATTTCTAGTTCTATACCTGAAGCACAGCATCTAGCAAGATGTCCTGTAATGCCATGGAGAAGCTGCCGCTGTTTGGTGACTCCTACGTTGGACAGATGTCTAGGCTTTGCTCTAGGGACCCTCTTGCCATGTTTCACTTGTACCCAGAGACCCCAAACCAGTTTACTGGCCCTGAAGAGTTGCCTCTGCTTCCACTGATGTCGGAACAGCTGGCTGCTGAGAATTTCTATAGTGACCCTTGCAGTTTCCAATTTCAAGTCCCCTGTGGAAATTTTGGCAGATGTGAGTACTCTTGTGGTCCAGCATTTATCAGAAAAAGAAATGAAAGGGAGAGGCAGAGGGTGAAGTGCGTCAATGAAGGATATGCCAAACTGAGACATCACCTACCTGCCGAATACTTGGAAAAACGACTCAGCAAAGTCGAAACACTCCGCGCTGCAATTAAATACATAAGATTTCTTCAGTCTGTGCTGTACAGTGATTCAGAAGAGAATAGCAGGGAAGCTCACCAGACTTCCCAAGAGAACTCTCAAAGTGATACAGTTCCAAGGACTCCTTAGTCTGCTCCAGAACAAATACAATCATTTCTGGGAATTCAAGAGCTGTCCTGCCAGTGGGGATTCAAAGATGCTTATGAGACTGACCTTGCGACACCATATCTTAGTTTCACTTCCTGCTGTTTCAATAAACCAAGATGAATTCTGTTGGAATGTCTGGATGTTCTGAATGATTGAATAGGCTGCAATCGTTGCAAAGATTTTTAAACATGATAAATTGAATGTGTACAATTTTTTCTAAAAAAAAATTCTTTTAAAAGAAAATAATAATGTATTTGTCATCTCAAGCTGCATATTTTAATAAAGGAATCAAAAGCGCCTGCTCTTTCCCCCCTGAGAATGGTAAGAGTTCTCTTTACTGACACATACTTGCATTGACTATGTCAGTCAACTACCTGTGGCCAATCTTGCCCACCTCTAATAATGTCTTCAGACATTGGCTGACTGGACTATTATTATATATCGATAATTAATTATGGAAACCCCTCTGGAACTGTTCTTAAATTTATGAGAATCTTGAGTTTTCGTTTCGTTCTTTTTTTTAAAACGAATTGTATTATCTGTGCAAGGGGTGGGTATGAGTCCTGAGAAATGTTTCCAAATGAACTGGCAAGGCAGAGATCCAAAAGGTATCTCATCTGTGACACTCCATCACTCTTGTGGGATTGGGGTCTCTGGACTCTCTCTCTCTCTCTCTCTCTCTCTCTCTGTGTGTGTGTGTGTGTGTGTGTGTGTGTGTGTGTGTGTGTGTGTGTGTGTGTGTGTGTTCAGCAACAGTAATGCT
The DNA here is from genome assembly GCA_026170595.1 of Plestiodon gilberti rubricaudatus. NCBI lineage: Eukaryota > Metazoa > Chordata > Lepidosauria > Squamata > Scincidae > Plestiodon > Plestiodon gilberti. The sequence goes on along the minus strand of JANXHW010000001.1, from coordinate 230,345,607 downwards.
GTGGATGATGTGGACAGTTCATTTTAAAAAGAGGGTGCTCCGTTAGCCCTCTGAATTGGCAATTAATTGATAAATAACAAATTGGCACAACTGATAGGGGCACTTATTTGAATCTGGAAATCTGGGCCCAGGAGGCAGCAACTTGGATATGGCAGTAGCTTGAGCATGGTTGCAAAATCCCACTTCAACTTGGTTCACTCTACTTACTATATAAGGTTTATCAATACTTATTTTGCCACATTTTGAAGACATTTCTACAGAGTAGAAACTAAAACAATGAAGGAAGAAAGCATTGTTTGACAGACACTAGTATTGTGCTGGCTGTTCTATATATTTAATATTCCCCTGGAAAAGGGCTGTATCACACAAACCTCATTAGTTCTGTTAGAATGTCTGAATTGCAGTCCACGCTATAGGTAATTAACCTTTATTGGCATATTAAAAAGAGAACTTGCTATAGGTAAGAGGGGCTATTACCTTCTCTTTAGAACTGAAACGTGGCTTTAGAACTGAAACGTGCATGCCTCAGAAAACAGTGATTGCTGATGTTCACTCTCCTCTGTGTGTGTGTCTGTGTGTTCCTTTGCTTGGCTTGCCAGATGTAACTTCCTGTTAGCAGTAGCTCCAAGGTAACCTACAGCGCTTAGTAACAAAAAACATTAGCCTCTAATAACTCTCTTCAGTGGCAGAGGCAGTATTCCCAAAGTGAAGCCAATTCAAAGCTCTTTGCATTTAGCACTGGCATTTGGTAAGTTTGTTTGCTTACATGTATACAGTCTTCAACTTTCAGAGGAATTCCCTCCAAATTCAACTGAACTGTTCCGTGCTGTTTATCTGTTATCTCCGCCTTCTTTAGTTGCATTCACCTGCTGTTAAGTCTGTCCTGCAAGCGAATGAAGGCTTTGAAATACAGAAGATGTCATTCTGATTACTAGTTTCCTGACAACTGTTGAGGCAAAATGAACCTACCTGAGGGATGTAGGATTAACTATAGAACATAGTCCTGCAGTTCTTTTTATTATTTCAAGCCTGTCAATGGATTAAATAATGTTAATCAATTGCTTTTAAACTGATCAATTAATCCACTTGTTGCCATTCCTTGTTAGAAATCAACACTTTAATATTTGTTTTCTTTATTATTGGTAATATGAACATGTATTTAAATTTAGTTTCACTTCCTTCAGTGTCTCCAGAGGGCATCTATATTTAGATGTTTGGCATCTGCCAATTCATTTTAATGTAATTGATTAAACACATGGAAGACAGATGATTAATCAGTTAGAATTCTTTAACTGGTTGATAGGCTTAGGATGCAATCCTAAGCACGCTTCGTGGGGAGTAAACCCCATTGAAGACAGTGAGATGTACTTCTGAGGTAAATATCCATAGGATCGTGCTATAAGTTAGATGGAGGACAGGAAGTTAGTGGAGGACGGGAAGTTAGTGGAGGACAGGAAGGCCTGGCGGGATATGGTTCATGGGATCACGAAGGATCGGACACGACTTAACGACTGAACAACAACAACAAATAAGTTAGATGAAAATACTAGAGAGAAGCAGGTATAACATGTGTCAGGCTTAGGATGCAATCCTAAGCACGCTTCGTGGGGAGTAAACCCCACTGAAGACAGTGAGATGTACTTCTGAGGTAAATATCCATAGGATCGTGCTATAAGTTAGATGGAGGACAGGAAGTTAGTGGAGGACGGGAAGTTAGTGGAGGACAGGAAGGCCTGGCGGGATATGGTTCATGGGATCACGAAGGGTCGGACACGACTTAACGACTGAACAACAACAACAAATAAGTTAGATGAAAATACTAGAGAGAAGCAGGTATAACATGTGTCAGTTAAGTGTTTCCCTTGTGACTAATAGCAGCTTCAAGGGGGGCACTTTGGATCAGAGCCACAGTGTTGAGAGAAAGGTTCCCCCCACCATACCATGGCTCCAATCAAAATCCAAACACACACAGTATAGCTGCTTTTCCTTTCTTGAAAAAGATGTGATGCAGGAGCTTTGCATTTGAAGCTCCCATCTAGGCTGGCAGCACTATATGCTGGAAGGCCTTTCCAGGTGATCTAACATCATGATAATTGTGCCGTTTCCAGATTTCTTCTCCCAAGAGACTACTACTGTTGCGGGTGATTCTCATCTCCCAGCCAACGTATTCAATATTATGTCACCAAAACGTATTATATTAGTATGTTATTTAATGATTTAAAGAAAAGCAATGAAATAACCCTGAATTTATCAAAAGGGCACTCACGTAACCTGTCATCTGGTTTGTAATCCTGACAGACAGAATCAACTCAAACTGTGTAAGTCTTTGAAGCGATGCAAGATCTTTTTGTCAGTGTGTCTGCTAAATCTTCGAATGCCTGGAGTCTGCTGTCACATTGCAAACCTTATTTTGACAGGCAAGGAACAGTTATCTCTTCAAATGCCATGTCTGACAATTTCCTTGTTTTGAGAAGTCTATCACTAGTGCAAGAGAATGCTGAATGGATCAAAATATTTTTTTCAGTCATACATCACTGTATTATTGGAATGTTTTCTTTCCAAGCCTACTGAAGCAACTTGAGATTTACATGAGGTACTTTCAGGGCACGTCCTGAATGGCAGCTGCCTACATTTCTGACTAAGCACTGTAATGCACAACCAGGAGAAAGTTGGGCATGCAGCACATTGACAGCAGGAAACTGACCATGCAGGCTGCACCACCCTGTGCCAATAGCCCTGGTATTGAGTGCACCTGCTGAATTGCTTTGTAATGCAGTTATTAAAGGAAAAGGTGACCTGCCAGGAAAGAAAAGTTGGCCAGCTCTTGTAGTGCTCTGGTGTTAGCAGTGAGAGAGGGGGAGTGCTGTGGGGGAGTGGTGGTGGTGGTCCAGCCCAGATCAAAAAAAGGTTAAATGTGAAACCAATCATGAAGTCACAAGCACACACAACCCTAAATACTGTACTTAAGGAAACCCTGTAATGCAAACAGATATACAGGTGGGCCCCCATATCCGCTGGGGATATGTTCCAGGCCCCTCCGTGGATACTTGAAACCGTGGATAAGAGCGAACACCCCCTCCATGGTTTCCTGAGAGCCCCCCCATCCTGCCTCCCCTGCAGGCAGGCATGCTTGCCCCCCAGCTCTTATTTTTCTTTCAGTAAGCTTTGTTTTTTCCTTAAAACAAACAGAGAAGCAGCCTCCATTGCAGGCAAGTAGAACGAGACTAAGTCCTAGAGAGGCTCTGCAAGGTTTCTTTTAAACCTTGCAGAGCCTCTCTAGTATTTAGTCTCATTCTACTTGCCTTTAATAAACAGCCAGAGGCTGCTTCTCTTGTTTCTTTAAGGAAGAAACAAAGCTTACTGGGAAAAAGTAAAAGCCTGGGGGGATAGCCGTGGATAGCGAATCAGTGGATATGGGGGGCCCACCTGTAGTGTCACAGCTGATACCAGTGGTGATGTCTTGCTTTGAAAAAAAATGTGGGCTCAGGGCTCTTTAACTGCAAGCCTGGACAGGAACAACCATTTGCTATGGGGGCACAACAACAAGCCCACACACAGTGCTGCTCATTCACTCTTTGTTTAGTCCTTTCAATCTTGGGCAGCACAGAAAGATCCAAACGGCTTTTCATAAATTTGCAATTGTGTGAAGTCGGACCAAAAAATGCATTTCCTCCCCTACTTTGTGCAGCAGGTATGAGTTTCAAATGCAATCCATGTCACTTGGGACAAAGAGATTGAGATCCTGATTCTAAATTGTTGCCATTTAACTGCAGGTGAGAGACAAAATCCCCCCCCCCAAACTATAAATTGGAGCAATTATAGCACGTAGTGTTAAAACTTGGAATCATGTTTTCTCTCTGTGAAATGCCTGATTTACCATCTTGTTTTGTAGGTGAATTGTTCTGAAGGAATGGATAACTGTATATGGTCATCTTTCCCATACCCCAGTCACTGCTGGGCACGGCCAACACAAGCCAAACCTTTATTTAGATGCTTCCTATGTAATCCCAGTTCCACCTGCAGCAGTTCCTTCTTAGCACCTCCTACCTCTGTTTCTAGATCACTCATCACAAGGTACAATCAGAAATGTCTTCTGGGGTTCAAAATTAGCAGGAATGGGTATATAGTTGCTGGGCAGTTCACAGTCATCCTGTGATGGAGACTGGTGAATTTTTTGGGGGGATTTGTGAAGTGAACTGGGGTATTGCTTATGTGAAAACAGTGAGAAAGCAGGGTGATTCTTCTGATACAGTATTTTCCATCTGGATGAAGGTTCTTGCCCTTGTAAACTGGTTCTCACCCACGTCATGCAATGGTTCCCAAACTGGGAGGTGCGGCTCCCAGGGGAACTACGGAAACCAACCAGGGGAGCTGCGAAGTGCAACAGAATCCTCTTGGAAAACAGTGCAATGCCAATTGGCAGGCATCAACATAATGTAACAGGGAGCCATGGCCAGTGGTCGCCAATGGTCAAGGGAGCCGCAGGTCAAAAACATTTGGGAACCACAGCATGTCATGTATAGATAATTTCTACTTTTTACATTAATGTATTTCATTGTATTCAAAGGTGCTTCTGTCTTGGCCACGGCACCCATTTTCCTGATCCAGTAAAGAATTTGGAGGGTCTGTTGGACATTCCTAAGGTTCCTGTTCTGGCAAGAAGGGAAGCAGATGGCTATTATTACCTTGGCACAATAATAAAGGCGATAGAGGCAAGTTGCTATATCCTCTTCTCAAATGCATACGTGGATGTTATTAAATCCATTCAGTAACACCTTTTATAAATGGCTTTGGGAAGAACTGAGCCATTTGGAAAGCACAGTGATCCAGGTGAATGTGTCAACCACAGGAATTTGTGCACAGAATTACACAAATCCAGTTGATTAATAAATTTATACAGGGCAGAGGTGATGGCCTTTGGGATTCATACTTAGTAATGGCGTAATTGCTAATTGTTTATAACAATAGGCACTCAGGACCGAACTAGATGCACCAAATGTAATAGTTCTGTGACTGTAACTCTCAGTGTTGTTTTTTGTTTTAAAAAGCAGCCCTGGGGAAAGGGAGTCCAATTTTGAATCAGCACCATCCATGGTGCAGGGGAGGGGGGTTATAACTGTTTCCCCCATGCTATGTCCCCAATTCAAATTATCCTCAAAGGTTAGGTACAGGCACAAAAATGGTCATGTAAGTTTTTCATTCTATGGTAGTTAATAGCTTGAGAGGGGTGGGATTTAGTGCACGTATGGGCACAAAGGGTTAAACATCCCTTCCTCATTGAAATTAAGCCCCTGTAGCTGCTTTTTGACAAAGAAGGTGGTGTTGGAAATTCTAATCATGGAATCTCAATGTCATGTTTACAGCACTGCACTGTGCATTTGTGCCTAGGACTGCAGCATTTGACCCTCAGTGTGGAGAAACAGAACTAACACTATAAGTACTCCTAAAGAATAATTGTGCATGTGTTATGGTGCAATCCTGTGTGGAATAGTGCTGGGGAGCGTGCGCTCCCCCTACGCAGGGTGTCACAAAAGTGCCGTAAGGCACTTACATGACACCCTGAGAGCAAGCAGCGCCAGCACTGCGGCCGGCGCTGCTTGCCCTGCCATCTCCTCGGCCTTGCGCCGGCCGCCATAGGTAAGCCCAGGCGGGCAGGGAGAGCGGCTTCCTATTGGCCACCCAGGGCCTGGAGGGGACAGGGATACTGGGGGCCGAGATCCCTGGTATCCAACCTCCAGGCCACAGATATGCCGACACGGTCAGTGTTACTGTGCGTGAGCTCTAGAGCTTGTGCACATGCGGGTAAGCCCACTGGGCCTGCCGCCGCCGACACCGGGGGAAGGGGACAATCATCCCCTTCTCCCGAGTTGTTCCCGGAAATCAATAGGATATGGCGGCCGGCCCTTTAGGCTGGCCGCCGTATCCTACACAGGATTGGGCTGTTAGTCTGCTTCTCGAAATAGTGCTTCTCTTACCATCCTCGAAGTATAGAAATCATTTGCAACTTCTCATGGTGATTTCTACACTTTTGTGGGAGTCATGTCTTCCTATTGCCCTGACTCTAGTATTGAGACCTTCAACCCAAATATCTGCTTCAGGGCTACATCCATTTTGGGCGACAGCAAATCATTTCATATGCGAGACACTGCTAGTCAGTTGCCTCTTTTCCTTTTCTATTTGCTTGATGGATAATGAGGAACCCTATATCTAGCCATAGAATACAGAGTAGCCCCAATGAAGATGCTAATACACACCAACCTGGGAGTAAATCCCATTGAACTCAGTGGGGTTTACTTCTGAGTAGACATGAATAGGTTTGCACTGTTAGACATTTATTTGAGAATTGTACCAGTAGTCGTGCTTTCATTAGTCTTATGGCCATATTGGTTGCTCTGTCTTAAATGTCTAAATTGCATTTAATTTGTTCAGAGCTTGAGAGAAAATGGCTCCTACTAAGAATTCAGGCTCTTTCCATCTTGCTGGAACAAGTTGCTTTGTTTTTACTCTGATGCCAGGTGTCACTGGGGATTTGTACTATTTGGGTACAGCATCCTATCAGCTATTGTGAGTAAACTGATATTTATCAGTATTGCTGGAAATGTGTTAGAATGTTTATATGTATACTTGACCGTTTTAGTTCTCTGTACTCAGGATAACCAGCTTCAATTCAGTAGGTTGTTAGCACTTGAAACTCTAAAAACAAAACTATGTGCTCTCTTTGAAAAGGAAAGAAGAGGTTGGGTTGTTTGCTTGGGCAAAATCTCCAAAAGCCTGACAAGTCTGAAATGCCTGATTAGGAGCGACTCTGGAATGAATCCAGAATGTGTTTGCAGGCTATGACTGCCATCTCTATGTACAGTGCAGCATGTGAAATCATACTGATGTATGTGCACATAAATCAGACAAAAGAAAATATTTCTTTACCCAGCGTGTAATTGGTTTGTGGAACTCCTTGCCCCAGGAGGTGGAGATGGCACCTGGCCTGGATGCCTTTAAAAGGGGAGTGGACAGATTTATGGAGGAAAAGTCCATCACAGCTTACAAGCCATGATGGGGATAAGCAACCTCCTGGTTGTAGGAGTAGGTTTTCTTTGTGCCAGGTGCAAGGGTGTGGCGACAGGATACAAGTATCTTGTTGTCTCTTGTGCTCCCTGAGGCATCTGGTGGGGCCACTGTGTGATACAGGAAGCTGGACTAGATGGGCCTTTGGTCTGATCCAGCAGGGCTCTTCTTATGTTCTTATCACTTCCACTTTGAAATTTGCAGGGAAGGCTGTACTCTGCATAAGAATAGTCCCACCAAAGTCCCATCTAGTCCAGCATCCTGTTTCCCCCAGTGGCCAACCAGATGCCTCTGGGAAGCCTGCAGACAGAAGAGAGAGGCAGACTTCTCCACTGCCGTTCAGAGGCACACTTGCTTGGAACCTGGAGACAGCATTGGCTGGTCCTCTGTGAATTTGCTGAATCCCTTTTTAAAGGCATCTAAGCGAGTGGCCCTCACCACATCTTGTGGCAGTGAATTCCATAAATTAACTATGTAGAGAAGTACTTCCTTTTGTACTTCCAGTCAGTTTCACTGGATGTGCCTTGGTTCTAGCATTGTAAGGGGGGAGAACCCTCTCCCCACTTTCTCTGCAACATGCATAATGTTAAAGCCTCAAATTTAGCTTGTCCCCCTTTAGCTGCCTTTTTTACATGAAAAATCCCCAAATATTTTAGCCTTTCCACATAAAGGTGCTCCTGCCCTTTGATCATTTTGGTTGCCTTTTTCAGCTCTACAACCGTACACAGTATTTTAAATGTAACTGTACCATGTAGTTGTGCATTACAATGTTAGCCGTGTTGTTTTCAAGCCCTTTTCTAATGATCCCTAGCATAGAATTTGTCTTTACAGCTGCTACATAGAAGGTTGATGTTTTCATTGATCTGGCCTTTATATTCTGCTCTGTGTACTCTCGCACAAAAAAAAAGGGAAATAAGAAACCAACTCAATCTGTGCTGAAGAAACTCAAATTTTGCACTCCAGAATAAATTATGCAAATTATACAGATGTGTTTAGTTTGCATAATTTGTAATAATCCTAAACACACTTGCTAGCATGCAATTCCAAACATGCATAGCATCAATCTATTAAATTTGAGTTTTCATAGAATGGCACCTTATTTCAACTGCATGTGTGTCCAACTTCTGAGATTGCTTAGAAAATTGATAACAGCACCATTCAAGGTAGTGATAGAGCAGGCGGGACTGAACTGCTGATGATCTGACAGGGCTGATTTCTGCAACCAACCAGCCAGATGAACCTAACATGAAATGGGTACTGTATGCATTGACCCAAGCTTGATCCAGGAGCAGCAATGTTGCTTCCACACCTGTATGACCCTAGCTAAAAGCTGTTAAGAACAACAGCGCAAGGACGGTGTAGCAGAAGGAAGTGCCATATCTGATCCGAGCCCCCCCCCCCCATACATCTGCAAACGTTTTCATGATTTCATGTTATAGATAGCTCGTAGCTAACTCTTCTGTGCAATGATTCTAAGCATACAATATTAGAGTGACCATCCGGCAGTTACCTGGTTTCTTGAAGTCACCAATTTAATGTAGATATTTGCTGTGGTCAGTTAGATGGACCTTGATTTATTCAGACTGGTATGCATTCTGATCCAGAGTTCTCCATCAGCTCAAATGTTATACAGGGCTTTTGTGGTGTGTCCTGGCCTTCCCAGCAGTTTCAGAAGAGCAAGATGATGTGCATGGGTAGTGCTACCCCTCCATTAAAATGAATGGAGGAGCCATTATAGACTGGCAAACTTATACCTAGTCACTAGAATTCCTGTAGTTGTCAGCAACGTTTGTAGTATAGTCAAATATGCATTATCTTCTCAACCGCATCACTTGAGGTTGTTTAAAACTGTCTCTGCAGTCTGTTTTCCTCATGAATGCAGCTGGAATTCCTCTTTGGGAGTCCTTAATTTTGGCCATGGTCTAAAGCTGTCACAGGAAGGACCGATTATGCCACCAACATCTAGGGTTTTAATTTTGCTCTTTGTTTATGGCAACAGGGTGAAAAAAGAACATTCCTTGTACAATTTGATGAAGGGGACACAACATGTGTGCAAAAAACCACCAGCAGTGATATTCTTGAGTATGTGAATGGCATGAGACATTCTATTCTGCCAGGTGACAAAGTATTGGCACCCTGGAAACTGGAGCAGAAGAGATATGGTCCAGGCACAGTCATCCGAGGCCTCGAGACCAGGGACCCCCTGAGAGGTAAAAACCCAATTGCTTTGCAACATTTGTCCATGACATGAGTGTAATATAGCCCTCAAGATACCCAGTACAGTCTGTTCCTCTGGGTTTAATGTTTATTTTCTATATTTGTTGTGAATCTGGTGAAAACATATTGCTTATATCCAAATCTGTGAATGAAATAGGTTTCAAAACTGCTGAATGAAATCAGTAATGTTAATAAGCATTGGATCAGCCCAAGTGCTTCCTAGATTGGACTGTAGAGAGCATTCTCTGGGGCTAGGTAATCAGGATGTCTAAGTTTACATCAGAGTGAATGCCTCTCTAAACATAACATTTATATTTTTTCCTCAGTCAAAGAAGAAGAAGAAATTACAGTCAGCTTTTGGAATGGCAAGAAAGCCAAAATCCCATTCGGTGTAGCCTTGTGGATTCCACCTATGCAATGGCAGAGGATTGTGGATATGATCCATATGCCTCTCACTAGCAGAAAAAAGTTAGGACAGCTTCACAGAGCAAACTACCACACTTGTTCTTGTGGGCCATTAGCAGCCCCCCTTTATACATGCACTTTAGCTGGGCTCCACAGGCCCCATTGCTCTTTTGCCTGTACTGGGCCTAATGTCTTTCAGCACACATGTTCTTTGCTTGCACACCCACGATGCTGCTGCTGCTGCTGCTGCTGCCGCCTTAAACCCATTGGCTGGTGGCAGCAGCCCTCTTTAGCTGAATTGCCACAGGGAGGCACTCAAGACGAAGAGGTCAGCAGCAAGGCAAACACCCAGTTCTTGGCAGTAGAAGGTCCTCTGCTAGAATCAGCTGCTGCCTTGCGCAGCTCTCCATCTTCCTCAGAGCCCCCACATGGTGGAGAAACATGTCTGCCCAAGAGTGCAATGGTAGATCATGCAGTGAACACAGATGCTAGCCTTTTTGATAAACCCAAGCTGCAAGAGGTCAAGAGGCCAGCTTGGAAATACTGGAAGAGAAGCCACCCCAGCTCCTATTATACACGCCAAGGTATACAACATTTCCCTTGATTATTTTTGCAGGAAGATAATTCATGCCACTCCAACATCATCTTCTTTGTAAAATTCAATCCTGCTATTCAGGTCAGTCAGTAGCGGCTCACCCACCTGGAAATATCCAAACACCACAACTTTGTCCTAATAAAAAGACATTACTAACACATTCTCAGAAATGTTGATTTTTGTCCTTTACTGGCAAGAAAGTGTGAACTAGAGGCTTTGGGGCCCAATCCTATCCAACTTTCCGGAGCCAATGCAGCCTCATTGTAGCCCCAAGATAAGGGAACAAACGTTCCTTTACCTTGACGAGGCCTCTGACTGCCCCCCATTGCAGGATGCAGTGCACACCTCATTGGCATAGCTGCAGCAGTTCTGAAACATTTGGAACCTTAGTTTCACAGCAGAAATATGCATGCTTAAATATAACCCCATATCATGGAGGGCTATTCAGGAAGAAGATGTAATAGCACTACCTCAATTCAACCACTTTTCTATGAAATTTCTTTTTAGCAATTTTGTACAGTCTACCTATTGCTAAGAACTGCCATTGTATCACATGGAATCTACTTCAGCAGTGTTAGGATGCCATTTTAGTCACAGCAACAATCCTCATTGGTCAAGACTCTACTACCCCCCCCCCCCCCCGCATTTTCTTACTCAAGGCCAAAGCGATTGGTTAAACCTGTGGTGGTGCACCAGTTCTAGTTGGACATGGCTTGCAATGCAACACCACCGGTTATGTGCACTCTACTAGAGGAAGGAATTTCAAACGACAAAAGCCTAGAACAAGCATGAGAGAGAGAGAGAGAGAGAGAGAGAGGTTTGAGTATCTCACCTTTAGATGTACAACAGGCATAGCAGCAATTGGAGGTTGCATAGCCAACTGAGGCAAAAGACATGCTGAAGCTAGGCAATGCTATGTAATCACAACTTGATGAGCTTTTTTTTTTTACATCCTGCTGTTGTGGGTGCTAAGACTATGCTAGTTTTCTTTCTTGGTTTGTCTGATGAAACAACTCCTTTTGCAGTATACCTTCCCTCCAGTCTGCCAAAGCTACATAAAAAGAAAACCTACTATTGAGTAACTCAGGATTTTTCAGGAGCCCAGTCACCCCAAAAGTAAAGTTCTACTTGTATCTACTTCAGTATCTGTGGTAGCATGCAGTCAAGGAAGCAATTTTACCGCTTGGCATAGCTACCATTAATAAACTATTCAACTATTACTATTGAGATACGAGGTCATACCTGTTCCAGTTGTATTGACTGCCAGTCTGCTTCTGGGTGCAATTCAAGGGGCTGGTCACGACCTTTAAAACCCTGAACTGTTGGGACTAAAATACATGGAAAGTCTACCATGTATAGAATCTACCTGTGCCTTGAGATAATCTGTAGAGGCCCTTTTGCCTATCCCTTGGCTGTCAGATGGCCTTCTCAGTGATGGCTCCCTCCCTGTGGAACGCCCTTCCATGGGCAATTCACTGTGGTCGCTCCCTTAGGAAGCAGTTAAAGACCCTTTTGTTTTATCAAACTGCCCCTGATTGTTATAAAACAAACATTGTATTAATTTCGTGTGTCTGTGTGTGTATGTTATAAAACAAACATTGTATTAATTTCGTGTGTCTGTGTGTGTATGTTATAAAACAAACATTGTATTAATTTCGTGTGTGTGTGTGTGTGTGTGTGTGTGTGTGTGTGTGTGTGTGTAAAAATGAATAAATAAAATAGTCACTTCAGGAAAGAGGCAGGCTACAAGTCTTAACACAAACAATTTCTCTACCTACCCCAGGTGAGGCCCTTGGCACCACTTCCTAGCCTGTAGCAGGAAGTGAAGAAAATGGAGCTCAGTCATGGGCCAGAAACAATAACTGTCCATTGCCTGTGGGTAGGAATTATAACAGAAACCATAGAATACTGTAATGTGGGGTTATGTACAGTCTGGGACCCAAGTTGCTATTTTATACTTTCACCCTGCCTACAAATTAAAATGATACTAGTATCTACAGGAACCAACATTTTGAGCAGCAGTTGCAGACTGGAAAGGATCGATACCAAAGCAGTTTCCTCCAAGGATATGTCTCCAGCCCTATACTGAGCAACCAGACTGCCATGTTTGAATCTATAGAACAGTCTCCTCAGAGGCAGTCTACTGTGAAAAAAGTCTTGGGGAGGGTAGTGAACATAGGATACCAGGCTGCACCTTACAGTCATTTTGCTTGCTCCCAAGTACTCGGGACAGCAAATCTGCTGTTCTATTTAATGTTGTGGATGTACATATTGCATGGAGTTGTCATTTAAAATAATGCTGTCTTACCAATAATAGTTCAAGTTCAGTACATAGTGAGTATTTATAACTGTTTTAAACAAACTTACTGTTTCTGTAGCTGCAACACTGCATGTCCTACAGGATGTAGCCACAGGGCAAGTGCAAGGGGCTTTAAGTCATGTCATTGGCCCTAGTGTGCTTACTTTGTGTGCATGGTGGGGAGAAGAGATCTGGACCGAGACCATGGTAGACGGTAGTGTTAAAGCTCTTCTACCAGGGTCCAGCATATAGTTGAGGTGAAAGATAGCTGTGCCCCATTTCAGTAAACTGGTATATTAAAGTAACCCTTTCTCAACTTTGGAACCAACCAAGTCACACAACCAGAGCAAGGGGAAGGGTGTAGCGTTTCCCCAGACCCGATGTTCCCATATTGCTGGTGTGACCTATTACGTGATTTGGGGTCATACTGACACAAATCGGATGTGGCCATTTTACTGTACCTGAAGCTTTGTAGCAAAATTATAACCAAGAACAAAAACAAAAAAAGACACCCCTCTTCTGGTTCATTCAGCCTTTACTGCAACATTAATAGATCCTTTGCCAAAGCAAAATGAGACACACAACTTTTAAAAATTGCACTTTTAAGTTTATTGCTTACAAGGGACTGCATAAAATGATGATCACATGATTCAAGTTAAGGCAGATTTGAACTACAGACTAGTTGTTTCAGACTACAACAGTCTAATATAGAGAGGACGAAACCACCTCAAAAATAGTAAAGTGCTCAAATTGCATAGTTTCTCCACCCAAATGTCATTTCTCCACCAAAATGTCATATATTAAGACACATAAAATGTTGTTACCTTAATTAAGACAGGAACGCTCAAAGTCAAAAGTCAAGTTTACACTTTCTCCTGGCTGAACCTTTACCAGATGCGTTTGCTTGATTTGATCTTCATGTGAAAATGCCGATACAGCATAGGTACCTGGGGAAACTTCAAAGCAGATGTCCTGCGTACAACCCCCCCAAACACACACATTTGTTTGTCCTCCGAATGGAAAAAATCTTGACATACTATATACATGCTCCACATGTAAGCTGAAGCTGTGTTTTAAAAGAGATTTATATGAACACAAAGATGGAGTTTAAAAAGTAAAACACACTATCAAGAGACTTCTACTTAGCACTGATATAGTGTTTGGGCAAAGCACTTGACATGTACTATGTTGATGTCAGATTACTATCAGTGCTAGTAGGAGCTTGCTTCTTGCTCCAGTTCTAACTCTTGTGCCTTCAAACAAGTCTGACAGATTTCAGTTGGACTTGCTTCTAGGAAAGAATGCTTTAGATCAGGGGTTCTCAACCTTTAGAGGCCCGGGTACCCCCTATCACAGTCCAATTTTCTGAAGTACCCCCTGCTAATTAACTGGATCAATCAATTAGGTAATTAGTCATTAAATAAAAAGTACTAACACAATTTTAAATGTAAAAAAATGTCTTAACTCTGTGAGTGTGTGTGTGACACACACACACACACACACACAAATCTCTTTTTCTCCATCACACTTCCCAAAAATCAGCTTCTCCCTCCCCCACCCCACCAAAGTACATTTTCCAAAGTACAAAAAAGCCCAAAACCAAAATCAGAGAGACAGAAGGGCTCCAAAAATAATTACAATTTAAAATCCATGTTAATTAACACTTAATTAGCTATTGTTGGGGCAGGTAAGAGGCAGGGCTTGGCGTACCCCCAACAAGAGGTCCGTGTACCCCTAGGGGCACCCGTACCACAGGTTGAGAACCCCTGTTTTAATTACAGAATCAAGCAATTATGCAACTTAGACCAAATTTTTATGACTTGCAAAACCTAAGTAAGGCAGGGAGTAAAGAGGAATATAAGTTTTTACAATGTCACATCTACAAGTTTTGACTACATCTGGTACAAAAAGTGTATTTCTAGACCAGTCCAACTGGAGGCCCTAATTTCTGAATGGACTTTTGATCCTTATTACCAGGCAATTTCAAACTCTATAATTTAAGTATTCTGCTAATCCAGATATTTTTCTGTAGTGCTCAAATTGCATCCCCCCCTCCATGCCTTAGGCCAGCAGGCGTTCAAAGAGTAGATTTCAAAATTTGTTCAATAGCTGAAAGAAAGCTATTTAAGTGTCTTCAAATATGAAACATGACTAGTATTTTCTCTATCATCTTTTATTCACAATTTCTACTTCCAGCCGGATCCCAAAAATGGAGAAAAAGGATTAAAATTCACTTTTGCTGTGCTACTGGAAATAAGGCACAAGAAAACTTATGTTTGGAATTGAAGCAACAAACAAGGCACAAGTTATTGCTTAGCATATGACAGGCATTGTGCCAGTGTCAGTGCAACTTTGCCATAGGATTGCACCATAATAGTTGCAAAGGAACCAATAGCACAACCTACATATGCCACCCAGCAGGAACCTTACATGGATAGTTATCACAGAACCCTTCAGACCTTTGATTTCAATGCCACCACACATTTGAATGTGTTGTGTAATTCAGCACATAGGACTGGCTCCAGATTTGCAGGAATCCTTGGCAAACTGCCCTGTGAGGGACCCTTCCCAAGATTTCTGGGTGGTCTTGGCAGGTGGGATGGGAGAAGAGAGAGGCAACAATGGGGTGATGCTCTCAGCCAAGAGTTGCACTGTTCACTACCTCCTCTTTCTACTTCCATGTACAAATGGGAGTTCCAATGCCCCTGTATCATCATAGGGACCTCAAGGATTGGCAGCAGACCTTTGATAGCTGTCCCATGATACCAACCTCCAGGGTTGACACCCCCCCCCCCATCAGCACATGTGCATTTGGATCCCTAGTAAAAAAGGTACGTGTGTGCATTTCACTTTCAATAGACTCAGCAAATCTCACCGTCCTTCATATATTAAGTAAATCCTAAGACAGTACTTACCTTCTGACTGGATGTCTCGGCTGGAAGTAATTCTGCTGAATCAGCAGGAAGTAATGTAAATATTTCTGTATCAGTAGGTCCAGGTTCTTCTATGACTGGACAGGCTTTACTTTCCTGGAGAAACAGACAGAATTTTGGAATCTCAGGGCTTGAAGGTGACCCTATTCAGTCTAACTCAGTGGTTCTCAAACGTTTTAGCACTGGTACCCACTTTTTAAAGTTACACCCTATGGGGACCCACCTAGCTTTATGAGACGCTCAAACGTTTATCTCCCTATATTTACACAAGCTTGCAAACTGCAGCAGCTCAGCTCTTTGAAGCGCAACTAGGTACTATCTGATTTTTGAATAGCCTCAGGGCTTCTGGCAATTACTTATCTGTTCTATACATCACCTGGGACCCACCAGAAATCAGGTCATGACCCACCAAGTGGGCCCCAACCCACAGTTTGAGAAACACTGGTCTAACTCAAACCAACATGCCATAAGCATCCAACACAACACCAAGAGCATGCCCTGCCAAGGGTGCATTTCTAGACAACCAATATAATTTGCAGCACAAGCCTATGCGTGTCTACTCAGAAGTAAGTCCCATTAGGTTCAATGGGGCTTACTCCCAGGAAAGTTAGCATAGAATTGCAGCCTAAAGCAACCCACACACTATGGGGATAGGTAAAAATAATTCAGGGTTCCTAGCTAAAGGGACCATCCTAATCCAAAAATGCTCCAGAGCAGGAGCAGCTGTAGTCCACCAACATGGTAGTTAGCAATCAGAATTCCCTAAACCAGATATAACACGACAACCTAGTTACAACCATGTGTCTTCTGGGACCTAAGCACTGAACAATAGTGACCAAAAGACCCACCCAAACTATGTTTACTCAGCAATATGACCCACCGCCTAGGGAATTTCCTTTCACCAATAGGGTTTTTTCTTCAAGTAAAGATGTTCAGGACCAGGCTGTGTGGGGGTACTGCTGAATATAGTATACTACGGTAACTCTGGCTGCCTTCATCATCATGGGGTTGTCATGGGAAATTGCCCTAATTATATCTTACATGTATTTTTGAGTTCAGAGAGTCAAGAATTATACAATGTTGAATTAGATCTAGGATTTGAATCTTAGTTTAGACAGATTCAGTGAACGCTGCCAAGTTAATCAGTCTCTGAGGAACCTAGTGAAGCATTGGAGGGGCAGCATGACTACCACTAACCCACATCTCTCTATTCATTTCTAGGGCAAGAACTTTGTGATGCAGAGTTACTCCATTCAGTTGTGCCTTTCTTCTTGCAGCAGCAACCATGAAACCGGAAGTGAAGACAGAAGAATGTCGCATGCTATGATCTAAAAATCTAGCAAAGGAAACATGTTGCTGGAAGATGCAGCAGATGTATGGCTCCTGCTAGCTAACAACATCTAATTAGACGCTCAATCTCCATTACAGTGGTGGACTTGATCCAGAAGGTGAAAAACGTTCCTGATGCTGGAGAGGCTATTGTAGTGCAAGTTAAAGGCACGTTGTAGATCTGGTCTAGGAGAAAAGATACTCTAGCTCAGAGTTTCTCAACCTGTGGAACGCGGGCCACAGGTTGGGGGTACGCGAGATGCTCCCCCACATACCCCCTCCCCAAATTCCCCCCAAAAGTAAATAAAGCGCTTTTTGGGGCCTGCGGCACAGCTGAGCAGATCCTCTGGCTTGCAGTGCGAGCCGGAGGACCTGCTCAGCCGCGCCACACGCCGGAATAGTCCCCCGTAGCTCTCCCTACCTTTCCTTGCAGCCACCGCCATGGTGGATCTCCTAAAGTCTCGCGAAATCCAAGATCACAGCGTGAGATTTGGGAGCCGCGATCTTGGATCTTGCGAGACTTTAGGAGATCCAACATGGCGACGGCTGCAAGCAAAGGTAAGCGAGAGCTACGGGGGACGATTTCGGCCTGTGGCGTGGCCGAGCGGGTCCTCCGGCTTACGCCGCAAGCCGGAGGGAGAGGCTACAGCCCTGCCGCATCGGCAGAGCAGTAGCCTTTCTCTCTGGCTTGCGTCACGAGCCGGAGGACCCGTTTGGCCACGCCACAGGCCGGAAAAAGCGCCTTTTTTGGCTTTTGGGGGGTGCACTTTTGGGGAGGTGGTACGTGGAACATGGGGGGTCTGGGGGTGCTTGGGGGACCAGACCAGGGGGTACCCAGTCTGGAAAAGATTGAGGGACCCTGCTCTAGTTGAAAATGTTGCACACTGTTGCCAACTAACGCAAAAAACAACCTTCGCCTCCTCTCACCAAGGCCATTACCCCCCTATACTTTTGCTAGACATGTCAGGGGTAAAAAAGCTAGGAAATGAGAAGATATATTGCAACATTAGAGTAGGATTAAAAACACAACTAGTCTGTAGGATTTCTGGTTCTCATGGCCGGCAACGATTAGTTTAGAGAAAAATTTATTTCCGGGTTCAGAGACCATGGTCAAAATTGAAAAACAAAATAAGCTAAAAACAACAACAGCACAACGTTTTTCATCTAGGTGTCTCTAGACTTTTTCAAGCTGCTTTGCAACTAGTCTGCTTTGCAAACTCTAAATGCACAATCCTTAAACAAAAGGTAAAAACTAGATAAAGAAAAATTGAAGCTTTGATCATGCCTAGAAACAGAAACAACCATACATTACAGCAGACTACTGAAAATAACTTTTCATGGTAACTGGATTTGGTTCCTAGAAACTCTTATGTTTCTAGAAGGCTAGAACATATTGGTTTGGACGATATCCGACTACAACAAAACATCCATGAACCAAGAAACATTGGAAACGTGACCATTTTACCAACACAGTATGGTACAGAGACTGGCAGAAAAGTAACCATTTAAAAATGACAACTTACCTCATCACCAAATGCTTTTAGAAGGTTTTCAGATGCTTGTCTGCTGTGGTATCTGAAAATATGTGCAACCTCGTACTCTTTGAACTGAAATGGTGGCACACAGCAATAATAGTTCTGGAGGGGTGTTGAAGAAGAAAGAATCACTAAGCCAAAAAATACAAGCAGGCTTTAATAAGAATACCTGGCACTTGTATAGCATTTAAGTGTTCACACTGCTTCATGTATAGCATCTTAATTACAGTCACCCTGAAAGGCAAGTATTATTCTCCCCATGTTGCATTTGGGGCACTGAGGGAGGGAGGGAGCGAGAGAGGGAGATCCCGAAGGCCACCTAGCAAGTTCATGGTCAAGGTGATGTTCCAACTGATTTGCAACTCGGTCTCTTAGCCATATACCAGCTCTCAAGAGAAGACATTTCTTAATATGATGTAGGCTTACAAACAACCCCCTTAGCTCTCCTTTCTGTTTAAATCTATGCCATTTCTTGTGGGGAAAGTACCGCTTATCCCATGAAGGGGTGAGCAATTCCCTCCATGCCAACATCCCTGGAAGAGTCTCTGTTCCCGCCTGCTGTTTCCAGAGGGGCAAAGTGTGAAAAAACTGCCTGCCCAACAATCTCATCTGCTACGATAAGTACAATACGCTCACTAGCTCGGCTTCTTTTGCATTACGCTGCACGATATGTGCAGGATGCAAGGTTTCTTTTCCGATAAATAGGCAGCTTGATATTCGTCTTGATTTATACTGGTCCACATCAATTGTTGCCTTTCGAAGCAGCACTTAGAGCTACTTGGGAATAGCAAAGCTTGTGAGGAAATTGGTACTGGGTACAGAATTCGGCAGCGTGAGATTGTCAAACAAAGAAAAGCTTAGATATAAAGATACCGTGTCTGAATGTAGACTTGAGAGCATAAGGCCTAGTGAAATGGCGGAAACACAAGGACAGGACTTCAGTGGCTGGCATAACTCCTTACCCTCCCCTCTCCATGTTTAGCAGGGGAAAAATGTGTTCTACAGAACACTCACAGAAGCCAACTTTTCTCGAGGCATAATCTTTTCTGGATTATCTTGGCCCATAATTCTGCAGTGGGAGCAACAGGAGCTCATTTAGTTTGGGTACCGACTCAATTGCAACTTAATTTTAAGAACTATCAGAGCACTATGTACAAAACATTTACCTCACATTCTTCTGAGATACGGCTCATGTGTTCAGCAACTGAAGCAAAGGCAGCCTCCAAGCAAGCATCTTCTTGATCCTCTTTCTGTTTTGATGAAACAAAGAATCACTAGGACAAAAATGAGCAGTGTACAAATAGAAGGATACAAGTTATCTTACAGTAGAGAAGCTTTTTGAACATCACCATTAGCTGCTAGTCAGTCAAAGGAATGGAATATGGAATGTTGTGGACAAGTCATCTTCCAGACAGCATGATCACTTAACAGCCTTTCCCCTGACTTTGTCCCTTCCCACAGGAAGGCTTCTTAACAAGAGTTCACTTTTCCAAAGATTTACAAAGATTTGCAAAATGCAACTCAAGATGATGATGACGACGACGAAGACTATTTATATATTGCTTTTCAACAAAAGTTCACAAAGTAGTTTACAGAGAAAACCAAATGGCTCCCTGTCCCAAATGGGCTCACAATCTAAAAAGATACAGAATAAACATCAGCAAGCAACCACTAGAAAAGACACTGTGCTAAGGTGAATAGGGACAGTTATTCTTGCCCAGTTAGCAAGATGCCTTCATCACTCTGATGGAAAGCCATCGTCAACCCAACCATGCCACAAGACACTGGTTTCAAAAGGTGCCACAATGCTTTTAGCCCCAAGATTGTATCCCTTTTCCAGTTCCACTATATATGCCGACCATAATCAACTCTTCCTTGAGTGAACCTGGCCAAAAGTAGAGACCGCAAGATGACTCCCAGGTCAAGTCAGTTACACTAAACATGATGATTGCATAAATGCCTATTCGTGCATGCTAGTTCATGACCATGCCCAGCTGTCAAAAAAGAGCAAAAAAGACAGACATATATTATTTCAACTGACAGTGGTGAAAGTCAATCATTTACAGCCCAATCCTATGCATGCTTAGGCAGAAATTAAAGAACGGTGTTCAGTGCGATTTATTTCTAGGGAGGCAGGAAGAAACACAGGGTTATGTGACCTTAGAGAGGAGCCAAGACTTTCAGCTGGGCAGGGGAACATTACTCCCTGCATTAAGATGCAAACTCCCCCCCCCCCAAAAAAAAACGCCAGCTGCCTATGTTGTTGTCTGGTTGTCCTGAGGAAGATTACTTGCTCATTGTTTCCATCATCTAAAACATTCCTCTCTAACAGCTTGTTACATAAAGAGAATTATTTCTGAGCAAATCGACCACTGTGGCTGCAGAGAAGATCTCAGTTTCAAGTACTCTACAATGGGTAAAATGTGGGGTTTTTAAAAAGTGACATTTAAGTTTTATTTGGTATTTTCTGTCTTATTCACAGCACCAGGGCTGGACCAGCCGTGAGGCTGACTGAAGGGGAGCAACACACTGAGGAGAGGTGCCCTGCGGCCCGCATGTGCCTGCTGTCACCCACACAGCTACTTCAAATCAGCTGTCGGAGCCTCTTACTGAGAGGGCAAGGAGGAGGATCAGGGCAGCAGCAGCAGCCCCACCTCTTTTTCCAGAGCTGCTGCTGCTGCTGCTGCTGGCAGTCATGGTGGCGGCGGCACTGCAAGCAGCAGCAGCAGCAACAATCAGAACAGGATCGCTTGACTGTGCCGCCTTCTCCTTCTTGCCTGCCCAGCAAGAAAGCCAAGTAGGCAAAGGCTCCACCCCCTGCACCTCCTTTATCTTACTTTGAGGCAGTGGCGTATCAAGGGCAGGGGTGGTGGTCCGCCCAGGGTGTCAAAGGGTGTCTGGGGATCCCGAGGCAGAGACCAGGTCCACCTTTCGCTTTGAGTGGCCCGCCCTGGGTCTCAAACCATTGCCTTGTGGCCCTCTATCCATTGCCACCTCCTCCCACCAGTCCTGTTTAAACAGACAGATTGGGCAGAGCATGCCGGGAACACACCCTAAGGGAGCTGCTTCCCTAAGCAGCCAGACAGATGAGAAGGAAAAGGCAGCGACAGCAGTGGTAGGGCATGCACAAGTTCTGGGGTTTCTCTTTTTAGCTTTTTTAGAGGGAGGGGGTGCAAGTTGGCAGGGGCAGCAAATCTGCACCAATTCAGGTGGCAGACCTGCTGGGGCCACTCCTGCACAGCACCGCTTTTAGCTGAAGGATGACAAATAACTGCTGATTTAGGAAAAAGTGTGGGCAGGAAGGTAGAAAAAGAGACAGATGGCACATGAGAGTCTCATGCATACCTATATGTGGGACAGACCTTTGGAAAAACGAAAATATCTACTGGGACAATTCTATTTAGAGATCCTTGTATTGAGACAAACAGTACCCCAGCTCAATCACAGCAATTGCAAGATACACATAAGAAGAGCCTTGCTGGATCAGGCCAAAGGCCCATCTAGTCCAGCTTCCTGTATCACACAGTGGCCCCACCAGATGCCTCAGGGAGCACACAGCCAACAAGATAACCTGTTGCCTGCTGCCACTCCCTTGCACCTGGCACAGGGAAAACCTACTTCTAAAGCCAGGAGGTTGCTTATGGCTTGTAACCTGTAATGGTCTTTTCCTCCATGAATCTGTCCAAACCCCTTTTAAAGGCATCTAGGCCAGGTGCCATCACCACATCCTGTGGCAAGGAGTTCCACAGATGAATTGCACGCTGGGTAAAGAAATATTTTCTTTTGTCCGTTCCAACTCTCCCTCCACTCAATTTTAGTGCATGTCCCCTGGTTCTGGTATTGTGCAAGAGGGAGAGACAGACAGACAGAGCCTTACCAGTTGGAGGGAGCTTAACACAGACTGCGTAAGGACTGTCACCATACCGAGAGCCTGGTATTTGGGGGTTTGCACCACACATTGAGCCAGTTGTTGCCTTGTTCCCACCGTCAACATCAAGAAAAGCAGGGAGATTCCCAGATACATCTGCCTCACTACGCGGCTCGAGCCTACAGACACTAAGCGTTTTGCTTGGCTGCACACATTACACAAGCTTTTAAGCAATGGTGGCAAAAGTAAGCAGCCATTTAACTTCCACCTATAGAAAAGCTCTCACAGCTCCTTGTGAAGGACTTTTAAATCACTACCCCCACCATCATTCCTTGCTATGAGGTACAAAATTCTTTCCTATGGCCAAGGTACAAAGAAGAAGTCTACTCCAATCACAAAAGTGCGGCCTTCTTTGTTAAAATCCTTACCCGAAAGGTCTTCCTTTGGAATTGACCAGGCAGCGGCCAATTCAGTTTCCGGGTTCTTGCCCGCTCCAGAACTTCTCGGGCCAGTGTCGCCGTGCGTTGCATGAGAAGAGGATTCATGCTTATAGTGCGGGACTCCATTCCTCCTTGTGTCCTGACACACTGTCAAAAACCTGAAAATCAGTTTGTTGAGTCATGAGCACTAGAAGATATATAGAAGATGGACAGCAGACAGAACTACATTGTCTATCCTCTATCTCTCTAGTTATTCTATTTTTTTTTAAATTTTGCTCATACACTTGCATCAGGGCACTTTCCACATTCTAAGAGAGTAGCAATGGGTTACATCATCATTAAAACCCTGAAACTCTGGAAGCCTCTCTCTTTAATCACAAGGGTCGCGTGCGTGCGTGCGTGCGTGCGTGCGTGCGCGCGCATTGGGATACTCAGAGAAAAGTCACTTGGTATAAGCTCAGGCATAGTCTTCTTCATCACCGCTCACATATTGCAGGGACCAGCCGGATACCAAAAACAGGCTCCAGAAGGAATCCCAGCAAGACCTCATGAAATCCCTAGCAGCTTTCATACCTGTAAACATTTGTACAAATCCACCGCACCATGCATGCTTGATCTGAAAGCCAGTGCAGTATAGCAGGAAGAGTGCAGGACACGGATCAGGCAGACCTGGGTTCAAATCCCCACCCCTTCAAGGAAGAACTGGACATGATGAGGGACACAGAGCTGTTTTTACTTCCTGGTCTCTTTATAATAATGTCTACTATGATGCAAGGTATGACACATCATCATCATCATCCTCTGTGTGTGTGTCCCCAACAAGGGTGGGAAAGACTCACAGTGCAATATCATCATATCACCCATTGTGCTGTAGTACACATAAGGAACAGTAAAGCGAAGAATTCTTAGCCATGATGTTTGCAGGGGTAGGCACATGTAATGCCTTCAAGACTGCATGGAGGATAAAAGGAAATAATGCTCCCTGGAAACACACCCCATGTACACCATCTGGGCTCATGAGAGGAAGAACAAGATATAAACGCGATTGCACAAGCAACTAGCACTGGTGTGGTATAGTAGGTAAGAGACTGAACTATGAATTAAAAGTATCTGGTTCAGATCTCACTTCTGCTATTAACTCAATAGATGACCTAGTTAAGCCACACCTCTTATCAACCCCCTATCAATATGGGAATATGGCAATATGGGGATCATACTCTCCTCACAAGGGTATGGTAAAGATAACAAGATGATACATATAAAAGCACTTTGAACACTGAAAACATACTATACAAATGTCAACTACTACTATTTAGTATTGAACAAGTCATTGCTAAAAATTCTATACAATTGTACCTTCAGAAATTGGAATTCTTATCAAACACTTGCCTTGGTATCTCTTGCCACACCTAATCTCCAGGATTAGCAGGTTCTGCTGCCAATTTTAGATCTCCAGAAATTTTAATACCTTCCTGGAAAAGTGCACTGGGTCATACCAAAGCTAAGAGAGCTACAGAGCATCTGTGCCACGGAGAGGAGATCATCCATCTGGACTGATGTGAGAACTTGCTCACCAAGTTGTTGTTCAAACATCAAAAGGATGTATCCAGGATCTCAGAATATCAAGCAGTATTAACTTTCATTCAGAAAGGGTTCTCATATTTGCAAATGCAAGTAGGACCTGTCAAAACAGATGTCCTTCCAACAACAGGATCTTGAAAGAGACTAGCTATTTGAATTTTACACTCAAGTCACTGAGCCACTAAGATAAACACTCCACACAGACTCCATTTTGAAAAAGAATGTTGCCAGTCCTCACGGTTTTAGAAGAGAAACCTGATAGTCAACCCTCCAAGAAAAGAGAAGTAGCAGATGCTAGTAAGAAGACCCTCTTCCCTGCCTCTCAGCTCTCTTCATCATCCACGGATCTCCAGCTAGAGATCATGGCCCCAATCCCTAGAAGTAGTAGGGACTGACTCGGAGGTATAGTAGTGATCGTCTCACAGTACAGGTAAACGATCACGCACAGAGCACCAAGCCAACAAAAGGCACAACAGAGTCACTGACCCTACGGCCAGGCTGGCACAGTCCCGCCACACGGTGTACTGTACAGTATATCACAGACAACAAAATAAGGAAAACAGGCAAACTTTTCCCGCGTGACTAGTCTTGTACCAGCGACACTCAAAAAGCGGACGCGCTCCCCCTACCGGCAGCCTAGAGAACTCACCGGCGTCGCTACTCTCGCAGGAAAAAAAAATCAGCTGAGCAGAGCTGAAAAGAGCCAGAAGAAAGGAGCACCCCGCCTCCTGCTTTTCAAGGCCACCTTGTCTGCTCGCCATCAGGAAGAGCAAGCCAGAAGTACTCGCTTCCCTTAACGCACCAATTACCGAAGGAGCAGCTGGTGACGTCACCCCGCCCGGGTGCAGCTGCAACTAATTT
The DNA here is from genome assembly GCA_026170595.1 of Plestiodon gilberti rubricaudatus. Classification (NCBI taxonomy): domain Eukaryota; kingdom Metazoa; phylum Chordata; class Lepidosauria; order Squamata; family Scincidae; genus Plestiodon; species Plestiodon gilberti. Next base: position 230,320,482 of record JANXHW010000001.1, on the reverse strand, counting down.
CCTGAGAACTTCTGGAACGAGCCCCTTTTCGCGGAACAGCGAGCTGTTGTTGCGTCATAGTGAGCATGCGCGCTAAGCCACTGCTTCTCTTTTGGATGGTGATCTCCTAAAGCCGCAGAGTGTGCACGCGGCGTTTCCTTGGGGGTATTTCCCAGTAAATGCGAATAAGCACGGTTTCAAGCTTATGTATGCAGTATGCTTGGGTAGTAAGCCCCGTTTTTATGTCAGTTGGACTACCTTTTTTAGGTCAACGTGCATAGTGTTGCACAGTAAGGCTGTAATATTCCTCCGTACACACTTATTTGGGAGTAAACCTAATTGATTTCAGTAATATACCGGATGCTGCTGCTCTGTGTTTAAGACGGAGGCCTCCTTGAACCTATTTCTCTAGGCCACAGGAAGAAGATGGGCTCAGATGGACAAAAATGCACTTATTCTCTGCTTGCTGTCATAGCTTATTTAACGGGTGGTGGGTTTGTTCTGGAGATGCTGATGATCTCGCTATCTGTGGCAGCTTGGCTGAGCTCCAGAGGAAGCTAGGGAAAGTTAGAATGTAGCAATGCAGCTCAAGCAATAAATAGAAACATTTTATTGTTTCTTTGGACAAAACCCAAACAAAATTAACATGCTTGTAATCCAAGGCTGTATTCCTCAAATGTATCCCAGTACTATCTCATTAAGTTCTTATTTTATTTCTGTATTTATTGTATATACTGCCTTTCTTATCCTCAGATTGCTCTTCGGATGTTACTCAAGGCGGTTTACTTAGGCAGGCTTGTCTAGATCCGATAAGGCTCTTTACAATATTATCTATCTACTGTATATAGATATAAATATAGGTATATAAATACTGTTAATATAATTATCTATCTAAAGTATAACCCTACAATTCCAGATGGTTTCTTCTACGGTGTAGTCATCTTCACTTGGCTAACCGAACACAAGCCTAGAGCTCTCCACAGGATGCCACAGATCATGCTGAACAGGGAAACATTTTTTCCAGTTATCTGCTCGGTCACTGGCATTTTCCACATTCCAGTCTGTACTTGTAAGCTTATCAGTGATAGTGATTTCCGGGAGAGGTTCTGTCTCCGGACTGCCCCTGCTTAGCTCTCAGCAATCTTCAGGCAGTTCAACCTCAGGACCACACCTCCTGCCCCAGCTGCTGCAATTCTAAACACACTCACTTGGAAGGAAGCCCTTAAGTCAGTGGGGCTCGTTCTAAGTAAATATGTCTAAGGGCCAAATCCTATCCAACTTTCCAGCATCAATGCAGCCCCAAATTAAGGGAACAAACGTTCTCTCAGTGGTGTACTGGGGGGGGGGCACAGCGCAAAATGACACCCCTGTGATGTCACAAACCGGAAGTGACATCACCAGCCCGCCCCCGGGAATGGCACCAGCAGTGTGAAAAAGTGCCTGGAGGGTGGGCTGGGAAAACCTTTCGTGCTGCCACCTGTCCGCAAGAATGCTTCTGCGCTGCTTTGGAGCCCTCCAGGAGCCTGCAAAGCGGCACAAAAACCTTGCTACAGCTGATACAGTGACTTTGATACCCGTCCGCTTGCCACTTGGTGCCCCCCCCCCAATGCTTCTGCATCCTCTTACCTTGAGGAGGCCTCCATGGTTGCTCCCCCATCGCAGGATGCAGCACACGCCCCATTGGCACAGCTGCATCAGTGCTAGAAAGTTGGATAGGATTGGGCCCTGAGGCTGCAATCCTAGACACACTTACCTGGAAGTAAGTTCCATTAAACTCAGTAGGGCTTACTTCTGAGTAGACATGCCTAGGATTGCAGTGTAAGACTGTAAATCTGCAAAGCTGAATCTCTTCAAGACAAACCTGGAACACAGCAACATTCTTTCAAATAGGTTCCAAGTAGGGTTGCCAGTTTTTGAAGGGGCCTTTGGTGTCCTCTCTTCAGCAGAGATTTCATTTGCAGCCATTAGCAGTTGATCATGTTTTGCCCCATGCAATTGAACCCTTTTCTGTCTGACTTCTGTACATCAAAACTTCTGTACATTAAGGGGGCAGGAGAAGGTCAGGCTATTTTTCTCTGACCAATTGGCAATGGTAGTGTTAAACTTCTTCCCTAGAAGGTCAGGTGTGCTGGCTACAGGTGTCAGGCCCCAAAGTAGTTTGTCCAGACAAGGTCTGTCAAGGGTTCTTGAAGGTTGTGTTAAACTATCAGCAGTTAAACTTTGGAATTAGTGCACAGTTGTTGAATCTCAATTCCTCCATACATCGGTAGGTGTGCCATGAAGCTCCTCTGCTCCAGTCTAGCAAGAGAGCTCTGCACGTGGGAGCAGGCTTGCAAGCAATGTGTGGCATATGGAATAATGTTATTGAAATAGAGGTGTAATAGAATGAATCATGGTAATAGAGAGAAATTATAATATGCTATTGGCAAAGTTCTGATCTCTTAGTTAAGCTGAGGCAGGCATTTGGCCTCCCTGCTCTTTGGTTGCTTTTATTCTCTCAGGTATTGTTTTTGTTTATCTTGTCTGTGTTTCTGTTTTGAGTTTTTGGTATTATGATATTTGATTGTATTTTGCTTTTTAGTGTTAGCCTCCTCAAGCACCCGGTTTGGGGTGGGAAGGGATAGAAATGCTGGCTATAGTAACACTTGAACCATGATTGCCCTTCACAAGTTTGCTCAGGCAGCACCAGCAGCCAGTGGTAGAGCTGCCTGTTGTAGGCAGAGGCGTTCTAATATGGGGGGAGCAGGTGTGCTCCACCCCAGGCGCTGAGTGGGCGCGGGGGCGCGGCAGCCGGGCTCGGGGCTGCACAGAGCGGCGCGGCATCGGAGCCCGGCTGGCGCGCCCCTCTGAAGCAGCACGTCCACTCGGCGCTTCCCCGGCCTCTGGAGGCTCTGCTCCGGAGACCGGGGACAAGCCCTCCTCAAAGCGACCGCCTAGTTCGGCGGTCGAGGGCTTTCTGAGAGGGCCAAACGCATCGCGTTCGGCCATTATAGGTTTTGCGCATGCGCAAACCCTATAATAGCCAGTGCGACGCGTCGCAAAACCTATAATGGCCGAACGCGATGCGTTCGGCCCTCTCAGAAAGCCCTCGACCGCCGAAGTAGGCGGTCGCTTTGAGGAGGGCTTGTCCTTGGTCTCCGCAGCGGAGCCTCCGGAGGCCGGGGAAGCGCCGAGTGGGTGCTCAGCCCCGAGTCCGGCTGCTTGGGGGGGCGCACCAACCCCGCCCCCCCAGGCGCCGGGAGGGCTGGGAACGCCATTGGTTGTAGGAGGGATATTAACATACCCAGCTTGGTCAGTTGTGTGTGTTTGTAGAACTGTTAAATAGGTCCTTAGTGCTGCTTATAAAATATGCTGTCCTAGCAGTTCTGCTAATATACTAAAAAAGGATTGTGTTTGGTATAAGCAGGTCCCATGCAATCTATGACTTGTTCACTACATCAGAGACCTACACCTGTGAACACTCTCTTCTTCGGAAAATACAAACAGGCTCTATTCTCTACCTAGGCTTACCATATCCAAAGGGGGACAGGGTGCCTACACCTTTAACCATTGTAAAAAGAGGGAATTTGGGCAGGTGCAGCTCATAATGGAAGGGTGCAACAAGCTGCACCTGCCCAAATTCCCTCTTTTTACAATGGTTAAAGGTGTAGGCACCCTGTCCCCCTTTGGATATGGTAAGCCTATCTCTACCCAAACAGACTCTTATGAACGTTCAGAACACTTCTGCCTCATCTTGCAAAGACGTGCATCTAGGCACAACAATCCACACACTGTCAGCAATTCTGTTGTGGGTTTATTGAAATGCTAACTGTGTAATGCACCAATGCACTGAGGAACTTCTCTGCCTGATGGCTCCTGTTATGTGGTGACGTAGACAAGCTCCAATTGTGCGCAGGAGACAACTTTGACATGCGTGTACTAGGTTGCTCACTGGGTTATCAAGGCATTTATCAGTAAATCATTGCTACTCAGAACAATATAAACTAATTGTCAAGGTCTGAACTCAAGCAAAGCTCACTGCAGCTTGTTACTTTTTGCATACCAAGTTTCAGACTGAGAGAATAAAGTTGCATGATTTATAAACAGAGCTTTTACTTCTCCATCTGGCCTTTAAAAGAAATCAGATTCTGACAAGATAACCCAAATTCCACTAAAGGAGGAGTTGAGTTCTGCAAACTGTATAGATTTGTGCATACAATCTTGCTAATTTTGCATACTGCTGTAATTATGTTTCCTGTAGGCTGGGCAAGAAGCTATGTAGAGCACCCAAGCAGGCTTCCAACGTTTGAATGAGGCCCTGTAACAGTGGTTTCATCCATAGCAATAAGCAAGTAATAATGTCTAGCTCCATTAAGTGTCACCTGTTGATTAAGCATATCAGACCTCCCTTAAATGGACAGCTCAAAACTGTCAAATGGTTTGCTTAGATTTTTTTTTAAGACCTCTGAGATTTTCAGTATGCTGGATTGTGGACCCAGCAAATTCACTAGCAACTGAACATCCCAACAACTTCAGAAAAAGAGTAAACACTACTATATTCCGAATGACTGTGCGATGGGGATTCCATTTCCATCTTCCTGTCTACTGAGGCAGGGTTGCATTTGATAAAGTTCATGGGAAATGAACGAAACGTCATGCGAAAGCAGCCTTTTTAAAATGTTTTATTGTATTTTACTACTGTAACTGTTCCTCTGGCTTCCAGAGCAATTGCCCAGATCCCTTAGCCACCATGGCCTCATCCCAGGGAACTCTTCAAACAGCACCAGTCTGTTATGTTGAAAATATGCCTGTGTGTGTGAAACTATGTAGCTTGAAAATATGTAGTGTGAAAATATGTAGTTGCTTCCTGTAGTTACTCAGAAGTAAGTTCCAGTAACGTTTCATGAGACTAACAGTGCAATCCTATCCAAATTACACCACCGGTGTAACCAGCAATGCAGCGAGAACGGGAGACCCCAAGACGGAAAGGGGATTCAAATCCCCTCCAAAGGGGGATTCAAAGGGGGATGTAAATCTCCCCTCCCCTCCAAAGCCTCCTGCGCTGCCCTCCTCCGCTGATTACACTGGTGGTGTAAATTGGATAGGAGTGTGTTGTTAATCCTAGGTGCATGTACATCTGATAGCAGTCAGACCAACTTCCCTTCCCAGTCCAGTCCCCTGCAAATGCAGGCTGTCCACAGCTACAACTTCCCCAATAGATGACTACCCAGCCTCTGCTTAAAGACCTCCAACAATAGTCTACCACAGTGATTCCCAACCTTTTTAGCACCGGGACCCCCTTTTGTAGAATTACAATCTGTCGGGACTCCCCTAAGACCTAGGGCCGGACGTGATGTCAGTAAGTAGGAAGTGATGTCATTACATTGTGTAATAAATCACTTTTAAAAACAACTCACATTTTTAAATTTGTACTCATAAGCAGCCCCATGGGGGGGGGGAGTGAGCTAATATTAACAGAGATGCTAAAAGGCAAGCAGAAAGTAACTCAAGGTGAGCAAACAAGCCCCAAGACAGCATCAGACACTTCTTTCTCTGCAGGGGGGGGGGGAGGAGTGAGTTGCTATCTTGGGTGTAGCCATCCAGCTGACATCCCACAATCCCCTAGAAACTGCTTCACGACCCCCTTGGGGGTCCCAAATCCCCAGGTTGGGAAACACTGGTCTACCACTACCACCTTCTGAGGCAGGCTGTTCCACTGTCATACAGTTTGTACCATCACAAAGTTCTTCCTAACATTTAATTGAAATCTCCTTTGCTATAATAATGATTTGCTCCAATACCTTCCCAAGTATCAACATCAAACTGACTGGTCAGTAGTTGCCTGGTTCTTCTTTATTCCCTTTCTTGATGATAGGGACCTCATTTGCTGTCCTCCAGTCCCTCAGCACTTCCCCAGTTCTCAAAGATTATAGACCAGGGTGTAGTGGAAATGCAGTTGATCCCTTGAGAAGATAGTGTGGTGTTTACAGTGGTCCCTTGTTTGGTCAGGTCTGGGGAGGACTGTGTTAAAACCAGGGCACTGCAGTGGGTGTGGTTCACAGCTGCAATCAATAAAAATACTGAGGATGTTAGATGGAGAAGGTTTGCTGGGAGAAGGATTGTTGCTGCCTAGAAAAGCTGCTACTGCTGAGGACTGTGAATGAAAGAGGAGGAGCCCTACAGCTTTTGAGGAACCCATTGTGAGGTTGCTGTTGTGGAATCCTGGGGACAGAGACCTTCTGTGCTAAGTGTGATTCTGGGGAAGATTTATGGACATAGAATATTGTTTGAATGTGTAGCAATAAAACCCATCTATTGCCATCACCCTAGTGTTGGAGTTTGTGTTTTTGTACACCACTATGGCTATTATCGGGATGGAGGGAGCTGATTAGTCTTAAGGGAATTTGAGAGAACACAGGGTGGCCAACCTTCTACCATTAGGGCCTCTGTGTTCAAGTTGAGTAGAAGACAGAATCTTGGCAGCTGCAATTGCTGATGGTGCTGCCAAGGCAGCTGCACCTGCTGAAATATCCTTACCTATACAACCATTAAAGGTCCAGGAGCATTCATGTTGAAACGTTGGCCACCCCTGTTATAGACAGAGGCTCTGAGATAACGTCTGCTTGAGCACCTTAGGATGCAGTTCATCCAGCCCTGCAGACTTAAATTCATTTAGAGCAGCTAAATGATCCCGAACCACATCCTTACCTAACTTGGGCTGTAGTTTCTTCTTCCCTCCCTTCTTTGTTCTAATCTCTCTAGGAGCATTTTCCAGAACCTTTTCTTTTTCTAGATTGTGACTAGGAAGGTGACTGAGATCAGGGATAGCTGATCCCTCTCTCATTTCCTTGATGCTGTAGGCCCGTAGTTGAAGCAGTGCAAGCATGTGGAATGGGGCACGTTGAGTTCAGTCCTGCTCTTGGTGATTGTGGTATTTCCTCCTCACATTCTTAGCTCCTGTCCACAGTTACTATTTCAAGGAAATGTTCAACTAACATGTATGGCCGCCATCGCTACTGAAGTAAACGAATACTGTACTTGGCATGCGCATAGCACTTCTTGAGTGTGCTAAATACTTCACATGCATTATCTTGTTGCAAAGCTTACACCACTATGAAGTAATTGAGCATTATCATCCCCAAATAGCAGCTGAGGCTGTGGGAGTGGTGTGTGCAAGGCCACCTAGTGAGATCCAAGCTGTGGAACTCCTGCTTTAAAAGCAGTTCGGGGCCCTTAGGCGCTATGCCACACCCTACTGAAAGCAGCTGCTTTGTCCTGGTGTGAAGGGCAGTCAAGAGGCATGATCTACAGGAGAGTGTGATCTCTGATGCAGGGTCCCAAATAGCTCCACTCCTGTGAGGATTTGTCCTTGAGCAGCCATCATGCCTGAACAACAGGTAACGCTGCTCCCGCTAACCTTCTGCCACATCCTTTCCTTAGATTGTTTCCTGGCTCTCCTTCTCTCTTCATCCTCCCCAGATCCTGTACCATTCTCAGCTGTAGCTTCCTAGTTCTCCTGGTGGGATCTTCTGATGATGTCAGGCTTAACCCTTTAAAGTGTGGACCCCAAGTCCTAGGTTATTTTGCTCTGAGATCCTTCTCAGTGCCAGGATGAAGGCATTTGTACAGGGTAGCTACAAAGTCCCTATGCATGGGTCTTCTGTTAATTATTTCTTTTAATTTTTTTTCTAGGTAGGGCTTGGATGCCTGGATGTGTTAAAGAGCTTTCCAGTAGTGGGCCACTCGTGAAGCAGCTTGCAAGGCTCTTTTGCAGCAGTCTCCCACCATTGATAACTAACATGCATAGGGACTTTGTGGCAACCCTGTCAGTGAATTAAATTTTTGCTCTTTTGTAGTGGAAGCAATGTTAATTGTTGGAAAAGAGAAGACAGGAAAGCTTTGACCATCTTAAATCATTATACTGTATTTTTCCCCTGATGAACTGAAGCTGCAACAGGCAAATCAAGCAGCCTGGGGCCTTGGACAGTATCAATTATAATCTTTCTAGCAAACATGGAATATTTCTGTTTACATTTTATTATCGGTGAGTGTACCCCAGTTGCTTCCTTAGAGCAGAAGCCAGCTGTTTGGAGGAGATTTTTTCTATAATAAACAATCATTTCCTGTCTTGCCTGCGGGAGGGTGGAGAGGACCAACAAGGCCCTAATTCTGCAAAGCACTTAAGACCACTTCTAGCTAGTTGGTGATACAGGATTCAAGTAAGGAAATCTGATGTTAGAAACAAAATGGCTGTTAGAATATTTCGTATGTGCTTGGTGTAATGGTGCTGACACTTGAGGAAGGAAGGTGCCCTAGGAAACTCTGTTTTGACAGCTATTTTTTGGACAATGTTTGTGTGTTTAGATGAAATCAAGAGATCTTGTCTATAACTGTAAATATCCTGATTTTGTTGCTTATGAAGTTATGAGTGATACCGTAGGTGTCCCCTAAGCATTGGTATAAACCAGGGATGGCCAACCTTTGGGCCTAATTACATGTTAAAAACTAAAAAGGGACATATGAGGTGCCGACTCTCATCTCTCAGGTAGCATCTACTAAAAGAAGCATGCAATGTGACTCCATCGTGTTCAGTGTTTCCCATCCCCTGGAAGTGGGAGTCAATGAACCAAAGTAGGGGTGGGGCGATGCTGAATGTCAAGACATTGCAGCATGCATTTCTTTTATTAGATGTTACCAGGGAGACATGGCTTGGTGGCTGCCCTGTGTCTCCTGTAATGTTTATGTAATTGGATCCCTTGTATCCCAATACCAGTTTCTACATGTTTTTCCAAATGTAAATACCTTTTCCTTCTAGAATTGTGGGTAGGGGGTAATTTACACCCCCCAAAAAAAATATATGGAATTTGTTGTTCGGCACCATGCACCCATGGATGTAACTGTCCACTGAATTGGAACTGCTGTGTCTCTTGAGGCAGGTTCACATGCTCCGTAGTTCCTGCTTACCAAGGATGGTTCCTGTGTTCTGTGACTTCTCTCTGATAAAGCACTGTCCCTGCTATGCCTTTTGGGGAGATTTTGGAGATGCTTTAAATAAATGTTAGTGCAAAATACTCATGCAAAAAAAGTGTACTCGCTTCCCTCCCACACGCACACCCATGGCTATCTGTCCAAACAATAAATATTGCTAAACATTTTCAGGTTGCAGCTATTCTGTACGAAAGTCAACCAGGTCGTTTGGGAGATTAAATGCTCCATTAAGTGTTCTTAACTGCTACAAAAGGAAACTGCTGCTGTCACTTTTGACTTGCTTCAGAAGTTGCTGCAGGACAGGCTACTGCAGACTAAACACATACAGATGTATGGAAAGCATTCATCAATTTGTGAGGTGGGGGGCAGGGGAGGGGGGGATGCTCAGGCAGTAATTTGGGATGTGAGACGTGCTGGATTTAAGTAGGCAAGCCTGCATCTATTTTCATCTATAAAATGTTGGAAGATATGCAGTATATATGTGAAGCATCCAGGCTCTGGTATCATGAAATTAGTCAGATTTAAATAGAAATTAGCAAAGAATTTGTGGTGGTTGAGTGTAATGGGACAATCTCCTCATAAAAGGGGAGAGAGAGGGGAAAAATGGAGAGCCAGAAAATGACTAGGATGCGAGACAGAGAATGACCAGGAAGATGGACACTTTCAGGTTTCTGGACAGACCAATCATCTGGGGGGACGGGACAGAAAAAGGAGAGCACAGAACAGTGGCAAAATACAATAGTGGGGCTTTTGCCAACTCACTTAGTAATCAGTAGTACATCAGGCAGAACAAAAATAAAAACCAACCTTGCCATTTTGGCTGCAAGAAACATGTATCTTGTCTTTCTGTGTCCTCTCTCTCCCCTGCCAGAGATTAGTGTTATCATTTGATTGAGAAATTATGGATTTATTTTTAACTTGCTTACTATCCTGAGGTATCAATGCCTGAATCTGCTTCAATCTCTGATTTAAAAAAATAATAAAGGGAGTAATCTGAGGCTAATATAAATTAAAACTGGAGGAAAGAGCCCTTGGATAATAAGGGGCTCCTGGGATGTTTCATCTCAGGAAAAATGACCGTGTACCAAAAGACCGGAAGGGCCTCCTTTTTACCAGCCAAACAGGAGCGTTTCCAAGATCCCCAAATCCCCTCCAGGGGATGCTACTATTTGTAGATGGAGGCACCAGGCAAAAGTGGTTACACAAGTCTTTTGACCAACATTTGTCACCACTGTCTCCAGTATTGGGGGCCATCAGAGGGTCAGCCTAGCTGGGCAGTTCCTTTTGATGGGCATGAGCCCTTGGTCAGTGCTGACTTAGCTGACTTCTGACAGCACCCATCCATCTCACTTTTAAAAAGTCAGTGGGTGGTGCCTAGCCATTGGGACTGTGGAGATATGGAAGGGTTCTGCCCCACCTCTCTGCTTTGTGTTGTCCTGCCCCATCTTTTGGTTACCTTGGAGCATGAGCAGGAGATGCTTGGAGCATGAGATGCTTGGAGGACTTATGTATTTATGGTATATGATATTAAATACTTGATGAGGCTGGTGTGCGGGCACTGGTTAGTGTGAACCAGACCTATGCATGCGCATGTATGTATGCATGCATGAACTGGTGGAGAGAAACATACATTTCCCATTTGCAGACTATGGGATAGAAATGCTCAAAGCTTCCCGCCTCCGTTTCCTCCCCCCCCCCTTCCCCAAGCCTTCAGTTTTCATGCATAAGAAGAGATCCACTTTTCAAGTAATTGGAACCACATGGGCTTCACCAGAGAGAGCCTTGGAGAGAGAGGGGAGGGGGAGGACGAGAGCAAATTCCCCCCCCCCTCTCTTGATCTTTGTCAAACAACACTAGGATAGAAAGTTTGCCTCTGAACTTGAAGTGTTGCTTCAGTCCTGGATTTTCACCTAGGGATCCACTTGGAAAAGAAACCGGCATGATGACGCGACGCCCCTTTCGCTCATACCAATGTGATCCTGCGAACTAGAGGGGCTAGTATGTCCCTCGTTTTCTTGGGATAAGAGATGGGAGGGGGCGTCGAGGCCTGGGAATGTCAATGGCTTCCTCTTTGTCAAGCCTGATGCCCCATACTGTGTAGCGTTGGCTGCAATGGGCCAGCCACCATGCAGCCTGCCGCAGCAGAAGCCAGCGAGCACCAGGGCGCAGGTCTCTTTGTTGGCAGCTGGGTTACTGGTTCCCATTAATCTCCCGCACTGGCCCTTGCCGTCTCCACTTCCTGTCTTTGCATATTTCTCTGTCTCTGTCTCCCCCTCCGCCTCTTTCCAGCTTCTCCTAAAAACACACACGCAGTGCACACACACAGGGGGGGGGGGGGAATCAGAGAGCCGCATCTGGCCAAGCGAAGAGATCAGAACTGGAGGCGTCCAGCGAGCAGCAACAGCTGGAATGTACATCTGCATTCTTTCCGCTCAGGGCAGCAGCCTAGGTAAGGGGAAGAGCCGCGCGCGTGTTCGCTTGCGGGACAGAAGCCGAGGCTCCTCCGTTTCCGAGAAACAGAGAGGAGCCGGCAGGCGAAGGGCTCCTCGGGCAAGCGACTTCTCCGTTTCTTTCCTCTGCCCCTCCAGCGCGAGAGTGTGTCAGGAAGGGTTTCAATGGGCCGCCGCCTGGCGCTCGCTCGGCCGTCAAGAACAATAGAGCGCTCCGTCCGGGGTGCGGAGGGAATCGGGAAGGGAAGCGGCGGAGCTTTCCCAGGGCGAGGGCTGGACCTCCTCACACCTGGGTTTCTTTGTGACCTCCCTGGATATCAGAAACTCATTCCTTTGGGCCGGAATCCGTCTTTCTCGGCTTTTCGTTCGGAGGGATTTTGGTGCAACTTTCGAGATGGGGCGGGAGGCGGTGTATTCCCTCTTCCTCCCGAAATCGTCTTGCACCGTCCCATGTTGATGGTTAGGTGGCGCTTCTATACCGTCTTCGCTGGTTTTGCCCGCGATTTCCCACTTTGTCTGAGAAGGAAGGCTTGTTTGAGGGCTTCTTTTCTGATTTTTTTTTTTAGTCTAGTCAGATTCTTTTGATTTTGGCTTGCTCTCCATCTAGAAATATTGCTGGTATCTGGACATTGGCTGTTGTTGTGTCACGTCTGGAGTTACTGAGCAGGAGATTAAAATGACCTTTTTTAAAAGTCAGAAATATATTATTTTAGAAACAAATTGCAAATCGACGTCTCTCCCCCCCCCCCCCCAAATGATTTAAGGCAGAGAGAAAGAATACTTGGAAAACTGGACATTTGGATGCATGGAAATGCTGTTCACATAGCATACATGGCACATGTTGAAGTTAGATAACTTTTGTACGGGGAGTTTGAAGGTTTCAGGAATGATGATCAATGTGACACAATATAACTGTGTAGATGGATCATTGTGGCTGGAAGTTAACACTGTGTACTAAAAGTAGAAAGTAAGGCTTCTACTCCCTCCTATATCAAAACAATTGGCGGTATTGAACCAGATTCAGAACTAGTCTACTTCAGTGAAGTTTGTCCTATTATATGCTCCACTTTGGGATCCAAACTACAATCTTTCAAATTTATAGAGAAATGAATGAGAGATCAGTTAACAGAAGGCATCTCCCCACCCCCTTTGCTGGTTCACAACCACTGCAATCTACCTGTTTATCTGGGACTGGAGTAAGTCCTATTGAAATCAGTGGGATTTACTTTTGAGTAGACATGGATAAGATTGCACTGTAAGGCTGTATTCCTGTGCATACTTAACTTGGAAGTAAGCTCCATTGAATTCACTGAAATATACTTTTGAGTGAATGTGCATAGAATGGATCATGCTGTCAGCCCAATCCTAGCCAATTTTCCAGTGCTGCTACAGCTGCAATACAGCCCCAACCCCAAGGTAAGGGAACAAACATTCCCTTATCTTGAGGAAGCCCCACAGGATGCAGCTTGTGCCCCATTGGCATAACTGCATTGGTGCTGGAAAGTTAGTTAGGATTGGGCTGTGTGTCTGGGATCTCTATTGGGATCAGCCATCTAGAGTTGAATGGAGGAAAAATATCTTTCTGGTCCCATGATATAGATGAGCTGAGAAAGTTTTTTCAGTAGTTCACTTGGTAAGGGTGGGGGACGGGGTGGGAATCGGATGTCCTGTTTTGAGTCTGGCCTGTACCCAAGAACTTACCTCCCTTAACCTAAGTAGCAACCAAATCACAAAAATGGAAAACTGTTACAGACCCTGCTACTGCTGACCCTGTCTTATCTCTGAAGCTGCCTTTTAGATCTTCCTCTGTACCCAAGGATATCTTGGATGTAATGACAGTAACAACATTGAAAGAACGCAATGTATGATACCCTTGCTGTACCTCTATGGAGGGCATCATTGTATCTTTTCCATTCTGTGTAGTTCAGATTGAACTCTTCCTCCCCCCCACATTGTCCTGTCCTCTTATGCAATGACCACAAACAAACTCTGCAATAACAGGTTAGGTTAGTCAGGCTTGCTAGGAGGAATGGTAGGTACTACATTTTCCTTAGAATCCAAGAAGCCATTCTCAGACCTTGTGCAAGCCCAGTGGGAACTTTGCCTTTTTGGAGCAGCAGACACATATACCAGGACAAAAACTGCTTTGGAAACGCCCCACAATGTCAAACATTGTTTGCTATGTGCCTATGTTGCATTGGGCAGCTGCTGCTCAAGAAGCACTGCCTAAACCACCCTAGAGTATGAGGAACCAACGGGAAGGTTGTGGTCAAAACATATAGGGAGCGTGCTAATCAGTAATCAAGCTAAGGGGGGGGGGGAGGCAGGCTGGCTGGCATACTGGTTCCTCCCCCCCACAAGGGTCACCACCAGTGCCTCAGATTATTCTTAATGTAGAATAGCTAAACTAAAGCAAGTTTAGGAACTCACCTGTTTCAGGATTATAAACCACACTAATAAACATGTATAATCCAGTGTTCCACATACATTGTCTCAGTATTTTTTTACATAAAGCCAACTAAGGTAGGACAATACTATTATTCTCGATTGAGACTAGGAATAGTACTATGAGGACCAGTGGCGTCACTAGGACGCGCGACACCCCAAGGCGGGGTAACGCGCGTCACCCGTGACGCTCCCGCGTTTTGCCCACGATTTTTTGGGGTGCCACCCCGCCCCTTCGCGTCGCCCTCCGGACGCTCCGAGACCGGCCCGGGAGCCGGCCTTGGAGCGTCCAGAACGGCCGGCGCTCCAGGGCCTTCTGAAGGCCCAAGCGTCAATACGGGTATTTTTAGTCTTTTCGCGCATGCGCAGACCGGTTTCGTCTCTGCGCATGCGCGAAAACACTAAAAATACCTGTATTGACGCTTGGGTCTTCAGAAGGCCCTGGAGCGCCGGACGCTCCGAGGCTGGCTCCTGGGCTGGCCTCGGAGCATCCAGAGGGCGACAGAGGTGGCGAGGGCGACAGAGGTGGCGAGGGCGACGGAGGTGGCGCGCGCGGGGGTGCGGGCGTCACCCCTTTGCGCGCGTCACCCGTAGCGACCCGCTACCCCCGCTACGCGGGAGCGACGCCAGTGATGAGGACAATACTATTATTTTCATCCTGCGGCTGGGAGTGGGGTAGGAGACTGAGGGCCCAATTCTATCCAACTTTCCAGCACCAATGTACTCACAATGCATCCCCGTGGTAAGGGAATAAATGTTCCCGTACCTTGAAGAGGTCCCTGTGACTGCCCCCCCCCCCGCAGGATGCAGCACAAGCCCCGTTGGCACAGCTGCATCAGCACTGGAAAATTGGATAGGGTTGGGCCCTGAGGCTAAGAAACTGGATTGCCTATGGCCACCAAGCAAAGACATGGCTGAGATGAGATTTGACCTGGCAACCTGCCAAAACATGAGGAAGCCTGTAGGATCAGACCAATGGTCCATCTAGTCCAGTGTCCTCCTTCATGCAGTGGTCAACAATCAGATGTCCCCAGAAAACCCACAAGCAGTGCTTGAAAGCAATCATTCTCTATGGCTCTTGCTTTTCAGCAGCTGGTAGTTGGAGGTGGGGTGTCTGACTGTCATGGCTAAAGGCCATTGAGAGACCCAGCAGTCTGCCAGGATGGGCTGTGACTGAAGTCCATGCCCATCAGGCCCACCTGGCAAGGTTGACTCCTGAACCTTCAGTACCAGTGACAATGCCCTTAGGGGGTGGGGGCATCACAGAGGACCCAGTGCAGAGGAGAAGGCAGAGCAGAGAAATTGGAAAAGGGAGAGAACAGTCTGATACCTGTCCTGGGTGCAGCTGCACAGTGGTTCTTGGGTAGTGGAGGGAATGGGGGTGCTTGGTGCGTGCAGCATCAGCTGGTCAATTTGAGCAATTTACGAATATTAGCAAGAACAGGAAAAGACAGGTGACAAAAGGGTCTGTGACCCAGCATTTTATAACCAAAATTCCCTTAGAGAAACATAGAGGCTCATCAAGGACTCTTGTTTCTCGATGGGTTCCTAGTCTATTGTTCTCCAATCCAATCCAATCCAATCCAATCCAATCCAATCCAATCCAAACCTTTATTGGCATACTTCCTCTATTGTTCTGCACTCTGCAGAAGGTGAGGCAGAGGGCTCCTTGCCTGTGCCTCAGTTATACAACTCTTCATCGAGTTTACAGTGAGGTTGGGGAGGGGAACTAAGGTTGGGCACCTCTTTTGTGTTCACTAATGACGTTGTTTAGTCCCAAGTCAGGAGGTTCCCAGGATGTAGCATGTTTGCAGGTTTAAATCTTCTCCTAAACCAGCCAGTTGGGGCTGGGGTGGGGGGAGTTACTCTGCAAAACCATAGTTTGGCTTTTCCCCGAAAGGCCTGTGGGACCTGATGCTTCCTGTTCATCAACCCAAGCAAAATACCACAAGACTGGTCTGGATCATGTTCACCTGGCATGCACCCAGCCAGCTATGTTGCTTACCTGGGTGTCACCTGGTGCAGTGCGGGACCCGGAAGAATTTGCCAAACTGGAAGTAATTCGCAGTGACGTGATGATGTCATCATGTCACAGTGAATTACTTCCGGTTCGGTGAGACACAAAGGCAGAAAAGAAGTGGCCAAAGTCGGGTGAGTCAAGTGCTTGACGACTCCACCTCCAAGCCAAAGCCGAGTCATGTCTTGGGTGACCCTGCAACCTTGCTCGGTCATTTTCAGCCGCTCTGAGTTGCTTCTTCGTGTTATCGCAAGCTTTGCTCTTGAGAACACAGAGAAGCGACTTGGAGCAGCCAAAGAAGACCACTGAGCCTGGGCAGTGTGGGGGCTGCGGTGTCACCCCCAAAATTGGTGTCACCCAGTGTGCCCTGCACCAGCCCCACATCCCTAGCGATGCCCCTGTACCTGGCACCACATTCACATGTAGACAAATGTGTCAAGCAATAATTTAAAGAAAAACACGTCAGGCAACAAGTGGGGAGAAATGTTTATTTTTACCTTGCAGAAACCACTCTGCTTATATGAACAAACATGTATTTAAAACATGGTAAGAGGATCAAGACTGAGTAACTACTAAGTGTGGCACATTGATTTCAATCTGCTTGGATGACCAAGTCAGCATCTGCTCTTTAATCCACTTTAACTCCAAATAAGATTTCAATCTTGTAAATACCTCCTAGATTTATTAATTAACCCTGTTTCTTCCTGATCTATCAACTCTGTCCTTGTGTGTAAACAGGTTCAGATTAGGCTTAGTGGGTGTGCCAATGCCAGCAATGTGTTGGAGGAAACCTCATCTAACAGCCAGCCTCTGCATTTGTTCAGGGAAGCAAAAGGACTGTCTAAGTATTCCACATCGATAAAGATCTTTTTAATCCAATCTCCCCCTGTTGCATTTTGTCCAGTTTTAACCAATACTTATTTGTCAGAACTTTGGTATCCCCACCCTCATGCTGACCACACTTTATGGACAATCCCAAACAGTGTCCCTTCTATCAACATAAAGCAGTAGCATTGAGATGACGTTTTACCTAGTGCAGATCAGTAGGGTGCCTTTGCTCCTGCCCTGCCCCAAAGAACTGGTTTTTATGGTGAGGCTTTTGCTTTTAGATAGTGAGCACAGTAGTGTGCATGCAACATTCTGCTATACTGTAATTGTGCCTCTATGGATCAGGGTGACTATCCCAAAGAGAAGTGACTGGGCACACATATAATGTCATTATTCATTTTTCACAACCAGACAATGCAATCTGTAAGGTTTCCTTTAGGTAAAGGTAAAGGTGACCCCTGACAGTCGTGTCCGACTCGAGGGTGTGGTGCTCATCCCCATTTCAAAGCCGAAGAGCCAGCATCGTCCGAAGACGCCTCCGTGGTCATGTGGCCGGCATGACTCTCCTTGCCGCAGCGCGTAGCATGCAGCTGGAACACGGAGCGCTGTTTACCTTCCCGCAAGCGGTACCTATTTATCTACTTGCATTAACATGCTTTGGAACTGCTAGGTTGGCAGGAGCTGGCCAAGCAACGAGAGCTCACCCCATCGCCGATTCAAACTGCTGACCTTTCAATCGACAGCTCATGGTTCAGCGGTTTAACCCACTGCACCACCTGCTGGCCTAAGGTTTCCTTTAGTTATGGTTAAAAGGTCCAAATAGTAGTTTTTGCCACATCAACAGCCAGTGCTCCTTTGCTCTAGATATATCAAGAAGTTACCTATAATAACCACATATACGTCAATAAAAACCCAACTTAATTTTTGTCTGTGCTAGTACAAAACGTTTCCCATGAGTTTTTCCTCTTCTTCTGTTCTTTAGAACCTATATTCACATAATTTGTAGAAACACAGCACAAAAACAGATACATCATAAAAAGGACCGTGTAATTCATGTGCCTTGAAAGTGTGGGGATGTGCTACCATTCAGGCAACGCATCTCACATGGAGGGTGCCTCTTTCCCAGCCATGCTCAGTTCCTAAAGCCTGCAGGAGCACACCCAAGAAAGGGGGCGCTTCTGGACCACTGTTCTACCAGGGGGAGAAATCCAAAATTTGATTCGACCTCCTGGAA
Organism: Plestiodon gilberti rubricaudatus; assembly: GCA_026170595.1. NCBI lineage: Eukaryota > Metazoa > Chordata > Lepidosauria > Squamata > Scincidae > Plestiodon > Plestiodon gilberti. The sequence continues at coordinate 230,302,562 of JANXHW010000001.1, read as the reverse complement.
CTCCTTCTTGGGCATGTGAGGCAAATTCATCCCCTTCTCTGTCTCTGGAGCTCAAAGCGAAGGGGAGATGTACCCATTGGGTAAAATGGGAGGTAGACATTGCCTCCGCGAGAGACTTGGTCCTCCCCCCCCCATTCCTGGACTTTATATCAAAATTTTTGGTATGGATAAAGAGGGATGGTCTTAATATGTGCAGTATGGATAAGTGAAAATCTGTATAGCGAAAGTACTTAAAATTGGAAAGACTGTACCTTTATCAGTTATCCGCCATGCTCTATCCCTCTTCATTGCGATTGGTCACTGCCTTTTCCTGACCCTAAATGTTTGTATAGGACCTGGTGTTCCAGAAGAAATAATGTACTCACTGTTGACTGCAATCAAACAAGCACGTTTCTTTATCATAGGGGAGAACACAACTAAACTGGCAGCCAAAAGGAACAAGAATGAAAAGTCTAAAGGGGGAGTCTAGCTCCATCCCATAATAGAAGTTCTAAGGTTTAACCATTCAGTGGCCATGTTGCTACATAAATAATCTCCTTCCTGTTGTTGGCATATTTGATCTGTGGAAGAAAGAAAGCATATACTGTTCGTAGCTCACTGTATGTAGCTCCTCTGTTTGCCCCACCTGTTCTTTACTTTGCCCTTTGGCTCTGCGAGCTTTCCCCTGGCTCTTTGCCCCTGCCAGTCATGCCTCTTTCTTCCTTCTTTGCATCTGTCTTGATTCCCTTTTTGGAATTCCCTCCACTTGCCTCTCTGACCTTCAGTTTCATCTTGGTCCTCATTCAGGTGTCTTGGGACAACCATCTCATTGGTAACGAACTGCCTCCAATGAACGTTCAGGTCCTTTCCCTCTTCCCCTAGGGCCCCAGACTCCACGAGGACTGTTGACCTCTTCAGCACATTATGTACACAGCCAACATTTCACCACTTCTCCTTTATGACAAGATGTGTAAACAATGGCTCTCCTTCTCCGGGTGGAGCTGGCTTAGTCTACTTTTGGTACCTCTCAAGGGACAGACACAAACGGCTCCCATGGCGTTAAGAGAAATGTGGTGTTGTTTTCCTTTAAGACAAATGGCTCTGCAAAAGTATCTTCTTGAGGAGGTGCGTGACCCTTTATTACTCACTGCCTGGAAACCATTGTGTAATGCATTGACGCTAATGTACCATGCCAATTTATCCCGCGTAGAGAAACTGTGCCAAGGACTTGATGGAATACCATGATTTTTGTCTGCTGTATTGTTTTCATTGTGTTCTATAAACATCTAGGACCCTCTGGGAAGAATCATTGGGGAGGTTAAGCCTCCTCATTTAATTGCTGGTTAAACAAATGTTACCATTAAAATACAGCTGAGTGGGATCTGAGTGACTGGAACTGCTGAAAGACAGTTAAGAAACAAGAGCTATTTTAAGACTTGGGCTAGTTGATGAAATATTAACCATTGGTCCTCAAGATGCTGGTTTTCATCACAGTAAAGGCTGCAAGTTTCAAAACTTGTGTGTAGCAAAAGAGTTTGCTTTATCCCCCTGCTGATTTCAGACAAGAGTGAATAACTCCTGGAAATGAACAGGTGAGTAAGGTGCACATGATTTGCCCTGCTTGTGTATATTACCAATATTCACACATGGTGAAATGATGTGGAAAGTGATGTGGAAAGGCTTCCACATCACTCTTGGTGTGTGGGAATGGGTCCTAGGTGGAATGATAATTATAGCCCAGTCCTAACCAACAAGCGGGTGGTGCAGCGGGTTAAACTGCTGAACCATAAGCTGTTGATCGAAAGGTCGGCAGTTCGATTCCCACGATGGGGTGAGCGCTTGTTGCTTGGCCAGCTCCTGCCAACCTAGCAGTTCCAAAGCATGTCAATACGAGTAGATAAATAGGTACCGCTTACAGGAAGGTAAAGAGCGCTCCGTGTTCCAGCTGCATGCTATGCGCTGCGGCAAGGAGAGTCATGCCGGCCACATGACCATGGAGGCGTCTTCGGACAACGCTGGCTCTTCGGCTTTGAAATGGAAATGAGCACCACACCCTAGAGTCAGACACGACTGGACTTAATTGTCAGGGGATACCTTTACCTTAACCAACATTCCAGCGCCAATGCAGCTGCAATGCAGCCCTAAGGTAAGGGAACAAACATTCCCTTACCTTGACAACCTCCAGGACTGTCCTCCACAGAATGCAGCATGCGTCCAGTTGGCACAGCTGCATCAGTGCTGGAAAGTTGGTTAGGATTGGGCTGCCCATGTAGGTGCTTTCATTGTAGTTGCACCATCCTTTTCTGCGCAAGAGTGCAGTGAGGCCTGCATTGGGTTTAATAGGGCCTGTTTCTCCCTTTCCCAACAGCTGTTTACCACCAGGCATTTTAAGAAATGGGAGGTCTGTGGTGTACCTCATATTTCCATCCAGTTCTTCTACTTTGAGTGCTGTGAGATACTTAAGATCTGAGTCTCAATTACATTGTACAGCACAGGGAAGGATGTGAGAGGTGCACATAGACCTCCCATTTCCAATTATGCCCTGATGTCATGCTTCTGCATGTGCCCATATGTGGGGACCTCTCTGCATGTAGGTATGGGCAGGGGTATTGGTTTTTGTTGTTCTTGTTGTTAATGCATAAAAACACAAAACACCGCTTTCTGCTAAAAAAAACCTGCAATAAAATACAATAAAATCATGTAATTTTGCATCATTCTTCATCTACTGACACTGTACAACCTATACCACCTACCTAGTACAATTTTAAAGCAGTTAAAATGGGAAAAATTGGAATAAAAACATATAACGCTGCTTCCTGCTATTTATTTTGGTATTGAGTCAGGGGTCACCTTTACCTTTACCTATCATACCATGAAGTATCATAGTCAGAATTTTTTTCATTGTGTTAGAAGGGGTGTGTCACTGTTGCTCTCTTCCCCTTCCTAACCCCAAATAAAGACTTGGTTGCTCACATGATGTCATCAGTGGGGAAGTGCAAATGGGAAAGGATTATCTTTCAGGGTACCCAGTTGCTATTTGTTTAGATTCTCCTTGTTTTGGGGTGGACCAAAGGTCCAACTGCTTCAGTGTCCTGTTTTCCACATTGTCCAATTGGATGCCTCCAGAAAGCTCACAATTATGGCTTTAAGGTGATAGTTCAGGGGTGGCCAACCTTTCAACCTGAATGCTCCTGGCCCTTTAATGGTTGTATAGGTGCGGGCATTTCAACAGGTGCTGCTGCTTTAGCAGCACCATCAGCAATTGCAGCTGCCAAGGTTCTGTCTTCTATACAACTCTTAAGAATGCAGAGGCCCTAATTACGGAAGGTTGGCCACCCCTGTGATAGGCTGCAGTGGAGAGCTATCAGTGATAGCTCTCCACTGCAGTGTGTCTCCAGCAGCTGATGCGCATTGATGTACCTCCTCTGAGAACATAGCACTTCCATGACTTTATCTACCCCCTCCCCCCTAACGACTTCTGCTTTGTAGTGAGCAGTAACTCCATGGAAGCTGGTGACTAGGGCACATTGATAAAGCACAACACTTGTTGACAGAAGGGTCATGCTGAGATGGATCCATTTTGGAGCCATTAGCAATACAGAGGGCATTGCTTCTCAGACAACTTCATATTTTGAAATGAAATGACTATGTTTTGTGAAGCGTAGATGGTTGTCTCTTTGCCTTTCTTTACTTGGTGGTCACAGTTGGGTTGGCAATTTGGCTGTGGAAAAGTTTAGGGGAATAGCATCCAAATATTTGCATTCTCTCCTTGGCCCTGCTCCCTCAACTTGTAAACACTCCCAGGGATTTAAAGCTTCAGTAAGGGTCTTGCCAAAGCCTATGGGCTCTAACAGACCAGATCAGACCTTGGGAAGGATTTTTGAATCTTTTTTCTTTCTTTGTTACCTACTGAGAATAGAAACTATCTCAGTGCAAAAGAGTTACTTGATTTTCAAAAATAAAAACCTCTTGAGATCCCAAAGGCATGGGGATGGGAGGAATCAGTTCAACCCCTTGATGTAGGATATAGCCAAGGAATATAGTAATTTCACAATTGCTACTTTCAATGGAACTGATGCTACAAAACATTGTGTTGGAATTGGCCTGAAGATCTGGATAGTGATGCAGATTTTCTAAACTTAAATGGTATTCAGTTTTTGTGGACCCCAATCTCAAGTTACATGGTCTAGATTAGAAGTTGATGTGGTTCCATATGAAAGTACTTTGCTGTGGTGAGGGTTTGACCATAATGATGGATGGGAAGGATTATGAGCAGCACCTCCTCAGGACCTGCTGATTAGGGTTTATGACAACCAGCTTATGTATGCCTGCCTATGTAAACCACCTTGAATTAAAGTCAGAGGAGAAATCCAATGACCAAGAAAAAGGGAATATAAATACTGGTATTATTATTATTGAATCTCAGGCTTGTCCCAAACCTTGCCTGTTATTCAATCATGGGATGCTGCTTGGTGTTGCAGTAGAAAACAGCACCAATTGGGTTCCAGCAAATAGAGAGTGGGAAGAGTGAAGAGATGGCTATAGACCTTTCATTTCAGGAAAGAGTGGTGATACCACGTCCTGCTTGCTCAGGGTAGCCCCAATCAGAGGTGTTGCTACACCCCCCGTGGGTTGGGCCGTCGACGCAACACCCCCAAGTGATGCCATAAGCCCCGCCCCTGGGGGCTGTGATGGTGCAGCACGAAAGCACCCCCTGCGTGTTTTCTGCCGTTTTTGGGACGTACGGAGGGCAGAAGGGCCAATCCTCCCACCCTCTCAGGCTCTGTACAGCCTACAAACAGCCAAAAACACTCCAGGGGTGTGTGTTTGCGCTGCATCGTCAACTTTTGGCGGCGGTGCAGCAAAAGTGCACCACCCCCGTCGCTTGACACCACCGCTGCCCAGGCCCCCCCACCCCCTGACGCCTCTGGCCCAAATGCTGACGGTTGACCGTGATAAGGTTAGTCTGGAATACCAGTAAGTGTCATGAGGATTAGTCAGACAGCCCTATCCTATGAGCTGTCTTTAGCTGAAACAGTGCAAGCAATAACTTAACACCAGCATTCTCAAAGTATACTCCTAAGAGCCCTGGGGCTCCCTGAGACCCCTTCAAGGGCTCCATGAACACATCATAAGTGGCTGCCATCTGCTTGGCACTGTGCTACTCTGCTCATGCACTGGCACTTTGGGGCTCCCCGAGACTCCGCGCATGCGTTGGCAGGGCTCCCCGAGACTCCATTTAGGAGTGTAAAGGGCTCTGGAGACCAAAAGCTTGAGAACCGCTGTCGTGCACCGCTGCTGATGAAATGGAATCCTGTTCCTGGCAAGTGGGACAGTGTCAATTAGCTCTGCATGGTTGCTAGGAACATGTCTTCTGTAGCCTTCCTGCTGCTGCTCCGAAGGGCCAGAAAGACCAATAAGATGATGTGCCAAAGGGACTAGGGAACAATGACACTCTCCTCCCTCTGCCCCTCCTAGAGCAGGGCAGCATTTTTTTAGCAATACAGCGGTGCTGTGGCAAAGTCAAATGTCTATGCAGTGCAAGAGGGGCTGTTCTTGCTCAGGGGCTGGGATTGGATTCTAGTTCAAGTAGAGAAAGGTCCCCTTGGGATCTTACTAACACATCTTGGGAGCTCTTCCCTTGCATAACAACTGTTTTAAAGCTAGGATTGAAAGATGCTTGTTCAGATGTCCGAATGGAAAGCAAGTTTTTGAACAAAAGCATGTGACTTAAACCAGCTTTCATGCTCTTGGGAAACCCCATTGTGTAGTCCTTGGTCACTATTCGTCTTTTCAGTGTCTTCTTGACAGAGTCTTCCCACCAAAGTTTAAAGGGTTCATTGTCTTCACGGACCTTTAAGTCTCTGTCACAGAAGACAGATTCAAAGTGATTTCCTTCCCACAAAATGTTGCGGGTCAAAGGTTGCAATCTTATGCATATTTTCCTGGAAGTCACCCTATGTGTGTAAGTGCAACTGAATTCATTAATTTATTGTGACGTAAACAAGCAATGGTAAACATCCCTTTTGCAGACCTATACAACATATGTTGGATATGACTAGCTGCAGGACAGTGCAAACATTAAGAGAACTCATGATTGGCAATTAGGAGTGAAACTGGGCAAGAAGCAAGAATCTGGTAGTCACCTAGGGCAGTTATTCCAGGCTACAGCTGTTCCTGATCAGTTGGTGGACTTTTTGGCAGCAGGAAGTGACACTTGCAAAATGCCTGCAGAGGCTTCTCTATTCCACACTTACATTCTGAAGGGAGTATGAATAGTCCTTAAGAATAAATGAAGGGTTCAAATGGATTTGATTGTTTGGTGTTGCTTGTTCCTTTTTAAAGTGAACTAACAGCTCCTGCCAACCTAGCAGTTCCAAAGCATGTTGACGCGAGTAGATAAATAGGTACCGCTTGCGGGAAGGTAAACAGCACTCCGTGTTCCAGCCGCATGCTATGCGCTGCGGCAAGGAGAGTCATGCCGGCCACATGACCATGGAGGCGTCTTCGGACAACGCTGGCTCTTCGGCTTTGAAATGGGGATGAGCACCACACCCTAGAGTTGGACACGACTGGACTTAATTGTCAGGGGTTTACCTTTACCTTTTAAAACAATAGGAATAATAGCAACCTGGACAAAGAATGTCAATTCTGCCATTGTCCTCCAATCTTGCTGCTGCTGAATTAGCAAGAAAGAGGTACAAAATGGTAGTCCTCGTATTACTGCTTTTTAGAATCAGATTCAGGGGTGGCCCATCCATTAGGCAAGGGGATGTGGGGTGCAGCAGGTGTGTGTGTGTGTGTGTGTGTGTGTGTGTGTGTGTGTGTGTGAGAGAGAGAGAGAGAGAGAGAGAGAGAGAGAGAGGGCAGTGGATTCAGGTTGCCCTTCACCCTGAGTCTGCCACTGCCTCCCTCTAGCCTGCCACAGATTAAATCTGCACTGGTCCATTTTCTGCCTGCTAAAAATGAGTGGAAAGTGGATCACCCACCTACGTACCTTGGTCCTGGTGCAATTTCTTCAAATGTGGAAGTGCAGGACTTCCTGTTTTATTTACAGGGACCATGCACTCCCTTTAAATAAAAGTGGAAGTCCTGCACTTCCACAATTGAAGCAACCATGCAAGGTCGGAGCATAGTAAGTGGCTGCTATTTTTTTTATAGTGTAGTAGCAGCAGTGGACATGAGCTGGCATCAGGTAGGGGTCCCTGCAGCCTCCTCTAACAGCAGTACCTAAGGCTGTTGGAAAGCTAAGAGGCATGTGGCCCCCTTGTAATTCAAGCTCTGTAAGCTAACTGTAGGAGTGAATCCAACTGGTTCTCTCCTCCATTAGTTTTGAGGAGTGCAATATGCTGGATTCTTCACTAAAGGCCAGCTGGCACCCTGGGCATGCCTATGTTGGTATATGTGTCTAGAGTGTGTATAGAAAGGTCATGTGAAGACTGCAGACAAGCACCTTATTGCTTGTGAATGTAATTGGGAGGCTATGGTTGTCCATGGTTTCCCAGTCCATGTAAACACAGCATATGCTCGTAAATTCATGCAGGTTCATAATCTACATGTCAGAGTCATGCTTTTTCCTACCTGGAAGTGCTTTCTGTGTTGGAAATATATGACCTGTGAAACATCCGTGAGCGATGCTTGCTGAAGAAATCCCAGAAGTGCATGCCTGGGATTATAGTTGCAGATCACCCAGGCAGAAACTCTTTTTGAACATACAGAGTTCCTGGCAATGCAAGGGAAACTGAAAATGTGCTGTGTTTCCTAGAATTAAAGGTTAGAGTTTCAAGTCATTCTTCTAGTGTTTTAAATCCAATTTGATGATTGCTGGATTGCTCAATTGCCAATCAAGCATAAAATCCTCTGCCACAGGAGAGTTAGAAGGCATCAAGCCAAGCATTGTTTGCCAGGAGGTTTCTACAATTATAATAATTGACTTGCAGAATTGGGAAGAACTAGGTAGCAAGCAGTGAAGGTGATGAAGAGAAGAATAGGGATGTGAGACTAAGACACAGTCTCCAAAATGAAACAGTAAGAGGCCCACTAAACTATATCTGACACAGCAGGGGCAGGAAATAGCATACAAAGGAGCAATGCTATATTTTTGTGGATAGTGTGGGATAAGAGAGAGAGACTACTTCTTATCCAAGAGACGGGTCCCCAGGGAGGCTGGTTGTAAGGATGGCTTCCTCATGTACTGAACTAAACTCATTGTGTCTCTGCACATCCTACTCAGTCTGATGGTCGAATTACTGTGAGAACTATAAACCAGAGTAATGGACCTGAGCAAAAGAAAACATAGAAATGTTTATCCCACAGACTGTTTTTCTCAAGTTAATAGTATCAAAATTAATAAGCGTGATGCCAGAACAGATACCAGCCAATTCAGATGTTAATTTTGTGGAGGAAATTGGCTGGATGTGTGTGTCAAAGAAAGAGGTGATGGTGGGGGCATCACATGTGTACTTGGTACAGATGCTGTGATGGTGTGACCTTCTACTGATGAGTGGCTGTTCAGGTAATGGAATCTGTTGAGGTATATGATTTAGGTCTATCCTACGATATAGCAAAGGCCTGACATTTGGTGAATGTTGACCACTGTAGATAAAATTATGAAAATGTTTGAAATCCAGAGCTACGCTGACCAATGTCGACAGCCCCCTAAATGTGATTGTCAGGATTCCCTGTTCTTATCTATTTTCAGGCATTCACATGCTGGACTTGTCAGCAGTCACATGCAAATGTCAACATTAACCAAATTTTGGAGTTTCACTCGTATTAGTTTATGTGTGTATGAGAGAGAATTATGTGTGTATGAGAGTCTCCGTAAGAATTGATAAGCAAATTGGTATGGATTTCTTCTTCTGTGAGGATATATCTAGTATTGACTACATGGAAAAGTGGTATTGATTTGTGGATTCTCCTCAGGAAATGCTAGGTTTAGAAGTATTCTCTATGTGTGATACCCTGGATCAGGCAAACAGCATTGTCTCACCACACACTCATTTTCTAATTCATTCTGTGTATGATTCTACCTCTGATGAGAGGTTACAGAATTATCCACCCTCAGGTGCCTCAAATGACTGCTTTAATTTTTCCCAGCCAGAGTAGGAGGCAACAGTAGCCAGGGAGGAGCAAGACATGCTTGTTCACTGAGGCATCTGGTGGGGCCACTGTGTGATACAGGAAGCTGGACTAGATGGGCCTTTGGCCTGATCCAGCAGGGCTCTTCTTATGTTCTTATGTTAAGCGCTCAAGTGATACCTTTTGTACCTGAGCCAGGGGAAACCCTCCTTGACCCCAGTCCTGCTTGTTGGGAGCTACTTGTGTTTCTAAAAAAGCCATGTCCCAAGCTGCCAGTTGAGCTATTTGGTGTCAATTTGGAGGCTTCAGCCTGGACTAGTTTGTGCTACATATGCAGTGGTTTGGTGGAAGAAATGCTCAAGAATCTCTCAGAGTGGACAAGGTAGGATTTGGAGAGTGGTGGACAGGATTGGGAGGGGATGCTTTTCTACCAGGGAGGGCTATGTGTTACATGTCCCTCATTGTTAGCAGCCTAGATTCTTCTAATAGATACTGAAAATGTGGGTGCCAGTGGATATGCATGGATGGGATCTGGGGAATCTCTGGCATGTTCCTGTGGGGCATTTGTGTAATTCTCAAGATCCTGCCACCTAAGCTTTACAGTTCTCAAGATCCTGCCCTTGCCCCTCAGATACTAGATTAGTCTGCTGTTTAGTGGGCAGCATATGAAAACATGTTGACAATTCCAGCTGTGGAGATAATGGGTACTCTAAGCCCTCAGTGCCTGTCTGCAAGACCTTCAGCTACTAAAGAATTTGGGATATTCATGATCTTCAACATTTATACTGTGTAAAGTGCTGCATAATGTTTCTGCGAGTGAGGTATTGTGCCTCTTTTACACATGAAGAACTGAAGTTGAGAGATAGAGAAGGAAAAGTCTTCTATTCCTATCTGAGTAGGAAGAATACTGGAGAAAACATATCTGCCAACTTCACCATTTACCCAATAAGCCATGGAGCTAAGATACAGAATCTGGAAGCATACAATCCGGCAAATCTGAGTGATTCAATCTTGGCCTCAGGATCAAGTTAATCTGATCTGCAAACTAGATCAGATCAATCTAGTCTGCTGATTCCATGTGATATTTCTTGTAGGTTGGACTAATGATTTATCCATATAGCAGTGGAATTGGCAGGAACACAAATAGTATGGGTTTATTTTGGTATAAGACAGTGATTTTATACTATTGCTCTGTAAGTTATGGTTTATTTCTTTTATAAAACCTACTGCTGTTCTGACCAAAGATGCTCAAGGTGATGTATAGTAAAATAACTCATAAAAACTTCAAAACAGACCAAGGTATATAAAAATAGAGGACAAACATCAGCACAAGTGGAGAGAAAAAAGCAATAGTACCCTGAAAAAAAAGCACCACATTAAAATGCATGAGTTAATAAAAATACTTTATCAGTAATGAGGCAGCCTGATGGGTCTTCTCAGGGTGTGCACAGTGTTACTGTGCAGCATATTTTTAAAGAGAGAGGATGTTTTGGGAGGAGGAGGTATATAATGAAGGAAGTGGTTTTGTGCGTGTAAATTGCTTTCCCCCAAGCTGCTTCTCTTCCCATCAGTTTCTAAATGCGTGTTCACTTTTGCAAAGTTATTGGGGAAAAATAGCATAAATAATTAAATATCTTAAATATTGTACTGATGATGAGTTTTTAAGCAGTAGAGATAATAGTATCTCCTCTGTATGATGTTATTAATACATGCTGCTTTAATTCAAGGAAATGAAATTTAATCCTCAGGACTCATAAATCCCAGGAAAAAACCTCGTATACCGCAAAATGTTTCTAAGAAAGAGTGGCTAATAAATACTCCAATAAAAGTAGTCTGGGGAAAAGGAGTTGCCGTATCTTCCTTGCCTTTCTGCTTTTCCCATTGAGAAACCTGACCTACTGATCATTTTCCTCCATATGCTCAGTAGCAGTTAGTGACGTAAAATAAGAGTGAAGATTTGTTCCACTGCTAATATTTTCCAGGATACATTGCCAGGCTGTGAATAATTATCCTTCCTTAAGCACATAAGACTGCAATTTTGAAGATAAAGACATTTCAGATTAATACTCTGTTTATTCAGAAAGTTACCTCTTGGGGGCAAAATCATTACCCAATCCTGGATGCGATGTGGAAGCAACTGTCTGTATCTGTGAGACCACTGCAGTCTCTGTGTAGTTTGCAATAACTAGAGGTTTTTGTGGTGGGTGGATGGGCAATTTCATTTAAACATGTGGAAGATCTGGATATTTTGGACACTCCTGCTGCATTAGTAAATGTAGGCTGCAGTCCTATACATATGTGCCTGGAAGTAGGTCCCATTGAACTCAGTGGGACTTATTTCTGAGTAGAGATGCGTAGGATTGTGCTGTTGATAATTTTGATTGATTTGACGGTGAGGGATGGGATGAAAGTAACAAAGTTGTCAGGAAGGATAGTTCGTTACCTAACTGGCAGCGCAATCCTGCGCTACTATAGACCGGTGGAACAGTGCTCTGCCGGTCTAGGGTGTTGTAAAAGTGCTGTAAGGCACTTTTGCGGTACCCGTAGAGTAAGTGAGGCCGGCACCGCTCACTCCACTGCCAGACACGAACCTCAGCCACTGGATGCAGGTATGTTTTAGGTGGCAGGAGGGCATGGGGAGGGAGGGCAGAGGTGGCGGGGGTGATTGGGCCGGCAGGCCCAGGAGAGGAACAGGGATATTGGCAGCGCGCTCCGCCGATATCCCAAGCCCCTTCCCGGGCCAGGGTGGCCTTACATGACCTCCCCAGATTTGCACCAGCCATTTTGCAGGCGCACATCTAAGGATGCCCATTGGGGCCTCTGGGGCTGACACTGGGGAAAAGGGATGAATGTCCCTTTTCCCTGAGGTGTGCCCCAGCTCTGCCGGTGCAACCTTGATCCTTCTTAGGTTCGCTGCAGTGCGTTTTCTTTGCACACTGCGGTGAATCTTAGGCAGGACTGGACTATGGGAGCAGTCTCACCACTGACATATCAGCCGTTGAAGGCCTGGTTTCCGTTGCCCTGTCTTCTTAGTTTGCAGAGACTGAGGCAGAGAGTGAGGCCCAGGCAACATCAGCCAGCATCAGGCATCTCAGGGTCCCCAGTCATGTTGTTCCCATGGCATGTTGTTGTTGTTAAGTCGTGTCCGACCCTTCGTGATCCCATGAACCATATCCCGCCAGGCCTTCCTGTCCTCCACTATCTTCCTGAGTTCGCTCATTTGAGTTTCAGCCTCAGTACCTGTCCTTCTAGGGAACAGTCAGGATTGATTTCATTTAGGATTGACTGATTCGATCTCCTAGCAGTCCAAGAGACTCTCAGGAGTCTTCTCCAGCACCACAGTTTGAACCCATGGCATGTAGTGTTTGCCTATGTAAGGGAGAAGGGATTTTCTCTCCTATTTCCAGGGATGTGGATCAAGTCTCTGACTCCAAGTCTCAAGTCAAGTCCCAAGTCTCTGAGTCCAAGTCTTAAGTCAAGTCCCAAGTCTTTGCCCCCAAGTCCTGAGTCTTTGGTTGTGAGTTGTGAGTTCCTATCTTATCTAATTAATGGGAAAATTGGTTTAAATCTGTATAAAATTCAACTTGTCGTAAAAGGCTCCAAGTCTTGAGTCTTTTCGAGTTTTTCACAATCACCAAGTCCAAGTCAAGTCATTGATGCGACTTGAGTCCGACTTGAGTCCGGGTCAATAGACTCAAGTCTACATCACTGCCTATTTCCCTAATGGTTGTCATTGTCACCGTATCATGGGAACCACAAACGGTGGAATGAACGGCTGGCATGTATTTGAGGTCTTGAAACCTAGAGTCTGGGAAAGAGGCACCAGTAATCTCTGCCTATGCCACGCTATGGCACCTTGATAAGGCTGTAGATATTTTTTAGTCCCCCCTCAAAATGGGGAAGAAAACCCTCCAAGAATACAAAAAAGAAGTGTCTAAGTGCTCTTTTTCTTCAGAGAATTGCCTTTTTTATTTATTATAAAGCATTTATACACCACCTTAGTATACTATATTATACTACACTTTTAGTATAAGAGGCCCAAGACATGCGCATCTCTCATAGAGGCATGCACATCTCTCATAGAGGGGGAAACAGTTGTGTGAACCAGTTTAGTGATTCTGTGGTCCAGTTTATCAACCTCACCCCAGGTTGGTTTCAGTGGAACCAGTGAAAAACATTTAGATTGTTTGAGAAAAGCCAAGAGCTTCAAATCTAAATTAATGCCCAAAGAAGGCTAATTTGATAAGACGCATAATAAAGTTAATTGGACTACCCTTGGATACTTTTAAAGTAGGATATACCATGCCGGGTTGCTGTGCTATCTCAGCAAAGTGGACAGCATTTCTTTTAGAATGGCGCGTACTTCCTGTGAGCTCCATCTGTTGCTGATTTAGGCTAATTGAAGAAGTTTCAAGCTCTCTCACTGAGTCCAAAGAGAATTTTCTCCTCCTGGAATTTATCCACTAGGGAAATCTTGGGTCCAGTTCATAAAATATTTTTAAAATGCCTGTCATGATCCCATGAATAGAATCCCTGCAGACGCAGGATGAAGAGCATGAATCCGAGGAGGTAGAATCAGGAATCCCTTCATGCAGACTCACTCAGGGTGCCTCTTTTGCAGAAATCGCTGTGCAGGAATTGGCACCCTCTCCACAACCACACACAGCTCTGCCTCTCTCCTTGGAACAGAGGACTCCTTGGAGGATCACGCAAAGGAGCCACAGTTTCCCCTGTGCTGTAGGAGTCAACGTTTGAGAAGTTGAGCAGGGGCTCTTTAAGCCCTTTAAGATTTCCCAGGAGAAGGGGTGGAACTAGCCATGGTAAACTATTCACAGATAAGCTTGCAGCCATCCTTGCATCTCTGCTAGAAAACATCTGAATCTGCCTTGTTTGTTGTGTCTGACCCAGTGTGTTCTACTGTTCCCCTTGGAGCTGTCCGTGGTCCTCACTTTTGGTACCCGCAGAATCTTTGGAGGCCCAGCTCACCTGACTGAGCTCAAGCTGTGTTTTCAGGCTTCTGGTATTGCCAGACCACACATGACTGTGCTTGGAGCAGGATAATGCCATGCTGCATTAAACAAGCCTTTCTCAACATTTCCATGTGGAAATTAATTGGCAGTGAATAGTCTAAAGGGGAAACTTCAAGGAATGTTGAGAATGCCCAAGGCTAGGTTAGAGTATGGAATAAGTGAAGGCTGTTGAAGGGATACTGCAAAGTTTCTTTGAGCATTTACAGAATGCTTTGCCCACAGTCAGTCCATCCATGAGGTTGACTGAGGCAGTCAATGGATTTGCAGAAGGTGCTTCATCTGCCTTTGCTCCTCCTTCTACTCCTCGCTGAATATGGAAAAGGAAGAGGGGGATGGAGGAGAGTGGTGGGCTAGAGCAAGGAACTCTAGGCCACCAGCCTCCTACTCTGTTCTCTTTTCAGATCCAAGGAGTGCGAGGAGGAGGAGAGGTAGCAGTGGTTGGTGTGTTGCTGGGTGAGGAGGGCAGTCTTTGCATACAACTTCCGGTGCCCCAGGGTATTGGGCTGTCCCTGACATTGCCTCAACAATGAGTAACTTCAACCTCCACTCCTAACTTCCTTGGGAGTAAAGAGCAAGACTCCCAAGGGGGAGATTATTATTTCCATCCAGGCATGACCAGCAACTTTTTCTTTCTTTCAAGAAATTAACTTCTTGTAAGCAAACTCTTTGTGGCTCACAGATTCTTTTTTTCAAGTGAAACCATGGCTCTGCTTCAGCATTACAGGAAACTCATTGTGTTGCTGGACTATCATAATTCACCATCAAATTGTGTGGACACATGAGTCACATGCATGCCATGGGGAGGGCACATTGGCTCATAAGAACTCATTAAGAATGTTATGCATGCAGGAAGGAGAAATGTTTTCAGATCCTGTTAATAGCTTGGCATAAACTTCAACTAATGCCTGACCTTCAAGTGTAAAATGTAGTTGCTGATGAAGACCAGAGCTAGGATCCAGTTATGGGAGAGTGTGGTGACCTGAGCAGTGAAGTGCTAGGGGCCAAGCTCCATTGAACTCAGAAGACACAGCAGGATGGGAAGTTGCTGAGAATATGATTTCCAGCAGTTGCTATTGCTCAAGACAAGAGTGCCCAACCTTTGGCATAGACACAAAATGTGCAGAACTCTCCCAGCAATACCCTGTCAATGCAGATGTGTACAAAATTAATGACAGACAAGTGTAATTAGGGGAGGAAGCAGTCAAAGGAAACCATGCATTCAAGAAAGAAGGCATTCATAGACTAGCTTGTGTTCCACATCTGCCTTTTGCAGACTCAGGACTCTGCAGACAAAAAAAGTAGCTGAAATGGTATTCTCTCATGGTTTTGTGATGTGTACAAATATGTCTCTGGGGAACTGGGGTAGGCTTCCTGTATTCCTGTTGCATGTGACCTTTGTGTGCCATGAACCTTCTAACTTTGCAAGCCTTGAGATGGAAGGATGCTCGGCTGAGATCATGCAGCACTTTTGCACAGTTTGATCTGGGGAGGTGGAGAGGAAGTTTAGAGGAAGCCACTCTGTGTCAGAATGTATCTTCACAAATATGTAGGATGTTGGGTTGCTTTTCTTGGAAAGAAAATGATGTGGCTGTATATGCAGCACAGAATAATTTACACCCTATAAAAACAAATGGAAGGAGAAGCTGTGTAATGATATCTGTTCAAACAAGAGCTGGACTCAAGATATTTTGGAACATCACACATTTTTTGCTGCCTGACTTGAGCTTGCCCTGCAGATGCTGCCTGGAGGGGGGGGGCGGAAGGTTGCTCTATTGGTGTTTTGTTGGCTATTATCATGGATCTGTAAAACGCATCCTTTTCCGTTCTTTGCTCAAACACAGGGTTGTCTTTTGTCAACCATTCCTAAATGCTGGCCTATATAACTAGTCAAGGTTCTTGGCTGGCAAGAAGATCAACCAGTGCGAGCCAATTCAGAACCAAACTCTGCCTGGCTATTTTCCAATAAATACTCCCTCTGCCACCACATGTAACTCACTAATCATCATGATGGTCCTCCATGTGTCCTCCCCAACTATTGCTGCCAACTCCCCTTGTTAGTCCTATGAGCTTTCCTATGCAGTAACTTTAACAGATCTATTCAATAAGATGTCTGAATTGCAGCTTCTCTTCCCAGGCGGTTCCTTTCAAGTTAAGGAATTCATTATTCATTTCAAACTTCAAAAAGTTATTGACAATAGCTCTTTCCTCTCTATGGCAGTTTGGAACGTTACTTCAAATAACCTTTCCTGGAAAAGAAGACCTTGGGTAGCTTGTTGTCATCAGATCTTTTGCCTCCTTTGATTGACCAAGTGGCAGACCTGAACATTTCTCTTTAAAAGGAAGTTCTACTCACTTGTTCAGAATTCTGACCATGTTCTGTGGTTGAACGTGACTGTCTAACAGCCCAATCCTATCCCCTGCCTACCCATTGCATACAGTCATGCCAATGGAGGCTGAGCGGCATGCTGGGGGGGGGGGATCAGAAGGCAAAATGGAGCATGGAGAGAAGTAAAACACTTTTTAACTTCCGTCCATATAGGCCTTCTGGCTGTCTACGAGTCTTCTTGGACCCACATCAGCTATGAACCGACCTGCTCTCCCTCCTGCCCCACTGCCCTGAAACTCCCCCGTCCTCCCCCTTCTCACCCATGACATGCCCCTGCTGTGGACACCCCGTATTGTCCCAAGTATAAGACGCACCCTTAAAGTTTGGTGTTATTAAAATTTTTTAATTAAATCACTGGCATTAAATTGCAACAGCCTGATTAGAAGACGCACCCCTAGTTAAAAAACTTAAATTAGGAGAAAAAAGTGAGTCTTATACTCAGACCAATACGGTACTTGAGTCAGCACAGCACAGCCTGGGCTCTCTGGTGGTGGGGGTGCAGCGGCTGCAACTGGCCCAGCACTGCAGTGGCATGATTTTTGCACCGTCATTGGGCCTCTTACAACAGCGTATTGGGAGATATGCTGTCTTAAAAGGCCCATAGGACAGGACTGTAAGGTCCAGAAAGAATTTTTTTCTGTCTGCATATGATCTATAATAATCTACAGACTCTCCAACTCTTCCATGTTGTTCCTAGAAGTAAGCTGTTAATATCTGGCTATGTCTATGTATTGGTTAGAATGCTGTTTTGAGTTTCTTTATGATATCAATACATTTATGATCTGCTTCTTCTAAATAAACAGAAGTAAGATTTTGTTAGAATAACAAGCAAAGAGTTGAGTTACGGCCCAACCCCCCGCCGCCAGTGTAACTAGCTTTACAGCTATCGCAAAAATACTGGTTACCCCTATACTGGTTAACTGTTTATGGACGCTAATCCTCTTTCTTTCTCCTCCTATCCACCCCTCATTTCCCAACTTTCCCCTATTCTTCTTCTGCCCCACTCCTTGTCTGCCTTGCCCAGCCCTTCCCTCTTCCATTGTGGGCTTGGTTCGCAGCATGGTTTTAAGTCCTTTTTGCGGTGGAGGTGGTATTTTAAAAACAAAGCTTGTTAAACAGTTTATTAATAACTAATGAAAAGACCCCCCACGGGTAGAGGCTTCCCTTCCTCTCCTGTGAGATGGGGAAATCTTGGCAGGCATGCACAACAGAGGGGCTATTGCACATGTACAGTTTTGCAGACTTTTTGGATTGCAGTCACCCTCTCAGTTTCCCATGATATGCAAAGCAGTCTTTCCCAGTCCCTGACATGGGCCATAATATGTTCCATGATTGTCATCATGTTTTTAATGTGTACATGTACAGCTGACTCAGTTCTTTTTTTTTTTCCACACTGATGTCACTGGGAAAATGTTGAAGGTGACTTTTGCCTGTTCCTGTGAGTTAAGCTGAGGCCCTCTAACAGGGAAAGAGTCTGCAGTGCTAGCAAGGAATTCTGTAAATAAACAAGTGTCTTGGGATGCCCCCCCTCCCAAGGTCTGAGGTTGGGTGTCTTGCAGACACTTGGCAGCAGGAACAAAACCATCCAGAGAGGGATTGTTTGTTGCTGAACTGATTTTAATAACAGATGAGAGTTTCTGAGCAGGAAGAATTGTACATGTCCTTTGGGATTTGTCTGGGAGAAAAATCCTTTTTATGGAAGGGTAAAGGAATTTTTCTTTGCAATGTAGCAGTTGATGCCTACGTTCTTCAAGCGTCTTCTAGACAACAAATAAATGCCATGCAGTTTTTTTTAAAAAAAACCAACCAAATTGAAAAAGCAAGATTCCAGCTTCCTGAAAACATAGAGCTCCATTCTGGATGAATTTTGGCAAAGAGTACTGTATTGCTCCGGAACACAAGTGCTTCAGAATACCATAGTACAGTATGCTGTTGGCAACAGGCCTGCCTAAAGAATCATACTTGGTCCAATTTGGGGCAACACCACATTTTACATGACAAACTCAATTGCTCTGTTTCCCACAGCAAATATAGAAAGTGTGGACATTATTATACATGAGTTTTTAAGCACCTGTGTACATGCATCTGGTAATACAGGTCCAAATAGGGACCCAGAACATATTTGCATAGATGTTTAAGGGTGTACAACTGTTGTCTGCACTTTACATGTTTGCTGTGGGCAATACTGTACATGCTGCAGCTATGTTTGTCAGTACATGCAGCAGTACATGCAGCAGCTATGTTTGTCATATGATGCTGCCTTTATTTAGGCTGGACAACCTAAAAAGAGTATGATTAGTAGCCACTTTGCACTTAAT
This sequence comes from Plestiodon gilberti rubricaudatus, assembly GCA_026170595.1. Classification (NCBI taxonomy): domain Eukaryota; kingdom Metazoa; phylum Chordata; class Lepidosauria; order Squamata; family Scincidae; genus Plestiodon; species Plestiodon gilberti. Next base: position 230,283,768 of record JANXHW010000001.1, on the reverse strand, counting down.
TTGCTGCTGTTGACCTCTTCTGCTATTTACTGTATGCAGTAAATATGTAAGTAAAGGACACACAATATAAATGTGTATACAATTGATATGATTCTACATAAACCCGTCCCGTACCCCCACTAGTGAAAACTGGATCAGGACCATTCTTGGTCTCTTCAAATTATCCCAAGTGGGGACAGCTGGTATTGTTCACTCACTGTTGCAAAATAAATGTTCTTTTTTAAGTTGGATGGCCTCTTTTATACATTTTTTCTATGAATTACGGTATTCTCAGTAATGCTAAGCTGAACAATTTAGAGCTAGTTCACGTATGCACGTTTATCTCTTAATGACTGCAGCAAATGATAATACATGTATAAAAGAGTCATCAATTCTGCTCCTTGCTTGACTTTTTTTTTTTTTTAATGGATGATTACTACATTATTCTCTTCAGGGCCAGTTCATATGTCTAAACTGACATGGTCCTTTGGTAGTTTGAGTGGATGCAAGGCAAGCACATGATGCATTGACTGCACATGCTCATCACTTGCACATCTAGCTGGTCACATTTTATCTTTACTCTTGGTTACGCTACGGTGATCACAAAACTGTACAGAGAATCATGAGATGGAGGTGCATGCAAGCAGTGGCGCTTTTATTTTCTTTGCCCGAGCAACTTCCCCTGCCCCACATTCAACTCCATGTTTAAAAAGCAGCTTGCTATGCACTGGCGTCACTCTGGTGCGGGGACGCGCGTCACCCCCCCTAGGGGCGCGACGTTATAGGCGCGGGGGGAGGGGGCCACCCGGCTCCCCCCCCACATCACGTCGCCCCCCCCCTCCGGACGCTCCGAGGCCGGCCCGGGAGCCGGCCTCGGAGCGTCCGACCCCGTCGGCGCTCCAGGGCCTTCTGAACGAAGGCCCAGGCAGCGCGTCAATCCGGGTATTTTCCGGATTTTCGCGCATGCGCAGACCCTTTTTGAGGGCTTTTTGCCCTCAAAACGGGTCTGGGCATGCGCGAAAATCCGGGAAATACCCGGATTGACGCGCTGCCTGGGCCTTCATTCAGAAGGCCCTGGAGCGCCGATGGGGTCGGACGCTCCGAGGCCGGCTCCCGGGCCGGCCTCGGAGCGTCCGGAGGGCGACGCACGTCACGGAGGTGACGTGCAAGGGGGTGCGCGCGTCACCCCATGATGCGCGTCACCCCCTGGCGGCCCGCCCCCCCCGCCACGCCCCAGTGACGCCTGTGTTGCTATGTGGTTGGACTTAGGGAAGGGCAACAGCAGAATAAAAGCAAAGGGATTGGTGCACTCTAATGCACCTAGATAGGGGCTTGTTACAACATGGCCACTGTGTTTTATTGGATTTACAGTTTCTCAGCCCCCGTTTGAGAGAAAATTAAAGGCAAGCCAGTGGGGTGATCCTGGGCAATAATAATAATAATAATAATAATAATAATAAATTGTCACAGGCAAGGAAAGCTTGGAGAAGTTCATGCTTCTTTTCTGACATTTTGTTATGTCAGCCCCCAAATTTTCCTCTAACGGAACATTTCTGTACAGACAGTTTTGCTCTGAATCCTTGTATTTGCTCAAATTTGGATGATTTGGGAAACTACACTTTCCATAGCAGCTGGAAGAAAGCAATCCCTTTTCTTTTTTTAAAAAACCCAAACATTTGATAACACACATCAAAAGGAAAAGCAGGGGAAAAACACAATAGATAAATAAATGGATGCAAGATGGTTCAGATATACATATTACTAACAGCTCAATCCTGTGCAAATAAAGGCCGGCAGAGCAAGTGCCTGGGAGTAAGGCCAGCGCAGCTCACTCTGCCGCCGGCCCCAGCCACTGGACACAGGTAAGTGATGTGCCGGGCAGCGGGAGGGCATGGGGAGGGTGGACTGGGGTGGCGGGGGAGGGGGCGATTGGCCGGCCAGGCCAAAGAGGAGGGCGGGGATATTGGCGGTGTGCTCTGCCAATATCATAACCCCCTTCCTGGCTTTACACGGCCTCCCCAGATGTGCGCCAGCAAAATAGCTGGCGTGCATCAGAGGAGGCCCATTGGGGCCACCAGGGCTTACACCGGGGGAAAGGGACGAATGTCCCTTTCCTCCAAGGTGTACCCTGACTCCACCAGCGGGCCATATCCTACGCAGGATTGGACTGTAACATTTGTAACATCTTTTCCACACATGCAGGAGAAATCTCTCTCTTGAATGGGTTGCTTAATAACATAAAGGAAAACTAATTTAAATATCTTAAACAGACCACCCAACTTTTTGTAAAGACCTCTGTTCTGCCTTAATGGGTGGGATCCATTTTAATGGATAGCAGAGATAATAGTGCAGAAACGTTTGTACACTTTAGCAGAAACAGATGATTTAGTAAGTAGATGTGGATCTCTAGGGAAATGTACAGACCTTGTCAACCAACTTAATTCTATCATGTTTTTCGCTGACTTCACTAGACTTTCAGCTGAAAAGTCATTTGCTTCATGCTTCACAACAAATTCTTCAGGAAGGGGGTTATTGCTAAGGTTAGGGATGCCATTTTTCATGAACTAGATAGAAGTGAAATGGTTACATTTCAGTATCATGTATGTAAAGGGGCGGCCCTGCCATGAGGCTACCCGAAACGGTCACATCTTTGCAGGACGCGGAAGGACGAGCCCCCAGCCCACTACCCTCTCCAAGCTGCTGTTCCACTGAGCACTCTGATCCTCTTCCAACTTGCTGACATAGAGTTGGAAAAGGATTGCAGCAGCAGCCTTCTTCTCTCCCCCCCCCCCATGCTGCTGGAAGGAAAAAAAAGGGGGGGGAGAAGCTGCTGCAGCTCCAGATCACCTTTCCCCACCACCAACTTGGCGCTTATGAAGCACCTAGTAGGCAGGGAAAGGCAATTTGGAGCCTGCCCTCTTCCCTTTACTTATGACAACTGCAACAGACAACCTCCCTGCTCTGTGCTGCTGCTGTTTGCAATGAACCAGAGCAGGGGATACTGGGCTCCCAGCATCCACTGCTCCTGTTCATTTCAAAGAGAACTGGTGTGAAGTAGGGAGGCTGCCCCAGTGTGCTTGTCACAGAGAAAGGGGGCAAGGTTGCACCTACTCATTTGCCCACCCATCCTCCCCCTTTATCCATGGGGGTGTGCGCGCACACGAGCATGTGCTCGTGGAGAAGCAGCATTTGGGGCAGGATTCAGGCAGTGCAGAAACATGTGTCTGTGTATGAGAGAGGGGTAGGTGCCCAGTTCAGTTTGACATGTGTTCAAAGATTCTAAACCACTGCTAAGCATTATGTACAGGTGGGCCCCCATATCCACTGATTCGCTATCCACGGTTTCAGTTATCCACGGATCGTGGGGACCCCCCCAGGCTTTTACTTTTTCCCCAGTAAGCTTCGTTTCTTCCTTAAACAAACAGAAGAAGCAGCCTCTGGCTCCTTATTACAGGCAAGTAGAATGAGACTAAGTCCTAGAGAGGCTCTGCATGGTTAACAGAAACCTTGCAGAGCCTCTCTAGGACTTAGTCTCATTCTACTTGCCTGCAATGGAGGCTGCTTCTCTGTTTGTTTTAAGGAAGAAACAAAGCTTGCTAAAAGAAATAAGAGCTGGGGGGGGCAAGCATGCCTGCCTGCAGGGGAGGCAGGGTGGGGGCCCTCAGGAAACCATGGAGGGGGTGTTCGCTCTTATCCACGGTTTCAAGTATCCACGGAGGGGCCTGGAACATATCCCCAGCGGATATGGGGGCCCACCTGTACACGAGCAGGTGAGCTCTGGGCTTGTGTACTTCCTCCCTTTCTTCCTTCATGCATGACACTATCTTCTGTTCCTGGTTTAATGCAAACTGTAGTTGTCCATTTTGCCCAAAGACTGGAAACTGATTTGTTCATGGGGGTTGACCAGAATCCTGAGCTAAAATCTTGGTTTGTCTCAGGTATCCTTTCTGAACATCATCTGAACTATGGCAGAAATAGAATGGAGGATCAAGGGGAGATGCTAATGGCACAAGTCACCATTAGGTTCTCCTGTGCGAGCCCATTTTAATGAGGTTGTGCTGTAAATATGCCTTGACTTATAACTGTGCTTACTTACCACTAAAGCTACCCTCCTATGCACACTTACTTGGGAGTAAGTCCTACTGAATTCAGCGAGAATTACTTCTGAATAAATATGCATAGGATTGTGCTAAAGAATAGTTTGTTTAATCTTTGAACACATGTCAAACTTCAACTACTTCAATTGTTAGCTGATCGATTTGATTGTTTGCTGAATACCTCTTGAGCGAAATACTTCGTTATTTAGAAAGACAGGAATAACAATTATGTGTAGAGACAGAAAACAAAATGCATAATTTGAAATCTGTGCAGTACAGTTTCTCACTCAGACTTCATTGTTCTAACTAGACGATTTCAATGCACTTTGTGGATTGGGTGTCCTGATACCTCTCTATTTTTCTCTGTACAAAATGTCTGCATGAACAGGCTTTGTCTGGGATTTTTGGCACTTTTAGGTCTTGGCTGTCTCCAGAGTACCACAAGAATAGACTTCATTGTGCCAGGTTAGTTGTTTAACCTCTGGTTATAAACTCTCTAACCAGAGAGTACAGCAAGAGGGAGAGAGGTAGAAAGACATGGAACAGGATACTAATTAAATGTTTCAGAACCACATGAGGAAATTTTGCTTTGAAATAATTTCTAGTTTTTCATAAAGTTGAGCTAAGTTTTTGTTAACCTTTAGCACAATCCTTTGCTAAACCTGCTTTCTTCTATCATGTTGCAAGAACTCATACAAAGGGAGGATGTGCATTTTCTATAGGGAGAGAATAACACTGATGCACTTAATCTTCAAACCTCATCATGGCTCCTGGATGGCTTGTCTGCAGAAAGCATTTTTCAAATGTCAGTGGCTCAATGGGCCCTGGATTGAACTAGCACTGGATTCTTGCCCCAGAGTTTTCCATAGTGGTAGCCTAGTTTAAATAGCCACCCTGTTTCGATTAACAGCCCTTTAAATTGGTTTTAGAAGTGCACAACAAGGCTCTTCAATCCTCACTTGTTAATAAAAAATACAAGATGTTCCTCAGCTGTGCACATCTGGGCAACAGATATAACAATAGCAAGCAACTCTCCCTAACTTCCTCTCTTTATCACCCCTTTCCTTTCACCCCTCTCCCTTTGCCCTTTGTTTAGTTTCTGCCAGAAATATTCAGGACTTTCACTCTATCAAACACAACCAACCAACCACTTTAGCAAAACAGTGGCTGCATACAGCTAATCTTCCAAAGAATGAGTAATGGGGTTGAGTGCTTCCCTCTTCCCTTTTGCCCATGGATTAATGTATAACTTCCTAGTCTAATCAAACTATAGTTTGCAGTTACATCTGAACTGACCAACTATTGTTTGAGTGAGCCCTCCAAACTAGGATTGCAAACCACAGTTTCCTGGTTTGCAGACCTGGTTTGGAGAGCTAGTTCAAAGCATAGTTTATCAGCTGGACATAATGGCAGAATAAGGTTTGGTTTGATCAGGATGTTTGTAATATTATTATTATTAACAGTATTTATATATCGCTTTTCAACAAAAAGTTCACAAAGCGGTTTACAGACAAAATCAAATGATTAAATATGTAAAGTTGCACATATGAGAGAAGGAGGGATTGCTCAAGTCCATCACTTGTTCACAATCCTCCAAACCATTTTTTTTAGGATTGTCTGAATGCAGCCAATATATACACAGTGACTCCATTTTAAATTAGCTGCCTCTCAGGTGCCTTTTAGACATTCTTCCACCAATGTGGGAGCTGCGTATACATGAAAACTTCCATATAGCTACAAGAGCACTTTAAATGACTGAACTATGTGGGTAAGGCTGATTGTGGGGGTTGTGTCACAGAAATGGCATCCCAGAAATGGCATTTCCCTTTAGGAAAGATCCATGAAACTGGACTCTACTTTTGTGCTTGGTTAATTAAAATGCAAGTGATATACTTGATTGTGTCAAGATAAACACTGAAAACAGAGTATCATTTTTAGAAATTCTGTTTCATGACTGCCATCTTGTCCTGCATTTGCCCATTTTAATGAAACTTACTCCAGAAGGTCCCCTCTTGGGATGTTCAACATTCTGGGATGTTGGAGCAAGAGTTCCTACTACATGCTAACCCAGAGCTATCTTTGGTCAAGTGGGGGATGCCTGAACACATCATTCCAAGAGAGGGGCTTCCAGAGTAAGTTTGATTAGATTTAAAATGGGCAGATGCAAGACACAATGGCAGTCATAAAGTAGTTAACAGCCCAATCCTATTCTCCCCCCCCCCCGCCGATGTAGTGACGCCAAAATGGTGTGCTGGTGCAGGTCCATGTGGACTTGCTCCACAGGATCAGGTCTGGAAGAAGGATTAGGATTTGGTGGCCACCATCGCTGCCACCAAACCTGCTCCCTTCCCAGACCTAACCTGCCCTTCTCTCGCCCTGTTGCCGCCTTGTCTCACCGTCCCACCACCCCTGCCGTCCTACCTGCCTCAGCAGGTGGCTGGTGATCTAGCGCATGGGGGAAGGCTCCAGCCTTCCCGCAGCACTCCAGCAGTATGTGAGTATGCCTGAGTTTGCTCACTGGCACTCCAGTGCCAGTGTTCCGCTGGTGGCAGGACCCAATAGGATTGGACCATAAGTGTGCTTTCTAAAAATGGCACCCTGTTTTCAGAGTTTGTAGCTTAACACTTAAACTGTAAGTAGGATTTCAACAACTGCTAATGCTTCAGTTGGTTTCTTTTCCTGACAGTGAGATAATCCATTGTGAGATGTAGTGAGATAATGCCCCTGGGGCAAGCGCTTCCATAGTTGGGGTCATCATTTGGGGACTGCTGTACACCTACCACATGTTGCAGGGAAAAAATGGTCTGAATTCACTCTTAGGCTGCAATCCTATGCTAACTTCCTGGGAGTAAGCCCCATTGAACATAATGGGACTAACTTGCTGAGTAGACTTGCATAGGATTGTGCTGTTAGTTATGTCAGGCATAGTCCTACGATGCCTATTTCAAGATTCCTGCATTTCTTGAGTGTCCAAGGCCCCTCGGCTTGAGGCCCACACAGAATAAAAGAAGGCAAGCACTTGAGGTACCCCACAAAAGGAGATGTTTTATAGAGCAATGGCAAAATCAGCCTGACATTTTACCTCTCGTGCCAGCTATCTAATAAGCTTTTGAAGATAATGATCTGCTCAGTCACCACAGGTTGTGTAAACTTCCTAGCTCACATTTATAACTGAATATCAAAAGGAGCCACAAAAAATTGCTGTAGCTCTGTAGTGCATTTTCAGTTCAAAGTGACTGCAGTGCTAGCGGGTAAGATCATCCTGTGTAAATAAACAGGAGGACGCTATCTTATTGGACAACCAGCCTGGCAGCCAGTAGTATTTCCATGATGTATCCCAAAAAGGGAGTCACAGGAAGCATTTTCTGGAGAGAGAGAGAGAGAGAGAGAGAGACAGAGACAGAGACAGAGATTGCTTTTGCTTCTTTGCAAGTGCTGGGTTGGTAGCTGTCAGTTGTCTGGGTCACACTCCCATAACCTACCAGACTGAAGACATCTTCTACCCATTATTATCCATCCATTACCCTCATCCCTGAGTGGCAGATCCTCAGAAGGATGTTGAGGAAACATTGGAAAGCAGTTTGTGATATGTCATGAGGAGGAGCTGCCACTGTAAAGGAAGCAATCAAAGCTCCTACTGGGGCATGCCTAAGCTCTTTGGGGTGCATAATTAGCTCTTTGAATGCAAGCCATGGTGGGCAACAGAAGTCCAAGTTTCAGTTGCTGTTGTTTTTTTATGAGAGAGTGGAGCCAAAGGATTCACGTTTAACCTGAAGCTGTTAATAAAAATATTTATCTTTTGAAAATCCAATTAGATTTTTGATTGAAATGTGGAAAACAATGCTTTGGTAGCATTGGTAGTTTTACATTAAATACAGTAAGACTGCTGAAAGGTTAAATTCTAGACCATAGACTGACAGAGACCTCCCCCCCCCCCCCCGTGCCCTGAAGTGTAAAGGATCCATATCAAAGAGGAGCAGCTATGAAAGGTTCTACTATAGTTTTCATATACTGTACACTACATTTCTTGAAAATGCTGGGTGGGGCATGAAAAGTTTAGGATCCTATCAAAATTGGTATGCAAATAAAGAGAGAATTTGGTTGCTATGTCTCATTGTCATTCCCACTAGGGGGAGTGGTGTGCATGTTGCACGCATAGGACAAAGAGGAACTTTGCAGATTTTCTGAGGCTTTATATGGAGCTTTTAAAGCCTTCAACGACTGTCTTCAATTAACTTTCCAAAGAAGGAAGTCTCCAAGGCCCTATCTTAAAGTTTAAAAGGTTTGGACTTGCTTCTGCTCCCATTAAATTCCTGTCAAAGTTCCCATTGAGTTCAATGACTTTCAAATCAGCTCCTTTTAGTTTCCATAGCATCTTTGTATAACCTTCAGTAAAATCCAGATTATTTTCTTCGGCGAACTGCCTCCACGTTTGCCATGGTGTGTAGGTGCCAGACATTTAAGAGGTTGCCACATTAAACATATTTTGAAGTAGCAAATAACATGTGTTTACACTTGAAAAATAAATTTTGATAGTTTTTCAGAGGAATCAACAGGTCTTTTGAAAAAAAAAATACAATAGTTCTTGCAACTGGGAGATTGGTAAATGGACTAGGTTGTGTGCCCAAGGTGGGAAAGGCTTTGTGCATCTTGGAGTTTGTTCTGCTGCTGCTCCGTAACTAGAATTGTAATTCTATCATCTGGAAATTATATTTCTCTTTTTGTATTAGGATTTTTTTTTAAAAAAACCTCCTACTGTAACTACCGGTAAGCTGAAACAATCACATATGTCCCTCTTGTTTCCCCCTGCCTTTATTCACTTCCCCCACCCTCAATTAAAGTAAAGTGGGTTAAACCGCTGAACCATGAGCTGTCGATCGAAAGGTCGGCAGTTCGAATCCGCGACGGGGTGAGCTCTCGTTGCTTGGCCAGCTCCTGCCAACCTAGCAGTTCCAAAGCATGTTAATGCGACTAGATAAATAGGTACCGCTTGCGGGAAGGTAAACAGCGCTCAGTGTTCCAGCTGCATGCTACGCGCTGCGGCAAGGAGAGTCATGCCGGCCACATGACCACGGAGGCGTCTTCGGACAACGCTGGCTCTTCGTCTTTGAAATGGAGATGAGCACCACACCCTAGAGTCGGACACGACTGGACTTAATTGTCAGGGGTCACCTTTACCTTTACCTAAAGTGTCGTGTACAGTGATGATGCTATATAAATACTGTTAATAATAAAAATAAAAAACTAATAAATATAAATGAACACAGACAGGGCTGGCCCATACATGAAGCAGATGTTGCAGCTTGCATCAAGCAACATGTTGGGGGCGAGTGGCTGACTCGGGGTACCCTTCACCCTGAGTCTTCCGCCACCTCCCTCCAGCCGGCCTCAGATGGAGCCACATCAATCCGCTTTCCTTACCTACTCACCTTGCTCCTTCCTTGTGTGGTCCCTTTAAATTTAAAGGGACCACATGGGGAAAGAATGAGGTGAGAGGGTAGAGAAGTAGATCACCACTGCCTGTGCCCCCCCCCCCGCAAAATGCATGGGCAGTGGAGATCTGCCTCCCTGATCACTCTCCTCACTCCTTCCTTGCATCCCCTTTAAATAAAACAGAAAGTGCAGGAACATGCTGGGTGTTTGTGTGGGAAGGAGTGAGGTGAGTGAGTACGTTTTTCTTTCTTTCTGTTTTTTTTTTTAGGGGGGGGGATATGCATCAGCAGAGGAGGTCCAGGATGGCATTGGGCCATCCCTGCACTGAAGCATATCAGTATTACTTAATTGAAAGATCTGCCACATACCTAATATTTGAATGGATGATTCTTATTTTTAGGAATTCAAGGCTTTTTCAGAAAATTAGAGACAGAACAAAATGGATATTCCTTCTTTAAAGAACACATAAGTCCATAGAATGGCCCCTTGAGTACTATTGCGTTCATTGTTTTTGAGACTTTTTTGCCAGTGAACATAATTCCACTTCTCTCCCCTACTTTTAACAGAGTCGTAGCATAAATATATCTCGACTGCAGTGAAGGCCTAAATGCAAACCTCAGTGATGGTCCCAATCTAGCTACTGTGAATTTTCTGTAACAGTTTGATTCAAATGAGTGGCAATTGCACATCTTGACAGCTTTTTGATGCACCTGTGCATCTCTCATTGGTCTTAGTTTAGTGCTTCATGGGGCTTGTGCAAATGTTCTAGGTGGGATTGTGACACCTGAGAAATGAAAGATAAGGGGCAACAGGAAGACCCTGTGGGTAAATAAAAGACCGGAATAGAAGACTAGTGTGGGTAAATAAAAAGCAGGAAATGCATTCAGTTACTGCCCAAATCCTATCCCCTGCCTCGTTAGGGCATGCAGCACCAATGCAGGCTGCTCTTCATATTGTGGTTGTGGTGGTGGTGGTGGAATAATCGGACAGCCTGCAGGAGGTAAATAAAAATGTGTTCACTTACCTAGGCTGCCTGATTGCCTAGGTTTCCTTAGATCTATACAAGCCATTTTGCTGGTGTAAGTCTGAGGAGAGAAACATGGCAGGGCAGCTTGAGAGAGGGGGGATAGGACCTGATGCATGCCAGTGCTGCTGAGATCCAACCTTCTCTTTCCCTCCCCACCCCCTGCTCTCCCTTGGTCCTCCCCAAAACTCCCCCCACCTTCCCTGCCCATGACACACTTCTGCTGCCAACTTATTGGCTCCGATGGAGGCCTCTGGAGCCGCTACTGCATGCGCTGTGTTGCTGCCCTTTGTGGCCGTGGCCTGGAAGTGCAGGTCAGCGGCTCAGCTTTTATGCCAGAACACTAGTCTGTCCCGGCAGTGCAAGGCCTTGATTGAGTTGGGGCCTAGTTGTACTACAGCTCTTTCTCTGTAGCAAAACAAAACAAGACAAAAGTATGCTTTTGCTTATTTCTTCTGATGAAACAATTTTCAGCTCTGTGTCCTGTTATGCACGGCTAAGTCGCATTGACTTCATTAACTGATTGCACAAATGACAACTGTAGCCAAGAACAGACAAAGTGAAGACAAGAGTTAACTTCTGTGGAATGTAACATGTGTACTACAGTGAGTGATCTGCCCTGGAAGCAGGGCAGGCAAGTTCTGGAGAAATGGCTGTGTCTCGTTTTACACTCCTTCTTTCCATCCTGACTCATGTTTTTCTTCTTAAGGATGATGAAAGAATACTGGATACCCTGCTTGACGACAATGAACCTCTGCCGAAATTAAGCAATCCACAAAAGTCCTGGGTTAAGCAAGAAGGTAAGCCACTTAGTTGTCCCAGGAGGAATTTTCCAGCCGTGTAATCCTGGCTATTGAATTCCACACTCCACCTTGGAGCTCCAGCTATCAAATCTGTAATATGAAAGGGCTCTTGAGTCTCCCCACACACATATACACACCCTTAGGTGGCAGCTGGCTTCTCTTTTACTGAACAACATTTGCAATCCAACCTGTCCTTGCACCCTTAGCGGAAAGTACCTTTTAAACATGATGTCATTGCCTGAAAAGGCGTTATTATCTTCCTCTAGCTGCAGCCATCCATTTGAGACCAGAGTGCCTTTTCCCAGGCTGGCTGGAGGGGAGCAATGGAGGAGGGGCAGAAGAACGCAGGGGAAAAAAAGAAGCTGGATGGAAAGGCATGCTGTTGCATGGATGCCTTCCAGAATTGTGACTCTGTGTATGTGTGAGAGAGCGAGCGATTGAGCGAAAGTGAGAGAAGGGGCGAGTGAGAGTGATCTCCATGACAACTCCCCCAGCCAGTCTGTGTACTCTTTCCGCAATCGCTTGGGTTGAAATCTGTGCAGTGAAAGGTCAGGCGAAGGAGCTGTGGGAAGCGCAGCAGGTATTAGACCCGGCCGGGCGGGCGCACCACCAATTCCAGTCCCTCTGCTCATACGACTGAGAGTGTTTGTCTGGGAAATACAAAACCGAGAATGGCGTGGCCGGGAAAGTGCTGCATGTGTCAGGTAATGAACATTTTCCTGCTCTTGTCTCTCTGCCTTCCTTCCTTCCCTGTCCTTTAATGTCTCTCCCCCACCCCCCACCCCCGGAATTGGAGTGGCTGTTGTACGTTCGGAATCCCATCCTCTGAGGAATGATGTCATGGCCGAGCAGTTGGAGTTTGTTAAGCAAAGAGGGAGGAAATGGTGAACTCCCCCCCACCCCACCCCCAGCAAAATGTTCGTTTTGACTCTTTGTGGAGTAAGTTGTGCTGGGACCCCTCCTTTCTCCTTATACGAAGTATTCCAAACAAACGAGAGAGGGAAGGAGACTTTCAGGAAAGTTTTCTAGAAACATGCAGATGGCAGTTAGATCGACAGCCACCACAATGATGATTATTGCATTTAAGGTAAGAATTCTGCTGTCTCCAGTGGTTGGTTTGCTAGTTCCTGGGGCTTACGTTTTGCTGGCGATGGATGTGCATTCAAGTGAGGAAATACTGTATAGAACAAAAGGAACGAAGCCTGTGCTTGGGATCTACGTAGTAATAAAAGGAATGGATGCACTGTTTTCTTGTTACAACTGCTTCTTTTAGTGAGTTTGCATTTCCAAAGAGTACAGCAGCAGAACCACCTGGTTGGGAATGGCGTTTTAGTAGCTCGGCTTGCTGCAGAAAAAGTTGGATTATATATTTACTGCTGATACTATGGCTTAAACAAAAATGGTTCAAAAGAAAATAAATACCTGTGTGTGAGAGAGAGAGAGAGAGAGTGAGAGAGTGAGAGTGACGTGGGTGGGTGGGTTGGTTACAGTAGGCTTGGGCTGCAATCCTAAACATGCTTATCTGGGAGTAAGCCCCATTGAATTCAGTGGAACTAACCTCTGAGTCCAATTCCAAAGAAGGGCAGTGCCAAAGAGTGTTCAAACTACCGTACAATTGCACTCATTTCACATGCTAGCAAGGTTATGCTCAAAATCCTACAAGCTAGGCTTTAGCAGTACGTGGACCGAGAACTACCGGACGTACAAGCTGGGTTTCGAAGAGGCAGAGGAACTAGAGATCAAATTGCCAACATGCGGTGGATCATGGAGAAAGCACAAGAGTTCCAAAAAAACACCTACTTCTGCTTCATTGACTACGCAAAAGCCTTTGATTGTGTGGATCACAACAAACTGTGGCAAATTCTTAAAGAGATGGGGGTACCAGACCACCTTACCTGTCTCCTGAGAAACCTGTATGCGGGTCAAGAAGCAACAGTTCGGACCGGCCATGGAACAACCGACTGGTTCAAAATTGGGAAGGGAGTACGGCAAGGCTGTATATTGTCACCCTGCCTATTTAACTTATATGCAGAGTACATTATGAGAAATGCAGGGCTGAATGAATCGCAAGCCGGAATCAAGATTGCCGGGAGAAACATCAACAACCTCAGATATGCAGACGATACCACCCTAATGGCAGAAAGTGAAGAAGAACTAAAGAGCCTCTTGATGAGGGTGAAAGAGGAGAGTGCAAAAGTTGGCTTGAAACTCAGCATTAATAAAACTAAGATCATGGCATCTGGGCCCATCAATTCCTGGCAAATAGAAGGGGCAGAAATGGAAGCAGTAACAGATTTTACTTTTCTGGGCTCCAAGATCACTGCAGACAGAGACAGCAGCCATGAGATTAAAAGACGCTTACTCCTTGGAAGGAAAGCTATGGCAAACTTAGACAGCATAATAAAAAGCAGAGATATCACCATGCCAACAAAAGTTCGTATAGTCAGGGCGATGGTGTTCCCAGTAGCAATGTATGGTTGCGAGAGTTGGACCATAAGGAAGGCTGAGCGCCGAAGAATAGATGCTTTCGAACTGTGATGCTGGAGAAGACTCCTGAGAGTCTCTTGGACTGCTAGGAGATCAAATCAGTCAATCCTAAATGAAATCAACCCTGACTGTTCCCTGGAAGGACAGGCACTAAGGCTGAAGCTCAAATATTTTGGCCACCTAATGCGAAGAGAGGAGTCTCTGGAGAAGACTCTGATGCTGGGAAAGATTGAAGGCAAAAGGAGAAGGGGAAGGCAAAGGATGAGATCCTTTGACATTTGCCTCGGCATAGGATAAGGCGGGATATAAATTTTTTAAATAAATAAATAAATGAGATGGTTAGACAGCATCACCGATGCAACGAACATGAAAATGAGCGAACTCAGGAAGATAGTGGAGGACAGGAAGGCCTGGCGGGATATGGTTCATGGGATCACGAAGGGTCGGACACGACTTAACGACTGAACAACAACAAACCTCTGAGTAAAGATGCTTAGGAAGACAATTTTTTGTGTTTTATTTAATTCATTTATATGGCACCCTTTGATTTATACATTTCCAAGGTGATTTTATAAGACGCCCTGGTCTTTTTAATAGAAGCAATTCTTAAGCAATCTGGTATTTTATTTTATTTTTGGTGCTACATGTATTTTGTTTGTTTTTAAATACAGTACTTTCCTATGGTAAATTCTCACCAAGTGCAAATGTAAGCAGATGCAAAATGTTTCCTTTAATTTGAGATAAGCAACTAAAGATTAGAGGAAGAGCCTCAAGCTATGCTTTTATAATTCCTGCCTTCTGTGGAAAATGTTAATGTTCTGGTGTCTGTCTAATGAGATTAAATGGTCTGGTCTTATGTTGTAAAAAAACTCTCTTGTCTAACATATGACTAACAGCACAGTTCTATGTATGTTTACTCAGAAGTAAGTCCCTGTGTTCAATGGGGCTTACTCTCAGGAAAATGTGCTCGGAATTGTAGCCTTAAGTACACTGGGCTGACAATGATAATTTGAGCTGTCTACTGTTATTCAAGAGATCAACTAAGGACAGGGGCCCATTGTTCTGGGGTTTATATGAAGATGGGGTGTTTTTTATTTTAAAAAAAATGAAGATCTGCTCCTCAAATTGCCCCTTTTGCAACTTCTTGCCAGTTGAACACTTTGAGGCAGGAGAGGGCAAACATTTTGGCCTGAGGGTCGTATTGGGGAATGGAAATTGTGTGTGTGTGTGTGTGTGTGTGTGTGTGTGTGTGTGTGTGTGTCATATAACACATACTTGTTGTTATAATTCCCATCATAACTGATTCCAGCTCTGTTAAAAAAAAGTTTGAACACACAATACTCATTGTGACACAGGAAGCTGGACTAGATGGGCTTTTGGCCTGATCCAGCAGGGCTCTTCTTATGTTCTTATGTTCTTATTGTCCATTTCTGTATGCATGTATGTATTTTAGGCAGTGCTCATTTGTTCAGGTAATTCAAACTTCTTATATTCAGCAAAGTCATGTGCTACTTCCAAGTTCCATGTCTTCCTTATGGAGAATATGGAAAATAAGGAGTTTTGGATAACTGAGTTTCAGATAACAGAGATGTGTTGGGGGGGGGGGGGAGAGCAATGGTTTCACTGGAATTTAACAAATAACTACTACATTTTTATGTTGGTGGCATTGATAGGAGTCTTCCCTGGATTCTAATCAAGCTTTTGTTAGCCACGATTTCAGTTTTTTGAGGACCAGGCTGCAAGCTTTCAAGCTTCCTCCTTGAATTTCTCGAACAGAGTGTCTTTTGTATTCCAGTACACAATGAAAGACACTTCTGATTTGGCTTCAGTGTGCATGCTAGAATAGTTCAAACATGCTGATGGTGGCCTGTTTGTGCTTTCTGCTGGTGTGACTGTAAGAAAGAAAGTGTGACTCTAAGAAAGAAAGTATCGACTGGCTGAAAATAATAAAGGTACTCAAGAAGAAAGACAGAATTTGTTTCCTATTTATTCGTTTTTGACAACCCTGCCACCAGCCATGGCTGGCCACACGTTTAAACCAGACTGCTGAAAAACAAAGCACAGAACCTCGGTCCTGATCTGATCTGTTCAGAGTTAAATTCAGGACGGGAACAGAATGTTACCTAATGTAATTGTGCCATGATATGTACACGGTGGTTTATAGTTGCTCATAGTCAAGAAGTGTTCTGTGTCATGATACACCATTCAGTGTCTTTCTCTCAAAAACTTAATCACCTCTTTTTCTGTTCTAAGGGCGATAGCCACCCTAAACGTCCGGCGCCGGAGCGAATGCTCTGGCGCTGGAAGCTGTTGCAAACGTGCCGTAAGGCATGTTTGCGCCGACTCGGGAGTAAGGGAGGCCGGCGCAAGGCTGGCCTCCCTCACTCCGGCGCCAGAACGTCCATGTGGCTGACGGCGGAAGGTGAGTCTTTGGCGCTGGCCACATGGGCGGTCCACCTGTTGAGGGAGGGGGACATTGGGCAAGCCAACCTGGGAGGGGGAGGGGATGGTATGTCATCGGCCATATCTCTGTTTTCTGCCGGGCCAGCTTGGCCGTTACACCCGGAGGACTCCAAGGAGGCTGATAGGGGACTATGGCAGCGATGGCGCTTCTGGGATTGCGCTGCTGCCACCCTGTAAAAAAGGGTGGGGTTTTTTTTGCCTTACCTGGGGGTTGTGCCAGGCTTCTGGGGGGTGTGGGGAGCCTGCAGACCCCTCTGCAGGCCTCCCTATGCCTCAGAACGGCTCCAGATCATGACCCACTTCCAGTTTCGGACAAAAAACAGAAGTGGGTCATGATTACGATCTGGAGCCATTATGAGGCACAGGGAGGCCTGCATAGGGGTCCACAGGCTCCTCACACCCTGGAGGCCCAGCACAATCCCCAGGTAAGGCAACCCCCCTTTTTCATGGGGTGGTGGTAGCATTGCAATGATCAGAGGCATTGCACCTCTGAATAACAGTGCACGCCATGAGGCAGTCTCAAAAGGGGAACTTCAGCAGTGAAAAAGGGTTCAGGTGCCTTTTTTTACTGTATCACCAGGACAGCATGCAAGCAGAAGGAGCTGCAGGCAGCAGGCATGATCTCTGTTGCTCAATGCTCTCAATGATTTCCCATGATCTCAAGTTAGCCCAGTATGCCTGAATCCACGATAACAACCCAGAGCTTTCATGGCACATTCATTCACAATGTACAAATGCAGAGGTGGCATCATGCAGTGCCCTGGTGGTGTGTATGTTTGTGCTAGGATCCTTCACACATGAACACTGAGAGCAAAAATGGTTCTGTTTGTTTGGCTTTGCATTTTTTTTGAGTTCTTATTGGTGGATTGGTTCTGAGGTGGTGGTGGTGGGGAAGGGCCAGGAGATTAGGGCCCAGTAGGTCATCTGGGTTGGGAACAATTGGAGGAGTTGGGACATGAAGGAGGAGCTGGGACATTGTGTGGGAGAGAAGGGGAAAGGAACTGGAGCACTTTGTCCCTGCCTCCTGCACATCAAATGCGATGCATATCAGTGTTGCTAGTTTTGTGTATGGTATGTAGGAGAAACTAGTAATACAGGTGGGCCCCCATATCCACTGATTGGCTATCCACGGTTTCAGTTATCCACGGATCGTGGGGACCCCCCAGGCTTTTACGTTTTTCCCAGTAAGCTTCATTTCTTCCTTAAAGAAACAGGAGAAGCAGCTTATTACAGGCAAGCAGAATGAGACTAAGTACTAGAGAGGCTCTGCAAGGTTAACAGAAACCTTGCAGAGCCTCTCTAGGACTTAGTCTTGTTCTACTTACGTGCAATGGAGGCTGCTTCTCTGTTTGTTTTAAGGAAGAAACAAAGCTTGCTGAAAGAAAAATAAGAGCTGGGGGGGGGGGGCAAGCATGCCTGCCTGCAAGGGAGGCAGGGTGAGGAAACCATGGAGAGGGTGTTCGTTCTTATCCACGGTTTCAAGTATCCACGGAGGGGCCTGGAACATATCCCCAGCGGATATGGGGGCCTACCTGTACTCAAATGCAGTTTCTGATGTGGTATTCCAGTTTCAGAATAACATAGACACAGTAGATACTAAATACCGGTAATAGACATTAGACTTCACATTGTTGGAAGAATTTGTTAAGCATCCTCTGTTTTGTCTGAAGTATTGAATCCTTTGATGTAAAGCAAACCTGGGGCGCATAGCCCTATGATGGGGGGTGGGATATCCTTTGCATGTAGCAGCTCCTGTGTTCTGTCCCTGGCATCTTCAGGTGGGACTGGGGTGCAACTCCGGAGAACCACTGCCAGCCAGTGTAGACAACACTGAGCTATATTCACCAACAGTCTGCCTTGGCAGAAGGTGCCTTCATATGTTCATGCCTTATCTGTCGCTAAGCAGCCAGCACTGGGGGTTGGCACTTCCAAAATGGAAGTTTTTATGTTAGTGCTAATTTATATAATTCAGCCACAAAAATACAGCACTTTATATAGATGAAGGTTCACTTATAGTTTGCCCAGCCAAGCACACCTAATGCCAGAAGTCTCACTGAAGGTCCAAGAAATGTAAATGACATGCCTAGACATACAGTTAAATCCCCAAATCAACAACCCTAGCAAGTACCCCTGAAACCTCTGAAAGACGGGCAGCCCAATCCTGCCTAACATCCAACGCAGCATGCAAAGCGTGCTGTGGCGGATCCTAAGCAGGATCAGGGCTGTGCTGGCGGACCTGGGGCACACCTCGGGGGGAGGGAAAGGGATGAACGTCCCTTTCCCCCGGTGTCAGCCCCAATGGGCCTCCTCAGATGTGCACCGGCAAAATGGTCCGCGCAACTCAGTGGAGGCCGTGTAAGGCTGCCCTGGCCCGGGAAGGGGCTTTGGATATCGACAGAGAGTGCTTCTGATATCCCTGCCCCTCTCCTGGGCCTGGCAGCCCAATCACCCCCTCCTCTGCTACCCCGGCTCGCCCTCCCACTGCCCTGCGCAGCACTTACTTGCTTCCGGCGGCACGGTCCGTGGCCGGCAGCAGAGTGAGTGGTGCTGGCTTCAGCGCCGGCACCAGTTACTCCACAGGTGCCACGAACGTGCCTTTTGGCACGTTTGTGACACCCTGCTGGCGCCAGCTTGCACAGGATTGCGCTGTTAGACTGGATTTCTCAGAGTGAGTAAAAAAATGAAATGTTTGGAGATGTACAGATCAAAGACTCTCTGCAACTTATAAAAAGTGTAATTCACCTCTGCTGCTACAAAAGTTACATGATGGAGCCAAGTCCTGGACCTAGCTGCATATTGTATACTATAACGTAGCACATCAGAAGGTCTGTAGTTATGAAGAATTGGGTCCCAAGTGTAGTCTTTTTATTTCATGCTTCATGTAGATCCCAGATACTGCTTTTGCCAGTGCTGAAAAGACAATATTTGCGTTTATGGCCCATTAAAAACGGAAGAAATATATATGTATTCCCTGGCTCTCTGGATAGTGGTCGGGATTGAGAGATCAGTGCATACCAGGAACATTGCTTCTGATTTCATTGCACTGGCTCCCATTGCTGACGAGATGATCAGTGTTGAACTACACAGTGGCTTCTCTGTTTGCCTGTGAGAACTCCAGCAGCAAAACAAGGAAGCAACGCTGTGTGCCCAATTTTCCCTCCACCCTTGCTTACATATTTCTTCTTTGAATCCTGACCACAGTGCTGTACTCTGCATGTATGATTTTAGATGAATTTCTGTATGAAATGAAAAATGAGGAAACTTTCCTTGTGTGACAATGGAAAAGAAAAAGGAGCAGAGTGAGTGCTCTACAAACCCATGTCCTCTTAAATCCAACCCTGAAAAATGTGCTGCAGATCTAGTACTGCATCCAAAAGATTTATAGATCACGCTCTATAGATTTATAGAGCTGTCGATCATCACTTTCTTACCCATATGCATAATGTACACATGCATATTATACACATGAAAGCACTGAATCACTTCTCGTCTGCAGATATCAGCAATGTTGGCTTTTTAGTGACAAATTAATGGGGTGGCAAACGTTGGAGAACTTTGCTAATGTGATCCCTTTTAGGTTGGCATGTGTTACTTTTTGTTGCATTGTGTAGCCTGGAGGTGCAACGTACTTTCCCATTAAATTTGTATTTCCGTATGGGAAA
Organism: Plestiodon gilberti rubricaudatus; assembly: GCA_026170595.1. Taxonomy (NCBI): domain Eukaryota; kingdom Metazoa; phylum Chordata; class Lepidosauria; order Squamata; family Scincidae; genus Plestiodon; species Plestiodon gilberti. The sequence goes on along the minus strand of JANXHW010000001.1, from coordinate 230,263,820 downwards.
TGTTTTATTATAAGGGTCAGTATATCACAGAATGAAAGATGGAAATGGAGCCACCAATGCAGTGGGGATACTGGTGAGGTGGACTGGAACTAAGTTACAAATAGCATTTGCTTTTGTGTTGCTCAATGGATTCATTGTGATTTGCTCATACAGAAGCATGTTAAGGTTTTATTGATTGCTGACTACCATCTGATCCTGTGTAAAATTAGGCAGATTAAGTTAGAGGCACACCTAACTATGCATGGGATGTAAGGGTGTTATTTTTGCTTACCCCTGAAGCATGTGGCAAAGCTAATTGTGTTAAATCATCCAAATTTGTTTTATAAAATGTTCTCCTTGCTTGCACTTCTGGCATTATTCACCTTCCTTACTCCTGGACTCTTGTTTGTTGTGTGTAATTTGGATAATCATAGGCTGTTTTCTTGTAGTTCATGGTTTAGCCCATCTAAAAAGTGTAGGCATGGAAAATCCATCTTATAGTGCAATCCGACTTAACCTTTGTGCCAGTGTAACCAGTGGCGCAGCGAGAACGGGAGGCCCCAGAACAGAAAAGGGATTCAAATCCTCTTTGAATTCCTCTTTTGGAGGGGATTTGAATCCCTTTTCCGTTCTGGGGCCTCCCGTTCTCGCTGCGCCACTGGTTACACCGGCACAAAAGTTAAGTTGGATCGCGCTGTTAGTGCTGTAGTTTGGACAGGATATCCCTTTGTGTTTTTGTGTTTGACTCAATAATGCTTCCCACATTAAATTTCTGCTGCTCTCACAGCTTACCTAGAAAAATCACATGAAGCACAATTGGTATATTTCTTCAATATATTTTCCATATGCTCATTCTAAGTGACCATACCAGATATAGTTAACATCTGTGTGTATAACCTGATCAGTGGAAAATTGAAAACATTACTGAATCATAATATTTTTATAACAGCATTGGAAATAAAAATGCACCTGTTAGGTGATACATACCTACTTTGTAAATAAATGGTAAAAAGCAAAATGTCACTAGTGGCAGGCCTTGTCCTATATATTCTTTGATCTGGGACCAAATAAGATTGAGAAAAGCAGAGCCCGTCATATGCTGCTTGACATATATATATATGTGTGTGTATCACATGAAATGACAGTTAAATTGCAACAGGTCCATTTACTTTAACTGAGGCTGAATTTTAACCCTGCTTCTTTGATGTGGTGGGGGAGCACAAGTATTTTGCTGGTATTTAAGTATCATTCCAAGCATACTTACCTAGAATTAAGTCCCACAGAGATCATATGGACTTACTTCTGAGTAACCAATAGTGTAAATCACAGAATGGCAATTCCAATAAATGTTGGGTCAGAAGTGGTTTGCTGGTTACATAACCAAACTACACATTACGTTAAGTCTGTTATTGAGGCTGATGGGTTTGTTTTATACTTGGTAAACAGTTGCAGAGCAGAGAGGATCAAGCTGGATTGGGTCTGCAGCATAAGAGGAGGGGGGCTTTAACCTGTGCTCCTGCCATGGTCCAGATAGGCCCCTCTGGGGCTGCTGTTTGTTCTGGGAGGAAAGCTCCCATTGGCGCTAATGGGAGCTTTCTTCCTGGGGCAAATAATAGCCACGGGGTAGGGTGGGGTGTGTGGATGGGGGGTGATGACAATCTGAAGGAGAATTTTGGCAGGGATAAAGCAAATAGTGGCAATTCTGGCCTTCATCTTGCTCATGATCACTAGCTAGCTAAAGCCAAAAAGAATACATTGTAAACTGGTGCGGTGATTGAGCTTGCTTGCTCCCCTCTACTAGGATGTCACCATTTCAGAAAGACCCATGTGGTCAGTCAGACCAATCATTTTGTGGATTCGCCACCTTCCTTCTCTAGGTTCAGAAGAACAATAGTCCTAGCTTGTGCCCACCAATTGGGCAGCCAAGTTCACCTGGTCTGGTCAAGGGGTAGAATGGGATGCCCAGGTGGCCATTGAAAATCCAATCAGACAGAGCACAGGTTACATAATGTCAAGCCCAAAGATGCTTGCATGTGTTCTGAGCTGGCTCCCTCCGAGAGAATCTGAGATTCACCCACCTCCTGGAACTTTGGAGAGGTGCAAAGGAGTCAAAAGCCGATGTATGGCATACGTACAGTTATGGATCAGTGAGCCAGGCATATTGTTTGAAATGCCATGCCCAGTGGCCCAATTATGACAACCTGTGTGGCTGGGTCGAACTTGAAGTGCAGCTCATCTGTGTGCAAGGTCAACTGAAACACAGAGTACGGAGCAAACTAGTCCCCATCTAAGTGGTCCCTAGTGTGGGCACATGCACTTTGACATTTTGAGGTAGGCGTGGGTGAACAGGCACATGAGGGTTGAGACGACCTCTCCTTGTCAGACACCCCAGTGGTTGCCATAGCTATTTTTCCTTCCAATAAGAGCAGTGTAGGGCCCTGTGAGTGCTAATCAGTGATTCCTATTTTTGCCTGTACGGTATATCTTTGGCCTAGTTCCTTACGTGAACTTATGACATCCGTTACTGTTGTGATAGAAAGCAGGCTCTTGGCACAGGCACCAAATAGAGCAAGGTCTGGCATTTTTCATGCACATTTGTTATAATTTAGGTTTCCTGTGTGGACTTTAAGCACTTTCAGACTTTCTTTTCAAAAGGTTCAGATTAAAAGTAAATCTCAGTGCCCTGGAAACTGAAGAATTGCTAGATCTGGCTACCGCTAGTTACGAGGCACGCTGGCAGGTTGCAAAATTGCCTCCTCAGCAAGTGTCATTAATGAGTGCCTTTGTAGCAAGTGCTGTATCCAGAAAGTTATATGACAATCTGGGTGGTGGTGGTGGTGTGTTTGACCTTCCTGGCAGCTTTTGCAAAAGCTCTGGTTCAGTTATAATTTGCATATGTAGACATCGCTTAACTTAACATATGTGTAAATGATCAAAGTCGGTTTTCTTTCAAAGAGCTGATAACTCCAAAGCTATCTTATGTACTGTATTTCTTGTCTTCGAAGTTTCTTTCTTGTTCCAAGCTGTGTGTGGCAATTTATTACTTATTGACTTGAGTGCACCACATGTATCCTCACTTAAGGATCAGCAATGTTCTGGAATGAGGAGGCTCTTGGTCTCCTAGACCTACAGCACAATCCTATGCCTGTCTACTGAGAAGTAAGTTCCATTGCATTCAATGGGACTTACTCTCAGGAAAGTATGCATGGAATTGCAGTCCTAATGGTGTGAGGTCGTCTCTAGTGTAATTAGAGTTGACACAATAAGTTGACACTAAGAGTTGACAGAGTTGACACAGACCTAATTACAGAGCTCATTAGATTATACTCAATGTATTCCCATATGCCTCTCTTTGGCCTGCCAAAATGCCCCCATAGTTCAAGAAAAAGAAGTTAAGCCTGCAATCTTATGCACGCTTACCCTGGAGTAATCACCATTAAAAATAATGGGACTGAATAGAAAAGCTTAGGATTGCTCTGAAAGTAAACTTTCCTTTTCTTTTCTTGGCTTACCTCCCATGTGCTAACAATAGAAAGAACACAATGTAGCCCCCTTTCTCACAAAAGCCCTTAAAGGAAATATTACTAAAGGTGGTCTGGGGCATATGAGTGGGTGAAGAAGAGACCTTTGCAGAGCTGACCTAACTTACCTGTTCTGTGGAGTTGCTCTGAACTCAAAAACATTATTACATTCTACTTACTGCAGTGGCGTCACTAGGACGCACGTCACCCCAAGGCGGGGGGGCGCATCACCCTAGCGAGGCCGCGCCTCGATTTTTTTGGGGGGCGACCTGGCTGCACCCTGCCCCGGGTGCCTCCCCTCTGCCCCGCGTCGCCCTCCAGACGCTCCGAGGCCGGCCCGAGAGCCGGCCTCGGAGCGTCTGATCCCGCCGGCGCTCCAGGGCCTTCTGAAAGAAGGCCCATGCAGCGCGTTAATACGGGTATTTTTTACAATTTTCGCGCATGCGCAGAGACCGTTTTGAGGGCATTTTGCCCTCAAAACGGTCTGCGCATGCGCGAAAATTGTAAAAAAATACCCGTATTAACGCGCTGCATGGGCCTTCTTTCAGAAGGCCCTGGAGTGCCGGCGGGGTCGGACGCTCCGAGGCCGGCTCCCGGGCTGGCCTCGGAGCGTCCGGAGGGTGATGCGCGTCACGGGGGGGTGCGCGCGTCACCCCGTGGCGCGTGTCACCCCCTGGCGGCCCGCCCCCCCGCCATGCTCCAGTGACACCAGTGACTTACTGTATTTAATATTTAGGACAAACAGCAAGGATCATAAGGGGGCACAGAAAACAACCAGGAAAGGTGGGAACTCTCTTGTACTTTCTCAAGCCCATCAACTATTCATTGTCCATGCTACAGTAATTTCTAGAGCACTCTTGATTAACAGCCCAATCCTAACCAGTGCCGATGCAGCCACAATGCAGCCCTGAGGCAGAAGCGTCACTAGGTTTTGCATCACCTAGTGTGAGAGCTCATTGTGTCACCCCAGTGATGTCACTAGGGTCTGTGTCGCCTGATATGGTAACTCATGGTGTCACTCCCATTAACTTTACAGTACAGGTCACCCAACAAATCAGTAACCAACAAAAAAACAGTAGCCAACTTGATGATACTCACACAACTGAATAAGGTTCTAGCATTAGCTCTGATACATAGAAATGAGAGCTGACATACTAACATTGGTTCCATGCTGTGTCATAATAACACCTCATTGGCTCTCAGAACAATCATTCTTATTGGTCAGTTTTGAGTTAAGGAAATCCACTTTTTGTTACATAAGGCAGTTGTGTTTTCTCTTTCTGGGTATTTGGCCATAACGTTTGATAGAATACAGATAATTCAAAACAATTTGTTTCATTGCATTCCGCATTAATTACTTTTCCAATGATATACAACATGATGGTACTATTCATAAATACAGGGTTTCCACAATTTTGGCCTCTACTGATGTCACCCCCAAGGGTGTCACTGGGTGGGGTCATCACCCCCGCACCTCCTTAATGATACCATTGCCCTGAGGTAAGGGAACAAACATTTCTTGTTGCCCACCCAGGTAGGAGGGAGCCATAGTGGGCAGTTTGCCAAGGGTCCCTTGAAACCTAGAGCTGGTCCTGCAGGGAGTTAACTGCACTGTCAGCCTTCCCTCTTCCTCAGCAAGTACGTATGGAAGCTGTATAAAGGTAAAGGTATCCCTTGACAATTAAGTCCAGTCGTGTCCGACTCTAGGGAGCTGTGCTCATCTCCGTTTCAAAGCTGAAGAGCCAGCGCTGTCCAAAGACGTTTCCAAGGTCATGTGGCCGGCATGACTCAACACCGAGGCGCATGGAACACTGTTATCGTCCTGCTGGCGCGGTACCTATTAATCTACTTGCAATTTCTTGCTTTCGAGCTGTATAGAACCCTGCTAATGAAGTCAGTTACCAGCACATGTCTGAAGCCTGAGTGTTGTAATCACGCTTCGTAAGGAACATGCCTTGTGCTGAGATAAGGCCACTGATCAGGATAGCTCGCTATGCTGACTGGCAGTTGGGTTTCAGACAGGGGTCTTCCCCATCCCTATCTGGAAATGCCAGGGATTGCACCAGGTGCCTTCTGTGTGCAAAACATGTGCTCTACCACTGAATTACAGCCTCATCTCTGACAAGTCAACACAAAGGGTGTCTGTATTTTTAGGAGATTCTCTTAACTCCTTAGAACAGCAGGAAAATAAGTATCCTGAACATGCACAGACTCCTCTTTGTACAGTGTTTCTACAGACCAAATGAGATTGTAAGTAGCATGACTCCTTTCTCTAATAGTATTTCTGACCCCACCTGGAATATTGTGCTGCAGTCTAAGAGGGATAATGACAAACTACAGCAGGTCTAGAGGGGGGTGACTAGAATGTTGAGGGGCCTGGAGACCATGTCCTGTGAGGAACGGTTGAAGAAGTTGGGCATGTTTAGCTTGGAGAAGAGACAGTTATGTCTCCTCTTAACTGTCTCCTGTATAAATATCTAAGGGGCTGTATAAATATCTAAGGGGCATGTGGAAGATAGAGCAGATTTGTTCTCGTTTGCTCTGAAGGGTAGAATCAGAACAAATGGGTTTAAATTGGGACAAGGGAGATTTCAATTAAAAATTAGAAACAACGTCCTGACAGTCTACGGTAATCATTGGCAGTGGAGCAGCCTGCCTTGGAAGGTGGTAGACTCTCCATTGTTGGGGGTCTTTAAGCAGAGACTGGATAGCCATCTGTTGGGGATGTTGTAGTTGTGGACAGCCTGCGTTGGCAGGGACTTTGACTCGATGTTGGGTAGGTCCCCTCAATGTGCTATGAATTCCCAGCACAAGTTGTGTCAGAGTAGCATTGTTCCTGCCACAAGTCTCAACAGTAGCATTTATCCAAGATACTCTGGGCCAGACATCAAAGATCTGTGCTCCGTGTTGTACCACTGCTTTGAGAATATTTCCCAATGTTTGGCCTCATGCTTTTGCTTTTTGTGTGTTCCTGTAGATTGTTTCCTGCCAAGTTGGACTATTTATAACAGTGGGTGAAGGGAATAACTGATTTGACTGTGGCTGTAAGATGGGCACCCCCCACAGTATGGGTGAGAGTTCATGCGCTTAGGGACCCATGTTCCCCTTTTTTCACTGTGGCACCCATTTGCCCATGTAAAGGTTGAGTAGGCATTAAAACACGATCTGAATTGCTGATCCTGGCATGTATAAAGCTATACCTTAATCCTGGATGTCCTGGTGCTAACACTGTTCCCACTAGCAGCACTGTGGTCACAGTAGCAAATATAACCGTTTGAAGTGCACATTCCATAGTTCTGTGCTTCAGTGTACAGCACAGATTGCAGAGGGCAGTTATAAATCAGTATGCAGCTGATGCAGAACCAACCTGTAGGTTTGTGCCTGTGCAGACACAACAGTTTACCTAATTTCTGGCCCTACCCCATGCTTCCTTGTAAGACTCTCTCAAGAAGCACAGAGAGAATGCAGCTGTGAATCTTTCCCACAGTCTGCTACAGGCGACTTCTGTTTCACTCCAGCAAAACATCTCTTCTTGAGAACAAGAGCTTTGCTTGAAACAAAAGTGAATAAAGGCATTAAGCTTTGGCTCAATGACATTTGGCCAGATGATTCTTTTCAAATTCTACCAGTTTCTAACTTAGCCTACAACCCTGAGCACATTCACTTGGAAGTAAGAGCCATTGCATTCAATAGATTGCATTCGTGTGTTCACAGGATTGTGCTGTAAAAGGTAATTGGCTTCTGCGTATGTGCAAACGTAATCGGAGTTTACCTGCCAGCTGTGTCTGTACTTATCTGTTAAAGTTTCCTGAATTCTCATACATACTGCCGGAGATAGTGGGCAGCGAGATCCAGCCCAAACTTCCAGTGCCGAAGCAAGTGCTCCAATGCCGGAAGCTGTCGCAAACGTGCCGTAAGGCATGTTTGTGCCTCCTTTAGAGTAAGGAGCCTTGCGCCGGCCTCCCTCACTCCGTTGCTGGACTGAGGATGCGGCTGCCGGAGGCAGGTAAGGCTCCCGCCGGCGGCCGCATGGGCAGTCCGGGCGGCGAAGGAGGGGGGTCATTGGGCGAGCCGGCCTGGGAGGGGGCGGGGGTGAGGATGGCGTTGGCCATATCCCCGTCCCCACCGGGCCAGCTCGGCTGTTAGACGGCCTCCTCCTACCTCCGCCAGCTATTTAGCTGGCGGAAATCCAAGGAGGCCAATAGGGGCGGCCCCGGTTTACACCTGGGGAAGGGGACAAACGGACGGCCGCATGGCGGTCCGGACAGCCAAATCCTTTGTAAGGATCCGGCGGGCGGTCCTTACACAGGATTTGGCTGTAAGTTTAGCTCCTGGTAAAGCAATAGGGATTGAGTGGACTCCTAATTGATCTTGGCATTACGGTACTTTTGTCTGTCTCTGTAGGCAGCTTCTTAGTTGGGAGGCTTGTCAGTGTCAAAATGTCAACACACATCCCTCTATTTTCCTTTGTACATGGAAGAAGGTGCAAAAAACATTATGATGGGACTACACAGGAACCTCTCTTACTTCCAGTTTGGCCCCATGGGTTCTGCATGTTTAAGGACTAACCTGCTTCTTCACTGTCCTGTGATCAGTGTGTTTGAACTTGCGTCCTCATTCCAAACTTACTCCATCTTCCAGGAATACCACTCTGTTTCCCCCATCCTTTTGACGAGGGAGTCCGAGGAGGAGACTCCTGTCTCTGCTGTGTGTGTGGATCGGTATCAAGGCACACAGATATTTAATGGTTATTTTAGTGCAAGTGCCAAGAGCCCCTATCAGTTGCACTTTCTTATCTGGCAAAGGAGCTCACCTGGCTGCTCTAGGCATTGACCAGAAGGGCAGAAACTGATAACTCTCTACAGATACTGCTTGCAGAGTTCCCACCCGGAGTCTCCAACTTGGGAAAGCTGTGGGACATTCCATGATGCTGAGGAATAGCCTCATTATTAAAGGACTATATGCCAACGTACTGGAATGTCCTAGTGAGGCCTATCCCAGGCCATCAAACTGCTGGGTGAATTAGCTTTACACCTTGGCCTTTACATAAGGGCTCTGGCTGTAGGCAGACCTTGCTGGCAAAGCATCCATGTAAAAAATGATCCAGATTATCTGTCTCTTGTGATACTATCTGATTCCAGACCTGATTCCACAGAGTGCCGTCACCTTTTGACTTTTGTGTTTGTGTGAAATGGATTCCTGCAGTGAGCCTGACCCTGTTTCTTCTTTTTTGGATTTGGCATTTTTCCTTGTTCCTGTGACTGAGTTGCCTATGTTCCTTAAACCACCCAGAGCCTACGCCTAACATGGGTCCTGATTTTGCATCTAAGCTCTGTGCTGCAGATGGATAGTTAGTTGTGGATGGAACTAGTTAAGAGAGATAAGAACTTTGCTAATTCTGACTATGTGTGGGCAACACAAAAATCGCAGCCAATGAAAGCATGTGAAGAAGTCCACATAAAAGAGATTGCTGGGGGAACAGGACCACCAGCAGCCTCTTCTAATCTCTAGTTGTTAATTAACAAGATTAGCACATTCTGAGCTACAAGAAGAACTCAAAAAGTGTCAGACTTAATATAAGTGTCTGTGCAGTGACTGGCCTTTGTTTCTCGGCTATGCTGCCCTGATTGTTTTCTACTAGAAACGCATATTAAGAACCAGAAGTCCTGCTGGTTTTCATTTACTAGTGTTGTCTGCCTTAGATGGGCAGTAAAAGATGAATGTAAACACTGTTGTTGTGTTGTGTAAGTGGTGTTTGTTATGGAGGCATTTGGTATTTCCTAGGGATATACTGCCAGAAGAGGGAAATGATGGACTAAAACTGAAGCCAAGGGCTATCCAACCCCAGCTTGCAATTAACAGAAGACCTTGGAGCAGCAGTTTTCAGAGGTTGTCGCCTCCCTGAGCCAAAATGAAAAATGGTTGCTTATAATCTTATTTCAAGATTTATCCAGACAACCTGTTCAATGTTTTCTTTCTACATTTTAGCCCTACACTTCTGTATTCAAAAGGTGAGATCCAGCACAGCTCTTTTGTTGTCCCCCACTTCTTAAAGGCTGATGTGCACTTCCGCCATAGAACTAGGAAGCACTCCGCCTCAGAACAGGGGACTTGCCAGGGAGCCGAACTGGTTAATGTCAAAGCAAGGCTTCAAGTAGTCTCCCCTGTCATTTTGATTTAGCTGAAATTCTGGCTGAAGCTTCAAGGTCAGGTTTGGAGCATTCCTGCTATATGTGTGAGTGAGAAACTGACAGTAGTTTCTAGTCCTCCAAATTTTCTCTGGAAATTAGTTAGGTTCCCTTCCCTTTTTGTAGGCTGACCTCTGTCTGGGTCACAATGAAGTATAGGTGGGAGTTCTGTTTTGCATTGTCAGGGAGGTCACAGGCACTATCCAAGGCACTATCCAACAATCATGGAGCCAAGTTCCAGACCGCACTCAGAATTTAAATGACATTACTCTATGAGGAAATAATCTAATTTCTGTACTCAGTTTCTGAGGCCCTCCTCATCTCTGCCAATAGTACTGTAATGTGGTTGGTGGGATCAGGATAGTGGGCCTTTGCAGTTGTGGTGCCTAAACTACGAAAACATTTCCCAAGGGTGACTTGTCCGGCGTTTTCTTTGCCTGTTCTTAGTGGTCTTGAGATCACTTAATTCCAGTGGGTGTTTTTTTGATCAGAGCTTGCTGTTTGCTGATAGTTTTTATGTTGCTGCTTCTACTGCTGTTTGTTTTGTTATGATTTTAAATGTGATGTATATTTTTAAATTGCTTTGAGGAGGACTTATAATACAAAGGCAGGCTTTTAAATGCCTAAAATACAGTACATGCATACATAATTTTTCTAGCAAAACTAGATTGCGGTTTGAATGTTGAAAAAATGCAATGTTCCTGAAATACAAGGTCAGTCTTAGAGGACAACATTTGGATCCTGTGCAAGAAATGAGCAAATTTGCTGAACTATAGACTGATAGTCTGAAAAGGTCCTGAGAAAAAATAAAAGCAGATGGGTTTCCAGGTAGCATGCATGACTTCTTGCCCAGTGCTCAAACAGAAAAAAACCTACTGTTTTGTTTCACAGATATCAGCAGTGGTATGCGACGAGGCTGGAAGGTCTCTGAAAATGTCCGAGTGAACGTTTTGGAAAACAGTAGTCACGTGAAGCTGGGACGAAGAAGCAGCGTAATTAGCGCTGCAGCGGGGGCAGTACCAGATGGCCAGGACTAGAGGAGACTGGTCGAGCCTGTGAAAAGGCCGGGATTGTCCCGGCCGGATCCAGGACTATGGTAAACCTAATGACACATTTCACACATCTAGTTTTCCCCACTGTCAACATAGGGCATTATATAACACAGCTGATCAAGATGCTGCAGTGTCCTCTGGAGCTACAAGCTGTTGAAACCAGGGGACCCATTTGTACCACTTCACAGACAACGGCCAAGTAACCACGTAGCATTGTAAATACAATGCATAGCCAGTTTGAATATAGGCTTACTGTGTGTCACTGGGAGTTCAGAGGTCGCCGCTATTTTATCATTAAGTCTGCATAGAGCTCTTTGCATATATACATTTTTGTCCTGTGTTGCTTATTTATTTTTATTTTATTTGTCACATTTTTATACCACCCTTCCTCCAAGGAGCTCAGAGTGGTGTACATATTTCCTCCCCTCCTTTTTGTCCTCACAACAACCCTGTGAGGTAGGTGGGGCTGAGAGATAGTGACTGGCCCAAGGTCACCCAGGAAGCTTGGTGGCTGAGCGGGGATTTGAACCTGGATCTTCCAGGTCTAAGTCCGACTCCCAAACCACTACACCATGGGTTAGGCTGCTGCAGAGCCAGAGTGCCTTAATTTCAGAGTTGTATACCTCAAACATTTGTACTTGCACAGTGGTAAGAGACTGGAAAAAGTGCTTTTGTTTTTTATGCAGTGAGATTGATGTTTCCTCTTTTAAATACTTGGATGATTTAGGGTTGGTTGGGTTGTGGTCTGCTTGAATTGACTAGTTTCTTCATACATTCACTGCTGTGTGTGGTTAGTTCAGGCCACCTGTTTCACATCACAAATGAGTGTGTTATCTAATTTTTTGAGAAACCTTTGCATGCTACTGCAGGAGTTGGAAGAGGCCAGAGAATGTAGCTGTGTTTGTTCGTAGAGGTTAGCCCTGATAGTCTGTTGCAGGCTGAAAGATTTGTCCTCCTGTGCCACTTAATGTTTTCAAGGCTAACTCCTGGAATCTGAATAGGTCCAAGTTTCAAACAGTTCAATTGCTGGGAGCTCCCACCACATGGTAATTACAAAAGGTATTGCAAGATGGGGAAAAACTGGGTGTATGGGTTCATTCTATTCTTTTATCATTTTTCTTTAATGCCAAAGCAGGGATGTGCAAAGTTTTGCAAAGTGAAGATTACAATAGAAAACTTTAACATCATATATTCATAGTTATCTCAGTAATCATGTAGAACAGATAAATTTCAGAGATATGTATTGCTTTAGGAGACCTGGAATAAAATGGCAAAAGGTTATCTTATCTCTCATCTGCTGCTGCTGCTGCTTTTCTTGAAATGAAAGTAATCTTTCCTTGATTAAAAAAAAAAGTTGGAATACATGACAGTGCCCCAAATTAAACAATAAAAATTCCAACCATTTCTCTAGGAATGTGGTAGATGCAAAAAAATTAAGAAGAGAAAAAAAAAACATATGGGCATAACCCAGGCAAAACTGAGCATTTTAAAGTTCCATTTATTTTAACTTGGAAGTTAAGCATGTTGCTTAAATTTTCGATTGAAACCAGTGGATTTAAAAGTGCTTGGCTTTGGTTAGATTGACGCCCCATCCCATTATCTGTTTGCAAATAATTGTCCTTTTTAATTTTAGTTGATTGTTTGTTCAACTTAGTGTGTTCCCCTGCACTTTCAATTATATTGTACGGGAACGGGCACTAGCGTTCCCGTACTCCCGCTGGGGAGGCCTGTCGCTCGGCAGGACCTCATCCCGCGGCAGGCGCAACTCGCCCGGGACGCCACCAGCACGGCGTTAATCCACACAGCTGGGGTAACGGGAGGCGAGGGACAGGCCTCCCAAACAGACCCTGAGATTGTGCAACGCCTGATAGATACGGCAATGAGCCGGGCTACGGACACGGGTCCGCCCACTCACCCGAAGCTGACTGACAGTCCTCTGCCATTTCTGAGGTCGCTGTATGCCTCTTTATCATCGACTAAACTCGGGACATTGCGGCCGGGCTGGAGGTCGACCCAGTCTTCACGGAGACAAAGGGGGCAGAAGCGGCGTTAGCCACCCCACTGCCCGGGTCTCCTATGCACACAACCTCACATATATGTTTGTCTTCATCCTAATGGGTGGAAAACTGGATGAAGAAATTAAAGGTTTTGTCAGGTATTAGACAAAATACCTTTTGTCAGGCAGGTGGTTTTGTTTGGAACAGAATAGTTTGCGATATTTTTGCATCTGTCTTTTTCACTTTTTCTGGAAAAAAGATATGAGTTATAAATCATCACGATAGTCACTTTTTTCAGTGGAGTTATACTTCTCCCCCACCACCACCACCGATGCAAATCAATCTGACCCTTGCATCTGCCAAAGCATTATTGGAAGAGGAATGCTTGAAGAGTCATTGCTCAGGGGACATTCCACTCATAGCACAATAGAGCAAAAGGCAATAAGAAAGCTGGGGGGGGGGCATTACTCAATGGAGAAGAAATATCTAGGCAAAGGCCAAGTTGGGAATTGCAGATTTTCCTTATACTGTGCAAACCCAATTATTTTGAACTGTTTTCTTTCACAGTTGACTATATTATGCTTTAAAACAAAAATATGTTTGCTAATAATAATTTTAGACTTTTCTTAGATTCATGTGATGTCATTGCCTCATGCCTGTGTTTCATATAAAAACAATTTTGTATTTGCAGTTCTTCCCTTTTAACTGTTACTCATGCTAGGGCTTCTGTTTGTGCTTTTCAGTCATAGCCATGGATTATGTTAAGATCTACACTGGAATATTATGAAGTTGCGAAAAATCAATATCTGATACATATGCCAACATGTTAAAAAAAGCCCAAAGATTACTAATTTCCATTCCCCGTCATCAAACATCCAAATGTCTTTAAGTTATTTGAAATGCACATCAAATACCTTCTAAAATTAGTCCACTGTATTTTCAGCGGGAAACATCCACAGTTTTCTTTACTCTGGAACAGAGTCCTACTCCAGAGTAAAAGAAACTGTGAATACCACCTTAATACCGTTCATGCTTTGCAGCTTGAACCTAAGATAAATGCTTAGGATGGGACAGCCAGTACTGTAGGTTGCTTATGGCTTGTAACCTGTGATGTTCTTTTCCTCCATGAATCTGTCCAAACCCCTTTTAAAGGCATCTAGGCCAGGTGCCATCACCACATCCTGAGACAAGGAGTTCCACAGATGAATTACACGCTGGGTAAAGAAATATTTTCTTTTGTCTGTTCTAACTCTCCCTCCACTCAATTTTAGTGCATGTCCCCTGGTTTTGGTGTTGTGCGAGAGGGAGAAGAATTTCCCTGTATCCACTCTCTCCATACCATGCATAATTTTATACGTCTCAATCATGTCCGAGAAAGAAGGCCTCGGAGCCCCGGTCCGGGGCCTTCTGAGAAGGCCCGATGTGTCGACGCGTCATTTATTAGCTTTTTCGCGCATGCGCAGACCGTTTCTGAAGGCAAAAGGGCAGCCCTTGCCTTCAGAAACGGTCTGCGCATGCGCGAAAAAGCTAATAAATGATGCGTCGACTCATCGGGCCTTCTCAGAAGGCCCCGGACCGCCGGACAGGGCGGTCGCTCTTAGAGCCGGGGGTAAGTGTTATCCTAGGGGCAGGGGTGACACGCGCGCCCCCTCACTACGATGCTGCATCTGGACCTGGTGATTTATTGATCTTTATTTTGTCAATTAAGTCTGAGACATCTTCTCTTTTAACCTCTATTTGACTTAATTCTTTTGTCAGGGGAGGCCGTTCAGGCAGCGGTATTTGCCCGAGGTCTTCTGCTGTGAAGACAGATGCAAAGCATTCGTTTAATTTCTCTGCAGTCTTCAAGTCCCCTTTTATCACCCCTTTCTCTCCCTCACCATCCAGTGGACCATCCGTTTCCCTGGCAGGTTTCCTGCTTCTAACATATTTGAAGAAGCTTTTATTATTCCCTTTTTGGCCTCCCGTATCATCTTTTTACATTTCTTTTGCCACAGTTTGTGCTCCTGTTTATTTTCCTCATTAGGGCAAGACTTCCATTTACGGAAGGAAGCTTCCTTGCCTTTTATAGCCTCCTTCACTGTGCTTGTTAGCCATGCCGGCACCCTCCTGGACTTGGTCGAGCCCTTCTTCCTTTGTGGGATACACTCCCGCTGGGCCTCTATGACTGTTGTTTTAAACAGCCTCCATGCACTCTGGAGCGATTGGACTCTTTTTACCTTCCCTTTCAGCTTTTTTTTAACTAGTCTCCTCATTTTGGGGAAGTCTGCCCTTCGGAAGTCAAGGGTTTTTGTGTCAGATTTGCTCGGCACTCTCCCCCCGACATGCATGGCGAAACAGATCGCAGCATGGTCACTCTTCCCCAACGGTTCGGTAACATTTACATCCCTGACCAGATCTTGAGTGCCACACAATATCAAATCCAGAGTCACCTGTCCTCTGGTCGGCTCCGTGACTAGCTGCTCTAAGGCACAGTCATTTAGCATATCCAGAAATCCAGTCTCTCTTTCTTGACCAGAGCATGAATTGACCCAGTTGATATGAGGATAATTGAAGTCCCCCATGACTACAACCCTGTCTCTCGTTGACACCTCCCTGATTTTGCTTCCTCATTTCATGATCCCCTTCAGGTTTTTGATCTAGATGCCTTTTGACGGTAGCATGCCCCTACTATTACATCGCTCTTTGAGCCTAGTAATCTAACCCACAGTGATTCTACAGAGCCCCCCTCCAGCTCTACTCTGGTGGATTCTACCTCTTCTTTGACATAGATGGCCACCCCACCTCCAACACGCCCTTCTCTGTCCCTCCTATAGAGTTTATATCCTGGAATTGCAGTATCCCACTGGTTCTCCGCATTCCCCCAGGTTTCTGTTATACCTATCAATGTTTTCCCTAGCCACCAAACATTCCAGTTCTCCCATCTTTGCCTGTAGACTTCGGGCATTTGCATAAAAGCACTTATATACCAGGTCCCCCAAGAAGGGCTGCATGTTTGCACCTATATCCCTGCAGCCTTCTGTCCTGCTAGACTGGCTGTCATGTCCCATCACACTCTCCTAATTCTTACTCTGTTATTACTTGACTGTTCCCAATCCTCTGCACCTTCATTCCCTAGGGATGAGGAGTCCCGAACCGGATGCCCCTCGGCTCCTGTCGGCTTTTCCCCAGGGGTCAGTTTAAACCAATGTCAAATCACTATCTCCAAAAGGCTCCCAGTTCAAGTAATAGTGTTCAAATCACTCAGCTAATTACAGCTGGATTTAATTTTTCATAGCAAGATATGTTTGGGTTTTTTTTGTCCACAGTCAATTGGATTTCAAACAATTCCAATTCAGAATGATCTGATCAAATAAAATGTTCTTTCCATAGCTGAAATGGGCAATATTTAAATTAAGTGTGGTTCCCTGGGTGACTTTCAAAATTCATTCCAGACATCGTCATTTTATGGAATAATTTATGAAAGGAAGCATAGCTGTGAGGTTCTGCTTCAGTTTCAATATGCAGTTTGGTGTGCAGTCTGTCATTTCACATGTGTACAAAGGATATATGTTTGTTAGACAAAGGGATCATAGAAGAGGAAGGGAATATATAGCAGGATAAATCTGTCAGACTGTGGCTAGCTTGCTGATTTCTGGGTAGCACAGAAAGGAAATTACTGTACTGATGGGCAAAGCCACAGCTGGTACAAGTGTGTTAGGTCACAACTTGTCAGTAGATTGTACTGTATATCACTTTGGAAATTACAATAAAAAGTTGTTGCAGACAAGCGTAGCACTGACGTTGGGCAAGATAACAATTTTTCATCAATTGTATAACTTTAGTAACTAAACAATTACCGGTACTCTTATTTTAGTTTTCCCATTACTCTCCATTACTTGAACTGGGAGCCTTTTGGAGATAGTGATTTGACATTGGTATAACCAGCCATGAGCCACAAGACACAGCAGGAGGCTGTGTCTATTTTCCTCCCAGCCCACAGGTGTACACATTTAACTCCTGTTGCGTATATACACCCTTGGGTAAAAATGCCTTAATATCCCTTTTTATTAAATTATCAAAATTTAATAAAAAGGGATATCTGTGCAACCCTATGTATTCGCTTATAAGTCCTATTCCCACTGAATTGCGCGAAATGTATTTCTCATGTAGCAATCCTATGCATTACATGGGAGTAAGCACCATTGAATTTAATGGGTTTACTTCTGAGTAGACATGCATAGGATTGCACTGTTAGTAAGTGCAAGTGTTACAGTCTGTTCATATTTCGTCTTATTTTTAACTAAACAAGGAGCATGTGACAAAATTCCTGGTGAAATAGAATGAATATTTGAGGGTTTTTTTCTACACCAGTTCTTCCAATGGTTTGCTCTGTGATTGCAGCTGTTTTTCTTAAAGATGTATCCAGATGGAAACTTCCTGTGCTCACGTCACAGTTGGGCCCTGTAATGCACAAGCAGGAATGTTGGAAGTATCCCTGGAAAAGGCAGGTACTTGTCACTGAAGTCTCAGTGGGAAGCCAACTATGGGTGTGCACACAAACACCCATGCTGGATTCTGTTGGCTGTGTAGATAGACTAGTGGGTGTGACCACTAGAGACTATGGTAGACTGCCCATCTGATCTGCGTGGATTGGATGCACTGTATGTGATTTCAGTAAACATTTTCATCTGATTTAATGATGATGTGTGTTGTTTTAGTTTGTTATGGCCAAACTATAGAAAAAGAACTGGCAAGAAATTAAAATAGGTGGATAAATGGGAACAGCCAGATCTCTTAGTGTGCTGCATTGTAAAGAGCTGTGTGACACACTTTTCCTATTGCTCCAAATCAATCCTCAGTTCATCTAAGCTCTATTTTCTAGAGATATTGGGACCCTTGTCCAAGAAATGTCACTGACCTTATTAAAAATCTTTTAACTACCCTCAGAATGCCTGCAGATATTTTCCTCGAGCAGGATCCGCCAAATCCACCTTGGATTTTGCTTTAGGCAAAATGTGGTGGCAGCTTAGAAATGGACAAAACTCGATACAATTTGTAAGTCTTACTGGCATTCTTCTTCTGATTTTGCTTTCAATTCCTATAAGTTGTTGCCAGAGCAGGGCTGTTGAAATTCCCCTCAAATTTCACTTTAGATTACAACTCTATTTTTCCTCTGCTGCACACTTGCAAGCACATCCTCCTAAGTACAGATGCTTAGACAAGTCACTAACTTGTGTCCAAACCTGCTTCACAGGGTTGTAACTTATGGGGGCTAAAATATACTCTTCTGAGTTCTCAGGAGGAAGATAGGCACAGGGTGCGAATGTAAGAAACAAACTAGGAGCCTAGAATTGTACTTAATGTCTGGGAGGCTTGTGAGCAGCTCTTTCACTTCCAGCACAATCCTATGCATGTCCCATTTATTTCAATTGACTTACACTCAGGTAAGTGTTCATAGGATTGCATTGTTCCTCTTTATCATCTCTGACTGTCAGTGACTGTATAATTTGGAGAGAGAGAGAGTGTAAGGTGAGAGGTTATCTTCTATGGCATAGAATCTATGCTTTTCTCCTGCAGTGTCTAATTTTGGAGGTAGCAGGTCCTGTCCCCCCCCCCCCCCCATCCCTTGAACATGTATAGCTCTTCTAGTTCCCATTCATATACTGGAGGAACTCTGATATTTGTTAAAGTTTTAAGATATTCCTTCTAACAGAACAGGAATCATAATTTGGATATTTCTTTTCTGCGAAAGAGTGCCAAATCAAATTAAAGCAAGGCTCTGTTTACCATTGGTGGTCTGATTTCAAAAAATGTGCTGAACAAAATGTTATGCTTTGTATACCATCATTGGTAGTAAGAGCCTGAATTTACTATTATGTAGCTCAGCGCTTTTCAAACTGTGGGTCGCAACTCACTTGGTAGGTTGTGGTCCGATGCTGAGGTGGGTCGCCAGTTGGGACCACCTGCCCGCCCTTGCCTCCATATGGCTCCAAATTGGAGCCAACTGGAAGCCACTTCCAGGTTGCGACTCATCTCTGGAAGCCGCTCCCACATTGCACTGGGCCTGGGACGACCTCCGTGGGCCTCGGAACAGCTCCAGAAGTGACATCTGGGTCACTTCTGGTTTTGCCGTCTAAACATCCAGTTGTCTGAGGGCTCTGAGGCCCGCGGAGGCCGCCAGAGGCCGTCCTGGGCCCAGAGCAACACGGGAATGGCTTCCAGAGGTGAGTCATGACCCACCTCCAGAGAACAAGGTGGGTCACGGCTCAGGTAAGTTTGAGAACTGCTGATGTAGCTGATTCTGTTGGTTCTGTTCAAAGCAGGCTGAAATCCAGTTTTATTCTATTCCTATGGAAGCCCATCAGTGCTGGGAATAATAATAATCTCTATTGTGGGCAATTATGAAGAGGGATGGAGGTTCTTTTTCTGTTGTTGACAGTAGAGTAACTGCATATATACCATTCACTGTTTTTACAAGAGAAAATAGGGACACTAGTCTCTCACCAAGTTTCACTGTCCCTACCTACCCATACATTATTATACATATTGAAGGGTCTTCTCTGCTGCTGTATGCTTTTGTTTTTAAATTAACTATTACAGTTTCCTTGGGTTTTTTTTTCTTCAGAATATCAGTGTGATCATGGCAGACTGTACAGTCTTAGTGTATTTCCAAGCATGTGCACTACAGTTAAGATGCATCCACATACCTTCCTCCATCAGATATTTAAATGCCAGAGACTCCAGGATTGAAACATCAGGAATGGCAACTCTGGTGCATGTATGCACACACTAACAACATTTTTTAAAAGGCAGCTCCAAAATCCGTTCAACAGGCAAAATAGAAACAGAATGAGGACAACTTATCAGAGGAGGGTACAGGGAAAAGAGGGGCTGTTCTGATAAATAGGAATAGTGTAATAGTTTTTATACTTGCATTTCTGATATGTTGTGATCCACAAGAGAAGGGTCACATTCGCCTATGGAAATCTGTGCATCTCCTCAACAGTAGATCATCTCAACATGCCACTGCCATATGTGTGTGGTAGGTTCCAAATGCCACCAGAACTATGAATGAGACCACTGTCTTCTAAGCCTTCCACCCAGTTGTGAGTCTGTCTCTCCACTGACAGCCCTCTCACTGACCTACCTGAGGAGGGAGAAGGAGAGGGGGCATCTTAATGGCTCGGGTCCAGGGTATTTGAGGGACCGCCTCCTTCCTTATAATCCGACCCGTACTCTGAGGTCATCAGGGGGGCCTGTTAACTGTGCCGCCATTGATGGAGGTGAGGGGGATGGCGGCGCGGAATAGGGCCTTCTCGGCAGTGGCGCCCCAATTATGGAATTCCCTCCCCCTGGAATTAAGAACGGCTCCCTCCTTAGAGACCTTTCGGCGGGGCCTTAAGACATTTTTATTCAGGTTGGCATTCGATGTCTTGACATGGTGGGCTGGCTTTTTAACAAATGGCTTTTAACAAATGTAAATTCTTTAAATAAATAAAATAAATACATCTTGACTGTATCCCTGCTTCACTTCTCTCGCTCACACGTCCCCATACAATCGCACAACTCACTCCAGCCTTCTCCGAGTAGTGCCGAGGCTGAGTAAGGCACAGAGGTGGGTGGCAAGTTGATCTTAGGGTTAAAGCACTAGGCAGGATTCATTTAATCCTAATGAATGAAAAGACTTGTTGGGGATAAAAATGGGACAAGGGAAAAGCAGTCAATAAAATTCAGTACTTGAAATCCAGAGGCAACGTTCAAGCTAAAGTCAGGTTCCAACTAAAACTTTCTCTGACTAGAATAACTCCATTTCCAACCGGCACTTTCCTGGTACTGGAAAGATCTTCTTAGAAACTAACCCTGTTCTAGCAGGACAGCACAACAGCCTTCATCATGGCTTGGCAGGCATCTCACAATGCACATCTTGCAACATGTTCTTTAACCGAATTGGTCAGCTCTCTTTTTATCTCATTTGGGGGAGACTAGCCTCCCCCAACACTGATAGGCTGGTTTGAAATTAACAGGGGTTCAAATTTCCTGCTTCCAAGTAGACAGGTGACTGGACCGATTGCTTGGTGTGAGCTGGATCCCCACTGGGTTTAGGAAGGTTTTAGTCAATGTTGTTATTCTCTGGGGGAAACAGACAGTCATGGGACTCCAATATACATTTGGGAGGGGATGCTATTTGTGATAGGAGACCTAGAGCTCTGGACAAAACGAGGATGCGAAAGCTGCATTGTACACAGAGGGCTGTCATTTGGGGGAGTGGAAAGGCTTCGTCAGGAGAGGGTTGTTTGCTTGTGACTACACATTTCAAACTCACTTTAAGGACCGAAAACAGATTGGATATCTTCATCCTGAAACCTAAGCTTGGAAGAACACAGAGGAAAATACAAAATTACTTTTTCTAGGAGTACCTTTTGAGGTTAATATTTGGGAATTTGCAGTGGTGCTTCAGCCTAATGTGGCTTATAAGAGGAATTGGAATAATGCTTGTACAGGCTGCTGTATTTGGAGGAACTGGAGACACGCACCAGAGCTGTTGCAGTAAGGGGCTTCAAGGCTGTGTTGATCTTTTGTCTAGTTGTCTGGCTGATGGGGCAGCATGGCTGCACTCTTACTTTCCATAAAAACGGCCCGCAGGAAAGGGGTATCTGCCTGTTTTAAAGTACAGGTGGGCCCCCATATCCGCTGGGGATATGTTCCATGCCCCTCCGTGGATACATGAAACCGTGGATAAGAGCGAACACCCTCTCCATGGTTTCTTGAGGGGGCCCCCACCCTGTCTCCCCTGCAGGCAGGCATGCTTGCCCCCCCCAGCTCTTATTTTTCTTTCAGCAAGCTTTGTTTCTTCCTTAAAACAAACAGAGAAGCAGCCTCCATTGCAGGCAAGTAGAACGAGACTAAGTCCTAGAGAGGCTTTGCAAGGTTTCTGTTAACTTTGCAGAGCCTCTCTAGGACTTAGTCTCATTCTACTTGCCTGCAATAAGCAGCCAGAGGCTGCTTCTCCTGTTTCTTTAAGGAAGAAACGAAGCTTACTGGGAAAAAAGTAAAAGCCTGGGGGGGGGGTGTCCCCACGATCCGTGGATAACTGAAACCGTGGATAGCGAATCAGTGGATATGGGGGCCCACCTGTAGTTTCCTGTGATTCTGACTGTGTGCTACAATGCTGAGCTAGAAGCACTGGCAGCTGCTGTGTGGATGTGCCCTAAAGGTGATAAGGTGTTCTAAAGGTATGTTTGGAAATGGTGCAATGTCAAAATGCCTTTTCTTCTTGACTAATGGCTTTTCAATGTTGGTTCGCACTTTTCATCTCAGCATTGAAGAGTAAAATTCCAGCACAGCTTACTTAGTGAAACCTGAATTACTGCTACCCAGAGAGAAACTGTAACACAATCTCTTCCCCACTCCCTTCTTTCTAGTGTTGGAATCAGGAGCTGAAATAATTATTCTAACACCCTGGTACAGTTGCCAGAATAGTGTTTCTGCCAAGGAGTTAGTAGAGAAGTGCCAGACAGTATTTCCTCCTTTAGTGACAACAGAGGAACATCAATGTTAAGAAAACATGATCTGTTTTCAGTGATGCTAGCAGAGATGGAAGCCAGGATGCAAACAATGCATAGGAAGAAGGCACAGTTCCCACAATTCAGCAGAGGCGTAACCAGGCCTCCCGGCGCCCGGAGGAAGGGGCGGGGCCTAGGTGACGTGACGTGCCCAGCACGTCACCGACCCCCCCCCGCCGGTTTCCTACCTTTTTCGGAGCCGTCCGGGCTCCAGGAAGGGTGGGAGGGCCAAAACACCAACAAACAACGTGCCCTGATGAGACCGGTAAGTCCGCCTGTGCCTCGAGCAGCTGCTCCATGCGCTCCACTCTCCTCCCACTTCTGCAATTCAGATGAAGTCTTGAGGCTCATGCTGTTTCTCCATCTGACAGACTGGAGGAATCACTAGAAAAACATTTCCTCAGACCTATCAGAGGGAGCACTGCATGGGTCAATCACTGGACTGGCATGTTGCACAAGGCACCTACCACAGCAGCTCACCCTTGCATACCCCATGCCCTTTGCTTCATCGCTGGCACCTGCCAGCATGGCTGTCGGTATGCTGCTCTTCCTGTCCCCTTGGCACTACCCACCATATACCATAACAGCAGAGAACAGGAGGTCACGATCACTGAGGAGCATCCCCCTCCTTGGAGCAGTGGCGGAGCCAGCCGATCTGGCAGGGGGGGCGGAATCCTCGACGCCCCCAAACTAATTAGCATAAATTATGCTAATTAGTTTCCCCCGATTTGCGACGCTTTTCCCCCCGGTTTGCGAGCCGATTTTTGGCGATTTTAAGCCTAGCAATTGGTTTTTTTCTAAGTGTGTATGCTTTTACCTGCACTTTTGGGAAATTGGACGGCTCCCACGACGATTTCAAGCCTTCTCCCGGGGGCGCAGCGTCTCCGTTCAGCCGCTCACTTGGTGCGGCACTTGGTGCGCCCCCAGAAGCAATCTCCGTAGTTTGCGCATGCGCAAACCCACGGCATCTCCAGGGACGCTCCAGGAAGTACTTTGCGCATGCCCAGAACGTCCCTGGAGACTCCGTGGTTTTGCGCATGCGCAAACTACGGAGATTGCTTCTGGGGGCGCACCAAGTGCCGCACCAAGTGAGCGGCTGAACGGAGACGCTGCGCGGCGCGGGAGAAGGCTTGAAATCGTCGTGGGACAACTATTTTACACAAACATACACACAAAAGTGCCGGTAAAGCATACATACTTTGAAAAAAAACCCTTAAAATCGGCGGAAAAAAGCGGGAAAAATTCAAAATTTTCCCGCTTTTTTCCGGAGCCTCCCGCCCCCCTGGACAGCCTCCCGCCCTAGCGCCCTGGGGCCCACCGCCCCCAGACCCCAGGTCAGCTGACGCCCCTGCCTTGGAGTCCAAGAAGTCATGAAGCAAGGATGCTGGAGACCGTGAGAGCAGAGAGGCCCCTCGCCCACCCCGAGGCCAGGTGAAGTGAGGTTAAAAACTAGGGTGGGTGGGTAGAAGGATCCCTACGTGTGCTAACGGAGACAACAAATGTGATCCAGACAAGGTTTTTATTGAAGTGTATGCATGGCAGAGCAGCATCTGAAAGAGAAATACACAATCATCTCCTCCCAGCAGGACTGTTTCGCTGTTGCAAGTTATCTAACAGACAGCCAAGGAACAGGTGCCAGTGAGGTCTGGCTGCACCAGTTGGTTCACTGTCTACCATGGATTTTGCAAAGCCACAGGGGGCCGACTGAAAAGGAGTAGTAGAAAAGGACTTGCTGTCCGCTTGAGGTCCTCACCTGTGGAGCTGCCTGTGGGTGGCAACAATGTAGTCCTGAAAATCAAAAGGGGTTCTGATGAAAGTTTGGCCAGCAGTAGCAACGGCTGGATTCCCTGGCATTCCCCAAAAGGGAGCAGACACTCCTGCTCTTAGCTGTTGCAAAAGGAAGGGATTGTTGGGCAACACAGTTGATAGCAGAGACACATAAACTGTGATAATCCAGGAGGGTCAGAATGGGGAGGGTTGAGACGAGAGGGAGATGATGCAGCATCAATACATTGCAGCGTGGAATTCCCTTCCTCCCGGTGTGGGGTGCATTGTCCTTCTCTTGTTGGGGTGGTGAGTTAGAGGTTTCAGTTGGGTGTTTGTGTGTGGAGACCACGTAGGGCAGAATACCTGCAATAAGGATTCTGAAAAGAGTTAACAAAATATCTTGCCATGCACATTGTGAGGGACAAGAGGTTGTTTGTGGCAAGTGCTCCCTTTGTGTACCACTTGCCCCTTCACCATGGCTCCCATCACCAAAGTTCCCCTTTGAGAGGCCAGAGGGCGGGGTATAGCTCCATGCCACGTATCTTCTCATCTGAGCTGTCGTCTCTCTGGCAGGGGCTTTGGTACTGGGTTTGGTGTGCTGAGATTGGCTGCCAAATGTAGTCCGTACCCTGTGCTCCATCATAGAAAAGTGGGCAGGGCAGGAGGTGTGATTTTCTGCTGTTTTTTCCCTCCCATTGTTCCTTATGGGGTTACTCCTTTCTGTGCTGGCTCTATCATTGACATAGTGTTTTTCTGGCATTGGGGGCGTGTCCGTTGTCTGAAGGAGGATAGGCTAGTGTAGTCAACTCCTCGTTGTCCCTACCAGGTCGCACCCTAATCTCCTCTCTGTTTTTTCCTCTCTGCTGGCGGTGTTGAGCTGATGTCTCAGTGATGGCCGATACACCGGCATGGCATTTTTCTGGCATTGCACGAGCCCCCATGGTGCATCTGTTGGTGGGGCAGGCTTCTACACTCTTCGGCTGTCATTGCACTGGCCTACATGGAGATACACTGGTGTATCTCAGTAGGATTGGACCTTAAAAGCAGGATAAGGCTATTTTTTTTTCTCCAGTGGAACTTCAGAAGCTTTTTAAATTAACTGGCTCAGTTCTTCCTTGTCTGTGTTTCTCATGTTTATATGCTTTATTGACACAGTTATAAATGTTGCAGATTTCCAATCTGGATTGCTTTATGATTTTATTGTCATAACTTTAAGATGTCTTGATGTCTTTTTGGGGCAGAAGCAAGAATAGAAATGATTACAATCCTCCCAAATCCACCCAACAGCTGATTTCTGTCCATGATGGTAGTGAAACCCCCTAAGAGAGCAGCAGTCAATTGCAACTCCAGGTTTCTCCTCTCTCAACATTTCTGCTTCACTGAAAGCATTCAAAGAAGTTCAGGTTTTGAAATCTAGTTTCAGTAAGGTGGAATTCAGAAACAAATTGGCTGAAATATTTATCTTAGAATTATTCAAGAAGGCTAGTAGAGCTAAAAGCTCAATACTGTCTTCTGAATAAGTCTTCAAGACAAATTCGTCAAAAACAGGAAGGGCAGGATGAAAAACGCTATTCAGATGTTGCAAAAGAGACAGGCAGGGACTTGAGTGTGGTTTATAGCTATTATTCATGTGTCTGTAGTGCGATTCTGGAGGTTGAGCTGCGCAGGACAAGGTGCAGAGAAGTTCACAAGAATCATCATGTTCTAATCTCCTAAAAACCTGAAGTACAGACATTGGAAACAATGGAGGTATCTACTTTTCGTTGTGTGATGAAGCTGCAGAAAGATTGCCAGGAATTTAACGTTGGCTCTCGCTTTCCCACTGTGGTTACAGGCATTAGCCAAAGGCATCCCAGAGCTCAAAGGCAAACACTCTGGTTTCTAATACATTCTGCCTAGCCAAGCATATTATACAAGCCCTTTTATTTCCTTACCATTCCAGAGTGTTGTTTCCTCCAAATGACATGGCTGGAGGGCCGCACTCCTGGGGCAGCAGGGTGGCCAGTGTCGCTCTCGATGGCTTGGACCACTAAGGGTTGCTGCTGCTGGCGCATTCTCTCTTGTTTTCCTTATGTGAAACATATTGATGTTGGCATCGGCAGAAAAAATGGTGTTTGCTTTCTGGGAATCTTTGGTTTATCGTTCATCTACACATATATAGAGTGGAGCACAGTAGTAGGGAGAAAGATTAGCTAGCTCCCAAGCCAATCAGCCATTCCCAATACACCCATTCATTCCTTTCTGGGCCCAGTTCTGGTTTTGACCTTCGGAGTGCTAAGCCATTTGGGGCCTACATAGTGTATACGGAATGCCAGTTTCTTTAGATCATTTCTTTGTATCAGTTTCAGCAGTTTGTATTCTGTAGCAGTGTGCACATACTACACAATGCAGCATGCTGCCACCCCATGGAAAACCTGGGTGAAAAATCTTCTGTGGCATTCCTCTTCAGTTGTACTGATTTTGTTCACTGCTTCCTTTTGCTGTCTATTAGTCACAAAAATTTGCATGAAAACAGACTCCCTGCTGTTTAAGGGCTCATCCGTTCCTGTTGTTCAGTCCCTTTTTGAAATAATAATCCTGGGTTTGTGATATTGCAAACAATTGGCCATTGTGCAATTTGTCTTTCATGTCGCAGTCAGAGGATTATAGCTCAAGAGAGGCATAAGCAATTGGGGCAGATGAGACCTTTGAACATCTAGATACTGTTTTCATGCAAATCTGCATGGTGGAAAATGTGTCAAGGATTTATCGGCGATGTGGTATAGAAGAAGTATTTCTCAAAAGAACTTGATTCAGTGCTTTCAGCTAGCCTTTTCTTTTTGTAAAATTATCCTACTGTGCTGATCGATTCCAGAGACAGAACACTAGTAATATAGATTACTAGTACCAATCTGAGTCTGAAATGGGATCTTATTTAGGGTTGGTAGTATCTTTTAAAAATAAAAAAGCTGGAGGTTTGATTTACTGAACTGTAAGACCTGATGGGTAGGTTTACATGATGGTAGATGTACATGTCGGGGGCAGTACATCACACCGAATAGGCAGTGGGTTACACCGCTGAACCATAAGCTGTCAATCGAAAGGTCGGCAGTTCGAATCCGCGACGGGGTGAGCTCTCGTTGCTTGGCCAGCTCCTGCCAACCTAGCAGTTCCAAAGCATGTTAATGTGAGTAGATAAATAGGTACCGCTTGCAGGAAGGTAAACAGCGCTCCATGTTCCAGCCGCATGCTACGCGCTGTGGCAAGGAGAGTCATGCCGGCCACATGACCACGGAGGCGTCTTCGGACAACGCTGGCTCTTCGGCTTTGAAATGGGGATGTGCATCACACTCTAGAGTCGGACACGACTGGACTTAATTGTCAGGGGTCACCTTTACCTTACAATACTGTACTTCTAAATGAATCTGCAGGGTGGAGAGTTCCATAAATGTGTGCAAGAACACAGAGTTCTTGCTGTTCAAGTACAGCACACAGATGAGAGCAAGCTCAGTCAGTCCCTCTTGGAAATCATAAAGGAGAAGTTATGTGGAGCCTAAGGCATCTGGCTGTGCAAATGCATGACTGACTCTCATATCTGAAAACCCTGAAAACCCTGCAAAACATGACTCATGTGGGAATTGGGTAACTGATCATAACATCATGTCAGGTAGTGAGGTGGGCAGCTGACGAACTTAAATTACACACATTCAAAGATGTGAAACACCAATAATAAAGTGTAGCCAAATAGCTAGGCCATAGTTCAGTGGTAGAGCGCATGTTTGCATGAAGATGATCCCAGATTCAATCTCTGGTGTCTCCCAGGGCAGAGAGAGTTCCTGTCTGAAATCCTAGAGAAATCCATGGCCAGCTAGTGTCAACAAACTGGCTTACCAGATTTTCACCCACCTCGGCTGGGATGACCCCCCCTCTTTTTTTTTATGGCCGGCCACCACCGGGGTATTTATTTATTTATTTTCTTGGCCGGCCAGGTTTTTTTGGGCGCTTCTTTTTGCGCTGGCCGCTTTTCGATTGGGACTGCCCCCACCGCCGCTTACCACTTGCCGCCATCCCCGCTTGCTTGCTGTCGCTTGCTGCTTGCCACTGCCACCACTGCTTGCTGCCGCCGCTTGCCCCCTGTCCCGGCTGACCAGCTGCATCCTCTGTGGCCTGTTGGGACTGATACTGCCTCGCGCACCTGCACAACACCTGGGAGCTCCATCTTCGGAATCGTCCGTCTTTGGAATTGATGATTCCGAAGGGCTCTCAGGCGTTGTGCACCTGTGCAAGGCACGCGCAGGTGCATGAGCCAGTATTCAGGCCTGGCCGGCGGTGGACGCCGCTGGCCAGCCAGGAAAGGCTGGGACAGTGTTGGTTTCTGGGGCTGGCCCAGACGCCAGGGCTGGCTGGGACAGACCCCGGAAACTGGACTATCCAGGTTTGGACCCCGGAAACCAGGATGCGTCCCGGTTTTTCCAGGACGGATGGTAAGCCAATCATAAGGCACCTTCCTATTTTCTATTGTTGACTTTTCTGTTGATTTCATAATGTTATGTTAATTTATGATAAATGATAAGTCATAATGATAAATGTTATCTTTGGCACAAGGAGTATTTTGGCTGTTGGAGTATAATTTGAGAAAATTAGATTGCAGTCCTATGCATATAGGAATAACTCCCTTACCAGCGGATAAGCCCTATTGAACGCAATGGGATTTACTTCTGAAATGTGCACAGGGTTGTGCTATTAGTGATGATTCATTAAAAGCTGGATCAGAACAGATTTAAATGAAGGGAGGTGTAAGAGGTTCAATACAATGAGATTCAAATAATTAAACCAATCGTATTAGTTCAGAAAATAAATATAATACTGTATGGTGGTTTGAAAAATAAAATAAAACTAGATAGTATTAAGAAGTACTGTAGTTTCAAACACTTAAACACTTGCTATATCTTGCAGTCATGTCAGCTTATGTCCCATAGAGTCCAGTCCTGAATAACAATAAACAAATCTGAGTTGACAGTTATGTGATTGCATAGGCTGCTATTATTTTCCAGGCATTTGAATTATGAGGACAATGTGGTTCCTAAATGTGACATTTTGGCCATAAATTTTAGGGCTGTTGTGCATTCTGGATAGTAGTAAATTGTCCAAATAAAATCTCTTCCATCTGTCCAAAATAACAATAGCCCTGCTGGATCAGGCCAAAGGCCCATCTAGTCTAGCTTCCTGTATCACACAGTGGCCCCACCAGATGCCTCAGGGAGCACATAAGACAACAAGATACCTGTATTCTGTCACCACTCCCTTGCATCTGTCACAGAGAAAACCTACTCCTACAACCAGGAGGTTGCTTATCCCCATCATGGCTTGTAAGCTGTGATGGACTTTTCCTCCATAAATCTGTCCAATCCCCTTTTAAAGGCATCTAGGCCAGGTGCCATCACCACCTCCTGTGGCAAGGAGTTCCACAAACCAATTACACGCTGGGTAAAGAAATATTTTATTTTGTCTGTTTTAATCCCCCTCCACTCAATTTGAGTGGATGTCCCTTAGTTCTAGTGTTATGTGAGAGGGAAAAGAACTTCTCTCTATCCACTCTCTCCATCCCATGCATAATTTTATACGTCTCAATCATGTCCCCCCTCAACCGCCTTTTTTCTAGACTGAAGAGCCCCAAACGCTGTAGCCTTTCCTCATAAGGTAGATGCCCCAGCCCACGAATCATTCTGGTTGCTCTTTTCTGCACCTTTTCCAGTTCCACTATATCCTTTTTGAGATGCGGCGACCAGAACTGGACGCAGTACTCCAGATGTGGCCTTACCATCGATTTGTACAACGGCATAATGATATTGGCCGTTTTTATTCTCAATCCCTTTTTTAATGATCCCAAGCATGGAATTGACCTTCTTCACAGCTGCCGCACACTGGGTCGACACTTTCATCGACCTGTCCACCAGTACCCCAAGATCTCTCTCCTGATCCATCACAGACAGCTCAGAACCCATGAGCGTGTATGTGAAATGTTGGTTTCTTGCCCCAATGTGCATCACTTTGCACTTACTTACATTGAAGCGCATCTGCCATTTTGCTGCCCATTCTCCCAGTTTGGAGAGATCCTTTTGGAGCTCTTCACAATCCCTGCTGGTCTTCACCACCTGGAAAAGTTTAGTGTCGTCCGCAAACTTGGCCACCTCGCTGCTTATTCCCAACTCCAGGTCATTTATGAACAGGTTGAAAAGCACTGGTCCGAAGACCGATCCTTGGGGCACACCACTTTTCACCTCTTGCCATTGTCCAGTGTCTTTTAACTGGGAAAGGAACTGTCATGGCAGGAAATGCACCCCCAAGCGAAAAGAAAAAAGCAGAGAGGCAATGGATTAGAAGAAGTTAAAGTGAGTTAGGGAATGAGAAGGGAGGAAAATAGAAGATGCTGGCAAGACAGCAAGATGAAAACCGAGCTGGCACCGATTACAGTACAATGATTAATGCTAGAGGCTGTAGGAAAAATGGCTAAAAGAAGATGGTGACTTGAATAACATTTGCATTCTATCACTGTGCTATCCAAACCTGTCTGGTTTTCAAGAAAGAGGGTCACCAAATTTGTAATTTGACTTATGGGAGTGGGGCATTGAGCCTGTCTCTCCCCGGGTCTAGTCTGCCACACTAGTCATCGCATCACGCTGCCTTCCCAATATCTTCTAATTTCTTTCCCACTTGCTCTCTATCTTGTTCTTTCAGCTTCGTCTAATCCCTCCCTGTTTTATTTTTTTCCCACTTGGGATTGTGATTTTTGTCATGGTATGTTATGGAGCTTCCCAGTAACCCTATCTGTTTGTCTGTAAATTATTGGAACAATCAATATTATTCTGGACAAGTCTCAGCACATTCTTTCTCAAAATATTGTTCTAGGCTTCATTTAAAACAAAAACAAGTAGAATCTTCCTCTGCCCCAGAAACTCCAATTTCTAGTGCAGCTCTGGTTGCCAAGTCAATTGTTCTACAAAAAAGGAGAAGCAAAGTCTCTCCAGGAACTGAACCCTATAGTATAGGGACATGGCTTTATGGTATGCCTGGCATTTAGACATCCAGCAATCACAGACAAATTTGAGCACATTTGGATTGGCTTCTTCAAAGTAGTAGACGAACAATGACTTCACAAATTACCTCCTTCTTTGCAAGCATAATTGCCATGTGCAAAGAGATATATTTATTACGTATATATATATATGTATCTATACTACAGACCGACCAGTTTTACAGCGCAATCTTGTGTAAGATGCCGTGGCCAGCCTAAAGGGCTGGCTGCTGCATCCTGTGCAGTTCCTGGGCTGTGCCAGCGCGGCTCGGGCACACCTCGGGAGAAGGGGACATTCGTCCCCTTCCCTGGGTTTAAACAAGCCCAGGGCCTATGGGCCTCCTTGGATGCTCGCCAGCTCCAGAGCTGACATACATCCGGGAAGGCCATGTAAAGCCAGCCCGGGCTACGACGGGGCACTGGATATCGGCACCGATATCCACGCCCCATCCTAGCCCGGGCTGGCCAATAGCTGCCCCGACCTGCTCTTCTCCACCCCTGCACCACACAGCCTAGCACTTACCTGGGCTGCCCACCGCAGGGTCTGTAGACCGTGGAAGTGAGCAGAGCCAGTCTCCGTGTCACGCCGCTTACTCTCCTGGAGTAGCAGACGTGCTTTACGGCACGTTTATGCTGGCAACGGGCCGGCGTAGGTTACACAGGATCAGGCTGCCCCTTATGTCTGTTTAATTGGAAAAGAATTGGATATCAAAACTGAAATGGGAACTGGCATGAAAGGAATCTCACTCCAGTGGAAAAGAATAAAAGAGGGAAATATATGAAGCTGCCTTATATTGAGTCAGAGCATTGGTCCATGTAAGCACGTTGGTCATTCATGTCCACTTCATCTGGCAGCAGTTCTCCAGGGCCGGTCTTTCTTTCCCAGCCCTACCTGGAGAGGTCACAGTTTGAACCTAGAATGACCTTCTGCATTGAAAGAATGTGTGTTAGTAGTACCGGACTTCGGATTAGACAAAACTAAAAAAGTGAGCTAGGGAGGAAATGAAACTACCTATATCGTCAAGACAATAAGACTGAAAACTCAGCTAGCATTGATTGCAAAAATGATCCCTTTCCCCATAGAACTACAGTTCCAAGGTTTCCTGAGCAAAATAAATGACAGTACACCACTCTAATGTCTGAAACATATCACAAGTTCAAACATGGTAGTAGATGTCTTTCTAAATGAAATTTAGCCTCATGTAGGCAAAGCAGTCTTGAGAGTAAAAGTTGTGACACACCAAACATGTCGGCGCGCGTCGCGTCCTGTAGTAGCCGACGTGTTGATTCTGATTGGCCCAATGTGTTGCTTCTGTCCCACCCCCACAACACCGAACTCGGCCTCTCATTGGCCGAAGGTCATTCCGGTGCATTCCAACTTGAATAAATCGAGCTTCGGCCAATGAGAGGCCTTGGTCAGTGTTGTGGGGGCGGGATGGGAGCAACACGTTGGGCCAATCAGAATCTACTCCAGGACGCGATGCAGTGAGACACATGCGGTGTGTTGGCGCCTGACGTGATTAGCGTACTGCATCAGAAATTTACTTCTGTGTAGTAAGTATATTAAAATGTCCTTCTGTTTAGAGAAAGCAGCTTGTCTGGATTTAAATGCACACACACACACCCATTTTATTCAGCTATTTTCCTGTAAGTCATGTTGCAAGAGTTAAGCCATGACCTTTCAGTAATGTTTCATGAACAGGAATCCAGGTGCACTTGTGTTTATCCTCTTTCCTCTGTTGCTGAAGTATTGGAGGTGCCAGGGCTTTTTAAAAGGACCAAACTACACATCACATCATCATTGGTCCCAGCATGCTTGATTTTTCTCCCTAAATAGCAGACATGGGGGCCTGGGGATTGGGACTTCTGTGTGGGAGAGGGATGCTTTAACCTTTTGTTTGCACTGCAGTCCTAATCTGGATTGAAGCTGCTGCTGCTGCTGCTGCTGCTATTTGCCCCAGGAGGGAAGCTGCACCAACGCCAGCTTCCCTCCCAAGGCAAATAGCAGTGCTGGTGGGAGGGTGATCTGGATCAGGACTATGGGGCTGAAAGCCCCTCTCCCTCAGAATCACAGTTACAGTTTAGAGAGGGGACCTGCAGCTGCTGCTGGGGAAAAAAACCACCACCACAAGCATGCTGAGGTTAACGTTGTGCTTAGTGTGATGTGTAGATCAGTGTTCTGACTCTGAGAGGCCTGGGGTTTGAATGGTGTGTTGCACCCTTTCCTTCTCTTCTTTGTTGTAGTGTTCTGTTGGTGAGTGTTGATGTGCTCCTCTCCATGTTGGGACCTGGTGCAATTGCCCCTCCACTCCCATTAAAGGCACTGGGAAGTATAAATGAGAAAATATTGGTTGTGTAAACTAGACCTTATGTCCATTAAAAAAAAAAAAATCCCACAGCTCCACAATTGTTTTCAGTGGTCACCTGGAGATCAGTACTGATTCCTGGAGATTCCAAATGAGTCCGAGAGTGGTGGCAACTCTAGTAAAGTTTTTGTGACATCTGACATTTTGTGAAACCTGACAGTCATTTTTGAAAATCTAATTCCATTTGTACACGCTGAGACCATATGAAAATTCTGGCCTAAGTCTTTGGTTCATATTTTGTCACTTTTCAAGTAATAAAGCCAAAAAACTTGTAGTGCTGATTTTCTGTCAGCTGTAAAATATGTTGACTTAAAGTCACAACTGGAGATGGAATTCCCATCTTCTCCAGTGTTGCACTGAGAAGCTATGCTTGCAGCAGAGCATTTTCAGGAAATAGTTGACAAAAGGAATGCAGTCTCTCTCCTTCTGACCACTTATCATAGCGACATAGCTCAGTCTATCTGGAGCAGTATCAACAGCTTCCTGTAAACTATGTTGTTTTCTCCATTTAATGGTGATCTTTTTGATGGTGGTGGGGTTGCTATCAGTGGTTTTCCAAAGCAAATAATGTCAGTGGGAAAAGGGGAACGAGGAAACATATACCAATCATAATATAGCTTCCAATTGACTTGTGCCTGCTAACTTTCCTGTTGAAGATTCTGAAACAGCTCTAGCAACAGTTATGTCTTCATCCTCTACCTCTCTGTTAAGTAGGTGTAGAGGATTGCCTTTTCTGTCATCTGCTGTGTGGGAAAAGTCACAGAATACCCAGTGAGTGCACCAGAACAGACAGAACACTCTCAGGACATCTTTTCTGTCTGTCTTCTCTATAGTTACTTGATATTCCATGGCTGGGTATCCCTGCTGCTTCTGATACTGAGGTAATGGTTCACAAACCCAAGGGTTGTGACCCACATGAGGATCGTGTGGATGTTTCCTGAGGGTCTCGGGATGGAAGTAATGTTCTCTGTAAGCTGCATGGCCACACAGCTGGAATTGAAGTCCTGTGCAGCTTCCCACTTGATGCTCCAGAACCCGGCCATCATTGAGTGCCCTGGAATGTTTTTAGTATGATTATTATTAACACATACCAACTCCAGGCAATAGGAATGGGTTCAGCAGAGGTGGTACTATCAAAATGTTTATCAGTTATTAGACTGTGTGTGTGCATGCGCACGTGGGGGGGGGCACACAATTGGCACATGTGGGTAGTGCATTATTGTGTATGAATAGTGTGAATGGAAGAATGTGAAGGAAAAATGAATACAGTGAAGGTATTGTGTACAAAAAAAAATACACATGTCTGCAAATCAAAGTGAGTCTCTATTTGTAAATTCTTATGTGAATTTGCTGCTTAATCTGCCAGACCCCATAAGCAATGTCCTTTCTCAGTATGTTCAATTTAAATTGTGTGTTTTGCTAGGTATTCCATACAACTTTTTGTGCGGCTCTCAGTCGCACTACTGTCAGCCTCCCTCCATACATCACACACACATTGTCTAGCTGCACATGGTGACACTAAGCACCAGTCAGTTGGGGAAATATTTGGCTGTACTGTTAAAGCAATCAGTGTACTGGAAGAGAAATTGATAGTCAAAACAATCCAGGCAGCTTGGTTTTTCTTAAAAAAAAAAAATCCACACACCTACAACTGAAGTTTTTCTAGTTGCTAAAGTCAGATAAGTTGTACTGGCTGCCTCACAAAGCATCTGTTATTATAAACTAGCAAAATGCATATACAGTATGTAATGAATGGGATAACATGCTGGAATGATGAAGGGAATGCTCCAGAACCCCTTGCCCTATTCCTTGGCTCCATCTTCACTCCAGCTTTTCCGTCTTCCTCCTTGGCATAATATTAGTGGCAATTGTTAAATGATGAGTGGAAACCAACCAGAACTTTGAGGCTGCAGCTGGATTTTGCTTTGTCTTTTGGAATGTATTTGAACTTGCCCTAAGCACGCTCAAAAAAAGCCTACAAAAAAAGCACAGGACAACAGAATCTGGATAAAGCTCCCATTAGCCCTAGAAGTTAGAACCATGAGGTTTCATGCAGCTGTGCATTCCAGGCCTTGAGTAGAGCTGTGTAGATTATTCACAGTGAAATGCTGCCATAACATTGGCATTGTATTTTCAACTGGGAGAACTTGCCAGCAACATTTTACACATTTTTCAAAACTCCCTTCTTAGCTTTTGATTGAAAACTAGCTTATAAGACTGGCCATGTGAGAATTCATAGAAGCTCTGAGAAAATAATACTTTAATGTGAAAATAGTAACTTTATCAGGTTTTGAAATTTGATTATTAAAATTCTTCTTGAAACAACAAATTTCTGGATGGTGGTGATTAGCTTCTCAGTGTTTTGTGCTACTTTAATATGTCTCTGTGGAGTCATCTTAAACATGCTCAACCTACTTCTTTTAAATAAAAATGGATCTAAAATGAAGTGTTAGATGTTGAACTTTGAATGTGGCATTTTGTTCTTTATTTTCAACAACTGGAACCATTTTAACAAAAAAAAAGCTAGAAAAGAGTTGAGTCAGGTTTTTTCTTCAGAATGGCACTTGCAAGCTAGCTTTAAGGCTGAAACAATGCTTTGGCTTTAAGCATTGCTAGCTTTAAAGCTGAAACATTGCTAGCTTTAAGGCCGAGCGTGTCCCGTGTGCGTCTTGCGTGCGTCGCGTACGGCGCGACAAACGCAGCAAAACCTGGGAATTGGCCAAGGGAGGTGTCAACGCGAACGTTCCTCCCGGCGGCTCTTGGCGTTCCAGCCGGAGGCAAGTCCCACTGCAAGAATGCTGGGGCAGCCAGCCGCAACGTGAGCAATGCACGCAGGACGCGCCCAGTGTGTTTCAGCCTTTAGAGTGGCGACTCTCAACACTGTTTATGAAGGGGCACCATATTGGTGAGGTTTGAATCTTCTTGTACTTGCTTGGGACCCACACCTATTAGTTCCGCTCCTTGATCTGGAATTACTGATCCATATTGCCCTGTTTCTTTGTGCTACAGGCAGCCTGATGCCTTTTCTTCAGGGTACACATGGTGAATTCTAAAATTTCTGCTTTTGGCTGTGATCTCACGATGAGCTTTTGTATTGGTTGGTTTAACATTTCCTGTGAGAAGACGTGCTTGTCAGCCTTGAGCAATCCAAACTGTGCCTGCTGATTTCCAAGGTTCTTAACCTTTTTACGGTTACAGATCCCCAATGGATTGCCCAATACGTCTCCACACTCCCTTCGCCAGATTGTCGAAATCATCATCATCACCAGTCCTATTAGGTACCAGTATGACTTCAAAAGATACCACTAGCCTCGTTTTACTTTACGTATGGTTAGCTAGGAACAGAACACCTCAGTTCTTATTGATAATAGTGATGATAATCGAACAACAATTAAAAAATGCTCAGAGATCAAGCCCCATACCCACAAGGGGTATGGATACTCCCAGTTAAAAATCCCTGCGTTTAGAACCACTGTTCAGAATACCTTAAGTAACTCACTTGCTGTGCAATCCTGCGCAAGTTACAGTCTGCTGACCTAGCGTTCCACCGCCCGGAGTAGTTGCAAACGTGCCGTAAAGCACGTTTGCGGACTACTTTAGAGCCGGGAAGGTTGGCGCAAGGCCGGCCTTCCCAGCTCTGCCGGCCAAGGACTCAGGCCGCAGGTGGACCCAAGCACGGTAGGATCTGGCGGACGACTGGGAGGGTCGGCGGACAGGGGGGAGGGATGGCGGAGCCGGGAGGGCGTCCATAGTCCCAGCCACCCTGGGCAGGGGCGGGGGCACGGCATCCGCCATATCCCGGTCCCTGCAGGGTGGCTGGGCCGTTACATGGCCTCCTCCGACTTCCACCAGCAAAACAGCTGGTGGAAATCCGAGGAGACCTATTGGCCCCAGCCTCCGTTACACTCGGGGAAGGAGACCAGCATCCCCTTCCTCGAGTAGACTAGCTGCATTTTGCAAATTTGGAGGGGGTGCCACACCGTTGTGTTTATACATTAATTCAGAATTAGCCCTTATTTGGAGACTGGAGGAGTTCAAGCAACATGCACAGAGAGTTTCAGTGCACGTGGGGAACGTTGCCCGCATGGGTGACACAGTAGTTGCAGGACTAGAGGCAAAAGACTTCAGGCCATATTGGTCCTCAATCAACAGCAGTGATAGGATCATTGCAGGACCACTGTGGGTCATGCAGCAACATAGCTGGCTCCCCATTTGTGGCTTGAAGATGTCTCAGTAGGAAACAGAGGCGTATTTTCCAACATTTTCTCAGGTGTTTTATTGTGTGTATTGTGTGAAGCAACTATGTGGGCAGTGCTGTAACACACAATGAGAAGCATCCCTGAAAAAGATGGACAGCTTGGGTGGATATGCCCAAAGGACCTTGAGGCACACAGGAATAATTAAAATCTTTTTTTAGTGCTGTTGCCAGCAAGGTCTTTTCTGTCATCCCCAGGGAGGCCAGCTTCCAGTAGTCTGTTATTTTTTTGTATCTCTTGGGCACAGAGTAGAATATTTGCCTATTTTCAACAGCATTTTGATTTCTCCTTTAAACTAATAATTCTCTTTCCTCTCAGGGGTGTATTCCTCCTTATTCCTCCTTTAGACTGGCATTTTTTTAAGGAAAAAAAAACACATACGCAAGTTTAGACTGCCAGTGAAGCAAAAGGGGTATAGTATTGGACCTGGACTTGAACCCAGGTTTGAATCCCCACTCAGTCTCTGCCACAAAGCTGGCTAGGAGACCTAGGTCCTATCAGCTGGGCAGCCCAATCCACCGTAACTCCCTGCGTGACGATGCAGCAGCACCAGCACGGCCTCCGCTGCATCCTGTGAGGGAGTTTTGGCCTCCAGAGGCCTCCTCCAGGTATTTGTTCCCTTGCCCTAGGGTGAGCCCCTGTGGGCTCAGTGGATCAGTTTAGACCTGAGCCAGCTTAATAGCTGGTGCAAATCTGAGTTGATCTGTAAAGGCGGATCAGGCCCAGGAAGGGGGTAAGAATTCGGCATGCACCACCGCCGAACCCATCTGATTTGAACTCCTCGCTGCCCCATTCTGCCCACTCTGCCCCATTCCACCCCCTGTGTGGCCTTACCTGCTCTGAAGGATCTTCGGCTATCCAGCGGTGTGTGGGAGGCCACTTTGGCCTCTCCAGCAGCGACCAGCAGCGTGCGCCGGCAGAGGCTGCTTTGTAACTGCCGTAGCGCAGTCACTGTCGGTGCAATGCGCGTTGCACCAGCACTCAGCCCAGTTAGGATTGGACTGTAACTTACCTCACAAGGTTGTTGTGAGGAGAAGAGGATCTTTACCCCCACATAAACTGCCGTGAGCTCCTTAGAGGAAAGGCGGGATACAAATGTGCTAGACAAATGAACACAGTACTGTGATTTCATACACATTTATGGCTTTTGATTTGTTTCCAGCACTCATACTCTAGCAGCACACATGTAGCTGGCAGGTACTGCTGTGTTGTTGGCCATTCTTAGGAGGCAGAATGAGGTGTACAATTTAGATGAATATCTGGATTCAGGTTTACTAAAGGAATATCCTAATTTAAGAAGGAAGTGGGTCAGACTCGTCCGTGGAACTTTTCATTAAGCAGACTATTTTACATTGACAATGGGAAGCCCAAGGGTTCCATTAATACTTGGTTCCTATTTGCATTTGCTACACTGTTAAAAAAAAAAAGTAAGTATCTGAGAAACTGTCTCTTTCTCAAGCAACCTAGATGATCGGAATTGGAGAGACCACAAAGAGAGGATAAAATATTTGTCAACCTAATCAAATTTAAGTGTCTGTCTTTTCAAAGGAAGATCTAGAAAGATAGTTGCAGATGTCTAGCAGAGCATGGGAGGATATAGGAAGGTATTTCTTTCAGCTCTGAAGTCATAAAGAAGAGTTGAGTTTGGGAGTAGGCTGTCTTTTAATGGGTTGTGCAGGGCCTTAATGCTAAGAAGTTGCTTGCCTTTGATACACTGTAGAAGAGGCTTGTACAGTTTATGATAATTGGCCTCATGTCACAATATTGCATAGTCTGTGGGCTGTGTAAAGGTTTTCAATGCTCGTTTCAAAGTGTTTTATTTAGGTGAGGTATTTGTAATTTGTCATTATAAAGCCTACAATGTTTTACTGTGCTGCTGTTAGAGAATATAAGTATCATTATTCTACAAATAATAGAATCATTATTTTGCCTTTGATTTAGAGAGAGCAGTTGGAAATCTGAATAATAGTTCATTTCCTCTTAAATGCTTCTCTGTAATGCACAATGTCTTGTCTAAACATGACCCAAATCTGAAACTTACCTTAAGCTGTTGTTTGACAGCACCTGTAACAAAAGTCGGCGACGGAACGAGCGTTCTGTTGCCGGAAGACGACGCGAACGTGCCGTAAAGCACGTTCGACGCCTTGGGAGTAAGGCGTCCGTGTGGAGATCCGGCTCCCTCACTCCAGCGCCGGATATCCACACGGACGGCGGCAGAAGGTAAGTGCTCTGTCGCCGGCCGCGTGGGCGGTCTGGCCAGACAAGGGAGGGGGGCCATTGGCCTAGTCGGCCCGGGAGTATCCGTCTCTCAGATACTTCTCCTTCTATTTAGCTAGCGGAAATCCGAGGAGGCCGATAGGGCTGGCCCCTTCCCCGAGTAGATCTCCGGCCCGCCGGTCAACGGGCAGCCCGTGCACAGGATCCGGCTGGTGACCCTCGGTCGCCGGCCATATCCTTAGTCAGGATTGCGCTGCCCAACTAATACAGTACTGTACTTTAAAAAGTGCCTTGCCAGTGTTTTGCTTTACACTAAATATTTTTTACCCTAATGTATGTTCTGAGGTTTTCACGACCGGTACATATCATTGAATTAATAAAAGGAAGCATTTTCCAGGTTGATCTGGTCATTTTATTTAGTTAACAAGAGATTGTCCTAACGTTTCGCTCCTAAACTATGAGGAGCATTATCAAAGCAACAGCAACTTGCTGTCTGCTCCCAAGTGTTGGTGTAACCTCCCAACTGTTAACATCTTGCACTAAGAAGAACTAGAGCAGACAGCAAGTTGCTGTTCCTTTGATAATGCTCCTCATAGTTTAGGTGTGAAACGTTAGGACAATCTCTTGTTAACTAAATAAAACGACCAGATCAACCTGGAAAATGCTTCCTTTTATTAATTCAATGATTTTTTTACCCTGTTGGAAAACCACTTTTGGTTCAGTTCTATATAAGGTCATTGATTTCCTTTGGGTTTTATTCCACCCCTGCCAGGTTTCCAGATTTATAGAGAGCAGAAATGACCATGACTGCCAACAAGAATGCCAGTGTCACCAGGAGAGCTGGAGGAAGTAAAGTACCTCGAGATACTCTGGATCGGTAAGGATACAGCAAGCATGTGATTGTTGTTGCTTTTCTGTCTGATGCCAAATAGAAGTAAGTTTTTGTGGATGCTAAACATGGGGCAAAGCAAGGACTGAACCCAATGAAAATGGAATCGCTTAGAAATGTATGGCTCTTTATTTAACTCAATCAAAGTTTAAGGGATACAGTATATAGATTTTGGTTGCATATTCAATATTATTAATAGGGCTTACATAATTCAGATTATATGTTCAGATTATATTTAACCCACCTGGCTGACCTCATGTGATTATGGATTGTGTTGGCAGAGTGTGCACATCCTAGCCCATCCCCTGTCTTCCCAGTGGTTTTTTAAGGGTGGGGTGGTGCTTCATCTGAACTACCCTTCTGCATGTGTTGCTA
Source organism: Plestiodon gilberti rubricaudatus (assembly GCA_026170595.1). Taxonomy (NCBI): domain Eukaryota; kingdom Metazoa; phylum Chordata; class Lepidosauria; order Squamata; family Scincidae; genus Plestiodon; species Plestiodon gilberti. Next base: position 230,222,614 of record JANXHW010000001.1, on the reverse strand, counting down.
AAACTACCTAGGAGATAGTGAAGTTAATAGTGGATGATTTGATGGAGCTAGGGGCTGCTGGTTCTGTTCTGACTGGGGTTGACTCATCTTGACAGAGCAAGTATGCAGTTCAGGTACCTTCTGATTCCAGGGCTGCTCCTGAAGGCTGAGGTGGCACTTGTGGCTAGAAATGCTGTTTGTTAGCTTTGGCAGATATAGCAGCTGTAGTTGCTCCTTGAGAAACCACTCTTATACATGCTTTGGTAAACTCCAGGCTGGGCAACAGTTATGCATTCTAGATTGGGCTGCCTATGAAGACATGCAAAAAGTTCAAAATACAGCAGTATGCTTGTTGGTGGAACTTGGCTGGAGGGGAGCACATAACACGGGCAGCACAATCCTGAGTAAGGATCAGGCCGGCGGCCCAGGGCCTCCCGCCGGATCCTGTGCACGGGCTGACCGGCGGGCTGGAGGTCTACTCGGGGAAGGGGATGCTCGTCCCCTTCCCCGAGTGTAAACCTGGGCTGGCCCTATTGGCCTCCTCGGATTTCCGCCAGCTAAATAGCTGGTGGAAGTAGAGGAGGCCATGTAACAGCGTAGCCGACCCGGCGGGGACGGGGATATAGCTGATGCCATCCCCCTCCTGGGTCAGCTAGGCCAATGGCCCCCCTTCCTTGCCTGGCCAGACCGTCCACGTGGCTGGTGACGGAGCACTTAACCTTCACCGCCATCCGCGTGGAGATCCGGCGCCAGAGTGAGGGAGACCAGCCTTGCACCGGCCTCCCTTACTCCCGAGGCATTGCGAACGTGCTTTACGGGACGTTTGCAACGTCTTCCAGTGACAGAACGCTCGTTCCGTCGCTGACTTTTGTTACAGGATTGCGCTCTGAATGATCTACATTGGTTCTCAAGTAGTTTTTGGACACAGTTAAAAGTGCAGTTCAAAGTTTTAAAGCTCTAAATGACTTGGGTCCAGAGTATCTCAGAGAAACCTCAGTCTTATCCCATCAACATCCCTGTGCACTGGGCACAAGAGTTGGGGTGGGGCCTGTGGATGTGATCCCATCCCCCCCACTCCACTCCCATCCCCCCCCCACTCCAGATGGCACCCAGCAAACATTCAGTGTATGCTGGGTGCCATCTGAACAAGGCTTCTAGTAGCAGTATATCTGCACAGAGTTGAACATTAGTCATAGTTATCTTTAAACTAGAATTTGAAACCCGCTTTTAAACTTGGTGTCAAACTTGAGTTTAAAACCAACTACAGATTTCTATGATTAGTAAACCTAAGCCAAGGTCCAGTCCTGGGACTAAAGAGGTTTGGAGCCACTATTTTAGACAATAGTTTGTCAAAAATAGGATTAATAGTAGTTAAAAGCTGGCGTCTGAGTTCTGCACATATGATAACTAGCCTTACATCTCTCTACTTCTCCTAATTGTCATGAGTCATTGTAATGGTTTATTTAAAGAATGAATCATATTTAGGGGCTAGCATGGGCATGAATGCAGACATCCTTCTTAATGGTAGTCACATGACATATGAGGAGAGGAATATTGTAGCATGTCATGCAAGTGCTCATCTTCTCTCATTTCGTGTAATCGACTTGGCTGACTTCTTTTCAGGAGACCATGCAAGAACAGTGTGACCTGAGTCATCAGAGTTCCTTGTAAAAAGGCTTAAATCAATGGAAGTTGTACAGTCATCACGGTTTAGTTTGAGGCTAGGAGAGATTTACTCTCAAAACATTTTCCAAAGAAACAAACCGCAACAAAGAGACTCATATTGAGAAATCATGTTATTTATTTAATGTGGGAATTGACCAGAAATCTGCAAACAGCCAGCATGGGTATTTTCATTTTTTGCAATTGGTGTAATAAGGTTCTCATTTTCATGCAGTAATACAGTCCTGTCAGTGTCACCTTTTTTCTTCAAGAGAAGTTCTATTTAAATATGACTTGATAACGCAATCTGGAGATAATCACGACTGCCTTGGCCATGGATATAACTCATTTTGGTAGCAAAGAAATAGACGTTCCTCCTAGATTTGTAAGTTTCAAAGGGGTTAACAAGAACTGTGTCCCACTGCTATGGCTGCAATATCTGTACTTTAAAGTTGGATAAGTGAAGTTGGATAAGCTATTGGGAAGGGACCAAACCAGATCATCTGTCTGAATACTTTCTTGCCCACAGTCAGAAATGTGGCAAACAAACCAGACATCCAAACTTTATGACATTTGCCCATCTGTAGTTACTGCTGGTTATATTAGCAAACCTCATTTCAAAATTGGCTTTGCGCCCGTTATTGCCCTAAGCAAGAGCAAATTATAGGAGCCAGACATGGAAGGTCTGTTGAAAGAAATGTTATATGAATACAGGTATTAAAGTTTTGAGAGTTCAGTAAATGCCCTATCATATGAAAGGCATTTACAGAAACTGTTCCTTATCCTTTGGTAAGCAGAGCAAGCAAAGGGCAATGGGGGAGAAATTGCACAATTGTGTCATGTGATTGAAAACAGCAGTGGGGGGGAGCAGCAGATGGGTGAAATCCTAACTTATGTTGGGGCCAAATTACATGCATTATATTATGATACATGCAAAGTGTAGATTGGTTCTTTTTTTTAAAGCTGAATAGCAGCTGGAATAGGGGGCATGGTCAAGATTGGGACCATGGCAGACACAGGGAGGAGCATTGGATGCCTTTTCTGTTGTGCTGCAGTCCCAAAGAAAAATGTGCACTCAAAGCTGCTGTTAGTTCCAGGAGAGAAGCTTTCATTGGCCCCAATGGGAAGGGAAGGTATAGGACTGCAGAGACCAACATGTGCCTGACCGATGCTGAAAGAAGAAAGCAGCAGGGGTGTTTATCAAGGGCAGAGAGGAACGTTGGCCAATGATGAGGTCCCCCATCGGGCCATCCAAGACCAGAAGCTAATAGGACTTATTAGGCCTAGAAGCTTTGCTGCTGCTGCTGCTGCTTGCTGCTGCTGCTGCAGTGCCTCTGTGGCCAAATGGGGAGGGTTCCAGACTCACCGCTCAGGATTAATGGCTAGACAGTGCTGGCTCAGCCTGAGAGAGATGCACCTGACCTGTGGTGTGTGCATTAACAGTAATATCCTTGAATGAAGGTGATGTGCAGAAAACCAGAGGATAACTCAAAGCCCCTTTTGAAATGGAAAGAACCAGCAGTGTTCCTATTTCTCCCTTTTTATACACTTCCATTTGGGCTTTCAAAATAAATGAGATCATGTTTGGATTAACACGACAAAACAGAATCATTGTTGATGGCAAAAAGCCTGATGTCCTTTTAAAGAATTTGTTTTTCTTGCCTTTTGCCTGTTTGAAAGCGGAACACTGGTGTCCATTAATACTTAGAGATAGTCTTCAGAGATATCTTTGATGTGGTACGGTTGCATCTTTCCTTTCAGGCTTTTGGTCAGGAGCTGCATAATGCAGGAAATGACTGTGGAGACGATAGTTTCAAACAAGCTGTGGAGTACAGTACAGGATAGGATTGCCTGTCTTGCTATGGTGTGTAGCAACCTCTCCAAATAGTGCCTCTCTATATATAGTTCCTTGAGCAGGATTAGAAGAAGGAGAAACAAACCATTATGACAATACTGTCCAATGCAAAGCATCCAGGTCAAAAATTGAGAACTGACCCAGGACTCACAAAGATGTTCTATTGCTGCCTGTGCCCTCTCTCCCTACCCAACTAACAATCTTCTACTTAGAAATACCATTTAGGGCCTGTAAGTTATCTAGATTCTAGACAGGCCAGTCTGTGATAATTAAGTATCACATTCTATGAAAAGCAGAGGGAATTTGAAATATGCTGTTCACTAATTTTGGGAATGTGGTTTCCAACTCCAACCAGGAAATTATTCCTGGAGATTTTTTCCCCATAACATGATTTAAGGTCATATAGCCAAGGAGACCCTGTTAAAATCTGCAGGATTGCTTTCAGTAGTGATCTGGAGATAGATGCTGATTGCTGGATACTCCAGGCCAATCCTGGAAGGGTGAGGCAGAGGCGAAACTAGGGCGGAGCACCCGCTCCGGGCGCCATCGCCCGAAGGGTGCCCCGCCTGCGAGTCCGAGTCGGACTCGGGGACTCGAGTCCCACCGCCCCCTCAATCGGGAGCCGGCTCGGGGACGTCTTTCCCGGCCAGCTGCCCGGGGCCTTCTAAGGAAGGCGCGCAAGAACGGTATTTATACCGTTCTTTTTGCGCATGCTCAGACTGTTACTGAGGGAAAAAGGCTGCCCTTTTCCCCTCAGTAAGTCTGAGCATGCGCAAAAAGAACGGTATAAATACCGTTCTCGCGCGCCTTCCTTAGAAGGCCCCGGGCAGCCGGCCGGGAAAGACGTGCCCGAGCCGGCTCTCCCGGTTGGGGGGAGGTTGCCTCCTCCCGGAGCGCGCCAGCCTCCTCCTCCCGGAGCGCGCCGCCCCCCTCTGGATCGCGCCCCCCCCTCCAGATCGCGACGTGGCCTTCGGCCACGGCGATATTAATTATAGGGGCATCACTACCTCCGTTGCTCTGGGCACCAACGGGGGGAGTGACGCCTCTGGGGCGAGGAACCCTCGCTGGGAAAGGCGGGCCCCAGCACTGCAGAATTTCAGAAAAGCTCAGCAAGATCTTTATTATTGTTAATGCTGAATGGAAGTTTACCCTGTAAAAGAGCCCTGTACTTTGTGCCACTGACAGCAAGTCTCTTGAGTTTTTGCTTTTATGAAGCAGTGCCACCACTGTGTTCTGCATGATCTATCACAGCCCAGTATTCATCCTCTTTGCAACATTCCCGTGGAGGTATTCACCCTAGCAAGCAAGTCTGGATGACTTGCTCTTATTCGTTCTGGGCTTCCTCTCTCAAGATGGGGTTAGCTGTTCTTGGAATATGTTCTTTTGTGTGTTCCATGCTGTTGATTTACGTAAGGTAATTTCAGGTAAAGTCAGAATAACAACCTATACCTGCAATCTTGCACAGAAGTTTGGGAGAAAGTACAGTATGATCAATCTCAGTCCCAATCCAAGTATATAGAGAATTGCAACTTCTTCCCGAAGAGGTTGTAGCAAGGAATACATACCGGTATTACTCATGATAGCCGGTACAAAAGTTATGAGGTAGCTATGTGTGAGTATGATATTGAGTTAGGCAGTTTCTCTGAATGAGCTAGGTGCTCAAATACCATTCCACTTCCAACATACCATGGTAAAAAAACATATGTATGCTTTATAGTGTAAGAACTGTATAATTGTATTTTAAGCAAGCTTTCCTCTTTTGCTATAGGGCTCATGTAGTGACGACAGCCATTATCTGTAATGTTACAAACAGATTGAGTAATAGTGCAGTATGTCACCCTTTTTCACGTTCAGATAAGTTTATATGATCACAACCTTGCTACTGCTGTGTCTGAACTGCCTCCGATGTACAGTTACTCAGCTTTCAAGATGCTGAATGACTTGGAAACAAAACGGGAAAAGGCAGATGACTGAAGATAAACCTGTTCAGCTGCTGCTCCTAACCCCTTTTCTAGTAAATTTCTTTGCCACTTCCTTTCCAGAAACAAAAACAGATTTGTGATGATAGTCTGGTCATGTTATCTGTTGAGGGAAACAAGAGAAGGCAGGCACAGGAAACTGTAATTGCATAACCCATTATTGAAAGTGGCTGGTGTTCTGTCACAGCCTGGTCAATCCTGGCTGACTCATTGGACTGAAGGACCCATTTCTGGAGAAGCAGCTGTTCTTGGGTAGACAGTGGAGGGTAGCCGAAGAAGGTTTGTCAGCATTCAGACACAGAAACAAGCAGGGTCCTTCCCTGCTTCAGTTAATTTGAAGGTTGTCTAGGTTTTTCCGTAAATGATGAAGGCAGACAAAAACCCCAAGCCCAACTAGTCTCTACAAGCAAAATTAGCACTCAACTGTATCTTTGGCATATGACTGCATACTTCTTAGGCTGAAATAACACATTATGAGAGTTGTAGGGCTGACACTGAAAGAGGAGCCCCATATCTCATTGTCCCACCCAACAATGTTCACTAATCCAGTATATGTGATGTGACCTCACTGTGCTCTGACTTTTTTGTGCCTTCAGAAGTTGCAGATGTTACATGGTCAACATTTTATTTCTGTTTGTTTCTTTTAAAATTCTAGGCATGCAGGAAGCACACGCATTTGAGCACGTATACTTGAGTGCTGCCTGGAGAGCGAATGGCCAGACAAGTAACATGAGTGGCCATTTACAGGACTGATGGCAAGAGAGGCCAAAGATTGTGGGCCAGGAAGGCCACACTTTTGATAAAATCATGCAATCGCACACACCCTTCCTGAACTGATCTACGGAGCTTAATGCTCCAAATTTGAATAGCGACTTGTTTACTCTTTAAATTCAAGTGTAGTTTTCATTCTTCCAAAACTCAAATGAAAGCTCGTAAAACTCCAAATCCTGCTGGAACAGTATATTTGGTGTCTGGTGACCACAGCCAACTCTTAGGGACTCCTGATGAGTTTGAGAAAAATAACTTTTGTAAAACAAAGGAAAGGTTTTGCACCTCATGATTACGCTCCATTTAGGAAAGAGCAAATGAAGCTTCAACTAGCTACCACTATCTCAACTGGGTGGGAAAACAAAAGCAGAACCCAGCAGGGATCTTCAGCTAGCAATGGAGGACGCCATGATTGAGTCACACCACCTAGAATCCCTAAGGAGTCTATGGGGTGAAAGTCTATAAAACGATGAGCACCAGAAACTTGTGTTTTTGCTCTTATTCGTTCTTTATTCTTGGTTACTTCCTGCCTTGTTGTTGGCCTATAGAGCATTAATCAGCTGGTGGTGTGTCAAATCACTCGCATTCCAGGCACCATTTGAGCCCCACCATACCAGCTGGGCTGGTCAGCTAACCTTGTGGGTCACTTTTCTTTCTTTTAGTGCCCTTTCCCTCCAAGAAAGGGAGCTTTGCTCCCTTTCCCTGCTCCCTTCAAGGCTACCACCTCATTGCATGCAAGGGCTTGCTTTGTAGTCCTCTTTCTGTCTGAGAGACCCCTCTTTGAATCAGGAATGTTAGCTTGGCTGGCACTGGCACTGCTACAGCCCCTGCAACGCAGTGCTCTCAAGCTCCACAGAAACAAGATGGATAATGGTGCAGCCTTGCCAAAGACCTACCAGCTCTCCACTATTTTCCTTGTCTCTGGCTCATGCTTAGTCACATTAATAGTATGCTTAGTGTTTGTTTATCATCAGCAAATTATCAGCTGAAAGTCACAACCATAGCTTCAAACCCATTACTTAATTTCATAACCATATAAAGCAAATAATTAATTAATAATAATAAATAATAATAAACAGCAAGAGGTGCAGCGCGCACAGTAGTGGCTCTGGGAGACCCTGTAGGTGCCAGTATGTTGGGGGTGGGGGCGGGCTGTGGGCAGGGAGAGGGAGTAATGGGTAGGGGCAGGAGAAAATGGTGATAACGAAATAAAAACACATAACGCCGCTTCCTGCTAAAAAAATTGTGAAAAAATTTAAACTAAAATAAAACCATGTAATTTTGCATCATTCTTCATCTGCTGACACTGTACAACCTATACCACCTACCTAGTACACTTTTAAAGTGGTTACAGTTGATAAAAATGGGAAAATTTTGGAATAAAAACACATAACACCGCTTTCTGCTATTTCATTTTTGTTAAACACTGAAATCTGCGAAAAAATCAAACCATTTTCTCCCACCTCTAGTAATGGGACATGTTGGGGGAGGAACTGGGGATGTGTCAGGGGAGGGAGGGGGTGGATCCACCGGCAGTTGCGCACACCGGATCTTATCTCCCAATGTTTTGCCTGCACTGCCCTGGCTCTCCTCGGACTTGAGCCAGTTATATAGCTGGCATAGGACTCCCCCATAGGACAGCCTATCATGGGGGTAAGTTTTAATTACCTCCTGCAGACTTTGCAGCCGCTGCCCCCCCCCCCCCCCCATATCATGCAGCGCAGCCTCCATTGGCTCGGCTGCATGCTATAACATGGCTGGAGATAGGATTGAGCAGAAAAGCTGTTGTTTGCACTAGTTCCTGCTTAAAAAAATCGTATTTATGTACGAAATGTATTTAAATATGGAAAATCGTACTTATTAAGTTTCAAAAGAATATTTCCAAAGCTGTTCTGAATGAACTGTCAGATTCAGTGTCACACATTTCCTTTAGATGGTGTTCCCTGTTAATCATTAATACCTGTTTTCTTCTTTTAATCATATAAAAGTATGAGATTTGATAGACAGTGCCAGGGCGTGTTTTATGTGACATTTTATGGAGCAGTACAGTTCTGAAACTTACTGCAGAGAACACAACCAGTTACGGTATATCATTATGGGGTGAGATCATAAACATTAGAACACTTTCATGTTCAGACATTATGAATTTCATACACAAATGTCATTTTGGTGTAGGACACAGATGGACAACTTCTAGTCCATGGGCCTCATTCAACCCCCATCTGGAATTTTTGTGGCCTCTCTCCCTGCAACAGATGGAAAGCATCTTTCTTCTCATGTGGCACAAAGCCCTCTTAGTACAAAATAGCCATACATGTCTGCATGAACAAATGGCAGGAAGTCTTGATTGGAGGCAATTTGTGTGTTCTCCTTTTGATTTGCCATGATATGGGTTAAATAGCTGGGTTGTTAACAGTCCATGGCATTCCATTTTTAATATTAGATACAAAGATTAAAATAATTATAAATAGCTATGTTTCATCTCATTTCAGTATTTCATTCTGCACAGCATACCTGTGTTCCCTTTATAATGTCCAGAGTCTGGATGAAACGTTGGGACTGATATTGATATTTTATGTGGATCTTCTGTGTTTTTATATTTTTATATATTTTAAACTGGAATTCCTCATAATTGTTTGATATTAAATTTTTTTGCATGATCTTTTAACCCATTAATCTCTACCTTTTTACAGTATGTCGGATCATGAAAATATCCATGCTACAAATAGCTATGTGTCAACACTGAAAGATACAGGGGTCAGAAATAGAACATTCATAAATTCTAAATGTATACTAAACTTAAATATTCAAGGTTACAAGTAAAGATCTCAGGTGGACTAGTAATATAGTCTTGGATCCAAAGAGCTACTTAGGCATTTTTATTTTTATTTATTTTATTTAAAAGATTTATATACTGCTTTTCTGGTGCTCAAAGTGGTGTACAACAATAAAAATGCTATATAAAATACAATTTATAAAACATTAAATAAAACCAACTAAAACGATACATGAAGTTAAAAGATGTAAAAACAGCAATCACATACAAATATAAAAATAGTATAAAAACAGCAACTGAATATCCATATGTACTAAATTAAAAAGGGGTCCCTAGGAGGTTCCTCCCTCCTCAAATGCCAAGTGGAATAAATATGTTTTTAAACCCCATCAGAAACCATATAGAGAGGAGGCTGTTCTCAGATTTTCTGGTACTTTGTTCCAGAGACATGGTGCCACAACAGAAAAGGCCCTGCACATTGCCACCATCCCCTTGGTTTCAGATGAGGTGGTATTCTAAGCAAGGCCCTGTCTGACGATTGTAAGGGATGTGCAGGATTATATGGGGGAATGCAGTCCTTGAGGTATCCTGGTCCTGTGCTGTATATAGGGCTTTAAAGGTCATCACCAACACCTTGAATTGGGCTTGGAATGGGCAGCCAGTGTAGCTCTCAGAGCAACGTCATGGCAGAGGTGCAAATCTCCATGCTATATCACAAGCTGTGTTTCAGACTTGATAATCAGCCTTTTAACTTTAGTGAACCACCTCCAAGAGTCTGTTCAACTGGTCTTTTTCCTTTGCCTCTGTTGACTTTTCCAGGTTTTAGCAAACATGAATCATGCTGCAGATAATAACATATGGAATTGGTTCCTGTAAATTTATAACACTTATACATTGTACATAAGTAAGCAAACATAAGATAAGATCTGGGACAAGTTGAATATGAAAAAAGTGATTCATCATATATAACAGGAGATACTGAAGAAGATTTCCCCCCCATACTTATCCCAAACTGCCTTGATTATAACATTACCATTTAAATAATGTAATTTTCTTTTTTGGTTTATTAGTCCAAGGGAGAACGCTCAGAGGTATTTAGCTATATTGTTCTATTTGGAAATAAGTACGACTGCTACTAGTTTGTTTTAACCAGTACAATAAACATGGCAATCTTCATGGTAATAATACGGTAGCTTTGGGATACATAAACTACCGGTACCTTGTTCCTAGTGTGCATTAGCAGTCATGTTATTAACTCTAGTGTTTTTTTTTCTTTTCCCCAAATTCAACTCAATATGAACTTTTGACATTCCTTCAACAGGAATGAGTACTGGAATGTTTTGGAAAAGGAATTGGGCAGTACAGAAAGGTTCAAACTGTGCTATATATCCATAGTGTGTTATAACTTTAAAAAATGGCATAAAGTTGTTTTTGTAAGAAGTGTCATAATGATTGTCCTTATACATTAAAAGATAATGTACAGATTTTTGGTCCATTGTAACTCAGTCTATGATATTCCTTGTGCTCTTGTAAACATAGGTTTTGATCATGTTGGGCAAAACTCAGAGCTAAATCACAATTATACCAACATTGAGAAAAAGAAGAGCAAGTGGCCTTTTATTCTGCTCTCCTGCTGCAATATTCATAAAGGGGAATTGTGCCTCTAGTCTGTAGTGAGATTTGTGAGCCCTAAACTAGCCCCCAGACCCCCAGATTAATGGAACTCTTTGTCAATGAGATTAATGACTCTAATGTCAAACAAACAGTAAAAGCAGGGAAATGTGAAGACAAGTGACTCTTCCTTCAGTTTACGCCTGCTTAACTTAATTTATGGAAAAATGGTGTGTTAGCACAACTAGGTTGAAAAAATGACTTACACTGGAGGTGCTATTGACCCACAGTGCTTGTGGTATTACAGCTTCTATTGCTATACAGGAAAGGAAGCTTTATTGGAAGTACATTGCTGGCATGGTGGTGTGTTTTGTTTTTTCTAAATGTGTTCTTTACAACACATACTTTGGGCTCTTCCTGCTCTTGGACCAGGTTCTCTTAGGAGCTTGTAACTGAGGTCAGATTTTGGCCTTGAGTTTATTATGCCAAATCTACTACATAATATTATATTTTTGGTACATTTAAATGAACTTTGTTTCTCTTTGGTTTGTGTGTAGAAGTCAAAATCCTCTGCATTTTAAGAAGCTTGGCAGGTTGCACTAATGAAAGTTTTTTTTTTTTTGCTAACGTTTATCCGGTGGCGCAGTGGGTTAAGCCACTGAACCATGAGCTGTCGATCGAAAGGTCGGCAGTTTGAATCCGTTCGACGGCTCCTGCCAACCTAGCAGTTCGAAAGCAAGAAATTGCAAGTAGATTAATAGGTACCGCGTCAGCGGGACGGTAACAGCGTTCCATGCGCCTCGGTGTTGAGTCATGCCAGCCACATGACCATGGAAACGTCTTCAGACAGCGCTGGCTCTTCGGCTTTGAAATGGAGATGAGCACCGCTCCCTAGAGTCGGACACGACTAGACTTAATTGTCAAGGGATACCTTTACCTTTACCTTATCCTTAAAATTACTAGCTCGCTAGCACAATTTTGTATTTTCCATAATTCTTGCAAGTAAAAACTTTCTGCTACCAACATTCTCCTCTATAGCCTTTAGCTGTATTGTGGGGCCCAAGAAAAATAATTTCTTTTGTCTTGTTCTTGTTATAGCAGTATGTAATGTTGTTCATTTCAGTATGTAATGGAATCTGGGAGAGACTCTGAATGGTCTACAGCAGAGGTTCTCAACCTGTGGTACGGGTAACCCTAGGGGTACGCAGACTTCTTGTTGGGGGTACGCCAAGCCTTGCCCCTTATCTGCCCCATCAGCAGCTAACTGAGTGTTAATTAACATGGATTTTAAATTGTAATTATTTTTGGAGCCCTTCTGTCTCTCTGATCTTGGTTTTGGTCTTATTTTTGTACTTTGGAAAATGTACTTTGGTGGGGTGGGGGAGGGAAGAGCTGATTTTGGGAAGTGTGACTTGGAGAAAAAAAAGAGATCATTGCATGTCTGTCTCTCTCACACACTCAGAGTTAAATAAGACATTTTTTCACATATAAAATTGTTTTAGTACTTTTTAATTTAATGATTAATTACCAATTAATTAGAAGTTAATTAGCAGAGGATACTTCAGAAAATTGGACTGTGATAGAGGGTACCCGGGCCTCCCAAGGTTGAGAACCCCTGGTCTACAGGATCTTGCCAGCTTCTGTGTCCACTTTTATGTCCAATCTAGCATCTCCTGACCTGCTAATTTCATGTATGCATGGAGGAATCAGCAAGTAAAACCCCATATTTCCTCTCATAACCAAGTGCCTTATAATCAAGGGACTGGGATCAGGAACTGCTGGGGCTAGAACCGGAATCTGTGGACACATTCAGTACTGCCCCATGTCGTGAGCCATAGATCAGGAAATGGAGCTACAGATCAGGAAGGCTCCTTGAGTTATGATATGAAGTCTTTTTAGGCTCGAACATGAGTCCATCCATGTTGTCTGTTGGCTTCTTCCATGTAATCATCAGCATGGACCTTGTCGTTGTCTGCTAAGCAGATATACCTGTCCCTTGCGCATATGGAGGCTTGCTCCTGCTGGTTCTCTAGGGACCAGGGTGATGGCAGGCAATGGCGTTACTGGGTGGTGGTGTCACCCAATGTGGTAACTCATGGTGTCACCCCCAGTGTGTCACTAACCCCGTCCCCTCCGGGTCACACCAATCATTTCTGGGTTGTAATCAATTCTAGGTCAGCGTGGCTTGTCAGTAGGGCAGTCTCATCATGCGCGGAGGCTACTATACCCACCTCCCAGACACAGATGCACACTAACAAGGCCTAGCAATAGCCCTGCTGACATGCAGTGAGGTTTCAGGATAACGCGGGCGGCAGCTGGAGTCAGTGCTCACTTGCCAGTTTCTACCTGTTCCCACCTCACACCTTCCAGGGAAGCACCAAGAACAGATGAATGAGCAGCCCACCCCGTGCCCCCTTCCTTTTTCCTCCCACCTGCAGAGAAAGGGGCAGTCAGGGACTTCCCTGACCTCTCTGAGGGGATTCCCCTTCCTTGGCCAGGTGTCAGCAGTTTGCCGCCACACTCTCCCTTTCAAACTAGCCTGCCAGAGCCCACAAGGGGGCAAACACAGTGCAGGGGGAGAGAGAGAAAGAAGCGAGAATGGTGCCACTTACTTGTAGTCCCTGAAGATCTTGTCAGTGACTGTCACGCCCGCTCCGCCAGCCCAGATGATGAGGGCTTCCCGGCTGTGACTGTCTGGCAGCCATCCTGGCGCGAAGCCCAGACAAACTGCATCCAGGCCCGAGACAGGCCGAGGATGGCTGAGTGATAGCTTGGCAGACCAGGTGGGCCGATGGGGATGTCCAAGCAGGCTTGGAAAGGGCCAAGGGCCTTGCTCGCTCCCATTTGTTGGCCAGGGGCCGAGACAGCCTCCCAACCAGGGTGGGAGGCGGTGGGGAGGCATTAGTGTTCTTCGCCGCTTTGTGTTCTGTGTCACTCGCAAGAACAGGAAGAAGTGACTTGGCTGGGCTCGGAGCAGCCGAACACCCCTGGAGGGGTGACACCCTTGCTTGACCTATTTTGGCCGTCCTGAGCCTGGCCGAATCGCTTCTTCCTGTTCTCATGAGCCTCTGCAGAACTCAGAGTGGGCGGAAGCCTGAGCCTGGGTGGTGCAGCGGGCGCTTGGCGCGTGGTGTCACCCCCTCATTTGGTGTCACTGGGGGCGACTCAACCCCCTCGCCCCCACCTAGTGACACCACTGATGGCAGGCAGATACCTGAAGCATAGCCACTATTTTTATTTATTTTTAGCATTTATGCCCCATGTTGGGGAAAAAAAACACCAACCTAAAACTTGTGTTGGTTGCAACAGCTTGGTGACAAATACCAACCCCTTAGCTTGGGCTGGGTGGCAAACTTGCGTGTCTGTCTTTCTCTATGCTGTCTTTGTTTGGAAATAGAGACCATCTGAACAGCTCTTCTCTTTGTCTCTTTACAGCTGGTGAGCAGAGTAGGACACATCACCCTGTTGTACATTCTTGACATTCGAAGAAATTGTATTTTCAGTACATTCTCTGCATCCTCCCTCTCCTCCATCTGTATACATTTGAATCCCACACAGTCATTGCAAAGTGTTCCCCCCCCCTTTATATCTTAAGTCTTTTTCTTTGCCTGTTTTTCAGGTGTTTGAAAAAAGATTACAGTACTTTTGTTTGTCAGGGTTGATAAGAGAAATGTTGTTTCCTAGAATTAACTAATCAATTTTCCTCTTGCCAAATGACAGCAGTTTTGTTTGTCAAGACATGTGGAGTTTGCTAAGATAATTCTTTCTTGTCCTGGGAATTCAGAAAGCTCTGGGAGTGAAAGAGAATAGCATGAGACAATTCCTAATTCAAGTATGAGCAGTGTGGAAACCCTGCATTGGATTTTGGGGTTAAAGAAAAGAGTGAAGGTTAACAAAAGAAAGAGCAAGCTGGAAAGAACTTTTCTCAAGTCACAGAACAGGGGTAAGTCAAACAATACAATTCCAAGAAAACCCCAGACCAGATTTATGCTGTAGGACAAGAGAGACAATGCTGTCTTTTTGTTGGATCAGCCGCTCTTAAATTTATGTGGCTTTAAATAATAGAAGTGGATTAACAGGCCAAAACTATAGTGCACAGAAACAGAGCACATTTGCTGTGTGCTATTGTTTCAGAGTTCTATTTACCTTTGAAAGAGGAAAGGTAAATATCCTTTGTAAGTTGATCAAGCTGTTCTTTACTACTGTTTGCAGAAAAGGTCATGCAGTGTAGAAATGTGGGCATCTCTCTAGCCCTGTTCAAATGATATTCCCCCTGTGTTCATTGAATGTATAGAGAAGGACATGAAAGCATGTCATGTAGCCACATGCTGTACCCCCCGGGTATCTGCACATTCAGTGCTGGTCTGCAAAGAGCAGCACTGATGTGATGTGGAACTCTGGTTGACCTATGTCAACTTGCCGTGATAGCAGTATACTAAGTGTGTTCCCTCCTCTCCCCTGCCAGCACTAGCCAGCATTGTGAGGCAGCGGAAAATCAGTATGGTAATGACAAGGCTAAGTTGTACTAAACATTATGGAGGGGGAGGGGTAATTCAACACAGGGCTACTGTTTTCACCAACAGGGCTACTGGTCTAGTCCTTTTTGAGAAACAGAAGCAGTTTCAAAGATGTTTGTGATTCCTTCATTTTACTCATTTTTGTCAAGTCCATTTCACACCAATTTTTGTTGTTTTGAAAGGCTGCATAGGTGGAAGTTGGGATCACACTGCATGTCGTATTAAACAAATAGGTTTGTTCTGAGCTAGAAAAGAGACTCCTGTTCCTGCTACTTTCTTGGAAAAAGGAGACGCCCTGATGTGCAGTGGCAGTGCCTGATTACGCTTTTACACATTAACTTCTTTTACACATTACTTTTTTCCCTTCTAGCTGCTTACTTTTGGTACAGCAACTATGTTCACACACCTAGATTTATCTCTAATTGAACTAGAGGAAAATGAAAAGGTTAAGTGCTGAAAATGATTGACTGAACAAGAGGAAAGCGAGAAGATTCCTCTAACATGGGAACAAGTGGCAACTACCTTCTGATAATTTATTTCTGGATAAATGAATTGAATCTCCCGGAATTCTGGAGATTTAAAAAAAAAAAGGTGGAGAGGGCAAATGTATGAGTGTCCTTATTATAAGGACACTTACACACACAACATTTCGAAATCCCTTGCTACTCTCTTTTGTAGTGCATGTGCATTTCACAACTAGTTCTGGGGCACATGTGCTCGATAAAATGTGGATTGCAAAATATGTAGAATAAAAATCAACACACACTGATGGTTTAAATTACTTAGCAGCAACACTGAAGAAAAATGCAAAGAAAACCGCACACACAGAGACAAAAGAAAAGTCTACTAACTAAAGGGAGATTATCAGGAGTGCCTGGGGCATTCCCGTTTACCAACTCATTGCTCATTCCCACATCCCCAGTGCCAGTAAATACCTGACCCAAGTGACAAGGAAAAGTAAATTCCCTGTGCTACTGAGATGTAGAAACTAGTTAATGCTCCATTACATAAATCAATTAAGATAAGATTGAGGATTTATGAAGAATTTATGCCTTAATGTTTTTCTAGTAAGTGAATTATCATCTTTATCTGTTCCCCCTTAGAGTGGCAACTGTTTGGATAAAGTCTAAAAGTAATAGTAGAGTAATACCTTTAAGACCAAAAGTTGTACTATACTAAAAAAGGTAAAGGTGACCCCTGACAATTAAGTCCCGTCGTGTCCGACTCTAGGGTGTGGTGCTCATCTCAATTTCAAAGCCGAAGAGCCAGCGTTGTCCGAAGATGCCTCCGTGGTCATGTGGCCAGCATGACTCTCCTTGCCGCAGCACGTAGCATGCAGCTGGAACACGGAGTGCTGTTTACCTTCCCGCAAGCGGTACCTATTTATCTACTCGCATTGACATGCTTTGGAACTGCTAAGTTGGCAGGAGCTGGCCAAGCAACGAGAGCTCACCCCGTCGCGGGAATCGAACTGCCGACTTTTCGATCGACAGCTTATGGTTCAGCGGTTTAACCTGCTCACAAAGTAGTGAGCAAGCGTTCAAGTTCCTCAGAATTCTTCAGGCTGGATGTTAAACACAAAACTGAAACCAAACCAGAAAAATGGAAAGGGAGAGAAAAAGCTGGGATGGGAAAAGTCCCAAAGTCTGCAGTTTGTAACAGTTTTAAAGTGGACTGCAGGAGGTATTATGAAGACTTTAGTTTAGATCATGCTTGGGGCAAAACCGATTTCAGACTGCATTGAGGGGTACATGAACAAAGAGACAGGATGGCTGTTTTCCTCCTTTCAAAATATAAAAGCCAGCTGTTATTTGTATGTGCTTCCAGCACTAAGCGGAACAAATAGATCCCTGGCAAGGCAGAGGACAAAAGTAGATAAAACCATGGTAGTCTTTATTAGTAAAGCTAGAGATACATTTTTGGTGGTGCACTTGGTAAGAGTCAGTAGAAGTCAATTTGGGTGATGTGAACTAGTAATTGGAGGGCATGTAACCCTAAGGCTTAGCATCCAACTTCAGACTGTAGGTTAACTTCCAAATCTCAAACCCGTCTCCTGGATGGCTAAATTCAGTATTCTCAAACATTACAGGTAGCCATGCTGACTGATCAGAAAAAAATACATGTAGTAGTAGGATGAGGATGACCCCATTGGTGGTGGCCAGGTGGCCTACAGAGAGGTAAAGAAAAAAAACATCTTTACTTACCTCTCCTGGGCTGGTCACCCCTCCCCCATACAATGCAGCATGCACTCCAGCAGCGCGGCTGGTTCATATGAACTGGTGGGGGATAGGATTGGGGCAAAAGTTATATATGTGTAGCAGAAGGCGTAGCCAGGATGTAAATTGGGCTGTAAATTGTGTTGCCACTTATCTGTACTGAAACTTAGGCTGACAGATGATTAGCTCAGGGTGAACTACATATTACACAGAGAGGCATATAACAAAACTCTGACATGAAAAGCAGCCCCAGGAAGCTGATTTTGAGTCAAAATCAGTAGCAGAGAGGGCCAATTCTTTCACTGCTAGCTATTTTTCTAAGCTGCTTTTCTGCCTATCTTGAGGGGGTGTGCCAGCAGCATGGGGAGGGTGATTTTGATAAGGAAAAATGACCAGTGGGAAAGAATGAGCATCCTCCTTGCTGCTCTGCTCTACTATGGCCACACACACCCCGAGGCCACTTTTTAATTAAAACGTCCTCTCCCAAAAAACTCAAATTGGGGCTTCATTACATGTATTTATTATGTGTAGGTTACCTCTTAGATGGCTTTAAAATAGGATTAAATTCATTCAGGGAGGATATGTCTTAGTTGTGATACCTAAATGAAACCTCCATGTTCAAAGGAAGTACACCTCTTAGGACCAGCAGACAGACATAGAGTATGAACAGAGGCGGAGCCAGCCCCCGCTGAGCGGGGGGCCCCCCCGCCGGACGGGTTGACACCCCTGGTAACCCGCATGCGTGTCACACGGACCTATCCACGCATGCGCGAACATATCAGTCAGTGCGCATAAGTGAAGAAGCCAGGTCAGTCACTCTAGAGTCAATGGAAGAAGACGGCATGGTGCACCCCTCTTCCCCAGTGGCGTTAAAAACAGGCCACCCGCCTGGGCACGAGCCGCGGGGGGGGAGTCACGGTGTGAGGGGGCATGAGCCGCAGTGACCTTGGGGGGGGGTGCTCAATCATTGATTATTACCATGATTTGAAGCAATCCAGAAACAGGTGCTTCTTGGAACAGAATTAGCAATCCGCGGCTCGTTGCACCCCCCATCCGCGTGTCGCCCCCAATGCCCGGGCCCCCCCAACAACGCCACTGAGTATGAATACTATGTTCATGCCTTGTGCCTGAGCTGCCAAAGATATCTAGTTGGTCACCGTGTTAGAAATGGAATACTCTACAGTACTCAATAAAAGTTGGTCAGATCTAGCAAGATAATATTAATGTTCTTTAAAGATTTGAAGATCGTATAATTGTGCACTGACTTGGACATCTTCAGAAACCATTTCCAAAAACCCATAAGTTAAGTCCAGCCTCAAATTTGGTATTAGAAAATAGTGCTGAGTAAAAATATCCCTTAGGTAGTCAGGTAGCTGATTTGTGTTTTTCTTCTCACTTTCAGGTGTCAATCAGTCTCTCCACCACCTCTTCTATACCAACCAAGAAGTCCGACTTATCCCCTCAGTGACAGTGAGGATTCTTGCCGCTCTACCAGTTTCACCAGAGTTTCCAATTCCAGGGTCCTCCTCAAGGATCGGACTAATTGGGGAGTTACCTTGAGAAGCACTTCCACTTCCCCCTCAGACACTGAATCTCCAAATCACCCCCTGAAAGCCGTCAGCATTGGCTGTTTGGATAAAAGGCTCTCAATTTTCCAGACGGAAGACCAAAAGGAGGCTCCCAAGGCAGCTCAAGATGGGGAAGCAGTAGACAGTCATCAGCTTACCCGGAGCACCCTCTCCTTGGGGACTGCAGTGAACCTGCGGAATCTTTCCCTCAGCAGGGTCAGTGTCCATTCCCAAGCTCTAGATATCCGGCAGAAGATATCGGAATGGGAATGCCGCAAAGAGCCTTCCCCTAGGCCTAGAATGAGTGTATGCTTGGACAAGAGGGATGTCGGGGATAGATCGGGTAGTGAGGGCTGCCCCAGTATGTTGCCCTCTCCCTGCAGTGAGAAGACTTTTGAATACAAAGGGTTCCGGAGGATGAGCAGAACATTTTCTGAATGTTCCTACCCAGAGACGGAGGAGGAGGAGTTGTTCCTGGACCGAGATTCCTGCCACAGGTTTGAAAAGAGGCCAAGCAGGAGCGAGTCTTCAAATGTTTTCCTCAAAGGGCATGCCAGAAAAGAGAGTTCTGCTGTGTTAAACAGAATACAGAAAATTGAACAGGCCTTAAAAGAACAGCCTGGCAGGGGTCTGCCTCAGTTGCCAAGTAGCTGCTATAGTGTTGACAGAGGAAGAAAAAAGTCTGTGACTTTGGGTATTGCTGACGGCTTGACTGAGAATGCAACTGAGAGCAAAGCAGGGAATGTTCCTTACGGGAGTAATCTGGAGACTCCCACTGAGACTGAGAAAACTAGTAAAATGCTACAGGGACTTAATGCAACTATTAGTTCTGTTGGTCCTCAGCTTCATCCTGAGAGTCTGGCTAACACGGCAGTAAACCCGGTGCCCAAGCCCAAGCGCACCTTTGAATATGAAGCTGACAAGAACCATAAAAGTAAACCAAGCAATGGCCTACCTCCTTCACCTTTGGCTGCTGTTCCTCCCCCTCTCCCATCAACCCCTGCTCCCCCTGTCACCAGGAGACAGAAAAAAGAGTCGCGCTTTCACAGAAAGTCCCAAAATAGGTAAAGAGGACAAGTATTGTCATGTAATGTTGTGGAGTCATTTCTGCATAACAAGACATGTCCCTTTTTTAAAGTAATATTTTTCAGATTAGAATGAAAGAAAGCTTAATGAGGTCGCAGCTTTTATGCTATAGAGCTTTTGCCGCATGGTCCATGGATCCTGCTAGTTAGGGGTTGAGGTTATGACAGTTCAGCTGTCAGCGACAGCTGCTAAAGGAACATGCTTTTTTTAACAACCGCAACAACAAAAAGGCTGAATGAGAGCTGTATTCTTTGTCCTGAAGAATGGCAAAGAATGCAGTTCTGAAATAAGGAGCATCTGTGGTATTTTTATATCATTTGAAAATATACAAAGTGCCTTACTGTTTGTATTTTTCTTCCTGATAACTTTGAATTAGGTAGGCCCAAGGCCTTCCAGTGAGTTTTGTGGCTGTGGGGAGTTGAAACTGACTCTCCCATATGCACACACAGCAATTGTGCATTGTTGTTGTTTTACAAAGTGTTTCTGGAATATAAGACAATGCTTTAAAAGTCTGCCCTTCAAAAGAAGGGATATTTGGCAGCATTATATACACAGCTTTTCTGAATAGTCCTTGGCTTCTGTCTCTGGTAGGTCAGCCATCTTGGCAGTAGTTTATGCTGAGTCACCCTGGTATTTACATATCATTCTCTTGAGTAGGTGAAGTAAATCCTCCTGGCATTGTAACCAGCCCAGAGTTGTGTTCTAGCTAGAAGAAAAACCAGCCCAAACAACAAATTCTGCAGCAATGTAATGCAAGTTCTGCACTTGTAAAAACAACACAATTCTGCACAAATGTGCATATATTTGCTACTTTGGCTTAGTTTATTTTTCTTGTGCTCATGGAGAAGGTGTAGAGTACTTTCCTTTGAGACCAATGGAAATCTGTTCAGCTTCCCCTTTAGTTTGTGTTGTTTAGTTTGCACATATACACAGCCCTGTATATGACTTGTATAGAGCAACCAAGAATATACCTGTTTAAATAACCAGAAATCATAGAGAAGTACTGTATGCATGTGATTCACATCTGGTGATGTTTATCTCTGCTACCCTGAAGTGTCATTTCATAGACCTCTTAAATCCTGGAATACAAACCAGTGTTGTTCCATTGACTTTTAACGTCTTAAGAACACCACAAAGGATTCAGAAGATGTAAAGCATACAAGATGTTTGAGCTTTCGGGTCCAATACATGATGGATTCCAGGGTCATCATGTTTCTGTGGAATCGCAACCCAAATTAAAAACTATTAAGCAAAATGAATTGCTAATAATCTGGTGACTTCGGCATTTTGCAACCTTGACTTTGAGAAATTTCAATTTACAACTGCTGGTGAGATTCTAATGATAGTACTGATGAGAACTCTATACATCGAATTTGATTTCCTGTTCGGAGAATGTATACTGAAGCCAGGGGCGGCTGAGCCATGAGGCGGGCTGAAGTGCTTACTTTGAGCCAGTGGCATTGCTGGAGGAGGTGCAGCACCGTAAGTTGCCCTCACCGCTGGATTGGCTCCGGGGGTGAGTGGGAGGGGCTGTGTTACGCTGGTTTGCAAGGTGCGGTGCAATGCCTTGCATGACCTACAGTGCTGCACTCCCTCCGGCAACACCACTGCTTTGAGCAGTGAACTGGGGAGGTGGCAAACTGGGGGTGATGCCCTTTGCCCACTGACCACCTCCCCCTCCGCCTTCCACCTGCTGCCTGCCTGGCCCCTCCACCAAACTATTGCCCCATCCTCTTCTCATGTGCTCTCCTTGGTTTACCTTACTGAAGATAGTGGCTGCTGCATTGCTTTTCCCAAATGCTCTCTTTCCAGGACAACGCTTGGAAAAAGGGCCTCCTCCCCCTCCCTGTAGCCTCTTTTAAACTGGCCAGGTGAGGAGGTTTCTGGGAGCATTGTTTTTGTTCCTAGGATCTTTCCTATCTGGCCAGTTTAGGAGAAGCGACAGCAGCAGAGTGGGAAGAGGACAGTGCATGTTAGCATTGGTGCTGGCCAAAAAAAAAAAAAAAAAAAGGAAAGGATGGATGGTGGAATTTGGTGCCACGTTGAACAATGGATCAGCTTGGACTGGGCCTGACTGAACCTGGCTGCGCTCACGTTTCCAGATAATGACTTGGATCCGAAGAACGTTTTTGAATGAGAAGTGACATCCACTCATGCGAAGTGATGGAGCCTGATTTTCCATCAATTCCACTCTCAGACCCAATTTCAGTTCCCTGCACAGTATCATATGCTGTCCTGGAGAGTCCCCTGTCCCTCTGGAGTAGCATTTTGGTGTGTGTGTGTGTGTGTGTGTGTGTGTGTGTGTGTGTGTGGCACTGCAGTAGGAAGAGGGTAAGGAAGCCCCATGGTGCAAGTGGAACTGCAGACCACTGAGTTTGGGACATATTTGGATTGACATATAAAGTCCTTGCAAGTGATTTTTAAGCAAGGAATTGGCAATATTTTGAGTATAATAAATTCAGTATTCCTGGATGCCGTCTCATTTTATAGTGTAATGTCAGAACAGCTTGACCTGATAGAATTGTCTGGTGGGGAGGTTTGAAAAAATTGGTCTCTCAAATCTCTAATTCTGTTCCAAGAAGCACCTGTTTCTGGATTGCTTCAAATCATGGTAATAATCAGTGTTTGGAAAACAGCAGGAAGAAAGAAAATTAGTAACTTAGATGTGTGTGTAGGGATGTATGTCCTTAAACCTTGGTCATTATCTTAGTAAGGGCGAACAGTTTCTTTTTAGTGGTTTTTAAAGCAAGCTTTATTTTTGGGAGAATCCTGAATTTCTGATATTAATGGAAGGCCACAAGACACAATACTGTACATGCAAGGTTTGGGAATACCTTGACTTAAGTGGCTGCATTCTGCAGCAATAAACTGTGCAAGGGCACAAAGCATTATCTACAATAGTTTAAGCAAAAAAGGAGCACAAGCTTTATTGTTCTGTTAGCTGCCACTGATGTGACAAAATGAATGATGGGTAATATCCTCTGTGCATAGATGGCCCAGGAGTGAGCCCCTCAAAATCTAATCATGCTGCAACTTTGTTTTTGTTAGTGATTTGTGTGACTTGATTTGCACATAGATCTAAGAACATCTAGAGTCATCACTAGTCTAGATTGTCCCTGGACTGCAGGTCCTCTGGGGGCCCTGGTATGTGCCTTGTCAGTCAGGCCCACCCTGGGTGAAACTCTCTTGCTCATATTTTGAAGAATATATAAAATGTTTTGTGTAACTCAGCTCCTCTGTGAAGGAGAATGTTTCCACATCTCTGCTAAGAGAGTAGGCTACTGACAGTAGTAGGCTACTGACTCTTCTTCAGGGTGGCTCATGAATTGTTCATCCTCAGTTGTGGTTTAGGTACCCTTGTAGAATACAAAGGATCCTTAGCCTCAAGATGTTTGTTTGAGTTGCCTGGCTGGGGCATTTGATAACTGGGTCATGCTGGTATTCCTCAAGCTCTACACAAACATAAACTGTTCATGCAACCAGTTTCTTCTGTCATGAGTTGTATTGTGCAGTCGCATTGTGATGGATACCCATCTGCTTCCTGATGCTGCAACTGACAGCCCAATCCTGTGTAAGTATCCAGCGGGCGGCCCAGGCCGCCTGCCAGATCCTATCCCCGTTCCCCAAGGTCTCCGAGGTCTACTTGGGGGAAGGGGACGTTTGTCCCCTTCCCCCAGTGTAACGCGGGAAGGCCCCAATGGGCCTTGGATTTCCGCCAGCTATTTAGCTGGTAGAAATCCGAGGAGACCGTGTAATGGCGGAGCCAGACCGGGAACAGGACAAGGTATTGCGGCCACCATCCCTCCCGGGCCGGCTCGGCCAATGGCCCCCTCCCTTGCCGCCTGGATTGCCCCCACGCCCCCCACGGGATCACTTACCTTCTCTGGCGGACATGAGGACGATCCGTTGGCAGTGGCCGGCCTCTGCACCGGCTGCCCTTAAGACTGAGCTACATTACAGGCAGAGGCTCTGCCGCCGCCTCTGCCTACGCGCTTGGAGCGGGGGAGTGTCTTCCCTCCTGTTGTCCCTCCTGTTGTCCTGCCTTCTTAAGAAGGTGATTGGAGGTAGTTCAGATTGGCATGCAGCCACCCTCCTACGATTGGCAGGCTGCAGTAGCTCCGCGAACCGCCCCCTAGCTCTGCGCACCCGCCCCCTGAAAAGTTGGATTCCAGCTTGAGGTATGCACTGGCCGTGCGGAGGTCGCAGCGGCTCCGCTTGCTTCAAAAATCAGGTCAGAGGCTCCGCGACGCGTGTAATGTAGCTCTGGCTTTACTCTCCAGTTGTCGTGAACGTGCTTCACGACGGTTTGGAACGGTGGAGCGCTCGCTCCACCGTTCCAGACTTGCGCAGGATTGCGCTTTGAGTTCGTGCATGTTCAGCTCACAGGCGAGCAAAAATTATGCACATTTTTAGAAATGTGGTCCACTGAACCAGCAATGACCTGAAAAAGCCCTCAAAGAACTTGTGTTTCAAATTATGCTTAACTACCTTTTAAAATGGTTTATGGCAAAACCAAAATTTAAGAAAAACATGCAAAGTGGTTGGTACGCCAGTGGCCTGATACATTAATGTTTGTTTTTTGTTCTGCCAGATCTGACCAGATAAGAGTGATCAGTTTATCCCTAGACTTTATAAGAAGCTAGCTTTAACTAGCTGTGCAACTGACAGGTTAAATGTTTAGGTAATGTGTTTGTCTCAGAACAAGATGCATATGGGAAAGCACCTGTGCAGGCTGATCCTTTGCATGATTAGGGAGGGAGAACAGGAGAGAGAGCATGCTGCTATGCTCTGCTGCTGATACCTTTAGCCCTGGGTGACATTATGACTGCTCTTGGCCTTGAAGTGCTGTGCATTAGGCAATCAGACAATGATTCTATTATATTTTCTCCACTGTAGAAAATCCTTTGAGTTTGAAGATGCTTCAAGCCTCCAGTCCTTGTACCCTACCTCCCCAAGCGAGAATGGTACTGAGAGCCAGCACAAGTTTGGATCTAAGAGCACTTTAGAAGAGAATGCCTATGAAGATATTGTAGGTAAGGACCTGTTGCACCACATGAAATAACAGCTTGATGTTGAGCAATTGTGGCCAGGCAAGGAATGGTTGAATACGTGCTCTGTACAAAAGCCCTTGCTTGCTGCCAACAAGAAGCCGTAAAATGAAGGGTAATGATGCGTCAGAGCAAACACATTATTCACAGACTGAAAGCAGGAGGTCTTGATTCCTTCAAACCTCATTGAGTTGTCTTATTGGAAACAGATTGCTGGGTCAGCCATCACTATGTTTTTCATGGACTAACTCACTATTTTTGAAAGCTTTGGCTGGGAACCCACAATGGCTTTAGAACATAGAAGAAAAAAATGGATGCAGAGTTTACAGAACTATCAAACAGCAGGGTGGTTCTTGTAGGAACTGTGTGTTTGGATTAGTTTTGGAGAAGTCTGTGTAATCTGTGTCTTGGAGTAGCTACCTTCAGCATTCCTGATCTCTTGCCTCTGCCAGCTTTATATGGTTTTGTTTCAGAAAAGTTCATTTTCCCTCCCACCCCTTATGACACCTATAAAGAATGGGCTAATTCTGCAAAAAAGAGAAAGCATCCAAACTGTTTATATATTGCTTGAAACCATATCTATCCTTCAAATCAAGGTTTATCATTTGGCATAGTCACATGGCAAATAGGCTAAAATAGGATTTTTAAAAAGAAATATTAACGAAAAGGAGTTAGCTGGCATACTTAGAATATTGATCCATTGTCATGGCAATGCTAGGTCTCCCCTTGTCTTCCATGCCCTTCCTCTCTTTCTTTTCAGTTCACATTTCTATTCTCACACATAGGAAACTTGCCAAATATATTTTATTTTTTTATTTAAAAGTAGGCAGCTGCAACCTCAACCATAAGGAATTACTTGATTAATTATAAATAAGCGATACAAAGATAGTCAGCAGAGAGAAATATGTATACGAGACAAGCCTTTATTTAGTCTTCAGACTGCTGATTGTAATCCTATTTTATTTAGTTTTCCCAGGTCATTCAAAAGTGGACGTGCTTCTAATATATTTGTCCTAAATAATTACAGAGTTATTATTTACAAAGAGTTCCCTGAACACAAGACATGCTACTTAGGCTGCAATCCTATGCACACTTTTCTGGGAGCAAGCCCTATTTATTTATTTATTTATTTAAAACATTTATATCCCGCCTTATCCTATGCCGAAGGCAAATGCCGAAGGCGGCTTACAACAAAATTTAAAATACATAATTTAAAATACAGAAAATAAGTTTAAACAATACATAATTTAAAAACAATAAAATCCACTGCGGGGGGGACAGAATGGAGCAGAGAAGCAGCATGGCAGAGCATCTTGAGACACAGGAGGCAGACCACAACCCATCACCCAAACGCTAGACGAAACAAACGTTTTGAGCCCTCGCCGAAAAGTCATGAGGGACGGGGTGGTTCTCAGATCCCCTGGCAGGGAGTTCCACAGTTGTGGCGCCACAGCAGAGAAGGCTCGCCCACGTGTTGCCTCTCCCCTAACTTGCTATTGAACATAATGGAACATACTTCCGAGTAGATGCATAGGCTTGTGCTATTAGTATTCAGAATATGAGATCAAAGGAAAACATTGTGGAGTTGATGATCTGTGCTTTGAATTTACAGCTTTTCTTGCAAGTTACTCATTTGGTATGTATAAGCAATCATTTGGTGTCCTGTGTTAGTGTTTGTATTGTGAGGGGTTGTTGGGGTAAAGATTAGAATTATTTTGGTTTAGTGAAATATAGTGACAGGTAACTGTGGGTATGATGACTCTTTAAAAATAAAAACAGTCACTCTGTGTGGCTCCTAAACATAAGAGACAAAGGATTCTTATATGCCAGCTGTGCAATATTAGACACAAACAGAACACCTGCTCAGCTAGGGTGGATTCCCACATTCATTTTTCTCCTACCATGAAATGGATGACAGAACTGGACTTGGAATAGTGAGATCTGGATTCAAATTTCTACTCAACTGTGAAGCTTACAATTGGCCTTGGGCAAGACTGTATTACGTATATGCGACAGCCGAAATTAACTTGTAAGCATAGTTGCTGAGTGAACAGGCACCCTGGCTGATATTGATGCCCACACTCATCCAGGGGCATCTGCCCACTTAGTAGGCATGTGTTTGCATAGTACTGATTGCTGCTCTCTGTGCCACCTGCATCTAAGAATGGAGATTCCCACTTATCTCGACCAGCCCAAGTAGCAGGCAGTGATTTAGTTGCTGCAGGGATTACATATATAAGGTTAGAGATGAAATGGACACCAGGACTGGGGAGGGAACAGGCAAGAGGGGCAACAACTGCCTCTTCTCCAACTGCAATGGCAGCGTTAAAATTGATTGCATTTCTCCAGCTGATTGATCTGGTTATTTGACTGATCTATCTTTACGTATGCTCCTTGCATTTAGTAGAGTGATCTACACATGGAAACATGTTTCCATATGCACAGCTCCTCCAATATACATGCCAAAGGTTACAGGGAGAAAATTTACCTTAATTCAGCACCAGGCATTGCATGGGCAGTGCCAGGGCCAGCTCAGCAATGAGGTCGATTGAACCCTTTGGCTTAGGGAGCAGGCTGGGAGAGGCAGCAGCTTGGCAGGGATACCCCGCATCTTGCAGCTGCCCGCCATCTCCCCCAGTCTTCTGCCTGCCCATCCTCTCCATCTGCCTGCCCCATCCTCTTCTCTGCTGTTTGGAGAGCATGGGGATAGGAGGGCTTACATCCTCCTGCTCTAGGTCTGCTGCCACCTTAGCGGCCACCAGAGAGGTTCTACTCCCAGCTGAACTTTACATAACATGACAGCAGAGTGGGAGCAGGATGACAAAGATGTCAAGGAAGAGGTGCTTGCTGGGATGGTGATGGTGCATGCTGGGGTAAGTGTGCACAGTACTGGGAAGTACTGGTTTCTGGTGATGGATCACTTTGACATGCTCCTGCACAGTGCTACTGCAAGATGAATGCATCTCCAAATAGAGTATCACTCTCACCCCTGATGGGCTAGTCAGACAGATGCCCTCCATCCAGGCATCACATTTCCCAACAAATTTGCTAGCTCATGCTTAGATTGAGGGCTACATTGATGTGAACATGCCTTGATCACAACTTTCATAATGATTCTTGAGGTTTTTATCCTCCTATTGTTAGGGACATATTTCTGCAAAGCATAGTAAACTATCAGGTTCTTTTCTGTGGTCTGGCAGGAGGACAAACATGGTCTACAGAGCATGCTGTAAGCTTTGTGCTATGTTGCAATGTTACTTGCCACCTGGAGGTAGTTAAATCTGGTTTCCCATATGTATGTTTATATTATTACTATAGTTGCCAGCATTGGCTTTATCTATATTGTTCCACAATCGCTGGTACGACCTGCCAGCCCACCAGCATGGCTCCTACAACTTGCAGGTGTATCCAAATCAAGCATTTGGGAACCACTTTATTGCTGTTCTATTAATCTAGTACCACAGAGACGGAGTTGTTTGAGATGGAGTGAGTCAAGACAGAGTAGATTAATGCAGCTTCTAATTAGCACAGCTGTACATTGTAATTAGTGAATTCATTGAAGTTTGTATTACCTGGTTCAGAATACAAATTTGTTCAACTTGTAATGTCAGATGTGTTATAAGTAGAGCATGAAGTTCTTCTCTAGCTTGGAATGTAATGCAAGATTATCCTAGATATATGGAATCAGTGAGTTTTCAATTGCCTGTCAAAATGTTGTCTATTTTTCATCCAAGTTCTATAAGTAATTGGAGCTGAAACAGAGCTGTACAAAAGATACCAAAGGCTGATCTTCTAAGTCTCCAGGGAACTACACAGTCCTTGAGTTACTGGTACAGAAATATTGGGGAAACTCTCAAGTTTTGGGAGCAAGCAGTGGCGTCGCTCCCATGAGGCGACGGGAGCGGGTCGCTACGGGGTGACGCGCGCAACCCCCCCCCCGCGCATCACCTCCGTCGCCCTCCGGACGCTCCGAGGCCGGCCCAGGAGCTGGCCTCAGAGCGTCCGGCACGGCCGGCGCTCCAGGGCCTTCTGAAAGCCCAAGCGTCAATACGGGTACTTTTAGTGTTTTCGCGCATGCGCAGAGACGAAACCTCAAGAATCATTATGAAATTAGAAAGCCCCCATTTTCGGGCACTTTTTTCCTGCCGCTCCGGCCCCTGCAAGCACTGTAAGTTCTCCCCACCTCCTGGAGAGAACTTTGAGAAACGCTGATCTGTTTAGTACATGACTTAAATATAGTCCCACCGTGCAGGATTGATGTTCAAACAGTCGGAGCGTCGCGCCACACTGGTCACGAACCACACCCCTATGGGCTCACCCACTTATATAGCTAATGCCCTTTTTGGGCATTAGTCCAGTCCAGTCAAATAGCCTTTAATTCTGTCAAGTCATTATCTGCCCCTCCGTTGCTATGGCACATAGCTTCCAATTCCCAGGTGTCTGGTATAACTCCATCTTTGCACCTTCATGCTCATCAGATAATGGGCCACCTGGCGGGTGAGGAGCAGTAATTCTCCATGCAGCTGCCTAAATTGTCAGCTTTATTTTACGGATAGGGCAACCCTCTGAATCTCCATGTAACTTCAAGCAGGGGGCTAGTTTCACACTTTTGTAAAACCCGGATCTTACAGGAGGGACATCTCCACTTTAATGCACAGCATCCCCAGCATTCTTCTTCAAACACTTCCCGCTCACCTCTCAGAGGGGATGTAATGGGGAAGGGGGGGGGAATAACTCCTCCATTACAGCCAGAATGGATCAAAAGTCAGTGTGCATATACACTATTTTAAATGTCAGCATTCAGAAAAATGAATGCATATCAAGAAAAGCTTCATAACTTCTGAAGAGCTGGTGTGTGGCTCAGCGAGTATTGAGCTCTGCTGCTGCTCCTCCACACAAGGTTTCCTACATAGATATTTGGTAGACATGCTTGAAATGCATACATGTAAATGCCACAAAATAGACACACTGTGTAAATCTACAATGGTGGCACATGCCCTCTATGTGCACATGTGATGAAACAGACACACAAGGATTTATCTCATGTAAAAGAGTATGTGCTGTATACGCTCATTTTTATTTTATTCTTGGAAATGAAATAAATGTAGGAAAACTTTGTGAGAAGCTACCTTAAGCACACGACCTCCTTTAAAAGAGGAAGGCCCAGATTGTTCTACTTGGATACACTGGTTCTGTGTGGGGACTGGGAATCTAAAACTGTCCCATCAAAAAAAAATGTAATTATAATCCTTTTTGTGAAACAGTCTCCCTTCCTTTAGTATACTTCTTTGAGGGGAATGTGTTTGATTAAAATTCCTCCTTTCTCTTCAGAGATCTATTAATAGAGGGTCTGTAATTAGAAACTCAGTGATTTCTTGCTGGTCTCTCTAATTTATGGAACCATGGAGGCCTATTATGTACACAGTGCCTGTGTGTACCGTATATCAGATTGTCCTAACAGGTTCAGTTCTTTTTTTCTTTTTTTCTGGACATTTAAGCATGCATAGGTTTATTATAGCTATGTGTGTTGATGCCCAGAGGACGTACTGCTTTTTAAAAAAATTAAAATTGCTATATACTGTATATCATTTTTACCTCCCAATAAGGAACTGTACTCCTTTGCTTTATTCCTACTTTTAGTGACTTATAGTGATCTTATCCCTCTTCAGATGTTTAAAGACTTATCTGTGTGTTCAGTCAACACATGTAGGGCAGGGTGCAGGGTCTGCTGTCACGTGTCCTCCAAGCATTCAGTGCCCCCCCCACCCCAAACATTTAAGGAGGCTCTTGTCAGTTTGTACATTGTTAGAATTAGTGTTATGCCAGCATCTCGCTCAGCCACGGAAGCAATGACTGATTGATTTGCAGTTTTGGGTTCCTTTTCTACAGGAGCATTCAAGATGATTTACAATAATAAAATTTAATGTAATGTAAAATTTAATGTAATTTAATGTAAATTTAATGTCACAACCCACCAGGAAAACTGGAAGACGTTGCAACCCCCTTAAGGGGGCATGGTGACGGTGACGCAGTGGCACTTTCGGGGTCCTGCCGCTGGATGAAAAAAGTTTTTTAACTCACCGGGGGTCTCTCTAGCCCTCTGGAGGGTGGGGGGCTACCCCCTCTGTGGGCCTCTCTATGCTTAAGATCGTCACTCTGATGCAATCAAGACCCACTTCTGGTTTTCGCCTGAAACCGGAAGTGGGTCTCAGTTGCATCGGAGCGATGATCTGAAGCGCAGGGAGGCCCTCAAAGGGGGCCACGCCCCCCGCACCCTCCAGAGGGCTGGAGCGACCCCTGGTGAGTTTTTTTTTTAAAAATCCCAGTGGCAGCATGATCCTTGGAGTGTCGCCACTGCCCCACCCCCACCAAGACTTACAACTTCCCCACCTTGTGGGGAGAACTTTGAGAACTACTGGTCTAAAGGAAAGTAAACTGTCAAGCATAGTAAAAGGCTTGCCTCAGCCCTATTCTACCCATTATTCCTTTCTACTTGGATAGTAGCTGAACCTTTGTTCCAAGTCCTCTCAGAATGGGATATCTCCTGCCCTTTATAACCTACAGAGTAGCTGGTGAATGGATTTGGAGCTGCTGCACTGAAGTCTGTTTGCCACTGTAGTTTTTAAAATGTCCACCATAATTGTGGTAGAGCTGCATGTTGTTTCAGCCTGTTGAGCTCGTGAGAGATCCTGCCAAGAGAATTGTGGCGGACTTTGTGCTACATTTCTCTCTCCTGGTTTGCCCCCACTCTCTGCTCAAGTGGATGTTTTCACCTGTGTGTTGCCCTGTGCCTGGATTTGAGCGTAGTGCTGTAACGTCATATGACTCAGCACCATCATCTTGGCAACTGCCCTCCACACCTTTACTGGTGTTGCCAGCCAACAAAGTGCTTTCCATTCTTGTCAGCTTTATTACCTCATTCCAGGCCTGGACTTCCTTGCTGAGAATGTACAGTGCACAAGTCTAGCACAAAGAAAGCAAAAATGATTTAAAAGTGGGCCTGGACAATACATCTTGGGAAAACATAGTTGGCTATAGTTCTGACTTTGGGTGTAGTGCTAGAATTGTAAGGACTTAATAGAACCATTTGTGTGGCATCCTGTGGCCTGACGGATTGGTTCATGTAACCATAGTAACTTTGGAACTAAACTTCAAAGATGTGCTTGTTTTCAGTATTATAAGTCTGTCGTAGGACAGGTGCAGACGGATTTCACTCCACATGTTATAAAATTTTACCCATAATCTTGAACACACTAAACCAATATTTTCTGCACACTGCACTCCTTCTCCCCATCATCTGTCAGAGAATAGCATTGAAATCAACAGATATTGAAAGGGGAAATGGAAGAGAGGCTGTAGCTGGATCTAGTCTCTTTTATATGTATGTTGTTGTTCAGTCGTTAAGTCGTGTCTGACCCTTCGTGATCCCATGAACCATATCCCGCCAGGCCTTCCTGTCCTCCACTATCTTCCTGAGTTCGCTCATTTTCATGTGCATTGCATCGGTGATGCTGTCTAACCATCTCATCCTTTCCTTCCCCTTCTCCTTTTGCCTTCAATCTTTCCCAGCATCAGAGTCTTCTCCAGAGAGTCCTCTCTTTGCATTAGGTGGCCAAAATATTTGAGTTTCAGCCTCAGTACCTGTCCTTCCAGGGAACAGTCAGGGTTGATTTCATTTAGGATTGACTGATTTGACCTCCTAGCAGTCCAAGGGACTCTCAGGAGTCTTCTCCAGCACCACAGTTCGAAAGCATCTATTCTTCTGCGCTCAGCCTTCCTTATGGTCCAACTCTCACAACCATACATTGCTATTGGGAACACCATGGCCCTGACTATACGAACTTTTGTTGGCATGGTGATATCTCTGCTTTTTATTATGCTGTCTAAGTTTGCCATAGCTTTCCTTCCAAGGAGTAAGCGTCTTTTAATCTCATGGCTGCTGTCTCCGTCTGCAGTGATCTTGGAGCCCAGAAAAGTAAAATCTGTTACTGCTTCCATTTCTGCCCCTTCTATTTGCCAGGAATTGATGGGACCAGATGCCATGATCTTAGTTTTATTAATGTTGAGTTTCAAGCCAACTTTTGCACTCTCCTCTTTCACTCTCATCAAGAGGCTCTTTAGTTCTTCTTCACTTTCTGCCATTACGGTGGTATCGCCTGCATATCTGTGGTTGTTGATATTTCTCCCGGCAATCTTTATTCTGGTTGCGATTCACTTAGCCCTGCATTTCTCATAATGTACTCTGCATACTCTCCACCCACCGCTCTCCCACCCACCCACGGCTCCCTCCCTCCCATTGCTCGGTCTCCCACCCACCCACCGACCCACCGCTTGGTCTCCCTCCCACCCTCCCACCCGGCAAGCGCCCACCCCCATCGCTCTCCCCATCATGCCCATCTTTGCGCAAAACGTTCCCTTGATATCTCCAATTTTCTTGAAGAGATCTCTAGTTCTCCCCATTCTGTTGTTTTCCTCGATTTCTTTGCATTGTTCATTTAAGAAGGCCTTCTTATGCATACCTAAGCGAAATTCATTAGATGTAACAACATGACCAGTGGGAAATGTTTTTGTTAAAGAAGATTGTTTTATTGTCAAGTCAGATATGAATTGTGAGGTTTGTAGATCGATCTGGATCAAAAAAAAAAAAAACCCACTAGGGATTGCAGGTGTTTTCTTCTGGGCTTCTTGGGCTATTTCAGTGCTAGAGGCAGACTTGACATCATTCAACCCTTCCCAAACTCTCCTACATTTTCAGTTTTTATTTGGCCTTCATTGCACATACTAGAGACGGTCATGAATGCTTGATCTGAGTCCAAACTTTCTCAAAGCTCAAGAATATCCAAAATAAGGGTTTTTGGTTTGGATCCATTTCTCCTTTAAAAAAATGTTTTTGTCAGATGGTCAAAAATAATTTATGAGGTTAGCCAGAGACCTCCTCTGGAGTCTGAGAAGAGACTGAATGATGAACTGGAAACTTTAAATAGTTTTAAGGTTGGCTTGAAATAAAAGGTGATACCCACTGCTATGCAACAACAACTTTCTGAAAAACTCAACAGGTGAACAGAATACATGCACAGCATAAAGAAGAAGCAATTGCTGTCATTCAATTCATGAAAATTAAAACATGTAAAGAACATGTAACACGAACGAAGCATCCTCGGGATTGTGGTCATAAAAGCAATATAATTTTTAAAATGTTAAAATCTATATTAAAATATAACTTTGTAGTCTTTTACAAGACTTACAAAGTTATATTTTAACAATATAGATTTTAACATTTTAAAAATACTTACAAAGTTATATTTTAATATCGATTTTAACATTTTAAAAATTATATTGCTTTTATGACCACAATCCAGAGGATGCTTCGTTCTTGTTACATTGTAACTGGTCATAACAGTTTTCGATCTATGTAAAGAACATTTTGTTCTTCAGAGGTATTTTATTGATATACAGATCTATGCTGAAATAATCTATTGACTAAAACTCAAACAATTATGGCCCAATCCTGTGTGAATTCGTGTTATCCGGCACCGTACGTCCTGGGCTGATGGCATGAAAGCTGCTACACTGTTCGGCAGGCTGTGTCCACAAATGGCCAGAGGCCACACACTGGCTCCAGCAGCTCTCAGGACCTTCGCTGCTGCCAGTAAGTCAGAAGTAGGGGAGGATTGTGCGGTGTGGAGCGGGGGCAGGAGGGGAAGAATTGGGGCAGTAGCTATGCACACTGAGATCTTATCCTGGGGGCAGGTCCAGGCCAGGAAGGGGGGGATAAGAACATAAGAACATAAGAAGAGCCCTGCTGGATCAGGCCAAAAGCCCATCTAGTCCAGCTTCCTGTGTCACACGGTGGCCCCACCAGATGCCTCAGGGAGCACAAGATAACCTGTTTCCTGTTGACACTCCCTTGCACTTGGCACAGAGAAAACCCACTTCTAAAAACTAGGAGGTTGCTTACAGCAACCTTACAGCAACCTCCTGGTTTTTAGAAGTGGGTTTTCTCTGTGCCAAGTGCAAGGGAGTGTCAACGGGAAACAGGTTATCTTGTTGTCTTGTGCTCCCTGAGGCATCTGGTGGGGCCACTGTGTGACACAGAAAGCTGGACTAGATGGGCTTTTGGCCTGATCCAGCAGGGCTCTTCTTATGTTCTTATCCCCCCCTTCCTGGCCTGGACCTGCCCCCAGGAGTCTTCTTGGACTCATGCCAGCAAAAGAGCTGGTGAAGGTCTTAGAGACCCATTGGAGACCATGGGAGACCAGGCCTATGAAGAGGTAAGTAAAAGGATCCCAGGTAGCAGGGGAGTTCAGTTAGGGATGTGGAGGGCTTGTAGGCAGAGCCTTGGGACTCACTAGATTCTTGGATCTCCAGCTGCCGTTGCTATTCATTAGATGAACTGTGTAACATTTCTAAAAATACTCGCACGTTATTTGAAGAATGAGCAGTTTTGCCAAGTGCTTGTTTTCACCATGTGTTTTGAGAATTGCTGACTGAGATTCAGATAGAAGAGGGTTGGCATGGCTTGCACATTAGACAGATGCAGAAATTCTGGAAGTGGCTCAGGAGACTGACTGCTTGAGAGGATTCTAACAAAATCCCTCTGTCGTGTTGGATTATTGCATACATGCTATGATGTCATGCACAGGCAGGGTGTGACATCTAAGGGAGTTTAGGGTGACCCAGTTTGTATTCAAATGGAAGGAAGTTCTTTGCTTGAGATGTTAGCCCTTTGCTTGCCTTATTGCCACAGTGGACTATAAAAATTGCATTGAAGTCAAAAAGCAGCCTATGATTAGGTTTTCTGTAATTCTGAGAAAGGTGGATCCCTTCCTCCATCTCTCCTTAGCAACTTGAATGCTGCAGGAGCTTTCAGGAAATGGAATTGTGTCTACTTTAATAATAGACACTGGGGCAGCCAGAGCACATTGGCTAAAAACATCCATATGTGCAATTTAGAGCTAGTCCCAGAAACTATTCTGGCTGTCCCATCTTATTGACAAAAAGAATGCTGATTTGTTGCTAAACTGAGATACTTAAGCAGTCAGCTATTTTAAAAATACTGCCTTGGCTCTTGCTTACACTTGCTAGTAACCCTTATAGCATCTTTTCTCCCAATCAAATATTCGACAACATCTGCTGCTGCTATATTAACTGATAGTTATATTTTTGCAACAACTCTATAAAACAACTCTATATAGGACAGCGTATCAGATGTATTCAATTTCCTCCATGTCGGGTTTGATTGATTCTTTCCCGCGTTTTTTGCTAGTTTACCCGTGTTCGTTCTGGAGCGCATAACATCGCCAAACTTGATCTTTTGACCTAGTAAATGTCTTATGATTTAAGACGAAACGTTGGTCTACGGAGCCCTCGTATGTAATATTACGTTTACGTTGGCTTGAAAAATATACCTAAGATGATATACATGGCTTTTTTACCCTTGAATCCTGTGTCTCGTAACTCCTATATAACCATGGGCAGGATGGTGGCAGAAAGGGAAGGATTGATTCTTCCTTGTATTAATCTTCAGTGATATCTGAAATCAGTAGACCTGTGCACTTGGCTACATGGCATGTAGGTCTTTCCTAATATTTAGGTCCAGTTTATTCATAAACTAGTTGCACATCTGCCACTGAAGATACAAACTCTGTCCTCTGTCCCCCCATATAAGGTGATTTGCTTTATAGAACTCTTTAGACAATTAAACACATAAATAATTTGAGCACTCTTCAAAATGGAATATGCTTTAAAGGGCTATCACTTGTCTTGCAAATCCACACATTGTGGATTTTACTCTGGGATTAAGAAGGCTGTTGACTATTGTTAGGAATGTGATTCCTGCTTCTTTCAGATCTAGGGACAGGGACCTATCGGAGGAGACTGCCTAATATTAAAGCAGACCACTGGCCCATGGTCTTTCTCAGTTTTGTCTATACTCTATATGCTGATTGGTAGCAGTGATTCTCCATAGATGGGGAACTTTCTTAGTTCTACTTGCAGGTGCCAGGGATTGAAACTAGGACCTTCTGTATGCAAAGCATGTGCTGTATCACTGGGTTACTGTCCCATCATCTCCACTGCATGCTCACCAGCTGCAATACGTACACAAGACAGATATTGATGAAGTTGGGGTAAATCTGTTCTTTAAATGATAGACCGGCTGGGGAAAATGTTTTCAGTGCTATATGAAATTCCTTTAGATAAATTCCTGCTCCCAGAGCAGAAATGAAATGACTACTCCATATGAGGAATGCCATTTTTCTGTGTCTTAGTCCCTTTTTCTTTCTTGCCTCACTTTGTTGTTGGCTCACTTAGGTTTGCCTGGGCGTCGCTTTCCATCTGCCACGCTTGACAGCCAGTGTGACAGGACATTCTGTGCCGCATCACTGCTCCGAGGGGCTGGCTGCATGTCTCAGCATCATATGTTGGAGGATTGCAAGCATCACAAACAACTCATAAGTGCTTGAACTCCCCAGCACCACATTATTCATATTTTTTTCCAAAGTGTGCTGATTATTTTACCATAGCTTTCGCTTGCTCTGACTTTGGACAAATTGTTGCACCACACTGCCAACAAAACCATTCTGCAGATAAATGTACTGGAAGATTTACCATTCATTAGTGCATCAGTGTTGTATGCTGGAATCTAGGAAACAGAAAGCCAAATATCATTTTTTTTAAATGAAAGTTGACCTCTGCCAAGAGCCTACAGTGAGAATTTTTCCCACATTGCTGAATGATGAACTTAAGAAATCAGACTTAAGCTAAAGGAAAGTCTCTTCTATTGATGTCTGTGGGAGAGTGATTCAAACACTGGGCACTAACAGCGCAATCCTATACATGTATACTCAGAAATAAGTCCCATTATTTTCAGTGGGACTTACTCCTAGGAAAATGTGCATAGGATTGCAGCGTTGGTCTTGGAACTCTTAAATTATGGATCCTGTGATGGGTCAGTCTCAGTCCCAACTGTGAGCAATTTCGTTGTCTGTAAAAATCAGTTAACAGAAAGCAACATGGTGATCAGGGAGTGGGTAGGGTCTAAATTTGCTTCACACATATGGCTCATCCAGCTCAACTTCTGACACTGATTTTTTTTCAAAGGTTTCAGAGATTATTATCCCCTTTCATGATTTTTTTCAGTTCTTCTCAGAGGAGATCTTACAGGTTTTTGTGCAACCCTTGAGTATTAATTCTGTACACTTCTTATTTCACTTTGTATCAGAAGAAGGCCAGAAAACAATATTTAAACATTTCTATAGTGAGTGTGCAAAAAGTGTTTCACGTGTATTATTTTGATGTTATCCTTACAACAACCCTGTAAACTAAGTAAGTAAATATTACTGTCCTCGGATTGCAGCTGGGAGCTGAGGCTGAGAGGGGAGAGGCTTCTCTAAGGCCTCCTAGTGAGTTCATGACTGAGGCAAGATTTGAACTCGGAAAAGTCTGATTCACAGCTCAGTCTCTTAGTCACTATGCTACACCAGCTCTCACAGAATGATCCGTTAGCTCATATGCTTCAAGGTCAGGATGAAATCACTCAGTATTCTTTATAAATCTATCCAGTTCGGTCTTGAATGCCCTGGTGTTCTTTGTTCCTTTGTTCCAGGTAGAATGTTGCATAATTTTACTTTCTAATAGTAGAAATACTATTCTTTCTTTCACTGCAGGCCCTGCGTGTCCCCCTCCTCCAAGCCAATGCTGTCTACTAGCCACATATTGTGGCCTGAGAGAGCCGGACAATATACCTTACTGGAACTGCAAAATAAATAGATTTGTCAAACTCCTTCCAGGCCACAATAAATGGGTGGCGGGCTGCTTTTGGCTTGGTACATTCCAAATTGTGCAGACCTGCTTTTCCTCTATTGCCTGCGCTCTCTCTCAAACTAAACTGGCTGAGCTCCCTTAATCTCTGCCAAATAAAGCCAAATTCTTGTGATCTTCTTTTAGTTGCTTTTCTCTGCACCTGTTTTATTCTCTTTCAAAATTGATCGTGCAACCATAGCTCATCATTATTATGACTCTTGTTTCCTTTGTGTAGGCTCTTCAATGTGTCACTATAGCATTTATAGCTTCAGATTTATATTCAACAAATACCGTATTTTCATTACAACTCATTTGCTGAATAGGCAAATAAGTCCCTAAATTGTACTTCTTCTTAGCTGGGAGGTGTCTCGTCTCCAGAGCCTGTGAGTTCCTGTACAATCTATACAATTGCATTCCGTGCTTCTGAGATAATGACCAAGGACTGCCAGTAGAAACATTTTCTAGTGCAGCAGCTGTCCAAGACTTGTAATTAAAACAATCCAAAAATATTGGTTATGTGGAGTACCCTTTAAGGCACTGCCTACAGTTTCAATACTTCATCCATGGATGAAGTAAACCTTTTTAAACAGCCTTAAACGTCTTCTTTTTTTAACATAAGAGTACAGTATATTGAATTACACAGTGATGAATTCTTAATCTATTTTATCCTTCTTCTACTGCCCGGGCCACCAGTATTCTTAGTTTAAGTGATGCTCTCAGTCTCATTCTCTCAATCTTAAAAATGTCTATGAATGCACACGTGCACAAAAATTCTAGCACTTATTCTGTGATGGCAGGATTTGCCCATCCATGAGGCAGAAGATGGGTGGGTGTGCCTCCCTCTATCTGCCACTTGTCTGCATTGCTCCTCCTCCCACTCCCTGGATTGGAAAAGGAAGGGGGGGGGCTCTAGCTGACCACTCTCTTCTCCTCCACACTTCGTTTTCCACTTCATCTCCCTCTTACTTTTCCAATCCAGGGGATTAGAGGAATAGGGGCTGGCACATCACCAGGTAAGGAGGGCAGCACTTGACACACTGCCTTAGGCATGGGGAGGTCTTGGGCCATCCCTTTGCAATGCACAATGCAGAAATATAGTACATTGATGCCAGCTTTGTCCTGCAGCCAGTCGTATGCTATACCCTGTTGGCGCCTCCTGCCTATATGGAAAATAACTGCAGGAACTAAGGAACACCAGAACTTCTAGCTCTTGAGAAAGCATGTCACACGCACACATAATCTCTCTCTCTCTCTCTCTCTCTCCTACGGAATGGCTGGGTCAGCAGCTTGCTATTCAGAGTGTGGCTGGATCTGGTCTAACAGCACCAGCAAATATCTCACAATCTTATCAGATCTAGATACCCCATATGGAATCAGAGAAATAAATTTCTGGAAATATCATAAGACATGATTTACATGTGCCCCCCCCCTTTATTATAATAGACTTACAGGCTGGGTCCACATAGAGCTCTCTGGGCATAAGGCTCCCCTTCCCTCCTCCCCCACTCCCACATGTTTGGGGGACTGATCACATTACAGTGTTGGTGGGGAGATGCAGGAAATGCACATTGGTTATACCCACATATCTTCCATAACATATTTGGACCTGAACAAACAATTTACAAATTTGCTATTTCTAAACTGCATTCAAATTTATTGAGTGTGTAACTTGGAATCTTTAGAAAAATATTTGTAACTTTTTTTCTTTTTTTTCATGATATATTTAATTTTTATTAATAAACTACCAAACAAAACAAAACAAAACAATACAACATACTACGAAAGATTACAGCAAGCGCGAAGCAATAAATCCTACTTGTATACTATTATATATTTTCTACTTATACTATCTAACTAAGCCTATATCTCTAAGATACTATTCATTAAATTCACACTTCATCACTTCTTCTTCTCTCTCTCTCTCTCTCTCTCTCTCTCTCTCTCTCTTAAAGAATCTATAAGTGGTATCTAAACATTCACAAAAAGATTAACTTTTCCTTTATCATCTAAAAGTCTTAACTTCCCCTTCAAATATTTTAAATTTATTAAGTCACCCCATTTTTTATCTTCAAATTTGTTAATTTTCCATCATCAAAATTTTTCCATCACTCTTTATATAAGTTTCTTAAAAAACAATCATCTTTTTATATAACATTAACTCCAATAATATTCCCCACAAAAAAATAAAAAATTATAATCCCTTTTTAATTTTGACAATTTGCCATTACCCCTTCCATCCCTCCCCTTCCTCCTTCTTCTTCTTCCTCTTCTTCTTCTTCTTTCTCTTCTTCATCCTTAAATCTTTCCCGAAAGTCCCTTGTTTTTTGAATTGCAAAATTTTTGCAATTTTTTCCACAGGATCATTCACGTCTTCTATATTCCTCTCCCGAAAGACAATCTTCAGCACCTTTTTTGGTAAAGTACTCTCCTTCTCCGTCTCAAATCTTGGTTTAACTCTTGGTACTTCCTCTGCTACAGTCTCTTCCACTAAATCTTTCTCTTTATCATTGTCTTTCTCTTTATCTTCCTGTACTTCCATCATTCCATCATGTATTCCCTCATTTCCATCATTTATTCCTTGTAATTCATCCTTTTTCTTCCCTACTTTTTTCAGTTCTGCGTTCATATTCTGAAGATTTCCCTGCAAAATTGTCATTTTTGCATTGAATCTCTGTTGCCATTTTTGAAAACAATACTCCAATTGTGTAGTCATGTTGCAAATTTTTCACCAGGTGCCAATCTCTCTTCTCTTAAAAAAAAAAAAGAGGTAATATAAAAAACTTCTGCGGTCGACGACGTGAAACAGAAAAATTAATTGCCAAGACCCATGAGCTCTGACACGGAAGGGCTCATATTCTTTTAGCAAAAATGTCAGAAATGTCAACAACAACCGTCCAAAACAATTTTCTCTTGCCAAAATAGTCTATTTAAAAAAAACCCTTCTTACTGTT
The DNA here is from genome assembly GCA_026170595.1 of Plestiodon gilberti rubricaudatus. Taxonomy (NCBI): domain Eukaryota; kingdom Metazoa; phylum Chordata; class Lepidosauria; order Squamata; family Scincidae; genus Plestiodon; species Plestiodon gilberti. Next base: position 230,180,795 of record JANXHW010000001.1, on the reverse strand, counting down.
TTAATCTTCCATAAGTACAGAAAAAAATCAATAAAACTCACCACTTAAACTTCGTCTTTCCAACTTTCACTTTCGAATGTTCAGTTCGCCTTATCGCAACGTATTATTTTTAACGTTACCTCTTATCTTGGCTAATTTCTTCAACTCATAAATCATTTCTACGCCTCTTGCCTAAGTAAAGCAAGCATGTCGGAGATGGCTTGACTTAGGATTCATCTGCGGCTCGAGCGACGTTGGTACTCCCGCTTTCTCTCCGAGAATCCAAAACTTCAGAGCCTTTTCCTTGAAGTGTCAGAAGGGGGGAGATTGAAAGCCATGTGGTTTATCTCTTCGTACTCCCTTTTAATCCAGGGGTAGAGTAATTAAGTCCGTCAGATGTACTCCGTCAATACAGAGCGATCGGCGGAGTTGTCAGCCAGCCATGTCCTCCTAGCCGGAAGTCAATATTTGTAACTTTTGTAAGCTGAACAAAACAAAACAAAAACCCTGTCCCACATTATGAAATCTTGATATTTTAAACTGAACATGCTTGCAGTCAGGCTTAAGGAGGGTCAACCGATCTTTTGACACTTCTTTTTAATTCACCTTTTAAGCCTTTAAAATATTCCTATCTAGTGGGGTGACCTCTTTTTTGTCAATATACAGAGGTTATGAATCCAAAGATGTTTTGTTGTTTGTTAAGAGTCTCTCTCTCATTCGCGCGCGTGCGTGTATAGACACTCATATGTATTGGAGTAACATTTTCGTTAGGGAGTTTGTGGAAATTACTGTTGAGAAAGGACCATGACTGGTGGTATAAAATGACAGAAGTGATCTTGCATATGCAAAAGCAGCAACACAAACCAGACACCTCCTTTTACAACTCACTTGAAAAGCCCAGGCCAAAAACACCTAAATTGGTGTGATAAAAGATAATAGAACTTACTTGAGAACTGCCTTTTTGTTACTGGTCCATCTGGGCCTAGGACTGGTCCCTAAGGAAATCGACTGTCACAAAGACCTCTGCTGCAAAGGCAAAACTGTTGCTTCCAGTTCTCTTGCACGACCTGACTCATCCTGAGGCTTGTTTCTTCAAGACTCGGTGCACAACATCTGAATTAAGATCATCAGCATAAATTCATCATAAATTCCTTTACGTCATCATAAATTCACATTTTGTATTTTTTCTTGCTTTGAATAAAAATAATTTTCTTTTCCATTCTATGCTATAAGCTGACAGGGCTGAGATAACAATTGATAAAAGATGTAGTAAATATGTAGTAATAGTTATGTGATAGTAGGGTAACAGCATTTTTTTTTTACTATGGGAGAGAGCTGATTTAGTAGGCTGTCTGGTTCTCCTTAAAGTACTGTAGCTGTGTGTTTGGTTGTGTGTGTGTTTTTTTTAAATTCATGAATAATGCTTGACAGAGCTGTAGCGGCTTAGAAGGCAGTCTTGTGAAATCTCTGCATTTTTTTTTTAAAAAAGGAGCACTGTCTTTCATAGCCAAAATCTACTCCAAGTACTTCCAGCTGCAGTTGGAAGGGTGAGTCACACTGGAAGCTAAGGAGGTTTTCTACAAGTCTTTCACTTGGTTCACATGACTTTTTTTTTTTAACATTCCTATCTGTTTTTCTTTTCTAAAAAAAAATGCAAAGGAGATTCAACCAAGGAAAATCCGTATGAGGATGTGGAGCTGAAAGCCCGTCATGCAGGCCGAAAATTCCAGCAGATCTCTGAGAGTTCCCTAGATTCTTTGCACAGGATGTGGACTCCGCAGGACAGGAAGTACACAACACCTCCACAGGTAACACTGCATGTCTTGAAAGCAGGGTTCTGTACAGACTGTATGTTTAAGATGTGAAAGTGTTTGTTTGCCTTCTGAAAAAGAACCAACCACAAGATCATAGTCAGAAAAATAACAGTATCCAATTGAGTGATGATATGAGAAAAGAAGTAGAATCCTTTTCAAATATAGGATTTGCTATAAACATTTTAACAGCCTTTTTCATATGCTGCTGTTCATTTCCCAGAAATGTTATTAAATTCTGTTAGGGTGTTTTTTTGGATGCAATATATCAATTCTCTTTAGTATGGTTTGATCATCTTGCTTAGATTAGTTGCCCTTCTATTAAATATCTTCATCTTGCCATTCTATTAAATAAAGGTGGAAAATCCCAAAGCCAGTCATTGGATTTTCCACCTTTATTCAACAGAAGGGGCATCAACCTTTTAGATTCTTCATTCTTTGTTATACAGCAGCATAGCATTCTTTATTATTCCTTCATTGTTATACAGCATCCTAGTATTTCTTCTTGCAAAGATGCTAAAAATGCTATAATATGAAATGCGTAATAGATCCTAAGCTGAGAAAATGATTCAGCACAACAAGATTTTTCCTAGCCAGCAGCTTTACTCTGCATTTCTCAAACCCATTTTGCTACTTCTGTCACAGCCACACTGGTATTTAAAGATACTTATGTGCATGTGTCATTGGTTTCAATATAAGCTAGTTCTAGGTAAATTTCATTGACACCAGAGGGATTTGTTTCCAAATGAATGTATTTAACTTCATATAAGGGTGTGAAATAGTTATGACATAATAATGCAGCTCAAAAACCTTGAAATATGAGGAATTCAGTGTTGTTTTAAACTGATGTGCCCAACCTGTGTTTTATACCTCTGGGTGGAAAATGGGATTGTTTCAACGTTCAAAGTATGTTTTTAAAAACATTTTTTATTTTTCTTTCCTGATATTCTCGGGTATCTCTCAAGAATTAGGAATACTGTACTAAAGATATTCTGTTTTACTGTGTGTCTGTGTGGAGCAGGATGGAGCACATGATCCATTGGGTTTTTTCCAGCTTGAGAATCTAGCATCTGTATTTGTGCTGAAGTAAGCAAACATTTCAAGTATAAAAAGAGAGTGCCTGGATTCCACACAATGGGATAGAAGTTAACATGGCCTTTTCGCACAGCCTATTTTTGTGTAACAAATGGGCATGTATTTATTCTAGAATTTCCATCTACTTCTTACCTTGTAAGAAGCTACCTTAACGATCTCCAGATTTTAAAAATAAAATAATGTACAATAAAATCAATATCACTGACATGGCACATGCTCCGCCGGTCTAGTTGTGTTGCGAAAGTGCCATAAAGCACTTTCATGGCACCTAGAGAATAAGTGGTGCTGCTCACTCTGCCATCCGAGGACACCTGCTCTGCTGGACACAGGTAAGCCCTGTGCCAGGCGGTGGGAAGGCGAGCTGGGGTGGCGGCGGGAGGGAGCAGTTGGCCGGCCAGGCAAGGGAGAGGGTGGGGATATCGGCGGCACACTCTGCCGATATCCTAACCCCCTTCCTGGGCCTGGCCAGCCTTACACGACCTCCCCGGTTGTGCACCAGCTAAATAGCTGGAGCGCATCTGAGAAGGCCCATTGGGGCCGCCGGAGCCAACACTGGGGGAAAGGGACGAATGTCCCTTTCCCCGAGGTGAGCTCCGCTAGTGCAGGCCACATCCTGCATGGGATGCAGTGACCGGCCATTTAGGCTGGCTAGTGCATCTTACACAGGATTGGGCTGCCCGAGAATTTAAAAACACAAAATAAGCAAAATTAAATTAAAAACGACCTGCAGGAAAAAGAAGCCAATATCAACACTGTACAAAGTAAAGTAATCATCAACCAATTGGAACTGCTGTCCTAAACAGGATGTTGTTTGCCCTAAGCAGGACAGTAAATCACCTTGAATTAAAGTCAGAGGAGAAATCCAATGACCAAAAAAGGCAGTATATATAAATACTGTTGTTGTTGTTGTTGTTGTTGTTACAACAACACTGAGAAGGCCCTGCATCTAGTAATTGCCTGCCAGGCAACCCGATCCTGCATATGAATCCACGGCCGGCCCATAGGGCCAGCTGAAGGATCCTCAGCCATTCCTGGGCTGCTCTGGCACGACCCGGGGACTCCTTGGGAGAAGGGGATGTTCGTCCCCTTTTCTTGGTGTAGGGCTGCCTGGCCCCAATGGGCATCCTCAAATGTACTCTGACTCTTGAGCCGATGTACATTCGGGGTGGCGGGGAAAGGGCTGCCGAGCCTGAGAACGGGGATATTTGCGCGAACATCTCCGCCCCCTCCTGGGCCGACTCAGCCAACAGCTGCCCTCCCTCCTCCTGCCCCTGCACCCACCGGTGCAGCCCTTACCTTGCTCCGGTGGCTGCAGGTTGTTGGCGCAGCAGAGGGGGGCCTACCGGGCCTTGCTCCAAGGGTGCTGAAAATGTGCTTTATGGCGTGTTTATGGCACCCTCTGCCTGCAGAGCAGACGCTCCGCAGGTGGTAAGTTAGGGAGGATTGGGCCGTAACGTCAGATGGTCAGGACAGTTAAAGCAGGCTATCGTTCACAGATCTTAAAGTACACAGTTCTGTGCTGTGTTTGTGCTATGTTTGGAGGTGTGTGGAAAAGGCAGATCATGGAAATGAATTTTTCAAAGTCTTGGAAGCATGCCTTCCCCCCCCCCCCCCACCCAGACAGGTGGGAATTTGGAGATAGCCATTATGATCTATGCATGAGGAAGTAAAACTTCTTACACAGAGACTGAGGAATGTGGGGTGAGAAAGCCTTCAGCATCCCTGTTCGTTGTGGTGGCCTCAATGAATGTGTAACTTTTGGGAATTAACAATCGAATTCTGTCACCATTATAACTATGCTGTCATTTAGATATAAAGCAGACAAGAAGCTACAGTAGTTCAGCCAAAAGCCTGCAGAGTTCTCCATTGATTGAAGGGCTTTAAAAAGCCGCAATTTCCTGATGAAGTGCAGCAGGCTTTGTCGTTCATGACCAAGATTTCCATGTTTAGTGGCAATTTGGTATTCCCCTGGAAACATGTAGTGTGGAAAGCAAAGGGAGATGTCACTTAAAAATATACTGTATATCTTTAGAAGTTTTTAAAGCTCAGATTTTGTGGAGGAACTAGCAAATTCACAGTTGTTGCATAGCTGCATTGGAATCAACAAGGGTGGGTTGGTGGATGGCTCTTGGAATGCCAACCTTGTTTCTTGTCTACTTAAAGGGCTGACAGTTTCCAGGGGTCTAAGTATTGTAGGTGTCCAGAGCTGGACTCGCCTTCACCACGGTGCAGTTGCAGCAAGGTGTACAGCCCGATGCGACCCCTCCCAAGCGAGGGTGGAGAGGGGGCCGCTGGGTGGACTAGCAGCAGAAGGACCTGTGAAGAGCCGCCGATGGCAGAGGGCCTGGCAGCGACCACAGAGTAGGGTGAGGAAACGGCCTGGCAGCCCGTTGAGTGGCGGCGAGAGCTGGTTTGGATGGCGCCTGCGCTCTGGCTGAAGCGTGCTTGCCAACGGGTGAAGAGGGGAGTGTCTGCCTGCACACCCTGAAAAAGAACAGCCTCTTGGCCAGGAGGAACCCAGCCAGGAATGGGGGAAGGGTACAGGGGAAAAGGGGGTGGAGCCCAGGAGGTGAGGGAGCGAACTGGACCAGACAGGCTACATAAGCACAGGGAAGGCTGAGGAGGAGAGAGGCAGGAGCTGAGAGCTGGGAGCACTCTGGCCCAAGGAGGCCAGCTGAACCTCACAGTGGAGGAGAGCATGGGTGCAGAACTCTGAGGCCATATGGCAGAGGAATGCCCTGGGATGGGCCCACCATTATTTGTGTGGCATCACTGGGGGGGGGGGTGTACAGGGTGTGTGGACTGCACCGGGTGACACCCCAGGGAGGGGTGACACCAAAATGATTTTCTATTCCATTTGTTACCGGTGGTGTGAAAACATACCACTGGTAGAAAATGGGTTTTTCCTGATCCTTGTTGTGACTTGCGTGGGGATCGCATTTCACAGGAGGCCTCCACATCATGTTTTCACATTCCCCCTGTTCCGCTCATAACTCACCTCTCTTCGTCTGCAAATGCTGTGCAAAAGGCAGCATTTTTTTTCCTTTTGCTTTGGAACAGGAAGCAAAGAGCGAAAACCTAGTCTCATACACTACATAGACTCACAGCCCAATCCTGTGTAGGTCCGTCGCCGTATGCAAAAGCATGCTGCGCTGGATCTTAGCCTGGATCGGGTCAGCACCGGCGGAGCAGGGGCACATCTTGGGAGAAAGGGACATTTGTTCCTTTCCCCTGGGGAGAGTCCCAGAGGCCCCTATGGGCCTCCTCGGATGTGCGCCAGCAAAATGGCTGGCGCAAATCTGGGGAGGTCATATAAGGCCAGTCAGGCCCGAGACAGGGCCTAGGATATTGGTGGAGCATGTCACCAATATCCCCGCCCCTGTCCTGGGCCCGGTGGCCCTATCTGGAGCCTCCCCCCACCATCCTCACACCCCTGCCGACCCAGGACTTACCTGCGTCCACCAGCTCTGGACCAGGACTCGGGCGTAGTGAGCGGCGCCAGCCTCTCCTCTGGCGCAGCTTAGTTGCCAGGTGTCGAAAACATGCCTTACGGCACATTTGCAACACCCAGCGCCGGCGGAGCCATGGGCGTTGTTGGAGTGTGGCGGGGGGGCGGACCGCCTGGGGGTGACGTGCGCCTGTCGTGCGCAAAGGGGTGACGTGTGCACCCCCGCGCGTCACCGTCCCGGCTCCCCTGGCCTCGGAGCCTCCGGAGTCCGGAGGCTACGAGGCCCAGGAGCCAGCCTCGGAGCGTCCGACCCTGCCAGCGCTCCAGGGCCTTCTGAAGGCCCACTGGCTCAAAACGTAAAGTTTTACGTTTTTCACGCATGCGCAGTACTTTTCTGAGGGCAAATGGGCAGCCCTTTGCCCTCAGAAAATGTACTGCGCATGCACAAAAAACGTAAAACTTTACGTTTTGAGCCAGTGGGCCTTCAGAAGGCCCTGGAGCGCCGGCGGGGCCGGACACTCCAAGGCTGGCTCCCCGGCCTCGGAGCGGAGGCTGAGCTCCGAGGGGGTGTTTGGGGGGGTCACCCCAGGGCGGGGGGGGTGACGCGCACCCCTCTGCCCTGGGGTGACGCGTGTCTAGCGACGCCAGTGGGCGGAGCCCTTGCTCTGCTGATGCATTGTTAAGCTGTACTGTGCTCAGTAGCGTCACTAGGACGTTGGTCACCCTGGGGCAGGGGGCGCGCGTCACCCTAGTGATGCTCTGACATGGCGACGCGGGGGGACGACGACCCGGCTTCCCCCCCCGCGTCGCCCTCCGGACGCTCCGAGGCCGGCCCGGGAGCCGGCCTCGGAGCGTCCGACCCCGTCGGCGCTCCAGGGCCTTCTGAAAGAAGGCCCACGCAGTGCGTTCATCCGGGTATTTTTCAGATTTTCGCGCATGCGCAGAGACCGTTTTGAGGGCTGAAAATCCGGAAAATACCCGGATGAACGCGCTGCGTGGGCCTTCTTTCAGAAGGCCCTGGAGCGTCGACGGGGTCGGACGCTCCGAGGCCGGCTCCTGGGCCGGCCTCGGAGCGTCCAAAGGGTGGCGCGCGTCACCCCCTGGCGGCCCGCCCCCCTGTCACGCTCCAGTGACGCCAGTGACTGCGCTGTCAAACGCTACAGGGAGTGATTGTGAGAATGCTAAGAGGAACTTTCTGTTAGCATTCTCACAATTGCCCCCTGTAGCAATCAAGTCTATGTAGTGTATGAGTCTAGGTTCTTGCTCTTTGCTTCCTATTCCATAACAAAAGGAAGAAAATGCTGCCTTTTGCACAGTGTTTGCAGATGAAGAGAGGTGAATTATGAGTGGGACGGGGGGGGGGGGATTTGAGAACTGCAGGTAAGTGAAACCGCTGTTACGGGGACCATAGATAGGGGGTGTTGGTACCTGTACTGTAATAATATTTAACTAAAAGGGAAAGTATGTAGCATTTTTCTGGGTGTCAATTGTGAGGGGTACAATTGCTCAGTACATGTTTTGCATGTATTAAGATTCCTGGTTCAATCCATGTCAAAGGGTAACAGATATCAGGACTGGAAAAGGCCCCTGTCTGATACTGTTGGCTGAAGTAGGGAACGAATAGTGGACTAGATGGACCAGTGTTCGGAGTTTGTATAAGGCAGCTCCTTATATTAAGGAGAAAATGCTATCTTTAATTAAAAGACCAGTCTGTCCAAGTCTAACGAACTCCCCTTATTCAATGTCCACTGAGCTCATCTGAAGCCTTCATATAAATTTTACTAAGAGTTCAGTCAGTTCCTAGTATAGTTAGCTTTTGCCAATACAACTGTGCTTGTATCACTAGAGTTGTTAACTCTGTGCTCTTTCTTTCACAGCTACCTTCAAAGCCCAGCAGCCAGTCTCTAAGAATTGGAAACTGGTCAGAACGGAAAAGCCATCGCCTGCCACGATTACCCAAGAGACACAGCCATGATGACATGCTGTTACTGGCCCAGCTTGGCATCCCCTCTTCTCCCTGCAGCCTAAATGAAGACAGTTTGAGTACTACAAGTGAACTTTTATCCACACGCAGGGCCAGGAGAGTCCCAAAGGTAATGGCCACTGCCAATGGTGGTGCAACAGAATACTTTATTTTTGTGGTTAGGGAAAGTAATCTGGACTTAATTGAGTAGAACTAAGTCACAAAAGAGTTCTGGGTACAGCACTGATGTATGCATATTTAGAATGTTGTGGCAATCTAGCTGAAGTATTTCTCCCCTAGGATGCCTTGAAACCCTCCACTTAAAAACATGCTTTTCACCAAAAAAAAAAAAAAAAATACCAGCATTTACAAAAATGATGCAAATTAAGCAGATTTGAATAAATGTTGCACAGCTCATAATTTATTTTTATTGCTGTGCTGTATTTTGATGTGCTTGCTAAACTCAGGATTTTGGGACAACAACTGGGCTAGGAGAGGCAGACCAGCAGGGCATGATATTTGGTTAAAAGAGCTTTACTACATGAGTAGTTCACAGCATATCCATTCTGAGTTGAAACTCGTATAGTTTGCCCTGCCTCTGTATCCTTAAGGGATGTTTAATATGAAAACTACGCCCAAGAAGCCTGGGGACTGCCTTTTTGGCACTGAAAAACCAAACAATTGTCTAAAGCAGGGATTTGCTTTTAAGAGACATTTTGTACATTATGAGAGATACCGTATTTTACGCTCTATAAGACGCACTTCCCCCCAAAAAAAAACATGGGGGGGGAAAGCGTGCGTCCTATGGAGCGAAGCCTAAAAAAACCAGGAAAAAATACTTACCGGGGCTTCGGGGAGGCCTGCGCGAGCCTCTGCAGGCCTCCCCGACAGTGGCGTCCTCTGACGTGGTGCCCTGGGGCGGTGGGCCCCAGGGCGCAAGGGCGGGAGGTGGTGCGGGGGGGCGGGAGGCTCCGGAGGAGAGCGGGAAAAATCTCGCTTTTTTCGGCGATTTTTAAGGTTTTTTTTTAAAGTATGTCTGCTTTGCGGCACTTAACTGTGTTATAGGAGCCTCCAGCGAAGCGATCGGCTCTCTCCAGCGACGTTCTCTTCCAGGGGCGCAGATCGGCGATCTGAGATCGCTCCTCTGCAGCCCCTGACCAGAACTGCTCATCGTAAGATCTTCCTTTGAGTTCGCGCATGCGTGAATGGCTGTTTGCTATGCACATGCGCGAACTCAAAGGAAGAGCTTACGATGAGCAGTTCTGGTCAGGGGCTGCAGAGGAGCGATCTCAGATCGCCGATTTGCGCCCCTGGAAGAGAACGTCGCTGGAGAGAGCCGATCGCTTCGCTGGAGGCTCCTATAACAAAGTTAAGTGCCGCAAAGCAGACATACTTTAAAAATACCCCTTAAAAATTGCTGGAGGCTCCTATACAAAAGTTAAGTGCCGCAAAGCATACACACTTTAAAAATACCCCTTTTGTAGGGTTAAAATGTAGGTTTAAATCGCCCGAAAAAAATTAGCATAATTTATGCTAATTAGTTTTAGGGGCGGGGCCGAGGACCGGGCCCCACACGCAAAATCGGCTGGGGACGGCACTGCTCCCCGATCTTCAGTTCGGCCGAAAACAGTGATTTTCGGCCATTTCCGGTTTTCGCGAAAACCGGAAATGGCCGAAAATCGCTGTTTTCGGCCGAATTGAAAATCGGGGAGGCCTGCAGAGGCTCGCGCAGGCCTCCCCAAAGCCCCCACAGGCCTCCCCGAAGTGCCCCCAAGCCCAGGTAAGTGAAAACCTTTTTTTTCCTCTATTTTATGCTCCATAGGATGCATGCGTCCTATGGACCGATGCGTCCTATGGAGCGTAAAATACGGTAACTCCCCCTCCCCTTAACTTGATGTTTATTGAAAATGTTGCAGTTTTCAAGCAACAAAGGTGTAGGAAAAACATGTTCTCTGGGGAAAAACAAGCCTTCCCTCAAAAAATAAAAACCACATACAAACCGTGTATTAAAAAGGACTTTTGTCTAATAAATAAATTCAGTAGGCCCTAATATCATTTCAACAAATTTCATATAAATGAAATGATCATATAAATGATCAAAGAATAAACATTATTTTTTCAAATTTTCTTTCCCTTCACTATTTTTCAGTGAATGTGCACTTTGACGATGGTAAAAGGATAGATAAAATGTTCCGTGCAGTTTTCTGATTCACTCTAGTAAGTGAACAACATGTACCATTGGTCTGGTCTTGCAGGCATCTTCTCAATACTATATATGTTAAAAAAATGCCCAGAAAACTGTATTTTTATATAAAAGAAAAAGAAGCCCTCTTGAAGAAGATCTCTGTGAAAGATGAGCAAAACGTTGGGTATCTATTTTAACTCTGTTTTAAGACCGTAACAGGCACTTCTGAACACAGAATTTCTCCTTGGTGTATGTTCATCATTCCAATATGATGTATTCTGGGGTAATGGTTGTCCTTTTCTTTTACAGCTTGTACAAAGGATCAATTCCATCTATAGTGCAAAAAGAGGGAAAAAAAGATTGAAGAAACTTTCAATGTCCAACATTGAAACAGCATCGCTACGAGGTATACGATAGAAACCTTTTGGTCTAATCGAGAGAACATTGAACATCCATCGTTATGGAAATTACTGCTTGTTTAACCAGTTTTGTTATAATAATGGTGTTTCCCATAGTAAAGGCATAACATCTCACGTGCAGATATATGTTCCTCGGCATGTAGTTGGTACATGCCCAGGATTGGCAGCCAATTAGGGATCCCTTGTGTGAGTCTTTGAGTACTTAGGAATGCACACCTGTCCTTCACATTTTACATGTTTACTGCAATAAATTATAGAAAAAAACCTACTCATGGGGAGAACTTTGAGAAACGCTGCCTTATGCAATCTGGCATTTTTTACATGATTCAATTATATTATATAGATTTGTACTGAGTTGAACTTTTAGAGAGATTAAAGAGTTTCCCTTGACTTCTCTGATATCATCATTTCAATATCTAAAATAATTTGGGTGGACAACATTGAATCACCTTTCAAAATGTTGCCTAATGCAGCATGGAGTTTTACTTCAAACTGTTTTTCTGGTAAGCATCTAAAAATCATCTTTCAAATGTTTTCATAAGTTCCAATTCACTTCCTCATAGAAATCCCCAGACTGTATATTCTGCTAAGTAAACCCCTGAGAGGACATATTAAGTTGTCTAACAGTGGAATTCTTATCTTTTTTGCAGATGAGAACAGTGAGAGCGAGAGCGATTCTGATGACCGATTTAAAGGTGAGGTTTAGCCTGCTTTATCTTATAATCACTGTGAACCCAATGAAATCAAGCATGAGATAGATGGTACACTTCCAGAGAGCAGGCCTACCAACCGCTCTGGTTGGGGGCCTCTCCTGGACTGACCTCCTCATTGGCCTTGTGGGGGGTATTATATAAACAGAAGAACAGCCCAGGCTCCGGCCCTTCCTGCCCCCCCCCCCGTCTCCACCCTCGCGTCACTTCCTCAGATCCTCTCTACATTTTAGACTGGCAGAGCGCTGCTCCGCTGGTCTCAGATATTGCAAATGTGCCGTAAAGCACATTTGCAGCACCTGGTGAGGAGGCTGTGTTGGGCCGGCCTCCCCGCCCTGGGTCCTTCGGAGTGGAGGTAGGTTCCCCACCAGGCAGGGGAGGGTGGAATGGGGCGTTCTGGAAGTGGGTGAGATTGGTCGACCAGACCTGGGAAGGGTGAGGGATCGGCGGCGGCTATGCTGAAATTCTATCCTCCTTCCCGGACATGGCTGCTGTTACACAAGGCTCTTGGACTTCCACCAGCAAAATAGCTGGCACACATCCGAGTAGCACCATCGGGCAGCTGGAGCTTTCCCCGGGGGAAGGGAACAAACATTCCCCTGGGGTGACCTCCCCGGCAGCCTTTTTGTGCCCTGGAAGCAGCTCAGACTGCATCGGCCTCACTGCATCGCAGGGTACAAAGTTAGATAGGATTGTGCCGTAAAAAGGGTTGAATCCTTCAAGAAGACACGTTAGATCTATTTGGAAAGCAAAGCTGAAGGACTGGTGTGAGGTTTTTGTCATATTTTTCATATTGGATGATATAGTGTGTAGTTTTGAAAAATGAAAGTAAAAAAAATGAACAGGTTGTGAAACTACTGGGCACAGTATTTCTTTTTAGCTGCCTCTACTGCCATTGCTGACTAACAGTCTGGTCAATCTAACTCTGTCTGGCCAGTAAATCTGTTTTTATGAACTTATTTCCCAACCTAGTGCCAGATTATGCTTTTTTCCAGTGATTTTTTTTGCAGCTGGGTTGATGGGGGTTGCTCTGGTATTTGTAATTTGGGGTGCAACAGAAACAGATTTGCTAAAATTACGTGTTAGTAATAGTTCTATGGGGCCATTTTTATCATTATTTTATTATCAAATGCGAGCTAATGTAATAAGTTCTTCAAGTGGCTTACAGAAAACAGGAAAAATACAAAAATTCAACTTAAAATGAAAACAATTCAAACGGTCATATAACACTAAAACATCTACTTAAACAGCACCAGTCAGCAATTGATAAAAGCAATTCTGATTCAGCAGCCAAAATCTTTCCTCAACAGTAAACGATCAACACATTTCCTGATAGTCAGGAGATGGGAGTATCCCATTCTCCCAGTGTAGGGTACTAGTACTAAACTGAAGTTGCAGGAAAGGTTCCTACAAAAAAGGTGGCAGCACCCAGAATGGGAGAACCTCATGAAAACCACTTGCTTTGGGGTTCTGCAGAATTTAATGCTCATGTTATGTGGTTTAATTGTGGGTTGTGGAGTGTTGGGCGTTCTAAATAAAGCACATCTGATTGGTGATGGCCAGTATTGTTTGGAGGTGATGATGAGGAAACAGAAATCTTATCTCAGTACAGTCTACAGAAGTTAGAAAATGCAAATAATTCCATCATTTCAAATTTCTATCACTTCAAGGTTGAAACATGTTTGTGGCAGTTTAAGACTGACTTTCGTCTATGACTCTGAGCTTGCTTTTTTTGAGAGCTCATGTAGTATAGTGCCTAAGAGACTGAACTGTGAATCAGGGCTTCCCTGGTTTGAATCTCACTTTTGCCATAAATGCATTAGGGCCCCAATCCTATTGGGGCCTTGCGCTGCCAGAACTAGCATTCCGGCAGCTCAAGGTTCTTTATGGTGGCGTGAAAGCCAAGCTGCTGTTTCATGCTGCTGGGCCGCTGCTGTAAATGGCAAGAGGTGTGACATGCAGCAGCGGCTCCAGGAGGCTCCACAGGCCAGGTGCTTGTAAACTGCAGCAGGAAGGGCCATGTGCAGAGAGGGGGGAGTAACAGGGTGTTTCAGGGGAGGAACTGGGGGGAGTGTCAGGGAGGAAGGGAGTGGATCCAGTGGCAGTCACGCATGCTGGATGTTATCCCCCATTTTTGCAAAAACCAGAAGTGGTCTTAAATTGCCATTTTCTTGGCGATTTGAAGATCGGGAGGCCTGCAGAGGGGTCACACAGGCCTCCCTGCACCCTTCCCCCAACCCCTGTAAGTGCCAAAACCCCATTTTCGGGCATTTTTTCGGTGGCGATCCCTGGGATTGCCACCGCTGCCACTATGCTGTCCCCGCCCCTTAAGGGGGCAGGGGACAGTTTTTGTTCTCGATGGTAGGTCGCGACCCAGCACTTTGAGAACCACTGGTATAGATTATGTATAGTATCTTCACTTTCTTTTGGACAGCTTCTATCTTTTCTGTACTTGAAAAAGCTGTCATTTTTATGTGGGAAATAAAAAATGCATGGAACTGAAAAAGCATATGCTTGGGGTTAACATCCCAAATGATTCACAAAGCCCCCTGAGACTGGTTGTGGTCAACTCACAGGCTGCCCACTAATGATTCTTGCTTCTTTTGCAATACTAGCTCACACCCAACGCCTTGTCCACATCCAGTCAATGCTGAAGAGAGCCCCTAGTTACCGGACCTTGGAACTGGAGCTGATTGAGTGGCAAGAACGTGAATTGTTTGAGTATTTTGTGGTAGTTTCCCTCAAGAAGAAGCCCTCTAAAAATACTTATCTCCCTGAAGTCACATATCAGTTTCCAAAGGTAAAAGTACGAACTTTATTGGTCAATAGTTATTTCATTATTGTTTTTAGATATGTTTACTGTGATACCATGTATGGAACACTGTTTAGGCAGTGAACACATTTTTTTTTTAAAAAAAATCTCATTTGCCAGGGACAGAGGAGACATAGTGCCATATTTTCGTACCCATGTCTAGATGCTTCCCTCCATCCCTTTATCTGCAGGAAAGTCATGAAATGCTCTTGAAAGCAGAGTTTGATTTGTCAAGTGTTCAGTGGAAAAGGCCACCCACAATTGTGGAACCAATGAGTTTGCCTCTATGCCTTTGAGTGGATTTGACACATGAATGTGCCCCCCCACACACACACATTCATGTACCAGATCCATTCAAGAAAGGCGTGCATATTTACAACACTTGTTTGCGACAGGGACATTTCAGAAATCATGACAAACCATAAGGAAAAGTAGTCAGGATGCAACTAGATGTAAAACTGATCACAGGCTGCAATCCTATCCACACTTACCTGGGAGTAAGGCCCATTGACTATAATGAAACTTACGTCTGAGTAGATGCCTAGGATTAGGTTCAGAGTTGTCACTAAAAACAAACCCTTCCACAACAGTTAGTTAGGGAAACATGGACAGTAATCTGAATTTATCATGAAGTGCATTTCCCCAGCCTCCTCTTGGTGGCATCCAGCAATATGAAATGGGGGTAGGGAAGCACATGGAGAGAGGAGAGTAAATTCAACAGTTTTTTAAACCAGCCCCATGGTTAGCGGCACATCTAGCTCCACCACCTTGCCTTCCTCTGCGTTTCCCACAGGTGTACATAATAAGTATTTTATAGATGTTACACATATGCTCAGGGTTATGGTAGAAAAGCTTGATCTAATGATGAGTGGATTCCCCCAATTCCACTCTGTTAAGGCGGAACTACACTACAGGCAGAGGCTCTGCCGCCGCCTCTGCCTCCGCCTCCGCGCTGGAAGCGGGGGAGTGTCTTCCAGCCTGTTGTCCCTCATGTTGTCCCGCCTTCTTAAGAAAGCGCAGCTGTGATTGGCTAAACACAAGCGTGCAACGATTGGCCGTATTGCTAAATTAATGTTAAATAAATAATAAACAACATTTGTGATCCTAAATATTCCTGAGAGAGAGGAGGGACCAATGCTTAAAACAGCAGATAAATTAGATTTGCATTTTTAGGTCAAATCTTCTTTAAAGAAAATGTCGCTCTTTAATTCAGCCACGAGCAACAGCCAGTGAATTCCCACTGGCTCCTTCTCCTGCGCTGTGGTAGTTCAGGATTCCCTCTTAAGCCCTCCTTGCAAAGCACAAGGGTTGGTTTTCGCCAGCAGAAATGGGCTGTTGAAATATTGCCGAGGGGTGCAGGGGATGCTCCCTGTGGCCTTGCCCCCGATGGCGCGCAGCCAGACATTAAAAAAACCCAAACACTATCAGTAACCTGTCGCCGAAACCTTGCTCCGAAACGAGAGTTTTCCTCCCTACCGCGGCTGTTAGCTGCGATGTATATCTCCCGGCACTAAGCACCGTCTTTCCCTGGGCTGCATTAGAATTTCTGCAGAAAACTAATAGATCAAAGCAAAGGAGAAGGAGACACCAGCAGCTGGAGGAAGGCATTGGAAACACAAAAAACACTGAGTCTCAAAGGTGACTGTTACCTCCAAGGTGATTGGTGGTCGTTCAGATTGGCATGCAGCCACCCTCTCCTACGATTGGTAGGCTGCAGTAGCTCCGCGAACCGCCCCCTAGCACTGCGTGCCCGCCCCCTGAAAAGTTGGATTTCAGCTTGAGGTACGCGTCGGCCGTGCGGAGGTCGCAGCGGCTCCGCCTGCTTCAAAAATCAGGTCAGAAGCTCCGCGACGCGTGTAATGTAGCTCCAGCTTTAGTGTTCTGTGGGTTGCCGTGCCCCACATTCCATTCTGCTCTTTTGCTAGATGACATTAGAGAATGGCCTCTCCCTCAGCTGAGAAGCTCACATGAAAGTTCTGTTCAGGATATGTTCTGAAGTTTCTTGTCAGTGCCAAGCAACATATCAGTGGTTTATCCAAATAAAATATCATTTGGTCTATTCAGCTTATAGCACAATCCTATCCAGCTCCCCCACTGATGCAGCCAGTGGAGGTGGGCAGAACGGGAGGCTTTGGAAGGGAATGTTCTGCCCTCCTCCACTGGCTGCACCAGTGTGTGTGTGTGTGTGGGGGGGCTGGATAGGATTGTGCTATTATAGTTGTGGAAATGCAAAGGTTATTTCTAGTGTTGATTGCAAATGACTGATTTGAGTCTAGACTCTGGTGATGTTAATTTCTTCCACCACAGCTAGAAAGGCCCACAAAACAAGTCCGTGAAGCGGAAGAACGTCTCAAGGCCATCCCTCAGTTTTGCTTTCCAGATGCCAAGGACTGGAACCCTGTGTCAGAATACAACAGGTAAAACCATCCTGCCAGTACTCCCAAAGGTGGACTGCATGTACTGGCAAAATTCCCATAATGTTGTGCTCTGAAGTCAGTGATGGATATAGCTGAAATGTTTCTCCAGATCTCCCTAATGTTTGCCAATACTTTGTCCTTTCCTGTCCCTTTTCATCACTGCCTGCAAATGTCCTTGGTTTAGGTTTGGAGCAGAACAGCAGTGTCATTGTTCATACCAAGAAGGAACAGTTTGAATACTAGGCATTCCTGGGCGAGTTGCCTCTGTTTATTTAATTTCTATTATATTTTTCATCCTTCAACAAGTGCTGACAACAGACAAGATGCTAGATACAGAAAATTGAGACATTTCAGTCCTCCAGGGCATTCTGTGCATTTCAAAGTCACCTTACTCCATCAAATAGATTTGAAAAGGAGTTTCCTGTACGAATTCATCAGCAAATTTGACTTTGTTCAGTTCAGACTTGTACAATTCCAATTCTGTTTCTTTCCCACTATGAGTTTTTAATGCTACGCTAGAAAAATAGTGTTGTTATCGCCATAGTGAATAAGTGACTATGATCTTATCTTGTACAGATTTGTAACAGACCTGCAGCTATCCCATAAATGTCATGACTTTTGGACCCTACTATTTACAGTGCAAACTTTCTTTCTCTATACCCTTGTAGACCTATGTCTGTTAACTGAAATGCTTCATCATGCTTCTGATGAAGTCTAACAAGGCTTATGCCATAATAAGATTGCTAGCTCCCAGCTCTACTGCACTCTCTCAGCCTGCAGAATTTGATGTTGCAGAGGCCATCTGTCCTTCTGCGCTTCCTGCTTGCTTGGTTTAGGTTGTTGTTGTTCAGTCGTTAAGTCGTGTCCGACCCTTCGTGATCCCATGAACCATATCCCGCCAGGCCTTCCTATCCTCCACTATCTTCCTGAGTTTGCTCATTTTCATGTTCGTTGCATCGGTGATGCTGTCTAACCATCTCATCCTTGGCCTTCCCCTTCTCCTTTTGCCTTCAGTCTTTCCCAGCATCAGAGTCTTCTCCAGAGAGTCCTCTCTTCGCATTAGGTGGCCAAAATATTTGAGTTTCAGCCTTAGTACCTGTCCTTCCAGGGAACAGTCAGGGTTGATTTCATTTAGGATTGACTGATTTGATCTCCTAGCAGTCCAAGGGACTCTCAGGAGTCTTCTCCAGCACCACAGTTCAAAAGCATCTATTCTTCGGCGCTCAGCCTTCCTTATGGTCCAGCTCTCGCAACCATACATTGCTACTGGGAACACCATCGCCCTGACTATACGAACTTTTGTTGGTATGGTGATATCTCTGCTTTTTATTATGCTATCTAAATTTGCCATAGCTTTCCTTCCAAGGAGTAAGCGTCTTTTAATTTCATGGCTGCTGTCTCCGTCTGCAGTGATCTTGGAACCCAAAAAAGTAAAATCTGTTACTGCTTCCATTTCTGCCCCTTCTATTTGCCAGGAATTGATGGGACCAGATGCCATGATCTTAGTTTTATTAATGTTGAGTTTCAAGCCAACTTTTTCACTCTCCTCTTTCACTCTCATCAAGAGGCTCTTTAGTTCTTCTTCACTTTCTGCCATTAGAGTGGTATCGTCTGCATATCTGAGGTTGTTGATGTTTCTCCCGGCAATCTTGATTCCGGCTTGCGATTCATTCAGCCCTGCATTTCTCATAATGTACTCTGCATATAAGTTAAATAGGCAGGGTGACAATATACAGCCTTGCCGTACTCCCTTCCCAATTTTGAACCAATCAGTTGTTCCATGGCCGGTTCGAACTGTTGCTTCTTGACCCGCATACAGGTTTCTCAGGAGACAGGTAAGGTGGTCTGGTATCCCCATCTCTTTAAGAACTTGCCACAGCTTGTTGTGATCCACACAATCAAAGGCTTTTGCGTAGTCAATGAAGCAGAAGTAGGTGTTTTTTTGGAACTCTCGTGCTTTCTCCATGATCCAGCGCATGTTGGCAATTTGATCTCTAGTTCCTCTGCCTCTTCGAAACCCAGCTTGTACATCCGGTAGTTCTCGGTCCACGTACTGCTGAAGCCTAGCTTGTAGAATTTTGAGCATAACCTTGCTAGCATGTGAAATGAGTGCAATTGTGCGATAGTTTGAACACTCTTTGGCACTGCCCTTCTTTGGAATTGGAACGTAAACTGACCTTTTCCAATCCTTTGGCCACTGCTGAGTTTTCCAAATTTGTTGGCATATTGGTTTAGGTAGCTGCAAATATTTGAATTGTAACTCCTGATACCAACATTCTGATTGGTACAGTGTTAGGAAGGCTACACTATATAATAAATCTGAACATTTAATTTTGGCTGTTAGGGTACTACTTACTTACATCATATTCCTATTGATTGGTATAATTAGAGTACTTTGTTTGAATAATGGCAAGGTAAAAGAACTAGAAGAAATTAATTAATTTCAAAAATGGCTATACAAGCCCTAGTTACTTGTTGCTTCTCGTTTTAGTAATTGCTTACGTATGGATGGAATAAGTACAAATCATTTGGTTAGTGTCAAAGCTGCACCCAGATTGTGTAATAAAACCATAAGTATTGTCTGTCTGGAAGACATCTTAAGACATGTAAAAAAACATTCATTGACTGAAAGAAAAGCAGAATGAATCTTACACCTGCTTTTAAACCCTGGGGTAATGTGGGTAGTAAAATCTGGGGTAATCTTTCTTACAGTGAGACGTTCTCTTTCATGCTGACTGGCGAAGATGGTAGCAGAAGGTTTGGTTACTGTAGAAGATTACTAGTAAGTACATTCGCTGTTCTCAAAGCACAATTATTTCAGTATGCTAAGAATGTGGCATATTATCAGAAGCGAGTGTGTCAGTTCTGTGCTACAGAGAAAAGGAAGAAGTAAGTTTATCAGTTAGGGCCTTGCGCTGCTGCCACCTCCCATCCCCATTGCCACCTCACCTCCTCTGCTGTCACAGGTTTTCTCTGTGCCAGGTGCAAGGGAGTGACAGCAGAAAACAGGTTATCTTGTTGTCTGTGTGCTCTTGGAGGCATCTGGTGGGGCCACTGTGAGATACATGGGATATTATGCATGGGATGGAGAGAGTGGATAGAGGGAAATTCTTCTCCCTCTCGCACAACACCAGAACCAGGGGACATGCACTAAAATTGAGTGGAGGGAGAGTTAGAACGGATAAAAGAAAATATTTCTTTACCCAGCGTGTAATTCATCTGTGGAACTCCTTGCCACAGGATGTGGTGATGGCACCTGGCCTAGATGCCTTTAAAAGGGGTTTGGACAGATTCATGGAGGAAAAGACCATCACAGGTTACAAGCCATAAGCAACCTCCTGGTTTTAGAAGTGGGTTTTCTCTGTGCCAGGTGCAAGGGAGTGTCAACGGGAAACAGGTTATCTTGTTGTCTTGTGCTCCCTGAGGCATCTGGTGGGGGCCACTGTGTGATACAGGAAGCTGGACTAGATGGGCTTTTGGCCTGATCCAGCAGGGCTTTTCTTATGTTCTTATACAGGAAGCTGGACTAAATGGGCCTTTGGCCTGATCCAGCAAGGCTCTTCTTATGTTCTTATGTCACTGCTTCTTGTAAACTGGCTGGGTGGGTGGAATTCTGGGAGCAGAACTTCTGTGTTCCCAGCATTCTCCCCACCTGGCTAATTTGCAAGAAGCAGCAGAGGAGGAAAGGAAACAGCAGAAGTGGCAGTGGTGGCTTCCTCTTCCTCCCGTTCCTCATGATCCTGATCCTCAGCAGTGCCAGTGGAGGCGAAGGAAGCAAGCCACAGGCCCTTCCTCCTCTTGTGTGCTCTCCAAGAGGATGGGGCAGTCGCTGGGCAGGCAACGGGCTGTGGGGTGGCGGTGGACGGGCACAGAATGCAGTGCACCTCCAACTAGTTTGCCCTCTCTCCCAGGCTATTGTTTGACGCAGCCATTTCAGTTGGCTTTGTGGATGGGCTTCTCCTGATTGCTAGTAATACTCAAAGAATCCTACAGCAGGATCTTTAAAATAAACAAATATTTGATGACTAGGTTTAACTAAGTAGAACCACAAAGATGACTTGTTCTTTTTCTGTTGTTTTTGTCCTTGTAACTCCCGAGACATTTTAATGCTATTACTGATGTTTTGACTTTGTAACATTATTTTCTGAAACAGGGTTTAAAAAAAAAATCTTGTCTTGATTTTCTTTATTCAAAGTTTTGTGATTAAAGCCGGCCAAAAGCACTTCCAGGGATGATTACATGTTTTTTGTACACCTATCCTGTGTTTCTTTTGCGTATGTTCATACTTCATTTCTTCAGTACAAAACAGAATTACGGTGGAATGTATCCAACTGAACTATAAGAAACAATCCAAAAGTCCACATTCTATAAGGCAGGAATAGTCAACAAGGCTCCGTCAGAAAGCCACATGTGCTTCAGGCAACGAGAATTGTGCATCTCGGCTGATTCCAAGAAATGAGCCGGAGGCCCCCCCCCTTGCTAGAGAGGTGCTGTACTCAGTGTTGTCAGCTCGGCAGAGGAGGAGCTAGGGTCCGGTGCACCCGGTGCCCATGAAATTTTTGCGCCACCCCCTTGAGTCCTGACAAACTCATTATGTATAATATTAACTATGATAATAATTAATAATAATCCCAAAACATTCACAGAAATGTAACATTCCATCCCCCCAGACCCTTACAGTACACACCCTAATAAAAATGGGTCCCCCTATGGGGGAGAAAGGTGGGATATAAATTAAATAGTAAATAATTTATTATTATTAAATGGCACCCCCTGTGGCAAACCCCTCCCCCCAGAGACCTGGCACCCGGGGCCCAGAGAGGCTGGGTTGAATGCAGCAGCGAGCATGGCACAGCTCTGTTGCCACACTACTGAATCCCTCCATCGGTTCCTGAAGCACACATACAACCAGGAGTTTGTCCCCACATAGCAGCTACTTACATCTGTGTTGAAGCAACCTATGCATGAGAAGCTGGTTCTGCGTATAGATTCCCCTTTGCTGAATTGGGGCTGATTGCGTTGGAGAGCCACTTTATAGGCGATTAATGCCCATGAAAGAAAAACCATGTATTTTTGATTGATGCAACATGTGGAGGAAGAGAGTTGTTACATGAATCAGGGAGCCAATACAGTGAAGCTCCACTGAAACCACTGCAAAGTGGTAGGAATAATAGTCTTTATTCATATGCCTATTGACACTCTCAAATAACTCTAGAAGGTTAATGCAGAACTTACCCATGGTGATTCTCCCTCGACAAGACCTTTTTTTTTAATCCTTAATCGTTTTATCTTTAATTATGCTTTCTATCAGTTTGCACAGAACATACGTTAAGCTGATTGGCCTGTAATTACCTAAATCCCTCATAGATTCCTTTTTAAATATCATTGTTACATTGGCTACCTCTGGCATGGGGGGCTGATTTAAAGGCAAAGTTACGTATTTTTTTTAAAAGGTCAGCATTTCCATATTTGAATTCCTATGAACACTTGGGTGGATTGTCATCTGGACCCAGTGATTGGTTAATTTTTAATTTGTCAGTATGCTCTAGAATAAACTGGGGGGGGGGGCGCGCTGGAGTGGAATTCTGCAGAGGACCAATGTTCAATCCCCTGCGGTAGTGGAGCAGTTCTGAAAAATAAAAGGCATTCTGATGAGTGTTTGGCCAGCAGTAGCAAATGGTTGTATTCCCTGAAAGGGAGCAGACACTCCCTGCTCTTGGCAGTTGCAAAAGGAAGGAATGGTTAAGCAACACCATTGATAGTGGAAACACATTTGATAATCCTGGAGTGTCCAAATGGGGAGGGTTGAGATATGAGAGGGAGATGCAGCATCAATACATTGCATTATGGGATTTCCCCTCCCCCTTGCTTACCTGTGTGAGGTGCATTGTCCTTCTTTTGTTGGGGTGGTGAAATAGAGGTTCCAGTTGGGGTGTGGAGACCTCTTAGGACAGAATACTTGCAATAAGGATTCTGAAAAGACAAGAGTTAACAAAATATCTTGCCATGCATGTTGTGCGGGATAATAGGTTATTTGCAAAGTGCTCCTTTTGTACACCAAGTGCCCTTTTATCATGGTTCCCATCACCAAAGTTTCCCTTTGAGAGATGAGAGAAGTATAGCCCCATGATACACATCTTCGCATCTGAGATGTTTTCTCCATGGCAGGGGCTTTAGTACTGGGGTTAGTGTGCTGTGATTGGCTGCAAAATTAGTCTGCATCTTACAGTGCAATCCTCAGTAAAGCTTAGAGCGGCGGAGCATATGCTCTGCCACTCTAAGCCATCGCAAACTTGCTGTAAAGCACGTTTATGCTGACTCGGATGTAAGCGGCGCTGGCGCTGAAGCCGGCACCGCTCACACCCTCGGGGGACCGACCCTGCACTGTACGACGCAGGTAGGCTCTGCGCTGCTCGGTGCAGGGGCGGGGCCTGAACTGGGAGGAGATGGGGATATTGGTGGCACGCCCATTCGCAGGCCGGTGGCACGCTCCTATGCTCGTTCCTAGGTCGATATCCTAAGAACTTAAGAACATAAGAAGAGCCCTGCTGGATCAGGCCAAAAGCCCATCTAGTCCAGCTTCCTGTGTCACACAGTGGCCCCAACAGATGCCTCAGGGATCCTATGCCTGTTCCCAGGCCGGTTCAGCCATACACGGCCTCCCCGAATGTACGCCAGGTCTAGACCTGGCGTACATCCGAGGAGGCCCATAGGGCCCCGGCCTGCTGACACCTGGGGAAGGGGACGAACGTCCCCTTCTCCCGAGATGCTCCCAGGCTGCCTGGGAACAGCCATAGGATACAGTGGCAGGTCCTTTCGGCCAGCCGCTTAAAGTTAGTCAGGATTGTGCCGTTATGCTGGGTCCTAGGAGCGGGTCACTAGGTGGTGGGGGATGTAATTTTCTGTTGTTTTTTCCCTTTCCCATTGTTCCTTATGGGGTTGCTCCTACCTAAGCCAACTCTGTTGTTGACATAGTGTTTTTCTGGCATTGGGGACAAGTCCGTTGTCTGAAGTGGGGTTAGGATATGCTGTATGTCGACTCCTCATCACTCCTTCATCCCTCCCATGTCATGCCCCGATCTCCTTCCTGTTTTGGCCTCTCCACTGGTGGAGTTCTGCTTGCATCTGAGTGACCTCTGAGTTGCATCAGTGCGGTGTTGCACTGGTGTCTGTGGTCCATCTATTGTTGGGCGGACTGCTACACTGGCAGGGCTGTCATTTCACTGGCATACATGGAGATACATTGGCATATCTTGAAGATAGGATTGGGCCTTTAGACAAATACAGACTCCACAACTATTATTATATACAGCATGTTCATGTTACATTATTACTTCCACAGTTGCCTTCACTTAATTAATAGTGCAGTCTTGTGCATGTTTACTCAAAAGTAAGTCCCACTGTGTTCAATGGGGCTTGTTCCCAGGAAACTCTGCATAGGATTGCATTGTAAGTGTTACAGTATAGTACATACTTATGACTGGCTTTAATGTCTTCTTCATACAATCCATTTAAAATTCTGGATGTTTCCCTTCTCCTTTGGGATCCTAAGGAATTGCATTCAAGTACTCCCATTTGTGGCTGAATCAAACTGCTCTAGTCTGTTAAACTTTAGTAGGACTCCCAGTATGTTGACCTCAGAAAGTAGTGGAAAATAATTCAGAGGTATGAATTCGTTCATGAAAGAACGAAACAAACAAAACCCCAGTTGCAACCATTTCTTCAGAGCTATCCCTTAGGAGTGTTTTTTGAGCCCCACAGAAACTGTTTTGTCTTTTAGGCGTCGTTGATTATAGTATGTACATAACACAAAACCTGTACATTAAAATATATTGGAAAACAGCTTCAAATGTGAGAAAAGTCTTCAGTCAACAGGATGTCTTGATAAGGGGATTGACTGAGGTGGCTGTTGAATATCCTTGAGTGTGAGGCTTCCCCTCCCCCTTTTTTATAAACAGGTTTGGAAGGTCATGTAGGTCAGCCCCCTGTCAAGGCAGAGTTGGTAGAAACGAAATAATTACAGTCAATCCAAAACCTTCCAGCTCTGGGGTGCTGCTCCTTTTTTTACCCATGTGATTTGTAATCCAAAAGGAGCCACTGCGGTTGGTACAAGGAATCACTTGCAATAAGGGCCGTGAAGTAACAGATGTTTGGGAAGTGAAGAAGATGCTCACTAAACTCAAGGACATTGTAGCCTTTAAGTATTGGCTTTTGGTTTTTGTTTTTTTTATACACAGACGCACAGGAATAATATTTCAGACGACCAGTGCCTTTGACTAAACTGTGAGCAGTTATTGTTCCTGCTATTATATATGACCCAGGAATGCAGTGTTTTTACTGGCACTCACCAAGACAGCTCTTAGCTGGTAACTGTCCAGGACGCCTGGCATGGATACAGCATTCCTGCAGATTTGACACAATGATTTTAACCCAAATCCCACATGCTAGATAGAATCACTTGATGCTTTTAGAAGGCGTTTTTATACCTAATATGGACAAAGAAGGATCCTGCGTTTTCAGAAATGTGACGTCCACTGAGCAGCAGGTCTTGATTCAGAAATAGACTCATCTGTGTTCACTTAACTGCACTGTTTCTCCATGCTTTTTACTGTAGCAGCACACGCACCTGTTGACCGTCCCAGTCATGCTTAGATGAAGCAATTAATCTGCCCTTTCCTTTGTCTTGTATGCAAACAGCTAAACAGTTTGATCACCGAGTTATTCACTGGCAGATGTTTGAAAAGGCTCACAAAACATGGATGAATCAACCAGGATTAAAAAACAGAAATTGCAAAAAAAAAAAAACACCACCACCCCTCAATTTATTTAGAAGTGGAGAAGAAGGGTCATACCTTCAGTACACAAAATTGTCATTTCAAGGCCTGGTTTTGCCCTTTGTGTGGACCACTCACTCATAGCTGCATAGCATGCAGGTGCAAATGCCAAATCATAGTGCTGTTTTACATGCATAACAAAGTGTCTTCCTAAGCTTTCGTTGTGAGAACTCCACAGTGGACTCAGACAGGCAATGAACCAGGCAATTGGAAAAGGTGCAGAAAAGAGCAACCAGAATGATTCGTGGGCTGGAGCACCTCCCTTATGAGGAAAGGCTACAGCGTCTGGGGCTTTTCAGCCTAGAAAAAAGGCGCCTGAGGGGGGACATGATTGAGACTTATAAAATTATGCATGGGATGGAGAGAGTGGATAGAGGGAAATTCTTCTCCCTCTCTCACAACACCAGAACCAGGGGACATGCACTAAAATTGAGTGGAGGGAGAGTTAGAACAGACAAAAGAAAATATTTCTTTACCCAGCGTGTAATTCATCTGTGGAACTCCTTGCCACAGGATGTGGTGATGGCATCTGGCCTAGATGCCTTTAAAAGGGGTTTGGACAGATTCATGGAGGAAAAGACCATCACAGGTTACAAGCCATAAGCAACCTCCTGGTTTTAGAAGTGGGTTTTCTCTGTGCCAGGTGCAAGGGAATGGCGACCTGACACAGGTATCTTGTTGTCTTGTGTGCTCCCTGAGGCATCTGGTGGGGCCACTGTGTGACACAGGAAGCTGGACTAGATGGGCTTTTGGCCTGATCCAGCAGGGCTCTTCTTATGTTCTTAACCTGGCATGCAGATCTTTTTGGGGAAGGTTTGTGGTGGTCATCTCAAACCCAGTCTGCTCCATAGTAGAAATTCAGCATTATTAAATCATCTTTCCCATATTTCCTTATGAGTAGTCTCAGTGGCTTTGCTTTGTGTACTGTAGCAAAAAAGAAGACGCAAACTGCAGACATTGTTAAATGCGCCTTTACTGGCTTTGACTTGGAATGAAGTGGGAGAGTGTCTCCGCTGCACAGTGATTGCCAAAGTGGATAAGCATTCCTTTAGATTCCTTCCTTAGGAAAGAATAAGATGCTTTACCCAAGAGTGACTAGTTTTGGTGCAATAAGGAAAGATTTGTGTTTAGAACTGTATCAAATGCACAGATCAATAAATGGGACAAAATTAAAATGCAATTCAGATCCATTATTTCTTCTTCTTCTTCTCATTGTTGTCAGCCAAGTGGAAAAGGTCCACGCCTGCCTGAAGTGTATTGTGTCATCAGCCGCCTGGGTTGCTTTGACTTGTTTTCAAAGGTAAGCACTCGTGTGTGTGTCTGTGTGTGTGTCTGTGTGTACGTAAAAGCACTGTTGCATGTTAGCTGCTCACCACTGAACAAATCAAGAGCAAATTTTTTGTTTCATGGATGATGATAGCATTTTAGAATTACTATACTAGATAGTTCATCTTTGTTATTGGCTTTATCAAAGAATGCTTTATTCTGTGTCTGAAGCACATCTAGATTTGAAAAAACATCTGTGTGTGTGTGTGTGCGTGCGTGCACACGCGCGCGCGCCTGCGTGCATGCGTGTGTCAATATTGGCTCTTTCTCTGCCTTTTCCTCATTGTTTTCTAAAGTCACTTTGGCTGAGCTGTAATTCTTGGCATGAGTGGCTGAAATGATGGGCCAGTATAACACTAACCCACTCTCTGCTTATTGCCAGATATAGAGAATGCTGCACAGGCTGTTTTTTCAGAGGTTGGATGTACATCCAGTGCATATCTAATCCCCATGGTCCTTGCTGCCTCTGTGTTCAACCTGCATTAGTCCCTCCAGGAAGATGATTGTGCAACCAGAGCAACAAATACTGTCTGCACACCCCAGACAATATTGCACGATTGGGGGGGGGGAGAAATTCTGAAGCATTTTTTGCAGAATAGAGGTGGTATATATATGATTTTACACAGACTCATTTTAAAACCTACCAGTCAATTCTGAAAATTGCTCACTATCGTCAGACTAGTGGGAACTGAACCACTGGATCAGCTCTGTGATTCAGGGTCTTTCGAGAAGAGAAAATGGCTGTGTAGTTTTAAATCAGGGGACATCATGCCTGATTTGTGGCCTTGGCAGAAGGTGTGATCATGCAAGCCAGGCACTGGGAGTGTTGTTTACATTAGGGCTACCCATTGACAGGAAGGCATGAAAAGAGTAATTTATTTAAATTGATCCCCCTTTCAGAGGGATTTACTATAGATATTTCCTGCTCAAGAGTTTTTACAAAAGTCATGAAATTAAATAGACAGTTATCAAGTTTATCTGAAGTAAGTCTTTAATTGAAACAAACCCCCACACCAGTAGTGTTGGGAAATGCACGGAAACAGATCTTGAAAGCAAGCTGTTTATTTTTCTTTCTGTTTGATGTCGTTATCTCGTTTGGATAACACATTATTTTGCCACAGCTTTGTGGGTGTGAAGGGAAAAGTTGAAACAGATAATAATACGCAGCCCATATATAAGGGAACTGTGCTCATGGCACTGTATTTTTGAACCCAGAAATAAATCAAGGTGAATCAGGGACATAAAACAAATACATGGCAACAGAACAGCAGGTTTAGGTTTGTTTGAAAAAGCAAGATGTCGACCAGAATACTCCCTCTTCTGCTTCCATACTTGAATCATGCATGTGCAATTCATTCTGAAGTTAGGTAGCTAAGATGAAGTAGTTGTTACATAGTCTCTGTCAGCTCAGTTCTCATTTGATATGCTATAATGTGTGCATGTAGCGGCCAGTTGTGTACCTTGGTAGAAAGGTGGTTCATTCATTCACTTCACTCTCGGTATTTCTCGGTATTGTAGTCAAATCTTAGTGCCAATTCACACAATTAAATTGTCGAGTTGAGGATGTGGGTTGAGGGAAGGTGGGGAATCAAGTTACTGCACGTCCAGAGCCCTTTGCAAGCTGGGTTGACAGTCTGTCAGAAGCATTTGCTGGACTCTGCATGGATCAATTCTATGCACATTGATAATGCAGCAGTTTGGCCATATGGAAGAATATTGCTTTCAGAAGGGCTTTTTGTATTTATGATAGTGTGAGCAATTGGAGTTCCACGAAAGGAAGAAACCTCTTGTGAGTATTTTATCATGGAGAAAGCCCTGTCCTCTTTCAGACAGGATATCAGGGTCAGGATATCACCCCCATGATGAACCTCCTCCCATGCAGTGGGTGGGATAATGCATCATCACCCTACCCCCACATCATTGCTCCGCCTCCCACATAATCAAAATTACACCTTTAAATTACAATATTATATGCACAGCCTAAATGTATGTTTGCAACCTAAACAGAGACGTCACTAGGGTTTGTGTCACTCGGTGTGAGAGCTCAGCGCATCACCCCCATGATGGGATCCCAGAGGTGAATAGGGAGAAACAAGGTTGGACTGAGCTGGGTTCTACAAAAGATGCCCATCAGGCAGGACTATGTATTTCTACAAATTACCTCTGGTCAGTGGTGTCACTAGGGTTGGTGTCACCTGGTCCGGTGTCTCATGGTGGGCTATCTCATACCCCATTAACTTTGTTTATTTTAATATGTAACAGTACAGGTCAGTCAACAAATCAGTAACCAACTCTGCTCTGGAACAATCAGTCTCATTGGTCTATTTTGAGTTAAGGAAATGTACTTTCTGTTACATAAGGCAGTTGTGTTTTCTGTTTCTGGTTATTTGGCCATAGAATACAGATAATTCAAATCGGTTTGTTTCATTGCATTCTGCTTTAAATTCCATATCGAATGATAGATAACATGGTGATATTATTCATACAGACGTTTTCACAATTTTGGCCACTAGTGATGTCAACCCCCCCCCCCAAAGATATTACCCGGTGAGGTCCGCACCCCCTAGGGACGCCACTGTTCTGAGCAGACATGTATAGGATTGGACTGTAAAGCCAGGTAAGTTTATGAAGTTTAGAACTGCCCATTTACTAGTATTTAGGCTGATGGGAGCAATATAATATTGAAGTGTACACTGCTGATATTTTACTGCTTCTCTTCTCTTTCATATTTGGCTGTAATGAATCAGATACTGGATGAAGTTGAAAGGAGGAGGGGAATATCTGCTGCCCTGGTTTATCCATTTATGAGAAGTCTGATGGAGTCTCCTTTTCCTGCACCTGGAAAGACAATTAACGTCAAGACTTTCCTGCCTGGAGCTGGAAATGAGGTAGAACTAAACTTTAAACGATAAAGTAAATCTCTAACAAACACCCACTCTCCAAAATAGAAAAAAATAGGAGGAAAGGAAAGCGACTCATATAGAGCTATCTCAGCTCTGGCTCTGCATGTTGTGTGAGGGATTGAATAATAGCAATAATATAATTTTCATTTTAAATTGTTTCACTAGGCAATTTTTGGGTCTGTCTGTCTCTGTGTGTGACTACTTTGGAAATCTTAACAGAAATTTGTTTAACAAGATATCATATACTTCAAGGCCTCTTATGATGTAGGCAGGTTTTATCATAAGGTCAGCAAGCTAGAAATCAGTCTCAGGGTGTTCTATGCCTAATTGCCTCTTGAAGTCAAGAAGCTACAAGTCATCACTGGTGGGAAGGGTGGATATTAGGAGTTACCACCAGCACATAGCAACAGTTCTTAAAGCTTTACTACTATGAAACAATCAATTTATCCTTTTGCCTGCATTTGGTCATTCAAAACACTGTCTGTGTGAGTTCTGAATCATGTGTATCATGTAATTTTATTTTTTATCATTAAAACCCAAGTGACCAAGCAGTAGATAATACCTGGATGAGTAATTTATGTGAGCCAGTTCTTTTTTTACATTGTAATGTGTGAATGGTGGAATGAGTCAACACCCACATCAGCTTCATAGTAAGTGTTGTTAAGACGGAATAGACTCTTTTTAGAGAAATATCCTGCACACACACATTCTTGTGTATGTGTATCTCTGACACTGATGATTAATGCTCATGCATGCTGCAGAAAGTAACGTGAAACTAGCCCTCAGGAAGGTGCTGCAAAAGAACATAACATAAGAACATAAGAAGAGCCCTGCTGGATCAGGCCAAAAGCCCATCTAGTCCAGCTTCCTGTATCACACAGTGGCCCCACCAGATGCCTCAGGGAGCACAAGACAACAAGATAACCTGTTTCCCGTTGACACTCCCTTGCACCTGGCATAGAGAAAACCCACATCTAAAACCAGGAGGTTGCTTTAAAAGGCAGAATTTAAAAGGCAGAATTAATTATCAATGCTCCTGAGCCATGCAGATGCTCCAAGAAATATTTCGTTGCTTTCAAAAGTCACAAATTATTCAGTCCAAGTGTAGACTGATATCAACATTAACACCAGACCATTTAGATCTTAACTTATGTTTGCTGAATGCATTTAGGTAATAGAGCTTCGGAGGCCAATGGATTCTCGGTTGGAGCACGTGGACTTTGAGTGCCTTTTCAAGTGCCTGAGTATACGACAGATCATCAGGATATTTGCTTCCCTCCTGTTGGAACGGAGAGTGATCTTCATAGCAGATAAACTCAGGTAAGCCACGCAAGGACTTCATGGACTGAAATTTCAGGTCAGTGTCATATTGTCTGGTGGTATGAAGACGTTTAGGTAGATGTCCACAAAGATTAAAAAAAGCCCTGTGCAGCCATTCATTAGGTTTGTGTAGAATGCTTCCAGGAATTGTGTGACCCATCTGAGAGGGAGAAGGAGCAAAGGAAACCACAACTTAGCTCTTACAAGTGCCACTCCATTGGCTCATTGCATAGAGCACTAGGAGGGGAAATGGGTGAAGCAGGTTTGAATCCCACTACAATGATAGCATTAAGGCCAAGCTCACCTGGTCAGTGTCAGAGATAAAGAGGGGAAGCAGGCAAGACTAGAACCCATACTTCAAACCACTTAGTCAGCTCTCCAACCACTTAGTCACAACAGCAGACAGGAGGAGGACACATTGTACAATACAGTATTTGTATTTGTCCTTCCCAAGCCTCCACCCCACCCCCGCCAACCCCAGCCGTAGGTATATGTGAGGCCCAAGAGAGTTCCATGAGGAGTTATAGCTGTGTGGGAACAGCACACCTTTCACATGCAGAATATCCCAGGATCAAAACTTGCGTGTGATCTCCCACAAGAAGAGGCTGGTAAGAGGTCTACTACACAAGAGTTCTGCTTACTAACATACCTGCTGGTGCAACTGATGAAGCACCATCAATGACTGGTCACTACCGTGGCTGTGCTGCTTACTTGAAAAAAGCAGCGCCAAACATTTTTACCATTCACTGTGTCATTCATTGCCAGCATCTGGTTGCAAAAAACCTCCGTGATCTCCTGCACAATTCATTACACACTGTCGCTACTGCAGTGAATAAAATTAAAGCCCAGCTCTCAATGATGACTGTTCCGAGAGCTCTATAGAGAATGATGATTTTGAAAGTTTGCTGCTTCCTACTGAAGTTCGTTGGCTATCAAAAGGCAGCTGTGTGAAACCTTTATAACCTTCTTTACACTGTTGTCGAGTTTTTTGAAGACACTGATACTTTGCTCAGTGATGAACTCAAAGAGACCAGGCATGACGTTGCTTATTTATCAGAACAATTTGCAAAGTTCAATGAAATGAAATTGCAGTTTTAAGTAGGCTTACCAGATTTCTGGCACCCCCAAGGGGGGCGGAAGTGACATCACGGGGCGGGGCAAGGAACCGTGATGTCACTTCCACCGGAAGTGGGCGTGTCTACCGGAAGTGGGCAGGTGATGGGGCGTGTCCAGCCAGATTTATTTATTTATTTATGATGTTTAAGCAAGAAAAAAGCTGCTTCGTGAGATCCCCCCCCCAAAAAAAGAAGGGGGAAATAAATAAATAATGAAAATAAATTGGCTGGCCTGATGGCTGCAATCATGGCAGGCAGGGGTGGGCAAACAAAAGGCGTTCCTCATCCATCTATCTTCTGCCTTCACAAGGATGGGAAACGCAGTGCTTCCCTCCTGGGAGACCCAATCCACGCCCATGCAAGGTGTTTGTGTGCCCAAAGCGACTGCTGTCATCTTCCCTTCGCCTGTCACGATGTAAACAATCCAGTTCTGCTCCTGTCGAGACTGGAACTAAATCCCCGCCAACGACGGCAGGCTCAGGCTGACACCCGCTGCCTAAGCGACCGCCCAAAAGCACCATTTCCTTGTCAGCAAGCAGAGAGAGTGTGCGGGCAACGGCAACAATCGCTGGGAACAGAAGCTGAATTCGCCGCTCGTCAGCTGGGGCGCAGGGCTGAGAATGATCACAAAACTCGCCCCAGCATGCCCTACTCTTCAGCTGACGAGCTGCGAATTCAGCTTCTGTTCGCAGCGATTGCTGCCGTCGCCTGCACACACTCTCTGCCACTGCTCGTTTCTTGCCCCTGACAGACAGCCTCGCGCACCTGCACCCAAGTAAACTCGGGCCGTTTCGGAGAGCTTCTAGCCTCGCAAGAGTACGCAGTGAGGCTGGAGGGACTTGAAAACGTCTGAGTCGGACGTTTTCAAAGTACTTCTAGCCTCGTCGCATACTCGCGCGAGGCTGGAAGAAGACGCATTAGCGCTGTGTCGGGGGAATGTCCCAGCTGGCCGGGACAATTGAGGAGACCCACCAGGTGACCGGGAGTTGGGCTCCCGAACCCGATTGTCCCAGCCAGAACTGGGACTATGGTAAGGCTAGTTTTAAGGAAATGAGATCAATCTTATTAAGGCCAAATCTGCCATCTCTACATTTATTTCATTAACTACCTGTATATTTGTGCAATATAGGCCGTAGTGAGCTATATTTCCGAGCCTGTCTGAGCTAGAAGAGAAAGATGGGATACAAGATGGTGATCTGCAAGTTTTTTTGTGACCATTTGGATATGCTGCGTGAAGATATGTCTGAGCAATTTGAGGATATTCTTTTGAAGGAAATTCCAGATTGGGTGATAAATCCATTTTCAGATATTGAGGAAGTTAGGGTAATGGAGGAAGAACTAATTGAGCTACAAAATGACATTGAGCTGAAACCAAAGTTTAAGAAATCTTAAGAGTTTTGGTTACAGAAGCAACATTCTGATCGCTATCCTGCACTATGGACAGTGGTTAAGAAACTTCTTGTTGCATTTCTACCATCATATTTGGTAGAACCTGGTTTTAGTGTAGTCATCCAATTGCTCTCCAAGCAAAGAAATCAACTCCAGATTGCTAAACATGGTGATTTAAGACTCATGCTAAGGGACTTTAAACAAGACATTGGGAAACTGGTATCACTTCATCAAGCCCATCCATCACATTAAGAATTTGCTGAACAGTGAAGTAGTTGTGGTAACTAAGATTTTTGCTAAATGACTATTAGACTTTGAAAAGCTGGTATCACTGGATCAAGTTCATCAATTTTGTTGAATAAATTAAACTAAAAAGTTTTAATTGGACTTTGAATAAATGTGCAATTAATTGTTACTGTTTTGAACTTTATTCTTATCTTCCTTGGTGGGTCATGCAAATCGCTATTCTGAATAAAGTTTGGTAGGGTACCCTGGGATGAGTCTGTGGAACTAAGGGGGCAGTGATTGAACAAATTTTGGAACCACTGCTCTAGAGGGTGATAGCTACTGCAAAAATCAGCATAAGGGATCTCAGGAATTAAGAAGAAAGGGGAGAAAGAGAAGTTCATCAACGGGAAAAATTGATCATGAGAGAATCAGGACAAGAGAGAATCAGGACTGTGCTACATGTTGAGTTTAATGATGTGACTATAAAATAGTGTATTGTAAGTACAAAATCTAAGTTATTTGGGTTGTGGTATCTGGATTGTTTGCGAGACTGATTGTGCAGCACAGTATTGTATATTATTGTTTTGTGATTATTTATTGTGGCAACCCTTACAGGGGTATCTGCTGCACTTCAAAGGCACCATTACTGGATGGGATAAGGGAAGTTCTCACATGTTTGCCAGCTATCACTGCTGGGTGGTGGCTAGCGTGCTGTGATGCTTTACCTGCACAGAGGCAATTAGGAACCTGTGCAGACTGAATGACACCTTTAGTTCATGATGTCTCTCAAGGACGTTTGAGGCCTCTGCAAAAGCACAACATTGCAGTGCTTGCACTGTGCAGACCAGTCTCTGCTTGCCACCTTATTTGCAGCCTGGGGTGGAATGCTGTACAAAATCAATATTGGTTATATGACTAGATGGGTTCACCTCTAGCTTCCTTATGACATTCTGTACTTTATGATGAAAGAGGATGCTAGTAAGAAAGCAAGACTTTTTTTAATGAATTATTTATATAGCATCTTGTTAGTTACAAATTCTATAATTCTCACCAAGCATCACAACAGAATAGATTAAATCCTTCATGAACAATGCCCAACAAGATAAATTCTTAAACATGACTCATGTCTTCTCAACATGAGGTTTATGTTGGCGTGCTTCATGGGAAAAATACATAATTGAAAGACTAAAGAGTTAGGAGTAACTCTTCACATTGTAACCATAGTTAAAACAGCTTTGTGCAAGGGGATAGTTGATAATTGGTTGATGTGATGTGTAAAGTATGCACTTCCTTCACACTTTGTGCCCCCAACTCCTGCTTTATCATCCGAACCTTGTTTGCGTTCTGCAGTTTGTCACAAAACTCGCTCTTGGCATTCAAGTCAGTGTGCAAATTAAAGCAAGACCTCTTTGGCCCACAGTGCAATCTTAGAGGTTTTTTCAAAGCCATGTACTACTAATTACAAGGGGAATTAATTTCTACAAGAATAAGCAGTTTGATGGGAGTGGTTTGACAGCAGGAAAGTAACTTAATGCTGTTCTATGATCTCTTGTGCCAGTGCAAGTGGGAGTCTTGTCACAGTGCAAATATTCTTGCACATCTTGTAGATGCAAAGTCATCATATTTCTGAGATTACATTACAATATAGTACAAGAAACGTCATGAATAAGAAATAGGCTTTCTGCTCATAGAAGGGCACCTTTGGTTCCCAACCATTTCCTTTTTTTTTTTTTAAGAATGTTCACTCTCTTAGAAACGCAAGAAGAGGGATATGTGTTCGTACCAGTCCTGAATGACTTGGATCCACCAAGTCAAACACAACCTACCAACCATGTTTTGTCATCTCACAACAGGCATGATAAACTCCTTATTGTTCTGTCTGCCTACAACTGCAAAAACTGCATGTTTGTTAAGCACTCGTGCTGCTGGAATTAGTGTTTCAGTAGCACAAGTTCTGCAGGAAAGCCGAGCCGCTACCGCAAATGGCAAGAGGTGCTTCGTGCATGGCAACAGCTCCAGAAGGCTCTGCAGGTGCTGGTATGTTGGTGGCAGGGGCAGGCAGGGGGAGGTTTGGGAGTGTTCCAAGTCGGGGAGGGGGGAGGGCAGGGGCCAGAGAGCAGGCCGGAGGGGAAGGATCCACACCAGATCCTATCTCCCATTTTCAACCTGCCCTGCCCCCTTTCTCTCCTCACACCAGCTACATAGCTGGTGTGGCTCTGTGGAGACCCATAGGCCATCAGGGGGCCTATGCAGAGATAAGTAAAATATATTTTTACTTACCTCTGGCAGGCCTCCTGATTGCCCCCCTCCCACTGTTGGATGCAGCGCACGCTCCACCAGCGTGGGTGCATCGGCGCCAATGCTGGGGGATGGAATTCGGCCGTATGTCTCTCTCAGTGGCTGTCCAGACCTTCATTATGGTACTTATTCTCTTGCAACAAAATTGAGAAGTGAAAGCCTAAAGCAACACCACCAGGAAGGTGAAATGTGGACCGTTCCAGGTGGTTGTTTTTTCTCCTGAGACATTGCATGAAAAAGTTGTTGGAGGCTTGCAATTTAGATGGCTTTAGTGTTGTGAAATGCATCAGCTTTTGTTTGGCTTTAAATCACCTTGCTGGGCTATTTCTTTCCTGTGTCTGAAACATTATCCTTTAAATGTTCCTCAGCATCTGAGTTTCCTGTAAATGCTGCCCAGTCATCTTCTGCTGTGGTTTGCTCTTAATCTGCGCATTCAGTTATTTGACTTTGAATATAAGCATTGTCCCCAAATTCATGTGTTAGCATATTCTGTAACTTGGGGACTTTTGTACTTTTCTCACGGTCACAGCTATTCACTCAGCATTTTTCAACTGGCATTTTTCTGTTATGGTTAGCAACAATGACTCATGCTTTTATTTTGATATTTTCAAAGGGAAATAATCTTGTAACAATATATGCATGGCATGCAGTTTTTCCAGTTTGAGGCAGGGGGAAAATGGGTTCCAAGCTTTCTGCCTGAATGTCCCATGGGACCAGTGTTGGAAATTAGCTGCATAGTACTTTGTCTAAGCAGAAGTTGGATTTAAACTGTCTTCTGAGCATCAACATAATTGGATTTAAATTATCTTCAGAGCATATTACCATGGTTTAAGAAGTTTATGGATTATTGATTATTTGAGTTGGGCACCCCACTAGGATTATTTATTTATTTATTTTTCACCTTTTTTTTTTTTACCGCCCTTCCTCCAAGGAGCTCAGGGTGGTGTATATATTTCCTCCCCTCCTTTTTGTCCTCACAACAACCCTGTGAGGTAGGTGGGGCTGAGAGATAGTGACTGGCCCAAGGTCACCCAGGAAGCTTCGTGGCTGAGCGGGGATTTGAACCTGGATCTTCCAGGTCTAAGTCCGACTCCCAAACCACTACACCATCCTGGCTCCTTAATAATTATGAACCTAAACACTCATCCCTAGTGGTAGTGTTTAGGTCCTGCCACCATTGATTGAAATTGATTTTGCTGCTGAAATTGAGACTACGGTATGTTACTGCTTAGAGTTCCAGCAAGTGGTGGTATCTTGTATTTTCATGTGAAAGACGGCTGAAGGCTACTTCTTCTCCAAATGAGCCTATTTGTAGAGTGCTTGTTTTTAGCTGTAGTTCAAAATGTGGTGAAGACCGAGGCCATTGACAATTATTTTGCATCTCATGGCTAAATTCAATTTAGGAAGGCCTTTGGTGGTTTGCAAAATTGCAGTTGGCTTATACCTTATACTGACCTGCTGAGATGACTAGTTAAGCTTTCAGTGTGGGATCAGATTGAAAAGGTCTGACCATGGGAGCAGTTGTAATGCCAGTATTCAGGCTGCAGCCATACCTCAGTTTATGCATACAGATTGAGCCATTAAATTGAGCCTTTTGGCTCAATTTAAATTGGGCTAGATGTCTGGCAGCCTTACCATCTGTCCCGGAAAACCCGGAACCGTTCCTGGCTCTAGTTCTAGATCAGCCTCGGGCGTTCCGGGCCCGGTGGAAGCTTCCGCCACCGCTTTGAAAAAGTTTAAAAGTGTACCTTTTTTCCTTTCAGCCATCTTGGATCTCGCAAAATCTCACAAGGTCCAAGAAAAGAAACAGGTCCTATGAGTGCATGGATGGGACGAGTGAGAGCAAGGGTTCAAAGTAGGCAAATGTCACAGAAGAAAAGGATATTCCACATCATATGCACAATGGCACCAGTGTAATTCCCTCACCATACTAGAACACTGGATCACCCAAGGAAACACTGGATCACACTGCGGCGGCGGCGGCGGCAGAATGGTGGCGGTGGGACAGGACAGGCAACTTAATTAATTGAGCAAAAATAAATACAAATTTTGGGCGCCCTTTGGGCGGCAAAAGGGCACTTTGTGCCCCCCAAAATATTTTTAAATTTTATTTTAATTAATTAATTAATTAATTAATTGTTTGGGGGGGGTGTCCCAGTTTACAGCCTGGAAAATCTGGTAAGCCTAATGCATATGTCTATGCCAAAATATAACACACGTCCCTCTGGAACTGCATTGTATCACCCACACTTAGCTAAGAATCACAATAGGGATAATCAGTCCAGGTTAATAGACTGTCAAGGTCCCCACTTAACGCTTCCCATGCTGCAAAAGGTGTTTCAACTCCCTTTACAATCTTTGTTTCCCATTCAAACAAGGAAGGTGTACAAATAATGTTTGTTTTCTTATGGATTGGGATTTTTGGAGTTGCCCAGATTCAGTCCCAATAGTAACCACAATGAGTTTCATTAAAGAGGAAGGGAAAAGTCCAGTTCTGATATAAGAGTAAATCATAATTTGTCATTACTTGCATGAGCAGCTGTGAACCTTGGACTTGTACATTTTCCCCTTCTCTCCTCCTCTGCATGTGAGGGGAGGAAGTGTGAAGAGTCAGTTCAAAATGTATAACAATCAGTGGTTTCCCATTTCATCTGAACATGGAAAACGGATTTTTTTTTAACAAAACATCGTTGCTTAACAAACTGGGACTTTGAACAAAATGAGAAATAGTGGTTTCCAACCAACTTTAAGCAGATGCTTTAAACATAGTCTTGTTACACACAAAGGAGTAGGGAAGGTGGGGTACATGCCCAAGGCTCATGCCTGCTCCTGCTTAGAACAATGAAGAATGTTTATCATTATATCTGAACTGGCCAAAGTCTCAGTTCTCATTCATGTATAGTTGTTGGTTCTCTCTCTCTCACTCACTCACACTCACCATTTTTCAGTGATACAAAACAGCAGATTTAGCCACAATATTCTCCATAGTGATCAATAGATAAGAAAAGCAGGAAGCCTATGCTTTTGTTGTCCAGAAAACTGTGCCAGGGTATCTGCTTGAATGCACAATCCACCCAAAGGAATGTTGTGGAGAACCTGCACAACGTGGTGTCTCCCTGTGCTTTCTTTTCTGCATGCGCTTTTGTACTAAAGCACCAGACTAACGGCATAGAAGGCTCCCATGCAGACGTGCTCAAAGATTAAGCACCTTAGATTTCTTCTAAGCTACCTACAAACTATCCACACCTGATTATTTGAATCTAGCTAATCTTTTTTCTTGTCACACCAAAACCAAAGGAAACAACAAGAAGTCTTGTGGCACTTTAGAAACTAACAGATTTATTGTGGCACAAGTTTTTGTGGATTGAAGCCCATCAGTGGACTCTGTTCCATGAAGATTTATGCTACAATAAATGTGCTCATCTGTAAGGTGCCACCAAACTCTTTGACTGCAATCCTGTACACAATTAGCTGGGAGTAAGTCTCATTGAAGTCAGTGGAACTTACTACAGTACTTAGTAAACATGCATAAGATCGCACTGCTTGTTGTTTTTTGCTGCAACACGCGAATGCAGATGGCCCTCTGGAAATCAAAACCAAAGAAGGTTGTTGTGCATGTGTAACTGCCTTTGACTGCATTACAATCCAATTGTCTCCTGGTGACCCAGGCCACTGGAAGGTCTGTAAAGCAAAACTAGTGACATGGCTGACAGCAGAAAGCTCCTCAAAGCGTGGGAACAACTGCAGATGAGAGAGGATGCTGGTGCTGATTGACGTCACAGCCCTGCCTTCAAGGGGGAGGGCAAGTGACAAAAGGGCATTCTATAGAAAGCAAGGAGTATGCTCTCGATGCCAGAGGAATGTTTGTGTTCCTGCTTTTAGATTAATGTGGTTCTCATTTTAGCTTCTTTTGCTTACTGAGTTGATCAGTTACATTGGAAACTTCCACAGTCATTAAAAGTGAGTTAAAGAATTAAGCCCCAGAGCCTGAAGCATGATGCCCTGCATTTTCTTTTCCTGAATCATATCATTGTTTTGTGTGTGTTGAAAAAAAATCACATATGCTCTATTCAGCAAGATAAGAGCTGAAGCCAACACATCACATGCTGGATAGCTGTATCAGAAGGAAAATGTTTGATAAGAAGCTTGCATTAACCCTTGTCATGAAAGGTCATGGTCAAAGCCTGTTGCCTTGACCCCAAGGCCCTTTGTGCTGTTGAAATTATTTTCAGGAGTGAGGCCACAGATCTATTCTTCTGCTCAAGCTGATGGGAACATTCCTTTTCATGTTTGTACTGGAGTTCCTATACCTATAAGGGATTGCTGGAATAGAACACATACAAATGCACACTTTAAAAAGCAGAATATTTTCATAAATGTTTTCCAACATATATTTATTTCAGTAGATGTCCCACCGTATCCACAAGATGCAAGGCAGGTGGCAACATTTAATATGCACCCAGTAGAAGGAAATGATAGAGCTGAGGAGCAGCCACCAAGGATCTTTCTTTATGTACTCGTTATACTGACTTTGTGGATATGTGATATGCTTAAGAGAGTCTTGCTCTAACAGCCTAATCCTATGCCGGTTAACTTGGAAATCAGTCTCACTATGTTCAGTGGGGTTTATTCCCAGGTAATTGAGCATACGATTGCAGCCTAAGTGTTGCCCTTACAGAGATACAAGATGGAGGGGAGGAAGTGGTCTTGGGTATGCTGGACTTAAACTGTACAAAAGGGAGCCGTCACATCTCTTAAAATGTGTCATTTCCCCCCATGTTTCCAGGTTAATTTAAAATATAACTGTTGAAGTTGCTAGAGTTTGTGTTGGACCTTGCACAGGATGTTGTTAGGGTACAGTACTTCCAGGAATCAATTTTCCTAGCAATGGTAGCTATCCTACCTTCTCCCTCCCTGTGATGATTGAGTTCCCCTTGCTCCCTTCTCCTATGGCCAGTTTCCCTAAAGGAAAGCCTCAGCATAAGGTTCAGGAGGAGAGAGGCTTCCCTGAAATCAGCACAGTGACAGACATACCACATGGCCGAGCAGACAAGTGGTTTATGGATTACTTGTCTTGAACAATAGCCCTAGCCAGAGCCCACATGCTGGGATTGGCATGCACCAGCCCCTAGGGCATCCAAGCCCACCTAACCAGGTCAGAAGGCAGATACAGATGCCCAGGTGGTCATAAACCATCTGGTTGGGCAAACCCATGACATAATTGAACCTAGGGTAGGTTTCTTAAGGTCAAGCCCAAAAATGCCTGGGGGTGTTCTGATCTGTCTCTCTCAGGGTGAATCAGTGCATGACCAATTCCCCCTTCTTTACTGAGGATCAGAGAGATATAATGTTGTCTGGAAAGCTAAGGCTCTGAGTAAGTACAGATAGGGACCAGTAAGCTAAGACACTAGGGAATTATTTTGCTTTTAAGTTTGCCTGCAATCCTCTGCTTGTATCTTTGGCTAAGATTCTCACTTGGGCACTTTTTCCACCCAAGCAATTTTCCAAGCCTACTTGTTTTATTCTTTCCTCTTTGTATTATCTCACACACATGCACACACCCCTTGTATTTTTAATAAGCTCTTTTAGTG
Source organism: Plestiodon gilberti rubricaudatus (assembly GCA_026170595.1). Taxonomy (NCBI): domain Eukaryota; kingdom Metazoa; phylum Chordata; class Lepidosauria; order Squamata; family Scincidae; genus Plestiodon; species Plestiodon gilberti. The sequence goes on along the minus strand of JANXHW010000001.1, from coordinate 230,138,952 downwards.
TTTTAACTCTTTACCTGCCTGTGGTTGGTTGAACTTAGTCAGAACCTTGCTCAGTCCTCCCCAGCCCTTCACCACATGATTTTGAATAAGTTTGGGGAAAACTTGTCCACCTAACTGAGAGGAAGAATTCTTTCTGAGGCCTGCCCCCCCCCTCTCTCTGACATACAGAAGTGCCTTAAGAGTACTGTGGCAATAAAGACCTTCCAACCTGACTCACAGAATTTTCACTTCTTCTAGAACCCAGTTCCAATGGTTATTGCTAAGCAAATAGAATATGGGTAGGCTTACCAGATTTCTGGCACCCCCAAGGGGGGCGGGAGTGACATCACAAGAAGGCGGGTCAAAAACTGTGATGTCACTTCTGCCGGAAGTGGGCGTGTCCACCGGAAGTGGGCGTGTCCACTGTAAAATAAATACAGTATTTTACCTTTTTCCCCGTGCCTCTGAGCACGTGCAGATTGCCACCGCTGTTTTTGTCCCAGCCAGCCAGGTGCATTGTAATGGCCAGTGCTGGCCGTCACAACCCAGCCAGCTGGCTGGGACGAAAACAGCAGTGGCACTCTGCACGTGCTCAGAGGCACGGGGAAAAAGGTAAAATACTGTATTTTATTTTCTGAGACTTTTATTTTATTTGTGTATTTTAGTTTATTTGTGTATTTTATTTTATGTGCTATTTGTGTATTTTAGTTTATTTTATGTTTATTTATTTTATGTTTTATGTTTATTTAGTTTATTTTATATTTTAGTTTATTTTATGCTGCCACTTCGTCGTCCCCCTGTCCGTCCCCCCCCCCAAACTGTCTCTTTTACTGCCCCGGCCCTGGCCTGCCGGCTGCATTGCGGTGGGCCGGAGCTCTTCCGAGACTGTGCTGCAGCTGCAGCGCGTCTCTGTCTCTTGATCTCTGTAGTCTCGCGCACCTGCGCGAGACTGGAATCGCTCGGAAGATGTCCGAGTGAACTCGGACAAATTCGGAGACATTCCAGCCTCGCACGCATGCGCGCGAGGCTGGAACGTCTCGGAAGATGTCTGAGTGAACTCGGACAAATTCGGAGGCATTCCAGCCTCACACGCATGCGCATGAGGTTGGAATGTCTCCGAATTTGTCCGAGTTCACTCAGACATCTTCCGAGCGATTCCAGTCTCGCGCAGGCGTGCGAGACTACAGAGATCAAGAGACAGAGACGCGCTGCAGCACAGTCTCGGAAGAGCTCCGGCCCGCCGCAATGCAGCCGGCGGGCCGGGCCGGGACAAAGACACAGTTCGGGGGGGACGAAGGGGCGATACCGGGACTTTCCTGGTCAAAAACGGGACTCTGGTAAGCCTAAATATGGGCCAAATGAGATGTGACACTGGAAGATCTGTGACTGGATCTTTTGCAGGTTGTTTTTTTTTTTTAAGGTAAATGCAGCCATGGGCAGGAGGCATCTGGATCAGAGTTGCAGTGCTGGACAGTAGTGTAGCTGAGGGGGATATGCTAAGTGGCGCAAGACATTGTAACTCACTGCATAAGTGGCCCTTCCCGCTCACCGTCGGAGACATTCTGGGCAGTGATTGCAATGCGCAGGAGACTCCATTTGGTTCGGTGAGCACCTGCGTGTTGCCGTCGCTGCCTGGAATGGCTCCGATGGTGAGTGGGAGGAGCCACTTACACGGTCAGTTGCAGCGTCTTGCGCCACTTAGCGAGTGCCCCCCCCCTCTAGCTACGCTACTGGTGCTGGAGGAAGGATTTTGTTTCCTGATCTGAACTCCATCCTTTTAGAAACTTTTATTTATCTGACAGGGGAAAACATAAACATATGGTACAACGACTCTCTGCAGAGGATTTCAGTTGGCAAAATGATAGAGAGGTAGAAGGTTGAGCCCCCCCCCACACACCATCTCAGCCCTGATCGAAATGACCCATACAGTAGGCTGATGCGGCTTGCATCAGCAGTGGATGGTGGGGAGTAAGGGGGTGAAGGGCAGCAGATTCAGGGTTCCCTTCTCCCTGTCTGCTGCCACCTATCTCTAGCCCGCCTAGGACATGAACCACATTACTCCACTTCCTGCTGGCTAAAAGCGAGCAGAAAGCAGATCACCTACTTCCTTACCATGCTCTGTTGCGCGATTTTCCCAAACCTGGAAGTGCAGGACTTCCAAGTTTTTATGTAAAGGGACCATGCAAATGAAGGAGTCCCGCACTTTCTGGTGTGCAAAAGCCACGCAATGGAGAGTGGTAAGGGGCTTTTTCAGCACACCGCAGCAGAGGTGACAGCAGTGGAACTGGGGCAGCATGGCATTGGACAGCATCCCCAGTCATGCCATCCCTGCCTGTGGCCGTCCTTTAAAAAAAATGGAGGAGTTCCAATAAAAAATGGCTAAAGATCACCTCTAGGTTATATCTTTTCAGAACTTGTTTGCTTAAAGAGATTGCAAGAAGTTTTCACACGTAGGTTTCATGCCATCTAGGGTCTTAAAAAGGCCTTGCATATCAATAAGTTAACCATTAACCCAACATTTTCATGTTGTAAATGCTCCAAAGTGAATGGGTATTCATAACTTTTTGGCACCAAAATTGGGCCTGAACAAATTCGAGCTATAGAAGAAAGTGAGTGCAGTCATATGAATCTGGGTAAAATTCCAAAGTTTTGTCTGTTCAAGCTTGGGAAGAAAACAACTCCCAAGCATCACAGGTTAAGGTTGCACAGCTCTTAAAATAAAACCCCTTTCTTTCTTTTTCTAACCTGAAAGTCAGTTGGGGAAAGGAGCCACGTTATGTAGCTTTCCAGAAGAATGTGCCTGTATTGAGAAAGCACTTTAGTTAATGGTACTGTGTCAGCAGGGAATTTCCCAAGAATGGTACAGAAGCATTGCTGGGGATGAATGTTTCTGAATACGTGGAAGTCTCTGAAGTGCCTTTCATCCTAAACTGCTCTCTACCAGTGAAGGACAGTATAATGATACTGCATCCTACAGATTGAGGAACTTGAGAACAAGCACTCAGAAAGAAATTGCAGTTGGGCAAGTTCAAGGGCAACAAGGGCATTGGTCCTCCCGTTCCCAGGCTGCTGTGCTGCTCAAGCTATACTGTGTTCTTCCATGGCTTATGAATGGTGTGAACAATGTAGGCAGAGGCATATGTGGGTGTAAGAGGTGGCTCAGTGATTAGGGAAATAAAGAAAGCTGCCACACAATTTCAGAAGGAAAGCAGCCTAGAGGCTACTCAACATTAACAGTAGTATTGCCATTATTTTTCCTGCTTTGCAGCATTGATGTACCTTTTAACACTTCCAAGATAGGCAGAAATTGAACAAGCACAGTTTTCCCCATGGATACATCTTCAGTCTGGGGAAGGCTGCCTCTGTTGAACATCTACCTATCAGGCAGGTAGTATAAAGCAGGGGTTCTCAACCTTTGGAGGGCCAGGTACCCACTATCACGGTACAATTTTCTGAAGTACCCCCTGCTAATTAATTACTAATTAATTGGATTAATCAATTAATTAATTAGCTAATTAATCATTAAATAAAAAAGTACTAAAACAGTTCTAAATGTGAAAAAATGTCTTACTTAACTGTGTTGTGTGTGTGTGTGAGAGAGAGAGAGAGAGACAGACAGACAGACAGACAGACGGGGGATTGCATTTAAGTTCTAATTAACAAGTAATTAACTACTGATTGATGCTGATAAGGGGCAGGCTGTGGCGTACCCCCTGCCGTTGGTCCGCGTACCCCTAGGAGTACTCGTACCACAGGTTGAGAACCTCTGGTATAAAGTATAGGTGGTCCTGCCAGGAAGGGGGGGGGGAAGGAGCAAACCTTCCTGTCTGTGTCCTTAGAGGTGACTCTTCCCATTTTACTGGTTAAATGACTTGGTTTTATGAGGACATGCCACTTCTGCAGCACATGCAGCTCAGCGTGGGAGAAGTGTGTGAGCCCCCCCCCCAAGTTACACTGGAAGCATGGCTTGTGCTTCTTGTCCCCCACTTATGATGAGTACCATGGTAAGTCCTCTAAATATGATCCTTTGGGATAGGGGGATGTGGGGCTGTCTCTCTTCTCTGAGTTTCATTTAAGAAATATGTGGAAAGGTTGTTCTCCCCCCCCCCAAGTGTATAAACTAATGTCACTTCCTTTCTCTTCAGCACCCTTTCCAGTTGTTCTCATGCTGTGGTGGCTCTGCTGTACCCCTTCTCCTGGCAACACACCTTCATACCTGTTCTTCCTTCTTCCATGATTGACATTGTTTGCTGCCCTACTCCGTTCCTGGTTGGATTGCTCTCCAGCTCACTGCCCAAACTAAAGGAGCTACCTGTAGAAGAGGTAAAACTATAACCAGAAGTTCACAATGGATGGAATTAACAGGAGAGAAACCTCCAATAAAATCACCCGATCTTTGTACCTAAATGTTTGGTACATGGGAAAGAATACCAGTGCCATCTTTGTGCTGGAAGCATTCCTTCACTTTCCTGAACAAACTATAATGGGTGTAACATTGAGGTGCTGAATTTAGGAAAAGGGAGAGATGTTAAATTAGGTAAAGACCTCAAGTGAAACTCCTTTTACTTCAAGAAGCCTATCTTCTTACTTGCTTTAGCTGCAAATACAATCTCCTAATTAGGTGAATGCATTTATAAGCTTGTCACTTTTTCCACTAGTAAAGCCTGCAGCCGTAATATTGATCATTTTAAAAGAGGTAATGCAGTGAGATTGGCAGTGAGAAGTAAAATGTTATGGCTCACACATCCAGACATTTTCTTTCCAGTGCATTTTTGCAGTATTTTACTAATTATCATGCAAATCAAAATGGCATTACAACATTGAGAAATAGTAGGATTTCTGAATATACTCCATCTACTCTAGGAGATTGCATTGGCATTGTGTTGCATAGGGAACAACGTGATGAAAATGCTCTTGCCAGACCTCTCTTCCGCTAACCACATTCTTGAATTTTCATTCCCTTTTTATATACTTTCATCTACCATGGATGAATGCGGGAACTGATTTCCTGTGTCTAAAAGGGGAAATGGAAACAGCTGACAAGTGAATAGAGTGTGGGTGGTTGCAATTGGCCTGGAAAAACCAGGATTAATCACAACCGCACACCTGATGGTGCTGTCATTCTACTTTAAAGTGTCATGAAAGAAGGGGAAGAGGTTTCTTGAATAGAGCTGATGTGGGGCCACTGTTGTGATGATGTGCGTCAAGGAACATTTTGTATGTTTCCACTGTCTTGCTGTCAAATTTCGTATGATATTGTTATTTATGAATTTCTTTACATAATCTAGGGCAGTTTCATTCATTATCAGAGAGGCATGGGAGCTACTTCTGTGTGTCTGGATATTTAACTGCTTGCATAATATCTGTAGGAGAAACCACAAGGGTCAGCTCAATGACAGTTCAGGGGTTCTCCAAGTGGTGGGTCGCATTTTTCCCACCACTTTTCCCAGAAGTGGCCGATTAAGGGGAGTGGCCATCCCAAACGTCAGCGGCGGCACTCTAGGATCATGCCCGCCACCAACATAGAAATGCTTTTTTCAATGTATTTGGTTGTCCTGCCAGCTCCCTGAAGCGTCGGGGGGGGGGGGGCTGCTGCCGCCTCTGCAGGTCTCCCCAAGGCTCTAAACAGCAGCAATTGCATTGAGAAGCCCACTTCCAGTTTTCAGCAAAAACCGGAAGTGGGCTTTTCAACATGATTGCCGCTGTTTAGAGCCTTGGGGAGGCCTGCAGAGGTAGCAGCAGCCCCCCCCCCCCCCGACGCTTCAGGGAGCTGGCAGGACAACCAGGTACATTGAAAAAAGCGTTTTTGGGTCGGGGTGGATGCAATCCTGAAGTGCTGCCTCCGACATTGCCCTGCTCCCACAAAGACTTACAGGGGAGTAAACTCCCCTGTAGGACTTTGAGAAACTCTGACATAGTTCATTCGCACACCTGTTCCACCCTGCTTTTAGGGTTGAGAAGAAGAGTCATGTCATTTGCCTGATCCCTATTGTTGCTGCCTACTGATGCTCCTGAAGCGGCATGGCATCCGGACACTTGGAAACTGCTCCAGTGCTCAAACGTTGTTGTTGTTGTTATTTTGAGATGACCAATAAGGAATGATAGGGCGTTGTAACAATGCCACCTTTCTTGACTGTCCTGGGTCATTTATAGGACAATGCATTCTCTGGGGAACTGTAGACTCCATTAACCAGAGATAATCCTGGCATTGTTTACAAAAATACTTTCCTTGAATAAGCCAAAGATCCAATCTATCTGCTGGCTGTGCCATGTTTCTGTAGGCATTTACTCTGATGCAAAGACATTGGCATGGAACTTACTGTCAAGTAAGCATGCTTGGAACCCCAGGTTTAACTGTTCACTTTTATGCTTTAAAGAGCCCTATTCTGTTTAGTTTCCATAGAAGTAACAGTGGAGGGTGACACACACTCTCTCTCTCTTTCTAGCTGGGTTTCTGCTCTGTGCAGCCCTACCACAGACCAATCTCAAGCCAAAAAATTAACATTATAAGTTCAGTTGTATTGAGACCTTTCTTCTCTATAAGGTCAAAAAGCACCAAAATGTCTTCAGGCACCATGATAAAACTTTTGTGTTAATTTTCTAGGCTTTGATGGTGAACCTAGGATCTGATCGTTTCATCAGACAGGTACTGTGTGGCTTTTGATTTGTGAATTGAAATATGCAAGCTTCCCTAGCCCATTACCAATACAAACAGAGATTTAGGGCTCAGCTGAGAAGTCCTTATTGACGTTATCCCTCCAACTAAGAATTAGAAAATCCTAGATTTTTTCTCTCTCTCGTATATAAACAGTATTCCATGCAGAAGTGTGGGATATTGACGAGATTCAGTGCAACTGAAATAGTCTTCGCACTGCCATGGATCAGATGCCTTGTGCTGCAATGTGCACCCATGTTGAGCTGCGCAACAGTCATGGACAGGCCTGGCACAAAATTGCCCTGTGTTCCATTGTTCCTGTTTAAACATCCTGTTGCACAGCCATTCTTTTCCAGCCGAAACCACAGGATGTTGTGCTGGCTGCTAACATGAAAATGCTTTAAAGACGATTTAATAAATTCATGGAGGTTGAATCTCTCAGTGGCTACTAGCCATTGCAGCTTGGAATGTTCAGAGACTGGGTAATTCTGTTTGCCAAAAGTGGGGGACAAATGATAGGTGATTGTTATTGCCTTCTTGCCAGGCAAGAAGTTTCCTTAAAAATCTGGCTGCTGTCTGTTGAGTCCAGCCCAGCATGGCAAACCTTATGTTCTTATGCCAACAGGACAAAGGAGAGAAAGCCATTGCTTGCTACTTCAGTTGCATTTTTACCCTAATCTGGGTCTGATCCACATCACCAATGTGGGCATTAATTCCTCATCCCAGAGAGACAGATATGGATTGCTTGACCCTGTGCCGGTGTCAGGCTGCAGTGCACGTCAGTTTGACACGGGTAGTGCACAAACCTCTAAAAATGCCTGGCATGCTTTTTGATTTTAGATATTGTAAAGTGGGCATCTCTGGACTCATTGCAGGCAGCTTCCACTTAATAGCCTCAGGGCTGCTACGTATGAGTGAATTTCATCACAGGGTCAACATTCAGTCCCTTGAGAGATTTGCGCTTGCCTTGGAGAAGACCTCTGGCTCCTAAGGGTCTCAAACATAATCCTTTGCATTTTTCACACAGCCATCCCCTTTAAAAGCTCCTGCCTCACCTCCCTCCCTTTTCTGAAAAGGAAGCAACATGATGCAACTCCTTCCATTCTTCCTGCGTCTGGATGTTGTCACAGAGACAGAGGGGCTTGCAGTGGATGAGAGGGTTGGGATAGACTCCCCCTGGAGTGCTCAGCACTTATGAGCCCTCCCTGCTTTTTCTGCCTTTTCACGTTGTTCTGAACTGGCATTTATGATGGTGGGATTTCCTGGACATGGAAATGGTGACTGACTCTTGTCCCTGCATATGGCTGGAAAAAGGACTGACTGTGGTTAATGCCCAGCAACAACAAAAGTTAAAATATTCTTTCCTGTGCTTATTATGTTTGATTTCAGCTCTCACTAAAATCACCCTAAAATTACATTGAGCAATATAAAATATTGACCTACTACATAGGCATTCATTAACAAATACATTTCCAGATTTGTTTGTAAATTCTAAACACTGAAAAACCTTTGACTGGAAATAAGCATGAAAGAGAGAAGGAAGTCTTAGCATTATTTCCCCCCCCCCCCCTTTCAGATGGATGATGAAGACACGCTTCTGCCTAGGAAACTGCAAGCAGCTCTGGAGCAGGCTCTAGAGAGGAAGAATGATTTAATAAACCAGGATTCAGACAGTGAGTCAGATGAAGGTAAGAGAGTCTGGGAACAAGCTCTGTATACAGCAGAGTCTTGGTGGGATGGACAATAACGATGTTCTTGGAAACTAGAGAGGAAAACAAGAACATTGTATATAAACTGATCAGCTCACTGCAAAAAGCATATTTGTCGTTCAAAAGGCACTTTACCACAGCATACTGTTCTTGGGAGTATTTAGTGATGACACACTGTTTTTCAAAACACTATCACACATTACTAATCACTTGATTGAATCTGAATTCTAGGCCAGCTATTCTGGAGGGGCCTCTCATGACTATTTGTTTGGCTCACTTCTGCTGTTTGTGAGAATTTAATTACAAGCTTGAATGCCATACTGTTCCCAAAGGAAGAAAGACAGGAACCACAAATAGTTCAAAGAAGTATGTCGTGGATCGGAACCATTGTAGCTTCCTTCTGAAAATATCTGATGCATCTGTCCAAACCTATCCAGCTTCACATTTTTAGAGGCCCCGTGAAAAGGCTTTAAAACTTTTTTAATATTTGTTTTAAGGCACGGAATGGCTGCATCCTATGGACTTTCATGTACAATGTGTTGGGTTCAGAACCTGGTATCTCCAGTAAAAAGATCTTGGATAGCAGAGCTGGGAACGATCTATGCCCAAGATCTTGGCAAAGTGCTACCATTGAGAGTTAGACTATAGGAGGCTAAGAGGCCAAACCTATTGTCGTCCCCCAATATAGCGGCAGAGTCGTCGCTCCGGTAGGGGCGGTACCGTAAGTTGCGCCCGGTCCTAGTCCCGTTTACCAAGCTGGCAGGAGGCGGCCCTGCCCCCTCGCCGACGGAGCCATTCCCGTGCGGAGAAAGCAACGGGCAGGGAGTCTCTTACCTGCTGCTTTCTCTGCACGGAATGGCTCCGATGGCGAGGGGGCGGGGCCGCCTCATGCCAGCTTGGTAAACGGGACTAAGACTGGGCGCAACTTACGGTACCGCCCCTACCGGAGCAACGCCTCTGTACAGTGGCGCCAAGATGGCTACCACTGCATCCTTCCCTTACCTGGGGGCAAGCCTCCACAGTGTGAGGGGTCTACTTGGACCCCCCCCCCCAAATAGCTGGTACCGTGGAATTGGGTCTGGGAAGAGGGCTAGAATTCGGTGGCTGCTGTCAAACCTGCCCTCTTCCCCGACCTGATCCACCCTTCTCCACACCTGTCGATGCCCCAATTCTGCCCTCCTCAGCCCCTCCCACCTCCCCCGCCACCTTACCTCTGTTGTTGCTGATGTCTGGTTCCTCTGGAGCACGTGAGAAGGCTCCAGCCCTCCCACTGGTGCTCCAGCAATGCACGGCTTCATGCGCTGCCGGAGCGCCTTTTACAGCAGTCAACCAGTGCCAGTGGAAGAGCCGTGCTGATGATGGCCAGAGAAGGTAGGATTGGGCTATAAATGAATTATAAGATGACTTAATAAAACCGTCACCCTAATAATGAGAGCATTGCTTACCGGGGATTACAAGTAGTATGGACTACAAGGGAAAACATGCAACGATTTCTAGGAGTCAGAAGAACAGAGATTCACATCAAATGATGGGGAGACTTCTACTAATTTTGTTTCCTTTTTCTTGCAGAGTGTAATACCCTGAATGGATTAGTATCTGAAGTTTTCATCCGTTTCTTCGTGGAAACCATTGGACACTATTCTCTTTTTCTAACACAAAATGAAAAGGCTGAGCGAGTCTTCCAGCGGGAGGCTTTTCGCAAATCTGTAGCTTCAAAGAGCATCCGTCGTTTCCTAGAGGTTTTTATGGAATCTCAGATGTTTGCTGGGTTTATCCAAGACAGAGAACTGAGAAAATGCAGGGCAAAAGGTAAGGCCTGGCAACTGCACAATAACCGTTTTGATTAATTAATTCAACTCAGTATATTATTAGTGGTGTAGAACAATGTTTGTTACATGATGTTTGCAGCTCTATACTCACTATGTGGTGTTTGGAAAGCCACTGTCTGCCTCAGCTTCCCCATCTGCAATATGGAGGTAATAATATTGACCTACCTTACAAGTCTTAGGGCTTACACAAAGCACTATAGGGTCATTCCGTGTCAAATCAACCAATAAAAAATACATTTTGGAACTTGATGTCACGGATTTTGCTCATTTTCGGTACATTTGTAACTTACCATGAGATGTTTAAAAATTATTTTTTTCAGATTTTTTTGTCCATCCGTTTTTGAGATATTGAATGTTCAAAATTGCCAAAAAAGGCCAAAATCCACTTGTCACCATACATTCAAACACCAGTTACAGGATAACGATGAACGCTACAGACATAGGACAGGTGTCGTTTTAAGGCTTATGAATAGGGCTTTCATTTGATATACAACATGAGAAAATTGTAAATTTTCAAGAAATTCAAAAATATTCAAATAATATTAATTTTGAAATTTTGAAAAATCGAACTTTTTTAAAATTTTCAAAAAAATCACACTTAAAGGTATATGTCTATATAGATGATTTAGATGAGGAAAAATGTCACTGTGCTGATTCAGAAATTATTCAGCAACTAAAGGAAAATTTTAAAACTACGAACAGAAGTAAAAAGCTCATGATTTTGATAGTTTTACCAAAAAGCTGATCCTGTAAAAGAATAGAAAGTGAATTCATGCTCTATAAATCTCTCTCTATAAGTCCTGTTATAAATTTTTGGACTCATTTCAGTTTACCACATGATTTTATCAATGTAAACTGTAGAAAAATGGACTTGAGGGGTTTAATTCCTGGTCACTGCCAACAAGAAAATTTAATTTTTGTATGATACCATTGAGATACCATCTTGAAATTTTGACTGATTGACTACAAGACATATACCTTTAAGTGTGATTTTTTTGAAAATTTTAAAAAAGTTTGATTTTTCAAAATTTCAAAATTAATATTATTTGAATATTTTTGAATTTCTTGAAAATTTATAATTTTGTCATGTTGTATATCAAATGAAAGCCCTATTCATAAGCTTTAAAACGACACCTGTCCTATGTCTGTAGCGTTCATCGTTATCCTGTAACTGGCGTTTGAATGTATGGTGACAAGTGGATTTTGGCCTTTTTTGGCAATTTTGAACATTCAATATCTCAAAAACGGATGGACAAAAAAATCTGAAAAAAATAATTTTTAAACATCTCATGGTAAGCTACAAATGTACTGAAAATGAACAAAATCCATGACGTCAAGGATTTTTCATTGGTTGATTTGACACGGAATGACCCTATATAAAATTAAGCATTATTCCTAATTTTAGTTGGCCTTTATCTACCTGAAATAATGAGTCTTCCTTTTCCAAAATGTTCTTTGCTGGGGTTGTGCTGGAAAATATGATCACCAGATCTAAAAGTATCTAGAAAAGGCTAATATCACATATTATTCTGTACTCTCCAGTGTTTGACTAAGGACATTCATTTAAAATTGTACAACAGTTTGTGTGTCAGCGAGCAAGACAACTGAGCTCATCAAAAAGCAGATAAGCTCCAATATTAGTGAAATATTTAATATACACATATGTAAATTAAACACAGTGGGAAACCAGGAACTATACCACCGTAAAAGGTACAGTTTGAAGTATGTGGTATTTATCAGTGTTTCAGGACAGAAGGTTTGCTTACTGTTTGGACTTGGTATACTTCATATGCTGGGAAGAAATGAGCAACCTGTAAAAAGCAACTACCAGAAAAACAGATGTCAGTTAACACACCTTCTGGACTGCACAGCAATGCCACCTACTGGGGCTCTGGAGCAACTGGTTCAGCTTTGCCTAGGAAGAAATATACTGTAATACAGTGGTTCCCAAACTGGGAGGCACAGCTCCCAGGGGAGCTGCAGAGTGCCATGGAATCCTCTCAGAATACAGTGCAGTACCAATCGGCAGGCATCAACATAATGTAATGGGGAGCTACAGCCAATGGTCGCCAATGGTCAAGGGAGCCGCAGGTTGAAAACGTTTGGGAAAAACGGCTGTAATAGAAAGCTTTGGAAAGATGGAGAAGGGAAGGGGTTGTACCCTCCTGCCCCCAGTCCAATTCATCTGCTCCATACATGGACAAAGGAAAAATAAAAGAGAGAATTCTGCATACCCTGCCCAGATGTCTTACTAGCATCCCATAATGACTACATAATGACCCATAATGATTATATCCCAGGTATGACTACCTTCTAGAATAAGGTCGTAAGGTCATAACTGAAGTCCTGTAGAGTTCTTGGTAGCAACCAAAGATGTCATGCAATGCGTGCTTGAAACTAGAGCAGGGGTGGGGAACCTATTTGCGATGGAGGGCCATTTTCCCATGGGCCGTGTGCCCCTCTATCGCAAATGGGTCCCCCGGCGCGCGCGCGGCGGGGGGGCGCACACACACACACCGCCCCCCATGCTCTCCTTACACCCTCCCCATGCTCTCCTTACATTTTTCAGGCGGCGGTGACCGCCGGCCCCGCACGCGCTGCTTGCGCGACTCCTTTTGAACCCGGCTGTTTCTGCACATGCGCAGAAACAGCCGGGTTCCAAAGGAGTCGCGCGAGGTGAGCGCGCGCTCTCCCCTCAGCGCGACTCCTTTCGAATCCGGCTGCTTCTGCACATGCGCAGAAACAGCCGGATTCGAAAGGAGTCGCGCCGAGGTGAGCGCGCGCGGGGCTGGCGGAGCCTCCGGTCTGCTCGCGCGGGCCGGACCTGATTGACTCGGGTCCGGTCTCGCGCGGGCCAGACCGGATCGCTCCGGTGTCCGGATCCGGCCCGGGGGCCGCCGGTTCCCCACCCCTGAACTAGAGCTTCGAGTCATGTCTGGATCATTATCTTCTACTATAGAAGACATCTACATATGGACATATTTTTGGACACTTGGAAGCCTTTTTAGAAATTTATGCCTGGATTGCTTGTTAATATATTTTCAGTAGATTGCTTATTGTTAAGCTTTGTAATTTGTTGTATGTATTATATGCACTTTGTGTATTTTTCACTTTTTTCCATTTTCTTTTGGTTTGGTTTCGTTTTCTTATTTTCTATTCACAAATAAGGATGATGGGAAAAGGGGGGAAATTTCCATTATCCTGCATATCCAATTAGCCAAGCTGAAAAATTCTGACAATTATTCTGTGTCAAATGTTTGACTTTTACAACATGGTTTCCCTCCCCCTCGAAATTCTTCGCTGTATCTTGTATCAGCTGCATGAGTTCTTCATTTGTTATTTCCTCTCTGTGAAGCCAAAAACGTTATCCCTCCTCAACACCATTATCAACATGAAAACCTCGTCAAAGCCTGCTTGCTTTGCAAGCTGCACAGTCCTTCAGAGAATCTGCAAGCACATCCTGGAAACCACCAAATTCATAAGTCATTCATAGCAGATTTTTCCAAATTCCATTGCAGCGTTGTTGAGTGACTTTCTTTCAAGCAATATCAATAATGTACTCTCAATAGCCATTTTAATGCTGCAGTTCTTCCACAAGTTATTGATCGTTGCATTCTCATCATTATCCAACCCTGTTACAATGCACTGCATCACTTGCTGCATATAATAGGCCTTGAAAGCAGTGATAACACCTTGATCCATGAGTTGGAGGATGGATGCGGTATTAGGAGGCCAAAAAAAACCCAAAACCTTGTTTCATGCTAGGCGGAGTAGTTTCATACTACTTCAGTAGTTCTACGATGACCAGGTTCATTATCTAAAACTGAAATGGCCTTGTTATCAAGGTAATTCTTGGCACAATATTCAGGATGAGTGGAGAGAAGTATTCTGTGATGTAATGTAGGAACATTTCCATGGTTACCCAGGCCTTCTTGTTCCAATACCAAAGGACAGGTAATTTGGTTTTCAGAATGCCTTTGAGTGCTCAAGGGTTTTGTGAATGGTACACCAGCAGCCCAATCCTAACTAACTTGCTGTACACTGATGCAGCAAAGCCAGTGTAGGCAGTGCTGCATCCTGCACAGAAATGAGGAGGTGGTAGGTCTCCTCGGGGCAGGGGAACTTTGTTCCCTTACCCCAGGTAAAGCCCCAGCCTCCTCAGTGAGTCTCCTTGGATCTGGGCAATGACGCTGGAAAGTTGGTTAGGATTGGGTTGTGAGTCTAGTTTGAGGATTATGCTGAATTCTGCAAGAGACTGTTATCCTGTTGTCTGAATGTACACTATTACACTAAAGAAAACAAAATGTGTCCTGAAGGGAGGAAAGGCCTGGTGCCTGGGATGATTGAAAGCATGAAGCTCTATGAAGAGCAGGAGTTTGCCAAGGCTTTTGAAATACCCTTCTGAAAGCAATATTGAAAAAAGAGCTGAAAATCTGGCTGTGACACACACACAAAAGCACTCAAACTCAATGCTTCATTCTTTTGGGAAAAGAAAGACCAATGATTTCTCTTTTCACCCACCTCCCACAGGTCTCTTTGAACAAAGGGTTGAACAGTATTTGGAAGAGCTTCCAGACACTGAACAAAGTGGAGTAAATAAGTTTCTACGAGGTCTTGGTAAGGAAATTGAATAGAGGTTTTGAAATATTTAAGCTGTTGAGTCTAGTCCTGTGTGCATCTTGAGAAACTGCTTAGAAAGTCCTATTCTGATGTGGCACAGTCTCTCTCTGGGGGCTCTTTCAGTGTAGCATCTGGAATGTATACAAGAGAAGAATGTATTTGTTAACAAGTAATGGAAAGAACTATCTCTCCAAGAAAGCCTTGAACAATTTCATAGTGTTGGGTACATATTTTGCTTCGTAATTAAGTCCCTAAAAGAAGTGATTATTCTTTAGAGAGGCTTTCACAATCTGATGAAATTCCCATAATTTGTATCTCATCATGGTGCTGCCACAGAACCGTACGATATGTCACCGTCACCTGTGGTCTGCTAATACTCCAGATCCAGGTGATCGGTTCCCTCATAGTACTCTGCCTTGGTACTATGAGCTACAACTGCCAACCATTGCAGATGTTACCACCCAGCTCCTTCTGTGGACCAGTAGCGATACTGGATTCAGTCACATCCACTTTTCCCCAGTATTCACTATTAAGATGACTCAAAGGAAAATCAATTACTTTATTACTCCAATGTGGTTACATGGTTAGGATATGTAACAAACAGATACAAAACACAGGATAAAAACAACAACACATTCAGATCCAACCATCCTCCTAATCTCTTCCCTTCCTTCCAACTGCCCCTTTTCCCTTATATGGTCCTAACTGCTGTTAACCTCCTCACTCATGCCCCTTTCCTTATATGGGCATAGCTTTCCTGTGACACCCCTTTCCTTATATGGGCATAGCTTTCCTGTGACACGATATCCTTTTCCCTGGGTAGTTCCTTGACTCCCAAGAATACAGATTTCACTTTACAACTTGAAATATTTGCCCTGTCATTCTCTGCTTGGTTTGCAACTTACTGTTAGAATTTCAGACCATGGTATTTTTCAATTTGCTGGTTACTTGTGTAGCCTTCTTTTTTTCTAAAGCTTGGAATAGGTGCTAACATTTCCTTATGTTATTTATACACAAGAAACCTGCAAGGTACATCCTATTACTAGTATTTTGTAGATGTGGAATCTCATTCCTAGAAGTTGGATATATCGACATATTTAACGCATTGAGTACCAGCAGATCCACTGAAGAGTATTAGTATGACTGTATACTAATGATAGGTTTTCAGAGGCTTGGAGGCAGTGTGTACCACAGTACACACACCTTTGCTCAAACCAGTTTTGAAGGTTAAGGTATTTCCAGCTGTACCTTGGAGAGGCTAAAACTAGTTCTCAGAAGCAAGACCAGCACTGCTGTAATAGGCATGTGAATGTTTTGGTGTGACTGTCACGGTTACTTGCTGGATACTTCCCATCCTGAGTAAAACACATCCTTCAATTCCTCTCCCATTCCATAAGCTAGAGTAGCTATTTAAAAAAAAAATTTAAGCACGTGCAAGGCCGCCCACTTATTCATTTAAGAAATGTTTGTTCTGCCCTTCCATTCTTGCAAGTGCCACCACCAACAACAATTGGCTCACATCAACAACAATTATTATTATATTATTTGATTTATATCCTGCTCTATCCCATGATATCCAAGCTTACAATATTTTTCTATGTGGTTTTCTTCTCCTCTCTCATCCAAAGCAGTTGGTTTTTCTCTGGGAGGAGGAGCACAGTCTAGCTTTAAAACAGGGGTGGGGAACCTCCGGCCCGCAGGCCTGATACGGACCGCGGGACAATCCGGCCCGGCCCGCACGGGACCGGACCGGAGGCTCCGCCGCCGCTTTCCCGCGCCTCCTTGGTTTAAAAGTGGCCCTTCGCACAGCGCCGCTGAAGCCGAGATTGCCCTCTCGGCAATCTCAGCTTCAGCGGCGCTGTGCGCAGGTCCAGGAAGGCCGCTTTCCAGGAAAGCAGTGGGTGGGAGGGAGGGCGAGCGAGCGGTGGGTGGGTGGGTGGTAAATTCACGTGTGTGTGTGTGTGTGTGTCAAATTTCCCTATGGGAAAATGGCCCCCCACTGCAAATAGGTTCCCCACCCCTGCTTTAAAAGCATCACAGGTGCAGGAAGTGATGGTGGATTCTGCCTCACTGGCTCGCCATCTCCTCCTCCTCCGAGGCAGTGTGCACTCATGTAGCACTTTAGACAGAAAACAAAGGTGAGGCTCTCTCCCTTAGCAATGCCCTATCATTGCAAGAACATTGCCCTGTTAAGTTTCCTTGAAGAGTGAAATAGAGAGGATCATGACTTCTGCTCTAGTCTGTCTAGTCAAGTTCACCATACTTTTATTCTCTCCCCACTTCTGGGGGTGAGACATTTCAAGGGCAGAATTCTTAGGTTTACAGTCCAATCCTAACCAACTTTCCAGCGCTGATGGAACTGCAGTGCAGCTCCAAGGTAAAGGAATAAACGTTCCCTTACCTTGAGGATACCTCTGAGACTTTCCCGCCACCACAGAATGCAATGTGTGCCCCTAAAGTGGGTTAGGATTGGCCTTTCCTTTGGAGGATGGAGCACTGATGAGTTAGGGCATATCTGTAATCTTTGGTTTATTTACCAATATGCCAGCAGAGCACTTCTGTGAGGCAGCAGAACCACTACATGCCCAATACCAGTTTGCTAGGGAGATACCCTATGACAACTCTGACTTTCTTTCACACCCATTGTTTTCCTCTCACACTCATTCATGCATTATCTTTTAAGCATTCATCTCAGACTTCCCCCCCTCCCCCGTAGGTGAATTCCCATTCAGGAAACATCCACAGCTTTTAAAGTGTAAAAAAAAAAGGTGTCTAAAATCCCAAATGCCCATCCAGTCACTACAGGAACAACCACAGTGTTAACTATAAACCTAAGGAATCAAGACAGGGCAAACCAATACCAATATGGTTGGTGTACTTGTAAGGGGCATGGGGAGGCAGCTATAGTTTTGATGTGGGGCAAAGATCAAACTTTTCCACCCATGGAAAGAAGCTTCTTTTCACTCTTTCTCCCCCCCCCCCCCACATTCTACATGTGTTCTGTTATTAAGCTGTCAGTTCAGGATGAGGAATACTGCCACAGTACCAGTTGTATCTGATGCTTCACATCATTACTGTATACAGCCTGTGTATCTTTCATATGCTGCTGCCCTGCTATATACAACTTGAAGAGTGAATTTTATTAAGTGTTTTAGCTTGAAACTAAATCTGAAAGAGGAAATGAGAGAGTGGCATTGCACTTAACCAGATGTGCACAGACTGAGATCCTCAGGTTAGGGTGTCTGTATGGATTTTATTTATTTATTTAGAAGCTTTATACCCTTCTACCCTCCTGGGAACTCAAGGTAGCTTATGTAATAAAAGACAAGATTAAAAAATCAGTACAATAAAAGCAGCCATAAAAAGGGAAGCAAACTTCTGGGTAATTAACATACCGATTGCATTGTGTGTGCAGTCTCTTTAAAAAATACATTTCTGGTAGCTTTAAATGTATGTTAATGATCGCAATACTGGAAAAATATAGAAATAACTACGATTGAAGAATGGTGGATAAAAGTTTTGGACTTTGCAAAAATGGATACACTTACAACTCTATTGAAAGAGAAGTCAGTAGATTATTTCGTGAATAATTGGAAACTTCATTGATTTTCTGCATTTGAGAGTGAATAATGAATTAATGATATTGGGATTTGATGAATAGAGTTAATGAGAATAGATTAAATTAGGGGAAGAGGGAAAAATTTAATTGTTAATTGCGGTTGGAGATATATTATGTTTATTTGGTGATTATGTTTGGGTAGCATGAGCTATATGTTAGTAAGATTTACTGCTTCACTATTTGCTGTACTTTTTGAAACATTTTTATATTATATAATCACAATAAATATATATGTTAAAAAAATTAATGTATGTTAATGATGATGAGTTCCATTTTGTTGTTGTAGGAAATAAAATGAAGTTCCTTCACAAGAAGACTTAATTCCTTTCTACTGAGACATGGATCCAAAGACTATTTATGACACTGGGCACAGCACATCACTTGCAACTTTTCCAGTTCTGGTGCGGGAGGGGGTGAAATTAGCTGGTCACAAGTTTAAGTGACTGCAAATGCTATTTGACTGTGTGCCAGCAAAAAAAGAAAAAAATATTATATGTATTTGGATAGATATTTGTAAATAATGTGCTGTAAGCATCCTTAACAAGTTTTTCTTTTGGGGGTCATGAGCATGGACAACTGTGGTAATATTTGTATATTCCTGAAAATAACAGGTGCTTCTTTGTTTTAGTACGAATTGTGAGTTATGCTTGGTGCGAACTGAATAGCTAATGATGTGCAGCTGACTGTCTCAGCAGAACCACTGACTTCAAGGGATGTTTGTGAGAGCAATGTGGAAGTGAATGGACTCCAGTGTGGGAATTGGGGTGGGGTGGGGTCTTTGAAAGAGGACTGATTTTTATATGACAGAGTTTATATTTTTCTCTAGTTTTACTTCTAATTCAATTTTTTCCAGTGGACAGAATAACAAGTTACTCTGTAATAAGGTACTTGATTCACAATCCCAGATTATCTGCTTTCTTTAAGTGATGGTCAGTAAATTGTAATACATTCTGCACTATGATTGCTAAACATGGAGAAATCTCTGGCCTTTGGACACACAGGCTGCAATGATTAGGTATAGTCCATTCTTTCCTAATGTATGTACGATTTCTAATAAATTGTGTAAATACTTGTGTCAGACGTCCATGTTCATTAATCCTCCTCCGATGCCTCAGCCTGTATCTCAGAAAATGCAAAAGCAGCAAATGCATATTGCATGGATGTGTGTAAAACTGTAGCAGGTGCCTGTTGCCTAGTACCCATAACATTACTTGCCTTGCCTGTGATAATGTACTCCCCATCCTCCCTCACACAAGACCTAAACAGTTTTGAAATAGTTTAGAAGTTTCTAAAAGAAAAGACTGATAAACTGCTTAATTGGCTGTTAAAAATTTGAGCTGCACGGCTATCGGCTTTCCACCAGCAATACCCTGCCAATTCATGATACCTTTGCTTTTTTTTAATTACATTTTTCACCCTCTCTGACAATAGCATAATCAAGATTTTCTGGACTTTGCTTTTTAAGGGTAGATAAGGCTTTTTCCCAGTGATGTAGACTTGAGTCGAACTCAAATCGCGTCAACTACTTGACTTGGACTTGACTCAGTGATTGTAAAAGACTTGAAAGACTCGACTCGAGACTTGGAGCCTTTTACGACAAATCCAGTTTTATTCAGGTTTAAACCCACTTTCCCCATTAAATAGATAAGGACTCTCAACTCGCAACCAAAGACTTGGGGGCAAAGACTTGGGACTTGGACCCAGAGAAGAGACTTTGGACTTGACTCGAGAGTTGGAGTCAGAGACTTGATCCACATCCCTGCTCCCCCCCCCCAGCAATGCTTTCCCCTCTCAGTTATATGGTTTGTAGAGTGATTCAGCTATGAAAGCAGCATCTGGACCAGGGACCACTGTAGCAGTAAGGGAGAAGTCACACCAGTTGCATTACAGATGTGGGAGCAAACCTGGCTACAGCCTAACAGCTACCGGCGCGTCTTTTGGCCCTAAGAACTAAAGAACATTGAAGGAGAGGCCAGTTGGGAGCTAACTTAGGGTGAAGGGAGTGAGACTGGTAACAGAGGGGAATACTTCTAAGCTGAGCAAAAGCCTGCAGAAGAAAGCCTGCTGCCCGTAGGCAGGGTCCAGGCATAGCATGAACAAGGCTGTGATACACTGACTGCGGCACAGTGCAAAGCAGCACGTCATGAGACGTTTTCCATATTTTTCTCTTACATGGCAACGCGCGTCATGTTGTGGAGTCCCATGAGAGGAGATGGAAAAATTGAACTTCGGCCAATCAGAAGCTGAGTTCTGTGCAGTGGGGCGGGATGCGTAGGGAAGTGAACAACCAATCATAGCTGAGTCAGACAATCAAGAATCGAATCCAGTGTTTTAGTCTGAGAAAATGGCCAAGATTCAAAATTGTGACTGGAACTCAGACATACAGTTCGTCCTGGAGGTGCAGAAAGTACCGTGTTTGTATGACATGCAGAAATGGAATGCAAATCTTCCAGTGCCCTCCAATTATTCTCTTGTAAATCTCCCCAACCCTACAAAAAGCAAATAGTTGCTTTGGGGAAAAAATAGCCATGGTGGGGTGGGGTTTCTGCAGGAAAACAGCAGACAGGGAAAGAGTTGTTACACATTGCCCCGTGTGGCGCTCCTCCCATTCGCAAGCGACCAATCCTGAAATACTTTGCTGTGCGGACAGCAGCTGAAGTGTAGACAGGAATTGTTGCGGTGCGACAGCTACTCTCACTTCGCATCATGAAGCAGCATCACACGGGCAGTGTGTCACAGCCTTGAAGCCTGATCTACACCAACTCCAGTTGTGTTGCATTTGGAGGCTTGTGAGTGTAGGGGACAGGACGCCCCGCCCCCAAACGCTGCCCTGGGCTCCACCAGTTTCTTCAATGCGCTTGCAGTATTTTTGTCTGAGGGGTGGGATGCGGAGCAAACAACCAATCAGGGACCAGATTTTAGGAATTCTCCATCCAATTCACTTGTGATATCTGCCTTTCCTTTAAATGATTTTTAAACTTCCCAGCACCCACCAGACCTTGCCAAAAAGAAACGCCACTGCGAAGAGAGAGAGTGAGTGTTTTCGCGGTGGCAGCTCTCCTGACGGGTGTCGTTTTGGCGCAATGTGAATTTGTCTCGAGTCATTCTGGAGGGGGACTCAAGAAGCCAAAAGCAGAGTGGTGGGCTGGTTGTGGGTGTGTGGAGTACAGTGCCAGCAGCGGGTCAAAGTGTGGCGAGCCGCGAGCTCTGGCTGCTAAAATCTCTCTCTTTTGCAAAACTGTTCTAGAGACCAGAGACCTGCCCTTCTTTGCATCTCAACTGCGCTCTCTCCACCGCTCCTCCTCCACATGAAAGCGACCAATCAATGGAGACCAGCTAATATCCAATCAGGGGGGACCCGCAAGCCATAGCTGTGATCTGGTGTGGCTGGGTCGAGTCTGGTCGAGTGCTGGCACATCTGCTGGTCTTGAAGCGTGCTGGCAAGAGTCGCACCCAGCCAGGTGTAGTGTGGCTCCGCCTTTCACTTCGCACTTGGCTTCGGCCTAGAGCGGACCAGAGCCGCTCCCAAGGGTGCACTGCATCTGTCCAATGGGCTTTTGGAACTTCCGGTCAACGACGCGACAGAAGCAGGAACCCCGTTGGGCAGCTGCAGTGCACTCTTGGGAGCGGCTCGGGTCCGCTCTAGGCCGAAGCCAGTGTTGATTTCGGGACGATGGTAAGCCTAATCTTGCCCTCCCTATAAAAATGGCCACTGCCGAAGGACATTTCTAGTAACTTCCACAGCAGATCTTCTGCGCCGCACCCCCGGCAGGCAGATGAAGCATTAAGCCGGACCTACACTGCACGAGTTCCGACACGCTTGTGTCTGGAGGCGTGCGAACGTAGGTACTTGGACACCCGCCTCCAAGCGCTGCCCTAGTCTACACCAGTGTCTTCCTGCAAATAGTCCCTCCAGTTGTCCCGCCTTCTTAAGAAAGTGCAGCAGTGCGCTCCGATTGGCCGAAAGCTTGCAGCCTCCCTGTGAGAGCGGATGTTTTGAGAGACGAGAGAAGACAGAGAGGAGCAGAAAGGAGAGAAACGAACAAAGCAATTTGTGCTGGGAAGAGATTTGTGCCTTTTCGGAGGAGGGAAAGAAAGAGAAATGGATGACGTGTTATCCATAAATAACTATAATAAATATAGTTATTTCTATATTTTTTTTGGGGGGGGGGCTCATGCCCAGGTCAAATACATGGGAGTTTAAGACACCCTCTACCCTGGAAGGTGTTCTGTGGTCTGGAAGTGTGTTTGGACAAGTTGCAGATTTTTTTGGCGGGGAATTTGAAAACCACTTTGTCCATGCACAGAGGTCATTTAGTATTCCACATCTCTTTCTGTAAATAAGGGGGCATGACTTGAGCCAGGGAAAGCCGCACCTGTAGAATTATAACGGTGCCCAAGATGTCCCGAACCTTTCTCTTGACCCATCCCAGGACAGCAATTATTTATTTCTGTATTTATATACCGCCTTTCTTATCCTCAGATTTATTTATTTATTTATTTATTTATAGAATTTTTACCCCGCCTTTCTCCCACCAGGGCAACCAAGGCGGCTTACAACAAAAATATTAAAATACATGAATACATTTAAAATCGAGAATTAAAAACAATTAAAACAAACAGCCCCAGTGGGTCAGATTGCTCTTCAGATGTTATTCAAGGCAGTTTACATTTATGATATAAGACAGCAGCCAAAACACCCGTTCCCCATCTGCAGGGTATGCTGATGGTGGATTTGATGGGAGGCCCCTCACCAGGGTGTCTCCTGCTTGGTCAATATCTCCCTGACCATTGGTGCAGTCAATATTTCCCAGCAACAGGAAGTGTTTTGAGGTGCTGTCTTTGTGGAGTATAGTCATGGATTATTTTCTCTCCATTACTACTGCTGTGTGCTATCCTTACTACTGCTATCCTTACAATGGACACTCTGTCATTCCAAGTTGCAATTCTTGAGAGGAGAAGGAGGGTGACAGTGGCCATCCTAATAGATTATATGCCTCAGAGAAGACGCCGGAGATGGTGGGTCAGGCCCATTAACCAACGGAGGTCTGAACATGGCATCTTCAGTCACCTCATCCAGGAGATGAGACTGGACGACGTCGAGAGCCACTACACTTACTTCAGAATGAGCAAGGAGCTCTTTGACAAGATACTGACATTGGTAGGGCCACGCCTGCAGCGGCAGATGACAAATTACCGCAAGCCACTTAGCCCTGCAATAACATTGCGGTTTTTGGCCACTGGAGAGATTTACTCCAGTCTATCCTTGTCATTCCGGTGCGGAAAATCTATGGTTGGAATGGTTGTTCCAGAGACAGCAAACGCACTCTGGGATGTTCTTTGGCCGACCCACATGCCCGTTCCAAAATGGGAGACGTGGAACCGTGTCTGTTTGCAGGCTATGTTTGAAAGTTCATCTGCATCATTCTGGGTCAATTCCAAGGATGCCTGAGATTCCATTTCTAGAACATAACATAAGAACATAAGAAGAGCCCTGCTGGATCAGGCCAAAAGCCCATCTAGTCCAGCTTCCTGTATCACACAGTGGCCCCACCAGATGTCTCAGGGAGCACAAGACAACAAGGTAACCTGTTTCTGTTTCTGTTAGTTTCTGTTCTACATTTCTGTTTGGGAAGGGAACTCTGGATAGTTTCCTGAGGTCCTGCAGTCGCAGAAAGGCACACAGCATTAAATAAATCATACTGTTATGATAACGGGCAGGAGAAACTGTAGTTGAGGCGGCTATATTCACAGTGACTGTTGATATCTAATCTTCCCATTAGTATGTGTAACCTCTTAAAAGGCACAGATCGATTTCCCAGTAGAAGCATACTATTTCAATTCAATACACTCCTGGCGAGTCCGCTTGTCTTCTGTTTTGATAGGGCACAGGCATCAAACGCACGCCATCTCACTGAGAAGTTCTCAAGGCTGATTCACACCAGCCCTTTCCGTGCGCGTTTTGGCTTCTTTTCGTGCGTTTTTCATGCTTGCGTCTGACGCAGCATGAGCTTACGATGCAGCCAGGAGAGATGGTTTCGTTTTAAGGCTGATTCACACTAGCCCTTTCCGTGCACGTTTTGGCTTAACGTTTGGTCTTTTCGTGCGTTTTTCATGCTTGCGTCTGACGCAGCATGAGCTTACGACGCAGCCAGGAGAGATGGTTTCGTTTATCTTTTTGATGCGCTCGCGTTTAAGCTAGCGGTGCTAGGCAGCCCACCAATCAGAGAGGTGCATTTCTCTTCACCAAATCACAGCTGCGCTTTCTTCAAGAAGGCGGGCAAACGTTCAGAGAACTGCTAGACGCACATACAGACGCTAGAGCAGGGCATGCGCGCCGGAAAAGGCTAGTGTGAATCAGCCTTTATCTTTTTGCTGCGCTCGCGTTTAAGCTAGCGTTTATGCTCCCGGTGCTAGGCAGCTCACCAATCAGAGAAGCGCATTTCTCTTCACCAAATCACAGCTGCGCTTTCTTCAAGAAGGCGGGCAAACGTTCAGAGAACTGCTAGACGCACGTACAGACACTAGAGTAGAGCAAACGTGCACGGAAGGGCTAGTGTGAATCAGACTCCGGGATCCCCTTTTCATTTTCTGGCCAAGACGCTAAGTACTCACTGCTCCTGCTAATTACTCCATTTCAACTTTTTTTCTGTCTAGCAAACCAGTTGATCTAAACAGGGAGCAAAAAGGTTCCTTTAAAAGTCTGCCGGTTTGGATTGAAAAAAGGCCGCAGCACGCGCCCCTTTGTTTGCACCCCTTATTTATAAACAAAGCAAATTAAACACATAAACCAACGTTTACATTTAATGCCCCCAAAAAACAAGGGGGCAGAAAGCGCTCCTTTCAACCAGCAATATAGAACTCTTCTCGCGTAATCAGACCGACACAGTCCCACGCTGCCCTCCTTCACGATATTTTCCCCTCTGACTTCCGCTACGCATGCTTCCTTCCAACGTGAGCGAGTCTAACCAGAGTCGGAAGTGGCGAAGAGGTTGATTCTCCTCCTTCTCCAGCCTTCTTTATCGAGATATCGCGAGAGGAACGCCTTGTTCCTTTACAGGCCTGAAATCTCGCGAGAGGGGCCTTTCTCTCTCTTTCTTTCGGATCCGGGCAAGATGGTAGGTGGTAATGTAGCGTGGTGGGTCTCGGATGCTTTTCTGTTTCCCGCGACGAGGCGGGGCTGTGCGGCTTTTCTCTTCAGCTTGTTGAGGAGTTACCCGGCTTCCAGCTCTACCTTCTCGGTCTGGGTGGGTGAGACGGTTTTGAGTCTCCACCGAGACGGGAAGCTGGAGGGTGGCCAAGGAATCCTCCTGCCCAGCCCGTCGCATGAAGCTCTCCGTAACTGTCGAATTAAGAACAAAAGGGGTGGTGGTGGTGGCGGCGGCGGCGGCGGCGACGGCGGCGGCAAATCCTCTGTGCTGAGAGACGGCTCCTTTTTGCATTGGGTTGACTGCATCTGCCAGAGCGATGCCAATATCTGCCTGTAGCCTGCCTTGGAGGTAAGTTGCCAGCCCGGCGTTCTCTTACTGGAGAGCACGTGGCCTGCGGAAGCGCTCCTCCCGATTACACCGCGTATTGGGGGCTTTTGCGTTGAAAAACTGGTTTGTGTAAAATGATTAAGAACGAACCACAAAACAGAAGGGTGTCTTTTGTGCAACTGTGGTATTGTTGTATCACTTTACCACTTTCCCATGTTACACAAGAACAGCAGATGCAGTGGTAGTACCCGTAATAGTAATGTACTTCAAAATATGGCATTGTAGTGCGAAATTGTTAATTGGCAATTTTGTTTTAAAACATATCAACAAATTAAAATATAATCTGGAAGTGGTAATTCAGCATGTCAGTCAAAACAGTATAAACTCAGTATTGCAGATTAATTGCAATAAGATTAAATTGTTCACTAATTATGACTAATGAAGGTCTTGTAATAAACAAAAGCAAACTTGACAGCAAAATATACACCCCAAAATTAAATTTGCAATAACAGCAGTGCCTGGTCCTAGTCCTCTGTTCATTGCTGCACAGGGTGACTGGGTGGAAAGTGGTTCTGAGTACACCTCTAGGAAATGACTGGGGATATTCCAGGTTATCCTACCTCCAGAGAGCATGAATAAGTTTCTGAAACCTTTCTTGCCCATAATGGTGGCAGCTTGGCAGGCCAGTGCCACCGTTAGAAAATCATCATGCTCTTACGTGAGTGTGTTTGTATCCTAAAATGTTGCTTGTATGAATATGTGGTTTGGAACAGTGTGGTGATACTCTTGTGCGACTTATTGCACAGGCTCGGAATGACTTATGTGTATATTAATTTAAAGCGGAGATGAGCTGACTTCAGTCTTGCATGCACTAGAATCTTTGTAGGCTACCTGTTTTTTAGACAACACAGGAGTTCATCCTCATGGCATCTTAAGTATAACTAATGTGAAGTGATCCTGAGTCTGCATTTATTTATTATATTTATATCCTGTCATTCTTATGGAATTCAAAGTGGCATGCATAGGGCTTCCCATTAAACATGGACTAGAGACCTTCATCTGTTTAGCTTCAGCTATGTCATGTACCCTCCCTCAAACCATATCCTGACTCATGTTTTCTGAAAAGCATAAGATACGTTACTGGATTAGATGGTTTGTCATTTATTGCAAGGGCACTAGGTAGCCCACTGGAAATTGGCCAGCGGTTCATTTTTGGACCATGATCTCCCTTCTACCCACATACAAAAATCAGTGGAACTATTAGAATATAAAGCATTTTAAAAAGACACAAAATATCCCACACCGTGCTTGCTGAAGGTTGTATGTTTTATTTATTTTAAAAAATTATATCCCGCCTTTTCCTATGCCGAAAGGCAAATGCCCAAGGCGACTGTTGTGAGCCTGATTGGTGAACCTGCAGAAAAAAATTAAGGAAAACCAAGGGGGCAGGGAAGTTCTGCTTCAAACATCTCTTGACTTTTTAGAACTTCTGCTTTTGAAGTAGTGTGACTTGATGATCCTGTTACACCGAGCTTTATCAGTTAGATATAGTTTTTCCTTATTTCTTTTCTTCATGCAAGTCTTGTCTTTTAAGCCTTCTAGATTGAGGAAGACCAGGAAACTGAGGGGCCATGTCAGCCATGGTCATGGTCGTATTGGTAAGTGCAGAGGACTGCCTGTTCATAAAGCTATTTCATGATTTGTGCTGGTTTATAGTATTTATAAATCTTCTGCTTTTGTTAGTGGTAAGCTAAAGTAACTAAAAGGATGGGCCTTGTTAGCTGTACTGTACATGTAAACATCCAAGTTCATTTTGAGGATTATCATGCTGCATGTTGATTTTAATCATGGCTGATACAAGGATAATGACTGCCTGGCATGACAGGGCAGGTGGAGCTAAAATTATAAATAAATGGTATTGTTTTGAGTAACTTTTCTAAAATGAATTGCAGTTTTTAATCTTGATGTCTATCTTAGGAAAACACAGGAAACATCCTGGAGGCCGTGGTAATGCTGGGGGTATGCACCACCACAGAATTAACTTTGACAAATAGTAAGCAGTACCTTTTTTTCCCTTAAGCACATTCCAATCCTTCTCTCCCTCCCAATCATTTACCAGGCATATAATAATGTTGTATACTGGTTGTATACTGGTGACTTGAATATATCAACTCGGCCACAGGAACGGCTGAGTTGGGATGCCTCAATTCTAAGATGCACCTCATTTTTACACAATCCCCTATCTTCAGATGGCCGTTTTTTTGGTAATTTTCGGCCACTTCCGTTTTTTTGCAAAAACAGGAAGTGGCCGAAAATCACTGAAAAACGGCCATCTGAAGATTGGAAGGGGCCTGCAGAGGCTCGCGCAGGCCTCCCCCCAAAGCCCCTCCAAGCCCCAATAAAGAAGAAAATGGCGTTTTGGGGGCCATTTTTGGGACGCTTCCATTCTAAGACGCACCCCATTTTTACACATGCTTAATTGGGTAAAAATGTGCATCTTAGAATCGAGGAAATACGGTACTTGGCTTTGAGACCATGGTTTGGTTTAGTACATGATATGGTAGACTTCTCACTAAACATTCTTTGGACTTTGGGGCTCAGTATGACTGTCTTCATAAGGAGTTTGGAATTTCAGTTTTAAATGAGCACTGGGTACAAAATAACCGAGACTAGAGTCACATCTAGATATTGTCAGTTATCGTGGTGTGCTATAGTACTCGGAGAGTAACAACTGACCTTTATTCACTGATTGTCCTCTTCATAGCATAATCAGCCACCAGGTTAGTAACAGAAGACTGTTTTCTCAATCTGATTTGGTAGGTGTGGGGCACTAGGTGTATGGGGATAGCAATTTTGCATGTCTTGGTGGTAGCAATGATTAAACAACCAAGACTCAGGGTTTTCCAAAGACTATGTTGTGACCCATTGAGATTGCTACATGGAAAGAATGCAATGACTACTTATCTCTGGCTGCCCTGGTACACAAAATAAAAACCATGAGATCTACTATACTATTGGACATGATAGACAATTTTCTCCCTGTAGGAAGTTATTTGTAGCACGTTTTTGTATTTAGCTTACAAAGTGACTGAAGTGCAGAGATCCTTCCTAACAAATAGTCCTCCTTAGTTTAGTGTTGCATTTGGATGTTCCTATGTTGTTAATGAAAGTCAAGCAGGTGTGTAAGAGCCAATAGGCAGAAGTGATGTTGAAAGGTGGAAAGAAGGCGTGCAGTAGCCAGGTGGAGAAATCTAATTAATAAGGCTTCTTAGCATGGGAGGTCTATTGCCCTGGTGTCAAACCTATTTCATTCAGTGGACCGGTCAGGATTCATGGCACCTCCTGCAGACCAGTTTTGTATGTCATATTTGTATAATAACCGAGACAGTGCCTAGCAGAGTGGGTAAGCCTTGTTCATAGTCATTGTAGATTATCAAAGCTATATCAACCTATACTCCTATAGTGATGTATACTGATTCAGTATTGTTCATTTGTTGGACTTTATGCTTGACATCTCTGCTCTGATTTGTGCATTTTGAAAGTGCCCTACCCAAGATAGGAGACCCAAAGGAACCTACTGGGCCTTCTGAAGCTCTCTGGCAGGGTTGCATCACAACCCTGTGTCTATTTGCTGAGATTCCCAAAGTGCACAGAATCACAGCCTTACCCTTGCTACCCCAGAGTAGCTTTGTTGTTAAGTAGGCCCAGTGAATAGTCTGCAAGGACCTGATACTCCAGGTACCTGTCCTGGGTTTTTATCATCCTCTGGACTCAGCAGGATGGACACAGTTGGGAGGAGGCGCTTGCTATTGGGCTTCACAGCAACTCCTCCCTTTGTGAGTGCTGGGGCAGATAAAACCTACTGGCCATATGTTTGACACACCTGGTCTAGTGGGTTGAGAACGATTGGTAAGTTTAAATGAAGAAAAATTCTTTTTTAGTTGCTATAACGTTGTTGTGCCTTATTTAAATGTATGTGATTTCTTTCTAGCCACCCTGGTTATTTTGGAAAAGTTGGTATGAGACATTACCACTTGAAGAAAAACCAACACTTCTGCCCTACAGTCAATCTGGATAAACTCTGGACTCTGGTTAGTGAGCAGACAAGGCTCAACTATGCTAAAAACCAGGCTGGATTAGCTCCAGTTATTGATGTTGTACGTTCGGTGAGTGTCATTCATGTTTGTTCTCTGAACTAGATCATACCAAATTTGTATATGTAGCTTATTCATTTCTATAGGCCTAGTTTTATGGAGAGGCTTGAGATATCAAGTTGAGTGTCTTTCATTGTGGTCTTGATTATTGGAGTTATTTCATTACAGAGGGTATTCAAACTTGTTCTGGTAATCCTCCTAGGTCAGGACAAAGCAATTTCCTGAAGTGTAAACTGAGACAGAAGCTGAAAAGCTCTACCATGTCCTTCTCCAAGACAGATCCCCTTGCTCTACAGCAGGAAAGTGGCAAACTGCACACAGGCTGTTCTTGATCTGTTTTTGAACTGAATCTCATCTGGGTGCAAAAACATTTTTTAAAATAAGTAGATAATTAAGGTAAAGGTGACCCGGTGACTGCTAAGCCGCCGATTGCCCTTATCGGGAGAAAGGAGGGGTAAAAATTCTTTAAATAAAAATAAATAAATAAATACTTTTCTCCTAGTTACACTTGTTCTGTAAGAAACTTGCTTTTTTTCTAACATAATATACATTTGTGGTGGCTTAGTGGTTAAGACCACTAAGATCAGATAAACTGCTGTCCTATCGACCTTCCGGTCTGCAGTTTGAGACCTGAGTGCTGTGTGACGGAGTGAGCTTCCGTCGCCTGTCCCAGCCCCTGCCATCTTAGCAGTTCAAAAGCAAGAAATTACAAGTAGATAAATAGGTACCGCTGTGGCAGGAAGGTAACAGCGTTCCGTTAGTCATGCTGGCCACATGACCATGGAAGCGTCTTCGGACAGCACTGGCTCTTCGGCCTTAGAAATGCAGATGAGCACCGCACCCTAGAGTTGGACACGACTGGCTTTTGAGCAGGGGGTACCTTTAGTTGTCCAGCAACCATATTATGTGCATAAAAACTAGTGTAGTCAGATTAATTTTGTTTCTTCTTTATGGTTTGTATGTGTGTCTCCTGTTGGCAGAAAAAGCTCAGTTTGCACAAGGGGAAACTGTCCCTTTCCTTGTTCAGGAGCAGATTTTCAGGGGGCTGCAAAGGGGAGATCAGATAAAATTATTGCTTCCCCTAGTACAAATGGAGTTTTTTCTGCAAACGGAAGCAGCACCAAGGATTCAACTCTGATGACTATATATGTTCAGGAATTATCCCAGCATTCTAGTGATTGGTGTCTTGACTGTACTACGAGATCTGATATTGCAGCATCATTTTATCCAAACAGCATAATCCTATGTATGTCTACTCCAGAAGTTAGCCACATTGATTTCAGTGGGACTAGCTCTGAGGTAAATATGTATAGGATTGCAGCCTTAATTTGCTAGTAAGGGGCTCTTTACCATATAAATACCTGATTGGCTCTCAGAGTACAACGTACAAACTAGAATACCAAAAGATGTGCTTGAATGGCATTTTCTGTGTTTTTTTTGTTTGTATTTATGCCTCTCAGTCCCTGGTTCAACAGTTCTTTCCCCAAAGGTAATAAGTTGTTGAAATGTAACTCTCACATGCTGTATTTTCTATTGTCCATACATTATATTGAAATTACTCCAAACTTGTGGTTTTAGGAGGCTGTGCTAACATTTTATTGTCTTTCCAGGGTTACTATAAAGTCCTGGGCAAGGGGAAACTGCCCAAACAGCCTGTCATTGTGAAAGCAAAATTCTTCAGCAGAAAAGCGGAAGAGAAAATCAAGGAAGTTGGTGGAGCCTGTGTGCTAGTGGCATAAAGGATTTTTATATGAATTCAGGCACAAATAAACACAATTTCAGATGTCTGCGTGTGTATTTTGATAAGCAAATGTTAATGACACAATTTTTACAAATTCCAATATTGGTAGTTTGATCTTGGAGGAAAAATGGTTGTGGAGGGAATGCTGGGTTCCCAATATTCCCTGCAGCAGTCACTCAAGGAAATGGATGTATTCATTGGTTCAGACCCCATGGAGGCGATGAGCAAAGGGTACCCCCACTAACACATTACTTGCCACAAAGGTTTCAACTCAGATGATTGACAGGCTACCCCTGTGGTTTACAGTTTCTATCCCTACCTTATTCCATTGTTTTATGTGGAGAAATCCTTTTTTAAATCATTTCACTATAAGTCCAAGCTTTCTAGTCCCTAACTGACTTATAAAGGGGACCCCTGTACAGTCATGGCCTATAAATAAATTGCAGTGAGTTAGGCTTCAGTACTTTAGATACTTCCACCAATAGTAAAGTTGTAGAAGAGTATGGCTTAGGCTGTTTTTTTTTTTTTTTTTTTTTTAGGTATATTTATATTTTATTGATATAATAACATAAAAAACAATACATAATTCATAAAATTATAGCAAGCACAAAGCGTCACATCCTACTAGCATACTATTCACTATTTTCTATATATAATTTCCAACTTAGCCAAAATAACACCCACAATCTATTCATTAAATCCACATATCATCACATCGTTCCTCTCTCTCTCTCTTAAAAAATCTATAAATGGTTTCCAATTATTCACGAAAAGGTTAACTGACTTTTCCTTAATTAAAATTGTAAGTTTGTCCATTTCGGCATAATCCAAAACTTTCAGCCACCAATCTTCCAACGAAGGTATCTCCGAATTCTTCCAATATTGTGCATATAAAATTCTTGCCGCAGCTATCATATATAAAAACAAAGTTTGAAATTTTTCGCCTACATAATCATCCCACATACCCAACAGAAAAGTTTCCGGTTTCATTTGAATCTTAATCTTTAAAATCAACTCAATCTGTTTATGAATCTGGGTCCAGTACTTCTTTGCTTGGGAGCATGTCCACCACTCTTGATGTTTGTTGAAAAAAATTATTCTCCCAAATTTTTCTGAATCAAAAATTTTGTATCTCCCTTTTTTATATGGGTTTCTTGAAGGCAAATCACATCTTGATTAAGTTTTTTCAAATAATGGAATACTCTTTTTCTTTTTTGCGGAGCATTAGCTCCATTAATATTCCATGATAAAAATTTGTAATCCATTTTTACTGTTCACTGCTTGCCATTGCACCGTCCATCCCATCATCATCATCATCTTCTTCTCTTCCATCCTTGAATCTTTCCAGGAATTCTTTTGCTTTCTGAATTGTATCCAATCTGTAGGTTTTTCCCTGAAGTTTAAAAATCACACCTTCTAATTTTCCCCACCTAAAAACAATCTTCTGTTTCTTCAGCACTTCGACCAGGAAAGCATAAGTTTTCCTTTTCTGCAAAATTCTCAGCGGAATCTCCTTTAGCACAATAATGTGGACTCCTTCTACCTTGAGTCTCGATTTAGCATGTTGCTGTAGAACTTTATCTCTTGTTTGTTGCCTCACAAAATGCACCAAGATATCTCTTGGCACTTTCTTAACTGCTGCATATCTTGTATTGATTCTATATGCCTTATCCAACTCCAGATCCATTTCGTCTCGATCTATTTGTAGAAATTTTGACAGAATGTGTAACATTCTATCTCTTGTATCTTCTGCTTGCTGTTCTGGAATTGCACGAAACCGTAAGAAACTCTGTTTTCTCTCTTGTTCAGCCAACGCCAGCATATCCTGAATCTTACAGCTCTCCATTTCAAGATTCTTCACTTTATCTTCTTGTATTTTCATCTTGGTATTTATCTCTTGAAAACCACCTTTCATTTCTTTTACAGCAACATCCAACTGACGTAATTCCTGCGTCATCTCTACCTTCATCTTTTGAATTTCTTCCTGCAAAGTTCCCAATTTGGCATCAAATTTATCAAATTTGGCATCAATTTTAAGTTCCCATCTTTTGAAGCATTCTTCCAGTTGTTCCACTGGTTTTTCTTGTCCAGGTGACCTTGGAGGAGATTTTTTTTCTAATGTATTGACTCTTTTTCTTGTAGCCATATTTATAAGTTCATCAAATTGCACTTTTTCACTTGTTCAATTCAAGTTCTTTTCCTTCTCTTTAGAAACCAAAACCCATAAAGACTCAACTTCTTAAAATATGTGCAGGCGGCAAATATCAACCAACATAATTATTTTTTCAATGGTGACCTTCAAACCGGAAGGGATTGTTTGTTCTATTTTCAAACCACAGGAATTCCAAACAAACAATTCAAAAGCAAAACAAGTCTCTTTCTCTCGTTACAACAGTTTGTAGATATCTCCCCCAAATGTTTCTTCGCTAATTCAATCTTCCGTAAGTACCAACAAATTACTTAATGTTGTCACTTAATATTTTCAATGTAGTATCTTGTCTTTCTTTCAAATTATATCCTTTTCACAACAAATCTTCTACTCTTAAGTTAACTTGTTATCTTAGCTTGTTTCTTCAATTCTTATTGCAGTTCCTTGCCACTTGCATAAGCAAAGCAAAAGTATAAGCGGGAGAGGGCTTGGCTTACGTTCCGGCTGATTTTTTGAGCTCGATGTTGATCCTCTCTTCCACGCTCAAACCAAAACAAACTCGAAAAGCCTACGCTCTCCGAGAAAGTAATGGGAGCGATCCGAAGATATGTGGTTTATCTCATCGCACACCCTTTTAATCCAGGGGTAGAGCAATTAAGTCCATCAGACGTGCTCTGTCGGTGTAGAGCAACCGACAGAGCTGTCAGCCAGCCATTCCTCCCAACAGCTTAGGCTGTTTTTATTTATAATCAGTATGGTGTAGTCAGTTTGGGAGTTGGACCTAAACCTGGAAGATCCAGGTTCAAATCCCCATTTAGCCATGAAGCTTCCTGGGGTGACCACTATCACCCTAATCTAACTCACACGGTTGTGAGGACAAAAGGAAGGAAGGAACCATGTACACCACCCTGCGCGCCTTAAAGGGTGGTATAAAAATGAGAATATGCCATACAGCAATGAAGCTTATATTCCAGGGGTGGCCAAACTTGCTTAACAGAAGAGCCACATACGATAAACTTCAGATGTTTGAGAGCCACAATATTTAAGAAGCATTTAAATTCTTAATATATTTACCCACCATGAACACTAAGCTTATGTTTTAAGCCAGTGGCCTCTCAGTTTATACCTGGTGAGTAATTATAAAGCTTGAAAATTTATTTTATCTTGTATATGCAGTTGTGATGCAAAAAGGAGCTCAGCCAACATATTTCCGAGAGCCACAAGTGTCAAAGAGCTGCATGTGGCTCAGGAGCTGTGATTTGGCCACCCATTATATTTCATGTCACTTGCTACACGGGTACCTGCTATACCAATAATGCATCTTCTTAAGCATCCTTTCCTTTGCTGTTTTCTTCAGAGGGGTATGTTTACAGGGGCCCTGGATTCCAAGTGTACCAATCCGCTTCCCTTAAGACTCTGAATGTTCAAATTTTAATGTTAGCCACCATGAGCATGTCATTGTAAAGGTAGAATAAATAAAATATAGCACATTATAGTGGGTCCTCCATATTTGTCTCTCAACGTGGATGCTTGCGAATATGGGGGCCACTGTTAAAGCCTTAAGAAAAAAGGTTAAATTGCATTTTGTACCTTTTCGCTGGCAAACCACTCCGTTTGCACTCTGGAAGCCTTTTTCGGGCTATGCAACTCCCCTCTCCCTTCCCCAGAATGCATTGCACAATGTATTCTTGGGCAAACCTTGACAAAGCGACCTGGAATAGGCTTCCGGAGTAAGATTTCTTTTTCTAAAGCCTTGCAAACAGCAGTTTGCCACCGAAAAGGTATGAAATGCAATTTAACTTTTTTCTTAAGGCTTTAACAGTGGCCCCCATATCCGTAATAGCAGACTTTGGTACCTGTAAGTAGGCTTACCAGCTCTCCAACCGGGACAGAGTGCTAGCCCTTTAGGAGCAGGAATGCAGGCAGGTGTAGCTTGTTAAACCCTTGGCTTAGAGCACAATCCAAGCCCCACTGAACACAATGGGGCTTGCTTCTGAGTAGACATGCCTAGGATTGTGCTCTAAGGGTTTAACAAGCTACACCTGCCCACTTTCCTACGCCTTCACTCTGTCCCGGTTGGAGATCTAGTAAGCCTACCTGTAAGGGCTCTGGGAACAGAACTCCTATGGATATCGAAGGCCAACTAATCTAAACCAGAGGTTACAAAGACATGTGATATATGCACATATTCTTCCAAATTCTATGCCCATGTAAGTGGAAACAAAGCAAGAGGCTTATGTACTTTTTATTAAGATTTCAGTATGACAATACCACAAGCATATTAACTTTATTTTCTGTTCTTCTAAAGAATGGTGTGGTCAGAGGTTGCTTTCCATCTCCATGGTCTTTGTAGTAACCCTGAAAACAAAGTTTGAACACTTTAGTACTGTACATTTTAGTACAAAAAACAATCCATAGTGTTGTATGGCTTCTGATTAGCCAAGCCAAATGCAGCCTATCAGCAATGCTTTGAGGCCTGTTGGGTGCTCAATGGCCTCAGGACACAGCAGACAATCAAGCTCATCAAGTCTTTGGTGGGTTGCAAGATGTTATTGTAATCTTACTTCAATTAAATGGGTATTTTCCAACAATCAGCTTTGTGGCATGGTTTAATCCATGTATCTCATGTTTTGCTTTCATCAAGCAGCACATTCACAGTTCACATATGATAAAGGGGGAAAGTTTGATATTGGTATGATTGAAGGCAGTAGTATAGGTTCAAATCTCTATTAAGTCCTGAAGCATGCTTAAGAGTCTTGGAAAAGTCATTCACTCGGTCTACCTTCACAAGATTGCTTATGAAGATGAAAAGGGGGGGGGGGGGGAGAGAAGAGATTCATTATGACACACATAATGCCAGTACTACGGAAGGAATACGATCGAAGCAATGGTCCCTGTGAGTACAGTGTTTATTTACATACAATGGCTTCATAAAGTGAAGTTACTTCTAACAAGATAATTCCTGGTTAAGATGCTGAGTGCAATCCATGGACTTATCTAATAAAAAGTCTTCTCTAGAGGCAGGAGGGACTCTTCAATGTAAGAAATTAGAACTGTTGCTGATCTCCTGACTTACTGCATGCCACAAGCAGTGAAAACAGATCAGCAATCTTAGCATACAAAAATGGTAAGGATGCCAGGGTGTGAATATGCATTCGAGTATACCAAAACCAAGGTTTTAAGAAGGACTGCATAAAGACTGAGAATTTCAAATACTTGAAAATGAGCAAAATTTTGACTGTCATTTCAAGAAGCCAACCAAACCCTTCATGAGACTCCAAAATAAGCACAGCATTATCTTTTCCTTCCAGTAATCAAGGACAGGTGAACACCACTGAAGTGGTCGAAAATGGGGCACTAGGACCCATGACCCAGAGGCTACACATCTGTTGTGGATACAGATGATTTTCAGGGAGTTATGCCAATATGGCATTACATGAACACTGAAATTGGTGCAGACACTAGACATGCAATATTTGGTATCAGAATTATAGTTTTACATCCAAAGTTACAGCTTTTTATAATGCACACATCTGCTCAAGTGCACATAAGGAAATATATGAAATACTACATTAAATGCAGACAATCTAATGAGGCAAATTCAAACTTAATACAGCCCCCCCCCCCCCCCGGTATCTGCAGGTTCACTTATCCACGAATTGTCCATCCCCCCGCATCCCCACAGACATGACCTTATTAATGCGCAAACACACCAATGGCTCAAAGGGCTGCGCTGTGCTGGGAGGGCCGCAGAAGATAGTGTTTGCCCCCACCCGCAGGTTCCTGGTATCCATGGGGGGCCAGGAATCTATCCCCAGCGGATACCGGGGCCCTACTGTACTGTCCTTTATTCAATTGTTCACAACAACCAAGTTAAAAAAAATTAAAGGAATAGTTTGGGAGGCAGTGGACTATGAGAAGAAATTTGGAATGATTTTAATATCATGTACAATATTATACTCCAAAGCTGTTCACACACTTACCAAGCATACACTGACCCAGCCTAGTTTGGGGCACAAGTCTCATCTGCTCATGGGCAAATGTCCAGGGTGTGTTTAGACTGACTGTAGAGTACAAGTGCTGTTTTTTTCTTCAGGTGATAATGTCTCATACAAACTTTGTCAAAATAACCAAGGTAACTGGAAAGAAAAAGGGAGAAGGGAATGCAATGGAAAGTTTCTGTGACTCATTTTTATTTAGAAATATCTTTTACTGAATGGATATTTTCTTTCCTTTTTGAAGAATTCAGGTGCAAACTTTACATGCAATGTAAATGTCACTAACCTGGTGACCAACTGTGCTACTGAACAACACAGTCAGTGAATAAAGGTCAGGTGTTGTTGCTTTCCGAGTACTATAGCACACCATGATAACTGACAACATCTAGATGTGACTCTAGTCTCGGTCATTTGTTAGGTATACAAACTCCTCACTCAAGCATTGTCTCAGCCCAACAGTTTAATTCCATCTGGAATTGACATATTATGGAATAGTTTTATCATATTTCCATGAACAGAAGAAATACCCTCTTCAGAAATCAAGAGACATGCTGATAGATAAAATTCTAATAGCGCAATCTTTCGCATGTCTATTCAGAAATGAGCCTCACTGATTTCAAGGGGACTGACTCCCAGGTAGGTACAGTATGTATACAACAAGGGATGCACACATACAGTATATATACGGGGATTGGATAGATTCATGGAGGAAAAGTCCATTACAAGTTACAAGCCATAAGCAACCTCCTGGTTTTACGTTCTCTCTGTATGCCAGGTGCAAGGGACTGGCAACAGGAAACAAGTATCTTGTTGTCTTGGGTGCTCCCTGAGGCATCTGGTGGGGCCACTGTGAGATACAGGAAGCTGGACTAGATGGGCATTTGGCCTGATCCAGCAGGGCTCTTCTTATGTTCTTAACTAGTCTTAATTCCATATTTAAATTACCAAACTCACCTGGCAATGTAATGACAAAAGTCATGCCTTATCTGCAATCTTACTATTTATCAAAGTTAATTCTATGATGATGCAATCATCCAGCATTGCCCAGGCTTCCAGGAGGTTTCTTGCATTTGCCTAAAAGAAATAAAAGTAATCAAAATTATAAACAAACTTAAATATAGAGATTCCTCGGAATACTAGAATAGCATCATAATATACTGGTGTGAATGAATGAAGTTAAGAGCCCATAACATTAGGGTTCTGTATTTAAAAAAAACTCATATATACAGCACAATCCTGTGTAACTTTGCACAGGTGCAAGGTTACACAGGATTGCGCTGATAGTTATTTATCCTGTTCAGATTTTCAAAGACTGTGGGGGACCTGGGTCAGAGTGGCATGAAAAGGAGACAAAAGACATGGAGATTAAAAAACTATGTTGGCCACTATGGTTCCAATCACTGGATTCCCCTTCCACACTCTCCGTGTGGGTCAACTTGCTTTTTCCATACTTCAGAAATGTATAGACACCCTGTTACAGACCTCATGTCACTAACCTGGTGACCAACTGTGCTACTGAACAACACAGTCAGTGAATAAAGGTCAGGTGTTGGTTTCCGAGTACTATAGCACATCACGATAACTGGCAATATCTAG
Source organism: Plestiodon gilberti rubricaudatus (assembly GCA_026170595.1). NCBI lineage: Eukaryota > Metazoa > Chordata > Lepidosauria > Squamata > Scincidae > Plestiodon > Plestiodon gilberti. The sequence goes on along the minus strand of JANXHW010000001.1, from coordinate 230,099,425 downwards.
ATGTGACTCTAGTCTCGGTCATTTGTAGAGGCTTCTTTGTAGAGTTTCTTCATCTGAATGTGAATTCAAGGTATAAATCACACTAGGATCTCCTGAATTCAGTTCTGAACAGACAACAGACCCTTCTTGACCCTTACATTCTGAGTCTTCCTCAGATGCTCTCCATGTTTCCAAGCTTTTCTCCACAAGGGTAAAGGATACAGATGTGACAAAATGACTGATTATGCTTTATCCATCAGGCATGCTCATCATAAAGGAACACATATATTACATGTAATCTCCTGACCTAGAACAATTCAAGATTTTTCATTTAGCCACTTATTGGCTACAAATGAAAGAGGTAGATTATTTTACAACCATTTTTTAAATTGGCCTAATTGGGAGTGTTGGCTGCCCACGAACAGACCAAGCACGAATGCACAAAATATGTTAAGCTGCTTCCCACTATCTTTGTGCCTAAACAGAAGGATAATTTATATATGTTACACATGTCAATAAAATAAATAGGAGATCAACTGTGAAATACAGCAATACCTTGCACTCTTGTCTGGTTAGGGAACAGAACATGAACAAAAGTCAAAAATGGATGAATGTCAAAGTACAGTCTTATTTAGCTTGCAAATTTATTTTGGCAGGTAAAAAACATAAATAACTATATAACATATGCAAATGCACGTGAAACTTAAATAAACAAAAATAAAAGAAAAATAAACATAAGAACACTGACAAACATCGTGGGAGGTTGGATGAAAGAGGAAACCACATGGACAAAATCTGAAATGTGGTTATAATTGAAAATGGCTGAAAAAGCAAAGCGATGAAAGCCAAGGTGAGTCTATCCCTCAGTGACTGTCAAAGATTGTCAGCCACACAAATAATTATACAATGTTAGTCTGCTATATGCCCACCTTTTCTTTTTAAGGAGGGGGCCGTAAGAACTTAGTCCATTCAGGGCGCAATCCTGTGTAACTCTTGCACTGGTGTAACAGTAGATCCCCTGGTGTAAGAGCACTTTTGCCAGTGTAACTTGCCGTACGCCGATGGACACCGCTGTAGCCCCCCTCAGATGCCATGCAAGTGCAGTTCAGATGCGGGACAGACGCCGGCACAACTCTGCCAGCGCAGGGGGTATTCCAGGGCATCTGAATGCCCCCAGAAAGCCCCCTGCGCCAGCACAACGCCGGCGCAGGGGGTATTCAGGGGCATCCAAATGCCCCCAGAAAGCTCCCTGCGCCGGCAGACTTGCGCCGGTGTCCGTCCCGCGTCTGAACTGCACATGCATGGCGTCCGAGGGGGTTACACTGGTGTCCATCCTGCGTCCATTGCGTACGACAAGTTACCCTGGCATAAGTGCTCTTACACCAGGGGATCTATTGTTACACCGGTACAAGAGTTACATAGGATTGGGCTGTCAGTTTGGCATTTTTTCTTTTTTTCAGCTGGGGCCAGACAGAGGTCTCTGGGGAAAAGATTAAAAGGGAACATCCCATCCCTTTTCTGCAGTAAACTCCAGCATCTGGTATTGCGGTACCGGCGGCCTGGAGGCGTCATTTCAGTGCGATGGTTAAAGGCCTTAGGACGTGTCTTTCTTCTCCTGCACCTTAAATTTATTTTGTCTACGGGCATGGCTGGTGCAAACCACCTGAGGTTTGCAACGGAGCGCGCTCTACTCCTACACAAGCGCCACGGTCAATTCATTTCCCTCTCGCCTCTACCCTCCACTCACCTAAGCCGCGGCCGCCGTGTCCATGCGGCTGAAGAGTCCGAAGAGCGTCCTGGTGCATCTTAACCGGGAAAACTAGAAAAAGTGAAAACAATATATTAACATGCGAATGGGGAATGCAAGAGAAGGGTGGGAGAAAGAGATATGGTCATAAATTCAAGCGCCGCACGCTGCGCCTCACCACGCGCACAGCACCGGAAGGAAAGGAAGTGGGAGGGCTCCGTCCTCGAGAGATGAGTCAGGCAAGTTCACGCGGGAGTGGAAGCCCGGGAACAGGAATGTAACGCAGAGCTAGGCAGGACTAGAATGACACACAGCCCAGACTCCCGCTGAGTCGCCCACATGATTCTCCACTCCGTGTGCGCCTCGTTTTTTTTTGGCACCTCCCCGGGGAAAGCGCCGCGATATACTGTACTTTGCCCTAACCCAATGGCCTCAGATGCCTTTATTTTCTCCTAAATATTATATGATCACATATGTCATCATAGACTAGTGTGTGTGTCTAACAACTGCAGTTTTACGCATATCCGAGGCAGAGCAGCTTATTCTCTTAGCAAATCTAGTTGGATTGCTCAACTAAGAACCTGTAAAGCTCTCAGATATGCTAGCTAGGCATTTTATCATGGCTTGGAAGAGAGAAAATCTAGATCTTTTATTCTCAGTTTGATATCGGCTTCTAGTGTTGTAATATATCAGGATACTAACTCAATACATTTAGAGCTGCAATCCTATACACACCTGGGAGTAAATCCCACTGACATAATGGGGCTTGCTTCTGAGTAGACATGCATAGGATTGCACTGTATAACTTACAACACGCTGCGGAAATGTTATGTTCCTTAGGAGGACCATAGGAGACCTGAGGCCATCTGTTGAAACGTGAGCATGGTAAGCAGTCAGGTGAGTGGGTGGAGGAAGTGGGCAGGTGTGAGGTACATTTGGGACATCTCCCAATGGTAGTGGCACATTTAAAGTGCAGGAGCTCATTGTGACACTGCCTCCCAGCCATACCCACTTCCCCCTAACCTGAAATGAATGACAATGAAAATGAAAAAAAAATCAACTTTAAATTTCTTAAGAGTTCTTTCTTCTCCTGCTACTTGCTTCTAGTTTGAAATTTATTATACTTCAATAAAAGATCTAGCTCATTTCACCCTAAATTCTTGGAGTAGATTGCAATTGTTTTAAAGCAAATGCATAAACATTGAAAAATGGGATTAAAAATGTCCCAGAATAGAAATATTAAAGGTATATTAGAGTGCTAGCCTATGCATGTTCACCCACAGGTAAGTCCCATTGTGTTCAGTAAAACGTACTCCCAGGTAGATTTGCGTAAGATTGGAGTCTTACGCAATCCTATCCAACTTTCCAGCACCAATGCAGCTGCAATGCAGCTCCGAGGTAAGGGAACATATGTTCCCTTACCTTGAGGAGGAGGCCTCTATGACTGCCTCCCCACCGCAGGATGCAGTGCACGCCCCATTAACACAGCTGCATCGGTAATGGAAAGTTGGAATGAATTGGGCCCTTAATGTAACATGAGCTACAAGTTGTCTCTCAGGTAGTCCTTGAAAAAAGCATTGGCCCAAACTGAATGTATGCCCCTAGGCAACTTTCTCAGTTTCTGATGTTTCTTCTCAATGAAGGTTTTTTAAAAAAAGTTTCAAAGGCAGCACCTGAGTGCTCCTGCTGATGACATCACGGCTCCTGCGATAGGAGAAGCCCTAGAACTCTGCTCCCCTCATTCTTCCTCCTCAACTATACCCCTCCTCACCCCAGCCTGCTGTGCTGCCAGAAGCTGCTTCATCCTCCTCTCATGCTCCAGACACGCTATTCGCCTTTTTAATTTTTAAAAAATTAAACAGGAATTGTACAGGGTGGAAAAACCATCACCAATTCTGTATATCACATCTTCTTTTGTTATAAATCAGGAGTGATTATGTGCCTGTTTTTTTTATGTCAGGAGAAATGGCAGGGGAAGGAATCAATCAACAGCCATATTCTCATAGGTCCACAGAAGGCACCAGGTGCAAATTTCTAATTAATATGTCAGCAATGTGAGGAGGAAAGAAAACACATCTGACTCTCATTTCAGTGATGTTACTCTGTGTTGAGTACCTATGTGAAGCAGTGAAAGAGCTGACTGTGTAGACTGAGATTTTTAAAAAAAATGTCTTGCTCTTAACAGATGCAGTTCCAACAAATAGTTGGTCCGATATGCACTGGATGTTTTAAACTAATGTCAGCATCTTGCCGGATAGTTTGATTCCACAGCTGTGACAAGCTCCAAGTGAGCTCATAGTCATAGACTAAATCCTGGCAATATTTTTCAAGATAAAACAACCCACAATGAATTCAGAAGAATTGGTATTGCCCATGAATAATATACAGACAAGAGACAAGAACAGGCTGTGTTGTGAAAATCCCTGCCTTTGTCTATTTTTCTACCTTTTTGGGCCCTCCTATCACCTCAGAGTCACCTGTGATGCCTCTGTATTCTAAGGGGCTGCTGAGTTGTTTGGATGCAGTTTATATGTTTGCCCTTTTGTTTATTGTTTGTCTTTCTTCCTCTTTGTCCCCAGCTGATAGGTAGACCCATAACTTGGCTTTGAGCCAGCTCATTGGAGTGTGAAGCCCACCTGACTCCCAAGAACAGAAAATGTAAGGGGCTTAGGTGACCGCAAGTGGCCAATCCAACAGGTAAAACCTGGTTAACATCCACAACTTATAAAAAGGAGGGCCACACGCTCCTCCTGCACACATTTGTGTGGTCTCTAATCTCGTGTATAGGATGCAGCAGAGGGTATTGCCTGCCTGGCTAGGTACGGGTGTCAGGACCAAGAGCCAGAACTAGCTTGAGTACTCAGTTAGCCAAGATAGTGGCTTCTTTTCCATTTGCCTTTCAACTTCCATGCTAGTCTTTGCCCAACCAACCAACCTAAACCTTCTTTTACCTTTCTGTGATTCTGCGAATTTCCTATCGGTTGCCTTTCATCTCATCCTTTTGGTTTGATATTCATCCTTTTAATAAAGTAAACTCTTTTATTGTTACTATTTCGCTTGCCTTCTCAGTTCACTCATGAGGAAGTTGGTTGCCCCATCTTCCAATATCACCAGCTTTTGCTACTGTTGGACTTCTGAGGTGACCCCCCCCCCCTGATTTTGAAGCTCTCCATCATGCTGGTTTCCCCCAAAGCAGCTTCCTTCCTTCTGTCTTGTTTTATGTGGTCATAGGTGGTGGCAGCAGAACTGACCCAGTTTAAACCTGGTCTCAGGACTAGGTGGGGTACGAGTGGGTGTTTGTCGCAGGGCACAGCACCAAGCAACTATCTGTCTGAGACACTGGAATTAAATTCTGGTTGTTAATATGTGGTTTACAGAGACTGGATGTGCTGAAGGTACAGATCTCACTCCAGAAAAATGTTCAGTGTATTTACCTTGTGAAAAACAGACTTCAGTACTTTCCTTCATTATGTACAACCCTTGTAACCCTTATCCTTGAGCAAACTGCTTTAATGAGAAACAAGCATCAGCTTCTTGAACAACCTTTCATGTGACGAATGTTGCCCTTTCTCAAACAGTGAAATTCACTAGATGTGATCCTTATACCATCTTTGATTTGTCATTAGGCTGTGCTTGCCTTGTCCAGAATGCTGATGGAGAACAGAGAGCCCAAGTCTATTCTGGCTGGTAAAGAAACAGAATTGCTTATTTCTCTGGCAATACTTCTCTGTCTCTGCCATTCTCTGCTTCTGTATCACCTTTCAAGATGATGTGCTTTCCTCTGGGGGTTGCTCAGCTATTGCCACACTTCCTAGCTGATGTCATCACATGTCCTTTTGGAAAGGAATAGCTGTTTAACTCAAACAGCTCACTGGAAATGCTAGTAAACTGGGATTTCCCCCCCCCCCGGGGTAGGTGCAACAGTGGTGGGGGTCTTCCTTTGAGGGTAGCCCTTGCAATTGTGTCACAGGCACCTGTGGGATGGAGCCTATGAGACAACAGCCAAGCATATTACATGTTCCTTTCCCTGCTGATTTCCAGTGACTTTTCTTCTGGTCTTTCTTTTCTGTTTCCTGCAGAGGTCCTATGTGACAGACAGTGAAATGAATATGTCGATCATGCCTAGTATGTTTCTTTGTTCTCACCTTTCGTTCAGTATAAAGAACAGACTTGTGAAGTCCCAACATGTAGCTAAACTGAGTGCCCTATAAGGATGTGAAAGACTTGGACGGCTAGCTGTGTGTGTGTGTTGATTGCGAATTAAAAACTTTGACATGCATTCATATGCAGTTCTTAGACATGCATTCATATAAAGTGATATCATTAAGCAGGAAGTGATGTCATTAAGCAGATTATGGTCAGAAATAAGCACTTTGTTCTCACATAGAATCTCATTAGCTGCAAATGACAGAAGAGAAAATGTGCAAATCTGGATAATATCTTTAAGATATGGGAGAACCCAATTATCACGCGAGCCGTTTTTAGCAGTACTGCTTCTGCTGAGGCATCACTTTGTAGCTAAGCAGCTGAGAGGTGGTCTGAGAAGTGACACCTCGGCAGAAGCAGTGCTGCTGAAAGGGTGGCCCGTGTGATAATTGGGCTCTCCCAGCACCTTGGCAGCATCTCTCTTACCCCTCTTTGTCTGCCCCTTACCCTCTAAGCATTCCGTTGCCGTCAGAAGCCTCCTGTCTCTCCCTCCCAGATCCTCAGCAGAAGCCGTGCTGCTAGAGCCCAATGATCACGTGGGCCGGATAAAGAGCTTCACCAGGCCGCATTCGGCCTGCGGGCCTTATGTTTGACACCTCTGCTCTTGAGTGTGGGTTCACACTTGTCTCTTGTCTTGATTCACTTATCAGTTCCCACCACCCCCGGTTTTTGGGGGACCCACCAGGTGATGCCTCTATCTCACACAAACCCCAGATATCAGTTTATCAGTAAAGTGTAGCACAACAGAGTGTTTAACAGCACAATCCTATGCGTGTTGACTCAGAAGTAAATTCCATTGAGCTCAATGGAACTTACTCCCAGGTAAGTGTGTATAGGATTGCAGCCTATGAGTAGGTAGGCACAGAAAATTGTGCCTTCAGAGGAGGTTTGGCATTATAGACAAATTAGGTCTATTAGGAATTACTTGGGATTAGAAAAGTACGAGTATTTCTAAAATCTGGTTAAGAAGCCGGCTCTCTCTTTCCTTGCCTCAGGATAGCAAAAAAGGACCAAGGCACATTTAGTGTTACAGCCCAACCCTGTCTAACCCTGCACCCTATGATGAAGCGAGGCTGGTGCAGCCTCCTCAGCATCCAGGGTATGAGACAGGCAGCCGGGAGACACTGCCTGCTTGCCAGATGCCACAGGTGCTGGTCTAGACAGGATTATCGCTCTTAGTTTCATGCTGCTCTTAGGCTAGACAGCAAGATTATTTTCTTAGTTTCTAACAGCCCAATCCTAAACCCACCTCCGCCGGTGGTACTATGCTCTGCGCTGTAGCAAATGTGCTATAAAGCACGTAGCGTAGGCATGGAGGCCATTCCTGCTGGTGGGAAAACCAGCTCCGGCAGCCTTCCACTGGCATAGGAGCAGCATCTTGGGGCAGGTGAGCTCCATGCCAGGTGGCGGGGGGGAGGGTGGAATGGGGGTGGGGAGAGGTGTTTCAGGGCGTGGGAAGACAGGGAGGAGGGCAGATCAGGCCTGGGAGGGGGCAGGCTTGGTGGAGGATGCCTCCGTCAAATCCTAGACCCCTTCCCGGGCTTGATAGCCTGACACAGAGCTGCAGGATTTGCACCAGCCATTTAGCTGGCGCAGATTTGAGTAGCCCAATAGAGGCTGCTGGGGCTTGGCATGGGGTAAGACTTTCCATCTTAAAAACAATCCAAACCCTTTTAGCATTACTAAATTGTACCCATCCCCTTGCTGCTGTAGACCAAACAACATCATCTAAGACAGCAAGATATGCTTATGAGAAGGTAATCAGGGATGCTACAGCTGAGAAGGTGTGTTTATTCCTTGTGCTAATAAAGGCTGAGATGGCAACTAGTTTCTACCTAGAAACATGTTTTAGGATTGACATCGAAAAGCAGGACAGCAGAAAGGCAATATAGGAATGCTTCCTGAAAAGGCCTTGTCAGGAAAAATGGTGGGACCATTAAGAATACTAGAGGCTGATATCGCTGTCGTTTTTTTTGAAAAGCAGAATTGTAATTACAGATTATAACCTGTTTTAGTGAGCTCCATGTTGCAGGTGCCAGATTATAGGGGTTGCAACAAGTAAAATTGTTTTGGTGAAGCCTCTCCTAAGGCAAGTGATGCAATGTGTTACATGTGCTGCTGTCTGAAAATGAATACCCCTTAGTTTTAATTAGAAATTCACCCTGAGGTATCGATGATAGCATGACTTTATTAACGGTGCCAATAAGAACTTGTATTGAACAGTAAATAAAATATTGCAAGCAGTTTGCATAAGTATAAATGTGGGTTGAACTGGAATTGCTACAGAACAATTTTCATCCACTTCTGCTACTGCCCACTCAAATGGCAAGCAGAGCAACTAGGCTTGGTTAGGTAAATAAGAAGATATTCAATCCCGCATTTTGTCTCTAAAAATCTTCCTTTCTATCACCTAATTGGACCTTAGAGAAAATGTGAATAATACCAGGAGTTCTGAGCAATTGGCTAATGCTCTTTGAGAGTTATTATCCTAGCATTTGCTCAGAGGAAGAGGATAAGGATTGAAACATATCAGGTTGAAACAATACTCAAATCTAAATATTCATGATGGAGTTTCTCTTTCAAAATCAAAATCACTGACTTACTTCAAACAGAGACCACTGTATGTAACCAAAAAGCTGTTAACATCACTTTAGCTAAAAGACTGTGATTCAGGTCACTCCCGGAGTTTTATGGCTGATCAGAGACGTGAATCCAAGTCTCCCTGGTCCAAGCCCAACACTTGGAGTCATCACTATTTCACACAGACTCCTATATTGGACTGATAATAAGTTCCAGGAAAAACGTAAATCCATTAATTTTTGGCCCAATCCTATTAGGGCCTTACAATGAGTGTTCCGGCGGCTTAAGGCCATTTACGGTTGTCGCAAAACATGACATGCCGATCAGTAGGCTTACCAGATTTCTAGCACCCCCAAGGGGGACGGAAGTGACATCACGGGAAGGCGGGTCAAAAACTGTGATGTCACTTCCGCCGGAAGTTGGCGTGTCCACTGGAAGTGGGCGTGTCCACTGTAAAATAAATACAGTATTTTACCTTTTTCCGTGCCTCTGAGCATGTGCAGAGTGCCGCCGCTGTTTTTGTCCCAGCCAGCCAGGTGCATTGTAATCGCCAGTGCTGGCCGTCACAACGCAGCCAGGTGGCTGGGACGAAAAGAGCGACGGCACTCTGCCCGTGCTCAAAGGCACGGGAAAAATGGTAAAATACTGTATTTTATTTTCTGAGACTGTGCTCTTTTATTTTATTTGTGTATTTTAGTATATTTGTGTATTTTATTTTATGTGCTGTTTGTGTATTTTACTTTATTTTATGTGCCCCCTGTCCCCCCTAAACTCTTTTCGCCCCGGCCCCGGCCCCGGCCCGCCGGCTGCATCGCGGCTGGCCGGAGCTCTTCCGAGACTGTGCTGCCAGCTGCAGCACATCTCTGTCTTGATCTCTGTAGTCTCACACGCCTGCGCGAGACTGGAAGCGCTCGGAAGATGTCCGAGTGAACTCGGACAAATTCGGAGACATTCCAGCCTCGCACGCATGCGCGCGAGGCTGGAACGTCTCGGAAGACATCCGAAGTGAACTCGGACATCTTCCGAGCGCTTCCAGTCTTGCGCAGGCGCACGAGACTACAGAGATCAATACAGAGACGCGCTGCAGCTGGCAGCACAGTCTCGGAAGAGCTCCGGCCGGCCGCGATGCAGCTGGTGGGCCGGGGCTGGGACAAAGCGACAGTTCGGGGGGGACGAAGGGGCGTTGCCGGGACTATCCCGGTCATTTCCGGGAAGATGGTAAGCCTACTAATCAGTGTGGCCTGGCCGCCGCCACCACCACAAGCGGTCAACAACTGGATCCACGTGACAGCAGCTGGAGGATGCCTGCCGGCCCTGGTAAGTCAGCACAAAGGAATGGGAGGGAGGGGGTGGAACAGGGCGGAGGTGGGGGGGGAAGGAGGGCGGATCGAAGCCAGGAAGACCGGGGGCAGTATCGGTGGCAGTGGCACCACCGGTATCCCCCTTTGAGGCCATGAACAGTATCTGCAGCAGCACTGCCAATATCCTGTCTCCCTTCCCAGCCTCAATCAGTCAAAGCCCAGGTCCATGCAGACTTGTGATGGGAAATTGCTGGCGCAGGTCTGAGTAAACCTAGCAGGCCAGCGTGGGCTTACCCCGGGGCAAGGGAACAAATGTTCCCTTACTCTGAGGAGGCTTCCAGGGCCCAAACTTCCCCCACGGGATACAGCAGGCACCGCATTGGTGCAGCTGCATCACCATGCAGGGAGTTGTAGGCTACCAGTTTTCTATATTATGATTCTGTGGGTATGTCCAGACTAACTAGGATTCACCATGGAATTCTCACTCTTTTGTTCACTCTTTATGGGGCAACTATGTATATGATATCATCAGAAAACTGTCTTCCTCTCCCCCCCCCCCCCGGGTGCTTCTTCCATTTCTTCTGCAACATCAGAAAGTCTGATGGTACAAAAATGAGTTGAACAGCAGCACCATGCTGTCCAGTGTGATTAGAAAAGTGCTACTAAATCTTTTCCAGGCTCTTTAGAATTGAACCTCTTCCTCTTTGCAGACTCTGACACTTCACTGGTCGTCGGTGCGACTTGATTCGGCCTACGAACTGTGTGGAAGGGAGGGGAAGGCTTTCGTTACTTATTCCCACTCATTATTTAATCTTTGATTTTGTGAATGGCAGAGTAACAGAGTTTCACCATAAAAAGAGAGAGGAAATCAAGGAAGTCATTCTGCCTTGGGAAAAGGAAGGGACATTAGGGTAATTGGGAGGCCACTGGAAGGGCAAATGAGAAGCCCTTCAGTAGCACTAGTCCTCCACCTGCACTGAACAGGGAAGCAAACATGGAGGAGGTTTTCAGACAGCACTGGGAAGGATCTCTGCTGAATGGAACTTCTTCTAAGTACATCTTGGCCATGGCAAAGTTGCGTTGTTGCTGAATACTAAAAACATTATTTTAAAATATATGCATGTGGAATGAATGTAGTCGTACTCCTGTTTCCTGCGAATTGCAGAAAAACAATGCCTCAGCAGTGCTAGAGGGCTCCACTGTGGAAATATCCGAGACTGTAAAAGAAATAATAAATAGAAACATAAGAAAACTTCAGGTGATTCATCAACAGAAGCTATTGTACAAGCCATATGTTGCTGAGTGTCAGTCTATACAATTTTTATTTTTAAAAAAATGTGTCAGGCTATACTATTTTTCATTCTGTTTACAGATGTGGGAAACACAAAACCAAATTTAAGCATCAGTTGGGGAAATGGCTGTAATCCTATATAGACCTACCTGGAGTAAGTCCCAATGAACTCAATTGGACTTACTTCTGAGTAGGCATGCATCAGACTGGCACTGTTAAGGATTCTTGTTAGCTCAGTCAGACTCCTTTGTGATCCTGCGATTATTTCTACAGCAACCCATTGTAGTGTCACAGGTAGAAGGTTACAGATTCAAGCCAAAACAAACAAGTGGAGTCAATAAACCTGAAGTGGATCCTGTTTGAGTACATCCCTGCCTCTTTCAGTCACAAGTACAAGTAACACATGGAGGGATAGTGGTACTTTCAGGACGGATGAAATGTTTTTTCTCAAAGGTTAAAATGTCCTAATGTAAACACAGTAATAGGACCGAGACTAAATTTGGCCTATTTATTTATTTATTTAAAAATATTTCTACCCTGCCTTTCCACCATGTACAACTAGGACGCCCGAGGCGATTGAACTTCAGGCGCTGTTGTTTGAGTTGTCCAATTCCATGTAGGATTGCTTTTTAGACTCGCTGATTGCATCATTCTTCATACGTGCAAACAGTGAATCTCTCGGGCAATGCCGAATACTCTTTTCTCCACTGGCAGAGAAATAATAATCCTATATTTAAAAGAGCTCTCTGTAAAATGCAGGTTCCTGAAAGAAATGCACTTCTTTGGTTTTTAGACAGCATCGAGGTCTCTGCAGTTAAGAAGATTTGATGGACAGGAGGCTGAAAGGGGCACCGGAGAGTGAATGACTGTTTTGTGATTTCTGCTGCATAGGTTGATGCTGCTAAGAAGACCAATCTTTAGTTTCCCTTTCTGACTGCCGATATAAGCAACCTCAAGAGTTTCTTTTTAAAGAAGAACTGGCTGAAAACAGAGCCGTTGTTCTAATGCCTGTCTTGCCATGGGATTGTTTTCTATTCCGACAATCAGGAAAAATAGCCAGGAAAATATGGAGGAGGCCTGCAAGTCAGAGGGAGTGAGGAAAAGAGGGGGCCTGCAATGACCTCAGCACACCTCTGCTCTGATACTTGTTTCTGAAGGGGGGGGGGGTACGAAAAAAGGAAAGAAGTCCCAGATGCACAGCCGGGAAGGTCTAGTCATTTTCTCTCATCAGCACTCCTGAGGCTGTACTGTAAAAGCTGTTTCCAGGGATTACGCTGTGCATGCTCTTCTGCTTAGTAACAACCCATTTCCTCAGCCAAGAGACACTTATTTGTGCACCTCTCTTAAGTGGCTGCTTTCCAGAGAGAGAGAACAGGTAAGCAAACATGAAAAGTATCTGTCTTTTTTTTTTCCTGAATAAATAACGTAGTCTAGGAGTAGTTTGCAAGGAGGTTGGCATAAGCACTTCCCATTTCTAATCAGAACAGCTGTCTGTCAGTTGTGATTCACTGTCTGTAAACATGCAGAGAGGTTATTTTTCTGGTGTGCTTCGTGTGGTGCTGATTAAGTTTGCATAGCCATCGCAAAGACAAATGCATTTTGAATGTCAACAATATCATTAAAGCTCAGAAGGTACAGCAGCAGGCAGCACCGGGGAGCGGGGTGGGTGAGTAGGAGTGTGTACATCTCCACAACGGACAGGTTTAAATTACCAAGTATTGCAAGGGAAGCTTGATTAACCAGCCCAGGGTAACTGAAGGTCAATTGTATCCCAAGAGGTTCAAGAAATCAGACAGCAAGATGCAAACACATCTGTTGTGGGCAAAAAGAAAGACGTTGTTGATATTTAGGTATGTGAATAGATGTGTGGGGGGGGGAGGTCTGCCTAATGCAGCAATTGCATGTACCTATGATTTGCAGCATCTGTGCTCTTAACTGGTACCCCTTTTGCTTCTTGCATTTTCTGTTCAGAAGGCTTCTTGTACTATTCTAGGAGGCCTGAAGGTCACAGTCACCTGAGCTTTTCACTTATCCAAATCCGTTGAATGACGTTTACCTGTTTTGAATATATTTGCACTTGAATACATGTCTCTGAAGGCTGCTTCACACACACCATGTTTTAATGAGGAAATGCGGTTGTGTGTCAGTTTCACCATGTTTACCAGCATGCAGCAGCTTCCAGACATATGCCCATGTGGGCAAAACAACAACACATACTAGCCCAACTGAGGCACATGATGACAGTGTCAAGAATACCAGTTAATAGGGAGACAGGGATTTTTTTTTGGGGGGGGGAAGCATCAGTCAAAGCAAAGGCCTGGATTTCAATATATTCAGGATTCACACACAAACCTTACAAGGGGCTGTATCCTAAGTTGCTCTGTGAATGGAAGGAACTTCCATTTGCCCAAGGGTGTGATTGTGATTGTGATTTTTGCTGATCTCCCTCTTCCTGCTGCAATCTTGTTTCAGAGGATCCCCTACTTGAGAGTCGGATTTGTGTGTGTGGTTGCGCTCATGCAGGAGGTTGCAGAGGGAAGGGGAACTTGGTGAAAATCTCCCCCTTTCTTGGTGGAAATGGAGTGCCTTCCATTCAAAGAACAACTTAAGATACAATTTAGTAAATTTTGAGAAATTTTGTTGTGGTTAATGTTCTGTCCCTCATAGGACTATCAACACAGATCAGTGATGTCCTGTGGTGTATTTGGTGTTGCATACCAACTACCAAGAGAAGAAAACATCCCGCCTTTAACCACTGGGATAATGGATGATTTGTGTGTGTGTGTGTGTGTGTGTGTGTGTGTGTGTGTGTGTGTGTGTGTGTGTATAAAAGACAGAAGTTTGCTAGATTTTTTTCAGCCAATGTTTCTGAGTAAAAGCATCATCTTTTCATTTAGTGTGCGTGCTAAACTCTATTGCCTGCACATGCACATTAAAAGCCAGTGAATCAATACGATGCTTTTAAACACATGTATTTAGACTCCAATCGTGAAAACCAGAATCAAGAAGGGGGAGAGTTTGAGTGGAGAAGAGGGGGAAGGGGGACTTAATCTTCCCTTCCACCATTTGCTTTTCTACTGCACCTCATTCTCCTTTACCTCCCTCCCCTACAGGGCAGTGGCGTCACTAGGAGGGTGCGACTGGTGCGGGCTGCACCGGGGGTGACACCATGGCCACCTGAGGGGCGAGTGGAGCTCTGTGCTTGCACTGGAAGGGCCGTCCCAGCCACCCTTGCCGCCGTTTGGCTCCAAATCGCAGCAAGCGGTGGTGACTCGATGACATCATCACGTCACTGCAAACCCACTTCCAGGTCGCCGCACTCTGCGCCTGCGCATTGGGTACCATCCGGCTTTGCTGCTGCCACAGGGCATGAGATGTCTATTCACCCTTCCAATTCAGCAGCTCCTGATACTGCTTTCAGACCTGCTGCTCCACCTCCTGCAAGAAGCCAAGTGCGGGTTTAGCATCTTGTCCACCAGTGCCAGCCACAGGAGCAAACAGTAAGTCATCGCTTTTTGCTCCACTAACTGAACTAGTGTAGCCTGCTTGGGGTCTGCCTTCTGCCTTCACTCAGGCACCTTGTGAAATTGTTCCTGGCAGCTCTTTCACACTCACAAGCACACTTTTTTCTTTAAGAAAAGTGGTTGATGTCTTGGGCATATATACCTAGTACAGAGGTTCTTTTAGTGGTATGTAACAGTTTGCCGCGAGTTCATCAAGGGTATATGTGCTTCTGAGGAGTAATCACAACTTGTCTAAACACAAGGGGCAGGGGGACGCTCAGCTGCATGGTCTCTTCTTTCTGCAGCTGTATAGGAAAAATGTCAGGTTTGAAGCAGCCCTGATAATGATGCCAATGCAGCCCATGTCTTGCCTTAGGGCAGCAATCACCTGAATTGCACAGATATGCAGCATATGTCAAATCAAAGCTGACAGTATTTAACCCCTCAGTGTTGGATATTCACGGAATGGATTTGAGGACTCCATCACAGAGGTGTTCTGGGAGACGAACTCGGGAACAAGGGGTAGCAAGTGAGAAGAGTGAAGCTTTCTAAGGGAACAAGACACCTTTGGGCAACTGAGGGTGGTGGAGCTGGACGAGTGACAGGCAGGGATCTATGGCGAGGGGATGGTGGTGGAGTGATGTGGGGCAAAGCCAAGAAGGGCTTTGAAGGTAAGGACCAGGAAGCTGTGCTGGATTCAGGAGCCAAGAGGAAGCCAGTGTCTGTACTGAAAGAGGGGTGCTGTGGTGTGGTCAGAGCAAGAGCTGAATGATTTTGGTGGCAGAGTTCAGCATAGGGGTGGTGAGAGAGGCGGGGATGTGACAATGAAAGGCCAGAGAAGAGAAGGCTGCAGTAGGCAGAGCAAGAGATGACTCGAGCAAGGAGTAGAACCCACTGGTGGCATCTCCCCCTTGGATAATCGCTCTTGTACCCATTTCCTACTTTTTTTCCACTGGGGAAAAATCAGATGCACAGACATCCCTTTGGCTCCTGGCCAATGTATTTGCATATCTGGCACCTCAATGCTAAACACATGGTTGAGCAGTGAAACTTACAGCCTAATCCTACCTAACTCCCTGAGCAGCGATGCAACGGCACCAACGTTGAATCCGTTGAATCCCAGAGGGGAATTTCAGCCTCCAGGGGTCTCCTTGGGGCAATGGAACATTTTTTCCCTTGTCCTGGGGTAAGTCCCTGCCAGCCTGGTGGATCAACTTGGACCTGCGCCAGCAATATCGCTGGCACAAGTCTATGTTGACGCATGAAGGCGAATCAGGCCCAGAAAGGGGGTTAGGATTCCCACCCACTTCTCTAGCCCCATCCCCTTCCCATTCTGCCTACCCCCACCCTGTTCAGCCCCCTCCCAACTTTCCTCCTGACTCCTGTGCAGCCTTACTTGAGGTGGCGGGCATCTGTGGTCCATCGCTGTGTGGACTCACCACTTCCGCCTGCAGCCAGGCTGCGCTCTCCAGCATTGTCTCATTTGCAAGAGCCAGAAAGTGCATTATGCCACTGGAATGCACGTTCCGGCGGCATAATGGCCAGTTAGGATTGGGCCGTTACTTTCACATAAGTGTGCTTAGGATCTTTAAGAATCCATTTGTCCTTATTCACAAACATTGCTGCATTATTTAAATAAAATTGTGTCCATGAGTTACAAAGCCAAATATAGTGTGTGTGTGTGTGTGTGTGTGTGTGTGTGTGTGTGTGTGTGAGAGAGAGAGAGAGAGAGAGAGAGAGAGAGAGAATAACGTTGATTTTGCAGAACAACTCTGATTACCAAACCTCTGTGGTACAAAGTATATTACATGAGTCCTTGATCTATGATAAATTTGCAAAGCAGGGTCAACCTTCTGTTTGCCTACTGGGTCGTAGTTTGTGAAGGCTGTTTACTGAGAGCCAGGGTAGACATGGTAGCAGCAGCTTGGTTTGTTTAAACATGAAACTGCCTTAAAGACACAGAAAGAGGGCAGTGAGATGGGGGCTGACAGGGATGAGGAAGATAGGGGGGGGGGTCGGCAAAAGGGATGATTGGGTGAGGGATGAAGATCCCTCCACCATGCCACTTGCCTCCCCAGTGCCCCCCTTCCCAATCCAAACACACTTCTGGGATCGGAGCTCCATCGAGCAGAACCGTTGTAGGGAAATTGGTTGTGGGGGAGTGGAGGGTTTGTAATGGAATACTGATACAGGAAGTATGTATTGCTTTCAGTACTGTAGTAACATAAATGCTGGGTTAGCCTGAATTACAATTCATTTCAGGTGGCTATTATTTTAGAGGAAATGATTCAAGCTTGGAACAGGGCTGGTGTGAAGGGTTGGCATTGTTGGGCACCTGCCAAGGCTCACATACCTGTAGGCCCCTTGATCACTGTGGGTCAGCATTGCCACCTGCTTTCTTACCTGCCCTTTGGCTCTGGTGAGGAGAGTGAGCAGTGCCAGGGAACTGCTACCACCTGCTTGTGTATCAACTCTCTCCTTGGTAGACAATGGTGGCAAAGGGGAGGAGCAGCAGCCAGCAGCAATGGCAGTAAGGAGCCCAGAGGCCCAGGGAGGGAGGGGTAATCACTGAGGACATATTGCCAGGGGGGCTCCCATAACCTGGAACCACCAGTGGTTTGGGGGCAAGCATTGTTTTTGGGGTTGTATTGTTCTGTAATAAGTGATGCCCAAATGCAAGAGGATCCAGCAAATAAAGGTCTACACACACACACACACACACACACACACACACACACACACACACACACACACACACACACACACACACACACACACACACACACATATACACATAGGGGAGAGAAACATAACAAATAACCACACCAGTTCTACTACTCATTCCACCAGACTTCCTCCCATTTCCAGTTCCCAGTACCAGCAGCAGGTTGTGGGGACTTGGGGCAAAACCCTATACTCACTGGGCCCCCTATGGCACTCTCTGCCTCCCTCAGATGGTGCATTGGGTGCTACCACTGTCACTGGTACCGAGAGGTCAGCTTGGCCAGGTGGATCCTCAGAAGAATGTGGGCCAGTGCCAACCTCTGGCAGCACCCCTGCCAGGTCTCTGCAAAATCCTGGGTAAATCTGTTCATTACACTCTGAACTCTCTCATAAAGTTACATCAGCTGGAGGTGGTATAGGAATTGACTAGGTTTTGAGGCCCATGTCAACTGTAGAATAGGAGGTACTAGAAATTCTGTGAATAGTCTACGCTTCCTCTGTGATTGTTCATTTTGTTTTATCGAAACTCAGCTTCCCGTATCTCATGAGGAAATGGGTTCATGTTCCATTTGCTTCTGGTTCATATGAACACACCTTTTCTTGGCACAATCCCTGGTCTTTTCTCCTGAGACTCTGTTGCTCACACACACGATAGCAAGCAGCAAGGACGACTTCCATCCAACCAACTGCTGTACGATGGTCACCATTTTACTTCATATTTGCTAGTTGCTCTGTTATGAATTGGCGCTGCCCATGGCCCCTCATAAGAAGATACATATCACAGTGCCACGTTAATTGCTTGCGCTCTCTCTCTCTCTCTCTCTCTCTCTCTGGCTTGTAGGACATAAATGGAGCATAGCAGCTTGTTTACTCAGCTGGTATAACACAGTGGAAAAGAAACTGAGCTGTGAATCAGGACTTCCCTGGTTTGAATATTGCCTCTACCATGAATTCACTAGGAATGCCTTAGGCAAGTCATTCCTTCTCAGCCTCACCTGTACCATAAGGATGATTACCTTACAGGGTTGCTGGAAGGATTATATCTTGAAAATGTGTGAAGCACTTTGCAAACCCAAAAGGCACTACGTATACAAATGTTCAATTGGTATTATCATTGTACCTCTCTGCCATTTTGTGTAATGACCCTCAACATGGTGACTTCTGGTTGTTTCTTGAGTTACTGCAATTATTTTGGGCTAACAAAATTCAGGCAGAAATATGACAACGAGGCCCATCTTATAATGTGCAGAAACAACGTTTACCAAATTATGTGGTTGGGTTCATAGCATAGAAGTTTTGTAAGCATAACACATTCTAAGTTCTTCTTATACACCTGTTAGGTGCCAAGCTCATTTCTAAAGGTTGATTACTATCAAAAACATTATAGTACTGAAAAGACTCTACAGATTTCACTGCATGATTATCACAGCACTGTCTTAAGAAACTAAACTTCAAAGATTGATTATACAGTAGACTACCGGTAGTTAATTCTCTGTTGGGTATCTAAGCATTTGATAGCCCAGTCAAGTCTTCCTCTATGCTTAGTCCCATCCACTCTGTGATGGAAAGATATTATGTACTGTACTGGAAACACTGAATATCAGAGAGACCATGTATCCCTTACCATTATTTGGATAGCCAGTGTGATGTATGAATAGTAGAGTGTATAGTCTCTCACTAGAGAGACTAGTGAGATTCAGGTTCAGATCCCTGAACATAAGAAGAGCCCTGCTGGATCAGGCCAAAAGCCCGTCTAGTCCAGCTTCCTGTGTCACACAGTGGCCCCACCAGATGCCTCAGGGAGCACAAGACAACAAGATAACCTGTTTCCCGTTGACACTCCCTTGCACCTGGCACAGAGAAAACCCACTTCTAAAACCAGGAGGTTGCTTATGGCTTGTAACCTGTGATGGTCTTTTCCTCCATGAATCTGTCCAAACCCCTTTTAAAGGCATCTAGGCCAGGTGCCATCACCACATCCTGTGGCAAGGAGTTCCACAGATGAATTACACGCTGGGTAAAGAAATATTTTCTTTTATCCGTTCTAACTCTCCCTCCACTCAATTTTAGTGCATGTCCCCTGGTTCTGGTGTTGTGCGAGAGGGAGAAGAATTTCCCTCTATCCACTCTCTCCATCCCATGCATAATTTTATACGTCTCAATCATGTCCCCCCCTCAGGCGCCTTTTTTCTAGGCTGAAAAGCCCCAGACGCTGTAGCCTTTCCTCATAAGGGAGGTGCTCCAGCCCACTAATCATTCTGGTCGCTCTTTTCTGCACCTTTTCCAATTCAACTATATCCTTTTTGAGGTGTGGTGACCAGAACTGGACGCAATACTCCAGATGTAGCCTTACCATCGATTTGTACAAAGGCATAATGATATTGGCAGTTTTATTCTCAATCCCTTTTTTAATGATCCCGAGCATGGAATTGGCCTTCTTCACAGCCGCCGCACACTGGGTCGACACTTTCATCGACCTGTCCACCAGCACCCCAAGATCTCTCTCTTGATCCGTCACAGACAACTCAGAACCCATTAGCGTATATGTGAAATTTTGGTTTCTTGCCTCAATCTGCATCACTTTGCACTTACTTACATTGAAGCACATCTGCCATTTTGCTGCCCATTCTCCCAGTTTGGAGAGATCCTTCTGGAGCTCTTCACAATCCCTGCTGGTCTTCACCACCTGGAAAAGTTTAGTGTCATCTGCAAACTTGGCCACCTCACTGCCTATCCCCGACTCCAGGTCATTTATGAATAAGTTGAAAAGCACCGGTCCCAAGACTGACCCTTGGGGCACACCGCTTTTCACCTCTCGCCATTGTGAAAATTGCCCATTGACTCCCACTCGCTGTTTCCTGTTTCCCTGCTCAGCTATGAACCTCACTGGTTGACATCAGATTAGTTATTCTCTTTTGGTCTAGCCTACTCAATAGGTTCGTTATGAGGGTAGAAAGGATAACCCCATATATGCTGCCTTTCATTTGCTCCAGATGGGAAGGATAAAAATGTAATGTAGCAACAGATCTTGTGTATTTGGGAAAAAGTCTAATAAAATAATTCATCTAGACAAGATAATGTACTTCATCAGACTTATATGGTGGTGACAACAAGACAGTGGTTATACTTACAACGTCACCAAACGATCAAGCATGTATCACCTTCTTTACTAGCTGATCTTATAGGACTGAGATTCCAAGGACAATGAATGCTGAATAATTGGAAAACAGTCAAACCTTACAGAATCACTGGCAGAAATCTAATTAATCATAAGAATAATAGACAACTTAATAGTTGACTATTCTACAGAGCTTTCATGTTATGAAAGCTTGATGTCAACTTCATATGGAATTATACATGAGTATATTTCTAGACACAATTTTAAATAGGCTTACCTAATTTAGATCTAAAAAACATGTTGCCTAAGGCTAAGTGGAACTGCTCACAGGAAAATAGGGTGATGGTCTGACGTTTTATTTTCATTTGGAATTTAAAAAATAAAAGAATAAATGTTAAACTAGATGTATTTGGTAATGTAGTCCTTTAATCTTTTAATAATTGGACTTGTGTACTTGTCCAAGTACCTGTGAGTATGATTTTAAGAATGTAAGAATTGTTGTGCTCAATCAGACCAAGTCTTCTCGTCCAGTATTCTGTCTCCAGCAGTGGCCAGCCAGGTGCTTCTGGGAAATAGGTGATAGCTCTGGAGATCAGAGTCAAAGAATGGAAAGTTCCAAGTAGTATAAGCCCAGTGAGGGTGGGTAGGGTGATGCATAAAACAAACCCATCTTCTTAAGCAATGTCTGATCGTATAAAAAAAAGTAAAATATTGCTAACAAGGTAAATGAGAGTTTACAGACAGAAGGGTAAAAGGATAGACCCAACACATAAGAAAAGATACCTAGCTGTACAATGTGGATCTGGCCAAGTGGCCTTGCTTGTTGACAAAAATTGCTAGTTCAAGTCATCTTTAAAAATGAAAAGGCTACACAACCAAGCTGTCTTTCAGAGAGCAAACATGGTTCCAGATGAAGGGGGGGGCAGGGTGACACAAGATACAATGGAGGACAAAGTGCCTATACCTTTTAATCATTGTATAGAAGAGGGAATTTTGGCAGGTGCAGCTTTTTGCAACCTTCCATGATAAGAACATAAGAAGAGCCCTGCTGGATCAGGCCAAAGGCCCATCTAGTCCAGCTTCCTGTATCACACAGTGGCCCCACCAGATGCCTCAGGGAGCACACAGCCAACAAGATAACCTGTTTCCTGCTGCCACTCCCCTGCACTTGGCACAGAGAAAACCTACTTCTAAAAAACCAGGAGGTTGCTTATGGCTTGTAACGTGTGATGGTCTTTTCCTCCATGAATCTGTCCAAACCCCTTTTAAAGGCATCTAGGCCAGGTGCCATCACCACATCCTGTGGCAAGGAGTTCCACAGATGAATTACACGCTGACTTGTGTAATGATGAGCTGCTGCACCTGTTAAAATTCCCTCTTCTATACAATGGTTAAAGCTGGTATAGGCACTTTGTCTTCCATTGTATCTGGTAACGGGGGGGGGGGGGGAGGGAGGCTTCTTCTTCCAGTAAGTCCATGGACATAAGTCTATCTTGAGATCTCTCTTCTCCTGTGGGAGCACTGAGAAATTTCTGCCACATCTTAGAGGGCTTCTTGGAATGGAGGAGAGAATTGCAGGGGATTACTACAGTATCCAGGTGTGAAGTACTGGGATGTCAGCCTGAAGTTATAGGGAGACAGATGTTCTGTGACCAGTTCAAAAGTACTGGAGAGCACTTAATCACAGGGAAACAAAGCACAGGATTTGGGAAGGTCTTTGCTAGCGTGGCAGACATCTACTTTTTTTATATGACAGACTGCCGGTGAGCAAATACAGTGGAGTTTAAGTTGATCAAACACCAGGGCAGGAGATACACCCCACCCGCTGTTTGCCCTCAGCAACACTCAGTAATCATGCTTTTCTGAACATGAGACTTTGGTAACAAACGCAGGAGTGAAGTACTGTTGGCTCAAAAGGCAACTACTCAAGAGTGTGCATTCATTTTTGAAATGAAAGGAATTCAAACCTAATGGGGCCTATTTGGTTCAGATTTCATTCATTCAAAATGAATATGCCAGGGAATGAATGAATGAAGGTCTATTTCTGGAGTCTCCACTGTTGTCCATTTTCTTTTTTTAAACAAAAAGTGGCTTCATTTAACATTTGCATGACATTTACTTACTTACATTTTTCATGGTGATGGCTAATTATTTTGACTCGCACTGCCCCAGGGTGATGCTGCATACTGGGGCAGAAAGGGTATTCAAGATGGCACCCACTGGGATGCAACTGTGCATTGCTGCTCCTGTTGCTAGAAACAGAGATGGCAGAGAAAGCTAGTTAATATAGTTTAAATAACACACCAAAACAAATGACCTTCTGAAAAGGATCCAGTGAATAATGAGTCCTGAAACAAACAGGAATAGGCCTAAAAAACCCCAAAAGCAACAGAGCCCTGAAAACAAACAAACAAAGGGGTTCTGAAAATTCTTTTTTTTTTCCCTTTTGCAACCCCCTCCTCATTTGCAGGTTTTTGTTCCGCATTGTTTTTGCACTGCGCTGCAGTATCCTTCCTCCCAATCTATTTAGATTTACAAGACCACCATACTTCAGAGTGGGTAACAAACTTCTGTGGTTTGAGACTTCTTTACAGCTATTAAAAAGCATAGAACAGGCAAAGAGATTTCCATGGCTCCTGCTGCCCATACAGAGCAGATCCCAGCCACATCTCCCGAGAATACACTTCTATGGCTCTGCTTAAATATAGCATGGCATCCCAGTTTGGTCAGTGTGTTAGCACCGAAAGGAAGCCAGAGCATGCTCAGTCCCACCTATTTGTAGCTGCCAGCAGATGTTGCTGCCCCACCTGAAAACAGCTTTGCAGGGAAACACCCTGGCATTTGAAATGAATGTGAGTGGCCACATTTGGGGAGCACAGTGGCATGCCAGGCATTGGTGAAGAGGTAACAGTGAAAAATGCATTGGGGTGGTGGTGGTGACTGCCTCTCCCCCGTTCCTGTGCACATAACAAATGGATGGTGTACTTGCTTGTTTGCTTTTTTTGAAAAAAAAAAAAGTCTCACCGTTGTATAAAGTCACATATCCTGAAACGTTTAGAAGTTGCATGGGGACGTCAACCATTTGTTCACTTCCTTTGTCTAAACGGCATACCTTTCAGAGGTTGATTCAAGTCTTCAAGGACCAACTATAAACACTATCTTTAGATTTCACTAGCTGAAGACTGCTGGGGCTCCTCCAACATGCATCTCTATTTCCCTCCCCTGTCCTTTTGCTTACTATTTGCCTGATGAAAGGTCATGTAAGACTTAAAACCTCACTGTTTGATATTCTGTTACTTTTTGAATGGTCCTAATAAAGGCATTGCCCTGTTTTGCATTATGGATTTTTTCTTCTTCTAAGAATCTAAGGGACCAACAGCCAGGGACACTTACAATTTTGTGATTTTCCTAAGGGGTGCATCACAGATTATGATCCTGAAAGTATAGATACAGCAGGAAACCAAGGCCGATCCCAGCCAGACAGGTGTAATTCTGTCATGCCTACAGCTACCTACATGTTGGGGTATACCGTAAAAACATGATGTGAGAAGTAGCCCTGTGTGATTCATTTATTTTACTTTCTGAATTGTGCTGCTCTTCTTTTTTACCTCTTTGCTTAGGTATCTTCTCATGTGTTGCATGTGAACACTTCTATGTATCAAGGAATGTAGCTGAAAATTTCATTCCTGGGGACTTTGGCTGCAATAATCCAGCTATGGCAAGGGTGAGTCAGAAATATTTCAAACTATAGTTGTGTACAGTATGTTTTGAAAACAGAGCGTGCACTGTACACTTTGAGGAACTTGGAAGCGTTCAGAAACCAGCAATGATATTGTTTTTGTGAGGTTATGGTGTGCTGAGATATCAGCACACCTGATGGTTACAAAGCACCTGAGAGTTGTGCCACTCCCTGTGTTTATTGCTGTCAGCTGTGATAAATAATGGACTGGCAGGCTTAGAACAGGCAGTGCAGCGACAATGGTGGAAGGTGGGCAATGATAGCATCAACTTATTGTGCTTCTTTGAGGTACAGCTGGTTCTATTTATCACCATCATCATCATCCTCCTTGCACATCGAATAGTCATTGCATTAGTTAAAATATCATCAAATACCTCCTTTCTGTCTAGGAAGATTTTTTTTCTTCTGTCTGAATCAAAGCGGCTTTGGACATGCACTCAGTGTCAAAAATCCACTGTGAGGTACTCATTAGTGCATTTCAGTATCATGCAAAGAATTAACAGTTCATGACTCCTCTTTCAATGGCATGTGAGGCCCAAGAAGCAAATTATTAAAGTGTGGCTGGATAAGAGGAAGAAACGACAGTATTTCAGAAAACGATGAATTAAGTGGCCAGTCTCAGTACTGTCAGGAAAAGCCTGAGTCACTTTAATCCACATCAAAGGGCAGGGTGTCAAACTGCAGTTCAGCAACATGGTCCTTTGTCCATTCCTGGGACCAGAGAGAAAAAGCTCTTCCTCCACTGAAAAATGTTATGGCATTGGTCAGTAATGTGGCTAGGAGGAAGAAGGGCAGGTTACTGTTCACAGGAAATGGTTTAAACCTAGTTCTGGTTCATGGGTGTCACTAGGGTTGATGACACCTGGGGTGAGATCTCATGGTGTCACCCCCATGGACCTCCTCCTGTACCAGATCACATGATGTGGAGGTCTCCTGGGAAATGTGATTCTTGCACGAGTCGGGGATCGGGTAAAACCCATTTTCTACCAGTGCTGCGTTTTTGCACCACCAATAACAAATAGAATTGAAAGTCATGTTGGTGTCACCCCTCCCTGGGGTGTCACCCAGTGTGTTCCTCATCCCCTGCACCCCCTAGTGACGCCCCTGGTCTGGTTTGATCCTTATCAAAGTTGAATGCTGTTCACCTTGGGAAGGAGCTGCAATGTGTGCATATCTTTGGATAAAGACCATGTCTCTAAATTCTGTGGCTGTGAACACAGAAGCCAGAATGCCTCAACGCAGGTACCTAGCCAAGATGCAACAATGGCTACACAAGTACACATATGGCTTACAGACGTGATGATCACGCTCCAAGATAATCTTCATCTCATCAAGCGGCTGTCCCACTTTTTAAAAATAGCAATCAAGAAGCTTTTACTAGGGAAATCCCCATTGATGCTTGATAATTACTAAGGCAATTTTTTTTTTTTGGTCTGGATTAATGGTGTAAATTTCTTAGGAAAACAAGCTTCTGTCATGCGAAGACTATTTTGCAGTGTACATTTTGGGGCTCAGGGGTCTGAAAGCTTTACTGCAGAATCTATCAAGATGTTTTCCCAAAATGTCTTATTCCCCATATATGCAATTCAGGAATTTATAAGCTATTCATTCTCGTGGTGTCCCCCCCCCCCCCCACGCCTTCTGATTTGTTGGTCTGATTGGCTGTTCTGTATCACTTTTTCTTTGCATTGCAAAGAATCAAGGAAGCATAACATGGGAACACTGGCTCTAGAAACGTCTAATGAGGATTAATGGTTATGAAGAGCTTTGAAGACAAAATATCCTAGTGATGGTTTGTATGCTTAAAAAAAAAAGATATGATTTCCAGGAACAATCTGCAGTTTTCCCCACAAATGGCCCTCTAGGGGTTAATCATCCTAATCATGTTGCCAGGGAACAAAGCTAGAAAAGGGAAAGGAAAAAAAAAAGACAGAAAGAGATTATGTTAAACAGTTAGATCACTTTTGTTTTGTTTTAAAAAGGAGCAGCACAACAAGTGGTTTACCTTCATTTGATGGGTTTCTTTATATTTCAGTTTGCAGCTGTGTTTGCTTTCTGTTACTGTTCACAGTAAATAAGACAAGTGTTTTAGACTGAGATATGCACATTGCAAGTAGTAGAATCGTGTAAATAAGAAAAGATGAAACAGGTGAAATGTGTTATCTCTGCAACACTTATGTACGGTATGTTTTGAAATGCTGACATGCTGAATTTTGGTTTAAGGATCAAGATGATCCTTGGGATCATGCAATCTCTTTCTCTACCCTTCTCCTTTCACATACATATTCCTTCCCCACCCTGGCCCTTCTTTATTTTTAACATTTCTGTACTGCCCGTCCTCTAAGGAGCTATGGGGGTGTATACAGCTCCTTTCATCCTCACAACAACCCTATGAGGTAGATGAGGCTTAGAGATAGTGGCTGGCCCAAGGAAGCTTCATGACTGAGCGGGGATTTGAACCTGGATTTTCCAGGTCTAAGTCCAATTCCCAAACCACTACACCATCCTGGCTCTTGTCCTTTACACTAATTTCGCAGTGCAGTTGAACACTGCTAATGTTGGTTAAGGGCCTGTCTAAACTGTAGTTCAGCCATGACCTTAACCAGGGTTAGCAATGCTCAGATATAACGCTAAAGCAGGGTAGAAGAGAAGGAAGGGTAGGAGAGCACAACGTCACAGCCTGCTCCCTCTCTGCAAACCATGGTTAAGGTGGAAATCATAGGGAGAAAGACCCCTTGGCCCTCACACACAGCATTTGTTGCTGCAGACAAATGCTGAGCATGGAGGATGGCAGACAGGGACAAGCACATATGCCATTGATAGGGATGGGGCTAGCGTAGCATGATCCCAGGGATCCTCTCTGCAAACTTATCCACACCTTATACAATGTCTGCACAGGGCTATTGAGTCAAATCAATATTCATCTCTGACCCAGACCCCTACAGAAAACTAAGAATTCTATTGCCCGCTATGGCAGGAAAAGATCCATGAGCACACCGAACTACTTCCTATCCCATAGTCAATAGCAAGAAATTACCACCTTAAATTCTCCCGTCCCGCCACCCAACACATTCATCACATCTGCTAGGTAAAGGTTTCTCACTTCGGCCAACTGCTAGTGGTACTCAGACCGCCAGAACCCCGCTCCGATGTGGTGCTTTTGGAAGCACGTTTTTGCTCCCGAGAGGCTCCTGGCTTTTGCCGAGCCTCTCAGGAATGCTGAGAAGGGCCCTCCCACCCGCCCAGAGCCTCCTACCTGCATTTTCTAACCTCTGAAAACCTGGAAGTAACTGTTGATGATGTAATCACCAGTCACTTCTGGTGGTATGCAGCAGGAGAGTGGCGCTGGAGGTGGTATCGACCGGGAAAGGGTTGAGAACCTCTGTGCTAGCCTCATAGCCTCTACCTACAATTAAGACTGCAGTCCCTCCTAAGCACACTTATTGTGCAATCCTGCACACGTATTCACCGGCAGAGCGCGCTCCGCAGGCACCGGGTGTTGTAAATGTGCTGTAAAGTGTGTTTTTGACACCCGGAGAGTAAGGGCTGCTGGTGTGGAGGCCGACAGCCCTTACTCCACTGCCCCCCCCCAGACCTGGCACCGACCAGCTGAGGTAACTCCTGCACCGGTCGGTGCAGGGGCAGGGAGGGGTCCATTGGCCGACCTGGGCTAGGAGGGGGGCAGGGATATCGGCGGTGAGTTCCGCCGATATCCTGAGCCCATTCCCAGGCCGCCCTTCCCCTGCCTTCCTGGATGTATGCTGTCTCCAGAGCTGACGTACATCTGAGGAGGCCCATTGGGGCCGGGTAGCGCTACATCCCCTTCCCCCGAGGAGCTAACACAGTCCAGGAAGGGCGATGGATGTGGAGACCAGCCCTTTGGGCCAGCCATGTATCTTTACACAGGATTGGGCTGCCCCTTGGGAGTAAGTATCATTGAACTCATTAGGACTTTCTTCTGAGTAAACACTTACAAACTTATACCGCATAATTCTAAACTTAAGCTACCAAACTTACAGCGCAATCCTATCCAACTTATTCCACCTGCTGAGCTTTGCTCAATCCTATCCAACTTATGCCACCGGTGTAACCAGTGGTGCAGCGAGAACGGGAGGCCCAAGAATGGAAATGGGATTCAAATCCCCTCCAAAAGGGGAATTCAAAGGGGATTTGAATCCCCTTTCTGTTCTGGGGCCTCCCGTTCTCGCTGCACCGCTGGTTACACCGGTGGCATAAGTTGGATAGGATTGCGCCCACAATGTTTCAACGCAATAATGGTCTTAAATAAAGGCCTACTGAGTAATTGGTGTGCAAATTACAGAGAGGCCAGACCAGAGGAGGCTGACCCTCTGACTTTTTGTGACAGCCCCTTAACTACTGTATCTGGAAAATATGGGGGACATATTTGGTTAAAATTGAGGGCGTAAGGGCGTGGGGCTTTTGAATTTTATTAAGGACCCCCTTCTTTCTCTCCCTACTAATTAAGCCACTGCTCCGGATAACATCCAATGCTCCGGCCAGAGACCTTTCATCTTTTCCTGCAAGTTCACCATGGAAACAAGCTGAGACATGCATTAGTTTTTTTTTTTAATGGTCACATTATCAGGTTAATGGTGTCATAGAGAAAGTGCAACATATTGCTTCAGTGCTGATTCTACTTTGTATTTTATGCAGTCCTCCTCCTCCACTCCATGTGCTGGAGATATATGCACATTGGACATTATTCATACAGTACTTCTGAAATTTGTACTGTTACTAAATTGATGCAAAATTAGCTACTAGGACTGCAGCTTTATGAAGTGTTGGGTAGAGATAGTTTGATCACTTTTGTTTTGTTTTTAAAAAGCACAACACAATAGTTGGTTTCCCCTTGCAGTTGGTGGGGTTTTCCACCTGGCAGCTGTGTTTGCTTGGCTTGCATTGCTATATGTGGACATGTAGAAAGATAGCGCTGTGCGCTACCAAAGACCATATAGTTCAACTTGAGGTTGCAAAACAGAATCACTCATCCACCAGTCACCCACAGAGCTGCTTATGCAGTGTAGACCACAAGGTGCCACAAGTGGAGAGTCTAGCCACTGTGTGCATGGACTAATTTGAGGGGGGAAATGGGGATCTCCTGACCTAGAACATTATATAAAAAAGTCTTCAATAACAAGAAAACCAGTGGGGAAACATATCACATAGAGCTGAATGTGCAAATGATGGTGTGTTAATTGTACAGTGAGTGCCAAATATCCACAAGTGTAGACACTCAGGGCTCAATCTTATCCAACTTTCCAGCGCTAATGCAGCAGCAATGCAGCCCTGAGGTAAGAGAACAAATGTGCCCTTACCTTGAGGAGGCCTCCGTGACTGCCCCCCCTCCACTGCAGGATGCAGTGCATGCCCTGTTGGCACAGCTGCATCAGGGCTGGAAAGTTGGTTAGGACTGGGCCATCAGTTATGAAAACAACTGTGTTCTTATTTTAGTAGAATATAACGGTGCAATCCTGTCTAGATTTGAGACCGGCAGAGCGCTGCTTCACTGGTCTAGGGTGTCGCAAACATGCCATAAAGCACTCCCCTTCCATCACCTACAGTTTTCCAGACTTTTTTGAACTCTGCCCTTTCCCTTTGTAAATGAACTCTACCTGGACCACTTACTCTACACCAAGCATCTGTGTTGATGGGGAGCTGTGCAGAATTTTATAGATACGTAGCTGTATGCATCCCTCCCACATGCCTTTGTGTGATAATTATGTTGGAGTAATGAATTGTCTGCACAACTTATTTATAGTCTGCTCCCTGTGAGAAAAGTGGCACCAATGGCCTCTGTCACACGAGATTTCAGGAAACGGGAGTCTTGTGTTCCATGAAGTCACCATAGTTACGTGTGTCTCAGATTGCAATTGATTACCAAGGACCGGTCCGGCGCTAACACAGCCTCACGTACAGTGCTGTTTCAGCACAAATAAGTGGGGCTCCCTGTGAAGCGTAACCCTTGCAAAGACCACATTTGTATTACGTTCCGGCATTTCTATGAGTTAATTGGAGGTGTTCCACAGATTTACAGTGCAATCCTGCGCAAGTTATGGGCGGCGGACCTAGCGTTCTGCTGTCCAGAATAGTCACAAACGTGCCGTAAAGCACGTTTGCAGACTACTTTAGAGCCAGGAAGGCTGGCGCAAGGCCGGCCTTCCCAGCTCCGCTGGCCGAGGACTAGGCCCGCTGCCGGACCCAGGTAGGTCTGGATCCAGTGGGCGGGGGGGGGGTCGGGTTGGTGGGGGGGCAAGTCGGCGGAAGTGGAGGAGGGATGGCGGAGCTGGGGGATGGACGGCAGAGGTGGGAGGGCGGTCATAGGCCCCGCCGCCCCGGGCAGGGGCGGGAGCATGTTTCCGCCATATCCCAGTCCCCATTACATGGTCTTCTCCGACTTCCGCCAGCAAAATAGCTGGCGGAAATCCGAGGAGGCCTATTGGCCCCAGGCGCCGTTACACTCGAGGAAGGGGATGAGCGTCCCCTTCCCCGAGTAGACTTTCCGCCATGGGCTGCCTGCTGCAGGCTGCCTGCGGCAGAGCACAGGATCGGGTGGACGGCCTCGGCCACCCGCCCGATCTTTACGCTGGATTGGGCTGTTATTAGTTATTTTTTGTAGTCAGCTCTAACTCCCCTTGCTTTTCTTTGCAGAGTTGTTCTGGATGTAAAGAGAAGAGGCCTGCACACAGTCTGTGTACAAACTGCAACAAGTGGCTGTGCAGCTTATGTACAGAAGAACATGGGCATGGCAAGGACACCGGAGACCATTTCCTGCCTCTACCACTGAAGGCATGTTCAGGTAGAACTATAACTTCATATGGTTTCTCTCTCTCTTCCTTATGCTAAACAATTGACCCTGTAATAATTCAGTCACAGACACTGCATACCTGCAGGAATGGTGCCCTAGATAACTTGAACTCCATCAGAGGCTCCTTCGGACACACACAGCATAATCAAATCAGATGCCGGGAGAATGGTTTGAGGAGCAGAATCGGGTTTAGGAAAACTAGGGCAAACTCAAGCAGGGAGCAGGCAGTCAGATAAAAGCATGTTAGATGCAGATGAGATAACAGGTTCAAAAAAAAAGGAGCCAGGAGAGAGCACAGGGCAGGACAAAGAGAAGGAGAGACAAAGGAACAGAGCAGGCAGGTCCAGGCACGCAGGGCATTTCATACAGGTGGGAAGCTGCCTCGAACTGGGCCAGATCATAGCCCCATCTACGTCAGTATTGTTGTCATTGGCGAGCAGTGGCTCTCCAAGGTTTCAGACAGGAATGCTTCTGTGTCTTACCTGGGGACTCCAGGGTTTGACCCTTCTCGATTCAGGGCGTGTGCTCTACCACTGAACTCTGGCCCCCTCCCTACATGGCATTGACCCTCTAGCTATCAGTCTCTTTTTTATAGAGGCTTCTGGGAGACTGAAGGGCCAGGAAGTTAAAGTAGATTTATCTGTGACTGCATTTCAAAGCTTCAGGGCAAGGCTGAGGAGCAATGTGGTGAATGTCAGTGGCTGAGCTCAACACACACCCTTGAAGGCTGTGCTGTAGTGGAAGGAAAGAGGCTGTCCCTAAGAGAGAGAGGTCCATCACCCCGTGTGATATGTTAGGCCACTTACCTAAAGCTAATGAAATAACTCCGTGGCTAATCCAGGAATAAAACTGGTCAGGGGTGGCATCACGTGTTGGTCAACCTAAGCACTGGCTGAGGGCCTGCAGTCATTGGAGGGCCACTTGGCCAGGCTGACCCCTTGAACCTTCCAAAGCCAGGCAGCTGCAGCAGATCCCCCCCCCCATTTACTGATGGGAAGGTGTGAGGGGCTGCTGCCCATCACCTGCTGCTAGTAAGCAGGGGGACAATTACTGCCCTCTCTAGCCTGCCACTGCAATTGGTGCTCTCTGACCCCTTTCCGGCTCACACTGGAAGAGTGCACTTCCTTTCCCTTCCCTTCCCTTCCCTTCCCTGGAGCTCAGTGTGCACCCTCCCTCCCCTGCACCACTCTTGTTTCAAATGAACAGGGGGAGACCATGCTGAGAACCCAGAATAGTCTGTTCCCAGCATGCTGTGCTCCTGTTCATGAGACATAGGAGCAGTGCAGAGGAGGGAGGGTGTGTACTGAGCTCCAGGGAAGGGAAGGGAAGGGGGCTGGGATGCCTCTCTTCCTTTCCTTATCGACTGGTGGTGCACACATGCTTGACTGTCCCCCCCCTCTTTTATCCACTGGGGGAGCGGGTGGGTGGGTGGGAATGGGCATGCATTCCAGGGGTGGCAAAATGGGAGGGGCATTTGGGTGGCAGGGAGACATGATCCACCCATCAGGGAAGTGTAACTGTTGGCTGCACTGAACAGAGGGTTGGACAAGATTACCTCCAAGATCCCTCTAACATTGTCTGCTTCTATGATTCCCTGTCCTCGTCACCACATTAACTCTAGCTTTAGTAGTAGTAGGTATGGATGAAGACTGCCAGGTCCAAATATGAAAAGATTAGATTAATGCATTCATATTAAACAGAAAGATTGTACTGGAGACTGGAACACGAGAACCTCCACTCAAATTGAGTGGAGGGAGGATTAAAACAGACAAAAGAAAATATTTCTTTACCCAGCGTGTAATTGGTTTGTGGAACTCCTTGCCACAGGAGGTGGTGATGGCACCTGGCCTGGATGCCTTTAAAAGGGGATTGGACAGATTTATGGAGGAAAAGTCCATCACAGCTTACAAGCCATGATGGGGATAAGCAACCTCCTGGTTGTAGGAGTAGGTTTTCTTTGTGCCAGGTGCAGGGGAGTGGCAGCAGGAAACAGGTTATCTTGTTGTCTGTATGCTCCCTGAGGCATCTGGTGGGGCCACTATGTGATACAGAAAGCTCTACTAGATGGGCTTTTGGCCTGATCCAGCAGGGCTCTTCTTATGTTCTTATGTTCTCTGAGGGAAGTATTCCTACCTATACAAATGCCCTAGGAGGCAATCAGTCCCCCAGTTAATCTCCACCATGTTCCAGATCCCTCTCTGGTTCTCCAGAAATCAAATGCCACTCGGAGGGGAAACAAACTGGCATCCTGAAACGTTCTCCCCATCAGCCAAAGCCATGGAGATGTGAAGAGGGGATCAGGCAGTCTGGCCTAGGAAGTGTTTTATGTCTTCACTTCAGACGGCAGCGCCTCCTGGAGGGGGTTCCTGCCCGCTTGAGTGTCAGTGCGTTATGCAATCCAGGCCCACCCTTTCCTAGTGTTCAGTATGCAAAATTCTGTTCGGGGAGCCCAGCTTTCCCATTATTTGTTAATGCCGTTCATTTCAAATTCATGCAATGATAATTCAGAATAAAGATGTCAGATAATAACACATCCGTCAAGAATAAAACATGGCACCCAAGTTAACAATGTATACCGCAATAAAATATGCAACACTATTACAGAAAAGTGGCAATTTTAAAATAACGTTCAAACTATTTTATTGCACGTTGCTTCAGGATGGGGAGAAAGGGGGTTGAGGATTTAAGGAAAGGAAGTGAAGCCAGCCCTGAACATGGGAGCTTGATGGGAAACATTTGCCTAAAAAGGATGAAAATGTATCGCCCCGTAACTGCCCATGTTCATGTTGTCCTGGAAGGTAGGAGTGCCAGAAACTAAAAAAGGAGCCTCTTTGTATCCAACCCCCATTAGTGCCTTGTGGTTTTCCTTCCTTTGAAGCTAGCAGTAAGTGACTGAATTGGAACAAACTCGCAGGGACCCAGGCATTGGCTACATGCAGCATATATAAATATTTATTAGGCGTGGTTCTTGAGGGAGGGGGAAATCCCACACACCTCCTGGTTTTGGGAAAGGTTTGGAACTCAAAGCCTGTGTTTCAGGGCCTGAGGATGGATAAATATGTATAATATGGTAGAGAGACAGAAGCATTTCGTATGGAGCTTTGAGAACTGAATCTGTTAGCGGTTGAATTAAGCAAATGAAGGTTACGGCCAGGACTGCTGATCTTTTTTCTTCTCTGCTGAAAAATGTCTACGTTTTGTGCCAAGAAAACTCTGATGATGCACTTAGAATAAATTATGCAAATCAAGAATTTTGGAAAATGTGTTTCTTTTGCAGAAGGATACTCAGCTTGCATGTCCTATTCCAATCCCATAGAGGAAGAAGAGAGATAAATGAGAGGAACGGAAGGGGAAAACAGGAATGAAAGCTGGGGGGGGGAGGGGGAGGACTGTAGTCATACGGGGCGCAGAAGCTCTCCAATCCCCGAAACACCGGGATCTTTCCAGGCTTTGCCTGCATGTTGTAGTAATATACTAGATCAGGGGTTCTCAACCAGTGGTACTTAAGCTGACTGCTTGGGGGTACTCGGACCACCGACTTGCTCTGACATGGTGTCTTTGGCGCCACGTTTTTGCTCCCGAGAGGCTCCTGCCTTTGGCTGAGCCTCTTGGGAATGCTGAGAAGGGTCCTTCCACCTGCCCAGAGCCTCCTACCAGTGTTTTCTGACCTCTGAAAACCCCGAAGTAACTGGCAATAATGTCATCGCCAGTCACTTCCGGTGTTACGCAGCAGGAGAGTGGCTCCGGAGATGGAGCTTGGTCAGGAAGGGGTTGAGAAACCCCTGTACTAGATCAGTGCCCTCTTCTCCCCCCAATACAACTCCTTTATGTCTTCATTTCTTCCAGTTCTGTACCTAAGAGGTTAAATGTCAAAGCTTGGTCCCACTTTTCTTTTTCTGGTGCCTGGGGAACATCCCCTGGTCTACCGTCTGCTTCAGCCTTGTATGGGGGTGGGGAGGAAAGTCACTGCTGCTTTGAGGCCCGAGTCGTCTCAGCTTCAGAGATGGGACTACATCCAGTGCTTTTAAAATATTCTATCAATCAGCAAAAAAGATCTCCAGAAATAAAGGGCTATAAACTTGCTTTTTATTATAAACGGTAGTTGAGATGCAGGGCCAGCTTGAGATCTCCCAACCACTGCCCCCCTTATCCGGTGATGTGCCAGCCTCTGCTCCTCCCACTCTTGGACTGGAAAAGGAAGAAGGGGAGTGGAAGAGGAAGTGTGGAGGAGGGCAGAGAGATGCTCTAGCCCAGAGGTTCCCCCTCTTTCTCTTCCAGTCCAGGGAGAGGGGGGAAGAGCAGCAGTGGTGGGATAGAGGTGGGCACATCCCACTAATCTGCTTCCTGAAGTGACTGCCTCTGTCAGCCGGATGTAGGGGTTGGCCCTGCCGAGATGCTCAGGATCCTAGAGCAGTGTTTCTCAAACTGTGGGTTGGGACCCACTTGGTGGGTCGCAACAAGCCCTGAGGCTATTCAAAAATCAGATAGCTGCTAATTGCCCTTCAAAGAGCTGAGCTCCTGCAGTTTGCAAGCTTGTGTAAATATAGGGAGATAAATGTTTCAGTGTCTCGTAAAGCTAGGTGGGTCCCGATAGAGTGTCATTTTAAAAAATGGGTCCCAGTGCTAAACAGTTTGAGAACCACTGTCCTAGAGTACATTTCAGATGCTGTGCCAACTAGCAGCTTCTATGTGAGTAGCTGAGGGCATAGACGTTGGACAGCTTTGCTTACAATACTGTGCCTCAAAGACATTCAGCATGTAAAAGATAAATGCCACAGCATTGATAAGCCTCCAGAGTCATTTTGTATTAGTTCTACTTTCCAGGAGCAGAAGGGGGAGCAAGTGAATTTCCTTTGTTTTGCCCAGTGCACAGTCAAGAAACACTGAAAATGTTTTGTGAGACCTGTGATGTCCTTACTTGCCGCTGCTGCCTTCTGACAGAGCATAAGGAACACAGGTACTGAATCCTCATTGATTGTTGTCCTTCATTTAGGTCTACCAGGAAAAGCAGAGCTAACATACGACCTGTGGTAAAGGGTGCTCAGCTGTGTTTATCTTTCAGCATATTTCCTAAACTATCCAGGAGGGTGTAGTAGACTAACATCAGTACCTTGCATTCCAGGGTGCAATACACACTTCCAGTGTTCTTAGAAGCGACACACCCTTACTGGAGAATAAGCTTTGCCAGACCTATCCAGTGTGGAAATAACTTTCAAATAAATACAGACAGGATCTGTTTGTGAGCACCCTTTATGTCGTGTTTGAATATTGTTAATATAGGAGAGAATTTGAAAGACCAATCAGTGGTGGTATCAGAGGGTGGCCTCCCCAAGCACATTTGAGAGACCCGCATGCCCCAAAGGACCCCATCAAACTGCTCCATGACTTCCATGGAACTGGTGGCATCCTGAATTCACTTTGAAAATTTCAAATTGCACAGTGACTAGATTCTGCTTTTGTTGCACAAACAGGGAAGAAAATCTGAGTCACTGCTAAGGGACCCATGACCTCTAGGTGCCCCAGAAGCAACCTTTTTTAGGTGCTGGGAGGGGAAGGGGGAGAAAGTGTCAAGTGATGTGCCCCCAGGTGGTAATGGGATTGTCACTTGGTGCTGCTTGCTCACATTCCTTGGTGGGTAGGGGAAGAACTGCTCCCACCCACCCAAGATGAACCTAAGGTTCTAAGTAAGCTGAAGGATGAGGACTAGACAAACTGGGGTGGTGGTGGAGGTGGGAGCTTTTGGCAAAAACTGGAAGTGCCTTTCGGAGGCCTTTCAGACCCAAGAAAGCTGCGCACAGCCTGAATCTCAGAAAGCCTCAGGACACCCTATCTGGCCCCCGGGGGCACAAAAGTTTGTAACACCACCCCCATATCCCCGCATCAATGAGATGGGGGTAGGGGTGTTAAAACTTTTTATGGCCCTGGGTGCCAGATGCCCTAGTATGCCACTGCCCCACTAAACATAGTGGGACTTATTTCTGAGTAAGCATGCATATGATTGTACTGTAAGGCTTTGTTCAGACATGTTCATCAGCTGGTGACTGCCATATGTGTGACATGTATGTGTGGAATTGCTTTCATGGATCAAATATCACAGGCAGAGGTTTCATATCAGGGGTTTTCAGACAGCCTCCCCCCCCCCCCCCCATGCATATACCCATACTTGTTTGGAATTGGAACTCAGGACTTCTCATACCCAAAGAAAGATTCATGGCCCTAGATTGACAGAGTGTCTTGCAGAAAAGGTGTAGCCTCCTTGTCCTTCTTGGCAAGGCTTGTGTTTTGAACTCAAGATCACTCACACTATTTATTTGATGAAATGGAATAACACAGAAGCATCTCTTTTTCTAGGTTCAGGCATCTTCAGGAAGCTCTGCAAAATCAGAGAGTCATCCTGGAAAGTGTAACTGCCAAAGTGGAAGAGAAGAAAAGTGGAGTGCAAGTCTCAGCCAAACAAATTGAAGACAGGTAACTTTGGAGACACCTCTTTCATTAGAAGGTGAATTCTGGGAAGAGTCTGTTTCATTGAAATGTTGCTCCCCGGTATTAAGGGCTAATTCACTTGACTGCTGAGGGAGTGGTGAGCCACTTTTTCCTCCAGAATGCATCGCAAGTGACAGTTGTGGACTCGCTTTGTGTGACAGCTCCTCCTCCACTCTGGACCTGTATCATGTGGGCCAGTACAGGGCCAGTCCCCCATCCATGAGGTTGACTGAGGCAGTCACCAAGGAAAATCCTGAGGAAATTAAAGGAAAATCCTGAATTTAAACCCAGGAAACATAGCGGCAATGGACACAGTCTTAAAACCAAACATGTTTTACAAGCTGTTTTAGTACTTTCTGGTGCAATGAATATGCTATCAGACAAATGAATGGGAAGGTTTTTGACACTCAGAACAGTGATATCTCTTGAACATTCTTGCACTTAGGTATATATAGTGAAGCTGTTAATGACTCCTTCTCTACAGATTGTTTGAAGTCAAGCACCTGCAAAGGAAAGTGGAAAATCAGATAAAAATGGCCAAGATGGTCCTGGTCAATGAAATAAATAAGCGAGCAAATGTTCTCCTTGAACAACTAGAGGTAAGTGGAGAGGTTCTGGTAGCTAAGACAGATGATACCATGCATGCTTGAAAATATAATTAATCAGTTAATTAGAGCATATATTTAGGAACCTATACTGACCAAGAACTTCATGGGGTGCAAAGATTTGGAAGAGAAAATTCGACCTTAGGTGATATGAAAGTATCTGGTTGTCATGGGATGCCCTGGGCAAGCAGGCTGCTGCTGACTTTTCACATCAGTTCAGGGACACACATCTGGGTGTCCATTGTGCCTGCTTTACCTGTTGGGCTCCTTGCATGATGCTAGCGATGGAGACCAAGAGAGACACCTAGTCCAGACCCATAGCAGAAGGCAGTTCCTGCTCTGGTGGAAGAGAAGATGACTGGCTAAAGATGACGTCTCTCTTCTGTGCGGAATCCTTGGGCTCTTGACTGCCAAGCAGGAAACAATTTAATATCTATTTGCTATGTTCTCAGCAGTGTTTCTCTGCAAGCCAATCAAATTTATTATTATTATTATTATTATTATTCAACAAAAACATTCTCAATGCAGATTTCATAGCAACGGAATAAAAAGGTGGTTCCCTATTCTAAAGGGAGATGCACGCACGCCTACACCACACACACACACACACACACACACACACACACACACACACACACACACACACACACGGAAAACACTAGCCAACAGCCACTGGGATCTGAGTAATATTCTATGCAGGAATGAATAGGGGCAGTTGCTCTCCGCATGCTAAAATATAACCGTGTCTTTTAAATGTGTCTTTTTGCCCAGTTAGCAGGAGAGTTAAATGCCATCAATCTCCAAAGGAAATCCTTTGTTTCATAATTCAGCAGCTCTCACATTTTTCTTGATAGTATATGAATATACTTCTATCAAATACACATCTAGATTGCACCTTTTCGTATGCTATAGGCTGAATATAGGATGGGATTTGTTACAGAAGAAACTCTGCTGAACCATCTATTCTGTTTCTGATTCTTGACAGAGAGTCACAAATGAAAGGAAGCAGAAACTGGAACAACAGCTCCAGGGCATCGTGGTGCTAAACAGGCAGTTTGAACATGTGCAAAACTTTCTCAGCTGGGCAGTGTGCAGTAAAAACAGTGTTCCATTCCTCTTCAGTAAGGAACTGGTAAGAATAAATAAAAAGTAAAGGTATCCCCTGACAATTAAGTCCAGTCGTGTCCGACTCTAGGGTGTGGTGCTCATCCCCATTTCAAAGCCGAAGAGCCAGCGTTGTCCGAAGACGCCTCCGTGGTCATGTGGTTGGCATAACTCTCCTTGCCGCAGCGCGTAGCATGCAGCTGGAACATGGAGCACTGTTTACCTTCCCGCAAGCGGTACCTATTTATCTACTCGCATTAACATGCTTTGGAACTACTAGGTTGGCAGGAGCTGGCCAAGTAACGAGCTCTCACCCCGTCGCGGGAATCGAACTGCCAACCTTTCGATCGACAGCTTATGGTTCAGCGGTTTAACCCGCTGCGCCACCCGCTGGCCTAAGAATAAATACTAAGATATAAAAAGGAAGGGAATTGAGGACCAGATGTCCCCAAAGAATTGAGGGCAGAAGACTAACATCCCCCGTATTATGAAGGCTTGTAAGGGTGATACTAGGCATCCCTTCCAGAGGGGAAAGCTCAATAAAAAGGTAATAAATGGAGAAGGGATTAGGAGAGAATATTGCTCTTTTACTAGTATACCGCACACGTTGATCCTGTTAACCTGGATTAACGGCGGAAGTCATCATCACAGGAGTGGACACAGTTCTTGTGTGGACTGAAGGAATTCACCATGCTAAATCACTGCACAAAATCACACACCTGGAAGCACTCAAAAACCTAGGGATTTAAGGGTGCTTGATCCAGGACGGTCTGACAGATTCACTGTATTGCTTGAGTGTTTACCCAGAAGTAGAGGCAAATCAGGGACCTCTTCTCCCACGACGACACTGTGGCTCACTTGATTCAGTGTGAAGTTTGCCCTGATTCCTTGTTTGCCCTGATTCCACAACTGCATTCAACTATTGTGACTAGATGAGGAGACCTGTGTGGAATTAAAACCAAGCACATATATTAATAAATTAAAAACAATCAATCAATTAATTACTGAAAAAGCAACCAAGACCAAAAGCAATGTATGTCCAATGAAAACTGAAAACCCTATGGCAGCTAAAACAACCAATGTTAAAAATACAGTAGGCACAAGTGTGAACTGCAGAGAGTAAATGCCCTAAAAAATAAATACATCTGATTCTCTAAAAGAGCCCTGGATATCTGAGGGCCCAATCCTATGGGTCTGCAGCATCACTGGAACTTGCGTTCTGGCAGTGCAGCATGCTTTACAGCAGTTGCAAAAAGCAACCCTCCATTCCACGCAGCTGGGCTGCTGCCGCAAGCGGTAAGCAGCCGTGGCTGTGCACAAGTGGCCTCTGAAGATGCCCTGGCACTGTAAGTCAGCACAGGAGGCAGATGGAATGGGACATGGAGGGGGAGGAACAGGGCGGAAACTGGGGTGGGGAGGGGGGTGTTGAGGCCGGAAAGGGGGCAGCAGCATTGCGGATATCCTATCTCCCTTCCTGGGTTTGATCCACCTTCCTGGATCCACTCAGATGTGCGCCAGCTAAATCTCTGGCGCAGGTCCAAGTAGCCCCAGCGGGGCAGCAGAGGTAGACCCCAGGCAAGGGAACAAATGTTCCTTTACCTGGACTGCCCCCTCATGATGCAGTACATGCTCCAGTGGCGCAGCTGCATCGGCGGGAGAGGAATTAGCAAGGATTGGGCTGTTAATGTCCTGGAGAATTAAGAATATTCTAGATTAATATTGTGTGAAGTGGAGAGCCTATACCCAAAACATGGTTTCTGAAGATGGCTTTTGATTGCTTCCTACAAGATATTTTCAGGAGAAAAAACCTCGTATCTGAATATTTTCTGAGAAAGGTTATGGGGGAGGGGTTTAGGAGACTGGTAAGGACACTAAGGACTTGTTTACATAATCAAGGCTTCTGGGGTTGATAGCATCGTTATGCTAAATCAATAACCACCATCTACACAGGGGATTTTCATAGTGTTTCAGAATAGACCCTTCCTTACTATCTCAGACTATGTACAGGTTATCATACGACTTTAGGTAACGCAATCCTCCATCCAACTCTCCGTAGCAAACACAACAATCCTCTTTGTTGTCTACATACAAGATAATTTCTCCCAGGATGAAAGTGAGTTGGCGCAGGAGCCCCTGATTTAGGCTGCAATTATGTGCTCACTTACCTGGGAGTAAGTCTCATTGAACTCAATGGGGATTACTTCTGAATCTACAGGCAGAGGATTGTGTTGTTAGTTTACAGGCCAATCTTATCCCATGCTGGTGCACAGGATGCAGGGCCACCATTGCAGTGACCACTGCATCCTGCGTACCAGCAGGGGACCAGGTCTCCTGGGAGAGGTAAGTAAAGAAAAAAAATTACTTACCTCTCCAGCCACTCCGTGGTCTCCCTATAGGCCTACTCAGACTTATGCCTTTTGCTGGCGTATATCTGTTGCACGGAATGTGTTAGGCCCAGGACCACAGACTAGCAGAGAGACTGCCACAATAGCTGACCATGCAGTACGCCAGTGGATCTTGGCGTCTGCTGGTGTATCATAAGGATAGGATAGGGCTGTTAGCCTGAGAGTCTCCCTTCGAATATCTAAGCAAGTCAAAGGCTAAAGTGAATAATAGAGTTGTTATCCCATGATAAATGAATATGAAAACAAGCTTTAATGGAAATTTAGGGTTACTGACCTATTTAAAGTCTTCAGTCAGAATCAGCCCAGAACTATAAATAATAGATATGCACTGAATCAAACTGTCATTCTTTGGTTTGTTGCCAGATTGTGTTTCAGATCCAGCGTTTGCTAGAAACAAACTGTACTATGGATGTGGGTCCTCCTTGGAAGGTCAGGTTCACATGGGACCCTTCTTTCTGGACTAAGCAGCTCTCCAATTTAGGTAAAAAAATGTATTTAGGTATACACTGTAAAAATTGGATATAGGATTCCTTTGAGCTTTTTAGATGAATCTCTCTCTCTCTCTCTCTCTCTCTCTCTCTCCCTCCCTCTCTCCCCCCACAATACACACACGCATGCACCCCCTTAAAGTTGCTGGAATGTGGATTGAACACTTTGGTAAATGAGTTGATTTATGAGTTAAATCTGATCCATGAGTGACATGGGTTGCCACTCCCTTCTCTCTCTCTTTATCCCCAACTGCTTTGGTCAAAATGCAGAAATCACATGGAAGGAGTGAGATCATGCAAAGGATCCTGCCAATCAGACTGAGAGAAAGGCGGCAGTGTTGATGTGATTCTTCTCGCATCATCCTGCTTCTCCCATGTTTTTCATCTGTTACTGGAGGAGCAGCATGGACTGGAGCCACAAGGAAGTGGCAACCATGTTCTTTTCTTGCAAAAAGGAGTCAAACGTTAGCTATGTGCATGCTGAACTGCATGCTGAACTGTGTTTGGATCTAGTATCTGTATTTTCAACATGCCAGTCTGATTGCGTCCGCCACATCTCCGTCTCCCTCTGGGCCAGCCCTGGGCCTTCCCCGATTTACACCGGGGGAAGGGGGTGAATGTCCCCTTTCGCCAAGTAGACCTCCGGGCCGCAAGGTTCCTACAAGGTCATCTAATCAACCCCCCTGCCTGTAGCAGGAAATCCTCCTAGATCATTTCCAGCAGGTGACAGTTGAGCCTCTGCTTGAAGATCTCCAGTGAGGGAGAAGTAGGAATTTTAAGTAGGAAATTAAAACACTGAAATTAATTTATACAAACGGTTCCCAAATGTTGAACTGGAACTCATCAGTTGAAACGTTATGGATGAGTCACCTTGCTTAACCCTTTCTCCAGGGTTTTGTTACCCTGAGAATTTGCATATTTCTCAATGCTGAGTAACTGGAGCTCAATTTTTATTGCTTTGTTATGATAGCAGGGTTGTATCCTAAGATCATCTTTTCATTTGTGCAAGGGGGGGGAGGAGGAAATCTTCTTCAGCTGCCTGCACCATCCCCCCTACTTCCAGTAGTTCTCTCCTCAGGAACCAGTTTTCAGGGTGTGCAGGGGACTGTAGCAAATTCATGTCCCTCCCCTTGTGCAAATGTGGCTTTTTCTGCATGCCTTTTTGGCAAATCAGGCAAAGCTGATAAAAAAGCACTTCTTGTCACAGAGGCCTCCAGGAGAAAACGCCAGATCAAGGAGCATCCCTAGACTGTGAATCTGTTCTTTATCCAACCCTTTGTTTGTATTTTATTGTTGCTTTAATATTGTTAACTGTCCTGAGCATTTTTGTAATAGAAGGCAGGGCAAGATTTAAGATTCTCATGGCCAGTAATAATTGTTGTTGTTCAGTCATTAAGTCGTGTCCGACCCTTTGTGATCCCATGAACCATATCCCGCCAGGCCTTCCTGTCCTCCACTATCTTCCTGAGTTCGCTCATTTTCATGTTTGTTGCATCGGTGATGCTGTCTAACCATCTCATCCTTTGCCTTCCCCTTCTCCTTTTGCCTTCAATTTTTCCCAGCATCAGAGTCTTCTCCAGAGAGTCCTCTCTTCGCATTAGGTGGCCAAAATATTTGAGTTTCAGCCTCACTACCTGTCCTTCCAGGGAACAGTCAGGGTTGATTTCATTTAGGATTGACTGATTTGATCTCCTAGCAGTCCAAGGGACTCTCAGGAGTCTTCTCCAGCACCACAGTTCGAAAACATCTATTCTTCGGCGCTCAGCCTTCCTTATGTTCCAACTCTCGCAACCATACATTGCTACTGGGAACACCATCGCCCTGACTATACGAACTTTTGTTGGCATGGTGATATCTCTGCTTTTTATTATGCTATCTAAATTTGCCATAGCTTTCCTTCCAAGGAGTAAGCGTCTTTTAATTTCATGGCTGCTGTCTCCGTCTGCAGTGATCTTGGAACCCAAAAAAGTAAAATCTGTTACTGCTTCCTTTTCTGCCCCTTCTATTTGCCAGGAATTGATGGGATCAGATGCCATGATCTTAGTTTTATTAATGTTGAGTTTCAAGCCAACTTTTGCACTCTCCTCTTTCACTCTCATCAAGAGGCTCTTTAGTTCTTCTTCACTTTCTGCCATTAAGGTGGTATCGTCTGCATATCTGAGGTTGTTGATGTTTCTCCCGGCAATCTTGATTCCGGCTTGCGATTCACTCAGCCCTGCATTTCTCATAATGTACTCTGCATATAAGTTAAATAAGCAGGGTGATAATATACAGCCTTGCCGTACTCCCTTCCCAATTTTGAACCAATCAGTTGTTCCATGGCCGGTTCGAACTGTTGCTTCTTGAGCCGCATACAGGTTTCTCAGGAGACAGGTAAGGTGGTCTGGTACCCCCATCTCTTTAAGAATTTGCCACAGTTTGTTGTGATCCACACAAAGGCTTTTGCGTAGTCAATGAAGCAGAAGTAGGTGTTTTTTTGGAACTCTCGTGCTTTCTCCATG
Organism: Plestiodon gilberti rubricaudatus; assembly: GCA_026170595.1. Classification (NCBI taxonomy): domain Eukaryota; kingdom Metazoa; phylum Chordata; class Lepidosauria; order Squamata; family Scincidae; genus Plestiodon; species Plestiodon gilberti. Next base: position 230,054,825 of record JANXHW010000001.1, on the reverse strand, counting down.
ATCCAGCGCATGTTGGCAGTTTGATCTCTAGTTCCTCTGCCTCTTCGAAACCCAGCTTGTACATCCGGTAGTTCTCGGTCCACGTACTGCTGAAGCCTAGCTTGTAGGATTTTGAGCATAACCTTGCTAGCATGTGAAATGAGTGCAATTGTGCGATAGTTTGAGCACTCTTTGGCACTGCCCTTCTTTGGAATTGGAACATAAACTGACCTTTTCCAATCCTTTGGCCACTGCTGAGTTTTCCAAATTTGTTGGCATATTGAGTGCAGGGATATGGTTTAGGTCATATCTGACTGGTCTAGTGGTGTTCCCTACATTCTTCAGTTTAAGCCTGAATTTTGCAATAAGAAGCTCATGATCTGAGCCACAGTCAGCTCCAGGTCTTGTTTTTACTGACTGTATAGAGCTTCTCCATCTTTGGCTGCAAAGCACATAATCTATCTGGTTTCGGTATTGACCATCTGGTGATGTCCATGTGTAGAGTCGCCTCTTGTGTTGTTGGAAAAGAGTGTTTGCTATGACCAGCGTGTTCTCTTGACAGAACTCCGTTAGCCTTTGCCCTGCTTCATTTTGCGCTCCAAGGCCAAACTTGCCTGTTGTTCCGTTTATTTCTTGATTTCCTACTTTAGCATTCCAGTCTCCTATGATGTAAAGGACATCTTTTTTGGGTGCTAGTTCTAGAAGGTGTTGTAGGTCTTCATAGAACCGGTCAACTTCATCTTCTTCGGCATCAGTGGTTGGGGCATACACTTGGATTACTGTAATGTTGAATGGTTTGCCTTGGATTCGAACTGAAATCATTCTGTCATTTTTGAGGTTGCACCCCAGTACTGCCTTTCCCACTCTTTTATTGACTATGAGGGCTACTCCATTTCTTCTAAGGGATTCATGCCCACAGTAGTAGATATGATGGTCACCTGATTTAAATTCGCCCATGCCCGTCCATTTTTGTTCGCTGATTCCCAAGATGTCAATGTTCAATCTTATCATCTCATTTTTGACCACATCCAGCTTGCCTTGATTCATAGACCTCACATTCCATGTTCCTAAGCAGTATTGCTCCTTGCAGCATTGGATTTTCCTTTCAACCTCAGACACATCCACAGCTGGACGTCCTATTGGCTTTGGCCCAACCGCTTCATCCTTTCCGGGTCTACTTGGAATAGTCCTCCGCTCTTCCTCAGTAGCATATTGGACACCTTCCGACCTGAGGGGCTCATCTTCCGGCGTCATATCTTTTAGCCTTTTGGTACTGTTCATGGGATTTTCTTGGCAAGGTTACTGGAGTGGGTTGCCATTTCCTTCTCCAGTGGATCACTTTTAGTCAGTACTCTCTGCTACGACCTGTCCGTCTTGGGTGTCCCTGCACGGCATAGCTCATGGCTTCATTGAGCAACGCAAGCCCCTTCGCCACGACAAGGCAATGATCCATGAAGGGGGGCCAGTAATAATAGCAGAAGATAAAATGTTTGTTACAGGGTTAAAAGCCATAATAGAACAAAGAAGGCAGGGCATTAATCCTGAAAATAAAACATTAGTACAATACATAATAATTCCATTGTCTTAGATCAATAAATATTCCCAAGATGGTTCATAAAAGAAAAAAGTCATAAACAAAAATAAACACAACAGCAGATAAAAAGGCAGCTTTAACAATCATCCCAGCAGAAGTTAAACTCCCACCTTTATTTATTTATTTATTTATTTATAAAACATTTTTCTGGCCACAATGGCAATCCAATGTGGCTTTCAGAACAAAAATAAAACACAAGTAAAATGAAACTAAAAAGTTATAAAGGCAATATTATAATAAAAAGTCCAAACTGAAGGCCACCCTAGTAACCACACCACCACAACTCTCACTCCCTTTCAAAAAGCTGATCAAAATAAGTTGGGTTTTCCCAGGTTTGAGACCCAGTCTCGTGACGGAATTTAGGGTAGAGGCCAGCCAGAACTCCACAGAGAGTGTATCCCACACAGTGGGTACCATCACTGAAAAGGTAGTGGGATGCCCATCACACCTCTGAGGGCAAAAGCATTTGGAGGAAGCCCCAAGTTGGTGATAGGAGCATATGGAAAGGCACCTATGGGAGGAAACAGTTCTTAAGAAACTTTAAGGGCTTTAAGAGCCTAATCCTATCATTCCCCCCCCCCCTTGCTGGTGCAGCTGTACTGAAAATGAGCGCACTGTATCCAGTGGGAGGGCGGATCAGGAGGCTTCAGAAGAAGGAAAAGGGTATTGAAATCCCCATACCCTTCCATGAGCTTCCCGCTCCTCAATGGGTCTCTTGTAAGTCCAAGGAGGGAATGGGGGCAGGGAGGTTGCAAAAAGTGGGGCTAGGATCTGGCGCCATCGCTGCCGGCCTCGTTTTGATGGTGCCCTCCATTCCTTTTCCTTGCTTGCTTTTGCAGGTCACTTGTCAATGGAAGGGGGACAAATCCTTCACTCAGATGTACCAGCCTATGGAAATATGCCAGGAATGCAGCCCTCTTTGTATCACCACCATGGACATCATTCGCCAGCATCCCAGCATGACCCGCTCAGTAACCAGTCCCATCCATTTCAGCCGCCCATTCATTGTCCTACCCCAGTGTGCTGCACCCATTGCCTTAACATCCCGCACATGAACAAAGGGCAGCTTCCTCACCAAACCCTGAGCCACCCTCAGCCTTTTCGACAGCCGCCTGAAATGCAGCACCAACAGCAGCCGCATTTCCCTCTGCAGTATAGCTTGCAGCAGCATGAAAGAGAGCCAAGGTGCCCCTCTCGTCCCTTGAAGACAATGCAGCCTTGCCTGGAACAGAAATCTCACCAGGAGCACGAGAATGTATCTGCCAGGATGGGAAAGCATTCCCAAGAGCCACTGCTGCACCAGGCAACACACCCTCTTTATCCGCTTCCCCCACAGGACGTTCAGCAAGGGCAGCCTGACCATTCCCAACAGTTACCCGCGCAATCCGCTGCTCTGCAAACCCCTGCAGTGCAAGTCCAGCTTGGGCCTCTCCACAAGCCAAAGCTGAATCACTTGCAGCAGTCCCAGCAGCAGGAACAGCTCCCGCCAGCGCAGCTATCGCCGCCGCAATCCTCTGCTCCCGGGCAGGGGGAGAAGGCGCATGAGCAAGTGATACAGCAGAGCCTGGACATTATGCACCACCAGTTTGAGCTGGAGGAAATGAAGAAAGATTTGGAACTTCTCCTCCAGGCTCAGCAACCGAGCCTGCAGCTGAATCAGGCCAAACCACCTCAGCATGTTCAGCAGACCATCGTTGGGCAAATAAACTACATTGTGCGGCAGCCGGCTCCAGTTCCACAGCAAAGCCAGGAGGAAACACTACAAGTGAGCTGGCTAGAACTTCTCTGTTCTCTTTAGTCTCTAGAAACCAATTCCAATGATTGCCTTCTTTTATGATGTGTTTGGCAGCATTTGGATTGCTGTCCAACATTGAAACCCCAAGTTGGGGTGGAGAAGGATAGAAAGGGGCCCAATATATATTTGCCCTTATTAAGAAGGAGTTCCTGTTTTAATAATCTCTAAAACATGACTAACACTCACAGGGGCAAGCAGGTTTGAAACTGGACATTTCTGTGTCCTGGATCGACTGAAGAATCGATATCTCCCCCTACCCCCCCAAAATAATAATAATAATAATAATAATAATAATAATAATAATAATAATAATGGTATTTGTTTCAATCATTCAAATAAAATGCCTGACTTTTTTTAAGCCCTCACTTTACTCGCATTCGAACAAAGAGGTGGCCTGATGAATTTCCTAGGACAACTGATTTCAAAGCTGTGGTGCCACCACTGAAGAATCCCTGCCCTGGGCTAAACAAAATTTTACTACATGTAATGTGGGGACTTGAACAGGGCCTCACCAGGAACAAAGAAGTTCATATGGGTGGAGGGGTTCTCACAGAAATGTATGGTCAAGGCTATTTAAATATTTAAAGATAACTCAAACATTGAATTGGGTTCAGTGGCATTAGACAGCCAGTGCAGGCTAGCTAATGCAGGTTTAATGTGTTAAATGTGTCCAGCTCCCTTACAGTACAATCCTATGCATGCCTACTCAGAAATAAGTCCTGTTCAATTTAATGGGGCTTACTCCCAAGTAAGTGTATTTAGGATTTAGTATTTCAGCCTTAATAAATGGACTGAAGCCTCTGAACCATGTATGTATAGTGTGTGTGCGCGCGCATGCAATTAAAATAAGAGTAGTCCTTCAAATTCGTGCAGGCAGGCTTAGAATTAGGCTCAGAAAACCAAACAGTTTTTCACAACATTTAGAAAATAGCCTGCTTTATCTTGAGCATTGTTGACCAATGTTATGCCTCCAATTACATTTTTCAAGAGTGTAACAGGGTCCAATCCCTTCTCCAGCCCCCCTCCATGAACCTCCAAACCTCCTTCCCTCTCACCCATATATTTGCTTGCCTGCCGCCCTCTAAACCAGGGGTTATCCTTTGGAGGCCCGGGTACCCCCTATCACAGTCCAATTTTCTGAAGTACCTCCTGCTAATTAACTGCTAATTAATTGGATTAATCAATTAATTAATTAGGTAATTAATAGTTAAATAAAGTACTAAAACAATTTTAAATGAGAAAAAATGTCTTATTTAACTGTGTGTGTGTGGGGGGGGAGAGACACACACACACATGCAAGGATCTCTTTTTTCTCCAAGTCACACTTCCCAAAATCAGCTCCTCCCTCCCCCATCCCACCAAAGTACAGTGATGCCTCACAAGACAAATGCCTCGCACAACAAAAAACTCGCAAGACAAAAGCGTTTTGCAAGTTTTTTGGTGACTCGCAAGACAAATTTTCTTGCAAAAACAATTTCGTCTTGTGGAACACTCAGCTCCTAAAGCCACAATCTATTCAAATGTTAAAGTATTCAAGAGGGTTAGCAGACTGCAAACAGTACAGCCCGAGGCCACACCGATTATCACCCGACAAATAGCTAACACCAGCAGAGATAAAGGCAAAGCAGACATAAAACTACCATCCTGAAAAACTTCCCATCCTAGTAGGTGTACTGATTAAGACCCTACCCATTCTTCGTTTTGGCCCGGAAGCGGCAGCAGCAACTCGGCACAGGCTGTCTGCCTGCCTGCTTCGAGTCTCTTACTGACTCACACAGGAGCCGCCCTCACACCGAGGAAAGCCTCTTCAGCTGTTGCACGGCGGAGAGGTAAGGGTGCATTTAGTGGTGCCTGCTCCGCCCCTTAGCCTGGCCGGCACCGCGGCAAGAGGATACTGTAGGCGACAGCTACACTTGCCATTTGAATAAAGTATTCAAGAGGGTTAGCAGACTGCAAACAGTACAGCCCGAGGACACACCGACAAATAGCCAACACACCCGACAAATAGCTAATACCAGCAGAGATAAAGGCAAAGCAGAGATAAAACTTCCCTTCCCTTCCAGAAACGGTGTGCATTACTAGAGCGGAGCTCTGGGAACTGTGAGTACTGTAAATACTTAAAAGTAAATAGCGCGGCAGGGGAGGTGACTCGCAAGACAAAATTATTCGCAAGACAACATGACTCACGGAACGAATTAATTTTGTCTTGCGAGGCACCACTGTACATTTTTAAGTACAAAAATAAGCCCAAAACCAAAATCAGAGAGACAGAAGGGCTTCGAAAATAATTACAATTTAAAATCCATGTTAATTAACACTTAATTAGCTGTTGATGGGGCAGATAAGGGGCAGGGCTTGGCATACTCCCAGCAAGAGGTCCGCGTACCCCTAGGGGTACCCGTACCACAGGTTGAGAACCTCTCCTCTAAACCTTCCTTCAGCTGGAGAAGACCTTTGAGTCCTTCACCTTGTATTCGAGACAAGCATCATGAGCTACTGAGATTCGTGTTTCCGAGACAGGAAAAGCAAATCTTCACAGCATCACAACTTCGAATGAGGTTTTTGTATTGTAACACATTTTTCAAAGTGATCTTGTGGCCATTAATACATTTATGCTGCTTATTTCTTTATTGTAGGTTGGTGAAGATTCCACTGAGCCGGAAGGTCAAAAACCAGTGCTCCCTCTTGACAGAAATGTGATTTCACCTATGGCACAGCCATTAGAAGAAGCTATTGTCAGTATTCACTCCCCGGAAAGTTCTTTGAATCCAGCCAGAAAGGTACACAGCCTTTTTTATTTTATTTCATAAGAGAGAATGCTCTCTGTAGTTTTATATGGCTACTTTGAAGATTATGTGTCCCTTTCTGCACTTTCATAGGAATTAAGGTTAAGAGAGCGTTCAAGTAAAAGCGTTAACATTTCATCTTCATGGAAGAGATTCTTCTCTGTAGAAACCCATATCTGTGGTACATAGTGAGAGAGTCCATACAAGGGGCTTCAATAGGCTTTGAGCCTCTCACGCTATTTTATGTACACATCTGATCTTTGTTAATGTAAAAGACAATATGGAGAGGAGATATTTGTAATGCAAATTAGCTTCTTCGTCAAGTTGCATCTTACATTTGCATTCCAAAGAATACTTTAACCATTATGTGTGAAAATACCCTTTGCCTGTTTTGATCTTTCATGAATTTTGATTTGTTGACCTCCAGGCTTTGGTGCTAGAGACATATATATTTTAGGGCTGTCATGTCATTTTTTTTTGGGGGGGGGATGATTTAGGTCAAGACACTTCACCATTAAGAGTGACTATCATGCCATATGTCTATCTTTTTGTGCACATGTGCTGAAAAGTCACAATCTGACAGCAGGCTCCCAAAATGCATTCATAGTTAGTGGCACTGGCAAACATGGTGACATAATGGACAGGGGCAACATCATGAACCTGTGGCCAATCAGGGAGAATTACACTATTCTATTGCCCTGGGGATATGATGTGCTGGAGATAGGAAATGCAGAGAGTGGTAGCCTAGTTGTCTTGGCAACTGCAGCATAGTCCTACATTGTCACAGGGCTCGGAATTTCCACAAGATTTTGGCTGATAGCAGAGGGTATGTATGAGATGCAAGGTTGCACATAAGGACACATGGCTGGTTAGGGAGGATTCCCCTCAGGATCTGCTGGAGTAGGCAAGAGTGAAGGACTCGTGTGCAAACTAACCCCCTTTCCTCAATCCAAGGCCTAGTAACAGCTGCCCCCTCTGCCTCACGGGTAAAATAAACACATTTGTGATCTTCCGCACATGATATAATGTACAAGCATTCATGATTTTTTGAGCAGCCATATAAGGAAAAAATGACATGTATTAAGCAGCCCTTAAGATGGTGGATGATCAAAGATCTTTATGTATCTTAGGATTTTCTATTTTTCATAGGTTAAAAAAAAACACCCACCTTTTGGAACATAAAAATAGCTTTTGGAAGGAGGGAGAAAGGAGTATGGACGAAATTACTGCTAAGGCTTTTGACTGTAGTATTGTAGTATTGACATCTTAGTATTGCATGATGCAAACATATCTCATGACTAACAGCCCAATCTTACTTAATGATGCAGCCGGGCCCGTGCCAATGGGGCATGCAATGTATCCTGCAGGGGAGTTTGAGGCCCCGGAGGTCCCCGCCGATTTGTTCCCTTGCTCAGGTGTAAGCCCTCATCACCTGAATGGGTCTACTCGAACCTATGCCAGCTATATACTGTAGCTGGTGCAAGTACAGGTGGACCCAGGAAGGTGGATTGAGGCCAGAAAGGGAGATAGGAATAGGATATTGACGGCGGCACTACCACCAACATTGCTCCCTTCCCAGCCTCGATACACCCTGCTCCCCGCCCTGAGCCTGTCACCTTAAACCAGTGTTTCCCAAACTTTTTTGACCTGTGGCTCCCTTGACCATTGGCCGTGGTTCCCCTTTACATTATGTAGATGCCTGCCAATTGGCATTGCACTGCTTTCTACGAGGGTTCTGTGGCACTCCGCGGCTCCCCTAGCTGGTTTCCGTTGCTCCCCTGGGAGCCGCGCCTCCCAGTTTGGGAACCACTGCCTTAAACATAAAGAGCAGTCTGCACTGGCTGAGCATTCCCTGGATACTGTGAACACTCTAGTCATTTTCATAATGCTGAAATTCTGGTTCATGAAGCTTCTTACAGGCAACGAATGCATCGGGAAGCGATAGAAATTTTTAAACAGAAATCACTTCTAGTGAATCGGCAACAGGACTTAACTGTTATTGATAAAATATGGACTCCCCCCCCCCCCGCTTTAAGAAACAGCATGGCTCAGAAAAACAGCAGATGACAAGGTTAATTTGAATGAGATCTGTGTGATAATGTGATAATTGATTCCAGCTCAGATCAGTTGTGCTTGATTCTCTTTATAACAACCACTGGCTGGAACCTACACTTACTATCTTGTGTAGTCTTGCTCACCACCTGATGAGATCCAAAGAATATTGGATGAAACGTCGTGTTTAATATTTTTCTATGTTTTTAATTGTTTTTATTTGCCCTTGGGCTTTTAACTGTTTTAAAACTAGGAAATTATTTTTATATTTTTATATTGTGTACATGGCTTTTAATACCGTAATTAAACCTTTCCTATTATTGCTGGCCATTAAACTTTTACATACTATTTGAAGGCAGAAACACTTTATAAAATTTGCCCTTTTTTCTCTTTTAGGGTACAAATGACTAACATGTGTGCAAGCACATGGCTAGGAAACATTTTTGTTGGCTAGTAACTTCTGTAAGCTTATTTGGGAGCCTGGTTTAAACCACCAAGCTTAAGGAGTGTGAAAAATAGCTGTTTTTCTTCTTGAGATAGTTGGTGGAATAATAATAATTTCATCCCTGAAGATATTCTGGCCTGGCCATTTCTTGGATGGGAAAATTCCTCAGGATCCCATGAATGCCACTCTGAGCTCTGTGGAAGCAGAGCAGAATACAAATGCGACACATGTAATAAACATCCCCACCTCTTTTGACCACAAGTCAGAGCCATATCTTTCTATGACATCATTACATGAGCTACATGATGTCTTTCTATGACATCATTACATGAGCTACATGGACTTGGTGCTACAATTCCAGGGGTTGATTGAAGAAGCCCTTGAGATAGGATTTCATGTTTTGATGGGGAATGGGCTGTAGCTACCTGGAAAACAAACTAAATTGTCATCATGGTTCATAGGTTACCGGTGGTGTTTTTGAGGCTCATTTGATTTTGGCTAGAATGACAGGGCCATTTTGCTTGGATAACTGCTGTTTGGTTGATTTTACTTGTGCAGCTATTCTGGATAAACGGGTTGCATTTTAAGCCATAAGATGCAAGCTTTCCACCTGTCATTTGCATGAGTTCTGTCGGATGTCTGCCATAGCTAAGCCTGTTTGCTTGTACTGCTTTTAAGAAGATGAGAATTGCCTTGCTGGATCGAATCAAGGTCTAGTTAAGCAGTCTGTTCCTGACAGATGCCTCTGCGAAACTCACAAGAAGGGTGAAGATCATCCCCTATTGTTTGCTCCCAGCATCTAATATTCAAAGGGGTAGATTAACATTTTACCTGAGGGTTCCATTTAGCTATCATGGCTCATATTTGAATAATTTTAATGTACACACTCTTAAGCACAAATCCCTTGCTTAATAAAACCCAAGGGCAGAATGCAGAGCATTCTTTGTACTGTACTGCATTGTAGGCTGATCCAAAGTTCCTCTGAATTTCTGAAGCAGTTTGTCCAGTGGTATGGGGATTGTGACCAGAAAGCCTTAATTGGTACATGCAGCTCCTTGCATGGTCTCTTGGATCCAGGCCATCGTCTTTTGCCAGAGAACCCAAGTGATCAATACTATAAGAAGTGTGCATGTAAATTAGGTATATTTGCGTATAATTATTTTGATAGCAAAGGATTGGGACGACTTCTTGCATATTATGGAACAATTATTGTTGGGGTGGTGGTGGTGGTAGAAAAGATGGACAGATGAAACAGGTCAAGGACTCTGCTGTGCCTTCCTCTTACTGCCCAATATCCTTCATCAATCAGGACTCGAAGAACTTTTCAGCTGCCTTAAGTAACAGACTGGACAACATCTTCACCCAATACATCCATTGTGATCAAATGGAATTCATGCCATGATGAAACCTGGTGGACAAAGTGTTCCACATGCTTGGCCTCGTACATGAAAGTAGACAAACGCTCCTTGACCAACTTGGCCCTCAACTCCGAGAAACCTTTTGAGTGCATCAAATGACCGTACCTCACGTTTTTGCTTCTCAAGATGAATTTCAGCCCTAAATTCTTCAGGGCCATTGAGATTAATTAGCATCATCCTCGTCGATTGGTGTCAGTAAACACTTTGATTCCCATCACTTTCATCGCCAAAGAGGTGACATGGCTGTTGTTGCATGTTTTGGTTGTGGAACCTTTCGCCTATGAACCAAATGATCCATGGAATCTAAGCGGTAAAACTGAGCATCAGCTGGGCCTTTTTGCTGATGTTTTGCACCCCCAACGCAGCATCAGCTACACACCTGATCTGGATATAAAACCAATTATCATAAATGCACTGTGATGAATATAAACTCCTAAAATTCAACCTGTTCTAGAAATTATTCATTTGTCTGGCCCACCAAGCCATGATTGAGGAATCTGATAGTTATAAACTCAACTACCAATCACTTTACAAACAGCTCCACAAAGGTATGCAAAAATGGTCTTCCGAAAACTTCTCGTGATTCACCAGAACAGTGGTGTACAAAAATGTCTCGTCTAGAATCCTTTGTTTTATTTCAAACAATTCTGTCTGTCACCACAATCTCTTCCTGGCGGTGCAAGCCTCTGCCGGTCTACTCAGAAGAAAATCTTATTGAATTTAATGGAACTTACTCCCAGGTAAATGTGTCTAGAATTGCAGCGTAATTTGTCACAAGTGCTTCCTGAATATAAACCATGGTTGAACTGTTCTCTGCTCAACAGACCTACCGTGAAAGGTGGACTGGCAGTTCCAAACGTGGACTTGTTTTTGTGGCAGCAGCTGCAATTCCTACCTGGACGGACGCATCCTTCCTTAGAGTAGCAGTGGACAAACATGCAGTCAACAACTACCCACTGGATGCTCTGATTCAAAATTATTGTGGGGATAGGTCTAAGTGCACATTCAAGCATTCCTGCATGAAACAATACTTTACTCACTGGGGAAAGAAGCTCCTGTCACACCTGTCCCCTTTGTTGTAAACTATCCAGAGTTCACCGCTTGGAGCGACCCTCAAGACTTTTCCTTTGGGAAAATAGCAAAGGTACCCTACATGACAGACTTATTGGTCGAAGAAAACTCCAATTCCCCTGCCCTGAAGAATGTTGAAAGGAAGTTGAACCAGCGTAGTTTCCTATATACCAATATTTGCAAACATGCTACTGTCTCAATCGGCTATAAGCCAAACAACATGTAAGACCCTCATTGACTGATCTTGAGACCTATTTAGATCTCTCAGCATGTTAATTTCTGCACTTTTAAGACTTGTCCTATCCTCCAAATGCCTTAGCCCTACATCTACCACCTCCTTCTGAAGGAGATGCTTTCATAGTCTCAACTTGGGAAATGGCTCTAAGGGAAACTTTAGTTCATCAAGTTTGCCAAGGCATCTGCTCCTCATTTGCTATTAACACAAATATTAAAGAAGCCCAATTTGAAGTCTTTAACACATGGTACATCATAACTCCAGCAAAGCTCCACTTCATCCATCTGAACTGTAGTCAGCAGTGCTGCTGCCGGGGGGGGGGGGGATACACCCCCGACTGGGGCCTTCCTCTGCCTGTTGGAGTTCTCAGCGGCTCAACAGTTGGGGGGGGGCAGTTGCTGATATTTTTGTCAGGAGCTCATCTATCCTCAACAAAATATTGACCCTAAAGCCATACCTCTTCATTCTTTTTGAACAAGGCAACACTGGTTTTCTCTGCTAAGACTTGCTGAAAAGACAGAACTGCAGAAAGGGCTGGATAAGATCATAGAAGAGACAACTGTGTATAAAATCGCACAACAGGTGCCACGTGTTAGAAATCTAGCCTAGAAAACAAATGTAATGATAACTGGGTTCCCAGCACATATGCTACTTTTTAACCAAATGATAGTTTTGTTCGTACTAAATATGAGTGCTGACATTCTGAGTGATCATATGCCTCTAACCTCATCTAGTCTTGAAAAATATTCCATGGGGGGGTGATTCTGTGATTATCTGTAGATTTGACAGTCATTTCTCTCTTTTTGTGCAACTTTTACAGTACCTTTGCCTTAATTTCAGCATGTTTAAGCCTTGCGGTAGTTTTTCTTACCTTCTTATACTGTATGTGTTTAGTGGTTAAATAAAATGCATATAAAAAAAGAAAAGATGGTCAGATAATGGTTGGGACTTCAATAGCATAAACTCTGGGCTGTTCTAAACAGTTATTGAAACAATGCCACAAACATATTTTGGAGATTACATTATAGTATGCAAGTGACTTTTCATGACATTACTGACCTGTCCCAAGCTCATCAAATAGTTGGGGTGTGTGGGTATATTCATGCTACTGTTTGCCTCGTCTTTCAAAATACGACAGGATGTATATCTTCTTGCGCGGGAGTCATATAGCAATAGTGGCCTCCATAGTCAGAGTAGGGAGTTGTACCCTCACAGACAGAGGAGGCATTGTGTGATACAAACACTGCCATAAAGGGCACTTGCGATACTTTGGTAACTACATTCTACATAGCAATTGCAACAACTGTGCATGTATTATCTGGGAGAAACATCTCATTTCTCCAAGTATACAATGTGTGTGCTCTGGGTGCTGGGGAAATGGAATACTCCTGCAACAAAAGCATCACTAAGTGAGGACCATATGGAAAATATAGGAATACACATGCATTTATTGCACATGCAATTCCATTGTGAATAAAGCCAAGGCTCTTAGGGATCAGATGGATGGAGTCTGCCTGTCCTTCCTTGCATTTGCTATGCATGCTGATAGGTGGCCAAACAGTATGGGCTGTATACAGTACTTTATGGTTTGTGTGGAAACAACAAGTACATCAAATGAGGCTGTGATCGGCACTCTCTGACTGTGCTCTGATTATCACCATATCATGCCTTTATGCTTCATGTTTGCACAAGCACCATATACATGGATGGGGCAATATAAATAATAAATCATCACAATAAATAATAGTGTCTGTGTGCTAAGAAAATCTTGTACATTTTGACAAAAGGCAATCAGTTTTCATAGCTCTTCTAAAAACCACTAAATGAAATGACAACAGCAGCCTGCAACATCATCAGGTGGTCAACTATCTTATGTGCCCCCCTATAGCTTTATGTCTGTCAAGATCTTTACACCTTCTTATTGTTCTTGGGCAAACAGCTCAGTAATAATATAACGGTACTGGTACTGGTTTTTGTGATGATAGGAAAAACAAGTGTGTGTGGGGTTTTTTTGGGGAAGTGTCTAGTTGGTGCAGTAAGAGGGACATGATAGGCAATCTACATATGAATAATAGTAAAAAGTTTGTTTTATGTTCTCCTCTGCCCTCTGCTCAGTTGTTGTTGTTCAGTCGTTAAGTCGTGTCCGACCCTTCGTGATCCCATGAACCATATCCCGCCAGGCCTTCCTGTCCTCCACTATCTTCCTGAGTTCGCTCATTTTCATGTTCGTTGCATCGGTGATGCTATCTAACCATCTCATCCTTTGCCTTCCCCTTCTCCTTTTGCCTTCAATTTTTCCCAGCATCAGAGTCTTCTCCAGAGAGTCTTCTCTTCGCATTAGGTGGCCAAAATATTTGAGTTTCAGCCTTAGTATCTGTCCTTCCAGGGAACAGTCAGGGTTGATTTCATTTAGGATTGACTGATTTGATCTCCTAGCAGTCCAAGGGACTCTCAGGAGTCTTCTCCAACACCACAGTTCAAAAGCATCTATTCTTCGGCGCTCAGCCTTCCTTATGGTCCAACTCTCGCAACCATACATTGCTACTGGGAACACCATCGCCCTGACTATGCAAACTTTTGTTGGCATGGTGATATCTCTGCTTTTTATTATGCTGTCTAAGTTTGCCATAGCTTTCCTTCCAAGGAGTAAGCGTCTAGATGGGCTTTTGGCCTGATCCAGCAGGGCTCTTCTTATGTTCTTATGTTCTTATGTCTTTTAATTTCATGGCTGCTGTCTCCGTCTGCAGTGATCTTGGAGCCCAGAAAAGTAAAATCTGTTACTGCTTCCATTTCTGCCCCTTCTATTTGCCAGGAATTGATGGACCCAGATGCCATGATCTTAGTTTTATTAATGTTGAGTTTCAAGCCAACTTTTGCACTCTCCTCTTTCACTCTCATCAAGAGTCTCTTTAGTTCTTCTTCACTTTCTGCCATTAGGGTGGTATCGTCTGCATATCTGAGGTTGTTGATATTTCTCCCGGCAATCTTGATTCCGGCTTGCGATTCATTCAGCCCTGCATTTCTCATAATGTACTCTGCATATAAGTTAAATAGGCAGGGTGACAATATACAGCCTTGCTGTACTCCCTTCCCAATTTTGAACCAGTCGGTTGTTCCATGGCCGGTCCGAACTGTTGCTTCTTGACCCGCATACAGGTTTCTCAGGAGACAGGTAAGGTGGTCTGGTACCCCCATCTCTTTAAGAATTTGCCACAGTTTGTTGTGATCCACACAATCAAAGGCTTTTGCATAGTCAATGAAGCAGAAGTAGGTGGTTTTTTGGAACTCTCGGGCTTTCTCCATGATCCAGCGCATGTTGGCAATTTGATCTCTAGTTCCTCTGCCTCTTCGAAACCCAGCTTGTACGTCCGGTAGTTCTCGGTCCACGTACTGCTGAAGCCTAGCTTGTAGGATTTTGAGCATAACCTTGCTAGCATGTGAAATGAGTGCAATTGTGCGATAGTTTGAACACTCTTTGGCACTGCCCTTCTTTGGAATTGGAACGTAAACTGACCTTTTCCAATCCTTTGGCCACTGCTGAGTTTTCCAAATTTGTTGGCATATTGAGTGCAGCACTTTCACAGCATCATCATTTAGGATTTTAAGTAGCTCAGCTGGGATATTATCATCTCCACTAGCTTTGTTGTTAGTGATGCTACCTAAGGCCCACTTGACTTCACTCTCTAGGATGTCCGGCTCTGGGTCAGTGACCACACCAGCGTGGTCATCAGGAACATTAAGATCTTTCTTGTATAGTTCTTCTGTGTATTCTTGCCATCTCTTCTTAATCTCTTCTGCTTCTGTTAGGTCTCTGCCTTTTTTGTCCTTTATCATGCCCATCTTTGCACAAAACGTTCCCTTGATATCTCCAATTTTCTTGAAGAGATCTCTAGTCCTCCCCATTCTGTTGTTTTCCTCGATTTCCTTGCATTGTTCATTTAAGAAGGCCTTCTTATCTCTCCTTGCTATTCTCTGGAAATCTGCATTCAGTTGTTTATATCTTTCCCTTTCACCTTTGCTTTTTGCATTCCTTCTTTCCACAGCTATTTGTAAAGCCTCATCTGACAGCCACTTTGCTTTCTTGCATTTCTTTTTCTTTGGGATGGTTTTAGTTGCTGCCTCCTGTACAATGTTACGAACTTCCGTCCATAGTTCTTCAGGCACTCTGTCTACCAGGTCTAATGCCCTAAATCTATTGTTCACCTCCACTGTATACTCATAAGGGATATGGTTTAGGTCATATCTGACTGGTCAAGTGGTGTTCCCCACATTCTTCAGTTTAAGCCTGAATTTTGCAATAAGAAGCTCATGATCTGAGCCACAGTCAGCTCCAGGTCTTGTTTTTACTGACTGTATAGAGCTTCTCCATCTTTGGCTGCAAAGCACATAATCTATCTGGTTTCAGTATTGACCATCTGGTGATGTCCATGTGTAGAGTCGCCTCTTGTGTTGTTGGAAA
Source organism: Plestiodon gilberti rubricaudatus (assembly GCA_026170595.1). NCBI lineage: Eukaryota > Metazoa > Chordata > Lepidosauria > Squamata > Scincidae > Plestiodon > Plestiodon gilberti. Next base: position 230,038,991 of record JANXHW010000001.1, on the reverse strand, counting down.
AGAGTGTTTGCTATGACCAGCGTGTTCTCTTGACAGAACTCCGTTAGCCTTTGCCCTGCTTCATTTTGCGCTCCAAGGCCAAACTTGCCTGTTGTTCCGTTTATTTCTTGATTTCCTACTTTAGCATTCCAGTCTCCTATGATGTAAAGGACATCTTTTTTGGGTGCTAGTTCTAGAAGGTGTTGTAGGTCTTCATAGAACCGGTCAACTTCATCTTCTTCGGCATCAGTGGTTGGGGCATACACTTGGATTACTGTCATGTTGAATGGTTTGCCTTGGATTCGTTTTTGAGGTTGCACCCCAGTACTGCCTTTCCCACTCTTTTATTGACTATGAGGGCTACTCCATTTCTTCTAAGGGATTCATGCCCACAGTAGTAGATATGATGGTCACCTGACTTAAATTCGCCCATGCCCGTCCATTTTAGTTCGCTGATTCCCAAGATGTCAATGTTCAATCTTATCATCTCATTTTTGACCACATCCAGCTTGCCTTGATTCATAGACCTCACATTCCATGTTCCTAAGCAGTATTGCTCCTTGCAGCATTGGATTTTCCTTTCAACCTCAGACACATCCACAGTTGGACGTCCTATTGGCTTTGGCCCAACCGCTTCACTCTTTCTGGGTCTACTTGGAATAGTCCTCCGCTCTTCCTCAGTAGCATATTGGACACCTTCCGACCTGAGGGTCTCATCTTCCGGCGTCATATCTTTTAGCCTTTTGGTACTGTTCATGGGATTTTCTTGGCAAGGTTACTGGAGTGGGTTGCCATTTCCTTCTCCAGTGGATCACTTTTAGTCAGAACTCTCTGCTACGACCTGTCCGTCTTGGGTGTCCCTGCATGGCATAGCTCATGGCTTCATTGAGTTACGCAAGCCCCTTCGCCACGACAAGGCAATGATCCATGAAGGAGCTCTGCTCAGTAGTGTGTGCAGAACAGAACCATTTCTGACCTTGGGAGAACTTGTGACAACTGGTCGTATTTGAATACATTCATGATATGCCAATAGAGTTGTACGGGGGGGGGGGGGGGACGACCCTAAAATCCTGCTCATTGACTGCTAACAATCCCACACACATTTTCTGTGGTTTCTGAATCTTTCTCAGTAGGCAATCTATGGTAGTTCACAACAAAAGAGAAAATTATCACAAACGTACTGTATATAATTATAAAAACCAGTCAAAACTACAAGATATCAAGCTGTAGCAGAAATTATTCCTATGTGTTTTAGGAATCTTAAGTCTGGTCACGAGGACTAGAAACTACTTATTTGTAAGATGAGAGGTAGGCAACTTTCTGCCTACCTCAACTTTCTGTGACATAGTTGTGAGCATCTACATTTTCTAAACTCTCTGATTATCGCAGCAACCCTTAGGCCCTCATGGCCCCATCCTAACACTTGCTGTGCTGCTAAATACATATAAATGTGAGGATGAAAGCATATTGATTGCTGCATCAGTGCAATGTATGTTACTCACAGCCCAATCCTAACCAACTTTCCAGTGTTGATGCAGACTCAGTGCAGCCCTGAGGTAAGGGAACAGAGGTTCCCTTACCTTGAGGAGGCCTCCATGACTGCCCCACCACCACAAGATGCAGTGTGCACCCTGTTGGCACTTGGCACAGCTGTATCGGTGCGGGAAACTTGGATAGGATTGAGCTGTAAGCGTGCAATCCTATACACTTAGTTGAGAGTAAGCCCCATCGAACATATGGGATTTACTTCTGAGTAAACATGAATAGGATTGTGCTCTAAGTTTCCCATAGTCTGTTGATGTTCCCCTGACTCCAAAGTGGGGATTCTGCCTAACATGATTGGCTGATAGCATTGTCTGTTTGCGCTTTCATTATATGTTGGCGAGGGAAAGAATGTTTCAACTTACCCTGTCTCTAGCCCTGTAGAATCAATGCTGCTAAGCTGGGGTGCCCAAGTTTGCAGCCTCATGCCAGGCAACCTGCATTTGTATACCTGTGTCCTTTGTATTTGTACTGGAAGATGGCCTGAATTTGGAAAAACTGCATCAACATCAACTAAGAAAAAAGAAAAAAAGTGTGTGTGTGTGTGTGTGTGTGTGTGTGTGTGTGTGTGTGTGTGTGTGTGAGAGAGAGAGAGAGAGAGAGAGAGAGAGAGAAGGCCAGCGGTGCACAAATGTTACCTTACTAGTGCAGGCGGAGAGATAGGCTGAAATGATTAACATCGGTCAACCCCTTTGAACCCTGAATGGTCTCAGGATTTTCCAAGCTTTGATGAGCAAAGCCATTGGTCTGTACCAGCTAATTTCGTTAGAATTAGTAATATTCCCCCCCCCCCCCCCCGGTCTTTCAGATGAGCAAAGCTTATTTCCTTTGACCTGAAAAGGAAGATAAATAATATATCATGCTGCTTGTTCTGCTGGCTGTTTCTCCTTCTTGCGCTGCACAACCCACCGGCTCCATTTTCTTGCGATGGAATTGTACAGAGAAAATAGAGCTGCTTTTCGGCTTTCATCATTGCCCACAGGAGGGGCTTTTTTGGGCAGCTGTGCTACATCTGGGAAAGCCCAATGAGAAGGCTTGGGGTGCATGGCTGGGCTATCCTCAGTATACTTTGAGTTAACTTGAGTTCTCTGGCTTTGAATTAGTGCATGTGTTTAACCTTGCAGCGTAATGAGCTGCCAGGGGGATTGCTCCACTTCACACACAGCAGCCTTCATTACTTTGCAGCCATTTGCTCTCAGTAATTTCTCTGCAGTTGCAAAGAATATGGGTAATCTTACCAAATCCTAGGCAAATACTTTATTAAAGGTAGGTATTTCCATCTCCAGCCTCCTCTGTGGGTTATATAATGCATGTTTGCATGGTGGGGGGCCTTTCAAAATATATAATTTTTAACTCTGGGTTTTTGGGCACTTCTTTAGTGCCCCCTTTTCATTACCGTGGATAGGGCTCTTGCTTTTTCCAACAAAACAGACCTTGTTCCTTTGTCTTTGGCAGCAGACTGACATGCCAAAAGTTAGCAGACAAAACATTCCCTATCGCTTGTCTCCAAGCGAGGAGCAGCATCACCGGCTAAATTTCTGCCTAGCAGGCTGCTCTTAAAGGTACAGTGGCAAGGCCACTGAAAAAGGAGGCAACTCTGGCTTTCAGGCTGTCGTTTGTGAGACAGAGGAGGCATCACCAGTTGAAAAACTAGTTTGTGTCATTAAAAGCATCATTAGGAGACTGCTGTTGTTACTGCAATTAATGCTTTAATGTGCAAGGTGCTATACAGAAGTGTCCTGGTCTTTTAGCCTAGGGTTTTTTTTAGAGAGAAGAGCTTGATAAAGAAGTTGAAATGAGGGGGGAATGGGAAAAAGCAAGCAGGCTGCAAAGATCGGTAATGGATGAGCAAGTTTGCAGCTACGGTATGTAGTTGAAAATGACAAAATTGGTGTTTTTTTTTTAATGCTAGCAGCAACTGTGCAACAGTGTATGTAATAAATGCTTGTTGTGTTCAGGAATGAAATGTTAAAGCAATAGTGCTTTTTAAACAGGTCTAATCTATTAAAGCAAGCAAAAAAAGAAAAAGAAAAAAGCATCAGACATTATCCAGTACTGCGGAAACCACTAGGGAAGAGAAGATCTCCCCCCTCCCCTGCTAATGGCAAAAGAAATGATTATTTTAGGGAGACAATTAATAGGATCTTAATGAGCCTTGCTCCTAGTGTATTGTTCACTTCACACTTGATAGTAACTTTGCGGATCAGAGTCTAGATGAACGTGTCAACTCCTTGCCATTTAGTGTGTGTGTGTGTGTGTGTGTGTGTGTGTGTGTGTGTGTGTGTGTGTAAACCTTGAAAAAATCATAATATTTCCTCATTGTTAAAATAACCACAGAATTAACTTTTGCCTCCAGGGAGAAACAGATGGCAGTTTGATGGCCTCATTTTTCCTTTCTTTCCTTTTAGTACGATTAATGTGTTATACTGACTGATGCAGTCTTTTATACTCCTGTCATACACTTCCTGTAACTGAAGCAGTAATAAGGGAAAATTGAAGCACACTTCTCTGTCAAATTTAATCTGTTTAAAGGTATTAGTTTCCAACAATATCAGGTGATCCTGCAAAGACCTGAGCTTTGTAGCTCTGAAGTCTGAGGTTAGCAGGCATCATTCTATTTAGGTTTGTTTTGGGGTTTTTAGAACAGACAAAATATTTCTTTACCCAGCGTGTAATTAATCTGTGGAACTCTCCGCCACAGGATGTGGTGATGGCACCTGGCCTAGTTGACTTTAATAGGGGATTGGGCAGATTTATGGAGGAAAAGTCCATCACAGGTTAGAAATCATGATGACTATATACATCCTCCTGGTTTTAGAAGTAGGCCATCTCTGAATGTCAAATGCCAGGAAGTGGCAACAGGATTCAGGTATCTTGTGTGCTCCCTGAGGCATCCAACGGGCCACTGTGAGATACAGGAAGCTGGACTAGATGGGGCTTTGGCCAGTTCCAGCAGGGCTCTTCTTATGAGCTGAAGTAGATTGATTGACCCCTGTAAACAGCTCACTCAAGAGACATCAACATGATATTGGGATACTAGCACAGGAAACCAGATCTATGGCTATATGGATACCACTCCAAACTTTGCTACTGCCACTCCCTGGCTCCTTGGAACCCAGAAGTTCTGTCATCCTGTCCATAAATGTAAGAAAGGGACCCTCTGCACTGAGTTCATAAGCACATTCTTCTCCTGCTAGGTATAACGAAAAACAGTCCTTTCTTAGTCGCAGGGTTAGGATGTGGCAGCCACCACTGAATCCACTCACTTCCTAGACCCAATGCGCCCATCCCCTGCCCCTGTGGCCACACCATTCTACCCTGCCCCTGTCCCCATTCTGCCCTCCCCCCATCCCGTCCTGCCTCCCCCACCACCTTACCTCTGCCGGCGGCTTCTTTTGGCTGCTCTGGAGCATGCGGGAAGGCTCCAGTCTTCCTGCTGGCGCTCCAGTAGCATACAGGTTTGCATGCTGCCGGAGCACCTTTTAACGGCTGGCGCTAACTGCTTTACAGCAGTCTGCATCAGTGGAATGCACATTCTGCTGTTGCCCGGCTCCATTAGGATTGAGCTGCTGCTGTAATACTCTTCTGACAAGCATTTAGAATGATGTACAACATTATAAAATATCACAAGGGTGAGAACACAAAATCAGGTAACAAACTGAAGCAAACTGAGAGCTTCCCTATCAAGGCATATTCATGCCTATATATTTACCTATTACATCGTCTTCTTTTTTCAGCGGTCAGCTTCGTTAAACATTGTGGGCTTTTCGAATGCTTTAGACATGGAGTTGGCTTCAAGGGCATCCAGGTCAGCTGATCCACAGGCACAAGATGTCTCCACTGTAACATCTGACCAGTTCCAGGGTATGCCAAGTACCTGTGATGTACAGCCAGAAGCGGTGCCTAGTTACAGCCTCGTTTTGGACAGAACTACGCACAACCTGAGCTCTGACGCTATCGACCACTTAGCAACAGCAGGTGGCATGCCCCTGGTGAGCACAGTCTGCAAGGTAAGAATGATTGATACTCCAGTTTCATGGGCAGCAAATATTTAAACAGTCATTAGTATTAATGCTACAAAGCACCATATATCTGGAACATCTCCATTGAAATGAATGGCCTTTGTGTAAGACTGTATGACAGCGTTCTTTCAAATCCCCATTCTTGCTCTTGTGCAAGTCCCATGCTCTAACTGGCATGCTTTTCTACAAGGCACATTCTTACTGAGCCCTGTGGAAAAGAAATGTCTGGCAGAGTCTGCTTATAGTAGCTAGATTTGAAGTTACTCATTCTGATCCAGCTTCTTTTTTATATATAACTTTTTATATATATAAAACTGTATATAACTGTATGTATATATTACCTCAGCAAACCTCTTGTGAAACTGCGTGTATGTCTGTTTCAGAAGTTGTTTGCAGTGGGTCTGTGGTTCAAAGGTCCTATTAAGCATGCCTAGAGCAGTTCTTTAGATCTCAGCCTCTGTTGCATAGCAGACTATAAGTAGGGCTCTGAAGCTGGGCAACGATAACCAGACATCTCATTCTATTCTTTTGTTGTGATGCTGATTTTGTTAAGGCTGAAGTTAAAATCCAGTTTTTCCATGTCATTTATTTTGTTTTGTTTTGCAAGCTGGAAAGTGAAGAGTTCAGCCCTGTGAATTTCCCTCTTGGAAGCGACTCTGCCACTGCTGAACCAAAAGACATGAACGAGTTTTCTCTTCCTATGCAAAATATTTTGGAGGAGCCTATTAACCTTTCAGTGAAGAAAACTCAGCCATGTGTCTCCTCTCCCATACTTATCAGCAATGCCTCCTACATACAGTCAACCAATCCAAAACATGTCGAAGGTACCAAGTTTCTCTTTTATCTCCCTCTGTTTTTTTTTTTAATAATCAAAAGGGCCAAACTGCATGTTACTTTAGGCACTTCATTGATTTTTATTTAATTAAAAAAACAGTTGTATCAGGGCCTCTGTGGATTGGGACTGTGGCATAGGGGAAGAGCTTTATAACCCTCTACTGTTGCCACAGTCCCTATCTGGTTTCCCCCATCCCCTGACAGCTCCTGTTTGCTCTGGAATAAAAATTTTCATTAGCACATATAGAAGCTCCCCCCCCCCCTTTCCAGGCAAATAGTTGCAGCGTGTGCATTATCCAGATTGGGACAGTGACAGGTTACATATGAACATAAGAAAAGCGCTGCTGGATCAGGCCAGACGCCCATCTAATCCAGCATCCTGTTTCCCACAGTGGCCCACCAGCTGCCTCTGGGAAGTCCACAAACAGGAGAGAAGGCATATTTCTCTCCCACCATTGCTGAGGCATACTGAATGTTGCACTTGAACTGGAGGTAACTAGTTTAATCGCCTCCCCCAACGTATAGAGGAGGGATCCAGCTGCTATTTAATGAATACAAAAACAAGCACGCTAATCCCAATCATGTGCTCTGGTTTGACACTAACATCCTGGGTTGCATATTGTAGTTATTTCAAGATCGCTCCTGATATAATACAGTTTCTGACATCACAACATCAGCTATGATTTCCTTAATTATTCTGTGCTGATTCTTGATGTATGTGCTTATAATAGTGGCGCAACTCCCTGACTAATAATGGAGTGGAAAAATTTGGAGTGATTGCCTAGGGCAGGGGTTCTCAACCTTTGGAGACCCGGGTACCACCTATCACGGTCCAATTTTCTGAAGTACCCCCTTCTAATTAACTGCTAATTAATTGGATTAATCAATTAATTAATTAGGTAATTAATCGTTAAATAAAAAAGTACTAAAACAATGTTAAATGTAAAAAATGTCTTATTTAACTGTATGGGGAGGGGAGAGACACACATGCAAGGATCTCTTTTTTTTCTCCAAGTCACACTTCCCAAAATCAGCTCCTTCCTCCCCTACCCCACCAAAGTACATTTTCCAAAGTACAACAATAAGCCCAAAACCAAAATCAGAGAGATAGAAGGGCTCCGAAAATAATTAAAATTTTAAATCCATGTTAATTATCACTTAATTAGCTGCTGATGGGGCAGATAAGGGGCAGGGCTTGGCGTACCCCCAGCAAGAGGTCTGCGTAGCCCTAGGGGTACCCGTACCACAGGTTGAGAACCTCTGGCCTAGGGCCAACTAGATGGCACCCTAGAGCTCTGTTCACTCAAACTGTAAATGTGAAATGTATGGGGGGGGGACGACTGGGAGTGTGCCTGCAAGCCCCATTCCCTGTGCTGCCCTACTCTATGGCTCCACTTCTTGCTTTGCACGGTTACAGTGTTTGTCAGAAGAGGCAACTACTCTCCCCAGGGAGAGATCTTCCCCATGATTAAGGACACTGGGACATAATAATTTGTTGGCTGTTGGCAAGTTTGATGCTAAAAACCGTTTCACTGAAAAAATGGAACTTAAAAGTGCTTAGGTTGGACATGATTTTACAACCTGATCAAAGCCAGTTTGCTCTCTTACATTGATGCTGAGTCAGGCTCAAAATGGACAAATGAGACTAGAGTATTTTTTTCCCAAAGATAAAATGGGGGGGGGGGGGAGAAGAATTATGGATCCTTAGATTAAACAAGCTCCAGGTACACACATCTCGTGCATGTTTTCTTGTAAAACCTTAGTCCATTTTACAACTATAGTAATGTAACAGAAACTACTGAGGAGAGCACAAATTCCAAAACGCAACTCTCCTTACTCAGAATAAGATCACATTTTTTTTTCATTTTCTTCTCTTTCAGATTGTCATAACTGTGAAGAGGAGGATTTTGAAATGGAAATTAAAAGTAATCAGAACAAAAGGTAATCAGAATTTATGGCACATTTAAGGCACTACACCAGGAAATGTATCCAGTTTATTCCTCCCCCACCCTAAAAAGCCAATTAATGACCCTAATTTTTGCATTAATCCAGATAAATTGAAGGAATCCTAGATGATTAAACTATCTAGAACAAATTACTACTCATAATTATAAAAATTATCTGAGACTACAATCCCAAACACAGTTAGTAGACTGTAGGACTGCCGCCTTCCCCCCAATTTTATGCATCCTCATATCCATGTGATGCTGAAATAATACAACATGTTATGAATTGTGCTGCTATAGCTGTTGGTGCGCCTCATTTTTAAATACTGTACTGACATGCTGACGGAGAAAGCCCTAAAACTAGTGCAGAATGCGGCGGCCCGGGTGGTTGCCGGGGCCTGTCAGTTTGACTCAGTCGGATCGTTGCTTCGGCGGCTACACTGGCTGCCGGTTCGTTTCCGGGCACAATTCAGAGTGCTAGTTTTGACTTTTAAAGCCCTTAACGGCTCGGGTCCAGGGTATTTGAGGGACAGCCTCCTTCCTTATAATCCGACCCATACTCTGAGGTCATCAGGGGGGGCCCTGTTAACCGTGCCGCCATTGACGGAGGTGAAGAGGATGGCGGCGCGGAATAGGGCCTTCTCGGCTGTGGCACCCCAATTATGGAATTCCCTCCCCCTGGAATTAAGAACGACTCCCTCTTTAGAGACCTTTCGGCGGGGCCTTAAGACGTTTTTATTTAGGTTAGCTTTCGATGTCTGACATGGTGGCTTTTCAACAAATGGCTTTTAACAAATGTAAATACAGGTGACCCACTGGGGTTGTTTATTTTAATTGTTTTAATTATGTGTTTTTAATTATTTTAATATACATGTTTATTTTAATGTTGTAAGCCGCCTTGAGTGCCCTTGCTGGGAGAAAGGCGGGATACAAATTCTTTAAATAAATAAATAAATAAAATGGGGAAACAACTTCATCAGCTTTAGCCTATTCAAGAACGATCCTGTGAGGCAGACCATTTAATATTTCCTTTTTATGCTTTATATAGTAAATCAATATAATATCCAGAATGTATATAGCACTTTTTCTAAGTGTTCCAAGCATTTCAAATCCATCATATCAGTAATCATTACAGCAATCCCACCAGGGAGGTTGATTTTGCTGTCTCCATTACAGATGAAAGCTTGAGGCTGAATTAAAGTGGTTTGCCTAACAGCCCAATCCTAACTAACACCCGTGTGGCAATGCAGTGCAACCAACGCAGCTTCCGCTGTATCCTGAGGGGGAGTTTCAGCATGTTGAGGCCTCCTTGGGTTAATATTTGCACCCTTGTCCCGGGGTAGGCTCCAGCAGCAACCATGGGCCAACTTGAGCCGTGCAGGCAGATCATGCGCAGGAAGGGGGTTAGGATTCAGCGGGTGTTGCCGCAGAACCCACCCCCTTCTTGGGCTTGATCTGTTCACCCCTCCCCTTCTTGTCCCTGTTCTACCCCTCCCCGCCTCCCTTCCAAACCCTGCGCAACCTTACCTGCTCTGGTGGGAAGGCCTGGTCAATCTTCATGTGCACTCGGCCGCTTGCCGCTTGTGGTGGAGGTCAGGCTGCGCACGCCAGCAGTGTTGTGTTTGTGACAGCTGCAAAGCGTGTTATGCTGGTGGAATGCACATTCTACCGGTGTAATGTGCCCATAGGATTGAACCGTAGCGCAATCTACCACTTGTTGATCAAACACATACTGACTGAGCAAAGTGCTAAATTAGACACCAAGAGGGACATGGTAATGGTGTTACCAAAATTGCCTTTGTAATTAGGGGAATAGCTTTAAATATGGCAATTTGGCATGTTCTGGGATCTTTACCTGTGTATACCAGAGTTGGGCTTTTGCAGAATTCCCTTTTAAATAATATTGAAAACACACGTGGTTGCTTTCCAATATTTACTAAATAGTTCAGGCAAGAATCATACAAAAACAATACAATTCAATACAGAGAACTAGGAAACTTAGATAGATCAGAGAAATATCAGGTTCTGGTTTTACTTGGGTAATATTCACCTAATCCTGGAGAGTTCACCTTGGCTGCTACAAATGCTGTAGTTCTGGCATAACAGTGAATGAAAAAGGAGGAAGAAACAAATTGGGTCTGAACTGGTCAGACTAGCAGTCTGTAGAATGACTGAGAATGAAGTCAAGTCAGAGTGGGGGGGGGGGAAATAAAATGATTCTAAGGTTCTGAACAAGCTGGGTTCAGGAACCAAATCAGTGACTAACTGAGGGGTAATGCAAAGAGAAGGGAGGGGGGTTGCAAGAGAGAGAGGGAGGGGGCAAAGGGGGGGGGGAAGGGGAAGAAGATAGAGATAGGGAGAGCTCACCAGTACCAGTCCAAAGCGGAGGAGGAAGAGAGAGCCTCCCAGTCTGTTCCTACCTTTTATAGGGAACAGAGCACATGGCCAAGAGAAGGGGATGATCCCCAGGTACACAGACAAACAGGAAACAGGGGTCCTAGAAGGGACACCTCAGTGCACCTTGGGTAAAACAGACAAGTGGGAGGAGGGTGGGGAAATCTGGTTTGATGGTCCACTTAAAGCAGTGGTGGCCAACCTTTCAACATGAATGCTGGCCCTTTAAATGGTTGCATAGGTGAGGGCATTTCAGCAGGTGCAGCTGCTTTAGCAGCACCATCAGCACTTGCAGCTGCCAAGATTCTGTCTTCTGCACAACTCTTAAGAACACGGAGGCCCTAATGGTGGAAGGTTGGCCACCCCTGACTTAAAGAGACTAAAGCAGAGGCTGGGTTGAGTCATCTCGGGTGTTACAGGAACATATTTAGCATAACAGTGGGGGTTCTCCTTACTGGCAGACTGTCACTTAGCAAGACTTTGCCTATGTCTATTCAGTGGAGAGGGGGAAGGGAATGTAATGTGCGTACGTGGTGTGAGCATTTTGGGTTAATGGCGTGGTGAAATGCTGAATGCTGATCAGATCCTTCTCCTGGCTTCTCTTGGCCTTCTGGAGTAAATCTGTTACAGCCTGGTCCATGGTGCAGGATCACAAACGGCATAACCTTCGCTTGTGTCGTAACACAGTCCAGCTCACAAATTCAGCTCACAAGTTCAAAGTTTTTTTGGCACATTCTCATTTTAAAAGCCACTGGGTAACAATGGGGCCCTGTGTGTTTTGTTTCTTTCACTAAAAATGGCCTGGGTGGGGTGGGGGCATCATTGGAATTGGAACTGTAACAGGGGCAAAATCCTAAATTCCCCCACCACCCTGCCATGACTTTACCCTGTTGTGCACACCTCTGCTGCACTATATAGAAAAACATCCAAAACACGCACTGTGTTATGCATTCTACATAACACCTAGTTTGATTCTTAGGTTTGAAAAGGAGGTTCCCATCACAGAGACAATGCTCCTGGCTATTTCACCAGTTCTCTGATGAGAAACTAAGGGACCAATAACAGGTTACCTTCAACATGTCATTAAGAAATGTGCTTGGACAAAAAGCAACTGTGCTGTGGAGGGTGCGGAATCAGAATTGCACTACATGGTGTGTCTGTGTCTCTGTGTTACCCTTTCTCTCATGCTATTTTCCCTACTGTAACTCACCCCTGAAATAATGGGAAAATCATGGAGGAGGAAAGGCTAACACTGCCCTCCTTCCCTCATGCTTTAGCTACTTGGGGGAAGTATGGAAAATTTAGGGGTCTTGCCTTAATCAAAGGTTTCATGACTGTATATATAGTGGTAACAAAGGTGGAAATAATCCTTGATGATCAATCCAATATTTACCATTATGTTTAGAACCTGTGCCAAAGACGCGAAGATCCCTTATGTGCGACTAGAACGATTGAAGATATGCACATCAGAATCTGGAGAGCTTCCAGTATTCAAACTGCAGCCACAGAAGAGTGAACATGATGGGACATTCCTGCTGATAATTGAATGTGGTACCCAGTCTTCAAGCATGGCTATTAAGGTAATCCTCCTGTTGGATCGGTGCTGCTTGTCCCCATCCTGGGCTGATGTATATATTTACGTTCACTGATGACCTTCATCAATCCATTTACCTTTGGCAATAATAATCTTTTTGAGTGTGCAAAGTGCTTCACACGTAAAATATTTGCTATTAAAATAAAAAAGAAATTGCTTTTCTTTGCTTTAAGCCAGAATTGCTTTAAGAATGAACAAGCCCAAATTAAGTATTGTGGACGTTTCAGATTTGAATGTGGTAACAGCCCTGGGTTGAACTGAGCACTGTCAGCTTCTGTTGCCAGTGGTGCTGGGCTCTAAAAGAAAAGTCATGGTGCTTTCTTATTGTAGTGCACAATTCTTCTTGCTGCGGATTCACGCTGGAAAGAAAGGCAATTTTTAAGCTTCTTTTCCAACATATCTGGCACAGGAAGGTGGGGCTTTATATTCTGAAGGACACACTGCCATTCAAGCTGCAAATCTCAGCTTTGCTAATTAGCTCGTTAATAATCTATTGATTAAGCCAATTAAAGATTCAGTCATTTTGTTTAATGAATGTAACTGGGGACAGTGCAAGTATATTTGCATCTCAGACCCCCAGTACCATGCAATTTGAAGGGAATTATCATGTTTTATGTGCCCAAACCTTGTGGAGATGCTTTGAGGTAGGAATCGTTGGTTGTGAATGCCCTGAGGATGTTTTCCTTGGCATTGATTCCAGTGGGCACGAAGGCATTTTTCACTGCATTGAAGCTTCTGCAGTATTTCGGCTGCTCTATGTGAAAGTAATAGGTTGCTTTAATTTAGGTTTTGCTTTTCCTCCAAGGTCAATCAAGGAAATCCACCTGAGAGACTCAATCCCAAACCTGAGAACCCAGCGGATAGGAGAATCCCGCCAAGCCGACCTACTGAACAAGTGTCGCTTCCTTCTGTAGACCATCGGCTCAGTAACAGCATGAAGAAATCGGTGCTTACCCCGAAAGAAAACCCTATTGAGAATGAGGACTTCTGTGCTGTTTGCCTGAATGGAGGAGAGCTATTGTGCTGTGATTACTGCCCAAAGGTGTTTCATCTCTCATGCCATGTTCCTGCCTTGCTCAGCTTTCCTATGTGAGTATATATAGATCAGGATGGACACCTGTTGCTTTTGACACATCATGTATAAATGTTTGGGACTTTCAGGGTCCATTAGACTGCCTACTTTGTACCATTCCTCATCCATGTGTGCAATGAGTTCTCCCAGGGGGGATACTTACCTGTTGAAACTGTCCTGCTCCTGCTGACATCAGGTGGGCCACATATAGTGATCAACAGGGCAGTCCTGTTCAGTGAAAGCAATGAGCAAGTACCTGGTGGTGGCTACCTAGAGACTACCAGAAGGCTAAAGTAGTGTGCTAGTGACCATTAGGCAACACTAACCGCTTCCTCCTTTTCAGAGAGGCCTTCATTTAGGTAGAAGTAAGAGAATGATTTTGGGAATGGAGAGATGGTAAGGTCAAGAAAGGGTTGGGCTAATCTCATCTCCCAAAATGGGTATAGTGGCTGAAACCACTGAGGACGCTTTCCAGATGGCTTCTTTGTAGTGCAAGCCTATTGTCTTTCTGCCTGCAGTGATATGTGGAATTGCAATGTTCCTTCCAAATGGCAGCAGAAATGGCATGTTTGGGGGACACAGTAGCCTCTCTTTCCTGTTACCCTTCCTATTTTTCCTGTGGTCTGTTGAATCTTGATATGTGCCTCTCTCTCTCTCTCTTTCTCTCTCACTCTCTCACACACAAGTGGATTGTCTGCACCCTTGGTTATTGCACTCTTGTCCAGCTTTTTTCATTATAGACTTTTTCTAGTTAATAAGTGTGACCATTTAACCATAGGGAAAGAATGGGTGGGCCATAGATGGGTGATGATGACATTGTGGGAACAATCTGTAAATAGTTTGTGAACAATCAGTACTGCAGACCCCATCTGGAAGTACCCTGAGATTCATCTGTCTGACTAGAGCAAGATGGATGCTATGCTCAAATGGACCTTAACCGTCACACTGAAATAACTAATGCTGTCTGCCAAACATGTACAAATAGATCATATTATGTGTATTAACAGTTCTTATAGTAATTTGTTTTTGAAAATATTGAACAAACTAGGAAGCATTATTAGGTTCTTATGCGTTCCATGCCTGAGTTCTTAATGCATGCTAGGTATGGGATACATAAGAAGCTAATATAGGGGAAACTAATCACTCACTGGAATTTCCCTCTGTGATGAAAACCAAGGCAAGCAATGAAGACAACAAGTTGGAGCACCAAAGAGACTTCTTTTTTTATGTAGTTCTTTTCTTGTATTACTGTGGTCTAGCTATCTACATATCTGGCATCCATGAACGAGAATTTTGTTCCTGATGTTTGCTTATTGCCTCCACACTTGCATCTTTTCTTAAATGATTCAACACATTAATTCCTAAAGGGTGTACAGTCTACTAGACTCCTGTAATATCCATCACAATGGGCTTATTCTGCCTGAGGCCATGTGTAAAGCAGGATCTTCCCCACTACAGCATGTTTGTCAAGACTTTCTGTTGGGTATCTGTGGTTGGTTTTACTTCAGGGTTCCAGTGATCTTCAGCCACAGTCTGATATTGTATTTTCCTTCTGTGCTTCAGAGGTGAATGGGTGTGCACGCTTTGCCGCAACTTGGAGAAACCAGAAGTAGAATATGATTGTGAAAATACACGCTTCAGCTACACTCATAGACTAATGCCAGCAAGAGCATTTTATGGCCTTGATGACTATGATCAGAAGGTAAATCCAAGTAGCAAAAGAAGTATATAGGCAAGGAATGTCTGAGCCTCTTTTCTTCTCCAGTCATGTACAGTATATATTGCCTCTTTGGTCTGTGTGCATGACACAGAATGAAAATGCAAAGTAAACACAATGTCCTCTATCTATGCTGAAGTCATTCACACAGCCACTTGGGGGGGGGGCACAATAGTCAAAATGAATAGGCATTTGCAGTATGTTCTGCCATGCTCAACCAACCTAGTAAATGCTTCTGTACATATTGAGATCATGATTTGCCACATATTGAAACACTTTTAAGAAATGGGTGGAACCAGGACACAGGACATGATCCAGTTTTAACGCTGTTGTGATTTTCTTTCTGTTATTAAATTGCATAAATTGATATTATATTGAGAAAAGAAAAAAAGAAGAATATATATGAGAAGAAAAGAAACATGTAGTTTTCATAACGCAAAAAATGTTTTATCTGGGAAAACCTCTTTATAAGTATAATGTGGCTCTGAACAATAAAACTGAAGCTCATACCAGTACTTGTCACAACAGTGATCTGTGCTCAGTGGAAATGAGGCATGAGTTTATACTTGTTAAATATTGCAGTTGACCACCCTGGTTTAGAATTGGGCTGAGTGGATGGGCAGAAGTTTTTGTCAGGCACCAGCTATTAATATTGGTATTCATATAGCTCACTTATAAATAATAAAAAAATTGTACACTTACATTTTGCAGAAGTGTGAGAAATTGGTACTTTCACTGTTCTGCAATAGCCTGAGTCTTCCATTCCATGAGCCGGTGAGCCCCCTGGTAAGTGTTACTCACGTTTAAATCTTGCTTTATGCTGTAGCTTTTTCTTCCCCTTTTCAGTGTGCAGTCTCTGACGGAGTCCTGCTATACAGCCCTGTTGCCTGTTGACCAGCAGTAGGTTGCCTATTGCAATGAAATAAACTTATAAAATTATGCATGGGATGGAGAGAGTGGATAGAGGGAAATTCTTCTCCCTCTCGCACAACACCAGAACCAGGGGACATGCACTAAAATTGAGTGGAGGGAGAGTTAGAACAGACAAAAGAAAATATTTCTTTACCCAGCGTGTAATTCATCTGTGGAACTCCTTGCCACAGGATGTGGTGATGGCATCTGGCCTAGATGCCTTTAAAAGGGGTTTGGACAGATTCATGGAGGAAAAGACCATCACAGGTTACAAGCCATAAGCAACCTCCTGGTTTTAGAAGTGGGTTTTCTCTGTGCCAGGTGCAAGGGAGTGGCAACTGGACACAGGTATCTTGTTGTCTTGTGTGCTCCCTGAGGCATCTGGTGGGGCCACTGTGTGACACAGGAAGCTGGACTAGATGGGCTTTTGGCCTGATCCAGCAGGGCTCTTCTTATGTTCTTATGAAATGCTCAAAAAGATCAGTCTCTTCCATGATCACATCTGAAAATTGTGTAATCTCAGAGTGGGGTGTGCAGATTTTTCTCCAGTGACACTATGCACTGCACACTGCACACAAAGCATACAAAATGTTGAAAAGGAAGTCTTGTGTGGTTATGAGAGTGGTCTCAGATTTGGGCCTCTTACTCTCTTCTTTCATAAGAGTGGTCCCATATCTCTAATCCAGTGATTATAATCAGAAATATAGTTCCCCTTCAATGAATTTGTATAGTGTAAATATACTCTCCCAGCATCTGTTTTTTCCAAGCAAAGTAGGCTGAGTTAATTTAATATTTTGTCATAAGGAACTGCTCTTTGTTGGATAAAGGATACTGTCCTCCACTTGATTCTTTGCCTAGTCTCATCATCTCATTGTTTGTTGAAGAGTAACTAATTGTAAGATGGACAAAATGCTTGCCTAGTTCAGAGGAATGTTTTGCCATTTAAAGAAATATTGTGATCATCAAGATGTCTTATGTCAACAATATTTCCTTTTCTGTGCAGGCTCGTCATTATTATCAGATCATCAAAAGGCCAATGGACTTGTCCATCATTCGGAAAAAGCTCCAGAAAAAAGACAAATTGCACTACTCCACCTCAGAGGAGCTGGTAGCAGATGTGCGCCTTATGTTCTGGAATTGTGCAACATTCAACTATGTAAGTACTATACTTGTGATCCAGAAAGTAACATGCAGCATCGCCTGTGCAAAGGATTTGGGCTGTGGTTATTGTTTTTGTTTTCCTGACTATGAATATTTTTACTGGGGGCTTGATTCTTATATCTAGCTCTAAATAATCTAATCTGGGGGTGTCAAATATTACATGATGCGTAGGCCTAGCAAGCCAAATGCAAGGAGGCAATTGGGCAGGTACACTTATAGTAGTGGACCTTGGCTTGTTAAGACTCCAGGACCACTTCATGGTCTAACTACATTACAGGGGACATGTGGCTGCTGTTAACACACATGATCTCCTCCATGAGTCTCTGTGGTCACGTCTAGTGTGATGCGATGTCATGGCACTCAGAGTTTCCCCTCCCAGTACTTTGGCTGTTTCTTGTAGGGGGAAGGCAAATGCTGAATGTAATGATATGTCACATGTTGTTGGTTTTTTTTTTTTTACTAGATATTACTTGGGAGTTGCACACGGGAAATATGGGTTGGTGGCAGCCTTGAATCCCTGGTAATGGCTAATTACATTCATGCAGCAATTGGAAGGGTTGACATCTGGATATAAAACTATCAATCCACATGTTTGAGCTGCAGTATTCTATAGTAAGGACAGGCCCTGAGTGCTATGCTTGGAGTTTGTCTTGCCTTAGACATTAAAGTCGGTGCTGATTTGGTCATCTGTAACATGCTTCTTGACCTGTTCACACTCAGTTGTCTCTGTAATGAAAAATAAAATAAAATTAATGACAGGCAGAATGAACAATGGTGCATTTCTCACCAGAGATTTATAAAGGGGAGAGGGGAAGCTATGTGGAGGATGATGGCAACTAGGAACTACAGACCCCTATGGGCATGCAGACACAGGACATAATTCTAAATCAGAAGCAGATGTCCAAATACAAACATGCTCAGCTCTGAGCCAAATGCAGTGCACAAGTACTGTATCAGATTGCAATGAAAAAGCCAAGACAAACTCCAAACTCTTTGTGCCCTGCTCCCAGAGAAATCCCACTGGTTCTTGTTGCAAGGTGAATGCTGGATTACAGCTATTTGATTCAACGATACAATTCCTATGGGCATATGTGTTTCCTTGCAGGTTAAGCCCCCCATTAATTCTTTGTGAAATTGTTCTCCTGCTTCCTGCTTTTTGATTTATGTATACATTTTTATGTGTTTATTTAATTAATTTAAGAAATTTATAGACCACCTTCCAGTACGCAGCTCCTGGAACAGCATACAATTTAAAATGACAATTGCAATAAAACACCGTAAAACAATAACAGTGTTAAAAGGTACAGAAAGAGCAGCCCTAAAACCAATAAAATCCTGCAGTCATAAAAGCGATGCTTAACGGGTAGCCCAATCTTGAATAACTATCTGGCAGGCGGCCCAGGGCTGCCCACCACATCCTATTCTCGTTCTGGGCCGATCGAGATCGGCCCGGAGGTCTACTTGGGGGAAGGGGACGTTTGTCCCCTTCCCCCGGTGTAGCGCAGCCCAGCCCCAATGGGCCTCCTCAGTTTCTGCCAGCTATTTAGCTGGTGGAACTAAGAGGAGGCCGTGTAATGGCTGCACCGGCAGGAACAGGGACAGGGAAATGGCGGCCACCATCCCTGCCCCCTCCCAAATCAGCTCATCCAATGGCTCCCCTCCCTCGCCGCCTGGACTGCCCTCGTGCCCACCGGGAGATCTCTTACCTGAGTCCGACAGCCGCAGGGGCAATCCGGCGGCGGAGTAAGGGCTGCCGGCCTCGTGCCGGTGGCCCTTACTCCCAAGTTGCCGCAAACGTGCTTTCCGGCATGTTTGCAATGGCTTCCGGTAGTGGAGCGCTTGCTCTGCCGCTGGCAATTTCATCAGGATTACACAATCAGTTATATAGCACTGTAGAATGACTGGTTAAACCATGAACATGAGGTATGTGAGTGTGTTAGAGTTTGTGCAGGGAGAGGAAAAACAAGTGACATCAGACCTACAGAATGGCCACAGGAAACAGCTGGGCATCCAGACATGACATCCTAATGGCTTAATGATAATGACTAGCATAAATTCACATGATTAGCAGTGCCTGGATATAATACACAATACAAGTGCCGTGAGAGTGTGTGAAGAGCACAGGATTGTTGTAGATGCATTAGACTAGTGTCAAGAGGCCCAGATCTAGCAACATGAGAGCAGGCCTTATTACACACTGTCGTAACAAATTATGACACCTTCCCTCGTAGCCTGATTCAGAGGTTGCTGAGGCTGGCCGATGCCTGGAGATATTCTTTGAAAGCAAGCTGAAAGAAGTTTACCCCGAAAAGCAGTTCCCCTTGGTTCAGCAAGATGACTCTGATTCCGAGGAAGCGGAGCACGAGAACAGCCAAGCGACTCCCAAAGGATTCCAGTGGCCAGCATACAGACAAGAGTGCATCCAGCCGAAAAGAAGGCGACGACATGCTGTAAGAATGTAAAAACAAAAGCACTTGAGGGCTAAGTGGCTCTGTCCACAGAAAGCTTTGACTGTATGCATGTGGGAATGCGTTGGCAAACTTTGGTCAGAAGAGGGTGATCCTTTCTACCAGGTCATTACCAGGATGGCCTCCTTGGTCAGTGGTATAAACCTGTCTGTGTGAGCAAAGGACAATGAGTAAGAGTTCCCAAGCTGCTTAATTTTTTTACCAAGCAACATACAGGGCAAAAATAAAATAACAATAACTAGATTGTAAAGAGATCTCAGATATCCGGGTTTAAAAGCCATGTAAAAATGATTAAAACACGTCAAAACAAGTCTAAAAAACAATGTTTAAAACTTGTTTTGACATGTTTTTATCATTTACCGTACATGGCTTTTAAACCCGGATATCCGAGATCTCTTTACATTGTAGCAAGCCATGAAGAAAACTTTCAATTGTTTTTAATAACTAGATTCTCTAGTGATTTACCTTTTTGTTTCCTTTATATACAGGAAAGTGAAAAAACAAAAAGACCAATGTTTTGGCCAGCTAAAGGTCTTTCTCAGGTGTGACTTCAGGAGTGCTGCTGGATCTACTGTGAAGAACAAAACACCAATCAAAATAACTCCATCATAAAAAATGTGGGAGGAGATTTTTTAAAAAGGCACATATTTTACCTGAGCTCCTCACTACTGGTTAACCAACTTTATTTCTAGACCCCTTGAATAGATTACGTTTTTCATTGAATGTAATTTCAATGGGTGGTCTCCCAGCTATCTCTTCTGTCTAATAATTTGTATTTACACTGATGTTTGGGTCATATGCAACAGTGATTAATAATAAAAATAGAGTATCTGTTATGCTGTTCTTAAAATTATTTCATAATTCACTTTCTGTATCAAAGCTAACATAGCCACTGAACAATCTTGCAATTTCAGGGCACCCAAACTATTCTGCACATGCTCAGATTGATTTAAAGTCAGTAGCCATTGAACCATAGGTGGCAGTGCCTAAGCCTATCCTGCCCTATATGGAACAAAATGACCTCAAAATATATCTGGTGTGAATGCAGTTTCCATTGCATCTCCAACTCATTTCATTGCTGTTAACACAAGGTGACCACAGAAACCCAAATCCTTGGACTTTATTGAAAGTACAGTAGTAGTGGCTCATTTCTAAGGCTGAAATCCTAAACACGCTTACTTGGGAGTAAGTTCCATTGAACTCACTGGGGCTTTTCTATTATTATAGACATACATAGGACTATTCTGTAAGAGACTGAGCTCAGCTTAGAGTCCTTTGTCTGTGAGAAGACCAGAATGTGATGTTGGGAGAACTCATAAAATGAAAGAACTGCATCTAGGAATTCTATTCTTTAGTTACAAAAATGAATTGCTCTCAACTCTCAGGGACCAATAGGGACCAACAGGTGATTGAGTGCCAGCAGTGGACTGGCATGGTGGTGGTGGTGGTGGTGGGGGGGTTGGGAGCTTATCTGACTCCAGCAGTTCACACTGTCTTTCTGTTTGGCCTAGGTTGGTCCCTTGCCTGATTATGGAGCTACTTAGAAGATCAGTCTGCATGTCCCCAGAAATGACACAGGTTTTGGGTTTTTCTGCAATGCACCATTCTCACATTTTTGAGGCCTTTTTCTCACGTTCCCACTTGAGTAGTGAAGTGTCAGATTTAAAGATGAGCTCATGTGGACAAGCTGTAATTTTATTTACAAATTGTTGCAAGTTCTCATCCTTCTTCCTTGGCCCGATCACACAATGTATTGTGAAACCTCATCCATGCCACACACACCTCTATTCCTTTACCTCTGTTTAGCCCCATTTCTAGATGGAATATTTAAAGGAGATCCCGAACACACTGTTAGTGGGGATTGGTGTGACTGTAGAGGGGATAGGGTAGTCTTATGTTTCCTGGCTTTCATCTGACACGTCAACATCATCTGACTCAACAACAGCTTGAGTTGTTTTAAATCCCCCAAAGGGTAGTGATTTCCCAGGTATACTACATTTACTGTAAATGAAGAGAGCTTTTCAGCACAGTCTGTATAAATTTATTGAACGTTGTAGCCATGGATGTTATAATGAACACTTTAAGTGAGAGTGTATAGAGTTATTAGCAAGAGCTGAATATTTCTTTCTGTTGTCCATGTTAATATTGTTTGACATAAATGTTGTAGAAAATGTTGTGTGTTTTGCCATTGTATAATAAACCATACACTGAAAAACGAAGATAAACTGTTAATAAGCTATTTTCCTGCCTATGTTCTTGGCTACCATGCCAGACGTAATTAGCAAAGGGCCTGTTGGTATATCGGGCCACGAATATTGTGAGACCTCCCTCTTTGACAATCTTGCACCCTCCTCTTCTTGCCCAGCCTCTTTTGATTCCATTGGTTGATCTACTCTGATGTCATACAGCACCTTGAAAGTCGTGGCCCAGACAGCACTGCCATAGTAGGTATTTGTTGCTTCAATAGGTTGTGATAATTCCTTTGGAACTGAAGAATTTACCACCTGTGAAACAATACCAGGGATATATTTCAACTCTCGTGTTATAAAAGCAAATTGCCAATTCAACAATACACAAAGCATGTTGAATATTCAACTCTCCTAGGTGTGTAATCATTGAACACTCACATCAAAGCATGCACAATTGCTTTCTACACTTAAAAATGCCAAGTGCTTAAAAATGTCTGTGGTTTGGCCACAATTCTGCAGACTTACCAAGCAGCCTCTGTATTTACTAGGAGGTAATCTGGAATGACAAATTGCTACTCAATCTTCTTGATTCAGTTTATGCGCAGCTCTACTATTGAGGCTTGCCTTGTATTATTTGTTACAGGGATAATAATCTCAGAGGTCAAGATGCCGCTATAAAGTAATTTGAATTATCATCAAGAACAATCAGCTCATTGTGTAAGTGAAGGCGTATCTATGCAACAGACTCGCATTAATCCAGCCGTTATTTTGGGTCTCCGCAGGGGACACACTGGGGTTCTGTGAGCAGAGCTAGACATTTCTAACAGAATTATTTGCACCCTCATGCTGCCCACCATGTCATGCGTAGGGGAGTAGGAACCCCCCCCGTCTACGCTGGTAATGTTGCCAGGGCCAATTTCTATTTGCACTGGATGTGGCAGGCTAACGCTTCTTCCCTACCAACAAACACGCAGCACCTCAGGATTGCTTCAAAAAAACCTTTTATTTGAAGCATTTATAAACAATGAGCTAAGCTCAAACTGGTTGAAATGATTTTTGAATTTACTGCACAGTACTAGGCGTACTAGATTTCCCCAGCTTTCAACCGGGGCTACCCCCCACTAATTAATTAATTAAACAAAGAATTCAAATAAAAATCTTTTTTTATTTTTGGGGTGCATTTTTAATTAATTCATTAATTAATCCAATAATCAAATAATTAATTAAAAGAGGAAGGGGGCGCGAAGCGCGTTCACATTTTAATTAATTATTTATTTTCCTAGTAAAATAAATTTAATTGACTTACCTTACCTTCTGATTCGTCATGCTGCTGCTTCTTCTTCCCGGCGACGAGAACGGGCACCGCGCTCCGGATCGGTGCCTCTGGCGCCGCGCTCTTGCCCGACCGCTCGGCCCGCTCTCGCCTGTGCGAGAGCGGGCCGAACGGCCGGCTGAGCGCGGCTCCGGAGGCACCGAGAGTGAGTGCGGGCTGTGCGGCTGGGCGAGCGCGTGGGGCTGCACTCACCCGGCTCGCTCTTGATGCCGCCGCATCATGCCCTCACGAGATTTGGGTGCCGACATCTTGAATCTCGCGAGATTTGCGAAATCCAAGATGGCAGCGCCCGGAAAAGGTAAGTTTAATTAAATTAAAATGGCGGTGGTGGCGCGGCGGCTTCCAATCGGCCCGAAATCTTTCTGGGACTTTTCCGGGAACGATTCCGGAAAATCCGGGACGAATGGTAGCCCTACACAGTACCCTCTATCAGCTCAGCTCTCAGGTTGTTTGTTCTTTGATGTTCTTCTGATGGTGCTCTTTCAGGGAGAGGCTTGATCTTCTCTTCCCAGCATCTGACCCGCAGACTCCCTCAGAATCCCTCCTCTCCTTTTTCCCCAGTGGAGTCCTCCTCAACATTCCATTCCAACTGCCTTTTCCAACTGCCACTCTCCACTGCTTCCCCCCACCACAGGAAAGTTCTTTTAACCCTGTAGCGTCCTTCTCTCATCCCTGTGTCCCTGGTGTGGCATCAACATTATTCCCCACTGTCCCCTGGCGCCTCAGTGGACAGTGTGGAATAAGCAGCACACAGCCTTTTCCCAAAAACTCACTGAGCTTCTCCTCTCTAGGCTCAGCTAGATCACCTAAGTAGAACCAAAGCAAGGCGTCCCCCACAGTGCTCCCTCCCCTGTGACCCAACTGTTCCCTCACCCATCTTTCACTATCTTGACACTATAATTGCCATGATTCTTTGGAAGGAACTATGACAGTTAAGCCGGTATAAAATTCATGTATGTTTGTGATGTAGATTACAAGTATGATGATTACAAGATGATTACAAACTTCACTACATCAAGTTTGTGATGTAGATTACAAGATTACCAGCACAATCCTAAACACACTTACCTGGGAGTAAGCTCCATTGAACAACACTGGACTTACTTCTGAGTAAACATGCATAGGATTGCAGTGTGGATGTATGTTTGTGATGTAGATTACCCTGTGGTACTTTTTTCCAGAACTCCCGTTTCAGGGCACAGAATTTGGTCAAGCTGTTGCATTGCCTCTCTGCCCTGGTCAGTTATATTGTCATTTCTAATGAAAGGAGAAGGAAGAAGCGCTAATGCGATAGCATGGCCAGATGCAAACACGACTCCAAAGTGATGGAAGGGAATGTGAGAGAAAGGGTAGATTATACCCCATTTTAACACTGTTTTTATATACTGTAGTGAAAAACAGGATTTGTATTTAGCCTGTAGACTGCTCTGTATATATTGCACCTTATATGCTTGTTTATAGATGTTTGGATAAACTGAATCCTTAGGAACCAATACTCTTCACCAAAACAGCAGTATCTCTCAGCTTTAGGGATATTTCATTTGAAGCTAGGAGCCAAATACAATTAAAATATTCATATTTGTGGGGATATTTAACACTTTTGTCAGGGGAAGTGCTATTGAGCTATTCAGAAATGAGAGCTTGTAGTTTTTAGCTGTGTTCTGAGAGCCCTGAGTCCCCAAAGGCGCCTATTTTCTCCTACGGAGAGTAACAGAAGCAAGTGTTGCTATGAGATGATGCACCAAGTGGTTTTAATGCTTCTCAAATGAGGAATCGTATTTATGAAAACAAATGGTAGCAGTTCAGCTACAGTGTATCACTGCACAAAATTA
Source organism: Plestiodon gilberti rubricaudatus (assembly GCA_026170595.1). Taxonomy (NCBI): domain Eukaryota; kingdom Metazoa; phylum Chordata; class Lepidosauria; order Squamata; family Scincidae; genus Plestiodon; species Plestiodon gilberti. The sequence continues at coordinate 230,013,996 of JANXHW010000001.1, read as the reverse complement.
AATGAACTCATGGCAACATATGAATGATCATCTATTGTTAAGCAAATTAATATACAGTAGTTAGAGGTATAGCAACTTTTAAAACTGCATCTACAGCATTTTTAAAAAATCATCAGAGTACAGCACTATATATAGCCAAGTGTTATACCAGGTAAAACAACTGGAACAGTCATAGCATCATACTGGGATTGTCGTGTATGTTACACATCCTCACTGGTGTGCAAACTGAGGGCTAGACCTAATCCTATCATCCCCAATCAGACATTATAGAAAGTCATTCTGGAAATATGGCATACTAAATATGAAATGGAAGTTTCTTATAACCTTCCTTATGACTTCATTTTCTTTACGAACTTCCTTATAGTAAATCAGCTAGTTTTTATGTCACATAAATCTGCACATTACTTAAAGGTAACATATCGCATAGAACAAATATAGGGCAGCATCCCGAGTAGTAGTGCTTCTGCCATTGGCAGTTCCCTCCGCAAATGGAAGCTTCCTCTGTGAATGAAGGCCATTCCACTTGCGGATGGAGCTCCTGACAGCCAAAGTGCTACTCACCCATTCTCTTGTTGTTTAGGAGGTCAGTTGTTTATGAGGTCAGAGCTACGTCAACAGGACTGCATAAAGTAAAACATTTACCTAGGATGAAGTCATCATCTTGGTCCCTGAATTCTCTTTTAACCATATAGATGGTTATAGTATTAAAGCTTACAATTAATTAAGGGGTCCTCAACTGGTGGTACGCGTACCACTAGTGGTACGTGTACCGCCGGCTGGTGGTACGCGGCTCCCTGGCCACCAAAATGGCAGCTGCCAGGTAGCCCGCATCGCCCTGTGCCAGAGAGCCCTGGAACTGGCGCTTTGAGCTCTGCAGAGCCTGCAGAGCTTGAGCGTGTGGGTTTCCACGCTCAAGAAAGGTCCACCCACCCGCCAAAGCCCCTTAGCTTATCTTTACAGGGCTCCGGCGTGGCGAAAACCCAGAAGTACCAATGATGTCATTGGTACTTCCAGTGGTATGCAGCGGGAGAGCAGCGCTGGAGGTGGCAAGGTAAGATGTCGAGAACCCCTGTATTAGAGACATTTAAGAAGATATTTACTGTAAAAAGGTCATTTATCTAATCTACTTTATTTTATTCTATTTTAAAGGATCCAGAATGCTACATAGAATTGCCCTGATTTGAAAGAAGTGACATACAGTATGCATATTGGATTGCGCCTCAAATGTTGTACTATTCCCCATTTTCTGCTTGAACCAGAGCTCTGTGAAATCCAAACAGGAAAGGAGGAAATAGTTTGTACCCAATATTCCCACTAAGGAGTCTGCGCAGCTGCACAGACCCCTTCGCTGGCTGCCTGGCACTTTCTCATCATTTCTGGATGCAATGCAATGATGTTAAATTGATAGACTTCCAGGAACGCTGAGCTCTGACCTGTGCAGAGCTCTGCTTCGGAGGATTTTGAGCTGTGCCACCATGTGGCCGAGCAGCTTAGAGCGGATAATGTTTGCACCCTCACACCAGTGTTCAACTGATTCACCTGATCTGTACCGTATTGCAGGGTGGACCAGGAAATGATCCTTTATTTTTATTGGGATATGTTCAGTGGTGTAGCGTTTGAGGGGTCCCTATGGTCTCCTGCTTTCATGGGTCCAAAGCATCTTCAAAGCCTTCTTTGACGTACTCCTTTGTTGCTGAGCAGCAACAGAGGGATGCAAATATGCCTAACAATATATGAAATACGATTCACAAGCAAATGCCAGGAACTGACAATTACACTTCAACCTTTATACGGTAAATAGCAAGTGAAACCTTTCACATATTTTAATAACTTAAAGTGACTAAACAGGAATACAAAAATATATTTTAATATTCAAATTGAAAGGGGAGAAAAACATCTAAAGGCCTTTTTAGTGAGTATTGTGAACTGCACCATACATGCTTGAAGGATCACCATTTGTTGCAGCATAGCCTACAAAGAGTCTTGATGCTGTTAAAGTGCCAACAAATTTGGAAAACTCAGCAGTGGCCAAAGGATTGGAAAAGGTCAGTTTACGTTCCAATTCCAAAGAAGGGCAATGCCAAAGAGTGTTCAAACTACCGTACAATTGCACTCATTTCACATGCTAGCAAGGTTATGCTCAAAATCCTACAAGCTAGGCTTCAGCAGTACGTGAACCGAGAACTACCAGAAGTACAAGCTGGGTTTCGAAGAGGCAGATGAACTAGAGATCAAATTGCCAACATGCGCTGGATCATGGAGAAAGCACGAGAGTTCCAAAAAAAAAAAATCTACTTCTGCTTCATTGACTACGCAAAAGCCTTTGATTGTGTGGATCACAACAAACTGTGGCAAGTTCTTAAAGAGATGGGGGTACCAGGCCACCTTACCTGCCTCCTGAGAAACCTGTATGCGGGTCAAGAAGCAACAGTTCAAACCGGCCATGGAACAACCGACTGGTTCAAAATTGGGAAGGGAGTACGGCAAGGCTGTATATTGTCACCCTGCTTATTTAACTTATATGCAGAGTACATTATGAGAAATGCAGGGCTGAATGAATCGCAAGCCGGAATCCAGATTGCCGGGAGAAATATCAACAACCTCAGATATGCAGACGATACCACCCTAATGGCAGAAAGTGAAGAAGAACTAAAGAGCCTCTTGATGAGGGTGAAAGAGGAGAGTGCAAAAGTTGGCTTGAAACTCAACATTAATAAAACTAAGATCATGGCATCTGGGCCCATCAATTCCTGGCAAATAGAAGGGGCAGAAATGGAAGCAGTAACAGATTTTACTTTTCTGGGCTCCAAGATCACTGCAGACAGAGACAGCAGCCATGAAATTAAAAGACGCTTACTCCTTGGAAGGAAAGCTATGGCAAACTTAGACAGCATAATAAAAAGCAGAGATATCACCATGCCAACAAAAGTTCGTATAGTCAGGGCGATGGTGTTCCCAGTAGCAATGTATGGTTGTGAGAGTTGGACTATAAGGAAGACTGAGCGCCGAAGAATAGATGCTTTCGAACTGTGGTGCTGGAGAAGACTCCTGAGAGTCCCTTGGACTGCTAGGAGATCAAATCAGTCAATCCTAAATGAAATCAACCCTGACTGTTTCCTAGGACAGGTACGCGAAGAGAGGACTCTCTGGAGAAGACTCTGATGCTGGGAAAGATTGAAGGCAAAAGGAGAAGGGGAAGGGAAAGGATGAGATGGTTAGACAGCATCACCGATGCAATGAACATGAAAATGAGCGAACTCAGGAAGATAGTGGAGGACAGGAAGGCCTGGCGGGATGTGGTTCATGGGATCACGAAGGGTCGGACACGACTTAACGACTGAACAACAACAACATAAAGTTTGTTGTAGCATAAGCTACATAGGTGGACTAGTCTGCTTCATCAGATGCACAAAATATTATTGCTTAATGTAGCTCATGAAGTGGACACTCTAGTCCACAAAATCTTATGCCACAATAAATGTGTTTCTCTTTAAGGTGCCACAAGACGCTTTGGTGTTTATGCTTCAAGTAGGAAACCACAAACTGAAGCAAGTACTGTATACTGCTGGAAAGAAAGCCTGACACGATTGTTGACAGTGTTCTACTATATTGAAAAAGCACTTGAGTATTTTCATTAGATTTTAATAGTCAAGTAATTTACAGCCCAAACCTACGTCTACTCATCAGAAGTCCATTATGGTGACTCCCAGGTAAGTGTGGATAGGATTGTAGCTTAAATGTTACAATATAATCACTGTTGTTACCATAGCTGGCATTAGTAAACATATCATAGACTAATTATAATAGGAATTTATCTTGGACATTCCATTTATCTAAGGTAAATATGCATTATTTAACCTGCGAATGTGGCTCACAATAGTTTGGACCTTGGAAAAGGTCACTGCATCACACTCCATTGTTCAGTGATGATTTCTGCATACAGAAGTTCATGGTAATGCTGTTCCATATTACCGGTAGTAAATACAGTTTGCATTTTGCACACATACATTCCTGGCTGCCCCTAGACAAAAGAAGAGTTTTTCCAATGCTGGGCATAATGATTCAGCATGTTCAACACCAGCAAGCCACACAAAGATGGGCAATCCCTGCTAGTCCAAATGGCAGTTGAGAACTAATAGGATCAGCATAGATGGCATAACCAAAAGATCAAATATAACGCATATGCCCTTTTACGCCAGTTGTCATCTCTTTCCTGGGGCATCTTCTATCACCTCCAAGTTAGCAGCACTATAGTGCAAAACTGTCACCTGGACTTCAGCTGTGAGACTACTATGTGTCTGAATGTGTCTCTATGCAAAAAAAGTTTTAATTACTGTTTTTTAATTTTGTTAGTACGGTTTGAAAGTATGTTGCATGTAAGCTACTTTGACCATTTTTAAATGAAAAACTGGGGTATAAGTATGTTAATAAATGTGCATTAAAAACGCTCTGATGTCAGCTTACTATCTAACATACTGTATTCATTTCCTAGTTATATGGGGAGGTTTTTGACTATACTGCATGCTATTTCTGCACATTTGAATTGGCTTCAAGCCTTTAGTGGCATTCTTCTTTTTGATATAAGAATCACACAATCCCAGGACAGGAGTCCTGTCCAGCCCTATTTAAAAAATGTTGTAAAGACCAGCAGGGTTTTCTCCTCATAGCAAGGCTATCCTTCCCCCCATCCCCTATTATCCAAATGGAATATTTTGGATACTACTGCAAGAGAATTGTCTTAAAGATAAAATGCATTTTTAGAAATAAATTGTTTAATAGCCCAGAAATGTCACTACCATGAAGTGGGGCACCAGATTCAAAAGTAGCACTGAGACTGGGAGATAGACTGGTTTATGTGGCACCATAATTTGTGAGGTTCTCTTGCACAAGCCACATTGAAATAAGCTGTAATTGGCCAAGACCAGACCGCTTTGAATTTTCTGCGTTAACTTGAGTACCAAAATGTCTTGGGCCGGGCTGACCTGAAACTGTGTTAGAAACAAGAGACTGCAATCTACTACACAGGTGGCTGCTGAAAACCCCCACTGAGTTTGATACCCGTGACAAAGTTGTAGGCGATTGGTGAAGGCATTATGGGACATAGCCTTCTTATGCGAAGTGGAAACTGGCAGATCCGTAAGTGTTGTTGGAAAACCAAGATGCGTTTGTGGTCATTCTGTGTGAGGAAAGTGGTGAGACCCCTTTGTGCTACTTGCTATTTCTACTCAAGCGACTACACACATAACATACAGTACTTTGCAGCTAGTTTGCACTCAGAGCCTCCTGAACGCCCAACGTTTTTCTTTCCAAGCAATTTCTCTACAAGGCGGGCATCAGTCTCTCAAACTTCTTTGGACCGGTGTGTGTGGGGTGAGCTTTGTCCTTCGTTTGAATGGCACAGAAATGGCTGCAGTTCCAACGCCGTGCAGTTTTGTAAAGCAAACAACAAAACCAAACTTGCGATGGCTCAGTGAGATGAGGGTGGGGAGAGCAGGTCTCGGGTAGCAATAACCATTTCATTACTGCGAAGCTTAACACGAACGCATTCTTGGGGGGGGGGGGTAAAGATCCTCCTCCTCGGACGATGACCAGCCCCACCCTGGAGGGGGGAAGTGAGGAACGTCGCAGCGCTATGCGTTATTTTGTCCCCGCGCGGTCCCCGTACCCTCCGTGGTGCCCAGGCTGGTGACCGTGTCGAAAAGTTTCTGCAAGTGCGAAGAAGCCGAGGCGCTGGGCTGGCAGGAGGCTGGGAGAAGCCGGCGCTGGGAAGGCCAAGCGGTGAGCTGCGTGCGGGAGCGGGAGGTGACTGGAGAGTGGGCAAACAGCAAACTCGTGTGAGTCGCAGCCGCCGGGACAAGAGAGGCGGGCTGCAAGTGGCCCGGTTGCCAGGGCAACGCGGAGGATGCCGGCGGCTGCTTGGGGGCGCTGAGCGAGGTCGGTTCTAGCTCCGCAACTTGTTGGTACTTTCCGCGGAAGCCCATTTGGGGTGCCGTGTGGATGGACCTGACCCGCGTGTGCGACGCAGGTGGTGTCTGTAATTTTCGCGCCATGGCACCAGCATTTGGCTCGCTTGTTTAGAGGTTACCATTTCCCCTCAATTTTTTTTCTTTTTAAAGAGAGATGCCACAGGTTAGCCTAGATCTCTTGCTCCCTAATCCTAGATTTGTTTAGTGTTGCCAACTTTTTCTCTCGATAAGGTTCCTATGGTTTCATCAGTTGCATAACAGGCAGAAACTCAGCTGTTGAAGCAGATGCAGTGATGGCAAAAATGTCACCTCTAGATCTCTCTCCCCAGCTGTTAGAGGAGGCCTGCCAGAAAAAAAGATGGCTGTTTAAAACCACTCTGCTAATGGCCAGAGGTGTTTATAGCTTCTTCACAGGTTCCTCTGGCAAAGAAAACTTGTTCTGAGGCTTGGTCTGGTCTCAGATTACCTGCTCCCTTTTTTCTTCATTGAGGCAGGTTGGCTAGAGGGCTTTTAATTTAATTATACAGTATCTGTCAAGTTTCAACAAAAGGTTGGTTTTGTTATTAGAGTTGTTGATCAGCATCATAGGTCTCCATTGCCCCTCCCCAATTGTAACACAGAGTTGTAAGCTATACCTTAATATTCTGATTGTCTTCCTGGGTCATTCTGCTCCTCTTACTCTTGACTGGAACCATGTGCCGGAGGCTAAACTAATCGGCACCTCTTTGCTCTGATCCTTCAGAATTGGGGGGGGGGGGGAATGTATGCCTGGAAATGATGTCTCCGTGGAGCATTTAACAATTAGGCTTTTAGTCTGCCAAATAGCCTGGGATTGGGTACAGAGTTGTTATCCTATGTGTAATACATAGTTGTTAGGAAATACCTTTATTTCAGAACCTTACTGTTTCCTAGAACATTTATTTATTGTATGGCACCATCTGTGTACGGTACATAGCAGCACTTTAAATAGTGTGAGAATATAGGACCCTGCCTTCAGGGGTTTACAATCTAGATACTGACATAAGGGATACAATAGGGGCAGGGAGATCAAGGGGTAAACAGGGAAATCAAATGGGATGGTTTCAGTTACTGTATTGCCAGAAGGGCAAGGTTCTTTTTGGATACGAAGCAATGGAACAGACCAGTGGGAGAAAGACAGACAGAAATTGGATTTATTAGCTTTGCACAAGCAAACAGACAGATAAAATACAGAGTTCTTGCATCCCTCCAAACAGAAGTGGTGCTGCCTCATACGGATACCTTCCTCTTGTGGGCAAGCTCTGTAGCATGTCTGCAGCTACCTACACAGACACCAGATGAGATGCATGGTGTTCTCAAGTCCTCTTTAACCTTCATAAGGACACAGTTAGATGATGCAATCCCCGAGAGGTGGCTTCATCGAGGCATGTGACCTTGGCTTAGTGCCCAGAACCTCTCCAAATATGATAAGGCAGGGGAGGCATCCTCACTAAAAGATGTGCAAGCTAGTGAAGTGTGATTCAGCACTTTTTATCCAAAGATTAACCCAATTGTGACAGAACAGACTGACCATCAGGGAGAACTTGTGCAGAACACTAACTCCTCGAAGTACATAGGTGATGGTCTTCTGCAGTCTGCCAGTACAGTTACACACACTTAAGTTTAGTTACAGTAGAGAAAAGCATTGTATCCTCGGTGCCATGACGCCACATGAAAAGCCTCAATCACACGCTAATAGTTCTCTGTTAACTGTTGTCCTGTTCTCTCACGTAACTGATGTACATTGTTCAACTGTTTTGTGACAGCCATGCAATTAAAGTTGGAATGTAGCCTCTAAGTGTAACTATCACAAACTTGTCATAATGAGAAAAAAGAGTGCTCCATCGCTCTTTTCACAAGTGAAACTTAAATGATTTTGAACTTCTTGCCTGCTATTTGTGTTAAAATCCGATCATCTTTCACATGGAAGAGAAAGTGAGGAAGAGGCATTTGAAATGCAAAGTAAATGTTATACAGCACTCTTGTTACAAAGCTAATTGAAGCAAGAGCTGCTTTATCCTCGTACGTAAAGATGCCCTTCAATTTAGGAATTTTTTTTTCTAGTGTTCTAGTTTCTAGTGTTCAGCCTATGGTTGAAACCCTAAACACTTAGAAAACCTCACTGAACACTGTAGGACTTAACTTCTGAATAAACATGCATAGGATTGGGTTGCACATCTTTTAGTTATAGTTTAAGATTTCCATATCTTCTTTGGCAGTTGCTTTTTTATCCTTATGTTCATACTCCCTCTGGTGGGTTACAGTTGTCAGTATCCTTAGGATACAAGCTCAGAAATTTTTTTGAAAATAAAGGACTTATTCTTTATGTAGTCAATAATGTGGAGAAGCTTGGAGTCTTCACTTATTGGAAGCTCCAGAAATCTTGTGGTCAGACTGGATGTCTGAGAGAAACTTATTTGCATAAAAGGAGCTAGAATATTGGCTATATACTTGTGCCATTAACATTATTGGAATATCTATTTTAGTTAACTTATAAAAGTGATTACTTTTTCTTGAACATAGTTATGTTACCCCTGGAAGTATGTACTTATTGCTATTTTCAAGAATGTGTAACTGTTTTCTCGTTCATAAACTTAGGCAGCATTAAAAATTTCATGTGGGGAATATCATAATTCACGCTAGTTTTCATTAGTCATTTCGGTAGTTCCTTGATAAAAAAAACTGTGAAGGCTTAAGCCTTATTGATATGTGCAGTAATTTACACTGAAATGGATTTTGTTCTGCAGTGTTTCCTCTCTGCAGCAAACCTATTGTTTGCATATCTTTTATCCAGCAGAAGAAATACCTTTAGAAATAGAGAACCAAAAGCATGGTTTTAGATCCAGGATTCATCAGAAATCTGGTTAGGCTTCATATTAATGGTCACTGACATGTAATGCTAAGACCTGGTGGACGGAATTTGCAAGCCAGAATGGAAGAGATGAGAGAGAGGCTCATGTATTTGAAGGCTGCTCTCAAAACCCTCTTGTCTTTCCCAAATTAAACTGAACAGTTTGATCTTTCCTCATGTCATATCACTAGATTGCTAATAATTGTTGTGTCTGCATTCTTTCCAGCTTCTCTATGTCTGTATTGAAGAGTGATGGCTAGAGCAGCATGCATGGCCAACCTGTCTCCCACTGAACCTGGAGGTGGGAGGAGCGTTATTTGGGGTGACCAGGCACTGATAAACACTAGGCAGGATGAGGTGATGCTAGACGGAGCAAGATGGGAAGGAGCAAGCTGAGTCCTTTTATTGGGCAAGCTGAAGAAGCAGATCTTACCTAGAACCACTTACAGGATTGGGGTTTTGAGTTTTGCCACATCACCTGTTTTGCCCTTTTGGTGTTCAGAAGGTGCTGTTGGTGGTTAGGTTTGGCTAAGAGTTACTTCCTTTGACCAGAGCTCGATGGTAGCACATAAGCTGAGTCCTTACCTGGTGTTTGACAGGTTTGGACTACTACTACAGTGTTGAATCCTAATGCCACAGCAAAGGCCTCACCAGTGCTAAGCTTAGTAAGAGAAGCTTATAATGACCCCATGAAAGCAACTTAATGTGCAAATGGAAGTGAGCTGAGAAGAAGTGTAAGGGGATAACTCAGCCAAAGTCACGGAGAATAAAAGGCCTGACTCTTGCCTCAAGTCAGCAGGTGGAGCCAATGTTGCTGGACTTTGCATGTGAACTCAAAAAGTAATCCCATTCAGTCAAGGAGGCTTACTCCTAGGTAAGTGTGTATAGCAGTGTTTCCCAAACTGATTGCAGCCTAAAACTGTATCAAATCTCCGGCACTCTGTCTTAAGACATTTACCAGATCACAGACCTTGGAGATTTTCCACCATGAGTAAATTTGTCTCCTAGAATTTGTTTTGCAGCTTAATATCTAGTCAGAAAAAGAGTTCTGGAGAACTTGAAAGCTTGCTCATTCCTTTGCAACACTTCGGCTCCAATCTTATACACACCCACCTGAGAGTAAACCCCACTGAAGACAATGGGACTTACTTTTGAGTAAACGTGTATAGGATTGTGCTAAAAGTAACTTGGCTTGCAGCTGAGAATGAAGAGCGGTGGAAAGGACACTGCCAAAACCTCTGCTGCTGTTTTTATACTGAGAAGGAAAGATCCTTTGCTAATGTAGGAGAAAATGGTTAAAGGAGAGTCCTTGTGATTGGGGTTTGTGCTGCATTGTGTTTACCCCATCCAGAATGGTAATTGCTAATAGATGGTGGCAAAGAAGCCACTGCTGAGTTTGTGTAGGGTTGGAGCGTCAGATTTAATTTTCAGAAAATCAATGTGGCATCTTTGAAAGTCATACATTAACATAATATATTTTTTCTGTGTTTTTTTTTTAAATACATACAATGTATATTAAATCCACAAAAACTGGGTCAATATTGCAGTGACAGTGGTTTGTATCATGTGAAGGATGTTACTGATCTGAAGGAGTCTATACAACAGCAGTTCTCAAACTGGTGGGTCGTGACCCACCAGGAAAACTGGAAGATGTTGCTACTCCTTTAAGGGGGCGTGTTGACGGCGGTGGTGGCACTTTCGGGGTCCCACCACTGGCAGGGAAAAAAGTTTTTTTTAACTCACCAGGGGGGCGCAGGTGCAGGGGGGCTGTGGCCCCCTCTGCGAGCCTCCCTGCACTTCAGATCATCGCTCCAATGTGATCGAGACCCAATTCCAGCTTTTGTCTGAAACCAGAAGTGAGTCTAGATCGCACCGGAGCGACAATCTGAAGCGCTGGGAGACTCGCAGAGGGGGCTGCAGCCCTCCTGCACCCTTTGGAGGGCTGGAACAACCCCTGGTGAGTAAAAAAAACCCACCCTTTTTTCCTCTGGCAGTGGCGTGGTCCTGGTAGCGCTGCCGCCCCGCCCCTGTCAACACTTACAACTTCCCCACTTCATGGGGAGAACTTTGAGAAACGCTGCTATACGAATATCAGCTCTTCTAACAAAAATGCAGTCAGTATTACAGAACATTAGGACAAAGTAACTCATATTTAGGTTTTTAATTGATTCTGAAGTGTTTTCAGAACTCTCTTTAATATGTGACATGAATGTTATATTGAGTAGTGCTCTCGAAGTCAAAACTCTTACAAATCCTAGAAATCGTTTGTGGTAGAAATAATTATGAGTATTTCTAGAACTCGCTCTGTATTGTTGCTTAGTTATAATTTTGGTTGCTCATTTGTGGTTTTAGCTCTTATTCATTCTAATCAGTTAGGCTGCAATCCTAAACACACTCACTAGGGAACGAGCCCCATTGATCAAAATGGGATTTACCGTACTTCTGAGTAACATGTACAGTATAGGAGTATGCTGTTAGTGGACTGTAACAATTTACAGTATTTTTTCAATATATGAGTTTTCTGTGATAGTGGTATTTACTAATGTTTTATAGCTGCAGATAGAATGGTCACTTCTGGCAAATACAGTATAGCCCTTTTCTATATAAAACAGTACACTGTGATCAGTCCCTGGAAGTGCTCATATGGTTTACTGCCCATTGCAGGCATATATTTTTTCAAGACCTTTCCTTTTGTTTCCTTCCTCATTTGACTTCTGGAATGACTTTCTACCACTTTATTAAATCATATTTATTTATTTAATACATTTTTTTCTTGCCTTCTCCCCCCCCCCCCCAAATAATGGGGCACCTAGGGCGGCTTACAGTTATAATAAAAATAAATACATTAAAACAGCAAAATACAAGAAATGCAATAAAAAGTAAAAACATCAGCAGTGCAATAAGAGCTGAGATCAAAAGGCACATCAGAAAAACATAAACCAACAATCAGGGTAGCAATATAAAAACAGCACAGCACAATAAACCAGCATCCAAGCAGCATAAAGCTAAAACAGTGCAGATCAGGAATTAAAAAAAAGGCAGCATAGCCGAACCCAATCCACATCAGAAGGCCACCCAAAAGAGAGAGATTTTCAGGGCCCATTGGAAGGTCTCCACTGGAGGTGCTGATCTCAAACCAAAAGAGAGAGACTTCCTTAATTGGGTACTACCACATAAAAGGCTCTCCCCCTTGCCATGCCCTCTAACCTCAGTTAAGGGGTGGCACACATAGGAGAGCCCTCTCAGATTATCTCAGGCGGCAACCGGAATGTATGGAAGAAGGTGGTTCCTTAGGTACTCTGGTCCTGAGCCCTAAAGGACTTTAAAGGTCAGAACCAGCACCTTCAATTGTGCTTGGGAAAAAAAATGGCAGCCAGTGTAACCTCTGGAGCAGTGGTCTGATAGACTCAAACCACTGAGCCCCAGTGACCACCTGGGCTGCTACGTTCTGAACTAACTGCAGTTTCCGAACAGTCTTCAAGGGCAGTCCCACATAGAGCATGTTACACAGTGATCAAATGTTGATGTCACCAAGGCATGGATCAGTGTGAACAACTCCTGCATGGCAACTGATGCACCAGACAAAGCTGTGCAAAAGCCCCGCTGGCCACTGCTGCCACCTGGCGATCCAGGAGCAGCTGTGAATTCAGGAGGACTCAGGACTCCAGGAGGAATCCAAGAGATTAGTTCATCTTTATTGTATGATTTTATTAAATTGTATATATTGAAATAAAAGTAACTTTTTTACTACTGGGCCATAAGGCACAAAGGCAATAGTCTAGCAGTGCAATTCCAGAAGTAAGTTCCACTGAATTCAATGTGACTTACTCCAGGTAAGTGTGTATAGGATTGTGGCCTTAAGATCAGTACTCATTTTCTCATTGCTTCTGAATTATGAACAATTATATTATCTAATTCTTAGCAGTCATTTTCAGCCTCTCTGTGAATGTTCATGGCAGCATGTAAAACAAATGCATTTTAAACCAGTGATTTACAAACCCTTTATTTGTTAAAACTATCTTCCACGGAATTCAAGCCTCTGAAGGGGCAGGGAAGAGATGGAGGTATAGGTAGTTCCTGCAAGAGAAGGTGAGAGGAGCCTCCCATCTCAACTGAAAAAGACTCCAAAGAAGGGACTGGTCTCCTCTGCCCTGTAGAGCCCTTAGGTCTACTCTGAGGTATAACAATCATGCCCCTTTATGCCTCTTCTATCAATGTCTCAGCTCTCATTCTGGGCACCACCACTGTTTCAGGACCTGCTATTGCAGTTCCTGGTAAAAGTCCTGTAATCACACCACACTTCATCTAATCTATGCTGCCTGAGCACAACTTCATCATGTTATTTAGCCCAAAACGTTCTCTTTAACTAGATTGTCCAAATACTGTACTGCTATATCTCTTGTTCCTTAGAAATTCCACAAAGGGTTAAGCTAAGTTTGAATGAATCATAGGATTAGAGTTGGAAGGGATGCTGGAGGTTAGCTAGTTGAACCAGCTGCTCAGTGCTGGCAACTGCTACAGCCAATGGCGTAGCTAGGGTCCGTGGCACTCGAGGCCCTAGCTATGCTATCACCCCCTGAGAGTGACATTGCCCCCAGAAGTGATGTCACTCCTGGGGGGTTGTTTTTTAAAAAAGCAAAGCAAAAAAAAAGCAGCGGTGGCAAAAAATGCGTGTGGTAGCTGGACCCCAGCATCCATGCCCCGCGGATACTGGGGTCCAGGACTGATCGTGAATTACTCGCCCAGGGTGGCCACCAGAGGTCCATTCTCCATAGCGCAGGCTTACAAAGCCTGTGAGGCATGGATACTGGGGTCCAGAAACCACACATGTTTTGTTTGGGGTGCGCAGGGGGAGTTTCAGGGGGGTGCTAGAAGAAGCCCTGCAGGTGCTTATCTAGCACCTGCAGAATAGGACCAACAGCTGATTGGCCCTATTCAATTGCATAGCGCTGATCAGCTGTTCGGCACTAGATAAGCAGGGAAGGTTCTAGTACCTTCCCTGCCTGGTACCCAGAGCCGTGTACCCCCTCAGCCCCCTTAGCTATGCCACTGGCTACAGCATCTCTGACAGGTGGCTATCCTGTCTCTGCTTGAAAACCTCTAATGAGGAAGAGCTCATACTACGTGAAGCAGATTATTTCAGTGCTGGTGAGCTCTTACAGTTAGGAAATTCTCCCTCATGTCCAGCCTAGATCTACTTCCCTGTAGTTTCAACCCACTATTTCTTGTCCTGCCCTCAGGAGCCATGGAGGGTAAGTCCTCCCCATCTTCTGTGTGAACAGCTCTTCAGATATTTGAAGATGTCGATCATGTCTCCCCTTAGTTTTTTCTTTTCCTGGCTAAACTCACAAAGCTCTTTTAACTGTTCTTCATAGGACTTGGTTTCTAGACCTCTCGCTATCCTTGCCATCCTCCTCTGAACTAGCTCCAGCTTGTCAACATCCTTCTTAGAATGTGGTGCCCAGAACTGGATGCAGTATTTCAAATGAGGACTGACTAGCACAGAGTATCCCTTTGTTAATACAACCCAGCAGTGCATTAGCTTTTTTTGCAGCCTCAACATTCGGCTCATGTTAAACTTGTGGTCCCCTGGGACACCTAGATTCCTTTCATGTTTGCCACTGCCAAGCTAGGTCTCCGCATTTATCCATCAACCATTCCCCACCCCCAGGTTCGTGTCATCTGCAATGAGTCTGCTCCCTGGTTAACTTTAATAGCAGCTCTATGATAGGGTCGCAACATTTATTGTAGTTGAAAAAGAGGAGACCAACATTGTCAGATTTATCTGTGAGAAGGTCTGGAGGAGCATAGCTGTGCCTTTGAGCTATAGAACTGGATTATTCCTAGTGCCTCTGGGTGTCCTTCATTGGGCTTGACTTGGGGCACATTTGCCCAAAACGTTGGCGGTCCTAATGGGAGCAAATGTACAGTACGTACACTGAACTTTACTGAAAGAGTTTGAGATTTGCATAATACTTAATTGTAACTAAGTGGAAATGTAAAACTGTTTTAGGTTTCAGTCCTATGGGAGTGAGCCCCATTGCATTCAGTGGGATTTACTTTTGAGTAGATGTACGTAGGAGCAGGGTGTTAATGAAATAGCAGAACAGGGAGTTGCCCAAGCTGTTGGTATTCATTGACACTGCTGTGTACAGAAATGTTCTGGATTCTGGAGCATTGCTAGCTAGCTTGTGTTGGTATTTTTTTTTTTTACTACAAGCTACATCTAAAATGTAAACGTGTATTAACTGTCAGTTTGACAACATCTCTTGAAAGTGAAGAACAGCTGATAAATGATTATTAATGCAGGTTGTATAACCATACATAATTAGCATGATTTGAGGAGGATGAAATAAGATTTTGTAGGCTTCATGGCTCACAGTGTTCTTACCTAATAAATAATATATGCTGGCAGATTGACCTTTATGGTGAGTTTTTACTCCTGTTTTATTTTTTAAGCCTTTCTAGGACATGGAGACATTGGAAAGAGAAAGTGGAGCAATGACAGTCGACTCGGGGTTAGCAAGATTTTGTAGATCTTTTAAAGAGTACTAAAAAGTTATCTTTGTTCCAAATGCAGATGAAAGGTTTAAATGACTGACTGGTAACTCAGATAACTTTTGAGCTGAAATGTGTGTAATGATGTCTTTATTTTTGGACTGACAGCAAAGGACCATGATATAATGGCCTCGTCATTACCAACTTCCTTATGACTTGTTTATGATTCATAAATTACCTGGAGTTGGGGATAAGCAGCGAGGTGGCCAAGTTTGCGGATGACACTAAACTTTTCTGGGTGGTGAAGACCAGCAGGGATTGTGAAGAGCTCCAGAAGGATCTCTCCAAATTGGGAGAATGGGCAGCAAAATGGCAGATGCGCTTCAATGTAAGTAAGTGCAAAGTGATGCACATTGGGACAAGAAACCAAAATTTCACATATACGCTAATGGGTTCTGAGTTGTCTGTGATGGATCAAGAGAGAGATCTTGGGGTGCTGGTGGACAGGTCGATGAAAGTGTCGACCCAGTGTGCGGCGGCTGTGAAGAAGGCCAATTCCATGCTCGGGATCATTAAAAAAGGGATTGAGAATAAAACGGCCAATATCATTCTGCCTTTGTACAAATCGATGGTAAGGCCGCATCTGGAGTATTGTGTCCAGTTCTGGTCACCACACTTCAAAAAGGATATAGTTGAATTGGAAAAGGTGCAGAAAAGAGCGACCAGAATGATTAGTGGGCTGGAGCACCTCCCTTATGAGGAAAGGCTACAGCGTCTGGGGCTTTTCAGTCTAGAAAAAAGGCGGCTGAGGGGGGACATGATTGAGACGTATAAAATTATGCATGGGATGGAGAGAGTGGATAGAGGGAAATTCTTCTCCCTCTCGCACAACACCAGAACCAGGGGACATGCACTAAAATTGAGTGGAGGGAGAGTTAGAACGGATAAAAGAAAATATTTCTTTACCCAGCGTGTAATTCATCTGTGGAACTCCTTGCCACAGGATGTGGTGATGGCACCTGGCCTAGATGCCTTTAAAAGGGGTTTGGACAAATTCATGGAGGAAAAGACCATCACAGGTTACAAGCCATAAGCAACCTCCTGGTTTTAGAAGTGGGTTTTCTCTGTGCCAGGTGCAGGGGAGTGGCAGCAGGAAACAGGTTATCTTGTTGGCTGTGTTCTCCCTGAGGCATCTGGTGGGGCCACTGTGTGATACAGTGTTTTGATATAGAAATTGTTTTAATTAATTGTTTTAATTATTTTAATGTGTATATATGTATTTTAATGTCTGTGTTGTAAGCCGCCTTGAGTGCCCTTGTTGGGAGAAAGGCAGGGTATAAATTCTTTAAATAAATAATAAATAAATTATACAGGAAGCTGGACTAGATGGGCCTTTGGCCTGATCCAGCAGGGCTCTTCTTATGTTCTTATGACTTTTCAATCTTATATATATACTGTATAATGTAAACAGACACCACACACTGGCTTTATATACAAGTTGTCTCTGTAGTGTTGAAGTAGAATGCACCATAGGCAGAGGCGTCGTAAAGGGGTGCAATGCCCCCGGGTGGCAACCGTGGTCTCACAAAGAGGAGCTACGGCAGGATTTTAGCACTCTGCGGTTGGTTTTTTCCAGCCGGAGGGCTGCGTTTGCAGCCGCGGAGCATAAACGTGCCGAAAATGGCACATTTTTGTGGCCCTCCTGCCCTCCCTCAGTCCTAGAAGTCTTGAAATAAAGCCTTTCAAGATTGCAGGGGGGCGGGGCGATGATGCGATGATTACCCTTGGGGGCGGGCTAGCAACGCAACTGACCATAGGACAATCCCAAAACATTTTTAGGAGGGAAGTGTTAACAAGAAGTACTTGTGGAAACCAAATGAGACAAGAACGGACAAATCTGTTGGAATCAGTACTCCTAGCAACTAGCCAAGGCCTACAGTAAACATGAGCATAGCAAAGCACTTTGCTTTGTGCACTTCTGCGGTTTCCATTTAACAGTGGAACATTTTAACAAACTGCTTGTAAGTTCTTGTCTAACTGGAATGTGTAGATAACAAAGAACACTACATTGCAGTGTTAGTATTTCTGTTTATTGTGCACTGCCCCTTTGCCAAAAAGTACGGTATTCTCTTATGGTATTGCTCTTATGCATAGAGATAGGACGACCAATAGTCTGGTGTTATTGAACTTCTGCACCAACAAATAGTATGTTATTTAAAATCGGAGCACAAAGACTGGTGCAGTGCAACAACCAGAGCGTGTCACTGATGAGGGGCAGCACAATCCACTACAACTCCCCACGTGGTGATGCAGCGGCACAAACGTAGCACCCGCTGTATCCTGCGGGGGAGTTTTGGCATGTTGAGGCCTCGGAGGAGGAAGAGAATGATATCCCTGGTGCAAGTCCGCATTGACCAGTGAAGGTAGATTAGGCCTGGGAAGGGGGTTAGGATTTGGCAAGCGTTGCCACTGCTGAACCCACCCCCTTCCTTGGCTCGATCTGCCCTCCTTCCCACCCCATCTCCTCCCCGTTCTGCCCACCCCCATCCTGTTGCACCCCCGCTCTGCCTCCCTCCAACCCCCTGCACAGCCTTACCTGCACCAGTGGGTGTCCTCAGTCTGTCGTCACATGGACCCCAGCATTATGGTCTGATTTGTCATGACAATAGCATGCAAAGCAGCTCAGAAATTGGTAGAAAGCTGGAACAGGAACACGAGTACATCTGGAGTCTGCTATCCTAACAGACTTTCATTCTCCCCCCATTTTTCATTTTTTCCAACATAGGTGCTGCAACATTATGTACCTTGTATAGTTGGGACACCAAAAAGTCAATCGCTAATAGGAAGCAGCATTGTGCTTTTTGCCAGCTTTTTGCCAGAAATGGAAGTCTAGGGTTAGAGTGGGATGTGACAGGGATTTGGACTCGGCAGCAGGTTACTGCTGTAGGCTTCCCTTGGGGTCTGTGTGATGTCCTTACCTGTGGGATATCTCCCTCTGGGGAGCAAGGAGAAACAAAGAGTGACAAGAACTTAACCACAAAATCAGTTTCACCTGGACTACATCTGAACTAAGATGCATAGTCCATGTTTGTGAGGGAGAGTGGTGCCACCAGAGTGCATGTGCAGTGGTGCCCTGTTGGGGGTGAGGGCATGGTGGCTTGGAACGTTACCTTTCCCTTTCCTGGGGGGGGGGCTGCAGTGGAACTCTGCAGAGGACCACTGTTCATCCCCTGTGGTAATTGTGCAGTCCTGAAAAACAAAATTAATTCAGATGACTGTTTGGACAGCAGCAGCAGGAGTCCCTGCCATTTGCTGAAAGGGAGCAGACACTCCCAGCTCTTATGTGTTGCAAAAGGAAGTGATGATTAGACAACACAGTTGATAGCAGAGACATGTGTGATAATCCTGAAGGGTTAGAATGGGGAGGGTGGAGACATGAGAGGGAAATGCGGCATCAGTGCATTGTAACATGGGATTCCCTCCCTCCCTTTGCTTACCTGTGTCAGGTGTATTGTAATTCTCCTGTTGGGTTGGTGAGGTAGAGGTTCCAGTGGTTGTTTGAGAGTGGAGACCTCCTAGGGTAGAATACCAACAGGAAGAATTCTGATGAGACATGTAAACAGAATATCTTGCCATATGTGTTGTGAGGAACATAGGTTGTTTGTGCAAAGTGCTCCCTTTTGCCCTTTCACTATGCTTCCCGTGACCAAAGTTCCCCTTTGAGAGACCAGAGAAGTATGCCCCATGCCACACATCTTCTCATCTGAACTATTGTATCCCTGACAAGGGCTTTAGTACTGGGGTGAATGTGCTGTGGTTGGCTGGCAAATGTAGTCTGTGTCCTATGGTCCATCATAGGAAAGTAGTTGGGGCAGGGGATGGCAAGAGGGTGAAATTTTCTGCTGTTTTCCCCCTTCCTCGTTGTTCCTTATGGGGTTACTCCTGGCTTTGCCAGCTCTATCATTGGTGTGACTGTTTTCTGGTGTTGGAGGTTTGTTCATTGTCTGAAGGGGGGTTAGGATACAGCATATGTTGACTCCTTTTCCTCTCTCCCACATCTGATCCCCAGCCTTCCCACGCTACACCCCAGTCTCCTCCCTGTTTTGGCCTCTTCACCAGTAGAGTTGCACCAGCATTTCAGTGACATCTGAGCTAAGTCAGTACGGCATTTTTCCAGTGTTGAGCTGGCGTCCACTGCACATGAATTGGCTGGTGGACTTCTACGCCAGAGGGGCTGTTGTTGTTTACGGCGTGCGTAAAGGTACGCTGGCGCATCTGGAGTATTGGATTGGGCTGTTAGAACAATGTGGCTAAAACCTACACATATGTGTGGGTACAGTCCATTGAAGATAGCTACATGGAGAAACATTTCATTTCAGATATTTTTTTAATGAAAGTCCTAGATGACTTTGCAATGTAACGCGCGCACGAATGTGGTTTTCTCCATTAACAAGCAGTATAATATACTGTATTGAAAAACAAAGGTTAATTGAATGTAAGCAAGCATGGTGTGAAGGTGCCACCTTGTGGAGGAAATAAATAACTACCATATTAGGTGGCTATTTTAATACAGTAATACACAACCAGATGAAGCTGTTATATCTGAGTATTAAATAGACAACCACAAAATGAAAGTCTATTTTGTGTGTCTTTAAAGTAATGTTTTATATTTTTAAAATGTAGTATTTATGCAATAGGAACAGTGTTGGTTTTCAAAGTTTAAAGTTTGGGCAGCCAAACTAGTCAATGCCCCAGCACTGAATCCTAGACTTTTCTTTGTTCAAACTCTCAAGTTAATCTGAAGAAAAAAGAGTTCTTATCAAGTCCATACTTTTCAGCATTTCCTTTTTTTCTGTTAGCAACATTGTATTAAACTATGCGCTAGTTCACTCCAGGTTTTGAGTGAAGCTTCATTGAAGGTATTGTCTTATCATAGAGCAGACTTGTAAATGTTAAACAATTTAGTTGAAGTTCAGAGGATAAAAAAGGTCAGCAGTCTGTCTTTTGCAGTATTTTATTCCAGATAAAACTACAAAGATAATAGCTTTGATTTATTTCCCTTTGAGGAGAGAATAACATTGTAGAGTGTAAAGAATTTTTCACGCTGGCTATCTACATGATTTACATACTCTTTTAGATTATGCTGTTTTCTTTAACATACTCCCCTAGGGAAATAGTCACCTTGTTGCCTGACAGAGGTACACAAAATGGAGTGTGTGAACTGGCTACTTTTTTCAGGCAATTTTTCCTCATTAATTTTAGCTTTGGATGTGAATGTCTTTCATTTAATTTCACTTTGATGGTATAACGTTATTTCTCCCCCTTTCCCCCAGATCTGTGCATGTCTGTGTATGGGTAATGTATCCTACAACAACTCTGTCCATGTGGCATGCAGCTAACGAAATAAACCCCAACATATAAGTGCTCTCATTGCAATAAACCAGTTAATCTTTAAAGTTTCACAGAATTTGTAGTTTGCTTTCCAGGTTTATTATGCAAATCTGGTGAACATTGTGCAGAAAATTCTGCTGCAACCTGGTAACAAACTGAGAACTGATTACCCAACTAAGAGTCTCTCCTGGATTGGGGTGAGAGGAGCCCACAAATAATTGGACGTGTTCTTTGAAATTAGGTCTGTGAACCGTCAAGGCTGTGAATTTCATGAAGTGTGGGCTTCAGATTTGCTAAAATAGATGGAATGGGAGAAATGGAACCATGAATCCCTGACTGCTCTGAACTCACAGTTACCTCAGGGAGAGATAAAGTAGTCCTGTCAAATTGGGGGCGGGGATGGAGGAGGCAGGAACCTTGAGTGGTACAGTGTGTATTAGGAGTTTGGGTGGTGTGGATGTGTTTGTGAAACTTTTAGAACTGAGTAGGTGGGGAAGAGGTGGGACAGGGGTGTAAAAGCTGGGCAGATATATACGTGAGATTTCTAGATTGGGGTGGAGAAGATTCATTAAGCTTAGAAGATCAATTATGTTTAGAAGGGGAACTTCGATCAATTTAATATAAATATATACATTTTGTAATGTACATATGTATATATAGGCTCCCCACATGTGAAAGGTATAACTGCAGGTGCCGCGATGTGTATACAGCCTCTTGTGGTTCTCAGGATTGGTGCTTATTTGTTTACCTTACAGTCCAATCTTATCCGGGGCCTACGGTGGCAGATCTTGTGGGCCAGGCAGGGGCAGCTCAGGGGTGGGAGGAGGAGGATCTTGGTGGCAGCCCTGAACCACTGCCTGAGTTTCCTCAGACTTACGTTAGCTAAAAAGCTGGCATAGGTCCAAGGAGACCCATTGTAAACCAGGAGGCCTATGGGGAGGTAAGGTAAGTAATGAAGATTTTTACTTACCTCTCCTGGGCTGTCTGGTTGCCCCTCCATAGCATGCAGTGCGCGCATCGTCAGCAGCACTGTGTGGGCTGGTGGGGGATAGGATTGGTTCCTTAGTCACATTTTAAAAATGATTCCTCAGGGCCTGCCCAAGACTCCTGACACCTGAGGCGGCATGCCAAATGCTGCCCTCCTTTTCCAATGATGTGCCAGCCTCTGGTCCTCCTACATTCCAGTGTTCTCGCTCAGCACCCTCCTTCCTTCCACATTTCTTCTTCCTCTCTGTCTCCCTCTTCCTTTTCTAATGCAGGGTGTGAAAGGAGGACCAGTGGAGGCAAGTAGGCAAATAGAGATAAGTTCCCCTCACCAAACTGCTGCCTGAGGCGACTGCTTCAGTTGGCCTTATGGATGGGACATCCCTATGATGCCTTATTTCTTTGTGCGAAGCCTTCAGCCCCTTAACTTAGGTGGCACTAAGATTTCACTCTGCTATGCCCAGAAATTAAAGGACATCTCTATATACAGTATTCATATCAGCCATTCAACCAATATCCCATTTGGTTACTACTCTGACACACTTTTGTTTAGTGCTCTTCAAAAATTCAGAACTAAATAGTTTATGGAAGAATTACTCAGAGGCCAAAATTGACCCTATAAATAAAAAGCATTGCAAAATAAGCTCTAATCCAGCCATTGTGGTTCCTCAACACCATTGGCTCAGCACCTCAGAGACCATTGACATAAACAAAGGGGGGGGGGGGAAATGAAGTCTTTAAAAAAGTCTTTTCCATGATTCATACTCTGTCCTTTTTCACATGTGGCCCTGTGGGCGTTGCTCCTTCCTCGACCTTGTCCCAGCAGGAAAGTTCCACATCAAATGACACTGGGTAGGACATTGGGGGGGGGGGGTTTGAGGGATACTAAATAAGAAATGGAGGCTAGGATCTTGCTGCTCTGGTGAAGCCTTCAAGTGAAGGGGGGGAGCATATCCACATGATTCCCCTTCCAGGTGCGATCTCACCTCCCCATCCCCCGGTCAAGAGATTCCTCTTCCTCTTCAGAGGTGCTCTCACTGGGTGCTTCACTCTTTTCCTTCCCCTCCTGACCTATTTTTGCTCCTTCCTTCCCCGGTTGGTCTTCTGTACCTTTCTTCAGTTCCCCTTTCCTCCCTCTTTCTCCAGTTCTTATCTCCGTTTTGGTCCTTTCTTCAATTCTCTTTCTTTCCTTTCTTCTTCCTGCATCCCTCCTTCTGCCCTTGTTCTTCTTCCCTGTCCTCGTTTCTCCCTTAACTATTTGTGGGCAGACCTTTTAAAGAACTGGTTCCTGGTGCCAAGCCAACCCTCTGGAGATGCTTGATTTTCAGCTTTGGATGAAATCACTTTTTTGTACATAAACCATTACTAAGTTGAGAGGAAGATGTGCAGTCATGAATGGACCTTTCCTGAAGCTTCTCCCAAGTGAAGCCTTCGGGAGCAGGTTTCTGAAAGATGTTGTACTTGAATAAAATACTGTATATTCTAAAAATTCATCCATATCTTTATCATATCTATTTATTCCTCAAAATAACAACTTGTCGCTTCCAGTAGCAAGTGAAAATTGAAGACTGCACAGAAGAGCTTTGAAGATACAACATGGAAGTCTGACCGTAGCACAGCTCAAAGAATAAACTCTTGCCACCACCTGCTTTTAACTGCAAACAGCCCATGCTATTTGATGAGGAAGTCTACACTGTATAGATTCCAGTGCAGCATTTTTAGTGGGAAAAGTTTGCAAACTCCTCTTGCTCTGTGAACAGATTATTCAAATCAGTGCAGGTGCCGGATTGCTTGGGACTCTGGGGCAAAAACCTGCACTGAGCCCTTCCCATGGCACCCTCTCCCCCGAAAAGGAATTGAGTGCTAACCGCTGCCATCAATATTGAGAGTTTAGGGAGCAGCCCGACCAGAGGGGCCCTCAGTTTGGTATGAGCCCTTAGCCAGTGCTTGACCTAGTTGACCTCGGACACCACCCCTGATTGCAATGGTGGGTGGGGTGCTGCATATTTATTGTGTCTAGAGAAGACAAATAAGATTGCTACCTCTCCTGCTCCACCTATTTCACATTAAAAGCTCATATTAAGACTTCTAGCATTGCGTGACCTTAATTTTTTTTAGAGATTTCAGTTTAGAGTCCTGTTTTGACATGATTTGGTCTTTGGGAGACCCTTGTAGTAGTGTAGTTATAAGCTGTGACTTGTTTGAAGTCAATCATAGTAACTTTGTTTGGTCCATATATTGAATTTTCAAAGCTGTGAATATGCTGGAGTTGGTGAGAAACATCTATGAAACACATACAGTAACAGTACTTGTTTTGATAGTGAGCAGATTTTTCTTGCATTGATGTTGCCCTGTGCACTGAAGTGCTTTATTATGCCTATACCCGATGTCTTAGGAACAGCAGGTTCAAGATATGTGAAGGTGGGGATTTGCATCTTATGCTAGGTACCAGATGAAATGAAAATCTACCTGGACAATAGCTGCTGTGTTATCTTACCTCAGCAGATAAAGCAAACACTATAAAACAGCATTTTATTACCAAGGCAAGATACAAAAGCCTGTTTTAGCAATCCTGCACAGAGGGAGTAGATAAGCATTTGTCCTTTCATTAGTGTATGTAATAACATCTTTGCGTTAATATCCAACATAATAAAAAGTGAACAAAAATTGGTAACAACTGATGGTGAGCAGCTCTGCTAAATGATATGATTTTAATAATTTGTGACAATCTTTCATTTTCTCATATAATTATTTTTGGAAACTAAAATCACCAAGTAGTTTTACAATCCCATGCCTTTGCACTTCTGTAAGCATACAAGATTTGAAATGGCAATGCAGCATCAAGAAAATGTACATTCTGTACAGTGTGCTGGAAATTTGTATGTATGTAGGATATATCACATACACCCAGGGCTCAATCTTAGTAAGCCTCTGTGCTGGCCTAATAGAGGCCTGCGCCGGCCCAGGTACACTGGAGCACCGCAGGATGTGCTCCAGTCCAGGTAAGCTGGCGTGGGGGGAGGAGTGGAACGGAGCGGGGGGTGAGGAAGGGTTGTAACAGGCAGGGGGTGGGATCGGTGGCAGTGGCGCACACCGAATCCTATCCCCATTCCCAGGCCATTTTTCCTTATTTGCTTCTGGATTTGTGCCAGCAAAATAGCTGGTGTAGATCCGAGGAGACCCATTGTGAGGGCTTGGGCTTTACCAGGGGGTAAACGAACAAAATAATCCTTCCCCCGAGGTGACCTCTCACCTTCCACTTTCTGATCAGAATCCAGCATTGCCAGCACCTGCTTCACTGGATCGCTAGGCAGAAAGTTAGGTAGGATTGGACTGACAGTATGCAAAGGTGTTGATAAATAATATACAGTAGGGCCTCAGTATCCACAGGGGATAGATTCCTGGGCCCCCCACGGATACCGGGAAATGGAACCTGTGGATAGGGGGGGAATGCTATCCCCATGGCCCCCCTGGGCCCCGCCGGGCCCTTTACCTTATTTATGCTGGATAACTGGAACTTCCTGTTAACATATTACGAGACACAGGATTCAAGGGTAAAAAAGCCATGTATAATTGGTATATTTTTCAAGCCAACGTAAACGTAATATTACATATGAGGGCTCCGTAGACCAACGTTTCGTCTTAAATCATAAGACATTTACTAGGTCAAAAGATCAATTTGGCGATGTTAGGCGCTCCAGAACGAACACGGGTAAACTAGCAAAAAACGCGGGAAAGAATCAATCAAACCCGACATGGAGGAAATTGAATACATCTGATACGCTGTCCTTAAGCAACCTCCGAAGACAGCGTAGGAAGGAATCGATCAGAAATGGAAGAGGGAAAAAACTAGATACAGCTGATGCTCTGTCCTTAGGTAACCTCCGAGGTTAGTTATAGAAGTTAAAGCTGTTTCCACTGATTACATTACCGTAGATAGGGTGTTCCAACTGTGTATTCCATCTCTCTCTAAGGCTTTGAGTATCATGTTTGTTAAGCAACATCAAATACTTATAAACCAATATTGTAGCCTTCTTTTTCTCAAGAAGCACCAAATTTGCACCAAATGTGGTCATTAACAATTGTTTTCATTGTAAATACTGTACTGCCATTTAGCCAGTAAAATGGTACAGGCATCCCCCTGTATCCATGGATCCTGTATTGGCGGCTTCAGTTTTCCATGGTTCAGAAATTCCCTCCTGTCGTGCTCCTGACACCCCCCTTCATTTGCAAACAGGAAGTGGAGTCTAGCATTCTCACTGTCTGTCTGCTTCCTCTGCTGTTCACTTCTTGTTAGTGTTCTCACTGTTGCCTCCTCTAGCATTGCTCTAGCAGCTACAAGTCTAGCGTTCAGCTGTCTGCTTCCTGTCTGCTCAGCTGCCTGCTTTTCCAAACAGCTTCCATTTGCAAATGAAGAGACAGTAGCATGACTGGGGGAATTTGAGTAGGGTTTGCTTTTATCTGCTGTTTTAGGTGACCGTGGCAGCAGCAGGAAGGTATACAGGGATGCAATTTATATCATATTTAGCCTTCAACCTGAAAAATGAATGAAACTCCTGGTCTTGACCAATTAATTGATCCAATATAAAAATAAGCCTGTCTGGCCAAGCTTTCCACAAAAATGTTTTCTTCCCTTCCCTATTTTTAATTTGGGGTTAGCCCATAATGTTAGTTTAGCATCAGCAAATAGATCAAATTTATATTTCTGTGACATTGTGGTCTACAAACATCTAATTGAAGAAATTGTAGGTGGAATCTTTTTAATTTTATTATTATTATTATTATTATTATTATTATTATTATTATTATTATTATTGGTATTTATATACTGCTTTTCAACAAAAAGTTCACAAAGCGGTTTACAGACAAAATCAAATGATTAAATGGCTCCCTGTCACAAAAGGGCTCACAAATGTGGACCCCAGTGCCATCCATTTAGAAAGAGGGGCTAGATAGGAAGCTTCCAAAATAGCTTCCTGTTGCAGTGCCGTGTAGTTCCCCTTGAGACTCGTCCTGGTCCCTCACCTGGCAAAAGGGTTCTTTCCAGCTGGTGAATCCCCCCGCAGGGGCTTGAACCCTTGCCATCGAGGGGCTTGTGGCGGGGTGTCTGTTACTGTGTTGCTCATTCCTAGTGGTGGTGGGGACATTCCCCCAAGTGTGGCTGCTCATTGGCCTCGCCCCATCTGTCCCTTTCTTGGTTCACCCTGCTGGTGCTTCTTTGGCCACCAGAGTTGGGGCTGGGTGGGTGGTGATTGACTTCTTGGATGTCATGCTGACATCACACTGATTACGCACTGACATCATGTCAGTGACTCACCAGTGCGATATCAGCATAGTGTCACCTGGGTGGGCTGGCATAGCTAGGGTCTGGTGCACCTGAGGCCCAAATGACGTTGTCACCTCCTGAGAGTGCCATCACCCCTGGAAGTGCCGTCACTCCAGGGGGATGTTTAAAAAAAATAAATAAAAATATGTTTTTAAAAAATAAAAAAGCGGCAGTGAGGAAAAGTGCCGGGGGAGGGGGCTCCAGGGAGTGCCAGAAGCATCTTCTAGCACCCCCTGGCTAAATAGCAAACATAAAATGAATTGGCATTGGCATAGGAGGTTCAAAAAGAAGGTTACAATCCCACATTGGCAACTTGGGAAAAGCCTGCCAAAACCAAAGCACCTTCATCTGGCTCCGGAACATAATACGGGATTAAGCCGGGAAGGTGCCAGCCAGCCGCACCTCACAGGGTATATGCATATATGTTTGTCAAAAAGAGACAAAGTAGACAGAAGAGAAAGGATACCTTTTTCTGAGACCTTTTGAGGTGTTTAGAGCATGTTCCCAAGAAGAGCTCAATGAATCTCTAGGATTACATGATATTTGTCATTGAAGATAAGGTATTTCCCTATCTGCCTTGTTTTTCTCATTGGCTGATATCAGCATAACTTTCTGCTACTTTCTTAAAAGCATGAAACAAATCCTTTAACTTTCCAATCCGAGCTGCAAGCATTAGTTAACAGCTTGACTAGTTAAATAATTACTTTTTACTTGTACAGACTTGGCCTTTGTTGTCCTTGGCAATGGGATGCTTTCCTGTGTAATCCAGTGCTATGTTCTCCCCTCTTTCCTTGGGTCTTGGCCTGTGGCTTTTTTTTTTCTTCCAGTTGTGCCCTACTGATTACTTATAAAGCCTTGACACTGAAAACCTAATGAGACTTGTACTGCTCTGGTACTTGACTGTTATCATATCGGTCCCATATTTGCTTCTTGGTGTGCTTTCAGATTTTAGTGATTATTTTGGAGTTATTAATACTAATAGAAAATAAAATATTCATTTCTTTTTAAAATATAGGTAATGGAAACATTTTGAAGTTATGTTGCCTGTTTTGTGTGACCAGCCTAATGTGAGTAAATCAGGTAAGAATTTAAATGTTCAATAAATTTTAGTAAAATGCTAGGTTTCTAGAAGTTTTTCTTTCCTTTGATACTCAATAGAAATAAAAAGGTTTTCCTTAGAAGAAAAATCATATAGTTTTAGGTGAGTGATACTATTAGATTTTGAAGCTAATGTGTATGTAGTCCAGAAAATAAGCATGGCCTGCCTCCCCCCCCCCTGTAGAAAGCTGTGTTCACTATTCCTGACAAGCTTTTTTTTCAAATTTTGCACTTTATATCTTGTTTTCTAAGAAGAGAGCTAATGAAGTGAATAAAAACACTTCAGAACTCCCTCTAGAAAATGAAAACTGTGTAAACTGACAGGTTATCATGACTTGACTCTTAAATTGTATGTAGAAAATCACTAGAAAGTAATTACATGATTTAAATAAATCTTAGCATCTGTGTAATCCTTCCCGTTTGCTTTAACAGTTTGTTAGCTTTTCTCTATAGGCTGATCTTGTAACTACTTCATTCTGCTGTTATTACATGTGCCGAAGTAGGTTAACATAATTGAAAGCTTCTGAACTGTTGATACCATTATATTAACATCTACTGGTATTTTTTGTAGTCGTTCTTTAAAATAAAACAACAACAACATAACACAACACTGTGTTATAGACCTTGCAGATTATTAGATCTCTCGGTGTTCTCCAGTCATCTCCATCCATGCAGATCTCTCTGGGCCAAGGTACATTTGCATGTGGGCAGAGCAAGTTTCTCCTGACTGGGCTCTAGGTTTAGCTCAAGTTCTGGGAAGAGGCAGTCATGTTTGGCGATTTTATATGTGCATGTACCATTCTAAGCATACCAACAAGACAATATTTGCCACAGTCCAACCATACAGGCAAGAAACAATGCATTGCAATGCAACAGCTCACCTGCTTGCTTGTTACAGTCTCAAATTGGGTGGGTGATTAGTCTGCCCAGATTCAGAAGTAGCCAGAGGTGGGGCAAAGATGAGCTGCCAGCATTATGCTACAGTTTCAGGGGAAAGATAATGTCTTGTGGCTGGTCGACATCATTGGGTTAATCATGAATGGGCTAAGAATAAGAAGGCAACAATCAAAGGGCTGCTTCAAGTTCAAAGCCTGTCAGGTCAAGGGATCAGTAACCAGGTGTTCAAAAGGAGCAGGAAGCAGGATCTGGGACAAACACGATCTCAAGGTCTAGGGAGCAAGTAAGAACTGAGCTGTGAGCTTTGCAGTACTTAGGCAAGGAGCCTTCAGTGTGTAATGTTAGCGCAGCAAGAGCCAGGCTGAAAATCATTCCCTCTCAGTGGGGAAGATGTGTCTTTCCAACTTAGTTCTCTGCTGCTAGACTCTACTGCACTAACTCTTAAAAACAGGCTTGTCTTCTTTTTATGGAGGCAGTGGTTTTCTGGACTAGATGGGGACTTCTCTGGAGCTGGTGATGTGACAGCTTAACGTCAGGCAGGCAGCCTTGGTGGGCATGGTAGCTCCATATGGAGTGTCTTTATGGTGTCTTTATGATGGAATATCTTTGTTTTAAAAATAAATTCCTTCTCTGTGCTGAGGTGCAGATGGTGAGTTCTTTTGAAAGAAGATTCTGTAGGATCTAGTGCTGATATTGTTTCCCGGGCGTTATAGACACTTGTGGCAGTAATGTAAAGGTTATAAAGGCAGTAAATGACACAGTTGTAAGCTGGTTGCAAAATTCCCTTGTTAATATGTTCCTGTTTTGTCGTCAGTCATTTTAGCAGATGCAAAATTATTTATTTACTCTATTTAAATCTTTCCCGTTTCTGAGGATTCAAGGTGCTGACAAAAGTATTGAATAATAGGTTATGCCCCTTCAAAGACCCGCAGTAAAAATAAATAAATAGAGCTTGGAAGGAGAGAGGAATGAAAGGAAAGTTGTTTTTAAAATATGATTATTGCAAAAATAAACATGTAAAACAATGATCAGAACTCTAATACTCATTAATGTTTCATATTTTCACACAATTCTTGGCAGTGTGTGTGTGTGTGTGTGTGTGTGGGGGGGGAATAGCCAAACTGTAACTGGCAAGAAATCTGCTTTTTTAGATTAGAAGATATAGAAAAGGAATTTTCTTCTTATAACAAAGGACAGATTTTTTTTTTAACTTTGAGGAAATGACATGGTGATGTCCTTTCAAATGAGGAAATGAATCCTCTTCCTGTGAAAATGAAATCCTCCACATTTCTCAGTTGCCTTTTAAGCCTTTCAACCTGTCAATGAAATTGTGTAATCTAATAATAGGATGCCTGAGGCTTATTGCCTTTTCTTGAGAAGTGGTATCATCAAATGATGCGCTCTATTGATTTTAATCACACTGAGCCAGATTCTTTAAACTTAGAGTAAGTGCACTGGTTTCAGTGGAGTTACTTCAGAATTTATATTATATAAAATCAGAATTTTGTTCACTTAAAAAAATATGATCTACTGTAAGATATTGGAAAGTCACCAGGCAAAAGAAAATACATGGTTGAATTTTCTTTTCAAGGAAACTATTTATTCAAATAGACCAGTTGCTAAAATTGTAAGATATCTGCCTCTATTTTTACAATGCGTACTCAAGGTCATTGCTATGCTCAAATGAACACACTGCTTTATTTTTTTCATAGCCAATCTGAAGTCCTTTTTGCATTTTACAGATTTTCTCCATTGTGCCTTGTGCCTTAGTGTTGACGTATCAACTTGCTGCCATTCTAAAAGTGCATTTTCATTTTTAGCCTGTTAAAAGTATAGGCCTACTAAGCTTCCTGGTGTTGTGCTTTCCCCAAACCTTTTAAATAAGCAAAGCCTTCAAATTATTTTTAACAGGAAAATTATCAAAACAATATTTATGCTACATTTGTTTTGTAAAATTCACACACAAGAGCATAAATGAAAGATGATGGATAAATATGATTTAGAATATACTAGTTATTTTGGGTTGGATCCAGAGTTGCAGGTTGAAGGAAGCTTGTGCAAGGAAATTTTCTGCTGTCCCTTGAAAAGTCTCTTCTAAGTGTCAGGAACCCTCCAGAAGGGGATGGAATGGGATGGGGGGGGGGCTGCAGGGGAAAGGGGTAATTGCTGAAAATTGCATGGAGGTGCCCCTTGGGAGCAAGAAGGCAATGGTGGGGATGTTCCTTTGTGCAAGCCTCTTTCTGTTTCTGCAACTCCAGACACAACCTGTTAGCCTTCTTCAGTGTGATGAAGGGGTGAGTGAGAGCACGTTGGCAAGGCTGCTCTGCATTGATGCAATATGAAAGTGTAGACAGTGTCCGCATGATGGAGGGGGAGCATGCTGACAAGTTCTGCCCTCACGCTGAAGCACGCTGGAAGCCACCCCCAGGGGGCAGGGTTCAGGAGCATGTCAGTGCATGTTAGGGTGAGGATTGCCAGTGTCCTGTCACTTCCCCATCACATGGACACCATCATCCATGCTTATAACACCTGAACCTGGCTTTTGTTTTCAATGAATTGTGCACTTCACGTTCAAGCACTGGCGTCACTGCAGGGGGGGGCGGAGCTCTAAGTTCTGCTGCGGTCAGACCCTCCGTTACACGGGAGCACGAAGCACCCCCACCCCCTCGCCTTTGGAGCCATTCAAGTCGGTGAAGCATGACTTGACTTGAATGGCTCCAAAGAAAACAGACAATCCAGTGCTAACTGTAATGATAAAACATTTTCTATAAGTAAGCTAATAACTTTTCACTTGAACGCACTGGCGTCACTGCAGGGGGGGCGGAGCTCTAAGTTCTGCTGCGGTCAGACCCTCCGTTACACGGGAGCACGAAGCGCCCCCGCCCCCTCGCCTTTGGAGCCATTCAAGTCGGTGAAGCATGACTTGACCATTCACCGATTTGAATGGCTCCAAAGGCGAGGGGGCGGGGGCGCTTTGTGCTCCCGTGTAACGGAGGGTCTGACCGCGGCGGAAATTAGAGCTCCGCCCCCCCTGCAGTGGCGCCAGTGCGTTCAAATGAAAAGTTATTAGCTTGCTTATAGAAATTTTTTTATCATTACAGTTAGCACTGGATTGTCTGTTTTCTCTAGAATTCCTAAAAGTGAATGCCGATGGTGATTTCCGTTAGGCACAAAACTGGAGCATGTGAGCCTGAGGCTTCCGCCTGCTTGAATTTATAATAACATGCCTTGGTTTTTTTTTTAATTACATCTGAATGCAGCCAGTGTGGTAGGGAGGATCAAGCAAATGCTTGATCTGCTGTTCATATTAATTGTCAATCTTGGACATATTCAGTAGCACCAGCAGACTAATGGTGCTATCCTATGTATGTTTACTCAGAAGTAAGTCCTATTGTCTTCACTGGGGCTTAATCCCAAGAAAGTGGGCATAGGAGTGCAGTCCAAGGATGCCTTTGCTGCCTGTTCTAGATGGCCTCAAATATCATCTTCTCGGAGATGCTTTTCTTTTTTGTTGCTCCCACCTCTCAATTCTAGACCTTTTTATTTTGGTGACTGAGAGGTTTGGTCTGTCCAAAAAGGATAATAAATAATTAATACTTGATCCTGCATTTGTTTAGATTATGGTTTGCATGTTTGATTCTGTTGTAGGAATGTCATAAAATGTCCCCTGGCTCTGTATGTATAAAAGAGACTGCATATTTGATATGGTTGGCTAATACAACAAGCACATGAGAGATTATTTGGGTTAATTATTCTTTGGTATCCATGTGGTAGATAAAACAGACTACTGCTTTGCATGGTTTATCATTAAACTCATTGATGTACCCTGGGTCAGGGATGGCCAACTCCTATAATCTCAGGAACCACTGTCAAACAGTGCTCTGGAAGCAGAATGTATATACAGCATTTCATCACAAACTGATCCCTTTGTGAGTAGTCACTGTATAATAAAGTTGTTGCCGCCTAGTTGTAAGGGCTGGAGGACACATTCGGTTAGAGGACACAGTCATTTGGACTCACTCTTTTGTCTCTCGTTTCTTTTAAAAAAAATAACAATTTTGTATATATATAATTTAAGTAAGTAAATAAAGAAATAAAAGCGAGAGGTAATATTAATGTGTGAAATCTCTCTGTTTCTTACAAATGCAAACAATCTTGCGTTTACTTGTGTGATACTATGGGCAAACTTTTAGCCTCATGATTATAATTACAGGGCTGCCAGTGGTATATCAAATAGCCTTGGA
The DNA here is from genome assembly GCA_026170595.1 of Plestiodon gilberti rubricaudatus. Taxonomy (NCBI): domain Eukaryota; kingdom Metazoa; phylum Chordata; class Lepidosauria; order Squamata; family Scincidae; genus Plestiodon; species Plestiodon gilberti. Next base: position 229,980,723 of record JANXHW010000001.1, on the reverse strand, counting down.
ACCAGATTTGACTCATACACTGTTGCTTATCCCTGCTGTATACTGATTGTCAAATTTGTTTTTGTATAGTAACATAGCAAACATACTTGCAAAAATAGTTGATAAATTTGTGCACCTGAGCAAAATGGAACTTGAGTTTTATGAATATTGTCAAGCCCCTTGAAAAGCCCCCCCCCCTGCGCATTTTGGCAAAGGGTATGAAAGTGTTCACGGGGACCGAAGAAGAAACACATCTGCATTGCCCCAGCAACTGAAATTCCTGTTTTGCTGTGCTGTAGCAATCAAACTGTTCTGCAGCAAAACAGAGTGTTGGCTTGGATGCGCATCAGAATGTGCATTGGAATGCATATTCAAATGCAGATATTGTTTGCTGGAATGCACATTTGTATGTGTGTTGGCGCACGCGTTCCATTGTTCTCAATGGGAGGCCTGATTGAGTGCATATTCTGATGTACATTCATATGCACATTTCAGTGCACATTCTGGCATGACTTGAGACAGATTGCAGTTTCAGAGTGAGGCTAATATCACATTCATTATAATGATTATATGATTCCTGGTTAGCTGGATTCATGTAATAAAATAGAAAGAAAAAAGCATTAAAGAAAAAAAATGGTGCTGAATGATCAACAGATTAGGGGGAGAATGGTTGCAAACAGATGTATAAAAACAATGCAAAAAAGTGAAAGATTATTTCTTTTTAGGGCACATTTCATATCCCTTAAAAAGGACTTGCCCTGAAAACTTCTGTGGACAAAATTAAGCACAGCCCTATACATTTCTATTTAAATCTTTTGGCGAAGGTGTGTGGGATGCCTGTGTTCATATGTATAGGCATGTGCAGGAGAGGTACAAGCATGTTTGTGCCTCTTAATGATCACAGGTCTGAATAACCAAGGTTCACGGTTTCTGAAAGCATGCATTGCCACATCTGTCGGGATTAGGGTTGCAAACTCTGACTGAAGCTATTCCTGGATAGTTTTTTCCCCAACATGAGGTAATGTTGGGAATTCCTGGAGGGTTGGCAATCCTAATTGGAATTATTTGCTAATCTGTGAATGCTGTGGGCCTTGTTATGCATACTGATGAATGGCAGCAAGACACAGAGGTAGGGTATTTGTACTGAATGTGGGGTGGGGAATAGCTAATAGGGCAGGAATCCCATGGAGAAATTGGAAGAAACGCTCCTCCATGTTTGCTTCCCCTGACTTCTTTGCTCTAGCCCCACTTTCCACCTGTATTTCAAAACATAGTGCAGGAAAGGAAAGTGGGCAAATTGGGGAGCTGCCTCCAGTGGGGAGGTGGGGCGATGAGCCTTCCTATTATTCCCTGATTGGGAAGTGGGCCACTGCTGTGTCATCTCCGCTTCTGCTTCGAAACTGAGTGGAGGAAGAAGAGGAGGTGCTAAGCAGGCAGGTGAAGAGGCATTGTCACCATGGCTGGCACGCACCACCTCTCTTCCTTTTAATACTGAAGTGGAGAAGGAGGAGACGGCTGAAGGGGCACATGCGTGCATGGGGGGGGGCAGCAGTGGTGTTTGGAGGGAGGCAGAATTTCCACTATGCTTCAGATGCCGTTTTCCCTTGAGCCAGGCCAGCCAGGAGTGTAAGAACTTGGTGGGTGAAATCAATGAGAATCCTACTGGTTGAGTAGCAGGGGGAGCATGAAAGTTCGGATAATGTTTAGAGGGGGATGCAATGGTATAAAGGCTGACAAATATTGACTTAAGCAAAATATTTTTATATTTCTATATATTTTCTATAAAATATTTTTATATTTGCGAGTAAATAATCAAGTGATTAGCAGGGATCCAAAGACTATGTAGCCCAGCCTCCTGCCCTATAAACCAGACCATCCATTCACTAGGTCCCAAGTCTGTCAACCTGCAGAACCTACTCAAATATGCCTCTGCTTCTTTAGCTTGCTTTTTATTTCTTGGGGTTTGTCTTTTTGTGTCTTTTTAGATGTCTCATGAACAGTAGGAAGATTGAATCCAGCCTGTTGGTTTGGAGTTCAGTAATTTCTTTCTATCCAGTATTGTTCCCAGTCCCTTCCATGACAGTGTTACCCATTTCATTATGACCCTCACTTTATGAGGTAAGATGCATCATGTCTGTTTAGTTTGTATTATATTTACCACATCGTGTTGTTCAGATATTGAATTATAACACTATAGTGTTCATTAGAAGCTCACACTAAAGAAAATATATTGAAGACAAACAAAAACTGACCAGTTTCATGAAAGAAAAAGAAAAGAGCCTTCTAGGAAAAGGCCATATTGTTGTGAATCCCATATAGGTTTTGTACCTCATGGCCATAGCTGTTGGGTACTTTGGACCACCATTGGACTCCATCTGCATACAGTTTCAAAGAAGCTGTTTTCTGGTGGTTACCTCTTTGCAGAAGTCTGTTAAACACCCAGCTCGGAATACATTTTGAAAGTGTGTGGTCATAGTCCTTTGGACAATGCATCTTCTAAATTTCTCAATAAAGCCGTTTGATGTTTTTCCTTTTGTAAACTGAAAAGCATCAAGAGCAATAGTTCTCTTTGCTTGCCTACGTTCATGCTTTTCTTTAAGGGGAAGCAACCTGTCTGGGCCATTTTTCTTTGCTTAGATTCAGTGGTGTCGCGATGTGGCCCCCTGTGACGTCACCACCGGAAGTGACGTCACCATCGCTGCAGATGTCTTCAGAGGCTAAGGGCGGGAGGGTGGTCCAAACCGATCGCAGTCTCTGCTGCTGTTCCCGCTGCCGAAATGGCGCGGTTTTCGCCCCCGCGCCGCTTTGTCACCTCCCTGGGAAGTGCCCGAAAAGCACCGTGCAGCCCCCCCCGAAGCCCTGGTAAGTACAAAGACAGCTGTTTGGGGGGCTTTTTCAGCGGCGACAGCAGCGATCCCCGGGATCGCCGCTGCTGCTGCCATGCTGCCCCCGCCCCTTAAGGGGGCAGGGAACAGCTTTTGGTTCTTATGGTGGGTCACGACCCACAGTTTGAGAACCGCTGAGATAGACATTTGGGACATGATCCAGCCAAAATTAAGTACTTTGAAGTCCCACTGATTGCAGAGGGGGAAATTCAGTTAGGAGCTCAATTCTCCCATGAATTAATCTATAGTGCAGCGGTTCTCAAAGTTCTCTCCACAAGTTGGGAAAGTCATAAGTTCTTGTGGGGGTGGGCTGACGACGGTGCTCCTGGGATTATGCTGCCTCCAGGAAAAGTTTTTTTAACTTACTTGGGGTTGCGCTGGCCCTCCGAAGGGTGTGCGGGGGGGGGGGGGGTCCGCAGCCTCCCCTGTGGGCCACCCCACGCTTCAGATTAGCTCCCTGAAGCGATAGAGACCCACTTCTGGTTTCGGATGAAAACCAGAAGTCGGTCTCGATCGCTTCAGGGAGCCAATCTGAAGTGCGGGAAGGCCCGCACCCTCTGGAGGGCCGGTGTTACCCCTGGTAATTTAAAAAAAAAACAAACCTTTTTTCCCGCCACCGGTGGGACATTGCCGACATCACTGCATGTCGCCACCCTCCTTAAGGGGGCAGCGGTCGCTTCTGATTTTTGTGGTGGGTTGCGACCCACCACTTTGCGAACCACTGCTATAGTGTATTCAACTGGCTTATTAACTGGAAATCATGAGCTTAGAACTGTATATGCAAACTTTGGTTATGATTTCTGGCGTTAGTATGTCTGATTTCTTTCTGTCTTTCTTTCTGTCTTGCTTCAAATGATACAAAATAAATAAAAATTAAACGGGACATGTGTGGAGAAAAAGGGAAAAAAGAGAAATAAGTGAAGAATCTTATGTACATAGGATAGAAAACATTGCAGGCTACCAATTTAGGAGTTGGCCTGGACCTTTGAAGAGACATGGCACTGCTACTGGTCAGTGTCACTTTCCTCCCTGTTCTTTGTAACATCTGTTGCAAACAATATGTAACATGAGTCAGATAGGATTTGTGAGTGCAATTTTTTTCCTATTGCGTGCAGACTGTTCTGTGGGCGGAGCAAACGGTTCTAGGGCGGAGGGCAGAGCAAACGCGGTAGCCAATCAGAATTGATATCGAGTCTGAAAAGTCTCGATTCTGATTGGCTAAAAGAGAGGGAGGGGGCGGGGCAGAATATCTTCCCTTCTTTCTTTGGTGTGCCTAGGGTTCGTGCAGGGGAGAGAGGGAGAGAAATGAATGCATTAATCCAGTGTGTCCCTCTCGAGACCCTCAAGAACACCCATGTGGCCCTTGTTTGGGTCATGGCCCCTAGTTTTGGAATAGTTACATTTTGTGTGCAGATTCAAGAATGCGTTCAGAATGCATTCAGCTGGCGTTCAGCGCCCTTCAGAAAGGGCTTTTGAGTGCTAGCACTCAAGAATCCTATCTCGCTTAGTGACGATGTGAGGCAGGGCTAAGGAGAAGCACAGCATGATGATGCTATATCATACATTGTTTATATTAGATATAACAAAAAAGAGAGCAAAGATACTTATGGTCCAATTCTATTGACCGTTTACACAGCGGAATGTGTGTTCTGCCGGCATAAACAGCTTTACGGCTGTCACAAATGCGACAGCTTCAGTGTGCGTGGTCTGGCCACTGGCGCAGGTGGTGAGTGGCTGGGTCCGCGCAAAGACAGACGCCCACCAGAGCTGGTAAGGCAGCACAGGGGTTCGGAGGCGGGGAGGGGGTGGAACAGGGCAGGGGGTGGGCGGAATGAGGAGATAGAGGTGGGGAGGAGGGCTGAATGGGCCCAGGAAGGGGACGGGTTCGACGGCAGTAGTGCCTGCTGAATCCTAATCCCCTTCCTGGGCCTGATCCACTTACATAGATCAGTGTGGACTTGTGCTAGCTTTAGAGCTGGTGCAGGTCCGAGGTGACCCATGATAGCTGCTGGGGCTTACCCTGGGGTAAGGGAACAAATGCTCCCTTACCCTAAGGAGGCCTCAACATGCCAAAATGCCTCCACATGATACAGTGGAAGCCACATTGGCACCACTGCATCGCTGTGCAGGGAGTTAGTTAGGATTGGGCTGATAGAGCAGAGATAGCTCCCTGAATTACAACATCTAGGTTTTTTTAGTAACTGTTTTTTATAATCAAGGACAAAATATTTCTTCCACACTGGGTTTGTTTCAGGGAGTTCACATTTTAAATTATTATTTATTATAAATTGTTGTTTTGCCTGTAATTCTGTCCCAGAGAACAAAAAAATCTTTTTCGTATGTGGGAAAATTTTTCATAACTCCCTGATTATGCTAGTATTGGTGGGTAGCACATTTTTACAACTGCGTCTTTTCATCTTTGTGGCTATGAATTTGCTATATTATTACACTGTTGTTGCTTGACATCCATTGACAGTCATAACATAGTTTTATGAGACCAGTCCACTAACTGTAACCTTCCATTTTTTTTCTCAGCTTTTTGTTCTGCTTCCTTCAACAGTGGACACAGAGGTGCCAATCTTTGTGCTACTATTTAATTTGCACAGCAGGATCTACAAGACCAAACAGATGGCTGATCTCAATCAGGAAAAGAAGACTGTAAAATGCCCTCAGTGCTCTGCATCATTTCAGCCAAGCAATGTTGTATTTTTTTGCCCCCATTGCAAAAAAGGTCCCATGTGCTCTGGAGGAGCCATAGTAGAGACATCACATCTATTGACTGCTTCCACTTCAGTGAATGACTGTTCTGAGTCCGAAGAAGGCATATTGCTTGGCAAGTCAAAGAAACAAACATCTCTTATAGGAGGCGTAAGCAACCTAAGTTCAGAGATTCCCCTCTTTTCCCCACATATGTAGTCAAATTAGTTTTTTGCCGATTCTTTCACAATTAGTGTCCATCTTTGCTTGGGGAAACCAGAGTTTGGGTTGATAGGGCACCTTCAAGAGGCCACAATTATTGTGCTAAATCAGATATACTGAAATTTAATGTTTATAATTCTCAGCTGAACATTGTAACACTGTATTTTAAATGTAAAGGTGTATGTTATCAAGGAAAAAGAACATTAAATGTTGATGTTTTGGGTAGGTTATCCATGATCTATTTAAGACATACTTTTACTCCAAGAATTGCTTTTAACTGTTATGCATGAAAAACATTTACATGCAGTCGATTATGTACCTGTTGTTGAGATAATAGAGTTCTAAACAGTACATTAACAGCCCAATTCTATCCTTCTCCGGTGCTGCAGAGCAGAACATAAGTCCCCGCCAGGCAGCGGAGGGGCATGGGGAGTGCGGGTGTTCCGGGATGTGTGTATGAGTCTGGGGGTGGGGGGTGGGATTGGTTGGCTAGACCAAGGAAGGCAGAAGGATCGGCGGCGGCCTCCTCCTCCATATCCTATTCCCCTTCCTGAGCCTGGCTGCTGTTACACCGAGCTCTCAGACTTGCAACAGCAAAATAGCTGGTGCACATCTGAGTAGCCCCATCAGGGCAGTTGACGCATTACAGTAAAGGGAAAAGCGTCCTAGAAAAAAAATATGTTCTAGAAAGCTTCCTACTTCCTGTTTAACAGAGACTTTCTAGCACGCAGGCTGCTTGCCTGCTTGCTGCTTATAGTATTTTGGTGAATCAAGAAGCCCCCTGACCTGGAGTCAGCGGTATCAGCTAAAGGAAATGTAATGGGCACAGGGAGGGCTGCATGGGGGGCCGCCCAGTATCTGCAGGGGATAGTGTTCCCCCCTATCTGCGGGTTCCCGGTATCCGCAGGGGGGAACCTATCCCTCGCAGATACCGGGGCCCTACTGTATCAGAAAATTAGCCAGGTTTTAAGAAGTTGTTCATTACTTGATCCATCAAGTTCAAAGAACAGCTATTTTTTGTAATTTATATTACTGCATTGGTCTGAGTATAAGACTCACTTTTTTCTCCTAATTTAAGTTTTTAAACTAGGGGTGCGTCTTATAATCAGGCTGTTGCAATTTCATGCCAGTGATTTAATTAAATTTTTTTAATAGCACCAAACTTTAAGGGTGCGTCTTATAATCAGGTGCGTCTTATACTCGGGACAATACGGGTATTTTAAAGTTATTTTTAAAAAGGTATTTAATTCCTTGTCCTTTTGGATTCTTGCAAGGGAAAAGTCAAGCAATCTCTCTCTTTCACATACACGCACGCACTCACGCACTCATTTGCTTCAAAAAAAGTGCTTGGCTTTGTAGCAGAGAAGCCAAGAAACCCCTCATAGCAAGCGACAGAGCTCCGATGAGCTCCTCAGGCTTGTCTTGATCCCCGCCTAACAGCTGATAACAGTAGCTGATAACAGCCGACAGACCTCGGGTCGTGGGGCTTGTCGGCTTCTCTGCTACAAAGCCAAGCACTTTTCTTTAACACAAATGTGAGTGTTTGATGAGTCAGTGCATACTTGTTTCTGAAGATATGGGTTACATAAGAACATAAGAAGAGCCTTGCTGGATCAGGCCAAAGGCCCATCTAGTCCAGCTTCCTGTATCACACAGTGGCCCCACCAGATGCCTCAGGGTTCCCCTTTGCTCTCCTTTGCTGCTGACTGTGCTGAGTCTGACTGGCTGAGTGAGAGAGCGATTCCACAAGACTCCATGCAATGTGCTAACCCCAGCTTCATGTCTTTCTCTCCCGCGTCTGGCCGTGTCATATGACTGTCGGGGCTTGCTGCTATTGGAGCCTAAGCTGGGTTTCCAGGTAACAGGGCCTCAGAAGGCTTTTCCCTATCTGCAGGGGCCCACTCAGACAGAAAATAAGAGGATGGAGGACATTTTTGCTCTTTTCCCGGACACCCGAATATAAGGCTAAAATGGAGGACATGTCTGGTCACCCTGGCCACCGTGACCTGCTAGACAGGATTGAACTGCCCATGTTCCGCTTAAGAACTGTAAAATTATTTGAATTAGTTTGAAACAACAATTCAAACTAATAGTTCTTGTTAATCTCAAAGTTTAACATAATAATACACTTAGCCCTCAGTATCTACGGGGGTTCTGTTCCCGGAACCCCTGCAGATACTGAAATCCACGGATACCGGGGCCAACTGTAGAATCTGGGAAAAAAGAAAAAATGGGGATAGCGTGGTTTCTTACTTTTTAGATTGAAACCACTACATACTCTTGCTTAAACAAGCTGAAATTGTGTTCTGGAAACCTCTTCCAGGTCGCACGATTCCCCCTCCTTCTCCCAAAATAGTTTCAGAATGCATTCTGAATGTGGGACTGCCCTTGAAGACAGAAACTGCAATTAGTGTGGTGGCTTGTGTGGTCATGGGGGGCTTGGCAATTTGACTCCATCAGGCCACATGCCCCTTCGACTGCACTGAATCCCGGTTTGTTTCCAGGCATGGTTCAAGGTGCTGGTTTGACCTTTAAAGCCCTTCATGGCTTGCGGTCAGGATATCTGAAGAACCACCTCTTCCCATATGAGACAGCTCATCTCCTGAGGTCATTTGGGGGCCCCTCCTCTGTGCACCCCACTATCTGAGGCTTTATTGCCAATGACAAGGGGAAATAAATTGTATTAGCTACCTTTTCTTGTAAAAGGGAAAGGCAGGATATAAATATTTTAAAATAAATAAATGAAATAAATCTCAAGGATTGAGTAGAATTGTATGGATGGAGGCTGTTCTAGTCCCATGCTTTCTGGAGCTACAAAGGTCAAAACCCATATAAAGTCCTTTAAGATTTCTCTCTCTCTCTCTCTCTCTCTCTCTCTCTCTCTCTCTCTCTCTCTCTCATTGCCCTCTAATGTACATTTATATTGTTGTTAATGAAATCCGTTAGGGTAGTTTTCTCAAACTGTGGGTTGGGACCCACTTGGTGGGTTGCGACCTGATTTCTGGTGGGTCCCAGGTGAATGAAAAGATCAGGTAGCTCAAGCCCTGAGGCTATTCAAAAACCAGATAGTGTAGGTGCTAATTGCCCTGCAAACAGCTGAGCTCCTGCAGTTTGCAAACTTGTATAAATATAGGGAGATAAATGGTTGACAGCGTAATTCCTAATCAACTTTCCAGCACTGGTGCAGCCACAATGCAGCCCCTAGATAAGGGAAAAAAATGTTCCCTCACCTTGAAGAGGCCTCCATGACTGCCCCTGCACTGCAAAATGCAGTGTGTGCCCTGTTGACATGGAAAGTTGGTTAGGATTGCGCTGTGAGTGTCTTTTTTTTGTATGTGTTTCTTCCCAAGTCTGTCAATGACAGGTAGTAGGGTTAGGTGAAGGCTGGATCACATAACGAAGCCCCTCAAGCCTTGAGGCTATTCGTTAGGGTTGCCTCATTACGAGAAATTGATTGAGATTTTTTGTGAACAAACAAATAAAATATTACTTTAGGGTAACCTTTTCTGGTTTTCATCCCAATGCAAACTCTGAGTGTTTTACTGAAATAACTTACATCCAGCTGATATCATGTTCTGGAAGGTGTGTAAAATGATGTGCGGCACTTTGTAACACTAACTTATATTTTAATGTTGTGTTCCTAAAGGTATCAAAACCAGACATCGTAGACCCTCAGAAAAAAATGCTCATTACCGCAGGCGTTCGTGGGACTAATTCAGAATGCAAAGTTCCTCACACCCGGATAGATGATGGACCAGCAATTCAGGTTTGTCTCTGTGCGTCCCTTTGAATGTTTGGGTTCACATTTCACTAGAAGATACACATGGAATTTGTTTGTTACATATTCATACCACTAAATGTTGTTAGTATCAAATAATATTCATTTGAACTTCCTTTTTGCATTTCTGCCTCTGTCCGAACAGTTGTGCTGCATGTGGCAGTTTCTCACCCTGTGAGCCTTGCTGTTAGGTTGCGTAGACCAAAGATAGAAAGCAGGGACAGTTTCCTGAAAAGGCAGGGCTTAAGGTGGGCACAATCCATTTGTAACTGGAGCCATACGTGGGTGCTCAATAGTTTAGTGGAGGGATATATCATTACAAACTAGACTCGGGAATGACATTCACGTTAGATGATCTGGACGAGATTTTGCCTAAAAGCCTTCAGCTGTATATGTGGGAGTGCAAGCTGGACAAGAAGTAGTAAGCTGAAGGTGAAAAGGGAATTGCCTTGGGTGAGACTGTTGGTGCAATCCTATGTATCTTCAGCCCTGGGGCAGTGTGTGCTGCCCTGGGGCAGGGTGTTGCACAAGTGCCGTAAAGCACTTGCACGACACCTGGCGAGCAAGCAGCGCCGGCGCTGCGGCCGGCGCTGCTCGCGATACCGTCTCGCCAGCCCTGCGCCAGCCGGAGCAGGTAAGGCCTATGCCGGTCGGGGCAGAGGCGGAGGAAGGGCTGACTGGGTGGCAAGAGAGGGTGGCCATTGGCCGCCCAGGGCCTGGAGGGGGCGGGGATACTGGTGGCCGAGATCTCCGGTATCCAACGTTCCCTCCAGGCCCCAGATACACCGACATGGTCGGTGTTACTGTGCGCAAGCTCTAGAGCTCGCGCACATGTGAGTAGGCCCATTGAGCCTACCGCCACTGACATCGGGGGAAGGGGATGATTGTCCCCTTCTCCCGAGTTGTTCCTGGGGTGCCCCAGGGCAGCCTGGGAACTCGATAGGATACAGCGGCCGGCCCTTTAAGCCTGCTGCCGTATCCTACACAGGATTGGGCTGTATGGAAGGGGTGCTCCAGGTTTGTGAAAGAGACATTTTAATCATGTTTTTCCTCTTCTTCTTTCCTTTTTGTCCCTCCTATTTAACTTTATGTATTTCTTAATGCTTAATACATATATCTACTTTTGCACAATTCTGGTTGCAGTTACTGTATAAATGATGTTACTGAATTGTGTTTCCTGTGTTCTTTCACAGATATACTGTGGGTTACACATTTTTCCTGAAATGTATACTGTATATCTTGCTATATGTTTAGCAGCCCAATCTTGTGTAAAGATACGCAGCTGGCCTAAAGGGCTGACTACTGTATCCTAAGCCGATTGTGGGTTGCCCTGGGGCTGCCGGAGTGCACCTCAGGAGAAGGGGACGTTCGTCTCCTTCCCCGGGTGTAAGTGGGCCTAGGACCTATGGTCCTCCTTGGATGCACACCAAGTCCAGACCTGGCGTACATCCGGAGAGGCTGTGTAATGCTGGCGCAGGCTGGGAAGGGGCTTAGTATGTCGCCGTTGATATCCCCGCCCCCTCCCAGCCCGGACTGGCCAATGGCCCCCCTCCCTCGCCGCCCCTACCCGCCCTCTCACCAACTGGTGAGGGATGCACCTGCGGCGGTCGGAGTCAGGTAAGTTTCATGGCCTAGTAAGCAGTGCTGGCCTCTGTGCTGGTGCTGCTTACTCTCCAGGTGCTGCAAATGTGCTTTATGGCACATTTACGACACCCAGCGCTGATGGAGCACAGACTCTGCTGGCATTGAGTTAGTGAGGATTGCACCGTTCGTCTCTCCTCTCCTAAATATATTTGACTAGTACTAATATGGCTTCTGAAAACATTCCTCTATACTGGTAACAGTAGTTCCCAAACTTTTTAACACCAGGACCCACTTTTTAAAATGACACTATCGGGGCCCACCTAGCTTTATGAGTCTTTAATAAAAGTGATCTAGAAAGAAATAATATTTTTATTTATTTATTTATTCACAAGCAATTATTTATTTATTTATTTATTTGCAAAAAACAAATAAATCCATTTCTCGTAATGAGGCAGCCCTAATTAATAGCCTCAAAGCTTGAAGGGCTTGATTTTGTGACCCAGTCTTCATCTGCTCCCAGTACCTGTCATTGAGGGACTTGGAAAAAAAAAACGCACCATAAAAAAGATGCTCAAACATTTATCTCCCTACACTGTATTTACAGAAGCTGCAAACTGCAGTAGTTCAGCTCCTTGCAAACTGCAAAAGCGCAACTGTTTGTAGGGCAATTAGCAGCTATCTCATTTTTTTAATAGCCTTAGGCAATTTTCTGATCTTTCCATCACCTGTGTTTTCATTGGAGGCTCTGCAGGACCCACCAGAAATCAGGTCACAGGTCACAACCCACCAAGTGGGTCCTGACACACAGTTTGAGAAATGCTTCTCTATTACAACGTTTCCACTTTTCAGTCATTGCTCTTCCTCCTCCTTCTATCGTCATTATTGCTATTGTTGTTGTTCTTTGTTTCTGTAGCACATTTATTCTTTTGGACGAAAATTAGGACAAGGCAGCTTTGGAGTGGTGATGGAAGCAACACATAAAGAAACAGGTGTAAAGTGGGCAATCAAGAAAATGAACCGGGAAAAGGTAGGTGTTTCTGATGGATTAAGAGATTTCTTTTTGCAGGCAATGATAATCTTATTTAACATACATAAATCAATGGTTCCCAAACTTTTTAGCATTGGGACCCACTTTTTAAAATGACACTCTATCGGGACCCACCTAGCTTTACGAGACTTAAAAAGGTGATCTATAAATAAATAAATAAACAAACAAACAAATAAATAAAATATATTTATTTATTTACAAGTAAAGAGCTCAGCTGCTTGCAGGGTAATTAGCAGCTATCTTGGAAACTGCAGGAGCTCAGCTCTTTGCAGGGCAATTAGTAGCCATCTGATTTTTGAATAGCCTCAGGGCTTGTGGCAATTACTTATCTGATCTTTCCATCACCTGGGACCCACCAGAAATCAGGTTGCGACCCACCAAGTGGGTTCTGACCCACAGTTTGGGAAACACTGATCTAAATCGCCACAGTATATTTGTATGCCCACAACTCCCATCACAATTGGAGATTGTATTGCCTTTTACTAATCACCTGCACTCTCACTATTACCTTTAATTTTTATTTCCTTGAAATTAAAAGTAATATTTCTTTTTTTTCCCCTCCCCATTATATTTCTTTAAAATATGATGGCTACAATTTCTGTCTGCTGATTTGGGAGTCACGAATTTGTGTCACCGCGGGTCCCGATTCTGCAAAGTCCACTGTAAAAAAGGGGGAAAAACGAGGGGGAAGTGGTTTTTTTTTTTTTTAACCTTTTAGAAGCAAACTGCTGCGTGTTCTTGCTTAAACAACCTGAAATCACACTCTGGAAGCGTCTTCTGGGTTGCATGACTCCCCCCTCCCCTCTCCCAAGGTCGCCCCAGAATGCATTGCAATGCATTCTGGAGCTATTTTTCTATTTCTAAAAAGTGTCATTAGTTTTTATTGTGGTTCTGGAGGGATTTGTCAGGTACACAGGTCTGAGTGCTGACAGGTATCCACTGGCGTCACTGCAGGGGGGGCGGAGCTCTAAGTTCCCCCGTGATCCAAGCCTCCGTTACACGGAGGAACGAAGCGCCCTGCCCCCGCACCTTCCGAACCAGTCAAAGCAATGAAAACAACGTGCAGGAGACTTCGTTCCTCCGTGTAACGGAGGCTCGGATCACGGAGGAACTTAGAGCTCCGCCCCAATGGCATGGGATTGGCTATTGGCTGACTTCCAGAACCAAGAGGATTCCAGGTTCTAGTGTAGCATTCCATCTGGACCTGCATGCAGTCCCCCCCCCCCCCCACAGCATGGAACCCCAGTGGTGCAGGAAATAAGGAATAAGTATTTGACCCACAGGGCTCTTTGTTTGATTCCTGCAACAAACTGATCTTAACAGAGCTGAGGATAAGGGATTTGACTTTCAAGGTGCAGGGATGTATTTTAAAATATTCTGCTTAATAAACTCTGTAATTAATACACAAATGTTTAAAATATATTTATATATATATTTCTCACTAACTAAGGCTGGGAGTTCTGCAGTAAAACTTCTTGAACGGGAAGTGAACATTCTAAAAAGAGTAAACCATGAGCATATAATACATCTTGAAGAAGTGTTTGAAACTCCTAAGGTAAGATTTCATAAATACCCTTCTCACAGTGCTTACAAGACTAAGGAGCAAAGAAGATGGCAATGTAGACCCATGTATTAAAATCAGGTTGTTGCTGAATTCCTGTAGAGCAGAGATGGATGTGAGGATGATTTTAAGTTATAGGAAGGAGCTGCTGAACCATTCCTACACCCACACTTTTCCTTCCCTTAACTACTCGCCTGGCAATTCTCTTCCAGTGGTGCTCTGAGACTGAAGTAAGCAGTAGTTTGAGAAACAAATCACTGGGATTGGGGTTGTGGGAGAGTTGTGGATAGGGGAAGCAGTCCTCCTCCTCTCATCTGCTTCTGCTGAATTTAGAGCCCAATCCTATCCCCTACCAGCCCATAGCAACGCAATGCCGCTGATGGAGAGTGTGCTGCATGCTTTTTTTTGGGGGGGGGGGGGGAACCAGACAGTCCAGGAAACATAAGTAAAAATCTTTGTTACTTACCTCCCCATAGGCTGCGTGGGCTCAGAGGTGTCGTTAGGGGGGCCCCTAGGTGCAGGGGCGACACACACCAGGGGTGCACGCCGCCGGATTTGGCAGCAATTAGGCGGTGGTGCGGTGGAAATGCACACCCTGGCGGTTTTTCGCCTGCCTGTCCAGGCTGCAAATGGCCTAAAAGCGGCCAAAAAACCGTGGTTTTTTTGTTTGTTTTTGCATTTTCGCTGCACCACCGAATTGCCACTGAAAGGGGCAGGGCTTGTGACATCACGGGGGGTTGTCATGGAGGTGGCCCCCACCACGGGACAGTGGGCTCCCCTGCCACTGACCTACCTGTTTTGGCGGGGCCTCTGCAAGTTGCTGGTATACGTGCATGGCTTCTGGCCATTTGAGCTGGCGGCCCTGGCGTTCACGGCAGCAGCATGGCTTTTGTACCGTTGGTCTGGGACTTACAGAGGTGGATCACGTATCTACCACCGTAAGCCCTGAATTAGATTGGACTGTCAGTTGTATTCCGCCCGCTTTATAGAAATCTGGTACAACCCACATTTTAACACAAGGGTTAAGCTTTGATGAAGTAAATAATAAAAGCCTTCCTCTTTGATATCTGATGCCGTCCATTTTACTTTTCTGATACCATAACAGCTTCATGGAAGCTATTATTTGTGTAGTGTTCACATTCCCCTGTTTCCTAAAAACGTTTCCTGGGAAGAGGACTGACATTTGCATTCTTAAAATAAGGCAGAGGAACTGGCAATCTGGTACTGCCTGGGTAAGAGCGAGACCACTCTTAAATATATTAGCCATGATCCAGGATCTGCTTCCATATTTGGGAGCTGCGATGCGTGTGTGGCGTTTCTGTGTGAGCAAGGATGTTTCTGTTAACTTCAGTAGCATTCCTAATATTTGAACTGAATGGGAAGCCCTCATTCATGTGGGAGTGTACAATTTGGAGCTCTCTTGAAACTGAAATAAGCTAATTCATTGGAAAAAATATCCAGTGAAACTTCCACATTTTCTCCCAATGAATAGTTCAATCCTATACTGATACTGTGCCAATCTGAGCAGCATATACCATGCCTTATGTCCTCAGATGCTGGTGCAATGACAGCTGGAGGAGCAGCTGGCCTGCCAGCAGGTGAACCCCAGACAACTCCCGCTGGCAGGCAGGCCAAAACAGGGTGGAGACATGGACAGGATGTGGGTGGAACAAGGAGGAGTCAATGTATACTATATCCTAAGTTCCCTTCAGATGATGGATACATCCCTGAAGCCGGAAAAAAGCTATGCCAATGACAGAACTGGCATAAGAAGGAGTAAATCAACAGGTAGAGGTGTTTGTTTTTGTTGAATATGAGAGGATTATAGCCTAAGTCTTACTGAACACAATGGCTTACTTCTGAGTAAAATAAATACAGTACACCATTTGCAAACACTTCTACCCATAGGTAACAATGGGGAAGGAAACAAACATCAGGAAATCTTACCTCCTGCCACCCCATTCGCTCTGCCCACTTTCCTGTGACAGAACATGGGATACAGACTACACTTCACACCAATCATAGCACACAAATCTTAGTACAGCAATACCTTGCACTTTGGTCTGGTTAGGGTCCAGAGCATGGATGAAAGTAAAAAATGGATGAATGTCAAAGCTTAGCCTTTTAAAAACATAATTAAAAACATTGCTCAAGTTTTTGAGCCACGAACTAGACGTAGGATTTGATCCCAACGTTTCGCTTTCACCTGTGGAAAGAATCTTCAGGGGGTTGCAAGAAGAGGATCTTGCAACCTCCTGAAGATGCTTTCCACAGGTGGAAGCAAAACGTTGGGATCAAATTCTACATCTAGCTTGTGGCTCGAGAACTCGAGCAATGTTTTTAATTATGCTTTAGATTCGTCCAGCCATGAAAGCCTTAGTGTGTTTGTAATAGCCTTTTTAGCTTACAAATGTATTTTGGCCGGCAAAAAACATAAGTAACTAACTATATAACACATGTGAATGCGTGAACTTAAATAAACAGAAATAAATGAAAAATAAACATAAGAATGTCAACAAATGTCATGGAAGGTTGGATGAGATCAGTTGAAAGAGGAAAGCACGTGGACGAAATTTGAAATGTGGTTATAATTGAAAACAGCTGAAAGAGCAAAGCGATGAAAGTCAAGTGGATGAAAGTCAAGGTATTGCTGTGCATACGCCCCTGCCAAGGAACCACAACTCAGATGGTAGGGGTCGTGGCACAGGACCTGGCCTCTGCCTTGCATATTAGGGCACACATGGGAACTTTGGTTTTGGGAACTATCATGGGAAGGATCAGCGGCGTCACTAGGGCGCGCGTGGCCCCAGGGCGGGGCGCGCGTGTCACCCAAGTGACCCCCCCAGACACACCCCCTTATACAAATGTTCGGCGCAGCCGTTAGGCCGTGCCACGATTTGGGGGGGGCGACCCGATGGGTCGCCGCTCCAGGTGACCGACGGGGCGCTGCCCCGGGCACCCAACGGGCTGCACCTTTAATCGTTGCAGCCAGCTCGGGGACATCTTCCCCGGCCGGCTGTCCAGGCCTTCTGATGAAGGCCCACTGCGTCGAACATTATTTAGAACATTTTTCGCGCATGCGCAGACCGTTCCTGAGGGAAAAGGGCAGCCCTTTTCCCTCAGGAACGGTCTGCGCATGCGCAAAAAACGTTATAAATAACGTTCGATGCAGTGGGCCTTCTGGGGGTACTCTGGGGGCACCACACTTCCCCACAAACACCACATATGCATCTTGATCCAGAGGGACCTCTCTGATCTCAGGGTCTGCAGCATCCTCGCCTTCTGACTCCTTGGGCTCCAATGATGGGAGGAATACTCCTCAGTGCTCGTGAGCCCTGTTCTCTGCTGCCATGGTGTACAGCAGAACGTTGCAGGGCATTTACACTAGTCTGGCATTGCCTGAGCTCTGGTGTTCCTCTCCAACTTTATGTTGGATGGGCTTTAGATATGGTGATCCTCCCAATGAAAAGTGATGCTGCCAGCACAGTGGCAGTATAGGATTGGGCCATAAGAGTTCTTTTTGTACTCCGATGTCTTTACCATTTTTGTATTTAATTTTTTTAAATGCTCTTTACGTTTGACATATTCTATATTAAAATAAACCATTAATACTTTCATATTGCTCAGAAAAGTTAATATTTATTTTTGTTGTTGTTAGCGCATGTACCTTGTAATGGAGCTGTGTGAGGATGGAGAACTTAAAGAGATTCTTCATAGAAAAGGTCATTTTACTGAGAATGAAACAAGGCACATAATTCAGAGTCTTGCATCAGCAATAGCATATCTTCACAGAAAAGGTAAGGGATGCTCATTTGCGACAGCCATAAAATGTCTTACACCACCAGAATGTTAGTCCTGGCAGTGTAAAGGCATTTTAGGGCTGGGCTGTTATTCCTTTAATGCAACAGTTCTTAAAGTCACCATCGTGACCTACCTTGTCCTGCCACTCCTGCATCATGACCCACCTTGTCTTGCCGCTCCTGCTTAATGTCGGGCCTGAGACAGCCTCTGGAGGCCTCCGCGGGCCTTAGAAAGGCCTACGGACGTGACTGGAAGTCATGCCAGCAAAACCGGACATGACCTTGAAGTTGCTTCTGGAAGCCTTCCAAGGCCCGCAGAGGCCTCCAGAGGCCATCCTGGTTCTGGCGTAACGTGGGAGCGGCAGGACGAGGTGGGTCGCAACCTGGAAGTGGCTTCCAGTTGCTTCCGTTTGGCTCCAATTTGGAGCCAAATGGAGACAGGGGCAGGCAGGTGGGCCCAACTGGCATCCCACCTCTGTATCGGGCCACGACCCACCGAGTGGGTCAAGACCCACAGTTTGGGAAGCACTGCCTTAATGGTTACAATTACTGTTTATTCCTCCTGTATTTGACAGTAATATAATTTTTTTTCTTAGTTAATTACAGCAAGTGCTTATTGCAGAGAATAAGCAAATAATTCATTTCAAGAATCATCAGACCTTCATTCCTGTAGATACACGTCTTGAATCAATAGACTTTTCAATGAGATTCACACACCCAATGGGCCAGGAGCAGCCCCCACTCTGGCCCACTCCTGTTCCACCAAACAAGCTACCTGTGAAAGTCATGGGAACACCAGAAGTGCCATCTAATGCAATGCAGTGCTGCTGAGAGTAAAACAAAACAGGGAAATATGGGAGCATGTTTAAAAGGGTTCTTTGAATCTCAGCCATAGTTGTCAAAAACATTTGAATTCATCTTAAGAAGGGAGCATTGCCAAGATTTATCAGCACCTTGTTATACCTACGTGGATGGTCACAGAAAATGTGGGACCTAGCAGTCAAGGCTCAACTAACAAATTCTGTCGGGGAAAAAGAATGACAAAGTGGGATAACTTTATTAGCTTCTGTTTCTTTGGGAGAAAGGAATAAAGGCTTCATGGATCAACTCTTTTTTGGGGGGGTGTATCCTGATATTAAAGTTTCTTGTACCTTTATAGTGTAGGAAAAAATAGGGTGAAGGAAACCTTATCTTGAACATTATGCTTTGGCCTTCTGAACTGAATGTTTTCATTTGATATACTGTACTAATTTTATAAATTGGTGCTTTTAAAGTCAATCATGTGACAAGTCATATTATTTAATGCCATGAAATCTATGCACATTTCTCCTTTTTCACCTTATCCGAAGAATGGATCCAAGTTTGATCCAGGTTTGAAATTTACAGACATTTTTTTTTATTTTACAGAAAACTTCTGTTAAAGAAAAAAATACGGTGTCTGCTATTGTGCATTAATGTAGAATGAAATGCACTGAAAGTGTAGATCATAAATTACTCAATCAAAGGGGTTTAAAACATTTCTGTCAGAATATTTTCAATGCAATTGATAAATAACACTTTTACTTTTTGTTCTCTATCTTGACAGATATTGTGCACAGAGATCTGAAATTGGAAAACATTTTAGTTAAAAGCAGCGACATTGATGAAGACAATGAAATGAAATTAAATATAAAGGTAAGCCCAGAAATTGCAACACTTTACTTAAAGCAGTACTTTTGGGAAGTGTGGTGGGTGGTGGGTGGTTAGACCCAGGTATCAAAGCCCTGGTAAATGTCTATTAGTAGCTTTTGAACCGAGGCACTAAATGGTGTAATCAAGCCAAAAAGAAAAGGTCTGACAGAGGAACAATTGACAATAATGTAGGAGTTAAGTACCATTGGTGAAACTTGTCAGATGAAGAGTAGTGTACTTATAGGTCATTTTTTTCCTTTTTAAAAATGTTCTTTCAGATCTAGTTTCAAGCCATTAGCAACAGTAGGCCAGGAGGAGCTGTAATTAGTCTGAATTATGCATACTGCCAATTTAATTTAAACATATGAGTAATTTTGAAAACATATGATTTTTACATATCAGTTACATTCCACTTCGTAGACTTTGGACATTGTAAGTATTTACTATGTAAACATGTTAAATGTATCAAGTACTTCTGCTCGTTTAGTTGTATGGAAATAATTGGCTTTGGATGATTACTAAATTATATATATTACATCATTTTTACAGTACTTACCATTTTTGTAGTTGTTGCTGTGAGGATTTTCTAAATGTGCATTTTGACAATTAGTACTGAGATACGACCTGTAGTTCACAGCGTACTGTGTTATCAGGAGTGTTCTGAGACACCTACAACATTTGCACATGGGGAAAATGGACTACATGTGCAGGGATTGTGTGCAGTAGCTCATGGCACAACTCAATGGATTGACTTGAAATAAGGAGGAGCAAGACAAAGATAAAGGTGCAACAAGACATGACTTTATTGTGAGGATAGATATACAATAAAAGGAAAAGGGAATTTTTAAAATGTGCAGTGTTGCACATGCTCACAGCGAAGCCTAAATGGTAATTATTACTCATAGATTAACGGCCCAATCCTATCCCCTGCTGGCACGCAGGATTCAGGGTTGCCAGTGCAGCCTCCTCTATATCCTGTGCACCAGCAGGGGACCAGGCCTGCCGGGAGAGGTCATTTTACTTACCTCTCTGACTGCTGCCTGGTTCCCTCTGGGCCTGCTCAGATCGGCGCAGCTCTTTTTCTGGCATAGATCTGAAGAGCAGCAAGGGGCAAGTCAGGCCTGGGACAGGGGTTCCAGATCCGGCAGGTATGGTTGCCGCCAAGATCCACCCGCCCTGCCCCTGATCCATCCCCATCCCAGCCTGATCCCCGCCCTGATATGACCCCACTGCCACCATGACCGTGCCAATGGCTGGTCTGCACTGCCGGTGTGTGGCCTCCCGGCCTTTGCACCAGCAGCTGCTCTGTGCAAACAGCAGAGGGGCTGCTGTACTGGCAGCCTGTACAGTATGCTGGCAGACCTTGTGCTCCATTTGCATGCTGCCCGGATAGGAGTGGACCCTTAGGCTGCAATTCTGGACATACCTACATGGGAGTAAGTCCCACTGAGTTGAATAGGACTTACTTTTAAGTAGACATGGCTAGGATTGTGTGGTAAGAGGAAATCTTTACAAGAAAAAGGGAAGGTGTATTATGCAAAATGGAGAAGGGGATGGGGAATGAGATATGAACAGGGAGACATAGTGTCTCAGGAAAATGGGAGGGATTACCCAGGGGGACCAGAGAAGAGGGAACTGGGGTTTGTGTGCTCTAGGGAGGGGTAGAAAGCCAGGGGAGAAAGGGAAGAGAAGCTAGAAAGGAGCTAAGCATTCCAGCTGTGGCGTGAGACCATGGCATAGATTAGCATTCCCTATAGCCTGGAACCAGGGCTACAGGTAAGGACTGAACCCCTATACAAACCATAATGTACTTCACTCACTCTCAGTGGAGGAACATATCTCTCCTGCACTGCATAATCACTTGTAACTGATGCTCTGAATCTTAAGGAGGACCAAGCACTTGGAGGCCTAGGGCTAATCTCTGGGTTTTTAATGGTAAAAGATAGAATCAGATGACCTAGGCTCACAACACACTTGCGCAAAACATAAGGAGGAGGGGATAGAAAAACTAAGTGTGTCGTCAATTTGACTGCACGCACAAGACACAGAAGATACTGAGCATGGATCAGGGTGCCAATGGCCAAGGTTACCTATCCGCACCTGCTGGTATGAGGCTTGAGTTGCTGCGGGTTTCGCAGGGGTAGTTAGCCAAGACACACATACCACCCAATTCCAATGGGGCACAAAGGTGGAACAGCGTTTGTTAAGCAAACCCTGTAGGGCAAGGCAGTATCTTCAGCTAATTTTGGGAAGGAAAGCAAGATTGCTTTACCAAGGAAAGACTTCTTGGAAGACAGCTCAACCAGTACTTATTGCACTCAAGTGAAAAGAGTGGAGGGAAGGGGAAAGGAAAGTTGCAAGTGAGGGAAGCCAGGCTGGAGTGGCATCTTTTGTGGCCACAAATGGCCCTGTTCACCTCAAAGTCAGGAAGCTCCCAGGGTATGGCATTGTTTGCAGCTCTGAATAGGAAGTGCGCCTTGTCATGGCATTTTCCGAGGCAAGTCTTCTCACAAGCCAGCAAGGACAGGGAGGGATTGCTCCGAACTAGTCTGTGCTGGTGCAATTTGCACAGTAAGGATTGATGCTTTTTTTTAAACTAGGCTATGAATATTTATGGGAGGATTGGTGTAGAGCTTTTTCTGCTTAAGGTGCACTGTTATATGCAATCATTTGAGAAATCTAGTCAAATTCTGTTAGCTCTCACTAAAGTGCTTTTGCTATGAACAATGAACTCTTAAGAGGAATAAAAGAGCTGCAACTACATGTCAGCTGGGAATTTTCAAGACAGTTGACTTCTGTTTCCTGTAGGTGACTGATTTTGGTTTAGCTGTACAAAAGATGGGAGGAAGTGAAAGCATGTTCCAGTCCACCTGTGGGACTCCAATCTACATGGGTAAGTTCAGTACTTCGTATGGCAGTCTTATCACAGTCCTATTTAGTCTTATCACAAAAAGAAATGGCATTTTAATGAACTGAATTTGTCTTTCCGTTCACAGTCAGGTGGTGGTATTTAAGTATATGGTATTTACGTATATGTACAATCTATCAGCATTACCTATAGATGCCTCTGTATTTCAGAAGTTGCAAGAAATGCAACTTTTTGCAGTAGTAAAATAATAGAGAGCTTCCTAACACTTCATTCAGCTACTGATTAACTATTTTGTAAGTCGAGAAGATTCATCTTTCTTTCCAAATGCACTTTCCTCCGCTTAAATCAGGGTAATACTCCTTGAATGGGCTCACTATATTTCCTTTATTTGTGAAATAAATTGGAAAACTGGGTTGAATGCAGTGAACTGCAAGCTAGAGAGCAAGAAGGTTTTTGGCAAGAGAAGAAGTAGCATCGATTATTACATCATATTAGACCATTTATAATATACTGCTGTACTCAAAAACTGCTCATGTTTCATTTTTGTAGACCTCTCTAGCCTTTGATTGGCTAAGAGCGCAATCCAACGCAGAGTTCTGCTGGCAGAGTGAGGGCTCCGCCGGCCTAGGGTGTTGTAAACGTGCTATAAGGCATGTTTTCGACACCCTGGGAGTGCTCACCCCTGAGGCGAGCCCCAGCCGCGCCAGCGCGGCCCACATCCTAAAATGGGTGCAGCGGCCGGCCCTTTAGGCCAGCTGCCACATCTTAGGCAGGATCGGGCTACCCCTAATTTCTTATTTAAATTAATCCAATACTGATATGGATAGGCATAATCTCTTGCTTATTAAAATATTGTACACAGGTACAAATAGGAGGTCACCCTCATGTTAGACTTGAAAGGTAGTTTGATTATGTCGGTTTAGTGGGGTGTTTGTCAAGGTTGTCTACTAGTACCATTTTTGCTCAATCATTATGCAAATATCTCTATAGAATTGTATGGCTAGTGGTAATCTGCTTCAGATCATAAAGTGTCAGTACTGTTTTATACACAGGTGAGATTTAAGGAGCTAACCACAGATTTTGGTGTCTTTCAGTTGGCTAAATTATTCAAAGACAAAAGTGGTAGCATTTAGAAGGAAATCTCTTTGCCATCAATGGACTCTGGATGGCTGTAGTGTTGAGTGGACAAACAGTTCATCTCTTTGCAAATTGACCCAGAACTTTTGAGTTTATTTTACTAAAAATAAATTGTTTTAAACGACGGAGTTTCCCGGCAGTATGCAAATTTTTAATTCTGTAATCTGTTAATTTGCTCCAGTGCCACGTAGGGTGAAGTATTAATGCATGAAGCATCTACCTTTCCCTTCTCCCTGGGGTGCACATTCTTTGCAGCCATGTTGGGAACAGGAACAAAAGTCATGTGTGAACCCCGGACCTTCACTGCTGCCGTACAGTAGATTAAGCCCTGCTAACTATCTTAAAACAGTATAAATGGGGTGGCAGTAATACAGTAATTAGTAACTAAATTTTTATGAGTAAATTTTACCATATAAGATGTGTTTAAATATATAAAACAAACCAGACACTTTGAAGTCATTTTTATTTTTTTGAAAGCTTAGATATATATATATATATATTGATACTGTACTTGTTAGGATTTGTCTTAGACAGATGTTTGCAGAAGCACTTCTGTCTTTCGTTGAAGTCCATAACCTTATGCACTACACTTGTTTTCCAAATGGAAATGTGTTTGTGTGGTGTCATGAAGGATTTGCTGTCCATGTTTTATGAGAAATGTTTTCACAATTTGCAGCTAGGAAAAAAATCCTCAGTAACACAATTAGTTGAAGTCACAATGTCATCATCCCTAAATGATCAAAGTGAGGACACATCAGCATGAATTGTTAAGGTCTGTACATTATTAATTTCAACATCTGCTGCTTTTCTTTTGGCTTCAGGGAGGAGTAAAATATATCTCATCAGCACATGCTTTGTTGTTGTGCATTTTTTGTATTATTAATATTATTTTTTCTGCTTGGTTGGCAGCCCCAGAAGTGATCAGTGCCCATGATTATAGCCAACAGTGTGATGTTTGGAGCATAGGTGTCATTATGTATATGCTGTAAGTAGCTTGTAACATTTATATAACATGGAAATGTTCCTCTAAAAAATGTAGCTTCGCATTGAAAATAATTTTTATAAACCCAAAGTCATTTTTGGACTTGGCTGCAGTTGTTCATTGCATGGATTGTCTTTCTGGATTCCTTTTTAACAGAAATAATTAATCTTTTCAATACAATTACATCTTAGCTCTAGATACTTTCAAGTAAGTGTTCTCAGGACCACAGCCTTAGGATGTATATGTTTCTAGATGGTGTGTGATAGGTTAGAATATTCTTGACAGCCTTTCCTTGATGGAAAATCAGAATTTGCCAAAATATAGCCTGTTCTTTCTGTCAGAGTTGGCTTAGATTTGACAATATTGGTAACCGTTTGCCATAAATGTAGTTGCTGAAGGCATTTGTTTACGCTGTCTGCTTGTCCTGTGTCAGTTTTATACACTGTATCCGTATATGTACACCTTCGTTTCTGTTTACTGATCAGGTAACTTGCGGGTTTTTTTGCTTAGACACAAAATGTAGCAAATAGTTTAATTGAGCAAACAAAATAAAATTGCAAATCTTGCACGTAACATTTTCAGAACCAGTTTACCACCTTCCACCCAAGTTTTGCATTTGGGACAACAGTTTTCCTTAGTAATAACCTGAGTTTGAAATTAAGCCTCATAATCAAGCAAATAAAAGATCAGATTGTGACAAATGGAGCCTCTTTGATGTGTGAAAAAACCCCTCACAGGACACAAGTCTGTCCTCCCCCCCCCCCCCGGCTGCACTCAGGATAGGGTGGTATCCTAGATTGAGGATATGTGTAAAAGAAGAGAAACTGTGTCCCACCAGGTCACAGCACAGCCTGTTGGGATGCAAGCTCATCTTTCCTCTTCCTGTTCATTTCTTGAGTCAGAGTGCTAAACTGGCCTGTACGGGAAAGGTGAGGTGGAGGGAGGATGTTCCCCTTCAAGCCACTGTTTCGCCTGGTTCCCCTCAGTCGTGCTGGGCTCTGGGAAGAGGTGAGGTGATGATAACAGCAGCCTCAGCCTGTCTGTGCTCCAGTCGGGGGTGAGCAGAGGAAGGACATGCGTTGTCAGAACAAGCTTCTGGTCACCTATGCTGATTCAAAGGGGAAAGTAGACCTGGCAGGCTCTGAGCCACTCAGCTCCCCCACTCCCTTCCTCCATATCATCAGCCATTGGCTTTCTGCATACCATAATGTCTACTGCACCGTTGTATTGCTTCTTTTCTTTTCAGTTTGTGGCACATGCTTTGTTCTGCAAACTTTTTCAGGCTGAGGCAGCACCAGTTTTATGACCATCATTTGCAGTATTAATGTTGCCACTGAAGGAGTCGTGTTTGCACAATATAGCCCTGTTGAATATAGTGTAATTGGGCTGGTGTGCCCAGATGACTTGCTTGGCCAGTAAGAATTCGGTACTGTTTCTGCAGCCTGCACCAGTCACAAGCCTTGTAAAAAGAGTGTAGTGAATTGTGCTGATTGTAGTCACAGCTCAGGGCTCCTGACATTATACTTAATTAACATATAAATATTTTAAATTAGCATTTTATACACAATTGTATTATAACAATGTAACGTTCTATTGCTCCTCGTCCACTTGACAGTAAAAAATCAAACAAATTGTCAGAGAGTTAATAGAATACAGTCCATATCCTTGTGTTGTTGTATTTGGAAATGATATTCAAGGCACTTTGTTACTGTGTGCGCTCTTGTAACAAGCGCATACAGGGCAATTGAAACCCATGCAAAAGAACTTTGTGCAATTAATGTGTGACACTCCTCAATGGAACTTGGTATTTAACAAGGACAAAGGAGGCAAGGTATATAGGTGCAACACACACTCTGTATTGTGGGGATAAATTTACAATAAGAGGAAGATGAAATCAAGAATAAAATGCAAACAAGCAGTGAGCTTAAGAGAACCTACAAAGTGGCCACAAAGTCCCAATGCAGGCTTAAATGGTTTCAATCCCAAATCCACATAATCTTCGTGGCCACCCTGTATATCTAACAGCTTAGTCCTAACCAACTTTCCAGCGCCGATGCAGTTGCAACGCAGCCCCGAGACAAGAGAGGAGACCTTTGTGATTGTCCTCCGCTGCAGGATGCGGCGCATGCTCTGTTGACAGCAGCAGCAGAGAGGATTCCAAATGTGAATACAGTCACAGTCAAAGTGTTTTCAGATTGTATTTGTGCACACACACACACACACACACACCCATCTTGAAGTAGTAACTTTGGAGCTGAAACCTGAAGGGAGAATATTTAGTGCAGCCATACTTACTAAGTATTTGCTGTGAACTTGAATTTCTTGTGGTTGAGTATTTGAGAACAAGAGAAATATATTTGAGAATAGAAAGTCTCTGAAAAATGTACATTAAGGGAAAGCAGTTTGAAAATAAATTGCTGAAATATTTACTGTTGACCTTTCTGTAAGAACAAAGTTAAATAAACCTTATAGTAATGATTATGGGTTTTTTGATTGAAAGTGACTGACATCCATCAGAGTTGACAACTTTGTCCAAAGCTGTGTGTCTACGCTTTGAGAAGAGAGTTAAAATTCATATCAAATACTGTAATTTATTTGGTAAATTAGCTGT
Organism: Plestiodon gilberti rubricaudatus; assembly: GCA_026170595.1. Taxonomy (NCBI): domain Eukaryota; kingdom Metazoa; phylum Chordata; class Lepidosauria; order Squamata; family Scincidae; genus Plestiodon; species Plestiodon gilberti. Next base: position 229,953,899 of record JANXHW010000001.1, on the reverse strand, counting down.
TTTTTGTTGTCAGTTTACCTTTTTGCCATATTAAACTTACATGTTGTCAGAGAAAGCACCAGGGAGAATGCAGGCTGACCAAGGGGAGTAGTGTCTAGTGGTTAGCGCATGCACACCCGCTCCTGCTCTGTGTGTTCCCTTTACTGGATCCAGCAGCGTCGCGACGACGCGCGTCACCCCAGAGCGGGGGCGCGCGTCGCCCTTAAGGGGGAGGCTCCGCCCCCGCGCGTGACGTCACGCGCAGGAGCAGAGCGCCCTCCCCGCTCCGTTTTCGGCTCATTTTGGAGCCAAACGGACTCGGGAGGGCGGGCGGGCCCACCTTCACTTCAAAAAAGTAAGTGGGGGGAATCGCGCGTCACCCCTGTACGCGCGACGCCCCCCAGCGGCCCGCCCCCCCGCTTCCCCCCGTCGACGCCAGTGACTGGATCAGCAGTTCAATGGAAGAGGAAACTGGTAGTTTTTATCTCCTGCCACCATTCCAAGCTATAGAAACCAAGTAGAGGAGGGCTATTTGAGAAAAACCCTCCCAGGAGAGTACTGAACCCCAGGTTTTTTTTAAAAAAAAATTAAAAATCAAAACCACAGTAGCATCTGCTGGGTGATCATATGTGACAGCCCACTGAACTACCCGTGAATATGGATTAGGCAAGCAAAGAGTCAAAATGTAACTAGTTTATTAAAAATCCAAAAGAAAACAAATTAAACAAGGGGGGGGGGAGCACAAGCAGGCTGATGGAAAATGCTTGGATGGATACAAAGCTGGATCAAATAGCTACAAAACACACACACAGCCTTGCTGTTGACATATCTCTAGTCCTGCCTTAGTTTCCCTAAGGCTAGAAATATGCATGCCCTGAACCTTGGAATCTGTTCTTGTACAGGTCCAATATTATTGCCAGATCCTTGCAAAGGTATTGTGAATTTTCTTTCTGAAACAAGCACGTTTTTGCTGTTCACTGAAGCAAAGGAACCAAGTGGGCCACACAAGGGAGGGTACTTCAGAATTTAGATGCCACAAATGAAAAGGTTTTGTCTCTAGTGCCTGGCCACTACACTACACTTTTGATAGTAGATGAACACAGAGCAGGGCTTCAGGTTCATACTGGTGGAGATAGTCCTTCAGAAATCCTGGCCCCAAGATATTTCTGGTAAATAAAAATTGCAAACAGTTGGGGTTTAAATGAATGATCACAGATTAGGTGTAGTTAGACAAGGAAACTGGTTACACAGAAACAGCCTACAAAAACATAATTTCATTTAGCTGTCAAATGTTGGTGTTTGATCTTTATCCTTGCGTACCAAAATGTATGTTACTGGTAGATTCTAGTTGTATTTTTATACTAGGAAGTTAACTGAAGATTTGAGAATGGTATTAGGGAAGGACCATAACCAAAGGCGTTGCTCCGGTAGGGGCGGGGCCGTACGTTTCGCTCGTCCTAGTCCCGTTTACTGAGCGAGCAGGAGGCGGCCCCACCCCCTCACTGTCGGATCCATTCCCCTGCGGAGAAAGCAGCAGGCTGCCTGCTGCTTTCTCCGCAGGGGAATGGCTCCGACAGTGAGGGGGCGGGGCCGCCTCCTGCTCGCTCGGTAAACGGGACTAGGACGAGCTAAATTACGGCCCCGCCCCTACTGGAGCGACGCCTCTGACCATAACCTAGAGCATATGCTTTTCATACAGATGTTCCAGGTTCAGTCAGTGGTGTAGCTAGACCGGGGTGGCGGTAAGTAGTTCTGCAAGACTCCGTTACACCGGAGTCAGTGGCCCCTCCCCCTTGGCATTGGAGCCATTTTGGCAGTGACGGCAACACATGGGACACTAGAATACAACTAGAATCTACCCAATAACATACATTTTGGTACGTACGGGTAAAGATCAAACACCAACATTTGACAGCTAAATGAAAGTATGTTATGGGTCTAGCTATGCCACTGGGTTCAGTTGCTGGGTAGGCCTAGGGAAGACTCCTGTCTAAATCTCTAGAGAACCTCTGGTAGTCAATGTAGACAGTACTGATCTAGATGGATCAATGGTCTGACTCAGTGGAGGAAAGCAGCTTCATATGTTCATTAGACCAACGTTCTTTTTTCCTTTTTTTCTTTTTTGGATAAGGCATATTTTCCAGACCTCAAATCATCCCCCCCCCACGAAATGTAGCAGCATGGGTGCTAAATATGATAATATTTGAGCTGTGGAATACTAAAGCTTGATTGTCTTAGCATTACTATAGAAGAATGCTTTATGTACATTTTTTAAAGTAATAGTTTACTCTTTTGCATTACTTACTGTGATATTGTGTTAGTGCCATTGATAAAACCACTGTCAAAGATCCTGTACTTCTCAATTGATGGTGTTTTGCTTGAGCAGCTTGGTGCCACAGCATAATCATTTGGCGGGTGATAGAAAAACACATAGTGCAAGATGCAGCCCTAAAACGAAAAAAGTAGAGCCCATGCTTTTATGCTTACACATGGCATCTGATGACATCTGACAGGAAAGTAGAAATGTATTTACAGGATCAGAATATAAACTGGCCTTCCTATTTCTTCTTCTTCTTCTTCCAAAATAGGCTATGTAGTGAGCCACCTTTTATGGCAGGCTCAGAAGAAAAACTTTTTGAAGTGATAAAAAAAGGAGATCTTCAGTATAAACATTCAATCTGGGAATCAGTCAGCGAGGCTGGTAAGTCAACAATTATTTAGCAAAATGAACAACAACAGTACCAGCATGAAACTCAGCAAATCGTTGCAATATCTTGACCTTTTTAGCACCATTAAGAGTGCAATGCTGCATATCTCTAGGCCGTCAGAGTGCATGCTCCACTGCCCTAAGGATTTGCAAAAGTGCCATAAGGCACTTTTGTGGCTCCTCTAGTGTAAGTGGCACCGGCACGGAGGCCAGCACCGCTCACACCGCTGTCAGACAGACTCCACGCCACCGAACGCAGGTGAGTGTTGTGCCGGGTGGCAGGAGGGCATGGGGATGGTGGGCAGGGGTGGTGAGGGAGGGGGCCATTGGCCGGCCTGACCTGGGAGGGGGCTGAGTTGCTCCGATATCCAATGCCCCTTCCCAGGCCGGGCTGACCTTACACGGTCTCCCTGGATGTGCACCAGCTAAAGAGCTGGCGCGCATCCAAGGAGGCCCATTGGGGCCTCCGGCATTTACCCTGAAGGAAGGGGATGAAATCCTCTTCCACCGAGGTGAACCCCGGCCACGCCAGCGCAGCCTGCATCCTAACTAGGATGTAGCGGCCAGCCCTTTAGGTTGGCCGCCGCATCTTAGGCAGGATCAGGCTGTCCATAATGTGTTTTCACATAAATGTAAAATTGATGTTAAGAAATACTCACAAAGCTGTTGGTGGGAATCAGCTTCAGAACATTAGAAATAAAATACTTTGTTGGATTAAAGCACTCTGAGACAACTGGGAGATGAGTTTGTTACACTTAACAGAACTGAGGTTTACCAGTGTGTCTCTCTTTACAGCCAAACATGTGTTGCAGCTGCTTCTGAAAGTAGACCCTGCCCACAGAATCACAGCTAATGAACTACTTGATAACCAATGGATAACAGTACGTTCTTTTATTTCCTTAAAATACTCATTTTTATTTTCATATGTGAAATTAATTTTTGCTGGCTAGCATCTGATGTTGTGTCACTGTTTTCCTAATGGCCCAGTACCTTACAATGGGAACCTTTTGAAGCTGATAGAAATTTGCCATTTTTTGCATGAGAATCTGTGTTGTAACAGATGTATATGCTTGTAATACCATTGAAAACTGTATAGATTAAACAGGTTTGGACTTGGGCTTGGATTCAGTTTGAAAATGAGATGGATAGTTTTAAGTGGGGTAGGTATGGTGTGTGTGTGTGTGTGTGTGTGTGTGTGTGTGTGTGTGTGTGTGTGTGTGTATTAGAACTGCACCAACATGCGCCTGCTGAATCCTGCGGGGAAGTTTCGGCATTTGGGGGTCTCCTCAGAGTAAGGGAAATTTGCTTCCTTGCCTGGGGTAAGCCCATGCTAGGCTACTGGGTCTACTCGGACCTGCGCCAGCTATATTGTTGGTGCAAGACTGTGTTGGACCCGGGTCAGGGAATTGAGGCAGGGAAGGGGGGATATGATATCGGCGTGCGCTGCTGCTGCCAATGTTGCCCCCTTTCTGGCCCTGATCTGCTCTCCTCCCACCTGTTGCTGCCCCATTCCTCCCACTCTCCACCCTGTTCTGCCCCCTCCCCACCTCCCTCCAACCCCCTTGCTGATTTACCAGCACCGGCGGTCTTTCCCGGTCCGCTGGTACACAGACCCAGCCACTCACCACTTGCAGCAGTGGCCAGGCTGTGCTGAATAACTTGTTGTTTTTTGTGACAACCGAAAGGGGCCTTATGTCACCAGAACGCTTGTTCTGGCAGCATAAGGTCCTAATAGGATATAGGGCATTTTCAAAGGCAAGTTAAAACCTAAAACCTTGCTACTTAACTTACTGCTTGAGTTTTTAACTTGCCTTTGATGAAAATGCCCTACACAGAGAAGGGTAAAACGTCAGGGAAACAAAAGCTTACCAGACTGTGGTCAGAAAACCCGGATAATTTTAAAATGGAGAATCAGGATATTGGCCATGAAAGTCTTAGTATTTATACAAGGGAAAAGTTTAACTTAGCAACACTGCCTTAGATTTAGAAAAATGGACCACTGTCACTTGAAATATAAGGATCAAGAGGGGGAAACGCAATTGTTGCAGGAGGGAGAGATGCAGACAAGCACGTGTAATGTGCAGAGAACAATGGAAGCTTAAGGGAGAAGAAGAGATGGTTGAAGGGTCTCTTGCCTGCTGCTTTCTCCGCACGGGAAAGGCTCCGACAGTGAGGGGGCGGGGCTGCCTCCTGCTCACTCGGTAAAGAGACTACGACGGAGCGTTACTTACAGCCCCGCCCCTACCGAAGCGACGCCAGTGGAAGGTTGGGGCTAGGATTGCTAACCAGCCAAAAAGAAAAACTGTCCTAGCTGGGTGTGTGAGTGTGTGTGTTCAATTTTGGCCAGTTGCCAGAAAAATAAGAGAGGAATTGTTTATTAAATGTAAGTTAAATGTTTTTAACAACATGTTTTTGAAAAATGTAGCATTTTGAAAAATGTACACTGGTGGATAGATAGCTTTTTGCTCTGAGGTTGGCCTCTGGGCTTGTCTCAGACTGTCAGCCCCCCCCCCCCCCCCGACTAGGCTCCACCTTGGGACCCACTCTGGGCTCCATCCCCTCACCTAGAGGGCTCCCTCTAGGTGAACTTGTATTTCAGAAATCAGCAACCATCCCTTCCTTTAAAAGAAAAGGGTAGAAGCTGATGTACAGTGTGACAGATTGTGGTAGTGAAAGGCTTTGGTGTTAAACATAGAGGGAGTGCAGGGAAAGCGAGTTAGGACTTCAGTAATAATTTATATACAGCATTATTTATCTTCAGTGTGTATTATAATGTTCTTTGGAAGCCTAATTTTTGAAGTGCCAGGAACTACACTCTTCAGTGTGAATTATAGCGTTCAGCCCCACTGAAAACCAGGACACTCGTTTATTTTGTTTGTTTGTTTTAAGAATTTATACCCTGTCTTCCCCTTGCCAAGGCAAATACACAAGGCGGCTTACAAAACGCTCACAAAACACGATACAATGACAAAACAAGAGAATTCTCAGGCCAGTGATGGACTTCATGGGAGCCGGTGTTACAGTTTCCCTCTGGCCTGGGCACCTCCTCTTCCTTCTCAAAGTTTAGGCTCCAAACTTCTGCCTTGAGAGCCTTAGTGATTTCACAATGTCCAGATATGTAGTGCTGAAAGTGCTTTATCATGTCGGGGCTTGTACCGTACAAAAAATTAACCCCTTGATGCCAAGTGGCACGTGAGGCTCTTAAGAGCTGATGCATGTGGCACTGAACTCTCCATCAGGAGACTTTAGCTACCTGCACCAAAACGTTATAAGGCACAACTCAGCGTTGTACATAACTGGAGATGACATTTAAAAAATAATAATCTGGCATAATACCCTCTAAATAAACAATCAAGGGCACATTCCACTGAGAACGTCTCCTGCAAACTTCATGTTAATGGCATTCATGGAGGGTTGTTTCCAAAAGCACCATGGCAAGTATCTACATTTAAGCAAACAAATGTCAAGTCTTATTTTAGTATAAATGCCATACATTACATATCTTCCTTGTTCAGTATATCTGGTTTTAGTGATTGCAGAAATTTACTGATGATAATCCAACCACAAAATCATGGAAATGATTAACAGCCCAATTCTATCCTCGAGATACGCCAGTGTATCTCCACGGACGTGGGCACAACAACAGCTCGCCAGTGTAGAAGTCCACCTGCCAATGGATGCACTACAGACGCTGGTGCAGTTCTGGAAAAATGCCGCGCTGAGGTACTCGGATGTCACTCAAACACCAGCAAAACTCCACTGGTGAAGTGACCAAAATAGGGGGGAGATTGGGGCATGACATGGGAGAGATGTAGGAGGGAAGTGGGAGGAATGAGGAGGAGTCAGTGTACACCATATCCTAACCACCTTTCAAACAACAGACATGCCCCTGGCGCCAGAAAAACGGTACACCAACTACAGAGTTGGTGTTGGTAGGTGTAACCCCATTAGGAACAATGGGGAAGAGAAAAACAACATAAAATTGTACCTCCCACTACCCCCTGCCTCACCCACTTTCCTATGGCAGAGCATAGGCTACATTTGGCAGCCAATCACAGCACACCAACTTCCAGTAATAAAGCCCCTACCAGGAGACTACAGCTCAGTTGAGAAGACATGCAGCATGGGACCATACCTCTCTGGTCTCTCATAGGGGCACCTGGTGATGGGAGCCATGGTGAAAGGGCACTTGGTGCACAAAAGGAGCACTTTGCACAAATGTCCTCTTGTCCCTCACAACATATATGGCATATTTTGTTAACACCTCTCTTCTCAGAATTCTTATTTCAGAAACTCTGCCCCAGGAGGTCTCCACACACAAACACCCAACTAGAACCTCTACCTCAGCACCTAGAGGGGGAGGACAATGCACCCACCCAGGTAAGCGGGGCGGGGGAATCCCATGCTGCAAAATGTTGATGCTGCATCTCTCTGTCATGTCTCTACCCCCCCCCCTCCCTTCTGATCCTCCAGGATTATCAAATATATCTCTGCTATCAACTGTGTTGCCTAACCATCCTTTCCTTTTGCAACAGCTAAGAGTAGGGAATGTCTGTTCCCTTTCAGGGAATGCCATAGACTCCAAGCATTGCTACTGCTAGACAAACACTCATCAGAACCCCTTTTGTTTTTCAGGACTGCACCATTGCCACAGGGGGTTGAAGAGTGATCCTCTGCAGAGTTCCACTGCAGCCTCCCCCCAAGGAAAGGTAGTGTTCCAAGACACCATGTTTTCACTCCCTGTAGGGCACCACTGCATGCACACTCTGGTGGCACCACTCTCCCTCACAAACACCAGGTATGCATCTGAAGCCAGAGAACAGGTGTGACTGATGCTGCTATCAAGTCATTGTTACTCTCTGTGTTTTTCCTCGCTCCCCACAGGCAGCTGTCCCACAGGTGAGAACATCCTCCAGATCCCACGGGATGCCTATAGGCTGCGTGCCTGCAGTGACCAGCGTGAGCCCAGCTGCTGTTTGGCGAGGTTGCTGACCTACTCGTTCCTGAAAGGTCCCTGTGGCTTTGCAAACTCCGTGGCAGACAGTGAACCAACTGGTGCAGCTAGACCTCACTGGCACCTGTTATTTGGCTGTTGGATAACTTGCAATGGCACAATAGTCCTGCTGGGCGGAGATGGTTGGCAAGCCCCACTTGTGCGTTTCTCTTTCAGATACTGCTCCATTTCTGCTACTATTCAATAAAAGCCTTGACCAGATCACACTTGTCACTTTGTTAGCAGATAGGAATCCCTTCTTCCCACCCTAGTTGTTTCCTACCTCAGCTGGCCTTAGGATGGGACTCTGTGAGCGGGAGGGGCCTCTCAGCTCCCATGACCCGCAGCATCCTCACTCCATGACTTCTTGGGCTCCTTAGTGATCATAAGCCTCCTGTTCTCTGCTACCATGGTGTATGGTGGGCAGTGGCAGGGGAGAAAGAGGAGAAGCCGTGCTGACAGCCGCACTGGCACCTGCCAGCGATGAAGCAAAGGGCATGAGATATGTGTGTGTGTGTGGGGGGGGGGGGGGGTTAACTGTGCGGGTCGCTACAGTAGGCACCCTTTGTCACATGCCAGCCCAGAGATTGGCCCATGCAGTGCTCCCTCTGACAAGTCCATGTGCTACAACCCTCCAACCAGTTGTGTCTGTTTGCGGTGGTACAAGGTATTAAATGCTGGATGGATCTTTGCCTGACTCCTGCTGGGGCTGGGTGGTTACAGTGCAACTTTGTGGAATAGCTGGTGTGGGTTCTGGACCTCATCTTCCTCTTTTTGTCCTTGCCGTAGTTATTTCTGGCCAGTCATGCAAAAGGTAAGTATCTTGCTGGTTAGGGCAAATCCCTTGACTGGGCTCAACTCCCTCTTTTCTGGCTCCCAGCCTATGTCTTTGTGCAGTGAGCTACAAGCACTTTGCTTTGCCTGAGTGCTGTTGAGGGTCCCCTTGTGACTTGTTCCAGTTCCCCCACACAAACCCTTACCCTGGAGAGGTCTTTTACATGGCTGCCCTCTTCCAAGGGAGCTGTCTTTCTACCCTTGCTCTGCTCAAAAATGTATTCCTTGGATGTGTGTATTTGTAGGATGAGGGGACTTGAACTGTTGGTGAAGGGGCTCCTAGCAATCCTTTGCTTTTGCCCCTTTGCTGCTGATGCCACAATAACTCTTATAGGAGGTGAGGGTACTGTGACAGCCTTGTGTTGTGTTGTGTGTGTGTGTGTGTGTGTGTGTGTGTGTGTGTGTGTGTGTGTGTGTGTGGCGTCCTTAGGGCATCTCCCCATGGTTGGGGGTGAAGACTGTTGCTATTGCATGCTATGGAGCCGCTGGCAGAAATGGCTGAATGCTCTGTGCATGTTCTAGAACCACCTGAATGCTTTGCTGGTCCAGGTAAGTGGGCAGTTTGAGGGAGGATCAGGGAAAGATTGAGGCGAGGAGTGGGCCGAATTGGGGGTGGTGGTTCAGGGGCAGGAGGGGGTGGATCTTGGTGGCAGTCGTGCATGCCAGATTATATCCCCTTTCCAGGCCCAAACCCACCTGCTTCCTGTCCTCAGACTTATGCAAGCATAATGTTGGGGGCCATTTTGAGAGCACTGCTGCAATAGGCTCCAATAGGCACATCGCTGGACCTGTCTGCACTGCAGTCACTAAAGTAGGTAAGGCTGTGGAAGGGGCAGGGGGGGCAAAACGGGGCGGGGAGGCTGCAAGAGGAGGTGGATCTGGTGGCCATGGATACAGCACGCTCCTTTTCAGCACGGCTGCACCAGCAGGGGAGGGGAGAGAATAGGCTTGGGCTCTAAAAGAATCTCACTAAATTCATGTGAGGTTTGAAACCATGTTTCACTGATGCATTTCATAAGCCTCTGAAAGTCTTAGTGGTGGAGATTTTGTTTATGCATAAACTGATTTTTTTACTTTCCTAACGCATAGCTTTATGCATTTTTGTAGTAGTTTATAAAAGCAAACATACTGCTTTTCCTCGTGATCTTCCCCTACGTAGAGCTTAGAGGTGATGGACCATGTTCTCACTGTTGTTTTTCTATTTTCAACTACTGAGACTCTCCTTTGTGTTTCTTTTCACGCTCCCCTTGACCAGGATGTTGACCTTCTTAAACACAGAAATCTGTTCTCCAATATTTCATTGTGATCGTGCAGTTTATCACAATTTACGGCGCAATCCTATCTAACTTTGTGCCCTGCGATGCAGCGAGGCCGGTACAGCCCGCACTGCATCCAGGGCACAAAAAGACTGCCAGGGAGGTCACCTAAGGGGAAGGGAACGTTTGTCCCCTTTCCCTGGGTGAAGCCCCAGCCGCCCCAATGGGTGAAGCCCCAGCCGCCCCGATGGGGCTACTTGGATGTGCACCAGCTATTTTGTTGGTGCAAGTCCGAGAGGCCAGTGTAATGGCAGCCAGACCCGGGAAGGGGGATAGGATTTCGGTCTAGCCGCCGCTGCCAATCCCCTCCCCCTTCCTGGCTGACCAATCCCACCCCCCAGAATGTCCCGTTCCACACTTCCCCTTCCCCTCCGCCGCCTGGCGGGGAACCTACCTTACCCGGCGCTCCGGTGAATCTGGAGCAAAGAGAGCCTTACGGCACGTTTACAACAGAGAGTTTGTTTACAACAAAGAGTTGGTCACAGTTACAACAAAGTTACACAGGATTGGCTTGCCCATCAACTATTTAACAGTTGAGCTGTCCAATGAAATATCCATTCTATGTACGTATGTGTGACTTTTTTCATCGCACACAAAATACTGTAAGAGAGACTTTCTTCTACTATTATAGTTTCTCCAGACCTTACTTTTTGAGCTATTTCTCCCAGAAGCCTTTATTCCACTCTGGCTGCTGTGGTGTGGGAGTACTGCATTCAGAGCGACAGTCTAGTGGAGATCAGAAAGTGGAAAATGTGTTTCCGACGTACGCTGGATGCCACATGATGGAGGGACACAGTGCTTCATTCTGTGCCTTGCAACTCACTGACATGCACTCCCTTAGACTCTGAACACAAACGACTTGAAGGAAAGACAAAAGAAAATGAAACAATCTAAAAGGCAACCAATTAGTAATCCTCCACTTTCCCCACAATTAGCACCAGATGCTAGCCAATTAAACTCAACAGGTGTTCAAATGAGGCAATACAGACAATTAACTTAAGTGGTTCCACTTTCTTAAAAACTGTCAGAACACAACCACCCTCCCATTTCATGTGCTATTTAAGTATTTGCAGCTCTTTAAAACATAGGTTTTTTTTCCTGAGGCCACAACAGCCTCTTATTTTGTAGGTACGATTTGGTGCACTTAGAAATTTAATTACCTGAATGTGCTTGCAAATAAGGTAGTTATTTGGATGTCTGCAACATCACATTTGTCTACAGTTAATTACAGATGTAAATTTGCACCTGCAAAATTGGAGTCCACATCTGAAAATCATTCTATAAATTCAGAAGGACTGGGAATACATTATCCTGATTCACGTAGAACTAATTCTCTGTGTGCATGTCTATCGTGTCCCAACCCCCACCCTTCGAAAATAACCCACTTATATGCCTATTGCAAACACCATAGGAAAGCAAATACTGAAATGTACTGTTAATAGAGGCAATATAATTCAGTGGTTGAAGCAGAGCACATAAATCTGGTTATGCTGTCCTGAATTCATGTTACCTTGGATGGGTCTGTGCTATGGTCAAAGCTTCATGTTATATGCATTTAAATGGAAAAGATTCATTGACATATTATTTTATAGATGCAAACTTTTAAAAACACATCTATGATTTTTTTAAAGAGCAGACTGTATCTTGCATAGTGATTTTTCACAGCAAACCACTTTCTGTATTGCACTGTGTATAATACGTTGAGTCCACCAATGTGGGGGGGGGGGTTATAGTTCCCATGCCAAATTATGCATGAGAAGTAATCTATCCACTCAGCTTTCCTGTGTCACCCTGAAAGAAACTGCAGTACAAGGCAGCTTAACAGTCATGGTCCTGGCCCTTCAGTAGAGTTAGGAAGGTAACTGCTGTGTCCAAAGAGGCATATAATAATACTTACATGGCGTAATTATTACATGGTGTAATAATTACGCCATGCATTGGACTCAAAGTATGATATTTCCTCACCTCTAGATTTTCAGAACGAAAACATAAATGAGGGAAAATGTGAGGAAATTAGGGTAGAACTTTTTATAATAAAAATGAGTGTACATAAGTGCTTACTTATATATTTAAGACTCATTGGTTTCAGTGGGACTTGAATATATCTGACTTGCTCTGGATACTGCCCATGAATGGCTAAAATAATTAGGGCCAAGTCAAATATTCATGTGCAAACGTTTTCAGAATGAAGGGGAGCTTTGGAAGGATAAAGGTAACTGCCCAGTTTACAGGGATAGCAGAGGCTTCCCCTCTTTCATTAGTGTGAAAGGGACCTGAGATGTATGCGCACGGGGTCCGTCCTTGCAACAGGGAACCCTGATCGAGTTAGAGATTGCATGGAGAGGCCCTACAGGCATACAGGTGTGTTAATGCTGAATGTACACCTGCCATAGGGTCTGTCAGGCATGTGAGCATGGAGAGTCTCACTTCCTCTTCATAAATTTAGTATACACATGGGGAGAATGTCTACATGCCCCTTAAAGAACTTGACTTGGTTTGAGTTTTAATGTGTTATCTTCAAGGAATTTTTTTCTATTTTCCATTCAACTATTTTTAAAAGGACAGTAGACTTTCTCTCTTTGAGCTACTTGCTATATCTTACTTGGTGATTTACAACAAGAGTGAATTACAGAAATATATAGTCTTCAAGACAAGAAACTAAGGCCTGCAGCAGAAAAGGAGGCTGCATTTCTGTTTTGTAATAGGATTAAGAAGTACAATACTGAAAAAGAAAACTAAACTCTTGCTACTGTTTAGGGTGAAAGAGACACAGTTCAGAGACCATGTAATGTTCTTGAGTTGATGAAGAAGTGGAATGACATCACCAGCACCGAGTTTGGAGAATCCAGGAGTATGGAAGAGGAACTGAGTGTTACATCAACGTCTACGTTGCAGGATGGAATTCGTGATGGACAAGAGAGCCCTGCTAGCAGCAATGGCAACTCAGAGACCAGTATCGAAACGGAAACAGAGAGTGGAAGCAGCAAACCCTCCACGCCAACAAAACAGGTAGAGGTTATCCTGATCTTTGTCAGATGAAATAAATAGGCAAATTGGGCAAATCGCTCAGAGCAGTGGTAATCCAGTCAAGACCTGTGCAAGGGATAGTAAAATTGTGTACATCACCTGGGCCTCTGTGATTTTTTGTGACTGAATTCTCCTGAAAGCCAAACTAACATTTACTCTTTCTTCAGGTTAATAAGAAAAAAAATCAAAACAATGCTTTGCCAAATGGGACATTTAGAAAGAAGAGTTCATCTCTCAAGTCATATTCTAGTGTAAGCATTTCATCAAAACAATCACTTTTACTTCATTTAAGGGTCAGCTCAGATATGCATCCCCCCCCCCCCGAGCATTTTTAGCAGCTTTTAGAGTTGCCACTGGACTGACACCTGACTGGACTTCTGTGGAGGCACTGTTTGTGTGAGCCACTACATGTGCGCAGATCATCTATACACGAATGCCCTTCCCATGGTGAGAAAAATGTTGCCACCATCGTAGGAATTGGGGCATTGTCATATAGAGCAGAGGTTCTTAACCTTTTGTGTCTCATGTACTTCCAGGAAAATTTCAAACTGCTCAAGCACACACCCCCATATTTTTTGTTTATTTATTTTATTTCAATTATTATTTGCTATTTTCCTGAAAGTGCATTGAACATAATGTATATGACAAAAGTGGAACTTCAGAAGCAACATTGAAATTTAATTATAGAAAAAAAGTGTTCACTTCCTAAAATCTGAAGACATCAAAACACTCATGAGAAAAAATCAGTGAAAAGATCAAAAACAATAAATACAGTTGGCCCACACTTTATGCGCAATAGACTCACGCAAATTCAATTATACGTGCTCAGCCCCCCAAAAAAGATAGAGAAAAACAATAGTTTTAATAGTGCAGGCCGGCCACCATTCCACTGAATCTGCTTATGCCCCAGAATGAGTCTGAAATGGGAAAATGAAGCTGCTGTTTGCTCAGTTCCCGCGTGTCTCTGGTACTGTGCTTTTATGTATTTGTTGGCTTTATGGGAGTTTCGACTGTAACCGATTTTGGCTTTAAGCACTGATCTCAGAACATAACCCTCGTGTAAGATGCGGGCCAACTATACTGTGAACAATAAGAAAATATATTATTGGCTTCTGTTGGCCCAACAGTAGTCTGGGCCAAATTCAAACCAAATTTAAAACTTCTTTTTTAAAAAAGGTCCTCATCTTGTCAAAAAATGTATTTCAAGGCATTTTTTTTCTTAATTCTGGAAATACTTCGCCCATCCGCTGGACCCCCTTCATCATGCACCCCTTTCACAACCCTCCAGTGGTGCAGATCCCATGGGTTAGGAATCTCTGATATAGAGCACCCTTGGAGAGGGGAAGAGTGTGCTGTTTCCCACAAACAGCCTGGCTGTGAGTCCAGAATAGGCCCTTCACATGCCACTTACATATGCTGGGCCACCAGTGAACAGACCCCATGCTGAAGTGTTAAATAAAAACACTTAGAAGGACTTATGGAACTGTATGTATTGCTGTAATCCATCAAGCCTGACCTGCATAGTCAAGTGCTTGCCCATAGCAACTTGAGTGATATACAGTGGCTTTGAGAAGGCACCGCTTCCTTTCTCTGGGTGGCTGTCCTTGCTGGAGAAGTTTTCATAGTGCCTAAGGGATGTGTGTGTGTGTGTGTGTGTGTGTGTGTGTGTTTAAGAAATTATAACCACTCTTTCTGCAGATTACTGCAGTCTTTGTGGGCATCATACTTTGTGGGCATCATACTTTATGGCATAGTGTATGCAGCTGGGGGACAGGTACTCCCAACTCATCTTCCATCTGAGTGGACTTGCACCACTGTACTGCTTCCCCTCCCCCCCACCAGGAGCAATACAGCCAGTATCACTGTATTGCCCCCCTCCCTGTATTCACTGACTTTGTTGTCATTTGTTTTTAAAGGCTCAGAGCAGTGGAAGTGGGTTGGTGTCTCCAGGGTCAATTTCAAAGCGGAGCCAAGATAATCAAGAGAAGAAAATAGAAACAGAAAAGTCTTTTTCTTCAAGTCAAGGATTGGCAAACAAAAATACACAAAAATCAACTGCCGTTAGTGGCCTACAGAAAACAAAAAAGAAATCTTAGGAGAGATCCATCAACTCAAATGCAGTTCTTCTAAAGTAACTAATGCCAGTGCCAAAATGTGACTGTCTGGAAAGGACCAATGTATCCTGAACTGTTAAGCATTTTGTTGTTGTTCTGAGAACCAAAACCGTCGAGAGAGTTCCAGCTTCACAGTAGTGCTGATAAAAGTTCTAAAACAGTGTGAATTCCTAAGCTGTGTGAGGGCATCCACTGATAGTATTACTTTCAGAGCACGGAATTGTCTGAAAATCTGTCTTTTGTTTATTGCAGACTAGCAGGCATCACATAGGCTAGACTAGCAACTCTTTGCTTTGAACCCTTTTGCTGTGTTTTGCCTCAGATTGCTTAGTATTGTCATACAGATATGTGGGAAGGAGGGGGGAATGTGAAGCCACAGTATGCAATGGCTAGGTGGTGTTTATTTTTGTTTTAATAATTGTGCATTTTGCACTTGTAAGAATATGCTTGGAGTTTTGCTTATAAACCTGTAGGCATTATAACATATATGAAGGTCAAATAAACTTGTTTGTAATATCTTTATGTCACTATAGATTAGAACTTACATCAAACATGTTTAAATATTATGATAATTGCTGACGTTCCTGCTGCTAAAACTCTTGTGTGTTTAAAAATAAAAACATATGGTAGAATAAGAACTTTAACATACTAGTTAATCTTCATTCATAAAAGAAAAGTGGACTGTGCTGCAAAGGAAAAGTTAAAACATGTATGCAAGATTATTTTTTCTTTTAAAAGTACAGTAATGCTCTCCTTGCTTAAAATTCTTCCATTAGGTTATGCTTGAAGACATGCCCTTGACACATTAATAATAATTTATAGTTATTAAGATAAATATGTCTATGGTGATCTGATCCAGATGTTTTCATAACATTTGTTTCTTTCAGTCTTTTTTGTGTTATTGTAGACTGTAGGCTCAACCTGTCCAAGCTGCAGACATCACAATATCTACCAATGATGTAATCTGAGCACACAGTAACTCAGAGGCTCCTCAAGGCCTTTACGTGCCTAACAGCCCAATCCTGACTAGTGGAAGCGCTGGCGGAACGTGTGTTCTGCCAGTGCCGGCTGCTGCAAAAGCACTGTAAAATGCTTTGTGGCAGCACAGGGAGCTGACATGCTGACGGGAAGGCTGGAGCCTTCCTACGCACACCAGCGGAGTGACAGAGGCCCACTGGAGCAGGTAAGTCCTGTGCAGGGGGTGGAATGGGGTGAGGGTAGAACAGAGAGGAGATGGGGTGGGAATGGGCGGATTGGGCCCAGGTGGGGGGCGAATTTAGTGGTGGTGGCTGCATGCGCCAAATCCAACCCCCCTTCCTGGGCCTGACCCATCTGCATTGATTAACTCGGACTTGCGCCAGTGATATCGCTGGTGCAGGTCTGAGTTGTTGACCCATTGCAGCTGCTGGGGCTTACCCTGGGGAGGGGACAAATGTCCCCTTACCCGGAAGACCACCAGTAGCCAAAAATCCCCCATGGGATGCAGTGTAGCCTGCGCCAGTGCCGCTGCATCGTACACAGGGATTTAGGTAGGATTGGGCTGTAAAATAATATTTCAGATGTCTGAAAAATCATTTTGGATTTAATTTGGATGTCTCCTGTTTTCAAATAGGAACGTCTAATTCATTTGGATGATGCAGTGTTTACCCATCACTATTTGAAACCTATATGTTCATTTATGTTTACCTATTCCATTTGAAATCTTAAAGTACTGTATTTATCGGCGTATAACGTGCACCTTGATTTTTAAAGAGAAATTAGATATTTCAGATCTGTGGCTGCCATGGCAGGTTTGAAAGCTTAAGGAGTCATCTTTTAACATTAGTATTGATGTTAAGGGAAGCCGAAGCTGCTCCCTGATGCCCCCCTGACAGTTTTTTTAGCCTTTTCCGCGACGCTTGGCCGCTTACTGGGTTGTTGTCACCGCCAGTTACCCGCCACTTGCCGCCGCCGCTCTTCGTCCCGCGGGCCAGCTGCATCGTGGCCCGTCATGACTGCCCCCGCTCAGCAGCGCCTGCGTCCCTCGGAGCCTCGCAGGTGCTGAACACAGCTGCAAACTGTGGAAACGTCAGAGTTCACTTGGACATTTCCGCAGTGTTTGCAGTTGCGTTCATCGCCTGCGCGAGACCCGCAGGCACTCAACAAGACTACAAGCTCTGCGGAAACGTCTGAATTCAACTCGGAGCCTTACAGGCGCTGAACACAGGTGCAAACTGCAGAAACATCCGAGTTGAACTCGGACGTTTCTGCAGAGCTTGCGAGTCTTGCACAGGCACCTGCGAGTCTCACACAGGCAATGAACGCGACTGCAAACGTTGTGGAAACATCCGAGTGAACGTCCGAGTCGCGTTCAGCACCTGCAAGTCTTGCACAGTCGATGAATGTGACTGCAAACACTGCGGAAACGTCCAAGTGAACTCAGATGTTTCCGCAGAGCTTGTAGTCTCGTTCAGCGCCTGAGTGGGGGCAGTCCTGGCAGGCCGTGATGCAGCCGGCCCGCAGGTGAAGAGCGGCAGCGGCGACTGGTGGGTAAGTGGCAGCAGCAGCAGCAACAACACAGTAAGTGGCAAACGTCATGGAAAAGGCTAAAAAACTTGCCAGGGGAGCATCGGGGGAGCTTCGGCGTATAACACGCACCTAGTTTTTGAGGTCTATATTTTAGATTAAAAAGTGCGTGTTATCCGCTGATAAATACGGTAAGTCCTTTTCTATAAATAATTAATTTTTGGTAAGTCAGTGGAAGACTTAATATTGTCAAGTTTAAAGAACATTCCAATTTTACAATAATTTCTATCCAGAAGTATTTCACTTGAACTAGTCGGTTGATCTTGCACAATTTTTCTGTCCCTGTACATGCAGGCTATTTTCAGCAAAACCCTGTTCCAGATACTGGATCTGACAGTCTCTCTAGTTTGATATGAAACGGACAGAATCTCTTAGAAAGTCCATCCAGCTTTCTGATTCTCCTGACAGAAGCACAATAGGTCCCTTTTGTCCTAAAAGACCAGATCTAGCTGGCTATTAACTCTCAATGCTAGTTCTTTCCCTTTAGTGAGACAGTTGCTTGAAGGCTATGTCAGGACTTGCTCTATTAGAGCTGCAGAGGCATCATTAGCCAACCTCGGGTCAGGCCTACCTGATCACAGTACTTGCTTAGCTGCAAACTGACTATATAGTGTTAAGGGTGACTCTATTTTGTGTTCAAACAAGTCCTTAGCTATTGTAAATGGAGTTTTTATGAGCTGAGCTGACACATACTGTGCTCTCTGCTCTTTTGTAGCATGGGTCCATGAACATGTAGAGTTTTCTGTAAAAGGAATACATCAGTAAATTTCTCTCACAAGAGGAAAGGCTTATTTACGTACTGTGAATGCACAACCTGTGCGCTTGTATTGTGAAGCATTTGATGCCTTCATTAAAGGCACTGCTTCCCACAACCTCATCTGACTGCTCTGCACCTCAACCACCCAATATGGATTCGCATCTATGGCAAGAGTCTTAGACTTGAAATTGTCTAAGTTCTTAAGTCAAATTCAGTTTACTGGGCAGCCTTCAGTATGTCACTATTTCTCAATTCTGGACAGGCGCCATACCACCTCTGGTGCCAGCCTCCATCGAAGTACCACCGGAAGTAGGTGGCGATGACATAATAGTTGCTTACTTCTGGGTTTTTGGACACTGGAGGCCACGCTGGAGGCCATAGAGCACAGTAAGAGGCTCCAGGTGGGCGTGTGGGCCATTTTAAGCACTCCTGAGAGGCTTGGTCAAAGGCAGGAGCCTCTTGGTGGAGGCGTCATTAGGGGGCGGGGGCCCCCGGGCGCAGGGGGGTGCAAGCTCAGGGGGGGTTGCAAAAAAATGTTAAAAGTTTTTTCCCCCAGTAAAAAATGCTTTTTAAACCCAGCTGTCGCCGCTTTCGTGCACCCCAGGCACGAAGTGGTGGCAGCTTCTTCGTTTGCACCCCCCCAGGCACGTGTTTTTTTTTTCCGCATTTTTGGCACGGGGCAAGCAACTTATCTTTTAGGTCCATCCATCTTTGGCAAGGCAGCTATGATGAGGGCGATCAGCAAGAGACTAGGACGGAGCCTCTCTAGCACGCACGTGCTCCTAGTCTCGCTGGTCGGTCATGTCTAGGATCCGGAGGACCGACCAGCAAGACTAGGAGCATGTGCGTGCTAGAGAGGCTCCATCCTAGTCTCTCGCTGATCACCCGCATGGCTGTCGTGCTGAAGATAGATGGACCTAAAAAATAAGTCGCATGCCCCTGCGCCGAAAATGCACCCCCTGTGCCTGGGGTTTTTTTGCAAACGAAGAAGCTGCTGTCGCTTTGTGCCTGGGATGTACGAAAGCGGCGGCAGGTTTTTTGGGGGAAAAATGTCAATTTAAGGGTTTTAAAAAGGGGTAAAAAAAGGTTTTAAAAGACCCCCCCCCCCCGGACGCAGAAACGGCCTAAAAGAGGCTTTTTAGGCCTCTTTTTGGCCGTTTTTTGCAAGTTCCTTTTTGGTACCAACGGTACCACTGGTGGTATGCATACGACTGGTTGATAACCCCTGGTCTAACCCATCTCGCAGGATGTTGTGAACCAAAAATGCCACCAAGAGCATCTGGGAGTAAGGGAGGAATACAAAACCTAAAATAAAAAGTACACCTATTCCCAAACATTTTGTGTTCTTATAAACTGACGGGCAGCCCAATCCCATTTAAGGATATGCGGCAGGCCTAAAGGGCCGGCCGCTGTATCCTAAGTCCATTGCGGGCTGCCCCAGGGTTGCTAGCCCGCACTTCGGGAGAAGGGGATGTTTGTCCCCTTCCCCAGGTGTAAGTGAGTCCAGGGCCTCCAGGCCTCGGATGTACACCAGGTCCAGACCTAGCGTACATTCGAGGAGGCTGTGTAATGCCAGTGCAGGCTGGGAAGGTGCTTGGGATATCACCGCTGATATCCCTGCCCCCTGCCAATGCCCCCCTCCCTCGCCGCCCTGGCTCGCCCTCCCACTGACTGGCGCGGGACTTAAACCTGCAGTGGCCAGATTCGGGTAAGTTCCATGGCGGTGTGAGCGGTGCTGGCCTCCGCACCGACATTGCTTACTCCCAAGTCATCGAAAAAGTGCCTTACGGCACTTTTGTGACACTTTAGGGCAGCAGAGCGCGCACTCTGCCGCTCTAAAGTTATGCAGGATTGCGTCGTAAATGTTAAGATGCTTTCATTGTTGTAATAGCAGCTTGCCTAAGCTAATGCATGCATAGTTTCTAGTCAGTAGCACAACTGGGAAAACTGTTGGGATGTGCCCGATCTGACAAGGCCTTAATCAGCAGGAGTCTAATCCTTTAAAAATGCAATACTAGTTCATTTGTTCAGCCCTATCTGCATGAAAATTTGATAGATACAATCACCTTGAAGAATGGTTCAAATATTAATATTATGTAGAGATACAACAGAGAACCTTTCTACTTACGTATTTTTAAAGTGCCTGTGAACAGCACAAGTAGTTTGCACAGACTACTTTAGTCTTGTTATATCCCTGAATTTTACTAATAGCCATTAGGCCTAGTTAAAGGAACAGCTGCAGCTACTTTTATAAAATTTGAGCCCAATCCTATCCATATCTGTTGTTGTTGTTCAGTTGTTAAGTCGTGTCCGACCCTTCGTGATCCCATGAACCATATCCCGCCAGGCCTTCCTGTCCTCCACTATCTTCCTGAGTTCGCTCATTTTCATGTTGCATCGGTGATGCTGTCTAACCATCTCATCCTTTGCCTTCCCCTTCTCCTTTTGCCTTCAATCTTTCCCAGCATCACAGTCTTCTCCAGAGAGTCCTCTCTTCGCATTAGGTGGCCAAAATATTTGAGTTTCAGCCTTAGTACCTGTCCTTCCAGGGAACAGTCAGGGTTGATTTCATTTAGGATTGACTGATTTGATCTCCTAGCAGTCCAAGGGATTCTCAGGAGTCTTCTCCAGCACCACAGTTCAAAACCATCTATTCTTCGGCGCTCAGCCTTCCTTATGGTCCAACTCTCACAACCATACATTGCTACTGGGAACACCATCGCCCTGACTATACGAACTTTTGTTGGCATGGGATATTATCATCTCCGCTAGCTTTGTTGTTAGTAATGCTACCTAAGGCCCACTTGACTTCACTCTCTAGGATGTCCGGCTCTGGGTCAGTGACCACACCAGCGTGGTCATCAGGAACATTAAGATCTTTCTTGTATAGTTCTTCTGTGTATTCTTGCCATCTCTTCTTAATCTCTTCTGCTTCTGTCAAGTCCCTGTCTTTTGACTATTGATAGCTTTTCCCCCTCCCCTCCCCAAAGGTTAGTTGAAATAATGTCCCAGGATTGGATTCAGTACATTCTGCACTTTCTAAACCATGCATAGCTGGTGAACAGAAGCGTTATGTGGCGCGCGTCACCCGGTGGCAGACGCACGTCACCTGGGGGTCGCGGAGGCGCACGGCACCCCCGTGACCCCCCCCGTGCACACATACCCCAAAAGGCGGCATGGAAGTATCACCCCCACTGCTGCTGGCTCCGATCCTCCTCCCCAGCCAGCTGTCCAAGGCCTTCTGACCTGGCCCAATGCAGCAATACGTGATTTTTTAGCTTTTTCGCGCATGCGCATGTTTCTGAGGGCAAGGGCTGCCCTCTTGCCCTCAGAAACGTTTGTGAAAAACCTAATTCATGACATATCGACGCATTGGGTTTGGTCCGAAGGCCCCGGACCACTGGCCGGGGCGGATGCTCCGAGGCCTTCTCCGGCCTCGGAGGGTGCCGCATGGGGGTGACGCGCGTCACCCCCGTGCGGCCTGCCACGGTCCAGTGACACTAATGCTGGTGAATCTGAACCTCAACTAATCTGTGCTTTGAATTCTGTACTGGGTGCATTGTACATCTTTGAGCAGCGACGAGATATAGGTGGAAATGGAAATGTTAGCATTCTTCTTACTCTACCAAGAGACAGCAGTAGTGTTGTTTCAATGTCAGATCTGAGAAGGTTTAAGAATCACTGCGGCATTTTGATTAGCTTTGACTCTGCCTGCGTATCATAGTTGTGCGAGTGAAAACATAATTTGGAAGGGATGCAACGCCTTCTGTTCTTGTGTATATTCATGACTGGAAGCAGAAAGCTGCCGATTTACATTCTGCTATTGTTGATGAGAGGCACTGTCCAGTTATTGCTTTGAATCATTGGAGCTCTTATCCAATTTAGATGAAGCATAATCCAGGAAGTGGAAGTGGAACATAGGAAGTGGCCTTATACTGAGTCAGACCATTGGTCCATCTAGCTCAGTATTGTTGACACTGACTGGCAGTGGTTCTCCAAGGTTTCGATCATGATTTTTTTCTCCACTCAACTTGGAAATTGAATCTGGGACCTTCTGCACACAAAACAGATGCTCTTCCACGGAGCTATGGACCATCCCTAAGTGACGACTCCCTGAAAGTTGTGTCCAAGCCCTGTATTCACAGATCTCTTCACACCCTACCACATAATTGTATATTTGGGGGTTGGGATAGGGTGCTGTGGCTTTTTCAGCAGACAAATGGTAACCGATAGAACTCCAGAACAGTTTGTCAGGAATCGATACCCTTTAGGAAGATATCTGTTGATTCACACATAATGCTTAACTATAGTTTAGTATTATAAGCAAATGCCATGGGCATTTTCCCTCCCCCCCCCCTCTTTGTATGTAAAGAGATTTTAAGTTTCAGGTTCCTGGTTTAGAACCATCTGCAGTTTGTCACTGAGTTGAAATTCAGCATTGGATGCAATGACAAACTGCAATTTGTTCTAAAGCAGGAAATGGAAGTGATAAACCTCCCCCTGCTATGAGTTGAGTGCAAGAGGAGAGTGTGCAAGTCTGCTCATCTTGTAGCACACTAAACCATGATTTAGGATTATGTTTGAACTGGGCCAGGGCTCTCTCTACTTTTTGTCATTTTCATAGAAGACATTTCTCATAACGTTGTGCTTGTGGTAGCCATGATCCTGCAACAGCTGGGCGAGGGGGGAGGACACTTGCATTTGATTGCTGGAGAGGGGGAGCACACATTCTCTTTTTAAAAGAGCTGTCTTGAAATGGAACAGCATTCCTGTGGCAAAGAGAAGAGCTTGGCACTTTTTTATTTTAAAGCTAGATATAAAAGTCATATGGCACAGCAGCATTCATGTTTTACTAAAACAGACAAAAACATTGTGGAACTGTATGGCCATGAGAGTTCAGGAGGAGTTGCATCTTTTTGGCATCATGAGCAGGTGTGTTTTGGGGAAACAAGGAATTGCTTTGAAGTTTATCAGGTGAGAAGATTAATAATGATGGACAATTGCCCTAAAAGATGGCTCACCCACTCGCCTCCGTCTTCCTCTACAATGTGCAGTTACAGGAGAATGTTGGGTGTGTTACAGGTTGTGCACTGAGCTTATGTGGGTCAACACTGGGTCAACAGACCTGACCAGTGCCCTTCGTGAACCAAGTACATATCCTTCAACAACATAATCCAGAATATGCAACAAATTTGGTTTTTGTGGCAGATGGTTATTATGGGTTTCTCAGCAGATAGGTTACTGTGGAAGGGCTTCTCTGAAGGCATTGTTCCCTTTAAGCTGCACTGCCACACAGCCATGCAGCTCAAAACCCAAGCAAGTCAAGCTCTGTGCAGCTCGGAGCTCAATGTTCCTGGCAGTCCTGCGATGACGTATGACATCATCGTGTATCTGAAAATGCTGCTGAGCTGCTGTGCAGGTGGCGAAGGGCTCCATGCAGTGCTGCGGACACCTTAGGGGGAATATTGCTTGAAGGCAGAAAGTTTTGAAAGCAGCTGCCTTATACCAAAGACTTTCAAGTCAATGGTGATTTTTTTCTAAAAAGAGGAATCCTTTGTCAGCCTATAGCATCTTGTGCTGGGCATTACTATCCACACAGTGCTGAGACAAGCAGTCTGGTACCACCGCTGCCTAACACACCCTCTGGTGGGGTCACTGGGTTCTCTCAACCACTGTGTGGTAGCAGGACCCTACTACCCTCTAGTGAACCACCTCATAAACTACTGTTGTGTATATGCACATAAAGCACTGTAGGTCCCCAGCTGGTGGGAATCCAATGAAATGTGGATATGCAATCATTACATGAGTCTATACATGGGTTTCATACTTTCCCTTATCTGGTCTTCCCACAAAGTGGTTTCCATGAAGGAAAAAGAAATAATTTTCAGAGATGATGTCATGGGTTGTAGGGGAAAGGAACATCTCAGTTACTCCCCACTCCATGTTTCGTAAGGAAGGAACCACAAATAGTTGCACTGTAGATGCTCAAGGAGCTTTAGAGGCCCTCTCTGTTACTAGCTTAAGGCACTGATATGCCATAGAGTCTATTGCCCAGGGTCTATGGAAAATGCTGGTGCCTGCCTGCACCCCTGAAACTCCCCAGTAATTAAGTCTTTTTGCTTATCTCTTGGCTCTGCTCACCGCAGGGAGTAGTACTCAGTTCCAGGCAGGCCAGACCTCTTCAATTACTCTAGGATTTGGAAGGAATGTGTGGGAGGCTACCTCAGTAGGGTAGGTTGGACTGGCCACCAATTCCCCCCACTCTGGTGCCACCCATTCATCCATTGGTGGAACCACTCATTCTGCCATAGGACGCTCCAGTCCTCTATGGCTGCTGCATGGGCTGCAACCCTGTGGGGCTTTTTCCAGTCCTTGACCTCTCTCTGCTCTCCTTCAGAAGTTGCTCCTCTTCCCCTCCATCTTTGCTTCCTTCCTCTGCCTTCACTCTCATTCACCTCACTCTCCAGTTCTCCCATTTCCATCTCTTCTATCACCTTCTTTTCTCATTTTGAACTTGTTGCTGCTGCTCAACACTGCCCCTGCTGGATCCCATCCCACATGGCAGTCCCATAGTACCCATTCTTTACCAGGCACTGATGTTCACAGCCATTACAAGTTGGCCCTGTGTTGGCTACAGGACCAGGAAACATCCAGCCCACACCACCACCAAACCCCAGTGCTGAATGACAGGTGGCAAAACATCATTTTCTAGCCAGGAAGCAGACATTTTTGGTGTATAGTGTGCTCAGAATGTCAAATGTCTCTTGGCTGTTGCCTCTGCTCCCAAGAGACCAGGGTTCTCATTCTTTCTGTGTCTTAATGACTGGCTCCTGCCTTTTCCCACAGTGACAACCCTTCAACTTATTGTTTAGCCAGAAGCCCATTAACAACCACTTGCCCCTATTAATGCTTTGAATATGATCTGTCCTGTCCCATCCAGTCCAAATGGTTCTGGCTTCATCACCAGAACCAAGTTTCCTCTGACTGGGGGTTACCCTTCACAGTCATTTAGATACAGAGGCATTGAGTGGAGTTGAAACAGTTTGATTTTTGCTGACAAGGTAACTGGTAGCTTGGATGTTACGCCTTAATAGACTCCCAGCCCAGCAGTTCCTAGAAAACTTTTCACGTGCAGTTGAACCAAGAGGTCATGAGCTGTTATCTTGCCATGTGTGAAGTATTTTGAAGCCTAACCTTAACACTTAAGACAATCCGCTTCTGGGTTTTTCACCACGTCATTATGTAATTAGGCAAGCTGAAATTAAATCTAGACCAGGGGTTCTCAATATTGGGAGGCTCGCGTACCCCCTAGGCGGGCCTCTGGTCCTTCGCATACCCCCAGTCTTAACCCCCCGCATACCCCCAAATACCCACTGCGTACCCCCATGTACCCCCTTAAACTGAAATTATCTCGGGCTGCGGCGCGGGTGGGCGGGTCCTCCCGCCCACGCCGCAACCCAGGGGGAAGAGCTACAACCCTGCTGATTCGACTGCCTCATGTGCCCTTACGAGATTTGGCTGTCGCCATCTTGAATCTTGTGAGATTTTCACGAGTTTCAAGATGGCGGCAGCCGGGAGACAAGGTAAGGGCAGCAACTGGGGACATCGGGAGGGCTATAGCCATTTTTCCTGGGTTGCAGCACTCGCGCGCAACCCGGAAAAAATGGCTACAGCTGCCCGTCGTCAGCTTCTGATCGCAGCAGCTGATAACGGGAAGGGCTTCGCGTACCCCCAGCCTGTGGCCCGCGTACCCCTGGGAGTACGTGGACCACAGGTTGAGAACCCCTGATCTAGACAAGACAGAGGTACTATTAGCGAGAACATATGCAACCCCAGAACTAGGCAATCAGTTTGATCTGGATGGGGTTGGACTTTCCTTGAAGGATCAAGTTCATAGTCCGGAAGTGCTCCTGGACCCAGCGTTCAACTTGAATGTGCAGGTGATGGCTATGGCCTAGAGTAGGGGTTCTCAACCAGTGTTACAAGTACTACCAGTGGTACTTTGGGGTACCTCTGGTGGTACTCGGACCTCTGAGCCCCCCTGAACCTCGCCAGGACACCCAAAACCCTGCAAAAACGTGATGCTTTCAGTGCCGTGTTTTTGCTCCCGAGAGTCTCCTGCCTTTGGCCAAGCCTCTCGGGAGTGCAGAAAACTATACAAACAATTATACAAGGCATCTCAAGAAATGTACACACATTTTATAGTGTAGATTTATTATGCTATAATTCACATGTATACTGCATATGGTATATACACAGAGGTAGTTGCTTGATCCAGTTAATTAATTAGACCAACAGCGCAATCCTATCCAACTTATACCACTGGTGTAACCAGCGGGGGAGGGCAGGGTGGGAGGCTTTGGAGGGGAGGGGAGATTTAAATCCCCTTTGAATCCCCCTTTGGAGGGGATTTGAATCCCCTTTCTGTTCTGGAGCTTCCCGTTCTTGCTGCACCACTGGTTACACCGGTGGTGTAAGTTGGATAGGATTGCGCTGCAAGTAATAATATACAGTATTTATATACCGCCTTTCTAGTCATTGGATTTCTCCTCCGACTTTAATTCAAGGCATGTAGGCAGGCTGTTCTAAACCCCAAGGGGTTTTTACAATATAATAATGTTCTAATCTTTCGTAGAACGCTTCATTCGAGATGTTG
Organism: Plestiodon gilberti rubricaudatus; assembly: GCA_026170595.1. NCBI lineage: Eukaryota > Metazoa > Chordata > Lepidosauria > Squamata > Scincidae > Plestiodon > Plestiodon gilberti. The sequence continues at coordinate 229,926,951 of JANXHW010000001.1, read as the reverse complement.
CTTTTGACTGCCACTCAAGTGCTTCAGCTGCAGTTCCACTCCCCCACAGAGGCTCTGCAGCTTATCAGCTCGGCGTGCCAGCAGCTCTCCAACGGACTTCCGGCCGTTTTGAACTGCTTGCAATGTTTCCCTCTGGCATCTGTACACTCACTGCTGACATTGTTGACTAAGGGATCTGCAGGCATCCACCAACATGTGTGTTGGGGTGGTTCCACACATCTCTTCAATTGCTTCCCTTAGCTGTGCGAGTATTGCAGGTTTTCTACAATTAGAGATCATTAAAACATGTGTACATTTTTTTTTGAAACACCCTGTGTGTATACCGTGTTTTCCCAAAAATAAGACAGTGTCTTATATTAATTTTGGCTCCAAAAATGCAGTAAGTCTTATTTTCAGGGAGGTCTTATTTTCCCAACCTGTGGCGCGACCCCCTGGCACCCCCCGCGACCCCCCCGGCACTTACTTTGACCAATTAAAGCTTCATTCTTTCCCGAGGGTACAAGGCTCTGCAAGGCCTGCAAGGCCTGTAGTCGTGTCCTTCACCATGGAGATGACATGCTAGAGAGACTCTGCAAGGTCCTCCACTATGGAGACGACATGCTAGAGAGACTCTGCAAGGTTGCAGCCTCCTTGCTGGCCTCTCTAGCACGTCGTCTCTATGGTGGAGGACTCAAGTGCAGGCTGTGCAGGAGATATACAGTCCGGGCCTATAGGAACTTAAAGGAAGTTCTTGGCTTCTGCTGGCCCTCTCAGTTCCCTCTCCCACTCCATTGACTTCAGCTTGGTAAGTTTTGGAAAATGAGGAAAAGGGGAGAAACCTGGCAGACAAGAGACTGGTTATGGTGAAGGAGCTTCCCTCGGATGGTCTTACTCTTTCCACATTTAGAGGAACTTAAAAAAAAGATCAAGACTTTCTAGCAGAATTTCTTTTGCTAAAAGACTTTGAAAGACCCAGTCCACTCCAAATCAAGATGGGTGTATTTGGTCCAGTTATGCTTTCTTTGTATTTTCCAGGCACTGTGCGGCCTGTGGGTTTGCTTGGGGTGCACCGAACGAGGACCCCTGAGATACAAAATCCTTGTACAGAACACAGAAGTACTATCAAAATGGTACTTTAACTTTTGTGGTGTTGGTGGTGGGTATTTCTTTTTAAGAGCCTACAATATAAGTCTGCCCTTCTGGAAATTGTTGCTACTTGTCTCCTCTCACTTCTTCGTTAAAATGTCATTAGAAAAAAACACCACATGCTGTGCAATATGTATTTGAATACATACACTAAGTCCCCTACCTACGTACCAGCTGGGTTCCAGGGATCTGTACAGAAGTTGAAACCTACGGAAGATGAAACTGCCGGCCCAATGCTACTGCGCTTGCACGAAAGCACTATCAAAAAAACGTACTTTGCCTGGGCAAAAGCACCGACGCAGCCACCGGTAACTCAGATGTCCATAACTCGGGGAGCCAGCGTAAGATTTCCTTACACTGTTAGTACCTCTTAAAGGCGCCTAACTGATGTCTCTGATTTCACAGAACGATCTTGTTAGCTTCAATATTCTAACTTTTTGACAATTGACGGTAGGGCATTCCATATTAGAACAGAAGCTTAATGAAAATGTTTGCTTGGAAAGCATTTATCTTGCCTCTTGAATACTATGAATAATACAATAAGGCTGCAATCCTATAAACCTTTACCTGGGAGTAAGTCTCATTCATGGGGCTTAGTTCTCGGTAGACATGCATAGGATTTTGCTGTGAAGCACAGCTTATCTGTATGCTTGCAATCTGCTAAAGGACTGAAAAAGCCCCGGGGAAACCTCAAGGCCTCCTATGGTTGGAGTACCGGTACATTGATAAATAAAAGATTTTTTAGAAATGCTTCTTTTCTGTATGTGTCTGGCTTGCTAATTAGTATTAATAAAGAGATACGAACCAATTAAGCCCAAACAAAATTAGAACACTATTCCTCCGAATGCAAAGAATATACCAAGGATGTAGTTGAGGGTTTTCAGCATTTAAACGTGAAGCTGTTTTGAAGAAAAAAGAAGGAACATAGTGCTTCACCATCAAAGAGAAAGAACAGATGTGCAGGTGAGGGACAGAAAGCAAACCCAGTAGCACAAGGGTTGTTTCTCTTTGATATGATCGATGGGGGAAAAAATGGGTTTCCATGTAACTAGAGTAAAGAAAGGTCAGGACGAGCTTTTTCAAAGAGACAAAAGGACTTTAATCTTTCCCTTTCTTACCCTTTTAGTGAATGTTAGTACATCTTAAAGGTGCCTAATTGATGTCTCTGGTTTCAGAAATCCTTTGTTTGTTATTGTAACCTCCAGATTGGACTTCTGTAATAGGCTGTACACTGGGCTAACTTTAAGCCAGTGTCGAAACACCTTTCCTCTGCTTTCTTCATTGGTTTCCAGATTTTTTTTTTCTAGGAGTAATTCCGGATGTTGGCTATGGCTTGTGGCCTAGTTTCTTTTGCTTGCCTTGTGCCATAATGACAATTAAATTTGGTCAGAATGACTGCAGCAATGCACTCTAACTTTTAGAAAACTGGAGGTAGGGCATTCTCTATGGAAAGCCATCCTATCTAGAATTTTGTACATCAAAAATCTAACTTAGGGAAGTCCCAGCTGCCTTTGCTAGTGGGTGTGCGCGCGCATTTCTACAGCTGGTTTCTTTGATATGGTCATTTTGTATTCTTCATTTTGCATGTCAGTGATCAGTTGTCCTTAGATGCTGCCATATTGGATTTTTGTCACACATTCATCACACTCATGCTCAGTATGCCCAGTATAAATCAAGATGGCAGCACCCCAGGAATTGCCCCTATAAAAAAGATTTAGATGAGAAATTTGGGTGTTACGTCAGAAGAACCAGGACCACAAGATTCAATTTGAGAGCCTAGTCTTGTGGGAAATAAGCCTGTCCTTATCAGTGAGTGATTATGCTAACAGTGCTCTATGAAGATTGAGTCATGTGGAGTGTGAAGATTTAAAGTTCTTTGAATGGGAACCTCTGGATGGCCCAGCCAGCATGCCCTGAGAACAAAGCACAAGGGTGCATTTTGGAGTGATGATGAGGAATTACTGCCTGTGTGGTTGGACTTGGGACAGTGTACTCTTTGACTACAGTATTTGTGTTTGAGCTGGAAACCAGACTTGCACAATTTCTGAGCCAGCGATATCCAGGATTGGGCTGTACCGCAGAGCCCGTTATGACAGCAGAAGTGACAGTGGCTACTGACGGAGCACTGAGTGCTCCGTTGGCCGCCATTTTGCACATGCTGCTGCAAGGTGCTGTAGCTTCAACTCTGCTGCACCCATCAGACTAGGTATGGCAGTGGTGGGGGTGGGGAGTGAGCGAACAGGGGGCAAAACTGAGTGGGGAGGGGGTGGAACGGGGTGGGTGTGATGGGAAGGGGTGGATCCAGCGGCAGTGGTGTGCACCGGATCCTATCTCCTCCTCATTGAGGCTGCCCACCTCTTTCTTCTAAGACTTGCGCCATCTATAGAGCTGGTGCAGGCCTGAGGAGACCCATTGGGAAGCGAGAGACTTACAGAAGGGTAAGGGAAAATAATTCCCCTTTCCCTCCCAAGCCTCTCCCCCCCCCCACACTGGATACAGTATATGCCTTTTTGGCGCAGCTGCATCGTAGAGGAGGGGGAAGGATAGGATTGGGCTCTAAGCCAAGTACAGCCCGTGTATTGTGGGCTGCTAGATGCTAAACTGCCACTTCTATTTTTACAGTTCCACGGAGCCAGCAATTGCAAAGGTGTATGAAGCACCAAGTGAAGTGTTTTCAACCATGTTCTCCCCACAGCCCACCACCTGTCTCTTCAGTGTTTCCTTCGCTTTGGAGAGAACTCTGAGCTTTGTCATTCCTTGGCTCAGGTTGCGACCTTGGGTGACTCGTAATGCGCACTTCCAATACGAAGTAAACATCATGATCCTCCTCACTCAAGTTCTTCTTTGATATGAAGAATTCAACCCCAAACGTATACACTTACGTAAAAGCGCAGTAATGCAAGTGTTGTTAATCCCCACAGAGGTAGGTACTCAGAGCAGAAACCTTAAAGAGTCCCTTTTTCATTCCAGTTCCACAATGCTCCTTCCCTTTGGGACAGATCTGCTCCAGTTTGCTCCAGTCATACCCATCCCCAGCTCCAGGAGGTTTACATCATAGATAGATGGAGGGCGTGAAGTACCTCTGTGCTTAGACATTTATAATGGACACGATTCCCACTTACACTGTTACCCCACCTCTGTCCTCAAATACCGTTCGATAGAATGCATGCCTCTGGCAACAATGAAACCAAAGGTTTGCTTATTTTTTTTTACTACAGTTTTGTATGTTTTATAATGAGTTGGTGACTAATAAATGCATTGCTAGAAAGAATGCTATTGCTAACGTGACTGTTACTCTGATGCAAGCTTGTTTTAGAGTTTCAGCGTTCTGTATTTAGCACTGTGAATTCCAAGACCCTCGGATTACAGAGACATCACATTTGACTTGCATTTAAAACATGGCAGGGAATACTGTCCAGATTTGAAGCCGAAAGCGGCACGTTGGGACTAAAAGATAGAAAATAGTAAATTGCACATTGCATCTTACCATATGCGAGCATCTCCCGTGGGCTCTGCTCCACAGCAGTCTTAATTAACTTGTACTTAGCTCCTTTCTGGAGCTGTGGCTATTCCTGAGAAACCCAAAACAAAACAAAACCCTAGAAACAAAGCACATGTATACCAATATTACATCCATTTAAATGTAATTTAAAATAGAGGACTGCCACGTATATCTTATGTACTGTGCTGTGGGCTGATCCTGAAACATTGACACAGTACATAGCCCAAGTGACTTCTTTTTGAGCCTCTGAACATGTGGTGAATACCTAGAGCAACATTTTAGGTTGAACACACCAGATCCTCAGGTTGAGTGATCAAGATCCAGGAACCGGAAAGATAGTGGGAGAGAAGGGTCCACCTTCTCCTCTTCCCCATCCTTTCCCCTTGCAATGGTGCTGTGCCTTGCTGGCACCCTCTTTCCTTCCTTTATAGTACTCCTACCACGAGCAAACAGCCTATAGGGTCGACCATGTGAATAAAATCAATACACATGCTTCCCTTGTATGCATACATGGCTTTCCCTTCTCACAACAGCTTTCTCTTGCAGAGGTGTGGTCAAACTGTTGCAGTTGCCGAGCCTTTTATATCAGCAGGACGCTCCTCCTGCTGTTGAAAATGGGGGGTAGGATTGGGCCATTACTCTCTTATTCACTGCATTCCACTAGCTCTCATGGGCTGTCAATTTTATCCTCATGGCAATTCTCTGACAGCCCAATCCTATCCTCCCCCCCCCACTGGTACCACTGTGCCGAAAAGGCGCGTGCTTTATCCAGCGGGGAGGGGGGCAGAGCATGAGGCTTTGGAGGGAAAAGGGGATTTAAATCCCTTTTCTCTTTTTTTATATATTTATATTTTATTGATATATTAAAACATAAAAACAATACATATTTCATAAAGTTATAGCAAGCACGAAGCAATACATCCTACTAGCATACTATTCACTATTTTCTACATATAATATCCAACTAAGCCAAAATAACACCCACATTCTATTCATTAAATCCGCATATCATCACATCGTTCTTCTCTCTCTCTCTTAAAAAATCGATAAATGGTTTCCAGTTATTCACGAAAAGGTTAACTGACTTTTCCTTAATTAAAATTGTAAGTTTATCCATTTCAGCATAGTCCCAAACTTTCAGCCACCAATCTTCCAGCGAAGGTATCTCCGAATTCTTCCAATATTGTGCATATAAAATTCTTGCCGCAGCTATCATATATAAAACCCCCTAAAAATCCCTTTTCTCTTCCATATGCCTCCCCCACTGCAGTGAGTTTCCTTGGACCCATGCCAGCCCTGTAGCTGGTGCAAGTCCAAGGAGGGAAAGGGGGTGGGGAGGATTTGGCACGCGCCATTGCCGCCTGATCCATCCCCTCCCTCAGCCTCCCAATCTCTCATTCCTTCCCCCTCCCCGCTCAGTTTTGCCCCCTCCCCCGTTCTGCCCTCCCCCGCTGGCTTACTTGCTCTGGCGGGTGGCCAGTGGTCTAGTGACGCATGCGTGAAGGCTCCGGTCTTCCCGCCAGCGCTCTGGCAGCACACTACTTGGTACGCTGCTGGAGTACACTTTACAGCTGCTTTTCAGCAGCCAGTGCTGGCAGAGCGCTAGTTCTGCCTGCGCGAAAGCCCATAGGATTGGGCTGTGAGTTAGGTTAGGCAAGATATATTGAACAACAATTTCAACCCAGGTCTCCTCAGCCAAGTATGATTCCATTGCTCATGGCTTCCAGCATTTCCGAACTATTTAACACATTGTTGCATGTGTCACATCTATGTTACCTTTTTTCCTCAAAGCCTAGGAAATATTTATTGAACTTTCCTTTTTGATATATATATATTTTAAAATTTTGAAAACGTGAAGCTTAAAATCTGCAGTCTTCTCCATTTCCAAGTCTTTTTCATCCTACACCCCCCCCCTCGGATAGCTTTGAAAGTGTTGTCTGGAAGCAATTAGTGCATTTTATTTTGTAACAAATACATTATGATTGTGATGCAATATCTAGACCTTCTGTCTGCGGGAATCATCATTTTTAAATCATATCACTTTTTTTTAAGCGTCTTCACATCTGGAATATTTGTAATTGCATTTAACATCATATCAATTAGTATTTTCACTAGAGAAGACTTTAAGTACTAATTAGAAATGGAAAAGTGATCTACAGCCTCTAATGCAATATTAACGCCTTTGATGGGTAATGTTAACGGTATGGGAACTAATGCAGCTGTCCATATGCTTACATCAGTAAGAATGGGTATTTCTGTCACTTAATGTAATTTGGTGGATAAGAAGTGGCCCTTTTATTGCTCTTAATGAGCAGAGATCCCATCAAATTCAAAGGCACCAACATGCAGGGCATTCCTCCATCTCAAAGGATAAAAGACGTTAGATGTGATAATGGAGAGATGGGTGTTCAGTGCAATGGAGGGACTGGATCTGCCTTATTACAGTTCGGTGCAGTCTCTTCACAGAGGTTACAAGAGTTGTGTGAATTATGGGCTGGGATTTTCAAAGGCGCCTAAGGGAGCGAGGTGTTTAAATAGATCTACACGTCAAGGGAACCAGTATTCTTTGAAAATCCCTTCCTGATGAGGTAGGTCAAGTTGCAAGCATATAGGGGGAAACGGCATGTTTATTGACACCGCTCCGCTTAACTTTGAAATGGTAACGTTCCCAGAGAAAGTCCCAGTGCTCTGGCAATGTTCATAAAATCTTCGCTGGAAAGGAAGTGATGGTCAGTTCCCCTGCACGAAAGCAGAATTCCCCATAGTCCAAAGACTCTTATAAACTGAAGGTGTTCTGTAGGACTGTGGATGCCCACAGCCACTTCGCAATGTGACCCTGGTTGCCCCACATGGAACTTATCGGGTCTAGGATAGCCTGCCTATGTAAACCGCCTTGAATAAATCTGATGAGAAATCTAATGACGAGGAAGGCGGTATATAAATACAGAAAAATAAATAAATAAACTAGCACAACTCTGACGAGTGAAGCAAAGCCAGTCTTTCAAGCCTCCCTAGCCCTGATAGCCCTCCTCTGTAGTGAATTATATAACATATTTAATGCAGAGAATGCTCTAGAATCTTTCTGCCTTGGCAGTGAAGCTGTGAAGTGTTTTGTTATCATTCTCAGTTTGCAGAAAGCAAACTGAGGCTGGGAGATGTTGACAGACCTAGAAGGCTGGACAGGGGCTTGAGTGTCTGAAATTCGTATCTTCCACACAGAAGTTTAATTATAATGTTTCTCATGTTAGCATATGCAAGCTGTTCAGAATCTGGTAGCCCATCAGACTGTGAATACTGGGCAGAGCACCCCTAATTTTCCAGTTATGGACATGCTAGAGCCAAACCACATATGTTGCAAGACAGCGGTCGCCAACCTTTTTGGTGACAGGGACCAGTTTCCTTGTGGAATTTTTTTCCACGGACCAGGGGGGGCAGTGGCATACTGGGGGATGGGGGGTGCAGCGCAAAATGACATCCCCGGGAAGTCCCTCCCAGAGCAGTGCCAGAGGCGCGGAAAACTACCGGGAGGGCGGTGGGAGAACCTTGTGGGGGCTTACCCTGCCGTGCTCTGCTGCTCTGCATGTCTGCTGCTCGTGTTGCCTGCTCTCTGCCGCACTTTGTTGCAGAGAGTGCCACCGAAGCTGCCTCCGGCAGGCAGAGCAGCCAAGGCTTTTGCTCCCGGCGGGGCCGCCCGGTAAGCCCACCCCTTTCTTTGCCGCTGTGCACTTGTTCTGGCTTGCTGCCCCCAGTGCTTGCAAACAGCCCACTGTTAGGACAAACGTCTGGGCTTCTCCTGCTGGGTTGTGTGCACAAACCTTTTCTTTTGTGTGAGCACTGAGCAGCACCTGCCTCAGAAGAACATCCCTTTTTCAACAGGCTGTTCTCGCGGGAGGAGCAAGGCAAGGAAACAGCAGGAAAAGAGAAGAGCCACTAAAAATTTTATTTTTTATTTTATGTATGAGTTGTTTTTCTAAACTAAAATCTCAGTATTCAGGTTTAATTGCAGTGTTGGCACTTTGAAATAAATAAGTTGGTTTTGTGTTGCAGTTCGGGCACTCGGGCTCCAAAAGGTTCGCCATCACTGCCCGAAATAATGTTGTCCCCTGTGCCTCCATGTGCTTAGCCCAACATAGCCTCAGATGCCTCTGGGACATTAACATTCCTGCCTCTCTCTCTTTAACCCGTCTGATGTGCTACGATAAAATGATGATGATGGTACCAATAAATCCAATGCAGGGGTGAGCCATGCAGTCTCAACTACAGATGATCCAGTAGAATAGACCTAGTTTTAAGTATTTGGAAGACACTGTGATTTCCTTGCCAATAATATGAGTGGCCCATGGAAAAAAAGATCAAAGGCAAAAGGCAGCCTTCCAGTAGATACGGTAGGAAAAGACACTACTGTACATGACAGAGGCAGGGAATTGTTGAAGAAACCACAAGATTTTATTTCTTCAATTTTAAAAATGTATACATGGCTGAAATACCCATAAGCTGTACTTCTTTTCAAACCACAAGATGACTGAGAGATTAAACAGAGTGTGAGCAGCTGGGTCAGTGGATGAGGGTGTCAGGAAAAACACTGAAAAATAATGAAACTTTTCAGTGAATCACTTTAGTAGTTAGATTAAATATTTCTCTTTGCATCTGCCTTTCACTTTTTTTCTTTACCTGCTAGGGACATTGTGGAACGGTAAGGTGCCAACCTCGGCTTGTAAAAATTACATGAAACACATTTTTCTTTAAGTTGTGTTTGAACTTGTCTAACCATAAAGGTATTCTCTCAGCAAAGGCACCTTGGGGAAAACATCTGAAAAGAGCCGGAAAAAAAAACCCCTAAAGTTGAATGGTTGAACTAAAGATGATCCACACTCTCGAAAGGTTTCATTAGAGAGACTCCTGTCAAGTGTGCCCAGAAGCTGATTTCCAATTATTGGAGTGGAGATGTCTGTTTGTTTTTAACAACTATATCACATTAATTTCGAGAAGGGCCCTTTTTCACACATAAGCATGATACAACGTTTTAAGAATTAATGGTTGACGCCTCAGCTGTTCTTCTCTAGGAGTTCTCAAAGATTACAGAGAGCAGCTCCAAAATCACGTCTGCTGCTGCAAGTTCCTTCACTACCCCGGGTGTAGTTTAAGTGGTTCTGGAGATTTACATTTGTTTCAAGTAACTAGGCTTTCCCTTACTATCTCTTTGCAATCTTGAGCCATGTGCCCCCCCCCCCTTGTTAGTGCAACTGCTGTTAGGTTCGGCCACCTTTCCCTTATGGGAGAAAACAGATGCAAAATAAGAATTGAGCAGCTCTGCCTTCTCTCCATTGTCCATTACCACTTCACCATCTTTTCCACACAGCAGCTTCCTCTTCTTTTGGACATGGCCAAAAACAAACCCTTTGCAAGTCTTACCTCTGTGCTTTAGCCTTCCTGATGTCATCCCTGCAGGCGCAGACTAGACCTATGTACTGCTCCTTTGTTAACTGGCCTTTCTTCCACTTTTTGTACATGTTCTTCTTGCTTCTCAGCTTTTCAGAAAGCTCTTTGTGCAACCATACTGCTGTCTCTAGATGTCTCCCAACTTGCACAGCTACCCCCCCATGGCCATGTTTACTGATCGTCAGGGGAAAGAATGCTTTTGTTTGCAGCTGCCAGAGGTGTCGCTGGAGCGGTACTGTAAGTTCCTAATCGTTCCACTCCCCGTTTACTCCCCGATACAAGGTGGCCCCGCCCCCTCGCCGTTGGAGCCATTCCATGAGGCCGCTGCGGTGAAGGCAATGGGCAGAAGACTCCCTGCCCATTGCCTTCGCCGCACGGACTGGCTCCAACGGCGAGGCGGCGGGGCCACCTTGTACCGGGGAGTAAACAGGGAGTGGAACGATGAGGAACTTACAGTACCACCACCCCCTCCAGCGACGCCTCTGGCAGCTGCTTTCCTTAGAAGTCTCCCAGCTTTTTGTCTCATGGGAACTGTTTGCTCATGCCTTCAGTATCTCACTTTTCAAAATACCTCATCCCTCTGGACTGTTCTATAGAAGTGCTAGCTTAAGATAAGACTTAATTTTTCCTCTGAGCCCATTCAAATCAGCATTCCTGAAATCCTGAAAATCAGCATTCCTGAAATATACATCTGACTACCTTTAGCTTTGCTTTTTCTGGATACTGAGAAATCTCAGATGATGTCGTTGCTTAGGCACACAGTCCCTGCCATTTTCAATTCCTTGACCAATTCTTCCCTATTGGTAAGGATTAAGTCCAGGATTGCCCTTGATCCTTCCTCCTCCTTCTGGAAGATAAAGCTGTCAGCAAAGCAAGTCAAGAATTTGTTGGACTTCTCATGTTTAACTGAGTTAGACTTGCAGCAGATGTCAGGATAGTTGAAGTCCCCTGTTACCACTATGGCTTGTCTCTTGGAAAGCTTGGTAGAATGCTTTAGGAAAGCAACATCTGGGCCTTCTGCTTGGTCAAATGATGTATAGAAACCCTGTCAGAAAGATAAAGGAATGACCACCTGCTCTGGTCTTGACAGAGTGGGTGGACACGGGCTTCAAACCCCTGAGCATCAGCGTTCAAGTCTAGGGCACTCGCCTGTAGCCACTCAACATGTTTTTAGATAGCGCTTTACAAGAAGCTGTGGAGAAGGATGCGGATGAGGTGGTGTGTGCTGGCATGGGGTGCATACATGTGCTGGAGGGTACAGGGCAGTGTTGGTGTGTGTGCTGGCAGGAGTGCAGTGGAATTTGGGGAGGGAAGTGGCAGATTAGCTGCTGTTTTGGGTGGTGACTCAACTTTGGTCACCCCTGCCAACTTGTATGTTACAAACCTGGAAACTCATTTTCCAACGTCTGTGAAACATTTGCATCCTATTGAGTATGCATTTGGCATGCAAACCTTTATGGCCCAGAATACACAAGTGAATGGTATGGCCAATGTCTAACTAACTACCTTTTGAGATCCGTATGAATGACCTGGGAATCCTCCTCCTCAGCTAGACTCCAACCTGTAACCTTCAGGATATGTGCTGCTAAAGCACACATATAGGACTCCTTCAAACATCCATACTCTCCCAATTGAAGACTACAAACAATGATGCATAGGGGCATGGCTCTGAATAGTGAATGCAAGTTTCCAGATGTTACTTGTGACCTTGGCATACTGTGTGTAAGTATATATACACAGCCCAATCCTAACCAAATTTCCAGCACCGATGCAGCTGCAATGCAGCTCCGAGGTAAGGGAACAAACATTTCTTTACCTTGAGGAGGCCTCCGTGACTCCCCCCCCCCGCAGAATGTAGCACGCACACACCCCATTGGCACAGCTGCACCTGGGTTGGAAAGTTAGTTAGGATTGGACTGACAGCTTGCCTAATTTTTACTTTTCTTCAACCTAAATCACATGGTGGACCAGTTTTCACTCTTCCTGGCCTCTAGGGATATACAAATACCAGCATGGAACTTTCCAGAGAAAGCTGACAGACAAGGGAGACAGTTGTACATCCCCTCAGCAAAATTTGTGTTCTGAAGTGTATTATTTTTTGCATCCTGATCGGCTAACATATGTTTCCACAGCAATAATGACAGCTATGAATATTTAGAATAATCAATACGCTGAAATTCAAAGTACCTCTGCAACTTTTGTGAGTCATAAGAGTCATATTTGAGTCCCAATAAGGTCCCGTGAATTCCACCCAGACTCTGTAAACTACACAGTCATTTATATTTTGGGGTGAATGGAACATTGTTCAAGATATTGAAAACACACATTCGCACACGATTAGGACATTTCTATAGCAATGAATGCCAAAAAATATGAATGATTTGCAGAAACCAGGAGTGCGAATAGCAGGGGGTTATGTGTGGAGTTACGCATGAAAATATTTGTACTGCATAATCTATATTTAACCCTGAGGAGGTGCCATTAAAAAGCAAACCTAAATTAATGTTGCCTCAGGCAAGATTAACTTGTAATGCGTAGGCATGGCAGCTTGCTAATGGACTAGTTAACATGAAAACCACCTCATGTAGCAAGATAGAAAACAACTCCTGTCACTCTGTTGTTAGACAGAAGTCCTGGGAGTGCTAATTCTAATCCTGGAATAAGCACCTTTTAAGGGAAGAAGTAAAATGACCCCTTGACAAGCTTATTGGTGTTGGTATGACCCCTTAGCTTGGGTAAACATTGCTCCCATTGAGGGCTACTGCCTGCATGTATTGAAATTTTATCCTTGGGAAAGTAAAACTGCAATCCTATGCGCACTTGCACAAGTCCTATGCACAAGTCCCACTGACCTCGGTTAACCCTTAGTGCAAGCCTATGCACTGTAAATGCTAACCCCTGCTAACTGGGCAAGAGGCACTTTTTCAATTGGTGCTCCTCTTATATTTAGCAGGGGGAGAGTAACTGCTCCCCTTTCACCCCAGCACAGTTTCTTTTCTGGTGGCTGTTGCTGGTGTTCTTCTGCGCCGTTTTTAGATTGTGAACCCTTTTGGGACAGGGAGCCATTTAATCATTTAATTTTGTCTGTAAACCGCTTTGTGAACATTTTGTTGAAAAGCGGTATATAAATACTGTTAATAATAATAATAAATGAGGGTTGACACTTGGCAGCACAATTCCAAAAACTGAAATTCAGAGTGAATATCAGGCATCTTTCTAAGGAGAAAACACCTCAGAATTTTGAAGGGAAGCCAGACATTCCTAGATGACAGGTGGAATTTCTCAGGAGGGTTCTGCATGTTCCCTAAATACGTGACTGAAATTGTGACTTTCTCAGTGGCACAGAAATATCTCATGCTCTTCCAGAATCGAAAAGTTGCACCCTTCTTCTGGAATAGCGAAGCTGACTGAGGTCCCAGCAATGTATAGATGCCCCACCTTCCTAGTCATCATCCTGCTCGAGGTCAGAAAAGCAAGCGGGTCTGGTTTCTCTGAATGGACTGGGGGAAGAAGTAGTTTTAGGCTTCATTTTCATTTCATCATTTTCTTTTTTAGGATTCATTTTTGCCTCAGGTCCTCTTTCTCCAGTTTCAGATCAGCAATATGCCTTAATGAAAGCAGACGATACAGGTAAGCAGTGATGTAGACTTGAGTCTATTGACTCAGACTTGAGTCGGACTCAAGTTGCATTGATGACTTGACTCAGTGATTGTAAAAGACTCGAAAGACTCGCCTTGAGACTTGGAGCCTTTTACGACAAGTCAAATTTTATTCAGGTTTAAACCCTTTCCCCCATTAAATAGATAGGGACTCGCAACTCGCAACCAGACTTGGGACTTGGAGGCAAATACTTGGGACTTGACTGGAGACTTGGAGTCAGATACTTGATCCACATCCCTGCAGGTAAGAGAAAGACCAACATCTCCCACCCCCTTCAAGATCATCTATCACAGGGGCAAAGAAGGCAAGGAATTGAAGCTCCCTCCCAATGGAAAAAGGAAAGTGATGGCTGCCAGATGGATGCATTACATTAATAAGTATTCCCAACATGTGATACGATCTTTTTCTAGAGAATATCTTTTATATAGACCAGTTTACTGCGTAGGGTCTAACAAACTTGTTAAAGCCCTTGCCCCCATGACATGGTCCCAATTGGACTGCTACTATTTATGGTAAAGAATTGAGCATGGAAGCGCTAAGCAAGCACACACTTCTTGTAACGTGTAGTTTGACTCTTAGTAAACTGGCCGTAGCAGTTCATTTTTTTTAAAAAGTAAGAGGTCTAATAGAATGTTTAATCTATTTAATCTTACTATAGATCTGTTTGTACTCAGATCAGAATTGCTATCACTCGAACACATTTCCCCGTATTTGCTATAATCTAGACCAGGGGTTCTCAACCTTTGGATAACCGGGTACCCCCTATCATGGTCCAATTTTCTGAAGTACCCCCTGCTAATTAATTGCTAATTAATTGGATTAATAAATTAATTAATTAGCAAATTAATCGTTAAATAAAAAATTACTAAAACAATTTTAAATGTGAAAAAATGTCTTACTTAACTCTGTGTGTGTGTGTGTGTGTGTGTGTGTGTGTGTGTGTGACAGAGACAGAGACAGAGAGGGGATTGCATTTAAGTTCTAATTAACAAGTAATTAACTACTGATTGATGCTGATAAGGGGCAGGCTCTGGCGTACCCCCTGCCGTTGGTCCGAGTACCCCTGGGGGTACTCGTACCACAGGTTGAGAACCTCTGATCTAGACAGGCAGTTATGGGGGTGGGGTGGAAGAGAAACTCTACCCTGGCAATTTGGGTCCCCGTACATATATGTACATATATGTACATATATGTGCGGGTGGAGCAATGGGTTAAACCGCTGAACCATGAGCTGTCGATCGAAAGGTCAGCAGTTGGAATCCACGACGGGGTGAGCTCTTGTTGCTTGGCCAGCTCCTGCCAACCTAGCAGTTCCAAAGCATGTTAATGCGAGTAGATAAATAGGTACCGCTTGCGGGAAGGCTGCATGCTATGCGCTGCAGCAAGGAGAGTCATGCCGGCCACATGACCACGGAAGCGTCTTCGGACAACGCTGGCTCTTCGGCTTTGAAATGGGGATGAGCACCACACCCTAGAGTCGGACACGACTAGATTTAATTGTCAGGGGTCACCTTTACTTTTACTTACATATATATTTACATGTGTGTGCACGGGATCAAGATTTTTGCCCTCCCCACTGGGACATGTGCAGAGAGATTATAAGCATATTTACGGAGAAGTACAGTAACTCCCGACAAAGTTAATGGGTCTTACTCCTTAATCAGTGTGTCTGGAATTGCAGCCTTAACTTCTAGAGATATTTGGGAAAGTGGTTGGAACGTGAAAAAGTCTAGAGTACGCAAGTGAAAGCAAACATATTTTATAGAAAGCATCTCCAACATCTCCCCAAAAGCCAAAATAGGGACAAAATAGGAGTTCTGTTTTATCAAAGGTGCCAGAAATAGGGACAGTTGGAGCATATGTGATATCTACTAGCAGAGGGTTACACCCATTTAAAAAGGCAGATTCCTGATACTGCCTGACACAGCTTCATTAGTGACTCAGTGAAGAAAACGTTGTTTCCCTAGTGGGGGTGAAGAACTTAATTGGCTTCAATTACGGATTGGGAGAAATGTTATGAAGTGTTGTTCATGGCTTCCATTGTTTTTGCCTCCATTGTGGCCCACTGGAGTCAGGGAAAGTTTCTTTTTCCAACCAAAGCCTCCATTTAAAAAACTGTTACCGTACATGATATTAGTGGATCATCATGAAGATCAAGGCACCAACATTTGTCTGGTTGTAGTCATTTTACTACGATACTGGGTTCACTGCGGATTTCCCCTTATTGATCACTAAATGCTAAGGTTCTATATTTAAAATGTAATTAATACACACAATGCTTCTTTAGCTGAACGGAAACAGACGATGAATCATATTACCCTCTCTTCTAGTACTTTCTTGTATATTAACTGACTAAACATTAACAGATTAGTATTGTCTTGAATCATGAAGTCCAGAGTTTTCCTCACCCACTCCTTTTAAGGGAGCAGGGAGGTCACGACGGGGGTGGGGGAAGAGGTGTTGCATTAACAGGAATAAGCACAGCTGTGGTACACAGTATGTTTTTCCAAGAACATGCATTTGCACTGGTTGTGTGGGAATGCTGAGGGAATACTTTGTGTTAGCAAGAAGTCAAGAAGCTATGCTAGGTGCTCCAGGCTATGTTCTCTCTGTGAACAAGGATAACTCAAATTAACGCTAATGGGTGTTAAGCACAGGGGAGAGGGCAACATAACCCTTTGTGCATTTAAGAAAAGTCTCAAGCTTTCTGCAAGCATTTTCAGATCAGGTTCCTAAGAGATTTTACCTCACATATAGGATTTCCACAGATGTAAAACCGAACCCTACTGTGCATTGGTCCTTCCTGCATGGATCCCATCGTATGATAGCAATTCACTTTGAATGCTTGGTCCACCCTTATTTATCCATGGATAAAACATCAGCAAATAAAAAAATGAGACAAAGTGAATGTTGCTACGATAGGGGAACAAAATATGATACGGTGTACTTTTCACATTAAGGGATGGTTCCTGTGACATTTGGGTGTGAATATCTGGTTTGTTCCACTTCCCAATAGTGCAGTCCCACACCTCTCCAGGAATGTGCATATGAAGAGTCTTTATGGTATGGCCAATGATGTGGTTGCTTTCCACACAAACATTGCCCTCTTCCTCTCCCACAAGCGAACAATAACCATGTTAGTTCCATCTACAGTATGTGATATTTTCACATACATCCTGGGGCATTGTGGGACCATATCGTTGCAGCTCATTGCCCCCTATATTTGATCCATTCCATAACTTCCTAGTGAAAGTGTCAGCTCCTCTTTCTCTAGCTAGCGTGTAGCCAGTACTACATCAGACGAAATCAGGTAGGAGTCTTAAGGACCATGAGTGTTTAATGGGCCCACCAGACTATCCACATTCCCTGCTTTTCTCCTGAACCTTGAGAAATTAGAAGGTTTCTTAAGGATGATAGAAGTGGGAGATGAGCATGTCTCTCACATGAGAGGAATATCAGAGGTCTGTTGTGTGAGGGCCCTCAGAAACCTGGACCCACAACCACCCCAGTGGAAATAACTGTGAGTAGTAGTAGTAGTAGTAGTAGTAGTAGTAGTAGTAGTAGTAGTAGTAGTACACTGGTAGATAAATGACTATTGCTGTAAACCAAAATGTGGTTGGTCCACTGCATCTGCCTCTCAGTCAAATATTTTGGAAAGCAGAGTTACTGTATGTTGTCTTATTTAAAGATAAGTAATGGGTTGCATTCATATCTTTAGCTGATCGCAGCTCTGTTCTCAGAAGCTCCTTCCATGATGAAAAGAGCGTTTTGCTTGCGCAAGGGATCCTCTTGCTTGAGGAGGCTCCCTTGCATGAGTGGAGCACTCCTTCTGGCCAATGAGGATGCTTCTGACAATGGAGCAGGTCTGGATGATGACGAGACCCAATGATGGCTTCCTTTCTTCGGCGAAACTGCATTTCAGTGTGGGTTGGGTTGTAAAATGGACTTCAGCATTGTCCAACAAAGCACCCAAAGCAATGGCTCATTAATGCCCTAATATAATACTTGTGTCTGCAATACCAAGATGCCATTTTTCAATGTTACCTTAAAAAAATGGACACACACACACAAGGAGAATTTAAAAAGGATATCTGTCTCTCAAACATTCTTTTGAAATCAGTGGGGGTTAATTAAAAACTAAATACGGAATCTACAAACATCCAGAAATTATTTACACTGTTTTTAATTTCTTCTTTAATATTCATAACTGTTTTCTGTTAATTAAGAAGAGAGGGAGAACATGAAGAAAGGCTTGGAACAAAAGCAGCCTGCATACAGATAAGGGGCTTGGTTCTCAAAGATCTGGACTATTGCAGTCTGCCAATACTGAGTTGAACATTTATATGCAGCAAATGTGTGTTGTTGTTGCAAAATAGGCTAGTAGATGTATGCATGAATCTCCTGATGGCTGCTTGTCAATATTATCATCCGTTGTGCCATTTCTCTTGTTTGCCAGCGCATTGCATCTCCAATGGCTAACTTGCTAGGCTTTTGTGGCCAAGAGGCAAGAAGGTGGCATGGCTCTTGAACGCCTGTGGGAGGAAGGCAGTAGAACTGGCATCTCTTCCAGAAGGGGAAAAGCCTTTGATCATTTTTTGTTGACTGCTTTGCATATATGCACATATTAAATGGCCCATTACTTGACACTAAGGATGGTTTCAAAACACCAGAGCAGTTTAAAACTGTCTAGGTGGCAACCCTAGCTTCCAGCTAGCTTCCTTCTGTCCTCCACAGTGGTGGGATGTTTGTGTAATGCTTCCACCTGCCCCCCTCTCAGCATAGGAAAGTAGGTAAATTCATTGCCAAGCTATCCTGCTCATTGTACAACCAGAGAACTAGCTCCAGGTAAACTTATGGCCCAATCGTATTCACGGGATATGATGGAAGATCTCACTATCCACCATTGTATCTCACAGACTGCTGTTGCATCAGGTGCTCTGCAAAGCTGCTGCCAGCGCAAAGGCCAGAAGTCTGTGCATGGGTGACAGCAGCTCTCAGATCATCTGCTATTGCCAGTAGGTTGGCTGTGTGTGTGTGTGGGGGGGGGGGGCGAAATCAGGGCAGACCTGGGTGAGGATCAGGCCAGGCTGGGGGAAGTTCGGGGGTGGATCTTGTCAGTAGCCATGCACGCCAGATCTTATCCTGCCTTCCTGGCTTGGACCCACCCCCAGAGGCTCTTCAGACTTATGCCAATAAAAGAGCTGCCATAGGCCTGTGGGAGACCCATTGGGGACCAGGCAGCCTATGGAGAAGTAAGTAAATTTTTTCTTTACTTACGTCTCCTGGGCTGCCTGGTCCCCAGCTGGCCTATAGCATGCAGTGCATGCTGTGTTGGCCTCTCTGCATGCTGTGGGTCAGCCCTGGATAGGATTGTACTGTAGAAAAAGGATCCTTTTTCTTCATTAACAAGGTAGGAGGGAGGCCCCAGTTTTCATGGATTGAAACTTTCCCTCCTCTCTATCCCTCCAGCCACCTCTGCTCTTCAGGAACTGAGGGACTGCCCTAGGTGAAGCCGAGAAAAAGGAGGAAGGGACTTTCTTATATTGGAGACTCTGAAATTAGGTGCCTTTTTAATAGAGTCATTCAGTTAACAAGATTGGCCTGTATTCGGGTGTGATTGAATTTTGATTCCACCACTTGGAAAGCACTTACCCACATTGAGTATCCATGTCCCTGCTGTCTTATTTAAAAGAGTGTGTTTAAAAGGATGAGCTGTACGTATGAGAATGCCAGAGATCTGTGGCCCATGCACAGGGCCGGCTCAGTTATCAGGCCAACTGAAGTAGTCACTTGAGACAGCAGATGGGCAGAGGGCACCCATCTCTGCCGACCCACTCACCTTCACTGCTCCTACTCTTCCTGCTCCTTGGATTGGAAAAAGAAGAGGGGGACGGAAGGAAGTGTGGAGGATAGGAGGTGAGCTAGGGCACGGGAGACACTCTAGCCCTCTCCTATCTCTCCTTTACACTTCCTCTTCCATTTCACCCCCCTCTTCCTTTCTAATCCAGGGACTGGAAGGAGCAGAGGCTGGTACTTCACCAGGTAAGGGGGATGCAGCATTTGGCACACTGCTGCCTCAAGTGCCAGGAGGTCTTGGGCCGGCTATGCAGACATGCTGCTGGCGTAATAAGAATGAGTGTATGTGGGTCAGTGAATAATAATAATAATAATAATAATAATAACTCCAGTATTTATATACCGCCTTTCTTGTCATTGGATTTCTCCTTTGACTTTAATTCAAGGCGGTTTACAATAGGCAGGCAATCCAATTTTTACAATGCAATAAATGCAGGGGCGTGGAAAGACTGGAGAGAGCGGAGCAGCGGCTCCAGGCGGCACCGCGGCGGCGGGCGGCGCAGCTCCGCTCGCTCCAGTCTCACGGAGCGCGCGCCCGCCCGGGGATGCGGGCGGGCACAGGCGGTGGACACTCCGGGGCTTTCTCCGGCTCCGAGGCCGGGGGAGAAGGCCTCGGAGCCGGAGAAAGCCCTGGAGCGTCCACCACGACCAGCGGCTGGGGCTTTCTGAAGGTGGCTGACTGCGTCTCCCGCTATTTATACCTTTTCTGCACATGCGCAGAACGTTTCGTTCGTTCGAAACGTTCTGCGCATGTGCAGAAAGAAAAGTATAAATAGCGGGAGACACAGTCGGCCGCCTTCAGAAAGCCCCGGCCGCCGGTCGTAGTGGACGCTCTGGGGCTCTCTCAGGCTCCGAGGCCGGGGGAGAGGGCCTCGGAGCGCCCTGGTAAGCCGGGTCCCCCCCCCCGGAGCGGCGCGCTGCACCTTCGGGGCGGCCCCGCAGCGAGTGCTTGAAGCAGCACTCGCTGCTGGTATGCCTCTGAATAAATGTCTTAATCTTTCGCAGGACGCTTCTTTCCAGGTGTTTGCTTTCACGGTCTGGCCTCTCTCTGGCATTCCCCTCACATGTGGTAAGTAACTTTTTAAAAAGACAGCAGCTGTATGCAACACCTACATAAGTAATTGCTTTCCATGCAGAATTGTCACATTTAAATCAGGTCAAGAATATAGCCGAGCTCACCCTTCTGAGAGCAGCATTCACCCCATCCCATGGGTTTAGTGTAAGCAAAAGCCAGTTCACCAGATATGGCCTCCTTCCTTCCCCCAGTTTCAGGATGGGACGAACTTGCATTCACTAGGTCCGCGCCTATCATTTTATGTGTATGGGGCTTTGGCTACTAGGTTACTTTTTACTGGCAAGGCATTTTTAAGTGTGTTACCAGAAATGAATGAAAACAAAATGCTTTAGATGTATATGGTGATGAGTAACACAGATGGAAATAAAATGAATTCTGAATGTGATGTGGTAAATTGCATCGGAGACTGCTCTGATCTGTATTAATGCTTCTATTCTCATTCTCTCTCTCTCTCTCTCTCTCTCTCTCTCTCTCTCTCTCTCTCTCTCTCTCTCTCTCTCTCTCTCTGTGTGGTGTGTGTGTGTGTGTGTGTGTGTGTGTGTGTGTGTGTGTGTGTGTGTGTGTGTGTGTGTGTGTGTAAATAGATTCAGTAAATCTCAGGCTCTTGAACTTCTGAGGTGATGTCAGTTTTCCATTTGTCCAGCAGATGTCTCTTTAGAATTACTTGTGACAGTACTTGGAACTGCCAGACTCACAAACCCTCATACTGCCAGACTCACAAACCCACATACGTGCAGCTAAGGTCAAGACAAATGTGGAATGAAAGTCAAGGGATACATATTCTGAAGTATACACATATCTGATCACAGGTTAGTAGAGGGATTAATTTGCAAATGAATCGGATAATACAGTAATAATGTAATTTATATAGTACCTAAGCTAAGCAGTGTTCAAAAGGAGTACACGAGTAAAAGAATATGACCTTAGTCTCTAACCCTAGCATTGTTTAGCTCCAGCTGAAAACCAGCAGTTGCATCATTCTGCTGTTTGGGACAGGGAAGAGAACTAAATTAATCCCCCTAACAACACAATCCAGTCTACTTTAAGGTGTCGAAAATATGCTGGAAAGCACGTTTGTGGCACCAGTGGAGAGGCCTGTACAGGTGCTGTGGGACAGATGGATGCCGTGGTGGAGAGGTAGGTGCCTGGAGGGCAGGGGGAGGGTGAAACAGGGCGTTTCAGAGGGAGGAATTGGTCAGCCAGGCCCAGGAAGGGGGAGGGATCGGTGGCAGCCTCCTCCACTATATCCTATCCCCCTTCTCGGGCCTGTTGGACCTTACACGGGCCTCTCAAATGTGCACCAACAAAATAGCTGGCGCACATTTGAGTAGACCCATTGGGGCAGCTGGGGCTCTACTTGGGATAAAGGGATGAATGTCCCTTTATCTCAAGGAGGCCTCCAGTTCCGCTTGTGCAGGCCCCATCCAGCACAGGATGCGGCAGGCGCCTTATTTGTACTGCTGAGTCCTGCTAGACAAGATTGGGCTGTAACTGGGGAAATTGCTGACTTCCTGAGTAGATCTACAGCTGCTGGATTGGGTCAGGAGCTGTACATATACAGCATATACTGCCATCTTCATTGAACTCAGAACATGTGTGTAGAAGCCTGCCACTAACAGCCCAATGCTATCCATTTCCTCCAGGCCGATGCAGCTGCGCCAAAAAGGCTGTGCCAAAGAGGCTTGTGCTGCATCCTGCGGGGGGAGGGGGTGACCTGAGAGCTTACAGGAGGTAAGTATAAAACATATCTCCTTGGACGTATGTCACTACTTTTGGTGGCGTGTGTCCAAGGAGAGGAAAGGGGTGGGTAGCCTCAAAACAGAGGGGTTAGGATCTGGTGCACACCATTGCCGCAGATCCCCACCACCACCTCACTGCCCCCATTTCTCCACCCTCCCCACCTAGTTACGCCCCAGACCACCACCTCCCCGTCCACCCGTCTCCACCGCTGACTTACCATCAGCAGTGGCCACTCCTGACCCTGCCACCATGTGCAAGGTTTCCATGGACTCCCTGATGGTGAGACGGACACGCGCAGTCCCACGCACTTCCGTAAGGCCATTTGCGATGGTCATAGCACACCCCACTGCTGGAATTCTGGTGGTGGGGAGGGAGTATAGGATTGGGCTGTTAGTGTATATCCCCCCCCCCCGGAATTTAAGCACATTTCCCTAAATTCAGATCCAAGAACAATGATTCTGAATATGAAATTAGAAAATAAAAATTCTACGTAATCATTTCTGTCTTGCCAGCTTTGTATTTTGTTATTTCAAATACCTTCGTAATATAATGCATTTGCTCTGACTTACCATGCATTTTGCATAGATTCAAGCGCGTTCAATTTTACCTAAGGGGGAAAAAAAATCTTTCAACTTCTTGGCCAATTAAAATATTGCCCAAATCACTCCTTCCCAAGAAAACATTTGCATTTGGTCCAAGACCTTGAAAACCCAACAAGAGTAAGTTTTATTGCTAAGTGATAAATCCATAAAAAAGTTATTTACAGTGGCAGCGCTGACATAACCTTACCACTTGTAATGTGAAGCGATGCTATAATTATGATTGATGTCTGTGTGGAGACAATTGTAACTATTGAGAACTTGAGAATGCCTGGAAATGGAATTTCATTGATGGATCTTTAACCTACAAGAAACAAATGAGAAAGTGAACAAAAATCGTATTAATTGAAAAATGTGTAGTGTCTGCAGTTTAACCTGGGAAGAAACGAGGAAGAGCCCTCTAGTAATCAAGCTGAAATATAGATTAAAAGGAAGTGTTCCAAGCTTTAAATATGAATACAAAAACAGATTTTCTTTCTGAAGTCTGAGCAAAGCTTCCACTTTCTGATATCACTATAGATGCTTAGTCAAAGTTCTCTCTTATGCATATCCTACACATGGCAGCAGAATGAAGGGGAATTCAGAGGAGAGGAAATGGACTGCCCCACTTCAGACTGCAGGTAAGAGATGTTGTTTTTGAATGTTCCTCTGTACAAACACCCTGCAATCACAAAGCTAGCACATCAAGGTCCTCCCTAGTCTTCTCCCTGCTTTGCTAGTTTTTTTTTTTTAAATTACAAGAGTATTTTTTATGTAAAGGAAGATTCACAAATGCCATTCCTCACCTGTAGGCTGAGGTGGTACATTCTCTTGTATAAGTATATTGAGCCACATATGGATGTCGACTTTCAGACAAATGGGAGTGAGCCACTGACATGTAAGAACTGGCTCTGCCAAATTATCTGTCATTCTCACATAGGGAAGGAGGGGGTTAAAGGGGGTGTGAATAGGTTACATTAGAGCAAGGGTGGGGAACCTACTGTATTTGCGGTGGAGGGCCATTTCCCCATGGGGGAAATGTGTTGCGGTCTGGCCGTTAGGCAGTTCGCAATTTTGGCGCCCCTCCACCGCAAACGTGGGGGGTCCCCTATTGTGTGTGCGTGCGCGTGCGCTTGCCCCCCCATCGCTCTCCTTCCCCCCATCACTCTCCTTCCCCCCCATCGCTCTCCTTACCTTCAGGCTCCAGGAGGAGGAGGAGGCCGCCGCCGGACCCGCGCTCACCTCGGCGCGACTCCTTTTGAAATCGGCTGTTCTGGACATGCGCAGATTGCCGCTGATGCCAAGAGAGGGCAATCTCTTGGTGTCAGCGGCGATCTGTGCATGTCCAGAACAGCAGATTTCAGAAGGAGTCGCACCGAGGTGAGCGCGGGGCCTCCGGAGCATCCGGTCTAGTCTTTCGCAGGCCGGACCTGATCAAATCGGGTCCGGTCTCGCACGGTCCGGACCGTATTGCCCCGGGGGCCGGAAATGGCCCGCGGGCCTGAGGTTCCCCACTGCTGCATTAGAGCTTTATGAGTCTTGGCTCATGTAGAAGTGTGCCAGTGGGCAAAAACAATGCTGCTGTCAGCTCTTGATCAAGTCAAAACATGGTTTCTGTTCAAAATTGGTCATCTGCCACAATCTAGGGGATTGCATGCACATTGCTTCATCTTGGCCAGGGGTTCTCAACCGACGGTACATGTACCACAGACCTCTGGCTGGTGGTACATGGCTCCCTGGGCAACAAGACGCCTGCACAGCCCTCTGCAGAGTCTGCAGAGCTCGAGCTTGCGGGTTTCCAGGCTCGGGGAAGGCTGTCCCGCCCGTCCAAGCACCTTAGCTTACTTTTGCAAGTTACAAGCCATAAGCAACCTCCTGGCTTTAGAAGTAGGTTTTCTCTATGCCAGGTGCAAGGGAGTGACAACAGGATACAGGTTATCTTGTTGTCTGTGTGCTCTCGGAGGCATCTGGTGGGGCTACTGTGAGATACAGGAAGCTGGACTAGATGGGCTTTTGGCCTGATCCAGCAGGGCTCTTCTTATGTTCTCATGTTCTTATGCCAGTGGGAGGAGTCACAAGTATGTTTTGAATGGTCAAAGATGAAGCCTTTGGAAGTTGTGGCAGGTATGGGGTGCAGCTTGTTTTATTTGGTGGGTTGGGGATGTGTGAAGCCTGTTAGATTTTCACGCAGTAGGTGGATCAGGATGTTGGCAGGTGTCATGTCTGAATCATGAACAGGAATCCATGATGCATAATGGGCCATTGGTGAGGATGCAGCAAGTCAGGCTGGAGTTGCAGAACCTTGGATAGCTCTGAGTGAGCAACCTGCTCTGAGAAAAGCTAGAGGTGAACTGAAGCCCCAAATCCCTCCGGCCTCTGACTGTCTCTCACAGATTCAGTATCCATGCCTCAGTGGTGCAGACTGTGTTATAGAGCAGGGGTTCTCAACCCCTTGGCGGCGGTGTACCACCGTCACTGCCTGAATCTTCCAGCGTACCACTGGAAGTGACTGGTGATGCCGTGTTGCCAGTCACTTTTGGGTATTCTGTGCTCAGGCACGGATGTTTTCGATGCCGCAGAGCTTTGAAAACACTGGTAAGAGGCTCTGGATGAGCAAGGAGGGCCTTTTTATCATGCATGATTCACCTCCACTTGCTGGCCGAGTCTCTTGCTGGCGCTTTCTGAGCTCCGCGGCACCGAAAACCTCTGCGCCTGAGCTCCGATGGAGGTTCTTTTTTGGGGTGTGTGTGTGTTGGGGTTCCAACTGATGGCATACCCCCAGAGGTACCCCAAAGTACCATGCTGGTATGCGTGCCACCAGTTGAGAACCCCTGTTATAGAGGCAGCCCTCCAACCTGCAGTCTTGTGCTCCTTCTTCTCCTCTCCATCAAGTCCCTCCTGGTCTGTTGTCAACATTGGTGTGTAGCATCTTGGGGAGCTTGAGGTGAAGGCTGCCTGCTCTGCACGTTCCTGGCTAACAGGCCTGGACTCGGGTCTGGTGTGGGACTGGATCCTCTAGCGCTTGCCTTCTGATCCAGCTGCCCCCTTCATCAGGAGAGAACTCTGAGACTCTGCCCAGGTTGGGGTGATGTTAGTGGGGTCAATAGAAAAAATAACTACACTCCACTGGTTCAAAGTTCCTGTCAATAAACTCAAAGCAAAAATACCAGATGGGTAGGTAAAATACTGTACAGTTGGCAAGCTTAGGTAATGCCAGCAGCAAGCCAGGGTGCTGCGAGTTAATTTCAGTTTCATTCAGCACATATTCATTTTTGTACCATTCCTTTTTTGAAGTTCAATGTTGCCTTTTTTTTTAAAAGCCCTTGGTTCTTTCATTAGACCAGCTCCCTTCTTAGAACTCCAACCCTCCCTGTCCAATGTACTGGATGCCTCTTATATCTTGGCGAAAATCAAGAAACATATTAGTTACCCATGAGGTTACATTTCAAACTAGGTTCCTTGACCACAAGGTTGCATGGATTTTAATTAAAACCCAGTGTCAGCACATGTCTCCCTTCGCGCCTGGTTTTGGTCTATCCTGTTCCCATTACATTTTTCTTTTTTCCCTTCATGCTACGCTGTCCCTGCTGACAGATAATCTTGGCAAAAGAATCAATAAAGAAGTATTAATAATAATTAAACCATTAAATGGAGAAATCTTGCTCCCTCTCACATACAGTAACTTTTTCTCTCAGGCTGTGTGTAGGAGCATCATGGTTTCCACTCAGATGTCTTGAGCAGGTCACATTCCCTGCTTTTTTTTTCTTGTTCAACAAAGCTGGCCTGATGAAACAAAACGGAGAATTCAGTCACAGGAGAGCAGCTGTTTCCACCTGCATGAAAAGGAGACTTTATTTGCTTCCCTGGCCTTTTCTTTATCACTTGTTCATGGGTTATTTAGATCTAGCCAGGACTAGCACCCCTCCCCCTGGTTGTTTTTAGTGGCATGCTGTTTTTCATGGTGTGTGTGTTTTACAGCCCAATCCTATACCCCACTACCAGCGAAGATGCAGCCATGCCAAAAAAGTGCATGGGTGTGTGGGGGAGGGGGGATTTGGTCAGACAGCCTGCAGTAGGTAAGTAAAAACATTTTGCACTTACCTCCTGGTAGGCTGCCAATAGATCACCACCTCTTTTGGTGGCGTATGTCTGAGTAGAGAAAAGGGGTGGGGAGGTTTTAAAAACAGGGGGTAAGATCTGGTGTGCACCATTGCCACTGGATCCACCCCGTCCCAGCCCCTCCCTGCCCAGAAATGCCCGCGGTCCTTCCACTCCCTCCTCCTCACCCACGACCTGTCACTGCCTTACTGTTGCCAGGTGCGCCACGGAGGCCGCTGTTGCCTGGTCATGGCCATTCAGGTTTGTGGTGGTGGCCCAGCTGCGCAGAATGGCAGGTTGCATTTTGCTTTCTCAGCTTTTTGACAGAAGTCCCGGCATGTCACCCTCCTGCACGTCACCCTGGGAGAAGGTGACACACCGGCAGGCCGAGCCACGTCTTCTTCGGTGGCTTGGCCGCTTCTAAGTAGGCCTGCGGCAAGACTTCCAGCGGCATGCGCACAGCGCCGCTTGAAGCTTTACCCTCAGAAGGGCCAAACAATTGCGTTGTGCCAATGCGCCGCTTGAAGCCTTTCTGGGTCTACTTAGAAGTGGCTGTGCCACCGAAGAAGATGCGGCTCGGCCTGCCGGCGTGTCACCCTCTCCTGACTTGTGGGTAAGTACGCATCTCCCGGGGGGGTGTGACACAGCTGTGTGTGGGGTTGACGTGGCTGTGGGGGGGGGACACACCGAGCCGGCCAACCCCGTGCCCGGGGTGATGCGCTGGCTCGTGACGCTGCTGACTCTACCAACTGAGCCAGACCTCCTGCTGGTAGGAGCCTGGAAGTGCTGGAGTGCTCACACTGACATTTGTTCGGAAACCTTCCATGTGGTCTTCCCAGCCCAAAGTGACTCCTTTCAATTGTGAATAGGTGGGGAAGGGAAGAGGCCAGGCATGCTGATGCTGAATCATTCATGAATCTACCCCGCCAGATTTAGAGATCTTTTGGATAATTATCTAATCTTCTTCGAGGATTCTGTCTGTGAGTGCCCGTTGAGTGCTTTTTTTTCCCTTATAGCAAGACCTAGATGGAAATGGAAAGAAATTATCTGGAAAAAAAAATCACATAAATGGTTTTTGTCATCAAAATTTGCTGTTAACGTGAAGTTTTGATAGAAAACAATTTCTGTAACTCTAATGGTGGGAATTCCCCCCCTCTTTTAACTGCCTTTAACTCAAGAGCTGCATCTGTCATGCACTTTGCAAGTGGCTTTTGAAAGTTTCTCTCCTCCTCAATGTCTCTTCATATGACATAGGTTTAGTTGGATGTGTAGCCCCCACTCTTATTTAGAGAATGGCTGCAAAGTATGCAATGACTGCTCTCTCACAAATTCAATTCCCCAATGAACTACTACGCCATCATGTACACAGAGTCTAATGAGATGTAACTCATTCGGGCTCTTAGGGTTTCCCATATATTTGGTGGATCTCGGTGAGGCTGTTTTTACCTCTGAGGATGCCACAAATGTGTGTGGCGAAACGTAAAGCTTGTTAAAACATCTTGTTGAATTTAATAAATCTTTGCAACGACAGAGTTTGCCCGGCAACATGCTAATTTCTAACTCGGAAATTAGTGGTCACGTCATGACAACTTGCGAACGTATCTAATGAGATGGTTTCTTTAGGTGACTCACCAGTTCCTTCACTTCTACTGTACTTTCATGCCCATTTACAGTAACTTCCTCCCAAATCTACTCTGCCCCTGCAGCAGAAATATATATCTCCAGTTCCCGTTTTCCGCAAATTCACAACCTCAAATTCGCTTATCCATGAGGAGCATGTTGGCCACTTACCTCTCTGTAATTGTGGACTGTTCTCGGTTAACTGCAATTTGACAAGCTCCCCAGCACTTGCGAATGCCATTTTGGTCTCTACTGCATTCAGAGACCTTCAGAAAGCAGCAAAAACCTTCAAAATGGCATCGGCGAGTAGTGCACAGCCCTTTAAATGGCCGCGGGAAGCTTCAAAAGGGTGCAGATATCTTCTCTGCTGGCATTTGGAAGCTTCCAGTGTGTGTGTGTGTGTGTGTGTGTGTGTGTGTGTGTGTGTGTGTGTGTGTGTGTGTTAAGAACGGCTCCCTCTTTAGAGACCTTTCGGCAGGGCCTCAAGACATTATTCAGGTTGTCGTTCGATGGCTGACATGGTGGGCTGGCTTTTTAATAAATGTAATCATAAGGTGACCCACTGGGGTTTGTTTGTTTTAATTGTTTTAATTAACGGTTTTAATTATTTTTTTTATTGTATTGCATTTTATTATGTATTTTAACATATTTTAATTGTAAGCCGCCTTGATTGCCCTTATTGGGAGAAAGGCAGGGTAAAAATTATTTAAATAAATATATGGGGACAGAATATTTGGTATCTCATGGTATCTTGGAGCTGGCAACATGAATGTAGAAAGGCTAAAATCCCACGGGTCCAAGCAAGAGCCATAAGAAAAAAACTGATTGTCTAAGAAGAATTGTCATCCTATAGATCTCCAGTGAAATCTCCACACACTTTGACAGAAAGGCTAAAACATTTTCACTTGCTGCACTTGCTTTGTAATGTTAATGTAAAGCCCTTATTGACAAGAATGCTTATGTGCAATGCATGTGCTTCTCTTGATTTCTCCTTTTGCATGAAGGACCACCTGCTTCCATATGAACCTCCCCATCTTTTGAGATCTTCCTCAGAGGCCCTGCTTCATTTGCAATACTGTGGGAAGCTACCCAGAGCCTTTGCAGCAGTAGCATTAAGACTTTGGAACATCCTCCTGGGGGAAAGTTGCTCTGCTCCCTCTTTGTGGGATTTTCAATGCTGAGTTAAGGCGGTTTTATTTATGTCTTGTTTTTGATGTTGCTTATCGTAGCTGCCTTGTGGGGTTTAGGCTGGAAGGGCAGGACATAAACACTTTAAATAAATGACTTAACAACAATCAGAAATTCAAACAAACTGCGAAAGAGCCTGAAAGGCAACCCCGCATCACATTTGAAAATGCTCTAAAAGTGTGTTTTTCAAATTTCCTACATCCAGGGAATCATTCAATTTCCTACATTGATTTGATGTTGAGGAACATCGCCTTGCATCAACAAAACAGAATTCCTGCACAGCAGAGGGTTCTGGGAAACACTTGGGCAGCGAGATCCAGCCCAAACTTCCAGCGCCAGACCTGTGCCCGGCGTTGGTGGCCTGCATCCAGGGTAGAGCGAGTGGCACTGGCCTCGGCGCTGCTTACTCTCTGGGTGTTGAAAACGTGCCTTGTGGCACGTTTGTGACACCTAGTGCCAGCAGAATGATAGTTCCACGGGTTCTGTCTTTGACAGAATTGTGCTGTAAGTTCCCACAATTCCCTTATACAGTAAGTTCCCTTATACTGCCAGAACGAGCATTCTGGCAGCACAAGGCACTTTATGGCGGCGCAACAGCCAGGCCACCATTGCGCGCTTCCGGGCTGCTGCTGTAGCTGCTGCTGTAAATGGGCAGCTCCATGGCACAGTATTTACAGCAGCTGTTCCTGAAGCCTCCATCAGCAGTGGTAAGAGGGGGAATTTCAGGGGGAGGAAAGAGCGGATTTCGGCGGCACCAATGTGTACCAGAATCTTATCCCTTTTTCAAACCCTCATCGACACTGCCCCTTTACTGTCCTCAGCCTTATGCCAGCAAAATATCTGGTGTATGTCCGAGGAGTCCCATAGGTAATGGGGCAGTCTACTTGGGGGTGAGTAAAATTTTTTTTTACTTAGCTCCTGCTTACTGTCTGATCAACCCCCACCATTGGATGCAGTGCGCGCTCCGTCAGCATGGCTGCATTGGTGCCAATGGTTGTCCATAGGATTGGGTAGTAACTTTCTTTGGATTGGAGCCACAGGCAAGAAGAAAAGGGTAACTAGAAGGAGTTGCTTAGGAACAGAATCTCTAGGATCCATAGTCACTGAAATACATCCTGAAGTTAGCAGTCAATGGTACATCAGTGCACCAGACTGCAACAATCTCATGAAACTGATACAAATATAAAAAAAGCTTTTGTGAAACCAAGTGATGTGTGTCCATTTGGCTGTTTGAATTACTTTGTCCTGGACTACTGCAGAGGTTGACCTGTTCCGTTATCCAGGACTGTGAGTTGATAAAGAACTTCTTGGAGGATTATAGACCGTGTGTTTTATTGGGCCATGTTATCTTTTAAAAGCATGCTGCAGAATCCCCTAGGATGGATGGGGGACAATATTGAAACCAGTGAGATGAATCTGTTTTCAGGAAGGGACGGAGGTTGTTGTAGCTGCATCACATAGGCATTACGGTTGATCAGATAGAGTACATTACAGTTTGGATTTAAGGGAAGGGTTTGCCCTTAATTATCAATATGCACTGTAGGTATTAGTTAAAGGTACAGAGAAACAGTCAAGCCAACAGAGCAACCATGTACTCTGTGGAGATACTGGGGGGGGGGGGGACACCTGAAGTTGCTTGTCTGTGAAGGAAATAAAAGAGAAAATTGACAACGATCCAGTATTGTGTATCCTGGCTACTGAGTGGTTTTCAAATCTGCATTTTAAAGTAGGGACTTAGCTAAGGGAAAAAAATCTAATTGAAATGGCATAGTTAAAATAAAGAGTGGAATAAGCTTTGAAATAAGGTAGTTCCAGTAAACTGTTTCCTGGATCATCCAAATGTCTTGCTCCCTTGCTCGGGGTTAAGCTTTCCCTGCCCTGCTGGGTCTATTCAGATCTGCACCAGCCACTTTGCTGACACAAGTCTGAGTGGACCTGGGTAGGCAGATCAAGGCCAGGGAAGGGGATCGGCAGTGCTGCTGCCACTGATACTGCCCCCTTCCTGGCCTCAATCTGCCCCTCCCTGCCCTGGTCTCTGCGCCATTCTGCCCACCCCTCTGTTCTGCCCACCCCTGCCCCATCAGCTTCAGATTTACATTCCTGGGTCCAGTGGCAGTCCTCCCGCACTGCCTCCGTTTGTGACAGTGCTCCTAAAATGGCCACTGGCGGCACCCATTTTCTGACAGCGGAACTATGTTCCGCTGTCGTAAATCCTTCCATGCGCTAGCCCAAGCCTGAATAGGATTGGGCCATGAGTCAGGCAGACATCTGTTGGGAGGGTGGTCCAAACTTCAGGCACCCCAGACCTCTTCTGTTCCCACCCACCATACTTCAGCTGGCAGGTGAACAGGTAGCAGGACTTCAGTTGTTGCATGGAGCTCACCAGGCAAGGTGATATGGAAAGATAATTGAGGAAGCATTCAAAGTTGCCGCTGGTCCAGATCAGTCCTAGGAGGACTGTAGCTCATGGAAATTTGGGTTTATGTCAACAAAGCCAAGAATGGAACATGTGGAATAAGCCCCTAAAAAGGTTGTTTCTTGAGTGTTATATTCAGGGGAGCCTTATGAGTTTTTCCCCTGGAGCACAGCTCTCCGGATGGGAGTTCGCAATGCACCATCTTCTGTTGAGCTTCCTTGATTGTATCTCTTGTCAATTTTTTTTTCTGGAAGTCAGTTTCTTGTTTCATCATGTTTACAAAAAGCAAAAGTGAGATTTAGCTCCAAATATTCTGTTACTGCCTGAGCCGAAAGGAGATGCTAAGATGGTTTTGCTGTGTGAGTTAAACTCTCCGGGACTTATTACAAAGAAATTCCATTAGCAATATTTAAATGCCAGCTTTGAAAGGCACTCAGTAATATGTGTGTTGGCGCTGATCAAGAATAGTACCTTCTAAAGATGAAAAAGTAATGTGACTGCTAGTTTAACACAGAAGTGTCAAGCTGTGGGCAGTCTCCTGTCATTTTAAGAATCTGGGCTATTCCTAAAGGGAGTGAGGTTGATGAGAGAAAGGAAAGAGGGTACTAGAAAAAAATGTAGAGGTACATTTCTACACTGAGAAATTATTTGTTCTGGCACATGTCCTACCAGCTAACTTACGGGGATAATAGATCACAGAAAAATGGAACCACCTGGAATCCTCTCAAGGAGAGTGCGAGAGGCAGGAGAGAGTGATCACATTTATTCTAAAAGGCAAATTGGCCTGCACATACATGGACATCGTTCCAAAAAGGAGCTGGATATAAAGGAAGTCTTTTTGGAAACTTGGTTATCTTCAAGTGTAAATCCTTCCTATCTACTCTTAACTAGACAGTGTACCATGAAAAAGAAGCCATCTTTACCCTAGTGAGAGAAGACGGCATAGTTAGTAGCCAGACCATGTTGAGCATGGCAGATACAGCCTTGGTTCCTGTTACTGTCAAGCTCAGTTATAAGACTTAGATGCAGGCATACATAAAACACATTTCATTTCAAGCACTCATTTGAGCAAGGTGAAACAAACGTTTGGCTTGGAGATGCTCACTGCAAGAAATCCAGATGGTTCTAGTTTTCCGGCAAAGATCCTCTTTGTATTTATGAACTCGCATGAAAGTTACGCATTATCCTGTGACAAAACAAAAGCCAACAAACAAATCTTTGGGGTCTCTAGAATGACTGTGCTTGGAAACGCCACGGGCCAGCCAAGACCTTCTGGTACTTGAGGTGGTGAGGAAAATGCCCTCTGCCCCCTTACCTGGCAGTATACCAGCCACCACCACTCTTCTTTATGGATTTGAAAGGGAGAGCAGAACGAAGCAGAACAGAAGTCCTGAGGAGAGTAGAGTGGTGGCCTAGAGCATCAGAGAGCAGGAGGAGGGCCGGTAGAGGTGGACGCCCCTCCCCCCAATCCACTGCTCGAGGTCACTGCCCCAAACGGCCTCATGGATAGGCCAGCATGTTTTGTTACTGAGGCCTCATTAAAAAAAGTCTAAAGAATACAAATGACAGAAATGGCTGTTTCTCACTTCATAAACAGCTCTGTTTGCACTAACTGTCCTTTGGGCTGTCATGTTCTCACATACACGACCACATGAAGAAATCTGACAGTTAGAACCAGTATTTTAGCCCTGTTCAGACATTCAAAAACTCAGGTACGGTGTTTATGGCCATGCGCCTCCCTCGCAGTGACATGCACGAAAACCCTGCCCCCACCCACCACACTTACAGCATTTGTCTGAAGAGACAAATGCTATACTCAGGCAGAGATCCTCCCCATGATAGGAATGCTGGGCACCCATTTAAATCTATCCGTGTCCATCTCCTTTCATATTATAGTTCTGAATTTTGTACTGAATGCTGTGACTCCTTCCTTTTGGTTTCTTGTTCTACACTCCTCAATTAGCTCCCCATCTCTGG
This sequence comes from Plestiodon gilberti rubricaudatus, assembly GCA_026170595.1. Classification (NCBI taxonomy): domain Eukaryota; kingdom Metazoa; phylum Chordata; class Lepidosauria; order Squamata; family Scincidae; genus Plestiodon; species Plestiodon gilberti. Next base: position 229,892,677 of record JANXHW010000001.1, on the reverse strand, counting down.
TCACTCTTTTAAATGCCAATGTCTCCCTTTCTTCTCTAGGACCAACACTTTATAACCTTCTTCTATTCCCAGTTTATATAATGTTCTCTGCACTGTACTGTTCTTTCCAAACCTCGCAATGACTCTCCACTTAAGAGTATTTCTCCCAGTGATGTGATGCTTTTTGCAGTAAGCCTAATATTTTGTTCTTTGTCAAGATCCGCCATTGCTAACTCGCTTTGCTTCAGCTGTCGCTAATTGTTGTGTTTTGCTTTAGTGCTGTGTCCTTCTGTTGCCCTTCCCTGGCACTTTGATCAGAAGCACTATATAAATAACTAAAATGTGCAATAAAACCATTTGGAAGTTTGCTGGGAAGGCCAAAAGCAGCATCCTAATACCATCATAACAGAAAAAATGTTCTCCAAAAGGACTACCAGAGGACCTTCATGAGCTCAACCTCAGTTATTCAGAACTCCTAGTTATTAAAATTCATTGTCTCCAAGAGGCTCAATGCAAATAGTAGTCCACTGTATCCAAATTTCTGGAATGATTGGATGATTCCCAGTCAACTCTCATAAATGAGGCTGATATGAGTTTCTCATTATCTTAACCATTCTCATGCATGTCTCCCCAATGATCCGTTCGTATATTCCTTCCAAATATTCAAACTGTATACTGGATGCAGGAGAATAATGCATGAACTGGTAAAACCAGGTACAAACAATTAAGCAGACACTATTTCAAAATATATTGAAGTGCCTGGAGCAGAGAGGAGGCACCATGAAACAAAGAGAGTGTACAAGACAGAATACATTTAACTAAACAAACTCTGGTGGATCCAGAAAGCAAACTATGAAACCAGAGAATTTTGGAGTTGGCATGGGAGAGTTACAAGACAATTTATCCCACCTCCTAGCCTTCAAATATCATGCTCTAGATTTTAAATAAGAATACACCCATTGACCCTCCCTAAGACAATTTTTTTTAACTTGATTGAATTTTGCGTGTTTTGGCATCTCCACCTGACCATGAAGCTCTCTGGAGTCATGGCTCGGCATACTGGCAAGTGAAGGTGGAGGTGGACATCTTTATAGGACTGGGGCTAAACAAGGAATGATACAGCTGATCCGTACTCACTCTGTAAAAAGGGGGAATAAAGCACAAGTAGTGAACTAAATAATCAAAGGTAATCTGGTGACTCTGCATTGATGCCATTCCCTGACCCCTATTATTATTTTATTATTATTAACAGTATTTATATACCGCTTTTCAACAAAAAGTTCACAAAGCGGTTTACAGACAAAATCAAATGATTAAATGGCCTACAATGTGGATCTCTCCCCATGGGAAGAGGTGGAGCAGGGTGGGGATGTGACACATTTCATTGAAAATATATACATATGCCCTATAATACTGAATCAGGCAGTGATTTATTCTGGCTGCTGGTGGCTCTCCCAGGCCTTAGGCATAGGCCTTTCCCAGCCCTGGTGTCTCAGATCCTTCTAATGGAAGAAGCCAGAGGATTGAACCTGGGGCCTTCTGTATGCATAGCACGTATTCTGCCACTGAGTTACGGCCCTTCCCCAAAGTTGGAAATATCCAATGCTGGCACTGTTAAGAGCAGTAAAAACAACATATACGTTGACTTACTATTTTTTTTTTTTGCACTGTTAAGAGCAGTATGCCCAGAAAACAGCTCACCACTCTATTCTACCCCTTTTCAGAGGTTTTAAGGGGAAGTGGTCATATAGCCAGTTACCGTATATAGCCAGTTGACCATTCACTTGGACTCAGTGCTCACCATTCCACACCAGCAACATGCACCTCACTGTGCTAAAATCGATGTGTGGATATTGATTATAGTTCTCTATTATTTAGACTGTACCATCCATGTGCATCATACTTTAAAGCATAAACGAAAAAGGCAGATACCTGCTCCAGAGAGCAGAGGAACAGGGGAAAGACGGAGCAGCGACAGTGCCAATGGGACAAGCCTCAAAACCTCCGCGCCCGTTGGCACACAAGAGGAGACGCGGCTCTTCCGGCTCCTGGCTGAATGCCAGGAGACTCCAGCTGATCGGCGGTGATCAAACGCCGCCTTCAGCAACGGCCTCAAAGCCTCCGGGCCAATGGGCTCGCAAGGCTCAGTGACTTCGTCCTTCTCGCTCGGCGACCCGAGTGAGAAGGCTACACAACTACGCGGCTGGAGCGAAGACATCGGAGATCCCTCGGCGCTCTCTTCGTAAGCAACACGCACCAAGGGATCCCCGATTTCTTCGGGGGCCACCGGAAATCCTTCGAAGGGCTGCAAGCGGCCCTGGGGCCGCATGTTGTGCACCCCTGCCATAGAGGATGGCAAAGGAGAACAGGCAGTGTGGTTCAACAGAATGTTGGAGGGCCAAAGCCAGAAGAACTGGAGGTGCAGAGGTCACAGGCAGGGATGTACTGGGTGATTCAGGCAGAAAGGCAGATCAAAGAAGCCCTTAGCTGGGCCATTATAAGTGAAATTGCTCAGTAAACAAAGCCTTGCTTCCAATCTGCCTGCAATTGGTGTGGAGGACAACTGAAGCTTATAAAACTTGTCTCAAAAAACACAAGAGATTTTTCAGAGCACCAGAATGACTTCTTCTTGCTGAGAAGTGAGTCTGGATGTTCAGAAAAGGGCAAACTCATTTACAACGTTAGTTATGATAAGTGGCTCCAGTCAAGCAGCTCAGGTTGGGAGGCTCCCAGCTGTTTGTGTGTGTTCCTCCAGGCGAGGGGGGCGTAATAAGAGTTTCAAGAATTATTTAGAGGTTTTAACGCCCTTGTTCTGTTTTCAGAGATTGAAGCAAAGCAATTTCTGCAAACAGATTTGTTAGACTGAGTTAGCGTAAGTGAATAGTCTAGTGATTTATTCAGCAGCGCAGTAAGAACAAAGTTCTCCAGCCATAAAAGTCTGCAGCTTGATTGTAATGTTTCTTGATGACCTCTTGGACACTGGCACACCCCTTAATTCGAAGACTTATTCAACTGGTACATTCGAGAAATCTGGATGATGTCCTGCCCACTGTGAGCAGCTTGGTGGAGACTTGCCACCAAGAGTTATCAAGTGATGGGAGGGCCCTGTCAGTGGCGTCCCTAGCCCTAAACCTATAGGGGGCCTATCCTGGAATTGGCGCCCCCTCCTAGCTCCCTGGTGCCGCCAAAGGCGATTTGGGGTGGGGGGGTGCCAATTCCACTATTTATTTATTTCCCACCCGGGCGCAGAAATTCCCCCCCCCCGGGAACCCGCCGCTTTTACTTACCTTGACTCCGGCAGACCACGCCTCTGCTCTTGCCCGAGTCTGAGTCGGCCGACTCGGAAGAGGAAGTCAGTGCCTCCCTAGGAGGTGCTTCAGTCTCGCTGGTGAGTCACCCCCCCAGTCGCCCCCTTTGGCGCCCCCCAGAAGCTGGTGCCGGGGGCCCTGGTCACCAGGGCCCCCTATATAACAATGCTGCTGCTGCTGCTCACTTCCCTTCCTGTTCTCCACTTCTCCAATTTACGGGGTCAGCCGCTGAATGGAAATGGGGGAATTGATGGATTTATCCACTGCCACCATCCCAGACTATGGAGACCAGGCAGAGGAGGGACATCTGGGAAAAACTACCCCTCCTACGAGAACATGGAACCCAGAGGTTCAGTAGCACCCATGAGCGATCAGATGTGACAACCCACCGAATTGCCTGTGAACATGAACTAAGCAGGCGCAGGGGGTCAAAATGTAAGCATTTTAGTAAAGATCCAAAAGAAAAAGAAATCAGATAGAGTGGGAAAGGCGTAGAGCAAAGTACAAAAGCAGGCTGGTGAAAAGTGCCTGCGTTTGCCTGGATGAAAAGAAAGCTTGACCAAATTGGATGTGTTTAGATTGTAACTACGGTAGTAATGCTCAGCAAGAGGAAAGAGCAAAGCATACTAAACCCCAATGCATCATCACCATGCTGGTGAAGTCTGCAGGTTGGCTTGGAGTGAAAAGAGCAAATAAAATAAAATTAGCTCCCTAAACATGTTTAGCTAGAATACAGTCTTGTATTCAACAGTGTTGTCTCAAGAATGCTGGGTTGTTGTTTTTTACACTTACTGGGGAGTAAATGGGTGTTTTTCTATGAACCGGGGATGATGCGCCGGGCTGGGGTGTGTACCGGGGGTGTGTGATGTGCCAGGACTCCCGGTGCGTCACCCCTCTGGGCGCCTCCTGGTGCGTCACCCCGTGCATCCTGCCCCCCACCATGCAGCAATGACGCCACTGGTGTAATGCCACAGACTGACAGCACCTGTGCATTGTATGGTAGTGACGTTATGTTGGCACAGCAGTAGTTGCACCCAGTCCTGCAGAGTGTGTTGTCATTGAAGTAGATCATTGAATCAGGTGGTTAGTAGAGCATACAGGTTTTTTATGATGCAGGATCGTGAAGCAACTTCTCCGAGAGCCAAGCATTGTCTCATTAGCTTGGTGCAAGAATGTATAGGTCTTTAATTAGAGGCACTCTTGTAAGGGCAGTAGTTGGCTGCTCCCAGCGTGTTTGCTGTGGTGGAAAATTGTCCTTGTACGTTTTAGATCTGCACATTTTTTATGATTGCATTTTATCTTTTTTAAAGAGGGAATGAGTATGTTTATTAAGGCGGTTGTATTTGCTCTTAATGCAGTGTATTAAGCCTCTATTTATTACAAAGGAATCTGTCAACTTTATATGCACGTACACCACTAAAGCAGAGCTATTGATTATAAATGTTTTGGAGGTACTTTGCTTTCATTAAAGGCAGAGACGATTTGGTGGGGTGTGTTTTAGTTTTTAACGAACTGGGTATTTTGTATGGAATGCTTCTGTGTCTCTGGTTGGAATTGCACTTTTTTTTAAAAAAGGAAGTCTATTTTATCATAAATGGGACCTATATCTCTCTTAAATGCTCTCTTTCCAATGGACCAGCCTGCTTTTTCAGTTCCTGTGTTCAATGTGCTTTATGACAAAGAACAATTAACCTGTTCTTTGCATTCTCTTTCATTAACTTAGTGAGTTAAGCTTGGAAGTGCATACAGTCACACAAACGTGCTCGCACATTCCAATTGGAAATATGTTCACATGAGAAAGTAGTGGTTTGGGAGTCGGACTTAGACCTGGAAGATCCAGGTTCTAATCCCCGCTCAGCCACGAAGCTTCCTGGGTGACCTTGGGTCAGTCACTATCTTTCAGCCCCACCTACCTCACAGGGTTGTTCTGAGGACAAAAAGGAGGGGAGGAAATATGTACACCACTCTGAGCTCCTTGGAGGAAGGGTGGTATAAAAATGTGGAAAATAAATAAATAAATAAATAAATAAATAAATAAATATAGCCTAACTGGCAAAAGGAACTAGCTTCTAAGAATGTCTAAGGATCAGTTCACACATACAATTATGTTGCTTGATCAGTGGCATCGTCAGCGGTGGGGGCCTTGGAGCGGTGGGCCCCCGGGTGGCGGGATCGGGCCCCAGGCAGCAGGTGGATGGGGGAGTGCAACGGCGGCCAGCGGCGGGGCGGATCGTCCCGTTCGCCAGGGCGAGCGAGGAGCGCCGACAGCATGTTTCGCCCGCCCGGTTTGCACCTCTGAGTGCTCGATAACAGCTGCTCCCGTTACGTCACTTCTGGCGCGGGTGGGGTCATAGGAATGCCACTGTGCTTGATTGCTCAACCCTTGATGACTCACAGCGAAATGTATGAAAGAACTCCACCGAAAATGATTGTCTTTGGTGTTTAATTGACTCATTCACACATATAAATCACCAGCTGAAGTTCTAGGATTCTAGGAATTAGGAGGCACCTGAGAAGAGAAGAAAGCAAATAGAACAATATCTAGCGTTTTTATAGTCCTTAGAGTATTCAAAACACTTTACATATGGTATCTTGTAATCTTACAATCCTGCAGGACAGGTGAGTATTATTCCCCCCCCCCCCAAAAAAAAACACCCGTGCCACTGAGGGTCGAACTACACATTATGGTAGGCCTGCCATTAAGAGATGAATTGAAAACTGGCAGCTACAGCGTTTTTGGTACAGTGAGGCTGTGCCTGAGTGTTGATGAGCAGGCTGCTGGCCATGTTTACAGCAGCACTGTCACCACAGTGACTTGTGTGCAGGAAGGTGGGCAGATGGAGCAATGTTGTATGTTGAGAAGGCCCCAGTGTGGCAAGTCAGGCGTGGAGGGAGCCAAGAGCAGCGCCTAAGGCAGAAGCCAAACAGTGTGGCAAGAGAGCAGGAAGGCGAGCCCAGCCTTGCTCTGTGCATACAGGCAACTGGTAACGTTGCCAGCTGGTCTCTGGTCTGGAAGGAGAGGGAAAGGCTGAGTAGCAGTGGCGAGCAGAGTCATGTGGCGCCATCACTGCCAGCAGCAGCAGCAGCATGCTTGCCTGTCGGGTCTGCATGATTGGTGACCAGGCCAGTCAGTCTGTACCAGCGGCAGGTTGGTGTGCCTGTCCTTTTGTCCCTCCCTCACCAAGGAAAGCTGCACCCCTGCCCATGGACCATTCCCTCCTGTTGGCTGCCCCCACTCTGCCCTGAATCCTGCTCTTCTTTTGGTTCCGTATGTTGCAATTGGTCTCTAGAAAGAGAGGGAAAGTTGCAGTGACTACTAAAAGTGTTTAATCGTTTGATTTCTGTATGTTGTTATTTGAAGTTGATTATACATTTTAAATTTACGGCCCAATCCTAATAGAGTGGGCTACAGCTGGAACTCGCTTTATGGCCATCGTAAGCGGCCAGCCGGCAGCACACAGAGCCAGAGTGGTGGGAGACAGAACATCCGCTGAACCAGGTAGGTTGGCAGGGGAGGCGGAACGGGGTGGAGGGGAGGGGGGAATAGGGGGGAATGGAGGGAGGGTGGGGGCGTGATGGAGGCAGGAGGGGTTGGCACCTGACACAGGCGTCATCCAGGCCTTTATTCACCCTCCTCCCTGCCAGTTCTCCACCACATTCCTCCCCCTCCCCACCCCATTCTGCCCACCCTCTGCCTCCCCCCTCTCCCACCCACCACACTGACTTACTAGTGCCAGGGCTCCATCCCTACCACTGGCACATGGACCTGGCCCTCACTGCTGCTGGTGGCGGCCAGGCTGCACTGAGTGGCTTGTTGCGATTTGTGACAGCTGTAAAGTACCTTATGCTGCCGGATCACTAGTTCCGGCAGCGTAAGGCCCTATTAAGATTGGGCCATAAATTAAATTAAAGAACTCTTCTTTCCCACAGCTAGGCAAAACTCAGTGCCTCCTCTTGTCACTTGGTTGAAGATAGCATCTCACCATGCTTTGTGCCCCAGTTTTTGGTTTTGAAAATCTAGTCACTCTGCCTATGTACTTGGGAGTAAGTCCTGCTGAACTCATCGAGACTGCAATCTTATACTCACTTTCCTGGGAGTAAGCCCCACTGAACACAGTTGGACTTACTTCTGAGTAGACATGCATGTGCTGTGAGACCCTTCTGCGCAACCATGGGAAGGAGTCGACTCTAAGAAGCAAGCCTGCAAAAAGGACTTTTGTTACACAGCAGGGCTTTGTTTTAGTTATGTTTCAAAGTGCTAAGCATTGAAAAACATTTAAATTTATATCCATTTAAATGAATTAATATAAGCCAATGCGTGATAGCCAAGTTTCCAATCCTTGGGAAGAAGTGGTGCCCCTAAGCATGCCCCAATGCATGATGAACAGGAAGTTTGCATTCACACTTCTGCCTTTGGGGCTTTCTCACATCTGCAAAGTAACAAGAGAGTGTTAGAGCTACTGATTAATTAAAATCCATCTTCTTCGCATATTCCCCCCTCCTTAACCTGTTTCCTGTTAAGTCTGAGAGGTGCCATCTGACGACAGCATTTCCATGTTCATGTTGGCAGACTTGGGAATGCTGCGCAGCTCTGTAAACACATATTTTGGCCTCTAGCACCCCTCAGAGTGAAAGATATATTTTATTGGGGGGGGTTCCTTTGAGCTGGAACAAATCAAAGATGGAAGTCTCTCCTCCAGTCTCCAGCTGACTAGAACAAACTCCATCTTGGTAACTTGGGTAGTTCATTCTTCATGCCTCCCCCACAGGATGAGCTTTGCATTCTGCAGATGGCTTTGTGTCATTTCTCCCAGCATTCCTAAAAAGCATATGTCTTATATTAAGCTTATAGAGCAGGGGTGGCCAAACTGCGGCTCCTGAGCCACTCGTTGACGTATAATGTGCAGCTCTCGGAAATACGTTGGCTGAGCTCCTTCCTTTTTGCATCACAATATGAAAGGTAAATAAGAAACTTTCAAGCTTTATCATTATTTACAAGGTATAAACTGAGAGTCCACTGGATTAAAAAATAAGATTAATGTTCATGGTGAGTAAATATATTTAAGAATTTAAATGCTTCTTAAATATTGTGGCTCTCAAACATCTGAAATTTATCATATGTGGTTCTTCCATTAAGCAAGTTTGGCCACCCCTGTTATAGAGCCTTCGTGGACACAGATTTCTGCTCATAATAAACTCTTAAAGACTGGGTGGCTCTATAATAATTAAAACCAAGAGCAGGCTTTTCCAATGTGATTATAGCAGGCATTCCTCGGGGCTGCTCCTCACATTAAATGTTTACCATGTTTATTATACTAATGTTGCAATATATGAAGACCACAAAGGTGTTAAGACATGTGCATGTTCCAGGGAAGTTGTGGTTGCCTGAGGTCCCCCACCAGTTGCTAATCGTCTCTAAAACACACACACACATGCACGCTCGTGTACTGGAATGTGCAAAGTAACCTGAGGTCTACATCATTTATTTGTTTATACCCCATACTTTCTCTGAGGAGCTCAGGTGGCATACATGGTTTTTCATCTCCTTTTCCACTGTGAGGATACAAAGGGCCTCTTTAGTGAATGGAGCAACAACCCTGTGAGTCAGGTTAGGCTAAGAGTCAGTGAATGGACAAGGTCACCCAGTGAGTATCAGACACACTAACCACTTTAAGCATTAAAAAAAGGCGATCAGAAATGACTTCTGGTTCATGTCGCACAACCAGAAGTTGCTTGGGATCGTGTTTTTTTCCTGCTTGAAGCATTTTTGAGTACTTAGGATGCGCGGGAGGCGAGAAGCAGGTGGTGGGCCCCGTGCAGCTGAAAAATAAGGTGCTGTGGGCCGCCCTCCTCCGCTTCACCGCTGGTGAAAAAAAATTAGCGTGGATTTTTGCAGCCTCGGGGGCTTGGGGACCCAAACCCCCGCGGATAAAGAGGACCAACTGTATTATCTCATGTCTCTATGGAGCTACCGTGGGCATCTCTTCCAGCTTGGAAATGACACCCAGGATAAATGGATGCATGCAGCCATCATAGCACTACTGCACATGTGTCTGTCACCGATTCTCATTTAGCCTGGAAAAGGTTCCTGCCTCTTTACAGCTAGAAGAGAGGGTGACAAACCTCTTATGCAGTCTCTCCTATACTATCTTCAGCACCGCAGTGCGGTGGCTCCAATTACAGCTCCATCCTCACCTCAGGGCTACGCTCAGTTTGGTACTCTCCATGGCACAATCGTTGCTTGCCCCTGGGGCTAGTGGCAAATTGCATGGTTGCCAATGACTTATGAGTGGGTCTGCAGCCGCAACGTGGAGAACCTTTCGTCTTCTTACACCTTCCTCTTGTCACGTCTTCAGCCATGTGAAATAGATGTGCTCCTGCCACAAGGGTTAGATTAGGCTCAAACAGAAAATGCCGCTTGTGCTGACACCGTGCCAATGAGGGCCAAATAAAACTTTGTACAAATAGCCTGGCGTTGGCATGAAATTTATAGTGGGAATAAAACATATTTGTTTAGCTCATTGAAAAGAGCGAGTGGTGCAGCTCTTGCAGCTCTTCTGCTGCCCTTATTGATTCGGAAATTAAGTTTCTCTCTCTAAATTGTTTTGGAAGATTTAAAGACGTCTTCTTGGTTTTCTTTTGGTCAGCCCTTTTTAATGATAATGACTGAAGCTCATTCCTCTCCTCTCTTCTCTGTGGGCTGCTGAAGGGATCTCTTAATGGAAGCACAGACCACACGGTAGGTCAGAGAGCAGGCGGCCAAAAGAGGCTCCCTCCTCCTGCTGGCTTTGTATTTTTATTCCATAGGGAGGCAACAGCCCTCTGCAAAACAATCCGCTGACTTTAAAATAATACATAATAACTATAAAATTACCAAATGTCAGGTAAACAAAAAGTTATTAAGGATGACCTTATTAGTTCTATCTGCAATTCACAGACCAAGGTAATTGTCAAGTCTCACTGTTATTAGGCTGAAATAATAGTTTAGGGACCATCAACATTAAAATTTCATTATGATGGGACAAAAAGGCTCATGTATAATCAATAGTAAGAATCCATTATTATTGACTTGGAATGAATGAAGCATGAACACATTTGCGCAGATATGAACAGTTAGCAATCTTTTGAATAATAAAGAATTAACACTACACAGATAATGCCATTCTGGGAATTGACCTCCACTTTAAATTGGTACTCGTCTCGGTGGTATAAAGCCTGATTCAGGTCCCTTGGTAGCCTCCATTAAGCTGTTTTTCAAAATACATCGTGTCGAGGAGTTTGTTGTATTCCTCTCGTCTGGGTTGCATAAAAGGTAATTGGGGAGTGGTTGAGTTTGCTCAGGACACAGCTCTAGAATGTTCTGTGGGTCATCATATTATTTATGTGAAAAATGCATAGCCCACCTTTCCTGCTTGGCAACAATAAAAATACAGGCAACGGCAAAAAGCAGTAACACACAATAAAACTCAATTTAAAATCAGGAAAGTCAATATACATTTAGCTAAATTAATCTAACAGCACAATCCTGTGCAAGTTGTGGCGGTCAGCCTAAATGGCTGGCCACTGCATCCTGCACAGGATGTGGCCCACACCGGCGTGACCTGGGTTCCCCCTGGTGTAAGCGATGTGAACCCAAATGGGCCTCCTCGGATTCACGCCAGCTCTTTAGCTGGTGTGCGTCTGGGGAGGCTGTGTAAGGCCGGCACGGGCTGGGAAGAGGCTCAGGATATCAGCGCAACTCAGTGCCGATATCCCCACCCCCTCCCAGCCCGGGCTGGCCAATGGTCCCCTCCCTTGCCACCCCTGCCCGTCCTCCCCATGCCCCTGCACTGACCAGTGCAGCACTCACCTGCATCAGCCGGCACAGGTCTGGGATACCAGCAGTGTGAGTGGTACCGGCCTCCACGCTGGCTCTGCTTACATGCAAGGCGCCACAAAAGTGCCTTACGGCACTTTTGCAATTCCTTAGGCCGGCGGAGCACTTGCTACACCGGCCTAAAGATAAGCAGGATTGGGCTGCCCAACTAATACTAAATTAGCAGCAAACCATCCCACCAGGGCTGGCCCATCTATGAGGCCAACTGAGGCAAGTCCTCAATCCTCAAGCAGTGGATTAGTGAAGATACTCTTCCTGCACCCACTGCTCCTCCTCTTATGCTCTGTGGATTAGAAGAGAAAAGAAGTGAATTGAGTGGAAGAGGAAGCGTCGAGGTTAGTGGTGGGTTATAGCTTCATGCTGTAGCCCACAACTCTCATTTACAGTTCCTCTTCTGCTCTGTTCCTCCTCTTTCTTTTCAAATCCAGTGAGTGGAGGAGGAGTGGTGGAGATGGTGGCGTGTGCACTATTGGATAAGGGGGTGGCAGCATTTGTAGTGCCACCTCAGGTGCTAGAAAGTGTTGGGCAGGTCCTGCATCCCACTCTCCCTCCACAAACTCAGATAAAATTATTTTAATATGTCACTGGAAGAAGAGAAGGAAATGACTGACAGTGCAATCCTGCCTAAAGATACACAGCTGGCCTAAAGGGCCAGCCACTGAATTCTATGGCCATTACCTCCACCGGCGGCTGCAGAGTTCAGAAGGCAGCAGAGTGAGGGTTGCCGGCCTCCGCACCAGCGGCCCTTACTCCAGAGTTGTCGCAAATATGTTTTACGGTACATTTGCAATGCATTGGAGTAGCGGAGTGCACGCTCCGCAGTCCCAAAGTTAGAGAGGATTGTGCCGTAAATTTCTCTAGAAAGAGAGTTCCAAAGACTAGGTGCCACCAGAGAGAGGCACCTACTCCTAGTCATAATCTAACTCCCATCTGATGGTATGGGACGCAAAGCAGTGCCTTTGATGATAGCCACAGTATACAAATGTATTCATATGGGATGAGGTGGTGGTAGTTCAAGCATCCTGGGCTTATACTATTTAGGACTTTCACGGTAAGCACCCACACTTGTATCAACAGGTACAAATGCTCAGAACAGCAAGTCCCAGTGAACAACCAGACTGCCACATTCTGAACCAATGGAAGTTTCCCAATATTCTTCTGAAGCAGCCCATTGTAACATTTTTATGTATGTATGTATGTAGGAGTTACTAAGGCATGAGCGATAATGGCAAGATCTTCTTTCCCCAGTAAGGGCTGAAGCTGGCGTATCAACCAAAGCCGAAAAGCTAGATCCAGCAGCACATCCAACCTCTGAACCTGCTGGTTAAGAAAGAGTGCAACTCCACCCAGTGCAGGCTGTATACCAACTCTAGAAATCACTATACTATTCACCAGGGATGTGGATCAAGTCTCTGACTCCAAGTCTTGAGTCATGTCCCAAGTCTCTGGGTCCAAGTCTCAAGTCAAGTCCCAAGTCTTTGCCCCCAAGTCCCGAGTCTTTGGTTGCGAGTCCCTAACTATTTAATGGGGAAAACGGGTTTAAACCTGAATAAAATTCGACTTGTCGTAAAAGGCTCCAAGTCTTGAGTCGAGTCTTTCGAGTCTTTTACAATCGCCGAGTCATGTCCGTGTCAATAGACTCAAGTCTACATCACTGCTATTCACTGTACCTCAATCTTGCAACTAGCCCTAACCCAGACTTTTACAAACTTCAAACTCCTGTTCAGAGCATCAACTACTACACCTGGATTAGATAAAAGGAGAAACAGAAATGGATGGCATCATCATATTCTTTAAAGCACTGGGATTCGATCAAGATGATCTCTTGAAATGGAAAGAAAAATAGGTGTGGGATTAGCTGGGTTGAACTAAAAGTCTTAATCTGCACCATGTGGCTATACTGCATGCTTCAAGGGCTAACCCCCCAGGTTCTGTTGCATAGTTGCAGGTAGGGATGAGTGCATTTCTCTAGTTCCATTGTGTTATTGTTTTGTGGTTTTGCTCTGCTCTTTATTCCACTCCTCCTGAATGCTCTCGGAAGTACATCCACTTCCACATCCTCTGATGAAGCAGAAGTCTAATTTTCAGATATTCCTTGGTGGATTGGGGAGTTCAACATCTACTGGTTTGTTATGGCAAAAGCAAAGTATTTTCTACTTATGAAGAGTAAGGTGAACCACAAGGTGATGGAAATAATTGTAGCCTGCCCAGAAAATGAGTCATTTGATTTCCAATCTGAATTTTTGGAGTTTTATTTTTGGCTCCATGATGTAAGGGTTTGACATTTCCCCATTCTGGCTGAGGTAAGAAATAAAGGACATATTGTCATTTCAAATCTATGGAAAAAAATGAAATAAGGGGCAATTTATTTTACTGTAACTCGTGTCTGAAGCTGCATCGCTTCAAGTTTTAGAGTAAAAGGTTCATTCAGGACACATAAAAACAGTTAAAAGGTTCTAAGGAGCACATGCCACAAATCAATGACTAAGTTGTTCAGAGCAGTGCTAACAATGAATATAGCTAAGCATGTATAAATCTAGGAAGGAGGAAACCTTTTTCTCATTCTGTCAAATCCCCTGCTGATTTATAAAACAGACAGACCAATTGCCAGGAAAAAAAAATCATCAAAGCGTGCCCAGGAATTATACAGTCATTTAAAAATTGCAATGCCATTGTATTCCCAACACAGAGGATTCATCACAGATACAGCTTCATAATTATAATTGTTAAAACATAATTCCCCTAAACCAAATCTTATTTCTCTATTAGACTGAGTGGTCACTGGAAAAAGTCTTTCACTGCCAAAAATGAAGAAGAAAAGAAATCCTATTTTTCTCCTACTGAGTTGCCTCAATCTTTTCCCTTTTAGGCCTAAAACTAATTTGAAGTAATCCCCCCCACACTATCTCCCCCCCCCCGAGAGAGAGAGAGAGAGAGAGAGAGAGAGAGAGAGAGAGAGAGAGAGAGAGAGAGAGAGAGAACTTACATTTTCTGCTGAGAATCTGCATTTACAAACCCAAGACTTCCTCTATGATTTTTTTCTATTGAAGTGAGAAAACATTCATGATGTCACATTTGCAGATATGATCTTGTGTGCTTCTCCCTTTGGGTTGCTGTTCCCCTGCTGAGCTGTTTGATCCCTCTTGACTTCAGTGTGAATGTTTGTTGACATTAGAATGGGAAAGTTCCTCTTGTACCATTACTATGAACAGTAATATCTTAGAAAGAGACATACATACTTGAGCTTTTTTCAGGGACACAAAACCTATTTCCCTGCTGCCTTCCGTGTAATCTATTTCAGAAACTTTCAGGCCAAAATGACAAAGGCACAGTGCATGCAATAAAAATGTTCTCTTTCAACTAAAGGCATTTATGTGCAGGTCACAATTGTTTTGTAGTATACACACAGATACACGTTATTGCTCATGAATTATTTTAAGTGGATATCCAGAAGACGGTGAATAGCCCTTCCTTCCATTTGTTCTTGTAATTTCTCTTCTAATGATATTTTTTGTGTGTGTTGTATGTCTTGCATTCCATCTTGGATCTAGAAGCAAGAAGGAAAGAGGAAGTACCCAAATGCCACCTCCTCCCTCCACTTCATGGACTTTCCTCTCTCCAAGGGAGAGAGGAAAGTCCTCCCCATCCTCCTTTCGGTGTCCAGTGCAGCTGCCTCCTCCCCCTCCAATGACCAGTGGAGGGAATTCTGGGAGCCTGGCATTCCCTCTGTGGCCATCAGACGAAGTGGCAGTGGTGCTAGATGTTGAAGGAGAGAGGTAAGCCCCCCAACCCTTACCTTAGAGGTAAGTCCCCCATTTACCTCTCTCCTTTGGTATCTAGCCCAACCCTATCCAACATTCCAGCACTGATGCTGCCGTGCCAATGGGGCGTGTGCTGCATCCTGCAGTGGGGGAGCAGTTATAGAGACCTCCTCCAGGTGAAGGAATGCTTGTTCCTTTATCTTGGGACTGCATTGCAGCTGCATCTGTGCTGGAAAGTTGGTTAGGATTGGGCCCTTCCTCTAATATCCTCAGAGGAAATACTGGGCTCTTAGCATTCCTCCACTGGCCATGGAGTAAGGGCCGACTGTGGTGCTGGATGCCAAGAGAAAGAGAGAGAGAGGCAGGTTCTCATCCTCTTCTCTGACACTACAGTGCTAGAAGAAGATAGAGCTGGTCTGTTTTCGATGGAGGCAACAGAGTGGGGAGGCTGTGGTTGAGTGTGGGGTACTCCCTGCCAACTCGCTGCCTCCTCCAATGTACTGCCTGACACAAGGCTCTCAACTCCTATTATGAACAGGCTGCCCGTGCATACTGAGGGGGAATACTGGTTTCTGTGTGTTCCGGACTGCATGCCACTCTCTACAATCCCTATCCCTACCTTATTCCATTGTTTATTATGGGAGAAAATCCCCCTCTGTAAGTCCAATGGAACGGGTGGATGTATCCCCAGTCCTTATTAACCTCTAATTACAGCATTTCTTATGGAGGAAAATTCCCTTTGATTGAGTCATTTCACTAAACGTCCAAGCTTTCCTTCCAGACCCCCTAACCCCGACTTATAAAGCAGACCTCTTGTATGAAAACTCAAGCTCTTGAGAACATTGTGCTATCCCCAACATTTAATGGTATGCTCTTCTACCTGACATGCAGAAGCAATTCACGGTGTGATTTATTTAAAAAGGTTTGCAAATAAATTGTGATGTTTCTGAGTGAAAGCAAGCCATTATATAAACTGTTATTCTATTAATGTTGTTTGTGTTATATTATAATAATAATAAATTCTCTTGGGGAGGTGTAGTAGAGATTGAAACGCTTCTTTTCGAAAGGAATTATATTGTGGAAGTATTGCAGAAAGTACTATCTATTCTATTTTATTTAAATACAGACACTCACACGAGTACTAAATGCATTAGATGAAAATTCATTCAAAGAAAAATGAATATGATTTGCTTCCGTGAGATTCTAATGCCCTGGTGTTGCCTTCATTCAGCTCAATACCTGTGTCAAGCAGTCTCAACAGTCCCGGCCTGCCATCCTCGGTGTTCTTCAAAGGAATATAAGGTGTGAGCCACTGAGAGATAAAAGTCTGCAATGTTCAAAATCCAATCTGTTGGGCTTTATATGAGTGCAAAAAGCATCTTAAAAGTTTAAAGCAATTTTAGCGCTTTCACAACTCAAAAATTCTAAGGAGTTGTTCTTTTCAGACACAAACAATACTCTGGGGTGGGTCTTCGTATGGCATGCGAAACATTCAGTTGTGACAGATGGACGTCTGTTGGTGCAGGGACTTCTGCTCAAACCTGCTGTTTGAGCACAGAATTTTCCAAACACCAAGGATGCCCTCTCTTAGCTGGCAGTTAGTCTGGCCTGAAGAACTCTTAACAATCCCAAGAGAAAATTCCTGATAAAGAGAATACACACTAATTTTCATGAGGAATGGTTTTGCCAAGGGGGAGCACAACCTATGTAGGATGGTACAATAGCAAAAAGACAGCTGCAGACTTTCATGTGACATAGCCCTATCGCCTGTAAAGGTGTTCATCTTGCTTCCTATTGACCCCACTTGGTAAGCACAGTGATGGCAGCTAAATGGGTGATTTTCTTCTAGTGGGCTCCATTCAGCTTCCAGTTAGCCAGGCCATGCAAGTGAATGAAAAGCTGCATGGAAATTAGATGAAAAGCCTTGATTTGATTATTTTATTTATTTACTTACTTAAATGTTTGTGGCCCAATCCTATCTCAAACCCCCCCCCCACTGGTGCAGCCATGCCGAAAAGGCGCATGCAGTATCCAGCAGGGGGAGCCTCCTGCCCTGCAATGGGTCTCCTCAGACCTGTGCCAGCTCTCTAGCTGACACAAGTCTGAAGAGAGAAATGGGGTGAGGAGTTTGGCTGGTGCCAAAGGGGATAAGATTCAGTACATGCCATCGCCACCAAATCTACCCCCTCTCACAGCCTCCCCGCCCCATTCCTCCCCACTCCCTACTTCCCTAACTGGAAGTTTTGCCCCCTTCCAGCCCCATTCTGCCCTCCCCCGCTGATGTACCTGCTCCAGCGGGTGGCCAGTGGTACAGCGATGCACATGGGAAGGCTTCAGCCTTCTCACCAGTGCTCCGACAACATGCTACTCAGCGTACTTTATGGCTGCTTTACAGCCCCATAAGATTGGGCTATTATATCCTACCTTTCCGGAATGCAAGAAAGCTAACAACAATTCATAAAGTATCTCAATAATCATAACACAGAATAAATGCATAAATAACATCAACAATTCAAAGTAAAAACAAATTACAATCAATTCATCAATCAAAACAAGATTATACAAGATGTGGTGATGGCCACTAGATTAGATGTCTTTAAAACATGTTGTTTGAGGAGATTGGACAAGTTCAGGGAGGACGTCTATCCTGGTGACTAGTCGTGGAGGCTATATGCTGAGAGGCAACATGCCCCATGCCTTCATGTGAGATTTCCAGAGGCAACTGGTGGGCTACTGTGAGAAGCAGGATGTTGGACCAGATGGGCCTTCGGCTTGATTCAACAGGGCTCTTCTTCTGTTCTTATATGTAGTCATTTAATGAAATCTGCAGCATCAAGATGGGAGCTGAATGTGTGAATGAGACATCAGAGATCAAACAGCACACACAGAACTTCCATAGCACCATAAGGAGGATGCTTTTTAGTGGAGTCAGTTCAACCGAAAGGCACAAAGTAACTGAGAAAGCAAGCATCATGCATAACCATGCATGTGTGAACCTGCCACTTCTAGTTCTGTAGTTCAGCCCCCACCTTATCACCTTGAAACCACCATCCAAATACTTCTATTTATAGATGTTATACAAAATAGTGTCTCCCCAAGTTTTATTTCCTGGCTTTTCAGCTGCTGTTATTATTTTACAATATATGCACTAGGAAAAAAATATGTGTGCTATGTATCCATAGGTGTAGAAATGCAAGTACCATTTGGGGCCTAATTTGGGTGCAAAGTTGCATGATTGCAGGTGGCAATGGCTAGAAGTATAATTATGGTAATTATACATGTTCCACAAATTGTAGTCCCTCTGCCTTGAAAAATGACACTTGCCATTTGTTTTATTGTAGGTTTGCAATAGCAAGTCTATAGTTAGGTATTAGAAAGCTTTTTAGGCTCTCTGAAAAATGTCTGTAGTTAGGTGTGAAAAGCACTTTCAACTGAAACAGGCAAAGCTAGTTTAATAAGTTTTGAACCATGCTTTGAACAACTTAAGAAAAGGCAACATGAAGTTCCTTGCAAAATGTTTTGTGGAACCTTTGTGAATCTCAGGGCTGCAGTAAACATGACACAGGAGATCCAGGATTAGGATTTTGTTTCTTAGTTAGCAGTCAACCTGGAAGACAGGCAGAGCATCTTACCATTCATGTGTCACTGAAAGTCATTTTAATCTAGTTTGCAACAGAGAAAAAGGGCATTGCATAGCATCTAGACCAGGGGTTCTCAACCAGTGGTACTTGTACCACCAGTGGTAAATCGGCCAACTGCTGGTGGTACTCAAACCACCTGACCACTGGAACCCTGCCCCAATGCGGTGTTTTCGCTGAGAAGGGCCCTCCCACCCATCCAGAGGCTCCTACCTGCGTTTTCTGGCCTCCAAAAACCTGAAAAATCCAATAGTAAAACTGGTGATGATGCCATCACCAGTTACTTCCGGTGGTACTCAGCAGGAGAGTGGCGCCGGAGGTGGTACTTGGTCGGGAAGAGGTTGAGAACGCTTGATCTAGATCATTTATCATATGCAGAGAAAAATGCTTCTTTGTTTCCAACAATGTTCTCCTGTTGGTACCATGCACACACTAATGGGTTAGATGCACACTGATGATATTGCCCTTTGGGAATTATAGTTCCCAGCAGCAGCCATGGCAGCAACTACCATGGCAGCAGCCATTTGGAAATTAAGCCCCACCCGCATCAATACAAACACAGCAGGGATGCAAGAAGGGCTGTAGATATGGATGGGGATAGCAGCTCTATAAAATTTGCTAGAAACAATTGAGAGGTTACTTACCAATGAAAAGGCTGCTTGTTCGACAGCCTGGTTTCAACAAGAGTTCAAGAGTTTTAGCACATGTGTTGACAAAACAGCTGGCTTTGTAGTTTGCAGAATTTAACAGCGATCAAGAGTTGAGATTTTACTTGAGAATAAGGAATATTAATAATATTAAATATTTTTTAAGAACAAGAACTTAAGCAAAACTTTCAAACTTGATCTTCCAAAAATGTATACTGCATATGTAAAGACAACCTTTAGATGTCTCTAATGGCTTTGAACATGTCTGCTGATAATAATTCATGAACAGTAAAGACTTGCACGGCTTCAACACATTTTTTTCCTCCTAATATTCCTTTGGATTTAAACGTTTTATTTATATACTCACCATTTTGTTTCTCTGCTCTGGTTCTTTTCACTCTTTAAATGGCAAGAGATAGGCCTATATCTTCAGTAAGATGATGACATGTCCGTGTCAATGACATTTTTCTGCTAGTGGAAAACTCTTCAAGACGACAAAGCTTGACTCAGAACTCTGCTTTGTCCCATACAGCTGATCATCTGAACCAGCCGTGTGTATTCAAAATGGCCTTATTTTGTGCCATTTCATTTATCAGCCATGCAAGTACTTGTAACCAAATAACCACATTCAGAATACACTGAACCCAAAGAATGTTTCTTCCCCCTTCCCATTTCAGGCATCAAAATTATTCTTCCATCAAAACATAACAATTGTTATGAATGATATCATAATACTGTGAACTGCTTAAGAGCTTCCACTTTAAAACTGTAATGGGCCATGCAGACAGAAGGGGGAAAAAAAAGGCTAAAAGCATGAATTGAAGATAATCAATGTGAATAGACCTTACTCATTGTGCAGCTTGAATAGGATAAGCACACATTATCTGGCATAATTGGTTCATGTGATTTTCTAATTGAAGAGAAGAAGTAATTAGAGCCTAATTGAAGCAAAGTAACACAATGTCTGTCAGCATTTCTCCTGCTACCACACATTATATTATTACCTGTCATCTTTTACATTGGTTGAACCAAAAAAGAAAAAGAAAGAAAATAAATAAAAACCCAACTGCCACAATGATGAGACGTTGGATTTCTAATAGCCAGTGCAAAGATGCAGATAAAAGAGATGAAAAGGAAAGCAAACAAGATTGGGATTAACTATGTGAAACTGGCGACCTCATGAATGGTTCCCAGTGCAGAATGTTCAATTTGCCTAATTAAGAAATGAGTCACATGTTGTAGCACCCAATAAGGATGTAATAAGTTTAGGTCACTTAAGATTTTTCCAAAAGCATCACATTCTTCATTCGGCCCAGAGCTTCAGGCTCTCCATTTAAACCCCTCTGCTGTTGAAAGATACATGCAATTATCAGAATGTCTCAGGAAAATGGTGGCAGTGTCAAAATGGGAAAGGCTATTCCTTGCCCATTTCTCTTCAGCAATATAATTTCACACGTGGAAATGCCAACTGTCCTCTCCAGAAGAACTAGCCTAACAGCCCAATCCTAACCAATTTTCCAGCACTTGTGCAGTCGTCGCAGTGCAACCCCGAGATAAAGGAACAAATGTTCCCTCACCTTGAAGAGGCCTCCATGATTGCCCCCGCGCTGCAAAATGCAGTGTGCACCCTGTTGGCACGGCTGCATTGGTGCTGGAAAGTTGGTTAGGGTTGCGCTGTGAGTCTGAGACAGAGACTGCCAAGACTGAACACTGCCTTTAAACCCAGTTTCAACGCCAGTGTTGAAAACATTTTAAGAAGAGAGCGCCTTTGGGTATATGCAGACAGAATTTCCTTCCCCACTCAGTAACCACAATGAACTCCCATACATCTGGAGCTAGCACTGAAACCTTCCAGGACCTAGAGTGTGATTTCTAAGGTTGCCAAGTCTTCCACACCTTAGAAGAGTCTTGTACCTTTAATAATCGCTTGAGACCTTGCAGCGAAGTGAGAGGAGCAGATGTGTAACTTGTTCATCTGCTTTTCACACTTCCAGCATAAGGTCTGAAAAGGAATGTGCACATTTCCCCCACCCAGCTGCAGTAAGATGTGTGAGCTCTATCTGTCTTCCTGTCCGCTTGCCACACCTTCAGGAAAGAATCCTCCTAGGGTAGCCATTTCAAACATATAAGCTAATTTAACAATTAAAACCCAATCAACAACCCAACAAAATACACATGACAATGAGACAGCAGCACCGTTAGACTAAAAACAAAATCGAGCTAAAACAACTCAATGTTTACAGTGATCCAGGGCAATGAAATGGTCTTCACCTGGCACCAAAGTGACATAAGAGGAGACAGGCATCAGGTGAGCTCATTCATTCATTGCCTACAGAACAAGATATGCGAGTTCTCAAACTGGATGTTACATCAGAAATGTGAAAAGCTGAGTACAGATGTGAATAACGTTATGCATTGACTAGCACTGGTTGTGTGCAGTCATTCATGTGACTTTCTTAGAGCCAGACTAGATGTGATGTAGGAGTTCCATGTTTGGCGCTCCAGACATAGTATTTCTTTCTCATAGAGCAGCCATTGGATGTGGGCTCCACTCTGCACTGGGGCAGCGTTGTTATGGATGAAGGATTTAGCCTTTTGCTTCTGCACCAATTCATATAAATCACCCCCTGAAGCTACTACTGTATTAGCAGTGGAGGGGGAAACTTATTTTTCCTTCTGTGGCTAATAGCCAGGGATGTGGATCAAGTCTCTGACTCCAAGTCTCGAGTCAAGTCCCAAGACTCTGGGTTCAAGTCTCAAGTCTTTGCCCCCAAGTCCTGAGTCTTTGGTTGCGAGTTGTGAGTCCCTATCTATTTAATGGGAAAAACAGGAATAAAATTGGACTTGTCATAAAAGGCTCCAAGTCTCGAGTCGAGTCTTTCGAGTCTTTTAAAATCACTGAGTCCAGTCCAAATCAAGTCATTGACGTGACTCGAGTTCGACTCAAGTTCGAATCAATAGATTCAAGTCTACATCACTGCTAATAGTAGCTTTCTTGGTTGTGTCTGTGAGTTGAATCGGGGGTTAGATCCTCTCCCTCCTGTGCTGCAGCCCCAAATCTGAGCAGAACCCCCCCCCCCCAGCTGCATTTTGAAAAAAGAAAAATATGTTGGATGCTCCAAACGCAGAACTAGTTTGGCTCTTCAAATTGCAAAAAAAAAAAAAAGGGAACTCTTTTGATAAGGCTCCTTTTCCCATGACTGCAGCTCTGAGAAGGAAAGGAAACAGTTCTTCTACACCAACTTTTCTATGAAACTATGCAAACTAGAGATATCCTTTCTAGAGCTGTGAACCGCAGTGACTTCCATGCACGCTCAATTTCCAGCATATCATTCTCTCTCTCTCTCTCTCTCTCTCTCTCTCTCTCTCTCTCTCTCTCTCTCTCTCTCTCTCTCTCTCTCTCTCTCTCTCTCTGTTCTTTGACATTTCATCCTGTGGTGACCACAGCAGTGTGATCTACTTCTCTCACCCCACCTTATTGACTTATTTCTCTGTTAGCACCTGGGTAAGAACCTGGGTAAGAACAAATGAGTCTACTCTGAAGAGAGTTGCTCCTCCTTTATACATTCTTTAATTTCTTGCTTGAAATGTTTATATTTGCCTCGTCTCCAACGTTCTCAAGGCAAGAACTTCCAATATAACTGCAATGAAAGAGACTATCAGGCTGTTTGAGTCTCTCACTCAAAGGTTTCCTTAGACAGAATACTGCTGATACAGCTCCTGGCTCCTGACAGCAGACACATGAAGCCCTGAGGGAGGGGCAATGGATTGACAAGCTCCCCCACATTCCAGAGGTGCTCTCTGCTCCTGGATCTCGGAGTCACACCAAGTCTCAGAGAAAATAACTACTCCAGCCCAGAAATGGCTGCAGAACTAAGAGGCCAGAAGTTAGGGTTCCTCACAGGGTCGGCTTCCTTACCTGGGCTACTGCTGATCTCTCTCTCACAACTTCTGGTTCACGGTGTTGACGCAAGTGGCCTGGGGAGGGACGTTCTTTCCCTGTTCCCCCAATCCTCAGATATTCTAGCTGCTAATGCATCAATTATATTCTCCTGGCACAGCAGCGTAAACCAAAGGGCCGATTCTTATATTACATTTTTAAGCAATGTGAGAATGAAGGTGCCAGTGGATTTTTCCATCCTGATGCGCACCTTGGAAAGCTAATTCCTCCATCTGCTTTCTGGTGCATTTATTTGGATGCAAATATACACTGATGCAGGAATTCCACTCATACATGAAAATGGATCTTCACGTTCAAGAATGTATGAGAGCATTTCTTAAATCACAACTTTTTTTAAAGCTAAAACATAAAAAACCAAACAAACACATGATTTGGCATTGAATGTATTCCTTGCCATTATTCATGTCACTCAACAAATAAGTGCTATTTCTTGATACAGGAGTCTGCATTTTCTTTCTTTTCTTCTTAGGTGGACATTAAACAATTTCCATTTTTGCAGTTTCTCATAGCTAGTTTAGCCAACCTGAGTTCTTAGGACTAAATGAAGACTTTCATGAATTTGCAATCATACTTTGTGCTGGTGTCAAAAACATTACTTCTTTCTTTCTAACTCACAACTTTGTTAAGATGTACAATCTATATTTACAAATATTTATATACTGCTTTTCTACTGTAAGTAGTTTATAGAATTCAACAAAAACTAACCATAAAAACATGTGTATCAGTTGAATGACAGCATTAAGATCATTCTAAGATCATATCAAAAACTAGAGGAAGCAATGGCCTGTGACCTAAATGATAAAAGCATTGATGCCATTGATGTCATCCCAGGGAGAATGTTCCACCATTGGGGCATTGTCGTCACTGAAAAGCCCTCTCCCAAGTGGTCAACTGCCAAACCGCTGAAGATGTGGGCATCATCTGTGGGAGGATGTCTGACATACAGCTTACATTTTGGGTAGGATCCTATGGGAGGAGAAGATCCCAAGAGGACTTCAGTCATTCTGAAACTGGGTGGGTCTGGGGTTCCAGACAGCATGGAGGAAGTGCCTCTGGGTTCAGCACTGTCCTCCTCAGACAAATGCTGAAGCCAAGGATGGTGGGAGGCGTGGCCATTGTGGTAGCCAGCACATTCTTTTTCTCCTTTACCCAGGTACATAGTGCACCAGGATTGTAACATCTGAAGAGGGATAAAGAGTTGTTGTTGTTGTTGTTGTTGTTATGAACAGTATTTATGTACCGCTTTTCAACAAAAAGTTCACAAAGCAGTTTACAGATGAATCAAATGATTAAATGGATCCCTGTCCCAAAAGGGCTCACAATCTAAAAAAGATGCAGAAGACCACCAGCATACAGCCACCAGAAAAGACACTGTGTTGGGGTGAAAGGGGCAGTTACTCTCCCCCTGCTAAATATAAGAGGGGCACCAATTGAAAAAGTGCCTCTTGCCCAGTTAGCAATCCATGCAATCCATGTGGCAATATCTTACTTTTACCATGATATTTAAAGAGACATTACTGTGAGTCTTTCATAACTCCTGAACTCTACAGTACTGATTAACTGTACATGATGAAACTAGCCCAAGAAACAACAATATCAAATATAGAAAGAAAAAGGGAAAGTGAGAATAGACCATTAATGGTTAGAAATGATGAATATGAGCAAATGTCCAATTTTTTGGTTTGTTTCATGCTTCACCTTTAAAGTTACAGGAATAATATTCTGCAGTATATGCAATGTATATATACTGCAGAGGATACAATTTGCTTCATAAAGATCTGTAGACAGAAATATTGTAAAGAACGAAACTTAGGGCCTGATACTATCCAACTTTCCAGCGCCGACGTAGCCGCAATGCAGCCACAAGGTAAGGGAACAAATGTTCCCTTGCCTTGAGGAGGCCTCTGTGACTGCACCTCCTGCAGGATGCAGTGCATGCCCCGTTGGCACGACTGTATTGGCGCTGGAAAGTTGGATAGCATTGGGCTCTAACTTTCTGGCCCTGCATCGCACCTTTGAGTGCAAATATTAAGACACAATAGTGTTCAATTTGGCAACTTTTGCAGAATGTCATGCCACAGTCCACTTCAAAGAGGGTCAGGACGTGCAACTGTTAATAAAATGCTGTAGTACGGTATATAAAAAGCTACATGTTAATTCATAACATATAGAGTGGTTTATTTGGGTGATTTTAAAGTGATTTTTGTTGAGGAATTTAGATCAGTCAGGACGAAATTCCAAAGCATATCTTGAAAATGAAGTAGAAGTTTACTATTACTGAATGTGGTGGTGGTGGTGGGGGAAGAATCTCGAATGAAACTGGGGAAGGACTTCTTCATATGTTCCCCATTTTTGTTTTTAAAATGCAGTTCTGGTAAATGAAATAGAAACAAAATATGGCACAGAGGTTCAATTTACGCTCCAATTGTGTGTTTCAGGTTTTTCTCCATATAGGCTGGTAGCCTAATCTATTAATAAAATGCGCAAGACCTTTCCATGCCTTTTTCATATATTTTAGCCACTTCCCATCTGTTGTCTCATAACTTGAGTTTTGGAGCCAAATGGAATAATGTATTTGGGAAATGTTCCAGATTAAAGGCCATATTGTTTGCCTGATTAGAGGAATCTTCCGGTAATGACAGAGAGAATGGAAGACAATGCGAACTGTGACAATAAAATAATGCCGTGTTGTTTTGCTTAGCTGACTGCCCTGAAAGACATCCAAAATAGTCTGTTATCCAGGCATTTGCTTAAATGAGACAACTGTTTACAGAGCTGCACTGGCCTACTCACTTTTCTCTACTCTCCTTGCAACTGAACAGTAGGAACTGGCCCCTCCCCCGGCACAAGAGGGCAGGATCATAGCTATATAATTTTTCATTTTTTAAAATGGCTGTGCACTTCACCTCTCCAGAGCTTCATCATCTACTCTGATGGAAGGTGAGGACTGGGAAGCAAAGAACTCAAGGTTATTGCTTGCAGCACGGGGATCCTCGTATGCAGGGACAAGATATCATAGTACTGCCTCTGGATCACGGTTAATGCTAAGGAAATATCTGCTTTTCTATCATCTGGAAAAATCCTTAGAGAACTTCCGTGTAGATGCTACCTGAACCAAGCAACCTTCCCTGGCAGAAAAGAACCCTAGTAACAACCCCACATTTGCTTTCTATGGCTGCAGTTTTCAAACCCTTTACTCTGGAGTAAGTCTCGTCAGTTGGGCTTTCCTACACTGGTGAAATTGGCACTAGGCAGACTCAAATACTGCTGGGTTTGTCATTGTGTGTTCACGACATTGTGCCATTATTAATTGAACAGATTGAATTCATCTTAATAGTTTTCCCCCCTCTTGGCTTTAGACAAAAGCTTCATTCTTTCCTTATGCTCAATTGCTCCCATAAATGGTTCATTAACACTTTCTTTTGGTGGATGTAGCAGCTGTTCCAGTTTCTTCACTCTTTTTTGGTATTACAGCTGAAATCTATTTCCTGGGTGTTAACCAATTCTAAATGCGGTGTCTCTTTTTTCTCTAGAAATGCATTCATCCTGAACATGGGACAAAGGAAACAGTGGAGATGGAGAACACGTTTTCAATAGCACTGGGCTCAGGAAAGCTGCAAACCCTTTCAGTGTTCTGTTTGTCCATTTATTCCTTTTTTATGACATAGTTTTATAATTTCCATTTATTTTTCTAGATACATCAAATCAAAAGACAAGTGCAAATTGTAGAATGAAGTATTTCAAATTAAAAAAAAATCTTCTAAGAAGAACCACATCTTAAACATGCTATGTGTTCCCTGCCTTTTTAATGTTTGAAACAGTTATCATTGGAGTCAGCTAATGTTAAATATTCCCATCGTGCTTGTATGTCTGAATGTGCTACCTGTAAGAACAGGTTGGTACAGGAGTAGAGTATTCTGCCAGATAGGGCAACCTTGTCTGAATGTTAGTTTCATCTCATCCATTCAGGTGATAACATATTATGATGGGAGAATTGCTATTCAGCTGTGTATTATTGCGTGCACCATTAAAGTTTAATCAGGAGGGTCGTAAAGACTCAACGTTTCATATCAGCAATAGCTAGGCTCATATATAGGGCTCAATGCAGTGATTATCTACAAATGGAAACACATGTACCAGGCAGACACATGTGGTGATTATTCTCCTTGATGTCACCATGGTGGAGTATGTTGGATATGTGGAACAGTAGTACCCATACAGTTGATCCTTCGTATCCACTGGAGTTCTGTTCCTGGAACCCCAGTGGATACAACAAACAGTGTTACAGGAGAACCGGGATGGGGAGTGGGGAGTGGTGCCACATTACCTTTTTTCCAGCATATTCACCTCTTCCCTCCTCCTGCATTTGTTTAAACTGACTGAAAAAAAAAAAAAGAAAAATCGCTACTGGAAGCAACCTGTAGATGGTGCCAGAGACGCCCAGTTGCATTTTTTCCTGTAAACACCTGGGAAGCACCTGGCAGGCCCCTGACAGATTCCTGGTTGTGTTTTTTCCTTTTTTCAGCGGTTTGGACGCACGCAAGCGGCTGACTCACCAGTGTGGAGTCAAATCCATGGGTGGAAAAACCATGGATAAAACGGTCCAACTGTATAATTTTCCTAATAACTCAACTATTTATTGCTTACAATTCACAGGAAAATTCCAGCACATAACAACATGAGGGACCAGTGGTAAAAAACAAGCAAAACATATCTGAGGACTGTGTGTAGTTTCTAGTCCATTTGTAGTTTCTAGTCCAGTTTCTATGCACCTAAGGAGAAAATATACGGGCCCAACCATCTACTCACATGTCTTCTGCTGCAAAACTGAAACAATGCCTGGTTTTTCTCACACATGGCCTGTCTCACAAAGGCTTTCTGAGTTTCCCTCTTCAAGAAGCATTACACATGAAAATAGGTGCTGTGATTGAATCAGTATTTGAATCTAGGGATTTTGGAGGGCAGCATAATTAGAAAGCCCTGGGAAGATCACTGAAAAGGGTGAAAAGGGCTTCTTTATTATTGTTGACTTTTGCTAGTTCAAAAGGATTTGTGAATACCATGCAGGCCCTATTTTACTAATGCCTTCCCCAACGAGTGTATCTCCAAGCACTTAATGGACTGGAGTTGCACTGTCAACAGATGAACAGGCATTGCAGAGCTTCTCCTGGTAAAGCTGTGGCAGGTTGGTGGTTGCCCAGGCCTCGTGCCTCTGGACCCACTGCCAGGCGATCCAGAAAAGGGGCCCGTGCCTTGGCGGAGAGGTTACCTTTCCCCACGTCCCTCTTCCCTGGGATCAGTCTCCCCCCTGCCACTTTGAACATAGCCTCTGGAAGCAGGGGCGTGCGGAGTTCAAGTGCTCACGCATGGTGGTGCCCAGTGCCACGACCCCCAATCTCCAAGGGAGAAGGTTTCAGGAAAAGGGGGCCTGCATGCCCAGCAAGCTTCTCCAGAAGAAGCCGCATGCGGCCAAAACAGCGCTGGCCCAGAGGATAAACTACTGCCCGAGGTACTGGCGTGAGTGCTGTAGGCACTCAGATAGAGAATAGAGGCAACTCTGCCACTGTGCCAGCCCCTCAAAATGCCGGACGCAAGCAGCAAACTAAGTTTCGGTAGCTTGCCCCAAACCCAAAGAGGCTCAGGCAGTGAGCTATTCACAACACACACACACACACACACACACACACACACACACACACACACACACACACACACACACACCGGGCAAGTTTTGTCGGTGACGTGATGCATATCACTGCCAAAACTTCCAGGTTGCCGACTATTCGTGACACACCAAATATTGAGAAATGCAGTTTTGAAAAATTTGGATTAGGCCTTTAATTGACCATTGTTCAAGCTCTGTAGCCGTTTTGGGTCCCTTCGGGTAGAAAGGCGGGATAAAAATATTGTAAATAAATGTAAATAAATAAAATAGGATTTATCCAATCTTTGATGGTTACCAAATCTACAAGCTTCATAATAATACAAAATTAGGAAAATCTACATCCCTGCAGACAAAGCCTAAATAATATTGAAAAGACAACTCTAGGCTGATTCCATCTCCAAGTCAAGTGTACGGTAAGCACATTCTTCACCACTTCTATTGCTGCCGAATCCATTAAGTACAAGGGATATCTTCAACTTTAGTAAAATAAGATCTTAGGCAGAACATTCATCTTGATTAGAAACACTGTGCCCATCTAGGTAAGTTTTAATTTAGATTATTGTTCTAGGCTCTTCTTAACCACCTGACACAATTTCTTGTGATTTATTTCAACCAATTTATCTAGATTTTCTACTATCCGTAGGCTAAGATATTTCACCTTGGAAGATTTTCAAGGGATATGGTGCAACAAAGCCTAATTAGTGTTAACATTATCAGGTATGTTAATTCCTAGCCATTTTGCCTTCTTTAAATTTATAGCCAGAAATAGGATGAATTTTTCCCCCTAGGAAATATTTCAGTCATGGCATGGATATTTCAGCCTCTACAAGCACCAACGTTGTTTTGCTGTGTTAGAATTGCCCAGTGACCAAGTAAAGAAATCTGCTGCACAGATTTCAGCATTTTTTCCCGACAGAATAGCCATCTGCAGACTTATCTCAACGTGGATGGTTCCCCCCGGGAATAAAGGGCTGCCTGGGTGCTGGGCGGGCTCATCATCATAGTACGTATTTTAGCAGCGTGCCGTTCTTCCGCCCGCTCCTGGACTCCCATGCTGGCTTCCAAGTACTTGAAACGGCTGTACAGACTACCCCCACCCCCTCTGATTCACAGTGACGTCTGGTTTTACGTTGTGACCGGACGTTGCTGTGAATCAGTTTTTTTAACTCTTTACTGCCATTTCAAGTACTTGGAAGCCATGTGGGCATCCAGGAGCAGGCAGCGGGCCTGCACGCTGCTAAAATATGATACTATGATGCCGCCTGGCCCCCACCTCCCCCACAGTGGATTTGATTTAAGGCGTTTTTTTGTATCCGCTGGGGGTTCAGGAACCGAACCCCCGTGGATACAAAGGACCGACTGTACTGTACATTTTAGGCAAATAGAGCCTTTTCTGTGAGTTCCACCCAAAGGTGTATGCAGTCTCTGCATTTGGGCACTGGTTAGGTACCGGAAGTTTTAGTTAAGAGTTGACAACCCTATGAGAAAGGCTGGAATATGAAACGGGAGAACACTTGAGTGGCTGAATGAATGGGAAATGAAGGAAGTATAACGTTTTTTTAAAAGGAAGGTGACCTAATGGGAGAAAACAATCTTGCACAGTTTCCAGAAGAATAGCTGTGCTAGTCTGCAGTGCAAAAAGACAAAAGGTACAACAGCAGACCCAGAATGTTCTCACAGCTCAAAAACATCTTCCACTTTTGAAAAAAAAAATTGCCCTGACAACCATAGACCTAAGACACTGTTGTTCCAGTTTCAAACTTGTTGCAGCCTCTCTTTTTCATTGATTTTCTATGAACTGGAGGAAGCAAATTTTAAAAGTCCAGATCTTCACCTGGTGTCAATATTGATGCACACTGACAGTATTGCCGTTCAGGTTCCAAAGGCAACAGAACCCCTGGGAAATATGGTAGCTGAAAGGCTGCTCTCTTCTCTATATAGTCCTCAAACAGCTCTTCTATTTTCTTCTCACAAATAGCCTACCCTTCACAATGTGCAGACTCCCAACCTTTGCTCCTCCCAAGGATTTGCCAGTCTCCTGGGTTCACAGCCCACTTATGGCTGCTTAGCACATATTCTCTTCAGTATTATGAATGGGCCTAGGACATATTTTGTGTGTGAACTCACCATTATGTGTTACATAATGTACTGGAAAGGAGGATGTATGCATCTACTAGGGCTGACCAAGATCTCCTGGGCAGTAGCTAGACCACCCCGGCAAGTATTTCTGCAAGACTCTGTTACACCGGAGTCCGTGGCCCCTCTCTCTTGCCATTGGAGCCGTTCCGGCAGCGACAGGGGAGTGTCCCGCACTTTACCGTCGCCAACGGAATGGCTCTGACAGCGAGGGGGAGGGGCCGCTGACTCTGGTGTAACAGAGTCTTGCAAAATTACTTGCCTCCGCCCCAGTCTAGCTATGCCACTGCTCATGGGGCCTGAGGTGGCATGCCAAATGCTGCACTCCCTTACCTGGTGATATTCCAGCTTCTCCCACTCCCTGGATTGAAAGAAGAAGAAGAGGGGAATGGAGGAGGAGAGAGTGGTCGGGAGAGAGGAGAGAGTGGTGGGCTAGAGTGTCTCCCCTAATGCTGTATCCTCCTCGTCCTGTTCCAGTCCAGAGAATGGAGGAAGAAGAGGAGACAAGTGGGTGGACAGAGGTGAGTGCTCCCTGCCGAACTGCTGCCTGAGGCAACTGCCTCAGTCAGCCTCATGGATGGGCCTTCCCTGGCATCTGCTTGAGTGCAACGCAGAAAACAACATTCTGTTAAACAATTTCTATCATGGTAGGATCAAGGCTAACATTGTAGCAGTATTTCAAGTAATGATGAGAGAAACAAGAACAAAAATGAAACCCAAGCACAGCAAAAGAACCATGTCTTTACCTGCATTCTGACAATCCATTTGGTATTGTAGGCTCTTCACCTCAAAAGAAAAAAAAATCCAGTCTTACCAATCAGACCAAACATTTCTCAGTAGTACCAGAGCTTGTTCCGGAAGGAACTCTGGTGACCTGTTGTTTTCTTACTGCATTTGGAAGGTCACATATTTTTACTGGACTAAAGAAATGCCACTTCTATTGATATGCAGTGTGGATCACGTCAAATTTTCCTAACATGAAGCTTAAAGCAATTAATGCTGTCATGTCAACTACTCTTCCCATAAACAAATTCTTCATCCCATAAAGTCCCCCCCAGATGGGCAGCACAATCCTGCCTAAGTATCTGCTGGGCAGTCCAGGCCACCCACCGGAACCTATCCTCGTTCCGGGAGCAGCCTGGAGGTCTACTCAGGGAAAGGGGACGTTCGTCAATGGGCCTCGCAACGGGCCTCCTCGGATTTCCAGCAGCTCTTTAGCTGGCGGAAGTTGAAGGAGGCCGTGTAAAGGCCATGCTGGCCCGAGAAGGGGACGAGGATATGGTGGCCGCCACACCTGCCCCCCCCGGCTGGCCCAGTCAATGCCCCCCTCCCTCGCCATCCGGACTGCCCCCATGCCCATGGGGATCCCTTACCTTCTCCGGCAGCTGCAGGGACAATCCGGCAGCAGAGTGAGGGCGGCCACCCTCCGCGCCGGCCACCCTTACTCTCAAGTTGTCGCAAACGTGTTTTATGACACGTTTGCGACAGCTTGGAACGGCAGAGTGCTCACTCTGCCATTCCTTAGTTGCGCAGTATTGTGTTCTCAGTCAGATGTGCATCTAATCACATCCAAATGCTGCAGTCTACATTGAAATTTGTGTGTTGGCACCTTCTGCAACACCATGTTTCTTTGCTCCTAGGAGTACAACTTCTCATTTCCCCCTTTCTAGGAAATAAGTAGGGGAAATAGTGGCAATTACTGGTGAGGATAGTCCCTATATCCATTCTTTTGCATAAGAGCAAAAGCACAATTAATGTTTTTGCAACCAGTTGAGAGTTGAGACCGACTCTTTCTACTTGTGTTCGGCTAGATTTGTGTTCTCCCAAGGTTGCTTTCTTCTCAGTGCAAAAGTCCTATCAAGCTTGGGGCCTGGGCACACTGTGTTGCATCAGATGTATCTTTTTTGCTTGTAGTGTTTTTTGCTGCTCCATGCTCCATGCTGAGGCACTGTAGGTGGAATCTGTTGGCCTCCCATCTGCTGCAGGCCACCACTGGGGCAGTGTTCATTTAGGTATGCAAAACTTGCTCTTCTAGGGTACTGTGTATGTTTTGTCATGAATCTGTAAAAATGATTTGTTCCATTATGTCATTTTTTTCCTAAGGTGAGCAGCAGCCGCACTTGTTAATAAACCACTCTAGACAAAGTAAATCACTGGAAACGTCATGGAAACTCCAGATGTGGACTTGTCAAACATGTGTAAGTTGCATTTATCATGTCTCTAAACATGACGTTCCTTCTCACTTGGGCAAGTTATTTTCTCGCATGTGGCAACAACCACCTGTTTGGCAGCATCACTGGGGTTTCCACCACGGTTTCCATCTCTATTTGCTGATGATAATTCATTTTATTAGCACTGAGGCTAAGAGCTAGTTCACAAACACATACATGTTCATTGCTCGTACAGTTAAAAATACAAAATGTGATCTCGATAGGACTGAATAAATCTCTCTCTTTCTTTCTCTCATAAACACTCACACACACACACACACACACACACACACACACACACACACACACACACACACACAATGTGTAAGTTATATGGTATATTGTCCCATCAATAGCAAGGATGTATTTTACCTAGTCAAGTGCAGAACATGGATGTGAGAATTTGCTCTTAGCCTTTAGAACCAGTTTCTTTGCTCTAGGAAAGTCTTCCTAAGAAACTTTATAGTCTACATTTTCTTTCTTATAACAACTCTATTTTT
This sequence comes from Plestiodon gilberti rubricaudatus, assembly GCA_026170595.1. Classification (NCBI taxonomy): domain Eukaryota; kingdom Metazoa; phylum Chordata; class Lepidosauria; order Squamata; family Scincidae; genus Plestiodon; species Plestiodon gilberti. Next base: position 229,858,996 of record JANXHW010000001.1, on the reverse strand, counting down.
GTATGCAGTTATTCTGAAAAGTAATATTTGAAAAAAGGTGCATTTTCTTTTATATAAATGCACCTTTTTTCAAATATTACTGTTCAGAATAACTGAATGCAAAAATAGAATTGTCATCAGACAGAACAAGCTGGCAAAGAAGCTTCTTATGAAGTTTTATCCAATGCAGAGTGGTTGGATGGAACAAGCCTCTCCAGCTGCCACCAAATTGGATTAACTCAGGATCGAACAGCATGCTGTATTGGAGCTCAGTGGTTGAAACTTCTAGTGTCACTCGTCTTCCTCGTCCTCGTCCTCGTCCTCGTCCTCATCTTCTTCTTCTTCTTCTTCTTCTTCTTCTTCTTCTTCTTCTTCTTCTTCTTCTTCTTCTTCTTCTTCTTCTTCTCCTCCTCCTCCTCCTCCTCCTCCTCCTCCATGATGCAGAGGGAGCTGGTTTCAAGAGCTCCTTTAAGTGAGAGCCCTCCTTAAGTAACCCTGCAGAGCTTGTCCTAAAAGATACAATTGTGACCAGCATACTATAGCATAAATTTATGCCAGTGCCTGGTTGTTAATGTTTGCAGTGAAGAAAAATCAATAAAAAACATAACAAAAGATCAAACCGTTGTTGTTTATGTTCCCTGATAAATTTCCACCTAATTTTCCTGCATCTTGTTAGAATTACTGACAAGAACATTATTGTGGAGGAATAATCTCAACAGAAATCAAAGGGTCAGCTTGTTTTTAGTTTTAAAGCCTGCTTCCTTTGTGAATTGAGAGAACATTAAATTGCTTGCATGTATTCTGTGTTGATGGAGGTCAGGCTAAGACCTGGTTCTACAATTATTCTTCAAACCATACATTTCTTTGTAAAGCAGATAATGATGCTTGGGGGAAAAACACAGTGTGGCAATGTTATGTAGATAGTGACCACGACACAAGTAGCATGAGACCTGTGCTATGGCCCTTATGCTAAGTGATGCAGTTTACATCTAGACATGCACTGGAGTGAGCAAGTGTAGGCTAATAACAAGAGGAGCTCGGAAGAGGAGATCCGCCCATCAGCTCTCTGGAATGCATAAGTGGGAGGAAAAAGACTATGGATTTACCCCAAGTTGGATCTGCCTGTAAGTATAAGGAGGTGTAAAGTGCTTTCTCAAGTGGTCTCACTCACTGGCTTCAGCCAGCATGCACATACATGATACAGAGATCCAACTTATTAAACAGAACTAAGATTTATCACAACAAATTTCAGTGTCAAACCAGTTCTTTATTGGAATTTGGCAAAGAGCTACAAGTGGAGCTACAAGTCTTTTGAGCTACAAGTCTTTTGTTTGGGAATTATTATACTGATTCAGCGGTCTTGAAAAACCACCTAAAATAACCTAAGGAACCCACAGTAACACCCATTATCTGTTCACATTTATAACCTATTTTAGTTATAGGTTCCTATATAGGTTCCCCCTCCCTCGCCGCCCGGACCGCCCCCACCGGGGGATCACTTACTTCCTCCGGTGGCCGCAGGAACGATCCGGTGGAGGAGTGAGAACGGCCGGCCTCTATGCCGGCCGCCCTTACTCTAAAGTCGTCGTGAACATGCTTTATAGCACGTTGGCGACGGCTTAGAACGGCGGAGCACTCACTCCGCCGTTCTTTCTTTTGACGAGATTGCACCCTAAAAGTGTTTGTATCTTTGTCCAATGTTGTGCATGCTCTCTCATTCTCTTTCATTGGTTCCCTTTCTATTCTGCTTGATTTAAGCCAGAATCCTAAACGTATTCACTTTGAATTTCTGTTGACATAAGAGAGACTTACTGTATTTCCAAGACCTGGGTTGTAAGAGATGTTTATAACTGAAGAAAAAAAAAACTTCTCTGTTTCTACTCTAACAAAGTTGGCTCAGTAAATGAAATCATGTTACCTACTTTGTAAAAAGTGGAAGGTTAGGTCTCCAAAATGGTCATGGGAAATATTACAGTTTTACACCAGTAATAAAGATGTTGACAATACTATCAAAACTGTGATGCCAGCAACTACTGAAGAGAAAAAGGAGACAGGTTTGGGAGACCATGTAAGTGATGGCCAAGAGAAATGCAATGGAATTGAGGCTATTTGGGGGGGGGGAGCTGGGAGTCATGAACCAAAACAGGGAAAATGCAGCATTAAACAGCCATGCAGCATACCCGCCAGGAAACAAATTGAAGAGGGATTGTACAAAAAATCCATTAAAGCATTGGTTGGTTTGGTATATTGACTGCAGTAAAAAGAAGAAAAGGGGTATATTGGTTACAGCAGGGCTTGCTTTGCAAAAAAGATCTCATCCAGATCAAAAGGAAGGGTTAGTCATTAGCTGGATGTCACCTAGAATATCATGAAATTGAGGCTAATATATTCATTCTACACACGTCTTTCACAGCATGGTGGTGCCACCAAGCTTTTCTCACAGAATGTTTTCCATTGGAAACATTTCCTGCTCAAGCCCTATTAAAACCAATGGAAGTTGTGCGTGAGTTCTGATACAGTACTGCTCTCATTCATCTCAATAGTGCTTGCTTAAGAGGTGTTCTTGGAAGAATGGGCTCAGAATGGATAGGAGGCATCTAGGAATGATTCATGGTTTCAGTTTCACCGGAGCAGGAGCCAATTTTAGCTTGGAGAAATAGCAGATACGTAGCACAGTACAGTCTTTCTAGGGTTGTACCTCTTCAGTCTATAGGCAGAGAATTGCATGTCGGGATGTTCCTGCATTTGAAAAAAGGCACAAATACTATTGTACTGCACATTATACAGCTCTGCTCACTAAAGTCATGTTTGTTGATTGATTGATTGATTGATTGATTAATTGATTGTGGTATTTAAAGACCACCTTCTCTTTTCAGACTCAAGGCAGTTTACATAGGCAGCCAATCCTAACCCCCTTTTTTCAAATGAGGTTTTTTACAAGTATTGCTCTATGAGCACATAGAACCCTTAATTCCCAGATTTCCTTTCAAAGCGCAGCCACGTCCTGGCTGTGCTTCTGTCTTCCAAGCTTTTCGCAGGAACCGCAGGTCTCCCTCAGTCAAGGTGTTCTCCATCTTACCAGTTGACTCCTACGCATTCCACACTCTCCACACTCACAGTGCCTTCACAAGATTCATCAGTGGCAGTGGTCTCCCTTCCAAGCGATGACCAGGGTTGCACCTGCTTAGCTTTCTTCAGGCAGGGCAACAGCTCAACCTCCAGGCCATACCTCCTGCCCTGTGCACCTCCACAACAAATGTGAGTACAATTATCTGGAAGGGAGAGAAGGGCTGCCCGCCCCTGATGGCTCCACTCTGAACTCTGTGTGTTGATCATGCAGGATATGGGTTGCATGTACAGAGCCTTATTCACCAGGACATGATCAATGTTTGGAGTCAAGGGTGAAGCCAGGGATGTGACTCTGCTCCTTCTGCACATGTTGGCTACTGCACACACATTTGTCATGAGAAGAGAGCTGAACTCAAGCTGGTGATAGATAGTCGTGGTTCCAGTTGCTTCTTGATTGACATGCAGAGCTGTCACTAATGGCCCCGTATTTCCTCCACTCTGTGTTAATACCACAGCCACACTGGCACCCCTTCGCATGATGAACAAACCTTTCAATCAAACAGCCTATCAACCAGCCCCTCTGTGCTGCCATCTGTTCCTTAAATGAAAGAATAAGATGACATTCTTCAAACTAACATGGAACTGAAGCATTGTGGGTAATGTTATGCAAACTGACCCCATGCCACTGAGGCAGGTTTCTCAGCAGCATTGCCTCCTGGGGCTTTCCCAGTTTGTCTCTTAAAGATGAAGCGCAGTGCCCATGAATATTTCACCCTTCCTTTTTGCCCCATGGGGCTGTTGCTCCAACAGAAGAGGGGGAAAAAATAAATCAAGCAAATTATAAATGATGTGTTCCATGCCACAATGCATATTTTTTAAAGGACCGATTTCAAAGATATATGTTTGATTTTGGAAAGTCAACACGAAAAGTCCAACAAATCCCAAAAAGAAGCCTGAAGACTGCAGTCGATGATTAAGTTAACAATGCTAGACCTACATACTGAACAGCACACTGCCAATTTTGATGCATGCATACATCTGAGAAACTGCTATTAACAGGCTTTACCTTTGGAAGATTGAGGCATATTGCTGGAACAGGAAAAGGACTTCTGGCACAATCTATTGCCAGCTTTTAATGACATGGAAACAAGTGATCAGAAAAATTTCAGCAACTAATTTCTGAGTATCAGTCTGCTTCTAGAAGCGCAAGAATAAGGATCAGTGATCCTCTCTGGTAAACCTAATTATGACCTGTGTGATCTGCGCATCATTAAATCTTTTCAAGAAGATGCCTAGTCTTCTGCTTGACATTGCACTGAGTAGATCTCTTGAGAGATTTATTTTTAAGCGGCTATTTCTGCCTCTGTTTCATAGCATTAGATAGCCATCAAAGCTTCTGTGGTGAGGAAAGATGCCACCTTTGTTTCCATCTCACTAGCACTTTGTCCATATTTGAAAGGCTTTCAATAACTAGTAGTATTCTTCTAATTAATTTTCTGAACGGTGGGAGTCTCACGGTGCAATCCTATCTAACTTGGAGACCGGTGGAGCACCCGCTCTGCCGGTCTAGGGTGTCGCAAATGTGCCGCAAAACAAGTTTGCAGCACCTGGCAAGTAGGTGGTGCTGGTGCCGAGGCCAGCACCACTCTACTCGCCCCAGAACCAGTGGAGTGCCCACTGAAGAAGGTAGGTTCCCTGCTGGGTGGTGAAGGGGCAAGGGGAGGGTGGAACAGAGCGTTCTGGGAGGGAATGGTGAACTGGGCCCGGAAAGGGGGAGGGAGCGGTGACGTCAGCTCTGCCAAAATCTTATCCCCCCTTCCTGGCCTGGCCGCCATAACATGGCCCGTTGAAAGGGGGGCCAGAAAAATAGCTGGCACACATTCGAGTAGACCCATTGAGGCAACTGAGGCTCTAACTCAAGGAGTGCTCCAGTCGTGCGGGTGCTGGGTCCTATCTGGATAGGATGTAGCGCGGGCTCCATGCCCATGCTACAGCCTAACTAGACAGGATTGGGCTGCCTGTCATGTATACAAAGGACATCTTTAATGCAGTATGTTAACTTTACGGAGAAAAATCTCTTCGATATTATTTTCAGAAAAACTGATCTCCTAAGGCTTCTTCAGTATGACCTAGCACTTTAATTCACCCCCTCTCTTTTTTTAAAAAGTATTTCATTTTTGCATTGATCCCCCCATTATTTGTGTCATTCATGTCTTGTAAGAAGGTTTTGAAGACAGTCATATCATGCTTCTATTCAAGTCACAAAATTGCTGCTGAATGTTAAGATACTTGAATTTTCTGCCTGTATTATCTGTGAGGGAAATGGTAGAGGGGCCTCAGTGAAACTCACAAGCCCCAACTCCTGACTTCCTCCAAATTGATCCCTCCCAAATTCAGTAGCTTGGGACACCCCACAGGACCCAAGAAGCATCTGGGGTGGTGGCGGACAAAACTACCTTGTAAAACAGGCCCCCTCCAGCACACATCCCATAGACACAATCTAATGTGTCATGTAGAAAATTACATTCATGTCCCATAGTAGACACCTGCAGTTTTTGACTTGTGCTAGTTTGCTCAAACCTCTTTCAGTTTCTGACACAATCACTGGCAGTGTGCAAAAAAAATCCATAGGGTTATGCACACTTCACACATTGCAATTATCTTAGTGTCTTCTTTATTGTTATTATCATTATTATTAATAATACATATTTATATATATTAAGTGATTCCTTGTCCCCAAAGGCCTTACAATTTAACAAAAGATGAACAAGAAACACTGGAAATGGTCTCTGGAAAAGACGCTGTGCTGGGGTGAATAGGGACAGTTGCTCTTCCCCTGCTTAATATAAGAGAACCACCAGTTAAAAGGTGAGCAGTTAGCTCCTTTTCCTCAACATCCTTATTTTTCTGGCTGTCTGATTTGTGTTAATAGTCACCAGGTGTGGCAGTATGGGGTGTGTGTGTGTGTGTGTGTGTGTGTGTGTGTGTTTGTGTGTGTGTGTGTGCGTGCGTGCGTGCGTGCGTGCGAGCGAGCGAGCGAGTGAGGCAGAATAATCCTACCTACCTACTGGTTCCCTTTGTCCTTGGGATCAGTGTTCCTTTATGGTCTTTTGTTCCTTCCCCAGGACCAGCTGTCCCTCCCTCATACCTGTCCTTGAAAAGAAAAGGATGCAGCCACATGATTCTGCTTTAGCAGTGCTTGTCTGGGATATGTCACGATTCTATCACTTTTCAGATTACAGGAGTTACACTTCCATTTGTCTTGGAGGAAGTAAGATCAAGAGAAGATCATCATCACAGATGATTGTTTATGAGGATCTGCTATGTGGCAAACTCTTAAAAGAATGCTGAGCACCCTACACTTCAAAGCCTATGTTTCCCAAAGTACACATTTTTCTACGCTTTTTTCCACACAACAAATCTACATACCGTGCATTCATTCTCTAGCTTGCAAATACCACAGTTTTCAGAATTTCAAGACTCACTGTACTAGAGCATCGGTGTGAAATTTGGAGCATATCAACAACTCATATACATAAGTGAGAAGGGACATACTGTGTTACACAGCGATGTGCTCCCCTGGCAATTTGATCAAAATGGCATCCGGTTCAACAAATGAAGGAGACGTTCCACTGTACTGTTACAGTTTTAATAATTAACATTTGCATTTTGTGAATTGCACTTATAATATACGAGAAAGATACAACCAAAATGTGATTACAAATAGAAGAATGTTGGTGGGGAGGGGACCCCAAATATATGCAATGGAAGAGTTTATTCTGCTTTGCTGAATTACAGTATCCAATATAAGAAAAAAATATTTTTGGAAAAAGACCTCACAACTGAGGCTGCAATTCTATACACGTTTACCTGGGAGTAAACCCCATTGAAACTTATGGGACTTACTTCTGAGTAGACATGCTTAGGCTTGTGCTCTGAGTCATGCCAGGTTTAACCTTCTGTGCTGACGGCAAAGAAGGTTGGGTACAAACAGATTGGGAATTAATTGGTGTAATTAACATTTTGTGATTATAATGACTTCTAATCAATACCTTATGCAAATATCTGTATTGATGTGTTGAACAAAGGCTGTTAGTTGTATTTAGATTTTTTGAAAACTTTTTTACTTTAATGAAATTCAAGGCATTCAGCTCTGTTAAAGTCCTGACAACATCTTTTTCAAGGTAAAAAGAAGCTCCTTTTGTGACCTTATAAATTGAAATGGCTGCCATGCCAACACCTAATTAAACTTTTTTTTCCTGGTAAAGCACTCCCTTTTAAAAATGATAAGGGGCTTGATCTCAAGGTTGCTTGTCCCTTTATAGTTTACAAAACAAGCCTTGAAAAATATACGAAATCCATGACTCCCATTTCACAGGTGTACATGTACATTTTAGATCTACCCCCCCCCCCTGCTTGAACAGGGTTAATACACATTCCCTTTCCCCAGGGAACCATTATACTATTGTAGTTCTGTGAGAAGGACTAGCGTTCTCAGCACCCTCACCAAACTAGAATTACCAGGATACTTAAACTGATATAAAACAGATGTAAGTTTGTAGTACAGCTATGCCTTCAATAGCCATTATGCGCATAAAACATCTTTCTGTGGTGGCACCCAGTTTCTGGAACCCCGTACCCCAGTTGGTTAGGTTTTCATTCCATCCCCAGGTAAAAACTTTTTTTTTCTTCACTAAGCCTTTGGTGTGCTCTGAATTTCTGAGTCTACTCTGAATTTTGTTTCTGATCGTGCTGCTGGTTTATGGTCTATTGCTCTAGCTTGTTCTGTTGGAGTATTGTTGCTGATTATGCAAAAAAAAACCACCTGTATTTTGTATTGTTCTTTTATTAATATTATTGTTTTGATTGTTAGCCACCTTGGGTGTCCCCTTTTTTGGGGGGGGGAGGGAAAAGTGTGGCAAAAATATTTTTAAGAAAAATCGTCTGACTGCTTCCCTCAGAGCCTTTTTGTAACATAGTGCACAGGGCCTGCCAGAGTTCAGACAAAACACAGCACTGAAGATGGGAGCCCTGCCAGAGTTAACAGAACTGCTTTGGCTGAAGAAGGGAGTTGGTGCTTTTGGATCTCCACATATTTGTCCTGACTGACTGGCTATGGCTTGATGAGCCCACTAATATAAGGGCCTAATCCAGTCCACTACAGGGCGCAGCATCCTCAACACAGAGGATGCCTATAGGCTCACTCAACCAAGCCCTATTTCTACACACACACCCATGTGCAACCAGGCAGTGTGAGTGGCCATTAGAGTGAATGGAAATTCTGTCTGTACCTCTCATACCCCATCCAGCCCTCAAACTGAGTAGTGGGCAGGGCTGCATTCACTGTAACAGTCCCTTGTGTGCAATTCAGTGGGGGAGGGGTGAAAAAAGAGCTATGTTGGGTTAATGGGAATGTGGACTCTGCTTCATGGTGGTCTGGATCAGGCACAATACATTCAAGTCACCGGCTTGCAACATTGTCTGAGCAGTCTCAGAGGTTTCCCAATGGCTGCTACCCACTCCCTAGTTGTTTTCTATATGTTGTCAATGCTTGACCCTAGTTGAGTATGTGGACATTTTAGTGTTGTGTATTGTGAACCTAAGCCCTTGCCTAAGGTGGGTGAGCCAGGAAAGGGCCAGGAAGCAGAAACTGGGCTAACTGGCTCTCTGGCTATATATTATTTACATGGGTGTAGTTTTGCAGACTAAACCTGGCAAGGCCACTGCCCTGGTGGACTGTCTATCAGGACATTATCCACTGTGCCTTTTGGGGTTATTCTGGGACAGCTTTGTGGTCCTATGATGAGCACCTCCATGTGAGAGCAGTCCTTGATTGGTAGAAGCAGCAGATAGAGCTTTGGCTCCAGATTGTTGAAAGTTCTCGTGCCATTCAGGGAGATTGATCAGAGAGTGGGCACTTGATTCTGCTGGTGCTGGTGGGTCTGCTGGGCAGTGGGTTTGACTCCTCACCTCTGTTGGGAATACAATAGTGCTGGCCAACGCTCATAGTATTTCTGCCCCTTCCAACATGCCTGTAGCCTTTGTGGTTTCAAGCACCCCAGCAGTGCATATCCACAGGGAAAATGTAATAAGCAGGGAAGAAGGGAACAGGGCAGTGATCCGCCCAAGGTGGAGGACCACCAACTGGAAAGGGGTCCCACCCCCAATTAGGCTTCCTTTTTTAGTTAATCTTCTTCTGTGTTATCCTGATAAGGAAGTGGCTATGTATTTGCTGAGTGGGTTTTCATTTGGGTTTCAGATTCCTTACCCCCCTTCTAGTTCCTCTCACTTCAGCCAGTTTGCACTCTGTTGTGGGGGTGGAGTAGGTTGTGCAATTTAAGATTGCTAAGGAGGTTGCTACAGGTTGGGTAACTGGCCCTTTTGCTACCCTGCCTATACCGAATTTGTGAGTTTCCCCTCTTGGCGTGGTGCCTAAGAAGGCACCGGAGGAATTTTGTTTAATTCATCATCTTGACTTCCCCAGGGGATCATCAGTCAATGATGACATACCCCCTCATTTGTGCTCTGTTCATTATACCTTTTTTGATGAAGCAGTTGCGATTCTTAGAGGGTGTGACACGGGTGCTCTCTTGGCTAAGTGTGACATTGAGTCAGCCTTTCACCTGCTCCTGGTTCACCCTGATTATTTTTGTCAGCTGGGTTTCTCCTTTGTTGGCTCCTTTTACATAGACAGGGCCGTCCCAATGGGTTGCTCTTTTTCGTGTGCCACTGTTGAGAAATTCAGCACCATGTTATGATGTGCACCATGTGATACCCCTGGAATGCCCCCTATGCAGGCGGAGTTGTGCTGGCGTCTGCACTGCGCATGTGTGGCATCCGAGGGGGGTTATGCTGGTGTTCGTCCTGTGTCTGTCAGCGTACAGAAAGTTACACTGGCATACATGCACTTACACCGGTGGATCTACTGTTACACCGGTGCAAGAGTTACACAGGATTGTGCTGTCAGTCATAATGTTAATCTGTGACTTAGTGTTACATGAATGAGTCAAAGGGCCTTGGGTTTGCATGCTTTTCCTCCCCTTGCCTCTAGTGATTTCGCTAGCACACATCTAAGAAAAGGGAGCAGGGAGGCTGCATGAAGGGGTGGATCTGGTGGTGATGGCATGCACTGAATACTATCCCCCTTTTCTGCAGCTTCCCTGCTCCCTTTTCTTGGACGTGCACGAGTGAAATCACTAGCGCAACTCTGAGGAGCCCCATTATGGAGCAGGAAGCTTATGCAGTGCTAAGGTGATTTAAATCCCCCTTTCCTGCTGAAGCCTCCTTATATGCCCCTCCCTCATTGGATACAGCATGCCTGTTTTTGGCACAGCTGCACCAGCGAGGGGGGAAGGATAGGATTGGGCTGTTAGTTAAGAAATCATAATTCTTTGACTGGATATGTAATACGGAACTATAGGTTGTTCTAAAGTGAAAGCAAAAGCGTTCATTCTGTTCCATTCTGTGAGAGGAGGGATGTGGAGGAGGGAAACCTGCGGCTCCCTTAGGCTTTTACATGTAGTGCTACAACATGTTGTACCATCATGTGTGAACATGCATGTGTGCGGATGCATGTGCACACACACACAAATGTGTGGCATTGTTACTCAGTTGCCATATTCTTAAATTTCATGGTCCATAGGGGCCATAGCATAAGTTCATATTGCCCACACAGAAGCCTGGCTCTATTTACTATATTTTCTATGAGGGCTTTGAAAATCTTCACCTGTAGCTTTTATGGCACACATCAGACAGAAATTGCAGATAGTACTTGTATACACTATACTACATTCAAAGTGCACTGATATTTGCACAGAATAATTTAATCAAATTCACAGTAGCCCCATTCAAAAGATTATAGAAGTACAATTTAGAAATCTCAGTGACCCAAATTTATCCCTCATGTTAGTGCATTAATATTAGTGGACTAGTTATGCCTGAGATAGATTATTCGGATGTGATAGGCCAAAAGGAAATGGGATATCTTACCAAGAAAAAATAAATTAAAGAGCCTTGGGGTCAAGCAGGTTAAAAAGTACAAATATTCTGTAAAATGTTATAAAATGTCAAATGGCAAAAGGGAGCATTTTTCATATTTTTTTTCAGCAGGTTGAAATTTTATTTAATAATATTAGTTTCTGAAGAAAGTGGTTAGTCTTAGGTCAAAGCTGGTATAGGCACAGGAAACCTTTCATAAAGAATTGCCAACAAATGGGATTTAACACTCAAGAGGCTCGGATGGCCTATTAATTCTGGTTCTGGCTTCCTTCCAAAACAACTGTGCTTCTCTTCTAATTCATGGCTAATTTCTATCAGAAGTACCAAGAGACCATTTCTTTTTTAGACAGGAAGCATCCACATTGCTTAAGTGGATTCATGCGAGGGGCTTTAGCAAGCAGACATTGATTGGCTTGTCTCAAGGGCCTAGCAAAGGCCTGATGGGTAGCAGTTTGACATAGGCAGTAAATGAAATACGACCTCCTGTAAACAGGCCTGAGCTTTTGGGCCTTTGCGGAATCTGGGAGTTAAGGACCTTTCCAATCCCTTTTAATTAATGAAGTGATTTGACTTGGCCGAGTTTATGCTTAATAAGATGAATTAAAAAGTAATAAAACAGCTCTGCCAAATATGTAACAGGGTAATAGAACCAAATTATACATCTGGCATGTACCCTTCTCTTTTTTCACACCTCAAGCCAAATATATCATTTCTCAGGCCAGGGTGTGCTCAGAGTTTAAACTTGAGGGCCTTGCAATATCTAATTAGCCAGAGTTAATAAAAGATGAGCAACAAAATAGAGAGGCTACTTGTGCATGTGTTTTAGTGCAGAAAAGAGGGCTCAGTTAACAGTCTGGAAATGGCAGCCATATATTGGCCAGAAAACTCTCCCTTCCTGGTCAGGTCTGGTAGTACAGGGGGAAGTGACCAGACAGGTAGTGGAGTTAGGAAACAGCCAACCAGGTGAGCCAATAAGCAGAGGCCAGCAGTCTGAGAACAGTCTAACTACAGTGGGACTCTACTGACCTCTGGAGTCATCTGACCTGTGCTGAGGACGTAGCTGCAGTACTCTTCTCTAGCCACCTACAGTGGTGGTGCTGAAGCACAGCAAAGAGTAGGCGAGCAGTTCCCTCCCCCCGGAAGCTACCATTGTGCTGCAAACAGTAAGGCCCCTAAATTCCACGCCAACTCCCTTATTTGAGATAACCTCTTACTCACATTTTAAAAGTGGTTGTAATAATTCAATCAGTTCAGAAACAAAGCACATTGTATGGGGTGGACATCTAGTTAGAAGGCTTGATCTTTTTTCAGACCAAGAGAAGGAAGATTGGACTCTAACATCATACAGATCAAAGGCAGTCTAAGGTCTGAAACTGTTTTACAGCCCAATCCTATCATGCTGCATGCTATGGTGTGTGTGTGTGTGTGTCCGTGTTCGATGGCCAGTGTGAGAGGTAAGTAAAAATCTTTTTAACATCTCCTAGAAGGTCGCCACCTATGAGTCTATGAGAGAAAGGGGGCAGGACAGGTGGAAAACTTGGCAATAGGATCTGGCATGTACCTTTGCCACTGAGATCCACCCCCTCCAGCCCGCTCCCCACACCCGGCTCAAACCTCTTCCAAACAACCCACCATCCGCCCCTGTCGTCACCTTACCTGGGCTAGTGGAATGTCCGGGTGGGTCTGGAGTGTGCATAGCACCACTGGCCATTTCTGCCGGCGATTCTGTTGTGCACTATGGTGGCACAGCTTTAGCATCGCCACAGTGGGGCCTTACAGCAGCAGATTGCAAGATCCTTTGCCATAGACCCTTGATAGGATTGGACCATTAGTCTTTGTTTCTCTTTATTTTGCACAGGCATTATCTTTATGCATGTGTAGGGCTGAGTCACTAGTTCACTCCACTATAATAAAATTCATGTGTCTTTGCTAGGCATGTATTATTATCCATTATACATTACAGCCACAAGGACCATTGGCAGTAAGATGTATCTGGTCTGAAAGAGTGGACATCAGAGCTTTTTTTTTTTTTTAATAAACCCAAAATATCAAACACGTTGATGCCAATGGTAGCCTCCCTCCTGAGACGAATAGTAGCTTTGCTACCCTGTTTCCCCTAAAATAAGACCTACCTTGAAAATAAGACCTACCATCATTTTTGCATGATTTTTGCTGGCACTCGTCAATATAAGTCCTCCCCGAAAGTAAGACCTAGCTAGGATCATCAGCCAGACGCGACCCCCCGGCACTTACTTTGACTGATTTAAGCTTCGTTCTTTCCCGAGGGTGCAAGGCCTGCACAGCCTGCACTTGACTCCTCCACCATAGAGACGACGTGCTAGAGAGGCCAGCAAGGCCTGCAAAGAGGCTGCAACCTTGCAGAGTCTCTCTAGCAGAAGACCTTTATTGGCATAATAAGTCTCTCTAGCATGTCATCTCCATGGTGGAGGACTCGAGTTCAGGCTGTGCAGGCCTTTCCCTCGGGAAAGAATGAAGCTTAAATCGGTCAAAGTAAGTGCCGGGGGGGGGGGGGGTGTCGCGCCACAGGTTAGGAAAATAAGACCTACTGCATTTTTGGAGCCAAAATTAATACTGTATTTCTTCAATTCTAAGACGCATGTTTTTTCCCAATTAAGCATTTCAAAAAATGGGGTGCGTCTTAGAATCGAAGGTCTCCAAAAAGCACCCCAAAATGCTATCTTCTTACTTACTGGGGCTTGGAGGAGCTTCAGGGAGGCCTGCACAACCCTCTGCAGGCCTCCCTGATCTTCAGTTCGGCAAAAAACGGTGATTTTCAGCCATTTCCGGTTTTCGCGAAAACCAGAAATGCCCAAAAATCGCTGTTTTTCGCCAAACTGAAGATCAGGGAGGCCTGCAGAGGGTTGTGCAGGCCTCCCTGAAGCTCCCCCAAGCCCAGGTAACGAAGGAAATGGCACTTTCTAATGGGGCCAGAAATGCTATGCAAAGGCAGTGCGCACTCAGTCATCCTCAGCTGCAGGAGACATGCTGGGGAGAGTTGGTGCTGAGCAGGTAGATTTAATGAAGGGAGGCGAGTCTTACAATTGATTGATTTTTTTCCCTGCTGGTGGTACTGAAAGTAAAGGTGCGCCTTAGAATCGATGGCGCCTTAAACTTGAAGAAATACGGTATAAGACACTGTCTTATTTTCGGGAAAACACAGTAGAGATCGGGTTAAATACCCCCTCCTTGCATACCATGGTCCAAATTGAGGTTAGTCCCTCCGTGACTGCTACTGAAATTTAATAACATATAGAAACTGTTTGGACTCAGGCACTTTCTAAACGTATTCTATCTTCAGGTGCCTCCAACCTACTGGCAGTTATCTCTTCAGCCTGTGAATGTAAAGCAGGGGCCCCCAACCTTTAATTGTCAGCAGGTGCTGGGGGATGGGGGCACTGATGATGTGTGTGACCAGGTCCATGCACTGAATCTTTTATGCAGCCCACTGCTATGTGCATAAGAACCCGAGGGTTGAAGCAGTATTTGGGCAGTGCACTACTGCCTCCACTAAGTGATGTGGGGGAGAAATCCCCAAGGAGCAGAGTCTTTTCAGTAGTGGTGTCTACAGTACCATGGCATTCAAATGAGCCCTGTTACTCTATGCATTTAGGCACAGGCGAAAGACTTGACTCTTTAAATGCTGAGTTTAACTAGAGCTATGTTGTTAACAAGCAGCCCAATCCTATCCTGTGCCGATGCAGCAGGGCTGTGTGACCCGCACTGTATTTAGTGCAGGAAACAACAGGCTGGAGGTCTCTGCGAGGGTCCCTTGCCACAGGAAAAGCCCCAGCCTCAGCCACGGGTCTACTCGGACCTGTGCCAGCTAAATCGCTGGCACAGGAATGAGTGACTTTGTGCAAGAAAAACAGGCCCAGAAAGGGGGATAGGATTTGGCATGCACTAGCACCGCCAATTTCATCCTCTCCTGGGCCCATTATGCCCACCCCACCCCCACCTTCCCCCTGCCCCATTTTGCCCCCTTCCTGCCCTCCCTTGCCCTCTCTCCGTCCCCATGCTGCAGCATTCAGAGCTTACCTGGTCCAGTGTGTGTTGGGCTTGCACTGGTTCCTGTGGGCCAGTGCAAGCCTTAGTGGGCACTTTTCTGGCACTGTCGCAATGTGCTTTACGGCACATTTGTGACAGCTTGCACAGGCCCAGCATGTGCTGTGCCCAGGAGCATAACAAGCTTCCGTGCTGTCTGGCACAAGACATCACTTCCGGGTTCAGGTGCTATTGGCAGCCCTTGTATTCGCAAGTGGAACGAGACAGCTGCTGATTGCCTGCTCTTTAAATTTGCCACGAGTCCGACTCGGACTCGCGGGCGGGGCGCTGGGCGGGGCGCCCTTTGGGAGATGGCGCCCGGA
Organism: Plestiodon gilberti rubricaudatus; assembly: GCA_026170595.1. Taxonomy (NCBI): domain Eukaryota; kingdom Metazoa; phylum Chordata; class Lepidosauria; order Squamata; family Scincidae; genus Plestiodon; species Plestiodon gilberti. Next base: position 229,843,565 of record JANXHW010000001.1, on the reverse strand, counting down.
GCTGGTGCTCTGCTTGCTCCGCCCTAGTTTCGCCTCTGGGATGTTGATTATATGGTGTTTAAGAGCATATTGTTAACTGCTTCAGTGCCTATCTGGCAAGAAGCAGGATACAAGCATTTAAATTGTAGTTTCTCTCATTAGTACAGTAGTTTTGGTGACCACAGCGCTGAACCTCTGCTACTGGTAGGCAAGTAACCGATTCTGTTTGCTTTTCCTTCTCTGGAACTTTGCCTCCCCTGTGTCTTGTATCCACCCCATGGGCTTCACCCTACAGGGTAAGAATCACTGCTTGAAGATATATTTTGGAATAATTTTCTCCTAGACTGTGGGAGAGAGGATAGAGATTGCTATAAACAAGACAAACCACTGTTATGAGTCTGGTGTGGAGAGGGGGTGGGGGAGTTATTGCGGCTGTTAGTCAATTTTTTTTAAAGGAAAAAATTGATCGTTTGACAGAGATTAGAACATCAAATGAGTGGGGAAGTCATATAAAAGCCTTGGGTGTGGTCCTCTGGGAGCTCATTAAAGAGCAGTTTCACTTAGATACCATTAGGTTTTTAGGATTGCTAGCATCTTCACAACAGGTGTAAAGACCGGACCTTGAGTAGTAAATAAAATGCATTCGCCCGATGGCTGGTTATGATAAATAACGGAAATACAGCTCGTGTTCTGCACAGGGATGTGCGCTACAATGGAGACATTGTTGCATTTCAGGCTTCTTTTAAATGTCGAGGTGATACGGGAATTTCTCCGGAGACGATGCGATCTTCTCATTTGGGTTGGTTTTTTTTTTTTAACAGAACTATTACGTCAGGATTAATTACATAGTTCTTTCTTTCTTTCTTTCTTTCTTTCTTTCTTTCTTTCTTTCTTTCTTTCTTTCTTTCTTTCTTTCTTTCTTTCTTTCTTTCTTTCTTTCTTACAACTGCTGTTTGGCAGAGGGCTGTTTTAGTAAACTAAATCCCAAGTATAGTCAGTTTCTTCTATACGTTAACATTAGTTTCTTTTATTCCCCCAGCTTTATTTTGAACAGCTAAAAATTAATACTGTGGCTTAAAAAAATAGTGATTTTGCAAAACTTTGATAAAACTCAAATTTGAAACCCAGTGGATTGACCTACCAAGTCAGTTGGAGCCACCCTAGAGCGTCTTTCAGGCAATTCCCAAGGCCTCCAAAAAGATATCAGTCACATGAAAATGAGACGTGCAATAGGAAGTTCCTAATTTACTGGTATAAATGCGTCTCGTCCCAGGGTTTATTCCAGGGCTTTGGTGGATGATGGTCACTTCATCTTGCACTGATCCTGCTCTGGGCTAGTGATGATGGGGTGTGTTCCCCTGGTCCGGCTGCAGATTGGGCTTGGAGAACTACACTAGTGGTGACCTGTAAACAATCACTTGCAACATTTTTGGAGCCACAACTAGGGGTTTGGGAGTAGGAGAAATTGCTGAAGTTTTGTACGAAGCCTCACAAAACTGCAGCAAATATACAGAGAAAGGAAGGAGGTGAATTCTGAACCTGGAGAGATTTTATGCCCAAGTCCTGGAACACTGGCTGTTCAGGGGTCTAGAACGCAGGAAGATGCTCTTCTCAGATTCACTGCTCTACAGGGAAGAGCTGAACCTGGGGAGAACAGGGGGGGCATGGCCCAGGGAGAGGGGAAATTGGGAGCATGCGAGGTCACCATGAATGCCCTTCTTGGGTACACTGCACCCATTTTGTTAATGTACAAATACTATACAGGCCCGCCCTCAAATACTCTACAAAACTGTCATGCTTTTACTGCATGATGGAAGGCAAGTAATGACAGAGCCAGGTAGGCCTCCTTTGGGAGGGCATTTTATACCCTGATGGCTTGATGACCGAGGAAGCCCTGTCCTCCTATGGGCCCACCCTGGACCGTTGTCCACAGATGCTGGTCTGTGATCATAATAAAGACTCTCTCTCTTTCCCTGTCTCTCTCTGGACAACAAGAAGACATGGCGAAGGGCCTCCAGGGTGGATCTAAGTATTCAAATACATATGGATATGCTCCTTGACATATCTTGGCCTCAGACAGTTTAGGGTCTTGAAAGGAAAAGCCTGCACTTAATCGGGACTGGAAACAAAGTGGCAACTGGTGAAGATAGTTACTTCACCTGGGGTCTGCTTTATGAACCAATCTGAACCTTCTGAATGCTTCTCAAAGGCAGTCTCAATACAGTAGTCCACTCGAGATGAGATAAGAATCAAAGAACATATTGTGTAAATGCATTTTTTTCTTTCCATTTTTGTCTTTTAACAGCAACAATGGGGGGGAGGGGAGAGAGATCAAGATAGGTACTAAAGTGTGAGGAGCTAACCGTTTCCCCCTTCATCATGTTCCCAATGAGACTTTTATAGGGCAAATGGAACTTCAGGGGGAGATTTTTGCTGCAAACAGAGGAACGGGGGGGGGGGGGGAGGCTTAGGCCCCCTACATCATCCTGATTAGGCCCATACAATAAAAGGAAAGGGGGGAAATGCATTTTACATACCATGCAGTTTAATCCATAGGCAAGTATGGCAGTGGCCAGATTAACTTCTCCGGGAAAGGCCACAGCTGGCGAGCCACCCTAAGCTGGTGAAAGACACTTTAGCCACTGCTACCACCTGGACAACCAGTTGGGTCCAGGAGTCGAAGGAATTTGCATTTCTGGGGTTTGGTTGTGCAGTGCTCATTAACTAGCTGTGCTGTTAAGGATTACATTGGCTAGAACTTTACCACATTGCACAGTGCAGTCCATCTGGTTACAGTATCCTGATAAAGAATGTGAAAAATATTATGTTTTAAAAATGACTTCAGAACTTATAGGAAATTAGTTCTTCATGCTTAAATTCCGATGGATTGACTGAGTTTTCCTGTTTGCAACCCTCCAATTATAATTAACATATTTGGCATGATTGTTAATAAGGATTAACAAGAAACATTTATTGGCTTTGCTGTTGCAACTGTATCGTACAATCTCTGGGTCTAATCCAAGCTTTAATTAATGTGTATGCCACTTACTATTTTGGGTAGCCATAGTGACTTCATAGCCTAATGGCCCCAATCCAGAAAACGTTAGCCATGTTTAAACACCATTGGAATTAGTAGGAGTTAACTTTTGTTCCATTTATATCAATGGAACTTAAACATGCCACTTTCTTTGGATTGGGGCCTAAACCTGCAGTTCCTTACTGGGATACCTTAGAAGCATTTACTTCCATATGAGTTGAGAACTGTAAATGGCATAAAATGAGTAACTGTTTCTATTTACAAGAGACTGTCCTTGTCACTGGTGTCGACAGAGCGTGGCAGGTGGGGCGGACCGCCCGGGGGGTGACGCGCGTCATGGGTGACGCGCGTCACGGTCGGACGCTCCGAGGCCGGCTCCCCGGCCTTGGAGCCTCCAGAGTCTGGAGGCTCCGAGGCCCGGGAGCCAGCCTCAGAGCGTCCGGCTCCGCCGACGCTCCAGGGCCTTCTGAAGGCCCGCTGCTTGAAAACGTAATTCTTAGGTTTTCGCGCTTGCGCAGTACTTTTCTGAGGGCAAAGGGGCAGCCCTTTGCCCTCAGAAAATGTACTGTGCATGCGCGAAAAACGTAAAACTTTACGTTTTCAAGCAGCGGACCTTCAGAAGGCCCTGGAGCGCCGGTGGAGCCGGACGCTCCGAGGCCGGCTCCCCGGCGGGTTCCCCGGCCTTCAGGTAAGGGGTTTTTTGGGGGGGGTTCACCCTAGGGCGGGGGGGGGGGGTGACGCGCACACCACCCCCGCCCTAGGGTGTTGCACGTCTAGTGATGCCACTGGTCCTTGTTTACTTTTACCCATCTATGGGAAATCACTGTTCTTATTTTTGCCTTACAGGAATACCTTAAAAATTGTTAGTGTGAATTACAAAATTTGTCATTTTTAATTCAGCCATCAAAGCTGTGGAAGTGAAAACTCTGGATTTGGGGCAGTGATGGTGATAGATGCATCTTATCTCTAATGCACATGGATGTAAATGTACACAGATGAACATTACAGGACCCTGTAGTGCATAATCTGTCATTTCACAGGGCATTCAGAACTGCTCAGAAGAGATGGTAGGACATTTACCGGTATGTTTTCCTGGCATATCTTCAAATAAAAGAACACCTTCTTGGCTTTTAAGAGTGCAGAGTGCAGGACAAACTTTTGCAAAGTAAGTGAAAACAGCATACCACAGGTAGAGAAGAACGTTTAGCAAAGTGTCATGGTTCGAGGGGTGGAGTTTAGGCTACAATCTTTGGCATGAGAATAGAGCTGCTACAAGCATACATCTATGAAGTACTGGGAAATATGAGGCCAAGCTGTGGGTGCTACTGTCATTGACTGGAGTAGTCTGATTCATACGATCATATATGACATATAGTGTATGTCTTATGCTTGTGCAGGAATCGGGCGGGAGGCAGGGAGGGGTTGGAACAGGGTGGGGGTAGGCAGAATGGGAAGGCGATGGGGGCAGGGAGGAGGGTAGATTGGACCTGGAAAAGGGGGCAGGTTTGGTGGCAGCGGCACCTGCCAAATCCTAACCCCCTTCCGAGGCCTGATTCACCTTCACAGGTCAACGCAGACTTGTGCCAGCTATAAAGCTGGCGCAAGTCCAAGTTGACCCATGGTGGTTGCTGGGGCTTACATGGGGCAAGGGAACAAATGTTCCTTTACCCCAAGGAGGCCTTAAGATGACAAAACTCCCCTGTGGGATACAGCAGACCCAGCGGAGGTTTGCCCTGGGGAAAGGAAACAGAGGCGCAGCTGCATCAGTGGGGAGGATTTAGTTAGGATTGGGCTGTTAGCTGACTTAGGAGATGAGGAGGGTCTCTAATCCCATCCATCCTCCATCTGAAGAATAGAGGTTTTCGGCCAATGGCTATCATTTTATTTTATTTTATTATTAAATTATAAGGCTTACCCATAGGTAAGGGAATGAATGTTCCCTTACCCAGAGGAGACCTCCACAACTCCCCCTCCCCAGGGTAGCCATTTTGGCGTTGCTGCATCGGCGGGGGGGGGGGGGAAATAGATAGGCTTGGGCTCTAAGGCTGCAATCATATGCACACTTGGAGTGAGGCCCATTGAACTTCTGAGTGGACGTGCATAGGACTACACTGTGAGTGTCATAAACAATCCTATCTGCCACTATCAAGTCCCTGTTTTAAAAGAGACATGAATGAATGAAAGCAACCCAAAACACAGCCAAGTAAAGTGGCCTGAGTAGCTCATGAAACCTGCGTTATCTTTCAAATAAGCTCTATGATGCAGGGACTGCTTTAACGACGACTGCTTTATTTCCATTCATGCCTTGCTTCTTCCTCTTAGCAATGAAATGTTTTGTATCTAAGGTTCATAGCCCAGCTTCACAGAGCACTGGTGAAATTTCAGTCTACATTAAATAGTTTTTAGCATGAGGCGCCATCAAATACTACAACTTTACAAATGAACACTTACAGCTTATTACACTGGACATAACTCCACTGGGGCAAAACCACACCATTCGGCATCTTGTAGGACCGAGATGGAAGATGACAGAAAAAGAAAAGAGGGTAATAAGGAAAACACCGAGGATAGGGTTGCAGTGGGGATAAAACACCCACTGTGTTAACTGCTTTATGAAGAAAACAAAAAAGAAAATGAAAAGGAGAACAGGGCAGGAACAAAGCAAGGGGGGTTGACATGAATTAACAAAACTCCCCATATATTTATGAACGAGCGCCTCACTAAAACGATGAAGAGAGAGGGACTTTTTGTCAGCAGAGGTCATTCCCTGTAACCCTCTGAAGGAAAGAGAATTTTATAATGATAAAAGCAGGGCAGAATATGCTCTATGCACTTTAATGATTTCTTTGCTCCTCACAGATAGAAACTGAAACTCCCTGCTATTAGCCACAAATGGCATTTTGAAATGACTTTTTTTTTTTTGGGCAAACCCAAAAGACATTGCTAAGATTTACATGTTCAAATATATGCTGACCTTTTTTTTCCCTCTTTCTTTTAGTTCATTTGTCATCAGGATGTAATTGAATCAATATATTTCCTGATCAACCCAAAGATTGAATAAGGTCATGGGAAGCCATGTGTGGACATTAAAAATCATTATTTTACTCAGAATGAGCAGAGATGGCATAGACCATTCAGAGTTCCAAATGAAATTCTATTAGATTCTATTACACTTTTACAATTATAGAGACGTTCCAATATTACAAGGGGAAATGAAGTCATAATAAAAAAGCCCAGAGGTGTATTACAAAGAAATAGGCATACTATTTTTCTAGTTAAAAACTTGATGAAGGGAGCTCGACTACTTTCCAGTTGCTGAGATGTGACCTTGTTCTTTTAAAAAAGCCACCAAGACTCGGCTTCCATTCTTTGCTTACCCTTTTTACCTTTGTTTTATAGCAGATTTAAAAGCAAACGTTAACAACAAAGATAGTTAAGGGCTTATTCTCATGGACACACTGACCTGCAGAGATGTGGGTTGAGCTGCAACTGAGTACATGGAGAAGTGGTCATTTGATTGCAGCTCTGCCATGTGGCCAAATGACTGGACAGTCTTCAGAGATTCCTCGACTAATTGTACGGGCGATCCTGGCCAATCTGGAAGGTGAGGAGAAGCAAAGCCTGTTCAGGTGGGCAATATTTCTTGAACAGGTGAACACTTTCACTCCTTTCCCACCAGTCCAAGTACGCCAGTTGAATATTAGGAGCTGCCCTTTCAAGATTAACTAAAGTGTTCAATGAAAACTCCCCCCCCCTGCACATATTTTGGCTCAACTCTAGTCTACATCACCCACCACTGAAGGCAGAGCCGGCCTTAGGAGCTGCGGGGTCCAATTGGAAACATTTTTTGTAGGTCCCCAGATTCACAGCCAAGGTTTGTAGAATCTTAAAGATATAAATAAAAATTATTATAGACTTTATATCTCTATGGTAGAATGGAAAGCAATCAAAATGTGTGCTTAAAAAGTGCGTGTGAGTTAATGGATCAAATGGATATAAGCATATTTTAATATAAAAGACTAGAGCAGATTACCTTAGCGTGGGGGCCCATAGGCGCGGGGCCCAATTGGGAGCAATTGGTCCAATTGGCCTAAAGCCAGCCCTGATTGAAGGCAAAGGTCCCAGTGAACTACTGAAAGTGCCAAAAGACAGTAATCTCCAATAAGAAGAATCTACGAACCATTGTAGAATACAAACAGGTCACTGAATACTGTGGAACCAGGTCCCAAAGACCTATCATTCTGCTTTTCAGTTGGTTGACTCACAGGGAGACTTAGCAGGAAGTCAACAGAAAATGTTTCCAACTGCCTCTAACGTTCCTGGGTACATTTCTTCTTTAAGAAAATTGTGGTCCAAGTCTAAACACCAGGGGGGAAAAGGCCCCATTGCTTTCATGCACAATCTCTTAATCTCTCAAAGGATTTCTATGTATGATCTATCATCTAGGAAGCAACCTGCTTGCTTCTGCCATCCCTCCACCATTTTGGTCACTGCCACTGGTGCTGCTGCCGTAGGTAGATTTTAATGACGTGTTTTTACTTTTAATTTTGGTACATTCATGAGTTCTCCAATTCATGGCAAGGGATGATGGCAACATTCTGTTTGCTCCCTAGAGCATTTCCTCTATTATATCCACATATACAGGACATCTCCTCTGTATATATGGCACCATTTTGAATGTAATGTGATACCAGTTATTCAAGGGGCAATGCTCTAGTAGAAGTGTCACCAGGGGTGGGGGTGGGCCCCCCGGGCGACAAGCGGGGGGTAAAGCGGTGTGGGGGGCGACAACCACGCCATTTCGGCAGCGGGAACAGTGGGCAGTGGCGGCGATCGGTTTGGCCCACCCTCCCACCCTGTGCCTCTGAAGGGATTTGCAGAGGCTGTGACGTCACTTCCGGTGGTGACGTCAGGGGCCCCCCGCATTGCGACTCCAAATCCCTGTGACTGATTCTTTCTGAGCACCTCTCCCTGTCTCCTGAACTGTTCCACTTCCTTCAAAGAAGTGTCATTTATGAACTGAACACACACACACGGATCACAGTCTAAACAAAGACAGGTGAATGATACTAGCAGACAGCCATTAGGAAATAAGCTATGCTGGGGTGAACAGGGGTATTTCTCTTCTCCTGCTAAATATAAGAGAGCCTCTAAGAAGTCAGGCAGTCCAATCCTAACTAACTATCCAGTGGGCAGCCCAGGGCGGCCCACCGGGTCCTATCTCCTTTCATGGCTGCTCTGGAGTGGCCCAGAGGTCTACTTGGGGAAAGGGGATGTTCATCCCCTTCCCCCGGTGTCGAACAGGGAAGGCCCGATGGACCTCCTTGGATTTCTGCCAGCTAAAGGAGGCCGTGTAAAGGCCGCGCTGGCTGGGAGGGAGACAGGGATATGGCGGCCGCCATCCCTGCCCCCTCAGGCCGGCTCGACCAATGGCCCTCCTCCCTCGCTGCTTGGACCGCCCCCACTCCCGCCGGAGCTGGACTTACCTCCTCTGGCAGCCGCAGGGACAATCCGGCGCCGGAGCACGTCTGCCATGACTTCGGGTCGTGGAGTGCTCTTTCTGCCACCCGATAGTTCCGTCGGATTACGCTCACACAGCCCAATCCTATGTAACTCTTGCACTGGTGTAACAGTAGATCCACCGGTGTAAGAGCACTTATGCCAGTGTAACCTGCCATATGTCGATGGACGCAGGACGGAGACTGGTGTAACCCCCCTTGGATGCCACGCATGTGCACTGCGGACGCCAGCACAACTCCGCCTGCATAGGGGGCATTCGAGGGGTGTCCGAATGCCCCCAGAATGCCCCCTGCATTGGCAGAGTTGCAGCGACATCCATCCCACATCCGAACTGCGCATGCGCAGCATCCGAGTGGGGTTATGCCAGTCTCCGTCCTGCGTCCATCGACATGTGGCAACTTACACTGGCATAAGTGCACTTACACCAGTGGATCTACTGTTACACCGGTGCAAGAGTTACACAGGATTGGACTGTTGATCTAGTTAGCAAGGCTTCACCGAAACTGCTTTTCATGTAGGAACCTGTGGGTTTCTATATATCTATTTTTCTCCACAAATGGCAAAGCAGTTTCATGTAGGCAGGGGGGGCTTAATTTCAAAACTGGTCTGGATGGAAAGGGGTACATATCCTTGCCTCCAATACTATAGCCATGATCAAATTTGCAGCCTTCAGAGCCTACATTTCTATCTACCTAGCTGGGGGATTGATCATGGATCTCCCCATGTCACATGTAGTTTCCTTTTAAGGAAAACAAGAAAGCTGGGAAAGCCCCCACCTCATGCCAAAACTTTGGCTATTTGGTGGGTAAGCTGTAGCTCTGTGTTGGAGCCTGTGCTTTACATGCAGAAGGTCCAAGTCTCAATCCTTGGCATCTCCAGGTGGGGTCAGGATAAGACCTCTGTTGGAAACCATAGAGAACTGTTGCCAGTCCGTCTGCGTGATGCTGAGCTAGATGGGCCAATGGTCTGATCCAGCAGATCTGATCCACCCATCATGGCGCAATCATCTTCTCAGTCGAAGTACCACTAAGTATGCAGGACTAATTCAATCTAGTCAGTGTGTGTGAAACACTTTTTAACACTCAAAACGTGTGATATAAATCCTAAGCATTCGACTTCTCATCGCAAGATGCTGGTCAATGTTGATGATGCTCGAAATTCCTCTGAGCGAAAAGTTCTGCCAAAGCTTCCGTGAGCCTGAAACCTTTGATTTAGCAACACAGCTCTAAATGTAGTGTGGGCACAGAGTTCTAAGATGTGACCTTTCTACAAATGATAAATCATTATTGCCAAACCTAATTGCCTCACTAATATGCTCCCACACCTGTCCCAAGTTTTTCCACTTCATTTTTCAAGCTGCCATTGACAACAGCTGATCTCATTTCTTCTCAGAGCTAAAGCTACATTTCACAGAAAATAAACATTAGCGGATGTTTTCTCATGCTAAAGAAAGCCACCACATGATTGGTGGAGATGGGCCTATTTAAAAGAAAGAGTTAAATCTAAAGACAGACAATCTGTGATCAACCTGTTGGCATGACGGCAGCTCAGACTGTGTTAGTGAAACTATGGAAGTTGAATTATGCAGTGCAATTCTAAGTTTGTTTACTCAGAAATAAGTCCCAGGGCGCAATCCTGAAAAAATTTAGCTATTTAGCTGGCGGAAATCCGAGGAGGCCGATAGGGCTAGCCTGTGTTTACACTCGGGGAAGGGGACGAGCGTCTCCTTCCCTGAGTAGACCTTCAACCCGCCGGTGGACGGGCAGCCTGCGCACAGGATCCAGCGGGTGGCCCTGGGCCACCGGCCGGATCCTTAGTGAGAATTGCGCTGCCCCTCTGTTAAATGGGACTGACTGGTTCCCTAAAAAGTGTGTTTAGAATTGCAACTATATTTCCACCTATGAACGATTAAATAAAGAGACATTTTCTTTATTAGTTAAAATAAAAACCAGACAGGTAAATTAGCATATCATTCAGCCAGAAAGAGAGAAAGTGAATTCCAGAATGTATATTTTTAGTCTTTTGATTTTGATCGAAAAGTGCCGCCCCACTCTGAATCTCCGTTACAGCTCCGCGCGAGGCGGCCCCGCCCCCTCGCCTTCGGGGCCATTTGAGGTGGCGAAAACAACATGCAGGGAGTCTCCTGTGTGTTGTTTTCGCTGCCTCGAATGGTTCGAAAGGCGAGGGGGCAGGGCCGCCTCGCGCGGAGCTGTAACGGAGGTTCAGAGTGGGGCAGCACTTAGCATTCCGCCCCACCTAGAGCGACACTAGTGGTGTTAGTTGTACTTATGGAGTTTGAATGCACATGATATGGCAAGAAGAAAAGAAAGTTACATTGTTTCTTAGTTCTGCAACTGATGTCTGTGGTGGGCCTTGGTAGTTCCTATTCCTTGAAGGCCGGCAAAAGCCTAAAGTTATGTCTTTCATTTGGTGTCATACCAAGGAATGTAGGCAAGTAGAATGAGCCTGAGTTGGTATGGTGCATTGGACAAAATATTGCCTTTAGTTGCCTTCTCCCCCAGTCTATGAAACTCACAGGCCAATCCTGTCTAGGACCACTGCAGCATGCAAAAGCATGCTGCGCCGGATCCTATCCGGCATCGGACCAGTGCCGGTGCAACTGGAGGCCTCCTCAGGGGAAAGGGATGTTTGTTCCTTTCCCCCAGGTAATGCCCCAGCTGCCCCTATGGGTCTCCTTGGATGTGTGCCGGCAAAATGGCCAGCGCAAATCCGAGGAGCCCATGTAGGGCTCGCCAGGCCCAGGACGGGGAATAGAATTTGGTGGAGCACACTGCTGAGGATCCCCCCCCTCTTGTTCCTAGTGGACCAATTCCCCCTCCTGTTCCGCCCCGTTCTGCCCTCCCCACGCCCCCTCCCACTGCCCGACACAGGACTTACCTGTGTCCATAAGAACATAAGAAGAGCCCTGCTGGATCAGGCCAAAAGCCCATCTAGTCCAGCTTCCTGTATCACACAGTGGCCCCACCAGATGCCTCAGGGAGCACAAGACAACAAGATAATCTGTTTCCCGTTGACACTCCCTTGCACCTGGCACAGAGAAAACCCACTTCTAAAACCAGGAGGTTGCTTATGGCTTGTAACCTGTGATGGTCTTTTCCTCCATGAATCTGTCCAAACCCCTTTTAAAGGCATCTAGGCCAGATGCCATCACCACATCCTGTGGCAAGGAGTTCCACAGATGAATTACATGCTGGGTAAAGAAATATTTTCTTTTGTCTGTTCTAACTCTCCCTCCACTCAATTTTAGTGCATGTCCCCTGGTTCTGGTGTTGTGTGAGAGGGAGAAGAATTTCCCTCTATCCACTCTCTCCATCCCATGCATAATTTTATAAGTCTCAATCATGTCCCCCCTCAGGCGCCTTTTTTCTACGCGGATGTCCACTGATGTCCACTGGCGGCATCCTCTGTCTGGTAAAGAGTGAGTGGCACCGGCCTTGCTGCCAGCGCTGCTTACTCTCCGGGTGTCGGAAACATACCTTATGGCACGTTTCTGATACCCAGGAGCGGCAGAGTGGCAGGCGCTCTGCTCCAAAGTTAGAGAGGATTGCGCTGCCAGGTATTATTTAAAGAAAGATAAAATACATAATATGGTCCTCTAATGCAGTGGTTCTCAAACTGTGGGTTGCGACCCACCAGTTAACTGTCCCCTGCCCCCTTAAGGGGCGGGGACAGCATGGCGGCAGCGGCGATCCAGGGGATCGCCACCACCACAAAAGTGCCCGAAACTGCTGGTTTTGCACTTACCAGGGCTTGGGGGGGGTGGCTTCGGGGAGGCCTGCGCGACCCTCTGCATCAGAAAAACGGCTGGACACTTCTGGTTTTCGCAAAAACTAGAAACGCCTGAAAATTGCCATTTTCTGGTGATCCAAAGATTGGGGAGGCCTGAAGAGGGTTGCGCAGGCCTCCCGAAAGCCCCCCAAGTCCTGGTAAGTGCAAAAACGGCGGTTGCGGCAGTGGTGGCAATCCTTTGGATCGTCGCCGCTGCTGGCCCTGTGCCTGCAAACACTTGGAGTTCTCCCTGCTTTGCGGAACTTTTGAGAAACGCTGCTCTAAAAGTTGCATCATTTTTGAGTGCAGGTGGGGAAAGTTATGTTTGCAGGTTTTCTCACATCAAGAACTCCCTGCATGTGCAAAAACCAACCCACAAGACTAGATCAGAAACCTTCACACTGATGTGATAACTTTCCGTGTGGATATATTTCCTATGGATATGCTTACCAGATCTCCAACCGGGACAGAGTGCTAGACCTTTAGGAGAAGGAATGTGGGCAGGTGTAGCTTGTTAAACCTTATATCACAATCCTAGGCATGTCTACTCAGAAGCAAGTTGCTTCTGAGTAGACATGCCTAGGATTGTGCTCTAGGACTTAACAAGCTACACCAGCCCACATTCCTTCTCCTAAAGGTCTAGCACTCTGTCCCGGTTGGAGATCTGGTAAGCCTACCTATGGACAGCGTTCAACATGCAACCACCCCTCTTCCCCTGCACTCTGACTGAAGGGCATCTTCCAGGAAATCTCTACGAGATGCTTTTTCTGAACATTTGAAATGAGCAGACCCTCACTGTGTGGTTTTGGCAAGCTCATGCTCCTCAGCTTAATTTTCTGAAAAGACATACCATATCATGCTTTGGCATAGGATGGAAAAGAAATCTCAATGCATATTCACACATGACATCAACCAAAAGCATCCTAGCCCATGTCATTTTTACATTTGAATGGCACATTCAGAAACAGATTTGACTATTATGTGTGAAAACACACACACTATTTCTCAGGCAGGCTTGTGATGGTTACAGCTGTCTAGCAAGAACAGAGGGGCAACTCTCTACTTTTGAAAGCCTGAGGATGTTCAGGCAACAATATGACACAAAAAAATTTCTTGGACTTTTCCTTTCAACATATCTGTTTGTGATTTCATTTAAATGATGTATAGACACATTTTTCACCGTCTCAATTTTGTGTGCAAATAAGGTTGAAATGGGAAAACAAAAGAAGTGAAGAGTCATGATAAATTGAAAAATGAAAATCCCTCCGCACTGCCCTCCCCTTGCATAGGATGCTCCAATCGTGTGCTGGCATCTGATGGGTCATTTTTACAACTCGCGTTTTGTGTGGAGAGGAATCTCAAAAAGCAGTGCTATGTTGCTCAGAGCAATATAGTTAGAATTCCCCAGTGTAAAAGCCACAGGTTGGTTCTAACAAAGAGTAAATTAACTCAAACACTGAGAAGGTAAGTTATTTGTTTGGAGGAAATAAGTTTCCCTCCACCTGAAGATGCTCTTTGAATTTTCCTGCAAGTGCTGTAGAAAGCAATGGGAAGAATAGCAGAATAATTGTGAATTAGGAGCCAAATTATGCCAGGCACAATGAATAAGTTTGACTTTTCTTACTGACAGACATGTATATTAATAGTTGGCACTTATTGAACCAAATATGAATATTCATCTTCATTTATATTTCAAGGCCTTTCATTCCTCAAGGACCACGGTGCTTTTGACCAATTTTCATCCACATTACTAAAATGACAGCTTTCACTCTTGGGCCCTGACAGAGGTCTGCAGAATTCATTGGAGGTCCTGGGAGGAGGGAGCCCGCTCCCGCTCCCAGCTGTCCACAAACACTCATTAAGAGAGGCAAATATCCAGCAGAATCTCTGTGAGAATTTTTAATCACGCAAAGGCTCTGCTAATTAGGTAGCTGATGGGGCATAGAGAGCACAAGGACGAATTCTTTAAACAAAGGACTAGAAACTTTAAGAGCTTTAATTACTTGGGCACAGAGTTCATTTCAGAACTTGGGAGCAAATTATTCTAATAACAATAGGACTAAGTGGCAGGCTGTATTAGTGAGAACTGTGCAGAAAAGTTCAATTTCCTTGGGCTGTCACAACCGTGATTGGAGTCTGCTGAAAACCAAGAGGTTATAAAAACAAACCATACTGTGGAAGAGGTTCACTGCAGACAATTAGCTTCAGTGAAGCTTTGTCCAATTCTTCTTTGCTGTAGGTCTAGCATATATATCTCATGTTCTGCTTCGTCAGGGAAGAAAAACTTGGCCATGTTCACTGGAAAGCCTGCATTCCGAAGAGCAGACTTCTGCGTAAACTGAAGGACTAAGAAAGGGTGCGCAGTGGCGGTGCCCCACCCCCAAACTGGATTTTAAAAATTGCAACAAGAAGTTCCAAAGCAGCTCAAATTGGACACGTGAAACTCCCCTGAACTGGGTCAGAACCTTGATCCGTTTAGGCCGGTGTTGTCTACACTGACTGGAAGCAGCTTTCCAGAATTTCAGACAGGGATCTTTTTTTCCAGCCCAATCTGGAGATGTCAGGGATTGGATGTGGGGCCGTCCTGCCACTGACCCACGGTCCTTTCCAAGCCAGTAGTTCAAATCAGCTTCTGAATCTGCCCACAGAGCCAAGGCCATCTGCCACTTCCTCTGCCCTCTCTGTAGCCTCACTCTGGGACTTTAATAATAATAAATTATTGTTTATTATTTATTGAATTTATATCCCCCCTTTCTCCCCCATAGGGGAACCCATTTTTGGCCATGTTATGGGGGGGGGACACCCATGGTTGGCCATGCTATCACATTGTCTCATTTCAAGCTTCAGGAGGGGATGGAATATTTCGATTCCTCACAAAAAAACGCTACCCAAACTGGGATATCAGGAAGACAAGAAATGCTGTCTGGAATATTCTCCTTGACTGTACTGTGTGTATAGGGGCTGTTGTATGTGTAGGGTACATTTTCAAGGGCAGTTAACATTTAAGCATCCGAACGCCCACCTGCAGTCCAAAATCAGCAACAATCCAGCAACAGAGACACCACAGGGGGCTTTTTTTTATTATCTATTTTAGCATTAGGTCTTTCTCTATCACTACGATCTTTCCCGCAAACAACTATTTAAAACTATGGGCAGTTACAGGACTTCACACATTTCTTTGTGTATGTTCTGTCTAAAAACAGTGGAGTTTCCATTGAAAAACAGTGGAAAATGGTTTTCAATATAAAGCAAACATTAAAACATATGAAAACCAATTAAATACTTATCAAGGGCCAAATTTCACCTTTATTTTTGTTTGTTTTAAAAATAAGACTCTCCTGCCTTTCTTATCCACATGGGAAAGCCCAGGGCAGCGTATAATCCAAAGTTAAAAATACATCAAACGACAAAGTACTACAATAGCATCAGAGCAAAGATAAAATCACAATCTAACCAAGATCAACATAGCCACATGTACGGCGTGGCCCTGTGCTTTTTAAGTGAATATCACATGGGGGAAGGTGCAAAAACACACTCTCACACATACACAAAACTAAGGTGTGTTAGTTCTGGTTCCAATCCTGATTGCAGCCCCCATGCCTGCTATTTTTCATGGGGGAAAAGCTTCCATTGAAAGTCAATGGAATTCAGCAGAGCTGAATAGGCCCTGTTGGAGATAGTGGAACACAACGTGTTGACTGCCCATTCGATCATCAGGGTGGGGGATGGGGCAGAACATATTAATTGGATAAAGGAGAAGTTCCAGGGCTCTGCAAAGGGGACAGGTGAAAACGTAACTGGTGATAATTGAAGGCTAATTATCTTCAGCTAACAATTGGCCATCAGATGTGCTGAGCTACAAACATGGCAGGAATGGGCAATTTTGTCAAATGCTGGGATGTGATAGAAAACTGAAACGTAGCCAAACATTTAATTACATTTACCTCTGTTCTTAGGGTATTCTTGTGGCTGCAAACATAATTTCAAAAGTAAGGGAGGCACTGAGAAGGGAGCGGCCGTGTCTGTCATGCATTCTAGCTGGGCAGAGTGGTGTTTCCCAGGGATGTGTATTATCCATTAGGCTGACTAGGGTTTAGCCTAGGGGCCCTGCAGGAACAAGTCTCTATAGAGTGAGAGGAACTCACTCTATAGCGAGAGTGAAGACTGAAATGCTGGAGGGGGCCTGAAATACTGAAGCTTAGGGGCCCGGCAATGGTTAATACACCCCTGGTGTTTCCCCGCTGAGAACTGCACAATAATCCTTCATGACATCCCACTGGTATGGGAAGAAGAAAAATGTGCCCTCATGGACACCACTGTAGTGACTGTAACTAGGGTTATTATCCTCCTGACATGCCAATAAAGCTGGGAGGAAGGGAGTGGCTGGGCAGAGATTTTTAAGCTTATTTGCTGTGTCCCCCCCTTCCCCCAGGAGAAAATGTAGAGATACGTTAATGTGTGTAGACCCTCTGCTATTGTCAGTGAAGGAAATGCATTAGCCTGTCACTGTTCTATGGTTAGGTGGGCATAAACAGGGGTATCTTTGAGTACCGTGTCATAATGATGGAAGTGTTTTAAGCCCAGATAGGAACAGAAGGGAGTTGTTTGCTCTTTCCAGTCCCTGTCCAACAGTAAAACTGCTGTTTCCATATCTGCCCCCAGCCCTTCCTCCAGGGCCTCCGGAGCACTTGCGTTTTATTTCAAAAGGGTAAAGGGTTAGGGATCGGTTTTTCTCTTATTTCATGAAAAGCAGACTTCTTTTCTTCACATAACTGATATATCACTGCAAATTTGATAGTGTGTTTATTTTAGTCTCCGGGATGGAAAATGCATTTGGGGTGTCTTCTCTTTCCACCTCCTTTCCCAGTCTTTCTTGATCTCTCCCATACATGCTTTTTTCTTTTTTTGAAAAGCACTTAAGGCACTTAGACTTCAGATATTTCAAGTTGCATTTCTCCAGTAGATTTTTAGATTATTTGGGGGAGTGGGAGGAAGTGTAATTTGGTACTATATTTGTACATGGCTCCGTTTCTTGTAGCCCCTCCAATTCTCTTAATCCATTCTCATGTCTAGCCTTGGACATGTAGCATATTAACAAAGAAAATACATTTGCTATGTAATTGTGACAGAGCTGGTGGGTTTATACCTGTATTCCATCATGGCAAAGTTGTTCTTTAATGCCTGTGAGAGACGGAAGTACAATGGCTAGAATTTGAGGAAAATTGATCCTTTCTTATAAGAAACTATAGAACTTGCAGCCCAATCTTATCCTCAGCCAGCCCCAGAGCATGCAGCACTGCTTATACAGCCTCTGCTGCATGCTGTAGACCAGACAGCCCAGGAGAGGTACGGTAAGTAAAAAAGTTTTTTACTTCCTGATCCTCGTCCCCAATGGCTGCTTTTTGACTGGCGTAAGTCTGAAGCCCCTCTGGGGGAAGGTCTGGGTTGGGAAATGGGAATAAGGTCTTGTGTGTTCAGATGCTGCTGAGATTCAACCCCCCACTTGACCCAAACAACCCCAGCCCAGCCCAATCCCTGCCCCATCCACCCGCAAACCACCCCAGCTGCTGACCTACCTGCTCCAGAAGAGGTTCTGCAGCCCTTCACTGCGGGCACAGAGCTAACTGGCTCCCCCACCACCGTTAGTGAGTCGCAGAATGACAAAGTGGCTGTGGTGCCAGCAGTCCTGACTTTTTCACGAGATCCGCCAGTGTAAGGCCTGGATAGGATTGAGCCATACATTTATGAAAGTACCTGCTACTGATACAACCCAGCTTCTTACTCTGTGCTACATTGGGCTGCCAGACCTGTGTTACAGTATATGTTCCAGTTACACCCTGTTTTTTTTTTTTTAACAGATGGCTGAAAAAACACAACTATGTGCTTTAATTGATAGAATTAGCTTTGAGCATCAGAGATCCAGTTTCAATTATCTGGAGCCAGAAAACACCAGAGTTGCTACTTCTTAGCCTAATATAACTCACAAGATGGCTGCAAGGTAAATAAACCAAGCAATATGAAACTCTGAAATGTCAGAAAGGTGTTGCGGAGCAGTCATCAACATCATTCACCGTGGATTGCTTAGATCTATACCTGGTCTTCTCTTTCCACAGAATTCCCAAGCTTTGGTTGGCTTTGTTTAATCCATCTGACACAGGACAACATGTGTTCACAGGTCAGATGCTGAAAGTCTATCTTACACTCCCATCTTTGAGCTTGCTGCAGAGGTAATTGCAGTTTAGTTTATGCCCTCTGTTTGCCACAACTCGATTCCAAATTAATCCCTTTTGTTCCATGGTCTTCTCTTTCCACTATTCTGGATCATGGTCATGATTGGCATCTGCAATAGATTGTTCTTAGTGGTTTTGGGCTGAGATGACCAGTGGTTAAACAATAACAATTGACTAATTGGTTGGTTGGTGGGGATTGCAGAGAATGACTGTATGGGAAGATCTGTAAGATCAGCCACTAACTTGCAAAGTTTGTATTTCCAGGAGTTTCATTCTGTGGTTTTATACAGCTGATCAAATCTATAAGTATTTTAGGTACTCATCAGTTTCCAATATTCTGTTCCACTCTCCCAACACACTCAGGTATGACCAAGAAATGGAACCCAGGGCATGGATATATAACATAATTTGCCATGGTTCTCAGTAGCTCTTCCTGATTTCTTTGGAAAAAGTTAATTAGCTGAGGCATAGTTGAGAGGGGACAAAGCCTGTTATTCATTTCACGTATTAGGAACTAAGGGCGTGAAGTGGGTTTGAACCTTCACTCCTGCTACTCATCCATATTGGGGGAAAATACTGTGTCTTGTCTCCTATTGTGTTTAGTGAAGGATGCTAGTAAAGAAACCGAAAGTGGTTTCCATATCTACTGTATAATAGTTACGTATTTCGAGTAAATGTTAGGAAGAACTTCCTGATGGTATGAACTGTTTGACAGTGGAACAGTCTGTTTTGGAAGATGGTAGGCTTGACATCATTGGAGGTCTTTAAGCAGAAGCTGGATAGCCATCTGTCAGGGATGTTGTTGTGAACAGCCTGCATTGACATTGCACTGACAGGGATTTGGACTTGATGATCTTGTAGGTCCCTTCCAGCTCTATGATTCTATTTCCCTGTGTGCTGTAAGATTGAATGGTTAGCATACCAACTAGCTTTTCCACTACTGGGAGCTCTTTCTGCAAATGAATCTCCCTCTATGAATGGAAGGAGCATTCTGCATGTGCAAGGATCCATTGCGTGAGCCAGCGGCTACCCAGTTTCCTTGTTGCCTGGGGCTGCAAGGATGGTTGTCATCTCCTTGTCTGCTGACACCCGAAAGTAACATCACTTTGGCCTGGAAGTGACGTCACTTTGGAGCAAGGCAGTAGGTAGGGACTGGGGTGGCCACATCTTCGGTTTCTCTTCCCTGATCGCAGGGAAAAGAAGTCAAAGATGCGGGCGCTGGAGGGGGGCAACAAAAGCCGCAACTGTTTAAGCGGCTGGGGTGTGGCCGCATCTTTGTCTTCCCTGATCATGGGGAAGAGAAGCTGAAGATGTGGCCACCCCTCAGCCACTTAAACAGCCGTGGCCTTTGTCGCCCCCCCCTCCGGCTGGATGGTGTGTCGCGGCCAGCACCTTCCTCCCCCCTTAGTATGCCACTGGTGTGAGCAGAGTGCTCCTTCTGTTCATGATGAGAGCTTCTGTTTGGGGGAGAGGCTCCTGATGGTGGAAGCGCTAGTTGGGGAGCTACTTAGTGTTTTCAAGGCTCATGGAGATTCTTCACAAAGGGGGCTATGAATGTAGAGTAGCATTATTTATGATCACATTGTAGACTGTTGGCTGCCGTACCTTTCTGCTACTTTAAATTGACCTCTCCAAGACAATTCTCATACAGACATTGACATATGCTGTTTTTTTTTTTTTAAATGCACAAGATGTCTGACAAGGCGCATATGTAAACATTTGTCAAGTTTTACATCAAATTTTCTACAGAAAGTATTCATTCATCATGGTCAACCTTGTCTAAGGAGGAGATCTATAACAACTGAAGCAAAATCATTAATTCGGACCTGGCCATATCTGTGTATTCCAAATAGCCCTGAGCACCTAAGGAACAAATAAAAGGTACAAGCTACTGAAATGTTTTAGCTAGCGCACAACATGGCATAAGGCTATGTGCAGGCTGCCACTGAGATTACTTGGAGGAGGTTATTTGAAGGAAGATGAACACAGTAGTGCTGTTGTCTATGAGAAGCATAAACAGAAATTTAATAAATCTCCAGAGCAAATTCATGGTTTACCCAAAATCCTAGGGGCATTTTTTTTTTCAAAATGAGACCAGAAAATGGCTGAAGAAACAGAATTTTTTTAATATTCTGTATACCGGTAGTTAAAGTCAACATGATCACATACTCTGCCAAGATGCCAGACTCCACAATTTCTAGTCCTGCAAATGGTTGCTGAGCAGTGTGTGTTCACCTGGTCTCTAAGGGTCATCAATAGAAGTCATGTCCACTGCTTTTAACTTCAAATCTGACCTGGGTTAACATGTTTTGGGCAGCATGAAGCTTGAAGGAGCTGGTGGGAAAATATGTGGTTACAGTACCATAAGAACAGCTTTGTTGGATCAGACCAGAGGTTCATCTAGTCTCGCATTCTGATTCCAGTTCCATGTTCCAACTAGACATTCACAAGCCAGGCATGAAGGTGATAGCATTTTATTGTTGCAAGTTGTGACCATTTAACGAGCCCACAGGTTTGTGCCAAAGTCCAGTGGTGTAACAAGGCTGGTGCGAAGGCAAGTAGTTGTGCAAGACTCCATTACACTGGAGTCAGCGGCCCCTCCCCTTGCTGTTGGAGCCATTCTGGCAGCAAAGGCAAATGCAGGACACTCCCTCACTCACTCACTGTTGCTGCTGGAATGGCTCCAACAGCAAGGGGGAGGGGCTGCTGACTCCAGTGTAACGGAGTCTTGCACAACTACTTGCCTTCGCACCACCCTTGTTATACCACTGCCAAAGTCTGTTATATACCCTTTTTGTTGAGGTCTTCTTAACAATGTTATAGGGATAATTGTTATATTTAGAACCACTTAAGTAATTTTAATTGTAAGCTTCCATATATAATTGAAAACCTGTTCATGTGTAATCTGGGTTTTAATTTCAGCAGTATGTGCCAAACTAATACAGCAAAATAGCCCAGGAATTCTACTGTGTTGCACTGAATTGCATAGCAGAGCCATTAGTGTTCACATGGGCAGCCCAATCCTAACCAGCATTGGATCTGCTGGGCTGCTTTACTCGGGGTAAGGGTTTCTTGGCTTAAATAAATACATTAAAAATTGTGACCGGTCGGGGCAGGGGGAGGACGGACTGGGCAGTGAAGGAGGGCAGCCATTGGCCGCCCGGGGCCTGGAGGGGTCAGGGATAGAGGCCGAGATCCCCAGTATTCAACGTTTCCTCTGGGCCCCTGGTACGCCGGCACGGAGCTCTGGAGCTCGCGTACATTCGAGTAGGCCCATTGGGCCTACTGCCACTTACACGGGGGGAAGGGGACAATCATGCCCTTCTCCTGTGTTGTTCCCGGGCTGCCCTGGGGCAGCTGGGGAACTAGGATGCGACTGTCGGCCCTTTAGGCCAGTCGCTGCAGCCTACACAGGATTGGGCTGTTAGTTTAGTCTTAGTAAAGGAGGTATCATGCTACTGCTGCCTTTGATTGTTATTCCCCCCCCCCCCCGAATAGGATAACATAGATACCTGCAATTTTTATACCCAAGGCTTGCAAAGGAAGATGTTGCTTAAATGAAAACAAAGGGTGCTTGAGAGGTATGTTTCTTTCCACATGTATACGGATCATGATTCATTGTTATGCCATTTCTGATTCATTGAAGGCAGAATTTTGCTTTTGAAAACAGCTCTCAAGCAGTGACCACTTATATGAAAAAGTTGAACAAAACCCTGTGGCCAATTTGAGATCTGCAGAGTGCTGTTGTTGTTTCTCATGTAACATTGGTGTTAAATGATCGAATGGTAGAATAAGGAAACAAATAAGCACTTTAGAATCAGTTGAACATGAAATCTTTACATCTCACAAATAGCATGAATGCTGCCCAGTCCACCTGTGTGGCAGTGCAGAGGCACCGACACGCATTCCGCTGGGCGGCAATAGCACGCGGTTAGGATTGTGCCCTGAATCATGACTGAATTACTAAAGTCATGACAAACTAAACTTAGGATGCAGCCAATTGTGTCCCATAAACACTTCCAAATAATATTTTAGAATGAATGCGAGCTGAGCCTTTATTCTGATTTCCTCAGCAGGCTATGAAAAGTTCCCTTTTGAAATGTGTGTGTGTGTGTGTGTGTGTGTGTGTGTGTGTGTGTGTGTGTGAGAGAGAGAGAGAGAGAGAGAGAGACAGAGACAGAGACAGAGACAGAGACAGAGACAGAGACAGAGAGAAAATGGGGAAGCAATGCCAGTGTGCAAAAGTAAACAACTAACTAACTCAGTGGTTCTTAACCTTGTTGGAGGTACTGAACCCCACCAGTTTCATATGCGCATTCACTGAACCCTTCTTAATTTGAAAAATAAAATATGATTTTTTCAAATTCAAAACATAGGTATATATTTTAGGTATATATACATAGGTATATTTTTATAGGTGCACAAAATGAACAAAACCATTAAAGAACAAAACCATTAAGAACAAATATTAAAACATGATTTTCACACAAAAACAAAAACATAATAATGAATATTTACTGCAAATCAGTGTGACTTCTGCTGTTGCCTTTCAGAGACCAGTTCAGAAATGCGCGGCTTTACCTTAAGGAAGTGTTCTCTTAGTTTTGCCGGTGTTAGACTAGAATTGCTCAACTTGGCATTGCAAATCATGCAGCTAGGACGCTGACTCCCATCACGTTCCGTTATACATGTGAATCCATATTGTACATATTCGTCCGACCACTTTCTTTTTTTGCTCGACATATTATGAAGGGATTAAATTAAATAAATATTAAGAAAGAAATTCACACACTTCGACTACTGGGCGCACCAAATTCCCTGCAGCACAGATAGGCCACACCATGTTATCACCTGCAGCCAACGAGGCATGGCTAGAGCGCGGCAGGAAGGGCGGACCGCCTGGGGGCGACGCGCGCAATGGGTGATGCGCGGTCGCACCCGTGCACCCGCGCGTCGCGCACAGGCAGTCCGCCCTTCCCGTCGCACTCCAGCGACGCCTCGGAGGAGGCCTCGGAGCGTCCGCCCTTGGCGGAGCTCCAAGGCCTTCTGAGGGAAGCCCCATGCGCGTCGTCCTATTTATAAGCTTTAGCGCATGCGCAGAACGTTTGAGGGCAAATTTGCCCCGAAACGTACTGCGCATGCGCTAAAGCTTATAAATAGGACGTCACGCTTCGGGCTTCCCTCAGAAGGCCTTGGAGCTCCACCGAGGGCGGACGCTCTGAGGCCTCCTCCTGCCCAAGACAGCTGGCCGGAGAGGATGTCTTCGGAGCCGGCGGCAGCGGAGGCTCCGCTGCTGCCAGCTCCGGAGACATCCTCGTCGGGTGGCACGGGGGTCATTAGGGCGGCGCGCGCGCCCTAGTGACGCCGCTAGTCGGTGAGTCAGTCTCGCGGGTTCGGCGGAGGACTACTCACGATTGAATCGTGAGTAGTCCTTCGCCGAACCCTCGAGACTGACTCACCGAACCCCTGGGGTTCGATCGAACCCAGGTTAAGAACCACTGAACTAACTAAATAAATAAACCCCAGACTCTCATTGGCTTCCTCAACTGTCACTACTGAGAAACTGGGGACGTTCATACTACATTTCATTTTCTGTTCATTTTCAGCTAAAGTAATATTGCTTCCTACACACTTTACTGTGTATCTGTCACCCACATTATTTAATGTGAGGACACTTCACAGTGACTGACAAGTGATCGAAGAGAGAGATTCCCCCCCCCTCATTTTAGAAGAGGAGGGGAATAAAAGGTCACATTAGCAGAAATGCATTTAAGGCATTCCCACTTCTTTTCTAGACAGTTATGACAGTATTATCAAATGGGAATAGATTACTACCTTAAGTTATATTGATTCTATATGGGAACAGTTTGAGATCGTGCATCATGAAAGGAGAGGCTGAGGCAGCATCATTCTGGCTTTCAGTAAAGTATACAGGTGAGGGCCAAGCTAGCTATGATGGGTGAGTCACAGATCTGGACCCCCCCCCCACCCGTATATTTTTTTCTTTTAAAGTAGTCACAGGGGGCCCTGGTTTGAAATAGGACCAGGGTAAAAGGTAAAGGTGACCCCTGACAATTAAGTCCAGTCGTGTCCGACTCTAGGGTGTGGTGCTCATCTCCATTTCAAAGACGAAGAGCCAGCGTTGTCCGAAGATGCCTCCGTGGTCATGTGGCCGGCATGACTCTCCTTGCCACAGCACGTAGCATACAGCTGGAACACGGAGCGCTGTTTACCTTCCCGCAAGCGGTACCTATTTATCTACTCGCATTGACATGCTTTGGAACTGCTAGGTTGGCAGGAGCTGGCCAAGCAACGAGAGCTCACCCCGTCGCGCATTCGAACTGCCGACCTTTCGATCGACAGCTCATGGTTCAGCAGTTTAACCCACTGCGCCACCCACTGGCCTACAGGTACTGGGGGATTAACTCTCTCCTACTCTGTTGCTTCCTAGACTATCTACTCCATTTAAACTGTTATTGATATTTACCATTTCTACCTTTTCTACCATATCTGAACGATATCTACCATTTAAACTGCTATTAGCCACAGGGGGGAAACCTATGGGCACAACTCTACCTGTACGTTCCTGCCCCCCAGCGGCTAATAACAGTTCAGCAGTGTGACTTCCATGGGTGCAACAAGAGGACCAAAGGAGAGGCAAATTCGTTTGCTAATTTGGTGTTGGGATCAGTTTTAATGCTCTAAGCAGAGCCCACAATTCAGAGTTCCTGAACCCCAAACTTCCAATTCCCAAACCCAGGTCCTTAGCAGGTGTTTCTCAATCACTCTAGTCTCCAGTTTGAACAGCAGGCCTGTTCACTCCATGTGTTATAACTGGATCGATACTGGAAGGTCATCTGTTACAATTCTATGGCAAGAGCCTCTGCTTATGTATACCTTGCTTGACTCCTTGGCAGGGAAAAACACAGGACAGGTAATTCAGGCAGTCAAGAAGAAGGGGAAAGAGTATGATGTGAAGATGCTCAAGGGCAGATCACCCTGAAAGCTTTTTTTCATTGATTTGCTCCAATGCTTGAGTGGAGTGCTCCTCTTGCTTCTCCATGGAAATTGGCACATTTTGATGGTTTGCATGTGTAAAATATCTCATCTGAAGTAAGACATTTTTTAGAAATACATTAAAAGATTACTTTTTAACATTACTTCATACCTACTTTACAGTTTTTCCTTGATTAATGGCCCAATCCTATCCTCTGCTGGCCCGTAGCATGAGTGCCTCTGACTCAGTGTCCGCTGCTTGCTATGGGCCGGCTGGGGACCAGGCCAGCTAGGAGAGGTAAGGAAAGAAAAATGTACTTACTTCCTTAGTTGTTCCATGATCCCCAATGGGCCTACTCAGATCTATGCCAACTCCTTGGCTGGAATAGCTCTAGCTGGCCAAACAGGTATACAGAGGCGTCCCTCCGGTAGGGGCGGGGCTGTAAGTATCGCTCTGGTCATAGTCTCTTTACCGAGCGAGCAGGAGGCAGCCCCGCCCCCTCACTGTCCGAGCCAGTCCCCTGCGGAGAAAGCAGGGAAACTCCGCAGGGGACTGGCTCGGACAGTGAGGGGGCGGGGCTGCCTCCTGCTCGCTCGGTAGACTATGACCAGAGCGATACTTACAGCCCCGCCCCTACCGGAGCGACGCTACTGCAGGTATATCTGGGCCAGTACAGGTGTTTGGATTCAGTGTGAGCCACTGCGATCCAACCCCCGCCACCCCTGAACTGCCCTGCTCTCCACCCCAAACTGCCCCACTCTCCACCCTGAACCACTTCTGCTACCAGCCAACAACTGCTTGCAGAAGGTCTGCCAAGCATTGCTGGCAGTTTGAGGCCCAGAGGTCCGCTAGCATATCTTGGGGATAGGATTGGGCTGTAAGCATAATTATCTGACATCAGTATGCTGTTTACAAGAAGTCATTCTATGTATAATTATCAGCAGCTGAAACATGTAGAACTGATTCACATTTGCATGTCCAATCATGAGATTTCTCTACATTTGATTAGTTTACAGTAGACGTGTACCAACTGAATGTGTGAAGCAGTTCTATTGGAAAAGCATTGTGTCTGAAGTGATAAGAAAGTTCTATTTATTGTTCTAGGTTGGTGGTGGCTATGTATTTCACCCATGCAAACAATACCTTTACTTTACATTCATCTAGTGATGGACTGGCCTTTTGGCTTCATAATATCCATAAGTAGAATCAAAGTTTATTAGTCTCCTGGCATAGAAAAGTCAGAAATATCAACTGCCATTTTGGTAAAAAAAATATTAATGTTAAATCTTTAAAATGACATTGATAGGCTGCTTTCACATTAATTGTTGCTTAGTGAGGAGCGATAATATCTTTATTTTCTTTAAACAAATGGGCCCAATGTGGTCCTCTGTGCAAGTCATGTTGAAATAAAGGGGATCAGCACAGGAGTGCCACCATGTTCTGGAGTAGATACCTAACATTTAGGTAGCACTATGAGCAGCGGGTTAAACCGCTGAACCATAAGTTGTCGATCGAAAGGTCGGCAGTTCAATTCCCGTGACGGGGTGGCCAGCTCCTGCCAACCTAGCAGTTCCAAAGCATGTCAATGCAAGTAGATAAATAGGTACCGCTTGCGGGAAGGTAAACAGCGCTCCGTGTTCCAGCTGCATGCTACGCGCTGCGGCAAGGAGAGTCATGCCGGCCACATGACCACGGAGGCGTCTTCAGACAACGCTGGCTCTTCGGCTTTGAAATGGGGATGAGCACCACACCCTAGAGTCGGACACGACTGGACTTAATTGTCAGGGGATACCTTTACCTATGAGCATTCAAAGCAATTCATGTACATTAATATTAGAATCCTTACCTGTAAGACAGTTCAGTTCATATCAGAGGAAAGATTCAATTGGGGACACCCTGAGGCATACAGTCCAATCCAATGCAACTCCCCACATGGCAATGCAGCAGCGCCAACGTGATGCCCGCTGTATCCCGTGGGGGAGTTTTGGCATCTGAAGGCTATTTTGGTCTCCATGTTTGCTGTAGCAGTGCAGTGGTTAAATTATTAGATTTTAAATGACAATAATTAGCCCATTAGGATGATTAATGCTTATTCAGGACATTTTAATTTGCATGCTATAAGCGTGTGTGGGACAGCTAATTTGAATTTATGCCAACTAGAGTATTTAGTTTTCATATACGACGTTTGTTTGGCTTCCCAGTGTGGAATAATTGACAAGAGTAATCATAGCCAGGGAGTGAGGTCAGCAAATTTTCTTTTCTCTCTGTGATGTGTTACTTAGTGAGCAAATTGCCAAGAAAAAGTTTACTCATGTTTAAGAAAGGCTAAGGAGGATTCCGGAATTATATTTAATGGGACATTAGCCAAGACACATCTTCTGTCACTCTCTCATCCAGGTGAAAACCATCTGTCGTAGGCTGATAGTGTGTCTTCCGTCCTCAAAATGAAGACGGAAGCAATGTCATTTGTCTGCATCTTGTGATCAGAGCTGTATTTGTATATTTATATGCTGATTTATGAAAATCAATTAAACAATCATTAAACCACTGGACCGGAGCCATATGTACAATGCAAATGATACAAGAGTTTCATGCAAACAAACATCACTGGAGTAAAGTACTTCAGTGACAGGTCATTCTCTCTCTTAGTAAGACGAGATGATGCATTCAAAGACTTGATGATATGTCCAAGCATTGGTGTATTCCTTGACCATCAGAGTCACATCTTCACCTGAACATTGTGTCTTTCTATCATGTGTGTATTTGTGTGCACAAGCTGAGTCATGATATGAAAAAGGAGGTGAAAGTAGCATGATGAGTGCATATTCCTCCTCTTCCCTTTCTAATATACTGTGGGAAGTCAGAATCATAAATCTTCCCCCTTGTCACTACGGCAACCTCGGGCAGCTTTAGGACCACCTTTTAATGTTGCAAACTATGGACATTCCAGCCAAAATTATTAGAGCACTAACAGTACAATCCTAGGCATGTCTACTCAGAAGTAAGCCCCACTGAGTCCAGTGACATAGCCAACCTCTGGGGAGGGTGGAAGAAAGTGCCGCTGGAGGTGGGAGCCAGTGACGCATACCTGTGATGTCATTAGCCCCACCCCCTCCAGGGGCAACGTCACATTCCAGCTGAAAAATGCCCCCCCCAGTGTTTTTCGGCTGGAAAAGTTCTATTATGGGCCCAGGCAGCCACAGGGGCAACTCCTTTCCCCCAGGTGGTGGCAAAATAGGTGTTTTTCACCACTTTTTGTCTCTATGCGGGGGAAAGGAGTCACCCCAGTGGCCACCCGGGCCTGTAACAGGCCTTTTCAGGCCGAAAAATGCCCCCTGGGCGGTTTTATGCATAGAAAAGTCCTGTTACAGGTCCGGTCGGCTGACGCCTTTCCTCCGCGCAGCTGGGAAAAGTGGCAAAAATTGCCTATTTCGCTGCCGCCTTTTGCTGCACCCCCTGCCATGCCACCGGGGGCAGGAGCCCACCGCTTGCCAGTTGGGGATGGTCCACCCCCCCATTCCTACGCCACTGTTGAGTTCAATGGAGCTTACACCCAGTTGTGTACAGGATTGCAGCATTATGGCCCAAACCTTACTAAGGAAGGCGTCTGCAGAATGCGTGTTCTGCCAGCTTGCGTGGTCACAAAAGTGCCAGAAAGCACAGTGTGAGTTCCGGGCATACCAGTGCCTTCCCACTGGCACCAATGGCTGCTGGGGTGCCTGCCAGACCAGGTCAGTCTGGCATAGGGGCAGGGCAGGGCGGAGAGGGAGCTGAACGGGGCGGGAGAGGGTGGTGACATGGGCAAGGGATGGGTGGATCGGGCCCGGGAGGGGGGCAGGATCAGTGGCACCGGTTGCGCGCCATATCCAACCCCCCTTCCTGAGCCTGATCCACCTGTATGGATCAACACGGACTTGCAGCAGCGATATGGCTGGCGCAGGTCTGAGTTATCCCATTGCAGCTGCTTTGACTTACCCATGGGCAAGAGGACACATGTCCTTTTGCCCCGAGGAGATTTCCAGCAGCATGCAAAAATCTTCCACGGGATGCCATGGAAGCAGCACTTGCACCGCTGCATCACTATACGGGAGTTTAGGTAGGATTGGGCTGCTAAGGACTTATTTCCACCACAGCATAATCACAGGTATCTACTGTAGTTCATTTAAACTGTTTTAACTATTAAATATAGGATTGAACAACAGATCACTAATGCCTACAATCATTGTAGTCCCTGATCTGTTTAAATTTAGGCTTTTAGGGAAGGTCTGACAAACTAACACTATTGCATTATTTATTTCTATAAAACAGTTTATCCTTTTTCTTTCTTTTCCGTTTATTTTAATTTTTTTGGAAAGCATACAGTACTTCTCTTCCCAAAAGCTCTGTCTCACCTAACATATATTTGTGAAACAAGATAGAACTGACGGAATGAATGGTCCATTCTAATTCCATACAAACACAAAAAAGAGACAGGCCCTGTCCATAATATGGATGGACTGTGCTTCTTAAATAGGAGCAATTCATAAAAATTAAGACACTAAATGGCTTCTGGAGCTCACAGTTCTCACCAGTTGCCCACTTTCCCCCCATTTCGTTATATAAAAAGGCTCATAGAATTATTCACGGATTAGGATGCTATCCAGAGCTCGCTCTTTGCCATGAGCAGGACTGCCAACTCTTGACAGAAGCTATTTTTGGATATTCCCCCCCCCCCCCAACATGATGTAATGCTGGATATTCCTGCAGGCCCTGTTAAAATTTCCAGGATTGCTTTCCGTAGTCACCTGGAGATTGATTTTGATTCCTGGAGATGGGCAACCTTAGCCACAGGGTCAGCCTCAGATTCCTTATGTAGCTTTGAGTAATGGCTTGTTCAAGGGGTCGCGGTGGCTTAGTGGTTAAGACGCTGAACTGCAGACCGGAAGGCAGGCCAGGACAGCAGTTCGAGACCTGAGTGCCGCGTGACGGAGTGAGCTCCCGTCTCCAGTCCCAGCTCCTGCCAACCTAGCAGTTCAAAAGCAAGAAATTGCAGGTAGATTAATAGGTACCCGCCTCGACGGGAAGGTAACAGCATTCTGTGCGCCTTGACATTGAGTCATGCTGGCCACATGACTACGGAAGCATCTTTCAGACAGCGCTGGCCCCTAGAGTTGGTGACGACTGGCTTTCGAGCAAGGGGACCCTTTACCTTTAATGGCTTGTTCATGCTTACTTTACTGTAAGGTTGTTCAGATAGTCATGCAAGTGTCTGTGTTTGGGGGTGTGAAAATTCTTTCAGAGCTACCGAAGGAGTGAATGTAGACCTCAGAGTGCTTTCCCAGCTATCCCTTCTTTAAAAGATGTGAAATACACTATCAGAATTTAGAATTGGAATATTTATTCCTAATAGATCACTAAAGAACGGCTTCTCAGGTTTTTCCCATGCTGGAAGTAATACTCAGATTTTTTTAAAAAATATAATGGGGCCAGTAGGGTGACTCTTACTTTGCCATTTTCCCAGCCCTAGACAACTTGCAGGCAAGATGGATGAAGGAAACAGAAATGCAAGCTCTCTGGTCTCAGGAGCAGCTCCTAATCCAGCCAGCGAGAAATTGGGGGTTAATCTTGCATTTTGACCAGGAAGGCATGATGATTTCACTTTTCCTCAGCAGCGTGAGAATGTGGCATCATCCTTTGGTGAAGTCAGTACTTGACTCCAGTAGATTCATGTCTGCTGATTACTGTGTAGGTGGGTTGAAAAAAGAGTCTGCTTCATCTGACATCAATACTCTAGAATAGAATTGCTGGAGGAGATGATGATGGGTAGGGGCCAGGCCCAGGGTTTTTGTGAGTAAGAAGAAAGTGCTTAGCATTGCTTGTGCTCTAGAAATCAAAAGCAGCCTCCATCTGATGGAGAAAATCAAGCACACACTAAGCCTTTTGTCCTGAGCAGCAGCAGAACATCGCCATTGCCACACCTATGAAAAAGCAGCTCAGAGCATAGTGGTGGAGAATTGTGGGACTGTACTGAAATCATGTACAGTATAACAGAGAGTGATCTATTTGCACAAAGGCGATGCTACAGCTTGCCATGGCTATTTAATTCATAGGTTTTTTGTTATGAGCATTGCCTTGCATTTCACCTGTAGCTCTCCTAATACAATTTAGAAGCTTGTTGCCTCTTGCCCAACCCAAAGGAGTTACAAAGAACCCTCATTTTTAGCACAGAAACAAGATGACTATCAGTGTTGTGTGATGTGTGTAATGAAAATAAAAGCCAGTCACTTCTGGGTGGACGGAGTGGGGGCTATACCAAAGTCAGAGCCACTTTTAATTCCCCTTCTGTTAAAATTGGACCTGAATGGTAGTGGGTGTGGGTGATATAATGCTGACATTTTTTTAAATGTCGGGCCTTGTGAATGGGTATGGAAAAACAGCCTCCCCAGCAAAGCAATGGGACCTGCATTATTCATCATCATGCAGGCTTCCAGGTCCAGGGAGCTCTTCTTCTCTCTATAAAACCTTGGATGCTGTGAATTCCTTTAAAAAAAGTCCCAGGAGTTGCAATATATGGCTTAGAGTCCAGGGACATGAAGTGGTGGTTTTGATCAGGCAATTGTTGAAAACTTGAGATTTTACAAATGGGTTCTTCTATTCCTCAGTTGTGTTGCCTACAACATTCTGCTGTGTTCCTTGAAAATTCAGCTGAAAAGTCGGCTGGTTGGTCGTTGTTTGGGCCCCACTGATACCATTCTTTTGCTCTAGAAAAAAAAGACAGAAAAAACACTAAAGAAAAGACTTCAGTGCTTTGAATAGAGGGGGTCTGATTGATAAGCTAGTTCCAGCCAAACCTGCTTTTGCTAATTGTCTTTCAAATGCCCTCATTAATCAAACTGAGGAGCAACTCTGACGGGAGGGCTGTCAGTGTTTTCATGATTTCCTACCTCTCACCTCACAGTGTGAAGCCTGGCTGCCTACCCAAATCATGCCCTTTAAAGCAGTTCTAATGCTTGTTCACCGCAGAGCACACCTGGCTTTGGCGGGATGGGGACTTGCCCAACTCCAAGGTATGATCTGTCTCCAGGGACCAATTTAGCAGTTATTTAATGATTCATAGCTTGATGTCTGGAAATGAGTGCTCCACATGATAACATACATAAACAAATTTAATTAGTTCCCCCCCTTTTTTTTTTTTGCATAAGTAGCCACTAGTGTATTAAGAGCTGCAAACAAACCAGGTAGGCTGCTTGGAAAAGTCATTTAATGTAGTTAATTGTGTGTTTGTGGGTAATACTGTTGTGATTTCTTTTATCTGCCATTGATCTCACTTGGTTGCCTTTCTTGCATTGCACGGCTCAGTTCAATAAGGAACATGTTAGTGGGTATCACTTTAGCCTTCTACTGCACTCCATTCGTTTCTTTTTTTAAAAAAAAAGCAAGAGCACAGCTATAGGAAGTGTTGAGCACAATGTAAATTACTTCATTATCTTATGCATATAAGAACACATAGGTGGTACTTGTATTGCACAAAGAACTGATTTGTTTAAAAAATCCAAGTTCTGCAAAATATAATCACATAGTGGAATAGCATCTCCATAGTATAAATCTTAATTATACGAACATACTGACTGAATGCTTCATAGATCCTGTTCAGTGAAATTCTCACAGCCCAATCCTGTGTAACTTTAGGCCGACAGAGCCAGTGCTCTGCTGGTCTAAGGTGTTCCAAAAGTGCCGTAAAGCACTTTTGCGCCATCTTGGGAGTAAGAGGCGCCGGTGTGGAGGCTGGTGCCACTCACTCCGCTGTCCTCTGGACCCTGTTCCGGCCTCTGCAGGTGAATCCCGTGCCAGTTGATGCAGGAGCAGGGAGAGGGTGAACAGGGGCAGGGAGGGAGGGGGGCCATTGGTCGGCCTAGGCTAGGAGGGGGCGGATATATCGGTGCTGACACGGCCTCCCCGGCTGCACACACCAGCTCTGGAACTAGCGTGCACCAGAGGAGGCCCATTGGGCCCCAGCCTGCCTACACTGGGGGAAGATGATGAACATCCCTTTCCCCCGAGGTGCTCCCGGGCCATGCCAGCACGGCCTGGGAACTGCGCAGAATGCAGTGGCTGGCCCTTTATTCAACAATGTTTTCATTTTTCTGAAAATCCAATTATGCAAACATCAATGATGTACCACAGGACAGTTAGGTAAATGAAGTTGCACTGTATCAATTCACTTATGCCACATGGCTATCCTGCTGTGGAAGTTATGTGGACAATTCAGTCTCACAGTTTTTCTTCTCCCCCTATCGTGTTGGTTTGCACCCTTGATTCCTGTGTTGCTGATGCCCCTCCCCAGGTGGCCCCACTCCTATGTGTTGAAGGGAGGTGTGCTCATGTGAAGACCATGCATTCATTTGCCAAATACATGCCATGGCCTGAATAATGTCCTTTGTGTGATTAAAATTATATATATATCTATATTCATGTGGAACATCAAACTTACATTACAGGATGATACCTTTTTTGATGGTATTTTGGGAAATATGGTATTTTTTGGGGGAAAAAAAGATTTGTTACATAAATGCCTTGCTGGATAAGACTAATAGCCCCTCTAGTCCAGCATCCTTCTTTCCACAGTGACCAATCAGTTGCCTCCAGGAAGTCTACACACAGGGCTTGAAACCAAAATCTTTCCCTGCGGTTGGTTCCCATCAACTGGTATTTATTTTATTTACAGTATTTCTATTTCTATTCAGAGGCATACTGTCTCAGTATAGTTTTGTAATCATAAATTGAACCTGGAAACAAAGTGGTGACCAGTGCAAATGTTTTAGAATGGGTGTTAGATGAGCCAGCAGCATTGTGTTCTAGTTGTAGTTTTCAAGGGCAGCTCCAGGTAGAGTGCATTACAGTAGTCCAATCTGGAAGTCACTGAGGCATGATGTACATTACTCAAGGCATGATGTACATTACTCAAGGCTGGAAGAGGTATAGCTAGCAAACCCACCCAAACTGGTAAAAGGCACTTTCACCCACAGTCATCTCTTGGGATCCAGGAGTAATGTTGGATTCTGGGGTACCCTCAAGCTACAAACGTATCCCTGCAGGGTCAGTGCAACCGTATCAAGGATGGGCATTTCCCCACCTAGCTAATTCATTGATTCCTCCACTATCATCGCTTCTGATTATTTGGATTGAGCTTCAGTTTATTCATTCTCATCCAGTCTCATCTAATACCTTCGATATTCATTCAGGAAATAACTCACCTGGATCTAATGAAAAAGAAAAACAGAGCTCCAACTAATCAGCCTACTGGTGGCACCTCACCCCATATTCTTTGATGAACTCCTCCAGTGCTTCCATCTAAAAAACATGGGGGACAAAATTGAATCCTGTGGAATTCTGCAGGGCAGTTTCCGTGGAGAGGAAGAATACTCCTCTAGAACATCTTTGTTGAACCTGTCCTTTAAGAAGGAATTGAACCTTTACAATGATCCCCTGACCCCTGATTACAATGGTCCCCTTTACAAGTGTCCCCTGATCCAAAACTAGATAGACAGTCCAGAAGAACACCATTGTTATTCAATGATATAAAAAACTGGCAAGAAGTCCTGGAAGTCCAAGAAGAAGTCCAGGAAGTCCTCATCCCCTACAGGAACTACTGTGGTGCAAGTAGAGAAGGGGCAGAAACAGAATTCTGCTAGGAATCCCTCCACTCAGGGTTCAAGTCCCCTTGTCACACAGACATCTGAGAAATGCCCTTTTGAGCAGAGCAAAGTGAGGGCAGAAAGATAGCTTCCTTGGAAGAAGGCAGCCATGTGAAACAAACACACAAGTCTCTCCATGGTAGGGGGTTGAATCCCAGTGAGGGCATTCAACAGTTGGAAGGAATCTTTTTGCCAGGGGAGGGACTGTGATGAGTCACAAGGGGAACCTCAACAGCACAGAGGCTGGTAGTTCACTGCACAAAGATGCAGGCTGGAAGTCAAGTAAGATGGGTTTGAGCCCAGCCATGGGACTTGCCTTAACCAGAAAGGTACTCACCTTTTTGCATGACAGGACAGAAACACCACCCATGGCAGGGACAAAAGAAGAGGGCGAGGCAGGTCTAGAACCAACATCAGCTACTACACAAAGCTGCTCTCTAACCACCCAGCTACAGTGACATTTTAACACCTTGCATCACTTCCAACAGGCACACCTGGCCTGGAGGCTGTAGCACATGAACCTATCAGGGGGAGCACTGTGTGGGCCAATCACTGGGCTGGCATGTGACTCAGGGCACCTACCACGACACCCACTGATCTTTCTTCATGTAACTCCTCACATATTTAAAGGACATATGATGGGGAGAAGGCTGCACTAGAGTCTTCTACTACCCCATGTGCAAGTGTTTTCATGTAAGAGAAGCATTTGCACATGCAACCCCCACATCTACTGACTGAAGTGGTTCATCCCAGCAAAAGACACATCATGTGAGGCTGCTGGCTGTGTACAGCAGCTCGAAAGTAATACTGACACTAACATGGACTTTCATGGTGGGGACATAATGAATATATGGAATGTATGGACATAATGCTGAGTATGGAGATCTCACTGTATCAGAATCCAAAACATATTTTATTTGTACTTGAGCTATTATTCAGACTAGAATAAATCCATGCAATTTATTTTTGTATCATTTTAAAATATCTTTTGTATAAGTAGTCTCCTGACTCCAATGGAGGAGGGGGAATGCAGTCAATATGGGATGCCATTAAAGAAAAAAGCCAGATAGAGAGTACCATTTAAGAGTCCTGGATTAGAAGACTTCACCCTGGTGCTCATTTAGGCTTTGGCTATATAACACATCATTGAATGTACTGCTAATTGTGGGCATTGCTTTCAATGGATCATTTGTCCCAAAATAGTAATTGAATGGGATCCCAATTCCCGTTCGACAAACATCATGAGCTGTCCAGGGGGAAAAACATCCAGCTAAGGCTGCAATCCTATACACACTTCCCTGAGAATAAGCCCTATTGAATACAATGGGACCTGCTTCTGTGTGTATAGGATTACACTGTAAGAGACCTGCAGGATGAAAGGGAAGACACTTTTGAATAATTGGCTCTCCCCCAATTTAAGAAGTATTAGAACAAGAAAAAAACTCTATACAGTTTTCCAGTGTGCAAGAGCTAATAGTTCTCAAATAAATGATTTTCCATGTGTGGCTGACCAAAAATGTAACCAGGCTGAATGATACACCTCTCCAGTTACGTTAGTAGTAACAGATACTGTACTGTAAGATACTGTATTGAAAGCACAACACTTGCACTTTCAGAAAAGGTGTTAGAAAGTGAAAGTTCACTCTGATAATAACAGATGGAAGCTACATTACTGCAGTGAAGAAAATGCATGTATTTAGTGGTTTTAAGCAGGAAAAAAAATCCTTTCTATTTATTGTATCATCTTTTTACTGCTGAAATCTGTCTCATCGGGTTTTCCACAGTGCCTCATTTCTAGTGGGGAACAGCGTGAGAACAATTTTCCAAAACATGGTTTCTCATTTCTTCCTTGAGGTTCAGGGCAGGGTTTGCACATATCAGTTTCCTCTAGAGCAGGGGTTCTCAATCCCTTCCCAGCCAAGTACCACCTCTGGCGCCATTCTCCTGCTGCATACCACTGGAAGTGACTGGCTATGACATCATCTCCAGTTACTTCCGGGTTTTCGGAGGCCAGAAAATGCAGGTAGGAGGCTCTGGGCAGATGGGAGGTTCCCAAGAGGCTCAGCCATAGGCAGGAGCCTCTCAGGAGTGAAAATACACTGCCAAAAGCTCTGTGTTGGAGCAGGGTTCCGGTGGTCCGGCGGTCCGAGTACCACCAGCAGTTGGCTGAAATACCACTGGTGGTATTAATGCCACTGGTTGTGAACCCCTGCTGTAGAGGAGAGTGTACTAGAGAATTATGGCATCAGGAAAACAGTTTGGTGATTTACAAATTCAGACACTGAGCAGGTATGCCGGGGCTGCAGCAACAAGCACACAGGCCATGTCTTATAGCAGTATCAGTTTTGACTTGACCAGCCCTAGCCAGCTCTTAGCACCAGTCACACCAGACATTGTGTTCTTCCTAAACTCTTTTAGCATAAGTGTGGCAGACTGATGTAGACATACTATGTTTGGTATCAAAATATACAATTCAAACATGCGACGCAATGCAAACAAAGAATATTGCAACAAATATTGGATATTGGATCTACAAGAGATTTTGGCTTCTGGGAATTTGGTTGGGTTGTTATGAAGAAGTAGTTCTGACTTGTGGTTGAAAACATTTTTCCTTGCTTCGTGACAATGCCACATTCCCAAGAGCTGTTAGCTTGCCTATATTATTTCCATACACCAAAATGCCAATAAATATTTATTGATTCCCTTACTTGCAAATTATGGGTTGGATCCGGAAAAGGATCTGTGCAAATGGCAAAACATTTCCACTTATGCAAAGGGGAACACTGGCTCCCCCTCCATTGGAACCCCCCTACTGTATCACACACTATTCCTACGGGTCCCCTGACCCTCATGTTGGCTTTTCTGGGGATACTGGAGTCTGTGGCATGGAGGAGGGGGCAGGAAAGCACCATTCTGAGTGCATAGTTCCATTAAGGGGACTCAAGAGCCAACCCATTGCCAGTCTTCAGCAACGTTTTCCACAGGAGCAACAACTTTCTGAGTTTGTAAAAGTTTGAGCTCACATTTTCCATGTTCTGAGTAGGAATAAGTCCCCTGGTATGTTGTGGTTGCCAGGACAGACAATGTACTATTTCTGATGTTTGTTAAAGCATGAAAAATAATGAAGAATACATGTCAAAAGGGGGGGGGGGAGAGGCAGGAAATGCATTTAAAAGGCAGCCACTTGGACTATTCTGTGAATGTCAGGCAAATTTCTGATCAATCTGTAATGGAAAACAACATACAAGGTACAAGCTGCTGAATCTGTGTGATCTCAAGCACACAGTTTTTAATTATGCTATGCTTGGCAGGCCCCAAGAACAATCAGAAGCTGTACAAGATGCAGGAAATGCCACAGAGACTGACTTGTGTCCCTTTGTCCCAACCTTCTCTTCTTTCTTTCAATCAGATGCCATCTGCTTTGGCCTGGAAGCAACCCTACGCCTTAAAAGAAGAAAAAGTTCCTTACTGGTGCTACTCTTTCTTTTCTGTTCACTCGAAACTATGCTACTTTACAAAGACTACAAGCAGTAATCCTCCAAGATTTTTATTTAATAGAATTCCCCCGTGGAATGTCTTCCATTATGATAATATTAGCACTGAGTGTAATTAAGTACAACCGTACAGCACTTTTCGTCTTCAAAGAACCCAACATACACATTGCTAGGTAGAAGGAGATGTAGGCACAAATACAGCTAGGTAGTCCCTTGGGAGTTTGGCTTCTGGCTCATGCGTTTGAAGTTATTTCTATAGATATAGACTGACTTACAAAGCATATTGTTGAATCTGATTATTAGTTTAAACTTCTGACCATCTTAATGTATTAGTGGCACCTGCCCACTAATCAGGCAAATGACTTTCTGCATAGGGATGTCGTGGTCCCATCCAGAATATCCTGGTTGTTGCCCTTCCATAGACCTAAGTCCTATTCAGTGGAGTGATTTGTGCAGTAAAATGCTACAATGTATGAATGTTCATTATGCTTCCCTTTGTAACTAATTAGAAGCTACAGCTAATGCAGAGTGTGGTAGCCCAGCTGCGTTTGGGTGGTGAGCAGGGCCAGCCTTTCTGTGAAGCAGGGTGAAGTGGACTGCTTCAGGCAACAGATCGTGGGCCAGTTGCCAGGAGTAGTGCGGTAGTGTCATTGCCAGTCACTTTCGGTGGTACACAGCAAGAGAGTGGCACTGGAGGTGGGAAGGGGTTGAGAACCCCTGGCTTAGACTAAACATTTCCAGGGGACTTACCAAACTAATTGAGGTCCACCTGCCATGTCTGATTGATTGGGGACGGCGCTTTTGTTTCCAGTCTGGGCCTGCGAAAGTGTATGGCAGATGCATATCAAGCACTGGCAGGACATAGTACATGCGAGTGGGCGATGCTTCGCTTGCTGGGCCATCAGGTGCCTGCTGCATTCCATGGCAGGCCGGGCAGACTTCATACTTGTGGGGATGATCTACTTGGGTTTTTTTTTTACTACAGCCCTGAGACCAATGTGAGCCAGGTGCAAAACAATGGTTCGGAAAGACAGATGTACACTTTGAATTGAGGACCAGGCAGTCTCTGAGCACTTGCCCAGCCCAGGAACTGATTTTCAATATGAAAACTGAACTCATCATAGGCAGCCCTTTCATGCAAACCCCCTCTCCTGTTTTTCTCCTAAGCTTCTTTCATTTTAGCAGCTTCCTTTGGTGGTGGTGGGGAGCAGGGAGAGACTTTTGTTGCTATTGGTAGTGGGAGTCAGAGGCTCTTGCTAATCTACTATGAATCTCCTAGAGATCTACCAGTAGATTTCAATCTACCTTCTGTCCACCCTTGTTCTATGGCCTTTCCAGAAACTCTGGTGTCCACTTACGCATTTATTTGGGACTGAGTGCTGTATACGTTTCTGGAAATATGAAAATTGTTACAAATTCCTTTACTTTTTTACACAAGCACGCACGCACACACACACAAGCAAGCATGCATGCATGCATGCATGCACCCCTACAGCACATTTTCCCTCCTCCAGGAAGGATCTATAATTATTACTGGAGAATGTCTCTTCTTCAGCCACTATTAAGCTAATTTGAAAGTGGCTATATATAGTCAGGGGATACCTTTACCTTTATATGATATGGCTACCATTTTGAATGTTTATCATGCTTAATTACATTTAAGCTAGAAAGGCAAATATTTGTGGTACAGCTTTCTTTCAATCTCGTATCTACTAGAGTTTTTAATTTTTCAGCATCCAGGTCTCTAATTAAAAAAAGGGGGGGGAGGTGGAATCTCACATCATATAGATGCCCTCATCTGACCACTCAAAAATACCAATCAAAAATAAGTACTGCAAAGTCCTGTAATAAGGAGCATCCTTCTTATTCTCTCCGTCAATAGGTGTCAATGCTGATAACTTTCTTGGGCCTCATATGCAAGATACAGTAATGGCCCTGTTGATATGCCGGTATTATTAAATCCTGTTTACTTGACCAAGCACAAAAGCTTTTATTAGTACTTGTAGCTGTGCTGGTTGTGGGAAGCTTATTAATGCTATTAGTAGGAACACCAACAGAGATAAGTGGTTCCAGAGTAACTAAGAGGTCTTAATTACCAATGAATGCAAATAAGCCAGATCCATTGATTTTCTCATGTGTGGGACCTGAGCATCTCAACAAACAATGTGTGTCTCCTACTTTGCATCACGAGAAGGGAGTTGTACAAAGTGGGCACAATCCGGTGCAAGCACATTTCATTTCAATAAGGCTTATGGAAGAGGGCTTCCTGCGCCCTCTGAGAAGCCACCATTGTCTGCTATTGTCTCCATACTCTTGTGTATAGGTACATGCAATACAGATCCATAAAGGTGCTCTGGAGATGGTATTGTACATGCATAAAAGATTCAAAATAATCCAGAACGGTGCTCTGGAGATGAAGATGTTAAAACAGAAGCTGCAGTAGGTTCGTTATTGTCTGGTAGGAACCCGCTTCACAATTTATTTAACAAACACCAAATGCTGATTCAGCCTGAGGCTAAGCCCTTAGTTAAGAGAACTTAGCTCAAACTTGGGGGGCTTAGGGTGGCCAAACGTTCCCTGAAAGTGCCCTCGCCCCTCAGCTTACCCTTTTGGCCACCACTGGTGTTGAGGTCCTGGCAACAGTAATGCCTTTGAGTCTCTGGTGGCTGACTGCCATTTCTGTTTTCACAGCATTCACCCTAAGGACAGAGAGTGTTTCCCTCATTCTGATTGTCCCTAGAACAATGCTCTGTGACGGCGCGTTATTATGTAGTGTTGTCCTGAAGCCAATCTGAGTGAAGATAATGCTTCCTGTCCTTTACTTTAGGAGGAAATGTTGGGAAAAGAAAAATGGTACTTGTTGTCAGCACTGGGAGGGAGCATTGCTGGAAAGTTTCACCCTGTGAGCTTCAATGCCCGAATCCCCCAAATGGCTCCCTCAAAAGTGCTCCAGAGATTGAAGAAGGAAGGGGGAGGCTGCAACTGCCTCCAGCTCATCAGTACTGTACACAGTTGGTTTCTATTGCCATATTCTTTGGAATTTGAAATGAGAGAGAAGAGGCAGCCCATTTCTTATTTTAAGCAATGGCTACAAGCCAAAGAACCAGGCAACCAGTTCCCCATGTGGGGCTTGAGGCTCGATTGGAGCCTTTCAGTCTTCAAGGCCAGTCATTTCTGAAACTCAGAAGTTCCTGAAGCACTCTGTGAGGAAGCTTGAAGGCTCCTCTTCAAAATAAATGAGTGAGTCCAAAGGCTCCCTGTGTGTATGGCCACAAATCTTTGGGTGTAACCTCCAAAGAGACTCCCTAAATTGATGCCAATGTATTTACAGTATTTAAGCTCATTTTCCAGGAGATATTTCACATTTTTTTAAATAAAACAGGCCATGAACTGTACAGTGATCAATGGTCAGAATAGGTGTGTGTGTGTGTGTGTGTGTGTGTGTGTGTGTGTGTGTGTGTGTGTGTGTGTGTGTGTAACAGCTGGATCCAAATTCTGAATGAAAAGTTGCTCTTTTTTAGAACACAGGTTGCTGCCAATCAGGTATAATAAAATTGGGGCGGGCAATATTATGTGCAGGATGGACAAGCATGGTGGAATTGCTGAATCCTTCCCCACCCATCTCCCTCACCCACTCTCCTCCGTCTTATTGCTTCCTGAGCCTGGAAATAAACTCAATGCAAAAGGTGGCACCAGGGGGGCAATTGTGGGTGGGGTTCAGCACCACTTCCTCTCCACGGCTTCTCAGCATTCAATTGGTCCCCACCTCCTGCTTTCTATGTGTTAATGCCCAGTGTTCTCACATGGGACAAATAAATTAGACCCTCAGGCAGAATCGACTGAGCAAAGGTCATGGAGAAGCTGCAGTAATATGGGGATCATGCTTAGTGGACCTCCCTGGACATTTCTAAACCCTCTTTCAGCTTTCTTGTATTTGAGATGAAGCTGTTGAAAGCACTGAGTCTGAAAAATGACCCCAAGTTTGTTGTTTTGTTTTCAAAAGTAAGAATTACTAATGAGGCTCTGACAAAGAAATGGAGCAGCCGGCCCAGTAGAGAGAGCATTTCTTTCTCTGCTCCCATTCAGCCCTTATAATGGTAATCAAGTCCAATTACAAATGCATGCAACTGCCTGATGTAATCTGTCAGGGGTGTTTCTGAAAAAACCTTGCACCAGTTCAGTATTGGTCATTAGATAATAAGGATTGATAAAAAGTAGGGGGCAAAATGTTAAAAATGCTACGATCGATTAGAACGCACCTTAATAATGAAACCGTGGGCCTGGGGACGAAAGCCATGGATCATTTTGACAATTCGGCCTTAGACTGTGGATGAGTCCGAATAGGGACAATTAATCCCTTAGAGCCACAAACCGCAAATAAAGCAGTTGTTGCTCATTACAACCTGACCTTGCTAAACAGCACAAGTGACTTTCCAGGAGTTGAAAAGTTTACAAAGCTCCATTGAGAAATGACTATTTCAAGATGTAGATTTGGAAATAACTCAACTGAAACCAAGCAGATCAAAGCTAGTTTTTAGCTACGCTA
Organism: Plestiodon gilberti rubricaudatus; assembly: GCA_026170595.1. Lineage (NCBI taxonomy): Eukaryota > Metazoa > Chordata > Lepidosauria > Squamata > Scincidae > Plestiodon > Plestiodon gilberti. The sequence goes on along the minus strand of JANXHW010000001.1, from coordinate 229,800,299 downwards.
CTCCAGTGAAATGGGTAAGCGACTGTTGCAGCATTTTCTGTATAAAGGGGTGGACTGAAGAAAAGATCACTGAAGTCGTAAGTCTTGCTCTGTGTGATTCCTCCGTGAAACATCACTTGGTGACAGGTCAAGAGAGACATTTGCTTTCATGTGCTGATAAGTACTTCCGCTTCTGACTTTTATAAACAGTGTAATATGTATTTATTCAGCAAGTGCAGCTGCAGAAGAGTTGCCACCAGAAAGGTTGGTTGTGCAGATTTAGGGGAATTCTGTGTTTTTTTATCCTTCAAAGACCAGCCTATAGGCTAAACCATGGTACTGATTTTTGATTGACGTTGCCTATGATGCATCAAACTTTCACTGGGTTGCAAGCTGTTGCCCGCATACACATCAAAACATGTTTGTTTGTTTTTATCATGAAAGGCTCTCTTTCTACGTTATAATGGGTGGCCAGGGCTGGCTGGCCCATCCATGAGGTGGACTGAGGTGGTCGCATCAGGTGGTGGATTAACAAGGGTGTCACTGCTGCCTGTGTCCTCGTCTGCCTCTTCCTCCGCCATCTGCATCACCACTTCTAAGGAAGAGAGGAACAGAGAGGAAGTGTGGAGGACAGGAGAGTGGTAGCCTCCAGCCATTCTCAACGGGAGCCATATGGGGAGCCCTGGCACAATTGAATGTTCAAATGTTTAATAAAAAATGATTTTATGTTTATCTGTTCGTGTTGTATCATTGTTTGTTGGGGGGGAGGGGGGCTGGAATTTGAAAAGAGCTCCTAAGGGGCCATAGCCAAAAAAAGGTTGAGAATGGCTGGCGCTGGAGAAGTTATAGGCCACCACTCTTCTCTTCCCCACACTTTGTCCTCTGTTCTGTTCCCTTGTAAAATGCAGGGAGCATGGAAGATGTGAGAATGGCGAGACATGTAGTGGTGGAGGTGGATGTGGATGTGGGTGGTGGTGATGTCACATGTGGCACATCCCCACCTCAGCTGCTGGCAGATATTTGGCTGGTTTTGAGTGTGGGAGACTGTTCTGTGGCTTCATCCATCCTGCTGCTGTTCACATGTAAAGACGTGGTCTCCCATGGACAGGGTCAAATGCACAAGTCCTTCCCATTCAGTTGCCCACCCGCCAGGATCATTGCGTGGAATTTGTGGGAGTGGTTCACGTCTTTTAACTCTGCTCTCTCCCAGTTTCAGTGGAAGCAATCAACCTTTACGAAACTATAAATGCTACCCCAAAGTCAATTTTAGGCAGAACTTGGCAACAGAACTAGACATAGTCACCTAGACCCCATGTGCTAGCAGCAAGTCAATCATGCTCTACGCTTTAATTTCCTATTTCATTCAACTCTCTTTATGAAAACTCCCCTAAAATGGCATTTACATTATGGTGGTGATAATATATAGAAACAAAAAGACACAGTATAATTTATGGCCCAATCTGATCCTGGCGTAACTAGCATTGTGCTGGCGGAGGCTGCTTTATGGCTGTCATAATGCAGCCTCCACTGATGAGCGCAGTGGGCCAGCCAGTGAGGAGGCCACAGTGGCTCTCTGTACGCTGGCGGGCTGATGGAACCCACCGGAGGAAGTAAGCCCACGCAGGGGGTTGGTGGGAAGAGGGAAGGGGTTTGAGCTTGGCAGGAATTTGGCGGAATGGGGTGGGTGGGCAGAACAGGGTGGTGACGTGGGTGGGAGGGCGATCAGGCCCAGGAGGGGGCGGGATTGGCGGCAGTGCACTTCAAATCCCGAGCCCCTTCCCGGGCCTGGTCCGCCTGCACAGAGCAATGTGGACTTGCGCCAGTGATTAAGCTGGCATAAGTCCGAGTTGCCCCATAGCAGTTGCTAGACTTACCCCGAGAAGACCTCGAGCAGCTGAAAATCCCCCACGGGATGCAGTAGAAGCTGCATTAGTGCCACTGTATTGCCACATAGCGATTTAGGTAGGATTGTGCTGCCCCTCTGTAAACACCACAAACAGTGACAGCAATGTATTCTACTACTACTACTACTACTACTACTACTACTACTACTACTACTACTACTACTACTATTTTTTTTATTTCTATCCCGCTTTCTCCCCCCCATAGGGGGGAAGTACAGTAATTACTACTGTAATTAATGGTGGGAAGAGAGACAGACTAGGCAGAGGGAGGAAGAAAACTTTCCCCGCCCCATCATTTCCTCCTTGGTTAATACACCTGCCAGCTGACTCTCTAGAGCCAAGGTATTTGAAGGGTATTCTCTGCAAGTATCTGAATTGTAATGGCTGTGTTTAAACCTGCTTTAAAGTATCTGTTTGTGATCCTGAAGGACAAGGAATGCACTCCCAGGGTATTCATACAATGAAATAGATGCTACAAGCAAGCAGTGGAACTCAAAACCGGCCTGAATAATGTGATTAGTTATACGATAAAATCATTCAGCACTTCATGTAATGACTATAGCAGAGTGAATCGTGCTCTGTGTAATTCAGTACAAAGTACTTACCCAGAATAATTAGAGATACTTTTTACCCCTTTAATCCTTTGTCTTTTTTTAACTGCATGCAGTTAAATGCATCTTTAAACCATGTTAGAGTTCGCTTAAGTATGAAATCTCTATGCTTAATATATAACTCCGTTTAATGACTGAGGGTGTCTTTGTTTGAGGGAGCTGCTTAAGTCCTCACTTTGCAAGTTATGAAGGAAGCATGAAAAGAGGCAGTGGGAGCCATTCGTGCAATTTCTTTTGTAGGGCAATCTATATAATGGCAGCAGCCCTTGGAAAAGCTATATTGCTGAGAATATATACATATTCTTAATAATAATAATAATAATAATAATAATAATAATAATAATAATGATGATGATGATGATGATGAACCAATAATAGTGGGTGCTTTAGGCGTCATATCAAAAACTTGGAAAAAAACGCTTGCACACCGTAGATGTGACTATAATCGCCACATATGAACTGCAAAAAGCAGCTGTACTTGGAACTGCACATATTTTATGTAAATACCTTGAAATATTCTAGGTCCGTGGGAAGGACTTGATCAGCGGCGTATCTAGGGCAGCCGCCGCCTGGAGCACCCGGCTTACCTGCGCGCGTGCCCGGTGACGCAGGTGGGCGCTCCGAAGCCTTCCCCCCCGCCTCGGAGCCGGAGAAAGCCCTGGATCGTCCACCACGACTGGCGGCCAGGGCTTTCTGAAGGCCCACTATGTCGTTGTCCTATTTATCCTTTTTTAAGCGCATGCGCAGAACGTTTCAGAAACGTTCTGCGCATGCGCTAAAAAAAAGGATAAATAGGACAACGACGCAGTGGGCCTTCTTCAGAAAGCCCTGGCCGCCAGTCGTGGTGGAAGATCTAGGGCTTTCTCTGGCTCCGAGGCCGGGAGAGAAGCCCTCGGAGCGCCCGTCCGCGTCACCGGGTGCGCGCTCCATGGAATGCCGCCCGAGCCGCAGAGCCACCGCATCACCGGGTGGGCGCGCGCTCCAGAGGAATGCCGCCCGAGCTGCGGAGCCACCCGGAGCCGCTGCTCCGCTTGCTCCACCCTTTCCCTGCCTCTGGACTTGATACTTAGAAAACACCAACCACCATTAGGTGGGTTGTGACTACTACTACTACTACTACTACTACTACTACTACTTATTATTATTATTATTATTATTATTATTATTATTATTATTATTATTATTATTATTATTCCATGTCTAGCTGTGTCTGGTGCAATGCATAGAGGAGGGGTCTCCCCCTGCTAGCAAAGCCAAGTACATGTGTTGGGAGGGAAGGGGCAGGAGGGTTGGATAGGCTGGAGGGGACAAGGAATTGAATTCTTTTCCAGCTTTGATTCAACTTTGAGTTGGAAAGAGTTATGGCAGGGGTTCTCAACCTTTGGAGACCCAGATATCCCCTATCACGGTCCAATTTTCTGAAGTACCCCCTGCTAATTATCTACTAATTAATTGGATTAATCAATTGATTGATTAATTAATTAGGTAATTAATAATTAAATAAAAAGTACTAAAACAATTTTAAATGTGAAAAAATGCCTTATCTCTCTCTATGAGACACACACACACACACACACACACACACACACACACACACACGCAAGGATCTCTTTTTTTTCTCCAAGTCACATTTCCCCAAATCAGCTCCTCCCTCCCCCACCCTCAAAGTACATTTTCCAAAGTACAAAAATAAGCCCAAAACCAAAATCAGAGAGACAGAAAGGCTCCGAAAATAATTACAATTTAAAATCCATGTTAATTAACACTTAATTAGCTGCTGATGGGGCAGATTAGGGGCAGGGCTTGGCATACCCCCAGCAAGAGGTCCGTGTACCCCTAGGGGTACCCGTACCACAGGTTGAGAACCCCTGAATTATGGGGTTGTAATGTTTGCCATGTATTTGAAGCATGTATTATAGCCTCTAAGCTCCATATTTCACAGAATACAAGTTTCAGTGACATCACTAGTTTAAATTTTCCTTGTAGAGAAGATGCTCCAAATCCTTGTTAATTTTATTCTTTCTCCCTCCGTTTGCACTTTCTCCTACTCTCCAACTTTGTTTTAAATAAACCGGCCAGAGTTGTACACCAGTGGTTCCCAAACCTTTTGGACTTGCGGCTCCCTTGACCTCCGTCGCCATTAGCCGGGACTCCCCATTACAGTGCACTGAAGAGACAGGCACTCTTTACATGCTCAGAGGCACCCTTTTTATATGTATGTGTATATTCCCAAAACGAGCCCTAAAGTGGATTTTCCATGCTTATGCTGAGCAGCAGCTAAGCCAGGAGCGCACAGGGTGGGGTTGGGATGCTGCCCTCCCTCTGTTGGAAGGCCTGGGGGGGGGCGCCTACCTGGTAGAGGGCACTAATGTCGTCTGCATTAGTCCTATTCATGGCAAGAGAAACATCAAAGCATGGGAGGGAGGTCATTTCTTTTCATTGGTCATGCCCCACCCCAGTTGCACTTTTGGGTAACATCTTTGCAAGATGAAAAAAAAAAGATTCTTATATACTGCCTGGCAGTCTCCAATGGGGTTTTTTGTCCCAGCAAATGGAGTGGGGAACTAACTTAGAAGTGGGTCAAAAAGCAACAAAGGAAGGAGGAAGGAGAGAGATCCTAATAATTAATCAACCAACCAAACAAACAAACAAACATAGCAGCTGCCTCCTCTTCCTCTGGCTTAAACAAGGGAGACATCTCTAAAGCTCAGTCAACAGCAAGCAACTTTCTTATGCCTCTTCCACCTCTCTTCTTGAGGCCAGAGGCATCGCTCCGGTAGGGGCAGTACCGTACGTTTCGCGGCGTCCTACTACCAGTACCTAGTCGACTTACTGTCGAGCCCCTACCACAGGAACGCCACTGCTTAATGAGGTATTAATGGTCTGACATTCTGTTCTTTGACTAAGATAAGCACAGGCTCTGCTCATCTCTGTTAAAAACAAAATGTGGAAGAGCTGACTGTAAACCTGGAGTCTTTTGAAGTGAACTTTGAGTGACCCGATGTGAAGAGGCAGCTTTTCCAGGTCTTTGTTTTTGCCTAAATTTCTCTCTTGCAAGCAAGAATATATGGTAATTAAAAGACTAACACAACGCCCCTGGCTGCTTTCTAGGACGCACTTGGGAGTCGCGACGCACACTTTGGGAACCTCTGGTTGTACATAGTATTCTAAATGAGAATACAATACATCATAATTGTGGTATGAAACTTACTTTATTACTCTCAGTCAATTTTTAATCATTCCTAATACTGAATCTGGCATTTTCACTGTATCAACACACTGACGGCCCAATCCTATCTGGGCCTTGTGCTCAGAACTTGTGTTCTGGCACTACAAGGCCCTTTGTGGTGGCATGAAAGCTGGGCCACCATCCTTCGCTTCTGGGCCACTATCACAAATGTGCAGAGGTGTTGTGCGCGCACCAGCGGCTCCCAGAGGCTCTGCTGGCCTCAGTAAGTTGGCAGTGAGACAAGAAGGGGGGAATTGGGGGGCATTCTGGGATTGAGGAAGGGAGGACAGGGAAGCAGGCTGGAGGGGGTGGATCTTGGCAGCAAAGGTAGGCTTACCATCTGTCCCGGAATTTCCGGGACAATACCAGAATCCAGCCTCGGGTCCCGGAACTGTCCCGGAATGTTTCGGGCCGGTTGGAAGCCTCCACCGCCATTTTTTAAAATGAAGAAACTTACCTTTTTTCCCGGGAGCTGGCATCTTGGCTTGCGAAGTCTCGCGAGATCCAAGATGTCGGCACCCAAATCTCGTGAGGGCATCATGCATCGTGAGATTTGGGCATCATGCATCGTGAGATTTGGGCGCAGACATCTTGGATCTTGTGAGATTTTGTGAGCCAAGATGCTGGCACCTGGGTAATTTTCTTCATTTAAAAATTGGATGGCAGCGGCGGTGACCATTGGCTAAACGAGAGCGACTGAGCCAGCTTGCCCGCTCTCGCCAGCTCGGCCGAGTCAGGGAGAGTGGGCGAGCCGACCGGGCCGGGGAGAGTGGGCAATCTGGCCGAGCTGGCGAGAGCCTCCCGCCGGCCCGGCCGGATCGCCTGCTCTTGCTGGTTCGGAGCGGCCTGCTTCCTGCCTGCTTAGGCTTTGTTGCATCTGATGAAATTCATAGAGTAATAAATGAAACGTCATGCCAGATATGTTTTAATTTAAAGTGTTTTATTGTATTTTAACAAAGACTTTTAAAATATTTTATTGCACATATGTGTATTTTAAGAGACTTATAACGTTACTCCTGGAGATACATGTTATAAACATTTTAACGCTTTTTTGTTGTTCTTATGACCACAATCCCAGTGAAGATGCTTCAAACATGGTACATTGTAGCCGGTCATAACAGTTTTTGGTCGTAAAGCTGTTTACACCAGCAGAACACGTGTTCCGCTGGCATAAATGACAGATAGGTTTGAACCGCAAATGTGATGGGAAAAAATGGGATTCTTGAAGTTCAGGTATGAAATCTTGGTAGATGTGTTTTGTGTAGTGATGGTCCAAACTTTGCCAGGGACTACAGCTTTCTTCCACAGGTGCCAATATAACTTTTTAAAAATGCGTTTTACCATTTCATGGGTGTGCACAAGTGCTTCTGTATTTTTTCTTCCTATTGAGTACTAGACACCTAATAATAAAGATCTCATATGTTGTATTTGGTTATGAAACCTATTTTAATGATTATAACTGTAGAAGACAAACAATAGTACCACTCTTCCTGTCTCATGTGTCTCATGGTGTAGCACTATTGCAGATATTTCATTTTTGCTTGTTTTTCTGCCTCTCTCTCATTTGGATGTGTACATCCATTCATCCATTCACTCAATATCCTGAGCCCTGGAACATCTGAGTTCCAAAAGGCAAATAGCTCTAGTCATGGCTATGATCTACTAATGAGTTTAATTATCTTGTGCGTTTGCACAATGAGACTTCTGTCTGTATTGTCATGTTGGCTTTTGCTTTGGTTGTGTTGAGGTGCAATTGGAAGTACTCCACAGTTCCCCGTTCTCTATCCCCAAAGCAGATGCGATCTTGTCCATCAGTATCTAGAGAACAAGATTGTGTTATTGCCTTCCTCCTGCCTTTGATGCGATGAACTTTGTGCAGTCCCATTCCTATATTTTGGGAAGCTCAATGTAGCTTCTTTTTCCGAGGGCCTTGAGAAGACGTTGAGGTCAGTCACTGCTTTCTTTGTTTGATTTGTACTATACAAAACAGACTGATTGAAGTTGCACAGAGTCCAAACTGCAACCATTTCAAATCTTTCTTCTTGTTCCGTTAGTTCAGACTGGTGCGTTTGTGCGTTACTATTTCTCGCAGGGAAATGGGAAGAAAGAGTGAAAGAGTGATGAAGTGATATTGGTTTTGCACTCATGGAAAGATGCTTACAGCTTGCATTCTACAAATGCTTTCATAAAAATTCTGAGTTTAGCTTTCTGAACAGGTTTTCGAAATCAATACAGATAGAACCGCTAACAGGAGGTAAACTACAAACCACCAGCGCTTTCAATAGGATAGCTCTTTTTATATAACATTTGATATCATTTTCACAGCATGATCTCTACTTTCATACTGTGATGGCTTTTACCTGGAGTTTAGATGATTCATTTTTGTAGTGGATACTTAACTTTTATATGAGGAAAATGCAAGAGGAGCCAGCACAGCATTAAATGAACTATAGTTGCAGCATTAAATGAACTATGGTACAGTAATAAGGAGAAGCCTCTCAGATCTTTGCAATCATACTGGGCTGGCTTTGTGAACAGTCTATTGATTCGTAAGTGAGATGACACAAGTATTTTTCCTCCTCCAATTTGTATTATGTTTTCTCCCTCAAATTTTGAAAGCGTGAAGCTCAATTAAAAAGTAGGGGCATGATCCAGCCAAAGTTAAGCACTCTGTCCCCTTGATTTCAATGGGGGAAATCGAAACACATGCTTAATTCTCTCATTGACATCAATAAGACTTGAAAGTGCTCTGGCTGAATTGTGTCCTAGATTAGGATTGTGCACTGAATTAGATAAGCAATTTTCTAGAAATTTTCTTTGAAGACAGATCTGTTTTACAAAATGAATGATTCATTCCATACCTGTATGAATCACACTGTGTATATTGAAAGGTGATGTCTTTCTGTCTCTGAATAGTTTCTGGTATCACATTTTAACGTCCCTTTAGGCATAATTAAGGATTTGCCCACACACAGATTTTGAAGGTACGGAGACAATCATAATAATGCATCTCCGATCTCTGCAATATGACATTTTGCCATATATTGCTCTCTCCCACAATTGTCCTCATACATCCACCCCACAGACAGGTGGATGGTGCTAGGGTACATAATTTACAGTGCTAAGTGCATAACGCATTCTGCATAGAACAGAGGTTCCCAACTTGTGGTACGCGTAGAAGAAATTTTTTTGACCCAACGTGCCTCACTTTACATTTTTTTGACTTTGAACTGCACTTGGCATTTTGTTGCCCATTCACCTAGTTTTGAGAGGTAATTAATGGGCTCATTTATTTCTCTCATTTATGTTTCACTTTCTGAAATCTAAGATGTGGGAGTTACCTCCTATCCCAGAAATGCACGTTGCTCCTTCTAGGCACCCCATTTTTTTTTTCTTGTGCCGCCACTGCATTTGCAATTATCTCAGAGACATTTTGCAGCATCTTGGAGGACCACTGGAGTTTCGTTATAAATCATAGTTTGGAGGGAGTCCGCCAGATGCCCCATCACACCAGAGACCTGCTTAATGATAGCATTAGTGTGAATCTTTGTGCTCTTTTGTAAGGTCTGCTAAAAGAGAAATTGTATTATTTTTGAATTTAATAAGCAGCCTTTCAAGAATTGCAGCATTTCATTAGATAGTGTTCTTGCCTTCCTTCCTTTCATTTTTTTACTGTCTTCTTTATGTATTTGGTACAAGTTTCCAGATATTGCTGTAACTTACTGTGCAATCCTGCGCAACTATAGGCCGGCGGAGTGCTACCAAGGGTGCCGTAAATATACTGTAAAGCACGTTTTTGGCACCTGGAGAGTAAGCGGTGCCGGCACAGAGGCTGGCACCAGGTGTTTCCTTGTCAGGCAAACTGGAGGAATTTGAAATTCATTCTTGTTAGGACTATTAGCTTAAAGGCCCATCTGAACTTTGAGATACACCAGTGTATCTCCATGTATGCCATTGCCATGTATGCCAGCGCCCTTTTTCCCTCAGTAACAGTGCCCATGCGCAAACGAACGTTATAAATAACGTTCGCGCAGCGGGCCTTCCTCAGAAGGCCCCGGGAAGCAGGCCGGGGAAGACGTCCCTGAGCCAGCTCTCCCGATTGAGGGGGCGCCCGGCCTGGCGAGGCAGGTGGGAGGCCCCCAGGCGACGCGCGTGTGCGCGCGCGCAGAGAAGGCGACGCGCGCGTGTACGCGCGTCACCTTTCTGCGCGGCGTGTGCGCGCGTCACCTGGGGGCCCCCGCACGCCCCGCCCCGCCACAGCGACGCCTCTGAATCCCATGCTGCAGTGTACTGATGCTGCATCTCCCTCTCATGTCTCAACCCCTACCCCCACCTCATTCTGACCTTTCAGGATTATCAAATGTGTCTCTGCTATGGATAGTTGGATCTCCATGGATAGGCAGAAGGGAGGAGGTAGCAGAAACCAGCACCTGTAGAGGAGACAGTGAAGGGCAGCTGTAGAAAGCGGATGTCAGGACAGGAGAACAGGAGTCAAGTCAAATGACTGTACAGGAACCAGTGGCGTTTCTATGACCCCCCCCTCCCACGCCGGGAGTGACGTAATGGCTGTAGCCGTTATGCACTGTTCCGAAGCGCAGGGCGGGCGGGAGGGCCAAACACGCCGCCGACACTCCTCACTTGCCCCGACGAACGGGATGATTCATGCCTCCGCTGGCCACTGTGACACCCCCCCGCCACCTGCCGCCTGGGGCCCAATCCACCTGCCCGGGGGCCCTCCGCCCCAAGGTCCGCTCCCTGACGACGCCTCTGACAGGAACACAATATCTCAAGGCAGACAGCCTACTTGAATAACTACCACATTCTTACATCATGATGCAGCCCCTGATGTTTGAACCAAGCCTTGCCCTCTTTGGTGCACTGGCACACTAAACTGGAGCCTAGTATTTCTTTGGGTGCTCTGTGGTTTCTTGGCAGATCCTCTGGTAGGGATAACTGGGTGAAGGTGGAGTCCTATGCTATGCACAGTAGTTCTTTAAAGGACTCCAGCTGCCTGTTGGGGTGATCACCTTTGGGTCTGTTGACCCAAAGTCTGTTTCTGAAAGTGCCTCTTCCTTCCTGGTCTGCTCCTCCTCCTCAGATGGGGCTGTGGATCCTCCAGGGCTGTGTGGGTCCTGTAAGACCACATCTTCTAGGTTGGTATCTTGGTCTGTGATGAGGATTGGATACAATATTTTCCCCTCCTCTGAATCAGTGTCTTGCTGATGGAATTGTCTTGGAATTGTCTGGTATGGAAGGAAGAATAAGCCAGGATTGTGTATGGGATTTCCAGACAACTAGATTTATTTTCTGGTTTATAGTTCAATCCTAATTGAACTACAAATGTTAATTCAGAAGTAACTCTCACTGTGTTCTATGGACTCTACTCCTAAAGCAGTGTGCCTAGGAATTGATTCTGAGCCTGTCTCCCACCCTCACTCTCACACACCTTCTCTGAAATCTGTATTCAAAATCACTGGTGTTGGCTTTAGTTCTACATTCTTAAAGCATGACTAATGGTTCTTTCCTTCATAGAGCTATTACAAGGACAAATACATAGTCGCTCTGTTCAAATGACAATGTAGAGCAAGTGAATAGGTATGGAGGCCAGTGAGGATTGCAACTTCTCATCCTGCCCTTGGACTTCAAGGCAGGCATTTATCTGACCTCCTCTAAGGAGCCCATATACGAACAAGCTATATGCACATATGCTCTGTCCTTCCAATCTGTATCCTTCAAAAATGCAGCCTGCTGAGATCCTGTATTCAGAGCTCATGCAGGTACCACTTGTACACAGGTGGGCTCTGTACAGAAGGTCAAGATAACTGGGCAGAAGTCAGGGATAGGACCAGCAGCTTAAATCCTGACTCTCTCATTTGTTTATCAACCCGACATTATCAGGACTTAATTGTGAATCAGATAAGGCAACAGTGAACTAGTTCCGGTACCTAGAGAGATGCTGAACTTTTGAAAGCAGCAATTCACTCTCCTCTCCTCATTACTTGACAATGTGGAAATAGTGTATAGACAAAGCAGCCAATTAAATTCTTTTTGAAAAGTGCTAACCAAGGAAATGAGCCATGATTGAGTTGGGTTGTATGTACATTCCAAAAAGGTACCTTTTTCCTGATTATCTCCACTGCTTTCCTTGACTGAACAACATACTGTGTGAAATCAATATTTCTTCTACTCCCTGAGGTTCTTAATTCATGCTTTCATAAAGCATCATACTTGATATTCTCTGGAACATACAGAACACAACACAAATACACACAAACACCTATTTAAGGGCTCAATTTTCTACTTCTCTTGGCAGCAGTTCAGCCCAATATGGTGAGTGATTTGAGATGTAGTTTGGGATGATGTCTATCTGAGATTCTTCTCTCCTCCTAAAATTACCTTTGGAGCTATTGACTTCCTTTTATCTAACGGCAGAGCTCTAAAGAGGGCAAAAGGTATCCCAGAGGAGCATTTTCAGGACAATGCTCAGATTATTCCTGTTCTTCTGTCTAAGGACTGCATATTTGAAATCAACTGTGTCTTTGGGCCTGAATGAAATAATTCACTTTGAACTGTCTCCTTACATGATTTTCTGCATAGAATGAGACCGTGGAGAACCAAATCGAGACTGAGACTGTCTTGGATTTTGTTCCTTTCTACAAGGACTTTTATCTACTAGAAAGTTGGTTAGAGACAGTGTCGTTTTGGATATTTGGCATTATGTGTATAACAGAAGTTATGAAGCAACATTTATGCTCTCCTATTAAAGAATTAATCTTGAAATAATATGGATTCTTGGTATGGACCTTAGCAGCCCAATCCTATCTGGGCCTTGCGCTAATGTACAGAAGGCCTTGCGCTAATGTAATGCTCCCTCAGCACCAGGGATGTGTGGTGCAGGGGCAGCAGGTGAGGCAGAACCGCCCTGTCATCGTCCATGGAAGAGCCACAACCTAACCCTGAGATTGTGCGCACGCGCTACTCACTTTCACCCAAGAAAGTGGATTTTCTTGGGTGAAACCACGTGGTGCACGCATACAATCTCAAGGTTAGGCTGCAGCCTAACCATGGACAACAAGTTTCCATGGATGACGACAGGGTGGTTCTGCCTCATCTGCTGTCCCCGCACCACATGTCCCTGCTCAGCGCCAGTCCTGGGCCGCTGGCGCGGCAGCTCCTGCAATGGTACATGGACTGGGGCCACCAGTGCAATTGGCTGGCAGCCCCAGACATGTGCCTACAACTCCCTGAGCATTCGCAAGTGTAGGTAGGTTGGTGGAGGGGGTATTCTGGGGTGGATTGGGATTGGCCAGGGGCATGCTGAGGGCGGGCTTTGAGTGAATAGTGTTAGCAGCAGTGTTGCTAATATCCTATGCCCCTGGCCTGGTCCTGACACCCCTCCTTGAACCCACTCGGATTTATACCAGCCAAAGAGCTGGTGCAGATCCGAGTAGGCCCACTGGGGGACAAAGCTGCAATGGAGTAGGTAAGTTAAAATGTTTTTTGCATACCTCTCTGTTGCTGCCTGGTCCCCAGCCGGCCCACAGCAAGCAGTGGAGTCTGCATCAACATTGCTGCACACTCTGGCCTGTTCAGGATAGGATTGGGCTGTAAGTCAGTCCATTTGGGGAAAGGCTCACGGCAGCTGCAGGTAGCAAAGCCCCACTTGCCTGTTCTTACTTATAAAGCACCCACTAATGAGTGAGTAAGTTGCATTGGCAAAAGAATGGTAGGGAGGGGAATGTTTAATCTTCACCTGCCAGTTGTTCTTCCACTGAAACGGTACCAACCAGTGGTGTCACTAGGGTTGGTGTCACTCTGTGCGGAAACTCATGGTATCATCCCCATTAACTTTATTTTAATACGTAACGGTACAGGTCACAAATCAGTAACCAACAAAAAACTAGTGGCCAACTTGATGACACTCACACAACTGAATAAGAGTTCCAGTATTAGCTCTGAAACATAGAAATGAGAGCTGACTCATCACCTTATTGGTTCCATGTTGTGTCATAATAACACCTCTTTGGCTCTCGGAACAATCAGTCTCATTGGTCAGTTTTGAGTTAAAGAAATCCACTTTTTGTTACAGAAGGCAATTGTGTTTTCTTTTTCTAGTTATTTGGTCATAGCTTTTGATGGAATACAGATAATTCAAAACAGTACGTTTCATTACATTCTGCATTAAAATACCTTTTTATGGTATTGTTAATAAATACGACTTTTCCAAAAGGTTTCTACAATTTTGGCCAAAGTGTTGTCACCCTTGACTTCTGAAGGGCAGACTTCCCCAAAATGAGGAGACTAGTTAAAAATAAGATGAAAGGGAAGGTAAAAAGAGTCCAATCGCTCCTGAGTGCATGGAGGCTGTTTAAAACAACAGTAATAGAGGACCAGCGGGAGTGTATCCCACAAAGGAGGAAGGGCTCGACTAAGTCCAGGAGGGTGCTGGCATGGCTAACAAGCACAGTTAAAGAGGCTATAAAAGGCAAGGAAGCTTCCTTCTGTAAATGGAAGTCTTGACCTAGTGAGGAAAATAAACCAGAGCACAAACTGTGGCAAAGGAAATGTAAAAAGATGATATGGGAGGCCAAGCAAGACTTTGAGGAACGTATGGCAGGCAACATAAAAGGGAATAACAAAAGCTTCTTCAAATATGTTAGAAGCAGGAAACCTGCCAGGGAACCAGTTAGTCCGCTGGATGGTGAGGGAGAGAAAGGGGTGATAAAAGGGGACTTGGAGGTTGCAGAGAAATTAAACGAGTTCTTTGCGTCTGTCTTCACGGCAGAAGACCTCGGGCAAATATCGCTGCCTGAACGGCCTCCCCCTGACTAAAGAATTAAGTCAAATAGAGGTTAAAAGAGAACACGTCTCAGACTTAATTGACAAAATAAAGATCAATAAATCACCAGGCCCGGATGGCATCCACCCAAGAGTTCTGAAGGAACTCAAAAATGAAGTTGCTGACCTCTTGACCCAAATATGCAACTTGTCCCTTAAAATGGCCACTGTGCCAGAGGATTGGAGGATAGCTAATGTCATGCCAATCTTTAAAAAAGGAAGGAGGGGGGACCCGGGAAATTACAGGCCGGTCAGCCTAACATCTGTTCCGGGGAAGATGGTGGAAAGTCTCCTTAAAGATAAAATCTTAAAACACATAGAAGAACAAGCTCTGCTGAGGGAGAGTCAGCATGGCTTCTGCAAGGGGAAGTCTTGCCTCACAATCCTGTTAGAATTTTTTGAAAAGGTCAACAGGCATGTGGATGCGAGCGAACCTGTGGATATTATATATCTGGATTTTCAGAAGGGGTTTGACACAGTCCCTCATGAAAGGCTCCTGAGAAAACTCCACAGTCAGGGAATAAGAGGGCAGGTCCTCTTGTGGATTAGGAACTGGTTGAAGACCAGGAAACAGCGAGTGAGAGTCAATGGGCAATTTTCACAATGGCGAGAGGTGAAAAGCGGTGTGCCCCAAGGATCGGACATGGGACCGGTGCTTTTCAACTTATTCATAAATGACCTGGAGTTGGGGATAAGCAGCGAGGTGGCCAAGTTTGCAGATGACACTAAACTTTTCCGGGTGGTGAAGACCAACAGGGATTGTGAAGAGCTCCAGAAGGATCTCTCCAAACTGGGAGAATGGGCAGCAAAATGACAGATGCACTTCAATGTAAGTACAGGTGGGCCCCCATATCCACTGATTCGCTATCCATGGTTTCAGTTATCCACGGATCGTTATCCACGCCTCTGGCTGCTTATTACAGGCAAGTAGAATGAGACTAAGTACTAGAGAGGCTCTGCAAGGTTAACAGAAACCTTGCAGAGCCTCTCTAGGACTTAGTCTCGCAAATCCGAGCCTCCTCCTCATACGGAGCAGCGACAGCGCCAACGGGACAAACCCCCAAACCTCCACGCCCGTTGGCACACAAGAGGAGACATAGCTCTTCCGGCTCCTGGCTGAATGCCAGGAGACTCCAGCTGATCGGCGGTGATCAAACGCCGCCTTCAGCAACGGCCTCAATGCCTCCAGGCCAGTGGGCTCGCAAGGCTCAGTGACTTTGGCCTTCTCGCTCGGCGACCCGAGCAAGAAGGCTGCACAGCTACGCGGCTGGAGCAAAGACATTGGAAATCCCTCGATGCTCTCTTTGTAAGCAACGCGCACCAAGGGATCCCCGATTTCTTCAAGGGCCACTGGAAATCCTTTGGAGGTCCGCAAGCGGCCCTGGGGCCGCATGTTGTGCACCCCTGGTCTAGATTGATATTTGGAAGAAGGGGTCATCAGGGCTTACATGTGACTTGTAACTGTCTTGTAACTTGTAGGTTTTTCCTCAAACCCGGCAGCAGAATCCACTTCTTCCACTCCTGAACCTTAGGTGCACTCTAGACATCCTGCAAATAATCCATTGGGCACACATCTTTTCTTGACTGGATTCCCCCTTCTTCTGGACCAGATCCTTTGACCTGGAATAATTGTAGAAGACAATGCCATAATCAACACCCATTATGGCAATTGTTTGTACATGAATCAGCATCGGACCAATATTGGGCCTTTGCAGCAGTCCAGAGCAACCCCTCTGGGAGTCCATGTCCTCCAGTGGACCCACATCCCAGCAGATACTGCCAGAATCCCAAGTTCTCATGGCATCTCCATACAACCATGGTGAGTCAAGAACCTGACAGTATATTCCTTCCAGGTTATTGGATGCAACATGAAGACTTGTGAACCACTATTAGTAATTCCTGATTAATAATCACTGACTTGCCATTAAACTCATTAGATCTTGAGCTTCTAAGGACAATATTATATACATGTAGAGCATACATTTTGTGTTAATCAGCTCATGAAGGACAGGTCTATGCATGGCTACTAGTCCTGATGGCCATGGGCTGCCTCCATGTTCAGCAGCAGCATGCCTCTACATCAGTTGTATGGGAGCAATGGCAGGAGGGAGCTATGCCTTTCTCTCCTGCTTGTGGGCTTCCCAGAAGTAGCTGATGGGCCACTGTGGGAAACAGAATGCTGGATTAGATGGGCCTTTGGCCCTGGTCCAACAAGCCTTTCTTATGTTCTTATTCTTTACTTTGCAGCAAAGTAGGTCATAGCATGCATGTTAAGATCAAGTTGCGAATTTCTTACCCTAACACCTCACAGAATGGTTGTAAGGATACAAAGGAATCACTTCATGTATTATTACCCTGTGCTTCCTGGAGGAGGAAACAAACATGGTAAGTTAGCCGTGAAGCAATGCGCAAACACATGCACGTGCGTGCACACACCAAGCTTTGGTGAGCTTCTCCAGCTAAATTCACTTGAGCAGGCTGATAACACATGGCGATATTAGGTAAGATTATTTCCAGGATCATACCCTGTTGTAGGACTCGAGAGAGCCTTGCCCTCAGGTAGATTTGATGGTGTGAGAGTTATTGTGGGGAACCATTGGCCCACTTATTGCCACAGAACATGTTGAATGACACATCTGGCCTGGATTCTGGCAATTCAGTGACATTGCATCGTTTGTCAAGGAGCGTGCTTGCTCGGAATTGTCTGCCATTTGTTGGCTCGTTTCAACCGGCTCAGTGCTAGTCTTAACCTAGAGGAGTGTTTGAATAATTAGACGCCTGCCAGTAAACAAGCCTTAATGGGAGCACCCTGAGCACTGATAATCAGGTTGATTTTCCAATCAGAATTAGGAAAGTGGTCATTAAGGGGGAGGGGGGAGAGGTTTGCCCCTTTCTCATTTCTTGAAGAGCAATCCCTCGCCTCATCATCACGAAAATCCTCCCTGAGGCAGAACAGCTGACAGCGACTCCTTAATCTGCTGATTCTGATCCCGGCAGCATCCTGGGTGAAGGGAAAAAGAAAAAGAAAAAGACACAAGCGTATCTGAGCATTAACAAACTGAGTTTCAGCACTTGCCTGGATTTAAAATAATTGTCTTTCAAAAGATTTAAGCACGAGCAGGTGTTTATGTAAATTATGAGACTTTGATTTGCCTAATAGTGCCATTTTTTCCCTTTCTCCCATTATTCGCATTGCTATTTAGCTCATGGCTTCCAGCTGTGATCCAGATTTACAATCAAACCATTGTTTTTAGTCAAGTTCATCGAAAGGTAACATTTTATCTAATATACTTCAATAATGACATGCGCATTTTTCTCTTCACCCAGACTTCACTCCGCAAGCTGCTGTGAAAGAGTTCAGCATTAACACGCAGAAATAATGGACCAGGAAGAATAGCAATAAAGATGACCTAATCAGGACAATATGTTCAGAAAGAGAAGAAGAAACCTTAAAAAAAAAAAAAAAGGTGGAAAATAAATGGCAAATCCAAGCTGAAGTTATCCACATTTCTTTGAGATGCATTTGAATTCCCCTGACTAAAGATTTCAGGATTTTGACACATATATTTTGAAAAGAGTGTGCTGGCACCTAACCTGGCTCCTAAAATGATCAGATTTTTCTAAGTTGGTATTTAAAATAACCAGTAAAATTGTTTTTTTCGCATTGAAAACACACTCACTAACAGCACAATCCTGTCTAGAAATAGACCGGCAGAGCGATTGCCCTGCTGCTCTAGGGTGTCGCAAACTTACCGTGAAGCACGTTTGCGGCACTCAGAGAGTAAGCGGCGCTGACGCTAATACCCACACCGCTCTCCCCATGCCAGAGTTACTGCTGCACCTGCCAGGGAAGATACGTTCACTGCCGGTCAGTGGAGGGCAGAATGGGGTGTTCCGGGGAGTGGGGGTGGGATGGTGGAGGGATTGGTGGTGGCCTCCTCCGCCATATCCTATTCCCATTTACCTATTCCCATATCCTATTCCCTATCCTATTCCCTATTCCCTGACCGGCATTACATGGGGCTCTCGGCCCTGTGTCAGCAAAATAGCTGCCGCACATCCGAGTAGCCCCATCAGGGCAACTGGCACATTACTCGGGTTAAAGGGACAAATGTCCTTTACCCCAAGGAGGCCTCTGGTTGCCCCGGGGCAGGCCCAATCCTGCTCAGGATGTGGTGGGCACCTTATTTGCAGGATTGGGCTTTAATGTGCATAGATGGGTTACCTCTACTGAAATGCACAAGGCCTGTGCAGGAGATCAGATGCACTGATCCTAAGTGCACTTACTTGAAAGAAATTCCATCAAAATCAATGTAATTTAGCATTGAGGAAATGTGCCCAAGATTGGGGTCCTAACATTTATTTTTCAAATGTTTGATTTTCAAAATGTGAATATTTCTAATCCTCGAAAAAACTGGAAAAAATTTCAAATGTGTGATAAATGTGAGAAACAGAAGTGGAAAACAATTTAGGAAATGATGAGACAGTTTCAGAAATGTAAAAGTGCAACATGGTTTCACAAAGTCTATTATCTGAATAATTTCATCAAAGGTTATATTAATTTGCTTCATGAGTCCAGTGCGCTGTCTGAATCCTCCTAAAAACTCCATTTTTTTTAATATATTTTTTATTTTATTTAACAACAATAAAACACAAGACAATACAATAATAAAAATACTAACTAACTGACTACCTAACTACCTAACTAACTAACTACCTACCTAACAACAAAAATGATACAACAGGGAATGACAAACTGGGGGATATCAACATGACACATTAGGAACACTAACAAGCCGGACATCATTATATCATAGAATGACTCTTTCAACTATTCAATTATACTAACTAAAGTTACCGTCATATTTACTCAATTTCCACCTCCTGCACATCAATACATATAATGATAATATTCTTTTTTATAATTACCTTTCCATCTAATCAAAATAAAATAATTACTACCACTCTGTTCTCTTACTAACTTAAGTTAGCACCATATTTACTCAATTTCCACCTCCTGGACATCAATACATAAAATAATTACTACCAGTCTGTTCTCTTCTTTACATTTCCATCTCCTAAACCTTAAATTTAAAGATCCAAATCCCTCAAATATAAATCTTAATCATTAACTCTTCAATATCTAATATAATCTCAATTTCAATCTCAACTTTTCACTGCTGAGCATATATCAATAACCGTATATACAACAATATGTTTATCTCTTTAAAACATTACTGATATCATCATATTGAATAAAAACAAATCTTATAAAAACAACAGCGTGCCATATAATATCTCTTCCAAAATCAGAGGAAGCCTCCTCCAAAACATATTAACTTTCCAACAAATACTTTACACTTTCATCAACATCTTACTTAACTTCTTTGATGTTAACCACCCTCGATAAAATATTTTATATAAAATCCTTTATATAGAAGTTTAACCATTTTATAACCTAAGTTCCAAATCTAATCTTACTCTTATAGATAAATCTCTCATCCTAAATTTATAACCCCAATATCATAATATCTTAACTGTTTCAAAATCCAATAAAAAAATTATAAACTTCATACATATTTATCATACAATCAATTCTTTATATTGTCTATTATGAAAATCTATTATCCACTGTGGTCTGTTCGTTACTTCTAATGTTTTTACCCAGCCAGTTATTTTATCACAAAACTTTATATCTAACCTGTTCCCTTCCTAATTTCTAAGACCTCTGCCTCCAGAATCTGCAAATCTTTTATCAACCACACCATAAAAGTCCAATAGAAATCTTCTCGATCCTTTGCAAAAAAATTCTGTATTCTAAACATGAAACTTGCTCTCTCCATCTGCACTTTAAAGGTTGCAGCCTCCTGTTGTTCAGACCACTTGTCTAATTCTTCCATAACCTGGATTGCTGTAAGTTCTTCTGTTTGCCATTTAAAGGTTGGAGCCTCCAGTTGTTCAGAGTTCTTATATACTTCTTCCATGATCTGGATTTCTACAATCTCCTCTGTAGTTACTGCAGCCCGTGTCTTCAAAAGTCTTGCATCCTGCATCTGCTTCAATTGCATCAATATCTGTTGTCTTTCTCCAGAGGCTTTATTTTGATTTAACAAAAGTATATTTAGAGTCTCTTTTAATTGATTAATGCTGGCCCACATATCTTGTAAAAATTCCATCATCTCCTGCTGCAACGGAAAGCAACTTAAAATTCTATTACGTTCATCATTTTTCCTTATCTCAGTCCTGCTTGCAACTTCCAACTTATCCAGTTAAGACACACGAAGCATCACAGTTCAGAATCCAGATTAAAACTAATAATAGATTCAAAGCCAAATTCCACTGAGTACATAGTCCCAGACCACATCTTGGCACATTCAGGGTTAACTTCCCAGACTGAATCAAAGGAATGCAGCTCCTTCTGTAATTCAATATGTCTCAGTTTAACAAGCACAGCTCAGGCAAAGAAGAGGGAAGCAGAGTCCATGTAAGGGGGGGGAGATCCACCCCTATCCCCTTAGCTTCTTTTAGATGCCTATAAATTTCAGCCTTCCTGTCTTCCCACTCACCGCTCTTCTTCCAGATCAGCAGAGAAACTCTTACTCCAGTCCAAGGTTGGTACGTTGAAGGAGTCTACTTTAAAATAAATCTTTTCCTCTTGTCCGGGTGAGCGGCAACGCGGGCCTTCACAGTCACCAAAATGGTGTCTGCGACAAAGCAGGGACAGAAAAGGGAATACCAAGCAGAAACTGGCTCAATGCCTTGACCAGTTCCCTCAGTTTGCTCCCCAATCTCTCATCTACATCTCTCCTGATGCAGATGGCCCCGATCCAGCCTGGATCAAGGGAATTCCACTGCTTTGCGGCGCGGCTCCAGAGAGCTCTCTGGAATCACGTCTTCGGTCCGTCGTCCCAGCCCCGCCCACCCAAAAAACTCCATTTTTTTATTGGCAGAATTGTGAAATCCAAGAGGAGGATTTGGCCAGTGTCTTACGTTAATTCATATTGCGTTTAAAAACTGGGTGTCAATTCCTGCATCTAATTCTAGACAACCAGTGGCAGATTTATTACTCTCCTTCGTCCGACACCGATCCAGACCCTCTGTATCTCATTGGAAACAGCTCTCAAAAATGGTGATTTGAATCACAAACCACTGCTTTTTAGATTTCTGTGCTATTTCAGAGTTCAGGCTGTTGTGTCTAGGAGCCCTGAGATATATTAATTGGGGACAAGGGGAGCAATGGAGAAATCCATCTAAATGTTTTATTTATCTGTGTAGTCTCAGGTACAGTTTCAGGATCTACTGAGCAACAGTAATCATTATTACTTAGCACATCAGTCTAGTCCAAGGTACTTCCCCTTAGGTTTCTGGGGATGTTTCAAAATTTTTGTTTTCTCAACATCGAGTTGCTATTGCTCAAAGAGATAGGGAATACAAGAGACAACGTGACCTTTCTGAATGTTTTCTTATCAAAAAGCATAAGTATTGTATGTCCCACTAAGCTGCTTGAATAGAACCTTGTCAAGTTACCACATTATTCGACATGTTGCTGATAATGAATACATAAGAGCATTAGATATTGAGGACTTGGAAGAAATAAATAAGATTTACTGCAGAACTGCTCAATGTATAACCCAAGGCCACATTTTCTTTTGTTCCATATGGATTGTCTGCTGTCTTTGGTCTGCTGGATAAAAACAATGAAGCTCCACTTTTAACTTCTTGAAAAGCAAAGTGTTGCCTTGCATGGATAACTGGAGAAAATGGATGGTTATATATCACCTTTATGGACAACTTAATCACAAAAGTAATAGCGAGTCCTTTCTCCATAACAGGATGTTGCTATCTCTGTCCGTACATGTTAGTGCTACTCTCACTGTGTTTTAAATCCATTTCTGAAAAGTTTGCTTTATGGATTTTTGTTTATGTGGAAGAATGCTATGCAATCCTGACTCAAAAGGAAGTCACATTGAGACTCACTCTCAAGGAAATGTGCGTATGACTGTATTGCTAACTGAATGCACTTCATGAGCCTTTCAGTCTTCACCAGATAATAGGCGTGATATGAAAAGCTCAGATTGTACACAACCTTTTGTTACACTGATGGCCCAGTTCTATCCACTGGCAGAAGCGCCAGGATCCATGCAGAAGTGCCTGGATTCTGGCGCGCATTGTGCAATGGTGTTATGCTTCCCAGCACTGCTGGCGAGTGCAACGAGGCCACCAGCGCAGTTGTCTGTCTGCACTGTCAGACAGTGCACCAGGTAAGATGGTGGACACTGTCTGCCCGCACCAGGTAAGATGGTGGGCAGGGAGTGGGAGGGAGCGGGAGGAACGGGGGTGTTTCTCTGTGGAGAAAAGGGGGAGGAAATGGGGTGACAGGAGCCAAGAGGGGATGGATCCGGCGGCAATGGCGCACACCAGATCTTATCCCCTCCTTTGAGAACCTCCCTGCTCCTCTCCTCGGACATACACCAACAAAATAGGTGGGGTATGCCCAAGGACACTCATTAGAGAGATCAAGAAATCTACCATCAGATAAGTACAAAATGTTTTTACTTACCTCCTACAGGCTGTCTGATTTCCCCCCCCCCCCCAGGATGCAGCGCATACGTTTTGGGCATGTATGCATCAGTGGGGGGATTTGGATAGGATTTGGGCTCTGAGTTTTGTGTCTAGAATTGGAGAGTTTTCAGCACAATCCTTTGCTTGTCTACTCAGAAGGAAGCCCCATTGAGTTCAATGGGACTTACTCCCAGTAAGTGTATATAGGATTGTAGCCTTTGTTCCTTATTTCTATTTTCATTTAAAATTCAGTTATACAACATGACTTCAGAAGAGTTCTGCTGGATCAGACAAAGGTCCATCTACCGTATTTCCCCGAAAATAAGACCTCCTCCGAAAGTAAGACCTCCCCTCATTTTTCGTTCATTTTAGTTGGCACATAAAAATATAAGACCTCCCTGAAAATAAGACCTAGCGTTGCTGGGAGGGAGTACTACTTGGGAGTCCTGCTGAACTACAGGGCCATCAGCTCCGTTAAGCCCCTGTCTGTAGAGATCCCCGCTGGGAGGGAAAGGGGCTCTGAGCACCGAGCGCCGATAAAGCAAGAAGAGAGCGGCTCTGCCTCCTGCCGCTGCTGCCGCTGCAGACACCCCAGTGATCCTTGCAAGCGTGCAAATCAGCTGGTCAGCTGAGCTCCTGTTACGATCCCCGCTGGGAGGAAAAGTGGCTCTGAGTGCGGAAAACAGCATGGAGAGCAGCAAGGAGTAAACAGCCTCAACGCGGTTATCTCAGGCTCCAGCTGAGTTCAGGAAAAAAACAAAGCAGGCAAGGATTAAGTCTTTTGTCCTCTGAGGGGGGTGGGGAGATGGGCAGGTGACCCGAAGGCTGCAGCAAGGCCCGGCTCCCACCACAACGGCAGCTTCGCTGGGCTCCTGCCTCCTGCTTTTACCGGTACCCCACCAACAGTACTTTGAACAAGGAGTTCCACACTATTTCTGTAGTGTTCTTTTTACTGTGTGATTGTGCTGTAAAATGGTACATATGGACATCGCTGCTTCCCGTCCCTGCTCTCCTCTCACTGCCACTCAGCCGGCCAGCACAGCTGAGAGAGCAATTCAAGTCACAGTGTACTGTTACCATAGCAGTTAAAATCTTCACAACTGTAGATACCATACAGAGACAGGAGAGGCATGGTGGCTTGCATAATGACTTGCCTTAAGGCTGACTTAATGCCTCTCCTGTATCTGCACAACAAAGGAAAATGGCAGAGATAAGGTTTCATTGAGGTGAGAGGAGGGTTGATACCATATACAGCATTTTAGCTGCTGTGAAATCATCCTCTGATCTGAAGGTTTCATTGAGGTGACGTGAGATGACATTATGATGACATTTCAGAAGAAGATGATATGGTTGTTTTTGAATAAATGTTTTTGAATAAATGTAAATTGTTGTACAAAAACATTGTTGTACAAAAACATTGTTGTACAAATTGTGGTACAAAAAGGATTTGCGTGATTTTTGCTGGCATTCATAAGACCTCCCTGAAAATAAGACCTCCCGCATTTTTAGGGACAAAATTAATATAAGACACTGTCATATTTTCGGGGAAACAGGGTAGTTCAGTATCCTGTTTTCTATAGTGGCTGACTGACGTATTACACCTTATAGGGATGCTCAAAGATCCTCTGTGGTTCCAGGTTCTGTACTTTTCCGGAGAAAGAGTGACAGTTTATTTCTGCCAGTGTATTTCTGCCTACATGCCACCTGTGTTGGTGAGTTTGAGTATCAGCCAACTAATTGCTCAAGAGGTTGAAACTGAAGGTCATCAGGTCAGTTACCTACATTTATGTGGGCTCTATATTTCCAGCAGCCAAGAGGGAGTTGTGTGGTAAGCAAATGAAATATGAAGTCATATAATAGACTATTTTGTTTATAAGAATTTCATGTGCCAGAAAATTGGATGCTAGCTGATATAGTGTCAATATTTTAAATACATTCTCAGTAGGTTATCAGGGAAATTACACACCAATGAGTCGAACATCAGTTGGCCCAATTAGTAAAAACTGTTCCATCAGTCAGCAAAGTTAACCACATTTAAGTCCTAATTATTTCAGCAGAAGAGAGCTGAGCATGTATTCAACTCTCCAATTGAATTCAATGAGAAAACTGCACAGTTGTGCCTTGAGTATACCCATAACAGTTACATGCACTCACTGCTTATCGTACAAGTGAATAGGAAGTATGGATTTTGGGTAGAAGATCCAATGTAACATACATACACAGCGCGATCCTGCCTAAGGGTGCAATCCTATCCAACTTATGCCACCATTGTAACCAGCGGCCCAGCGAGAACGGGAGGCCCCAGAACGGAAAAGGGATTCAAATCCCCTTTGAATTCCCCTTTTGGAGGGGATTTGAATCTCTTTTCTGTTTTGGGGCCTCCCGTTCTCGCTGCGCCGCTGGTTACAACGGTGGCATAAGTTGGATAGGATTGCATGGTAAGTATCTGGCAGGTGGCCCAGGCCGCCTGTCGGCTCCTATCCCTGTTCCCGGATCAGCCCAGAAGTCTACTCGAGGGAAGGGGACATTTGTCCCCTTCCCCTGGTGTAATGCGGGGAGGCCCCAATGGGCCTCCTTGGATTTCTGCAAGCTATTCAGCTATTCAAGTCCGAGGAGGCCGTGTAATAGCTGCGTCGGCCTGGGAACGGGACAGGGCTATGGCGGCCGCCATCCCTGCCCCCGGGTCGGCTCAGCCAATGGCCCCCTCCCTCGCTGCCCAGACCGCCCTTACCAGTGCTTCACTTACCTGTATCCGGTGGCCGCAGGGATGATCCGGCAGCAGAGTGAGGGCAGCCGGCCTCCTTGTCAGCCGCCCTTACTCTAGTCGTCGCAAATGTACTTTAAGGCACGTTCACAACAGCTTGGAATGGCGAAGCGCTCGCTCCACTGTTTTAAGCTTAGGTGGGATTGCACTATCAATAGAGTATAAAGTAGTTTCAAGCAATTGCATGAAGTTTATTTCAATTCTTTAACAATAGACCCCCAAATATCTGTCTTGTTCATTTTAGCATTTTCAAATCAGTAGTGGCACGGAAAAAGGAGTGTGCAGTGAAGTGGGAACAATATTCCTCTGATAAAATTAAAGATTGCGAAAGCAGACTGAGAGACCAGACGTCCCTGCAGAAGGATCTCAGAGCACTAAGAAAGTGGCAACAACATGGCAGATGGAATTCAAAATGGATTAGTGCACAGATTATGCACATGGGTGGAAACAGCGTCTTTTGAAAAGAACGGTACAAGGAATTTGTGGAGGAAGGGCAGGAGCAGCTGTGCAACTCCTGTGCAGGTCCAAGGTTTCTGGTGGCTACGTCAGGATGGATCCCTCACTGATGCACAGCCCCTCATCAATGATTGGGATGCTTACAGCACTGCCTGCCCAATCCTTACAACAAAAGTCAAATCGCAACGTTCTGTTGATCTTCGCAACAATTTTATGCATCAGGTCACATCCAGTGTGGTTCAATTGAGTCTATG
Organism: Plestiodon gilberti rubricaudatus; assembly: GCA_026170595.1. Taxonomy (NCBI): domain Eukaryota; kingdom Metazoa; phylum Chordata; class Lepidosauria; order Squamata; family Scincidae; genus Plestiodon; species Plestiodon gilberti. The sequence goes on along the minus strand of JANXHW010000001.1, from coordinate 229,773,702 downwards.
GCTCACTAATGACAGAACCTTAGGCAGCCTCCCCTTCCAGCTCCAGGTCCAAACTGTGTGTCCAGATCCATTATTTGAAAGCCTGTTAATATATTTTGTATAAGGTGAGACTCATTGTACTGGATAGATTTTAAGTTCCGATCTCTGATTGTGAGTTGTAGCTGCACTTCAGTTCTTGTTCAGTTCAGTTCTTGATTAACCTCATGAATGTATATAGCATGAGCAATTTTTTGTTCGTTTGATTGCAGTTGCTGAGCAGTTTAATACCCATTTCATTTGATCTCAATGTACTTTGGCCCAGACAAACCATATTATGAGTCTTAAATTAAACTCAAATGCCTACCTCTGTGGCTTGATCTCAACAACTACACTGCTCAGATGCACATTACAGCCATTTTTTTTAAAAAAAAATCCTTATCTCCATTTCCATAATTCAGATTGTGACTATTACTTGGCTATAGCTAACATTCAGAGACCAATCCTACCCCGCCGAATATATGCATGCACTGTATCCGGGGGGGGGGGGGAAATCAGGAGGCTTCAGAGGGGAAAGGGAGTTTTACCCTTCTGTAAGCCTCCTGCTCTACAATGGGTCTCCTTGGACCTGCACCAGATTTTTAGCTGGCGCAGGTCCCAGAAGACAAAGGAGGCCAGGGGGTTCCCAAAAAGGATAGGATCTGGCATGTGCCATCGCCACTGCATCCAATCCCTCTTGTAGCCTCCCGACCCTTCCCCTCCCCACCTAGTTTTGCCCCCTCCCCGCTTATACCTCTTTTGCCAGAGTTTGTATACCTTTTTGTTCTCCTCATTTTGGCAAGACTTCGATTTTCTGAAGGAAACCTTCTTGCCTTATAACAGGGGTAGGGAACCTTTTTGGGGTGGGGGGCCATTTTCCCATGGAAATTTTTTGGGCTCCCCACCGCAAATTTGACTCCCCCACGAATTTACAGCACCCGCCCGCCGCTCGCACTCGCGCGCTCGCTCAGCTCCCTCCCTCCCACCCACCCACCGCTTGCGCTCGCTCAGTTCCCAGCCAGCCCGCCCGCCCGCCCCCTCCCAGCCAGCCCGCCCACCTGCCAGCCCACCCGCCCCCTCCCAGCCAGCCAGCCAGCCCCCCTCCCAGCCAGCCCCCCTCCCAGCCCCCCAGCCCGCCCGCCCGCCAGCCCACCTGCCTCCTAGCCAGCCAGCCCTCCCAGAGCCTCCACTCTCCAACTTACCGGGCTCCAGGCCGCCGCCACCGCCGCCTTCCCGCGCCGCCTCCATTTCAAAACGGCCTTTCTGTACATGCGCAGATCGCCGCTGGGCTCAGCGGCGATCTGCGCAGGTACAAAAAGGCCGCTTTCAGAAGGAGTAGGCGCCGAGGTGACGTGTCACCTCGGCGCCTCCTCCTTTTAAAATCGGCCTTCCTGGACCTGCGCAGAGCGCAGCTGAGGCCAAGATTGCCCTCTTTGCCGGCATCGCGCTCTGCACAGGTCCAGGAAGGCCGATTTTACAAGGAAGCGGCGTGGGAAGACGGCGGCAGCGGCGGGCGGTGGCGGAGCCTCCGGTCGCGGGCCGGATCAGGCCGGTCCAGTGCGGGCAGGACCGGATCGTCCCGCGGTCCGGATGCGGTCCATGGGCCGGAGGTTCCCCACCCCTGCCTTATAATGTCACTTCCTGGACTCCTCTGTGAGCCATGCTGTCCAGCGCCTGGACGAACCTGCTGATGCCTTCCCCACATAAAGGTATACTTTCTACTTGAGCTTCTGTTCTTGTGGTTTTAAACAACCTCTATGCATTCTGGAGAGCTGAACCCCCTTGACTTTTCCTTTCAACGTCCTTTTTAGTTTTCCCTTCATTTTTGAGGTCTCCTCTTTTGAAATCAAATGTGTCTGTGTTGGACTTCATTGGAAACTTTCCAATTACATACATGTTTACCTGGATAGCACTACTGTCAATATTACGTATTGGTTCAAGCACACTAGATCCTGGGCTATAAAGTCTAGGGTTGCAAGGCCAACTTGATGAGGGCATCACCTCCATCTTTGTCTGGTGCATCTGTCCCAGCCTTGTCCTTCTTGTCATTGTACCCCACCTCCATCATTTCCACTGCCCCCCTCCACTGCTCCTGTGCCCCATATGTTTAAAAAGAAAGAGGGGAAGAGAGAAGAAGAGAGAGTGTAGAGCAGAGGGGAGTGGTGGCCTAGCGCATCATGTTGGGAACTTCGGAGGAAGAACAGGAATGGTAGAGCAGGATGACCAGGGTTCGCACACTCAGGGCATATGCAGGTACAACTCTTTTCTCAAGAAAGCAAAATGTGTGGCTGCATTAGCAGCCAAGAACTCCCAACTTTGAGTGAACATGGGGAGAAATGACCTCCAAAGAGATCTAGAGATTGATAAAAAGTAACGGGGATGGGAAAAGAGGAAATCCAAAAGTACAGCCCACTCAACATGACTTTGACAGGGAACACCTCCCTGGGCCTCTCATGCACCAGACATGAATTGTGCCCACTGTAAACCAGAATCGAGCCTCTGAAATTGACAGTGCAGTTCCATCCTGTATCTCATTGTTAGCCTCGGCTCTGACCATGGTGTTTGAATGGATAGTTTTGTTGGCAAATCCTGAAAGGCAGAGGTTGTTTCACATGTTTCAAGAAATCCCTTCTAAGCTCCTGTATATGACTGATCAGAAGTAAAACGGGAAGTGCTATTAACAGCGCAGTGGCTCCCACTGGTAGTAAGCAATGATATCTAACAATGCCCCAAGGAGCTAGTTAAAAAGTGCCTCACACACTTCAAAAAGCACCTTAATGTAACTGCATTAGAAAGCTGTCAGTTCCGGGTAGGGCAAAAGAGTTTCTGTTCTGTCTGGGTTATTGCAACATTTGTTACTTGGTAATTCAGAAATCATAATAAAGTGTCTTTAATTTTGTTTCTCCAAGCAAATGGCTAATGGCTTTAGTGTTTAGAAAACGTAGAAAGCAGAAGCCTGCAGTTGTGTTCTTCCTCCTAACTGCAGTGTTGGGGGATCAATATTACAGGCATTTTTATGTGCCCTTCCCAGGAATAGAGGCCCACGGAAGTAGAATATACCCCAGTTCATATATTAAATGCTTCAGTGCTGTCTTGAATTATCTACTATGCTAAGCCAACTGAACTCCCCAAAGCAGGTGACTTTTCCCCCTCTCAAACTTTCACCCTCCCTAAACATTCTTATCCACTGTAGAAAAACAGTACCTAAAATGGATTGGCAATGATAACCTTCTTTTATAAGATCATCTTCTTTCAGCTATTGAAGTCTTCTTTGTGATAGTGTTGGCAAAACATTGGGAGACATAATCTCGCCATGCACTAAGAAGAAGCAGTATATTGCCTGAAATTTTGGAGCACCATGGCTGCATCCTCCAAACCATCCATCCAGACCACCAGGAATTGTGAACGGGAGAAACATTTCCAAGCACATCATTGTGCTGGGGTCAAGACACTGGTTTAGAACGAGGGTGAACTGTGGTAAACTGTGAAGCTTGGAAGTGCAGAGCACAAGCCAGAAGGAGGGTTGCACTCGGAAGGAAAATATCTTGAGTATGGAAGGTTCTATATATGTAGGCTTGCCATCTGTCCTGGAACACCTGGGACCGTCCCGGGTTCCGGGCTCCGGTCCCGGATTGGTCCTGGGCTTTCTGGGCCTGGTGGAAGCCTCCATTGCCGTCACTTGAAAAAGGTAAAACTTACCTTTTACTCTGGGCGCTGCCATCTTGGATCTTGAGAAATCCAAGATGGCGGTGCCCAGAAAAAAGGTAAGTTTTACCTTTTTCAAGCAGCGGTGACAGCAGGAGCGGGAGTCCTGGCTGGCTTGGATGCAGCCAGCCAGGCTCCAGAGGCGGCGAAAACACTGCCGTGGTGAAGACGAAGATGGCGGTGGTGCTGCTACCGCCACAAAGACAACGACGACGATGGCGGTGGCCTCCGAAGACGACAGCGGCGGCAGTGGTGGTGGCAGCGGCGGTGCCGCCGCCAAAGACAACAATGACTATGGCGGCAGCAAAGATGACGACAATGGTGGCCGCAGCCACGGCGGGCGGCAAAGGCGGTGGTGGAATGGCGGCAATGGTGGCAATGGCAGCAGCGGCGGGACAGGTAAGGAAATTAATTAAGTAAAAATAAATAAATAAAAATTTCAGCCGAGTTGCCGCCCCCCCCAATTGTTTTGTTTTGTTTTACTTGGTTTTGGGTTTTTTTTTTGGGGGGGGGGTGTCCCGGTTTAAAACCGGGACAATCTGGTAAGCCTATATATATATGAATAGAACAATATTGTAAAGACCTTTTGGGTCTAGGATAGCCTGCCTGTGTAAACTGCTGTGAATAAATCTGATGCGAAGTCTGATGATGAGAAAGGTGGTATATCAATAGAGAAAATAAATAACTAACCTTTGAATCCGGAGGAGCTTCCTCCACTGAAGGAAGATGCTCTCGATCCAACCCGTTATGCCCAGTGATTGTGCTGTTTACCCAAAGCGTTGAACAGTGCAGATGCTGATACTGCTGCAGCTTGCCGCAGCCGAATTGCACTTCTTACGCCACTGCATGGGAGCCTTTGGAAACGCTGCTGCCTCTGCTCCCTCTTTGTCCCTTTGCCAGGATTCCACACGCTGCAGCTCGTCCTACAAGAACCCAGCTAGGCATGAAGGTACACCACATAACATTAAAACACTTGTATGTTCTTTTTATGGCTTCTATTTGTGAAGGAGATAAATGCATGTCTAAAGGAATAAAACATTTCCCCTGATTATGACAAATGGTGTGTTTCTTTTCCCTTGCGGGATGTAATAGGAATATCAATGTTTTACGTTTCATATAAAAACCCAAGTTTGATAAAAGATGAAACACATTTAAAGGAGTTGTTATCTCAGTTATGGGTAAAGTACCATTACACTAAAATTCATAGGCTCAGAATTGTAAGTGCTGCGGATTCGCTTGCTTGCTGTGAATCCAATCACTTCTGAGTATACTGCACCCCAAATTCAAATACAATGGAGAACAGAAAAGATAAATGCACTTATTTATTCACGCATCCATCCATCCACCCTTATCCATTCATTTTTATCTATCCATCCCACCCTTTTTTGGGCTTAGAGTAGTAACAGGGAGACGGCAATGTTTAATAGATGAATCAGATTAATAAAACTTAAAACTTTTATCAACTAATATGATGTCTCCAATTAATTGGAGATTAACACTCCTTTTTAAAATAAATGTTTTTCAATACAAGTACTTATCAAAACTTCAAATGGCAAAAAAGAGGCAGTTCAGCTTTTATCACACATAGTAGGACGTGCCTCTTCTAAAATGATATCTGTTTGCAAGTGCAAAGGAAGACTAGTTTTTGCTTCAGAGCTGTTGGTTGTACTCATGCACATTGCTTTCCAAATGCAATCAATCAATCAACCAACCAACCAACCAATCAATCAATCAATCAATCAATCAATCAATCAATCAATCAATCAATCAATCAATCATACTTAATTGACTAATAGTGCAATCCTATGCATGCTTACTTGGAAGTAAGTCCCACTGTTCAATTGTACCAGCTGTTTTACCCATTATGCAGGGCAACCTTGCGTCTTGCCTTGTGTCAATCAGTCATGGCTTCCTTGCAAGCGCACCTGTATGATATGCATGCTTCCAGATTCATACTTTATAATTTTGCCTGATCGCCTAAATATGTTTAGTGTACCAATGATTCAAAAATACGGGATTTGACGCCATGTAGTAGCTTGAAAAGTTTAATAGAATTCGAAAACTGTAGCGGGTTTCCCAACCGGGCAGCCGCTCGCAGCACAAACACATCAAACGAATCCAAGGATCGTAAACAGCCCAACGTTTCGTTCTGGAATCTCAGAACATCTTCCAAGGGTAGACAATCACAGCGGATTGTAGGTGAAAGTTGTCTGAATTCACCTCTGAGTCTATATAAGCTCCTAGAAGCGCGGGAATCCCCAGTTCCTCGAAGCCTGAAATGACCTGACATGACTGCACCAGCTGTCAAAAGTTGTAATCAGCCGCGCTACGATCTCCTCTCGTGTCCCGATCATCTTTTTGATGTAGGATAGGCAACCAAATGCTGTTAGAGAATGCTAAATCTTGCTGGCGATTCAGAAGCTTGCCAGTTTTTAGATGTTTACTAATTTCCAGCGACTCCAAGTGACGCAGAATTCTGGGGTTGCTTTCATTCTGCAGACACTTAGCGCTGGTGAAACAGATCGAGTGTCCTTCTTTGAGAGCGTGTTCAGCAACAGCTGATTGTTCAGGGTGGTTAAGTCTGTAAGATCTCTCGTGCTCTGACACTCTGGTGTTGATACTTCTGCCGGTCATCCCGATGTAATATTTATTACACTCGCACGCAATTGAGTAAACTCCTGCGTTTGACAGTGTTGTTCTTTTGTCTTTTGGGTTTCTTAATGCTTGTTGTAATTTGTGTGTGGGTTTAAAGATGGTCCTTACATTGCCCTGTTGTAATATCCTAGCTATTTTGTCGGTGGTACCTTTGATAAATGGTAGAACAGTCCAGATTTTTTCTTCTGTGTTGGTCTTTTCGTTTTCAGTTCTTATGTTAATTAGTCCTTCCCTGTTTGCTTTTATCTTGTGGTCTTGTTGTTTCCAGCATCTATCAATTTGTGCAGAGGAATATCCATTGGATTGGAGTTGTTCATATATGATCCTTTTTTCTGCATCCAAGGAGTCCTTGTCGCACACTTTTATAGCTCTGTACACTAGGGAATTGATCAATGAGTTTTTTTGAGCTGGGTGATGGTTAGAGTTGTAGTTTAAATATCTCCCAGTGTTGGTTGGTTTTCTGTACACACTATGGCCCAGAGATAGATCTTCTTTTCGTGACACCAGGACATCTAAGAAAGGTAGGGTCTTATTGTTTTCCTTTTCTACCGTAAACTTGATTTCTTCACACTGTCCATTTAAATGTGTCACAAAGGCTTCGAGGAACTGGGGATTCCCGCACTTCTAGGAGCTTATATAGACTCAGAGGTGAATTCAGACAACTTTCACCTACAATTCGCTGTGATTGTCTACCCTTGGAAGATGTTCTGAGATTCCAGAACGAAACGTTGGGCTGTTTACGATCCTTGGATTCGTTTGATGTGTTTATGCTGCGAGCGGCTGCCCGGTTGGGAAACCCGCTACAGTTTTCGAATTCTATTAAACTTTTCAAGCTACTACATGGCGTCAAATCCTGTATTTTTGAATCATTGGTATGTATCAACGGGCCATGAAAGTTACAGAAAAAGACTATGTTTAGTGTCTTTAGCAACTGATCCCTCCTTATGTGCTGGTCTCTACAGTGAATATGCAGTGAGACATATATGGAATTAGATTATCTAAAGGAGAACAGTCGTCATGATGGATTCTAATACTACCTCATATTCATCAAGGAAGGTTCTTTGTGATTTGTCAAGTGTGATTTTGCAACTACAGCTGATACCAAGAAATTGTTCAATGTCATGAACTCCTATTTGGGACATTGTCTCCTTCTCCCATCCAGCAGCACAATATGATGACTCATCACCCAGAATGGTGATTGGTTTGGTTGGAGAATGATTTGAGACATATAAAATTATGCACAGGGTGGATAGAGGGAATCAGGGGGCATGCAGTAATGGCAGGAAGCACCACTATTCCAGCTGCTACCCAAGAACAGCTGTCCAAGCTGGCACCCAGGACTGGTAACCGACTCCCTTTTCCTTTCCAACCTTCTTCCCCACTTCCCTCTTTGAGCGAAACCAAAAGCAGCTGTGCCAACGCTTTGCAGACTGCCTTTCAATGCATCCCTTTCTCCTGGGAAAGCAGCTCTGGCAATCTTGCCCTGTTTCCCTCCTTGCACAGCTATGACTACAGCCTAGCCCCTAGGCTTGCCCATTCAGCCTTGCTATACCCTGTTTTTGAACAGGAGGATCTGCTGGTCTTGGCATTTTAGCTGGCAGGACTAAACAGCCTTCCCCAGTTGGATACCACGCCAATTCCATGTAGATCAGGGGTTCTCAACCAGTGGTACTAGTACCATCAGTGGTACTTTGACCGACTGCTGGTGGTACTCAGACCACCAGAACCACTGCTCTGATGTGGTGCTTTCGACAGTGTGTTTTCGCTCCCAAGAAGCTCCTGCCTTTGGCTGAGCCTCTTGGGAACACTGAGAAGGGCCCACCCACCTGCCCAGAGCCTCCTACCTATGCGTTCTGGCCTCCGAAAACCTGAAAGCCTGGAAGTAACTGGCGATGATGTCATCACCAATCACTTCTGGCAGTACACAGCAGGAGAGTGGCATCAGAGGTGGGAAGGGGTTGAGAACCCCTGATGTAGATTCCTCTGTGCTGTGGCTGCAAAAGTCACTGCATGATCGATCAGATCCACTCTTAGAGAATGGAATGCTATGTCTGGATAAAAAGTTACATAAGGGAATGGGGGGGGGGAGAGATGTGTGTGGAAGAAAGAGAGAGAGAGAGAGAGAGAGATATTTTGTGAAAAGAGCAGTGAAGCAGATCAAGAAAATAAAATAATCCTGGGGACTGTGTCCAATTTTTCTAACATTTATAATAATTGACTTCACTGGGATTGCATGGGTGTAGCTGAAGTCCAAATTAGCCTCCAGTGAGTCTTGAATAGTGTCTTAAGTCGATGGGATTTTTAGTACTGTAAAACAGATATGACAAAATATTTTCTTTGATGTGGGATAGAAAAATAAAATGGATCCTTGAAGGATATTTCCATTTGCCTTTTTTCTTTAAGCAGTAGTCTTTATTTTCCTTTAGTTTCATGATGGCTTATTATCTTTTATTGTCTAATGGAAAAAAAATCTGGCAAGCAAGAAGGGGGGGGGAAATCACAAAATTTGTAGCAGGTTTCTTTTAACCCTTTAAGCTCATCCAAATACCCAAAGGCACTCTTGGTTAGTCACCATTGCCACCAATAGGAGTTCTGCTATTCTCAATGACACTGCTGACACCGACACACACATAAGTCATGAGAACAGACATGCAGGCCTATGCTATGTCCCATTGAAATCAACAGAATCTAGAAGCATGTCACCAGGATTTTTATACGTTTGGAAATGGTAGATAGTAGTTTGGTGTGCATTTACATGTATCTAGTAGATACATGTAAATACACACCAAACCTGAAAGTCTGCTCTTAGTCATGACTTAGTATGAATAAATAGCGCATAATTCTTTTCGTAGAAATTCAGACTTGTGAATACCAATCTGGAGCTCAAATCTAGGTATATAAAATGCAACTGCCAACATTATATGACACTCAGAGTGACTGGGGCCCAATCCTAACGAAATCTCCCCGCTGATGCACGTGACCAAAGAGGCATGTGCTGCATCCAAGGGTGGGGGGGGGCAGTAGCAGAGGTCTCCTCATGGAACTTTTGTTCCCTCTCCCTGTGGGAAGCCTCCGCTTTCCCTATGGCTCTCTTTGGTTCTGTGCCAGCCAGGTATTTTGCTGGTGCAGAACCGAGGAGTGTAAGGGCAACAGAGAGGGAGAGGATCCGGCCGCGCACTTGTGCTGTTCATCCCAGCCCCTTCCTTCCCGGTTCCACCTCTCTCCCTGCTGCCTCCCCACTCAGAAGCTCCCCCATTCCTTCCCCTCTCTCCCATTGCCCACCCCCACTGCTGCCTTACCTGGCTCCAGTGGATGGTGTCTTTGCCACAGGTGAGCACACGCAGCCACCAGTGATTGTGTTGACAGCCTCGTTTTCACTCGCCAGCAGCATTGGCAAGTGTGTGACAATGTTGCTCAATGTGCACCAAGATCCAGGCACTTCTTCCTGGATCCTGGCCTGTCCACCAGCAGAGCACTTTGAACACAATTGGGGTGTGAAAAGGAGAACCCAGAGCAGAGCTGTGCAGGTAAAGAGGTGGGGCAGCTATGCATACAGTTTTTAGCTTGGTTCTCAATCCCCTCCTAAATGCTGAACGTGGGGTGAAGAGAGAGACATAAGAAGTTGAAATGAGGAAAGGAGTTGAACTCTCCATCTCTGACCCATCCAGGCCTGGACCCTTTCAATCTGACTCTTGAAGCAGCAGCAAATGCTGCCACTTCCCACCCACCACCAGTGCATGCATGCACCTCCCTTTGTCACTGGTACCTCACTGTCTGACACAACTTCCTGAAAACTGACTGGGCAGGGAGGATCCTGCAAGCAAAACCTCTCCACTTCCAGCATCCTCTCCACCTAGCCAATGAACAAGAAGCTGTGGGGTAGGAAAGGACATGGAGGCGGCGGCAGAGAAGCAACAGAGGAAACAGGCAGTGGTGTCACAATATCGTCCCCTGGTGACATCATGTCATTGATATCACACACACCCCGGTGACGGTGACGTCATTGATAGATCACCCATCTATCAATCATGAGGAGCCTTGAGAACATTTCCAAAGGCTACAAGGCATTTGGCTTATTCTATACAATTTCTTCTTACTACAAAACCACAATGCTTACTACAACACTTTTACAAATAAAAGACACCACAGATGTAGACACTTCATATGGAAATGAGCATGAGAGATGTTCTAGCCCACCACTCTCTTGTCCTCCATACTTCCTCCTCCACACCCAGGGAGAAGGAGAAAGAGGAGAGGTGACTGGTGCACCAACAGGTAAGGGAGAGCGATATTTGGTGTACTGCCTCAGACCCTGATCCTGAGTTGCATGGTTATACAGTGCAAGCCAGGAGATGCTATTTTTTCAAAACCTCCATTCACATCAGCATGCGTCTGTGTGTGTATGATGAATACCCTGCAATGCACTTGTGCAAAAAACAATACTTGGTGTGCCCTCTCTAATAGTGCAGTCCTATGCATGTTTCCTCAGAAGTGACTCTCTTTGTGTTCAACAGAGCTTACTCCAGGAAGTGTGCATAGGATTGCAGTCGAAACAAAGTTAACCTTTCTTGCACTCATGTATTAGGGTTAAATTTTCTTTATCATTTTCATTGATAAAGCAAATCAGCTTCATTTATAAAATGTCTACTTTTGCAAGACAGTATTGTACTGTAAAATATGCAGATTATCACTCCGGCACAAGCAATAGTTTACTACAAAAATAATAATACAGCCCTAACAAGATGATGTGAGTGTCATTTTACTATGAAGTAGTAATAATACTCCAGCATCCTTATGATCTCCCTTGGAAATGACTGCAGCACATGATGAATGTGAAACGTGAGTGATGTGCTATGACTACAAATGGGCTATTATCTATTGTGACAGTTATGTGACTCCAAAGATGTTGCCAAGCTCCAGGACTTTGATGTGGCTTTATTGCCATAACTGTGACATTGCTTGGATGTCACAGGAAGTCTTGTCATTATTTAGCCATTTATACACTTTCATAGGCCAGGTTTCACAGAAAATGTGAGACTGGTGGAGAAATACTTAAAGAGTCCTGGAGGAAAGCATAGGCAGAAAATTTGGATTCTGTAATAGTCAAGGAATGTGAAAACCGTTCTCCAATTTAGTGCAAACTTCAATCTCCTCTCTCTCTCTCTCTCTCTCTCTCTCTCTCTCTCTCCCTCTCTCTCTCTCCCTGTGCATGCGTGCGTGCGTGCGTGTGTGTGTGTGTGTGTGTGTGTGTGTGTGTACATACAGCTTTTAATGGTGCCTAGTGCTGCTAGTTTCTGGATTCTGCAACAATAAAGACATTTGCAAACTATTCTTTAAATTAGTTCAAAATGTACAGTATTAAAATAATATAATTTGTAGCTTTTAAAATATTTTCTCTGTATTAAAATATACAGTAGTACAGCTAAATCAACAGAGTCCTGCGACACCTCAAAGACGAACAAATGCATTGTGACATAAGCTTTCACGGGCTGGAGCCTTCTCCATCAGAAGCGGAGATGCCCATCAGAGGGCCTACCTGGTTGGACTGACCCCTATACTGGTGGCAGCGGTGTCTTGAGTTGAACAAGCAAACAGCTTGAACCAACTTAAATTGAACTCTGCAACCAGCACTTCCATTTCCAGTGGGTCATTATGGGGCCTCTAGGGGATGCTCCCACTGGTCAGTGGGAAGGGTGGAGCTACTGCTGCTGCCAAGGGTTCTCCTTGGCACACCAATGGAGAGATGGGAGGAGCCATCAGCTGTAAGCAAGCTGAATAGGGGTGTTGGCACTGCATGTCTGTCACACCGTTGGCACTGAATTTTATGCCAATAAAGCCAAGTTTATGGTATGGTATGGTTGGCACTTAATAAATGCCAAACAGTAGTCCTGTTGGTGAAGTCCCATCAATCCTTAAAGACTACTGTTACCATCTCTCCATAACATGTCAGGGACACAAATATGTTTACTAGGAGAAAAAAATGGTAATCGCATGGCAAGAATTGACTTCAGCTGAAGTGGGGCATTCGCTCGACATTTGCCTTGCAAATTCTATATTTTATTTGTATCTTTACATGCTGTTCCTTAGAAAGTTGACATTTCCCTATGTGATGCCATATGGGGAAAATAATTTCAGTCTCATGTGATTGGATATCCCTAATGTAGGGAACGATTTTTACAGATGATTCAAATAATATGCAAGTGACCTTGCGAATTTTCTCTCCAATCCCAGCATCGATATGAGCCCTCTGTGGTTTTATATGGATTGATGTTTCTGAGGGCTAAGCCTAACTGCTCCTCTTTCCTGCAGTTGTTTTTCTCTCTTGGGTTGTGTCCTATTCATTTGTGGAGATCTGCATGTGTCTTGTATCTGACCCAAGGGAGGAGCTCGTGGGAACCAGGGGGCAGGTCATTCTCAGCTCAAGCCTCTGGAACTCCCTCCTGCCAGAAATGTCGCTCAGCCAAACTGCGACGTTGCTTTAGAAAGTATTGCAAAAACAAAACAAAACAACACAGGGCCCTCCTTTCTTCTGGCCTTCTGTAAATGGCAGACACTGGAATTTCACTTGGCAATTAGTATCCTTCCTTGGCTCTTATAACCCCCATTCAGAAAAATTCTATAGCTCATTTTTGTAGCTTGGAAGGAAATGGTGCAAATCGTATTCCCCCTTCTTTGGCTTGCTGAATTATGTAAATTGCCCCCAGGTACTGCAATAGAAGGCAAAGTTAGACAAATGAAATCCTTAATTTGCAATTCTGTTAGTAGGTCATTTTTAGAAAGAAACCCTTTTTGGTGTTATGGTTTTAGGAAGGTAGTAATCCTAAAAACCTGGTTACGTATCATGTTAATGAGCATCACAGCAATGGAACCCCAGCTAATTTCCCCCTTTCTTTTCCATTACTGCTATTCAAAAACACTTGAAGGGAACAGCTGTTTTAATTAATCAATTAAAAATTAACAATACATGCTCTGTTTCCATTTTTTCCCCAATTAAAGGAGAACAAAAGTTTTATACACACTGCTTTTGAGGCTGACTTTCTGTCCTAAGACATCCAGTGATCTGAATATAAATTCTCTGAACTGGAATTCCTTGGGGCTGTGTGTGATGGCCACACAGAGGCTGTGGCCATCTGCATGCAGGCAGAAGCTGCTCCATTCAGCACACCGCTGCTGGAGAAAGCTTGGCGGCTCTGGCTCATGTGTGGTCCATGCGGTCCTTGGAACTCCCTGAAATGATTGAATCAGGGCAAAATCCTGTGCACATGATGAAGTCCCTTCCTGAGCAGAAGCCATGATTGAATCTTAGGGTGACCTTTTTCAGAGGCACAGACTGATCATCAATGACATTCATCCTCAGCCCCACTAAATGTGCGGCTTCTGACTGTTTAACACATTGATATTTTGTTAGCAAACATCTTAATAGTATAGATGGTGTAACATTGCGGATGGGGATGTGGTTTGGACACACACACGCATACACACATACTCCAGGTCAGAAAACAGTAAGCAGATGCAAACAGAGTGATGTCCAAACCTTCCTGAAATGAGGACACAGCCTTTGCTGCTAGAGAGCCTCAGAGTTAAAGTTCCCAATGCCTCTCAGTTCATAGGTTCCCCAGTATCTAGGGATTCTTCTGAGCATTAAGGATGGCTTTCTACACAGTCTTGGTGTCTGCAGTGGCATTTTGCGGAAGACTATTGTATCTTGAGGAGCTACTGGTTTCCACATGCCCCTTTCAACACTCTAAAGCCCTTTAAGGGTTAAACACAAGCTGTAGCAGCCTGCTCTGGTATATTTCCATTGCTTGGTAGAAGCTTCTGAAGAGCACTCTTTATCCTTTTCTTATTCCTTAACTGGGTGCATCTTCAAAGGCTTGCTAGTGTTCCCAGGCAAGGTGCCCAGGCAAGGACTGGGCACCTGGAAGTGACAGCATACTTTGTTGTGTCTTCTCCCCCACCCCACCCTTGCTTATCTCAGCTTGGAAAGCAGTGGACATTGCTTCAAGGTCCAACACTTGCAGTTGTGGGGTCCAGTTTGTTTGATGGGCTTTTTTTCCCCTAACATGTTTTCCTTTCCTACACTTTAATAGGAGTGTAGATATATTAATAGCTATTATAAGGAATAATAGGCATATATAAGAAATACACAAAAGTCAAATTGACAGGATTAAAAGCCATGTCAAAGCTAAAAATTGATGTATTTTATATTTTAAAAATAGTAAAATATGTTTAAAAACACGTTAAAAATGTAACTAAATTCCAAACACAATAAACATAAAACACAACGTTTCGTCCACAAAAACCTTGGACCTCTTCAGGTGTCAGCACACTGTCTGGCAAGATGTTAAGGGGCTGGGTGAGCTGGTCTGCTTTTTTTGAAGAGAGAAAGGCACCAAACGGAGAAAGCGCGCAAAGAATGGTCAGTGCGGAGAAAGCGCGCGAAGAATTGTCTGCCCATTCTTTGCGTGCTTTCTCCGTTTGGTGCCTTTCTCTCTTCAAAAAAAGCAGACCAGCTCACCCAGCCCCTTAACATCTTGCCAGACAGTGTGCTGACACCTGAAGAGGTCCAAGGTTTTTGTGGACGAAACGTTGTGTTTTATGTTTATTGTGTTTGGAATTTAGTTACATTTTTAACGTGTTTGTCTGGGCCAGCCCGTCCGCCCGCTCGTCCCCCAGCCGGTCTGTCCGGGCCAGCCCGTCCGCCCGCTCGTCCCGCAGCCGATCCACTCACCAGACCAGGGGACGACGCAGCCACGTCCAGCCCCAGGCGCTCCCGCTGAGGACGCGGACCCCGGCGAGGGAACATCATTGGGAGACGCTGGGGCACCCCCGCAGGCTTCTCCCAGGCCCGAGGGGCCGAGCAGGCCTACGCTCGCCCCCCGGGAGCGTCAGGCCGGGGAGCACGCTGATGCGAGGCAGCAGGGTAGAGCGGAAGCCCCGTCCCCTGCTCCAAGACCGCCGAAAGGCCAGGGAACCCTGCCGAGGGGAGGCGACGGGCCGGGGAGGATCTGGAGTGGCTGACCCCCGAGCGGGGCCTACGGGCCGTGATCGGGGGCCTGCCAGTCGGGGGGCACGAGATCGGCGCCGTCACGCTACTGTGGGGAGCCAGGGGGGCCAGGAGTAACCGGGGAAAGGAGACGGACCAGGATACAGAGGGAGAGGAGCGGGCGCTAGGACCCAGGAGTGGACGAGGCAATAATAGGCACGGGAGGGGGCGGAAGGAGTAAGGGTATTTAAGGCCGAAGCAAGCTGATGATGAGATGGCGGAGGAGCAGGAGACTGGTTGCGACCTAGCTGAGAACCAGGGGAACAGAGAGAAGCTCCAGTGAGGCCGGGCAGAGGTGGACCAGGGCCAGACAGCCCCCACCCTGACCCCTCTCTGAGGCACGCGCTGAAGCCAGCCCACATCTCCCCGGGAGGAGCAGGAGATAGCACTGGAGGTCGACCCTCCTGAAAAAGGGGCGGCTGCCTCTGCAACGCAAGCCCGGCGGGCCATCCGTCCCTCGTTGGCGGCCGGGGCCCAGCGTGCAGGAACTCCCAGGCTGACTGGGGTAAGGCTGCCCGCAGCCTACCGGACAACACAGGACAGCTCAGAAGACGAAGAGGACTTCCAGACCCCTCCCCCTTCCTCGCTGACACAAGGTACCGTACAGTGTTTTTAAACATATTTTACTATTTTTAAAATATAAAACATTAATTTTTAGCTTCGACATGGTTTTTAATCCCATCAATTTGACTTCTTTGTGTATTGTAGCGGGCCATGAACGTTTTCGTTCGATATATAAGAAAGCCCTGAGCCTATTACCAGGGAGCATTGGTGTAGGCCAGTGGTTCTCAAACTGTAGGTCGCGACTCACCATAAGAACCAAATGCTGCCCCCTGCCCCCTTAAGGGACGGGGACAGCATGGCAGCGGCGGCGGCGACCCCGGGGATCGCCGCCGCCAAAAAAGCCCACAAAACAGCTGTCTTTGTACTTACCAGGGCTTTGTGGGCTTCAGGGAAACCTGCGCGACCCTCTGCAGGTCTCCCAGATCTTCAGATCGCCGCAAAACGGCGATTTTTGAAATGGTCTGTAAATGACACCTCACTCTGAGAGCACATGGGAAAACTCCAGAGCTTAGTTACCCAGACATGTAGTACTGTAATAGATGCATCTAGCCTTTCTTTGGGAGTGTTGAGAATCGGTTGTCAGGATGCATTTGTAAATAATGAAATATTGTGAGTTGTAAATAATGTGTATTGTGTATTGAAAATAATGAAATTTGTGAATAATGAAATAATGAACATTGGGAAGAACAACTCTATGGCATTCCTGTTGCCAGTCCAATTTTCCTGCGAAGCTTTCAGCAGATGTTCTTCATCCAGTTGCTCAGAGTTTAGGAAGGTGTGTGATGTTGCTACCAAGGAGGAGGTGAGCAAGACAAAATACAGTATTTTGATTTCAAGTTAGAGAAACAATCTTCCAAGTTTACATTCAGCTTCAGCTTTGCAGCCCAAACCTAATTTGGTTTGATCTTTTTTGGGTGGTGGTGGTGGTGGTGGTGTAGCCTGTCATTGACTTCAATATATTTATCCCAAGAGCTGTGGTTAAACACACTGTTCAGAATCTTATTTTGACAGAACTGCAGAATACATATGCAAGAATGTACTTTTCCTCTTGCATATACTCTTATCCTATTTAAATTTCACATTCTTTCTCTGGGGTTCTGTTCTCTTATCGTCTTTCTAAGGTCAATTTTGCTCCAGCGAATCAGGCGCCGGTATTGTTTCTTACTCCATCATGCAGGATCAGACAACAATTCTGGAATCAGAATGTGCTTTCTGTTATCTTGCTGATTTTGATGGATTGTCATCCATGAGTTTGACTTTGCAGGGTTGAAAACATAACATTAAAATGTCTTTTGAGCAGTTAACTAAACAAACATGCCAGGAAAGTTAGACAGAAAGGTCATTGGAACAGTGTTTGATGAAGAAAGTGGCTTTTGATATTGTATTGTAGCACATTTTTCCAGACAGTTGAATGGCACATCATTCCCATGGTTAGCAATTTATAGGTCTTGGAATTATTTAATCAGGAAATGCATATAGTTTGTATGACAATCAAGTGGATGAAAATTCTGAATAGGAGAAATTATTCACACATTGAATGACACATATTATATGCCATGTTTATCTGGAGATAATGTAACTTCAATCTGGCAGGTGTTGTCATGCGTTGGTTTCTACTCTGCACCTTGTTTTAAGCAGAAATGCTTAATATGTGGTGACAATAATTTAGGGCATATTGAACAAGTGTGAGAGCAAAATGGAAACTGATTTCAAATCTTTGACATTCGCTTCTTGTTACAAGTTATGTAATTTTCCAGAAGGATGGTTGCCAATAGAATGCTAAAAATGTTAGTGCAACGAAACCATCTTTCATTGTTAAATAGATCCTGGGCCCAAGGAGAGGAATAGAGCCACTGTAGCAAAAGGCAAGATGCACAAAGGAAATCTGAGAACAAGGAATTGGTCAGAAGGAAGGAAGGAAGGAAGGAAGGAAGGAAGGAAGGAAGGAAGGAAGGAAGGAAGGAATGGACGAGAGAAGGAAGCTATCATGATGACATCTCTATCCCTTCCTCCAGCATACATGGCTGTCTCCTCCTCATTTTAGCCTCATGATCAATATTCCCTGTTCTGCGCCACTATGTGGACCTCTTCACTTGCTGTACGGAGGGGTGGGGCGTCTTCTGGTGTTCGATGATGACATCATACATCATAGCCGACTTCTGGTTCAGCTGAGCTCTGAGCTGCGTGGAGCTCAGCTTCGAGCTACGTGGCTCTGCAGCTTAGTGGGGATTTGTGGAAAAAAATAGTGGAAAATGACTGGCCCACTTTAGCTAGGTGGGGATTTGAACTGTCCTGGTCCAGCACTCTTGCCCATTATATCACACCAATGTAGGTCTCATCCAATGAGATGGGAAGCAATCAAAGAGAGAGGGGCACCCTAAGCAAGATCAGAAAAGGGAGCATGCGGATGCTAGCATTTTATGCTAGCCATCATGACTAGCAACCAGCAATAGACAGACTTATCCTTCATAAATTTGTCTAATTCCCCTTTGAAGCCATCTAAGCTAGTGGCCATCATCACCACATCTTCTTAAGGTAGTGGATGTAATGGATGAACTGTGTATGGTGTGTGAAGTTAATCTGGCTATGACTATGGCTGCACCCTTGTCCTTCCCACAAGAAGGCAGTTCTGTGTCAAATTAGTTGATGAATACCCAGGGTATAAAGGACTCAGGAGCTGGCAGTAGGAAGATTCAACAGTCTGCTTATTATAACTCATAAAAGGTAAGATGGGTGTCCTAAGAGTACTTTTCCAAGGTAACTTTTCACATCCTAGTTACTGTTTGCATTTTTCTTCTACATTTTCCTGTTGGCCAAGAAAAAGAAGCATGCAAGCACCTTTGAAATTTTCTCCTGTAGTACCAATGTGGAAAGGTTCCTTACAGGCGCGTCGCTAGAGCGAGGCATGGGGAGCGGACCGCCGGAGGGTGACGCGCGCAGAGGGTGATGCGCGCACCCACGCACATGTCACCTCCCCTGCGCGCGTCGTCCTCCGGGAGGCTCCGAGGCTGGGAGAAGGCCTCAGAGTGACCTCCCCGGCCGATGCTCCAGGGCCTTCTAACGAAGGCCCAATATGCGATACATAATTTATAACGTTTTTCGCACATGCGCAGAACGTTTTTCGTTGTGTGCATGTGCAAAAAACGTTATAAATTACGTATTGCGCATTGGGCCTTCGTCATTAGGCCTCGGACAGCCAGCCGGCCCGGATGTGTGGAGCCGGCCGGCCGGGGGGGGAGGGCCTTGGCGGCATGAAATTTTTTGAGGGGGGGGAACGGGGGTCACTAGGGCATGCCTAGTGACGCCACTGGTTCCTTATATACACTATATACTCATGCATACGTCTAAACATTTATGCCTTAAAGTTGACCCTGAAACCTAGGTCGACTTATACATGGGGCTTTTAAGAACAGCTTCTTGGTGGGGGGGCTGGGCTGAGAAGCATTCATGTGGGTGGGTAAAAAAAGAGCTATTTTACTCTTTTTTAATAGCACAGAAACAGAGCTATTCTCGAAGCAGGAAGAAAGAAAGGTGAAGGAGCTTATGGGAGTTGTAATCTTTGTAAGGGCTGCTGCTATGGAAGTACAGTACTGTATTCCTCACAAAGCCTACAACTCCCACAAGCTCCTTCACCTTTCTTTCTTCATGTTTGGAGAATTTCTGTTGCTGCCTCAGATCAATGACTGGTCATTTTCAAGAATTCAAAGACATTCATACACCCCTAAGCTTTACCTTTGACGTATCCATGGGTCATAGCAAATTCCATGAGTTTTGGCTTAAAAATTGCCCTCAACGTATCCATGAGATCGACTTATACTTGAGTATATACAGTAGTTCATATCTCCAGTATCTGGTTTGGACAGAGGTAATCCTTGAAAAATTATCAAATTTCTGAACAAAAAGTCAATGATTACAGAAACAATGCACTGTAAAATGGAGTGCTTTCCTTCTGCATCTGGTTAGGATCTGTAAGGTTTCTAAAAAGGCATTTGAAAATGCAAATATTAATGTACATGCAACCAGAACTGTAGCATACTAAAGTTTTCTTAAAGCATAGCGCTGAATGTTCTACTTTTTTCAGAAGGCAAATTTATTAAAATGAAAATAAACTCGTTTAAGGAGTCATTGTTTCATAAAAGAAACATGAGTTTGTTCTGGCAAAAATGTTTGATTTATGTTTCACTCAGTAAACTTAGCCAAACGATTTCCTTCTTTCTGACTGGAGCATATAGCTGGTGAAGGAGGAGAACAGGGAGCTATAGGGATGGCATCTGTGTTCTTGGAGCAAAAAGTTTATGTTTATTCATGACCAATTTATGCGGGAAAATGCATCAAAGACTTTATTTGAATTTTTGATACATTTGCCTTGTAAAAAAAGAAAGTCTTTTCTTAATTGGACCTCATAAAAAAATTCTATGATTGCAAATGCAAATTAGAAATAATAATTTAAAGAGCTCCCCCCCCCCCTTTTCCTGGAGACCTGTAGTGCCTGTAGTGCCTGTAGTGGAAGGGTTTCAGGTTTTATACAAACTGTTTCTTCAACTTGGCTTTCTGTTCAGATGCAGTGCCAGAATTAACTACCCAGTGACTTGCCACCCGGCTCCTCCATATACCTATTTTTCTGAAAGCAGCAGATAGGTTTATTACTTTGAAATTCAGTAACCTTCTTTCCTTGCTGACTTTCTTATGCTGAATGGGATTTTCCATCAGTTTAGTGAATGCCACTCGGTGAGTCAGGTTTCAGGATTCCCCCGCCCTTGTTAATTTTAGCAAGGAAGGGGGAGAATGACTGAAGAAACTGACCCCAGACCAGACCTCTCTTGAAACATTCTCCTAGTTTGTTTTTCTAAGCTGCTTGGGGCTTCCTTATGGCCAGACCAAATAGCCTATCACAGGAGGCTCTAAGAATTTGAGGAAAGGTGTGGAAATATGACCAATTTCTACAGCCTTATAATTTGGAGAGAATATTTCCCCCCATGCTTTTATCATTTTCAGATGGTTAATATTTTGGATAATAAGAGTCATTGCTTTCATCTTGTCTCATTTATAACACAAATTCCACATTTTTTCTCATCATGCACAAATTCCATTTTCATTACTCTTCATTTTCCTGACAGCCCCATCCCCATTATTTATTTATTTTTCACATTTTTATACCGCCCTTCCTCCAAGGAGCTCAGAGTGGTGTACATATTTCCTCCCCTCCTTTTTGTCCTCACAACAACCCTGTGAGGTAGGTGGGGCTGAGAGATAGTGACTGGCCCAAGGTCACCCAGGAAGCTTGGTGGCTGAGCGGGGATTTGAACCTGGATCTTCCAGGTCTAAGTCCGACTCCCAAACCACTACACCATCCTGTCCCCATGTGGCAATGCAGCAGCATCAACACGGTGCCCACTGAAACTCATGGGGATGTTTAGGCCTGCAGAGGCCTCCTCGGGGTATGGGAACATTTCCCCCCCTTGCCCCAAGGTAAGCCCATGCCGGCCCACTGAGTTTTTACAGACCTGCACCAGCTCTATCAGGCTTGGGTCAGGGGATTGAGGCCGGGAAGGAAGTTAGGATATTGTCGTGCACCATGGCCGCCAATACCACTTCCTTCCCAGCCCTGGTCCGCCCTCCTCCCCACCCCAACTCCTCCCCATTTCTCCCCTGCCCACCCCATTCGGCTCCTCCTCACCTCTCTCCAACCCCCTGCGCAAACTTACTGGTGCAAGCAAGTGTCCCTGGTCCGCTGGCGCATGGACCCAGCCATAAAGGGCCTTATGCCTCTGGAACAAGGGTTCTGGCAGTGCAAGACTCAGTTAGGATTCGGTTGTAGGGCTACAACTAATCATTTCTAAATTAGTGTGCATTTTAAAATCAAATCATGTTGCACTTTCAGTGACATCACTGGGAGCATGATGGGGTAAAAATGCTTCCCTTTAATGAGGTCTGGTCCCCAACCCTCTCAACATCCCCTTCACTTCCCACCTCACTTGGCTGCAGCAGTTGGAGGTTTCTCTGTGAAGCATCCTTCTGTGACAGCTTGACTGATGCAATGGGAGTGTCCCAGGGACCTTGGGAAGAATAGTTTTCCAAGATTATCTGATTCCTTAGTGTGGATGTCAGGCATCCTGGAAACTGCATGTTCATGATGCAATTTGTTCAGCAGGACCCCATGTGCAAAGAGTCTAGGAGATGTAGTTTCAAAGATGCCTGAATTCTATACTAAGGACTGAATCACCCTGGAAAAGCTACATTTCCAAATGTCCCTGTCACCTGAGACAATGCAGTTGTAGTGTTTAAGGGGCCAAGGATGGAGGGAAGCAGAGGTGCTCCAGCTTGGTTTTAATTTAAGCTAGAGATTAATTTTGGAGGGAGATGCAGTCTACTTAGTAATGTGGCCGAGCCTTACAAGTTGGATATGTTCTTATTAAAAGCTAGATCAGGGGTTCTCCACCCCTTTCCGACCGAGTATCACCTCCGGCGCCACTCTCCTGCTATGTACCACCGGAAGTGAATGGTGATGACATCATTGCCAGTTACTTCCGGGTTTTCAGGTTTTTAGAGGCCAGAAAAATGCAGGTAGGAGGCTCTGGGAGGGTGGGAGGGCCCTTCTCAGCATTCCCAAGAAGCTCGGCCAAAGGCAGGAACCTCTCAGGAGTGAAAATGTGCTGCCAAAAGCACCACATCAAAGCAAGGTTCCAGTGGTCCAGCAGTCCAAGTACCACCAGCAGTCGGCTGAGGTACCACTAGTACCACTGGTTGAGAACCCCTGAGCTAGATCATTGCAAGCTTTAGTAACATCACTACTATCAACTCTTCTCTATATGTGAGCCCCTCAAATATGTGCATAGCAATTCAACCTTTTATAACTAAACGCTCTTAAATATTTGATACTGCCACGTCCCTCACTGGCATTTTAGATCTTTTTCATAACTCTTACAACAGAGAAGCATCAGGTGAAGGCGAAGCATCAAACGTGATTTCCTACACTGTGGCCCTGTTTTAAGAGATTAGAGCACAGCAGAATTTCTTTGATTGGTGACCAATTAAGTAGCAAGCCTACAGGATCAGAGATCTTTTATTTGACTGCCAGATGTGGAAGCTCCAGAAGAGCATTGTTCAAGGAACCACCACTGTGAGTGCATGTCTACTTTTTTCCCCTTTGATTTTTAACTCTTGTCCTTGTAGATAAAAAGTGAGGCATCATAAAAGTAGGAACTTTATATTTTTAAATGAAAAAGAACATTTTTGTTTTTTAAAGGAAGATGTTGCTTTGCTCGTTAGACTGTTTTCTAAGACTTTGGCATCTAACTATCAATGAACCTTCACAATTTTAGTATTGCCACAGCAAGGACATCATTGCCTCTGCTTGAATAACCAGCATAAGCACAGGCCCAGCATCAAGGATTGGCCAAGTTGGGCACTGGCGAAGGCCCACCTGGTTGACCCCTGGAGCAGCAGTGCACACCACTCAATTGAGCAACGTGCACCACTTTCTCCTGCCTCGTCCCCACACATCTGCAGTTGTGCTCTCCCTTGTGGTGATGCAGGGGCCTCTGAGAAAGCCCATTTGCAGAGGGTGAGAGGGAATGGGTGACAGAGTGACAGCGCAATCCTGCAGAGTAATCTGGCGGTGAAGTGAGTCCCCATGGCTGCCAGAGGCAGGTAGGAGATCCCCCGGCAGGTGCGGGGGTGGTCCGGGTGGTGGGGGAGGGGGCATTGGCTGAGCCGGCCCAGGGGGGCGGGGATGGCGTCCGTTATATTCCCATCTCCCGTTGGGCCAGCTCAGCCATTACACGGCCTCCTCTTAAGTAAGAGGAGGCTGTCCCAGGTCTACACCGGGGGAAGGGGGAAGAATGCTGCAGAGCATCCCAGAGCGAGCATGGGATCCGGTGGGCGGTGCTGGCCGCCCGCTGGATAGTTATGTAGGATTGGGCTGCCCGTCAATCTGTCCTTATCTCTCCCCTCTTGTCTCAACACAACTTCTTCCATGCCTCTGGGACACTGAAGGAGAAGTGTGTAGAGAGACCACCACTCTTTGCCTTTCTGGCTACTTGGGAAGATAATGGCAGCAGTCTCTGAATACTCCTGTCTCTGCACCCCAGTGGCATTGAGGCAGCAGCATCAAAACCATTCCCTTTCTGTTTTCACAACTGAACCAAATTCAGAAATCTTCATATTTATCTCGTGGTACACACTCTCTCTTTCTCTCTCCTGTCTTGTTATTCAAAGCTTCTCTGACCAAATTATACATTACATTAACAACAACAACAACAACAACAACAACCTGTATTTATATACCGCCTTTCTTGTTGGACTGATCCAAAGTATTTCAGATTCATGGGTTACATTACAAGTGCAATAGCAGCAGGGATACCAGTATTTATATACTGCCTTTCTTGGTCATTGGATTTCTCCTCTGACTTTAATTCAAGGTGGTTTACAACAGGCAGGTAATTCTAAACCAAAGCGGTTTTTACATTTTTTACTAGAACAATAAATGTTCTAGTCTTCCATAGAATGCTTCATTCCAGCTGGTTTCCTTTCACAGTCTGGCCTCTCTCTGACATTCGCCTCCCACGCTTCGACTGACAGGCAAACTCTGTCTCCCACACAGAGTGCCAGCTGCAGCTTTTCTCTCTCACACCTACAGCCCAATCCTGTGCAACTCTTGCACCGGTAAGAGCACTTATGCCAATGTAACTTGCCGTATGTCGACGGATGCAGGACAGACACCAGCTTAACTCCCCTCGGACATGTCACAAGTGCAGTTCAGATGCGGAACGGATGCCGGTACAACTCCGCCAGCACAGGGGGCATTCCGGGGGCATCTGAATGCCCCCAGAATGCCCCCTATGCTGGTGGAGTTGCTCCGGCATCTGTTCCGCATCCGAACTGCACCTGTGAGGTGTCCGAGGGGGGTTAAGCTGGTGTCTGTCCTGCATCTGTCGGCGTATGGCACGTTACACTGGCATAAGTGCTTTTACACTGGGGGATCTACTGTTACACCGGTGCAAGAGTTACACAGGAGTGCACCCAGAGACTCTGTAGCTCGTCAGTGGCATGTTGACAACTCTTCAACTGCTCATGGATTCTTCTGGGCGTCTCGAACTGCTGTCCTTAGATCTTCAGGCGTATGAGGCTGCAGCTCTACCGACTGAGCCAGACCTCCTGCCCATATACTGTGCCCTGATGTGCTTGTTTTTTTCTTCCCTAAATAGCAGCCATGCTGGGGCTTGATCCAGATTGGAATTGCAGACTGAGGAGAGAGTGCTTTGGGAGACCATAGGTCAATGGTAGAGCACATGTTTTGCATGCAGAAGGGCCCACTTTCAACCCCAGCATCTCCAGGTAGGGCTGAGAATGATTCTTGTCCGAAACCCTGGAGAGCCCTTGCCAGTCAGTGTTGACAATACTGGGCTAGACAGACCAATGGGCTGACTCAATTCAAAGCAGCTCCCAATGTTCCTAACCCTTGTCCCAGTCCAAATCAGGCTCCACTACAAGCTGATATCTGCCCTGGGAGGAAAGCTGCCATTGGTGCTAATGGAAGCTTCTCTCCCAGAGCAAATAGCAGCAACAGCGTCTCAAATCCAAACCGGGATCATGCTGGGAAAAGAGTTAGAACCCCCATCTCCCCACATGAACAGCAAGCAACTCTGTTAGAAATTAAAGACTTTGTAGTAGGGATTGTAAGAGATATAGGCAGGGATGGGAGAGTCTTGTGCCTGAAGTAACCAATCTAAATGGAAATCAGAGAAGGTAATCATGCCTGATCCTAGAATTAAAACTCTCTGACCAAGAAAAGCTACCAGCAACCATACACGTTTAGTCCTGTGTCGTGGTTGTCTTCAACAATTAGAAGATCTTCTCCTTGGAGCTGTCTCCATCTTTGAGTGACCTGGTGACCTCAGACTGATTGTTCCAATATCCAGTCTGCTAAGTCTCTTTTCCACTAAGAAAGAAAAAAACCACTAGCTATCAAACGAACCAAGATATATGTGAGCCAATTGTCCATACTGGGTTTTAATCTGATTTCTTTCCAGTTCCTTTCTGTTTTACCATTACAAGGGTACTGCCATCTGACCTTTGATCAGCACTATAGAAAGTTTTACTTGTTACCCCTGCTGTTGCAATTGTTTAAGCAAATACTCTACCATTGTCCCTACAAATAAGGTGACTATGGAGGTCCCATGTGATCTCTCATAGTTTGCCAAAACTCATATTTATTTGCCTTTTCACAGCAGAATGGGTTGGATAGCACTGAATCACCACATTATCTTTGTTCACAGCAATACTCATAAATCTCACCTCCCCCACTCCCCAGGTCTCTAAAGTCGGTTTGGGATGCTATCATTATTCTGGAGCAGATGTCGATATGGATGTTTCTATATTTCAGGATCTCTTGACCTTTCTTCAGGGCACACATAGCATGTCTTAATAATGAACAATGTCCGCATATCAGCACTAATTCAAACTTGAGCTCTCCCAGAGTTTGAAATATGCACAGAGAAAGTCTGTGCAGATGGTCCTGAATTTTAATATTACAAAAGTCACAGTAAAATAAAGTTAACTTTTAAAATCCAGTGATAAATCACCAAATGGTAGTTATGATTCTCTGGATGTCTTAATTAAATGCATTTTTCTCTCCTAATTTGATACAGTTCAGTGTCAGAGTAGAATTAGTCCAGTGTCTCTCTTATAATACTTCAACTTGAACCATCCCCTGCAAATCAGAATGAGTGCTGGCCACAGCATTTATCACTACTAAGAGATATAGGCAGGGATGCAGATTTGTATATGAATATTTACATTTTTTGTCCTCATCTGTCATGAAGTTACCGATTTCTGTTTTTAATGCTACCTCTCAGAAGGAGTATGATGACATCTTATGAGATGTTCCTAGACTCAAATGACTCTGTATGATCATCCAAATTCTCCAAGGAGAAGCATCAGAGTCCAGAATATGTGATACATGTCTTCAGCAAGAAAAACAATTTGTGACTGACTGCAATGAATATGTTTTACATCAAATGGGGTTTTCAAATCTGAAATGTAAAATTATGTCAAATTGAATGTGCATATCAAGTTTCATTCATTTGATCATTTGAAACTAGAGATAGGGGGACCATTGTCTGTTCACCTCACATTGGGTCAGACATGATCTTTAAAAACTTTCTTAAAAAACACTTTCTTAAAAAACTGACACTTCCTTAAAAAACTGGGAAGAAGTTGGAACCTTGTCCAATATGAGACTCAGCATATATCCTCCCCTTCCCCATCAGATCTCCTTTCTACCTTTCCAGGCCTGACCTTCCTTTCCTACCTTACCTTCTGGGAGAGGTCAGGGCATTTTCCTAAGTCATGTGTGCATGGGGAGGGAGGGTCATCCCCAAAAACACGTTTATCACAACACAATCCTGCGTAACTTTGGAGCGGTGGAGTGTGTGCTCCCCCACTCCAAAGCGTTGCAAACGTGCCGTAAAGCACGCTTACAACGACTTGACAGCCCTCACTCTGCTGCCCTCTGGACCCCGCAGCCGCCAATGGAGGTAAGTCCTGCACCAATCTGCAGTAAGGAGAACAATTACCATTACGTCAGGTGAAGGACATCATTAGCACTCAGCATGGAATCCAAGGGAATGTTGCAAAATCAAAGACTCGCCACAGCAGAAGAATAACAGTAGAAATCAAAGGGAATGTTTGGATACGCCGTTTAATGTTTGGAACGTTTGGGTAGTTTGAGGAAACACAGGTCTTAGTTAGGAACAATCAATATATGCCAATGTTACGTCATGAAGCCATATAGATATACAGACACACGAATCCAGTTAACAAGAAAGAAGAATCGCTTAAAGTGAACAATGTTTGGCTTCCGGTTCTTAAACAGATACAAATTGGACACAAGAAAAGTTTTTTTTTTTTTTTTAAACAACACATTATTTCCGCAATATATCTGCTGGCAATTTATAGTAACTGCTGTGTTACATTAAACGGCGTATCCAAACATTCCCTTGGATTTCTACTGTTATTCTTCTGCTGTGGCGAGTCTTTGATTTTGCAACATTCCCTTGGATTCCATGCTGAGTGCTAATGATGTTCTTCACCTGACATAATTGTTCTCCTTTTTAAACTCAGCTCTTTGGTGAGATGGCTTTACTATCTAGCCTGACTCAGCTTACTGAGCTTCTTGCCTGACAAAGTCTAGTATAAGATGAAATGTGTTTTTAATTCTTTATTGTTTTTCTTTTTGGTCATGACCTTTAATCCAGTAAATGTTGTTCATTCTGAGATTAAGCATGTAAATCCTGGAATGTGGCTCCAGGATGAAATTCATGTGAGCTGGGATCTGTAGTTCTTGTGGGGGCAACTGCCATTGCAGTATTCTGTATAAAGACTACAATTCCCATCAATCATATATTTCAACCTGGTCAGCATAGCAGTGGAGGAATGTGAAAAAGAAGAAAGCCTTCACTTTACTCTTGAACCCAACACTTTACTCTTGGCATGTGACACACACCATGGCAAAGAGCAGGGGAAAGAAGGAGCCGGGCAGCCAATCCTATAGTATACTTGGCATGGTGAGCAAGCAGTGCCAGTGGGAAGGCCTGCGCCATCCCACCGCCACTGCATCCCATTGACAGCGCCAAGTTTCATACCAGTGGGGGCTGGGGGAGAGAAGGGGAGGGGTGTAATGGGGTGGAGGCAGATCGGGCCCAAGAGCGGGCTGGACTGGCGGAGGAGGCATCCACTGTATTCTATCCTTCAGACAGACATCACTTGGGTAAGCTTCTGAACTGGGCCTAGTTGGGGAGACTTTGGATACTGTGCATGGGTGGGGTGGGGTTAAAGAGTTGAGTTTGGGGGGATTTGTATGTGGGATTTATGTTTCTTAACTTTGGAAACTGTGCATGGGTGGGGTGGGGTTAAAGAGTTGAGTTTGGGGGGATTTGTATGTGGGATTTATGTTTCTTAACTTTGGAAACTGTGCATGGGTGGGGTGGGGTTAAAGAGTTGAGTTTGGGGGGATTTGTATGTGGGATTTATATTTTTTTACTTTGGAAACCCTGTTTTTGGGTCCTTCTCTCCTTTGTGTGGCTGCAAGTTTGTCTGAGTTTCTTTTTGTAAGGTCCACCCCATTTTCTTTTCAGCATCTATTTCAGCATGCATTTTGTGCATGTGTCTTATTTCTGTGTGTTTTTTAAAAGAGATCCTGGCATTTTTGTGTATTTTTGTGCAATTTATGTAAATTTATGTAAATTAGCTAATTATGCTAATTATCTGGGGTACTCAAAAATTTTGACCTTCATTGGGGGTACCCGGGCCTCCAAAGGTTGAGAAGCCCTGCCCTAAACTTCATTTTCAGGCCCAGGCTTGACAAACTTCAACAGCTTCTCTACTTAAAACTGATATTCTTTAACAGTCAGATTGGTATATAATCGAAATGCAGGTCTATTTCCATTGTACCTTCTGCATCATCTGGGTTTTCAGGGCTCACTTGGGATGGTACCCGGGTCACAGTTACAGTATCTGTAAACAACTCTTAACATAAGAACATAAGAAGAGCCCTGCTGGATCAGGCCAAAAGCCCATCTAGTCCAGCTTCCTGTGTCACACAGTGGCCCCACCAGATGCCTCAGGGAGCACACGAGACAACAAGATACCTGTGTCCAGTCACCACTCCCTTGCACCTGGCACAGAGAAAACCCACTTCTAAAAAAAAAAAAAAAAAAAAACTCTTGTGAATAGCTTCATGAAATGTATGTTATTGTCAGGAAGAGCAATTGTATGTTAACTATCCATGTGTTTTTCAAACTCTTGTTCTTACAGCAATCCTGATTTTTTTCAAGACAGGCAAAAAATGTTGGTACATTCAACAAAATTGTCCACTCTGCTAGAGGCTTATAATAAGCATCGAGGTTTTTTCACCTTTGGGGTTGCATGTCCCTACTATTAAGCGAGCTTTCAGATGTACAATCTACCATGCTACACATTTTATAAGATCTACTTGGAGAATACCAGTCAGGTACATACAATAACATCATTAAACACTTTAGTGCCTCAGGGCTACAGACCATGCTGCATCCTGCCAAGTAGGGCCCGAGAGGCGTTATGAACATGTGCTGTCACCTTGCAGTCTTTTATGAAGCAGAACCCTGGAAGTGTAGAGACAGTTCACATGCGAGCAAATGGGACGATGTCAGACAGATTTGAACTCTTCATCGATGATGAAGTGTCAAGACTCCATGTGACGGACGGTCCCGATTCTTCATTACTGTCGTCTCACAAAAGAATTTCTGTACATGATTAAATGCAAAGGCTACCTTTCCCCATCGATCAGGTCTATGCAACCTGTGATCTGCCAACCTTAATGCTGCCTGGAACCCATGTATGGTGGAATTGTGTGAACCTCCAACTTTTCCTTCCACTCTAGGACTGGAGACTTAAGAGCTGCTGAGCCTCTGGCAAGGTCCAAAGCGAGGCCAGCAGACTGCATTCCTTGGTAGGTCACCAGTTATGCAGACCTGACATAGAACTCTGGTGTGTGTGTGTTTTGATGCTGAAAAATGTCTCGTGTAGTTCTCAGGTTGCATTACGCTTCAAGGGAGGTTCTCAGTATGACACTAAAAGCTCCTTTTGCATTTCCTGCATCTGTAATGTTGTGAATGCAAAAGTCCTACATTGGCTAGAAGGTACATTCCATTTAAGAAGTGTCCCCCTTGAAATGAGTTTTAGTCCCACATTAGCCATCATAACACATGTATGCCAATAGACTTGTATGGGAGACTCAAAGGTGCTTTAGAATCATGTGTTAAAATGCTCTAAGAGTCTAATTCTATCCCACTCCACCCTATAGCATGTAGCTGTGCTAATAGAATGTGCTCTGCATGCCACATGGGGGCGGGGGGAGGAATGACCAGAAAGCCAATGAGAAGTAAGTAAAACTACATTTTTACTTACTCCTCAGTAGGCCTTCTGGTTGCCTATGGGCAGGGTTGGTGCTATCATTAGGCCAACTAGGCAGCCGCCTAGGGTGTAGACCTCAGAGGGATGCAGTGCTGACCTTTGAAGGGCACAGTTTTATATTTATTCTTGCAATTTTAAATAAATTTAGCCGTTTCAATTTTTGTGCTTTTCATTTTTTTTTCTACAAGACATCTGTTTTTGAAAATGGAAGTTGGAAATGTTTTTGGGGTGTGTGCAAATAGTTAGCTTTGCCTGGGGTGCAAAATAGCTTGGTCCTGGCCCCTGCCTATGGGTCTCCTTGGACCCACGCCAGCTATGTAGCTGATGTACGTCTGAGGAGAGGAAGGGGAAAATCAGGGATTGGATACCAGCGAAGTTGCTGACACTGGGATCCATGCCTTCAGCCCCCAAATCACCCCCTGCCCTCCCTACCTTGAACCTCCCCTGAACCTCCTTCTCCCCACCCATGACCCATCCCCTCCACTACCTTACCTGGCCTTGTGCGGCTTGGGTTTGCCAGTTGTGTGTATGGAGCTGCCAGTCATTTCTGGTTGGCTTGCAATGTCTTTCAGGTTCTATGTATTGCTTAATTTTATCACAAGCCCGATTAACCCACGGGATGGATAAGGAGCTTCTGTGGGCCTTATCAGGTCTGCAGGCCTTATGTTTGATACCCTTGGATGAAGTGTTTGCCTTGAGTGGTGAGGTGATGCCTGAATGGGATATTGGCTTCTCCACTGGTAATATATTGATGGCTACATTTTTTGACTGGATTTTAGCTTCATAGGGTACTGTTGGGATCCTACACACACCCTGGTATTCCATTTTGCTTTCATTTGCTCTTTGTTCCAACAAGGATGAGGCTGGGGAGACACAGATGGTTCCTTGCTCAGCTTATGGCTCAGTTGGACAAAGTTGGGCATCAAGGATCTGTGTAGCAGCAGCAGCAGCAGCAGCAGCAGGTTTTTGTTATTAATCTCCACACCCCTTGCCTGACATTAAGAACATAAGAACATAAGAAGAGCCCTGCTGGATCAGGCCAAAAGCCCATCTAGTCCAGCTTCCTGTGTCACACAGTGGCCCCACCAGATGCCTCAGGGAGCACACAAGACAACAAGATAACCTGTGTCCAGTCGCCACTCCCTTGCACCTGGCACAGAGAAAACCCACTTCTTAAAAAAAAAAAAACCCAGGAGGTTGCTTATGGCTTGTAACCTGTGATGGTCTTTTCCTCCATGAATCTGTCCAAACCCCTTTTAAAGGCATCTAGGCCAGATGCCATCACCACATCCTGTGGCAAGGAGTTCCACAGATGAATTACACGCTGGGTAAAGAAATATTTTCTTTTGTCTGTTCTAACTCTCCCTCCACTCAATTTTAGTGCATGTCCCCTGGTTCTGGTGTTGTGTGAGAGGGAGAAGAATTTCCCTCTATCCACTCTCTCCATCCCATGCATAATTTTATAAGTCTCAATCATGTCCCCCCTCAGGCGCCTTTTTTCTAGGCTGAAAAGCCCCAGACGCTGTAGCCTTTCCTCATAAGGGAGGTGCTCCAGCCCACGAATCAATCTGGTCGCTCTTTTCTGCACCTTTTCCAATTCAACTATATCCTTTTTGAGGTGTGGTGACCAGAACTGGACACAATACTCCAGATGTGGCCTTACCATCGATTTGTACAAAGGCATAATGATATTGGCCGTTTTATTCTCAATCCCTTTTTTAATGATCCCGAGCATGGAATTGGCCTTCTTCACAGCCGCCGCACACTGGGTCGACACTTTCATCGACCTGTCCACCAGCACCCCAAGATCTCTCTCTTGATCCGTCACAGACAACTCAGAACCCATTAGCGTATATGTGAAATTTTGGTTGCCCTGGATCTGTCCAATTTCATACTATTGGCATGCATCTGTGATTTGCTGCTGTTCATTGGTATAGCAGGTTGATTCATATGTGCATATTCATCACTCAGGAAGTCATCACTCAATGTCTCGTGGTGATTTGCTGCGTAACCTGTGGACTCCTCAGTTGAAAAGCATTGTGTCTGACATGGTATGCTAACTCTGGCGTTTTATCCATGAAAGCTGTTTCAGATACAGGTCTTGCCTTTAACCACTTGTCTGGCTGCCACTGATGACTTCTAGGGGTGTGTGACTATGGTGGGGCTTTATTCAAGTTTCAAAATATTTTTTGCAGCGCCACTGTGGGCAGCATTTAAGGT
Source organism: Plestiodon gilberti rubricaudatus (assembly GCA_026170595.1). Lineage (NCBI taxonomy): Eukaryota > Metazoa > Chordata > Lepidosauria > Squamata > Scincidae > Plestiodon > Plestiodon gilberti. The sequence continues at coordinate 229,740,545 of JANXHW010000001.1, read as the reverse complement.
GCTGATGGTTTCCTTGACATACCAGGAAATTGACCTCTGAAAAAAAGTAGGGTCATTTCCTGAACATTCTAGAACAAAACACCTTGTGACCGCCAGGAGCCAGCTGCTGAGGAAGCCATCAGTACTTAAATGCTGCCCCCAACGGCACTGTGAAAAAGCCGCACCTGGAATGCTAGCAGTGTTACCAGTGATGTTAATGCTGCTGCTGCCCACAGAAGTGTTGCGAAAAATGTTTTTAAAAAGCCTTCCCCCCCCCACGCTGCCACCACTAAAGGTAAGCAAACATCCCCAGCAGGTGATTTTGATCTACACCAACTCTGTTTGCGTTTGGAGGCTCACAAGCGTAGGAGACAGGATGCCCCACCCTGAGGCGCTGCCCTGGGTTCCACCAGTTTCTTCCACGCATTGTCTACCCACTTGTCCCTCCTGATTGGTCACTTGCTGCCCCCCCCATGATAGGTTCGCTCCACATCCTGCCCTCACTTTCTTATGATTGGCCGAAAACGGCCGAACATGAGCATGGTCCCCAACCGATCGCAACGGAACTCGGGAGAGCACAGCTCTCCAGCGTTCTGTGGTGATCAGTTAAAAAGGAAGCCACACCGCCCCGCATGTACCACATGTGCCTGGGACGCGCTGGGATTCGTGCGGTGTAGATCAGCCTTAAAGCTGCACTTCTATACACACGTGACAGTAAACTCAGTGCGACTTGGTTCTGAGCAGACATGTATAAGATTGCACTTTTTGCAGGCATCTAGATTGGGGGCGGGCTTAATCATATAGAAGTCATTGCTTGACATTACATTTTGAAGATTGATGAAGATTAATGTGTGAATGTACAGGGACACAGCTCTAAGACTGTGTAGCCTCTCAGGGCACTCCTTGGGTGACTGGGGAAGAAGTCCAGCAGCTGTGGTGGGTGGCCCAGCAAAGATGGCCATGGGGATGACATCACTGCTGGGCACTGCAGTTGAGTGGTGGTCAGCTGAGCAAGAGGGTGGAGCAGGTATCCATCCATAAAACCCGCTCTCAGAGAGAGCAAGGGGTGGTGGAGGAGAGAGGAGTATGGGAAGGAGGAAAGCAGGAAAGAGCCAGATGGATGAGTAACTGTTGGTGGGGGTCAGAGAGGGAAGGAGGAGCTGGGCTGGAGGGAAAGAGAGCAATGGGAGCCTAGAGGAGAAAGGAGGAGGCTAGCAGTAGAAAAAGGGACTGGACACCCAAGATGGAGGGAGAGAAAGGAGCAAGGGTACAATGGGGTAAAGTATGGAGCAGAATCATTCCCTGGGGAATGGCTGTTAGCAGGGGCACCCCATGGGACATCACCCATGGGACATCATCTGGGGAAGCAGAGGTCCCCTTCTCTGGAGAGACCATGCATTGGCCAGGGTCTGCTGGTCAGGCATCTAGGACTCTGGACCATGGGCCACCCCTTGTAAGGCTGTATCCCATTCACCCTGAGAAGGGGGAGAGCCCTGACCCAGTGATCCCCGTACAGCACCTGGTGAGGGGCACATGCATTATTTACACCCCATGCTTCAAGGTTGGACATGCTAGGTCTCTACTTAGGATCCAGGAGGAGGAGGAGGAGGAGGAGCCAGATGTCAGGGTGAAGTAACCTCCAGCCGCCACCTGCCAGACTGTTGGCCGCAGCTTTCCTAGGGTGAGAGACGGAAACATGGAACCCTGTCATACCATAAGGACATGAAAAGGGAACAAAAGGAGGGACAAAAGCTTGTTAACATCAGGTAAATAAATGGCAAGGTGCCCAAGTGAGCTGCTGCTTCTGTGATAATGGGGACAATGTCTTTCCCTCAACCCCAAGAATACAGGGAGGGAATACAGGGAGGTAGTGGTGTCTTCATATGTTACAGTTTAAGGGAGTATATAATGGTGCTCTCTCTCTCTCTCTCTCTCTCTCTCTCTCACACACACACACACACACACACACACACACCTGTGTGAGTAAGCAAGGGTTTCCCCTCATGCACCAACAGCAAAAATATTTTCCAATGGCAGCTCCTCATATTTTCTAGGGTTCCACTCCAGAGGGTGACTGGGGAAGAAGTCCAGCAGCTGTGGTGGGTGGCCCAGCAACCTTGGGAGGGGGCTTTTCAGGGGGCACGGGGAGCTAGAAGGGTGAGCTGAAAAGCTCCTGATGACTCATGATAATCTGCACCCTGACCATGATGTACAGTAGAGTCTGTCATGGGGCTTAAGCTGTCATGTTTGAAATGGCGACACAGGTGCATTAAAAACACGTGGCAGGAAGCTATGATTGGCTCCAGTGTACCAGGCATGCACATCATGTGATGAAAGAAATATAGGGTTGAATCTAAGCTCTTACAAGAGGTGGGCATGCAGGTTTCAAATATTCCCCCTTCCCTCTCCAGCATCCTGCCCCCCTGAAAATCCGCTCCAGAAGGTCCCATGGCCCCAAAGTGACAGTGTACATTTTGAGGCATGTGGCATAACTTCAAATGTGAGCAGGTGTGCACTCAGTCCACAGCCCTTACCCTCGTTATAAAAGCATTGGACAGATGTACAGTATCATTCTTTTTTCCTAGCCCATTATGTTAAGTTCTGCTTCCATTGCTCCCCACTGATAGTGCTATGCTGGTCATCTGTGGTGTAGAAACTCCCTTCCGTCTCCCGCATCCAGAGAGAATGTGCAAGGACATGTATCCTTGCTTTGTGCCCTTGCTTGACAGGTGCATTACATACTGTATGCTGGTTTTAGAAGTGGTTGGTTTTAGAAGTGCGTTTTCTCTGTGCCAGGTGCAAGGGAGTATCAACGGGAAACAGGTTATCTTGTTGGCTGTGTGCTCCCTGAGGCATCTGGTGGGGCCACTGTGTGATACAGGAAGCTGGACTAGATGGGCTTTTGGCCTGATCCAGCAGGGCTCTTCTTATGTTCTTATGCTGTGAAGTACAGCAATGACCCGAGGTCCACCCTATCACGGATCCAGCTGCTTGCACTGCTGAGATTATCCACTGTGCCACCAAATCACGCCAGGACAACATAGGTTGCCTCTCCTTCACATGGGGCATTTTATAACTGGATTAAGCAGTCAGATTTGAGGACACTTTGCACCAGGACCATACAGTTTGCACAGATCCCGTTTTCTCCATCAAAGGAGTTGACAGTATGAACTCTCACCAAAGAGCTGTTGCTCATTTTGATATCTGTTCTGACAGTCTACAAAGGCAGAAAAGGAGATTCTTTTCGAAGCCTTTCCTTTCATCATTCTTCCAAAAACATTGGATGGGTATATCTAAGTAAAATACCCCCCCCCAATCCCAGCTGTGTGTTTGTTTTTTTAGAAAGGCCCACACAATTTGCAGGGTGGAGGGGGAGGCAAGTTTGGATCATAGGATTGGCAAAACTGGAGTATGCACACAGTAGCGCATAAGGATCACTGGTGCATGAGCAGAGCATGATCCACCTATCCAAAAGAGGCAGCAGGAGCAAGCAGGAGGAGGTGGTGACAGCGACAGCGACGATGGCAACCCTGAAAGAAAGAAGGAGTGGCTCTGCGCCCCCTCTCTTCATCCACCTGGCTGCTTTTCGAAGCAGCTGGGCAGACAAGGAGGAGAAGGCAGCAACAGTGGTGGTGGGTTGCAAGTGCAGATGTGTTTGAAAGGAGGGTTCAAATTAGAAGGGCACCCAACGTGGGTGGTGGATGTACTCAGGCTGCTCTTGGTACTCAGTTATGACGCACTCACTGACAGCTGCAGTTTCAAAACAGAACTGAGTGGTACATTTCACACAAAGGGGAGCTGTAGCAGCAGCAGAGACTTCAGGACTTCAGCTCCACCCATGGATCCTCCTTACATGCGTGAAGCTGAAGTGCATGAGGAAAACCTTGCTCCAGCAGGAATATCAGATGGATTTAGGAGCTCCCACACAGCGCTGGACTGAACTGCCCACATGTTTTCAAACTCCCTCTCCATGCCTGAGAGAGCTAGGGAACAAAAATCAATGAAACTAACAGCCCAATCCTATGCTGGCCTCCACCGGTGGCACTGGGCTCCACACACTAGCGTCGACGGGGGGAGGCGGGGGGGGGCGGGCCGCCGGGGGGCGTCGTGCGTCGAGGGGTGACGCGCGTTGCCCCTTACTTACATTTTTGTGGCGCAGGTGGGCCCGCCCGCCCTCCCCTGGGTCCGTTTGGCTCCAAAATGAGCCAAAAACGGAGCGGGGAGGGCGCTCCGCTCCTGCGCATGACGTCACGTGCGGGGGCGGAGCCTCCCCCTTAAGGGTGACGCGCGCCCCCGCTCAGGGGTGTTGCGCGTCGTCGCGACGCCCCTGGCTCCACATTGTCGCAAACGTGCCATAAAGCAGTCGGTAGAGCTGCAGAGCTCCATTGGTGGCCATTTTGGGACTGCTGCCGCAAAACAGAGAAGGACCCAGACATTTTTCGACCGGGGGCCCAACCTTTCCCCCCCCATAAAACTGTCATAACCCCGGTCATAAAACTGTCAAAATTAGGTTTTGGTTTTAATAAAGCGGGTTTTGGGGGGGGGGGGGTTCTGTGGGTTTTTAGGGTAAAAAACAAACATTTTGGGGGGGGTGCCCCATATCACCTTCACCTTCATGCACTGAATGCTAAGTGGGACAGAACAGTGAAAACAAAAAAATATATCTCCCTCTCGTTGGTCAATTCAAGATGGCGGCGCCCGGAGCAAGAATATGCTGCTTGTGCCCCTCCTCTGACAAAAGATAAGTACCCCAAAAGCACACACAAGCCCTGGGGGGGGCAAACAATGCAGAAAGCAGCTGGGAAGCAGCGGGGGGCGGCAGCCGGAACCCCCCCGGAAACCCCCCCCAAAAGCCTAAAACAAAAACGAAACTTAAGGGGTCCTGCGCCCCTTCCCCTGCCTCAGCGCCCTGCGCCCTGGGGTATGAGTTACAGTCCAATCCTATATATATATAGGGTATGAGTTACAGTCCAATCCTATTCAGGGCCTATGGCAGTGGATCTTGTGATCTGCTGCCATAAGCCCCGTTGTAGTGGAGTGAAAGCCATGCTGCCATTGTGCGCTTCAGAGCTGCTGGCTCAAATGGCCGGAGGCTCCACGTGCATGTCAGTGGCTCCCAGGTAAGATGGCAGTGGGAGCGGTTCAAGAACGGTTCAGGGGAGGATCGGGGTGGGAACCAGGCTGAACCGGGGATGGTTTCGGGTGGGAGGGGGAGGTTCTCAGGGCAGCAGTGCACGCCAAAATCCTATCTCCCTTTTCCAGACCTGATGTCCCCCTGAGGCTCCTCAGACCTATGCCAGTTGGTGTAGGTCCGAGGAGACCCATTAGTGGCCGGGCAGATTATGGGGAGGTAAGTAAAAATGATGTTTTAAAATAAAATACACACACCCTGGTCACACACACCGTCCATTGCATGCAGAACATACTCGGTTGTTGCTGCTACATTGTGCAGGTTGGTGAGGGGCAGAGATGTCACTAGGGCGCGCGCTGCCCCAGGGCGGGCGCGCACGTCACCCTAGTGACGCCTCCCCCCGGACACGCACCCTTTATTAATCTATAGGCCGCGCCGTGATTTGGGGGGGCGCCCAACGGGTCGCCGCTCTGGGCGCCTGCTCCGGGTGCCCCCTCAATCGGGAGAGCCAGCTCGGGGACGTCTTCCCCGGCCGGCTGCCCGGGGCCTTCTGAGGAAGGCCCGCTGCGCGAACGTTATTTATAACGGTTGTTTGCACATGCGCAGACCGTTTCTGAGGGAAAAGGGCCTCAGAAGGCCCCGGGCAGCCGGCCAGGGAAGACGTCCCCGAGTCGGCTCTCCCGATTGAGGGGGCGCCCGGCCCGGCGAGGCGGGCGGGAGGCCCCAGGGTGACACGCATGTGCGCGCGTCACCTTTCTGCGCGGCATGTGCGTGTGTCACCTGGGGCCCCCCGCACGCCTTGCCACGCCACAGCGACGCCTCTGGTGAGGGGATAGGATCAGGTTGCCCACCAACTCCAGGCAAAACTGATCTTACAGGGTGCCTCCTCTAGTAGAATGACCTCCCACATCAGCAAGCTGTTGATTGCTGATGCTATCTACTGCTTTGTGCACAAAGTGAAATGTTTTAGGATTGCAATAGTTCCCATTGCAAAACAAATGTTTAGTGGCAATCTTGTTGGTGATCCCAAGAATCGGATCCAGCACTGAATCTAGAGATTTTACTGGATTCATCTATTAGAAGGAAATGCAGATGCAATGGGAGAATAAAATTGGAGTTGGGGCTAATCATTCTGTATTATTTATACTGAGAAGTGATGGGGAATCCACTCTCTTTAAACGGTGGGAAAATGTTTTCCTCCCTATAGAAGACTCTGTGAATATCAAATATTGGAGTAAATAAGGGCCAGTTCACACACTAGATGGAGAAAAACCTATGTTTGCCAGCAAGTGTATTTTCACCAGGGAGATCCAGGCAATTGTGACTCCCTGGTCCTGATTCACACATCTGATTTACATGTTTGCAACCATTTGTTTAACACTTTCACAGCCCAATCCTATGCTTTCCCTGCCCCCTGCCAATGCAGGTACGCCAAAATGGCTCAGGCTGCATCCTGCGGGGGGGGGGGGGGGTGTCCCGGAGTTCTCCTCAGGGTAAGGCTCTGTGGTGTGGAGAGGTCTACTCAGATCCACTCTTGCAAAATCACTGGCGCAGGTCTGTGTGGACCCAAGCCTCAGGATCAGGTCCTGGGTAGGATTTGGCGGCCACTGCTGCTGTCAAACCAGCCCCCTTCCCAGACCAAATCCACCCTCCTCCCTGCCCCATCACTGCCCTCCCCCACCCCATCCCATTTCCCACTCCAGCCTACCCTGGTCAAGCAGATCTCCAGCACTCCGCCACCATATGCAGGGCTGCTCCGGCCTCTCTAGTGGTGGGCTGGAAGCGCGTGGCTCCGTGCGCTGCCAGAAGTCCTTTTGCAGCTGCCATAAGGCAGTCACTGCTGTGCTGACGGAACACTTGTTCTGCTGGCGTAAGAACCCAATAGGACTGGGCTGTAAATGTTAATGCAGGCTTTTAAATGGTTGATTCCTTTCTTCAGTGAAGGCAGCTAATAGCATTTAGTGGCTGAGTGTGTGGCTGCTAAGGACAGCTAATGTGTGGCTGTCATTTTAACATTAACTAAGAACTCGGATTAGCCCCCTTGGAAATATATGGCAGACACAGGAATGTATGGCTGCATGGATGGATAAAAGAAACAGCAAGAAGGTCACTACAGCTCATGCCAGCCTTGCAAAGCAGAACCAGAGAGTGCATGTGGTTTTATTTCTTTTTGAAAGCCTGTTTCTTGATTCTTGGCTTCCTAAATTCAGCTGATCTCATCAAATCACAACAACCATTTTGCATCCATTTGTCCTCCTCTGCCATTTGCCTTCACTGGCAGGAAGAAGAACTTGCATCGCTGCATATTGTGTAATACTGTATGCTTGTCAAGCAACCACAGGTCTTCTTGCCTGCTTCCAAAGGCCCTAGAACTCCCTCTGTGCTCTTCATCAAGAATCCATCTCGCCAAAGGATGTTTTAAACTTAATTTCTTCTTGCTGGGCTTCTCTTTTTAAAAATAAACACAATTCATGTTCATAGCATATTGTACAGTGTCTTTGAAAGCAGAGTTTCCTGCATCCTATTGCACTCATCCCATCATTTTGTAGGGTTACTGCAGTACCGGGCTGGACAAACTGGAAGCTGCGAAATGATCATGATAATGAGCTCACAGTGACTGCTGGGTTAATCTTGACAATTTTGCCTTTGCAAGTAGATAACTTTACCAGAGTACTTTCCATATTCCCTAGACTATGTAGAAGAACACTTAGCATAATTTCACTCCTTGGATGCTTATTACAGGGAATACTCTGGAAATGTTAATTCCGTGCAAAGGCATTTGTAACTATCATAATAGCGACTGCTACACATTTGTATAGCCTCATTCCTACCAAAGCATCCCTAAGCACATTACAAACAGCAGTTCAGGTCAAGAAATGAAGAAGATTACAATAACTAATTGGAAAGAGCTGGAAGGATTTAAATTGACAAGATGGCTGTACTTGTGCTGTTGTCTGGCCAAGCTAAAGGAGGCTTACATTTGTAACTCTCCTTATCCCAAGGCAGAGTAAGCTACAAATGCTTTGTTGGTATGGGAAGTATGACCAGTCATGTTGTGAACCAATACTTGTATTAATTGAAAAGTGACCTTAATGCAGAGGCGTCGTTGGGGGGGGGGAGTACTGTAAGTTCCAGTGGCCCCGCCCCTCACCATCAGAGCCATTCTGAGCGGCAAAGGCAACACGCAGGAGTTGCCCTGTGTGTTGCCTTCATCGTTCAGCATGCCTCTGACAGCAAGGGGGCGGGCCCACCTCGTAACATGGAGTAGAACTGTGCAGAATTTACAGTACCGCCCCCCCCCCCTCGAGTGAAGCCTCTGCTTCAATGTGGAGGTCCAACAATGTCCAAGTCTGTTGAAGCACAGTTCTATGGGGAACAACTCACACACCTCACGGGGGAAAAAGATGCGCTTTTGGTTCCGGATCCTGAGACTAGTGGTTCAGTCCGAACCCTATCTGCGTCTGCATCAAAACAACAACTTCCAAGGATACTTGTTACTCACATGTAGGCCCTTGTTTGCAGGGCCATGTAGAGCTGGATATAGGCCCGGGCCAGATGGGAAATGTAGGCCCCATTCCATACTGCTCTTTTCGAGTACTTTTGTAATCAATGCTGTACAAACATGTAGAATATACATATGGATGTACAGCCCGGGCCAGCCTTACATGGCCTCCCCGGAAGCACACCAGCTTCAGAGCTGGCATGCATCGGAGGGGGAGGCCCACTGCGGCCTCCACCGCTTACACCGGGGGAAGGGGACAAACATCCCCCTCCCCCAAGGTGAGCCTGAGCCATCCTGGTGCAAGCCGCAATGCACACAGGAAGCAGCGGCGAAGCAGCGGCCAATCATTCAGGCTGGTTGTGCATACTTGCACAGGATTGCGCCATAACTCAGAGGTAAATTATTTCTCCAAAATGCCAGTCCAAAAATGCTCAAAATATCTTCCTCTTAAACCTTGCGATCAGTTTCTTGCAGTCTTTAACTGAGGAATAGTACTTAGGGAATCATCAGGCTTACACCAGAACATAAGGCTCACTTGGGGTCTGCCCTTTATCAGAGCAATGTCGGCTACCTTGGAGGTGTCCCTGGTCCTGTACATCCTACTGCTGCTGTTTGTATCTGCTAATCTGATATTTGCATGACCCCCAGCTCTTTGGTGACTGCAGTTTGCTGCCTGCTGCTGATTTCTCTAATGTTTATTGGCCAACCCTATTAATGCCTTTGCTTGCAACCTGTGAGCCTACTGCCAAGCTGGAACAGAACACAAGCAACATTGGGTCTACAGAAAAATAACCAGGGGACAGGTCACATAACCAAATTGGCATGTTGAAAATGTGGATTAAATGCGTCTATTCAGTATTTAGCTCATGGTGAAGCAGGAATGCCATTGCCTCATATGAAACCTTTCAACTCAACTCCTAATTAATGCATCACTATTATTGAGAAACTTTGGTTTAAAAAATCCACAAGCAGGGAATGGCCACAGGAAGGGGAGAGAACCTGCCCTTACAAGACCACCATATATTTTGGCCCAGGGTTGACCATGGTATGCTAAATGTTACCCCTGTTAACTGGGCAAAGGGATGCCTTTTTAAAATAGTGGCACCCTTATATTTAGCAGAGGGAGAGCATTGTACCAATTCAACCCAGAATACAGCAAGTCCTCACTTAACGTCATTTCGTTATAAGTCGTTTTGTTTTAAAGATGTTGAGAAAACAAAAATCAACTCCCAGTCAGAGCCACTGTCTGTCTGGAGTCTGAACGTTCTCCCCATGTCTATGTGGGATTTCTCCAGCCCAGAAAGCTCACATTTATTTCAGTGTTTTATATTAGAAGTGTTTTGGGTCTTTATTTAGAAGTCTGGTGATGTTTTTGTGACCAGAAATATGCCATAAACTCTTGTTTATGTATATCAATTAGCCTACGGTAAAATTGGTTTCATTATACATTGTTTCGCTTAAAGTTGCAGTTTCCAAGAACCTGTCGACAACTTTAGGTGAGGACTTGCTGTACATTCCTCCCAGTGACTGTTACTGGCATCTTGTGTGTATTTTCAGAATGTGATCCCCTTTGGGGCATGGAAACATGGTCTCATTCCTTTTGATATGTAAGTCACTTTTTCCGTTGAAAAGTGATATATAAAGATTCTTAAAAGAGGCGTCGCTGTGGCGTGGCGGGGTGTGCGGGGGGCCCCAGGTGACGCGCGCATCGCGCGTCACCTGGGGGCCTCCCGCCCGCCTCACCAGGCCGGCTCCGGGAGCCCCTCAATCGGGAGAGCCGGCTCAGGGACGTCCTCCCCGGCCGGCTGCCCGGGGCCTTCTGAGGCCCGCTGCGAGAACGATATTTATAGCATTCTTTTTGCGCATGCTCAGACTGTTACTGAGGGAAAAGGGCAGCCCTTTTCCCTCAGTAACAGTCTGAGCATGCGCAAAAAGAACGGTATAAATACCATTCTCGCAGCGGGCCTCAGAAGGCCCCGGGCAGCCGGCTGGGGAGGATGTCCCCGAGCCGGCTCTCCCGATTGAGGGGGCGCCTGTCGGGCACCTGGAGAGGCGACCCGTCGGGCGCCTCCCCCCCAAAACGAGGGGCGGTGTTGGAGGAGTCACTAGGTGACGCGCGTGCCCCGCTCTGGGGCAGCGCGCGCCCTAGTGACGCCACTGATTCTTAATATGAATTGTTAACAGTTGCTGAGTTCCTTGTGGATGCTGGAGCCACTTAATTTATTTTCTCTGGAGCCACTTAATTCATTTTGTCTGTATGCCAAAATGAGACTGAGCTATGAATAAGGAAGACGTCTCTGGTTTGCATCTCACCTCTGCCATGAACTCAGTAGGTGACCTTAGGGAAACCACTCCACATCACCCTAAGCTCCCAATCTGCACAAATACTGATTTACCTTACAAGGTTGTTGCTATGAGGATTACAGCAAGACATATCTTTGTCATGTTTTGAACAGACGCGTCACTCTGGTAGGGGCGGGGCCGTAAGTTTCGCTCCGTCCTAGTCCCGTTTACCGAGCGAGCAGGAGGCGGCTGAGCAGGAGGTCTCTTGCCTGCTGCTTTCTCTGCAGGGGACTGGCTCCGACAGTGAGGGGGCGGGGCCGCCTCCTGCTCGCTCGGTAAAGGGACTAGGATGGAGCGAAACTTAGGGCCCTGCCCCTACCGGAGCGACACCTTTGGTTTTGAATACAGCTCTAAGAATGATGGTGATGATGATGACGCTCATGCAAAATGAAGCAAGAAGAAGGAATTTGGCTAGGATGATTTGAAAGAAACCTATTTGCTTTACAGCCTAATTCTGTTCTAAAGATCTGCCGAGCGGCCCAGGGCTGCCCGCCGGATCTCCGTCGTGGGCAGGCAGCCCGCGGCAGAAAGTCTACTCAGGGAAGTGGATGCTTGTCTCCTTCCCCGGGTGTAACTGAGGCTGGGGTCAATCGGCCTCCTCAGATTTCCGCCAGCTATTTTGCTGGCGGAAGTCGGAGGAGGCCGTGTAACGGCTCAGCTGATTGGTAGGGGTCAGGATTCAGCCGAGGCTGATCCCTGCCACCTCCCCGATCGGCTGGGCCTATTGGCCCCCGCCATTTGCGGCTGAACCGCCCCCCTCCACTGGATCCTTACCTGGGTCTGGCGGCGGGTGGGAGACAGTCCAGGCGGCGGAGCAGGGCAGGCTGGCCTTGCGCTGGCCTGCCCTGCTCGTGAGTCATTGCGAAAGTGCTTTACGGCAATTTTGTGACGGCTTAGGGTTGCAGAACCCTCGTTCTGCTGCCCTAATTTAGATCAGAATTGTGCTGTTACTCTTATAGCACAAGCCTATGTATGTCTACTCAGGAGAAAGTCCCATGTGTTCAAAGGGGTTATTCCCAGGTAAGTGTGCAAAGGATTGCAGCCTCAGCATTTACTGTTTATTAAAAACTGAGAAATTTCCTTCTTTATTATAAGTACTATGAATTCTACATTCTGGCCTACACACTCACTTGTGGACCACATCTCACATTATTTTAAAAACAGATATGAGAGCATTCTCAGCTATAACACCTGTGAGGGCAATTATAAAGATGGAACTGCAATACGTGCCTTTATTTCAGAACAAATACCTATAGATTTTAGAGCCATTTCCAGATGACTGCACTGAATATCTATCCTAGAAGATGTAGACAGACAGACAGATAGTAGCTACCACACCATACATATAGTAACAGTGCAATACCATGCATGTTTACTCAAAATTGTCACTGTGTTCAGTGAAGTTCACTGCAAGGAAAGTGTGTATAGAACAGCAGCCAGAATTCAGTTTCCTCTTAAAGTCAAAGTAAAATGCCCACTTCATTTTTATTTGTGCTGCCATAGTTTTGGAGCTCCAAAATGTCATTTCCGTATTGACATGCTGAGATGATGAAGGGTACAGGGCCAAACTAACTAGACGGGCAGCACAATCCTGCCTAAAGATCCCTAGGGCCGCCCACAGGATCCTATGCTTGTTCCGGGCCGCTCTGGAGCAGCCCGGAGGTCTCCTCAGGGGAAGGGGATGTTCGTCCCCTTCCCCCCAGTGTAGAGCTGGGAGGCCCCAATGGGCTTCCTTGGATTTCCGCCAGCTCAAGAGCTGGCATAACTCCGAGGCAGCTGTGTAATGGCCGCCGAACCCAGGGATGGGGATGCAGCGGCCAACATCCCCGCCCCCTCCTGGGCTGGATCGGCCAACCGCCGTCCGCACCCGCCGGCGGGAGACTTACCTTCCCTGGCGTTGGCTGGGTCACTTCAGCAACGGAGTGAGGGCTGCCAACTCTGCGCCAGTGGCCCTTACTCAAAAGTAGTCGCAAACGTGCTTTACGGCACATTTGCAACAGTTTAGAATGGCAGAGCATGCGCTTCACCACTCTAAACATACACAGGATTGCGCTGACAATGTGGGAACTCTATGTTTTAAATCCCCAAGATTTGTTTTTCTGCCCAAAAGCAGCCTGGGGTGGGGGATGAGATTTGTATTTGAGCCGTGACATGTAGGGTTGTGGGTCTTAAGAACATAAGAAAATCCTTGCTGAGTCAGGTCAACATGTTCATTGACCTGTCTACCAAACCCCTATATTTCTTCCTTGGTTATTCAGCAACAGCTCAGAAGCCATCAGTTTCTGTACAAGCAGTTAGAATTGTTTTGCCCCAATGTATATCACATTACAATGAATGACTTTTGCTGTTTGGTTGTTAATGCACCCAGTTTGGAGAGATCCTTTTGGAGCTCTTCATTATCTGTTTTGGTTTGCACTATCCTAAATAGTCTGGTGTCATTTGCAAACTTGGTCACGTTGTTAGTTACCCCAAATTCCAGATCATTTATGAACAAATTTTCTTCTCCCACACCATTCCCTGACTGAAATTGCCTTTTGATGATGCTATTAGCCACACACATATATATATATATATATATATATATATATATATATATATATATATATATATATATATATATATATACACAGTATTTCTATACCGCCTTTCTTGGTCATTGGATTTCTCCTTTGACTTTAATCCAAGGCGGTGTACATGGGCAGGCTGTCCTAACCCCCCTTGGGTTGTTGTTTTTTTTACAATATATAAGAGTCCAATCTTTCATGAACGGTTACATTCCAGGTGGTATCCTTTTGCAGCCTGGCTTTTTTCTGCTGGCTGGCGCCTCCCACTCTCGACCAATGCAGCTGGGAGCTCTTATCTTATCTCTCCTCCTGGAGGCTTTTTACAGCTTTTTTGTCGGCAGTATGTCTCGAACTTGTCACCGGTCTTCAGGCTTACAAGGCGGCAGCTCTCCTGACAGAGCCAGACTCTTCTGCCCCAGAAGAGAGAGTAGAAACTTACAGGTACAATTTCATAAGTTAATAACAGCTTCCAAGGGAAATTTTAGGGCCCAGTTTTATCTGGGCCATCGTCCTGGGCCCCAGTATATCAGTCAGTCAGTCAGTCAGTCAGTCAGAGGCCAATCCTAACCAACATTCCAATGCCAATACAACCCCGAGGTAACAGAACAAACATTTCCTTACCTTGAGGAGGCCTCAGTGACTGCACCTTCACTGCAGGATGCAGTACGCGTCCTGTTGGCGCGATTGCATCAGCACTGGAAAGTTAGTTAGGATTGGGCTGCCAGACAATCAATCACGATTTTGTAACTCCTCCTTCTTCCAAGGAACCCAGGGTGATGCGCATGTGGGTATATCCCCTTTTATCCTCACACTATGCAAAAGGTTATGCTGAGAGAGAGCAACTTGCTCAAGGCTACCAAACAAGTTTCATGGCTGAGCTAGGATTTTAGTGTTTCCCTGATCTAAATCTGGCACTCTGTACCACTCTGGCTCTCAGGTTAGACAAGCCAAACCTGGCCGTCATATATCTTAGTGATCTTGTAAAAAAAAAAAGAGATACATTCAAAACTACAATTCCAAAACTTCTTACCCGGGAGCAGAGTCTTGGAAGTTCATGGGAACTTGCTTCTTCTGAACAATTGGTTCCAAAGCTGCAGCATTAGAACGGTAGTCATTAGAGAAACATTTGCCCAACAAGTCATATACAAGACCATTTGGATGCTCAATGCATTCACCAAAATACATCGGCCTTAACAGTCTTTCAAGGAATAAAGATTTCAGGTGAATAGAAGACACATTGCCATATTAAATACAGCACATAGCAGCTATTATCTTCAGAGCACTACTCTTAAATGGGGGGGGGGGTAAAAATGTGGCAAATGACATGCTTTGAAGTCTCAATGACTGATTCTATAAATTGGCCAAGTAAAGGTGAATGACATTTATCATAATATGGCCTAATTTTCTGTCTAGATTGTCCCTAATTAACAACCTCTTCAACATTATAGATGAGAAAAAGGAGAAAGTCTGTTTAAAGAGTGTGGATTCATTTTGTAAAGATAGAACTAAGTCTTAAAGTGCTTGCATGGTGTTATGTTTTTTTAATAGACTCTGACAGTTTGGATTAAAACTGCATTGAAATGGTATCAGTGGAAGGATGGTAAACCAAGACAAGAGTGAAAGATGCCAAATCGTATTGGGTCCAACACACTAGAAGTCTATAAGCTAACACACTTTTGTACTGGAAAGGAATGGGATAAACTCATGACTCAGGTCAAGCTTTAAATTACTGGGAGATAATCCAGTAAGAATATACTGTATGCTTGTGAGTCCGTATTTGGTTCCATTTTTTTTTCATTGACTTTCAGCACAATCACATACATGTTTACTCAGAAGTAAGTCTTGTTATGTTCAGGCAGGAGGTCTGGCTCAGTTGGTAGAGTTGCCACCTCGTAAGCCCAAAGATCAGTAAAATGGCAAGTTTGAGACACGTCATCGACAAAAAGCTGTGAAAGCCTCTGTGAGGAAAGATAAGAGCTACCAGCTGCGTTGGTTGAGTGTGGGAGGCAACGGCCAGCAGAGAGGCCAGACTGTAAAAGGATACCATCTGGAATGTAGGTGTTCATAAAAGATTGGACATTTATATATTGTAAAAAAAAACCCTAACATTAGGGGGGTTAGGACAGCCTGCCCATGTACACCGCCTTGGATTAAAGTCGAAGGAGAAATCCAATGACCAAGAAAGGCGGTATATAAATACTGTATATTATTATTATTATTATTATTATTATTATTATTATTATTATCATTATTATTATTATTCATTGGGGCTTACTCCTAGGTAAATGTGCATAGGATTGCAGCTTTTATTATCTTTTGCTACATTTTAGCATGTAAACTTTACCGCAATATGGCTCAAAGTTACATCTGCCTGCCAGAACGTATACAAACATTTCCACTGGGACTGTGGTGACTGACATTATACACAGTCACACACAACACAGATTTTTTGGTGTGGCATACCCAGCTCAGGAAACAGATTTATGGTGACATTAACGTCCTGGCACATGATTACCAAGAGGTTAGTTCTGTTCGCCTCCCATTCTGCTGCCCTTAATGGCATCCAAATTTGCTGGCTAAAATGAGCTTCATATTTTGCCTCATGACAAACTCTGTGCTTTAACTTTGCAAAACTTCTTTTGCACTGCTCCAGCCCAGCTCCTATATAATTTAGTGGGTCTTGCACAGGGGAACTTACCTATGGATTGTGCCTCACACTAGTTAGCAAGGGGATTTGGGATTGATATTTTCCACCATAGGCATCAAAATACTTAATTTGGGGTTCATTGCCCCTGTGTTTCAATAATTGCCGTCTTTCAGCAACACTAAAGATCCTCTTTATTGACGAGTCTTCTGCCAGTGAAATGATTATTTATGAAGATACTTATTGCCCTACCTTTCTGTCCAAAGGCAACTAACAAATAAGAACAACAATCAACAAAATATCAAATATAACTATACCTCCCTATAAGCCTCCCAATCACCAATGTTTCTCCTCGAACTGAGGAGAGAAAGGAGAGAGAGAGAATGGGAGGTGATGAGGTGGGCTTACCAGATCCATACCGGGACAGCTAGACCTTTCGGAGAAGGAATGTGGGCAGGTGTAGCTTGTTAAACCCTTAGAGCACAATCCTAGGCATGTCTACTCAGACGCAAGCCCCATTGTGTTCAATGAATCCGTCCCGGTATGGATCAGGTAAGCCTATGATGAGGGGGATAGCATACTGGCACAGGTCAGACACACTCCCACCTCCAACATGCCTCTTCCTCTCCTCGGTCTCCGCCCCATTCCATCCACCCCTACCCTATTCCGTCCACCCTGCCAACTCACCACCATTGGCAGGCCTTCCTTTTCCAGTTGCCTTGCGTGAGGCCAGCGTGACCTCTTGGTGGTATTCTAGAAGCACGTGACTATGTGCGCTTCCTGATCACCGTTCACAGCAGCCAGAAAACATGTTCCACCACCAGAATGCTAGTTCTGGCAGCAGATCAAGACAACAGGATTGGGCCATAAAAGATGCAATGCAGCAGGTAAAACAATATGACAGTAGTACCAGCCTGGAAAAGAGAAAAAAACATCTTGTTGTCATAAATGTCTAAGGCATGCCAGAACAACAGGTATTTCACCTGGCATCTCAACACTCATCAGGGAGAGGTCAGATGACCCTCCATAGTATAGGTCTCCATGATTCTGAAGGCCCTGTCCCATCCATCCATCCACCCATCCATCCACTAACTTCAGTTCTGCTGGTAGGAAGACACAAAGCAAGGCCTCCATCAAGGACTAATGTGAATGAGTCGGATCATAGGGGAGCAAACAGCCCTTTAAATATCCTGCCCCCAAACAGTTTTGGGGCATTAGATGTTAATGGACATGTTTGCTGTTGCATCCATGACATCTGGATCATTTGATTGAACATTGCTTTGCATGCTGCTCAGGTTTAACAAAGTGGGGAACATTGTATAGCAAAAGTCCTTTGTGAAATTAGGTGAGCTTATGTTGAAGGAGGCAATTTTTTGATTAAAAGAAAAAAAAATCTGATAAAAAGCTTGTGTTTGTTTTTGAAGTGTTAAGCACAGACATATATCGCTTTTATCTGTCAACAGCCATCACCTTGTCAGAGTTCGGCTGTTGTTGATTTATTACAACCTATGCGAATGTATAATTGTGTAGGCTGGCCTTCAGATCTGCTAAGCACAGGCAGAAATTTGGAAATCACATGTCCCATAGCAATAAAGTGGGAGAAAGAGAGAGATAATCACTGTAGTATGGATGTGCTCTTCAACTCTTCTTTACTCTAGCTTACACTTTGCCCTTAAGATTTGTCAGCATTTGTAATGAAAGCATCTCAAACGAAAGGTTTGTTATTAAAAACATCTCCTCCCCATTCAGCAGTTATCTTAACCTTCAGTGGTGCAAGAGTCCAAATTTATGCTTAGAATGAGGATGGAGATTTCATCTTGATGAATGTTTGTTTTAGGATGAAGCATAGATACTTACAGCTACCCAGCCCAGGATGTCCTTGGAGAGAAGAAGAGACTGGAACTTTCCTGGGAAAATATATGTTAAAACTGCAGCTTGCTTTTTTTTGGTGGCCTTTTCTTCATGGAAGTTCATGGAAGGTTTGTGGCCTTTTCTTAAAAGTCAATGAGACTTTCATATGGAGTATTCCCTGATGTTCTGTGCTGGTCAGAAGGTGTTGCAAATTGCAAGTATGGTTCATAAGTTAATGCCCTTCAGATCATTACATTTAGAGTTTTATGTTGGGAGAAAATGAAAAAGGAGAGTGGGAATCAGGAGCTCCAGAGTTTTGACCTTTATTCTCCCTTATGGCCTTCTCTGGATGAATGAGGAACAGCACTATGAAGGTAATAAGCTAAGGAATGAGCATTTAATAAGGAAGGGACAAGAGTTGCTTGACTCTCAGATCTGAATATGAAAAATCTCAAAGGTTTGGCTGTTCAGTCACTAGGATCACATACTCAAGATCACTTAATAATGGGGATTAGCTAACCCTTAAGCCCTTTAAACGGTCACAATTAAGGCTGTTGAAGAATGTCAGAGTCCTTCCTCTGCTTTTTCAGGGCATGATTATGGCGAAATGAGAGTTGTGAGAGGACACAGGAATGCAGAGAGACAAGACACGTACTTGGATTAAAGAATGGGTCACAACTTTAACAATCTTTTCGAGGATCTGCAATCGGTTAAATCGTTCAACTAGGCAATTGTGTAACTTCAGTTTCTATTGTAGGTATCCAGGCCAACAGTGGCTCATGAGTGGGCTTGCTGGAGGGCTACTGGTTTCTGTCACTGAACACTGCTGTGTGTATGGGAGGACCCAGAGTGCCCTTACTGGAGGGTAACATGATGTGGCAGCAATAGAGTCATGGGAGCTGCATTTGAAATGTGGCTGCACATGAAGCCTCTTTGGCCTCTCCAGTGGCGGGCTGGAAGCGTGTAGCTCCACGCACTTCTGTGAGACTATTTGAGATGGCCATAAAGCACACTCTGCCACTAGAACACTCATTCCAGTGATGGGGTGGGGGAATAAGATTGGGATAAGAGAGGATAAGATGGGGAGGGGGGATAAGAATAAGAGTACTTATTGCCACTATTGAGATATAACTGAGTACCAGGTACCTAGGATCCTTACCTCCTTCAGAAGAGCTCTGGGTAGGTAGATTATTCGTATTCTCAATTTACAGGTGGAAAAACTGAGGCTGAGAGTTTTGTGGGTTTTTTTTAGCGGTTTGCCTTCTTGGGATCTATTTAAACTCTCTTTGTGTTAACTGCCAGTGTGAGGGATATCATTGGGCATTCTTTTGGCATTCTACCAATAACCTTAAACAAGAAGGGGAAGGGATTCTTTTCTTCTTTAGAGGGATATGGAGACAGAGATGTAAAACTAGCCTGTACATTACAGTTTGCTTCTCTTCTCTAATCCGGCTGTGATGTAGGGAGAGAAGAAAGCGATATGTCACTTAATGAGTTTTATTGGGCTTGCGGACCAGGTGAAATACATCCCTGTTTGCCTCAGCCAACTAAATGTACATCTTTCTAATGTGATTAGGCCTTCATACAGGGCAGAAGACAATTTATTATTCTGCCAGGGAGAGCCAAGTTTTTCTTTAAAAATTGTTACTCCCGAAGTCGGCAATTACTTTAAAATAAATTTACCAAAGACAAAATTGTGCCTCTTGGGTCAGCAAACAACTTCTCTGTTTTTCTTGAAGAGACAAGGTGTTTATTAAGGACCTTCTTAGTTTACTGTGTAGGGGTTTTCACTTTGAATAATTGTCCAATTAAATATAATTTGGAAGGCCGTGCTAACAGAGTACTTGCATTGTACCAGGAAGAATATCTGTGAAAGATGTGCATTAATAAATCCCTCTGAGCCCTATCACCTTTAAAAATGGCTTCTTTTGTTTAATTTTTAGAATTTTTTAGTAGGGTTCTAAGCCGTATATTTGGTCATACCGCTATTTTCACACAAATAATTTATACAGTTCTTTCTTTTGGATTCCAGAGAAAGCAGTTTTATCATTTATTATAAGTTAATATATTTTTTTCAGTTTCAAGCTATTGTTTAGGCAAGGAACATATTTTACAGTCTGAAACTTTGCGCATTTTATTCCATGTTTTTGTCTAGCGATTTCTATTTCTACTTTGCAATAGAAAAATAATATGAGAGTTAAGTGGATTTAGAGCTATAGATTCCTCACACTAAGAAAAAAAGAAGAAGAATTCCATTTGAAACAGATTTTGCCAAGCATATATTCCCCCTCCACCCAACCCCCCAAAAACATCTCCTGCAGGAAAGTGTTTGCTAACAATTCACTTTTGGACAGACAGTTTTCTATTTTAGAGAGGTTAAATATGTGTATTGTCAAACTGCTAATGGGAAATAATTGTTAAATACAGCTATTAGCTCAAGAAATGCGAACCTGAGGATTAATAACATAATTAATAACTTCAATAATTGTTTGGGGCTAAATTAATGTACTCTAAAAACTGAGAGTTCTGTGGTTGAGCAACCTCCAAGACTAGAGGTACTTTCTCATGTCACCTTAATTCTCATTTGAACCTCTCAACAGTCTGGAATTATAACAGGAGAACAGTATTAGGTGCTGCTACCCAATGGAACAGGAATCCAGCATGCTCTGGGTTGGATTTGAATGGCCCAATCCGATGGGCCCGCTCTGCCACTTGTGAATGCCACTTGCATTCTGGAGGCACAGCATGCTTTACTGCAGTCGCAAAAGGCGACTGGCCATACTGCGCAGCCAGACTGCTGCTGCAAGCAGCCACAGCCACATGCCAGCAGCCTCCAGAAAAGCCCCAGTGCTTGTAAGTCAACACAGGTGTGGGTGGTGGGTGGAATGGGGAGAGGGAGGAATGGGGTGGATAGGGGGAGGGGTGTGTGTTGAGGCCGGGAATGGGGCAGCAGCAGCAGCTCTGCTGATATCCTATCCCCCTTCCCGGCCTCAATCCACCTTCCCAGGCTGGCAGAGGTCTGAGTAGACCCATCACGGCAGCAGAGGCTTACCTCCAGGGAAGGGAACAAATCCAGGACTGCTCCCCAAAGGATGCAGTGTGCTCTGGTAGCGCGGCTGCATCGGCAATAGAGGTTTGGATCAGAGTGGGCTGTAAGTCAGTGTTGTGTCTGATGGAGCAATGTTGACATTGGATCTGTTATCTTTAATGAACTGTAATGTTCATGAGACATGCCAAGGGAAATTGAAGATGTGACACATCATGGGTGGCATAGAGCAACAACTGGTACACTGAGAAGCATCTGGAACTAAAGTGCTTCCACTGATAATGCTTGCCCTGTCCTGTCCTGTAAGTGGAAACCCAACAGGACATCCCAACAGGCAGCAAGGTAGCACCATGGAGAGTTCCAAGACAAAAAGTGCTCTGACAAAAGGCCAGAGGTGAACCAAGGCCTTAAATGCCTCCAAACTCAGATCACCCCTCCTTAAAGGGGACGCCCACTGGATGGGACTCTTGCACTCTGCTTTCTCACATTCCTCCTGGTGTGCAGGTTCAGGGAAGCATGAGGTGGAAGGGGCCAGTTCTTTGAGGGGCTCTGCTTTAGGGGGTGCTAACTTTGAGATCTGAGCATCTCCTGGTTGGAAGGCTCAGGTTCCAGTCTGATTTAAGGCCTAGAACTGGGTTTCACGGTTGATCCTGTGTCCACTGAATTCCCCCCCCCCATTCAGGGTCAGACTGAGTGGCTGCTCGGGGCAAGTGTCATGACAGGTCTCTCTACCACTGATTTCCATACTAATAATTATCAATTAAGGAATCTTGCTTACACAAACTCTCCATGATCCTTCCACCACACACTTCTAAATTAAATAGAACAAAAACCTCCTTAAATAAGCCATATTATTGCCAGGCACACACAATGTGTGTGTGTGTGGGGGGGGGATAATCCCATAGTGGGGGGACAGAATTCAGTGGAATTCTCACAGACACATTGCTGGAGCAATGTCCTTGCAACCAATGCTGTAACTAATGATATCGTGAAAAACTGTACTTCTGAACTCAGAAATGCAAGCTTCAAGGGCTTATAATGCTCATCTCAAAATATGTATTATGATCTCCCAATTCTTCTCTGACTTGGGTTATAATCATAGCTAGAGAAGAATTATTACTTGCCCTCCTCCCACCCAACTTTCTCCCCAACGCCCTACAAATTATGTATCACCACACTTTTCTGGAGTGTGAAAGTGCGACTAATGCGTGCCCCTACACAAACTGAGGGGTGCCTCAGAACTCCCTGTAACATTCAAGAAGAATCTGGAGAGCAAAGAGGAATGCTGATGCCCAGACCCAACTGAAGAGAAACCAGCATCTGAAATGGCGCCCCCCGTTCTGCCCGTCTTTTTTGTGTGTGCACATGAGCACATATGTGATCTGCCCCATTGCTGCTTCTCCTCCTCTGCCACCTGCCATTTCGTCAAAACTGGCTGGAGTGGGAGGCTCCTGGGCTGGGAGCTTCCAGGGTCCTTCATGCCTGGCCGGCTTTGAATAAGTGCCAGTAGGGAAGGCCAAGGGAGGAGGAAATAAGCCACCCCCTTCGCCTCTTGCTCTCTCTCCAAGGACAGCAAGTGAGAAGAGGATGGAGCAGCAACAGGGTGGATCGGCTGGCTAAGTAGCAGACTGAGGGAGGCAGCGCCTGAAAGGCAAAATTCAAAGATCCAAATCACATGAAAGTGGATATTTAGTTCATGATTATGAACAGGTAACTTGGCTATTTTCAGCATCTGAGAAGAAAGAGAGAGGAAGAGAAATTTAGGGCCCAACCCTATTTCCCCCCCCCCCATGAGCAGCCCTGAAATGGCTACCACTGCATTCTGCATGGGAGACAGTTGTGGAGGTCTCCTCTGGATAAGGGAACATTTGTTCCCTTACCTAGGGTACGCCTCCATAGAGCAAGGGGATCTACTTGGACCAGCGCCAGTGAAATTGTTGGCACAAACCCGCATGGACCCACACATTGGGCCCAAAAAGGGAGCTAGGATTCAGCTGCTACTGCTGCCGCCAAACCCGCCCCCTTCCCAAACCCAATCCGCCCATCCCCCGCCCAGTCATCTCCCCATTCTGCCCTCCCCGCCCCCATTGTTATCTCATTCCACTCTCCCATGCCCCATTCTACCCTCCCCCACCCTATCGCTCCTCCCCCGCCAACGTACCTCCATTGGCAGGTCCTGGGGGACCACTGGCACTCCTCCGGCAGTACGCAACCCCCCCCCCCCTGTGCTGCTGAAATGAGCTTTGCGACTGCTGGAAGGTGGACTAGGATTAGGCTGTTAGAAACATCTCTATTAAATGCTGGTGACATCAGTGGGGATTTTTCCTTTAACCAAAATGAATCAGGCCTTGGTTGAGAGGGCTGTTAAAAACAATTATCTTCCCATTAAAGAGCAAGTGTCAGAAGCAAAAAGATAGTAGTGTAAAGATAAAAGGTCAATAGTCATAGATCAAGTCACATAGATAAATGTAAGTTTGGCGATATACTGTAGAGGAAGAGGGACCTGAAACTGAAATGACAACTGATGCTGTGAGAGATTACAAAAGGGCTGGCACGACAGCACTATTTGTGGGTACCAAGACTGACTGTTAAGAGATAGACCTCTAGGTCTAACTTTAGGGATGGATTCCAATTCCAAGGCCATTAGCATTTTTTTCACCCTTGGGACTCATCTGTATCAAGCTTGGATGTTGAGATGCACATTTCTGTGGATGATCACAGAAGAGGATCGTATTATAAGATAATGGACTGAAATGACGATCGCCCAAGACACTTTATCACATGCCATTCAACATGACCTTCAAAGTTATTGGATTGTGTTTTAACAAAGGAACATTGATTGATTCATGCTAATTAGAGGCAAAACATTGTATTTACTACTTTAACGGGATATTTGTAATGAGAAGCAACACGACCATCTGTGTGAAGTGCAGCGTTGGCTTAAACTTTTCATTGCCACACATAAAGGATGACTAGTGTGTGCCCATGAAAACTGAGAAGCGTCACCAAGCTCTCTGCAACATCAAAGAGGAATCTGGAGAGCACTCCAGATTGCATGGGGAGCAAAAAATGCTGGTACTTGATAGGAGGTGGTAGAGCCAGGCCCGGTAATGCACAGTTTTCAATATAGGAGCATTATATTGTTTGCATCATGTTTAACTTCTCATGTGATTTTGGGCAAGCCATTTTTGCTCTTTCTCACAGCTCTTTGATCCTCAGCTGCCAAGGAGTGCCTCTTTCGCTGAGCCCCTCTCAATGAGTTGCAATGACTTCTACTAGAGGTCTAGAGTAATTCAAATTCTTCCTTGGCCGAACAACCTATGTAGGGGAATGTTCATGCTAGATCATGTGTGATGTGCATATAGAGTTGGGGCTAGTAGCTACCTGGCCTGGAATCAATATCCACTCTATGGGAGATGGCAGTGAGGGTAAACGTGTAAAGTAAAAGAAGGTCATTGGCTTGTCCCACCATTGAAGTGAATGCTGGCAATCCTACCTAAGTCCCCGCGTGGCGATGCAGCCGAGCCAATGAGGTTCCAATGTATCCCGCGGGGGAATTTTGTCTTCTGGAGGCCTCCTCAGGGCAAGGGAATATTTTCTCCCTTGTCCTGGGGAAGGTCTCTGCCAACCCAGTGAATTTAGTCGGACCTGTGCCAGCTATCTGACTGGATCAGTGAAGGCAGATCGGACCCGGGAAGGGGGATAGGATTTGGCAGACACCGCTGTCACTGAACCCACCTCCTTCCTTTGCGACAGCCAGAAAGCATGTTACTCTGCCGGAACGCGTGTTCCAGTGGCGGTATACCTGAAGAATAGGATTGGGCTGTCAGAGTATTACTGGTAATTTTATGTGGGATATGTTGTGTTCTGACAAGTTAAAGGCTTTGCATCCACATTGAGAGCTGTCAGAAAGACTCATTTCATTGCAAGGTGGGATGTGCAGACTAGTAGATGGGGACATGAAAGAAAGCCACGGTTTTGATTGGCATTGCTTTGCCTGCATATTCTGCTGATAGGTGCCGTTCAAATCCTTTAACACACAACAAAGTCCTTTAAATCCATATCTTTTGGTAATTCACTTAACAAGGAAGGGCGAAAAAACTCTGAAATTAGTCCTTGCATATCATGTTTTCAATTTACATCTGCAGAGCTGTTCACCCTTAATATATCCATTTTCAGAATAGATTGTCAATGGAATATGCTCAAATATAGCTTGCCTAATTCATTTCCAGATGTCCTACTGCATTTCAATTGTGTTTTTTCTATTTCTTTTGGGAGCAGAGCTGAGAGTACTCGATATTCGTGCCACATTTTTTGAAGACTTCACTGAAAACTTTCACCTGATTTAAAGAAACTGCATAACTCAATTGATTCAGTAAATCGCTCTTTCATGCAGTTTGGCAAAAGGCACACACAAAAAAATCTTTCAACTTTTACATTTCTTTTCTTTCTTTCTTTTCTTTTTTACAATTGTCCTTACTGAAAAGGTAAGTCTATGCATGCGTGCACATGCGCATGCATACACACACACACACACACACACACACACAGAATAAAACATTGGCAAGCTTCAAACAATGATTGGCTGAGCTCCTGCCATTTTGTAGCAAAGTGGGATCAGTTTACTGATTTGCTAATGATTGTCTTTATGTGTTTATTGGGGTTGGTAGCCCTCCCTGGCCTATCTTGATGCAACTTTCTTTAAACAAAAACATTCTCAGCAGTTGATCCCATAGCCAATTTTTTTTTAAAGAAAGAGCTCTGTAACATTTTTTTTGAAGGAGATGAACAAAAAAAAGGACTTAGAATTACAAGCAGTTAGACTTAGGTTTTTGCGTAATGACTCTTGGTATCCCACTGTGAGAAGTCTTTCCCCAGCTTCTCGTCTGCATTCTTCATCATTCCCTGTGGGAGAATGAGTTGGATTTGTCTGCCATATTCACAGCAATCGAGGTGATCCAGGTTGAAAGAAAATCAATAAGATGTGTCCATTTATGCCTCACAAAGGAAGAAAGGTCTAAAGAAGAGACATGGGACGTGATTCAAGCACTGGAGACTTAATAAGACTTCTACTTGTGTTTGAAGGGGATGGTAATTTATATTTTACTTTGAACTCTCTTTTTTATGCTTCATAACTATCGGGATTCAGACTGACATAGGAAGCAAGGAAAAGGCAGTTTGATGCTGTCTTAGAAGACCTAACCCATTTGGGAAGGCCATGCTCAAAATTAAAAAAAAAATGCTTTAGAAAAAGATTAAAGAGGCATCATAGCATCATACTGATTTTTATTGCTATTGATAAAACTGGTTTTAAGTGTTTTGGGTTGGGGGACAGTACTGAAGCTGGTGGGGGGGGGGAAGAGAAGATACTTTCTTCTAGACCAGCTGCCAGTTTCTCATTACTGGATATCTTTTCAATGCATCTGATACCATTTTATCTAGAAATGGAAGCACTGCCATAATAGTTGCTGGGCTGCCATCGGAGGTTTTGTCAAGCTGAACCTCCCCTTAAAAAAAAATCTGATTGTCTTCTTGTTTGTAGCTGGCCTCATCAGTTCACTGTGATGTTGGCCTCAAGGGATGCACAGTATATAATCCCTCAGCAGAAAGGTCTTCTCTCTTCAGAGTGGTATTTATAAGCAAGCAAGAGAGTTGGACCTTAAGGAAGGCTGAGCGCCGAAGAATAGATGCTTTCAAACTGTGGTGCTGGAGAAGACTCTTGAGAGTCCCTTGGACTGCTAGGAGATCAAATCAGTCAATCCTAAATGAAACCAACCCTGACTGTTCCCTGGAAGGACAGGTACTGAGGCTGAAGCTCAAATATTTTGGCCACCTAATGTGAAGAGAGGACTCTCTGGAGAAGACTCTGATGCTGGGAAAGACTGAAGGCAAAAGGAGAAGGGGAAGGCAAAGGATGAGATGGTTAGACAGCATCACCGATGCAACAAACATGAAAATGAGCGAACTCAGGAAGATAGTGGAGGACAGGAAGGCCTGGCAGGATGTGGTTCATGGGATCACGAAGGGTCGGACACGACTTAACGACTGAACAACAACAACAACACCTGGCATTCCTTTGCAATTTAGATGAAGGGATGACCAGAGTGTGAGAAGGAAAAGACTTCTGGGCGGCATGGGGTGTGTGTAACACCCTGTATGGACAGCCAAGCGAGCTGAGACCCTTTTGTTATTGAAATCTTTTCAATCCCTTTAGAGCCAACTTCTTTTCCAAAACTGCAGAGAACAAACAGGTTCAAGAAAGTTAGAAGTACTCAAATGTAAAGCTTCCTAATCAAATTACTTTCTGTGCCCTGACCAAAGTGACAGGATTTCACTTCCCATTAGGCCAGTATTTTGACTGCTTTCATTGCCCCAGAAATGGAGGATAATGCCGAGAGGCCCTGTAGATAGCTATAAAATGGGAGGACGTGGTATCCAAATGATTTGAGGGAATCTTGAAATGCTAGATGCCCAGTTAGCTCTCATTGGAAGGCTTACATTTATAGTCAAGGAGAAAAGAAGGCTTGTGTTTTATGGGTACAAGGAATCCACAGGTTGTTTTTCTTTGGGAAGCCGCATTGAAATGAATCAAGAATAAGGACTGATGGAATGTGTCTCAACTTACCAATAAGAAGTGTTTACTTTCCAGTAAAACTAAGTTTAGTTTCAAATTGCCCCTTACCATTGTTTATTTATTTAAAAAAATTATATCCCTCATTTTCCTATGCCGAAGGCAAATGCCCTTGTTGAGGAGATATTTGCTTCATCCCCCCCCCCCCAGTTATGGATATCTTAAATGCAGGGAATGCCCACACCTGTTGGATGCCCTGTATGAAGGAGCAAATGTACGCGCATCCCCCAAACAATCACTTTGCAGATATGTACAGAAATAAAAACTGGTCAGGTGTTCTCACTAAAACGTAGGATTGCTGGAAATGTCCCAGCAGGCTCAGTTCTCCTGTTCCAAGAGCAGCAAGGTGGTTGCTTCTCTCTTCACATACCATTTTGATAACATTTCAACCTGAGATCAAGTGGGAGAACTTGACAGTGTAGTTGCATTCCATCCCTGGATCACCCCATATCTCTCTCTCTCTCTCTCTCTCTCTCTCTCTCTCTCTCTCTCTCTCTCTCTCTCTCTCTCTCTCTCTCTCTCTCACACACACACACACACACACACACACACACACACACACACACACACACACACACACACACACACACACACACCATCTCTTGGCTCCCAAAGGCCAGGTCACATTGGTGGGGGATCTAACAACAGTGTTGGCCCTTACCAGATGGTCTCCCATTCTCAGACATTACCAGAACGGTGTAAAGAACCACTAGGAGGGGGCAATCAGAGTTTTGGCATCTTGGGGGCACAAATATGCTTTGAGTTTTTTTCCCAAGGGCAAATGCCTGGTCAAAACCAGTGGTCTACAAAGACCCCACTAGCTGCTCTGAAATCCTTTGGGGCTTTTTGATCATACAAGTCAAATGCTTGAGGTTTTATTTCTCAAGCATTTAAAAAGTACAAATGGGTGAAGCCTGCCTTCACTGCCAGTCCCCCTTGCTTTAGCCAAGCGAATAAAGAAAAAAGAAAAGAAAAAAGTACTGTATTATCTTTCAGGAGGGAGTAACAGGCAGTGAGGAGGATTCACTACAAAACAGGATTAGCCCCATGTTTCGTTTTGTTCTAAATTATTTCTTAAGTTCTGCATTTTGGTGTCATATTATTTCATTTTCCATATAGATATGTGTTTGATTATATATTTGTCTACTTCAGTGCTTCTAGCCAGCTACTCTGAACAGGAGCCCCGTCGTGTAGCTGCCCCCTTGCAATGGCTGCTGTATTGTAGTTCAAATTGTTCGGGCTCCATCATGGCATTCAATATGAATGTGCCCCATTCATATCTAATTATTCAATTCATTCTGAAAATGAATGCACATGTCTACTTCCACAGATCATGGGGCTTGTAGTTTGAAAATAGTAGATTGAACAGTAAATTCAAGCAACCGTTTACCTGACTCCTGTGAAATCGGTGAGGCACTTGCTAACCTTCTGACTGTATCCATTGTCAGTAGATTAAGATATAATTCATAAAGCATTGCCCAAAAAAGGATTAGTAGTGTCTTATGGCCCAATCCTATCTGCGAGATACGCTGACAGACCACGTGGTCTGTATCCCTCAGCAGGCTTCCATTGCTGTGGCCTCTCCGTCCATTGTTCTGCGGACTGCTACCACCAGTGTAAGGCCCTCTGGTGCCTCATGCCATCACTGCAATGCTCTGCAGGCCCACCTCCACCGGTTGTCGGGGGCAGGGAGTGGAGCAGATTTGGGCCAGGCCTGCCCTCAGAGGGTCCTCAAAGCTATGCCAGCAAAAGAGCTGGGTAGATCTGGGGGGTCCAGGCAGCTACCACAGTGGTAAGTAAACATTCTCTTAAATTACCTCTTCCGACTGGCCTGGTTCCCACCTGGCCCGCAGGCAGTGGCGTTCCGAGGCTGGTGCGGAAGTATACGTGTAGCAGGATGCCGCTTCGCGTGTGAAAGCGCCCCTCCCCCTCGCCGTGTGGGAGCCGTCGCCTGCTGGGAATGGCTCCGACCAGCGAGGGGGAGGGATGCTTTCATGCACTAAGCGGCATCCTGCTACACATATACGCTTCCGCACCAGCCTCGGAATGCCACTGCCTGCAGGATGCAGTGAATGCTGCGTCAGCATTGCTGCACTGTTCAGACTGGCAGAGGATATGATTCGGCTGTTAGTACTTGAGTCTTCAGCTAACAACACGGTGCCATTTTGAAAATGGAAATCAATGTGATCTGTGTTACAAGGTTGCTTGGAGGATGCATAGGACAATAATTTTTAAAGCATTTGAAACAGTAATATTGCTACACATAGATATAAAATAAACCTTCAAGTAAAACTGTAAGGAGCCCCTTCTGACTCATAAGATTTTTTATTTTTTTTTGGTACAGCTTAATTTGTGTTAAATAGATTTTAGTGAGCACAGCCAAGAGCGGTCATTGTGTCTTTAAATGAGCAAAACTAGCATTTAAGACAAGTGATTGACTTAACATAACTGCCCTTCTCTTTCAAAAAATGTACTTGAGTGGAGTGAGATCAGAATATCAAAGTAGCCTATGGAGCATTGCAGCCTAAAAAGAAAAGTTTCCCTCTTCTGTGTTTTGCTTATGAACACAATGTTATTGAACACAAGAAGAGAACTTCTTTTCATTCAGTAATTACAAAGCAATAGGACGAAAGTGCTGAAGAATGTGCCCTATATGGAATTACCCAAGTGAGCCTTGATAGACCATGGGAAGGAACTGTTAAAAAAAAATAATGCCAGCAAACAGAAAATGGGATTGAATGGAGGATCTGAAATGCCTGCCACACAGAAGTGCGCTTTTGCAATTCTATAGAAGTGTGCTTTTTGCCTTAGTGGATCTGAGGACTCTTTTAGTATCTTATTTGCATAACAAAGGCATCACAAAATCAGCTTTGCTTAGGATGTGACAAGGAGCCGGACTGCACAGACCCCCAAACAATTGACTGATGCAGAACAGTTAAACAGTGGAGATCTGTGAGCTTGATGTGTGCTCTCTGTTTTCCAGCCTTAGACAGACAACGGAGAAATCAAGGGCTAAGACTGTAATTCACCAGTATAGCATGCATGTCTAGGGCATCTTTTACACTGATGTAAAGGAGCATTATAGCCAGATTAACCACCACACAATGACTCACTCACTACAGCGCACATTCTCCATTTTACTTTAGTAAGCTCCACCCCATCAAACACAGTTTCTTTGGAAACTTCTCTCCACTGTCTCCTTGCCTCTACAGTGCACTGCTTGAATGGTTTCTAAATATTTTCCTCAAAAGAATCCACAAATAAAGACTTCAGTCTTTGTTCAGGACCCACATGTTGGTTTCGATGTCTGACCTGGAAATGAAACCCTTCTTAGCATTTGCACTGCGTTGACCTCACCAGCCACTCCTGCTAGCCTGGGGGCAGCCCACCCACCAGGCTCCCACTCACTCTGAACCCATCCTTAGAGGATGACTACACTAGTCTTCTCAGAGGTGGCCTATGCTACTATCTAGAGGCCTGCAGACTGCAGTTGACTTTGGCTGGTACGTTTCAGTGGAGATCATACTCCCTCTCATGAGCACCTCTCCCCACCTCCGTCTCAGTGAACCATAGCGGCATCTCCATACTAAATGCACAACCATACTTTTTATGACCTATCTCATTATTTCCTTCCCTTTCCTCCTGGCACTATCTTTACCTTCCTTCCACCCTTCCTGATGCCAATTGTTGTGGGAAGACTTCATAGCCAAGACCGCAAGACAAGTTTCTTTCATGCAGGAAGTTGACTCTGCTGACTCTTAGGCCTCAGCACAAGATATTCTCCACATAGTGCAGGGATGTGGATCAAGTCTCTGACTCCAAGTCTCAAGTCAAGTGCCAAGTCTCTGGGTCCAAGTCTCAAGTCAAGTCCGAAGTCTCTGCCCCCAAGTCCCAAGTCTTTGGTTGTGAGTTGCGAGTCCCTATCTATTTAATGGGGGAAACAGGTTTAAACCTGAATAAAATTCGACTTGTCGTAAAAGGCTCCAAGTCTCGAGTCGAGTCTTTCAAGTCTTTTACAATCATTGAGTCAAGTCCGAGTCAAGTCATTGACGCAACTCGAGTCCGACTCAAGTCCGAGTCAATAGACTGAAGTCCGAGTCATCGTCCAAGACTGAAGACTCAAGTCCGAGTCATCACTGACATAGTGTAATGGGTTTCCTATCTTCCCTAAGATGAAGACATTTCCTAACCTTGTCCCTGTTTTGCTGTGAATGTGGAGGTCAGACACTGAGGTAGTGATACAAAGTAGGCACACAGAGCTCCTGTAGCAACTAAGACAGTTTCCAGGGCAAATCTCACCTCAGTCATGAACTCACTAGATTACCTTGGGGTAACTCCTCCCCTCCCTCCCCCCCAGCCCTGTTGGCAATTTGCAGATTTCTGAGACATGCATAAGCCGGGCCTGCTGGCGTCTTATCCCAAAGTATGTAAGCCCTTGTAATTGAACCTTTGATGAAGTATCAGAAGCAGGAGGGACGCTGACTGAACAAGCCTTCCAATGGTCTGGGGATGGGGCGGGCTTCTCACCTATCTATTGCTATCACCTTTGCCCACACAGGTCACTTGTCCTTAATGTCTCTCTCTCTATTTTTTTTCCTTTATAATTATAACAGCCTCACTTTTCATGCTTGAGCTCCATATGCAAAGAGTATTCCTTGCCATGAACAGGGCAGTGCTCCAAAATAAGTACTATACTGGGGCCACCATGACTATTCTAGAGCCACTAGGTCAGAGAACCTGATAGTGTTGCTCAGGAGTCCTCACTATTTCAGTGTCTGCCTGGTGGTTCTTCAAGAAAAACATTTGAGGGGAAAATTGGTTTTCATGACAATCTGTTTCTGCCCAACGGTGGTAAAACAAACAAAACAAAATCCTTGGTTGAAAAATGATGAATGAGCGAGATTAAAAATATATGTGAAGCAACTGAGTTTAGTTCTCCTTTGCAGAGAAACAGTAAAAGTAATTCTTTTTTATATATTAAAAAATCCTCATTGGAATGCTAATTTTGATTTTTATTATCTGTCATGGACTGCTTTGAAGTTTTTCCCAGACAAAAATAAATAGCCCCATAACAGAGAGGATTATAGGAGTCTTGTTTAGAATCATCTGACTAAGAGTGACATTTAATTTCGGAATATAGAAGGTTTTATTGAGGCTGCGAAGTCTTTGAAAGAGCTCAGCTCCCTCTCTCCTGTTTTGTAAATTTGCCTATAAATGGTTTAACTAGCTGGCTTTTTTTTTAGTTCAGCTAAAAGGAAAAAAAAGGTATTCAATGCCCTCTTCAACCATATAAGGGAGGTGTGTGTGTGTGTGTGTGTGTGTGTGTGTGTGTGTGTGTGTGTGTGTGTGTGTGTGTGTGTGTGTGTGAGTGAGTGAGAAAACCAATATAATTCAATAAAGTGATAGCTACCTAACTAATACTGCCCTTATTGTAGGGGGAAAAGTATTTTCTTTTTGTAGTCAGTGCACACCCAAACAGATCTGTGACTCAGCTTTGAAGGTTTTGCTTGAATAAATCAGTTTTGGCAGCCTTGTAATTCATAAAACAATACCTCTAGCTTCACTCAAATGGTAGTGGGACGGTTCAGGCTTTATGATTCCATTCAGTTCTGGAGCGTTAATGGGGCTATTTGTAAAGAAAGAAATATAATGAGTTATCACAAAACACAGCGAGGACTCTAGAAGGGGCACTCTCCCATCTATCACCCATTCTAGCGTATTCCCAAAAGAACAGCACAAGAAATCTTGCAGGCACAATAGGGAATTTGACTGCTACTGCAGCCCGACTTTCACAAATTGTGGGGAGCCGGGACTATTATTTTATTTATATAACTACCCCAACGTGATGCTCAATTTTTAAGTCAAAGGGGGTGGGGGGTGGAGAGACAAATGAATTTTCTTACATTTCACTTCTCCGTTTGTTTTTGTTTTTCTAAATTACGATTTATGGTCACCATGATATTAGATTGCTTTAAAGCACAGTGTAAAATATACCTCTAGATGGAGGGCTCTGAGCCATGTTGGTGGCATTTCTTTGCATGAGTGCAGGGTTGCCATATTTCCAATCTGTGCCCCCACAGTTTATGGCTACGCTATATACTACTCCTCTGGGCTGGAATTTGGTATATAGACATGTCTTCCTGGGAACAATTCTTTTATTTTGTAAATTAAAAGAAGAAAAATGATAGGGACGTGCTTTCAACTCCTATGAGTGAAAGCAGTGCTTTCTCGGCTTGTCCAGTGATAGCTTGATCTTGCCATTTTCTCCCTGCTCAGAGCTCCCCCACGTAGTTCCATTGCAATTTGGAATGCAGAGATGTGTAGGACAGACACTCGGATTGGCCCCTGTGGCAATGCCGTGATTCATATCCAGCTGTGGGTACCTTCTTTCAAACCATGAAATAGTGAAGAGAAGTGAAATGAAGCAAAAACAAATGAAGTAAAAACAAAAAAACAGGATGGTATTTAAAGTCATAATTTCATCAGCATTTACATCTTCCGCAAAACTAAGGGCCCAATCCTATTCTCCCCCCCCCCCCGCTGATGCAACCAAACCAAAAATGGGCATGCTGTATCCAGCGAGATGGGGGGGGGGGAATCGGGAGGCTTCAGAGGGGAAAGAAAGGCTTCATTATTTCCCCTTACCCCCCTCCATTATCCTCCCACTCCGCAATGGGTGTCCTTGGACCTGCACCAGCTCTGTAGCTGGCACAAGTCTGAGAGGAGAAAGGGGGTGAGGAAGCTTGCAAAAGAGGGGACTTTCAAAAGAGGGGATTTTCAAAAGAGGGGATTTTGCTTGCAAAGGAGGGAGGCTTGCAGCTGGCACAAGTCCATGGAGAGAATGGGGGCGGGGAGGCTTGCAAAAGAGGAGATAAGGATCCAGCACATGCCATGGCCACCGAATCCACTCCCTCCTGCAGCCTCCACACACCCGTTCCTCCACCCTCCCCACCCAGTGTTGTCCCCTCCCTGACCACTCTGCTGCTACCTTACCTGCTCCAATGGGCATGGTGAGGACCAGCTACAGTTGGGGAGCGCTGCTGCCTCTTGCGGCAGCGCTCCCCAAATGGCCACCGAGATTGCTCCACGTGAGGTCATTTTGCGGAACTCCATTCCGCTATTGCACTGTGCTCCAGCCTATAGCCCAATCCTGCATAGGAGTGGGCAGCCCAGCTTCATTTATAAGCTGGGATCAGAGGGTGAGTGGTTCACACACATGGCCATATATATTGCTCAACATATTTAGGCAACATTTGAATGTGTGGAGGAGGGGAGGAGGAGGGGAACAGAATCGCATGCATCGTGACTTCATTCTAAAGTCTGAAAGGGCCCCTGCGTGCACAAATGGACGCAAGGATGGCTCTCTCCACACAGTTGACAAGCCTGCTTTTTTAGTTGTTCCCAACTGCATGGAGAGAGCTGTCCATGCACACAACCAGGGTGCACGCAATCCTGCTCAGCCCCTCCATGTGTTAACGAAACTAGGGCTAGGGGATGACTTGCAGCTCACAATGTGAACCGACTCAGTTGAAAATCAATGAGCTTGAGGTGTTCTGTTGATATTCTAAAAGAGGTTTAGAGTCTGATTCCTCTGAATCATAGGCAAGCCCTCATCAAGCCATGATGAATGTTGTGAAGCAGTCCCGAGACGGCCCCCAGGCTACAGCCCTGAACGTTCCTACCCAGACATTCCTCCAGAACAATTCCCAC
The DNA here is from genome assembly GCA_026170595.1 of Plestiodon gilberti rubricaudatus. Taxonomy (NCBI): domain Eukaryota; kingdom Metazoa; phylum Chordata; class Lepidosauria; order Squamata; family Scincidae; genus Plestiodon; species Plestiodon gilberti. The sequence continues at coordinate 229,705,144 of JANXHW010000001.1, read as the reverse complement.
TGCTTCCACTGCCATCTCTCCTGGTGGGTGTTTTTTTTCTGGATCGCAGCAGTGTGGGGCTGGCAACTGGGCTGCCGATTTGATGGGGCTTGTTCTGGAGGTGCCTGTTTGAGATACCAGGTTTGACGTATCACCTCTGTCCTCTTTTTCTGAACTTTGGATCCTGCAAACTAAGAACACACATTTGTAATAAGGTTAATTTGATCTTAGTTTCTGCACGTTTACTGCACCATTAAGGTACAGAGACTACGAAAGCACCCATTAGCAGTGTTATTTTTAAACTCTGTAATAGAAGGTCAAGGCATGGCGTTAATCACGTCATGTGCCCTTGCATGTTCATGTTTTCTTTCTTAAGTAGCATCTGGCGGGGGAGCAGATCAGGAGGAGAATGCTAGCAGGGTGGATTTTTTTCACCCCCCCCCCCCTGCATTTGATCCCCATCCAGATCAAAGCCAGCCACGGCTGCTATTTGCCCTTGGGAGAGAAGCTGCCATTAGTGTCACTGCCAACTTCTCTTGTGGGGGAAAAGGAGCTGCAGGGGGCCTGATATGGACTGGAACTGCAGTGGGAGGAATGGTTCCAATCCTATAAAACGAAATGCCCAATCCTTTCTTCCACCATTGGTGCTGATGTAGCTGCACTGACAGAGCACATGTTGCATCCGATGGCAGGGGGTGGGGGCAATTGTACAGCCAGCAGGAGGTAAGTAAGTATACCTTAAAAATACTAGGGGGTAAGTAAAAACGTACTTTTAACTTATCCCTCAGTAGGCTGCCCAATTGACTATGGTTCTCCTCAGATCTACGTCAGCCATTTTGCTGGTGTATATCCAAGGATAGAAAAGGGAGGGGTGGCCTGAGAAAGAGGGAATATCGTAGGGTCTAGCGCATGCCGGTGCCACCAAGATCCACTCCATCCCCCTCTCCAACCCTACTCTCCCCAATTGAAACTTGCAAGGATTTGAGGAATACATTTACCAATGATTTATTTTTATTTTATTTTTTCTTATGTAGATATATTGTTTAGGTAGTTGATGAAAAGTATGGAACAACAATTTACGACCTTGCACTTGTATTTACTTTTTCTTTAGAATGTTGTTGATATTGTAAAACTGTATATAAACTTAAAAAAATATTGAGGGGGAAAAAAAGAAAAGAAAGAAACTCCTCCCCCCCATCCATGACACGGCTCTATCACCAACGTACTGGCACTGACAGCAGGCTTCCTGTTTGAGGCAGAGGCCCAGAAGCACGCGATGGTGGCCTGGCCTTCTCACTGCCATAAAGGTAGGCTTGCCATCCATCCTGGAATTTCTAGGACGTCCCGGATTTTTTGGGGGTGGGCGGGCGTCCCAGATGCATCCCGGTGCCCCTGGCCCCCCATTGTTGTTGGCTGCCCCCCTGGTCCAGTTAAAAATATTTTGATTTTTCCCCCCTCAGAAAAAAATGGCCGCCGCAGTTCTCCCCTGAAAAAAATGGCCACCGTAAATCCCCCCTGGCTCAACCGGCTGTGATCAATGATCATGTGATTTTTGAGTGACTCAAGTCCAGGGTAGCTGGACTGGGTCTTTTTCAAAATAATGCAGGGCAGGGATTTGTTCCTTGAGACTAGTGGAGACGTGATCTGGGCTTACAAAAAAGCCCGCCAGCCTGTGTGCTCTCCCCTTTCTTGCAGTGATTTTTGTTGGAGACACGTGTCTCTGCTCTGAGATTGCCACAGGCAGAAAGGATCGGATTTCAATTTCTTCACTCAGCTCAGCAGAGAGAGAGAGAGAGAGAGAGAGAGAGAGAGAGAGAGAGAGAGAGAGAGGTGCTTTTTAAAAAGACAACAGTTCTTCTGTGTGTGGGTGAGTGAGCGTAGTGAGCGTCGACAGGTTTGTTTTATTTTTAACTGTGTTTTGATTGTTGTTCCCCGCCCGCCTGCCATCTTGATTGCCAGCCTTCTGCCCTTCTCCTGTGTTCGTCTCGTCTCCGTTGTTGTGCTGTAATCAATTCTTGCCTGTCCACGTGGCTGCTGTGCTGTCGCTGCTCTGCAGCTCATGCGCTGGCCTTCTGCTTTGTAAAGTTTAAAGCCCCCCCCCCCCCGCGCCACCCGTCATCGGACCTGGACAGTCCTCCTCCCAGCTCTACTGGCCTGGTCTCCAGCGATCACGCTTCACTGAGTTAGGTGTGTGACTCAGGCCGTGGCGACCGACTGGGCTGGCTGGCCGGCTGCAATCCGCTGTGCCTGTGCTGCAAAAAACGGCGTCAGGACATCACAGGCACAGCAGATCGCGGCCAGAGCTTTACCATTCCGCGTTGTTACCAAAATTGCCCTTGTTATTTTGGGGAATAGCTTTTAAATACGGCTATTTGGAATGTTCAGGGTTCTGTACCTGTGTATACCAGAGTCCAGCCCAGAATTCCGTTTTAAATAATATTGAAGACATACGTGGTTTGTTTTCCAATATTTACTAGATAGTTAGTCAGATTCATATATATGCAGCAATTCAATATGCAACAATCAATCACACTCACAGCATACAGATCTAGGAAACTTAGTTAGAAGTTACAGAGGTTTAGCAGGTTCCTTGATTTACATGGGTGATATTTACCATTCTTGTAGAGTTCACCTTGGCTGCAATGCTGTAGCAGTGAATGAAAAGGAGGAAGAAACACATTGGGTCTGAACTGGTCAGACTAGCAGTCAGTCGAGTGACTGAGAAGTCAAGTTAAGAGTGGGGGGGAGGGTGCAGAGGGGCGTTGGTGCCAGAGGGCACGCAGAGAAGAAGAGATCAGGAGACAAGGGGGTCCAGAGTGAGAGCGCCAGGAGGCTGGCAGCCTGCCTTGTTAAAACCTACACACAGAGGAGGAGTTTTTGGCTCCTACGTTGCAAAAAGGAAATACCTTGTTTGGGCTGAACACACACCTCTGGGTGGAGACATACATACACATACATCGGGACAGAGGAGGAGGGGAGATGGCTTCCATTGTTGCAAAAAATGTGGATTCGGGTCAGACGGTGTTAGCATATCTATGTAGATTCTCTTTTTCCTGGCAGACTATTTTGCAAATCTTTGGAAGAGGGGGAAGAGAATGGAATGTGCCTCTGCCTACCTGGTGTAAGCATCTTGGTTCATGGCTAGGTGCTGGTCAGATTCTCCCCTCCTGGCTCTGGGGAAATCTGTTACAGCATGGCTTTCACATCCAGGTGTGAGACAGAGACGCGGCATGGGCATCGCGTTTGTGTCATAATACAGTCCAGCTCACAAGTCCTTGGCATCAAACATAAAGTCTCTTGGCAACATTCTCATAGGGCAACAGTCCTCATTTTTAGAGGTCACTGGGTAACAGCGTCTCCTTCCAACAATAGCTCTCTCTCTCTCTCTCTCTCTCTCTCTCTCTCTCTCTCTCTCTCTCTCTCTCCCTCCCCCCTTTCTTCCAGTGTCTCCTTCCAGGGTAGTTCTTGCTCTCTCTGCCCCTTCCTTTCAGAATCTCCTTACAGCATCTCTCCCTTTTCCCCCCACTTCCTTCCAGCGTCTCCTTCCATCTCTCTCTCTCTCTCTCTCTCTCTCTCTCTCTCTCTCTCTCTCTCTCTCCCTCACTGCCCCCTTCCTTCTAGCATCTCTCCCTCTCCCAAGGTAAGTGGCAGCGGCAGCAAAAATTGCCATTTTTGTGGCCTTAAATAAATAAATAAATAAATAAATAAATAAATAAATAAAAAATTTGGCCAATAATAATAATAATTGTTATTTTATTCATTCATTTATTTATTTATTCCGGGGGGGGGGGTTGTCCCGGTTTGGATCTGGGAAAATATGGTAAGCCCACATAAAAGGCCTTGTGCTGCCAGAACGCTAGTTCCAGCAGAGCAAGGCTCAAACAGGATTGGGGCCTGAGGTCCAGACCAGATATTACAAGGACCATGAGACTGCTGTCAAGAGCATCAGCCCCCATCTCTTCTCCAGGTCTCTTTGGTATCATTGAAAGAATATATGTAATATGACATCATCACACTCAAGATTTCTCTCCTCCCCACTGAAAGAAAACTATGACCATGATCAAATCATGCAATATGTCTTTCAATGAAATGTTACTGGGGAGACGTAGGGAGGAGAGATGGGTTGTAGTGGGTTGTAGTGCCCCCCCCACACTCCTCATCATAACATGGCCTTTGGGCCTGACTGAGGCTCTAACTACATGTGCATGGCAGCAGACCCATGTGGTTAAGCCCAACCGCTAAGGAAGACTAAAGAAACCTGCATGATTTGATCAAAACAAGGGGTCTGTTCCCAATTATGTCCTCAAAAGCAGGAGAGGTGAGGGATCCAATTTTAAGAGCGAAGGGGAAGGAATGCACAATCTTCACCCTCCCACCACTCAGAATCCTTTGCTCAGGCACACCTCTTGCTCTTAAAATTAGACCCCACTTTACATATGATTGGGAGCAGAAGAGCTTAAACACAGGCATCAGTGTAGTTTTGACCCTTAAGGCACATGCTAGTCAAAGTCCAGCACTTGAAGCCTATTGCTTTAAATGGGAGAGAGATGTGAAATAAAAAAAAAGATGTGAAATGTCAAGGTCAAGCACACTAAATGCTGCAAAGTATGGGTATGGTTTGGAGAACTCAAGGCTTTCTTAAACAAATGGAAGGTTAATGTATCAGCCAGTCCCATGCATTGAGTCTGGATTCCCATCCTGCTCTCTATAAATAACAGACAAGGTTGGGTTGTTGAGAAATTTCACTCCAGTTGAAATGTGGTATGGAGTTAAGCCTCCCTGCAATACTGGAATCAATTCAGGTCTACCAGATTTCAAAGAGTGTCAGTGTTTTCTTTTGGATTGTCCAAGGGTGGCATACCAGGGCAGTCCATCATTTGCAAGGGCATGCATGCAAGGGAAATCTATTTGTTGCAGTAGGGGACACACACATTCACCCCAGTACAAAACAGCATATTCTTTCCTTACGATGTTTTGATACTTTGCGCCAAACCATCTTTAAGCGCACAACATGCTGTAAGAAATGGTATGCATGAACAGTTGGTTGTATATTCATATTATGTGAAAGTTCACCGTTTACCTTTATGATCTCATAAGGCACCTTTTGCAATTTGCTTGGATAAAAAAAGAATGGATAGATGGGCAGGCCTCACGTTTCTCAACTCTGTGAAGTGAGCAAGGACTTAAGACAAATTCGTGGAGGACAAGTCTATCAATGGCTACTAGTCATGATGGCTGTATGCTACCTCCAGGGTCAAAAGCAGTGAGCCATACAAGTTGCTGGGAGGAAGCAACAGAGGATGAGAGCTATCTTGCCTCCTGTAGCAATTTGGCTACGTTGCCTTTTTCCCATTGGAGGCTTCCCAGAGGCATCTGGTTGGCCACTGTGGGAAACAGGAAGCTGGCCAAGGGGCCTTTGCTCTGATCCTTCTTATGTTCTCTTTTTTATATATATATATATTTATATTTTATTGATATATTAAAACATAAAAAAACAATACATATTTCATAAAGTTATAGCAAGCGCGAAGCAATACATCCTACTAGCATACTATTCACTATTTTCTACATACAATTTCCAACTAAGCCAAAACAACCCCCACATTCTATTCATTAAATCCGCATATCATCACATCATTCCTCTCTCTCTCTCTTAAAAAGTAAATAAATGGTTTCCAATTATTCACGAAAAAGTTAACTGACTTTTCCTTAATTAAAATTGTAAGTTTATCCATTTCAGCATAGTCCAAAACTTTCAGCCACCAATCTTCCAGCGAAGGTATCTCCGAATTCTTCCAATATTGTGCATATAAAATTCTTGCCGCAGCTGTCATATATAAAAACAAAGTTTGAAATTTTTCGCCTATGATCCTTCTTATGTTCTCATAGACTAGAGGCCCTGTCTTTGAAAACGTTGTGGTGGTGAGTTCTTTGACACTTCTTTAGAGGCTGTGATGGGAAGAGATTTTCCAGCAGCCAGTCCAGTGTAGTGCAAGGTTAGAATTTCTCTCTGCCCTTTCAAAGCAGCGCATGATTTTCTCTTCCCTCTCAACATGGAGGGAAGATGATAGAATGAAGTCGGTGGTCCTTCAAGGCATCATTAGAGGGATGAGCATGAATGCTAAGTGAGTGTCTTGGGGGATTACACCAGTTGCATCAATTCTGTGCTTGCATAAGCCCCTCCTTTCTTGCCTCTGAACATGGAGGGATGGGAATGGTGTGTGTGTGTGTGTGTGTGTGTGTGTGTGTGTGTGTGTGTGTGTGTGTGTGTGTGCGCGCGCGCGTGCAGCTCAACATGGCTTAAAGAGGTGAACTTTCTAGTGGAGTGTGATTAATTATGTGTGCTACACATTTCAAAATTCTCTGAAATACTAATATCAGCTGCTAGCATTTTTCAAAGAGAGAAGTATTTCCCATCCATCCCCATCTATCCCCCACTAGTTTCCTAGCAGCCCAATCCTGTCCAGGGCTTACATTGATGGATCTCATGATCGGACAGCGTAAGTCCCAGACCAACAACGGGAAAGCCGCTCTAACATTTGGCGGGTCACAGCCACCAGGGCAAATGACCAGAGGCCGCATGTGAGCTCCCCCCCTCCGCCAAGGCCTCCTCCCTCCCGGACCTGATCTGCCCTCCTCCCTGCCCTGAAATGCCTCCTCCCCACCTCCCCGTTTCCCTCCCCCCGCCTCTCAACCCCCGCCTCCCTGCCGGCCAGTGGAGAGCTTACCTGCCTCTGGCAGACGTGGCTCCTTCACCGGCAGAGGCCTGCCGGCGCTGGCCTCTACACCAGCGGGACAGGCCTCTGCGCTGTCACAATGTGCTTTACGGCACATTTGCGACAGTGCGGAGCCCAGTCCCGCCGGCGAAGGCCAGCATAGGAGGGTGTCTTACCAGCTCCGTGTGTGTGTGTGTGTGTGTGTGTGTGTGTGACAAAATGGCAGTGGCAGCGGCACAGGCGGCAAAGGCAGCAAACGTGGCAGAACAGCTCGGAGGAGGCAGCAGAAGCCGTCCGCCACCTCAGAACGCCGTTTGATGGGGACCCTCCCTCCCGCTCTGCCCAGAGGGCCGTTTGGCTCCAGCTGACATCACTCGGGGACAGGGCGAGTGATGTTGCATCCGGGCGCAACGTCATGAGGGGTGGCAGCCTAGCTACGCTACCGGTTGAGTATGATGTCCCTGTGGATCTTTGGAGAGTCCCTCTATCCTCCCTATCCTCCTTCTTTCGCCAGTACCCAGAGGGTCACTTGGTGAACCAGATTAGATGGGTAATTACTTGCTCTAGCTTTACCACTGGATCTAACTACATGTGGGAATACACAAAAATCAGTGGTTGCCCTCAACTCCTGGGCTAGAGTGCAGTCAAGGATATGTGTTTGTTATGTATCTAACTGGGGTTTTGAGTGAAACTGTACCAGCTCCCCCAATCTCTAGCCACCCAACTAGAGGGTTTGCATACACTTTTGCAGTAATGTGGCCAAAAGATCAAGGCATTTGGGTGGGTGGATTAATAGCAATAGTCTCTCTCTCTGCCCCTTGGAAGATGCAGTGTAGAATCGAGGGAACATAGTCTTCCTTATTTGTTTGTTTGTTTCCCACTTGACATCATAAAAAGGATGTGTGAAGTGGCTTATATGACAATGAAATATGTCAAACTCCTGTAGATCCCTAACAAAATACTTGGCTGTATAGAAAGCAAACCTGGCTGTAAAACTGATGAAAAGGCCTGCCTGCCTGCACGAATTTAGGAATGGTTCTCAGTGTGGGACAAATGGCAGAATAAGTCTGAGTTTGTTCTAGCCAGCCCATGTTCAATGCAAACATAAATGAGTTCTGTGTTTGCTTCCCCCACCCCCCAGCTGTCTTGTTCCAGGGAGGAATTGTAGCTTTTGCAGGAAAATGTAGTATAATCCATACAATTAGTAATTTCCTGCACAAATTCTCCCTTCTGCACCTGGCCTATGGAGTCTAGCAACTCTAGTTCCAGTTCTTGATGAAGAATTCCTTGCACTGCATTGTTCCTAAACTGGCGAACCCTGGGGTCTGGTAATCTAGTGCATGCTAAAAAAAAACCTGCATGCACATGGACGCATGTGCACATGTATATGTGCGTGCACACACGCACAAACCTTTTTACAAACCATTTCCAGAGCTCTTGTGCCTCCCAAGTAGCTCCACAAGGCACAAGCATCAAGCTGAAACACAGCCTGGCCAGGAAATGTACAAAGTTCTCATTGGGCTGTACGTTCTGTAGCATCCGAGCTCTACGGTCTCTCCCATGAGGAACATTCCCTACATTCAAGTGGTGCAGTATGTGGCAGAGTGTTTTTAAATCTCTCTCTTCAGGGCATAGCACATTCTGTGCGTGTACATTGCTCTCGTTGGCCTTAAAAGAAGTTTAATGCAGACTTCAAAGGGAGGATTTACCCCATCATGAGCCCCGATGGGCAAAGACAACAGCAGCAAGCTCACTCCTTACAGGGTTTGAGCCAGCAATGTGGCAGAGTTCAAGCCAACCACTCACATTTTTCAGCAGTGTGTGTGTGTGTGTGTGTGTGTGTGTGTGTGTGTGCGTGCGCGCGCGCGCGCCTGTGTGTGGTTAATATAGGTCAGTGTTTAAATATTGGCTGTTTCAGAGACCAAATGACAGGTTTTCCTTTTAAGAAGAAACATGGCTGAAAGTTTCTGGGGGGAAAAGTCAAGAGAAAGTAGCCCAGGAACAGGGGATGATCTGGCTCAAAGAAGGGCAAGACTCCTTATCTTGAATAGTTGGGAAGAAGAGCGCATTTGGGCAGGGGCAGCGGATCCTGAAGGCTGCACCTACTGAAATTCACAGCTGCACCTACTGAAATTCTCTCTTCCAGTTGGGTGCTAGGGTGCCTTCCTTTGCATGTGTTCACCCAATCTGCACTGTCAGGGGGAAACCCAGGTGGGGGGGTGGGGTGGGGTTGCATCAGCAAATGTCTGTCTAGGCCCCTTGACAACAATAGTGCTATCTATCAGTGTGGATAAAAAGGGTTCTGCTTTCAGGGCATTTTTAAGTATACAGTAATAGCAAATACTGAATCAGACCATTGATCCCTTTTGGCTCAGTGTTGTCTACACTGATTTATTTCAGAGGGAACCTTTCTCAGCTCTATCTGGAGATGAATCTGGAACCTTCGGTATGCAATGCATGTGCTACTCCAGTGAGCTAAAACCCCTCTCTCGCATACAAGGCCCAGTTCTATAATAAAGTAACATTGCAGTCATCCTATTGAACTCAATGGGACTTACTTGTGGGTAAACGTACATAGGACTGGGCTGCAAATAGACCTTGGTCAGCCTATCCTGCTCTGCTCTGTCTAATGTGAAGTCTAAGTGCATATGGTCCTCTTGCGTCACATGAAAATGCACTGCAAACAAAGATGGAATTGTAAATGCCTCTCTGCTGATGATGGGTATGGAGGAGAGGGGGGGCAGCCTGGCTAGGAAAGTGTTAATAGCTTGTGCCTGAATGCCGTGGTTTGCAATCTCTAAGCAGCTTTAGTGTCTCCTACCACAGCCCTGATTTAAAATTCATAAATGCTAATCCTCCATAATTTACGGTTTAAAAAGCAGCCCCACTCACAGGCCCTGTGGCTACAGCTCTGTCAGAGTAATTATGCCGCCAAGCTGAAATTGGACTACTAACTGAGATATTAAACAGGGTAGGAAATCCTCTTCCCTGGCAGCCTACCCAATTATTCCAAATAAGCAAACAGATTAGTGAGTAATTTTCCAGTTAAATCTGGTGATTGGTGCCAGAATTGTATGTTAAATATTCAGAAGTAAATAGATTAAAGATGAAATGTCCCCCTCCTTTTTTTTCCCAAGCTTAATTTAGTGTGTATATTAAAACTTTTTTTAAGAGAGTGAGAAAAATCTTCATTGAAGTGCAAGATGATTGCTTTGAAAACAGAGCTTCCCCCCCCCCCCATTTTGTTTGCCTTCGGGGGGCTTGGCCATTAATTAGGCCGGGCACGTTGTGCTGGAGGAACCCTGCACTGCACAGAGGCAGGCAGGGGTGGGTGGGGCTTGCCGGCGTTCTATTAACCCTCGTTCTGGAGGACACCGCCTGGGTGGCAGCTCTGGGAGATCCCCGAATGGCTCAAGTAGGGAAAACTTTCCAATGATCTCTAAGCAGGATTGGATAGATGGTAGGCGGCCTCCGCTCTTGCAGCTTCAATCCTTGTAACGCTGTGAATATGTAGGTACAGAAGTCGCTTGTCTCTTGATTTTCAGTCGCCTCCCATATAGGCCAGCTGACTTTTGCCCGTCACCGAATTGTTTTCTTTTTAGAATTAGCGTTTGTTAAGATGTCCACATTTTACCTTTATGATAGAAAGATCAGACGGATGAATTTTTATCATTTGGTGTACTTTCAGATGTCTCCAAAGTTACTGACCCAAATGAAACACCTATTTTCTAAGAGCAACTGCCACTTTAACATAAGCTGATCTTTTTCACAAGTGATCTTTTTCATCTGCATGTGTATCCCTCTCTGGATGAGGAACCATTCATCCAAATAGGCGCACTACTCCCCCCTGAGCCAACTCTAGGACTTTGCCCTGTTAGAAAATCACTGATAGCAGCACCAATCAGCTCTTTTGGGGATGGTTGGATTCAGCTTCCCCAATACCTTGCCTCACTGCCAAGAAGCTTATCAGCCAACTCTTGCTTTTCTAACAAAACTCCATAAGCATCATCATCCAAGCAGTGACACGAATGCATCATTTGATCTGGGCCATAATATCTAGCAGACCAATGTGCTTAGAAGATAGTTTCTCTGAAGAGCCACCCCAGCGGAGATCAATGCAGCCCAGTGACATCAATTAGTGGCTGCCACCTTTGGGGTGATTCTTTTCAAAATCCACTCTAACTTAAAAAGTGCTCTTGCTTGTGCTTTTGCTCATCAGCTGTTGTTACAAATAGTTCAGGCCCTTGTATCAAAGGAATACCACCATAATCTCTTCCAGAAAGCTGGTACTTTTGCTTTATGAAATCTAGTTTAAAATCTGTTCTTAACTACAGACTCCCTTTCTGATTTTGCTCTGAGTTCTCCAGTGATTGACTTCTCATGTCTGTGACTTATCCTTCCATTCTTCATTTGTGGAGTGGACATTACAGAGATCAGGAACATTCACCCAAAATCAAAAAGTGATATCATGCAAGTACGTAAGTACTTTCTTTTCCATACCTTAGGACAGCTCTTCAAGGGAAAAAGGCCTTTTCTACAGGATTTAGTGACTGACAATTAGGTGTGTACACAGAGGTTTCACTAGGGTTGGTGACACCTGGTGCGAGATCTCATGGAGTCACCCCCATGGATGGACCTCCTCCCATACCAAACCACACAATGTGGAGGCCTTCTGGAAAATGAAATCCTTGTGCAAGTCGCAACGGGGATCAAGAAAAACCCATTTTCTACCAGTGGTACATTTTCACACCATCGTTATCAAATAGAATAGAAAGTAATTTTGGTCAGGTGTCACCCTTCCCTGGGGTGACACCCAGGGCAGTCCGCCCCCCCTCCCGGTGTACATCAGAACAACATCTAATAAAATGTAGTATTGGCCTCTGCATTGGATCATGTCACTTCCTGGGCCATTCTGTGATAGCCTGATAAGTTCATGTCACGTTCCAGAATAGACCCATGTTTTCCTCATTCTCTCACTCGTGAATTTATTGTCTCAGCTGGAGATGCCCATTTAACCACCTGCTCAAAGTGAGCATCTACCCCACTCACATAAATTACCCTTGTGTAGGGACCTAAGAATAGATCTGTTTATGGCACAGAACAACATTCTTTAGGGTGGTTTTTCAGAAGGCGTTTGGCACAGTCCGTCAGCAAAGGTTCCTGAGAAAACTCCACAGTCAGGGAGTAAGATAGCAGGTCCTCTTATGCAAAGGCGAAACAAGGGTGGAGCGAAGGCAAGTAGTTCTGCAAGACTCCATTACACCAGAGTCAGCGGCCCCTCCCCCTTGCTGTTGGAGCCATTCCAGCAGCGACAGGGGAGTGTCCTGCGTGTTGTCTTTGCTGCCAGAATGGCTCCAACAGCAAGGGGGAGGGGCCGCTGACTCCAGTGTAACGGAGTCTTGCAGAACTACTTGCCTTCGCTCCACCCTTGTTACGCCTCTGCTCTTATGGAGTAAGAACTTGTTGAAGACTAAGAAACAGAGACTGGGTGTCAATGGGCATTTTTCACAATGGCAAAAGGTGAAAAGTGGTGTGCACCAAGGATTGGTCTTGGGACCAGTGCTTTTCAACTTGTTCATTTTTTTAAAAAAATGCTTTATTTTTCATTTTATGAAAGGAAAAAAATACATGTGCATAAATGTGTGTGTGTGTGTGTGTGTGTGTGTGTGTGTGTGTGTGAGAGAGAGAGAGAGAGAGAGAGAGAGAGAGAGAGAGAGAGAGAGAGAGAGAGGAGGATTGTGAAGAGCTCCAGAAGAATCTCTCCAAACTGGGAGAATGGGCAGCAAAATGGCAGATGCGCTTCAATGTAAGCAAGTGTAAAGTGATGCACATTGGGGCAAGAAATCAAAACTTCACATATATGCTAATGGGTTCTGAGCTGCCTGTAATGGATCAGGAGAAAGATCTTGGGGTACTGGTGGACAAGTCGATGAAAGGGTCGACCCAGTGTGCGGCGGCTGTGAAGAAGGCCAATTCCATGCTTGGGATCATTTAAAAAGGGATTGAGAATAAAATGGTCAATATTATTATGCCATTGAACAAATCAATGGCATGGTATTGCATACAGTTCTGGTTGCCACTTCTCAAAATGGATATAGTGGAACTGAAAAAGGCGCAGAAGAGAACAACCAAAATGTTTTGTGGGCTGGGGCACCGTCCTTACGAGGAAAGGCTACAGTGTTTGGGTCTCCTCGGTCTAGAAAAAAGGCACCTGAGGGCAGTAGCGTAGCTAGGTCGCCCCCCCTCGTGATGTCGCGCCTGGATGCAACATCACTTGCCCCGCCCCCAAGTGATGTCAGCTAGAGCCAAATGTCCCTCACAGTGGGGAGGGAGGGGGGCCCATCAAACGGCGTTCTGAGGCAGCAGACAGCTTCTGCTGCCTCCTCCATGCTATTCCGCTGCCTTTGCTGCCTTTGCCGCTGCCTCGATGCGAAGAACAAAGCGTTCTTCGCCGCCACCATTTTGTTGCCACCATTTTGTCACTCCTGGAGCCGGTATGATCCCCCCCCACGTGCTGCCCGGGAGAAGTTCATCCCCCACCCCTTCCTACACTACTACCTGAGGGGGGACATGATTGGGATGTATAAAATTATGCATGGGATGGATATTTGAGAGACCGCCTACTTCTATATAGTCCGGCCCGTCTCCTTAGGTCATCAGAGAAGGCCCTTTTGCGGGTACCGTCGCCCAGGGAGGTGCAAGGGGCAGCAGCCAGAAATAGGGCCTTCTCAGTAGTGGCACCAACATTATGGAATTCCCTCCCTTTTGACCTACGAACTGCTCCCTCCTTGGACACTTTCCGGCGAGGCCTAAAAACCTTCTTGTTCAAAGAAGCCTTCTGAGCCCTTGCCTTTTTAAACTTGCTGGTACAGGTGGGGTGCTGCTGTTTTTATGTTCTTGTTTTAATTGTAGCAATGATCTTTTTAATTGATTTTTAGATATTGTTTTTATTAATTCTCATTAATTGTTTTTTACTATTTTAAAATGTGACTATTTTTTGTATTGTATTTTTTGTTTTGTATTTGCTTTTTTTTGTAAGCTGCCTTGGGTCCCTTCAGGGAGAAAGGCGGGATAAAAATACTGTAAATAAATAAATAAATAAATAAATAAATAAATAAATAAATAGGGTGGATGTTCTTTTCTCTCTCGCCTAACACCAGAACCAGTGGATATCTACTAAAAGTAAGTGGCGAGAGAGTTAGAATGGACAAAAGAAAATATTTCTTTACCCAGTGTGTAATTAATCTGTGGAACTCCTTGTCACAGGATGTGATGATGGTATCTGGCCTGGATGCCTTTAAAGGGGGTTGGACAGATATATGTAGGAAAAGTCCATCACAGGTTACAAGCCATGATAAGTATATGCAACCTTCTGGTTTTAGAAGTAGGCTATCTCTGATTGCCAGATGCAAGGGAGTGACAACAAGATACAGGTATTTTGTTGTCTTGTGTGCTGAGGTATCTGGTGAGTCACTGTGAGATACAGGAAGCTGGACTAGATGGGGCTTTGGCCTGATCCAGCAGGGCTCTTCTTATGATCTCATGTTCTTAAGTGGGTAGCTCCCATGGTGTCGCTTCAGAGTGGTTATCATCAATGTGCCAAACACATTATGAGGTCCATTCGATTTGGTCCAGCTCCTAGGTGCCATTCCTTTGCATACATTCCATTTCAGAGTGGGCAAATGTGAAGTCCTAGTGTTGACTTTATGTGGGTCTATACCACAGGTGATGCCATATAGCCATATAACATAGAAGGCCATAGAAAGCTTCAGCATTACATGAGGAGGGATATTAGTGGATATTTAAAACTGATGAAAAGCTCATCATGGTTGACCGGTGAGGAAAGGGGAGTTTTCCTCTCCCTAACTTTACTCTTTCTTTTCTCTCTTTCATCATTAAGACCATTACCTTTGACAGTGCAAGGGATTGAGTTCTAGCCTACTTTTACAAACCTGACCCTGCCCAACTCTTCCCCAGGGCCAGCTCACTGATGATGCCTGGCAAAGCAGCCAATCCAGCCTGCAGATTGGCAGGAGGTGGTGGGTGCCCTGTGCAGAAACTGCACCTGCCCAATGCCTCCTTTGGTTGCTTGCTCTGCTGCTCTGGCCCCAGGGCCTGGCAAGAGCCACCTGGTCCTCCTCCTCCTCTTTGTGCTCCCCAGTTGAAACAGGGAGAGATTGGGAGACACTCTAGGCCAGTGTTTCCCAAACCTTTTCGACCTGCGGCTCCCTTGACCATTGGAGAACCCCATTATATTATGTGGATGTCTGCCAATTGGCATTGCGCTGTTTTCTGAGAGGATTCCATGGCACTCTGCGGCTGCCCTGGCTGGTTTCCACGGCTCCCCTGGGAGCCGCGCCTCCCACTTTAGGAACTCTCCCACTGCCCATGGTACTCTCCCACTGCCCTAGGCCATCACAAAATGCTTCTAGAGTTAAAAATGCTTTCACATTCTAAGTCCCATTGGCTGGCTTAGAAGTGGCATTCAGGAGAGAAGTTGGGAAAGAGAACACATTGTGGACTTGCAAACTTTGACTCGGTAGGTGTGATGTTTATCTATCATACCACACAGCAGTGATACATCTGCCTCTGGCTTCAGTCACACTCCCTGGTCTTTACTGCATACATTCCTCCCTGAAAGGCTGTGAGTGATTGCCTTTGGCTAGGGAGGAGTCCATTTCCCAGCTCCATTCTGCTATTGTTCCATGGTTTTACTTGGCGTCCCATTATTCCACTCCAGCTTTTGATTTCACATGGATTATTTCGAAAAGTAATTCAGGAGCTGATGCATGCACAGTTTGCTTCAGCCTTCTTTGTTTTTGTCCTTTTATCCACAATTCTACTGATGTGCATGTTGATGAAACACAGCATGGACAAGCAGAAGAGTGCACCAACAGTCCTTTTTTGCATTGTGTTTTATCAATTCGCACAAGTGCTTGTGTGCATTGGTGTAGCAGAGGGAGAAAAAGATGAGTATGATCGTCAGGAAACAAGAGCGGAGGCAAACTGCTTATGTGCAGCTATCTTTACAAAGTACAGAGATGAAAATGGAAGGCTGGCAGATATCTAAGGCATTGGTGGTGTTCTTATAAGCAAGACAAGTTGATTTTGAACCCCCCAATCCCACAGGAATTTGAATGGGGAAAATGTTGTAAGTGTAGCCCACTGTCTACTGTGGAGTAGACAGGTTCAGGCTGTGTTGACATTGGAAGCCCCATCCCTCCAATAAAGAGAAGGATAAAACATCACATTTGTTCAATTCAGAGGTCAACCTTTTATGGGAAACTGAAGCATGGAGACAATGTGGATGACTTTCTATATGCATAATGGCAATCTGATTGTTATAGTTTTATAGCCGTTCAATGTAGTAAGATGTTACAGGCTCTTCAACACCCGCATGGATGCACAGAACAATAATGAATCCAAATATACAATCACATGTCTTAAACACAAACAAAGTTTAAGCAACCAGTCCACGTCTGCTGGTCTGTTGTCTTCTCCAAAGACTGCAGACCTTGAAGGCTTGAATTCTCTTGCTTACAAAATAACCCAATTGAATGTCAATACTATTATAATTTTTAACAACCAAGAACTTCAAGGTATATTTGACAGCAAGTTTGATTCCCTTTTTTTAAGGCCCAATCTAATTCTTGGTCAAATCTATATTTAACAAGGAACATAAGGAACAAACTTACTCTACTGCTAGGGAAAAATTATTTCATATCCTTGGAAAAAGTTAACAGAAGGTCTATATGAGCAAAAAGCCCTGGAGAACTCCCCAGCCCCTCTCAGGAGCAGCTCCCTTCTACCTGGTATTAGGCCAAACTGTTGGACCCTTCAGAGGGCAAACAGCTTGCCTCAGAAGTGCAACTTACTGAGCATGCTCCAAGCTGTTAGCTGTGGGGGAGAAGGTCGAGCTGTGTGTGTTTGGGGTGGGGAGGATGGAACTGCTACACCCTCTTTTGAAAGCTGCAGATAAGCTTCGTCCTCCATTTTTTCCCTTTACAAGTATTGCTGCTGGTGTTAGGTGGTGCCAGCAGTATGGGTTCAGAAGCATTCCTACCTTGCAAGTGGAGAGTTGAACCAAACTGAACCATTATAAGGTAAAGGTATCCCTTGACAATTAAGTCCAGTCGTGTCCGACTCTAGGGAGCGGTTATCATCTCCGTTTCAAAGCCGAAGAGCCACCGCTGTCCGAAGACGTTTCCATGGTAATCTGGCCGGCATGACTCAACACCGAGGCTCATGGAACGCTGTTACCGTCCCGCGGATGCGGTACCTATTAATCTACTTGCAATTTTTTGCTTTCGAACTGCTAGGTTGGCAGGAGCCGTCACACGGATTCGAACTGCAGACCTTTCGATCGACAGCTCATGGTTCAGTGGTTTAACCCACTGCACCATTAGTCATTCCTAATTCCACCGTTCTGTGTGTATTCCAGGCGCCTTCTCTATGTTACCTCCTACCGAGCCCCTATCCTATGCACAGGAAGGTCAGGCGTGTCTGTCTATCCGTTTGAGATGGCAGGGGTGGCACAATATGAGGAAAACACAGAGCATCTTGTGGAGCACATCACAGTCTGAT
Source organism: Plestiodon gilberti rubricaudatus (assembly GCA_026170595.1). Lineage (NCBI taxonomy): Eukaryota > Metazoa > Chordata > Lepidosauria > Squamata > Scincidae > Plestiodon > Plestiodon gilberti. The sequence continues at coordinate 229,687,865 of JANXHW010000001.1, read as the reverse complement.
TGCTGATATAACCCTGATGCTGTGGTGGTACACATCACACATTTAAGGAGTTGTCACTTGTTGTCTCTCAAATACTTGCTGTCAGTTGTACCACTCTGAGTATTGAAATGTCATCCGAGCCAAAACAAGCCTGTCTGTGTCTCTGCCCCTCTATCTAGCCTCTTCAGCAATTTTGCTAAAAATAGGTTTCACTTCAGTGGCTGTCATTCCCTTACATGTATATCAATGGCACCTTTGTTAGCAGAAGGCACTTGGAACTTGAAGAGCTGGGAAATCAAACATATCCATGTGATTCCCCCTGATTCTTGCCATTTACAACAATATGTTCATGGGTTTCAATTATCCTGACAAACCTCACAGGCAGCAGAGTTGTTCTAGTGCTCTCTTGACTAATCCTTCTGTAACTTCAAAATGGAAAGTCTGGAATCAGGCAGATAGGTGGACCTAAGGCAATGAGGCTGGATAGAGGAGCTGACTTGCTGGAACAGATTAAAGAACCCATCTACTGCAGTTTATTATCTCTTCTCTTACCAATGCTTCACAGATACGGGTTTTGACGCCATGTAGTCAGCTCAAAGTCTTTAGTAATTTCAAACGCGCCGCGGGTTTCCAACAGGCAGTCGCATGCGCGGTAAAATCTCCAAAGTCCGAGGATCACAAAGAAATGCCCAACGTTTCGTTCTATCCTTAGAACATCTTCCAGGGGGTTAACAATCATGTAGATTGTAGGTGAAGTTATCCAACCTCACCACTGATCCGTTTAAATTGTCAAAAGCACGGGAACCGGCTGATTACTCGAAAGCGGAAATGACCTGACATGACCGCTACAGCTGTCAAATCAAAGCCGCTGCGCTCCGCTGCGCTCCGCTGTTTTCCTATATCCCGATCTTCTTTTTTGTGCAGTATAGGTAGCCAGATGCGATTGGCTAATGTCAAATCCTGTTGGCGGTTCAAGAGCTTGCCAGTATCCAGATGTTTACTTATTTCTAATGTTTCCAAGTGTCTCAAAATTCTAGGATCACTCTCATTCTGCAAGCACTTGGTTTTTTCAAAGCAGATCGAGTGTTTTTCCTTGAGAGCATGTTCAGCCACAGCTGAATGTCCTGGATGGTTAAGTCTATAGGCTCTTTCATGTTCAGACACTCTTGTGTTGATACTTCTGCCTGTTTTACCAATATAATATTTGTTACACTCGCACATAATGGAGTAAATGCCTGCATTGGATAATGCTGTTCTTTTATCTTTTGGGTTCCCCAAAGCTTGTTGTATTTTACATGTTGGTTTAAAGATGGTTCTTATATTGCCTTGTTGTAAAATTCTGGCAATTTTGTCAGTAGTCCCTTTGATGTATGGCAGGACTGTCCAACTTCTTTTTTCTTCTGTACTAGTTTCTTTATTGCTGTCATCTGTATTATTTGCCCCTTCTCTCTTTGTTTTTATTTTAAAACTTTGTTTCTTCCAACATTGGTTAATTTGTGTGTTGGAGTATCCATTGGCTTGGAGTTGTTCAAAGATCACTTTCTTCTCCATGTCCAGGTTTTCTCCATCACATACTTTTAAGGCCCTGTATACTAGTGAATTAATTAATGAGTTTTTCTGAGCTGGGTGGTGATTGGACTTTTGATTTAGATATCTCCCTGTGTTGGTGGGTTTTCTGTATACAGTATGGCCCAGGGATAGATCTTCTTTCCGAGAAACCAATACATCCAGGAATGGTAAGGACTTATTGTTCTCTTTTTCTATCGTGAATTGGATCTCCTTGCATTGTCCATTGAGATGTTTCAAAAAAATTTCCAATTCCATATCCCCATGTGGCCATATACAAAAGACATCATCCACATATCTGACCCACATGTCTGGTTTTAGGGTGGCTGTATCTAGGGCTGATTTTTCAAAGAACTCCATATAGAGGTTCGCAACTACTGGAGAAAGAGGATTCCCCATAGCTACCCCCTCCTTTTGTTCTCTGAATTCACCCTGCCATACAAAATAAGTTGATGTCAGACAATGTTGGAAAAATGGGATCAGATCTTTAGGGAGTGTTGATTCATTTATCAGTTCCATCACCTTCCCCAGTGGTACCTTGGTGAATAAAGATGTTACATCAAAGCTCACCAATGTAGATTCAGGTTTCAGAATTACCCATTGTATTTTCTCTATAAAATGATAAGTATTCTTAACGTAACTAAACGTGTTCCCTACAAGAGGTTGTAATAATTTGGCTAAATGCTGGGAGAGCCCATAAGTAGGTGCACCAATGTTGCTTACGATGGGTCTTAATGGACAGTCTGCTTTATGGATTTTAGGACTACCTGGACATGGAGAAGAAAGTGATCTTTGAACAACTCCAATCCAATGGATACTCCAACACACAAATTAACCAATGTTGGAAGAAACAAAGTTTTAAAATAAAAACAAAGAGAGAAGGGGCAAATAATACAGATGACAACAATAAAGAAACTAGTACAGAAGAAAAAAGAAGTTGGACAGTCCTGCCATACATCAAAGGGACTACTGACAAAATTGCCAGAATTTTACAACAAGGCAATATAAGAACCATCTTTAAACCAACATGTAAAATACAACAAGCTTTGGGGAACCCAAAAGATAAAAGAACAGCATTATCCAATGCAGGCATTTACTCCATTATGTGCGAGTGTAACAAATATTATATTGGTAAAACAGGCAGAAGTATCAACACAAGAGTGTCTGAACATGAAAGAGCCTATAGACTTAACCATCCAGGACATTCAGCTGTGGCTGAACATGCTCTCAAGGAAAAACACTCGATCTGCTTTGAAAAAACCAAGTGCTTGCAGAATGAGAGTGATCCTAGAATTTTGAGACACTTGGAAACATTAGAAATAAGTAAACATCTGGATACTGGCAAGCTCTTGAACCGCCAACAGGATTTGACATTAGCCAATCGCATCTGGCTACCTATACTGCACAAAAAAGAAGATCGGGATATAGGAAAACAGCGGAGCGCAGCGGAGCGCAGCGGAGCGCAGCGGCTTTGATTTGACAGCTGTAGCGGTCATGTCAGGTCATTTCCGCTTTCGAGTAATCAGCCGGTTCCCGTGCTTTTGACAATTTAAACGGATCAGTGGTGAGGATGGATAACTTCACCTACAATCTACATGATTGTTAACCCCCTGGAAGATGTTCTAAGGATAGAACGAAACGTTGGGCATTTCTTTGTGATCCTCGGACTTTGGAGATTTTACCGCGCATGCGACTGCCTGTTGGAAACCCGCGGCGCGTTTGAAATTACTAAAGACTTTGAGCTGACTACATGGCGTCAAAACCCGTATCTGTGAAGCATTGGTATGTAATAGCGGGCCATGAAGGCTACTACAAGGATATCTCTTCTCTGTCTGTGGCCATTTCGGAGGGGTTCACAGAAATCCTGGGAGTTTGAACTCTGCCTCTCCATGAAGGGAATCCCCCCCTCTTTTCTGTTTATGACCAGAGGCACAATGATTCATCATAGGCATTAGCATTTCGTCTAGCTGCTGATGTAATTGCAGATGGTTTTGTTATACATATAGATAACTAAACACTACCGGGGAGGGGGGCCCCTTATAATTACATTGCTACATAGAGCTCAGGGATTGATTATGCCTGACACAGGGAAATAGCTTAACATTGGGTCATGCGGTGATAAGATCAACAATATTTTTAACCCAGAGTGTCAACATGAAACCACAACCTGCGTTGGTTTCGTCAGTGGTGGTCATTGATTTCATCCAATTCTCTTTTCATCATGGTGGCTCATCGGTAAATAACTAAGTAAAAACGAACGGTTCCAGCTTTTCCAGGGAAATTTGCTTCAAGTAGACACACAAGACAGAGCTTTTGACCACTGTTACCGCTTCTGTTGCATCTGTAGAACAACTGCAGTTTTTGTAAGGGACAGCACAGGGCCGGCTCAACCATGAAGCCAACTGAAGTGGTCAACTCAGGCAGCCGATTGGAAGGGGCGCCAACCTTTGTCCACCCACTTGCCTCCACCATTGCGACACCTATTTAGCCACTCCTTGGATTGGGAAAGAAAGGGAGATTGAAGATGCTAAAAAGGATGCTAGGATGGGAATTGTCAAAGGAAGCAATTGTTTCAATCTTGAATTATGTTAAGGATAGAATCAAAACAGGTAAAATTGCGTTTGTTGTTACAAATCTTGACAACACAAACTTGTGCTGCAGCAAAGTGGTCACCAAAAATCACTTTGGTGATGGTTTGTTTGTTTTTAATCTGGCAGATAGCAGTAGTGATAATGAACAAGGCTGCCACCCTATACACACTTTCCTGGGAGTAAGCCCCACTGAACACAATGGGATTTACTTCTGAGTAGACTTGTATAGGATTGTGCTATAATTATATCAAAATAAGAAATGGACACCAAGTTTAGGTTTATTCAATATTGGCATAACAAACAATGTTTCAGAGCAATCCTTTTCATTCCCTACTTAAGTGACCAAGTATGTAATGTTACTGTAATGATAAATTTGCTCCTTAAAAAGAGTTAAAAGATCAAAGTACCCTCAAACTGATGTATACCAGAAGTGCAATCCTAGGTATGTTTATTTGGAAGTAAGTCCCATTGTGTTCAGTGTGTTCAGTGTGGCTTACATCCAGGAAAGTGTGCATAGAATTGACAAATTATTTACTCCTAGACAACTTTAGTTTAGTTTGGTGTAGTGGTTTGGGAGTCGGACTTAGACCTGGAAGATCCAGGTTCAAATCCCTGCTCAGCCATGAAGCTTCTTGGGTGACCTTGGGCCATTCACTATCTCCCAGCCCCGCCTACCTCACAGGGTTGTTGTGAGGACAAAAAGGAGGGGAGGAAATATGTACACCACTCTGAGCTCCTTGGAGAAAGGGTGGTATAATAATGTGAAAAATAAATAAATAAATAAATAAATAAATAATAATAGAATTGAATATAATGGCAATAGGACGCCATTTTCAGTCATTTTCCTAAAAACTCTGAACCCTGGATTTCCCTTTTTCACTGATATCAGTTACTGCTTATTTCCCACCAGTACAAGATCACCTTCCTGAATTGTTAACAGGCAGTTTAGATGCCATTGGTATATTTGTGAGGGTTGTTTTATTTGGTCTCAATTTGCATCACTTTGCATGTACTTACGTTGAATTGAAGAGTGGCCATATCCCCCACAGCAAAAGAGAAAGGGACCCATTTCACCTTAGACCAGGAACCAATCTGGAAGACAGAGATCTACATTCGATAGTCAAATTGACATGGGATGAGGAAAAGAAGCATAGAAGAAATGAAGGAGGAACAGTCAAATCAGCCCCCCCCCAACTTGCAGGGAAATCTGTCCAGAGTAAAATTTGTTGATGCTGTCAAGGAAACACACCCAAAGGAGCTGTCAAGCATATGGAAAGATTTGCATGGCATCAGAAATCACTATGCCAGAGCATGCAAAGCGAAGCTTCAAGAGGCCCCCAAGGCACAATAGCAGTATTCTGTACATGATCAGGCTGTGTGCAATTTATTCATAAGGTTTGCAACCCATGCCAGCTCCGCATCAGCCATAAGCCAAGGGGAGACGTGGTGTGCCGTGCTCGATGTGAGGGGCCTTTCAGTAAAGTTCAAAATGGCTCTAGGAGGTGAGGATTTTTCACTGTGGTCTTTGACTCAGGCCTTGGCAGACCTGCAGATGAGGTGTGTGACCTCATTTGCCAGTGTGGTTCTGTAGAATACCCAGAGACTTCTTACCAAGCAAGTTTGTTTGTCTACTCCCAGGATTTCACTGAGAACTCTGAAGAAGCAAGCACACCACATCTGTCTGGCTCCACAGGTATCCCCTGTTGTTCATGGCTGGCAGAAAATGCCCTTTACAACATGTGATGGCCTGGCAGATGGAAAAAGATGAAATAAGAGAATTAAGGCATCCGTATTAAGGCATCCGAATTAAGGCCCTGTTGTATAGAACCACAAGTATGCCTGGATTCCTAGGATTTTATATATTAACATTAGTATAAAGACAACACTATATACAGTCGTGACATCTGTGGCCTCGCCCACAACTCGGAGATGTGCAGAAAGGCGGGGGCAGTCAACTCTTGTGAGACAAAAGGCAAGACTGTGATGTCACTGCCCAGGGCCAGCTTGCTGAGACACTCGGCACCAGACAGCTGGTGACAGTTGGGGCAAGGGGAGGGCAGTGAGGGAGGAGGGTTCAAAAAGGAGGGCAAGGACAGGGGAAGGGGAGAGGAGAGCATGGGGGGAAGAGAGCAAGGCGAGATGGAAGGGAGAGTACAGGAGGAGCAGAGGAGAGGAGCATGAGTGAGGACGAGACGGGAGAGTGTTAGAAGGAGAGTGGCAGGAGCGCCAGAGCGGAGGCGGGACAATGAGCAAGACCAGGTGGGAGAGTGAGACAGGTCAGCAGTAGAGAAGAAAGAGAAAGGAGCAGGTAGACCCAGACAGACAGAGGAATAAGGATAAACAAGGGAAAGGCAACTGGCAGGGTGAAGACTAGACAAAGGACGGAGGCGGACAGGAGAGAAAGGGGGAGAGGAGCTAGAATGGAGTGAGGAGCAAGAGTCCGAGGTGGGCGCGGGGGAGGAGATGGGCAGCGGGACGACAGAGGTAGGGGCTGAAGACAAGGGGGAGATACGAAGGGGTGGAAGGAAGGAAAAGAGCCCATGGAGCCTGGTGATCCATTTAAATAAGGGCAACGTGCTCATTGGCTTCACACTGAGGGTTGGGCAGGGACTGAATGGTAAAAGACTGAAGTCTAAAAATAAACAAGAGCAGGCACACACACAGGAGTCGACCTCTGCAGTTGTAGTTATTGGACTGAGCCGTCTCTGGCTACTGTCATGCCCCAACGCCTACGATGTAGACCTTTCCCCGTCCCCCCACTCATGGGAAGACCCATCAAGGACAGAAGCAGTGACAACAGTATATAGACAACACTGAAGGGACTTGGAAGAGTTGGAAGAGGGACTTGATGCTTCCTCATCACCTCATTTCCCCCTTTTCCCAGGCCAGTAGCAGGTACCACTGCCATTAATCCTGCTTCAGCTCCCCCCCCCCCCCCGGCAAGGTCTGTCAGGTACCCAGCTCTGTAGCATGGCAGGGCTGGTGTGAGCACTAAGGCCTTGTTGTGCGGCATCCCCAGGTCCCAAGTTTCCCCTTCTATCAGGGCAGAGATGTAATCACCATCAATCAGGGTGAAACTGACCAAATGTCCTCCCTTGAACCAACATTGGAAGGCTTGACTGCACTAAGGAGAATGCAATTCCTAACTTCTGTCTGTTGATGCATAAACAGATGTGACAGCCACAACCCTTTACCTCATCACTGACCTGTAAGGGATCCTGAGCATCCCAGAGGAAAGAGCTTAGAGGAGGAAGTAATCTCCCAATTCTGACCTCAGTGGCACTCCCTTTTGCAGGCAAGTGCAGCTAGACTGGCACTGGAGGAAATGAATGCATCTCTCCAGGGAAGGGCTTGAACCCAGTCATCCATCCACACACAGTAAACAGAATTAGGGATATTAGAAGAGCTTTGCTGGCTTAAGCCCATAAGCAGAGCATGAAGGCAATAACCTTCCCCTGCTGTTGCCCCTCAGCACGTGATCTTCAGGGGTTTTCTGGAGAGTTTCCACATCAAGACTAAGCCACAGATACCTCATGTATCTAATCCCCCATGAAAGCTAGAAATTGTCTGTTTCATTGATGACTCTCCTGAAGGAAAAGATGAATCAGAATCAGAATGAATAAATGCATTATTTCAAGTGAATGCCTGTATGCTAATTATGTTGCACGACAGTGTACCAAGTACATGTACATGTACCAAGCATCTACGCTTTGCTGTTCTGATGTATCAACATGTGTGGATGCAAGAAAGGATGCTTTAATGCCATGCTTAATACAGATGACGGGCCAGTTTCTAAAGGTTCAGGAGTACTTAGCAAAACATGCACAGAGGGAACAAGAGAGCACTATTAGACATGTATCCTTGACACAGAAGTTTGGGTCCAAATTTGAGGAGTCTATAAAAGTCATCAAGGAACCAACAGGGAGCAATCAAGCTTGATCGCAGTGGATATGATGCATGCAGAGAATGATGCAGAGAAAGGAAGGCATTCCTTGGTCTTAAATCAGTCTTAAATCATACACATTTGAGTTCCATAGCTTTCAGTGAGATTCAGCATGCCTAAATTTAGCTGTTTTACTCAAAGGATGCCTAGCTGACATTCTGTGTGGGGTTATACAAGACAGAAGCCAATGCAAGTGCCGGTTTTATGGGCATATGTAGTTTGCACATGGGCTCTGCAATTGTCTTGGATTCCCAAGTCCCAGCTCGTGTTCCTTGCATACGTTTAGCAAATGGTGTAGATGTGCTTAAGAGCCCAATCCTATCCTTCCCCCCCCCACACACACACACTGGTACAGCCGTGCCAAAAATGGGCACACTGTATCAAACGGGAGGGGGGGATTGGGAGGCTTTGGAGGTGAAAGGGGATTTAAATCCCCTTATACCTCCATAAGTCTCCCACTCCACAATGGGTCTCCTCAGACCTGTGCCAGTGAAAGTGCTGGCACAAGTCCAAGGAGAGAAATGGGGCAGGGAGGCTGCAGAGAAGGGGGATAGGATCTGGTGTGTGCCGTCGCTGCCAGATTAAAATCCTCCCACAGAATCCCCACCCCAATTATGCCCCCTCCCTACCCAGTTTCGCCCCCTCCCCGTCCCCGCCACTTCCTTACCTGCTCTGGCAGGTGTAGGCACCTCCAATGATGGACTGGGCATGCTACCACCTCAAGTGGAAGTGCTCCCAAAATGGCTACCGACAGAGCACTGCACATTCTGTCAGCAGCCATTTTGCAACAGCAGAATTCGCTTCTGCTGCTGCAAAAAGACTGCTTATGACAGCCCAATCCTCAGTACGATTGGGCTGTGAATCTCTGTTTTTCTTTTTTTAAAAAATACATAGAAGTGTTGATGGGAATGTCTTGGGCCCTTCACTTCGATGTGTTTTGCTGAGGAAAAATACATTCACAACTACCGTAAGTTCCATCCATTTAAACCCACTGATTTTGATCCAAGCCCATCCATGCCAATATCAAATATCTAATGACAATAGTCTTCAGACCATTGTTGCCATCTATTTCGAGATCCCCATACATAGCAGCAATCAAGAGTTCCACATTTGTAATCTCTCCCTTTTTTTTTACCATTCCTTCCCCTCCACGTTCATTTGTTTAAGTGAGCAGCACAACCTTGGAGTCAGACTGTCCCTGCATGTTGGACAAAACATCCTTGTGCACAGGCAAACAAGTTGATTTGGGATGGATGGCTTGTCTCACTTCCCCTCCCATACTTTGTAAGATGCAGCTAGGATGAAGGATATCAGCATTTTCTATTTGCTTTGTCAGGAAAATGTTTTCAGAGTTCATTAGGAAGGCATCAATTTTAACATTTGGCACAAAAAGATTTGGTGACCTTCCTGTGTGGGAAAAAATATGTTGGCAGAACTTCCATTAGTCTAAGGAAGGAAAAATGCCTCCACTGAATGCCATTGTAATTTGTGAGTTACAGCTGGCACCCCAAGTTCGTAAAAATGCCTGGTACTGAGTTGCTGGCAGTTGTTAACATACAGTATGGGTCAATGCAATTAAACAACATGGAACATATTGCATTTTCTGTATTTTACATTTCTCCAAAACTTTCTGCTAAGAAAAATGTATGCCACTAGACTAGACATAAGAACATAAGAACATAAGAAGAGCCCTGCTGGATCAGGCCAAAGGCCCATCTACTCCAGCTTCCTGTATCACACAGTGGCCCCACCAGATGCCTCAGGGAGCACACAGCCAACAAGATAACCTGTTTCCTGCTGTCACTCCCCTGCACCTGGCACAGAGAAAACCTACTTCTAAAACCAGGAGGTTGCTTATGGCTTGTAACCTGTGATGGTCTTTTCCTCCATGAATCTGTCCAAACCCCTTTTAAAGGCATCTAGGCCAGGTGCCATCACCACATCCTGTGGCAAGGAGTTCCACAGATGAATTACGTGCTGGGTAAAGAAATATTTTCTTTTGTCCATTCTAACTCTCCCTCCACTCAATTTTAGTGCATGTCCCCTGGTTCTGGTGTTGTGCGAGAGGGAGAAGAATTTCCCTCTATCCACTCTCTCCATCCCATGCATAATTTTATACGTCTCAATCATGTCCCCCCACAGGCACCTTTTTTCTAGACTGAAAAGCCCCAAACGCTGTAGCCTTTCCTCATAAGGGAGGTGCTCCAGCCCACAAATCATTCTGGTCGCTCTTTTCTGCACCTTTTCCAATTCAACTATATCCGTTTTGAGGTGTGGTGACTAGAACTGGACACAATACTCCAGATGCGGCCTTACCATTGATTTGTACAAAGGCATAATGATATTGGCCGTTTTATTCTCAATCTTTTTTTAATGATCCTGAGCATGGAATTGGCCTTCTTCACAGCCACCGTACACTGGGTTGACACTTTCATCGACCTGTCCACCAGCACCCCAAGATCTCTCTCTTGATCCGTCACATAGACTCCTCAGATAACTGGAGTGGAGACAGTAAAGGTATCCAGTGCTCGAAACCCAGTTGTGTTCGACTCTAGGGTGTGGTGCTCATCTCTGTTTCTAAGGCCGAAGAGCCAGCGCTGGCTGAAGACACTTCCATGGTCATGTGGCCAGCATGACTAACGGAACACTGTTACGTTCCCACGGAAGTGGTACCTATTTATCTACTTGCAGTTTCTTGCTTTCGAACTGCTAGGTCGGCAGTAGCTGGGATAGGAAACAGGAGCTCACTCTGTCACACGGCACTCAGGTCTCGAACTGCTGTTTTTCTGACCATACCTCATAGGATCTGGCTAGCTTAATCATTTGGCTTAACTGTGGAACAGTCATTTCCTTGATGTGCCGGATGGTCCATTAAGATCTTGGCTGTTACCACCAATTAATGCACACAGAGACTTTTTTAAGGCTTTAAACAGGTAACCTTAGCATCAAGGAGTCCTCCCTTTATCTGTCATTTCATTCCATCTCACCTTCTCTTAAACTCATAATTGGATATGCACGGGGCGTTTCTAAAATTCTTTGAAAAGACAGTTTATGCTCTTATTTCTATCTCTATTTCTGCCATATATTTTCCCCGCTAAAGCACATTTTCTTTTTATTCCTCAATATTGTGAAAAGTCGCTTCCATTCTCCTTCGTAAAGGATATAGAGATGTATCCTTTGTTTGCCTTTTGTACTTTCCATCGAGAGCTGCCCACCACATGCTGCCAGTATGTCCTTAAATTATGGAGAGTGAACACTGAGCTGTTGTTGTGACTGGTGCGCTTTCCTCACATCCCTCCGAAATGATATGTGTTCACAGGCAATTACAGAACCATGGAGTTAGAGAACTGTTTTTTGAGGGCTATCACTTAGCAGCCTGAAGACAAAAAGGTGGATGGCGGGTCAGACACTTCTAATGCTGTACTTTTCGGAGTGGGATGTCCTTCAGGAGGGCAGAACTCTGCACCTTGTAAAATTATGACTTTTATTTGGCCTTTCAGATATGAACTAAGCACGGCTGTCAACATATACAGTAGTCTTCATTGTGAAGGCGCTTCGCTTAGTCTGTCAGCTGTAAACAGCTTAAGAGACATGTCATTCTAGTATTATTATAGCACTCTAAGATTTGTTTTTAGATTGGTTTGTACTTTTTTTCCTGGCAAGGGCTTAGCTATATAGATGACATGGGTTATTTACTGCATTTACTACAAAATGCTATGTGTTCCTTTGTGCAACTATGAGGCTGTACCATGTGAAATAAAGAACAGGGAGGAGAACCTGTTATTACTGTAGGATGGCAACTTCTGGTCAGCTCCTAACCTGAAGGGACTCCCATGGCTTTAATAGTGGGTTAGGGAGATGTTCAACAGATGCAGCTTTTCCTTCCATTGCCATACTGGGATGGGAGAAGCGACATTGTCGTACATTCCTACTGTCATCATGATGGCAAATTTTAAAGAAGAAAAACATTGTTTGGAGTAGCACCAACGTTGAACTATTTCAAAGGTTGTCTTCTAGATATCAACAATTTGGATTCCTTATTCTATCTATGCCATGGGTGTGCTTAACATTTTGTACTTTTTCTGATAAAGTGTTTGCAATCTACGATAAATTATGTTCCAACGTCCAATCACATTTTGACAATGGAACATGGTATTCCTGGTCTTTTAAAAATTCTGAAAATGGACTGATTCAAAGTATTTCAAATTCATGTGTCACATTACAATATCAGAAAAGATTTAAGATATTGCAAAACTAAAAGACGAGTAAAGTATGATGTAGCTTGTGTTAATGATAAACTCACTCACTGAAGTCACTCACAAGAAAGGGTACATTAGCATGAGTTGTTTGGCGACAGGAAAAAAATTAAACAACACATTTTTCATGACAAGCCTGGAATAACCCTTCTAGAAGAATACACTCTACGCAGATGGATATGTGCTGCAGGAGACAAAATGTCTGTTTAGACAAAATGGCTGCCACAATAGAGCTGAGCCACTCAATGTTTCTGGTGCAAATACAGGGTGCTTTGAAAAATGCACACACATCTTAATGAGCTCTAACTCATACATACTTCATTGTAGAAAACCTGCAACACGTGAACATCTAAAGGGAAGCAACTGAAGAGATGCATGGAACCATCCCAGCACACTCATTTGTCAAGTGGATGTCTGCAGATCCCTTATGGCCCAATCCTATCTGGGATTGGGCCAGTGAGCACAGCGATTTACAGCAGAATAGAGTTGACATATATATCTATATATTATATAGATATAATACCAGTATTTATATACTACCTTTCTTGGTCATTGGATTTCTCCTCCGACTTTAATTCAAGGCGGTTTACATAGGCAGGCACCAAACCAAGTGGTTTTTACATTTACAATAAATGTTCTAGTCTTCCATAGAACGCTTCATTCCAGGTGGTTTCCTTTCACGGTCTGGCCTCTCTCTGGCATTCGCCTTCCACGCTTCGACTGACAGGCAAACTCTGCCTCCCACACAGAGTGCCAGCTGCAGCTGTCTCTCTCACACAGAGGTTCTGTAGTTTGTCAGCGGCGTGTTGACAGCTCTTCGACTGCTCACAGATTGTTCCGGGCATCACGAACTGCCGTCCTTAGATCTTCAGGCATATGAGGCTGCATGATACACACACACACACACACACACGGTTTTATATAAGATTTTATAATTAATATATTATAATTAATTATATATACAGGCCCTGGATGTGCATAGTTTGGGCAAGTATGGGTATTGGTTCAGAAATGTTTAAATGCCTAATTATATGTTGCAAATTCCCAAGGCCCAGAATGAGTCATTACATATGTTTCTGACAGCGCAATTCTGTCTAGAATGCAGCGGCGACATAGGGCGGCCGCTGCATCCTAGAGAGGATTGGGCCTGCGCTGGCAGAGCTGGAGTGCTCCTTGGAAAAAGGGATGCTCATCCCTTTCTCCCAGGTAGAGTCCCAGGTCCAATGGGCCTCCTCAGATATGCGCTGGCAAAATGGCTGGTGAAAATCCGAGGAGCCGGTGTAAGTCCTGGGATAGGATTCGGTGGAGCGCGCTGATGATGATCCCTCCCCCGTCCCTGGCCTGGTTAGCCAATCACCCCCTCCCAAACCACCACAGTCTGCTCTCCCCACACCCCTTCCCCTCACCACACCCCTCACCACACCCCAGCACTGGCTGCTGTCCCCAACGGAGTGAGCTGTGCCGGCCTTTCCGTTGGCACCAGCAGAGCCATTGCTCCACCAGCACATGCAGAAGTGCGAAGAGAGTGGAGCGCGTGGAGCAGCTGCTCCAGGCACTGGCGGACCTACCGGTCTCGTCGGGTTGCGGTGTTCGGAGAGTGGAGCAGCTGCTCCAGGCGCAGGCGGACCTACCGATCTCGTCGGGTTGCGGTGTTCGAAGAGTGGAGCAGCTGCTCCAGGTGCAGGCGGACCTACCGGTCTCGTCGTGGCACGGTGTTCGTCCTGGTGCGGTGTTCGTCCTGTTTTCGGCCCTCCCGCCCTCCCTGGAGCCCGTACAGCTCCAAAATAGGTAGGAAACCGGTGGGGGGGGCGGGGTTGGTGATGCGCTGGGCGCGTCACGTCACCTAGGCCCCGCCCCCTTCCTCCAGGCGCCGGGAGGCCTAGTTACGCCTCTGAGCACATGTTTACACAGGATTGCGCCACTACAGCACAATCCCATGCTGGTCTACTCAGAAGTAAGTCCCATTTTGTTTAACTGGGCTCACTCCAGAGAAAGTGTTACAGGATTGCAGACTTACATACATAAGTTCAATTTCCAGTCATTAGTTTGTCCTGCAGATCATGGCTCCTAGGCACATCTGTGCTACAATGTTATATTAGTTTTATTTTGTGCCAGTTTAGCTGTCACTGCCTTCCCCAAAGCATGCTGGGAATTGTAAGTCACTGAAAAAAAATCTGTTTGCCATCCTTAACTCTGCTCACGGAACTGCAGTTCCCAGGATTCCCTGGGGAAAAGGAATGATTAGAAAACCTGTTGGGCAGCCGCGCAATCTTCCCTAACTTTAGAAACCCTAACTTTAGATTGGCACTCCAGCTCCGCCGGCCTAAAGCATTGCAAACGTGTTGTAAACCACATTTGCAATGACTCGGGAGTAAGAGGTGCTGGCGTGGAGGCCAGTACAGCTCACTCTGCCACGGAAGTCACCCGACACCATCCGCTGCAGATAAGTCCCGTGGAGCTGGCGTGCATCCGAGGAGGTCCATTGGCCCCAGGCTTGCCTACACCCAGGGAAGGGGGCAAAAACATCCCCTTCCCACAGAGGTGCAGCCTGGCAGCCTCGGGGCAGCCTGGGATGGGCTTAGGATGCAGTGGCCGGCCCTTTACACAGGTTTGTGCCGTAAATCTGTTGTGTAGACGGTCAGAGTGACCTATCTGAGAAGAAAAGACCAATGCAAACAGTGGGGAGAAAAGGTCTTAAAATTAAGAAACCGTGGCAGGCTTGTCAATTGAGCTGACTATGGTGGCTATGTGCATGCAAGATGTCCATCAGCAAGTCAAACAAGCAAGACCAGAAGTGTGTCCACCTGTAATTCCAAACATACCCAAGGATTTAACAAGGCATGAATCTTAGGAAGTCAACTGGTAACCAAAACATCACAGTTATTCTGCATGTGGAATAGCAAATGGATTGCGAAATAATACATCTTTTGTAGGGAGAGGGGAAGCTGGGAGGCAGAGAGATGAGAGAAGAAAGAAAGAGAGAGATGCCTCCACCACAAGAAAAAAAAATGCTGCTTTAACAAGAATGAGTCGTCAAAGAAAACAAGAATTTTCAATATATTGCAAACAAAATTATCTGCCAAAAGGGCAAGATAATTATCTTAATGTGATTTTTGACCAAGATAAATTTATCTTATTTTAGAAACCAGGCAACAATTTGAATCTTATGCAAAACATGGAGATAAATCTAAAAAATATGATAATGTAATAAAATCAAAATTATTAGGAATCACACTGCCAAACTTGAGGCGGTAAAATCTTTTTAAGATCCAAGAGAAAATAGGCTAGTAAAATCCGAGTATGTTACTACAGTTTAATCACTTGATAAATAGCTGCATTGTTGGGGAAGAATAGATAGTGTCGTTATTGCAGCATCCCTGTTCATAAATAGTACGTTGCTGATTCAACTCTAATGGATGCCTGCAGAGTTGCTATCAAAATCATGTCATCATTTCGGCAGTTTTAGTGGTCAGGGAAGGGGCTAGTTCCACTAAGCCCATTATATTATTTTTCCAGAATGTGGATTGCAGTACCTTAGGAGTCTATAATGGTCATCATGTGAAAGGAAATGATACTAATGCAGAATAGTGGTCCTGTTTGGAGTTCTTCCAGATGTGAACTGGAGACAAAGGGAAGTATATGGGTGGGTTATCTGATGTTTATGGTCTGCTAAGTTGCTGTTGCAACTGCTGAGGGCTAAAGCAATGAGCAAAGCATGTGACACAGCTTGTTGAATACACAACCCAAAAAGGAGGTTCAGTGGGGGGCCAAAATTGTAACGGGGCACATGGGAAGAAGCCGTCTGTAAGAAATGTTTCAGCATCTGGTTGACTACCCCTTTTCTTAGGCTGATGGCTAGCTACTAGTCCAGGATGACTGGCTGTTTTATCAGTGGGAATGGATTACAGAAGGTCTCCTCATCGCTGGGAATTGCTTTCTAGCTTTTGGAATAAAGTCCCATCAGAGCCTGGATGACAAGAGGGGGCACAGAGACAATAAAAGGTTGCTTGCAAACTGAATGAAGACCGAGTCGAGAGGTTCAAGCTGGAGTTCGTGGAAAGGAGGGTACAAGTTGCTCTGTTCAGTTGCCTGCTGAAACAGCACATGTTTGTCTCCATAGTGCTCTGCTTGTATATTTGTAAAGGAAGCAAAGATACCGTAAATCTCCCGTGCTCTGTCATTCAAAGGAAACTTGCTCCTGGAACTTCACACCACTTAGGACGGCAAGGAGCACATATGTTGCGCCGGGTTCATACATTTCCCAGTCTCTCATGGATATTCAGATTTTTCTCACAAGCAGTAAACTATTAACATATAACCCAAGGCACTTCAAGACGAAGACAGTGTTATTTCAAGGGATACTTAAAAAAAAAATCCTTTTTCCATGTTGCTTTTCCTTGTTTTTGTTAGGTTAACTGTTTCCATTGGACACAACAATGAATTGTGTTTGAAATAAACCGGCAACTTTGGTGCATGAAGGGTATCCCGTTGCTCATAGAGTGTTGCAGTGGTCACTTTTTAAAGCTGATATAATTTAGAATTTGAAATCAAAGGCAGTCACCTTTTAATATAAATTGAAATTTTTATTGAATAGTTTATGCATCAAACAACTGAATTCCATGAAAATCCCACGACTGAAGATTTAGGAATGCATTTCAATACGGAAAGCAAAACAGATTAAAGAAATCAAAATATAGAAACAGTAACCTTATATGAAAAGAGAAATGAGACCAATTTTCCAATGTCATTTAAGGCTCAAATATTGAAGGAACAACTGCAAACAAATCTTTTATGAGTATCCAAGAGATAAGTAGGATTCAAATAACTGGAATTAGATGGGACAGACTGCAAAAGCAAGTGGCAATTTTTGAAGGCAAGTGGCAATGTTCTGAAAAATGAGTTTTTAAAGACACCCAGCTATGAGTCTGCGACAAACTAGAAAAAGACACCCCAGGTAGAATGTTAAGAGGGAAAAACTGTTTGGCCTTTCAGTGTTACCATTCTTCATTTTTCTCTATGGCTAGGGTCACAGCCACCATTCTAGAATGTTCTTCCTACTCTTTTCACCAGGAAAATCCACAGAGTAGAGCAGCACCAAAACTAGCCTACTGTCTCATATCTGTATTGCCAGTTCCACCTCCCAATATGTCAAAAGAGGGTGTGTTATTCTAAGAATCAGGCAAATATGAGGGCTGTTCAGATGGTTACATCCTCTTACTTGAGTAGGTTCATTGTTAGTCTGCACTGGGATACAGTTATTTACACATTCCATTCAACGTAGGTAGAATCTATGTACAGTGGGAACAGATTGTTCTGTAAAAATGAACCCAGGTACAGTCATTCACATGAAAACTGCACCTGGGCACAGAGAACTGTACTATAGACCAGGGAACAAATGGTCTGTACCTGCATACAGAAGATTGTGTGAATATTCCTATGAAGTTATTTAAAACCTTGAATGGTTGGTAATGGGATAAACAGACCAATCCTATTCTTCCCCCACCAATGCAGTGACACCTATCACTGTGCACAAATAATCTTCTGCATCCTTGCGGAGGTCTCCTCTGGGTAAGGAAACATTTGTTCTCTTACTTGGGGGTAAACCTCCGCAGTGTGGAAAGCTCTACTTAGACCCGCACTAGCGAATTCGCTGGTGCAGGTCCATGTGGACCCGCACTGCAGGATTGGGTCTGGGAAGGGGGCTAAGATTCAGCCACTGCCACAGAACCCACTTCCTTCCTGGACCCTATCCACCTCCACCCTTGTCATGGCCCTGTTGTGCCCTACCCTTGTCCCCGTTGCTGCCTCCCCTGCCCCCATTCTGCCCTCCCCCATCTCGTCTCACCAAACATCCTAGCTGTCTTGGCAGGTCCACAGCAATCAATCAGCAGGAGCCTTCCCACTGGTGCTCCTGTAGCACGCTACTCTATGTGTCACTGGAGCATATTTTACTACTGCTATAAGGCAGTCACCAGCAGTGGAACACACATCCCACTCTCAGCTGGCCCACATAGGATTGGGCCAAAAGAGTTCTTGCTCATTTAGACCCTGAGGCGAAATAGGATGTAAGCAAATTCTTATATTTCATTGCACTAACTCATGTTATTGAAATAGAATTCAGGTTTCTTCATCTAACAATTAAAGTTTATTTTGCTCCAATCCTATCTGTGCAGTATGCTGACATTTTGTGAGATCTGCCAGCATACTGTGCTGCTGGTGCAAAGGTAGGGAGGCCATGCACACGTCTAGCTGTCAATGGTGGCATGTTGGTGGTGGGGGTGGATCGGGGAAGATCGGGGCAGGGAACAGCCCAGGCTGGGGCAGATAGGGAACAGAATGGGGGCGGATCTCGGCAGCAGCGACGTCCACCAGATCCAGAACCCTTGTCTCAGGCTTGACATGCCCCCTTCAACCTAACAGCTCTACACCAGCAAAAGTGCTGGTGAAGATCCGTGTAGGCCTATAGGGGTCCACAAAGCAGCTGGAGAGATAAGTAAAAAAAATTCACTACTTACCTTTTCCGGCCGGCCTGGTCTCCAGCCAGCCTGTAGGATGCAGTGAAGGCGCTGCCATGTGTGGGCTGGTCAAGAATAGGATTGGACTGTTAATCTTGTCACCCTGAAAGTTCTCCTTTATGGCCAATTCACAGTTTGTGAGGCAGTTATGCTTGTCATTTGGCATTTACTGAGGTGAGCAAATATCATATGATGATAGGGACACATGGTGGATGCAAGTTGGGGATTCATGACTGATCACAACTCTCCCTCGAGTGAAAGCTGCTGACAGGTTTTCCTTTCACACTTCATATGGTTTACCATAGCCGATACTGGAGCGCAAGTAGCAAACATGATTGTCCCATAACATGTGACTTGGGCCTCATTCATCTGACCTTCCTGAAATTTGTTATCTTCCATCACCCTTTGGAGCAACAGATTCCACAGTCTAACTAGACTACACAGAATAGCATCTCCTGCTAATTTTTAAAGTGGTCATCCTCAAATTTCAAAGACCTTTTGCCCTTGTTATGAGAGAAAAGACCAACTGCTTGACACCTCTTACTTTGTAGAAGCTCAAGAGACCAATAATCTTACTCCAGAATAACAGATTTAAAGGTTAAGGTCAAAAACTTTCACTTGCCATGCAGTGATGTTTTGACAAGCAGCAATAGCAAAACGGCTCATCTTTTTGTTAGCAGTGTCTTCTCAGTTCATCCCATGCCTGTCAGTGGGTTAATAGAGCATCTCAGCCCTGTCTCCCCTTGCCCCATGCCAGCCAGCCAGTCAGCTCCTGCTAGTTAACATTTTAGAAAATGAGCCTAGATACATTACAGCCTGGCCTCTCTTGCAGTGATGGGGGTGATAAGACCTGACTACAGGAGATACGGAGCCCCAATGATGGCACTTTATAATGCTGTATGACTGGAGAATTGCTATTGTAGGGAGAGAAAAAGGCAATAAAGCAGCATTGATATCCTGCCTGCCCTCTTATAAGAGTTATTGAATCAAACCTACCAGAACTGCTAGACAAACAATTTTCAGCTGCAGTCTGAGGCATGACAATGGCTTCGCATCAAAAAGAAATAGGTAAAGTGCACATGTTTGTGGTACCCTCAGTGACTCACCACGGCAGGCTGCTGAGAAGTGTTCTCTACCTTCTGTTTTCTTCCCTTGCTCAGTCACTCCTCTTGGTCACCTAAAGTCTCTAAATCCAAAGTTCACTTTATCTGGATTTCTCCCCAGATTTTTGGAGTTCCGAATTGCTCAGTGTCTTCTCCAAAATGAAAGTGAGGCATAAAGAATCCTACATTGCTCCATTTTTGTATCCAAATAATCTTCTACAAAGTGCTGTGCCTATACATGCTGACACAGTTTTCGGTTCCGTCAAATCATATCCCCCCTTTCTACAGCATTGATTTGTACTTGCATACACACACACACACACACACACACACGCACGCACGCACGCACACGTGTGTGTGTGTGTGTGTGTGTGTGTGTGTGTGTGTGTGTGTGTGTGTGTGTGTGTGTGTGTGTGATTACATCAAGATTCATTGTGTGCAGTGTTTTATGGATATGCATGTGGACTAGTGTGCATCTAACAATACAATCCTATCCAACTTACACCACCGGTCTAACCAGTGGTGCAACGAGAATGGGAGGCCCCAGAACAGAAAGGGGATTCAAATTCCCTTCAAAGGGGATTTAAATTTCCCCATCCCTCCAAAGCCTCCCGCCCTGCCCTCCCCTGCTAGTTACACCGCTGGTGTAAGTTGGATAGGATTGCGCTGTAAGAGTGGCATCAGGGGTCAGTCAAATCAGACACTCATCAAGGAACCACATAACTCGGCCAACCCCTGAACCCTAAGTACTGGGGGTAATGGTAGCTCCCAATCTGAGAATGGGTGGGTGCGCCATTGGGAGCCCACCAGTGCAGGGATTTGCCCTTGGACCCCTAGCAACCTGGTGATATATATATATATATGCTTCCAATAGGTCTTCACAGACCTGCACCAGCTCATTAGCCGGTGCAAGTCTAAGAAGAAAGAGATGGGCAGCCTCAAAAAGGAGGGGATAAGATCTGGCAAGTGCCATTTCTGCCAGATCCACCAATGCCCACCACCTCTCCGCCCCTGTTTCTCCCCCTCCCCACCCAGTTTTTCCCCTTCCTGCCCCCAATGCGTACTTACTGGTGGCCATGGCTGCTCTGGATCCTGCCGCTGTACGTGATGCCTCTGTGGTCTCTCCAGTGGCGGGATGGAAGCGCACAACTCCACACGCTTTGCTAAGGTTATTTACAATGGCCGTAAAGCAAACCCCACTGATGGAAAGCTAGTTCGTGGCAGGGAGGGGGATAGGTTCAGTAAAGCTCTGTTCAGTTCAGACCATCAGGTGATTGTAGGGAAGTGAGGAATGGGCACAGTAGGTGTAATCTCAATTCCCCTCAAAGGTTCCAGGCCTATGGAGGGCGCGATGGGTTTTTTTTTGCCATTTATTATTAATAATAAATTATTTATTATTTATTGAATTTATATCTCACCTTTCTCCCCCATAGAGGGACCCATTTTTATTAGGGTGTGTACTGTACTGTAAGGGTCTAGGGGGGATGAAATGTTACGTTTCTGTGAATGTTTGGGGATTATTAATTATTCTACATAATCAGTTTGTTGGGACTTGAGGGGGTGTGCCAAAATTTCATGGGCACCGGGTGCACCGGACCCATGCTAATGGGTCATTATCTACTGTCACTCTTCCCTTTCGTTTCATCTCTCAGGATTTCATTCTTGTTGTTGCTTTCTTATATTTCCCCAGTTCCTTATATTTTCTATCTTTCTGTTCTTCACTAACACACCTATTCTTCTATAGCTTGTTGTTCCTCTGTTATCTGCTTATACCCATGGCCTGAGATTCTGACTTCCTACACTACAGTTCAGGGAGGGTTTCATCGACTTTACTCCTTATTTTAGACAAGAGTAAAAATTACCCGAAAATAAAGGAAGCTGAAATTGGACACAAGCATTCTTTTCTCTTAAGTGACTGTCTCAGAATTAACTATGATGGTGTTGAGACGTGAAAAGGGAAGGAGCAGAAATACAAACTCAAAGCTTTCCCAAAAACTTCTACAAATCGGGGTCAATTCTCACCAAAGGTTAGACCCAGGTTATAATGGGCTCATCCTTGTGCCAGATGTCCCTGCCACTGCCCCACCAACCCTCTTCCTTTCCCACTCAAATGTTAACTGGCAGCAATGAGGCCACTGCTGTGTTCGAGTCTTTGCCTACAAGGACCCATGGGAAATATAATCCCCATGGTTCCCAAGGCCAGACAGAAGCAAGAGAACACTCAGGAAGAAGATAAGTGTTTTTTCCCATGGACATCTCTAGGATGCTGGTATGAGCATGCATCCAGTGTGTGTGTGTGTGGGGGGGGCTTCCTCGTGATATCCTCATGAGAGTGTGACATGGCTGAACTTCAGAATGGGCTAAAAACAAATGATTTTTTTAATGTTAAAAATGTTTTTTATTGTTGTTGTTGTTCAGTCGTTAAGTCGTGTCCGACCCTTCGTGATCCCATGAACCATGGGATCCCGCCAGGCCTTCCTGTCCTCCACTATCTTCCTGAGTTCGCTCATTTTCATGTTTGTTGCATCGGTGATGCTGTCTAACCATCTCATCCTTTGCCTTCCCCTTCTCCTTTTGCCTTCAATCTTTCCCAGCATCAGAGTCTTCACCTCTTCGCAGTACGTGGCCAAAATATTTGAGCTTCAGCCTCAGTACCTGACCTTCCAGGGAACAGTCAGGGTTGATTTCATTTAGGATTGACTGATTTGATCTCCTAGCAGTCCAAGGGACTCTCAGGAGTCTTCTCCAGCACCACAGTTCAAAAGCATCTATTCTTCGGCGCTCAGCCTTCCTTATGGTCGAACTCTCGCAACCATACATTGCTACTGGGAACACCATCGCCCTGACTATACGAACTTTTGTTGGCATGGTGATATCTCTGCTTTTTATTATGCTGTCTAAGTTTGCCATAGCTTTCCTTCCAAGGAGTAAGCGTCTTTTAATTTCATGGCTGCTGTCTCCGTCTGCAGTGATCTTGGAGCCCAAAAAAGTAAAATCTGTTACTGCTTCCATTTCTGCCCCTTCTATTTGTCAGGAATTGATGGGACCAGATGCCATGATCTTAGTTTTATTAATGTTGAGTTTCAAGCCAACTTTTGCACTCTCCTCTTTCACTCTCATCAAGAGGCTCTTTAGTTCTTCTTCACTTTCTGCCATTAGGGTGGTATCGTCTACATATCTGAGGTTGTTGATATTTCTCCCAGCAATCTTGATTCCGGCTTGCGATTCACTCAGCCCTGCATTTCTCACAATGTACTCTGCATATAAGTTAAATAAGCAGGGTGACAATATACATCCTTGCCGTACTCCCTTCCCAATTTTGAACCAATCGGTTGTTCCATGGCTGGTTCGAACTGTTGCTTCTTGACCCGCATACAGGTTTCTCAGGAGACAGGTAAGGTGGTCTGGTACCCCCATCTCTTTAAGAATTTGCCACAGTTTGTTGTGATCCACACAATCAAAGGCTTTTGCGTAGTCAATGAAGCAGAAGTAGGTGTTTTTTTGGAACTCTCGTGCTTTCTCCATGATCCAGCACATGTTGGCAATTTGATCTCTAGTTCCTCTGCCTCTTCGAAACCCAGCTTGTACTTCCGGTAGTTCTCAATCCACGTACTGCCGAAGCCTAGCTTGTAGGATTTTGAGCATAACCTTGCTAGCATGTGAAATGAGTGCAATTGTACGGTAGTTTGAACACTCTTCGGCACTGCCCTTCTTTGGAATTGGAATGTAAACTGACCTTTTCCAATCCTTTGGCCACTGCTGAGTTTTCCAAATTTGTTGGCATATTGAGTGCAGCACTTTCACAGCATCATCATTTAGGATTTTAAGTAGCTCAGCTGGGATATTATCATCTCCGCTAGCTTTGTTGTTAGTAATGCTACCTAAGGCCCACTTGACTTCGCTCTCTAGGATGTCCGGCTCTGGGTCAGTGACCACACCAGTGTGGTCATCAGGAACATTCAGATCTTTCTTGTATAGTTCTTCTGTGTATTCTTGCCATCTCTTCTTAATCTCTTCTGCTTCTGTTAAGTCTCTGCCTTTTTCGTCCTTTATCATGCCCATGTTTTCACAAAACGTTCCCTTGATATCTCCAATTTTCTTGAAGAGATCTCTAGTCCTCCCCATTCTGTTGTTTTCCTCGATTTCCTTGCATTGTTCATTTAAGAAGGCCTTCTTATCTCTCCTTGCTATTCTCTGGAACTCTGCATTCAGTTGTTTATATCTTTCCCTTTCATCCTTGCTTTTCGCATTCCTTCTTTCCACAGCTATTTGTAAAGCCTCATCTGACAGCCACTTTGCTTTCTTGCATTTCTTTTTCTTTGGGATGGTTTTAGTTGCTGCCTCCTGTACAATGTTACGAACCTCTGTCCATAGTTCTTCAGGCACTCTGTCTACCAGGTCTAATGCCCTAAATCTATTATTCACCTCCACTGTATACTCATAAGGGATATGGTTTAGGTCATATCTGACTGGTCTAGTGGTGTTCCCTACATTCTTCAATTTAAGCCTGAATTTTGCAATAAGAAGCTCATGATCTGTGCCACAGTCAGCTCCAGGTCTTGTTTTTACTGACTGTATAGAGCTTCTCCATCTTTGGCTGCAAATCACATAATCTATCTGGTTTCGGTATTGACCATCTGGTGATGTCCAGGTGTAGAGTCACCTCTTGTGTTGTTGGAAAAGAGTGTTTGCTATGACCAGCGTGTTCTCTTGACAGAACTCCGTTTTTCTCCACTTTAGTGGGTGTTCTAATGTAGATGAGGCCAAACAATTGCCTAAAATGCCTTATTGGGCGTTCCCTGATTTCAAGCTGCAGGCCCACATCTGATACCCCTAGTCAAACCCAAAGGGTTGAAGAAGCTGAAGTGCGCTGCCTCCCACAGGGTAGGAAGCATTTGAGGCTGGCTTGTGAACCAAATCTGAGGGATTACCAGTCAGCATCTCTGAACCAGGTAGCATATAGAGGGACTGGTATTGATCCACCCTCTGACCCTGCTTACTTCAGGGTCCTTACTCCTACTCCCTGGTCCACACCATATCTGCCAGATATGACCACTCTAGTTAAGGGGAAACGCAACCCAAAGGCACCAGTATGCAAAAAAAAATAAAAAAAATTGACCAAGGCCAATCAGGTGGGTGGCCAAAAATTACTACCTGACTTCAAAAGGCAACCAGCTAATCTCAGACTGCCCCTTGGGAGGGCAGGTGGAGGCAAGGACACAAGGCACACTGAAGATGAAAGTGGGCCGCAGTAACAGCCGGTAAGCTCCACCCACTCCCTCAAAGCACCCAATTGGGTACAAAGCACATTTTCCCTGCCTTGCATGACAGCAGGGGCAGGGCAAAGGATGCTCCCACTGCTAGGAAGGTGGGAACGATAAGCTATTAGGTTTAGCTGAAAGCAGATACCGATTAATCTAAGAAAACATTGTTGTTGTTCAGTCGTTAAGTCGTGTCCGACCCTTCGTGATCCCCATGAACCATATCCCGCCAGGCCTTCCTGTCCTCCACTATCTTCCTGAGTTCGCTCATTTCCATGTACATTGCATCGGTGATGCTGTCTAACCATCTCATCCTTTGCCTTCCCCTTCTCCTTTTGCCTTCAATCTTTCCCAGCATCAGAGTCTTCTCCAGAGAGTCCTCTCTTCGCATTAGGTGGCCAAACTATTTGAGCTTCAACCTCAGTACCTGTCCTTCTAGGGAACAGTCAGGGTTGATTTCATTTAGGATTGACTGATTTGATCTCCTAGTAGTCCAAGGGACTCTCAGGAGTCTTCTCCAGCACCATAGTTTGAAAGCATCTATTCTTCGGTGCTCAGCCTTCCTTATGGTCCAACTCTCGCAACCATACATTGCATTAGAATCACTCAATTTTCCAAATTTCCCACCAAGTATCTTATTCAACCAGTGCTGAATATTTTTTTCCTACAGCTCTCCCATCTAAACTGAAAATGAAAGTCTGCCCCTCAAGAATGGCACGTGATATAGTTGAAGTTGGTAAAGAACCGTTTGTGAGACTTGACAGGCCCCACAGCTCATGCACAAACAGGTGATAGCTTTACCTGAGGGATTTTCAAATGATATTTTTAGGTGCTCTGTATAATGACAATTTTCAGGCTCCATTAAATAACTTTTTTGTGAAATGATGCAGTGTGCAATTAGTGCAGAGACAAGAACAATAAGAGACTCCAGTGAGCTTGCCCAATATCTGGCACAACTGTGTATAACTTTAATTTATGAGGCATTCCCAACCTAATTATGGAGGCAAATGCATCCATCCGCCACTTCAAAGGTGCTCAGCACTTGATGAAATGCTCAGCAGCGAAATTAGAATGAGGGATTTGATATGAATGTGTAGTTGATCTTTACATTTCCATTGTTGCTACAAATTGCACACTTCTTTGTATAAGCAACTGATGGTTATGCAGTGAGACCCCAGGTGTACAAGGAGCTACATGCTTCCGGTCAGATGTGGAGTGGGGGGGAGGATTTTTGCTAAAAAGAAACTGCAACTCTGTACAAATGATGCCTGCTTTGAACTTCAGCTTATTCAAGAATGTAGCTAGTGTGCTCTAAATATTCTGGGATAATTGCTTGGAAAGCAAAGTTTATGGGCACCGTCTCTTGCTAGGCCAGTTACTTTTCATGTGGGTAATGATGGCATGTCAGAAAACAGCTCAGTTGAGAGTGAATCCATACATACAGCAGAATCATGTAGTATAGCTTTTGCTGGGCTGTAAAACTTTAGGATGCGGGTGGAGAATGTTTGAAAGGGTGGGGCTGTCCTAAGTCAAGGCTAAAACCAGCACTTCTGTTGGAGTGAGATAAGTGGGATAAATGAGGCTGAAAAGAGACCACGTAAAGAAAATTAAACATTTCAGGAAGTGTTTTAAAGAACCTAGGGATGGAGGAGTGGGTGGGTGGCTTGCCACCAGTGATTTCACAGGTACTGGCCAATAGTTGCTCGTCACACTTATGCAACCTCATCTCACATGACACTTTGGTAATAAAATGTCTTCTGGCTTACTGAGAGGCACCACTTGTGCCTGCGGGGGTGGTGGTGAGAGAAGACCAAGGCTGTGGCTCTTAGCCAAGCAGCAGCTGGAACCTCAGCCACCCAACTGGGAGCTTCCTGGCCAATCAGAGCAGCCAGGAGACAGATCCTGAAGCACAGACCAGGAGAAGATTCCTCTACATTGCAGCTATTAGAATGGCCCAGTTTCCACACGTCTGGCAATGTCCTTCTGGATTGTCTATCCTCCTTTCCTTTTTGACTTGAGTTGATTTATTGTCATTGTGTTGCATTTGTATTCCTTGCTATGAACAGTGTCACCCACTGGTTTACAAGACGATCCAGTTGCTGAGTTGGTCTAGATGGCCGGGTTTTCACCTTCCCTAGGCTATAGCAACTCTACATATTTACTCCATTCATTATGCTTATTGTCTTGGACTATAATAACTACTGTAATTAAACCTGCTCAGGGGTCACTGCAGGAACATCAGGCAGGGACCACAGCAGGGGGAGGAAAGGATTATAGCATCTCACTTTCCTGCCCCCTATGGCCCCCCCTTAAGGGGTCCTGGATGGGAATTCAGAGACCTGGACACTCAGGGGGCCTGACTTGCTGCTTCCATCTTGGGAGCTGGCAAAGGATTTCATCAGCCTATGCAACACACAGCCCTTCATTCTCAGCCCACCACCCCAGAACGTACCCAGTTTTCAGACTGAGAGACAACACTGTCAGTAGCTGGGCTGGCATTTCCACAGGTGTTAACAGTCAGGCTGGCAGTTCAATGGGGTCCCTGTCCGTATATATGCCAAGAACACCTGTGTTTCTTAATAATAATAATGGGCAGCATTCACGTTGTGGCCTGCTGGAACCCCACATCATGGTGTCAGCTGGCTCCCTTCTCCCTCCTTGTGTAAGTCACCACTGCAAGCTCAGCTGAAGTCCTCCTGGCTTAGTGAAAGAAGCACTTTTTCCGCCACAGAATGCATTTAGCCCAAGACATCTGGATCCTCCTGCAAAATGCAAGAGCTGTTGTTCAGATCTTTTGTAAGAGAATGTCATCTGAGTCATGTATAACAATTACTTAAACGTTCGAGATTGCTAGTAGGAAATGAGCTTTTTGTATGGATAGGTTGTTTTCTTCTTTTTCTTTTTTCAGAGTTGCTTTACATGTAGAAGATATTGAAGAGAACAAGGTGACCTTTCATGTTCCTTCCTGACTTACAGTTCTGTGAAGTCTGGGAAGAGGAATTTTCCTTTAAAATTCTTAGAAAAGATACAGTATTTAGTTCTTAGCATTCTATGTAACTCTAATATCCTCAAAATTAAAAATCAAATAAATCTGTTATTTAATAACATACCAACGTTAAATAAACTGGGCTTGACAAACAACTAAATACAGGGCTCCAGTTAATTGCTTATAACTACAAAAATCTGTAGCCATATTTGATCTATAAAGCAGAATTACGCCTCTGATAATGCCACATCTTTTAGTGCTGTTTTGCTACAGCAGTCTTCATCCTGGGTTGATTGACAGCTACTGCAGCCGATGACAGCAATGTATTCTGGCCAGTCCGCACCAGTTTCCTGCTATACTCTCAATGATACCTCCTGTAGCGCTGTTTCCAGGAATGTGTCCCCCTGTGTTAATGGAGGTATTACTGTATTTGGTGCATGTGATCTAGATCAAGAATAACGTTTTCTTTCTATTCCATCCTTTGAAGCTAGCCTAAGGGTCCAACTAGATGTCCCTTACACTTGGGACTAGTGTAAGTAAGCAGCTGGATTGGGGCCCCTGCTGATCGGAACCACAGCATAGGGGGAGGGGAATAACCCTCTGCCTGTGCCAGGTTGTTGGAGGCAGGGCCGCCAATAATACAAAGCCCTACACTGACCTACCCATGATGCACTGGGTTCCCATGCCCCCCTCACATTTGCGGTCAGCAAGGGCTCCTCTCACCTTCACCACTCACCAATGGGAAAATCCTCTAGAGGCCTGCAATGATGTAGGGGCTTCTGGGGCATGCCCCCATTTGAAGATGGGAGTGCTGGAGACAGCAATAGTGTGAGTCTCTCAGCTGACTCACAACACTGCTGCCACTGGTACTGGCAGGTTCAAGAGCCAGCCCAGTGGTTTGGACCCTCTGATGGGTGCGACTCCTCAGCTAGTGCCCAAACTGGATAACATCATCCCTGGCTCTTGCCTTTGCCCCAATCCAGATTACTCCTACCCAAGCTGCTATTTGCCCAAGGAAAAAAATTCCCCTGGGCACCAATAAATATCACGTTTCAGGTAGAGATGACTGAGCGGCTGTCCCACTGGAAAAGAGGTCAAAAGTAGACAATCCCAGGCAAGGCATCCAGACCTCAGTCAGCTCCAAGGGGATACAGAAGTTCAGGCAGGAGCAGAAGTCTAATCAAGAGGTCAGAACCTGAAATAGCTCTGAGGGTAGCAGGAAGGCTTTGACTCTGGAGAAGGCTCAGATATTATTCCAGCAAAAGTCTGGCGCTCACCGAGAGACTGAGTATATATACCTGCTGCAGCTAGTTTGGGTAGTTGGCTTCACTTCACCCTTTCCTTGGGGCAGCCTTCTTTGTCTTAAAGGGCCCTTGTCCATTTTGGAGGTGTTTGCAGGGACCGTGGCTCAATCACAGGGTCCTCCAGGGAGCCCTCAGAGTCCGATGAAAGATCTGGTGACAGCATAATGATAAGGCAGCTTCATCCCTGCCTTTAACAGATCTGTCTTTTCAGCATATTTAATAGCACAGGGTGGAAACTGTACTACCTAGAGGTTCCCTTTTGTAAACCAATCTAAATATGAATTCATGTCAGGACTCATTAAACTTTTTGTCTCACTGTGAAACAAGCACCGGCGAATGTTTCTTAGTAACACTGAGGGGTTTCTTCATAAAATTGCACAGCAGCCATTTCCCATTATTCCCAGGAAAAGAAGGGGGAAACCACTACAAGATTTTGTTTCTCATTCCTGAAACATAATGAATGAATAAGGCACAGCAAAGATACAGGTGCGACCAGGGGTGTGCGGTGCAGGGGCGGCAGGGGAGGCAGAACCGCCCTGTCGTTGTCCACGGAAAAGAGCCGCAGCCTAACCCAGAGATTGCGCATATAATGCGCCACCCACTTTCACCTCAGAACGTGGTTTTCTCAGATGTGCGCAATCTCAGGGTTAGGCTGCGGCTCTTTTCTGTGGGCAACGACAGGGCCTTACCTGCAGCCCCTGCACCACATGTCCCTGGCTGTGACTGGTGCTTCCAAAAAGTAGAGGATGCTACAGATCTCATCAGTCCTGTCAAGGGACTCTGAACCACACCTTCCCTTGTCGTTTTCTGTGTCACATCAATGGGAACTGTCCAAAGTTCTGCAGCCTTGAACCTGGGGCATGATTTCTGCCCTTTTTAGCCACCTCCTGGCTTTGGTCTTGCACTCTTCCTTTGGGTGGTCTGTGAAGTAGACCCAGTGAACCCAAGTTGCCCCCAGATCACTTCCTCTTAGTGCCGGCAGCCTTTCCTGTCTGTGCAGCCAAGCATCTTCTGCTCTCCCAGTCCTGCTGCTCAGCCTTGTTGTTGTTATTGTTGTTTTGAGTGGATTCCAGTTTCTGCCCTGACTCTCCCGAACCTTCAGCTTTCCCTGCTATTTTGGTACTGCTTATTCAAAGCGGTTACCTGGAACCCATTTCTACCACTTCCCTGGACCACAGACTATCATACCCCATTGACAAGATAGCCAACCTTGACCACCTGGCTGGAGAGAAAACAACGTTAGAAGCTTGTTGATTTTATTTGTTGCTTGCTTGTTCCCTTAAGTGAATGGTTGCAAAATGCGGAACATTTTGCCACAGGTGAGGTTCACAGTATGAGCGGTTTGGTACTGGAAGACAATTGTAACCTTGAGTCTGTGATCCTTCACAACGTTCATGTAATGTTACCAACCCTGTCAGAGAGTCCTGGGGGTCCAGGCCTTTAGCAGCTGTTTTGCTTTGTTACTTGCCCCCTTTCCCCACACATGCTCAGCCAGCTCCCCAGCCAGCCTGCAAGATGCAGTGGACACTGTGCCAGCAGCCCTGCATCCTGCGCAGGATAGGATTGGGCCACAGTGGTGGAACAAGGGTGGAGCGAAGACAAGTAGTTCTGCAAGACTCCGTTACACTGGAGTCAGCGGCCCCTCCCCTTGCTGTTGGAGCCATTCTGGCAGCAAAGGCAACACGCAGGACACTCCCCTGTTGCTGCTGGAATGGCTCCAACAGCAAGGGGGAGGGGCCGCTGACTCCAGTGTAACGGAGTCTTGCAGAACTACTTGCCTTCGCTCCACCCTTGGTATGCTTCTGTTGGGCCATAATACTACAAGCTGCAGCAGAAGGAAGGAACCACATCCTGCAGACATTTCTCTCTGACAGCAGATACTCTTGACCGTTCTTTCATTCTGAAAAGCAGAAGCAAACACATGTGCATGCAGGTGGGAAGGGGAAAATCTCATTATGCCTCTGCAGCAAAACTTCTGCCCCATACCTGTTTTTGCACATAGGTGGTAACCTTTATTGGATCTGGGTGACACAATAAATAAGTACTGCATTCATTCATCTATTCATAGCATCTTGACAATTATCAGTGTGCTTCACTCCAAGACGCAGTTGAAGATCTTTGTATTGTAAAAATAGTAATGGGCCTGTTTGGACTATCATTGCCCGATCAGCCCCCTCCACTTGATGACTGTGCACATCTCTCCCCCCCCCCCATTGCATTGCTTATATACAATAGTCATCATGTGGAAGACTGAACATCCAAATCATGCTTAATCACAGTTTAGTACTTAATCACACAATTTGTCCAGTGTGGATAGTCCACACACACGCACACACACAACTATGTGGGTATTGGGATGGCACCCTAGGAAGAGACACGCATTCACTCACTCCTTATTGCACATTGGAAACTGGTTGAGCAATGATTATGTGAACTGACCCAAGGTTTAAAAAGTACTATTCTATTATTTTCATTTCAAGCAGTATGGTTCAAGGAACGTGTGATATTTTGTTACCATGTTGTGCCAGCCGGATACCTTTTGGTATCTGGTACCCATTAAAAAAAAAAAAAAGCAAGAGCTCTCCAAATGGCTCTGAACTAGAGAGCATAATTTTGACTTGCAGCAGACTGCAAGTGCAGTGTGGGCAACGAGTAGCAAATGTTTTATGATGGGCATTCAGGACATTCTTAAAGTCAACACAGCTTGAGATAGCCTGATTTCCCGGAGAAGCTGAAAACTCTGTGGGGACTTCATTGTTCCCTTGAAATTTGAGACTGATTTTCACTGCTCCTAGAGCTGCTGGAGCAAGAATTTATTATAATTGTGCGACCTTTAATATACCATGAAAAGACAGAAAGTTCTCTGTGTTTTTGCAGAGTGTATCAAATCCAGCGTTTAACTGTAAAATACAGCCACCAGATTTACACTTCTGCAAAAGGAGCTTTCAGCGGTTCTCCTACCTTTTTATTTTCTGAGCTATCCAATGGTTGAACTGAGAGGCCTGTGCACTGACAATTGCCGAAAATTTTACGAGAATTATTAATAGCCAAGCTTTAACTTGCATTCTTCATGGACAAAAAATGTAGACGATGAATAAAAGAAGCCAAAACTTTAGGGGCATCACAGCTTCTTTCTGGTTGCTTGAATCATTCCATGTCCCAAAAGACTGCCTGCTGCTATCACATGAGTCTGCCCATGCCTTACAGTCATCCCTGGAGACCCTTCTCTGAATTCCCCATGATCTGAAGCTAGGCGAGTGATAGTTGTGCAAAAGCCTCCAGAATGGCTTCACTCTTTGGTGACTGTAGGAATAAAGGATGGCTCCCTTGGCCTGTGTCGAGACCCCACTCCAGATACCTCATGTCATTCTTCATCTTGATGAATAATGCAAGCACTGTTGTATGCTAACACACATTTCATTGCACTGTTTAAAATGAAGACATGTCCTGCTTGTTCTCTCGGTCTCCTCCAGCCTGGGCCTGAGCAAAATCCTCATGGGCAGCGCAATCTTTACTAACTTGCCGGTGCCAAAACTAGCGTTCCAGTGCCGGGAGATGTCACAAACATGTCGTAAAGCACGGTTGTGATGACTCACAAGCAAGGAAGGCCGGCGCAGAGGCTGGCCTCCTTTTCTCCGGCACCGGAGCATCCCGGACGCCGCCAGATCAGGTAGGTCGGGATCCAGAGGGTGGGGGGTGTTTCGCTGGGCCGGGGAGGGGCTCCATTGGCCCAGCCGGCCTCGGGAGGGGGCGGGGGATGGCTTCGGCCATATCCCGACCCCCGTCAGGTGGTGGGGCCTTTACACGGCCTCCTCTTACTTCCGCCAGCAAAATTGCTGGCGGAAATCTGAGGAGGCCAGTCGGGCCGGCCGCCATTTACACTCAGGGAATGGGACGAGGTTCCCCAAGGAGACCTCCGGTCCGGCAGCAACTTTGCCGCCAGTGCACAGGATCCAACGGGCAGCCATGGGCCGCCGGCCGGATCCTTAGTCAGAATTGTGCCATGAATCATCTCTATCTGCCTGTTCTTTCCAGCCTATCTCCTAAAGGAACTTTATCCTCACAATGATGAGCGGAGAAAAGACTTTCTTGAATGTGGAGCCACATATCTGGAATGCCCTCCCCAGAGGTGTTTACCTGGTGTCAGCATCAATGTATTTTCACTGCCAGGTAAATATTTTTTTAAAAATTGTCCAGGCATCCCAGCATGTTGTGAAGCTGTTTTTAGTGTTCTTTTATTCTGCTCTGGTGATGGCCTGTTGTTATTGATTTTCTGTTCTAACATTGTATTTGTTTTTATCATTTTAATTGTGTGATGCCTTGTGAGTTTTATGCTGAAGGGTGGTTTATAAATTCATGAAATAAATAAGATAAAATAAAGTTGCCCAATACCTGCAAGCCACATGGAACCCATGCAAAGGATGTGCTGAGCTGCTACCTATCTACATGACAGGTATAATGACAGTGCATGAAATTCTGTGCCATATGATGCCTTCTTTTCTCAGATAGTTTCTCTCGTGCTTCCTTTTTTCTACTACACAGTAAAACTGACTTTAGTTCAGAACTTTACTAGAACATAGTGAGAACTGCAGCCATTGCTACACAGGTAGCAAACAAGAAGACTAGAAAAGAAGTCAAGCAAGAAGAACCCCTTTTCCCTCTGAGAGCAAAGTTCTCCTTCAATTCTCAGAGGGAGTTATTGGCCACAGAGCACCACTGAGTACCTGGTTAGGCTCGAACCCAGAGTCTCCAATGCTGACTGTACTACAGACCACTTGAATTCTATCTGCTTGCACAAAGGACATTTTAGGATTGCCTTCTTATCATAAGATTACAAATAAATAATGCATTTAAGGTCTTCTTTTGCCTTTTATTAGATTACAAATCAGCAGACTATACAACTCAGTCAAGTGTAAGAATTGATGTCACACATTGGGAATAAAATTATCTTGCTTATCTGGCAACACAAAATACTTCACCCTCAGCAGCCTTCTTGAGAGTGGTCAAATCCAGTTCATGACTAGCCCCTCTGTGGCATAAGATTGGCCTTAGCAACACATTTATTGTCCTAACTTCTTTGCCTAACACCTCTTAGGCTTTTGTGCAGACTGACATGATATCCTTCCTTTAAAGTTTTTCTCCCCCCACCGTAACAGTTTTTCTGTCCTACTCTTACTCCCACACCTTCCCCTACTGTGTAGAAGGTGACAACTCAGGGAATACTCCCTTTTGTAAGTTCTGACCTGTGCAATTGTGTGCACCTCTTTTGAGCCCGTAACCCATTGTAAGTCAGGCCCTTTTGATCCTGTCTCCCATCCCCTTTTATTGACCGGCTCTCCCCATTCCTGCAAATGTACTGGTCTTGCTGCTTGCTCCCACTGTGAATGCTTTAATTCTTGATATTTCTGTAGCAAGACCTGATCTGTCATCAGTTTGTTTAGAGGAGTAGAAGACAAAGGCAGGTTGCCGTCACTGCTCTTGAATAGGTCAGCCATGACAACAATGTGTTCTGCGGGAACTCTCCCCCTACTGACTCTATTTTCAATCCATTTGAATTGAGGCACTTGGGAACCTTTCTTTAGGATGTGGAGAAAGGAAAAGGCAAATAGGAGGAAATAGAAAGAAAATGTTTTTTTTTTTTTTTTAAGTACAACCCAACTTCTTCCGTTGACATGGGTTTCATGAAAGGGAAATTGTTGCATTACATTAGAAACAGTTTCCCTTTGTCTCATGATGGCTTTAACCCCCTGAACCCACTTACCTGTGGCAGGCAACTTGCTTCCCTCCATTCAGCAAATATCTGGTTTTTGATTTTCACGATGGCTACTTTAAATCACATTCAGCATTGGATAAAATGGCTCAATTGGAATGCCTCTGTATAGCATTAAGATTAGAGTGGAACTAGTTATTGGAATCATGTCTGCCTCTGAAAATGGCATTGCATTCCTGTGTCGAGTTCACACCCACCATAATGTGTAGTGACTCTTCACGGCATCCTGCATCCTGATGTTATCATGCAGCATGTCACCCCATTAGTACTCCACATCATGTGCTGCTGTTGATAGATGTAGGAAAATGCATAGCAATGATGTCAGGATGTGGGTAAATTGTGAAATTGTGCAAATGTGGATGCTGAATCATTGGCCAATGGGGGGAAATGCATACATCCCCACAAAGGTAATGGGAACACAAACAGCACCGGTCTGCACATTAAGACTGATAGGAAGCTAGTTAAGAACCACCTAACTGACCTAAATGAATTCAGGTCATTTGGACCAGATGAACTGCATCCTAGAGTACTAAAAGAACTTGTGGATGTGCTTGCAGAGCCTCTGTCAGTTATCTTTGAGAAATCCTGGAAGACAGGGGAGGTGCTACCAGATTGGAAGCAGCTTAATGTAGTCCCAATCTTTAAGAAGGGGGGAAAGGAAGAGCTGGGAAATTACCATCAGTCTGACTTCAATACCAGGAAAGATATTACAACAAATGATAAAACATACAGTCTGCACACATCTGAATAACAACTCGGTGATTAATAGAAGCCAACATGGATTTGTCAAAAATAAAATCTTACCATATAAATCTCATATTCTTTTGGGATCGGGTTACTAGTTACTGGACAGTGAGAACACTGTGGATGTAATTGATCTCGACTTCAGTAAAGCATTCAACAAGGTTCCCCAGAAAATTTTAATCAGCAAGTTGGTAAAATATAGGCTAGATGATACAATCATTAGGTGGATTCACAATTGGTTGGACAACCGTACACGGGTAGCTAGGGTGGCAGAACGTGTGTTCCGCCGGCGCCAGCTGCTGTAAAGTAGCTATAATGCACACTCCAGCAGTGTGCATTGCCGGAGTGCCAGCAGGAAGACCAGAGCCTTTCCGCGTGCGCCGGTGGATCTACAAAGACCCACCGGAAGAGGTGAGCCAGTGCAGGGGGTTGGAGGGAGGGGGTTGAATGGGGTGGGCAGAACAGAGGGGCTGGGTGGAATGGGGCAGTGATTGGGGGCAGGGAAGAGGCCCAGGAAGGGGGGCAGAATCGGAAGCAGCGCATGCTGAATCCTGACCCCCTTCCTGGGCCTGATCCACCTTCATGGATGAACTCAGACTTGTGCCAGTGATCGAGCTGATGCAGGTCCAAGTTGCCCCATAGTGGCTGCTGGGGCTTACCCTGGGAAAAGGGGACACATGTCCCCTTACCCCGAGGAGACCACCAGCAGCCAAAACTCCCCCATGGGATGCAGCAGAAGCCGCACTGGCACCACTGCATTGCTGCATGGGGAGTTGGATAGGATTGGGCTAAAAGGATGCTCATTAATGGCTTTGCATCAGCCTGGAGGACAGTTTCGAGTGGAGTGCCCCAGGACTCTTGGAGTCAGTTCTCTTTAACATCTTCATCAATTACTTGGATGAAGGGATACAAGGAGGCCTCATCAAACTTGTGGATGACACCAATCTAGGAGTAGCAACAAACACAGTAGAAGACAGTAGAAGACAGTAGAAGCATTCAGGAAGACCTTGACAGAATGGAATCCTGGGCTGGAATGAATAAGATGAATTTCAACGGGGACAGAAGCAAGGTAATCCTGGGCTAAAATAACCAAAGATGCAGGTATAGAATGGGAGATACCTGGCTTGGCAGCACAATATGTGAGCAGGATCTTGGAGTTGCAGTGGATCACAAGATGAACAGAAGTCAGCAGTGTGATGCAGCTGCAAAGAAGGCGAACACAGTTTTAGCCTGCATTAGTAAAACTGTAGCTTCCAAGTCACGAGACGTAGTGGTTCCACTTTATTCCGCGTTGATCAGACCTCACCTGGAGTACTGTGTCCAATTCTGGGCACCTCTCTTTAGAAAAGATGCAGTCAAACTGGAGCGGGTTCAGAGAAGAGCGACAAGGATGATCTGAGGTCTGGGAGAACAAACCCTATGTGAGTAGAGGTGGGAGAAAATGGGGTGTTTTTTTGTTTGTTTGTTTTTTGCAGATTTTGGTGTTGAACCAAAATGAAATTAGCAGAAAGCGGTGTTATGTGTTTTTATTCCAGGAGAGTATCACTGTA
Organism: Plestiodon gilberti rubricaudatus; assembly: GCA_026170595.1. NCBI lineage: Eukaryota > Metazoa > Chordata > Lepidosauria > Squamata > Scincidae > Plestiodon > Plestiodon gilberti. Next base: position 229,650,297 of record JANXHW010000001.1, on the reverse strand, counting down.
AATCAACTGTTTAATTATTTGTATGAGTGCTTGCACTTGTTGTGTGCAGCCCTCCTGTCGGAGTATAACCCACTCGGTTATATGTCGGATTCCCAACACCAAACAGAAACATAGAGACGAGGGTTGAACGTTGCAGCGGGCTGTGTACTGAGGCTGCTCTTGGGGTGATTACATCCCCCCACACACACCTGGCTCAAGACACAACCCACAGTTGTGGGCTGGCAAATGTTGATTAAGATGGAGCAATCACACCGCAGTTTGTCTACAGCAATTTGGATCCACCCCACTTAAGTCTCAGCCAGGTAATTTGATTGTGGGAACCAGTGCTGTCATTTACAATCAGAAACAGTTTTGATACTGTCTTAGTAGGCCTTGCATAACTGCTTAATGTTCTATGCTTAATACAGTGCTGCCTAATGCTATCCTTGCGAATAAGTCCCATTAATAAAATCAATGAGATATGGGCATGTATGTGTATGGATGGGTAAATCGAACTGAAGCTCCACAGTTTATACTTGTCCTGTACTGTATATTGCTGATGCCATTTTAATTTGCAGATTACCGGGAAGGGCAATCTGAAAGCACTCTGTAACAACAATACCAAAGCCCAACAATGAAAAGCCCTGAGATTGTATGCAGTACATTTTTCAGAGCATGTACGTTTTGAAAGGATTTTCAAGTGATCTGAGCTTGTTGATGATGCATCGTATCTACAGAAGTGTCGTAAACATACATAAGATTAGTCCCATCAAGGATTTTTAAAGGTGTAGAACTGAGATCGAGGAACGGTATCTGAGTGCCAGTCGCTATCCAAGGTCCTCTTGGTTGCTCCCATTTGTCCAGGTGCAGAAGATATGTATGGAATGGAAAAATGCATGAACTAGAGACCCATTAGAGACTTCTCTCCAGGAGAGTAAGTGGCAACGATTGAGAGATTTGAAAGAAAATATGTTTTATTTAAATCTGTTATTGGAAAGAAGTGAAAAGGCAGAGCCGACACAATCCTTTCCTCAGCAGTCACATACATTTTAAGCAGTCAGTCAGTCTGGGAAATCACCACATCTAGATTGAAATAAGGCAGTGCTTGTCTTTTCAAGCTTCAAAGTATGCTGCTTAAGTCACTTGAAGAACTGCTGATGCCTTACAGAAAAACTTTGAGAAGTATTTTGTGGTCTCCTTTCAGTTCTCATTGGTGTCAGGAAAAGCAAGGAAAGAGAGCTTAATAAGACTTGAATGCTGAGAAACCACACACAAAAGATCTAGCACTGAAATCCGTTCGGCCAGACATTTCATTTTAAGTTCATTATTTCACCATTTTATTGTCTGTTCAAGTTTATATTTTGCACCTGAGAACCTTTTAATAATATTGTATACCTTGAAAGCATTTGGAGACAGTCTGGAACCCTTTTGACTGGTTCTCTGCCCAAACTCAGAAGTTTTGCCTACCCTGAGTCCATGTGCTTCTTTCTCCTGCCCTCCTGCTTCCCTCCAGGTGACAGCCCGAAACATAGAAGTCAGGGTGAGGTTATGGCTCTATGGTTTCAGAGCTTTCCCTTGAACTCACAGTCCTTCTGAATTAGAATGCCTGCCTAAAGACTGTTCCCTATACAGTATCTCATGCATGAAGACTAGAAACTACTTCTAAAACTACAGTCAATTCTCGGTATCCGCAGGGGTTAATTTCCTGGAAAACCCAGCAGATACCAAATCCGCAGATATGGAATCATTGAGCCTATGGCAGTGGTTCCCAAACTCCTGGGAAGGCCCTACGCTGCTCTAAGTGCCAGCGGGGCTTTCCCAGGGGTCGCGATGACGCACCCAGGATCGCGCCGCCGCCACCACCGCCGTGGCCAAAATCGTCCTTTTTACCTGCATTGGTGGGCAGTGGATGTCCGGCGGGGTGTGTGGCGAGCCTGGGGACCCCTCCGCAGGCCTCCGCTGCTCCGACGCTTGGGGAGGCCTGCGGAGGGGTCCCCAGGCTCACCACACACCCCACCGGACATCCACTGCCCACCAATGCAGGTAAAAAGGACGATTTCGGCAGCAGCGGTGGCGGCGGCGGCGCAATCCCAGGTGCAATCCCGGGCGCGACGTTGTCGTCACTGCAGGTTGCCATGCCCCTTAAGGGTATAGCAACCCTTTATTCCCGGCTGGGGCATCGCGACGCCCCAGTTAGGGAACCACTGGCCTATGGGATCAATGGGGTTAGGGGGGAAAATCAAATTGGCACTAATCCCTTCAGTATGGTATGGATAGTTCAGAATGGCTGTGGATGGTTTCAGAATGGCTGTGGGTGGCATCAGAATGGCCCAGATAGCTTTAAAATGGCCACCTTATTATTCAGAATGGCTGCTGCAGATGCTGGGATTGCTTCAGAATGGCCTCGGATGCTGCAGATAGCTTCAGAATGGCTGCAGATAGGCAAAAACAGACCGTGAATGGTGCGAGGTAAGTCGCACTCTTCATTCCTGCGGATAAACAAATTGCAGGAACAGAGTGTGCTGATACTGAGAATTGGCTGTACTTTTGCCAGGAATCCATGCCAGATACCAAATTCTGTACAATTTAGACAGAATCCTTCCAGCAGATCAGATCTTGTAACTATTGACTGGGTAACATGTGAGACTGGTTCAGGCTTTAAAATATCATCAGAACAACAGGTCCAAAGGTATTAGCTGTTCAGAATAAAAAGGGTATGGTGGTGTTAGTTTATATGCCTGAAGTTTTGTTCAGATTGCTAGGAAGGGAACTATGAATGTCTCTTCCTTCAGGCACATGAACTTAAATGTGCAGAATGCAGCGGCCCGGGTGGTTGCCGGGGCCTGTCGGTTTGACTCAGTCGGACCGTTGCTTCGGCGGCTACACTGGCTGCCGGTTCGTTTCTGGGCACAATTCAAAGTGCTAGTTTTGACTTTTAAAGCCCTATACGGCTCGGGTCCAGGGTATTTGAGGGACCGCCTCCTTCCTTATAATCCGACCCATACTCTGAGGTCATTGAGGGGGGGGGCTGTTAACCGTGCCGCCACTGACGGAGGTGAGGGGGATGGCGGCGGGGAATAGGGCCTTCTTGGCAGTGGCGCCCCAATTGTGGAATTCCCTCCCCGTGGAATTGAGAACGGCTCCCTCCTTAGAGGGAGTATTCTCGTAATTGTTTTAATTCTTGATTTTAAATGTATATATGTATTTTAATGTTTTTATTGTAAGCCGCCTTGGTTGCCCTTGTGGGAGAAAGGCGGGGTATAAATTCTATAAATAAATAAACAAATAAATAAATAAAACTCTCAAGAAAAACTTGTAAGAAGAATCTCTTCCAAACAGGATCATTTTCAACAGTCCCCTATACTGTACAAATATGGAATAATTTAGAAAAGCCAGTTTAACAAATGGAGAATTTATCAACGACTAAACTCTGCCTAATTTAACCAAAGACCCTGATTCATAATTCCCAGTGTCATGTGTCAAGAAGCAGGACACCACATCAGGCCTAAATATGACTTTCCTTCTATCCCTTTAAGCTGGTTTCTTAGTGATGTTTAAAGCAAAAGCATTTTCTTATTTTAATTTTAAAACTTCTCTGTACAGCTGGGCAGCTACAAAGCAGCTTTGTATTTGTAGTGGGGAAGCTACAGAAATTACCCTCATCCAAACTACATATGTTCTATGTACTTGCATATTCAATAAAGCCTCATCACCAATGGAAAAGATATTGCTGTGATATATTCTGATTGCATTACCCTTTGCTAAATATAGTACTGTATCTGCTTAGCTTAGGGTGCAGTGTCAAGACTTTTGCAAATTGTGAAGCTGACATTTGAAGAAAGACTCTTTGGGCACTGTTACTTATTGCCCGTTACCCACTTTGACATAACCCAAGCAGCAGTGGCGTCGCTCTAGGTGGGGCGGAGCTCTAAGTTCCGCTGCGCTCCGACCCACCGTTACACGCCCGTACGAGGCGGCCCCACCCCCTCGCCTTCGGAGCCTTTCAAGGCAGCGATAGCAACGCGCAGGAGACTCCCTGCTCGTTGCTATCACTGCCCTGAAAGGCTCCGAAGGCAAGGGGGCGGGGCCGCCTCGTACGGGCATGTAACGGTGGGTTGGAGCGCAGCGGAACTTAGAGCTCCACTCCACCTAGAGCGACGCCAGTGCCAAGCAGCATAGGAGCCTCTGCTGTGTGGCGCCTTCCTCCACCACTGGGGTCATTTCAGAAGTCTGAAGCTCCAGCGTTGCCCCAGTTTTGAGAGGCTCTGTATCCTCCCTGAAGGCCTCGGGATGAGGTGGTCATGTGAAAGAACTTGGGGTACAGTTTCTATTTTGCAGTAGAAACCTGTGTGAGTGGTTGGGCCTGTATGATTTGGGGCACAAGCCAATGCTTGTCTACTCAAAAGTAAGTCCAATTTTCTTCAATGGGGCTTCCTCTTGGGAAAGTATGCATAGGATTGTAGCCTTGTTCGGGGACTGGCATTGTCCTAGATACAGGTGATGCCAGAGCGGGGGCAAACATGTAGCTTGCACCGAGAAGTGAAGCACATATTGCAGGCGGTGAAAATGTTCACAAAATGTGCCATTTCAGCTCAGACAAAATGCTTGGGGCAACACAATGCTCATCAGGGAGAGCAATTTACACAGTCAGCTGCAATTCATCAGTCTTCTGAGTAACTGAGTTCAAGTGAACGTATGTACATGTGTGAACTAGCCCAAAATGCTTTATGAGCTATACAGGATTCTGTCTAACAAATTACATAACCATTGAAAACAGGCATCAATCTTCAATTCTGCCATACAGAAGGGCAACATTTGTCATATGGACAGTCTGCTCTCCCCCCCCCTTTTTTTCTTTACATCATGCTTCTAGTCCTGATGGAAGTGTGTGAAGCACCTGACGAGGCATCTCAGATGTCACAGCTGATATCTGAGCTGGTTTCCAGTGCCGCTCCAAAGGCAGCAGGGCCCCACTTCGCATCACTCCTCCATGAATAATTATTCCGTGGTCTGTGCTCCCTTCATACCCTCCCTCAGGTTTTGGGGAGTTCAGTGGTAGAACATTTGCATGTAGAAGATTCCAGCTTGAATCTCTGCCATCTGCAGGTAGGGCTGGGACGGACCACCGTCTAAAACCCTGGTGAGCTTCTGCAGTAGGTAGCAACACTTCTGAGTGAGGTGCCGCAATGGTCTGTCATCATGACATAAGGCAGCCCCACATGTTCCCATGCCATCGATACCAAGTCCTTGCCGAAAATCTTGGAAACAAAACCAAACACAGACACTAATTGTAGGTAGGCATATTTTCAATGTATTCTGATTGCGTCATGCATGTGTTGGGAAGGTCCAAAGTGCACAGAACCCTGAGTATAAGTGGGATTTGCCTGACAGCGCAATCCTGCTTATCTATAGACCGGTGGAGTGAGCATTCCACCGGCCTAAGGAGTCGCAAATGTTTGCAGAAAGCACTTTGTGGCTCCTTGTGTGTAAGTGGCGCTGGTGCGGAGGCCGGCACTACTCACACCGTCAGCATCCTGGACCAGCTGCCACAGGTGAGTCCCGCACCAGTTGACGCAGGGGCAGGGGGAGGGGGAGGGGGCCATTGACTAGGCTGGAAGGGGATGGGGATATCGGCACTGAGTTCCACCAATATCCTGAGCCCCATTACAACCTGGGCCGGCCTTACACGGCCTCCCCAGAAGCGTGCTAGCTAAAGAGTTGGTGCGCATCTGAGGAAGCCCATTGCGGCCCGCACCGCTTACACCAGGGGAAGGGGTAGGATGCAGCAGCCGGCCCTTTAGGCCAGCTGCCGCATGTTAGGCAGGATTGGGCTTTGAGAGTTTGAGCCTATTTTAGATTTGCTTGGAAGGGAGTGCCCTTGTCCATTTCTCTTTGCTTGTTCAGTTTCTTCCCTGCCATCTTATTATATCCTCTCCCTTTTGCCAAGTTTTTAGATGGCAAGCTTGCAGCAGGGATTCATTTTATTCCATCGTGTAACACACCGTGTACATTGATGGATCTAGATAAATAATTAATAGTAATAATAATCGCACGAATCTGGGGCATCAGTGAGATATCTCATTAAGAAGGTGACTTACTGATGCAGTAACAGAGCAGCACTTCTGATCTTGTGGTGCAGAGCGTTTATATACAACAAAAGCTGTAATTTGCTGCTGCTTCTTTTTCCCCCCTTTTTTCTTTTTTTAATCTTCACCATTCACTTACCAGTTGAGTTTGGAATTATATCAGTCACTCTTGTAACTCTTTGGGGAAAGATTGACTTTGCTTGTGAAATTTGAATAGGCTTTTATCTCTGTGTCACTCTGATGCTGGCGAAGAATTTAAGGAGAGTCCACTTTCTGGATTTTCAGTTCATTGAACTGCAGATAGATGTGTTTCTATAATTTAAAACCCATCACATTCTCACTATTGGAGGAAAACACATTTAGGAAATTGGATCGTGGCTTGATTCAGTCTGTTTCACACACATAAGCACTCATGTCGGCTAGTGCAGCAAGGAACAAGCACGATGTTACTCCTGTACACATTCAAATAGTTACACAGGGCAATTGCCACAAGTAAACATGTTTTGGTCAGGCACTCTGAGGTGTATAAGGTTTCAGAAAGCTATTGCCACATGCGGATTTCTTTGGAGACAACAAGAGAGACCACCCTTTCCTTGGGTCACTCACCCAGCATTGTCGAAAGCCTACACAGCATCAGTCCATAAAGTGTGATGCTGCACTTACAAACCCCTGTTTATAACTGATCCTCCCTCCTTGACAGAGTTTGTCACTCTAGTCACTGCTTCATATTCCACCACTAACTGAGATTCAGCTGGCAGCAACACATGACAGGGCCTTCTCAGTAGTGGCACCTAGACTATGGAACTCTCTCTCCCCAGAGGCTTGTATGAACTTCATACTGAAGAGGTCCAGACCTTTTTATTTCTCCTAGTTGTTGTAGATTGCCTGGCAGTGTATAATTGGTTATTTACTGCTACTGGTTATTTGCTGCTGCTACTGGTGATTGCTTTATCGTTATTGGTTTTACTATTGTATTTTTATTGCTTTTGTTTTAATTGCTTGGGCTTTGATGGCCCATAATGGGGGGGAATTAATCTGTAAATATTAGTAATAAATAATAAATACATAATAGTGCACATGATCCCCCAAATACATGTGTGTGTGTTTGTGTGTGTGTGCGTGTGTGTGTGTACACGTATGTGTGTGTTTAGAGATTTTCACATTGTATGAATGAAGAAAGTAGTGGGTGACTAATGGCCCAATCCTAACCCCTTCCCCCGCTGGTGTAAGTAGCGTTGTGCTGGCTGAGGCTGCTTTATAGCTGTTGCAAAACAGCCTCCGCTGATGCATGCTGCAGGCCTGCTGGTGGGGAGGCCATAGTGGCCTCCCGCGCACCGGTGGGCCCATGGAACCTGCTGGAACAGGTAAATGCCCAGGCACGGGGCGGGAAAAGGCAGAATGGGGGAGGGGTGGGCAGAACAGGGTGGTGACTGGGGCAGGAAGGAGGGCAGATCAGGCCTGAGAGGGGGGTGGAATTCCGAGCCTCTTCCTGTTCCTGATCTGTCTCCACAGAGCAATGCAGACTTGCACCAATGATTGAGCTAGGCTGCCCGGGAGGTGTGAACCATAGAGGCGTCAACCTTAAATGGAGGGGGCAGGTCTCAGGAGCAGTAGCCCATTTGCCCAGGAGGTCCCTGTGCACATCTGACCATCTGCAGATCCCTGACTAGAGGACATAGTGCCTAACAGTCCAACACCTTCTCCGTTGTTCTGTTCTGCTTTCTGAGTTCACCTCTTCAATCTTTTCTTTCTTACAAACGTTTTCAACCCTAGACCAAGCATTGTCTTTATTGAGACAAGGATTTCATGACATAAGTAAAATAACAACAGTACAATGATAAAGAAGCTTAAAACCAATAATGAAACAACAATAACAACCTGCTGCTGGGCTGCTTACCAAAGGATATTGGGGGAAGGGATAAGGCAAAAAGTTACAGAACAAATCATATACTATATCAAGGCAGATCAGAATCAAATAACAGAAACATGAAAATCTCATAAACAAATATTAAAGACCATAAGGAGGAATTACTGTCGACGTCAATAAAATGAAATACACTGATACTTGGGGGGGGGGTACTTTTCTTTTCTCCTGACATCTCATTGTAAAGCAGGAATCAATACCTAGTGGTAAGAAATGATTCTGGTATAGATGGATCTTTGACCCATGTCAACTGACATATTAATGTATGTATAATCATAGTCTTCCCCATCTATTTCCTTAACATAAGAACATAAGAAGAGCCCTGCTGGATCAGGCCAAAAGCCCAGTTCCTTTGAGAGTACGGGCTGTTTATTTCAGCCATTTTGTATTTTGCCAACTGTCTTTCATTATTCTCAAAGCTATAAAAACATTCTCTCTCTGTAACTTTAATCTACCGTTTCCCCTAAAATAAGAGCTCCCCCGAAAGTAAGACCTACCATCATTTTTGCATGATTTTTGCTGGCACTCATAAATATAAGACCTCCCCGAAAGTAAGATCTAGCTAGGATCATCAGCCAGACAGACACGACCCCCCCCCCGGCACCCCCCCCCCCGCAACCCCCCTGGCACTTATTTTGAACGAATTAAGCTAGAGAGACTTTGACCGACGTGCTAGAGAGACTGTAAGGTTGCAGCCTCCTTGCTGGCCTCTCTAGCACGTCGTCTCTATGGTGGAGGACTCAAGTGCAGGCCTTCCAGGCCTTGCAGAGCCTTGCACCCTCAGGAAAATAGCTGAATCGGTCAAAGTAAGTGGGGGGGGGGGTCACGCCACAGGTTGGGAAAATAAGACTTCCCTGAAAATAAGACCTACTGAATTTTTGGAGCCAAAATTAATAGAAGACACTGTCTTATTTTCGGGAAAACACGGTATCTAACTAGGCTTACCATCCGTACCGGAAAAACCGGGACAGTCCCAGGAATCAGCCATGATTCCTGATTTTGTCCAGGCCCGTTTTTCCGGTAGGAATGGCCGCTGCTCACCGCCGCCATCTTCTTTTTTTTAAACTTACCCGGGCGCCGGCAGCATCTTGGATCACGAAATCTCGCGTGATCCAAGATGTTGGCACCCAAATATCGTGAGGGCATTATTTTTAATTTTTTATTGACTGGGGGGGGGGTCCCGGTTGGGGGTGGGGAAAATATGGTAAGCCTATATCTAACGGTCCCAAATCTTGTACACTCATAAAGGGCAGGGGAGGGGTGGATCCGGCAGCAGTGGCATGCGTCGGATACCCGAATCCTACCCTGTCCATTTGAAAGCTCCCCAACCCTTTCTTATGCTTGGACTTGCACCAGCTAAAGAGCTAGCACAGGTCTGAGGAGCAGTGGCGTAGCTAGCCTCTCCAGACATGAAGGACTAAAATTGAACTGATTCCAGTTTTTACTACAAGATCTATTTGCTGTTACAAACTAGGAGGAAAATGATAATATAATTATATATTTGAAGCATGGGAGGACGGTAGAGTGACCTGGCACTTCACCTTTTTGCCTGGCGCCTCCTGCACATGCTCACCAGAGGCATTGCTACGCCCCCATGGGGGGGTGTCGACACGGCACCCCCCATGTGATGCCACAAGCCCCGCCCATGGGGGTGACATCACTTTTGTTGCGCCGCCACCAAAATTTGGCTTTGGCATGAAAGCAACCCCCCCCGCATTCTTTCAGCCATTTTTCAGCCGCAAGGAGCCCAGGAGGGCCAATCCTCCCGCTGCAAGTGGCCGAAAGAACACCGAGGGGTGCTTTCGCGCCGTGCCACAGCTGAATTCTGGCAGCGGCGGAGCGAAAGTGCACACACCCCGCTGCTTGACACCCCCAGGCCCCCTAATGCCCCCCCGCTCACCCAGTGATTGGCCAGCTGCTGGGGGTGTGGGCATGTTGGTCTGGTTGGCTAGGAGCTTCATTTTCCTGCCTCCGGCCAATTCGTCATATTTCTCTCTCCATCCCATGCATAATTGTATACGCCTCAATCATGTCCCCCCTCAGCCGCCTTTTTTCTAGACTGAAGAACCCCAAACGCTGTAGCCTTTCCTCATAAGGGAGATGCCCCAGCCCACTAATCGTTTTGGTCGCTCTCCTCTGCACCTTTTCCAGTTCCACTATATCCTTTTTGAGATGCGGCGACCAGAACTGGACGCAATACTCCAGATACGGCCTTACCATCGATTTGTACAACGGCATAATAATATTGGCCGTTTTATTCTCAATCCCTTTTTTAATGATCCCAAGCATGGAATTGGCTTTCTTCACAGCTGCTGCACACTGGGTCGACACTTTCATCGACCTGTCCACCAGTACCCCAAGATCTCTCTCCTGATCCAGCACAGACAGCTCAGAACCCATGAGTGTGTATGTGAAGTTTTGATTTCTTGCCCCAATATGCATCACTTTACACTTACTTACATTGAAGCGCATCTGCCATTTTGCTGCCCATTCTCCCAGTTTGGAGAGATCCTTCTGGAGCTCTTCACAATCCCTGCTGGTCTTCACCACCCGGAAAAGTTTAGTGTCATCTGCAAACTAGGCCACCTCGTTGCTTATCCCCAACTCCAGGTCATTTATGAACAAGTTGAAAAGCACCGGTCCCAAGACCGATCCCTGGGGCACACCGCTTTTCACCTCTCGCCATTGTGAAAATTGCCCATTGACTCCCACTCGCTGTTTACTAGTCTTCAACCAGTTCCTAATCCATAGGAGGACCTGCCCCCTTATTTCCTGACTATGGAGTTTTTTCAGGAGCCTTTCATGAGGGACCGTGTCAAACGCCTTCTGAAAATCCAGATATATAATATATATGGGTTCTCCCACATCCACATGCCTGTTGACCTTTTCAAAGAATTCTAAAAGGTTTGTGAGGCAAGACTTCCCCTTGCAGAAGCCATGCTGAGTCTCCCTCAGCAAAGCTTGTTCTTCCACTGTATATGTTTTAAGATTTTATCCTTGATGAGGCTTTCCACCATCTTTCCTGGGAGAGATGTTAGGCTGACCGGCCTGTAGTTTCCCGGGTCCCCTCTCTTTCCTTTTTTAAAGATTGGCGTGACATTAGAAATCTTGTTGAACCAGTTTTCTTCATGGTGAATTACATTACATACATTTGAGTCTGTGAAGTTAGAGGACTGGAAGAGTCACTATCAGTAGGGAAAAGAGAACTGAGGCTTATATTGTCAGATAGACAGTAGAAGGACTGAACTGCTTAGGTTGGGAAAAGGTCCACTTGTTGCCCTTGGGCGCAATCTTGAGTTGTTACTTTTTTTAGTCTTTATAGTTGTTTAACTTGAAAATTCTCAAACTAATTTGCCTTTTTCTTTTATTTCAGGAGATTTGCAAGGAAACAGAATAATGAGGAATGTATATATCTTAGAGCACAATCCTGACGGTCATACCAACGACGGTACGAGCGTTCCATTGCCGGAAGCAGTCGCAAACATGCCGGAAAGCACGTTTACGACTACTCGGGAGCAAGGGAGGCCGGCGCAGATGCTGATCTCCCTCGCTCCGTCACTGGAAAGCCCGTGTGTCTGCCGGATGAGGTGAGTCAGGATACGGCGGGAGCAGGGGCGGTTCGGCGGGCGAGGGAGGGGGCCATTGGACTAGCTGGCCCGGGAGGGGGCAGGGGATGGCCTCTGTCCCTGCCGGGCTGGCTAGGCTACTTCACGGCCTCCTCTACTTCCGCCAGCTATTTAGCTGGCAGAAATCCAAGGAGGCCGATCAGGCCGGCGTGGATTTACACCCGGGGAAGGGGACGAGCGTCCCCTTCCGTGAGTAGACCTCCGGCCCGGCGGCAGAACGGCCACCGGGGCTCAGGATCCAGCGGGCGGCCATGGGCTGCTGGCCGGATCCTTGCGCTGGATTGCGCAGCCCATGTCTTATTTTCCATCTTAAAAAAAAAAAAATCTTTATTTGAAGAAATAAAAAAAAAATCTCAAAGTGAACTGAGTGTCTTGACATTGATCCTGAAAGGACTGTACTCAACTCTCTCCTTCTCGCTGCTGTCAAGTCATTTGACATTCAGGGTGTTTTGTATACTGCCATTAAGAGTGTCTAATAAGGAAAATAAATACTTTCCTTCCATTTATATGTCATCATTTTTATTACTTTACTTCCAAATGCCACTTAATTAAAAGAGAGACTCACTAAATTACTAAGTGACAAAGAAATGCAGGGAAGGCAAGATATTTGTTCTCAAGAAACCCTTCCGATTCTGAAAATTAAACATTTCAGCAACATCATTTCTTTTATTACATAGCAGATTCTGGTTGAGTGTTTGCCGAATGTAATTTCAAATGACAGTTTAGCTGATTATTTTATCCAATTCTGTAATAGATAAAATATTTTTTCCTCTGAATAATTTAAAATGCAACTTGATTCCTGTGCAACCTACCCGCAGATTCAATAAACACGAACGAATATTTGCTGCTGGTATGTGGATATTTTTTTTTGTCTTCTAAATCACAGAATGGATTAGGAATTAAACTAGAAATGAGATGAAAAAAGCACCTCAAAGCTGTAATCAAACATCCATTCCAACAGCTGAAACATGTTATTACATCTTTCAGCTGATTTATAGTACCCAAAGAGATTTCATAATCATCTTCAGTATTAAAACAAGGGGAACAGAGGCACATTTCAATAACAATGGCTGTTGTTTAGAGAGCGACAATCATGTCCAGGAGTGTTATATACGTCAAACAACATGGAGGGGGTTATGCCGTGCCTGTTATTTTTATTGTTGTCATGTGAGTTGTAGAAATGAATTTTAAGGAATGATGACAACTAGTTCAACAGTTATATGTAATAATAACCAGAGGCTCTGTCAATTTCAGTTTGGAGTGAGGTAATACAGGGAATGACTAAATCTGAAAATGAAAGACATTTGCATTCTTGATTTTGGAACAGCCATCCCCAGAACTGGGGAAATATTCCATTGTGACATCCTGGTGAAAAGATGGCAGCAGAAATTAAATCATACAGGCTCACATTTGCTGTAAAAAGAATAGGGGTCTGATTTCGAGCTGATAAAACTAAGGATTGTGGCAAAGAAATGGGCAGCCATGGGATTTATTATGAGAGAAGCTGGCTTCACTCGCTGCTATTTTCAAACATGTAGTGTTTTTTTTTTTTCTTGGTGTCTGTCACAAATCCTAAAATACCATTACAGAGTTAGCAGATGGTTCCCAAGTATTCATACCTGATAAAGCCTCCTGGGTGATCAAGCACTGAAAAATCAATATATTTTTCAACTTTCAATGGCTAGCTATTCAGTTTCATTACATCTTGCTATTCCTCCATGGCTACTGTGATATGGACACTTACTTCACCATTGCATTAAGCTCTAATCTCCGGACCCGCTGATACAGACAGTTAATGAATAGCTATTGTACCACCACTGTATGCTTCACAATTCTTCTGATCTCAGTAGGATGTTTCAAGTACTGTGATCTTGTGTTCAGTAACACCCCACTCCCTGTTTCTTCCCCCCATTTATCTCATTCATATATCTCTACTGCTGCTGGTTTCTTCATTAAGAAAAACAGAGATGCCTATAATTAATCTTTAAAATAAATAGTCATAATAAGTCTCATGGGTCAAAGAGTAAATGAATATAAAAGGCCAACGTGTCATTTGGCAGTGAGTCTCACCAGATATATTCAAACAGATTTCTGACCATGAAGACAGTATGGTCAGAAAAGCCTCTGGCGTTATAGCAGGATAGTCCTCACTCCATTGAACAAGTGCCCTCCCTGTCCCCTTTTTGCGTTGGTCAGTACAGCAAGATCTCAAGAGCAATTCCATAAAGGTACCCGTCTCATGTTCCCCAGAATATGGCAAGCCATCTAACGTGTATCCTGTTGGCACGCCAAATTCAAACATGCCCCCCTGCATTCCAAACCAGTATGAGTGACCTTCCACTTGTCCTCTTTCACTGACCATTATTCCCTGGAACAAAGGTTCCCAATCTGCGCATTGTGATGCTCTGGGGTATCACGACAAGTCCCTGAGGGCGTCACAGGATGCATGGCGGTAAGCCGCTTGGCAGTGCAACTGTGATGTGATGCAAGCAATTGCGGAGCAGAGACTTCACCACGCGTAGCATTTTCACACATCTGTTGGGCCCCCTTGCCCTCTCTGACCCCCTTACATTGTATTTTAAGGTCTTCTTAGGCCATGGAACCCAGAAATAAGTGCTGATGATGTCATCACGTCACGTGTCATTGCATCATCGGCACTTATTTCCAGGTACGTTTGGGAATCGCTGCCCTGGGGAACCACAGCAGGTTCCATCCCAGGTTCAGAGTGGTGCAGAGTGCATAAGAAGACTTTGAACAGGGATAAGACAATCCAAAATTGACCCCTCAGTTCCTCATCTCTTAACAATATTTCAAGCACATTTATAATGAATTAAAACTTTTTTAGTGTAAGGGAAATGATACATGACAAAATAAATAGGTAATATCTAGACTAGTGCCATGAGATATATTTTACCTTCCAGCTCACCATCTTCTGGAAAGCAGAAATCTCCCTTGGTTATGACCCCAATTTGTACCTTAGCTTGATCAAATCTGGCCTGATTATCTACCAGAGTTTCCTTTTATTTCTGTCACCTACACACACACACACACACACACACACACACACACACACACACACACACAGAGAGAGAGAGAGAGAGGGGGGGGGAATTGGTTATTTGGGGTCTCTCTGTATAGCCCCCTGTAACTTTTAACATTTGTAAACATTTACCAGTCTGGTCTATGCAGACTGTCATTTGTAAGGGCTCAGACAAAAAAACAAGAGTTTCTGGGTTATTGTGTTGCTGGGGGAATTAGGGACCTGAAAAGACTGCATAGGGCACCACACCTTTCTCACTACGTGTGCAGGGGTGGGGAACCTTTTTTCTGTCGAGGGCCATTTTATTTAGTAGTAAGCCCTCAGCGGTGTTGTGCGTATGTGTGAAAACGCCGCTTTCATAAGGGGCCCAGCTGCCGGCCAAGGAGGAGGCGCCAATGTCCTCTCCTGGCCTCCGGGGTGACGCGCGGAGCCAGCGGTGGGTGAACATAAGAATATAAGATTAAGAAGAGCCCTGCTGGATCAGGCCAAAGGCCCATCTAGTCCAGCTTCCTGTATCACACAGTGGCCCCACCAGATGCCTCAGGGGGCACACAAGATAACAAGATAACCTGTTTCCTGCTGCCACTCCCCTGCACCTGGCACAGAGAAAACCTACTTCTAAAACCAGGAGGTTGCTTATGGCTTGTAATCTGTGATGGTCTTTTCCTCCATGAATCTGTCCAAACCTTTTAAAGGCATCTAGGCCAGGTGCCATCACCACATCCTGTGGCAAGGAGTTCCACAGATGAATTACACGCTGGGTAAAGAAATATTTTCTTTTGTCTGTTCTAACTCTCCCTCCACTCAATTTTAGTACATGTCCCCTGGTTCTGGTGTTGTGCGAGAGGGAGAAGAATTTCCCTCTATCCACTCTCTCCATCCCATGCATAATTTTATACGTGAGCGTGAAGCCTCTGGAGGCTGATGCGTCGACCTCTCGGTGGTCCGGACCAGATGGCCTCGGGGTCTTAAACGGCCCGCGGGCCGGAGGTTCCCCACCCCTGGTGTACAGTAAAGGGCCTTTTGAAAGTCCTTCATTTTAATTCAGTTTTCTCTCTATTCTACACAACTTTGGTGTTCCCATCACCTGACTCCTAATAACGGTGTCCTTAAAACATTACAAAAAGTGACACCCCCCCTCCTGCAAAATTATCCCCAGTAAAGAATCATCCATAAACCTTGTTGAATTTGAGTGTTGCACTGAATGTAATAATTTGGGGGCTGTTATTATACCATGGTTTCTCCTTGCTGGGTCTGAGGAGGTATGAGCAGATTGCTTTCATTCATTATGGTCTTGAGATAACTGGGTCTAAAAATAAACATAATTATAGGCCAAATATTCAGAAAATGATCTGGTTCTTACCCTCTCAGGGTCTAGTTAGATGTGCACTTAATCATCCAAATTACCCCAATCAGAGCTTAGATTTAATTGTAAACAGCAAAGAGGGGTGTTCGTAGCAGGACAAAACTACAGTGGGGAAATAGGATCCCCTGCACACCACTTTAAAATGAAAAAATCATCCAGTAGCTTTAAATAGACATTTCTTAATTTAAAGATGGTGCAGGGCGTGTGTTTGGGATGAAAGCTACAGCAGGGATGGACTTCTAAAGTCTCTAACCCCTTGCTTTGGTTTTGTCCCATTTTGTGGCCCTCCACTTTATAATGAACAGCCCAACACTAACTAAATCCTCACTGCCAATGCAGCAATGCCAACAGAGCACATGCTGTATCCTGTGGAGCCTCCCAGAGGCCTCCTCGAGGTAAAGGAATATTCATTCCTTTACCTCAGGGTAAGCCTCTGCTTCCCCAATAGGTTTACTCAGTCTTGTGCCAGCTCTTTGCCTGGCACAACTCTGAGGGGACCCAGGGAAGTGGATTGAGACCAGGAAGGGCAATAGGGTATCTGCAGAGCTGTTGCTGCTAATAAACACACACCCTCTCTACACTTTGGTCTCTGCCCCGTTCTTCCCGATCCCATTCCACCCACCACCCACCCACTGTCTACTGCCCACCCCCTGTGCCAAATTACTTCATGGGTTCCATGGCCATATGCACTAGGACATATGGGATCACTGTTGTTGTACAGCCACTGCTACTCACTGTTTCCAGTGGCAGCCCAGTTGCATGCGACAACACATCACATTTTGCAACACCAGAAAGACAGCTATGCCACTGGAACATGAGTTTTGATGTTGTGGTGGCCTGTTAGGATTGGGCCCTAAATGAGGCAAGTCATGTAATCTAGACCAGCATTTCTCAAAGTCCCACAAGGGAGTTTAGTCTCCTGTAAATCTTTGCGGGGGTGGGGCAACGTCGGAGGCAGCACGCCAGGATCGTGCATGCCGCCGACC
The DNA here is from genome assembly GCA_026170595.1 of Plestiodon gilberti rubricaudatus. Classification (NCBI taxonomy): domain Eukaryota; kingdom Metazoa; phylum Chordata; class Lepidosauria; order Squamata; family Scincidae; genus Plestiodon; species Plestiodon gilberti. The sequence goes on along the minus strand of JANXHW010000001.1, from coordinate 229,633,290 downwards.
CAAAAATGCTTTTTTCATTGTACCCGGTTGTCCTGCAAAAACTGGAAGTGGGTTTTGGAACGCAATAACTGCTGTTTTGAGCCTTGGGGAGGCCTGCGAAGGAGGCCACAGCCCCCCTGGACCCTTCGGGTAGCTGGCAGAACAATCACGTACAATGAAAAGAGCATTTTTGGGTCGGCGGCAGGCACGATCCTGGAGCACCACCGCCAACGTTTGGGATGGTCACCCCCCTTGAAGGTAAATCAGACACTTCCAGAAAAAGTGGTGGGTTGTGACCCACCACTTTGAGAACCCCTGATCTAGACCCTCACAATCGGTGTAGTCAACTGCGCTTATAGATACAGCACTTTGCTCTTAACCAGGTTTTTTTAACCTGATACGTGACTGGTGCATTGTGTGGTACTTGCAGCAGCCCAGACAAGTCTGGTAATTTCCCTTGGAGGGAGAAACATCTCTTCCCACTCAAGAAAAAACAACTGTTTCTCCTTCCCAAGTTCAACTTGGCCTAGAGAAGGGCTGGTAATGCAGCATTTGGCAGTGCAAGGAATGATCATGCCCTGCCAATGAGTCTTCTTCTATCTCCACAATGAAGAGAGTGAAAGAAGAAAGGAAGTAAAATAGTTCTGGCAGCTGTCCATGGGCTTCAGCTAGTATATTACAGTTTGTATATGTGTATGTACACATAAACGGTGTAAATATATCCACTCAGCCACATTTATGCATAGGGTGGAATATATGTTAAAATGTTATATATATATATATATATATATATATATATATATATATATATATATATATATATATATATATATATATATATATATATATATATATATATATATATATATATATATATATATATATATATTCCATTCAGTTTATGTAAAATGCAGCACTATTTCTACATTGCCAAAACTCAAGATGCAAAACCCAATGACACAGAGAGAGCTTAGTTTGTTTCATGCAGGCCCCATGACATCAGGCCTCAGGCACCTGGGAAACCCATTCCCATTGGATTAAGGCATATCTGAACACACAGACCTAGGCCAAATTCCAAGCCATATTTGAGGCAATGAGATCCTCTCAGTTGAAAGTGGAAGCATAAATATAAATGACATGAATATTTTCTATGCTGCACTAGAGAGGGTGGGAGAAAGAAGGTGTGAAAGCACCACATTTGGAAAGATTCCTAATTAGTAAGAATATTTAATCTCAGTTTAAAGGAACCAAGAAATTTTTAGGTGATTGAGGCAGATAGAATAACCAAAGTGTTACCAGAAAGTTGCAGTTGTTCCTTTGCAATTAGTGCAACAACATAAAAATGCCACTGGCGTCAAACAGCAAATAGGTCACTGTTCCTCTCTAAAGCATTACAATTTTGTTCTGATCTGCAGCATATGCCCTATCTTGAGGATGGCCTCTGTGATATTAAGTCCTGGCGCACACACACAGACACACACACACACACACACACACACACACACACCAAGTGTCGTACTATGTATAAGTGGTTATGCTATGTCCAGTAAAATGCTGAGACTCCAAACTTCAAAGGCTGCGGCATGACTTGCTTTCTTTGTAAAAAGATGTGGATGTTAAATTATTAGGGTCGGGGACAATTTGCCACTAATGCAACTATGGCTCTTCCGCCTGCCTATCATCCGCATCGGGGCAGCAGGCAGTCACCGTCAGCCACCTTAACAAACAGCGACCGGATAACTTCAGAAAAACAGAACAATGTCATTTTGGAGGCAGTTTTTATTAATATCTGGTACACAATTGTACCATTTACAGAAAACCTCTGACCAAGCTAGAGTCTTTTTTTAATTTTCCTTCATTGTTGGCTATAGGCTGCCTAGAAAGCCTAGATGTACACACACACACGCACACACACGCACACACACACGCACACACACACGCTCTTGTGCAATTATTAATTGACCTTAACGAGTCTTTAGGATGCTCATTTGCACATGGTTCAGAAGGGTTACAATATGTCAGAAACGAGAGAAGCTCCTATTATCAGCATAAACAGCCCAAGCGGGCTGTATTTCCTTAAAAGTTCATTGCAGGGAAATGGGGGAAGCTTGAGAAGCTAAACAAATCCAGGCAATAATGGAAATGTAGCATGAAATTACTTCTGTAAACAACAGCCATTCATTATTTGAACATTTTTCATAAGAGAGTAGTAGGCAGATGAGTGTTGATATCAAAGGGTGTGGATTGGAGCTGCGGGTTGAAGGGAGCAGATTGTATATTTCAAAAGAAATCTCCCAATATAGGACCAAACATGAAGACAGATGCTTCTATTTTTTCCCCTAAGTATAAAACTTTGATTGATCCCCCGAATATTAACAATCAATGCCATTTTCTTCATTAACTTCTGCGTGGAACACAAAGAAAGGTATATTTGATTTAAGAAGCAAAAGAAAGGAGCACTATTTAATGTTGATTTGGTGTAGTGAATAACCCCGGAGAGTAATGTAAATACCAAGCTGCAATAACATGACAGCACACTAATCATATTTACAAACTATATTAAATCTGTCCATTGTGTTTGCCTGGCTGCGGATTGGCTTGAGTGTAATTGTCATTGTAACCCGTGTTGGCTTATGGGAGAATTTAACTGCTGTGATATAAGGTGAGTGCTAGGCTTATTATTACTTTATTATTACCCGGTTTATGTTTATTAAAACAATTTGTCATGCAGAACAGGAATGAGGGAATGGGAACATTAAATCGTGCCGTACTCAACCTGAAGAAATGAGTTACAATAAAATTAATGGCAGGCAGACCGCCACTGACACTTGTAGCCGTGTGGAGCAGGCTACACACTGGCTCATTTCATTTGCTGGTCGTTTCTTGTTAGGGTCACGCCATTAAACTTACATATTGAGAACTACTGAGAATCTGAGGCAATGAAGGTAAAGTTTATGAAGCAAAAGTGGGTTTTTTTTCCCCCGCTGCTAATGCATTCCTTTCAATTATGACCAAAATCAGGAATGCAGATTGAAAGTTTAAATCATACTGAGTTATTAAAGAGGAGTGTTGGAAGGAAATGTCCTTCAATTTTACAGAGGCTTAGAGAGCTGAGGAAAAAAAAACTGAGTTTAGGCTAAAGTAAGACTACTCTCTCAAGGCTTTGAGAAAAGGGAGCAGTGAGAATAGTGGTCATGAAAGGTCTCATAACAAGTTTAATAAAAGCTGCTTTATTTTCTTTCCTAGAAACTCCAGGGGTCCTTACTTGATACCTCCAAATTTCTTTCAACTCAAATCTTCATTATTTTAAAAGCACAGTCTTGACATGGTTTACGTTGAGGCTGGGCAGGGTGGCATTCAGCAGTCTTTCACCGACGCAACTCCCATCTTGCGACTAAATTGCTACAGAAATTAAAAGTGTCAGGCCAGGCTCAGCAACTGCACACAGAAGAAATTTGGCCTCCTGATGAAACATCAGCGGACATGAAATAATAATACCCTGTCTTTGTTTCCCATTATGCAATGATGTTAAGGAGCCTACTGGGGAAATTATTAAAAACTGGTGGAGAGGAAGATGTGTTGGAGATTAAGCCTAAGCTTTAGCAATTAGCATTTGCTCATCATCATACAGTTGGGAAAAAAATGCAGTGGAATCCCCATTTTCTGTGCCTCTAATAGCTGCCGCACCTCATTATTTGAATTAACACTTAGTTTCATGTCATATCTTAGCCATGAAGGGTACATGAAGTTGTATGGCTGCCCATAACTCTAGAACTACCTCCCCATGGAGACTCATCAAACCCAACACACCAGCATATTGCTGAAATGATAATCCTTTCAGAAGTGCCTCCATTCGTTAACTGAACATGTGACTTGGGGGGAGCTGAATTTTGGGGAGCCAGAGGAGTGCGGCATCACTATGCTGCATTGGCTTCATTCCTTGCAGTTTGTGAGGAGGCCTGAGCCATGGGGAAGGATGTCCAAACCCCTACTGTTGCACCTGAGTTGACCCAACGCATCATGGGACCTGTTGGGTCAGGCTCCCTTTGGCAGGGAAGGCCAGGCCACAGGGTCCATAGCAGCTAGTGCTTAAGTCAAAGTAGCACTGGCTGAGCCAGATTGAGCTCAGCAGGTGTGGGAGGACGACAAGACAAAAAGGAGCACAGACTGAGGGAGGAGAAGGGAAGGACAAGGATGGCCATGGGTGACAATGGAAGACTAGGACTGTATACCCTTTTCCAGGGACACCTTGGCAAGAGATGCTATGCCCTGTACCCTGGGGTGGGAGATGGATGGCCCATGGGTTGGCCTGACCATGATAGGAGGCAACTGGTTCCGACCACTGGGGCGTGGCCCTCCCTACTGGAGAATAAACGCTGGGGTTGTTGATGCTCCTAGATGGATGGAGAAGCTGAGTCAGGAGGAAGTAGGTCCACCTGTCAAAACCAGATTGTCCAGGGCACAGACTGTGGGGAAAGGCTGGGGAGAAATATCCACTGGCAAACCCCTGTTCAGCAGTGGAAATCGGCATTCAGGAAATCTTGAACTGTAGCATCTGGGTAAGTGTCTTTCTCATCAGGAGCGATTCTGACAAGAGAGATGAACCAAATAGATCCATTTGACATTGAGCTCTTTCCTTGGGATGAGGTGGGACCATTGGGGGCTGCTACACAGTCACTGGCATCACTACAGGGGGGGCGGAGCTCTAAGTGCTGCTGAAATCAGAGCCTCCATTACACAGACGAACAAAGCGGCCCCGCCCCCTCACCCTCTGAGCCTTTCAGAAAGCAACTGCTTTCACTTCCCTGAAAGCCTCCGAGGGTGAGGGGGCGGGGCCGCTTTGTTCGTCTGTGTAAAGGAGGCTCTGATTTCAGCAGCACTTAGAGTTCCGCCCCCCCCCCCTGTAGTGACGCCAGTGTACACAGTTAAACATATCATCTGAAAGGAGTAGCTGTCTACATATAACTGTACATGGATAGGCACTCCACATGACTGGGAATTTCAATTGTGTGGGGTTCCCTATCAAATAGTTATCTTTTTCTAGATGTTGTGCCACACCTGTGGATGTCAGGGTATCTAACATAAGAACATAAGAACATAAGAAGAGCCCTGCTGGATCAGGCCAAAAGCCCATCTAGTCCAGCTTCCTGTATCACACAGTGGCCCCACCAGATGCCTCAGGGAGCACAAGACAACAAGATAACCTGTTTCCCGTTGACACTCCCTTGCACCTGGCACAGAGAAAACCCACTTCTAAAACCAGGAGGTTGCTTATGGCTTGTAAGCTGTGATGGTCTTTTCCTCCATGAATCTGTCCAAACCTTTTAAAGGCATCTAGGCCAGGTGCCATCACCACATCCTGTGGCAAGGAGTTCCACAGATGAATTACACGCTGGGTAAAGAAATATTTTCTTTTGTCTGTTCTAACTCTCCCTCCACTCAATTTTAGTGCGTGTCCCCTGGTTCTGGTGTTGTGCGAGAGGGAGAAGAATTTCCCTCTATCCACTCTCTCCATCCCATGCATAATTTTATATGTCTCAATCATGTCCCCCCTCAGGCGCCTTTTTTCTAGGCTGAAAAGCCCCAGACGCTGTAGCCTTTCCTTTCCTCATAAGGGAGGTGCTCCAGCCCATGAATCAATCTGGTCGCTCTTTTCTGCACCTTTTCCAATTCAACTATATCCTTTTTGAGGTGTGGTGACCAGAACTGGACACAATACTCCAGATGCGGCCTTACCATCGATTTGTACAAAGGCATAATGATATTGGCCGTTTTATTCTCAATCCCATTTTTAATGATCCCGAGCACGGAATTGGCCTTCTTCACAGCTGCCGCACACTGGATCGACACTTTCATCGACCTGTCCACCAGCACCCCAAGATCTCTCTCTTGATCCGTCACAGACAACTCAGAACCCATTAGCGTATATGTGAAATTTTGGTTTCTTGCCCCAATGTGCATCACTTTGCACTTACTTACATTGAAGCGCATCTGCCATTTTGCTGCCCATTCTCCCAGTTTGGAGAGATCCTTCTGGAGCTCTTCACAATCCCTGCTGGTCTTCACCACCCGGAAACGTTTAGTGTCATCTGCAAACTTGGCCACCTCACTGTCTATCCCCAACTCCAGGTCATTTATGAATCTAAGCACTTTCACCTCCCAGTGTTTCTAAATAGTTTACAGCAGGGGTTCCCAATCTTTGGAGGCCTGTGTACCCCCTACGCGGGCCTCCAGCTGCCCCGCATACCCCCTGACCTTTTGACCCCTGCGTACCCCCCCCTGCAAACCCTTTCCCTCTGGGTTGCAGCGCGAGTGGAAGGACCCGCCTGTGCCGCAAGCTGGAAAAATATAATAATAATAATAATAATAATAATAATAATAATAATAATAATAATAATAATAATAATAATAATATACAGTATTTATATACCGCCTTTCTGGTCATTGGATTTCTCCTCCGACTTTAATTCAAAGCGATGTACATGGGCAGGCTGTTCTAAACCCCAAGGGGTTTTTACAATATAATAACGTTCTAATCTTTCATAGAACCCTTCATTCAAGATGGTACTTTCACAGTCCAGCTCTCTCTCTCTCTCTCTCTCTCTGACGGTTGCCTCAGCACACTTCAGCTGACAGGCAACCTTGACCCCGAGATGTCCCTGGTAGCTCCTCCTACCTGTTCTTCTGGGCGCTGCCATCTTGGATCTCACAAAATCTCACGAGATCCAAGATGGCAGCACCCAATTCTTGTGAGAATTTAATGCTGCCATCTTGGATCTCCTGAGATTTTGTGAGATCCAAGATGGTGGCACCCAGAAGAACAGGTAGGAGGAGCTACCGGGGACATCTCGGGGCCTTTTTCTGGTTTGTGGTGCAGGCGGGCGCCAGCCCGTGCCGCAACCCAGAAAAAATCCCTTTTAGCAGCTGTCCCTTATCAGCTGCTGATCGCAGCAGCTGATAAGGGACAGTGTCTTGTGTACCCCTGGCTTGCAGTCCACGTACCCCTATGGGTACATGTACCACAGGTTGGGAACGCCTTGTTTACAGCATATGTTCAATTCTTAGCCCTTCAAGTCAATGGAATTTGAAAACATTGGCTTGATCTTGTCCAGTATACATTTTTTTAAGGCAATTGTTTATCAGCTCATTGGATAAGGTCTCTGTGTTGAGTGTCTCCCAATCCACTCAGGTACATCAGTTTGTGATATAGTTGTCAGTGTGTGCTTGTGCTTATGTGGATGTGTACCTGAATGTTGAATATATCTGAAGGTATAATTTTGTTTTAATCAAATCATAGATGCTCAGTGGTAATGATCACAAGCTTAGAAGGCTTTAAAAAAGGATTAGAGATCCAGGACACAAAACAATATCCTGAGAACCTTGTCCGGGTTTGTTTTTATTCAAGTATGTTTCTAGTCCTTATCACCACAAAAATAAGCTTAAAAGCAGATGAACAGAGTGTAGTAAACACTTAGAAGCCAGTGAGAAATTGAGCCGGGGTCAAAGATGGGATCTGGTGTGGTGCTTCGTTTACGGTTTCTTCTATTGCCTACTAGAAGCAAAATCTGTTAGACAGAATTTATTCAGGCTGCAGAATTTAGCTTGTTGGGGTGCAGAATGAATACATGCACACATCTCTGTTCTTAGCATCTAACTCAATCAGAACCAAACGTAGCAACCACCACTCTCCTCCCTTTAGCATGGAAATTCCAGGTCCACCCCAAGTAGCCGTCACTCAGCACAGGCTGAAGGGATCCATCATGTCAGCGGCGCATAATAATGGCTTGCTTCTTTGATCTTCTTCTTGACAAGGAAAAGGTCTCTCACTACCCATAACCTGCTGCTGAAGTTTGACACATGTCTTGCTCCCAACTCCAGTGTTAATTCGGCTGGCTGCCTAAGCAAACTTCCATTTGCTATCTTTAGACTCATCCCTGGAGCACTTGGAACAGGAGGGCAGGAGGGATCTGAGCCCAAAGGCTCTTCTCAGGCCCTGTTCACTGTAACTACTGATGTCATTTACAAGGATAAACCCTTAAAGCCACGCCACAATAGACAAAGAAAGAACATTGGAGTAATTCCCTTTGGACAGCAGAGATTGGTGTTCAAGTTATTGAAAATCTGTGTAACTCATTTTCTCTTTTGTCATACTTTTTTTAAAAAAAATCCATGAAGTTTGGCTGAGTGCAAACAATAAGCTTTTATTGTTGCTGCCCTTCTTCATAAACGTGTAGCCTTTGGGGACCATCAGAGAAGCTTTGGTACAACAAATTAAAAGTCTCTAAACTTTCTGTGGGTCTCCTTGGACATTTTGGAGACCTGCAAATATCAAGCAGTAATCAATATAATGCTGCCCTAATACTTTAAGGCAAACTGGCAGTTCCCAAGAAAGAAAGTGCAGCCAGAAAGACTGGCCTATGGTTAGGCAGTCCTTCTGTCAAGACAGAGTCCCAAGGAATTACAGCCAGTTAGCTAGCACAATAAAGCACGTGCAGGAAAGCTATGACTACCAACTCAGGGGTAACAGAGACCATCTGAGGACTGAGCACAGTTTCAAAGGAAAGCTGCGCCTTTCTCCCTTGCTCTCCTAATGTGTTTCATCCCTTGTTAAAAATGTTCATTTCTAATGTACTACATGCAGCTTGCGTCTTCTGGGGATTCTCTGGGGATTCATTTATCATCTTTTGCATTTCCCCCCTGCTCTTTTCTGTTTGTTCATTAGATGTCTAATGCATTTTAAAACCTAAACAATATGTCTGAACCAATATGCACTCTGAAGATTAACTTTTTAACATCTTTCTCGCTTGCTTGCTTGCTTGCTTGCTTTGGCGTGTACTCAAGATTACTTAGGGTGCATACAGACATACATGATTTCGCATGTTGCATTGCATTTTGTTCATTGCACTTTGTTCAGATGTACCATCTTCTGTCCTGCACTGAGCTCAGGGGCATTGGTTCAATATGGTGGTCTCCGTCTGTGTGTGATGCTGATTGTCCGGAACCAGTGATGTCACTATCCACCACCTGTGATGTCACTTTCCACCATGAGCCTTCTCCTTGGAGCACTGTTAAAATCCGTTTTAAAAAATTATTCTGCCTTATTTTGTTTGAAAAGGAGGTGAGTGTAAATGCAATTGAATAAATGTATATGTGGTATTTTGAGGGCCCAATCCTAACTAAGTCCTCCACCGTGTGCAGTCACACCAAAGGAGCATGTGCTGTATCCTGGGGGCAGTCGGTCACAGAGGTCTCCTCGAGGTAAGGAAACTTTTATCTGAAGCATCTTCAGACAGCGCTGGCTCTACGGCCTTAGAAACAGAGATGAGCACCACACCCTAGAGTCGGACACGATTGGCTTTCGAGCAGTGGATATCTTTACCTTAGTATCATAGAATCATAGAGTTGGAAGGTACCTACAAGATCATTGATTCCAATCCCCATCAATTCAATTCAGGCTGTACACAATAAATACAACATCCCCCCAAAATGGCTATCCCGCCTCTGCATAACGACCTCCAACACTGGAGAGTTTATTGTCTTCTGATGCAGATTGTTCCACTGCCGAATGGTTCTTACTATCAGGAAGTTCTTCCTAACATTTAATTGAGATATCCCTTGTAATTTAAACACATTTCTCCTGGTCCTACCCTCTGGAGCAACTGGAAACAAATTTGCTCCATCTTCCACATGATAGCCCCTCAGAAATGTATAGATAGTTATCATGTCACCTCTAAACTATCTCTTCTCCAAACTTAACTTGCTTAACTCCTTCAACTTGTCCTCGTAGGGCATGGCCTCCAGCCCCCTCACCATCCTAGTCACCCTCCTCTAGGCCTGCTCCAGTTTGTCAATATTCCTTCTAAATACTGGTGCCCAGAACTGGAGCCAGAGCTTCTGTTCCTCTTTGTACTCTTTACTTGGGTAAGACTTCTGAAGAAAACCTTCTTGCCTTTTATCCTTGGAAGCCTGTTGGCCCTCCATTGGCAACATCAGTATATCGATGGTCTCTTAACATGACTGCTGTGAGGTGATATGGAAGAAAGACTGTGAAGCATTTAAACTGTATGATTACTAATAATACTAACTTCTAGAGGCATTTGCTGATGTAACCTACACATAAGATACTGTAAGCCATGTGTCCTCACAATTACTACATCTGTTCATGGTAAATGTGCACAAACTAGGCACTCATGCAACTATGTAGTTCCCTGTGCTGTTCTCAGATATATCCTATCATCTAGCCTACTTCTTCTCAGAGTGTGACTGTTCCTTTAAGAATGGTTTCTTTTATTTTCCCCTAATGTCTGCTTATTTTTTTACCTATTTCTGGCATACCTTTTCCCAAGGTCTTGGGTTCTTTAAAAGTCTCTAGGTCAAGCTCCCTCTCATTGATGTGTGGAGGCTTAAATTGATTCACGGAAAACTGAAGGCTCTTCTAAAGAAGTCGCCATTGCTCTTCAGAGAATCCTATTTTTAGACACTGTTCCTTGAGGCTGCAGGAAGCTTTGGTTGCTGCCTGCTGGGACTTGGGCTACAATTCAGTACAACTTCATCCCAGAAGACATCGCCATGGCTTTTTAGTGGTGCGTTGTTGAGGAGGTGCATTACTGCGATTTATGTTTGTTGGGGAACTCCCCATCGCATGCCAGGCTCCTGAATCCGCTGGACTGGCCCCCTTTCCCACTACAGCAGCCATGAAAGTCTAGCTGCCCTGTGAGATAGAGCCAGAGGAGGGAGGGAAGCCAAGGAAAACACCATCACATACATACCTTCTGTTGAAGCCGCTCCAAGTCGTCCGTGTTGCTGCCTCCTTCTCCCTGTTCAGAGGAACGGCAGGTTCTCCTGCATGGGTGGGGTTCTTCTTTGTGTCGTATTTGATTGCTTTGTTGAGTTGGGTATTTTAAAAGGCTCCAAAGGTTCAAACTGTTCTCCTCTTGCCACACATCTTCTCATAGGTCCATTTCTTTTTATTGGTTCATTTTTAAAGCATGCGTTCTTTTCACATGGAGATGTTCTATGAATATTGCTGTAAGTCACTTTGGGAACTCCAGCGCAAAAAAGAAAAGAAAACATGGACTGCACATCCAATCAATCAGTCAACCCTGTGTACTTCAGGCATGATAAGTGCATATGGTTGATGAGTATCCATCATATTGAACTTATGTTCGTTCAGCAATGCAAAGAAGCTTCAGCAAAAATAGGAAACGCTGAAATCCGTCCTACACTGTTCCAAAGGAAGGGATGTACACTGGCTCCCTGAGTTACAGGCGTCCGACTTATGGATGTCTGAGTTAGAGACGGCTGTGTTGGCACTTTCTTGCAGAAGCAGCACATCCTTCGGTGGTGGTGCTTTTGCGCAGGCACAATCGCGCTGGACCGGCGAAAACCGGATGTTTCAACTCAAGTACATTTTGACTTAAGTACAGACCCCTGGAACCTGACCTGTTCTTAAATAGGGGACTTGTTTGCCCAGCAGAGAAACAAAGGTTGCCAGAAGAATTTTCCCCTGGGGATGGGCCAAAACTTAGTGTCAGAGCAGACACTGACACTGTCCATGCGGAAGGCCCCAGGTTCATCCTTAGCATCTGGCATCTGGTGGCTGAGAAAGATCCACCCGGAAAGCTGCTCCCACTCAGTGTAGCGTAGACTATACTAAGCATAATGGACCAGAGATTTGACTCAGTACAAAGCAGCTTCTTTATTATGGGAAAGGGAAAACGCAGTAAAAGTTATGGCCAGATTCCAATGCAGAAGTATTCATGCCTACACTGACTGAAATCAATGGGTCCAATGAAATCAAATCAATGATGTTACTGTAGTTGCTTCGATGTCATCACCACAGCTATACTGTATATGCATCCACATTCCTTTAGGATGAGGCTATTAGAAATCTAATGGTCCGAGCATAATGATCTAAGGCAGGGGTTCTCAACCTTTGGAGGACTGGGTACCCCCTATCACGGTCCAATTTTCTGAAGTACCCCCTGCTAATTAATTGGATTAATCAATTAATTAGGTAATTAATCATTAAATAAGCAGTTCCATAGCATGTTAATGCAAGTAGATAAATAGGTACCATTTGCGGGAAGGTAAACAGCGCTCCGTGTTCCAGCTGCATGCTACGCGCTGCGGCAAGGAGAGTCATGCCGGCCACATGACCACAGAGGCGTCTTTGGACAACGCTGGCTCTTCAGCTTAAAATGGGGATGAGCACCACACCCTAGAGTCGGACACGACTGGACTTAATTGTCAGGGGTCAACTTTACCTTTACCTTAAAAAGTACTAAAACAATTTTAAATGTGAAAAATGTCTTATTTAACTCTGAGTGAGTGAGTGAGAGTGAGAGTGTGAGTGAGAGTGAGAGTGAGAGAGAGAGAGAGAGAGAGAGAGAGAGAGATATGCAAGGATCTCTTTTTTTCTCCAAGTCACACTTCCCAAAATCAGCTCCTCCCTTGATGTACCCTCCCAACTGATTTCTGAAAATGTGGCTTGTGAGCGATGTCCTTATCCCAACTCTTGTACTTGAAGTTAATTGTTTTTTTTTTAAATAAAATAAAATAAAATAATGTCAGCATTTGGTTAGTCCACTATGATAGCTTCATCTGTTCAATAATGTCTAATAATTCTACCATAAGGTGGAGTTCAGCTTTTATTTCATTTCTCAGTACTAATGGGCTTTTATCTGATGCATTTATTTTTGGCAGAACATTAGCCTTTTTTCCCACTCTTTATCAATATGATTACTATATACCAAATGAATCCCAGTTCTTTAAACAACTAATCAAATCATTTTGAAATACCTCCTGCATTTTGTTTATAAAGCAAGTCATGCACCTGTTTGAAACTGTAGTCTGCTTCAGACAAAGCCTATAAGGTTTTTCCCCTACTTGTTTCGTGTATGCATTCCTCATACTTTCCAAATCTCTTTTTCATAGCCTTATCTCTTGAATGTCATCAATGATAACATTTAATAACGTTTAATTGTAATGTCTTCCAAGGTGTTAAATTACTACAAAGTTACTTTACCCAATCTTTGTCATGTGGCGAAGTGCTTTTCCAGATTTTCGCAGGTTGTGCGATCTTGTCTTTGCTATGCACAAAAACACAGTGGAATCGAAAGCTCTTCCTGACATGGTGGGTACCAGATCTTCCCTATGAGGGCTAATTTAGAGGATGTGTCATGTGAAAATGACGTAGAAGCATCAAATCATGGCAGTTTTTCCACATCCTAAAAATAATGTGGAAACTGGGCCTCACTATTGATCTTTCCCTGTAAACCGTTTTGTTGAAAATTGGTATATAAATATTCTTAATAATAATAACAGTCCAAACAATAATCTCCTGTCCAAGGCTTGTGGGGAGAGATGCTTTTGCATGCATGCAAAGCCTTTCCATGTGCATGGGGAAGATTTTCCCATATGTCTCCTGGGAGTATATTTTAGAGGATCTACCAAACAAAAGGGGCTTTTTGTGGGGCAAAAGAGGCTGCACCTGAAAGGGAAACTGACAAGTCACCAATTACATGTGGAACACTGTGTGCATAGTGTTGGGATGGTGCAGTGGTAGTGGTGTAGTGCCAGGATGGTGTAGTGGTTTGGGAGTCGGACTTAGACCTGGAAGATCCAGGTTCAAATCCCCGCTCAGCCACGAACCTTCTTGGGTGACCTTGGGCCAGTCACTATCGCTCAGCCCCACCTACTTCACAGGGTTGTTGTGAGGACAAAAGGAGGGGAGGAAATACTGTATGTACACCACTTTGAGTTCCTTGGAGGAAGGGCGGTATAAAAATGTGAAATAAAATTTAAAAAATAATGGTTGTTGTCCCCCATCCACTATAAAATCCTGTCTTGTTCCTGGGCATGTTTGTTTGTTAGGTAGGGCAGCTAGATTTTCAGTCTGATGCTATGGGATTGGTACAAGGCAGATGAAACTAACAGTGCAATCCTGCACAACTTTCCACAGCCAGCCTAAAGGGCCGGCCGCAGAATCCTGATCCCTTCCCAGGCCACACCGGCGTGGCCCGGGAACACCTCGGGAGAAGGGGAGAACACCTCCCCTTCCCCGAGTGTGTGTATTTATTTATTTATTTATTTATTTATTTAAAGAATATTTACCCCGCCTTTCTCCCAATCAGGGCAATCAAGGTGGCTTACAATTAGGACTCCCCAGGGCCTATGGGCCTCCTCAAATGTACACCAGCTCTGAAGCTGACGTACATCCGAGGCGGTGGAGTAACGCTGAACCGGGCCTGGATATCAGCGGAGCACACTGCCGGTATCCCTGCTCTCTCCCTGCCCAGTTTGGTCAATCGCCCCCCTCCCTCCACGCCCCTACCCACCCTCCCCCCATCCCTGCACCAACTGGTGCAGGACTTATCCTCACTGGCGGCCGCAGGGTCCGGAGGGCGGCGGAGTAAGAGCTGCCGGCCTTTGCGCTGGCGGCCCTTACTCCAGAGTCATCACACATGTGCTTTATGGCACGTTTGCGATAGCCTAGAGCGGTGGGGCGCACGCCCCGCCGTTCTAGCACTAATACTGCTGGATCGGGCTTTAAACTACAATTCCCAGGCACCAATATTTATGCATACAGAACCATTACTGTATGTATTAATATTATGAGCCAGGAGAGAACTCTCAGAAAACAGATTATTTTTTTTCCCAAATGCTCATTGAAAAGGTATGTAAGCTCACTTTGCATCTTCCCTCTTTATGTTTCATTAACCCCTAAAGATCCATTTATTTTCTTTGGCGTTTTCAGGGTATGTTTAAACTGCCAGTTGCTTCTGCCTATCGCTCTCCCTTTGTTGTATCTGTGTTGGTTTTATTCTGTGCTATTTTTTTTTTTTGAGAGTGGTTTTTTTTACTATATTTTAAGATGTTCTATTGTAAGTCATCTCGAACTCTCTGGGAATGTGGTGGGGTAAATATCTTTTAAATGAGTAAATCAAAAGAACTATGAAGCCAATTTGGAATTGGGGTAAGGATCTGCCTGCACCCCCCCCCCCCAGCACCAAGAATTCCCAACGAGGGAATGGGTGCCTCGCGTCCCCAGCAAGCATGATCGCCTCTCAGCAATGCCACAGCTTCAGGCGAGTGTCCAGGCTGTCAGGTCAATGGCTTCTGTACACACTCTGACACCTGAGGACAGGGCCGGTCCATCCATGAGGTCACATCAGGCAGCAGGTTGGCTACTGGGAGGAGCAGAGGCTGGCACATCACCTGGTAAAGTCGGGCAGAGGCAGCATTTGGCACATTTGACACCATCTTGGGCTGGCCCTGCCTCAGGGTCACAATATTCCCTTCCCCAACTTTTCTGGTGGGCACAGACTAATCCACCTATTATCACAGACATGAGCTTTGAGAACTTTTATTTCTGATGAGATTTCCTCATTTCAGTTTATGCACCACATTAAATTGTCACATTTGTATAGTTTAACAGTTGTGCATACCCAGAGCCAGCTGGTGCCCCAATCCTATCCCCCACCAGTTTACTCGATGCAGCCACACCGCTGGAGCATGCACTGCATCGGAGGGGGGGGGACCAGACGGCCGAGGACAGGTAAGTAAACATATTTTTAATTTACCTCTGCAGGTTGCCTGGCCTCCAATAAGATTCCTCAGATGGACCTACACCAGCTATTTAGCTGGTGAAGTCCAAGGAGCCTAAGGGGGGCGTGCTGGGATGGGGAAAGGGGATAAAATCTTAGTGTGCCCCCATTCTTTACCCGATCCTTCCCCAAACAACCCACGAGCCGCCACCACCACCACACTTTACCTGTTCCAGCGGGGTTTCTGCCTGCCACAGTTGTGCATGCAGGGCCTCTGCCCAGTTGCACCAGTGGACCCACAGTGCATGACAGCAGTGTGCAAGTGGCGCAGTGGGTTAAACTGCTGAACCATGAGCTGTTGATCGAAAGGTCGGCAGTTCGAATCCGCAACGGGGTGAGCTCTAGTTGCTTGGCCAGCTCCTGCCAACCTAGCAGTTCCAAAGCATGTTAAATGCGAGTAGATAAATAGGTACCGCTTGCGGGAAGGTAAACAGCGCTCCGTGTTCTAGCCGTATGCTACGCGCTGTGACAAGGAGAGTCATGCTGGCCACATGACCACGGCGGCGTCTTCGGACAACGCTGGCTCTTTGGCTTTGAAATGGGGATGAGCACCACACCCTAGAGTCGGACACGACTGGACTTAATTGTCAGGGGTCACCTTTACCTTACTGGGTCTTATGGTGGCAGATAACAAGATCCACCACCGTAAACCCACAATAGGATTGGGCTGCGGGCTGGTGTAGGGAGAGGAAGGTTCAAGTGACCCCATGCAGATATCTTCCTGCACATGCCCCTGTGCTCATGTAGGGATCAAAAATAGACTGTTTTCTTATTGTATTTTAGTTTTTAAAGCCCAACTATTGCTAAAAGCTCAAAGCAGGTAAGAATACGTAACAGCCCAATTCTAACTAAATCCCGGTGCTGTATCCCACGGGGGATTTTTGTCTGCTGGAGATTTCCATGTGGTAAGGGGACATTTGTCTCCTTGCCCTGGGGTAAGCCCCAGCAGCCGCATTGGGTCAATTCAGCCCTGTGCCAGCTTGATCGCTGTTGCAAGTCAGAGTTGATCTGTGAAGGTGGATCAGGCCTGGGAAGTGGGGGTCAGGATTTGGCGTGCGCTGCCTCTGCCGAACCTGCCCTCTCCCAGGCCTGATCTGCCCTCCTCCCCACCCCATCACTGCCCCGTTCTGCCCTCCCCCTGTCCTCCCCCCACCCCGTTCCACCCCCTGCATGACCTTACCTGCTCCAGCAGATCTTCAGCCATCTGCTGGCACATGGGAGGCCACTCCAACCTCCCCGCCAGCGGCCCGGCAATGTGCGGCAACAGAGGCTGCTTTGCTACTGCTGTAAAGCAGCCTTTCCACCCCCATGCCAGCGCCTGGCCGACATAGGATTGGGGCATAAGACATCAATACAATTGAATGTAAGGTATTCAGGTAAAGTGACTATTGACAGAACATTCTGCTCATGTCCAACTACTAAATGGCAACCACATTTTTTAAAAAAATTAAGTGCTTCCCAGTTCCCACAGAAAGACTTGACGTCTTATGGCCCAATCCTATGCATGTCTACACAGAAGGAAGCACCATTGAGTTCAATGGAACCTACTTTCAGGTAGGTGTGTATAGGATTGCACCCTTAGGAGATCATATTTCCTCTTACCTCAACTTCCCTCTTACCTCATCTGCTATGGACAGTTGTAAATTCTCTGTTTTACAATACCTTGCAACTCTGCAAAAATGCATAATCCCAGCTGTTTCCAGATCATTCCAAGTGCATCTCCATTCTCAACAATCAGTCTACCCTCGCTGCCTTCACACTATTTGTTGGAAACTGTGGAGTGGCAGAGAGGACTGAAGTTGATTGGGAAAGGCCCAGGGTATTTGGAAACTTTGTTGATTCTCATACATGGGTGGTGTATCCTTGAAGGGTGGGCATCATGAGAACACAAATCCCATGAGGTCTAGCTTCTGAGGATGTCCCATGCATGTGTGGAAGTGGTGATCCAACATCTTGAACCTTTCCTGGCTGAATTGTGCTGTCGCTGGTGGTACGTCGTTCCCCCCCCCCCCATTCTAGTGAGTAGTGATAACAGGCAGGTAGTAAAGAGACCAGGAGGAGGGGCACACAATGCAAGGCAGGGAAATTCTAGGCCTCTGTTAACAATTGATAACACCATCAGGTACACAAAGGAGCTTCAAGTTCTCACAAAAGCCTAAACTACTTTGGCCCTTCTCAGGCTCATATTGGACAACATCTGGGGATTTCACCTGGACTTTGAAATTAATCAGAACACTTATCAACTGGATCCACTAATTACAGAGTCTGGTACCATCACTAGGGTGTACTGTTCAGTTTGTGAATGCTTGCATGTGTGAATGATACTGCATATACGGATTTGCAACTGACACATTTTTAAGAAGAGTCTCCCCTTCCTTTCTCCTTCCCTCCCACCAGCTTTTAAAAACCAAATCCTCCATGCTAGGCAGTGACCAACTTTTAATTGCCTATACAGTATGTACATTAAAGTATGTAAATATGCAACACCTTTTCTCCCCCTTTCCTCTGAGTTGGGATCTTGCACCACAAACGGTGGGAAATGGAACTCAGGACCAGTGCCTTACTTTGCACTGAAACTGGCAGCCACTTCCCTGATTAAAAAGCTGCTTTTGGTGAGCTTTGCACAGGTGAAAGCTCTTGTACAGACACAGGCCTCTCTCTGCTGCTGTGTGAAATAAAGATGGGACGTCTTCACCTTACCACTTCAGGACCCGATTGACACAAACCAGGCATAACATATTCCATCCAGTAGAGGACAGTATTTTATAAAAACACAGGTCACATCTTTCCCCATATGGTTTCAATCTTGGCACAAAAGAGGTTCAGGGAAAGTCCTCTCTTCCTAAAACAGAATTTGCTATAAACACAGAGGTGCCCTTGTAGGGAACGTGGGCAATCTAATGTTGGACAGCATTTGTAACAGCTGTGAATATTTAGAAGTGTCCGAAAAGAGATATCTGAGTGTAATTTGTTTTCTCGGGCATCCATGAAATAGTTCATTAGAAACTCTCCAATAACTGGCCAAATTTATTTTGTGAAAAAGCTACATTGGTTCTGCTCAGAGCGAGGGAAAAAGTTAAGTAAGCTAAACCATTTTAAAATTACCTTTCCCTCATTCATTAGGCATCTGCAAAATTCCAATTAACAAGCACACTGTTTTAATGAAAATGCCCCCCTCTCCCTTTTTTGTTACCTTATTAAGCTTAAGGTTTCTTTTTCATAGCACATTTGGTAATAAAGTTGCTGCAAGAGAGTTGCCTTCACGTTTATATCCTCTGATTGCAAAATTTGTGACACAAAATACAGCGAAATGCATTCTGCGGTGCCCTCCAGTTAACTGTTCAATTGAAAAATGACCTTCATAAGCAAGTCCCCTGCCTTTTAATAGATATCAAGTACTTGCAACTTTAACCTACAGTTGAAGAAGTGGCTTTAGTCTGGTAAGCCATCAGAAATTGCATGAGCACCCTGTGGAGTGCAGATATTTATAGATATCTTAACAGGAGTACAGATAACTGAATAATTTCAATCACAATTCTGCAATAGCCCAGGGGTTTCCTACCGGCTTCTTTCATGTCCTGCATTCACTTGCATGGCACTTCAGTCACAATCAACTGAGCACTGCTCATGTGCTAAAGCATACTGGAATCAATCGGCGCTGAGCAGAAACAGTGCTCGGTGGATTGCACCCTCTGTCATTAACGGCCCAGTCCTATCCCCCGCCAGTCCATAGCATGCAGTTATGCCAACCGAGTGGGCACAGCATGCTATGGTGTGTGGGGGGGGAGGGATCAGACTGCCAGCCAGAGGTAAGTAAAAACATATTTTACTTACCTCCCTGTAGGCTGCCTGATTGCCAATATGTCTCCTCAGACCCATTTCAGTTATATTGCTGATGTAAAACTCTGGAGAGGAAGAGGGCAAGTCCAGGTTGGGAAAGGGAGATTGGCATGCGCAACTGCCGCCGAGATCCTGCCCCTTCTGCCCTTGAACCGCCTCCCTTGTTCAGCCTACTCCCCATCCAGAACTGAACATGAATGAACTGCCTTACCTGCACTGGTGGAGCGTCTGGGTAGTTCTGGTGTGTGCATGGAACTTCTGGCCATTTCCAGAAGAATGCTTATGGCATTCAAGAATGCTTATGGCAGCAGAATGCTAGATCCGTTGCTGTAACTGGCCCATAGGTTTGGGCTGTAAAAGTGTTGGTGCCTAATAATTTTGTGCTTCAGGTACAGTAAAAGTGCAAGCAAAGACCCCTTCATCCCTGAAGCGACCATTGTGTGGAGGGAAGTGAGTTTAATGATGATGTACCAAAGGGGTGTGCTCCTTCCCTTCCTGCTCATCATGATTGGTTTGAAGGTGAAGGAGATGCTCATATCTCTTTGTTTCTGAAGCAGCCTCAGGGGTAGGGGGAATTAGGTAGGTGAGAAACCCTGGGGAGGCCATGGCCATAGCCTGAGAGCTCTCTGCTGTTTTTCTGCAAGAGCAGAGACTCCCTGCTATGATCAGTAGAGACCCACTCCTACTCTGCCTCTCCCCACCTCCCATTTAGGACCCAGGATATTCCATGCAGATACTTTAGAGATGGATGGATGGATGAACAAATGGATGGACAGGAAGAGAAACAGCTGGATATGGCTATGGTGTCTATGGAAGACATTTCTTCTTGTCTGCATTGAGAGTGTTCAGATTATCAGTAGGAATGATTCTAGCAGCCCAGTTCTACCTAACTCCCCACGCAGCAATGCAGTAGCGCCAAAACAGCCTCTGCTGCATTCCGTGGGGGAGTTTTGGCCTCTGGAAGCCTCCTCATAAGAAGGAAACATTTGTTCCCTTCCCCTGGGGTAAGCCCCCATGGGCCAACGCAGACCTGTGCCAGCACTATCAGTGGTGCAAGTCTGTGTGGACCCATGAAGGCAGATTGGGCCTGGAATGGAGTCAGGATTCGGCAAGCACTGCTGCCACCGAACCCACCCCCTTCCCAGGCCTGATCCATCCTCTTCCCTGCCCCTGTTGCCTCCCTGTTCTCCCCATGCCGGCCCTGTTCTGCCTCCTCCCCACCCCCTGCGTGGTCTTACCTGCAGTGGCGGGCATCCCCGGTCTGTCACCACATGGCCCCGGCGGCTCACTGCTTCAGCCATTGGCCAGGCCACGGTCTCTGGCATGTTGCATTTGCGACAGCCGGAAAGTGTGTTACGCCGCCGGAATACGCCGGCGGCGTAACAAAGATAGGATTGGGCTGTAAATAGCTGAGCTGATGTTAAAAGAGCTGCACTTATTAATTAATACAAGCTCCGAAAGTAGCTCTGGAATTTGTGACTTGTCTTCTGCCAGCCAATTCAACTCTAATAGTGCTGTTTATAATGTATTAAGTACTCTGGTCTCGTTCCAAAAGCTTCAGTATACCAATAGAGGCTCAATGTCACATACAGCACCAGTCAGAGGGATTAAGGAGGATCGGCTGTCCAGGGCTGCCGACTGGCTTTAGCTCACATGGGCTTGTCACAAAGTTTGTGCCACATGAAGTAAAGCCCCTTGTAGTACATGATTTGGAGTGTGACAGAGATGTCTTGTTCTTGCAAAAACTCGGCATAGCTGGATGGAGTCCAGCTCCAGGGTTTGTGATCCACAAGATCATGCTTACTGCCAGCACTACCACCTTACAACCCTAACCCTTGACTGTAGCCTACTTTGATCCTTGATCTGCACAACTGTTCCAGGGGTAAGGGAAGGAGAGGAACTCTGGCACAGCAAGATCAATAGCTTGTCCCATCCAACAAAAGCACTTTGAAGGTAACAGAGAAGATTGCGGGAGGGAGGGGCATCCTCCATAACAACATCTGGTAATTTAGATTGTAAGACCCTTGTGGCGAAGGTCTGTCTTTTGCTTGTATGAGCAATGTCATGTACACGGATGGTAGTATAGTGAACCCTCACTTTACTATGGCAATCTGTGCTAGAGACACCATTGTATTGTGAAAGTATAGTCATGTGATTTCGGTAATGCATTTTGGAGGGTAATTTGTTCCAAGATCTCAGCTTTGTCCACAGAACTAAACTACTGTATTTCCCTCTCTAAAAAGTGATTTGAAAGGTGCTTCCTGTGTTCCTTAGGGCCTTGCTGTGCTTTTAAAACACAGGGCTAAGATGCTACTTCAAAGACTTTGCCTTCTGCCCCTCCTTCAACACACAGAGCCACAAGGTTAAATAGGCTGGTAGGAGCTGCTTAAAGGGTTTCTATTTCCCTCCCCCTCGATCCTTCCCTCATCACACATGCAGGCTGCAGCCATGATGTTAAACATGCTGCTATTGGCTGAGACATTACCAAACACTCACAGTCGCTGACTAGCTTATCTATCACCCACATCCCGCAAGGTTCTGTTGGAGGCAATCATAAGCCCACCATACAGTGAATAACCTATCGTATAGTGAGCCTTGTTTTGCCACGGAGCTTCATCGTAAAGTGATTTGATCACATTGTGAGCCCATTGTAAAGCGGGAACCTACTGTAAATAAGAAATAAGCTAATTTGCAATGAAATGAATGGTATTCAATCATGTTTCATAGTTGGCATATTTAACATGGAGTTGTTTTCAAACCCTGCCTTCTACTCATGCTGTCCTGTGTTCATGTAAGGGGGGGGGGAGAGATGGTTTTCACTGATTCCCCCTTTCCTCTTCGGCTCCTGAGGGTCCACCCAACCTTCAGGAGCAGCTCTTTGGGAATGTAGGGACTGGAGAGAGAGAGAGAGAGAGAGAGAGAGAGAGAGAGAGAGAGAGAGAGAGAGAGAGAGAGAGAGAATTTCAGATTCAAATCTACATTTCAACATTTGAAAAGTTTTGATTACTTTGCCATTTTATTTTGATTCTGTGTTTTTCATCCAGACCCTTCTGGATTCAGTCAAACCCAGGGTGAGTGGATAACACCTGCAGAGAAGTTGCCTTCTTTTGCAACCTAGACGTGCACTTTTCACTGTGCTTCCAACCAGAAGCTCCACTTTTTCTTTTCTTTTTTGCTAAAAACAAGCATGCAGGGACAGGGAGGTGACCCTGGTTGAGACCAGGCCACGTGGGGAGGGGAAAGTTCACTCTGCTTCCTCATGCCATTTTCAAGCTCAAAGCACTTTCCCTGCTGGTATAGCAATTTGCTCCTGAACCAGGGATGTGAGAAAAATTGTTGCTTTCATGGCCCAATTTTCAGCTTGAAAACAGTGGACGGAGAAAGAGCGAACCTCCTTCTTCTGCTCATCCCAATCAGTGGAGCTTCTGCTTGGAAGCATGCCTGGATAGCATGGATTTGCATGCACATCTACCTTGGCCCTTAAGAGGGCTAGTCCCATTGCAATCAGACATTCAATTAATGGGGCTGCACTGGGATAATTGGTTTGACATTTGCAGCTGTTTCCAATGTACGTCTCCAGCAATCAGGGTGCAGACAGGGTACTCCTGGACCATGTACAAACTGCAATGACTAACACAGATGGCACTGATCCCCTTTTGAAGGAAGCATATGCTGGATCCAGTGTGTCTGCTTTTCCATTTTTCTCTCTGATCAGCAAGAGGTACACATCCTTCTCCTGCGCTCATCCTTAACTGGAGGCAGCTGAATTTAATACCCTTATTCCAGAGTAGCCCTAGAGACCACCATGGCAATCTTCAGTCAATATTTGGAATCTTATGTCTTACAAAGGGGGGGGGGGAAATCACCCTAAGTTGATTTGCAGTCAACCTGAAAGGAAATAAACTACACTGAGTAAACTAAACATTTTCCATGCCATTATATTCAGCATGCCTGGTATAATTGGTGTTAAATATTTAGTCAGCTCCAGTTCAGAACAAAAGTGTCAGATTTGATGAGCCATCCTTTGCAGCCATTGATATTGGACATGTAATATTTTCAGCACCTTCCTTTTGAAGATGGGGATTGTCAGCATCTATTTTGCTGAATTTCTGGATCAAGGTAGGAACCTTTTCTCGGTGAATATAGGTAGTTGTCTGGGTGCTTCTTTGATCTCAAAGTGACCTTGTTTGTGTTGAAATGTGGACTTGGCTAACTTCGTGGCAGGACTCTCGGAGAATTACAAGATGGCTGTAAAGATGCACTAACCCTTTTCAAGGCTTAAATTAAGCCTTAAATCAAAACATAACTAGAGGGTGCTTTTCTTTCGATTAAGACCCTTTGTGCGCCAATACACAGAAAACATAATAAATTGTGGCCGTGCGAATTAAAGCCATGATGCTTTCTGTCCATGGTTTGTGTTTGTTAAATGGCCCTTTTGCTCTCAGTGAACAGTCTAGCACTTGCGTGAATTGGTTTTTGAGTGTGAAGACAGACACTAACGTGGAAGGCAGGCAGCTGACACAAGACAATTATCACCAGAAACGGCATCTCAGCTCTCTCCTATCACTGCAGTTATCACTGTAGAGGAAATGCTGTGCAACCGTATTTTCAGGCACACAGGATACAAGCATTCAAATTGCTATTTTCTCTTAGATCCTTGTCGTTCTTTGGAAATTGTAAGTACACTGAGATTATTAAGCCCAAGATTTCTAGGGAACATGCTACATCTGAAAATGAGGAGTTTACACACTGGAAGTGAAAGCTTTTAGCAAAATTCTCCAATTTCTCATGCATGTAAAATAATCCGGTGCTATGTGTCAGAAAGAAGAGTCACTCCCAAATGGAAAGAGCGGCATATTGCCCTTTCCTGAAATCAGGGCCTGCTTAATTCACAAATTATTGCTTAAAAATCTGTGTGAAATGTCAGGCCCACTTCACATTAAAAGCTCTTAGCAGACAAGAAGCAGAAAAGAAAACGTGCCTTTCACATTGGATTCTAGCAGCACTGGAGATGGAGGAGGAACTGCTAGTTAGGATACTGCTATTGCTGGGTGCTTCCGATGTTGCTTCATGGCCTTGTAACCTAGAAAAAGGCTGTCACAAGGTGAGTGGTGCTGTGTTCTAGAACGTGATAGATTAACAGGAAAAAACCTCTGTCTGGCCAGGATCCAATCCTATTGGGGGCTTGCGCTGCCGGAACTACTGTTCCAGAAGCACTAGGTCCTTTACGGTGGTGCAAAAGCTTACCACTGTAGCGTGCTTCTGGGCCATTGCTGCAAATGGGCAGTGATGCGGCATGCATGAGGTGTGGCTCCAGAGGCCTCCGTTGTCACCTGTAAGTTGGTGGCAGAAATGTGTTAGGGGTAGAGAGGGGGAGTTTCAGGGAGGATCAGGGGAGGGCAGGAGTCGGGGAGGGAAGGGGTGGATCCTGGTGGCACTAGTGTGCACCAGATCTTATCCCCTCTTTTTGAAACCTCCCTAACCCTTTCCTCTCAAACTTATGCCAGCAAAACTGCTGGCATGGGTTCAAGGAGACCCATCGGTGATCACGCAGTCTACCAGAGGGTAAGTAAAGAATAAAAAATAGTAAGTATAATTTACTTATACTTGCATACTATAATATGGCGGGGGATAGGATTGGGTGGTTATGGTCAAACTGGTCTGGGAAACTCAAAACATTGTCAGGGACCAATTTGGGGGTCAAAAGGGACTAGTGTGGGGCAGGGCTGGCTCAAGATCTCCTGACACCTGTGGCAGCATATCAAATGCTTCTCCCCCCCATGCCCAATGATGTGCCAGCCTCTGCTCCTCTCACTCTCCAATGTGCTAGTTCCGCACTCCCCTCCCCTCTGCATTTCCTCTTCCTCTCTGCCCCCCTCTTCCTTTTCTGATCCAGGGAGTGGAAGGAGAAGGAGGAGCAGTGGAGGCAAGTAGGCAGACAGAGATGGGTGCCCCCCCCACCAATCTGCTGCCTAAGGTTACCACTTCAGTTGGCCTCATGGACAGGACAGGCCTGCTGAGGAGTGCTTTTCACATGTAGTCTCCTCCCCCAACCTGGTTTTCCAGTTAGGGTTCCCAACACGTTTACTATGGCAGGTAGAAAAATGGGGAGGGGAGGAGAGTACATGGGAGTGATGGTGGCCCATACCCTCCCATTCCCATTCCATGCCCATTCCCACCCACTGCTTCTCACTTCAAAATTATGTCCTTTCCCCTACCAGTTTTTGGACACTTGGTGGAGGTCCAGATCTGTTGTGTACAAATGCATGTGTGAATGGGCCATCACAGAGGAACCATAGACATACGGTAATTTTAACAGATTTCATGTCATGCCACAATACTTCCTCAGTGGAATCATATACATTCAGCTGCTGCACTATTGTCAGGTGTAAAGAATCCAAGTGATGTCCATGCATGTTCGAACCAGCCCAAAGTGGCAACAGGAATGCACTTGGAGAAGTCTGCTAAAATGCTACTTCCTTAAGATTTGCACGCTGACTTTCTCTCTTCTGTCGGTAGCATAAATATTTAAAGACTTATTTTTGAAAGCAATTGGAAAACTGTATCATTTCCCTCTTTCAACACCAGTTCTATTAGCTGAGCAACTTTCCACCATTACGGCAGCTTTCCACCACTTTCTATTTCATTAGCATTCATTTTCTTTAGTCATCTGATACTACTCACCGAAAATTCAGGCAACTGGGAACATGAAGCTAAAAGCTGAGGCTTGCTTCAGTGCCTGCCAACCCACAGAATTATATTACCTTGCCCACCTTTGCCTACAATGCAGGGAAAT
Organism: Plestiodon gilberti rubricaudatus; assembly: GCA_026170595.1. Taxonomy (NCBI): domain Eukaryota; kingdom Metazoa; phylum Chordata; class Lepidosauria; order Squamata; family Scincidae; genus Plestiodon; species Plestiodon gilberti. Next base: position 229,607,067 of record JANXHW010000001.1, on the reverse strand, counting down.
GACAAACCTTTTCATGCATGTGAAAGAGAGTTAAAGTGTAAGCTTGACTGATGCGACTTGACATAAAACATCACAATGGCACACATCAAAGACAGATGTTTTCTCTAGCTCCAGTTTAGCTGCCCCTTTTGCAGGGTGCACCAGTGCTCTGCTGAACTTGCTGCTTGTGAAAGGACCAGGGACCTGGAGTTCAAGCCCAGATCACCAGGAGCAAACAAGACGTTCACTGCTTTGCTCTCCAAAGCGAGAATGACACATCAAACCTTCCATTTCATGTTCTATAGATTCCATTGCAATAACTGGCTTAAAGGCTTCTGAGAACCACTTCGGGCTGGGTTCCACCTGTCTTTGCTGTAGTACAGAAAATGTGAAGAGAGAGGCATATCCACAAGTATACTGTACACTTGACACATTACAATTGTTGCTCCCTGGTGCATGTCCACTGTGGCAGTGCAAATACAACCGGATCCAACTGCTGTGTTCTACAGCAGCTAGGCACCTCCAATGTACATCATGGTAAAGGTAAAGGTGACCCCTGACAATTAAGTCCAGTCGTGTCCGACTCTAGGGTGTGGTGCTCATCTCCATTTCAAAGCCGAAGAGCCAGCGTTGTCCGAAGATGCCTCCGTGGACATGTGGCCGGCATGACTCTCCTTGCCGCAGCGCGTAGCATGCAGCTGGAACACGGAGCACTGTTTACCTTCCCGCAAGCGGTACCTATTTATCTACTCGCATTGACATGCTTTGGAACTGCTAGGTTGGCAGGAGCTGGCCAAGCAACGAGCACTCACCCTGTCACGGATTCAAACTGCCGACCTTTCGATCAACAGCTCATGGTTCAGCGGTTTAACCCACTGCGCCACCCGCTGGCCTGTACATCATGGTATACATGTAAGTCATGATGTGTGAAAGGGAAACAGGTGTCCCCAAACTGTCATGACCCCAGCCTTTGAAGGCAGCCAGGACTCCAACACAGGGGTTGCTAACAGGCCAGAAAGACCAGACATATCAGCTGTGGAGACACCGGACTCAGGCCTCAATACAGAGCCTGAGCCCATTCAGCTGAGGAGCACTGAGCCAGGATCTCCAGCAGCCAGGATCTCCCCCAAGCCTGATCCCCCTGAGGCACTGACCTCCTCCGCAGTTGGCCCTTATGCGGTGTCATTCTCACCTTGGAGAGCAAAGTAGGGAACTTCCTGTTTGCTCCTGGTGATCTGGGCTTGAACTCCAGGTCCCCTGTCCTTTCACAAGCAGCAAGTTATCCTGGGGTCTACTCACTACCACAGACAGTACACCAGATGGGAGGCACTAAGGCAGAGAGTGCTAGGCCTGCATGCTAGAGGAGAGGTCTAACACTTTAAAACATGGCACACCTCAAGAAGGGGTGGAACCTGAGTGGGGTAGTCTCAGACCAGCAGTGTACATAGAAGAGCTCTAGACATCTGTGGAGGTAGAACGTATGAGGGACTTCCCATGAAAGTACCATGCTAATCTTCCTACCCCCACCAATGACCCATGCCTTTGGCCTCATCCTCTGCACATTCAGGGTGTCTGCAGCAGCAAACACTGAATGTGGGGAGAGTTTCTCCCCGTGACAGCAGCACTGGAAAATTCCAAGGTAGCAGCAATCACAGGAGAAACTTTCCCCCATGTTCACATTTGCTGCTGCAGACAAATGCTTGAATGTGAGGAGGAGGCCTGAGCCCGTCTGTGAGGAGCATGCACATCATTAGCAGGAAGTGGGACTAAACCCTCTGGAGACCCTCACTTAGCCATTCAAGAGGAGCCTGAATGGGGGCAAATCTGTTCCCTCCTTTAGAAAAACAACCAGAACCCCTGCCCCACCACTGCTATTACTGCCTCCCCCTCCTCCTTTTCTGTCCACCTGCTTAGGGAAGCTGATAAGTGGGGAAGGAGAGGAAGGCAAGGAGAGGCAATGATCAGAATAAGATGCCTGCTTGGAGCTAGGCAGAGTCCTACAGCTCCAACCTGACTTGCAGGCCTTTGTTACTCTCAGCCATGCCCTGTGTGCTCCTGCTTGCACACTCAACACAAATATACATTGAACATGGATCTACGGTATCTCCCAGAATGTTTGGGGATGAGCATCTCCCTTTCACACGTTTTGGTGTCCACCACAGTGAATGTCAGCAAACCCCCCCCCCCCAGTCTAAGTGTAACCTGGCTGTGTAACCCAGCTGCCTCATAGCACGTAATGCAGCCTTGAGTTTTAATTAGAAGGGTTTCATATCAGGAAGGATTAGGAGGAAGATGGTCAATTAACCTATTAACTAGGCATGGAACAGGAATGAAGCAAAAAGGCAAAATATCTGGAAACTTGGTCTGCTCTCTACTTAGCATGACAGCTTTTAGGAACCAACTTTGGGTTTTTCTCGTTACTATGGTGCAGTCCCTCCCCCCCATCTTTTAATGCACAATACTGGAATTGTAGGATGAAAGTCAAAAGAAGACAGGAAAAAGTGTTCCGTCTTGAATATTAATGCTTAGACTAAACTAGCTGTGTTAACAGTTCCAGTAATTAATTACATTTTGTTTAAAGAATCAACACATTTCTTTTTTGTAATTAGGCCTTTTGTTACTGCTCTATTAAATTACCGTTCTGAAAGTGTCTAACTAACCTTTGACCATTTAAATAACCACATAGTTTTGACAAGTCCAATACACAACCCTGCTTCTAATAAAAAACACAATGGATACCATGACTGAGCCATTGAAAACTCTTGCAGCCACTCTCAGACCATGCCTCATCAATAGGACTGCTGCCAACTCTTGAAATAAAAAACCTGGTAACTGATAGTAGCCCAGAGGCAGATCCTACAGAAACGACTCTGTCCATCTAAGTTATACAGCTGTTATATGTGTTTACAAGTTCCCTGCCACTACGCAATCCATTTGTGATATTTGGTCAAGCTGACAAAAATCCAAGCTATGCCTTTGTCACAAACACAAAGCAAGAGCGAAAAGCTCATGCAGAGCAGATAACTCTCTCATGTGAGCTCACCGTCAGACTACACATCAAGTCTATGCAGCAGATTATTACACATTTAGAAGGCTTTCGAGAAAACATTTGCCCATATGACAGCAAGGAAACTACTGCCGCGGACAATCATTGAATTCAGAGCAGAGAACTCAGGACAGGATAGTGAGCTTGGGTGGTTGGTGGATGGATGGACAAGCAGCAAGCCTCACAGTGAGGCAGGCTTGGATAGGTTGGCTTAGTCAGATGCTGATTTGGTAGCTACTGGCTTGTTGTGAGTGGGCTTGGGTAGGCTCAGGTGAGCTAGGGACCGATTACAGTATTGGAGGAGGCTCCCCACGTACGACAGCGGCATGCAGGAGCCCCACTGGAGCAGGTAAGGTGGTGGAGCGGTTTGAGGGAGGATCGGAGCAGGAAGCAGGGCGGTCGGGATGGTTTGGGGGTGAAAGGGGGAGGATCTCGGTGGCAGCAGTGTGCGCTAAGTTCCTAATCCCCTTTTCCTGGCCTGACAGCCCCCCTAATTCTCCTCAGACTTACACCAGCTAAGTAGCTAGAATGGATCTGAAGGGACCCATTGGCAGCCAGGCGACCTATGGAGAGGTAAGAAAAATATTTTATTTCCCCCCCCCCCCAGGATGTGATGCACATTCTTGCACTGTGGCTGCATTACGTAAACCGGTGGGGGAAGGGATTGAGGCATGTGGTTTTGATCTTCAAAAAGGCCCCTATATGAGAACAAAGTTTGCAGAAACGGCAGTTGAGATGGTACTGGACTGTAGCGCTTCATGGTGTGGATATCAGGAAAGAAATGTCTGCCCCAGCGTTCTCTTTGATTTGCTCGTTTTGTATGTTCCACCACAGCACTTTTTCCACAAGCAAGCAGTCTGCCCCCAGCTGCAGTTTGAATTAGTCCTGACTGAGAACAGTTTTCTCACCTTGGCTGCTGTTTGTGCGACTGAGGCTTAGTGCAGCATGCTGCCCGTCTATTATTTATTTACGGTTTGCATTTATATTCCGTCTTTCTTCTCACATGGTCCCAAAGCAGCTATTTTTTGCCACTCCTAAGGCAGGAAATGTACTCCGGAGAATTTGTGTTGGTTGGTTTTAAAACATAACACATTATATGAGCCCTTATAATGATCGTCCAGAACTTGAGTGGTACAGTCAATAGCCCAGTCCTATCCATGTTTGCACACTGAATGAGATGAGCCTTGCTCCTAGGTAAGTGTCCTTAGGATTGCACCTTTAGGGAAGCAATTCACTGTCAGCCTAAAAGGAAACTCCCTCTTTGACTTCAAAATGATGAGAGGGTAAGAAGTCTGGGGCACACGGCAAAGTCCCTGAATCCCCTTTGCATAGGTTACCCCAGTCAGAAAGACATCTGAGCCCATGCCAGGCCACTGTCGTCACTGTTTTCAGTTATTCTTATTCCTATTGACACTGTAGCCAGTTCACATAGGCAGCATGAGAGACCTTTGACGCTGAGGCCTGTTCAAGGGAGAATGACTGCGGCAATAGCTGGCCAGGCACCAGTGCTCTCGCACGACTTCAAAACGGAGCATTACTGTTTACCGAGAGGTTGCTGAAATTATTCCCTTCCTCTGAAGCCAGTTTCTGGTGTTTCAACAGCTTTCTTACTGTGGCCAAGAAGATATGAAGACTCTGCCAGAGCAACAGATGGTTCCTGGCATCACCTGTCCTGACTGCCTCTTCTGACCAAAGGCCTTCTTCTGTCAGCCAGGACAAAGGATGTGGTGGCAGAAGGCACTGGCGTCACTACAGGGGGGGGGGGGGGGGGCGGAGCTCTAAGTGCTGCTGAAATCAGAGCCTCCTTTACACAGACGAACAAAGCGGCCCCGCCCCCTCACCCTCGGAGGCTTTCAGGGAAGTGAAAGCAGTTGCTTTCTGAAAGGCTCAGAGGGTGAGGGGGCGGGGCCGCTTTGTTCGTCTGTGTAAAGGAGGCTCTGATTTCAGCAGCACTTAGAGCTCCGCCCCCCCTGTAGTGACGCCAGTGGCAGAAGGCTTCCCCTCAAGATGGTGAGATGCTGAGGCTGATCCCTCAGTTTCCTGTCTCTCAGGCTGCGTGAAGGTCGGCTGCTGCCCTCTGTCTGGTGGTCAAGACATGCAGCAGCAGCAGCAGCAGCAGCGAGAAACTGAACATGCAAAGCTGCCTTCTACTGAGTCAGGCCATTGGTCCATCTAGCTCGGTGGTGTCTACCCTGACAGGCAGCAGCTTTCCAGGGTTTTAGGCAGGGGTCTAAATCAGATAAAACTGGTCTAAATCCCAGTTTTATCTGGAGACGACAAGAACGGGAAGCTAGAACCTTTTTCATGCAATGCATGTGCTCTACCACGACACTCCAGCCCTCCCACAGTGCCATACATGTTGTTGTCATTAAAAGGTAACAAAGTGTCGACCCAGTGTGCGGCGGCTGTGAAGAAGGCCAGTTCCATGCTCGGGATCATTAAAAAAGGGATTGAGAATAAAACGGCCAATATCATTATGCCTTTGCACAAATCGATGGTAAGGCCACATCTGGAGTATTGTGTCCAGTTCTGGTCACTATATCAAAAAGGATATAGTTGAATTGGAAAAGGTGCAGAAAAGAGCGACCAGATTAATTCGTGGGCTGGAGCAGAGTCGTATTTAGGGTGGAGCGGAGGGAGCAATGGCTCCAGGCGGCAACTCAGGCTGGGGGGGAACGCCACGCCGCCCTGAGTTGCCACCCGCCCACCCTCCGCCCGCCCGCCCTGTCTCGCCCGCCGTGTAGCTGGAAATTCCAGCTACACGACGGGCGATACAGGGCAGCGGGAGGCCGCCCAACCGGCCCCCGGAGGCTCCGCCGGGTCCGCGAGACTCTGGAGGCCGGGAGAGAGCGTCCGCCCATCATACCGGCTCGGCCTATACTGCCCAGGCCTTAGCCGGCGATTTCGCACATGCGTACAACGTATCGGCGTTGTACGCATGTGCGAAATCGCCAGCTAGGCCTGGGCAGTATAGGCCGAGCCGGCATGACGGGCGGACGCTTTCTCCCGGCCTCCGGAGTCACGCGGACTCGGAGGGAGAAGTAAGCCGGGAGGGAGGCAGGAGGCGGGCACCCGGGGGTCGGGCGGGCAGGGCGGTTATGCTGCCCGGAGCTAGGGGGGTGTTGGCCACCCTCAGGGCGGCCAAACCCCCTAGCTCCAGGCGGCATAACCGCTAGCCTCGCCTCTGGGCTGGAGCACCTCCCTTATGAGAAAAGGCTACAGCGTCTGGGGCTTTTCAGCCTAGAAAAAAGGCGCCTGAGGGGGGACATGATTGAGACGTATAAAATTATGCATGGGATGGAGAGAGTGGATAGAGGGAAATTCTTCTCCCTCTCGCACAACACCAGAACCAGGGGACATGCACTAAAATTGAGTGGAGGGAGAGTTAGAACAGACAAAAGAAAATATTTCTTTACCCAGTGTAATTCATCTGTGGAACTCCTTGCCACAGGATGTGGTGATGGCACCTGGCCTAGATGCCTTTAAAAGGGGTTTGGACAGATTCATGGAGGAAAAGGTTACAGGTTACAAACCATAAGCAACCTCCTGGTTTTAGAAGTGGGTTTTCTCTGTGCCAGGTGCAAGGGAGTGACAACAGGAAACCGGTTATCTTGTTGTCTTGTGCTCCCTGAGGCATCTGGTCGGGCCACTGTGTCAGGCCACTGTGTCGGGCCACTGTGATACAGGAAGCTGGACTAGATGGGCTTTTGGCCTGATCCAGCAGGGCTCTTCTTATGTTCTGATGTTCTTATGTGGATTGGAAAGATTTATATTTAATTATTCATATATCAGTGCTTATGGGAGATTATGTGAGCAAGGGGTGAGAGAGACAACCCTATTTGACCTCAGATGCAGCGGGTTAAACCACTGAACCATAAGCTGTCGATCGAAAGGTCGCGATTCCCGCGACGGGGTGAGCGCTCGTTGCTTGGCCAGTTCCTGCCAACCTAGCAGTTCCAAAGCATGTCAATGCGAGTAGATAAATAGGTACCGCTTGCGGGAAGGTAAACAGCGCTCCGTGTTCCAGCTGCATGCTACGCGCTGCGGCAAGGAGAGTCATGCCGGCCACATGACCACAGAGGCGTCTTCGGACAACGCTGGCTCTTCGGCTTTGAAATGGGGATGAGCACCACACCCTAGAGTCGGACACGACTGGACTTAATTGTCAGGGGATACCTTTACCTTAGGATAGCGCTAGAGTCTCTCTCTCCCCCCCTCCACAGCCCTCACACACATTTAACCCAAACTTATGCCACTGAAAGCCCAATCCTACCTAAATCCTGCCCGCCAATGCAGCCGTACCAATGGAATATACTGTATCCTACAAGGATGGGGGCAGTCTGGAGGCCTCCTCGAGATAAGGGAAGTTCCATTCCTTTGGTGGTGCAAATCCAAGGAGAGTAAGGGGAAGAGAAGGAATGGAGTTAGAATCTGGTGCACACTGATGCCATCGAGATCCACACCCTCCCTCTCCTGTTCCACTTCCCACCTGCCCCCTCCCTACTCAGAAGCTCTCCCATCCCTCCCCCTCCCCACCCCATTCTGCACACACCCTGTCCCCACTGCCAGCTTACCTTCGCTGCTGGAGGAAGTGCCATGTGCGGCGGCTGACCTAAAATGGCTGCTGGTGGCTCAAGCAATGTGCCACCGTATGGCCATTTATGATAGTGGTGGAACTGGGTTCTGCTGTCATAAAGGGCAGCACAATCCTAGTTAAGATCAGGCTGTACATCTCACAACCTACTGCCTACTATAACCGGATTGCTCCCTGCTAAGAGCAAGCTTCAAAGTAATACCAGTGTACCACATACCTCAGGACGAGTACTATTTCTCGGTCATTCCCTTTATGAAGACAAAGTGCAGCTCTGTAAATCATACCCAAGGACACCGAACCTGGGATATTTTTACTTTACTTTTCCTCTCTGTATAATCCACACAGTAGATTTTTCTCAATCTTGCTGCCCACGTGAGTGCAGGCACATGTGCACACCCATCCCCAGAAGATACGGAGAGGGAGGGGAGAGGTGTGCCTGCACCTGCCCCCTCCTCCCTTGGCCTTGCTTCCCTTGCCTGGAGCTGCTCTCAGTGCAGGTGCATTCCCAGCATGCTCTGCTCTTCCTGTTCCTTCAAAACAGGAGTGGTGTGGAGGACAGAGGCTGTGCACCACGAGCAGCTGGAGCGAAGGGAAGCCAAACGAAGCAAAGCCAAGGGGGTGGGTAGGCTCCAAATTGCCTCCCCCTGCCCACTTGGTGCTTTCTTTGGCAGTCAGGTGACCTGGAGCTGCAGCAGCTTCTTTATCCCCCCCCCCTTCTTTCTCCAGCAGCACTGGAGGGAGAAGAGGGCTGCTGCCACCATGATCCTCTTCCAACATGCTCTCAGTGAGCTGGAAGAGAATTGGAGCACCGGCTGGAGAAGGGGGCAGGCAGTGGGGAGGGGGCATGTCAGTTCGCTACCCCTCCAGTTTGGCCACTCGATGCGATACTTTCACATTGGGGTAGTATGTATGGAGATCACATTCCTTCATGGAAAGGCCTGCTCTGGGGCCTGTTCTTTGGGGCTTAAGTTGACTTAGTATAACTCAGAAGATGACTAACTTAAGAAAATAATTTCCTAGTTTTCTCAGCAGACCCCTTACAGGGGCGGGGGGGCGGGTTTCCTGACTGATAAAAATCTGGTTGCTACAAATGTATGTGTCAAATGTGGACTCATAGCCGGAGCATTTTCAGATCATATCGTTTTCTTCCTCTTTCTGACACCTTCTTCCAGTGTTTCATTTGCGAACTGTACGTGCAGCAGAACACTCGCGACTTTGAAAGCTAAGAGCGACACACACACGCTTCCGAAATTAAGATCCTTCAAACTATCTTTGAACTGTAGCCTGCCACTGTCCAGCTTGGCTTTCATTTTTCACAGCCATTTATGCTGCAATGAAATAGAGCAGGATATAAACCACTGGAAAACAGACCTAATTACCTGCTGTCAATACATTGTGAGCAGGTGGGATTAAACTGTCACACAGCATACCGAGGAGGCAGGACAATTAAACTCTTCTAGGAAATATGGCGAATCCTGCAACCAGTGGGTAGAGCTGCATGTTCACAAAGGACTTCCTGATAGTCCTTGCAACTCCCTGCTGAGAGGGTGCCCACTGCATGCGGGGCTGGTGACAGGGTATTTTGCACCCTAGGCAAGGCTAACTACTTGCACCCCCAAAAAATATTTTTCATAAGATTTTATAATTAATGAAATTCCATAGCACTGTTGTTGTGTTTATCTTAAAAAAAATGTCAGTTGCTTTTTTTTGTAACATGGGTTAAAGGTCTGCACCTTAGGCGGCTGCCTAGTTGGCCTAATGATAGCTCCAGCCCTGCCTGCATGTAAAACTGCAAAACAGTTTTGTATTTCTGACGCTGATTAGTAACATTCACCATTCCAATGAGAACTTTGTTCCTTTCTCTTGCTGACCACTACAATTCTGCCCAATATTCTTTCCTTTCTGGAGCAAACATTGTGCATTTTGGAACTTTTCTTGGTAACTGTGGGAACTAGAAAGAAATCCCCGCTGCCACCATTCTGTCCTGCAATCAGACAGAACCAGAAAATAAAAAAAATGCTGCACTATGATTGCAATGAATGCATTTGTGACTTTAGTAGACAGTCCATATTTTCTGATACCCATGCATAACAAATTACCGTATTTTTCGCTCCATAAGACGCAGCGGACCATAGGACGCATGTGTTTTATGGAGCTAAAAATAGGGGAAAAATATTTGTAACTTACTAGGGCTTGTGGGGGCTTCAGGGAGGCTGTACTGTTATGATCAGAATTTCGTTTTCAGAATTTTGTTTCAGGGATCAGGCAAAAATAATGGCATGCCATCAGTCAGCCCATGCCATCAGACAGCATATACAAGCAGGTACACTGGCCTGGGCAGAGGCAATGGAGAGTCAACATAGACTCCATCAGAGTTTTTTCTACTCCTATATGTATACACTAAAAATAAATGTCATTCGTTTCAGTAGAATACAGGTGGGCCCCCATATCCGCTGGGGATATGTTCCAGGCCCCTCCGTGGATAATTGAAACCATGGATAAGAGCGAACACCCCCTCCATGGTTTTCTGAGGGGCCCCCCACCCTGGCTCCCCTGCAGGCAGGCATGCTTGCCCCCCCCAGCTCTTAGTTTTCTTTCAGCAAGCTTTGTTTCTTCCTTAAAACAAACAGAGAAGCAGCCTCCATTGCAGGCAAGTAGAACGAGACTAAGTCCTAGAGAGGCTCTGCAAGGTTTCTGTTAACCTTGCAGAGCCTCTCTAGTACTTAGTCTCGTTCTACTTGCCTGTAATAAGCAGCCTCTCTGGCTGCTTCTCCTGTTTCTTTAAGGAAGAAACAAAGCTTACTGGGAAAAAAGTAAAAGCCTGGGGGGGGGGGTCCCCACGATCCGTGGATAACTGAAACCGTGGATAGCGAATCAGTGGATATGGGGGCCCACCTGTATATTCCTGTCTAAAACATACAGCATGAAAGACATCGATGAAATGGCTACATACAATGCGAGAAATGCCCAACAACAACACCACCAAAGCTCCTTTAATTTCATGATCACACTATTTCCTCGATAGTTAACTTTCCACAACTGCCTACAGTTTTGGGAAACCTGTTTTTAATTGTGAGTATCTCCGGACCTCAGCACAACCTTTTGCTCTACAGCAGAGAGGGAGTTTCTGCAAAATGTTGCCACATTTCCAGCAAGGCAGCTAAGTGGGGTGTCCTGAGGGAGCACCTCCTCAACACTCTTTTTGACCCCAAAGCTGCTGTTGTATCAATAAGGAATCTGAGAAGTAACTTACTCTGAAAGAACAGGGAATTATGTTCCAGGTCCACCCCAAAACACTCAGGTGGTCTCTAATAAGTTAGAAAACACAAGGTTTACTACTTTAATACGTGATTATCCCCTTGATCTAATGTGATGTAAGACGAAAGGGGAGGGGTTCAGTTCATACTCACTCCCTTCTTGATCTGCTTTGACTGCTTCAAGCTCATCCACTTTAACATTCTGCTCCTTTGCTTGGCGGCAGCCTCTTTGCAGTTGAAGGCAGTTGAAGGGAGCACCTCCTCAACACTCTTTTTGACCCCAAAGCTGCTGTTGTATTAACTTGCCCAGGCCCAGGACGCCCAGGCCCAGGACGCGATCATGAGCCCTGCGCAAACATCACAGCAACTGCGATGTTTGCGCAGGGCTCCCAGGTCGCGTCCTGCGCCTGGGAACTTAGCCCAGGCCCAGGACGCAACCAGGAGCCCTGTGCAAACATCGCAGTTGCTGTGATGTTTGCGTAGGGCTCCCAGGTCGCGTCCTGGGCCTGGGAACTTAGCCCAGGCCCAGGACGTGACCAGGAGCCCTGCACAGCGGCTGAACTGAAGATGGGGAGGCCTGCACGAGCCTCTGCAGGCCTCCCCAATCTTCAGTTCGGCCGAAAATGGCTATTTTCGGCCAAACTGAAGATTGGGGAGGCCTGCAGAGGCTCGCGCAGGCCTCCCCGAAAAGCCCCGGTAAGTATTTTTTTAGGCTTCGCACGATAGGACGCACACTTTTTTACCCCTATGTTTTGGGGGGAAAAAGTGCGTCTTATCGTGCGAAAAATACGGTACTGTCCCTCTTCTGCATTTTGAGGAGATCATAGGGAAGGTGTGTGTGTTTTCAAAGTCAGAAGAGGTCAATCCCTTGTGTGTGGGGGGGGCATCCCATCTATGAGATAAACTGAGGCAGTCGTCTCAGGCAGTGGATTGGTTGGGGGTGCCTGCCTGCCTCTGTTGCTGCTCCTCCTTCCCCTCCTTGGATTCGAAGAGAAGAGAGCAGGGCAGAAGCGGAAGTGCAGAGGAGAGTGCTGGGCCAGAGCTTCTCTGACACTCTAGCCCAGTGTTTCCCAAACTTTTTTGACCCACGACTCCCTTGACCATTGGTGACACTTGATCGTGGCTCCCCATTACATTATGTTGATGCCTGCCAATTGGCACTGCACTGTTTTCCAAGAGGATTCCGTGGCACTCCGCGGCTCCCCTGGTGGGTATCTGCGGCTCCCCTGGGAGCCACGCCTCCCAGTTTGGGAACCACTACCTAGCCCCACACTCTCCTCTCCCCTCCTTTATCCCTCTTCCACACCATTCTCCTTTTACTTTTAAAATCCAAGGAACGGGAAGAGAAGGAGCAGTGAAGGTGATGGAAGCTGGTGTGCCACCAGGTAAGGGGAATGGCGCTTGGAGTGGCAAAGTGTCATGCAAGGAGGTATGCTATCTCAGGGATGGGGAGGTCTTGGGCCAACACTGGTGCGTGTGTGTGTGTGAAGGCCTTTGTAAATTAAATGCTCTAAAACCTTCAAGATCCTTTAGATGGACGGATGGACGGACAGACAGACAGACAGAGGAGGGAACATTGACTATTATTTACTGACATACCCAGCTTCAGAAGATAGCTCAGGACAGGCTGTTGAGAACCTGTTCAGCAGGTAAATAAAAGTCTTCAGCACTGTACATGGTCCTACACGACTTGAGACTTGTGTACCTGAAGGAACATCATCCCCCTTTCCAGCCTGCCCAGTAGTACTGAGAGTACCTTCATCAGAGGCCCTCCTCTGGACTCCCTCATTGTTAGCGATGAGGCAAGTGGAGACTCAGGCGAGGGTCATTTGTGGTGACCTAGTTATGAGAGTCTCATCTGGGGCCTCCTCTGTTGCAGGTGCCAGGCCAAGACATTTATTTTCCAAGGCTTTTAATCTGCAAGACATTTTCAGCCCAATCCTATTCAGGCCTTATGCTGCTAGAACGCTCGTTCCAGTAGCATAATAAGGCCCTTTATGGCTGTCACAAAAGGCGACACGCTAGTCTGCATGGCCTGGCTGCCACCACAAATGGCAAGCTGCTGGTTTTGTTTGCTAGTGGACCAAGGATGCCCACCAGTGCTGGTAAGTCAGTGCAAGGGTGGGAAGGGGGCAGAGAGAGGGCAGAATGTGGCAGGGAGGAGGAACAAAGAAGTTATGTGGGCAGGGAGGAAGGCAGATTGCGGCCATGAAGGGTGGCAGTGGTGCATGCCGATATCCTATCCCCATTCCCAACCTTGCTACCCTGACCCAGGTCCACATGGACTTGCACCAGCTATAAAGCTGGCACAGGTATGAGAAGTCCTAGCAGACCAGTGTGGGCTTACCCCGGGGCAAGGGAACAAATGTTTCCTTACCCCAAGGAGGCCTCCAGAGACTGAAACTCCCCCATGGGATTCAGCATGTGCCACTCTCTTATCTGCCTATCTGCTTATCTGCTATTTTTATTTTGCTGCAGAAACTGGGCAGGGAGGGGGGCGTGACAGAGCAGGAGGGGTTAGATCCAGTGGCAATGACACATGCCAGATCCTACCCTCTATTTTCGCTGTCTCCCCACCCCCTTTCTCTCCTTGGACTTGCACTAGCAGGATGGCTAGCACAGGTCCAAGGAGACCCATTGCAGGTCAGGAGGCTTATGCAGGGGCAGGGGAATTGAAATCCCCTTTCCCTGTTGAAGACTCCCGATCTCCCCCCCCCCCCGCTGGATACAGCATGCCAGTTTTTGGTGCACCAGCGAGGAGGGGCGGGAAGTAGGATTGGGCGCTTTGTGAAATGTTGGAAGGTATGAATCTGTGCATAGCTTTGATTGTCATATCCTATACAATTTCCAAACTGTAATGCAAACAACATTGTAAAGCATCTAGTTCAATTGTGGATGCTAAATAAGTACCGTAATAACCATGTAATATGAGAGAGAGAGACAGAGAGACAGAAAGAGAGAGCTATATAGATGGATATATTTTATGTTTGCCTACTTAGGAACATTCACGTAAATGCTTATTCAGTTGGTTTTTCTAGTTTCTTCTGTCAATGGCCTATTATACACAATTTTCAGGGAAAAAGGAGAAATGGAAGAAATCAGTTCTTGTAGCATATTTTTAGCAGTTCGTACACTTCCTTATTTGGGAAACAATACTTTCCTTCTATATGAGACTGAACCCACGATGCTTCCAGCACAGAGAGGGAAACAAGATTACAAAACCTAATAACCGTCCCCTTAACTCTTATATCATATTGCGCTTGTGGTGATGAAGCTTCACCATGAACAATGAATGCATCAGTCTGGGGGCGGGAGGAGGAGGAGAGGGAAAAGAGAAAGGTGGATAGAGAGAGAGACATACAAACAGAAATTTAGGCTCCCCACCACATGTGCAGTTATTCCATGATGAGAAAATATACATCTGTGAGTCATGTGGAATTTGCAACCACATGTTCACTGCAATCTGGGGGTTATTTGTAGCAAAAGCCGCAATAGTCCCTTTTCCGGCGCTGGCAATCATCTTTCGGCAGACTTCCTGTATCTGCGTGTATCCCAGCAGCACTTGCCCGCTGAAGGGGATGCGAGATTCCCCCTGAGAGTTTGCCCTTCTGAGGGCAGCAAATGTGCTGGCTGCGCTCCAGTCAGTGACAACAAGAGTCATATGGTTTTTGTTTATTATGCCAGTGTGCAGGGAGGGCTGACTCACCCACGTGGGAGCAAGCTGCCAGCCACTCCTTGGGGCTTCTGAGCAAGTAGATATGGGATCGTGCCCCAAAGCAGGCGTTTTGGGATGGTCACCCCAGCAGCATCTTCGGGTTTGACTGCGGCTTTGTTCTGAGGACTACGATGGGGCGGGGCTGCCTCACCTGCTGCGCCCACACCGCACGTCCCTATATATTTGTTTAGAAGAAAGTTCCACTGAGTTCAATGGGGCCTGCCCCCATGCAACTGTATATAGGATTGTGACTTTTATCCACCTTGTGATCTCAAAGCAGGGAGAGCAGAAGCAACTGCTGAGCCCCTCCCATCAATACATCCAGACTGTGCAGTTGTGGCTGTCTTTGAAAATAAGTCATTTTACTTTGGCACCAAGGTTTGGGATGAATGACAGCTTAGGTTGCAAGTCTTCAAGTCATATGGTGGTAAGCCCCATTAATCTCAGTGAGACTTCTTTCTGAGTAAGGGTGGACTTCAGGATGGGATTCAGGATGGGTGGAATAAAGGGTGGAATTCAGGATGGGTCCTACCTAGTTATTATCTTGTGGTCTTGGTAATTAACCTTTTACTTCTATTACTTTACTTTAACAGAAAAAAAGAGAAATATGTAGCAAATGAAATGGGTGCTTATCACTGAATTATGACCCATGAGCAATAATAATAATAATAATAATAATAATAATAATAATAATAATAATAATAATAATAATAATAATGGCCCCAATATTCAACCTGCCAAATCTAGCCACCAACATCTGGTGGGCTGTGTATAAGAACCATAATGAATATTATTACTTGAAATGTAAGGACCTGCATCTCTTTTTCAGAAGAGATAAGAACGTAGCACTTGAGTGTAGACCTCTCAAGCTCAACCGTTAGGAAGCATAACATTGGGATGGGTCGGAACGGAGCACTGTTTTCCCCTGCCCAATTACTGACATTACAGAGCCTCTAATGGTAGCTGATGCACTTGCCTTATACCGAAGGAAACTGAGGCTGGGGCAGCTATGGGTTTTTTGCCCTTGCCATCAGATCTTCTGGATTAAATGCTCTCCTCCTTAGCTGTTGCTTGCTACAGTTGTGACATGCACAAGGGGTTTGTACACCAAGCAGCAGTTGATCAACTGTCCAGACCCCAGTTCTGCCTCTTTTTTAAAGCTAAAGCCTCCCAATTTCCCTCTCCCCAAGTTCCTAGTCGAATTCACTAGGTCAAACCACATTCACTCACTTGAAGCCGCAGTCAAACCACATTCACTCACTTGGAATTGCTTGCTACTCCATCCTTCTTCTCTCTCTGAGCCCTATACTGAATCCAACAGACCCTCCTTTTCTCAAGCAGGGACTCTTGCCTCCCCACCCCAGAACTCCATGATCCTCATCGTTGTTCCTGATTGTCCCAGCAATATACTAACTTCTTAAAATATCCTGTTGGGGACAGTCCTTCTCTTCCTAACGCACTGATCTAGAAAATCAGCTACTGACCTAGACAACCAAAACGGAGATGAGCCAGGGCTACTACCACCAGGAGAAACAGGGATGCTTATTTCCAAAATATCAAATGTGAAGACAATGCGATATATTTTTCACCATCAGTTATTCTACTCCACTACTATCCGTCATCATTGTTTCATTTTCAGTCTATGAACAGCTGGATTCTTAAACCTATAAGTGGCACACTTCCCATTCATTTTGCAAGGGCCTCCGCTGGCTCGTGGTAAGACTGTAGGTATTAATATGTTCAATTCACTGCTCAGTGCTGTTAATTTGTGTAGGTCTTCTGAAGAACAATCGCCCCTAGAGAAACCAGAAATACCTGAGAGACCAAAGGAAGTCTGGCTTTAACTTCAAGCCTCACCACCTCTGTATAAATCATGCTACAGCACTATGTTCTTCAATGCATGGTTTACATGTGGCGAACTCAAAACTAAAAAAAAGAAGCAGTTCTTCCTGTTGAAGCCTACCCTTGAAACTAAAAAAGAAAATGCATAAAAGCTTTATTATTATCCATTAAAAAAAACACTCGGAAATAAATTCTGTGAAATGGTACAGTAAAATTGCTGGCTACTGGATTACACGATTGCAACTGAATATAATAAACGCTTTGCTGTTTTCTGCTTTGTGGTTTATGCTGTGACTGTAACCTATAGAAATTGCCCCCCCCCCCTATAATGGTTAAAAATATAGACAGTAATCTTCCCTCACTTCTGCTAGACAACACCTCTGTGTAGTCAAAATGTGAACAGCAGGTCTATTCAGGTGAGTGGAATGTGAAGACAAGTCTGGCCTCCTTAAGCGGCAACAGAAACAGAAACTGATGCTGACTTCACAGCATATATGTAAGTACTGTACTTTATAGGAATGACCTTCTTGAAGGCTACAAACACATGAGCCTGCTTCCTTTCACTAGACTGATGGACTGTTCTCCTTTTTAAGAGTCTCATTAGTTACCCATTCATTTTAAGATGCTTTTTGAAAATAATTTTTAAAAATCTAACTTGGGCAGCCTGATCCTGCCTAAGATGTGGCAACTGGCCTAAAGGCTCGGCCGCCACATCCTAGGCCCATTGCGGGCCGTGCTGGTGCGGCCCAGGCTCACCCTTTCCCCTGGTGTAAGCTGCGCAGGCCCCAATGGGCTTCCTCGGATGCACGCCAGCTCTGGAGCTGGCGTGCGTCTGGGGAAGCCATGTAAGTCCGGGGAGCTGAATATCAGCGCTGATATCCCCGCCCCTTCCAGACCAGGTCAGCCAATGGTCCCCCTCCCTCGCCACCCCTGCCCGCCCTCCTGCCACCCCTGCACCAACTGGCACGGGACTTACCTGTGAGGGCTGGTGTGGAGTCGGTCCCGCGGCACAGTAAACAGTGCCGGCCTTCACCGCTTACTCTAGTCTAAAGAAGCTGCAAACTCGTTTGTGACTCCTTAGGCTTACACAGAGCCAGCCAAAGTTACGCAGGATTGCGCTGTTAGTTTGGCTTTTGCTGCCACTTGTGTTGGCAGCAGCAGGAGCTGCTCTGAGTAGCCCCCTCCTGAAGGGCGTCGTCTTGAATACTCACATTGCTCCAGCTTGCAGGAACATCCCAGGGCAGTGTAGGTATTCAAGATGGCAGCTGCGAGGAGACACCTGCATATTGCAGCTCCTGCTATCATCAGCAGAGGTCATGGCAACTTTAACATATCAGGCAGATAACCATCAACCAGGTAAGGCATCATCTGAATCTCATGACTAGAATACAGTCAACTCATACTTTCACACTGATCTCACCAATTCAATACTAGAACCTATGTTTGGTTTGACAAACTGACACCTCACACGAGGCTGGTGGGCCCTTGACAAGGAGCATACCGTATTGGCCTGAGTATAAGACTCACTTTCCCCCCCTAAGGCAGTAGTTCTCTAACTCCTGGGAAGGCCCTACGCTGCTCTAAGTGGCAGCGGGGCCTTCCCAGGGATCGCGATGACGCGCCCAGGATTGCGCTACCGCCGCGGCCAAAATCGTCCTTTTTACCTGCATTGGTGGGCAGTGGATGTCCGGTGGGGTGTGTGGGGAGCCTGGGGACCCCTCCGCAGACCTCCCCAAGTGCCGGTTTCGCGTAAAACCGGAAGTGGGTTGTGATCACGTCGGAGCGCTGCTCCGACGCTTGGGGAGGCCTGTGGAGGGGTCCCCAGGCTCCCCACACACCCCGCCGGACATCCACTGCCCACCAATGCAGGTAAAAAGGACGATTTCAGCCGCAGCGGTGGCGGCGGTGGCGCAATCCCGGGCGCCCCATCGTCGTCACCAGGGGTTACCATGCCCCTTAAGGGTATAGCAACCCTTTGTTCCCGGCTGGGGCGTCGCGACGCCCTAGTTAGGGAACCACTGTCCTAAGGCAAGTCTTTAAAGTAGGAGTGTGGCCTACAATCAAAGCCTAGCATTTTCTGCCTAGTGTTTTCTGCAAATAAAGCATTTTCAAGCCAAGCCTCTCCTAGTCTCTTTCAAAGGTAAAACCTAGCCTCTTAATCACTTGCTAAATGGCCAAGACAATGATCTCTCAGCAGCCTCTAGCCTCAAGAAGCATTTGAAAAATGCTTTAACTTTAAGGGTTAAAGTTCCAGCCCCAGGACTCTGGAAACTAAGATATTTCTTGATCTTGCAGTTTTAAAAGTTGAGAGTGCAGTTTGAAAGTTGAGAGCAAGAGCTCCTGCATAGGCTTACCATATCCAAAGGGGGACAGAGTGCCAACCTTTAGGCTGTAATTCTATGCACACTTTCCTGGGAGTAAGCCCCATTGAATGCAATGGGACTTACTTCGGAGTAGACATGCATAGAATTGTGCTGTTAACCATTGAAATTTGGGCAGGTGCAGCTCATCATCATGGAAGGGTGCAACAAGCTGCACCTGCCCAAATTCCAAAGGTTAAAGGTAGGCACTCTGTCCCCCTTTGGATCTGGGAAGGCTACTTATACTAGGGTGCCCAGATTCAATAAGGGACAGGGTGCCTATGCCTTTAACTGTACTAAAGCTGAACTGTTTTACCGTTCTACTAATGTATATATTTAAGTTTTTTTTAAAAGGGTTAAAATGTTTTTTTTAAAAAAAATAGCACCAAACGTTAAGGGTGCGGCTTATAATCAGGAGCATCCTATACTCGGGACAATATGGTATTATTGTCCACACAGAGGAGTGGCTCAAAAGACCTCATTCAATAACAACCTAAACACTACTAATATTCCACAACAGACTAGGCCAAGCTGTAAATGATGTTAAAATGAATGTCTTGACAATGAATCTCTATTCAAATGAGGCACTTGGGCATAAAAAGGACAGCTTTATTAAGCTGTTCCGTCGGTAACGTTTTTGTTCAGTTGAAATTCGAAGGAGTACAGATGTTTGCTGGCCTGGTGGGGTCATATGCATTTGTACTTCAGGCCTGAAAGATTGGACTCATGTGACCCCTGAAAATAAGGACAGGAAGGAAGGCACCAACGAAGCATGCCACAATGCCTGGGTCTCTCCATGGCCCTGTATCTTTAGAGCCTGATTCTTTGCACATAAGATCTACTATATAGTCAATGGGATTTGTTTGAAAACTGCACTTAGGACTGCAGATTTAACATATAAAGAGGATCTTCATACTGACAGGTGGCAATCCTAACAGCAGCATTCCTAGTCCCCCTCCCCCCATTCCAAGATTCACTGTATGTTAACTATCACTACATACAATATCACACACTATTATTACTGTATTCTCTTTCTCTCAGGATGTGCAGGACTATACCAGAAAGGTTAAAACATGTGAGGGGCTATCTTTGAAGTGAGCCTTTGGATCAGATAAATACAAGATGTGAGGGTGGGCAAAATGGTCTACATTACTGAACAGGCTCTCAGAGAGGATTACGTGGGTCATGTGTTTTTTGAAGGGGTGTGTGATCTCTGACAAAGGATCAGGTGTTTTGAGAGTTTGCTTAAAAATAAAAGTTTGATTGCAGAAAAGAACCTGAAATGCTTATTGAACGTTCTGCAGTAGAGTCAATTCATCTCCAGACATTCAACATTTCACCCATCTATCTCCTTGCCCATCATGTCCTCTAACTGTTTTGTTCTTTCCTGTTGCCAATTCCATTTGGATCAGGACTAAGTGCTTTATTTTTGACCATATGGTCTGTGGCCTGGTTCCCTTTCTTGTTTAGTTATTTTTCCTGCATGTAGGTTATTCCTTGCTTTTCTGTTGTGGTACTGTTATAAGTCTCAGATCTGTGGGACTTGATTAGAAGTTAACAGACATTCCGCTGTCCAGTATTTCACAACACTCGGGGAAAGGGCAGAAAATGTCTCTCTCACCTAGAGTGACAAAATACTTTGAGCTGGCCTTGGGCATGATCCAACCAAAGTTGAGAACTTTCACGTTGTTTCTTTGTGTGCAAGTTTTCTTCTGATTGGGTCAGTTTATAGTGATCGTTTCACAGCATACTTGTAAGGGTGTTTTTTTTTCCTCCTTTGCACTCAGAAAAATGCTCACTCTTTGAAAACCTCAAGGAACAACTCTTTTTGTTTATTGCTCTTTGGAAAGGGAAAGCGTCTTCCCTTACTGTGTGTGTGTGTGTGTGTGTGTGTGTGTGTGTGTGTGTGTGTGTGTGTGTGTGTGTGTGTGTGTGTGTGTGTGTGTGTGGTCTGAATCGGATTATCCTCATCTTGGCAAGGATGACCGAGAATGTTCCTTTGCACATCCCATCTCCCAGGAGCGTGCATTGGCAACTGAAGCCTGGTAATGTGGTCACAGCACTGCCAGTTTTTCAAAGATCAGAAGAGGCAGCCTTAAAAGCATCAGTCTGATTTGGCTGTGTTGTGTTTGCTGTAAATCTCTGTTTGTCAAACAGTTTCTACCTTTTGGGGTAGTAGTGATCCAGGGGACAGATTGCGAAGTGCACCGGCAAGTCTTGCCAGAGGCAAGCATGGAACTACATATTCTTTGCTCTGTGGAAGTGTAATACTGAAGAACTACTGATCCCCTCCTGCTGTATTGAAACATCAGTTAAATTGATATTATTAGTCACTCAAAATGAATGATGGAAGCAAAGCTGGAGGAGATAAACAATCCAGCCAAATTCTAACAATTTCTCTGGCAAAACAAGTGATGTCAAATGCTGTGTTGGAAGTGATGTGCTCACCAGTTCCTTTAGATAGAATGCAATGAGGTCCTTGGGATTTGCAATAGTAGTTGTGCTCACACTCAGAATGTGACTGAGTTTCCCACCATTCATCCACAGTGGATTGGTGATTCTAGTCTCTGGGGTGAGCCAAAAGAGTTTGGGGCTTGTACTGTGAGAGATGCAGGCCATATTGCATGTTGGACTTGGCTTATGAGGGACATAGATAGATAAGCATAACAGCTATGCCTACATAAAAACATAAGAAGAGCCCTGCTGGATCAGGCCAAAGGCCCATCTAGTCCAGCTTCCTGTATCTCACAGTGGCCCCACCAGATGCCTCGGGGAGCACACAGACAAAAAGATACCTGTTTCCTGCTGTCACTCCCTTGCACCTGGTATACAGAGAAAACCTAAAACCAGGAGGGAGGTTGCTTATGGCTTGTAACTTGTGATGGACTTGTCCTCCATGAATCTATCCAATCCCCTTTTAAAGGTATCTAAGTGAGGTGCCATCACCACATCCTGTGGCAAGGAGTTCCACTCCTTAGTGGAGTGGAGTGCATGCCTGGTGGTGCGCTGCTGGTGTGGTGTTACTGGAAGGGCACAGATAAAGGTTCTCACCCTTTGGTGAGCCCATTTGGCAAGTACAGAGGCCAGAGCCAGGACATTATCATCTGCCTTCTGAGAAAAATTTGAGTGTTGTCTTTTCTGCTCCTTATCATCTTATTATTGTGTGTAGTGAGGGGATGGCTGTTGCATAAGACATTGTATTTTAAGGAAGAAATGACAAAAGTTTTGCAAGAAGAGTTTAACAGCTTCAAGTGAAAAATAAATAAGAAACTGAAAAACTAAGAAATGGACAGCCTGATCTAACTGAAGTCTACTTAGGAGTCTACTGCGCATTGCCTTCGCCGCACTGAATCGCTCCGACGGCGAGGGGGCGGGGCCGCCTCGTGCCGGGGGGTAAACAGAGGTTAGCACAGTGTGGAACTTACCGTTCCGCCCCACCAGTGTTGCTATGTCTGGTGGAAGTCCTTTTAAACTTTGTGTTTTGTGTTGTAGTTGTGTCTTTGTCATTTATGTATTTGATTTGTGTTGTAATTGTTTCTGTTATAACCAAATAAATTGTTTTGAAGCACAATGACAGACCTTTGAGACAGAGCCTGGCCAAATCTTCCTTTGTAGATTCCAGTACAAGTGACCTGACAGAACACAATTGTACTGATCAAACCGGTAAGCTACTGACTGACTGGCGATTCTATCTGGCCCTTGAGTCTCCCTGGTCTTTTTACTGCTGCCATTCCTTCTTCTGCACCTGATTGCCTGAGCAACAGGAGGATACATATTACGAGGCTTGGTGTTCACCTTCCACGAGACTCTCTAGCATGGTTCATTTTCTTGAGTTAGCTGGAACAGTTAGCAGTACAGCTGCTCGTGACACGCTGCATGGGAGTTGTGTATGTCGACTGATCTAACGGAAGCTGTTCAGTGGGTGGCTATGCCTGGGAAGTTGAATTAGAAAGCCTTCTTCTATCAGGCTACGAAATACTCCTCTCTTGGGGTGCACCAGCAACGGTGTTTCCTCTAAACTGCTGTCCTGGAGAGCCATCTATGGTCACCTCAGAGTGAGGCCATGGACTCGTTTTCTGTGGACTATCTTGCTATACTCATACAAGCCAAATGCCTGCACAGTTGGATTTCATTGTAGCTGGGTGAATAAGATTTGGGAGTTCTCTTTCCAAAAAGCATGTTAATCATGTCATTTCAACCGCAAGTATTTTATGTTTCACTTTTGCTATAAGGAGCACATTAATAAAGCTAGCTGGACATTATTGGGTAATATTTTTAACACAGTGTACTGAACAAGCAAAAGATCACATCTGTGTCCTTTTTAAGTGTCTTTTTCCAAAACACTGCAATGAGTTTTCAGGATAATATAAAATAATTTGTGTTTCTCATACTTAATTGATGCATTTAATTACTCTTCATAATTTTTTATCGTTTTTGTATAGAAAACTGCTTTCTGTGCAGTTAAGGCACCTCTCCAATCTGCAGCAAAACTTGCTTGAGTCAGGTTTTCGCCTGACTGTGTACAGCAGAGCTATGTACTAAATTAACTTCACAAGCTTTACAATAACCAAGAGGATAATTGTGGAAGCAAAGCTTGTAAAACACAAAATTAAGGTTTGGAAAAACAACCCATCACCTATGGCTACACTTCAACTTGTCAGAGCTCCAAAGGACCATGGGGCAGGTTTGCAGGACTTATATGAAGTGTTTTCTCTGCTGCTACTAAATGATAACTGAACTCGAGATCCGAATACTGCACCGGCTGTTTCAGATTAGAGTCTTCTGTCCCTTTATCTCACTCGCCACAGTGGCCCAGATCAGCCCAACTTGCCTTATTTAGGCACTTCAGCCATTTCAGAACTCGTATACACATGCAGGTACACCACATGCGCCCCAATCGTATTGGAATCTTGTGCTGCCGGAACTAGCATTCTGGCAGTGCAAGGTCCTTTACGGTGGTGTGAAAGTTGGACAGCTGTTGTGCACTGCTGGGCTGCTGCATATGGCGAGAGGAGCAGCATGCATAGTAGTGGCTCCGGGAGGCTCCATAGGTGCCGTTAAGTTGGTGGTGGGAGCAGACTGGAGGAGGTTCAGTGGTGTTCTCAGGTGGGGAGGGGGTCAGGGGGTGGTGAGCGGGCTGGAGGGGACGATATTAATGGAAAACGCACACACCAGATCCTCTCCCCCATTTTTAACCCCCCATTTTTAACCCACTCCATTCTCTCCTTGGACAGACGCCAGCTATATACTGTAGCTATGTATACTATATACAGGAGACCCATAGGGGGCCTATGCAGAAGTAAGTAAAAAAAATACCTCTGGCAGATCTCCTGATCACCCTCCCCCACCAACATTTGATGCAGCATGCAGGGACGTCGGCTGATATGGGGCGGTGGGGCGGTGGGCCCCAGGGTGTAGGGGCGCAGAGGCTCTGGGGGGGGCGCAGGCCTCCTTAAGATTCGGTTTTGATTTTAATTTTTTCGGTTTTTCAAAAGGTTTTTAGGGGTTTTGTAGCGCTAACAGGGCTTCTAACTGTATGTGTATGCTTTGCGCCAACTTATCTTGTTTCTAGGAGCCTCCAGCGACGATCTCCTCCAGCGACGATCTCTTCCAGGGGCGCAGATCGTTCCTCTGCTCCGGGCGCGAACTCTGTAAAGCGCCCAGCAGCGCTTTACAGAGTTCACGCATGCGCAGGACGACGATGTTTCCAATCGAAGTTCTGCGCATGCGTGAACTCTGTAAAGCGCTGCTGGGTGCTTTACAGAGTTCGCGCCAGGGGCGGCAGAGCAGAGGAACAATCTGCGCCCCCGGAAGAGATCGTTGCTGGAGGAGATCGTCGCTGGAGGCTCCTAGAAACAAGGTAAGTTGGCGCAAAGCATACACACACCGTGACACACGGTTAGAAGCCCCGTTAGCGCTACCAACCCCCTAAAAACCTTTTAAAAACCCCGAAAAAAGAAACTTAATTATGCAACTTAATTATGCAAATTAGTTTGGGGGCGTCGGGTGGTCCGCCTCCCATCGGGCGGCGCCTGGCGACGCCTCTGGCAGCACGCGCTCGACCAGCGCAGCTGCATTGGTGCCAATGGTGGGGGATAGAATTGGGCAGTTGATGCCTCATTATTTGATTGTTCAACACTAGAAGACTTTCTGCTGAATATGTGAACTGACTCCATCAAATAATGTCTGTCCGTCCGTCCACCCACCCACACCCACCGCCGCCAAGAGGGAACTTTCTGATTCCCAGTGGTATGGGGTCACAACACAAGGAAGCAGCTCTCACCTTGCTGTGGGTGTGTGTAAAAGGGATCATGTCTCTATCCATTCCATCCACTACTGGCACCCTCTTTTGCCTCCATACGTATAACAGGCTTCTTCTCTCAGTTCATCAAGCAACATCCTTTTTCATCTCCTTTGTCAAGTCCCTCCTCAAGACACACCTTTTCCATCACATTTTTTAACCTCCTAGGCTTGCCTTTCCACTAACCAATGACATTCTCCTCTCCCAGTCTCACACTAGCCATTTGTCAGCTTGTGACCCTCCTCACCCATTTTGATCAACTAACATGTAGGCCCTCTGGAGAGAACATTGCAATGCTCTGTATAAGGTCTAGGAAATGCTCTCTATAAGGTCTAGTATTTTGCTGGTACTAAATGCATGTTAAACAGCAGTAGAGACAACCCAGAAGTGATGGGTATTAAGCCAATGCCATCTACAGCAAACAGCTAGCCCTTTTCCATCTGACCTAAGGACTGTCCTAGTTTATAATACAAGCAGGCAGCCACATATTTGAATGCATATCTGAATCCCCATGTCAAAAACCATAGAACGCTAGCATGTCAGGGAAAAGCCAAGGCTGGAGCGCTTCTCTCTGAGCTGCCAACTTTCAGTACACAGTGACAGGAAGCATGTGATATGGCGGAGCAAATGCCCGCTAAAGAGGTGCAATTCCAGGAGGAAAGTCCATGTAGCTAGGTCTTCAAATGCTCTCTGCAGTGAGTGTGTAGATAATGAGTGGAGTGCACTACCTAATTATTTGTATAAAACAACACAATCCATATTACATTTCTGCTGTGACTTCACTTTCAACTGCACACAATTAGAGTACATATCAGTGTTTCATTTTTCATCGCTGACAAAACCACACATCCTAATTTAGAACCATCTGGTCTCTAGACAACAACAGCCCATATGATCAGAAGGCAGTTTCCATAGATCACTGTGTGCCCATCCCCAAATGTGGGAGGGGTAGGGGGGAGATGGCACTCCAAATTCAGCCCAACGTCTCCAAAAGACCTTTGCAGAAATATTTATTTGCTCCCTGACGTTGAAATGTAGCCCAACATCACGCACTGATTAGGGCAGGCCGACGTATAGATTTGCCTTTTGGTGTTGTTAATGGTATCTTTCATTTCATTTGGGCTTGATATGTTTACAAACGAATAAATATGATTTATAAAAAGTGCCTGTGGTTCACTAATTACTGCACATATGGCGCTCTCGTTTTGTAAAACTGGCATTTGCATTCTATTATGATTATGTCTCTCTTCACCAGTGCTAATTAGTCTGATTAGGCAGATAACTTTAACCATTATTATAACTAGAATACTGAGATATTTGAATGCAGAGAAACAAAGTTCATTCTCAATGAAGACAGGTCAACAATAACATTTTAGATAGATAGATAGATAGATAGATAGATAGATAGATAGATAGATAGATAGATAGATAGATAGATAGATAGATAGATAGATAGATAGATAGATAGATAGATGATATAGTCTTCACATATAACATTGTGTTAAAAGCATTCACATTTAGCTTCTTCCAGAAATCCAATTAAACACAGTTCCTTAGCATGAATTCATTAATCAAAGTTAATCTTTTCAATGAATACATAATTTGGAATCTGTGTCTAAAATGTTCATTAAAGGATAAACACGCTAAACACAAAAAATAGCTTTTCCTCCCTGGAAGTTAGTATACAAAATGCAAACGTTGGCAGCACAATCCTGCCTAAGTATACACGGGCAGCTTAAAGGGCCAACTGCTGTGTCCTATGGCCCATTGCAGTCTGCCCCGGCACAGCCTGGGCTCTAAGGGGAAGCCGCGCGGGCCGCAATGGACCTCCTCAGATATACGCCAGCTCTGAAACTAGTGTACATCCAGGGTGGGGGTGTAAGACTGGCTCGGGCTGGGAAAGAGCTCAGAATATCGGCGGAGCGTGCCGCCATATCCCCGCCCTCCCCCAGCCCGGGCCGGCCAATAGCCACACCCATGGCTGCCCCTGCCCGCCCTCCCCTCACCCCTGTGCCCACTGGTGCTGGACGTACCATCGTCGGCAGGTGCAGGGTCTGGAGGGCCGCGGAGTGAGGGTATTAAGTTACCTCCGCGTCGGCGGCCCTTGCTCATGAGTCAGCGCAAACATGCTTCACACGCTCTGCCATTCTAGACTTTAGTGAGTATTGTGCTGTAAGCCCTGTTGAGATTTACTCCGGTTTCTGGTGGAAGGAATGGAATGCATTAATTGAAAAGTTGAAATGCACTCCGCCACTCTAAACTTAGTGCGGATTGCGCCACTAAACATCTTCATTCTCAAAAAGTGAACAATGGGGTGGGATGGGAGTAGAGTTGTGGTTTGTTTGGTTTTTAATGTTGATGTTTGTATTTTTTGAACACCTCAATAAAACAGGAAGTGTATTGTTTTTTAAAAGTGGGAATTGTAAAGAAAAGTGACTGCCAGTGAGAGCACAATTCATACTGCTCTGTTTAGTTTTTCTTTTTTCTCATTAGTTACTGAGCAAGCAGACAAATTGTTTCTATCTTTCTCAAATCAACTGGACAAGTCATAGAAAAACAAGGATTGTGTTGCACAGGGATATGAGCTACTGGAGTAATTGCACATTTGATTCACTCATAGTAGGCATCCATGGTGCATGTCCTGCTTGGACTCCCAAGAACATGTGGGGTTTCTTAATGCAGGGGTTCTCAACCAGTGGTATGAGTACCACCAGTGGTACTTTGGCCAAGTGCTGGTGGTACTTGAAACCAGTGGACTACCGGAACCCTGCTCCAAAGTGGCACCTGCCTTTGGTCAAGCCTTTTGGGAACACTGGGAAGGGCCGTCCCACCTGCTCAGAGCTTCCTACCTGCGTTTTCTGGCCTCCGAAAACCTAAAAACCCGGACGTATTATTTATTTATTTATTTATTTATTTAAAAATTATATCCCGCCTTTTCCTATGCTGAAAGGCAAATGCCCAAGGCGGCTGGTGATGTCATATAGCATCACTAGACGTGCATCACCCTAGAGCAGGGGGGTGCGCGTCACCCCCTGCCCTAGGGTGACCCCCCAACACCCCCTCACCCGCACTTGAGGCCGGGGAGCCTTGCGCATGCGCGAAAAGTACTGCACATGCACGAAAAACGTAAAACTTTACGTTTTGAACCATCAGGCCTTCAGAAGGCCCTGGACCGCCGGCGGGAGCCGGCCTCGGAGCGTCCGGAGTCGGGACGGTGACGCGCGGGTGACACGCGTCACGGAGGTGACACACGGGGGTGCGCGCGTCACCCCTTTGGCGCGCGTCACCCCCTGGCGGTCCGCCCCCCGTCACGCTCCAACGACGCCACTGTCACCAGTCACTTCCGGTGAAACACAGCAGGAGCGTGGCCCCAGAGGTGGTACTTGGCCAGGAAGGAGTTGAGAACCCCTGTCTTAATGTTTTTCCACAATGACATCACAACCACCTTGTTGTTGTCCCAAATCACTTCAGAGAATACGTTTTTGGATCACTATAGGCAATATTGTGGGTGAAATCTCCAGGCAAACACATGAGTATCCCTTCTGCAAAGATGTTTCCAAAGACCAGTTATTGTCTCTAAGTATAGAAGAATGTCTTCCAGGACCAGGAGGCCTGGTCCTCACTGGCATAAACCAGAGAATCAGGGTTGTCATCAATGAAAGGATAACTGATTTACAACTGCGGAGGATCCAGTCCTCTGGAAGGCTGCCAGAGACTTTCAAGGTCCTTTTTCCTAAAGTGCAGATGAATAAAGAAGAGACTGTGATCTGCTTTGCTCTGGTGAACCCAAAGCCAACAATGACCTCTGCTTGACCCTCTATGCATTTTACTCACAAAAAAAGGCTGTTGAGATACATTCCAGTGGAGCTTAAAATGCCTATATTTCAATTTCAAAGGTCAACCCTCAAGCTTTCTGTTCACTCTACTGTATGACCTAGTCTTTGTCTGTCGCCCATTGATGTTGGCTGGCTTTGCCTCTCCCACCCTGTCAACTGTTTACTGTTTTTCTAGCTAACGTAAGGGAAAGAGATAATTGAAATGATTTTGAGCTATGTGTCAGTTCTGATGCTGATTATACTTCCAGTGCTCAGTGCAGCTTTAGTGGCTCAAAACTCATTAAGTTTCTAGGAAATTTTAGATTGCTATGTTAACTATATCTTAATTAGTGTATTTATCTTAAATTCCACCCAAGACTTTTTTTGGGAAGCATTTTTAATCTATTTGTCTATCTCTAATATCATTAAATTAAATCACATTTCCCTCAACTCTTTGCTTTTAAAGAAATATGCCTCCTCCTCCCCCTCCTTTTTTGGGGGGGCGGGAATGCCTAATTTTAACTCTTTGGCAAGAAAGATAAAGTAAATAGAAGATACTTGCAGTAATGTTTCAGGCATGAAAACAAAGAGATGCTTATTAGCCAAACCCTGATGGCATTAGGAAGCAATTCTTGATTGTTAGATATATCTAATGCTTGATATGTCTAATTAGAGATATTGACTTGCTGGGTACTTGTGACCTAGGCGGCTAATGTGACAATATGCTCATCGAAGGTTTGAAAATGGGACAGAGGCATCTTCTGTGAATGGAAATTCAGCCCCTTCCCCTGCGACCCCCTCTACTTCATCCCACACCCTTCCAAATGATCTCTGACCCTCAGGAAAGACTGGGGGAGGAAGGTTTAAGGACTATTGCAGGGAGTAGAAGCAGGGGAGTTGCGTTGCACAAGTTTCTTTGCACATATGGGCGATCCATCCATGAGACTAGCCCAGGGGTCCTCAACCAGTGGTACTAGTACCACCAGTGGTACTTTGGCTGACTGCTGGTGGTACTTGGACCGCTGGACCACTGGAACCCCGCTCCGACGCGGCGCTTTCGGTGGCACATTTTCACTCCTGAGAGGCTCCTGGCTTTGGCTGAGCCTTTGGGGATTGCTGAGAAGGGCCGTCCCACTTGCCTAGAGCCTCCTACCTGCATTTTCTGGCCTCCAAAAACCTGAAAACCCAGACGTAACTGGCAATGATGTCATCGCCAGTCACTTCTGGTGGTATGCAACAGGAGAGTGGTGCCAGAGGTGGTACTTGGCCGGGAAGGGGTTGAGAACCCCTGGAATAGATGAGGTGGGACTGGGTTGCACCAGAAGCAGATGGGGGGGGGGAGAGGGCATCAGATTCAGAGTGTCCTTCACCCTGAATCCGCCACTGCCGCTTCCCTCCACCCTGCTGCGGATACAATTCTTACTGACAATAGCAAGCGGAAAGTGGATCATCTGCCTCTTACCTTGATCCTGGTGTAGTTTCTTCAAACATAGAAGTGCAGGACTTCTAATTTGATTTACAGGGACCACATGAATGAAGGAACAAAGTAAGAGGCTTGGGGGGGGGGGAGCAGAAATAGCAGAAATAGCAGCAGCAGACCCGGGGCAGCAT
Organism: Plestiodon gilberti rubricaudatus; assembly: GCA_026170595.1. Classification (NCBI taxonomy): domain Eukaryota; kingdom Metazoa; phylum Chordata; class Lepidosauria; order Squamata; family Scincidae; genus Plestiodon; species Plestiodon gilberti. The sequence continues at coordinate 229,576,547 of JANXHW010000001.1, read as the reverse complement.
CAGGTGGCGTTCTGGGTCATGTTGCCCCTGCTTGCACTCATGGTTCTTTCGTTACAAGCCTTTATCAATATGAGTCATCCATACAATTTCATAGATGATCATAACAGCTAAAGCAAATTTCTAGATACCGCAGTCCACAAGATCAAATTGCCATTCTGGCAAAATATAGTCATATGTCTGCATCAATAGAAATCAGTCCAGGAACTATTGTGACATGCAAAATGTCGCATCAGACTTGACCGCTCGTTTGAATATACAGTATAATTTTCCTTGTTTTGAGTTGACTTTTGCACTGGGCAGCTTCATTATAAAATGGAATTAACAGCAACCTGTCAGATTATAACAAGCTTCTAATACAACAATTAAAATTCCTTTGGAGAGAGTCACAGGTAATCATTATGCATGATGTCTAACAAAACTATTTGTTTCATGTAACAAATTATTAAAATCATACTTTTTCAAATTCCATCCAAAAATTAGAAACCATTACTGTATGTAGAAAATTAGAAAAAATACTTCTGATTAAACAACCATATTATTCTTACAGCGCAATCCTGTGTAAGTTTACCTAAGTATCCTATCAGGATTGCGGCCTGCCCCGGGGCTGCTAGACTGCACCTTGTGTGGGCCAGGCAACCTACAGGGGAGGTAACTAAGAAAATTTTTACTTACCTCTCTGGGGTGTCCGTACACCCCCCCCCCCCCCAGCATGCAGCATGCTTTCCCGCAGTAGCACTGCATGCTATGAGCTGGCGGGGGATAGAATTGGGCTACGATTGAAGCCAGTGCTCAAGTTGGGTGCCTACTGTTGCTAGACATGCCACCCTGTTGCGGGGGCAATCCCGGACCGCCAGGACAAAGAGGAGGTGGCAGCGCACGGCAGCGGCATTTCAGCCAGCTGCCAGAAGAAAAAATAGGGGGCAATAAATACATACATACATAAATAAATAAAAATATTACAGCGCTTTTGTGACTCCTTAGGCCGGCAGAGCGCGAGCTCCACCGGCCTAGAGATGCTCAGGATTGCGCTCTCAGTGATATCACTAGTGCAAGTCCACGTTGACCCATGAAGGCAGATCAAGTCCGAGAAGGGGGTCAGGATTTGGAAGGCTTTGTTGCCACCGAACCCTCCCCCTTCCCGGTCCGATCCACCCTGCTCCCCTCTCCCATTGCCACGCCACCCTGTTCCGCCCACTCCCTCCCCGTTCCGCCCACTCCCTGCTTCCCTCCTGGCCCCTGCACAGCCTTACCTGAGGCGGCTGGTGTCCACAGTCCGTCGTCATGCAGACCCAGCCGCTCGCCGCTTCTGTCGGCGGGCAGGCTGTACTTTCCAGCAGAATTGTGCTTACGACAGCCGGTAAACACACTATTCCGGTGGAACTCCGGAATAGCACGTGGTTAGGATTGGGCCCTTCATGTGCATCAGTGGATTAATGCTCCCACCTACAAATGAGACTTGGCTTGCTTAAGTACAGCAGTGTGCTGTACTGTACTGAGCTACGTTTGTGGAAGGCTACCATTTTTGCATGGACATTGCAGCAGTCAAGGTTGGTTTGTATGTTAAGCTTGCACAATATCCCCCAATATTCATTAGGGAACTGCGCTTTCTTAATGGTTTATAACTTTGTTATTAATTTATTGCAGTGCTGATGACTTGAGAATAATATGTTGTCTGATGCAGTAATTATTTCGCCCTAAATTCAACTGATTATTGTACCTTTGTGTGCATCACTTCTTTCTACAACAAAATGCTGGTGATTGTTCTCTTGATAAACTAATAATCTCCAGTTAGCTGAGATGCATGAAAAATCTTAAAATAAGTGATTGCTAAGTACAGCACAGCATGCTTGAACAATCCTAAAATAACCAAGCTCTGAGTGCAGCCCAGCATGCAGAAGCAACCCCGCAATAATGAACCACTGTGTGCAGCTCACCATGCAGGGAAGCAATCCTAGAATTAAACTGTTAAATTAAACCTGGGATTCACAATATGATGAAGGCAAGAAATATCAGTATTGAATACAATTGTGTAGAAAGCATGCATCATTTTTGTATTGTTTTTTTTCTTAACAATGAATGACTAAAACAAACGCCAAACATTCAAATGAACAAAATGTATGTTCTAGATCCCAGCTCCAAGCCACATTTGCTCCTGGTTTTCGAAGAGTCTGGTGGCTTGCTTGGAACTTCACTGGAACAATTCCACTGTCAATGTTGCCCATGGCTGCCCCAAGACCTCCTGGTACCTGTGGCTGGGATCCAATGCTGCTGCCTCTCCTAACCTGGTGATGTGCCAGCCTCTGCTCCTCCCAAGAGGGGGTGGAGGGAGCAGAAGAGACAGCATAGAGGAGAGGAAAGTGGTGGCCTAGTGTTGGGGATGTCTTCTTCCACTCCAGCCCCCTCTTCCTTTCCCATCAAGGGAGTAGCAGGAGCAGGAGAGGCTGGTGGGCAGAAAGATGTAGGTGTCCCTTGCCAACCTGGTGCCTGAGGTGGCCATGGGTAGGCCGCAGACAGGCTGGCACTGTATCTCCATGAATATTTTTTGCTTAAGCTCCAGTCTTAGGTCTTCTGGGTTTTTTTTTCCCCTCAGAGTTTTTCTTTAGAAATGTATCCTTTCTTCAGATGATACTTTTCCATGCCACGAACTGCTCTTGGCACTTTTACCTCCTTTCTGAATTTCCAGTTGCCTTTAATGCTTCATTAGCCCTAAATGCTTCTCCTAAAATCACATAGGCATAGACTCCAGATTATACTGACCACATGATTTGCAAATTTTCCATGGGGTTAACCTGCCCAGGTTTATAAAAAGTGACAACACAACCAAGGCAGGGTTAGAGACCTAAATGCATTTCGTGAGATATTAAAAGAGTGAGCCGTTGGTCACAGGGTGTGGCCTGAAGGGTCACCATGCCTGAGCAGGTTCAGGTCTGGTCAGCACAGTGGCGTACCCAGCTCCCTTGCCGCCTGGGGCAGCAAGGATGGGGGTCACCCTCCCCAGCCTGGTGACATCCTGAAATGACATCACTTCGGCCCGGAAGTGACATCACTTCACTTCCGGAGCAGCCACTAGGCAGGAGGTAGGGACTGGGGTGGCCGCATCTTCGGCTTCTTTTCCCCGATCACAGGGAAAAGAAGCTGAAGATGCGGCTGCCGGCCGTGATCACGGAAGAGAAGCTGAAGACGTGGCCGCTGCCCCCAGCCGCTTAAACAAAAAACTTACTGGGTGGCAGTGGGTGCGTCACCCCCTCCTGGAGCTTCACCCGGGGTGCCCCCTCCAGTGATACCACTGGGTCAGCACCTGGATGGGAGACCACCTAGGAATTCTATGTGTGCTGTCTTGACTTTTGTTTTGGCAGGATATAAACATACAAAATAAACAAATAGTATCGTATATGGATTGTCGAATATATTGCATGCCACAAATAGGAAGACTGAATGTATCCATGAAGCTGGTTGATGGAGGGTGCCTACTGCCATCTGCCCACTCATCTTCACTGCTCCTCCTCCCACTCCCTGAACTACAAAAGGAAGAGGGGGCCAGAATGGAAGTCGTGTGGAGGAGAGGAGAACGGTGAGCTAGAGAAACTGCAAGGAGGAGTTTCCCCGTCCTCCCCAACTCCAAGGAGGAGTTTCCCAATCCTTCCCAATCCTCACCCCGATCCTCCCCTCCCCTGGAACTTCCCCTCCACTGACATCTGCTCCAGTGGGGACTGGGGGCTCCATTGGTGCACACCCATCATATGGCTGCTAATCATTCGTTCTGGTGGCCCCGCCGGCCCTCATGTCGCCATTGCTGCTGCTGCACTACCAACAGGATGCAAGTTCTGCCAATGCTGTTTGAACTCTGATCTCCCAAGTCCCTTGAGCCACTGAGAAATACTGTCTCTTGCTAGCAGGCTGGCTGCATTTTTTCTCCCAAACCAGTCCTGATATCTTCCTCCACTGATTCCTAAGTAAAGCTAGAAAGACACACTTATTTTAATTGGTTTTTAGTTAGGTCTCTGAGAGCCCAATCCTATCCCCTGTCACGCTGCAGCATGCAGCCGCTCCAAAAATGCACACACTGCATCCTATAGTTGGGGGGGGGGAGTTGGGGGGGGGGGGTTTTGACATGAAGGCAAATGGGAGGTAAGTAAATAACATTTTTACTTACTTCCAAGTAAGCCATCAGACCACCCATGGGTCTCCTTAGACATATGCCACTTGTTTTGGTGGTGTGTGTGTGAGGAGGGAAAAGGGGTTGGGAAGTTTCTGAAAGAGGGGATAAGATTTGGTGTGCGCGACTGCCACCAGATCAACCCCCTCCCCTCCCCCAGTTCCTCCCCAACACACCCCATTCCTCCCCCTCCCTGCCCATGATCCACTCCTTGTGCCAGCTTACCTGCACTGGAGCAGATCCCTGGCCAGGGCAGTGAGTCTCCAATGGCACTGCCCCTTTGTGGCCGTGGGATAAAAATGGGCAGTGGCGGGGTGCTCCATGCCTCCACACCTCATTGGCAGTCAATTTTTATGGCAGCAGGACACTCTCCTGTTACTGTTAATCACAGGATTGGGCCATAAGTTTTATTAATAAGATTTTATGGCCTTCCCCTTGATTGTTATATAAGCTATGATTGGTCGCTGCCTGTATGCTGTGTTATTTAAATGAGCTACTAATTATGGTGTTTTAGTATTTTATTGTTTTATATATATTAGATTAGATAATATGCTATGCATTTATATACGTATTTTAATTTTTAACTCAATTTTGGAAGCCAGCTTGAGTTACCCGTTAGGGATAAGAAAAGCGGGATATAAATACTGCAAATAAAGAAATAAAATAAAAACCTGACAAGACACTAAAAATGATGAAAATGTGATTGTTAATTCAAAATCTTTATTTCCATATGTTCAGGGAATGGCAAGTTTATCTGACAGCATAATCGACTTAGCAAAAACACCTGCTCTAGTAAGTAAAATAAGTGGAAGGCGGAGGGAGAGAACACTTAGGTCTAGAAGACGAGATATTAATTTGATGGAAAGTCTGATAAAAAATAAGCTGATAAGGGAAAAGTGTGATGATATGACACTACAAAGTGACATATTAGGATTACTGATAGCAGACCCCTAGTGGCATTTTGATGGAAGTAGAAGTACAGAATCTGTCTATTTCCCCAAACAAAACTGTTTCTGATGGGTCTGTAGCACCTTTCCGATAGCCAAAGTACTGTATGTATCCTTTGCTAACATTGTTATGTTCCTTATTGGATAAGGAGTGTTGTCTTGATGAAGGGCAACAGGTATTTTTGTGTGTGAGAAAGGAAGTCAGGAAAAAGTGCAACACCGACAGACGTTTTATCAGAATTGGCCTTTCTTTGAGAGTCGCCCATTTTATGGACAAAGGTTCTATGCCTGTGCATGTCAAACAAAACTCAACACATGTGCAGCTCTTCCCCTTCACTGCATCTCCATGTCATTCTGCATTCTGCTTTGTGATGGTGGTGCAGCTGCCACAGGTACAAGCAGCCCAATCCTACCTAACTTTCTGCACACCGATGCACGGAGGCCAGCATGGGACGGTCATGGGAACTATGGAGAAAGGGCATTTTGCACACACAGTTTACTGTTCTCAGAACATACAGGGAACAAGCACTGCGCTAACAGCTGCCCTTTCACTTGACAGCTATCCTGATCCAAGAACAGTCCACACAACACCCACCTGCAACTCCCACTCCACCCTCCCAAACGGGGATATAAGGATACCACTCCCTATGCAGAGCAAGAGGGACTGTTGCAAAGACCTCTCATGTTTCCTCCAACCTCTGCAGTATTGCCAAATACCGTATGTCTGTGCTATATACTTGCAACCCCACAACAGCTGCTAGCAGTAAGACATTTTCCTTTGCTGAATGTCAGAGACTCTAACCATCGCAACTGCTGGCCAAAGGCTCATCATGAGTCCTTTTGTTTTTCAGGAGCACATCCTTGCCGCATGGAGCAGAGCAGTCACCACATGAAGAATCCCACTGCACTCTCTCCTACAGGGCATCACTGCATGTGCACTGAGGTAGCAGCCCCCCATCTCTCAAGCAAAGAGCCCAGATCCTAAGCTAGAGACCATGTGATTACCCCCCCCCCCATATATCCCACGTGACGTGTAGCCTCACCATGGAATGTGGATGGCAACACATGCTGTTTGCAGGCTGATTCTGTCACTACTGGGCATTTCTGTGTGCCAGTGTCGTGTGGCTAACAGGTAAGCTGACATGGGATTTGCTCTTGTGCAACCCTAAACCAGTACTAGCTGGTGTCCTTCAGACTGTCCTGCTGCCTCACTTTCTCCCTTGGCCACTGCTTGCAGCCCCTGGGTGGTGGCGTGCCTCAGCAGTCATGGGAGCGGGCAATAAGCTGCATTTCCCAGCTTTGCCCTGCTGCTGGCTGTGCGATGTGCTCTTGTTCATGCTGCAGCTGCTGCCTGGTGAGAGCAGTCCTATGCATGCTTCCTCAGGCAGCCGTCTGACTTTGTTGTTCAGCTGGGTTTCCTCATGGGTAAGTGTGCATTTGACTGCTTGTGTGTGCGTGACTCCATGAGGATGCTAGGAGACATGTCTCCAGCATCCAGGGCCCATGGGCTCCTTCCCCCATGTCTGGTGATGGATGGGTATTGCCTTACCAGGGCAGCAGAGCAGTCTGAAGGACACCAGCCAGCTAAACCAAGTACAAGTGGCTTGGGCTGGTGGTTTAGGTTTGCACAAGAGCAAACCCCATGTCAGCCTCTGTGTTAGTTCACATGACACTGGCACTGAAACACTCTGGTAGTGACACAGGCAGCCAGCAAACAGCATGTGTTGCTATCCTATAGCTTGGTGAGGCTACACGTGGCTTAATGGATGGCAGCATTTCCATGGATGCTGTTGGGGTTGATGTGGCTGCTCTTTGCCCTCTTCCCCCCCCCATGTGCTGAACCTCTTTAAGAGTGGGGGTACCTGGCACAGGCATTCCGCTAGTGCACTGCTAGCACAACCACAGCATAGGATTGCGCTCCTAGTCCCTTCCTCGGATCATTTTTTCTTGTGTGTTGTACCTTGCAGTCTTTAATCAACCTGATACAGAGATATAACCAGGTAGCAGTTCATGTATTCATTTTCAACCCACGAAATGAACATTTGGCTCAAGGGCATTGGTGAGGGGGGGCGTTTTCATTGTTGCCCCATGATCTAACCACATTTCTTGATGGCCTTCTTTTGTTCCCCCTTAATGACCCCACAGCCTCTGGAGGACACTTACAAAATGGCTTTCTGGAGCATGACTATCGAATGCTTTTCTCCTAGGTGTGGACTTGTCGGAATGAGTGCACCCGTGCAGGCCATAAAGGCACTGTGGAATAATGGCACGCAAAGCAGGAACTGTGCTTCAGATGCTCTTTGGAGAGCCAATCCCTCACCCCCATTTAGAAACACAGGGGAAATATTTATCAAGTCTCTGTTCCTTCTCTCCTGCTTCCATCACTCCTCCCTCTACAAATCTATCTTTTATTATGGAGATACATGCTGTACGCACGCACACACACACGCATGCACACACACAGAATAGTTCTTGACAAATGCGGCAAAACCAGGAAGTGGTGGGATATTTTAATACCCCAGAGCTACCTTTTGGCAACCGAAACGGCGCAAATGAAAAAAGTTAAAGCACATCTGATTTTAACCGTTGTTTGTGTGACTCAAATACCTCTGTTTAATTTTGTCTATGGATTGGAAAAAGTTAATTTCAAGCCTTGTTTCTCTTGCTAGCAGCAACAACCTTTTAAACTGAGTATTACTGGTGAACCATACCAAGCTGGTTAAAGAAAATGCTTTTCAGTTCCACCATGCAGTTGTTTGGACGACAATTATGGCAGCTGAAGTTTAATCATAGTGTTTGATAGCTCATTTTCTCAATGTCAACATGAGGCACTGTTTTTTTTTTTTTTAAAAATGAATTCTTTCATTTGATAAGCTGGCTCTAAAGCGTTGGGCTCATTCAATAGGAAATCTCTCTTTCGCAAGGTTGCAGCATGCATATGTTTTTCTTCCCCCCTCCCTCCTTCCCCCCCCTGCTTTTTCCTCCCCTCTGAAAACCACCCAAGAAGAGATTAATCATGAGGGGAAAACTCAGCTTCACCCTCTAGCTGCAGGTCGCAATTTTTATTTGTATGGAATTGGCTTTTGGAAAGCTGAAGGCTGCCTCAGGGCAGGGACCTGATATAAGAAGAACCTGAGAATGAAGCAGTAGGGATTGATTAGGCTACTTCATATCCCACACTCCATAAGCACACTCCAACCGCAATCTAACACACCGCTGAGCTGAATAGACAAGAGAAATTGGATTCCTTCCTAATATTTAACCTTCAAGTCAGCTCTAACAGTTGTTGATATGTTGTTCTACTAGCAAGTAACAGAGTGGCTTTTCTTTTTTCTTCTCCTTTTTTCTTCCAGCTCCTTGTGCACACAGGCACCCACACTTCTCAAGCATTTTAGAAGTTTGATTCTTTATGTATATTAATATATCCTTATCTTATATATGGGGTTTTGACTTCCTAAACTTGATGCAAGGTAACATTTTGCTGGGAGGGGGGGGGGCTGTAGGAGGTTTAAAAAAAACCCTCCAGAGATGCAAAATGTGAGAAGACTATATCTATTTCCTATTGTTCAAGGTCTTTCTTTCCCACAGATTTTGCCAGTTCATTATTGTCAGAATTGTTTCCATTGAATCAAACTACGCTGTGGTTGGTGAAGGTTTAAAAATCATTTTTTTTTTGGTATTTAGTTGTTTTTCACATTGTGTGTTACTCTGACACAAATATATAGAAGCAAGCTAGATTTAAAAACAAAAACAAAAACAGATAACCTGAATGACAATATTCATAGTTCCACTCAAAGCATAATGCAGGCCTAGAGAGGCAATCAGAATCATACAGAGGATTGGGTAAATGTATATTATTTTATTATTTTTAATCACTAGCAGCTGAGATGCTCTCAACAGTATCTGATAAGATAACATTTATTATTTTACTTATTAGTTTTCCACAGCTGACATAGAACAAATGAATATTTACATTTTTTTTCTGCTATTATATTAAAAATTGTGACAAAACAAAAGGTTGGATATATTTATGTTGGACGTGGATCAACCTGGCCAAGGCAGGATTAATTTGTGTGGTGGATGAGTGGGGGCATATACAGCCCCACCATCCTGGCAAGCAAATGGCAGAATGAGTGCTCCTCACATAACCCGTGGTATGCATGTTCTTGTTAGCTACCAGGAGGGTATCTCAAACCAGGGATCATCATGTTGACCACATAACCCAGTGTTTCCCAAACGTTTTCAACCTGCAGCTCCCTTAACCATTGGCGACCATTGGCCGCGGCTCCCCATTACAATATATAGATGCCTGCCAATTGGCATTGCACTGTTTTCCGAGAGGATTCCGTGGCACTCTGCGGCTCCCCTGGCTGGTTTCTGCGGCTCCCCTGGGAGCTCCGCCTCCCAGTTTGGGAACCACTGACATAGCCAATCAGATTTGGCTACATCAAATGAAGCCTCTCATTTGCTATCACTCAGAATGGATTGGAAGGGGAGAGAATGAGTGCACACTGCCATTGTTGCACTGTACTGTGGTGTTTCCATTGGTGCAGTGCAACACATCAAAATGGGGAGGGGTCAGTTCAGGTGCTTTGGCAATAACTCTACCCCCTTGAATATTTTTGTAACCTTTCGGTCCCTGCCCTGCCTAAAAAAGGAAATCGGGAGGGTGGTACTTTGGGGAATAATGTTCTTAAATATTACCTGCCCAGCTCTAGAATTTTTCGGTATTCTGTGGAACAATAGTTTTTCCATGCACACACCCCAGTCTTTGGATACGGCTATCGTGATTAGCTCCTTTCAGCAGTGATTACATGATCATCATTTGTAAGAGCTGTTATTCACAACAGCAGTGCCTACACTGCCTAATATGGTATGTGGAAGAAGATTCTCATGTCTAAAGGTGCTCACACATTACTGGTGATAATGGAATGGCATCAGTTGTGCTGAACAGCCAACAATGTCTCAATATTACCAGTATTCCTTTCCCAGTGTTGCCACTTAGAAAACAGACGATAATTAGTCTGTGAGTGTTTTCAAGATTAATAAGGGGAAAAATCAACGCTGTTCTCTTAAAACTGTGATATTGAGTCTGTTGTTTGTTTTTCATGCCTCTGGTATGTTTCCACAGTCAACCAGTAGCAGCTACCTTCATGTGGAATGATAGAATTCTGAATTTCATCCCATCCTGCACCTCAGAACCAATTTGAACATGTGCTTTCTGAGGGCTGGAGTCAGTTATTTCTGAGGTAAAAAAGGAGGTTTGGTGTTGAAAAAAGGTACCCCCACCCCATACCTTTCCACAACAGTTTGAAGCTATAATGTTTCTTCTCTCTGCTTCTCCTCCAGCACCATTTTCTCTTCACCTTCATGTGAGTCTAGCCAATCAGGATTACAAATGAGCACACTGCTATGTAATCCCTCAGGACAGAACAATCCCTTCGCAGAACCAAACTGCCTCAAATGCATGAGGTATCACTATTTGGAAGGCACATCCACCATCAAAATCTCCTTACAGGAGGTGGAATGGGCCTGCTTATACCATTTGGGATAACTTTCCTATGCCCCATTCCCATTGAAAGTGTCATTGCTTTGTAGGGAGCATTCGCACTAGTCTCTCCCGCCCCCCGCCCCCCAGTATCTAGCACAAGATTCTGCAGAAGGCAATGCTCCACCTTCAGAGTGGTTATGAGAGAAGAGAGTTACTAGAGAGGAACACCACTGTCCTGTCACATTGCCAGTGAGAGTTGTGGAGAGAGACGTGTCTGCTGTTTGGAATGGAGCTCCAGCTGTTTAGATCTGGCAGTGTCATTGCACGGGGGCATGACGGACTCCCCCCTGCCAGTGAATGTGTTTATTTTACACTGTGATCCCACCCTATCTCTCAAAGATCTTAGGGCAGGATACTTAGGGCCTCCCCTTCAATCCTTACAAGTGGAGTAGGTTAGGCTGAAAGATATTGTCCAAGGTCACCTAGTGGGCTTTAACACCTGGTCTCCCGAGTCCGACATTTTAGCTATTGTACCACTATGGCTCTCAGTATCCCAAAGGGTACATCCAGTAAGAAGGATGGCTCCAGAGCATCCTGCTTGAAATGGGGCCCTTCTCCTCCTCTGGCAGATCTTATGGTTGGTCTGTAGCTGGTCAGTAGATCTTATGGTTGGAGAGGACTCCATTTGAGGTAGGAAGCTGGAGCTGTCTCAGGGCCCAGTCCTAACTAAGCATTCCACTGGCAAAATGCAAGTTCCACCCGTGGGAGTGCCGCTGGGATAGTGGAAGTGCCGCTCGCTGGAACAGCGCAGGCAACAAGAACACCAGCACACATGGCTGGTGGCTGTACATGTGTGCCAACAGAGAAGCCACCTACTGCCAGTGCCGGTAAGTTGGCAGCGGGGGCGGGCAGTGGGAGGAATAGAGCAGAAACAGGGAGGAATGGGGCAGTGCCTGGGTGGGAAGGGGGGCAGGCGGGAGGTGAAACGGGGAGGGGGTGGATCCTGGTGGCATCGGCATGTGCCAGGATCCTATCTCCGTATCTTTCCTCATTCCCTGTCCCTTACTCTCCTTGGTTCTGTGCCAGCAATATGGCTGGTGCAGATCCAAGGAGACCCATTGAGGCAGCAGAGGCTCGCCCCAGAGTATGGGCACATTTGTTCCCTTACCTTGAGGAGGCCTCTGCAACTGCCCCCCCCCCACAGGATGCACTGTGCACTGCATTGGCGTGGCTGCATCAGCAGGGGGTGGGGTGGTTAGGACCAGGCTGTCAGTTAGCAAATCTGCTCACAAGTAAGGAGCCCAGCCTTCTGCTCAACATGACAGACTACTGGGCTACTTGCTCACTATCAGTTCTGTATCATGTTGTAGGTGCTCCTGGTGGATGAATTTCTGAGAGAAGAAAGAACCAGAAGGGTTTGCTTGTCCCTCTTTCTCCTGGGAAAAAATGTGCCTGATATGCACATATCCTTGCCACCCCAAGTGACTCTGGGATCAGAAAACAGGTTTTTGTTTTGTTTTTGTTTTTTGAATCCTGCACTTCTACAATGCAGAGCCCAAGTTGCATTATGATGTGAAATCCAACAGAGTAAAATATAGCAAAAAAAAATACTTACTCGTTCAAGAAAGATGTAATTTGCAAGTAAACAAAATAATGTTCATACGTTCGCAAAATGAATAATGTTCATTTATAAATTACTTTGAGTTTCATAATTAAATATTTCAGTGCACAAGGCTTTTCACATAGTTCTACATGACAACCTTGTAATTAAGCAAAAGGAGTGTGGGCTAAAGACAGCTACCAGAAGGTGAATACACAAGTGACTACAGTGCAATGCTCAAAGAGTAAATATGAATGGACTGGCATCAGACTGGAAGGAGATCTCAAACAGAATTTAGCAAGGACTAGTTATGCACCTAAGGCCGAAGGTTCCCAAAGTAATTGAAGAGTGGAGCTGGAGAACTGAAGCTGGAGAAGGCAGCAGGGGCCCAGGGAAATGTGGTTTACATTGGGGTGGGCAGCAGAAGGGAAGAAGAAAGCACAGTATGGAGTCAACAAGACCTGTTGATTGATCGTCAGATTTCATCGAATGTATGAAACTGTCTTCTACTGAGTCAGCTCGTTGGTCCATCTAGGTCAGTGTGGGCTACACTGACTGGCAGCAGCTCTTCGTGGTTCTGGAGGATGGTTTTCCTACCCGAACCTGGGACTTTCTGCATGAACACATCCACTGAGTTGCTGCTATTCTCACTTAAGAACATAAGAACATAAGAAGAGCCCTGCTGGATCAGGCCAAAGGCCCATCTAGTCCAGCTTCCTGTATCTCACAGTGGCCCCACCAGATGCCTCAAGGAGCACACAAGACAACAAGATACCTGCATCCTGTTGCCACTCCCTTGCACCTGGCATTTGCCACCCTATCAATTTAACTATCACCAAAGCTTCCTTGCCAAGGGTCCTGGCTGATGCGATTCCTTCAGCCAGCAGCAGAATTATGTCCTCCATTTCACATGTCACCACTACTACTGGCAACCTGGCAATGGGGAACAATGCCCTGGCATCTTCCAAACATTCATTTTCCCCGAGTTCTTTAGATGGATGCTTGTGTATGTTATTATTTATCACATTTACATCTTGCCACTCCTCCAAGGAATTTAGAGTGGCATATGTGGGGTTAGCTCCTTTTATATTCACAACAGCCCTCCGAGGGAGTTTAGGCTGAGCAATGGTGATATGCTCAGGAGCATCCAGTGAATTTCATGAGTGAACAGGGATTTGAACACAGGTCCAATGCCACCCAGCCTATGTACTATTATCCCCAAACCAGCTTCTCTACCCCAGTAACAAAACAGTTCTTGCCATGCACTCTTCCTCAGTTACCAAATAAACATAGCACATTCGTTATAAGTGTTAAAAATCAAGGGTTGGAGAGTGATCTTGCTTTCTTTGTCCTTTGCGGTATGAAATTGAGTTGCCAACTTTTTTCTAGGCATAGGCTTGATGCCTTTAATAGTTTCATGAGAAGTGGCCCAGCAGAAATGTGATAGGTGGACACTTGCCCATCACTACGTATCCATCGGAAAAAAACTTCACTTGTTGAATTTCTGCATGTGAGGCAAATGTGCAAGGGCACAGAAGAAAAAGATGATAACCCACTGGCCAAACCATTCCGTGAAAGAAGGTGGTTAGTTAGAAGGGCTATTAGGATGATGCCATTAGGGAGTCGAAACTAGGAAACATTTCTTGAATTTTATGTTGCAATGTTATCATGTTGTCCTGTTGCTCCCATTTGCTTTTTCTGTGTTGCTGCCCTGTGCCCTGTTTGCCTTGAGGCTCTATGCTAGAACACACTGGATGCAGTCAAGATGAGAGCAGTCAAATTCTTCAAGGCAAGTTCCATTGATTTCAGTGGCACTTACCACTCTGTAAGGATCGCAACCCAATCAGGCCATATTGGTCAGATCTGGTATAAACTGTAGTTGAGTGAAATTGTCTCAGATTAACAAGTTCATGTCTCCTCCAGGAGCCACTTTGATTCCCTACGTAATAAATTATTATATCTAAAAGTTGACCAATTCAGGTGATTCTTTAGGGCGGCCTTCTTGGCCCTTGAGACCCAACCTGGAAACTATATTGTGATGTGCTTCACTACAGAGAGCCATCTGGTGCTGTTGCAAATAGCTACTGCTATAATAATGCACACTGCATTATTCAATTTTACCTTTGGAAATACCACACCTTTCTACTTAACGAGTCCTAATGAATTCTAATAAATAGCCATCGAGTTGCATTTATCTTATTGTTACTCATAAGACTAAAAAAGAAAAAAACACCTTTATTTTTGTTTGAGACGTATTACTCATTCGTTTTAAGAATGGTCTCTTTTTGGGGTTAAGTGAAACAGTGGAAGACACATATTAATTCAGCTCATCCAAATGTTTGAGTGGTTAGATTTAAAATCAATGTATTGAATTCCCAGTCAGTATCTTGGCTGGAAAACACTAGGTAGTTGACTCTTTCGTGCAAGTCCTGTAGCCTGGTCATGTCAGTGTGTGGATGCAAAGAACTGCATCTGAGTTATTCCCTGTTCAATGTACAGATGAAGTGTGAAGAATTACCTGAATCTTGCTATAGTCAAATCAGCATTCTAGAATTATATATAGTGTAATCCTGTGTAAGGAACTGGCCAGCGACCCAGGGCCACCTGCCGGATCCTGAGCCTGAGTCTGCTTGCCAAGCATCGGGATGTAGGTCTACTCGGGGACATCCGTACCCTTCCCTGGGTGTAAACTGGGACCTGCCCAATGGGCCTCCTCAGATTTCTGCCAGCTAAATAGCTGGCAGAAGGAGGAGGCCATGTATCGGCCTAGCCAGGCCGGCGGGGACGGGGATATGGCGGGCGCCATCTCCCGCCTCCTCCTGGGCCAGCTAGTCCAATGACCTCCCTCCCTCGCCCGCTGGACCACCCATGCAGCCACTGGCGGGAGCACTTACCTTCCTCCGGCAGCTGATTGTCCAGTCCGGCGACAGAGTGAGAAAGGCCTGCCTTGCGCTGGCCTCCCTTACTCCCGAGTAGTCGCAAACGTGCCTTACGGCACGTTTGCAACACTTTCAAATGGCAGAGCGCACACTCCGCCATTCGAAAGATCCCCAGGATTGCGCTGACAGGCTCACCCAGGCTTCCATAATACCCACTGTTATCTGGGACATAGATGTCGAAAGCTGGATAACTTGAACCCATGATGTCTGGCTAGCCAGTGATAACACTTACACAACATACTGAAAACTGTACCTATATGGACTGGGTCAGTCACATGCTGTAGAAATGTCTTTGTTTATCAGCACAGTAACACATTGTTGATTGCTTGTGTGCTTGTTTATAGAATTTCTGGACCACCTTTCTGCCACACAGTGCCCAAGGCAATTTGCAGATTATTAAATACAAAACAATAACACATTCCATAACAAGACCTTCCATTACAAACATTCTATAATAAGAATCTATAATAGAAAATATTCCAAACCAAACTAAAAAAGAAACCATCCTTATTTTTGAACAAAATTGGCAAGACATCCAATTTCTTTTAAGACCTGCAATGTTCAAGAAAATATTGCTCGGGTAAAGGAATCTCTACTTCATATGGAGAAATTTCCTTACAATGAACTCATTTGTTATTTTGTCTTTTTCCCAGCTCCTTGATTGATCGTAGATCATGCCTATGTTATCTGAGCATGATCCAATGAGACCTTCTGTAGTACAAGCCTCACAAAATTGTATGATGTTCCCAATAGCCTGGGCCCGAACCTCTTCATCCTCAACATATTTGCATCTCTCCCTGCTAACTGGGCAAGAGGCACTTTTCCAATTGGTGCTCCTCTTATATTTAGCAGGGGGAGAGTAACTGCCCCCCTTTCACCCCAGCACAGTGTCTTTTCTGATGGCTGTTTGCTGGTGGTGTTCTGCATCTTTTTAAGATTGTGAGCCCTTTTGGGACATGGAACCATTTAATCATTTGATTTTGTCTGTAAACCGCTTTGTGAACTTTTTGTTGAAAAGCGGTATATAAATACTGATAATAATAATAATACAGTAGTAGTAGTAGTAGTAGTAGTAGTAGTAGTAGTAGTAGTAGTAGTAGTAGTAGTAGTTCTGCAACCTGATTCAGTGCATGTTTGCTCCAAAGTACTGTAAGTTCCATTGAGTTCAATGGGATTTGTCTATAGTAACTGCATAAATGCCTTGGGTGTGTGGCCACTGCATACATTGGTGTTAGAGTGTGACTAGCTGGTGTGTTTCTGCTCCCCCCCCCCCCCCCACATATTCAATTAACATGGGAAGGTAACTTCTGAATAGAGTTACTGTAAAGCAGTTATATGGTTCCTCGACCATGTAACCAGCCTGAAAACTGTGTCACATTTATCATGCCACCAATAAGTACTCACACACAGTGATGATGAATTTGGGGTTGAGAACTGAGTCGCATGGCCTTACTAGTTTACCTTGTGTCTTTTTAGCCAACCTACTTTCCTCCAAATGGACCTGATGGTAGTAGAATTTCAGTCAAATGACATACTTTGAAAAGTCACAACATGGTATATACTTGGCTCACTGGTTTAAAGTTAGACTGCTTCTGGTTTGCTTTCAATTCTGATGTCTCTGTCCATCAAGGCAGAACATGATTATCGCTCTTGTAAGTTGGTAATCCCAGTACTCATGCAGTGTTATGTAGTAATACTTCTTGACCAGTGTAAGCAGAAAGATTTGGTTATTATGTAGAGGAGTTATAATAAGAAATATGACTGAAAAAGCAAAGTAGTCAGTTGAAATTGGTCTATAATTAAATACTTAAAAATTTCTGTGCTTAGCTCATTTTAAAATCAAGTGCTTCTTTGTAGCAATTTCCTTTCTTTAATTACAATTTCCTGTCTACTTTGACATTTACAATGCAATCTTGGGGGACATGTTTGTGATTTATTATTCTTGCTCCTATCAGGATATCACTCTACAGAAATGAGTTTATAAAATAAGAGCTCAAATTATTATGGCCTTTGACCAATAAAGCTGGCTCGTAATTTCAGGCCTGAGAAAAGATTAACATTTGGGACAATCAAATGTGGGAAAACCGGTGGGGGACAATTTTGGGTACTATTTCAATTTTCTGAAACACTGTATATTTGAAATAAGAAATATAGAAATAGTTATGAGGGAATTAAACTGCAGTGAAAAGAGAAATGACGAATTGCAAAGCAACCGGAAATGAACGTCAAGTATTGCTTAGCTGCTTTTGAATTGAAATTGGAATAGCTAAATCAACATGACTAGAAAATTATCTAAAGGAAGAGCGTCAGACCTTTGCTCTCCACTTTGTCATGTGACTCCACTTTGTCATGTGACTTTGTCATGTGATGTGACACTGAATAACACACAATCACAACTGATTCCTGTTGAGTGAGTCCCAGCTCTTGAATTGATATCTTTAGGTTCCTTAGGAGATTTGCTAAAACAAGGGCTGAAGGCCGTTAGTAAGGGTTGTGGTGGAGGTCAAAATCGAGCACCTTAACGTAGGTAAGTCATATCCAAAGGAGGGTGTAAAACGGGTAGTAGACTGCAACCCATGTTCAGGAAGGCAGTATTAAAAACAAGAAGAATATTTTTTTCGGAATCCTGTATATTAACATTTGGTAATTGAAGCTTTCAAGCTAAATCTTGTGAAAATAAAGTATGCTTTAAAATCTTGTGAAAATAAAGTACACAGTTTGCAAGGGTGCCATCAAGGGTCAGCCAGGTCAGGCACTGGGCAAGAACACATGCCCATCAGAGGGCCCACCTGGCCAAGCCAACCCTTGAAACCTCAGCACCAACAACCAGGAGGGGGTGAGGTCGCCATAGGGGGGTTGAGTGCTTTAGCCCTGGGATCCGAACAACCTGAGGCCAACAGTGACAATTTGTTGCCATTGAAGATATGAAAGGGAACTACATGCACTAGCAAATAAATCCGACCTTCCATTTTTATTTTTATTTTTGCTTGTACTAGCCCATGGTTGATCAACCTGTGGCACATGCTAAGAAAAGATATTGCAGTCCTGAATTAGAGTGTGAGGACACACAGGTCTGGCTATAGCCTAGCCTGGTGCTTCCCTCTCTTGGGACAGTCTGCTCCTCTGCTTAGTAGACTAGAGGCAAAACCACTGCGAGACTACAAAGGTCCTGCAGTGTATATTAGAGTGGACCCAATTTATGACCCACTTGCCAAAAAGACAGGCCCACGCTTCATTAGTCCTTAAGTTTCTCAGCATTACACACACACAAGGTTTTAATGCACGTTTTACAAATCTTAAAACTAAACACAACCAAAGGGGAATTTCACCAGAGGTAGAAAGGGGGAAAAAAAATCAGCATTCCACATAGCTCCAGTGGAGTGATCCATTACAAGGCAGGGAAGATTACAAAAATAAAATAAATGTTAACATTTAAATCAGATTATTTTGATTTCAATCAGATGTTTTAAAAAATCAGCTATAATTATCTCTGTGGCTGATTTAAATTAACTCCATTATTACACTTTTGCCACATAGGAGCTGTGAGAGGAGGATTCCATTGCTCTTGCTATCTGCTTCTATAAAAAGGATACTCTACACTGTAGTTTTGGGTTTTGCCTGTGAAATCATGTAATCAAATAATGCATCTGTCCATTTATATATATGGTTCACAAAGTAGTTCACATAAATCACCTTCGGAGTGCAGAGACTGGAATCACTGACTGGAATCACATGGATGATCTGTTGTATGATCTGGTATCTCCAAATAGATGGAGTTTCCTCGCAGAACAATCCTAACTAACCTCTCGCCTGCCAATGCAGCTGCACCACCAGCGCGCACGCTGCTTCCGGCAGGGGGGCAGTCCTGGAGGTCTCCTCGGGGACATTGGTTCCCTTGCCCAGGGGTAAGCTCTCACTGCCCCACTGGGTCTACTTGAACTTCTGCCAGTGATTTTGCTGGAGCAAGTCCAAGTGGACCTGGGAAGGCGGATCGAGGATGGGAAGGGGGATAGAATATTGGCAGCACTGCTGCCACCGATACTGCCCCCTTCCTAGCCTTGATCTGCCCCTCTTCCCACCCAGGTCTCCACCCCATCCCACCCCACACCATTCCACCCACCCCACCTCCTGCACACACCCCTGACTTACTTGCGCCAAGGGCTATTGGTGGACCACTGGTGTGTGTCCGTGGCCACGTGCTGCTTGCAGAAATGACAGCAGGCCAGCTGCACTGAATGGCATGTTGCCTTTTGCAACAGCCATGAAGCATGCTGTACTGCTGGAATGCTAGTTCCGGCGGCTCAGTGACCCAATGGGATTTGGCCATCAATCAGCCCAAATCCAGTATTAGCAGTGGCAGACTGACAGTTCCATTTTGTCCCACAAGCCCTCCATTCCTATCAGAATGCAACAATATGAACTGGCTCTTGTGACCTCCCTGCCATCTCATTCACAGCCCAATCTTATGCGGTGCTGCCATCTCCGGAACTAGCATTCAGGCAGTGGAACGCACTTTACGGCATTGGAAATGGCAATCCAGAAGCATGTGTGGCTGCATGCTTCTGGACCACAGCCAGAGACAAAGTGGAGGCCCCACACTCAGTAGTGGGAAGAAGTAAGTCGGTGGGGTGAACATAATGGGGTGAGGATGGGCATATAATGAGATGTAACAAAGGGAGGTCCAGGGGCATGTTGGAGATGGGAGCAGGTGGCACCCAGTGCAGGTGACTTGCACTGGATGCTATCCCCTCTGGAGCAGGCTGACATGTCCCCTTTGTCTCCTCAGACTTGTGCCAGCTAAAGAGCTGGCACAGGTCTGAGGAGATCCATTGGTGGTCAAGGGACTTACAGAGGGGTAATGGAAAATATTTCCCTTTCTCCTCCCAAGCCTCCCCCCCCCCAGCATACAGTGCAACCCGTTTTAGTGCAGTTTCATGCTGTGGCGGGGAAAATGATAGGATTGGGCCCTGAGTCTGAGTTCGGTATACTGAATATGTATACTGATTCAGAGGCGTCGTGATGGTGGGGGCGGTGGACCCCAAGCGGCGGGTCGCGGGGGTGTACCTGCCACTGGATCCGTTCCCCCCCCTGCTGCTGGTTCCTCTTCACAGCCGTTCTGGCTGCAAGTTCGACCCTCCCACCCTCCCTGGTGCCGTTTGGCTCCACAAAGGAGCCGAAAAGCGCCAGGGTTTTTTTCCGCACCACAGCGGTGCGTGAAGATGATGTCACGTCCCCCAGGGGTAGAGCTTGTGGCATCCTGTGGGGGGCATATGCCATCCCGTTGGGGGTGTCGCGGCAGCGGCCCCCTCCCACAGAGGGAGGGGGTGTAGGGCCACTACTATACTGATTCAGAATATACTGAATGGAAAAATATTGCCAAACACCAGTGTCCCAAGTAATTATCCTTTTTTTTTTTTTTTCTAAACTCTGGATTTCTTATTGCACAGAAAAGAGATGGCAGAGATATCTCAGGGTATGGATTCTCGATAATATCAATATTCTCTTGCCCGTGGTCAACAAAGGTGAAATCAGTCTACAGGGTAACAGCTATGCAGTTTTTTTCAATGGCCTTACTTTAAATATTTCCAGAGGACTTTGCCAGATGCCTTCCCATGCTCCATACAAGTATTGCCACTGGTTCTTTTGAACATTCAACATAGTTTGTCCCACTATTACAGTGCCTGGCACAGGCTGCCATGTGCTTTCAGCTGAGGTTATGTCCTATTTAAGGCACATCTAGCTTAAAACAAATTCAGGAGTTGGCAATACCGTGTAAGTAATAGAGCTGTTAACACTGTCTGGAGAATGATGAAAGCTATTCAAGACCTGGAACCTTTTAGGAAACAAGGGCAACTTCAGAATATGCCCACCGCTTGAACTAATGTCAACTATACAGTAACGTGAGGATCCCTAAAGGCTTTCTTTCCACAGTCTGAGCCCCTGCAGCCAAGCCACATTTCTGAGGCATTAGAAGCAGGAATGACAGCCAAGGCCCTACCGTTAGAGAGAAGCAGCTCACTCCAGGCCCATTAAAGGGCAGACAATTGTCGATTATTCCGCTTATTATTATATTTTGCCACCATGTTAAATATATTTGGATTTTCTGCCTCAGGCACTAAACATATCTTCGGCTATCTCTGGCAGCAAGTGTGTGGCATCTCTCAAAAACATGAAATGAGGCCTCACATGAAAGCATCTGATTTCTTGTGACCACACGGCCTTTGTACAGTCAGAAAGACAAGCAGACGCGTGTTACGATTCTGATCCCGAAGCAAAGTCCGTCAAGCCCAGCGGCAACATGGCATAAGAAAATGACAAGTGGGAAACACTCTTCAGACCTCACATGAAGTAAACGACTTTGCCCCCACTGAAATCGGTGGGAGTACTGTCTCTGACCTGAACAGTACGCTGCTCCGGATTAATGATCATTTATTATTTTATACTTCATTTTTTTAAACACACTGTGTGTGGCATTTTAAAGACAGGAAGCCTGATTCCAAATGGCTTCAAATAATGTATGTTGAAGCCTAGTGTTTCTGTTTTAAACCTAAGCATAATAATAATGTAGAAAGGGAACATTATGGAATCTATCGTGGTGTCATTACAGAAGTTTAACACATTTTCCTGCTCCCACGATGTTTGTTTGGCTTTCACATAATTTATAGTCCAAATTCATTCCATGCATGTGGTTTTGGGGTTGTTGTTTTTTAGCTCCATATAAGGGTAATGTCAGCCAAAAATAACCCTGAAAGAAACACAGTACAGAGTTCAGAATTACCTGTGTCAAATAGTGGCAATATTCTCGTGCACAATGAATAGGCAAACTGCCAAATTTAATATATTTAAAGGGTCAAAAGAAATCTATATGTGGTCAAGAAATAAGACAAATATTGGTCACCCATCTGATGGGAACAGCAACATCCATTAACTCCATTAAATTAACACTGAAATCAATGTTTAAACCACAAGAAGTAATTAGTGTAATTCATATTACAGACCTCTTTGGGGGTAGGCTTTGGAAACCAAGTTGAGTCCTATTGAAAAATGACAGTTTCATTTTTCTCTTCTGGATAGGGCAGATACAACGGCCTTCCTGAGGATTTTATTAAGGCTGGGTGCCAAATTCATTTTTTTAATGACGTATAGTCAAAGAACATTCCAGAACCAATAAATCAGTTTGCATTCCTTCTGAATGGAGACCACGCAGATCAAGTGACCTTTTAAATAATTTTCTTCTAACGTTTCATATTGCAAAGTGGAGCTGTTCACTGGAAACAAAATAAAAGTTTGTACAGTGGTATTTGGAGACTTTGGTTCGCTTTCCCTGCATCAGTGGACAATTCATGAGCTCCTGCTGCTAAGCTTTGGAAAGGTATCCCTATAATCCTTTGTCAATACAAACTCCGCACAACTTTTACAAGGCCTTTCATTAGCAGGCTCAGGTCTGAAAGAAGATCAAGTGATACTGTCTATAGCCCATGGACACAAAACCCCTTCGTATTAGTGAAACTCTTGACAAGGACAGTGAATGTGACCATGAAGGCACAATCTGGACATGCTAATTTTATTTTATTTTTTTACAGTATTTTCATGGCTAGAACTGAAGTTATGCTGGATGCTGCCCTTAAATCCACTCTCCTTGTGCATTCACATACTTTTAAAATGGTATTTGCAGATGTACATAGCTAGCTTTTAATTAAAGGCATGCACTGGTGGTATTGGGAAAGTAAAGTGCACAAGGAAATCCATAAACAGCCTTGCATAGCTAGGATCATGGCAAGTTTGGAACACAGATGGGCATGGTTAAAGGGTGGGGTTGAGGAGTTTGTACAGAAGAGCTATTAAGGGCCAAATCCAAACTAACGGAGCAATCCTCCGTAACTTTCCACCTACGGAGCGCATTTTCCTCACCCAGGGAGTAAGGGCTGCCCGACTGACTCTGCAGCTGCCGGAGCAGGTGAGATTTGCACCGGCTGGTGCAGGGGTGGGGGGAGGGTGGGCTGGGCGACGAGGGAGGGTGGCCGTTGGGCTAGCCGGGCTGGGAGGGGGCAGGAATATCGGTGGCGAGCTCCACCGATATCCTGCACTGGTTCCCGGCCTGGGCGGCCCTTACCCCACCGCCCTGAATATCTCCTTGAGGTAAGGAAACTTTGTTCCCTTACCCATGGGCAAGGCTCCATTGCCCTAATGGGTCTCCTCGGATCTGCATCAGCTATTTTTCTGGTCATGTCCAGGGAGAGTAAGGATGAGGGAATGGGGTTAGGATCTGGCACACACTGGTGCCGCCGAGATCCACCCCCTCCCTCTGCCTCCAGCCCACCCCCTTCTCTCCCAGAAATTCCTCCTTTACTCCTGCTCCATACCCCGTCACATCCACCCCCAGCCACTCTCCACCCCCACTGCCAGCTTACCTTTCCTGCTGGAGGTAGCTGGCAGAGACAGCAGACAGCCAGTGCTGCTGCATATGACGGCAGTGGGTTCAAATGGCCAACACGGGCGCTCTGTATGCCACCGTATAGCCATTTACAACAGCAGTGCTGTGTTCCACTCCCATAAAGGGAAGCCCAGTCCTAGTTAGGATTGGGTGTAAGTCCTTCTATGATGTTGAAAAGGGTGAGCAAGTCTGACAGCCAAGCAAAGAGAGTTCTGTCAGCAAAGAAGGATTTGGGAAGGCAGGGTGGGAGAATGGCAAGTGTCAGAAATGCCATCATTGGCAGCAGAGGCTGGTAGAGAAAAAAATACTGGCTGGAATGAATCAGAATTGCTTGGCAACTGAGGTCAAAGAGTAGAAGATGCCGAGAGAGGAGAGACTGACCACAATGCCTGTGGTGAATTTCTGACTGACAGACATGTGCATGCATATGGGGAAGGGCCATAGCTCAGTGACAGAGCACATGCTTTGGCCGGCCACTTTTTTTTTCCTGGAATGCACAGGGGAATATGTCTGGCCACAGGAAGTGCCATTTTTTACCCCTAGAATGTACTGGGAATACCTTTTGTACATTCTAGGAAAAATGGCAATTGACCACAATCAGCCTCCAGGAAGTGCTCCAGTACTTCCGGCTCCCGTGGCATAAAGTATTTTTAAAAAGAAAAATAATCAGGACACTCACTGCCACCCAGACACACACACACACACACACACACACACACACACACACACACACATAAAAGGGCTGGGACTGGAGGGCTGTTCTTGCATCTTTCTTTCTGCCCTGCTCCCTACTGAAGAACGCATTTCTTTCATTGTAAGTTGAATGAGGTAAGTTTTACGGCCCAATCCTAATAGGCCCTTATGCTGCAGGAACTAGCATTCGAGCAGAATAAGGTTCTTTATGACTGTTGCAAAGCATGACATGCCATTCAGCAGCGCAGCCTGGCTGCTTGCCACTTCAAGTGGCAAGCATCTGGGTCCGTGGGCCAATGGACAGGGAAGGAGCCTCAGTGCCAGTAAGTCAGCATGGAGGGAGGGAGGCAGGGGGGTGGGTGGAATGGGGCAGGGAGGGGAGGAACAAAGCAGAGAGGGTGAAGAACAGAGTGGAGACTGGAGCGGGAAGGAGGGCGAATCAAGGCCATGAAGGGGGTGGTATTCAATCCTGAACTTCTGAGAGATTTGGGCTCAGCTCACAATTAGATTAATTAAACTGAAATTGTACTCTGAACTCTCCAATTCCAAACTTTGACTGCATCACCAGTGGTTAGTGGTCATCTGTTTTCATCCATTGTGACAGATAATGCAAGTTAAGTACTGTAATGCATTCCAACTGGAAGCAGAGTTGGGAATGAATATGGACAATATGGCAGCCTGTAGTAAAGGGTACCTGATGGAACAGTGTATTAGTATTCACCCAAAGGTCCAGCTCTCAGAGTTGTGGAAACAGTACGATGGAGGGTCTGGCAATATTTCTTAGAAGCAGTGAGCTGAAGACTGAAGACAGAAGGGGGTTAGAACCACCTGACCCAGTTCTTCTCTCCTTCTCCAATGTAGCCATTCCAACACCAAGCTCTATCCCAGTCATCTCCCTCACCTTTCCTCTGTGCATGACACACTTGTCCTCCCCACTCGACCCCACCATTGCTCTTTCACAATACATCCATATAGCAAAGTCTTTGTACACATGGTGAAGGCAATAACAGGTGGCTTTATTTTGCTTCAATAATTTCTTGTTTATGCTTGCTACGTGGAAGACTTTGAAAAAACCTGAATACTGCATTGAGTGTTGCCACACCGTCAGAAACGTTGCCATTCCAATTTGCCACCAGAGAGGGAAAAACTACGGAAATGTTTCATTTGGTTAACTTTCTTTCTTCCAATTTTAATGTGATTTTTTTTTCATTGCCTCCCATTATTTTGCATTGTCACATCAGCTCTGGAAATTCTGTGTGTGTGTTTGTGTGTGTGTGTGTGTGTGTGTGTGTGTGTGTGTGTGTGTGTGTGAGAGAGAGAGAGAGAGAGAGAGAGAGAGAGAGAGAGAGAGAGAGAGAGAAACAGAAACAGAAACAGAAACAGAAACAGAAACAGAAGAAGAAGAAATGCAATCCAATTTTGCTGGCAGTGGAGTACATTATTCTCTGTTTTCCTCTTCCATTATTTACCACATGCACTTTAAGGTTATTCTGTCTGGACCAGATACTAAGGTGGTGTAAATCACAATAGCACTATTAAAGTCAATAAATATGTGCTGCTGAGGGTCTTCTCCTCTTGCTCCTTTTTCTTCTTCGTCTTTGTCTTCTTCTTCGTCTTCTTCTTCTGCCCATCAGTATAACCACTTAAATAATGTAGGACCAGCCTGTCTAGGGGACTTTGCTCCTCAATGTTTCATCCCAGCAACTGTGATTAGTGAGTCTGGATTTGCTGATCATGACAAGGGGGCAAGCTTGCAAGGAACCAGTGTGCAGGCATTTCTCTGCTTGTGAAGCTGAAGCACTCCGGTGCCCTTCCCTTAAAGCTGTTCCCGAACACATCTTTGACATTCTTCATGCTAAGAGTCTGGCTATCATTATTTTCCATTTGTTTTATTTAGTGCTTGCTGGTGTACTCCTTCCCCAATGGAGGACAGATGTGCCTAGATGTTCAGAGCTTAACTTACTTGCTTGAGGATAATTTATTTGGCAATAATACCCCATTTCCTATGGGTCAGATCTTACCTTTTCTTCCATTGCAAAAAGATGGATATTGTCCAGAGCAGAACACTGTCAAAAAATCCAGATGACATCAGTAGTAATGTAATGCTACTGAATGTCTTTCAGGATACCATTAAACTATACTTTCTGTAGAGCTGACTGCAAAGTACACATACATACAAAAGAGGTGAAACAGATGGAGTACATAAGGCCATACAGCCCAATCTGTCTTGACAGACATCACGTAGACCGACAGATTAGCCTGTGAGTAAAGGGAAATCTTGGGTTGTGCAGATCACATCCTAACAGAAAAATCTGGTAGTGCAGTCTTGGCATTTGTGCACTAACCCAGAAATATGAGGAGCTGGCAAAGAAGTTACCTTCAATATGCCATGCAACCTCGGTCCTTCAGAGTTCCAAGTAGTATGGAGGAGACTTATACGTGTGCAGCTATATGTGTGTAGGCCCCTTTATCAAGCACACTGACAGCGCAATCCTGTCCAAGACAGGACTGGCAGAACTAATGTTCCACTGGTGTCGGGTGTGTGCTGCAAGACACGTTTCCAATGCCCGGAGAGTAAATGATGCTGGAACCGAGGTCAGCGCCATTCACTCTACCCCAGATACAGGCTGCCGCCTGATGCAGGAAAAGTCTGCGCCGAGTGGTGGGGGTGGGGGAAGGGTGGAACTGAGCAGAATGGGAGGGGGGATTGGGTGATCGGGCCCGGGAAGGTGGAGGGATCATTGGTGGCGCACTCCGCTGAATCTTATCCCCCTTCCCATGTCTGGCTGGTGTTACACGGGCCTCCCGGATTTGCGCCACACACATCTGAGGAGACCTATTGGGGCAGCTGGGCCATTACTCAGGGTAAAAGGATTACCATCCCTTTACCCTGAGGAGACCTCCACCTGCGCCGGCACTGGCCCGATCCTGGATAGGATCCGACGCAGTGTGCTTTTGCACGATCCTAGACAGGATTGAGCTGTGAATGTTGCCCCTGGGGGTAAGCTCAATGGATGCATCAGGGCTATGTGGCTGGTGGGTGCAATCCTGCTCCCATTTCATGCATTGACTGAAAGCATGGGGGGGGGGTCATTTGCCTAGAGTCAAGCATTCACCTGAAGTGTGACCAAACTTTATCTTCTAAAAGACTTGACTCTAAAGACATGCAACTGTCTTCTCTGTAACTAGTTCCATGTTAAGATTGCTCTTGATATCCATATGCTTTGTCCATTCTATTGTTCCACCAATAGTACTGTCATCTACTTTAAGTGCCCATTCAATGTGAGACAAATGGGAAATTATGATGAATTGGATCCATTTTGTTTCATTCGGCATTGTGACGACAAGCCAAGCATAATAGGAACAACCAAGTCCTGAGTGAACAGTGATCCATTTGATCCCAGTCAGGTCTCATTCATTCTGTTTGCTTTCTTTTCCCCTAGCCATCAGTTGCTAGGAAGTGGGGGGGGGGAGAGCAGGGGAGGAACTAAACTTTCCCATCTGTTTGAATTAAAAATCCGCATGTTGCCGGGAAACTCCGTCGTTATAGATATAAAAAATTATTTCAAAAATAAATTTCTCAGATGTTAAAACATACTTTTGACGTTTCGCACACGTAACATTTGTGGCATCATCAGAAATCCCCTATAGTGTTCCTAAGACAGCTTAAAAGACTAGTGCAAGAGAAAACAGGAAGTGGGCACTCCCTATCTGACAAGAGAAGCAATCAGTAACAGCTGATTGTAACCTCTAATCGGAGAAGGTGAAGCCACTCAAAGCCAAACATAAAGAAAATAACACTATAAATGCCAGTACAATTTAAAAACTCACTTCTAAACGAAACACAGAACACATGAAAGCACAACAGCTTTCTATTTGCTTCTGTTAAGTTGGATTTTTTGTTGTGCTTTCATGTGTTCTGTGTTTCATTTAGAAGTGAGTTTTTAAATTGGGGATTTAAAACACTATAGGGGATTTCTGATGATGCCACAAATGTTACGTGTGCGAAACGTCAAAAGTATGTTTTAACATCTGTGAAATTTATTTTTGAAATAAATTTTTATATCTATAACGACGGAGTTTCCCGGCAACATGCGGATTTTTAATTCAAGGATATGGTCGCGTCGTGAAAATCTACAAAAATATCTTTCCCATCTGTCCTGGTCCTGTGAATGGAACCCCTGCGCCACTGGCGTCACTTGAGGTGGGGCGGAACGGTAAGTTCTGCACTGTGCTAACCTCTGTTACTCCCTGGCACAAGGCAGCCCCCTCGCCGTTGGAGCCATTCAGTGCGGTGAAGGCAATGCGCAATAGACTCCCTGCATGTTGCCTTTGCCGCACTGAATGGCTCCGATGGCAAGGGAGCGGGGCCGCCTCGTGCTGGGGAGTAAACGGAGGTTAGCACAGTGCAGAACTTACCGTTCCGCCCCACCTCGAGTGACGCCAGTGCCCTGCGCTCAGGGCATGAAGCAGATGGCTCCAAGGCTCCAAATTCAGGAGAAGGAATTTCCCTGACACAAACCCCAGAAGCCCATACGTCAGAGCCTCCTACAGAGGGGATACCCTTGGGGGTAGACTCAGCACTCACTCCATGACAAGAGAACACAGATCTACTCTGCTCTTCAGACACTGAAAACTCATCTGAAGAGCATACAAGGGAACTATATTCCCCACTGGGCCATCAGAGTCAATGGCTGCAGAATCAGGCGAGGGCCTTTGATACAACAACAGGCTTCTAGGGGAATAGGTGGAGCTCCTCACCTTGCATCCCCAGGAAGCGCTTAAACCTTCAGTCTGCTTCATACCTATGCTAGAACATCTTCCTTGGTTGCTCTATCTGGCCATCTCTGGTCCTGGTATCTTGTGTGTTCTGGAACTCTTACCAATCTTGGAAATTCACTACTGACATGCCCATGACAGTACCTGGAACAGGTTAAATCTTGAATTCTAGTCAGTTTGTACCAGAATCTTACAGGACTTCCTGGCATGCAGTCACCATTAGAGAGTACAAGGACAGAGATGTGCAGGAAACAAAACACAGTGGTCACATCCATTTGCTGTTGTTGCCTTGGTCATGTGGGAGGGAATGGAGAAGTGTTGCAAATGTGTACTTCGTGCAAAAAACTATAATTTTGAGTTCCATTTAGGATTTTAATACTAGCACTCTATGGCCACAATCCTGTTGGGGCCTTGAGCTACCAGAATTAGCATTCTGGCAGCACAAGGCCCTCTACGGTGGCGCAAAAGCCGGGCAGCTGTTGCGCACACCCAGGCCACTGCCACAAACAGGTAGTGGTGTGGTGTGTGCGTGCAGCAATAGCTCCCGAAGTCTCCATCGGCGCTGGAAATTCATTGGTGGCAGAGGTGTGTCATGGGCAAGGAGGGGGAAGGCAGGGGGAGTTTTGGGTTGGATTGGAGGAGGACAGAGAGCAGGGTGGGGGAGGAAGGGGTGGATCTCAGCAGCACTGGCATGCACCAGATCCTATCCCCTCTTTCCCAGGCCTCCCTGGATGTATGCCAGCAACTTGGTTGACATAGGTCCGGGGAGACCCATAGGTGATCGGGCAGTCTACCGACAAGTAAGTAAAAAATATTTTTCTTACCTCCTGCTGGCTGTCCAATCACCCCCACCACCACTGCCATTGGATGCAGGGTGCATTCTGTCAGTGCAGCTGCATTGATGCCAGTGGTGGGGGACAGGATTGGGCAGTGGGTCTCTGGTTTTGTTTTACTTTCATTTTCTCTTGATCTGACCCCACCCTGTCATGCTTATAGTTTAAGAGAAAGTATTTGTCCTGCTTGAGTTTATAGAGGATTGGAGGCTTCTGTTTAGAGGAGCGTGCCTTGCCTTTAACTGAAATAGTTCATTTGAAATCCTGTTTTCAAAAACTGATCCCACACACACACCCAGTTATTCCGATCCTTGCTCTCTCTGCCTTTTATCATTATTCACAGCTTGCTTGTGAAATTGTGTTCCCTGGGGGGTTGGTTTCCCTACCCTATAGCAGCCTGGGGAAGTTAGTTCATTTGAAATCTGCTTTGTAAAAAATGCATCCCACACACCTCAGTTATTCCTTGTTCTCTCTCTTGTGACAGTATTGATAATCTGCCTGTAAGATTGTTTCCAAACAACTGGTTCCCTCTTGCATGCTACTTGCATTTGTCAGCATTGCATACAACATATACACAAGCATTGAGATGAGTGAGAACAGTGTCTGCCTGTGACTCTGTCCATTTGTGGTCAGTACAATAAGTAGCAGGCAGGGGGGGGACAATGTAGCCCATCATCCTGCAGTGTGGAGCAAGAGGTGCATGCAGCTTCCCCCCCCCCCACTCCACCCAGTGTGCCCCACCACTGCATGCACACATGGAAGCAGAATCTCCAAACTGCTATTTGGGTGTCAATTGGCATTACTATGGGGACTGGATTTGGCTCAGGGGTCTCTATTTGCTACGTTCTTCACTCTTCTACACACACAAACTCTCAGGTATTTCGACAAGACCTGTGCTCAATCTGCTTTACTCTTGCACAGCTGCAGTACACATTGATACTCTTCTGTGTTTGGTTCTCATCCAGAGTAATTAATAAATATCTCTCAGCCCCCTTTTCGTTTGCCCCTTGGTCTCCAACCTTCAGGAGCCCTTACAAAATAATTTCCCTTGACTTCAATCAGCAGTAAAAGTTTCCATGAAAAGGATAATACTCATAAATCCATCACTTATGTGAGTTTCTTACAAAAATATCTAGAAAAAGACCCTCAATGACCTTTTCCACAATGGCTAGCAGCTGCTCGACTCCTCTATAGACAGTTGCCCCATAGACCCTAAAATAGGAGGGACTACTATAATAAAGGACAATGAATGATTTGAGTAATCCCATCTCTGGAGCTGATTATTAGTGCCAAAGCATTAGTCATCAGAGATTTCTCTCTCCCTGCTAATTTTTAGTCACAAAACATTTTTGTTAAAGCTGTTCACTGGGTCTTTAGAAATTCATAGCTCTTTGCCAAACATGAAGTTGAAGCTGTGACTTCCCAGCTGTTTTATATTCAATGAGAGTTGTCACTGGAACTTGGAAATTCATGAACAGAAGCAAATTTGCAAAGATCATCACCGTGAGGATGATCATTCTTGCCAGATTTACATCAATCCTATAGTTTTTTCCTCTCTTCTTGAAAATTGAGATGCCACTTAGGTGATTCATGTAGAAAAAAAAACAAAACAACACAGGCATTTCTTTCAGTTGTTTTGCTGGATGGCCTAGAAAATTCCAGTCATGACCTGGAGCATACAGCTGGACACTGCAAAAGATGCAGCTGAAAATGAGAAGCGATGGATCGTCCCATTTTAAAATCTGGGAGATACTAAGTCAGAGGCAGACATTATTTGGAGACACCAACCCACCATTCACCATGAAGCTGCAACATGCTATATTCGGCTGAAGGGGGCTCCTACTAGACTAGGCTGTCCTAGCTGCTTCCCATTATGGAAGTGTTTTAACGCACCGCCAGGTCAAAAGATGGCAGCAAGGGGGGAGAAGAGGCACTGGTGTCGCTGAAGGTGGGGCGGAACGCTACGTTCCGCACCACTCTGACACTCCGGTGCACAAGGTGGCACCACCCCCTCACCTTCGGAGCCATTCAGTGGGGCAAAGGCAATGTGCAGGAGACTCCCTGCACGTTGCCTTCGCCCCACTGAATGGCTCCAAAGGTGAGGGGTTGGGCCGCCTC
Source organism: Plestiodon gilberti rubricaudatus (assembly GCA_026170595.1). Lineage (NCBI taxonomy): Eukaryota > Metazoa > Chordata > Lepidosauria > Squamata > Scincidae > Plestiodon > Plestiodon gilberti. The sequence goes on along the minus strand of JANXHW010000001.1, from coordinate 229,544,557 downwards.
GTGCACTGGAGTAACGAAGGGTCAGAGTGGTGCGGAACTTAGCGTTCCGCCCCACCTTCAGCAACGCTGCTAAGAAGAGGTGGTTTTCAAATAAAAGACAGCTCTAAGGCTGCAATTCTGTACATATTTACCTGGAAGTAAATTCTGTTGAAATAAATGGAACTTGCTTCCGAGTAGACATGCATAGAATTGTGCTCTAAGGCAGCATGAATAGGGGCGAACTTTGAGTGTTTGCAGCGGGGGTGCGGCAATGGCAGCAATCCAGGAATTGTGCCGCTGCCGGGGACAAAAGGGGTATTTTTAGAATTACCGGGGCTTGGGCCATCCTCTGGAGGGTGTGGGAGCCTGCGACTCCCCAGCGGGCCTCCCGAAGCTTCCAAATGGCCCATGAAGGCGAATGAAGCCCATTTCCGGTGAAGCCACCACTGCTGCCGCTTCATGTGCTGCTTCATGTGCCCTCACAAGATTTGGGTGCTGCCATCTTGGATCTTGCAAAATTTTGCGAGATCCAAGATGGCGGCGCCAGGAAAAAAGTGCCTTTTTGCACTTTGGAAGCGGTGGTGGCGACTTCAGTGGGGGCAGGAGTCCTGGCCGGCTCAGAGGTGGCGGACAACGACGATTAATGGCAATAGCGGACACAGTGGGAATCTGTGAACACAGTGGGACTTACTTCTGAGTAAGCACGCATAGGACTGTACTCTCAGAGAAACCTAGATGGAATTAAAATCCTAGATGGAATTAAATACAGGCTTTTTGCACAAAGCACAACATGAAGCACAATCCCCCACCACCTGCCATGATGCAAAATGAAGAGACTGCATGTTGGTGATGGACTTTGTGTTTCTGCAAAACCCTCCACATGCCACTTTATTATTAGAGGTTCCAGGGGTGCCACTAGGGTTAGTGACACCCAGGGTGAGATCTCATGGTGTCACCCGCTAGACACCCCCTCATGGTGTTACCAGACCACACAATGTGGAGGCCTCCTGGGAAATGCAATCCCTGTGTGAGTCGTGGAAGGGATTGGGGAAACCCCATACACACACCTACTCTTGGCCTTGGTGTAGATGTGGAATGAAAACTCAGTTATAAGAGGTATGGATTGATAACAGAATCATAGAATCATTGAGTCAGAAGGGTCATATGAGACTGTCAAGTCCAAACACTGCCAATGCAAGCTGTCCACAACTATAACAACCATGATATAGATGGGTATCCAGCCTCCACTTAAAGGCCTCCAACGATGGAGATTCTAACACCTTCTGAACATGGAAATGAGCGAACTCAGGAAGATAGTGGAGGACAGGAAGGCCTGGCGGGATATGGTTCATGGGATCACGAAGGGTCGGACACGACTTAACGACTGAACAACAACAACCTCCGGAGCACCCGAGGCTCCTGGAGGGCTCCAAAGCGGTGCTGAAGCATTCTTGAGGGCGGTGGCATGAAAGGTTTTGCTCGCCTGCCCTCCCACCCCCTAGGTACCTTTTTGCACCGCTGGCACCATTCCAGGGGGCGGTGCGGTGATGTCACTTCTGGTTTGTGGCATCACGGGGGTGTCATTTTGCGCTGTGCCTCCCCTCAGTACGCCACTGGATGTACCCTAATCTGCTGAGGGAAGGGCTGTGCAGGAGCTGATAGAGAATATTGTTGGTTAATGCCAAGTCCTAGCAAGAAAGACATGATGTCTCTAGATATACAGGTGGGCCCCCATATCCGCTGGGGATATGTTCCAGGCCCCTCTGTGGATACTTGAAACCGTGGATAAGAGCAAACACCCCCTCCATTGTTTCCTAAGCCCCACCCCACCCTGCCTCCCCTGCAGGCATGAATGCTTGCCCCCCCCCAACTCTTATTTTTATTTCAGCAAGCTTTGTTTCTTCCTTAAAACAAACAGAGAAGCAGCCTCCATTGCAGGCAAGTAGAACGAGACTAAGTCATAGAGAGGCTCTGCAAGGTTTCTGTTAACCTTGCAGAGCCCCTCTAGTACTTAGTCTCGTTCTACTTGCCTGTAATAAGCAGCCAGAGGCTGCTTCTCCTGTTTCTTTAAGGAAGAAACAAAGCTTACTGGGAAAAACGTAAAAGCCTGGGGGGGTCCCCACGATCCGTGGATAACTGAAACCGTGGATAGCGAATCAGTGGATATGGGGGGGGGGCACCTGTACAGAGTAGGCCAGAACTGCACGCAAGTCATGAACTAGAGTTATGAAGAACCAGCAGCAAACAAAAGTCAGCATCATCAAACCTTTGTATATGACCATTTTGGAACTATGAAAAACTACAAATCTGAAGGCGGTGATAGATCTGAGATTCTCCCATAAATGCAAGATAGGGCACCATTTTCTCAGGGCAATCAGGTTAATTTGGATCACTTGAATGCTCTTGCTTTTATGACCTCCAAGGTGCATATCACAGCTTGCATAGCACATGAGAGTACTTATGTCAATAACAATCAGAACAACACATCATTTCGGTGCAGTCACCTCTTATGATTACACAGCTCTTTCCCTCTTTTTTCCACTTCTGTCTCCTTGTGAATCGTAGCCTCCTTTATCAAAATGGCATGCTGTAGCTCATGACTGCATTTTTCTAATATCTGCCTTGGAAGAGATTGAGATTGAGATTGAGATTGAGAGAGAGAGAGAGAGAGAGAGAGAGAGAGAGAGAGAGAGAGAGAGAGAGAGAGATATCAAAATGAAGTTTGTAAAATGTGTTATTTTCAATCCAAAAGATGAAGCTCCAGAGGTTTTGATCACATGAAATATGAGGTCAATAAAGTCTGTGATTGAATTATGAAGCAAGTGCTTTAGATACATGGGAAAGCAGGGGCTGGACATAATTGTTTTCTAATAATAAGAGGAAGCAATTTTCCTTTGCATGGTTTTAGTTTCATTTGGATGAAAAGCTATTCTTAATGCTACATTCCACCTTGAATCTGAGGGAAAATCATGTTTTAAATGTAGTAAAAATTTCCTAAATTTTAAAATGTGTTAGTGTATGCATTAGTCTCTCCTATATACGTTTACAAGGAATAGTATCTAATTCATCACTTTGTGCTACATACTGATCTTGTCTTCTAATTATGGCCAGCATAGAGGTGCAGGAGGTGCAGGATGGTGTAGTGGTTTGGGAGTCGGACTTAGACCTGGAAGATCCAGGTTCAAATCCCCGCTCAGCCATGAAGCTTCCTGGGTGACCTTGGGCTAGTCACTATCTCTCAGCCCCACCTACCTCACAGGGTTGTTGTGAGGACAAAAAGGAGGGGAGGAAATATGTACACCACTCTGAGCTCCTTGGAGGAAGGACGGTATAAAAATGTGAAAAATAATAAATACCCATGCTAACTGGACAAAGAGGCACCTTTTAAAGTGGTGGCTACTAGCAGGGAGAGAGCAACTGTCCTTTTTCATCCCAGCGCAATATCTCTCGCTATGGCTGTCTCTGGTACCTTCTTTCAGCTCAGTCCTATTCAGATGCCGCACCAATGGTGCAACTATACTCAACATTCACCCCGAGAGAGCCAAGACAAAGCGCCCACAGCATCTTCAGGCTCTGATTGAAAGGTGAGAAATAATTTCAGCCTGAAACCCTGGCGAGTAGCTGCCCCTCTGTGTTGTCAGTACTGACCTAGAGAGACCAATGGTCTGATTACACATAGGGCAGCGTCCTATGAGCCGATATGAACCTTTGGAATGGCACAGATCAGCCTGACTTATTAGCTGTTTTGAAACCACCGAGTCCACGAAGGTGAGCTCTGACCTGTCAGGTGATCTCAAACACCTGTGCCGGTCCCAGCAGGAGGATGACCATTGCTCTTTGTCCTGCTGGTTATCCGAACAGGAAGACAAGGAATCCACAAAAAGAGTTGCCAACTCGAATGGCTGCTAATGACAGGCTGATACAACCTGCCAGTTTGAGAAAGTGGGGGGGGGGTTTTACTGCCCCTACCATAACAAAACAGGGCAAGGGAATGAGTGCACATTTACGGAGGACTTCGGTAACATAAGAGTAGTGGCGGGGCTGATTGTAGTATAAATAAAAAATAATGTCCATGTGCTCAAGACTTGATAGACAAGACATAAGGGAAATGTGGCAGAGAAGAAAAGAGAAGGCTTGGGAGTGATGCTGCAAAAGAGGCCTGCACAGCTTGTCACCTGCCAAGCCAACCAAAGACCACCAGCTCTGGATGGTCACCTAAGAGGGCTTGATAAATCTATTTTTGCCGCCTTCCTGTGACTGTAGAAAACCAACACGTGGCTGGCCATTCCGTTTGCATTCACAGTTGGTAGGTCGTAAGCGGGGCAGGCCTCTGTTGATGTCAGCGGTGGACAAAACAGTGCAAGACGTGTTTATGTTATGCAAAGCACCAGATTTCACTGCAGAGGTAGGGTTAGGGTTGGTTAGTGTCATTTTTAATACACAACCCTTGATAAATGTAACACAAATAAAATGTGTCATGACATCTGACATTAAAAAAAACCTTTTCAACCTCTTCATCATCTGATATCAAATCCCTTTTGCACGTGAACAAAATGTGTGTTCACAATTTGCATGCTGGAATCTCATGTACCCTTGCCATGAATCTAGATCTATATATGCCCAGCTTATAAGTGTATAGCTGTGGAAGCCACAGCTAATATTTTCCCCTCTTTGTATCAGGTTCAGTGCTTCAGGGATTTGATCTCTTTGTGTTTTATTTAAATGTATCAATGAAAAGGCAAAGTTGGGGGTTGCATTATCTGAAAACAGAACAATAATGGCCAGGAGAGACATTACACTGATAAAGATCCCTTTTAGGCAAGACAGTGCCACCTTAGAACCCTTAAAAACAGTGAGATGTATGGGACCAAGAAATCAGGTGATACACATATTCATTAGAAGCAACTAGCCTCAGAACTGTGCCTTCCTTGCCTAAGGAGAAAATTACTCATGCGCTAACTTTTTAGAAAATGTATTAAGAGACTTTCTTCTTTTATTCCATCTATTTTGACTGGGTACATTTGAAGAAGTCTCCTTTTAAATAGATTTCTCCCTTTTCAACAGCACTTGACATCCTTTTGTCAGACAAAATTCCTTCATTTTTAACAGTTTATTTCTTTAACATGTATTTGTTTAAGTGGCTTCCATTGTATTAATTGATGTTTTGTGTCTGTTCCCAGCAAATGCATTTCCTCCGCTCCCCCCCCCCACTCCACCAGATTTTTATATATATATATATAAACAGGCACTTGTTTTAAATGGATTTTGCTTTTCTATGTCTATTTCTCCTTGGGTTCCCCCCCTCTACCCGCTTTAGTGAAGGAGACAACACGCTGTTGACATAATGAGTCCCATTAGCTCCCAATTCAGCATGCTTTTTGACCAGCTCTCTTTTAATGACTGTACTTTTCTTGACTACAAAGTTTGGGAATAGGAAAAACTGTTCACTCTGCTGGATTTTAATACATGTTTACATCCCACTAACTCATTTTATCCTTTGCAGAACAGCTCCACCTTTCAAGTAACGTTACGATTACGCTCCAAAGGAATACTTAGCATGCCCACGTGTGTGGAGATAGACAAAAAGACCAGTCTGATTTTGATTTTGATTTTATCACAACATACAGACTAAATATTTGATCAGTAGCAAAGCAGTCTTTTGCATTCTAATATTTTTGAAGCTTCCCCGCCCACCCCCACCCCCGGCGAACTCCCAGTTAACTGAAAAGCAAGAATTAACCTCAATGACAGTGTTACTAGCTCTGAGTCTATTTTGGCCTGTTCTTTAAGTAAAAAGAGCAACCTAGATGAGAATTTTGTGCTTCACTGGATATTGAAAGATGAGGCAATAAACTGCTAAACTTGAGTAATCACACGCTCCCAGAGGAATGCCTCAAATGGGGTTGGTCAGAAACCTTGAAATTCTAGCCTTCTGCATACTGCCTGGGCTTTAACATTTGATGAGATTCATTATAGTGGGGGACTGAATACAAGTGTCTTCTGATTACAGACCTTCCATTAAAAGTTCCCACCAGTGTGCCTTTCCATAGAAGAGCGTCAATGGGATTAAAATCTCAATTCACCCCACTCAATTCTCCAGTAACACGATTTCATTAGAGGCAGGCAGGGAGGAAAATGGACTCGAAAGCGCTGAAACAGCTGGCGTATAAATTATAAAGTGTACTTTCAACTAAGTGAACACACCTTCCGCTCAGCCACATTACTAATTAATGTGTAGGGTAGCCGATTTTATGTAAATTGTATTCTTCCTCTCTCCTGTGCTTTGGTTAACAACAGGTTTTTGGGAAATCTTGGAAAAAAGAAAGATTATGCAAAGCTATCATCATATGAAAATAACATATTAACATACTGCCTGTGAACTGTATCCAATCAGTTCCTTTTCACTGGTGTGTGTACAAAACAATTAAAATCAAATTTATATTGCACTTCTTTAATATATTCTGGTATTAATATAATCAACGAACAAGTGTTAAAGAGTTTTACAGGCCTATTCTGCTTTAAGATGATATGTTTGTTCTCAGGGGTCAGTGAATATTTTTATTTTAAGGGACACTTTTTTTCAAAAATGGTTCACCACCATATTAAGACAATTTAGCAGCTATTCATTTGTGTGGAGCTTGTCATATTTTAGCAGCAACCTATTAAGATCTCTTGTTTAAAAAAATACCTCTGTGACACCCACGTCCAGCTCTAAACAGGTTGTATCCATGTTACCTGAAGTTCACAAAGGCTGCAATCCTAGTGTACACATTTACCTGGGAGTAAGTTCCATTGTATTCAGTGGGACTTACTTCTGAGTAGACATGCACAGGCTTGGGCTCTGAGTGTTAATTATAGAACGTTGCTGAAGATCTTTTAAATGGTATCAGTGAGTTATCCAGATAACCCTCAGGCTGGTTGTAATAACAGCTGTTATAATGTCAACCAGACCTACACAAACACAACACAGCCCTCTACTTTGAAATTAAGCCAAGCCTCAAGGTTTCACAAAGTAACCCAGGGGTTTTTGACATAGATGACACATGTTCAGCAAAATCTGTACTTTAATTATATTGTGTTTTACGGTTACCAGCCCCTTCTGGAGATCACAGCTGACTTGTCAATGGCGGATGAGGCAAACTTTGGTGCAGGGCTGTAGCCAGCCACGTCCCTTGCTAGGTGGGGCAGCCGCATTTCTAGGTGGAGCCACAGTCAGTCAACCCCTCCTGAGGTGTGATGAGGCTGCAGTCACTGCAAGGGACCCTTTCGCAGGGGATATGCGCCCATCCCACACCCACCTGTTCCCCCTGCTGGCCACTGTCCCCCTGCTGGCCACTGGCCACCTTTTCCCTCAGGAACGGTCTGCCCATGCGCAAACGAACATTATAAATAACGTTCGCGTAGTGGGCCTTCGTAGTAGGCTCTCCCGATTGAGGGGGCGCCTGGCCCGGCCTGGTGAGGTGGGCGGGAGGCCCCCAGGCGACGCGCGCGTGTGCGTGTGCGCGCAGGGGAGGCGACGCACGTGTGTGCGCGCGTCACTTTTCTGCGTAGCGTGTGCGTGCGTCACCTGGGGGGCCCCGCACGCCTCGCCACACCACAGCGACGCCTCTGTGCACATGACCTGTGACTTTTTACCCCAAATGCTTCCTTTGTTTAAAGCAAAGCTCAGGACTCCGTAATATCAATGTCTTTGCTGGACGTCTAGAGAGAGTTCCAGAAATGGAACTGGGGAAAAAGACTTGCTTAATCTGACCCACACTTCCATCCTTCCCTTTTTCTTATCAGAGGAAAACAACACAACACAATGTCACTTTTAATTAAACTAGTAGGCAGCTGAACGTGCATCTGGCCCAATTGCGAATAATATACAGTATTGCTCGAAACGGCATCCACCACTAGGCTAAGAATGAGGTGAAAGGACAAGTCTTTAAGACCTACAGTATATTTAAGGAGCACTATTGAATAGATTTCCAAACTTAAATGGTTGCTGATCTTCTCTCGCATTAGCCAATGTGTTAGTTTCCTAACCCAATTGCCCATAATAGATTTTAATTTCAGCATGCATTCTATAATTATTTTCATCTCAGTGTAGCTGTGAAATTGAGTGTTTTGCTTCTGCTGGTAGTTATCAGGTCATTTCTGAAAATAAATAGTGTATCTCAGAGAATAACAGCGTTATTATTATTCAAAGGCTACATGTTTGGGCAATTATGCAAACATTGTTTTACTGTCAGTCAGGAAACCTTTTCCAGAATACCTGGAACACTTGAATTAATTAGACTTTGAAAACGTCAGCGTGTGTATCACTGAGCAGAGGTGGTGACCCTCTTATCCTCATGCCCCCAGCCCAAAGGAGGAGCGTGCCATGGCAATGTCCCTCTCTGAACTGCTCTCTCATGCTGATGAAGCACTACCTGTCTTAATCCTTCCGACTGGAGTGAACGATCACTGAGAATTAAGGCTACATAAGCTGCCCCAAAGTATTACAAACACAGGCCACTCAATATGAACTGCCCCAGAATAACAAATCCTCATGCCAAAAAAAAAGCGTTCATAAGCAAATTGAAAGCTTCTAGAATTTAAGGGCTTTATGAATGGGGCTCCAAGGGGGAAAACGGGGCATCTAAAAATCACTGCCATCTCTTAAGTGCCCTGCATGGTTGCTTGTGGCCTAGGTGTGGTCACTTTTTTAAAATGAAACTTTAACCAAGGACATAAGAGCAGCCCTAGCAGATCAGATCAGAGCAAGGTTCCATATAGTCCAACATTCCTTTTCCAATAGTGGTTACTCTGCAAGCAGGACATGAAGGCAACAGAGCTTGCTTGTTCTTTTGTCATCCAGCAATTGGTAGTCGGAAGGACATCGTGCGGGAGATGCATGATCCACTGCAATGTGGCTGATACAGATGTGGTTTTCATCCTGAGACAGGGGAAGAGGACATTTCTTCTGAATAGTTGGCTTGTGTTTTATCATCTGAGGATCTCTATCCTGAATTCCTGTGATAATCTGACTGATCATCATAACCACAGTTAATACAATCACTCTCTTGTTGTTGAATCTGTTTTGTTGTTGTTCAGTTGTTAAGTCGTGTCCGACCCTTCGTGATCCCATACCATTTTGGAAATCCTGTTAACGTAACTTTGGACATTTCTGGGCACTGCCTCGACCATTTCCTCAGGTTCTGAGTTCAAGTCAGAAGGTATTTTTTCACACTTACAGTCCCTTTTCTTCAATAGTCTCGCAAGGTACCACCTTTTACCTTGAAAATTCTCCATCTTTCAGAACTTATGAAGTTCTAACTTATTCATGGATGCAGGGAAAGGAGAGAGAAGCAGAACAGCCATACCATGACCAACCAAGAACAATTCTTGTCCTATTTTTTTGTCCTGACATTGAAAGCTGGTAGTCACTGCTGGTTCAGTATTGGCTCAGGAGTAAAGGGAGCCTCCTTCTGGCAAGATGTGGAACCAACAAACTAATATTGAGACCATTTCCACCTTTGTCTCACTGCAGGAGCATTGTAGAAATAATATAGTTATATAGTGATGTCGTCATAGAAGTAGATGCTAAAACACCAAGGATTTTTTAAAAAATGACAAAAGAAATGTGTTGCTTATGAGCCAGCAGTTGCTTTCTTTGCTTCATACATGGAGATGGATACATTCCGACAATTAGAGGTCTCATCCCCTAGGTCAGTGTTTCCCAAACTTTTTCGACCTGTGGTTCCCTTGACCATTGGTGACAATTGGCCGCGGCTCCCTATGACATTATGTTGCTGCCTGCCAATTGGCATTGCACTGCTTTCTGAGAGGATTCTGTGGCACTTCGCAGCTCCCATTGTTGGTTTCCGTGGTTACCCTGGGAGCCACACCTCCCAGTTTGGGAACCACTGGCCTAGGTCAACAAAACAGATAATCTACCATCCATAAATCAAAGGAGAGAACCTGGCTGTACTGGAGAGGAGGCAAACTGGTCCAACCTTGTCAGTCTTGACCTGTCTCTTCAGTGTGTCATGTGAATGGAAAAAGTGCCCAAGTTGTTTCCATGGTGAAGGTACCGCAGGCATACCGTCGCTAAATTCTTAGTCAATGGAGACTTGGAAGCCATCACAGGCTATCATAAGCAAAATCAGCTCATGTACTTTGACGTGATGCCTAAATAGAGTGACAGAGGGAAACACAAGGACACAAAATGAAGTCGACAAGTGTAGGATTAAAAAACAACACAGGGGAAAAAACAGATTAGAGAAGGGAACAAGTCATTTGAATCATCCTACCAAAATGAGGAAGAGGATATTAACCCCAATATTCAAATTCAGAAAAGCTGGGTGAGTTGGGAGTTCTTTGCAACTTCCAGCTCACCTTTTTTTCTTGGCATTTTGGGGGGTAAGATGGAAACTACAACCATCGTATTTCTGTATCCTAATGTAAGGTTGACAAGGGAGCGTTTGTGACTGCTGTTCCCTAAGGGGGAAATGAAAATGCTGTGTGGGGCACCAAACCTACAAGGGATTTCTAAGCATATGGTCTTTTCAGTGGTGAGTGCTGACAGCTCCTTGTTAAAGGGATGCAAAGGAGAGCTTTGGAAACTCCATTCTGAAGTAACTGGAAGGTATGACACCACTATGCTGTGTGAGGAAAGCTATGTTTAAGGGCAAGGAGACGAGTCTTCCGCGTCTGAATATATAATACAAAGACTTAAATACACGCAGGAAGACAACATTTCTTTCCTACTGTATACCAAAATCACTAGGCAGGCTACAATATATCTCTCAACATATCTCTCATTATGCTCACACAACATTTGCGGTACGTTAGGCTGAGGTAGAAATTTGCTCAAGGCCACTTACAGCCTGATCCTATGAAATCAATGGGGTTAGGCATACCTAAGTTTGCATAGGAGTGGGCTGCTGGAGTCAAGGCCATGGACGTTTGTAGCATAGCTAGGGCTATGATGTTTCTCTGTAGCATAGCTGTTTCTCTCTCAAATCCTATCCAAAGTTCAAGCACCAATGCAGCTACAATGCAGTCTTGAGGTATGGGAATGTTCCCTTACCTTGAGGAGGCCTCTGTGACTCTTCCCCCCCCCCACACACACACACACTGCAGGATGCAGTTGGTACGGCTGCATCAGTGCTGGAAATTTGGATAGGATTGGGCCCAAAATCAAGTTCCTCACCAGACTACAGACTGTGCCTGACACTGCACTGTTTGCAATGAGCCAAATGAATGCAGACACACTTGCAGCTCTTCTGTTCTCCGTCTGTCACTAATGCATTAGGTCACCAGCTTACCCAGATACGTGACAAGGACCTTCACAACTCCAACTGAAGCAAGAGATGGGGCAGCTGTGGCTCCTCCCACGACTCATTCCTTGCTTCTATCATCTGCCCCACACTTGCTTGCTGTGTGGCATACCTAGAGCCTTGCTCACCACCAGCAGGTGAGGGAGGGCAGCAGATGATGGGGCCATGGAGGAAAAGCAATGGCTCCTTGGCCTCTTGCTGCATCAGGAGAGTGAAAGGTCCGTCTCTGAGGCCCAGACCAGATGTGCGGAAATGGAGACGAGCATTTTCCATGTTCCATGTTTGGATACAAAACCCACATGAGTTTCCTTATCCGTGAGACAGCTGTGAGTGATTCCCTATGGAATAGCCAACTATCTTTTTCACTTTTTATTCTCTGTATTGTGAATCTTCCATGTGGCTTTTGAACGTATGGTTGCGAAATACACATGGCTGTCGATATCCGTGAGTTCTGTGTCCTTGGAGAAGGTGATACAGTGCCCCAAACTGACTCCCAGTGCAGCCCTCCTTCACTACAGCTTGTCCTTGGTTTTTCCTTGTGGCGGGTAAGAGAGAAAGGCGTGAAAGTGGCGTGTTTTAAACTGTAGCTGATTCTTTTGATCTTTTGATTGGCTCATAATGGAGAATAGCGGTATCCTGGCTGTTCCAGCAAAAACTGCCATCTGAAGAATCCATGTGGAGCAAGGAGTTGAGAGCTTACCCAGATACATGACAAGGACCTTTACATCTTCAATCGAAGTAAGAGATGAGACAGCTGTGGCTAGGCAACTCTAGCCAAACATTACTGGAATGTGGAGGAGTTCTGCTACATTTCAGAGAAGCTTGAGGACATGGACTACTGGAAGGGCCTTGAGGAATGCAGGAGCAAAGCCAAGGAACTCAGGAGGTGGAACTACAAACTGGTGAAGGAGGGCAATAGCTCTTCTAGGTGCTCCAGGACAAGCATGTGAGTCTTCGACATTCTTGACCAGTTCCTCTATGAGGACCGTGAGCAGGGTTCCCAGTGAACTGTGCAGCCAGCAGCCATGCAACACACAGCTTGGAGATCAGCAACCAGAAGTTCAGCGATGCAAAATGTCATCGCCAAGCATCTGGAGACAGCATCATGACGCAGCTGCAACACATTGCAAGGGGTTGCAACGTAGTGGTGTGGGCCCCTTCCAGGGAACATGGACCATGGGGTGGTCATGTCATGCATGAATGGCTCAGGGGTGGTGCAGCGGAGGAGATGCACTGCCTTGCCAAGGGACGCAAAGGAAGAAGCAGATGGTGAGGAAGAAGTGATCTTGAGCCTGGTTCCTCTCAACCCAGAGGAGCCTTCTTCCCACAGACAGGACTTTCTGCACTGGATGTGTCATCTCAAGCCACGGGTGATGTGATGAAAACAGCCTGCTGCTGTTTGAACCATTGCTACAGACGTCTTCTGAACCAAGTAATTCCTCCTACCTCCTGTGGAGAATACGTTGGTAAGGGGGGGGGGAGCCAGTTGGCAGGAGCGGGCAGCAGGGAGAACTGGAGGGGAGATGTCTTTCCCGCCCTCAGCATTGGCTGTGGTAAGGATTGGACAAGTTCTGAACTATTTAAAACCAATGCTTTGGAAAGTGGGGGCCACAGTGGGAGTGGAGAGAGCTGGAGGGGGGGTGATGTCTTCTGTACCTTTTTCCCACCTTCAGTATTGACAAGTTCAAGACTACTGGGACATGACAGCCAGTCTAGCAGGACAGAAGGCTGCAGGAATAAAGGTGCAAACATGCAGCCCTTCTTGGGGGACCAGGTATATAAGTGCTTTTATGCAAATGCCCGAAGTTTACGGGCAAAGATGGGAGAACTGGAATGTTTGGTGGCTAGGGAAAACATTGACATAGTAGGTATAACAGAAACCTGGTGGAATGCGGAGAACCAGTGGGATACTGCAATTCCAGGATATAAACTCTATAGGAGGGACAGAGAGGGGTGTGTTGGAGGTGGGGTGGCCATCTATGTCAAAGAGGGGGTAGAATCCACCAGAGTAGAGCTGGAGGGGGGCTCTGACTCCTCCGTAGAATCACTGTGGGTTAGATTACCAGGCTCAAAGAGTGATGTAATAGTAGGGGCATGCTACTGTCCTCCAGATCAAAAACCTGAAGGGGATCTTGAAATGAGGAAGCAAATCAGGGAGGTGTCAACGAGAGACAGGGTTGTAGTCATGGGGGACTTCAATTATCCTCACATCGACTGGGTCAATTCATGCTCAGGTCATGAAAGAGAGACTGGATTTCTGGATATGTTAAATGACTGTGCCTTAGAGCAGCTTGTCACGGAACCGACCAGAGCACAGGTGACTCTGGATTTGATATTGTGTGGCACTCAAGATCTGGTCAGGGTGGTAAATGTTACCGAACCATTGGGGAACAGTGACCATGCTGCAATCTGTTTTGCCATGCATGTCGGAGGGAGAGTGCTGAGCAAATCTGACACAAAAACCCTTGACTTCCGAAGGGCAGACTTCCCCAAAATGAGGAGACTAGTTAAAAAAAAGCTGAAAGGGAAGGTAAAAAGAGTCCAATCGCTCCAGAGTGCATGGAGGCTGTTTAAAACAACAGTCATAGAGGCCCAGCGGGAGTGTATCCCACAAAGGAGGAAGGGCTCGACCAAGTCCAGGAGGGTGCCGGCATGGCTAACAAGCACAGTTAAGGAGGCTATAAAAGGCAAGGAAGCTTCCTTCCGTAAATGGAAGTCTTGCCCTAATGAGGAAAATAAACAGGAGCACAAACTGTGGCAAAAGAAATGTAAGAAGATGATACGGGAGGCCAAAAAGGGAATAATAAAAGCTTCTTCAAATATGTTAGAAGCAGGAAACCTGCCAGGGAAACGGTTGGTCCGCTGGATGGTGAGGGAGAGAAAGGGGTGATAAAAGGGGACTTGGAGACTGCAGAGAAATTAAATGAGTTCTTTGCATCTGTCTTCACGGCAGAAGACCTCAGGCAAATACCGCTGCCGGAACGGTCTCCGCTGACTAAAGAATTAAGTCAAATAGAGGTTAAAAGAGAAGACGTCTCAGACTTAATTGACAAAATAAAGATCAATAAATCACCAGGCCTGGATGGCATCCACCCAAGAGTTCTGAAGGAACTCAAGAATGAAGTTGCTGACCTCTTGACCCAAATATGCAACTTGTCCCTTAAAACGGCCGGTGTGCCAGAGGATTGGAGGATTAGCTAATGTCACGCCAATCTTTAAAAAAGGAAGGAGGGGGGACCCGGGAAACTACAGGCCAGTCAGCCTAACATCTGTTCCAGGGAAGATGGTGGAAAGTCTCATTAAGGATAAAATCTTAAAATACATAGAAGAACAAGCTCTGCTGAGGGAGAGTCAGCATGGCTTCTGCAAGGGGAAGTCTTGCCTCACAAACCTGTTAGAATTTTTTGAAAAGGTCAACAGGCATGTGGATGCGAGCGAACCCATGGATATTATATATCTGGATTTTCAGAAGGCGTTTGACACAGTCCCTCATGAAAGGCTCCTGAGAAAACTCCACAGCCAGGGAATAAGAGGGCAGGTCCTCTTGTGGATTAGGAACTGGTTGAAGACCAGGAAACAGCGAGTGGGAGTCAATGGGCAATTTTCACAGTGGCGGGAGGTGAAAAGCAGTGTGCCCCAAGGATCGGTCTTGGGACCGGTGCTTTTCAACTTATTCATAAATGACCTGGAGTCGGGGATAGGCAGTGAAGTGGCCAAGTTTGCAGATGACACTAAACTTTTCTGGGTGGTGAAGATCAGCAGGGATTGTGAAGAGCTCCAGAAGAATCTCTCCAAACTGGGAGAATGGGCAGCAAAATGGCAGATGCGCTTCAATGTAAGTAAATGCAAAGTGATGCACATTGGGGCAAGAAACCAAAATTTCACATATACGCTAATGGGTTCTGAGTTGTCTGTGACGGATCAAGAGAGAGATCTTGGGGTGCTGGTGGACATGTTGATGAAAGTGTTGACCCAGTGTGCGGCGGCTGTGAAGAAGGCCAATTCCATGCTCGGGATCATTAAAAAAGGGATTGAGAATAAAACGGCCAATATCATTATGCCTTTGTACAAATCGATGGTAAGGCCACATCTGGAGTATTGTGTCCAGTTCTGGTCACCACACCTCAAAAAGGATATAGTTGAATTGGAAAAGGTGCAGAAAAGAGTGACCAGAATGATTCGTGGGCTGGAGCACCTCCCTTATGAGGAAAGGCTACAGCGTCTGGGGCTTTTCAGCCTAGAAAAAAGGTGCCTGAGGGGGGACATGATTGAGACTTATAAAATTATGCATGGGATGGAGAGAGTGGATAGAGGGAAATTCTTCTCCCTCTCGCACAACACCAGAACCAGGGGACATGCACTAAAATTGAGTGGAGGGAGAGTTAGAACGGACAAAAGAAATATTTCTTTACCCAGCGTGTAATTCATCTGTGGAACTCCTTGCCACAGGATGTGGTGATGGCACCTGGCCTAGATGCCTTTAACAGGGGTTTGGACAGATTCATGGAGGAAAAGACCATCGCAGGTTACAAGCCATAAGCAACATCCTGGCTTTAGAAGTCGGTTTTCTCTTTGCCAGGTGCAAGGGAGTGTCAACGGGAAACAGGTTATCTTGTTGTCTTGTGCTCCCTGAGGCATCTGGTGGGGCCACTGTGTGATACAGGAAGCTGGACTAGATGGGCTTTTGGCCTGATCCAGCAGGGCTGTTCTTATTTTCTTATGTTCTTATTTAAAACTAATGCTTTGGAAACTTGGGGAGGGAGGCTGGTTAGAGGGAGTGGGGAGAGCAGGAAGGGGGGGTGATGTCTTCTGTACCTTTGGTGCTGACCACAGTAAGGAATTGACAAGTACTATAGTATACTAATCAAAACTGTGCTCTTTTGCAGAAATTGAGCAATGGAGGCCTCAGGTGACTGGGGCAGAGCCTTTGTGGCATCTGAGGGATAGGCAAAAGTAGTAGTGTCTCAAGTACTCCAGGGAGCTGTTGCAAGCAAACTGGGAGACGAGCAAAAAGCTCATGGAGATCCTCAACCGCTTCCAGGATGGAGAAATTGTGAAGTGGGACATGTGCATGCAGAGGGCAATGGCCAGTCAAGAGCAAACCTTGAACAATATGACCACCAGGCTTGAGACATTGGCACAGCTGTGCCAGTGCCCAGGATGTTAGGATGTTGGTTGGGCTGTTGAAGGCCTTCAGCCTATGATGGGTGCCTTCATAGAGAGATGCCTTCATAAATGTTGGGCTAGAGCGTCTTGGGGCACAGCGTTTCCTTCAAAACTTCTATTTGTAAAATTTCAAACATGTGGATTGTGCAGTTTTTTCTACACTTTCCTTCCTTTGCCCATGATCCTCTTTCCCCCTTGAAAAACGGCTTCGGTCTTGTTGCAGTCCCTAGAATTTGAAGTATGGAGAAAAAGGTCGGCCTCCACTTAGCCGAAATTGTGCAGTTGCCACACCCCCAGTGATTCACATGTAGTGTTGCTAGCAGCAGAGGTGAAACAAGGGTGGAGCGAAGGCAAGTAGTTCTGCAAGACTCCGTTACACTGGAGTCAGCGGCCCCTCCCCTTTGCTGTTGGAGCCATTCCAGCAACAACAGGGGAGTGTCCTGCGTGTTGCCTTTGCTGCCAGAATGGCTCCAACAGCAAGGGGGAGGGGCCGCTGACTCCAGTGTAACGGAGTCTTGCAGAACTACTTGCCTTCGCTCCACCCTTGTTACGCCTCTGGCTAGCAGGCTCCCTTCACTGGTTCCTACCAGGGTCAGTTGTCCTGCGTGACCTGCAATCAACTGGCAGGCATCGCTATTCAATTTATGGGGAACCTCCCTGCTTGGGGGCATGGAGGGAAGCCACATTTTTTTAAAGGAGATCCACCCGGTTGACAACACTGATTTCTTGGTTAAAGAACAAAGCTGAACAATGAGGGGGGAAACGTGAAAGTTGGAGTGGTGAATCACAGTTTGCCTGAATCAGGAGGTTTTCTGCACTCAGAAAGGCAAGCCCTCGGGGGAAACTCCTGCCCCTTTTGGTGGGCAAGTGCTGCTGGAATATATGCAGACACAGGAAGTCTGCCAGAGGATGCTTGACAGTGCCTGAGGAGGCACTAGCCAGTGGCATTGCTAAGGGGGGGGGGGGCGGCGGGATGTGCTATGCCCCTGGATGACAGCCGCGATCTCCTCACGAGGAGGAGCCACGGTGGGATTTTTGCACTCCATGGCTGCTTTTCTTGCAGATGGAGGGCTGCGTTTGAAGTCGCGGAGCAGAAACATGCCAAAAATGGTGCATTTTCTGGGCCCTCCCACCTGGCCTGAGTCCTGGAAGGCTTCAAATAAAGCCTTCCAGGAGTGCAGGGGGCAGACCGGCAGGGCAATGACACAAAACGCATCATCACCCCCTCTGGCGATGCTAGCAACACAATTGGGACTAATCTAGCATGGCTTTTCCCATGAAGAAAGCCCCGGACTTGTGGTTGTTGCAAGTCCCATGTGGGTTGACACAGATGTGACTCTTAGGTACATTTTGCAATGGAACAGCTGCATGTCTGGAGCAGCCCTGAGTTATAACCCTAAATAGTTTTCCTTCCACTGTGAGAAACAGTTACAAAAACATTCCTGGCTGGACAAGTCCTTCATTCCTTATCTCCTGTATAAATGCTACAAAATTCACCAATCTGCTTTTGATATGAAACAAATAATTGAAGGACAAGAGAGACACATTGGGCCTGTATTCCCAGATACTCTGTGAGCTCCTGCTGAGCGGGAGCCATAGAAACACACAGACTTTGCTTCCTCACCAGCCAAGCTATTCAGCCAGAAGCTAGGCTGATTACAAACCAGGTTTTGCCAAACACTGCTGGTACCTCCAGCAGAGACCTGCTGGAGGGTGCAGACTTAATTATAATGCATCTTCCCCACTGTTGCAGAACGCTAATCCTGACTCACTAGAGTCCAAAAATCTTTGTTCGGTTGTGGAAATTATTTCTGGATTTTATTAAAACAGAGAGAGAGAGAGAGAGAGAGAGAGAGAGAGAGAGAGAGAGAGAGAGAGAGAGAGAGAGCTTCCTCCACTTCTGAAATTGAGAAAATTAAATCTGGATGTTCTGTATATATAGACTCATGTTTCAACAATCCAAAAAGAGAACCTGAAAGCACAATCCAGCACACAGCCACACCCATATCTTTGAAATGACTATAGGCTGTAATCCCAAAATGTAGACTTGAAGCACCTCCTGGAACTCTGCTGCACAAGGACAGGAATGCATTGTGTTTGCTACAAGAGGTTGGTACAGTCTTGTTTAAGAGGGAGACCAAAAGGCAATGGGCGATCCAATCCTATATTTATTTATGTCTTTATTTATGTCTTTATTTATTTATTTTATAAATTTATACCCCGCCTTTCCAGTTAAAAAACTACTGTACATAAGGCAGTTAGAAGACCTACAGCAGGGGATCTCCTGATCCACTGCCGTAAGTCCTCTTATAGCATTGAAAATGTCATGCTACCATCATGTGCGTCAGAGCCACCAGTGGAAATGGCTGGAGGCTCTGTGTGCCCACCAGAGACAGACCCTGCCTGTGTTGGAGCAGGTAAGGTGCTGGCAAGGGCGGGTCATGGGCTGTTTAGGAGACGTTTAGGGCAGGGACCAGGGAGGACAGGGGTGGTTTGGGGGTGGGATGGGGTGGATCTCGGTGGCAGCAGTCCCCATTTACCTGGCCTGAATTTTCCTATCCCCATTTCCCTGGCCTGAAGCCCCTTGCCTCTCCTTGCCCTTGCCAGCAAAATAGCTGGCATTGGTCTGAGGCCCATTGCTGGTGAGGAGGCCTAAGATAAAGAAAAGTATATTCTTAATTACCTCTCCAAGGCTAGTATCTGGTTGCCCCCCCCCCCAAGCATTATGCTCCTCACCACTGTGAACTAGAGGTAATTAAATAGAAATACAGGTGGGCTCCCATATCCACTGATTCACTATCCACGGTTTCAGTTATCCACGGATCGTGGGGACCCCCCAGTCTTTTACTTTTTCCCAGTAAGCTTTGTTTCTTCCTTAAAGAAACAAGAGAAGCAGCCTCTGGCTGCTTATCACAGGCAAGTAGAACGAGACTAAGTCCTAGAGAGGCTCTGCAAAGTTAACAGAAACCTTGCAGAGCCTCTCTAGGACTTAGTCTCGTTCTACTTGCCTGCAATGGAGGCTGCTTCTCTGTTTGTTTTAAGGAAGAAACAAAGCTTGCTGAAAGAAAAATAAGAGCTGGGGAGGCAAGCCTGCCTGCAAGGGAGACAGGGTGGGGGGGCCCTCAGGAAACCATGGAGGGGGTGTTCACTCTTATCCACGGTTTCAAGTATCCACGGAGGGGCCTGGAACATATCCCCAGCGGATATGGGGGCCCACCTGTATAGAGGTGAGCAAAAGCTCATGGGCCATCATCTAGGCCAGGGCCTTGATGATTTTTAGGTCATCATCTAGGGCTCTGTGTGACCGCCAGAGCCCTAGATTCTAGGCCCTGCAAGGATTGCTACTTAGAGCTATCTTGGTTAAAAACCATGCACCCTTGACTTTCAGGGAAGAATACCCTTGAATGAAAATGCTTGTGGTTTCATTGAAGTCAATTTCCATCTCACCTTACCCAAAGTGCCCAAGGCACCTTAGTGAATAAAATAAATAAAATAAAGCACAGAATAATTCAGTCTAAAAATATTAAAATTATCCCAATAAAATGACTAAACATCAAATGTACATCTAATCCTCAGTTTTGTTTGAAAAAGTAAAACTGTTTAAAAGGAGCTGGACTATACCAGTTATCAAAGATCAATGAATGCTTTCAAACTAAAAATACATGACTGCAAAGAGGTGAGGTACACCAATCACTCATTCTACCATTCAAATTAGTTGATTTCATCCAACTAAGCTAATCTAAGAAAATGCTTGTCCAAACCTCTTACAGCAGTATCCTATGCATGTCTACTCAGAAGTAAGTCTCATTAAATTCAATGAGATTTATGGTCCAATCCTATCCAGGGGCGGCCCAGTGTGTGCAGTGCCGCCAAAGCAGTGGGCACTGGATGCTATGGACTGGCCAGGGAGCAGGCAGCCCAGGAGAGGTAAGTACAGAAAAAAATTACTTACCTCTCTGTAGGCAGGCTTCTTGGTCTACAGCAATGTTTCGCAAACTGTGGGTCGGTCGGGACCCACTTGGTGGGTCGCAACCTGATTTCTGGTGGGTCCCAGGTGATGGAAAGATCAGATAAGTAATTGCCAGAAGCCCTGAGGCTATTCAAAAAGCAGATACAGTAGCTCCTAATTGCCCTTCAAAGAGCTGAGCTCCTGCAGTTTGCAAGATAGCTGCTAATTACCCTGCAAGCAGCTGAGCTCTTGTAAATAAAAAACTGTTTGTTTATTTCTAGATAACTTTTTTTAAGTCTCGTAAAGCTAGGTGGGTCCGGATAGAGTGTCATTTTAAAAAGTGGGTCCCGGTGCAAAAACGTTTGAGAACCACTGGTCTACAGAATGGGTCTCCTCAGACCTATGCCAGCTCTTCGGCTGACATAAGTCTAAGGAGCCCCTGGGGGTTGGTCCAAGCCAAGGGATAGGATGTTACCTGCTGCCAAGATCCACCCCCCTTCTGCTCCTGAACCGCCCCCAATCTGGCCTGATACCAACTCCCATCTGTCCCCAATTCACCCCACCACCAACTTACTGGTAATCGGCGAGGTTCTGAGGCCTGCCAATGCCAGCGCAGGGTCTTACCCGTGCAGTTGGCAGTGAGCCGCAGAACAACAGAGCGTCTCCAACAGTGGCGGCCTCAGGATTATGCTGGTGGATCGTGAGATATGCCAGAATAATGAAGGATAAGATTGGGCCTGTGCTCCCAGGAAAGTGTATATAGGATTGCTGCCTTAATAAGGTCTTGGAGGTCTAGGTATTGGACATTCTGCAGTAACCATCAGTGGCAGGACTACGGTGGAGCGCGTGGAGCAGGAGCTCCAGGCGCTCACAGGGGCCCTCCCACTCTCTGGGCCCTCCCACTCTCCCTGGAGCCGGTTAGGCTCCGAAATGACCGAAAAACGGGCGGGGGGGCGCATCGACGTCATGCGACGCAGGCCCCACCCCCATGCGCCCTGGCGCCGGTAGGGCACCTGTCGCCTCTGGTAACCATTGACAATATTAGGGTGTTCCAGTACATCACCAGCCTTACATTAGAAATTTCTTAATGTCTACTACAAATACTGTTGGTTGCAGCCTGAGCAACTATTTCCAGTAGACCAGGAAAAACATATATCCTTACCCTCGAGTCCCTTCTCCCCTCAGACAGAAGCTTGAAGATATTTGATTTTGTTTTTTTTCCCCAAACTGAGTTCTCTCATTTGGTTTTCCAGAATTGACTGTCAAAATTTCAGTTTTCACACCTCTCTGAGGTGGAACTTACTTGCCATGCTCTGAAAGGGTATTTTATCACTGGACTGAAGTATGTGCTACAAGAACAAAAGAAGAAATATTTATTTCCTTTCAATGGCATTTGAAGAAGTTTTTTGACTGCTAAGGCATCTCTACTATTACCGGTTAGGTAAAAATGATTTTAATTAATTTAGTCACTTCCTGAAGTCCTAGCCAGCTTGGAAAGAAAATCTCTTTCAGGAATCTTCCTAACCTTTGATTATTTGCATCTGGTGCAGAACCAACGCTAAATGATGCATGACCTTTCTTTTGAATAGGGTTCACAAAAGGAAGATATCAACTATCCACCGCAGATTTCCTTAGCTACCTGTTGTCCATAAGTCCTGTGATGATGTCAATGGATCATTAAAGACAAAAGAGGGAAAAGGAAAATTCTTTGATACTTCTGGCTTTGCCAACATTATAATCAGTGAACAGCATACAAAATGTCATTGATTGGGACTTTCTCCAAGCCACTAGAAACAGTCTTTGCACTGTGCATCTCAAAGCAACTCTCTTAGCCAAACCATAAGGTTAAGAAGACTTTGACGATGCACCTCTGAACAAGACAGAAGGACTTTTTTTCACAACACAGAGTGTGTTTATGCTTTGCAAAGTAGTTTGGTACTGCCAACAAGTTTGGAAATGGATGCATCTGCAACTTCTTGTCAGAATCAGTCCCAGGCCACCCAGCTTCTGTGGTGAATGCAGACTAGTTTTTCTGATGTCTGATACAAGAAGGAAGTGGCAAGAAGGGCAAAGCGGTCTGGCTCAGCCGGTAGAGTCGCCGCCTTGCAAGACCAAAGATCGGTGAATGGCAAGTTCAAGACACACCGCTGACAAAAAGCTGTGAAAGCCTCTGTGAGGAGAGATAAGAGCTGCCAGCTGCGTCGGTCGAGTGTGGGAGGTGATGGCCAGTGGAGAAGCCAGACTGCAAAAGGATACCACAGTGGCGTTTTAAGCCATTCCGGCGCCCGGGGGGCGGGGGCTGGAGCGCCCCCGTCGCGCCAGAGCCCAGCTGCCGCCCCCCCCAAGCGGAGCATCAACGGCTTCCGGAGCCTCCGGAAGCCGGTGACACGCCGAGTGGGCGCACTGCTTCCCGGGGGCTCGGCAGCCGGGCTCCGCCGCGCAGCCCCAAGCCCAAGCTGCCGCGCCCCCCGGAAGCAGTGTGCCCACTCGGCGCCTGGGGCGCAGCACACCAGCGCACCCATAGTAAGAACACCACTGGGATACCATCTGGAATGTAGCTGTTCACGAAAGATTGGACATTTATACAGTATATTGTTAAAAAAAAACACCATTAGGGGGGGTTAGGAAAGTCTGCCTATGTACACCGCCTTGGATTAAAGTCAGAGGAGAAATCCAATGACAAAGAAAGGCGGTATATATATGGCCAAAATCATAGTAAAATACCTGTTGCTTCATGTATACAATCATGTCTTCCTGGATGGACCACAGGAAGCAATCAGTGGGTCCCATCACAGGCAGTTGCTGTTAAGGGAGTCCAAGAATGAGATTGTTCTAAAAACAGAGCATAACAGGCCAATCCTATTCAGACAATGCATTCTGGAACTATTTTGGGAGGGGGAGGGGGAGTCGCGCGACCCGGAAGAGGCTTCCAGAGCACAGTTTCAGCTTGAATAAGGAAGAACATGCAGCGGTTTGCAGCAAAAAGGTAAGCAACCCACTTTTTAACCTTTTTAAAAAAAACAAACAAACACGTTTTAATGTTGTTGGCCCCAGTATCCGGGAAACATCCGCGGTGAGACAAATCCGCGGATGCTGAAGTTGCAGATACGGGGGACCAACTGTATATGGTTTGCGTAACCAGAGGTTCGAACTTGAGGGGTATCCTATAATTTGACTTTTTAAGAATTTAAACTATAGTCAATTTTTGCTTGTCTCAGTTTTTCATAACTTTATCCCAGTCCCTTTAGATGTAATATTTGCATGCCGAGGCAGCTTCCCTTCAGGTTGAGAACACTTTAAATGAGACACCAGGCTCCATGGAACCAGGCAAGAATAAGTGCCTTTTGTATTCATGTGTCCCACATCTCATATAAATCAGACTTATGCTGCAACAGTTAAGAATCTTCCAGACTTTTAATGAGAGTTTGATAAGTTGATTGGTTAGTTAGTTCTTAATGGATATATTAAATACTCAGTGTTCGTTTCTCTTTCTTCCTTGCTTTCACTGAGAAATTTCTGATATGTTCCTGTCCTTAGGAACATATAGAGGAGCAAAATACACACACATACACATTTGTGCCTCTGAAATCTCTAGCTCCTTTTACAATCTTTCATGTGGACAGGTTGATATTAACCTGGGCCTGGTACAAAGGAGAGCAGCATGAAGTAGACTGAACAGGGACAATGCAGGATCAGGTAGAGATTAGTGTAATAAATGGAATTAAGGTTTCTAGATACCAGACATTGAATCTGGTTGGGGCATGTCAAAGGACAAAGCGGCTGAACAATTTGTGAGTGTGGAGCCTACACAAAGGGTGTGCCTTTACCCACATGCTGCACATGGGAAATTCCTAATGTATAAGACCACAGGCTGGAGAAAGAAATTCAAAGGACCTGGAGTTGGTTTTTTTGCTATTGTGATTGTTCATTCAAAGGTTGAATAAAGATGAAAGAATACCGTTGATGTCTCCCAAACTGGCACCCAAGTTTATTTTGCCTAAGCAGCCTGTGCTTGCAACACAATGTCAACACTACTGGGGGAAAGAATAATAGAAATCATTTGAATTGACTTGGGTTTGAAAAGAAATAAATGCTCCAGACAGCATCCGAGTATGCCTATTGTTAAGTGGCCTGGGCCCCTCACTGGAAATTGAACGTCCGAGTATGCATTTTCTCAGTCCTGAAAGCTTATCATATGACTTGCATTCCGGAAAGAGCGAAGTGCCTCATTGTCTGCAGGAAATGCAAGAAAGGATGGGGACGCCTTCTCATCAGTGTCCATCCCCATAGCTGGGCAGCCCAGCCGAGCGCCTGTGTTCAGATTGCGATGGCTATCATGATGCAAAGCCTGAAAATGCCTCTTCTCTCAGAGCCCAGGCAAACATGAACTGACAAGCACTGTGTTTTGCCCTTAAGGCTCCTGTCCAGAGTGGTGTATAGTTAGCAACTCCCTGCTAAGCTGTCTCGTCCACCCCACCCCCTTCTGTGTACACTGCTGCTTCCTCAGCATTTGTTCAACACAACGGATCGTTCACATGAGACACTGCTAGCTATACACACAGCTATCATAAGGGAGCTCCATCTTCATTAAGATTCAGCAAATTATTATGCAGCAATATGTGGGGATTTTCCTCAATTAAGCCACAGGGTGAGAGATCCATAACCAAAGGAAGAAAAGAGAACACAATGATATCCAATATGGCATGAATAAGGATTATGGATGATTTTCCTACTACAAAAGGTAAATTGTCTTCCATTGAGCAACGTATTGTACATGTTAATTATATAATTAGTCCTCAAGTCATCATGACGTGTTTTGTCATCTTTTCTTTCCATTTTTGTAAACTTTGCTTTTGAAGCCAGGTGTGCCTTTGCGGTCCCCCTTTCCCACCGACTTCATGGACTGGATGAAGAGGTTGCTCCTCACAGAGGTTTACGCCACAATAAACCAGACTCAATACTCCTTGACGTTTCCACATGGCAAGCATTTCAAAATCCCACGTTGACCTAAAATATATTTTAAGGATTATTAGTCTATTCTGTCTAGAATCAAGATGATTCCGTATAAAAAGTCCCAGGAAAAAGAGGAACAACTGGTGGCTTATTATTATTCAAATAATTTGATTGATGAAGCATCAGAGAATTGCAAGGATTAGAATGGAAGGACTGCACACCCCAGTCAATACTAGAAGACATAAAGGTTGTACAATCGTAATTTCTTGTGGTCATTGACTTGGTACTCCAAAGGGAGAAAAGATCCCTGTTTCAATGGCAAGGAAACAAATTTTGCACACTTATTTCATTGGGATAATATTTAATTTGATGCACTCTCATATTCCACTTGACTATTTTCTAGTATTCACTGGCTTCCCCACACGAAACAAAGATGAGTTAATTTGCACTGAATATTTACGATGCAGTAGTGTTAGGATAATCTTGCATCATGGTGACTTTACCATGTCATTTGAAAAGTAACTTGAGAATCGGGCCTTACAGCCCGATCCTAACAAAGTGACAGGCTGGCGGAATGCGTGTTCTGCCGGCACGTCACAGGCAGCCCGATCCTGTGTAAACCTGCGCTCTTCCCAGGCTGTTCCAATGTGGCCCAGAGACTCCTCAGGAGAAGGGGACGTTCATCCCCTTCCCCCAGTGTAGGGTTACCCGGCCCAAATGGGCCTCCTTGAATGTACATCGGCTCTTGAGCCAACGTACATCCGGGGTGGCAGGGTAAGGGCCACCGAGGCTGGGAACAGGCACAGGATATCGGTGGAGCTTGCCACTGATGTCCCTGCCCCTCCTGGCCCGGCTTGCCCAACGGCCACCCTCCCTCATTGCCTGGCCCGCCCTCATTGCCTGGCCCGCCCTCATTGCCTGGCCCGCCCTCCCCCCGCCCCTGCACCGACCGGTGCATCTCTTACCTGCACCGGCAGGTTCAGGGTTGGGTGGGAGGTAGAGCAAGGGCTGCTGGCCTGCGTGCTGTGATCCACAAGTGCTCAGCCAAGGGAGCCCATGAGACGCCAGCACTTGCCAAATATGAGACACGAAAGTCCTTTTTGCAAAGTGTCCTTAGACAAGGACTGGATGTGGAGAGTCTCATTGTCTCTTGACATGAGGAAAATAAAACCCAGTGACAGGACAGATTCTAACATCTTTACTTGCTTTGATAACAATGACAGCGGTAAACAATGGCCATCGTAGTGTTCGGGTGTGCTCCTTAAATTAAACACAAGATAGCCAAGGGCAGTGAGAAGTCACTCGCACTCCTGAGACTGGCACACAGAATGGCCTTGTATTTGCTTAAAGATGGAAACAAACACCATTGGCATAATGATGACCAGGCGATCTGATTTGTGGGTGAGGAGGGTTGGTGTCAGCTCCCTTGCTGTGAATTCTGTTATGATTCCCTCTCTCACAGCAATGACATTGACATAAGTGAATGAGGTGGATTACATCCAACTCCTGAGTTTGGGCCAGAAGGACATTATTGGACAGGGCACAAAGCTTCTTCTTCTTCTTCTTCTTCTTCTTCTTCTTCTTCTTATTATTATTATTATTATTATTATTATTATTATTATTATTATTATTCTTTGAAGCAAACCATAGTCTAATACTTTCAATATAAACCCTCCATAGGGTTCTTGGGAGTGGAGGAAAGAGCGGGGGGGCGGGCGGAATGAGGGACTAAATTATCTACATTCCTCTTCATGGCCTGCGGAGGCATATAAGGAACACACACAGATCTCCCTCCAACCCCAACTCCCCTGCAATTTCTGAATGTGACATTTGCACAATGCTAGAGGAAACATTATGCTTTTTAGCTTTATCTTCTCTGTCCTGACACTTCCAATTTATTCATGGCCACTACGATGCTACTCATTTCGTAGCAAGGAGGAGCAAAGAGCACTCCCTCTGGGCCAATACCGCTCTTCTTGTGTACATAAGCCATGGAGGAGGAGTACAGGGAAGATGAATGGAAATGGGGGAAACCAGACTGCGGCAGCTATGTGACCCTATAATATGCCTCTCCAAACAAGGATGCAACCATCAGGCCCTTGTCGACCCTCTCATGTTGGGAGGGAGGCTACCTTTTTTAAGGGCGACCCGACCATTCTGTAGAACATGTTACAGTACCCCAAACAGGAGATTGCCAGGGCATGTATGAGCTACTAGCAGGGATAGCATTGGGGTCAGTTAGGTCAGGCAAAGGGAGAGGGCCCAGGCACGTTAGAACACCCACCTGGCCAGGCTGACCCCTGAACTCCCAGTACAGTTGATAACAATAGCACAAATTGACTGATTTCCCAGAAGCCCCTCCATCTCTTATTGACCAGTGGGAAGACCTGCTGCCACCAAAGATTCTTGCTACTTACCAATGGGGAGGTTGGGAGAGGCCACCACCTCCTGCTGCGACCCACCTTTTTCACTAAGCTTGGAAGTTGTGAGTGTAGGGCTTTCTCCTAGGACCGTCACCAACCTGGCATCAACACTGCCTACTAGATCAGTGGTCTTCAACCTTTTTCGTGCCACAACTCACTGTCCCTCCCCACCCCCTCCCTGCCCCTGCGCGGCCCAGGAGACTCATGTGCTCCAGCGGTCCTCCTCCGCTGGGCCTTTATGCTAGTGCACCTAGCCTCTGCACTATCGCAAAGTGCTTTACAGCGCTTTTGCAATGCACGGGGGGCTGGCACACCAGCATAACGCACGCCATGCTGGCATGCAAGTTGGGTAGGTGGGCTCGCAACCTCCATATGAGGTGTCATGACCCCGGAGGGTCATGACCCATGGGTTGAAGACCACTGTACTAGATCAAAGCAGAGCTTATGGCAATGTCTCAGCTATAAATTGCTTCTTATGAAAAAATACTTAAGGCATGTATTGTAAGAGGTCAACTGCAAATCGGTTTACATTACAATTAACAGTAGCGCAAGTGGTTCTTTCTACCTATTAATCTGTAAAGCATAGGAGTATGAAGCATCTGGATTTTGTCTTTACCATATTGTGAAGAACGTATGAATAAAGGCAAATATTGAAATACATCTTGTCTTATTGGTAAGTCTTACTTTATGGTATATTAAAATATTATTGATGTCTTATTTTCAGGATGAGAAAACAGATGCTGACAAACAGTGGAGGCCTTATGTGCCTTATCTTCTGTTTATTATTTTATATATTTAGAGGTGGGTGGAATTGATATACTGATATATCAAATGGCATTCCAACTCTGTTTCTAGATAGTTTTGGGATTCTGGTGGGTTCTGAGGTGGTCATTCTTCCAAAAGAGGACTTCACACATATGCAAAGAGGTCTTCAGTACATTGTTTTGATGCCAAAACACTCCGCACATGTGTGAAAAGATTTGGCAGTCATCTTGGGACTGGGGGGAATATACTGAGCCTGTCAGTGAATACAGCTAATTCCAGCTGGAACAGGTACATCTACTGGAAATTCCAACTGAGGAGGAATTCAGTGGTGCCTCAGCAGGTCTTTTATAGTTTTACACACCCATTAACTATGAGCTCACCTGCTAATCCAAATATCAATATCTAGTAAGGTACATTCGTTGAAGAGGGAGCTCCTACGCACTCAGTGATTGTCACATGAGCAAAATTTGAACTGATGCTGAATTTCAACATTCGGTCTTCTGTTCTTCACTGGCAAATTGGTAGACCTTTTGTGTCAGGTGGAACATACAGTATATTGATTGCTTTTGCATTGTGTCCTTCCCCCAAGAAGCTCAGGCCAACATGCATGAGACTATCCAGTTTTATCCTCACAACAATGAGGTTACTCCAACAGATAGTGAATTGA